>JAQJVK010000005.1:47576220-50201220 GCA_035578135.1 Flexamia atlantica | reverse complement strand
AAATTTGTAAGGTAGGGGTGAGGGAGAGGAAAATGTTAAAAAGAATATGACATTTTCATTTGTAGGCCTAAAATACTTCCTCCATCGGCGATAGACGTTTCCAGTTAACTTATTACCAAAATTTACTTGAGTTTTTAAATAGATTAATAAATAAGCAACTTAAAAAAAACACTCTATATAGTCAAAGACAATGAAAAAAAATTTGGTTCTTGAGGGTATGAAAACTTCGCTGCTGAAGTCCAGTTGCCAGGACCATTTCTTGACTGTTGAGCAGTACTTTTTCAGTACCATGGTGTTTGTACCTCCAGTCTGTAGACTGTGACCCGTCGGGTTCGCAGTGGCCGATGTATGGGGTGAGTTTTTGTGGCGCACACATGTGCCGGCGACACATGGGCCGTATTCACACATGCTGCTGCTATGTTGCCCGCTTTTTATGCCATCCACTTGTCCGCTTAATCAGAGTCTGGCAGCCTCAACCTGCGATGTCGATCAACTCTGTGTAATGTAGAGACTCCCGATGTAACGGTTTTATATTGGCGCTGCATTTTTCACTTCAGCGCATCGCGGATTGAATATGCTGCTCATTAAACAAATTAACATAACCGGATTTTCAAAGGCACGAGAATTGTGCTTTATTTTAGTGTCTTTATTTAGTATATTTTAATACAGTCACATGTGTGCTGCTAACACGTGTACTGACTCGAATCGCTCGAAAAGCTTTTAGCTAACGACTTTTGAATGACCACCAAAATACGACATCACATACAAACCAGCAATTCGAGCTGATCCTATACAAGTTTATTTAGCTTCCATTAAAACTAAGTTTACGGTATTATTAAACAAGAAAGCCAACTTTCCTCTTTTGGAGCAAGTAAGCGTTTATAATTTTTAACAGAATTGAAGTCTCACTGCACTATAGGACACGTCAGCCCATTGCTAAAATCAACATAAGTTTTACGGCCGGGTTGGGCCACGTCATTTGACGCAAAAAAACAAAATATGAATGAGAAGACTTAATATGTCTGGAGTATTCATTTTTCGTATTTTGGCGGGTGGAGTGTTTGAGATAAAAAATAACTGTTAATAAAATCTTTTACATTTCAATCATCATGTACTTTTTGATTTAAACAGATACTGTATTACCAATACTCTTACCTATAAAATATTACAGTTGTTAATTTAAAACAAATCTGCCGTATTTTCATTTATCGTGCAATGATAAATGTGCATTGATCAGGTGCAAAGGTACCAGGGAACATCTACTCATAGGTACCAGTGAACTTCTACTTATAACTTTAATACTTAATTTAAAGATAAACACACCTCAAACATTCTGTAAAGGATGCCAGGTTTGGCTCGTAGCAAATATCGGTTTGTCATTTCACCACTTTTCTAAAACATTATACATCCCAACTATATATTATACACTCTATTCAAGTTCAAATAACAATGATCTCTTTTTCATTAGGGGGTGCTTGAAGATCAGAAATCGATGTTAGTTCTCATTATTTGATTGAGTACATTAACAACCCGGCAGTGCAGGATGTGGTGGACAAACAGCGTCGCCCGCGGCTGTTGTTGCTTTCCCCGCGTGTTTGCCGGGGAAGACCTCGCCGCGGGCTCTCCCCAGCCAAAATATCCCGCGCCGCCAGTCTCGTCCCTCCTCTCCTGGTCTCTGATGAGATGTATACAGCCACGTCCTGGCTTTCGTGGTCACTTATGAGAGCAAGCACGTAACGGCTCTCCTGGTTACTTATGAGAGCGTGCACGTCCCGACTCTAGTTCACTGATGGAAGTGCACACAGCCACGTCCCTCCCCTCCTGTTCACTGATGAGGTGCATACAGCAACGTCTCTCCTCTCCTGTTCACTGATCAGGTTCACGCAGCCACGTCCCCCTCTCCTGTTCACTGATGAGTTTCACACAGCCAAGTCTCTCCTCTCCTGTTCAGTGATGAGGTGCATATAACCCCGCCCTCTCCTGATCACTGATTAGGTGCACACAGCCACGTCCCTCCTCTCCTGTTCACTGATGAGTTTCACACAGCCACGTCCCCCCTCCTGTTCACTGATGAGGTTCACACAGCCACGTCCCCCTCTCCTGATCACTGATTAGGTGCACACAGGCACGTCCCTCCTCTCCTGTTCACTGATGAGTTTCACACAGCCACGTCCCCCCTCCTGTTCACCGATGAGGTTCACACAGCCACGTCCCCCTCTCCTGTTCACTGATGAGGTTCACACAGCCACGTCCCCCTCTCCTGTTCACTGATGAGGTTCACACAGCCACGTCCCCCTCTCCTTTTCACTGATGAGTTTCACGCAGCCACGTCCCCCCTCCTGTTCACTGATGAGGTTCACACAGCCACGTCCCCCTCTCCTGTTCACTGATGAGGTTCACACAGCCACGTCCCCCTCTCCTGATCACTGATTAGGTGCACACAGCCACGTCCCTCCTCTCCTGTTCACTGATGAGTTTCACATAGCCACGTCCCCCCTCCTGTTCACTGATGAGGTTCACACAGCCACGTCCCCCTCTCCTGTTCACTGATTAGGTGCACACAGCCACGTCCCCCCTCCTGTTCACTGATGAGGTTCACACAGCCACGTCCCCCTCTCCTCTCCTGTTCACTGATGAGGTTCGCACAGCCCCGTCCCCCTCTCCTGTTCATTGATGAGGTTCACGCAGCTACGTCCCTCCTCTCCTGTTCACTGATGAGGTGCATATAACCCCGCCCTTCTCCTGATCACTGATTAGGTGCACACAGCCACGTCCCTCCTCTCCTGTTCACTGATGAGTTTCACACAGCCACGTCCCCCCTCCTGTTCACTGATGAGGTTCACACAGCCACGCCCCCCTCTCCTGTTCACTGATGAGGTTCACACAGCCACGTCCCCCTCTCCTGTTCACTGATGAGGTTCACACAGCCACGAACCCCCTCCTGTTCACTGATGAGGTTCACACAGCCACGTCTCCCTCTCCTGTTCACTGATGAGGTTCACACAGCCACGTCCTTCTCTCCTGTTCATTGATGAGGTTCACGCAGCTACGTCCCTCCTCTCCTGTTCACTGATGAGGTGCACACAGCCCCGTCCCTCCTCTCCTGTTCACTGATGAGGTTCACGCAGCTACGTCCCTCCTCTCCTGTTCACTGATGAGGTTCACACAGCCACGTCCCTCCTCTCCTGGTCAATGTTAGGGTGTATGATATATCTACTAACTAATTAAAATAAAATTTAAAAGCAAAACAACATCAGTTTTATTCACATTCTAAAACTCAAAATCAAAACATAAACATTGTAAATAATAAACAAAACCATATGACTTTGACAACAGAAATAAATCATTTAACCCAATACTACACTTCTCCCCCCTCAGACAAAGCACCGCTTCTCTTGCGTAACTGGTCTGCATGTTTCCTTTTTTCGATTCCACCAACCATAACAGAATAGGAAAGCTCGCCAGTTCTGGACTTAATTACTCCTGGAGTCCAGCCAGCGTCAAGTTCTTTCTGGACCCAGACTTCTTCCCCTTCAGAAAATTCTCTATATTTCGATCTCTCATCATGATATTCTTTTTGTTTGAAAAGCGATTCTTCTATGACATCTTTAACCGTGGGCTTCAAGTTATCCAGTGGAGATCTCAGTCGCTTCCCGAAGAATAGTTTCGAAGAACCAATAGCCCGAAGAAGGCGGTTTATTAGTTGACTTTTGAGGGGTGTTTCTGTAGGTGAACAGTAGCTTTGAGAGGTTTTGTGTTGGATCCTCCTTATCCGTTTTACTTGCCAAATACCTGGACTTAAATGTTTTGATAAACCGTTCAACTTGGCCATTGGTTTTCGGGTGGTATGGTGTACTGCGCACATGTTTTATTCCATTATTTTTACAAAAGTTTTGAAATACTTCAGCAGTGAACTGGGTTCCATTATCGGTTACTATCATTCTTGGAACTCCATAGCGAGAGAACCATTCTCGTAGCTTGTTCACCGTATTTGTAGCTGTGATCGATCTTACCATAGATATTTCTGGCCACTTAGAAAATGCATCGACTCCAACTAACCAATAACTACCGTCAAATGGGCCAGCATAGTCCAAGTGTAATCTTTCCCATGGTTCATCAGGGACGTTCCAAGAATATAAGGGTACTTCCGGCTCCCGTGGTCGGTTCGACTGACATCCATGACATGCTTTCACATATTTCTCCACATCATCATCTATTTTCATCCACCATACATAGTATCGAGCTAACGCCCTCATAGCTTCGATGCCTGGGTGGCCCTGATGTAGTACACGTAGGGTTTTCTTTTGAAGAGACTTGGGAATTATTATTCTATTTCCCCACATCAGAATACCTTTCACAGACGACAGTTCCTCACGCCTGTGATAAAATGGAAGTAGGTATGACAAATCATCAGGTAACTTGTGTGGCCATGACGATTCCATAAACATCATAACTCGTTGGCAAACATAATCTTTTTTTTGTCTCTTCTTGCAGTCGTTCAGAGGTCAATGCCATATCATCTATCTTTTCTTGCACCAGTAGTTTTGCAGAAAGCTCTTCCTGAGACGGACGATCACTTTCAATGGGCAGTCTTGAGAGTGCATCAGCCAATACATTGTTTTTACCATCAATATATTGAATATCAAAGTCATAGTTGTTCAGGAAAATAGCCCATCTGACCAATCTGTTGTTCATCGTCTTGGTCAAATCCCGATGTGTTCCGAAAATTCTCTCTAAAGGCTTGTGGTCACTAGTTAAAGTAAAATGTCTACCATATAAATATTGATGAAATTTGACAACACCAAACACACAGGCAAGCGCCTCTCTATCAATCGACGAATATCGCTTTTCTGATTCTTGTAACGTTCGTGAAGCGAACGCTACTGGCCTTGCTATGCCATCAGAACACGTCTGTAGAAGTATCGCAGCTACACCTACCTCTGACGCATCACAGGATAATGTTATAGGCAGGTCGTCTTGGTATGGAACAACTGTAGCATCCTTCACAATTAAAGTGCGTGCTCTATCAAATTCCTCTTGTTCTTCTCTATTCCACACCCACGGCACTTTAGAACTTGTTAATCGGTGCAATCTTGAGCACAGCCCATGAAGATGGGGGATAAACTTCTCATAATAGTTTATTGCACCCAAAAATGCCCTTAGTTCCTTCTTATTGGTAGGTGTCTTGGCCTCCTTTAACGCCTGTACCTTATCTTCTTTCGGATGGATCCCAGTTTGATCAATCTTATGGCCCAAATAGTACACACAATTTCGACAGAATTGACACTTCTCCTTTTTCGCTTTTATGCCGGCAGCCTCCAGACGCTTTAACACAGTCTTAACAATTTTAAGATGTTCTTCTTTGGATCTTCCGCTAATGATAATGTCATCTATATTTACACCAACGAAAGGAATGTCCTTGAGGAGATCCTCCATGAATCTTTGAAACTTGGCCGGAGCATCTGTGAGGCCAAATGCTAAGCGTTTATAGCGGAAATACCCCAAATGAGTAGCAATTATCAAGTAGTTTCGATCCTCCTCTGCAACTTCCAATTGCAAGTAGGCATCTTTTAAATCTATTACAGTGAAAAATTTACCTCCAGCAATTTTATTTGTTATATCTGCAAAAGTCGGCATCTGATGAACTTCTGGCACTATCGCTTTATTCAACGTAACCCGGAAATCTCCACATATTCTAATTTTTCCTCCGCCCTTATTCACATTTACGGTTGGGGTCGACCAAACTATAGCAGTTTCACTCGGATCGACTTTTTCAATGACTCCGCATTCAACTAACCTGTTCAGTTCGTTTTCCACTGGTTTTCTTAAAGGAAATGGCACTCTTCTGGCTTTGAGTGCAATAGGTGTAACATTATTCTTGACATTTATTCTAGCTTTGGCTCCTTCAATCTTACCCAATCCCTCAGAGAAAACACCATCAAATTCTTTCACTAACCTTTGCACCTCCCCCTCAGTAATGCTTAAATCATCCTGTACTATATTGTTAGATTTAACTGATACCTCTGGAGGAAGTTTCATACCGAATGATACCATCCATGGAAGTCCGAATAACGGAATGTCATCTTTTTCCATTACAGCGACTGGCAATTTCCGTATCTGACCGTTAAGTGTAACGGAAACATAGCATTTTCCTAAACATGCCAGTGGTGTTTTCCCATAGCCTGTTAGACCAGAAAGTGGTGATAACTTGGGCTTGCCCAGTTTTTCCCATAATGTCTGCCCAATTGTTGAAATTCTAGCACCAGAATCAAACTCCATGAGGCATGATAGTCCATTCACGTCCACCCTGATAGATGCACGAGGAATTCTGTTTTCAATCTTATTTACCGTATGAAGATAAGGGTTATCCTCACCTGAACCAGCTTCTAAATCGTCACTCTTTTCCTCTATTTTCTTTATAAAATTTCGCTTACAAACCCGCGCAAAATGTCCAAGCTTATGACATTTCCGACATTCCTGGTCTTTTGCTGGACATCGCTCATTTATGCAATAGTACCTGCCACACTTCTCACATTTATTCTTATTCCTTGCAAACTGAGGTTGTTTAACCGGGCACAAATTTGATGTATAATTAGCAGACACTTCATTTCTAGCTCTCTCCATGGATCTGGCTAGCTGAAATACTCTCTCTGCTTTGACTATACTTCCATCACTCTCCAAGCCTTCTGGCCAGCGGTGTCTCACTTCGACTTCAAATTGTTCATTCGTAACCCCAGCAATGAAACGATCCCGGATTCTTTCGTCTAGGCCTTGCCCATACCGACAGTACCTACTCAGTTTCTTTAGCCGCGTAAAATATTCTGTAAACGATTCACTTTCCTTCCTAATTGCTCTTTCGAACTCTAAACGGGCTGAAAAAATCGTTTGGTTAGAACCATAAAGCGTTGCAAAACCTATTTTTATCTCTTCAAATGAACAAGAGTCGAGTGACTTAGGGATGAAATAATGATGCAAATTTTGTAGAGGTTCACTTCCTAGGTACGCCAGTAGTAAGTCTTTTCTCGCTTCCTCACTGCGCACGTCTGAACCTCCCAAACCTTTCACCCTACAGACTCGCTGAAACTGTTCAATGTACTCTTCAGGTGTTGTTACTTCACTCTTGTACGGTTCAAACACAAATCTTTCCATTCTCCTTTCCAGATCAATTTCTGTTTCTATATTCATACAACTCTCATTCCTTTGCTTCCTTCGAGCCATCTCGTCGCCAGATATGATATATCTACTAACTAATTAAAATAAAATTTAAAAGCAAAACAACATCAGTTTTATTCACATTCTAAAACTCAAAATCAAAACATAAACATTGTAAATAATAAACAAAACCATATGACTTTGACAACAGAAATAAATCATTTAACCCAATACTACACTGTGCACACAGACACGTCCCTGCTATAGCCACATGACGTGACGTGTCGTGGATGTTTAGCCGATTCCATTTGATTACACTGGAAGCATACACCTCAAATAAAAATGGTCAGGACGTGATGTGTCTTGTATGTATAGCCTCACCTTAAAATCTTTCCCGGCTTACGACCCTGTACGCACGCTTTACCCAGCCTCTCAGTCCACCAGCCACGACGTATCGGCCGCCACCCCGCGGTCGTCGTGCGGCGACGACAGTCGCTACATCATGTCCGCCACCCCGCGGTCGTCGTGCGGCGACGACAGTCGCTACGTCACGTCCGCCACCCCGCGGTCGTCGTGCGGCGGCGACAGTCACTTCGTCACGTCCGCCACCCCGCGGTCGTCGTGCGGCGACGAGTCACTACGTCACGTCCGCCACCCCGCGGTCGTCGTGCGGCGGCAACAGTCACTACGTCACGTCCGCCACCCCGCGGTCGTCGTGCGGCGACGACAGTCGCTACGTCATGTCTGCCACCCCGCGGTCGTCGTGCGGCGACGACAGTCGCTACGTCACGTCCGCCACCCCGCGGTCGTCGTGCGGCGGCGAGTCTGAGTGACACGCTAACGGCGGATGTTCGCATTTATATGTTAGTGAGGACATCGGACCGAGCCGTCCCCATTTAGCGTTTCCAGATTTTCAAAATCGGGAATGCGGGGACGGACCGGTTGGGGACCGGTCTGTGTGCCTGGCGCGCGGCCAGCGCCTGGACTGCGGCCGTCGCTCCCGGCCCGGCCTGCGGACTGCAACACTGTACCAAACACTTGTGGTCTTTTATGACTACTTTATCATGACTGTATGAATTAAGATTTTTAATTTTGGTCTTACACCGAAACTCACCGGTTCACCGAAAGTGTGTGGCGTTGCTCCTTTGATTTGAGCTTTATAAATTGAGCGATTTTTAGTACATTCATGGCCAACTCTAATAATCTCTAGGAATAAGCCGCGGCCTTAGACCTGGCAACGCCGCTTCTCAAGGGTTTTTTGCATATAAAAACTCTTGCAGAGCCAGCTGGTTTCAATTAAACAAAAAATAGTGCCATAAGAGAGAGATGGCTATGGTACATCACATAAAAAAACTAAAATAATCAAATTCTTGTTTGCATTGTTCCGCTGGACAAAACATATAGTTTAGTTTGTTGAGTCATTGCTCTTTGTCAATTGGTTACCGATAAATTATAACTGGTCAATTCTTGGGGACCACGCCGTCCATAAGACCAATGCTAAAATTAACATTAGTCTTATGGACTAAGGCCTTGTTTGCACGACGACCAGACAGTAGGACAGTAGAAAAAAATTCTTTTGTTCTCTTTTGTTTAAAGGTGTTACTGTCCACTGTACTGGGCGTCGTGCAAACAGGCCCTAATTCTCGGCGTGGGCCCCAATAATTGGCGCCAGTTATAAAAACGCTAAACACAGTGTACATTATCTAGTATATGTTGTCCAGCGAGATCCTTATATATACATATGCTTTAACGAGATGAATAATTTTAATATTACCTCTGAAATAAAATTGTATTTCTCGCTTATTTTTCAACATTTCTTAATACAAATTGCAATTCCGTGGCAGCAACCCTGCATCCTCAACACTTATTTATTTTATTTCTGTACATATCCTTGTAAAACTTGATATGTGGCTTCTTCAATTTCATGTGTATTCTGGATAAAACAAATGTTTACAATCGGCAGCAGCAAACCTGCATATTTATTCCCCATGTTATTCTTTAGGAGGTTTTATAAAATAATGACCACATGACACAGCTAAGGTTGTATGATCAAATCATTGGATGTGTTTGACCACAGAGAAGAATCAAATTGATTCTTCTCAATCAATTTGATTCTCCTCTGTGGTTTGACTCAATATTATTCTGAACTCCAATAAAAGAACTGTGGAAGTTTTCAATATGGTAAAAGAATAATGTGAAATTTGTGAAGAAGATTATGGCCAAACTATTGAGTCAATACTCAATTCCAATTTTCGCGTTATTGGAAATCCCTTAACGCGTATAATGTGCCTTTTGAGGGTCTTAGTCCCTCAAGACCTGTATACAAAACAAGCAGCCAACCAAATGTATCAACCTAATGCTTTTTAACACATGTTGCTAATATTTTTTTAAAGAATAAGTGAAGTATTTTTTTAAAACTTTTTAAGGTACGGTATGTTGACTTATAAATAAAAGAAACTTAACAAGATTATATCAGCTTATAAAATGTTGTCTTAATAAGTCTACATAAAATTATATCTTGTCGGATGCGAAATGCATAGTACTTTAACTTGTTGAAAAATATATATTTAAATTTACTTAAACAACATAATGTGTGTTACATATTCGAATTGGTTATTTGTTCTAATTAACATGTTAAAAATTGGCTTAACATTATCACAAAATGCTCAATGACTAGACAATTTTCCGAGGTTATTAAACAATCAAACTTAACACAAATAAATAGTTTGTCGTGTCGTTTTTAGATTTCCATGATGGTGAGTGGTAGGCAAGCAGTGTCGGCAGTATCTTATCAGAGGCAGTGCTTGTCTTTCTTATCACCGGTCTGACAGCCACTGTTAGCCTATGTGCTATCTCCCATCCTCCGGCCCTCAGACCGATCACTACACTCGCTACACGAGCTGCCGCTGCTGCTGACAGCCACTGTTGGCCTAGTGCTATCTCCCATCCTCCGGCCCTCAGACCGATCACTACACTCGCTACACGAGCTGCTGCTGCTGCTGACAGCCACTGTTGGCCTAGTGCTATCTCCCATCCTCCAGCCCTCAGACCGATCACTACACTCGCTACACGAGCTGCTGCTGCTGCTGACAGCCAAGTTGGCCTAGTGCTATCTCCCATCCTCCGGCCCTCAGACCGATCACTACACTCGCTACACGAGCTGCCGCTGCTGCTGACAGCCACTGTTGGCCTAGTGCTATCTCCCATCCTCCGGCCCTCAGACCGAACACTACACTCGCTACACGAGCTGCTGCTGCTGCTGACAGCCACTGTTGGCCTAGTGCTATCTCCCATCCTCCGGCCCTCAGACCGATCACTACACTCGCTACACGAGCTGCTGCTGCTGCTGACAGCCACTGTTGGCCTAGTGCTATCTCCCATCCTCCGGCCCTCAGACCGATCACTACACTCGCTACACGAGCTGCTGCTACTGCTGACAGCCACTGTTGGCCTAGTGCTATCTCCCATCCTCCGGCCCTCAGACCGATCACTACACTCGCTACACGAGCTGCTGCTGCTGCTGACAGCCACTGTTGGCCTAGTGCTATCTCCCATCCTCCGGCCCTCAGACCGATCACTACACTCGCTACAGAACTGCTGCTGCTGACAGCCACTGTTAGCCTATGTGCTATCTCCCATCCTCCGGCCCTCAGACCGATCACTGCACTCGCTACATGAGCTGCTGCTGCTGCTGACAGCCACTGTTAGCCTATGTGCTATCTCCCATCCTCCGGCCCTCAGACCGATCACTACACTCGCTACAGAACTGCTGCTGCTGACAGCCACTGTTAGCCTATGTGCTATCTCCCATCCTCCGGCCCTCAGACCGATCACTACACTCGCTACACGAGCTGCTGCTGCTGCTGACAGTCACTGTTGGCCTAGTGCTATCTCCCATCCTCCGGCCCTCAGACCGATCACTACACTCGCTACACGAGCTGCTGCTGCTGCTGACAGCCACTGTTGGCCTAGTGCTATCTCCCATCCTCCGGCCCTCAGACCGATCACTACACTCGCTACAGAACTGCTGCTGCTGACAGCCACTGTTAGCCTATGTGCTATCTCCCATCCTCCGGCCCTCAGACCGATCACTACACTCGCTACACGAGCTGCTGCTGCTGCTGACAGCCACTGTTAGCATATGTGCTATCTCCCATCCTCCGGCCCTCAGACCGATCACTACACTCGCTACAGAACTGCTGCTGCTGACAGCCACTGTTAGCCTATGTGCTATCTCCCATCCTCCGGCCCTCAGACCGATCACTACACTCTCTACACGAGCCACGAGCTGCTGCTGCTGCTGACAGCCACTGTTGGCCTAGTGCTATCTCCCATCCTCCGGCCCTTAGACCGATCACTACACTCGCTACACGAGCTGCTGCTGCTGCTGACAGCCACTGTTGGCCTAGTGCTATCTCCCATCCTCCGGCCCTCAGACAGATCACTACACTCGCTACACGAGCTGCTGCTGATGCTGCTGAAAGCCACTGTTAGCCTATGTGCTATCTCCCATCCTCCGGCCCTCAGACCGATCACTACACTCGCTACACGATCTGCTGCTACTGCTGACAGCCACTGTTGGCCTAGTGCTATCTCCCATCCTCCCGCCCTCAGACCGATCACTACACTCAATACACGAGCTGCTGCTGCTGCTGACAGCCACTGTTGGCCTAGTGCTATCTCCCATCCTCCGGCCCTCAGACCGATCACTACACTCGCTACACGAGCTGCTGCTGCTGCTGACAGCCACTGTTGGCCTAGTGCTATCTCCCATCCTCCGGCCCTCAGACCGATCACTACACTCGCTACACGAGCTGCTGCTGCTGCTGACAGCCACTGTTGGCCTAGTGCTATCTCCCATCCTCCGGTCCTCAGACCGATCACTACACTCGCTACACGAGCTGCTGCTACTGCTGACAGCCACTGTTGGCCTAGTGCTATCTCCCATCCTCCCGCCCTCAGACCGATCACTACACTCGCTACACGAGCTGCTGCTGCTGCTGACAGCCACTGTTGGCCTAGTGCTATCTCCCATCCTCCGACCCTCAGACCGATCACTACACTCGCTACACGAGCTGCTGCTGCTGCTGACAGCCACTGTTGGCCTAGTGCTATCTCCCATCCTCCGGTCCTCAGACCGATCACTACACTCGCTACACGAGCTGCTGCTGCTGCTGACAGCCACTGTTGGCCTAGTGCTATCTCCCATCCTCCGGCCCTCAGACCGATCACTACACTCGCTACAGAACTGCTGCTGCTGACAGCCACTGTTAGCCAATGTGCTATTTCCCATCCTCCGGCCCTCAGACCGATCACTGCACTCGCTACATGAGCTGCTGCTGCTGCTGACAGCCACTGTTAGCCTATGTGCTATCTCCCATCCTCCGGCCCTCAGACCGATCACTACACTCTCTACACGAGCCACGAGCTGCTGCTGCTGCTGACAGCCACTGTTGGCCTAGTGCTATCTCCCATCCTCCGGCCCTTAGACCGATCACTACACTCGCTACACGAGCTGCTGCTGCTGCTGACAGCCACTGTTGGCCTAGTGCTATCTCCCATCCTCCGGCCCTCAGACCGATCACTACACTCGCTACAGAACTGCTGCTGCTGACAGCCACTGTTAGCCTATGTGCTATCTCCCATCCTCCGGCCCTCAGACCGATCACTACACTCGCTACACGAGCTGCTGCTGCTGCTGACAGCCACTGTTAGCCTATGTGCTATCTCCCATCCTCCGGCCCTCAGACCGATCACTACACTCGCTACACGAGCTGCTGCTGCTGCTGCTGACATCCACTGTTAGCCTATGTGCTATCTCCCATCCTCCGGCCCTCAGACCGATCACTACACTCGCTACAGAACTGCTGCTGCTGACATCCACTGTTAGCCAATGTGCTATCTCCCATCCTCCGGCCCTCAGACAGATCACTACACTCGCTACACGAGCTGCTGCTGCTGCTGACAGCCTCTGTTGGCCTAGTGCTATCTCCCATCCTCCGGCCCTCAGACCGATCACTACACTCGCTACACGAGCTGCTGCTGCTGACAGCCACTGTTGGCCTAGTGCTATCTCCCATCCTCCGGCCCTCAGACCGATCACTACACTCGCTACACGAGCTGCTGCTGCTGCTGACAGCCACTGTTGGCCTAGTGCTATCTCCCATCCTCCGGCCCTCAGACCGATCACTACACTCGCTACACGAGCTGCTGCTGCTGCTGACAGCCACTGTTAGCCTATGTGCTATCTCCCATACTCCGGCCCTCAGACCGATCACTACACTCGCTACACGAGCTGCTGCTGCTGCTGCTGACATCCACTGTTAGCCTATGTGCCATCTCCCATCCTCCGGCCCTCAGACCGATCACTACACTCGCTACAGAACTGCTCCTGCTGACATCCACTGTTAGCCTATGTGCTATCTCCCATCCTCCGGCCCTCAGACAGTTCACTACACTCGCTACACGAGCTGCTGCTGCTGCTGACAGCCACTGTTGGCCTAGTGCTATCTCCCATCCTCCGGCCCTCAGACCGATCACTACACTCGCTACACGAGCTGCTGCTGCTGACAGCCACTGTTGGCCTAGTGCTATCTCCCATCCTCCGGCCCTCAGACCGATCACTACACTCGCTACACGAGCTGCTGCTGCTGCTGACAGCCACTGTTAGCCTATGTGCTATCTCCCATCCTCCGGCCCTCAGACCGATCACTGCACTCGCTACACGAGCTGCTGCTGCTGCTGCTGACAGCCACTGTTAGCCTATGTGCTATCACCCATCCTCCGGCCCTCAGACCGATCGATACACTCGCTACACGAGCTGCTGCTGATGCTGCTGACAGCCACTGTTAGCCTATGTGCTATCACCCATCCTCCGGCCCTCAGACCGATCACTACACTCGCTACACGAGCTGCTGCTGCTGCTGCTGACAGCCACTGTTGGCCTAGTGCTATCTCCCATCCTCCGGCCCTCAGACCGATCACTTCACTCGCTACACGAGCTGCTGCTGCTGCTGACAGCCACTGTTGGCCTAGTGCTATCTCCCATCCTCCGGCCCTCAGACCGATCACTACACTCGCTACACGAGCTACTGCTGCTGCTGACAGCCACTGTTGGCCTAGTGCTATCTCCCATCCTCCGGCCCTCAGACCGATTACTACACTCGCTACACCACCTGCTGCTGCTGACAGCCACTCTTAGCCTATGTGCTATCTCCCATCCTCCGGCCCTCAGACCGATCACTACACTCGCTACACGAGCTGCTGCTGCTGCTGCTGCTGACAGCCACTGTTAGCCTATGTGCCATCTCCCATCCTCCGGCCCTCAGACCGATCACTACACTCGCTACAGAACCGCTGCTGCTGACAGCCACTGTTAGCCTATGTGCTACCTCCCATCCTCCGGCCCTCAGACCGATCACTACACTCGCCACACGAGCTGCTGCTGCTGCTGAAAGCCACAGTTAGCCTATGTGCTATCTCCCATCCTCCCGCCCTCAGACCGATCACTACACTCGCTACACGAGCCACGAGCTGCTGCTGCTGCTGACAGCCACTGTTGGCCTAGTGCTATCTCCCATCCTCCGGCCCTCAGACCGATCACTACACTCGCTACACGAGCTGCTGCTGCTGCTGACAGCCACTGTTGGCCTAGTGCTATCTCCCATCCTCCGGCCCTCAGACCGATCACTACACTCGCTACACGAGCTGCTGCTGCTGCTGACAGCCACTGTTGGCCTAGTGCTATCTCCCATCCTCCGGCCCTCAGACCGATCACTACACTCGCTACACGAGCTGCTGCTGATGCTGCAGACAGCCACTGTTAGCCTATGTGCTATCTCCCATCCTCCGGCCCTCAAACCGATCACTACACTCGCTACACGAGCTGCTGCTGCTGCTGACAGCCACTGTTGGCCTAGTGCTATCTCCCATCCTCCCGCCCTCAGACCGATCACTACACTCGCTACACGAGCTGCTGCTGCTGCTGACAGCCACTGTTGGCCTAGTGCTATCTCCCATCCTCCGGCCCTCAGACCGATCACTACACTCGCTACACGAGCTGCTGCTGCTGCTGACAGCCACTGTTGGCCTAGTGCTATCTCCCATCCTCCGGTCCTCAGACCGATCACTACACTCGCTACACGAGCTGCTGCTGCTGCTGACAGCCACTGTTGGCCTAGTGCTATCTCCCATCCTCCGGCCCTCAGACCGGTCACTACACTCGCTACAGAACTGCTGCTGCTGACAGCCACTGTTAGCCAATGTGCTATCTCCCATCCTCCGGCCCTCAGACCGATCACTACACTCGCTACACGAGCTGCTGCTGCTGCTGACAGCCACTGTTGGCCTAGTGCTATCTCCCATCCTCCGGTCCTCAGACCGATCACTACACTCGCTACACGAGCTGCTGCTGCTGCTGCTGCTGACAGCCACTGTTAGCCTATGTGCTATCTCCCATCCTCCGGCCCTCAGACCGATCACTACACTCGCTACAGAACCGCTGCTGCTGACAGCCACTGTTAGCCTATGTGCTATCTCCCATCCTCCGGCCCTCAGACCGATCACTACACTCGCTACACGAGCTGCTGCTGCTGACCGCCACTGTTGGGCTAGTGCTATATCCCATCCTCCGGCCCTCAGACCTATCACTACACTCGCTACACGAGCTGCTGCTGCTGCTGACAGCCACTGTGGGCCTAGTGCTATCTCCCATCCTCCGGCCTTCAGACCGATCACTACACTCGCTACACGAGCTGCTGCTGCTGCTGACAGCCACTGTTGGCCTAGTGCTATCTCCCATCCTCCGGCCCTCAGACCGATCACTACACTCGCTACACGAGCTGCTGCTGCTGACAGCCACTGTTGGCCTAGTGCTATCTCCCATCCTCCGGTCCTCAGACCGATCACTACACTCGCTACACGAGCTGCTGCTGCTGCTGACAGCCACTGTTGGCCTAGTGCTATCTCCCATCCTCCGGCCCTCAGACCGCTCATTACACTCGCTACAGAACTGCTGCTGCTGACAGCCACTGTTAGCCTATGTGCTATCTCCCATCCTCCGGCCCTCAGACCGATCACTACACTCGCTACACGAGCTGCTGCTGCTGCTGACAGCCACTGTTTGCCTATGTGCTATCTCCCATCCTCCGGCCCTCAGACCGATCACTACACTCGCTACACGAGCTGCTGCTGCTGCTGCTGACATCCACTGTTAGCCTATGTGCTATCTCCCATCCTCCGGCCCTCAGACCGATCACTACACTCGCTACACGAGCTGCTGCTGCTGCTGCTGCTGACAGCCACTGTTAGCCTATGTGCTATCTCCCATCCTCCGGCCCTCAGACCGATCACTACACTCGCTACAGAACCGCTGCTGCTGACAGCCACTGTTAGCCTATGTGCTATCTCCCATCCTCCGGCCCTCAGACCGATCACTACACTCGCCACACGAGCTGCTGCTGCTGCTGAAAGCCACAGTTAGCCTATGTGCTATCTCCCATCCTCCGGCCCTCAGACCGATCACTACACTCGCTACACGAGCTGCTGCTGCTGCTGACAGCCACTGTTGGCCTAGTGCTATCTCCCATCCTCCGGCCCTCAGACCGATCACTACACTCGCTACACGAGCTGCTGCTGCTGCTGACAGCCACTGTTGGCCTAGTGCTATCTCCCATCCTCCGGCCCTTAGACCGATCACTACACTCGCTACACGAGCCACGAGCTGCTGCTGCTGCTGACAGCCTCTGTTGGCCTAGTGCTATCTCCCATCCTCCGGCCCTCAGACCGATCACTACACTCGCTACACGAGCTGCTGCTGCTGCTGACAGCCACTGTTGGCCTAGTGCTATCTCCCATCCTCCGGCCCTCAGACCGATCACTACACTCGCTACACGAGCTGCTGCTGCTGCTGACAGCCACTGTTGGCCTAGTGCTATCTCCCATCCTCCGGCCCTCAGACCGATCACTACACTCGCTACACGAGCTGCTGCTGACGCTGCTGACAGCCACTGTTAGCCTATGTGCTATCTCCCATCCTCCGGCCCTCAGACCGATCACTACACTCGCTACACGAGCTGCTGCTGCTGCTGACAGCCACTGTTGGCCTAGTGCTATCTCCCATCCTCCCGCCCTCAGACCGATCACTACACTCGCTACACGAGCTGCTGCTGCTGCTGACAGCCACTGTTGGCCTAGTGCTATCTCCCATCCTCCGGCCCTCAGACCGATCACTACACTCGCTACACGAGCTGCTGCTGCTGCTGACAGCCACTGTTGGCCTAGTGCTATCTCCCATCCTCCGGTCCTCAGACCGATCACTACACTCGCTACACGAGCTGCTGCTGCTGCTGACAGCCACTGTTGGCCTAGTGCTATCTCCCATCTACCGGCCCTCAGACCGGTCACTACACTCGCTACAGAACTGCTGCTGCTGACAGCCACTGTTAGCCAATGTGCTATCTCCCATCCTCCGGCCCTCAGACCGATCACTACACTCGCTACACGAGCTGCTGCTGCTGCTGACAGCCACTGTTAGCCTATGTGCTATCTCCCATCCTCCGGCCCTCAGACCGATCACTACACTCACTACACGAGCTGCTGCTGCTGCTGCTAACAGCCACTTTTGGCCTAGTGCTATCTCCCATCCTCCGGCCCTCAGACCGATCACTACACTCGCTACACGAGCTGCTGCTGCTGACCGCCACTGTTGGGCTAGTGCTATCTCCCATCCTCCGGTCCTCAGACCTATCACTACACTCGCTACACGAGCTGCTGCTGCTGCTGACAGCCACTGTGGGCCTAGTGCTATCTCCCATCCTCCGGCTCTCAGACCGATCACTACACTCGCTACACGAGCTGCTGCTGCTGACAGCCACTGTTGGCCTAGTGCTATCTCCCATCCTCTGGCCCTCAGACCGATCACTACACTCGCTACACGAGCTGCTGCTGCTGCTGCTGACAGCCACTGTTGGCCTAGTGTTATCTCCCATCCTCCGGTCCTCAGACCGATCACTACACTCGCTACACGAGCTGCTGCTGCTGCTGACAGCCACTGTTGGCCTAGTGCTATCTCCCATCCTCCGGCCCTCAGACCGATCACTACACTCGCTACAGAACTGCTGCTGCTGACAGCCACTGTTAGCCTATGTGCTCTCTCCCAACCTCCGGCCTTCAGACCGATCACTACACTCGCTACACGAGCTGCTGCTGCTGCTGATAGCCACTGTTAGCCTATGTGCTATCTCCCATCCTCCGGCCCTCAGACCGATCACTACACTCGCCACACGAGCTGCTGCTGCTGCTGAAAGCCACAGTTAGCCTATGTGCTATCTCCCATCCTCCGGTCCTCAGACCGATCACTACAATCGCTACACGAGCTGCTGCTGCTGCTGCTGACAGCCACTTTTGGCCTAGTGCTATCTCCCATCCTCCGGCCCTCAGACCGATCACTACACTCGCTACACGAGCTGCTGCTGCTGACCGCCACTGTTGGGCTAGTGCTATCACCCATCCTCCGGCCCTCAGACCGATCACTACACTCGCTACAGAACTGCTGCTGCTGACAGCCACTGTTAGCCTATGTGCTATCTCCCATCCTCCGGCCCTCAGACCGATCACTACACTCGCCACACGAGCTGCTGCTGCTGCTGCTGCTGCTGACAGCCACTGTCAGCCTATGTGCTATCAACCATCCTCCGGCCCTCAGACCGATCACTACACTCGCTACACGAGCTGCTGCTGCTGCTGACAGCCACTGTCAGCCTATGTGCTATCAACCACCCTCCGGCCCTCAGACCGATCACTACACTCGCTACAGAACTGCTGCTGCTGACAGCCACTGTTAGCCTATGTGCTACCTCCCATCCTCCGGCCCTCAGACCGATCACTACACTCGCTACACGAGCTGCTGCTGCTGCTGATAGCCACTGTTAGCCTATGTGCTATCTCCCATCCTCCGGCCCTCAGACCGATATCACTACACTCGCCACACGAGCTGCTGCTGCTGCTGCTGCATCGCCGGTATGACAGCCACTGTTAGCCTATGTGCTATCACCCATCCTCCGGCCCTCAGACCGATCACTACACTCGCTACACGAGCTGCTGCTGCTGCTGCTGCTGACAGCCACTGTCAGCCTATGTGCTATCACCCATCCCCCGGCCCTCAGACCGATCACTACACTCGCCACACGAGCTGCTGCTGCTGCTGCTGCATCGCCGGTCTGACAGCCACTGTTAGCCTATGTGCTATCACCCATCCTCCGGCCCTCAGACCGATCACTACAATCGCTACACGAGCTGCTGCTGCTGCTGCTGCATCACCAGTCCGACAGCCACTGTCAACCTATGTGCTATCACCCATGCTCCGGCCCTCAGACCGATCACTACAATCGCTACACGAGCTGCTGCTGCTGCTGCTGACAGCCACTGTCAGCCTATGTGCTATCACCCATCCCCCGGCCCCCATCCCGATCCTCCGGCCCTCAGACCGATCGCTACACTCGCTACACGAGCTGCTGCTGATGCTGCTGACAGCCACTGTTAGCCTATGTGCTATCACCCATCCTCCGGCCCTCAGACCGATCGCTACACTCGCTACACGAGCTGCTGCTGATGCTGCTGACAGCCACTGTTAGCCTATGTGCTATCACCCATCCTCCGGCCCTCAGACCGATCGATACACTCGCTACACGAGCTGCTGCTGATGCTGCTGACAGCCACTGTTAGCCTATGTGCTATCACCCATCCTCCGGCCCTCAGACCGATCACTACACTCGCTACACGAGCTGCTGCTGCTGCTGCTGATAGCCACTGTTAACCTAAGTGCTATCTCCCATCCTCCGGCCCTCAGACCGATCGCTACACTCGCTACACGAGCTGCTGCTGATGCTGCTGACAGCCACTGTTAGCCTATGTGCTATCACCCATCCTCCGGCCCTCAGACCGATCGCTACACTCGCTACACTCGCTACACGAGCTGCTGCTGATGCTGCTGACAGCCACTGTTAGTGCTATCACCCATCCTCCGGCCCTCAGACCGATCACTACACTCGCTACACGAGCTGCTGCTGCTGCTGCTGATAGCCACTGTTAGCCTATGTGCTATCTCCCATCCTCCGGCCCTCAGACCGATCGCTACACTCGCTACACGAGCTGCTGCTGATGCTGCTGACAGCCACTGTTAGCCTATGTGCTATCACCCATCCTCCGGCCCTCAGACCGATCACTACAATCGCTACACGAGCTGCTGCTGATGCTTTTGCTCAGCTGCAGTATGCATCTGTCTCGTGCTGAGTGTGCAAAGAGAAATAGAGACATTGCATCAGCTTCAACGTCAACTGGGGTACGAGGATGTTTATAAATTCCAATTCAAGCTAGTTTATTTCATGTACTTTTATATTGCTCCGTGAACCATTTAACCATTTGGATGCTATTGGTTGCCACATTAAGTGCGGAGCACTTTAAGCGAATTTAACGTGTTACGACTCATTGTTTAACAGTACTGCTGTATATCCCCCCAAGTAACATATTATATTACGCCCGCCATGAGTAAAAAGAAATTTGCATATCGTTTTCGGACCATTACTGAATGTGTTTTGTTCAGTTTTGATTTACTACAGAACTGCACTAAAAAGTTTATCTCTGATGTTATAAACTGTCACTCGAATACCAGTCGCGACGATTCAACAGAACTGCCCCACTGCCGTATCGACGTCGCCGTGGTGTTGGGTGGAGGGGTGTCTACTAAGATGGCGTGTGACTGAGGCTTTTGGTGGCACGTCAAAACGCTATCAATAACCTTAACTGCCCCTACCCCTACACCACAAACATAGACTTTCCTCTACCTCGCCAAGCTGACATGTGGCTACAGAATTGTTTTTTCGTTGAAAATTGTTTACTGTAACATGTGTAGTCCATGTGTACTTTCTTTATTTTGCCTGCTCATGCAATTTATGGAGATTTCGCTGAGATATTGTCCAATCTGGCGAGTATCGGCGCAGTGAGTCAGCCCTCAAGGCAAGCCTCATGCTGGTAGTCCGCCGGAAACACATTGTGGTCTCAACTGGTCGCTTCCGGTGACCAATTGGGTGACGATCCTCGCCTCATCTTCACACTCGGGCCTGCACCAGCAGCAGCGGCGCACAGTGGGGCAGAAGCACCCAATTCCTGGCAAAAATTCAAAAATTGAAGTCTGTCTGAAACCTTATCGCCCTTGATAACTCTTATCAGTAGGAGTCCCCTCGCACCAAATTGATCCTCGTAGTTTGAAATCCCTAATACTTTAGACTAAGAGTATTTTATATTCGGCATTTACCGGGTGGAACTGCAAGCGGTTTTTTCGCTGTGCAAAGTTTACTAAGTTTGAGAAGCCGTATTTTGTTATTCTGGGGGATAGAAATTTTCTACCATGGATATATCATTTCCATATATGTTGATGAACATTTTTATGCCATAATTGTATATATTAGTGTACACCTTAAGTAAGATAATTGTAGTTTTTTTACATCACGTGTTGTGTGATTGACTTTGATGAATACATCTTTCGAGCGAGGGTTTAGTAGGGTGCCACACCAACCTTTTTATATAGATTTGTAGAGGATTTATTGTATTATTTGGGATTATATTATTTAGCTTACCATATTTGCCCCAAATCGAATAACGAATTTTTAATATTATTAATAACGTGATTTATAGGATTGCCGTAAGATTAACATGACAAAATGTGCCGTAAGAAGGTCACTCTTATTTTCCTTAATATAAATTTTAAAAATAGTTTGTGTTAATATTGTAAACATTAGCCAAAGTAATTCTTGAAGTGCCTTGGGGTTTCAATCCCGCACTTTAAACCTAACCAAACCAGTTTGTTTTTATTAATTTTGCTTTTAATTTTCTGAATATACGTAGAGCTAAAGTACTGTATCAAGAGAGATCAAGCCTTAATTTTACCACCTGATTATTTTCGTAATTTAAATATCATGATGGATTGGTTTTTTGCTGCGCCTTTTTGCGCCTTCATTTAATAAAGTCGATTTTGTCATATAGGCTGCAAGTAAAAGTGAAGTTTAACAATACCCCCGTTGCAGCAGACCTGCATACTCAGCGAATTTCAAATGCAAAAGAACATATTTCAATTCAAGGTATTGAAATTTAATATGTTTTTGAAAGCTCCATAAGAATAATATGGAGAATGGTATGCAGGTTTGCTGCAACAGGTCTGTTAAAACTGGGTGGTTTTAATTCAATATTTCGTAGATCTGAACTAAAAGAAACCATATATGAACTTTTATCAAGATATGTCAAAAAATAAGGAAGATATAGAATTTTTTATTTCTCATAAGGATAACATGGGGAATGAGTATGCAGGTTTGCTGCCATAAAAATGGAAATTGCGGGGGTTTTAGACTAAAATGCATTAGATCTTATCTAGATGAAGCCACAAACCAAGTTTTATTAAGATATATTGAGAAATAAGCGAGGTATAGAATTTTACTTATTTCCCATAAGGTTAACATTGGGACAACGTACTGTGTTTACCACTTAGAATATCTCGGTAACCAATGGGCATAGAGCAATGATTCAAAATACAATATTTTTTGTTTTTTTTAGCTGAATTCAATGGTGCTAACTAAAATTTGATTATTTTTATTTTTATATGTGAAAACCCCAAAAACCCATTTTTGGGGGGATTTATCCCCTTTTACCCCCCCTTCCAGTGGTCCGATCGGGCTGGTTTTCGAACTCATCCGAATAATTACTACTTTACACGCCTATGCCAAATTTCATTCCGATCGGACCATTTTTGCGAGCGCTATCGTGCTTACAGACACATAGCAGTCGAATAGAAGCTCACCTGCTAAACTACCAGGACAAAAGTCATTTCCAAAACATAGTACGCCTAGTAGGCCTATCCAGGTAACCAAACCTAACCTCACTGTTGAAGGTAAATCGTCTTCATCTACGAGTAAGTTTAACCAACACCCGAATATCGTGTGTAACGAGACTGCAAGGAAAAGGAAAATGCTAATATTATCAGACAGTCACGGTAGGGATTTGGGTTTTCAATTGGAGCAGCAACACGAGGAATTTGATGTTTTTTGTCTGTCTAGGCCGAGTGCTAGATTGGCCAGTGTACTTGAAGGGGCCACAGAATTAGTCAAGGACTTTACTTTTCAAGACTCACTTGTGTATAGGGGGTAGCAATGATGTGGTCAACAAAACAAACAGTGTACTAAGTGAAAATGTGAAAATGGCTATAGAACGCCTCAAGGAAAAAACAAATGTCTTTATGGGCTACCTTGCCCGTTAGATATGACATGAACTCCAGTTTCAATGATGCTGTTCATAGGTGCAATTTAGATCTCTATGAAAACTCTGGTGTAAGTGACTTAAATGTTGTTCCTTTCAATACCCTACATAGAAGCTGTTTCACAGCACAAGGACAGCACCTCAATAAAATGGGAAAAGTTAAGCTTTGTAATTTAATAGCTGCTAGTGTACAAAATGTAGTTTCCAGAACAGATGTAAATGATCAGTCTTTTTTGCCACAAGCCAATGTACAACCCAGACCAGTTTAGGTAGGCCTAACCATAAAACAACTTCTAGTCCTAGGTCCAATAGCAACTTGTCCTATTCTAGAATTAATTTAAATATTGTTCAAATAAATATTCAATGTATAAGAAATAAGCTAACTGAGTTTGAGCATTTTGCCAGTATTAGAGATGTTGATATTTTCTGTGTAAGTGAACATTGGTTACAAGAAGCACAAGTTGCTCTCTATACCCCTCTAGGCTACTCTGCTGTTGGTATGGTTTGCCGTAAGACTTGTAAAAACGGTGGTACAGGTTTTTTTGTTAAATCTTCATTGAGTACAACGGATATTGACCTTAGTATGTTTAATTCTGAAAATAATATTGAAATATCCTGCTCAAAACTTAATGAGTCTAAAATTTCAGATTTTCTATCTTAATTTTGAGAGGGCAGTTAAAAGAGTACTTAAAATTAGTTCTAAAATACTTGTTGCTGGTGATTTTAACATCCACTTTCTCAAATTAAATAATCCTATTACAGTGTCATTTCTTAATATTGTACGGTCACTCAATATCATTGTTACAAATAACTTGCCTACTCGTAAAAATTCTTGTTTAGATAATATTTTAGTTAATTTCCATGGTGAGTGCTATAATGTAACAGTAGTCAAGGATTGTATTTCAGATCATGATCCCTTATTATTTTGTCTTAGATTAGATAAGTTTCGGTGCAATATAAATGATGACAAGAACGTAACAACTAAACAATTTATTAGAACTCAAACTGAAAGACAAATATTACAATTTTCTGAGTCTCTTATGTCTGAAAAATGGGCTATGATTAACTTATATCTAAATAATGTAATTGATGTTAAAACACTGTTTGATGATTTTTTTCAAAAAAATTGTACATCTTTGGCACTTTGCCTCTCCTTTGATTGTAACTAAGAACAAAAATAAAACCACAAAAAAATTCCATTGGTATTCAGATGAATTAAAAAAAGATAGAGAGATTATGTTAGGTTATTACAATGTATATAGGAATTTGGAGAGAGCTGGATCGGCTCGTACAGAGGCAGCCTATAGAGCCTACCTGTTTTTTAAAAAGCAGTATAAAAGTAAGATTATATCAGCCAAAAAACTAACTTATGAGAGCTTCATCGAAAATTCCAAGAATAAATGTAAAGCTGCCTGGGAGGTAATATCAACTGAAACACAATCAAATACAAAGTCACAGGAAATTAACCTCAATCCAGATCATCTTAATAATTTCTTTGTCAATTCAGTTTCAGACATTCACAATAACATTGAAAATACTAACACTTTGGCTCTTGACTTGGTACATAACTCAACATTCTGTGCCCCGGATTTCCATTGGACCGCCATTTCTTCAAAAGAGGTAATCAAAATAGTTTCTAATTTGTCAAACTCAAAGAGTACTGATTTCTACTGGATCTCGAACTATTTGATCAAAAGAACAATCCAATATTTTTGTGAACCTTTTGCTTTCATTTTAAATCAGTGTTTGTTCCATGGATATTTTTCTGATTTGCTAAAAATTTCTAAGGTAATTCCTGTATACAAAAAAGGTGATAAGTCTCTGCCCCAGAATTATCGCCCCATTTCAATTGTTCCTATCTTTTCTAAGATTTTTGAGTCTATTTTGTATGAAGAGCTCAATACCCATTTTGAATGCAATAGACTAATCAGTGATTTTCAATATGGATTCAGGTCTAACAAATATACAACCTCAGCCGTTTCTAATTTAGTTGATCACATACTTTTGGCCTTTGAACAGAAAGAATCTGTGTCTTTAATGCTTTGTGATCTAAGTAAAGCTTTCGATTGTGTTGAACATAATATCCTCCTAAATAAACTCACATATTATGGCATTTCTAATAACTCTCTTAAACTTTTGCAGTCTTACCTATCTAACCGTAAACAATATGTTTCACTTAAAGGGACTCAATCTACTACACTCTCAGTTAGTACGGGAGTGCCACAAGGCTCGGTCCTTGGACCTTTTCTCTTTATTATCTTCATAAATGATTTACCTGCTAATCTTCCTTCGAATGTCATTATCTATGCTGATGACACAACAATTTTTTCTTCACATAAAAGTATTGGACTCCATTGAACTCCATCTCCATGAAACCATGAATGAGGCCTACAATTCTGCTCAAAATTGGTTTGCTTCTAATAAGCTGCTGTGTAACAGGGAAAAACCCAGGAAATCTTGCTTAGTTTGTCAGAAGTGGATGATCATCAAACTGTTAAATTACTTGGTTTTTATCTAGATAAAAAAGTTAATTGGTTGTCACACATTGAAAATGTTTGCAAAAAGGTTTCAAGAGTTACATATCTTATATGGAAGTTTAGAGACTTTGTAATTGATGAATATTTGAGGGCAGCCTATTTTGCATTTTTCCAATCTCATGTTTCATATGGTCTTGTATTATGGGGTCATTCTAGTGCAGTAAATGACATACTTCTGATTCAGAAAAATATTGTAAGATCAATGTGCCGAACAAGTTTTAGGGAACACTGCAAACCACTCTTCATTCAATTAAAAATCATGACTGTCATTAACTTGTAAATTTACAACATATTAACCTACACTAAACTACATATTACAGATTTCACCTTCAAAGAAGAAATACACCAGCATAACACTCGAGAAAAAAGCAAAATTGATTTGCCTCAACACAGGTTAGCAAAAACAGGTAACTCTTTTAAATTCAATTGTGTGAATCATATATTTAATTTCATAAGGCGATTCTTTGCGTCAAAATTGTGGGCGTCTGGCAAGGCGTAGAAAGATGGGAGAGGGCTTAAATTAAAGATCTCTATTCTGTGATGACAGGAAAAATAATGAAATTGCTTGAAATTCACCAGAAAACGAGAAATAACGTAAAATATCTGCCATTTAAAAAGCATTGGGATCTAAATTCGTCTGCTTTGTTTACATAAAACATGTGATGCTATTGCTTGATGAAAACCATGTGTTAGGCTAGATATCAGTATAAGGTAGATTCAGTTTGCTTTGAAGGTATTTTGTACTATAATAAATAAGGATTGTTTGAATTTTCCCTCCTTAGGGGCTTTTAGCCCCTTCAAGCCACTAGTTTTTTTAATAAACTGCCTTCTGCAGCCCGTCTTGTATCTCTCCATAATTTTAAGAAAACTATTAATGAATGGCTTACTTTAAATCCTTTTTACAATAGATGAATTCCTTAACTGTACAATAGATATACAATTTTAAGTAACCTACCACTTGTAACTACTTGTCTTGCTGTAACATGTACATTGTGTATTGACTTTGCCTATTTCTGTTCCTACAGGTCAATGGCAATAAAGATTGTTATTCTGTTATTCTGTTATTCTGTTATTCATATATACACATTTGGATGAATGGTGTTTTTGGTATCTGGGGGCACCAAAACGAAAAGTTATGATGGTCCCGCGCTTAGGTCTTACCATGAGACCTACGGTAATAGCTTCTTCCCTATAGGGGAAATTCGCTAAAACGCCAAAAGCTATGCAAACGTGACTCTTACTCTCAATAACCACATAAATAACATTTATTTTTATTTACTTTTTCTCCCTGAAGTAAGTAATATTTTTATAATTTACTTAATGATTTTCCCAGGGAACTACCTTTAAGAAGCTACTTAAGAGTTCTTAGTTTTTATGTAAGAATTGAACAAGTAAATGATTTCAAAGAGAAAATAATTATGTAAAGAGTTCTGACTTTTTCAGGATTACGTTTAGGTTTCAACGATGTTCGATATTGTTCCATAGTGTAGTTTAAACACTAGAAGCGAAAGGAAAAGTCCAAAAAATTAAATTATAAATTGTTGTTATTATATTCAGAAGCTACTGTTTGGAAACCGCTCGATATTTTGTCACGCATGGAGTATTGGATGCCACCAATTCTCAATAAGTATTTCATTCATGGACCAGAAATTATGTCTTCCGCCTTGCTACCTATTGAGCATTAGCATGTAACAGAAGAAGCACAGGAAGCAAGAAATAAAGACTTCAAGCAATTCAGAGAGTTTCGTTCAAGGAAATGCTCCAGGCAAAAATGTAATCAGGATGTGTTGAACCTCCTTCTTTAGAGCTCTGATTCTGTGATTTCAATCAAAAGGAAATCTTTAAATAAAAACAAAGGAACTGCCTAAAGAAACAAAAGAGCTGCTAAAATTAATCGTAGAAGAGGATAACTGTTATAGTTCTAGAGAGGAAGCATTTAGTGATGAAACTGACTGCAGCATTTAAACAGGGTATATCTATAATTAGTCATCATTGTGAGTGTTGATGAGGTGATTAAATAACTAAAATATGTTAATGGAGAGATTAAAAACCATTTCCTTGCGATTACAACAGTGTCATAAACAATATACCTAAGTTTAGGTTTTAGAACCTATATATTTTTTATGATGGTATTTTTATTGCTCTTCATATTTTCATAAATATTTTCTTTAACCTTAGAGGTATTAACTTGTGTGTTTGATTATAGAGTTTTAGGCCTTTAAAATGATATACAATATGTTAGGTAACACTTAGTAGATGAATTAATTCCATAAATCGAGGCCTTTTGCCCCACTGTGCGGCGCCTCCTGGTGGTGCACGTGCACTGTCCACCGCGCCTTCGCGCCTATTTTCTGCATTTGATCATTATTTTGCGCTTCAGTAAGACGCTTCTCATACTGGGATATGTTCCATGGTTCCGCTCCATGGTAGAAATTCGTTGTGCTCATGTGACCCCCTAAATATAATGTAAGATCCACCAGCATTTCCATCAGAAAATATTTTAAACTCTTTTACTTTGTTTCGTCCTCAATTTCATTACCCTGAAACCAAGTGGCCCAATCTCTGCTCTTGTAAATAACGTCAACCTTATTGTTCTATAAGTAGGGTGAAGACTTTCAGGGCTCTGTTATGCAGTTGCACACATTTATTTCCTTTTGATCCAAAGTTAGGGAGAATCATTTTTGTTACAGACCCTCCAAAACAATGTAATACACTGCTACGATGTTGCTTTGATAAATTATTTACATTTTACAGTTTGGAATCCCTGTGCAGTGAAGTAATATTCACTCAAATGAAATAGTTATCGCAAAACACTATTAATATTCCGCACGCAAGAGCCTAATCTGCTAACGTTTGTCCTCTCTCGACCTTTTAGTTCGCATGCCACAGATCCATAATTTATTACTTTTATAGAACAAATAAATCCGGACTTAGTGTTTACTATTTAACTTTTTTCGCTCGTTGGTGTTTTATTCATTCAAATTAGACGTCGTTTGCAAAGCTTTACAAGAACAACTAAGAAAGAAGAGCGATATAAGGAGCCATTTGTATATAATACATAGGAGCCCATTTATTTGACAGTTAAAACTGTCTAAGTTAAAACTGTGTATTGGTTTGTAATACTAAATCTATTTATTTGTAAGAAACCCAAAGGTTTATTTCCATTTTCAAGACAAAAAAAGTCTAATAAATATATTTCACTTTCAGCTAA
The DNA here is from genome assembly GCA_035578135.1 of Flexamia atlantica. Taxonomy (NCBI): domain Eukaryota; kingdom Metazoa; phylum Arthropoda; class Insecta; order Hemiptera; family Cicadellidae; genus Flexamia; species Flexamia atlantica. Next base: position 50,172,018 of record JAQJVK010000005.1, on the reverse strand, counting down.
TTCTTGTCTCATGTTTGATTCATGTGTTTTTAAAGATAATGTATTAAAACTGAAAGACTCCTAACTATTGCTTGGTAATTGCATTTCCCTAATAAAGCCAAAGCGGATTTTGCTTTTGTATCTCTCTTATACAAGGCTGAAATTTTGAAATACTGTATCATGATTAGTGATTATGTCCTTCAACTTGGACCCGCAAATTTCCTCTTGTCTAATGCGGTTGTGACAGCCATCAACGCCAATGGTCTTATTTGAGTTAAGAACTCTCAACTTTCATCCACCGCGAGTAATGGGCATTGACTATCGTGCGATACTTTACTTTTAAGCCCACAGAATGTAAACCTATCTTTGGTTTAAGTAAATAAATTCTCGATTAATGTAAACTTTTAACATATTTAGTTTATTACACGTTTTAACGGTTTAAACCTTACTGTAATCCATGTCTGATTTTCTCAGTTGCTTCCAGATTCTCGTTTTATGGAATACAGTACCTCCCACCGGACACACCCTGTATATCGACCAGGGCGTGGTAAGCACAATTCGCTCCCCCTCACTCTTGGTCTTGGATTATGATCCGTTTACTTGTTTGTACCCTAGCAGTTACATCCGTGATACTATCTTACTCATAACAACTCTCTCCAATCAAATATTGAGTAGAATTAAAAATTCCAAAATTTTTCATTATCTATTCCCCGATTTTCTGTAAAATATTATTATTGTAGAATTTTCAAGTATTTTCTTTTATTTACACTGAACACGAATGTCTTGATTATTTTTGTAGATAAATAAATATTTTTACTTATTTCAAACGCTGTCTTTTTCCCGGAATTCCTCTATTAAAAAATTTCTGGAAAAAAATGTCTCTATTAAAAGGTTTCTGGAAAAATTAATGTTCCTGTTTATTAAAACATATCATAGAAAATTCTAATCGTACTATAAATAGACTGAAACTGGAAATAAAGCATATGTTCTCAATTATTTACACAAATGCACATTTTGGCGAGCCTTTTATACCTAACATAGACCCACAGCTCGCAGCATATTTTAATCAATTGATTATTTTTTCGATTTATGAACTTAAAAGCTAAAAGTTACTGTCATCTTGATCTATTAATAATCTAACTTTAAAATATTCAGTATTTATAAAAACTTTCTCATAAAGACTACTATTTCGTCTCATGCAGATTTAATTGAGAATGAGCCCCTAATGATTTGTTGAAAAATTGTTCAAATATACAGACCCCATCGATTGACCACTCATTTTGAAGGGCGCGACATAAAAGAAACGAAATTCCGCAAACCCTAAGCAATATCATACACTTAATCCATAGTTAGAGTGGTTTGAGAATTAATAATTAATTACCGTAGGTTTATAATGAAAAATACTCATATCACAGGCGAGCAGGCCTACCGTTCAATTAGCTTACAAACTTAAAGAGAATTGTCACAGCACATCCCTTAAACAATTCTTGACACGGAAAATACCGATTGGTTATATTTTGATATCACCAACCCAAACTAACAAAATCAAAATTGGTGACGGGAGTTGCACTACATTAAAAAAATAATCCTCTACCAAGTGACCATTTCAATTAAAGGGATTGTCAAGTAGGCCCCCTACTTCGCATTTTGGGGACATGACATGTACAGCATAGTTTTCTTTTTTACCGGAAGTCATGTAAAATATGTTTTATGCTATTTTAATTAGTGAGTATGAGTTGTTTTGTAGAACGGCCTTGTTTAAAACCGCTCCAAAATAAAGACTATTTTATTTATTTTAAGTAGTTTAACCGTTCCGACACCTTAGGGGCTTGCGATATGACGTAGCCAATGTTATTGTTGTTCTTGTATGTACCAGCAATATTTACAAGATTGTTATTTAATATCTAGACCATCCAGGGCCGCCGGGAGGGGGGGATAAAGGGGGCAGATTGCCCCGGGCCACAAAAGGAAGGGGCCACATTTTGAGCATAGTATATTTTTTGTGGATTATTAAAAATTAGGATATTTAATTGAAGACGGCTAATATGAAATGAAATATTAGAAAATACATAAAAATTATAGTCTTAAAAACGTGTATTAACTAACTAAAATGCCCTTTATTTGTCTTATTTTGATTCTGTTTCATTTGGTTTTCTGGCGTCTCGTCAGGGGCCCCCCGAGGTTAGGCCCAGGACAAGGGCTGCGCCAGACCACACATAACTAGATCCGCACTAAACTAGGCCCCTGTCCCTGGTCCAATTGGCTGTCCCCAAAAATTCCTCACAAAACGTACAGGCCTACGATGGACCAAGGAAAAGGATTCCTAGCTACAACTAAACGGAGTATATACTACTATATTTTATATATTTTACATAGAATAATAGTTACAACATTTATGTGACATGACTTGTTTTGCAGAGATGAGTAACTTCTTCAGCTTCGTTTCTCCTCGTAGTTTCAGTTTAACTACGTACGAACCATGATCCAATGAAATGCAGTTTTCCTCATTCAAAAATTTAAGTAAATCGTGACGCCATCAGCGACTAGAAGAATGCAGCTTGACTGAAGCCTCCAGCTGGTACGCTGGTACGATAAAATATCTTGGCTAATCAGAAAGTTCTGATTGCTGGCACCTCTGATTAAGGCTTTATTTTTACCCAATGGTAACATGCTACAGCTAGGATACAACCAAGGTCTGTAGATTAGAAGAGAATCCACAGTCTGATATTATAATGTCTTACTTATTCCATCTCCCATATGACCTGAGGATCCAAGCCTGTGATGTCAATGATAGACCCAATATCTGGATCTAAGCAACTCAATTAGCATTAGGCCCGCACTACACTATCAAATATTTAATGAAAGATCTTTTATAAAAGATTTGATTTGACCAATCAAAATTCAAGTCAGCTGATTTTCAAAACAAAATCTTTAATTCTGATTGGACAAATAAATCTTTTATAAAAGAATCTTTCATAAAATATTTGATAGTGTAAGGCCCGCATTACACTATCAAATATTTTATAAAAGATCTTTTATGAGAGATTTATTTGACCAATCAAAATTCAAGCCAGCTGATTTTCAAAACAAAAACTTGAATTTTGATTGGTCCAGTAAGTCTTTTATAAAACATCTTTTATAAAATACTAGTAGATATACCCGCGGCTTCGCTCGCTGAAAGGATACAAAATTAACGTTTGGTTCAATTATACGTCATTTGTAATGCGCAACTTTTACAAATTTCCAAATAGATTGACGATTCCATAATTTTATCTGAACTATACATTTTTAATACTTAATTACAACTTAAGGTTGCAACTCCATCCCAGATGGACATGAGAAGATGGAACGTTTCCTTGATGAATTTTCCTTTTTCGCTTAAATGTTATGAATTGGCTACCATGTGCTAACATAATCATTTTTCAGTTTAGCCTTAAGAATCCTGAAATGTCCCAGTTAATCTATTATTTAACCTATAAAATTGGATAGTATCAACTTCAGGGGTTTAAACTCAGAACTTTCATTGCACCGCCCTTTTCCCTAAAACCTGTCGGCCAATTTGACATAAAAGAATAAGAGGCATATGTATGATGTATAGCTGGTGTAAATACCACACATTTAAAGGCCGCAAATTTCAATACTCCAAAAGGCGGACTCTATAGACCTAACATCTGAATTTAATATGTTTATTAATATACCAAAAACTGTTGGAAAGGATATAAAACTAATGTGTAGGCCAAAAAATGAGGACGCCTAATTCTCCAATGTTTTCAATCATTGGAGATTTGATTACGGGTTTAGCAGCTTGAGGCGAAAATTTTCGGTAGAAATAGTATATTTGATTGAACACAGCCTAAATCGCTCTCGGCCAATATGCAAACCCTCCTAAAATTTAGTTCAGAAAAACCCGGATTCTATCAAAAATAACGTAATTATATGTCCATGCAGTCTCAAGACTTAAGTTCAATTGCTTCGGGTGATCCGTGAAAAGCGAGTAGCGTAGGTATGTGGTATCGGAAAAATATTTAATATAAGATAAGTGTGTTGTACAATTTATTATTTTAGAAAATGGAATTCCTATTTTTTGTCTCTATAAAATATTCTAGAGAACTTCTATTGATATTTGTTAATCATAGCTCTAAAACTAAAAGACCACCATTTTGAATTTTTGAATTCATCTTATTTTAGCCTTTCCAGATGTAGCATTTTAAAATAATTCATTATTATGCATCTAGAGCCTTAAAAGAATCTTTGAGCCAAGATTCATGGCCCAAAGTCCTACATTGTTTTAGAAAATGAGCTTTGAAAAATAAAAATGGGCGCCATTTTGAGTTTTATAATATACTCTATTTTAGCCTTTTGAGATAAAATATCTTAAAATCCTTTCTTAGTGCGCATCTAGAGCCTTTATAGAATATTTGTGCCAAGTTTCATAGCCCAAAGCCTTATAGTTTTTGAGAAACTGTGATCAGTGAGTCAGTCAACCGTTTTTGGCTTTTATATATTTAGATAGATTTGATAGTGTAATGCGGTCCTTAGGGTAAAATATAGCCTCAAAGGAGGTAATAGTAATGTGCTTTCTCTGATTGGTCAAGAGTAATCACTTTTTTCCAGCTGGAGATTATTAGGTTTCCGGTCTACAGAAGACGTCAGGATTTGTTTACATTTTTTACTAAGACTGAGGTAACCTCATGTGTACCATCATTCTTCTCTTTTGATCTTCTCTTCAGATCTTGGAATACAACCGGATAAACTTTCTCCTGATGACGTTACACAGGCCCTATGGAAATATAGGAGTTAATTAATAGAAGGAAAACCAGTAAAGAGGTTTAATTAGGTAGTCCTCAATATAACTTGGAACTGTTTCCCAAGTACCGGCTTCTTACAAACATTGTTTAGTCTGGTGTTTCCAACCAAAAGATTCATTAGGCATATTAAAAATTATTTTACCTAATTATACAGTTTGTGTTCTAAATTTGAATAAATTTACAAATCAAAGGTTTACTACAGGCCTACAATGAAATAGTTTAGTCTTGAATAAATTAAGATAATATTCAACAATTTTAGAACAAAAGAACCAATCTTTTTTAATCAGCAGGATCTACGATTTTAGCTATTCCAGAGACAACAGTATTTTTATCTACGATTTTTATCTATTGAGGGGCCTCGTGCCCAAACTTTGCCCCGGGCCTCCAAAAGTCTGTCGGCGGCCCTGAGACCATCTCATCCATAAGGCTGTTGTGAACAAGTCGTGCTCGTAAACCATAACTACGCTTGGTTATTATATGTCATAGTGCGGGGTGTTATGTAAGCATAGACCCTTCCGTTCGATTCGCATGTTGAAATTGATTTGTTAATATGCGTCATATTTTACATGCTGATCAACTTACTAAAATTTGATAGCCATCTTGGATTGGATTGGGGTTTATATAAGAATGAACAAATATCAACAACTCTTTTTAGCGAATTTCCCCTATAGGGAAGAAGCTATTACCGTAGGTCTCATGGTAAGACCTAAGCCCGAGACCATAATAACTTTTCGTTTTGGGGCCCCCAGAAGCAAAAAACACCATTCGTTAAAATTTCTAGATATATATATATATATCTATATATATATCTATATATATATGTGTCTGTAAGCACGATAGCGCTCGCAAAAATGGTCCGATCGGAATGAAATTTGGCACAGGCGTGTAAAGTAGTAATTATTCGGACGAGTTCGTGAACCAGCCCGATCGGACCACCGGAAGGGGGGGGTAAAGGGGGGTAAACCCCCCAAAAATGGGTTTTTCGAGTTTTTTATATAGAAAAATAAGATTTATCGAATTTTGGTTAGCACCATTGAAATCAGCTCGAAAAAACAAACAATTTAGTATTTTGAATCATTGCTCTATGTCCATTGGTTACCGAGATACTGAAAGTGGTAAACACAGTACGTTGTCCCAATGTTAACCTTATGGGGAATAAGTAAAATTCTATATCTCGCTTATTTCTCAACATATCTTAATGAAACTTGGTTCGTGGCTTCATACAGATGAGATCTAATGTATTTTAGTATAAAATCCCGGATATTACAGTTTTTATGGCAGCAAACCTGCATACTCATTCCCCATGTTATCCTTATGGGAAATAAAAAAATGCAATATCTTCCTTATTTTTTAACATATCTTGATGAAACTTGGTGTATGGCTTCTTCTAGTTCAGATCTACTAAACATTGAATTAAAACCACCCAGTTTTAAAATACCTGTTGCAGCAAACCTGCATACTCATTCCCCATGTTATTCTTATGGAGCTTAAAAAACGTGTCAAATCTCGCTATATTGGATTGAAATATGTGCTTTGCAATTGAAATTCGCTGAGTATGCAGGTCTGCTGCAACAGGGGTATTTTTATTTCCCATAAGGATAACATGGGGAATGATTATGCAGGTTTGCTGCTTCAAAAATGGAAATTTCGGGGGTTTTAGACTAAAATACATTAGATCTCATCTAGATGAAGCCACAAACCAAGTTTTAGCGAATTTCCCCTATAGGGAAGAAGCTATTACCGTAGGTCTCATGGTAAGACCTAAGCCCGAGACCATGATAACTTTTCTTTTTGGGGCCCCCACAAGCAAAAAACACTATTCGTTCAAATTTGTATATATATACAGGGTGTCCCGAAATTATGGTAAAATATTTTAGTATATGATAGTACAGGTAAAAATAAGAAAAAAAAGTTTATGTAAACATAGGTCCAAAAGTGCTTAGATTTCTGTCTGTGTGTCTGTTTGTGATTTTTACATATTTAATCATATCTCACGAACCTCTTAACGTATAAACTTCAAACTTGGTACATGGATGACCACTATTAAGACCTATTTTTTTAAGAAGTATCAAATTTCTACTTTGTACCATTTCAAAATGGCGACTGTTTTTTGTTTTCAAAGCTAAATATCTTAAAAACCGTAAATTTTAGAAAAATTATACAAGAGACAAAAAAGTTGTGAAATTTAATCCAATTAACGCTGATATTAAGATTATGATGATCGGACTACTAATAACGGAGAAATTTTAACTTTTCTGAATAAAAACATGGTCCTTTAGAACAAACTGTCAGAAATTTCCATGTTTTTATTTGAAAAAATTAAAATTTCTCCGTTATTAGTAGTCCGATCATCATAATATTAATATCAGCGTTAATTGGATTAAATTTCACAGCTTTTAGCGAATTTCACCTATAGGGAAGAAGCTATTACTGTAGGTCTCATGGTAAGACCTAAGCGTGGGACCATCATAATTTTAGCGAATTTCCCCTATAGGGAAGAAGCTGTTACCGTAGGTCTCATGGTAAGACCTAAGCCTAAAACCATCATAACTTTTCTTTTTGAGGTCCTCAGATGCCAAAAACACCATTCGTTCACTTTCATAAATATATATATATATATCTATATATCTATATATCTATATATCTATATATATATGTGTCTTTAAGCACGATAACTTGCGCAAAAATGGTCCAATCGGAATGAAATTTGGCATAGACGTGTAAAGTAGTAATTATTCGGACGAGTTCGTAAACCAGCCCGATCGGACCACCGGAAGGGGGGGTAAAGGGGGGTAAACCCCCCCAAAAATGGGATTTTTGAGACTTTTACATAGAAAAATAAAATTTTTCAAATTTTTATTGGCACCATTGAATTCAGCCCAAAAAAACAAACAATTTAGTATTTTGAATCATGGCTCTATGTCCATTGGTTGCCGAGATATTGAAAGTGGTAAACACAGTACGTTGTCCCAATGTTAACCTTATGGGAAATAAGTAAAATTCTATATCTCGCTTATTTCTCAACATATCTTTATAAAACTTGGTAAATGGCTTCTTCTAGTTCAGATCTACTAAATATTGAATTAAAACCACCCAGTTTTAATATACCTGTAGCAGCAAACCTCCATACTCATTCCCCATGTTATTCTTATGGAGCTTACAAAAACATGTCAAATCTCGCTATGTTGGATCGAAATATGTTGTTTTGCACTTGAAATTCGCTGAGTATGCAGGTCTGCTGCAACGGGGGTATTTCGTTTTGGTGCCCCCAGATATCAAAAACACCATTCGTTCAAATTTGTATATATATATATATATATATATGTGTCTGTAAGCACGATAGCGCTCGCAAAAATGGTCCGATTGGAATGAAATTTGGCATAGGCATGTAAAGTAGCAATTATTCGGATGAGTTCGAAAACCAGCCCGATCGGACCACTGGAAGGGGGGGTAAAGGGGGATAAACCCCCCCCAAAAATGGGTTTTTTGGGGTTTTCACATATAAAAATCAAAATAATCTATTTTTAATTAGCACCATTGAATTCAGCTCGAAAAAACAAACAATTTAGTATCTTGAATCATTTCTCTATGTCCATTGGTTACCGAGATATTGTAAGTGGTAAACACAGTACGTTTTCCCAATGTTAACCTTATGGGAAATAAGTAAAATTCTATATCTCGCTTATTTCTCAAAATATCTTAATAAAACTTGGTTTGTGGCTTCATCTAAATAAGATCTAATGTATTTTAGTCTAAAACCCCCGAAATTTCCATTTTTGTGGCAGCAAACCTGCATACTCATTCCCCATGTTATCCTTATGGGAAATAAAAAATTCTATATCTTCTTTATTTTTTGACAAATCTTGATAAAAGTTGCTATATGGTTTCTCCTAGTTCAGATCTAAGAAACATTGAATTGAAAACACCCAGTTTTAATGGACCTGTTGCAGCAAACCTGCACACTCATTCTCCATTTTATTCTTATAGAGCTTACAAAAACATGTTAAATCTCACTTTCTTGGATTGAAACATGTTCTTTTGCCCTTGAAATTCGCTGAGTATGCAGGTCTGCTGCAACGGGGGTATTTTTATCTTAAGGTACTCATTAACGATTTTCAAAAGTTATTTCAATTTTAACAAGCAAGTCGAACTACGTACCAGCCCGCGCTATCATGCCTAGTCATTTCGGTTATTTTCAAATCCTCAGGAAATAAATTACAGTTATTTAACCTGAAAATATTATATGATTTCAGTAGAAACTCATATTTCCAAATCCCTACATGTCAAGCCTTCCGCGTTTAGGGCTTCCCCAGGTGATTTGATGTTTACCTGGGAGATCTCGCCGATTCGGCGACGGCGCGGTCCAGACGGAGCCTGCGCCGAGCTCGGCCTGCGATTGGTCCGCGGTTCCCATGGATACGCCAGATACGGGATATTTTGCGGTCAGCTCCGTGTCACAGAATCTTCGAATCTTGTTTCACACAATTCTAACGTGATGGCGGATTAGGTAAACTCTTTGTTCCTTTATGTTCCGCAATCAGCGCTGATTAGTTTGCGCTTATATCAAAATCAATTTATTTTTATATGAAGTACTTTAGTGGCAACACAACAACGCTTTGTTTCAATATTACTAAGGGACATTATGTATAAATAGCACGATGTACATTGCTGGTAATTGTTTGATCTTGTGAAAAAATTAGACTGCGTTTGTGTAAAAATAAAAGCAATAAAGGTATGGGTCAGTATTTTCGTTAGGGCATTGTCCCCTTCCCGCTGGCATCGTGGCTTAATTCACTTCACAAAAAATCCTTACAGAAAATTTAGAAGAATTTTTAATTTACGTGTTATAATGGGAAGAGCATGCGGACGATCTGGGAAGGAGTCTTCCAAGTGTGTTTCTTATCTTTAGGTGACAGAATGATATATTTTGTTGGGCGAAAATACTACTTAGTACTTAATGTACGTTTAGCTAATCCCAAATAAATTACACAGCCACTGCCACAACTATGACAAATTATGACTCATCAGCTAAATCTCTAGAGGTAACTTACATTCATCGATAATAAATTGTCTTTTGAAGTCACTGCCTCAAATTTGCAAGTTATTAAAATCGTTATCAGAACAATTGTCAATGTGGACTTTAGCAGAGTGAGCCTTTAGACTTTATCCTGTTTTGCAGAATGTTATCTGAAAAACGTGATGGCCCTTAACCTCGACCTTTGCTTTCCTCTAAAATTAGCTTTATATTTGATATAATCTATGCCCAATGACGTTCACAGATGCTTTTTTACTCGACGATAATTAAAGTAACGAAATTTGTTGGGTTTATCAGTGTTCAAGTTTTGTAATATCTCTTTTCATTCGACCTCGTGTGCTTCGTCCAGAGTTCCACCAAACACTGTCCCAACTCTATAATTTAGAGTAAATGATCAAATATTTGTTGTTTTAGATAAATTTAGGCCTATTTTGTATTGGTTGTATAGTTTCAATAACAAATAGACTTATAGCTTTATTTACTGAAATAAATTGTGGAAACCCGAAAAAACTGGTGATAATTTGACTTAGATAAATCGGAGATTTCTCTTATTTGGTTAGACAAGCATCAGGAGGATTTAGTTTCAAGCGTCAGCATATCTCGGTGAAAAATTGAGAAATTTCAACAGTAATTGTATATTAACTTTTTTCATAAAGAACACTTATTTTAAGAAACAAGCAAATGTTTATAATATGTTTAAAAGGGAATCCAAAATAATGTTAAAATCAGATATGTTTTTAAGAACAAAAGAGGTTGTTTGAATAGTAAAATTTGTGTCTAATATGGGTTTACTTAAAATTCTACTTACTACATTCAACTGAAACTAATTTTGAACATAAGAATGACAATTTGAGAGCCACGTTGAAATGGAAAAACATCTTGCATTTATAAAATTAAAGTATTTCAAAGTATTACAAATTAGAATTCTGTAACATTGAAATAAAACTAAGCCAAAATTAAATGTTAGGTTAGAGCCTTAGAAGAGGCTATTGACAGTAAGAAGTCCCCCTAATTTGCTATAACTGCAATAAACATATTACTCTTATAGGCCTACAAGTTACATTAAAAACAATTTTGTTAACACATGGTGTTTGTTAACCTTTTCCTCAAGCTATCAAATCGCCACGTTGCGTTTGTTTACTTTTTTTTAGTGACGTGATAATCGTACAGGTTACAGAATATTTATAGACGATATAGTCTATAAATATTACTTTTCTCACTAAACCTTTTATACTTTGGAACATTTTTATTTCATTTAGTTTTTCGTTTCATTCGTTCTTGTAATCCTAACACCCTTGCCATAAGGAATACATGTAAAATTCAATGTAAATACATTCCCAATGGGGCGAATCCCTTTGACCTTAATGAATAATAAATTATATCCTTTGAATCCTGATAAAAATCTCAGTTATATAACACTCCAGTCATCTAAATTGGTTCACAATAAAAGCGAGGGTAAGCTCACAAAAAATTATTCCTTATGGTAATATTTGCACAAATTCCTTAAGGGATATCTTTTTTATAAGCTTTACCTGGAATGATGATGATTGAGGTGTCAAATAACTGGAATTTTCATCACAATTCTATGGAAATAATTCATTAAGGTCAAAGGGGTTCGCCCCCTAGGGAATACATTAAATTTTACATGTATTCCTTACGGCAGGGGTATTAGAATTACAACATTTTAGAAAATAAATAATATTATCATCAGTTATTATTATATTTCTAGTACATATACTCATTTTATTGGAAATTTTATCATCTACAAACAAACTACATCTACCCTTTTAGCGAATTTCCCCTATAGGGAAGTAGCTATTACCGTAGGCGGCACGGTGAAACTTAAGCTCGGGACCATGTTATTTTTTCATTTTGAGGTCCCTAGACCCCAAAAACACCGTTTGTTCATTTTCATACATATGTCATTTTGAGGTCCCTAGACCCCAAAAACACCGTTCGTTCATTTTCATATATATGTATATATATATATTGTCCGTAGGCGCGATAACTTTTGTAAAAAAGGTCCAATCTTGATGAAATTTGGAACAAACGTGTAAAGCGTCATTCATGACTTCGAGTTCGCAAACCAGCAAGATTGATTTACTCTAAGAAGGTTTTTTTCACAAAATAAAATTTATTTTAAAGATCTAACACCTTTTTACTAATTATTTTTAAACTTAATTATCAAAATTGAATTCAGCTTAAAAAAACAAACAATTTAGCATTTTGAATTATTATTCTACGTCAATTCGTTGCTTAGATATTGGATAATATTGGATGTGCTAAACACAGTACGTTGTCCAATATTTTGTTTTTAATTTTTCCCTCCAAAAAGTAGTCACGATGATTTGAGATGTATTTTAAAAATACAATTCTGAACATATGATTAAATTTGCAGGTGTTGAATATTTTATTTGTGTTTATTTTGAATAGGTAGAGTTCATTGATCAAGATTTTGCAGAAAATATATACTATATCAAAAAATATAAATTATTTTTAAATTTAATAAAGAAAGTAAGAGCATTTGGAGGGGGGGGATGTCTCGGTCTAAACTGCCTGAAAATGTAGCATAATATATGATATGTTTAATTATGAGGATTGATAATTGTTTTATTGAAATTGGCGGGAGATGTAGATCTGTTTCAACAGGGATGTTTTAATTACTATAAAACTGACCATATGATTGAATTTAATTTTTTCGTGAGATTGAATTATTTGTTTGTTTTGGGTGTTTTGAGTTCATTGGTTATATGTTTGTTGACATTTATAATCTATAACAAGATTACAGTTATTAAAAAATTAAAAGACTAAGAATTATATAAAATACAAAAGTGTATGTATTACTAATGAAAACCAATATGGTCTCTTTGTTAATTTTCCTCATGTTTAAAGCTCATTAATGATTAAATATGTGTTTTTAGTATATTATTTACTTAACGTATTCAAATGATACTTTCCTTCAAACAAGTTGAATGCTCACATATACAAAATAAATCCTACGGAAATTCGCTGAGTACGCAGGTCTGCTGCGACGGGGGTATTTTCATATATTCAATGGTTTTCGTGCTAATTGAAAAACATGTTTCAAAGAAACACGGGCCGGAAATGTTTTTTTTTTTAAGACGGCGGCTGGAGCACAGCAGAGATTTCCGAGGACTTTAGTCATTTTAATTAGGTTGGTGTACTTAACATCTGTACGAAGTTTAAACTTGGTCAGGATTTGTTAAGAAGATCTCCCTAACATTCCTGGACTACATTGCAAGCTGCCAGTCGAGGATGTCGAGATGGAGACAAATCATCGCGCGGTCGTCGGCTCCTAATGAATTATTCGGCTTTTCTCAAAGTCGAGTCAAAGACCCGCTGAGGGATTGTAGAGAACTGAATACGTCAACGTCTGATATGAAACGTCATTTTGTTTGAGTTATTCTGTACTCCCTTAATAGCATATTAAAGTATTAATAGCATGAAGGTATTTGTAATTTGATAATGGAATTAAGTATTTGAATGGCAAAAGAGTTATGGTTTTCATGGTACAAACAAATATGAAATTAGACCAAATTAATTAATCATTAATTTAATCTTTTTTTAAGTTTCAAGTAATTAGAATCTGTGATTTAAGACTTATTTCCTTACATGTTTGCCACTCCGCAACAATTTAGTTTCAGTAGGATGATCAAACTCTAAATTTATCCAAAACCAATATCCGTTTTTTTCCAGATGTCTCGGCGAGTGAGTTTTCAGGCAACGCGCGAACTAAATGCTAATTGCGTGTAAGTATCATTTTAAAACTGACTCTTTTTAAAAGTTATGGATTTAAAAATAACTTACGTACTGTATGTATTTAAAAAAATGTATTGTGGAACACCAAAATAGAATTAAGTGTACACAACAAAATAATTTAAAAATAAACCAAACGAGTTTTTATTGCTGCCTTTTTTTACTGTTATAATATATTTTTAGCACCGCGATATTCATCCTTCCCTGGAAATTTTGACGATTTTAGCGGCCCGATTTTAGCGGCCCGATTTTAGCGGCCCGATTTTAGCAGCCCGATTTTAGTGTTAATATTAACGACGATTTTTTTTCATTGGCCCCCTGCATTTAAAGCCAACCAAGCAAATTATAAATTTTATCGCTAGTTGAAAGTGGCCCTTGTTTTCAGATTGTCCTCATTGTTTATGCTTTTCTAGTCAGCAGGAAAATGTATGAACTCGATAATCCGGAAACGTCCTCTCAGATTTATCTAAATATCATAAATATTTATAATAACATCATTTTGCTATTAAGCTAGTTGCTGAATAGGCAAACTAGCTTAAGTTTTTATACCCCATTTTACCTTTTTAACGGGTTAAAGTGGGAAAACCAAACTCGGAATACCGTTATAAAATAGTAAATTGGACCATTGATAGTAAAATGATCATAACTTAGTCTCCACCCTCAAAATAGGGTATTTTGGGGACTGCCATACGACATTAAAACCCTTGTGGCTGCCCCCAAAATATCCCGCATTTTGTGGGGTGGGGACTGAGTTTTTACTCCATCAGTGGTCCAGATTGCTATTTTATAACGGTATTGCGAGTTTGGAATTCCCACTTCAACCCGTTGAGAAGGTAAATTTGGTATAAAAACTTAAGCTAGTATGCATATCTAAAATTTTGAAATTACTGTTAATGTTTATGGGTGAGACCTCGATTGCACCAAATTGTATTTATATTAAGCTCGCAAACCCCCGCCCCGCAATTAATTAAACTCTTGATAAGGTTTGCATTGCCCACAAATTCCCCATTTTGTTGGCGAGATCAATGTGGTGACTCTGATAAACTGCAATTTTTTTAGTAAAGAAAAGTATGCCGAGTTTGTTTTCCTACTATAATGCGCATCAGAAGTAAAATGGGGGTTTCAACACTTTTGCCTAACCCTGAGTAACTGCTCAATTTCTTTAAAAAACCACTTTAAGACCAGTTTAAGATATAAATATATCTCGTTGTATTCATTTATATTTTCGCTCTGTCACGCACGGCGCGCGTTTACCGCTGGCAACTCGCCAGCAACAAAACATCCGTGTCCTCTTGTCGCTTTTCATTTGGTTCATTCTCACAAGGTAATTACTATATGTCTCTCTTTCAAAATGTGTGGTAAAAATAAATTAACTGCTATTTATACTATTTTAAAGACGAACTATCAAAACACGTTGGCTTTCAGAAGGCCTTTCGCACGTCAAAATGACTTCATATCACCTTTCCGTTCGAGCTTTCGTTGCCAGTTCCAGTTATAATTTCTACATTAAAACGGCTGATCAATGAAATAGGTGTAATATCATTAGACATTTCTTGTGGACCGAGCCCGGCTCGCTACATAGTTCATTATTTCCCCCCTCCCCCATTTTACTCTATAATTCTGATTCATTTGCTGTTACAAAACGACTCTGAACCCTGACATTAAAAAAATGTCCGTTGTTATTTAGTAGTCAATTTAGCATCGCGATCTTCATCCTTCCCTGGAAATTTTGACGATTTTAGCGGCCCGATTTTAGCGGCCCGCTAAAAGTCAATGGAAACACATATGACCCTTGTTAAAAGTTTCTTCTTTCAAATTGTTTTTTTTACGTATTTAGATATTTTTATTGGTGACGTCCTGCTTGGAACTTCTTTTTGAGCCATAAATTGGTTATTTCCAGAGTGTTAAGGATTCTCGGAGCAGTTTTTGAGACAATTGTGCAAACTAGCAAACATTGCTCATATAATGTAGGAGTACTTGGTGGACCGGGGAAGACTACACTAAAAGACCGAGCCCCGCTCGGGAGTTAATTATTTCCCCCGTTTTACTATATTTCTAGTTCTTGTTCCTTTTGCTTTTATAAAACATTTAACTGGGCATCTCTAGCATTAGTTGTTAGTTTGAATGTTTACATTTTCCGTTTATTTGGTTGCAATTTAGCAACACGTATAGTCCCATGTTGAAGTAATTAGATTTTTACTTGCTGTATAACCTGCTTAGAACATGTTTTGAGCCATAAATACGTAATATTTCCGCACTTTGATGGAAGATCTGCATCTGCAATTTGCAGCTGATGGATTACCATGGTTTAGGGGTTATGTTTAAGTCCCAGGATTAATATAAATATGCTTGATTGCGAATGAGGATTATATATCGCAGTGAAATAAACGCTTAGTTTGAATGTTTTAATCTGGAAGAAAACAGGACAAGTTTCACAATAGTTGACTTCCTTGAACTTTAGAAGTACAAAGTACTAAACTTTTGTAACAATGTCGATGCAAAATAACGACCGAGGTTATCCTGAAACAGATACCGCTTTGTATAAGCCTAATTGACTGGTCAGCTTATTCTCCCGGGGGTCTGGGCTATCGGTTACAAATTTCCAGTTTAAAAATACATCTTTCATTAGGAGTAATGAACCGTAATTATGAAACTTGTGATGGTAACACGGCACGAATCGAAATGTGAGATCGAGTTGTTGCACATGTGCATTTCAAGGTCACCAAGTCGATAGCCAGTTAATGTCAATAACAGTTTGAGGAAGCGTAACAAGCTCCAAGCTTGGAGAGCTCCAAAATCTCTTCCAATCTCAGAAAACTAGACAAATATAGAGGTTAAAATTGAAGTAATAATAAGAAAACAATTTAAAACAGGAAACATGATTTCTCCTCTCGCAGTTTAAAATTTATTTTGCATTCCAATAAGCTGTATTTTTTATATAGTCTTAAAATTGTATTACAGAATGATTATGTACATACCAACTATCACATATGGCTGGATTGGCTGGTCTTATGTGATCGTTGGTACTTACTCATAAAGAACAATAAAACAACGGATGTCAGGTCAGTTGCCCATCAGCAACTCATCACTCTTCCATATTTCCAACCGCCTGCAGGAGCGAAACTGACCTCTTCAGATAAAATATCTATTACGGAATTTTTAATTTACTATGTATTTGTCAAATACTACTCACCTATAATCGCCCAGCTCAAACTACTTGACCTAGAACTTCGAATCTTTACATACAGGTCCCCATCAGGGCGCGGGCGTAGGCATCCGCTAAGAACAGATTTTTAAAAATAACCTCAGGGCTCCGCCCTATGGTACATCAAAGTTTCAATGTTAAACTATAGGGAACCTTTGAAGTTGCCATGGTAACTTAAACCGTTGACTTTTTTAATTAGTCAAAGCCTAAACATAAAGTCATGAATCTAAGAAAGTTGTTCTTTTTTCCCACGGGTGAAACCCGGATGATCGGCTAGTTACCCATAAAAAGAGTACAGAATCTGGAAATTTCAACCGAAAACCAACAATATAAGTTCAAGATCCAAAAGGGATATTTAGCATTATCGTTATCAAACTTTATAAACAATAGCCCCTTTGCAGCAGACCTGCATACTCAGCAAATTCCAAATGGAAAAAACACATTTCAATCCAACATAGGGAATATGACATGTTTTTGTAATCTCTATAAGAATAACATGGGGAATGAGTAAGCAGGTTTGCTGCAACAAAAATTTAATTATTGGCAGACTAATACATTAATACATTAGATCTCATCATGATGAAGCCACAAACCAAGTTTTATTAAGATATGTTGAGAAATAAGCGAGATATATAATTTTACTTATTTTAATAAGGTTAACATTGGGACAACGTACTGTGTTTAACACTTTCAGTTTCTCGGTAACCACTGGACATAAAGCGATGATTCAAAATACTGTACTTAATTGTTTGTTTCTTTTCGGGCTGAATTCAGTGGTGCTAACTACAATTGGATTTTTTTTCATTTTTCAATTCGAAAAAATGAAAAACTCCATTTTTGGGGGGTTTAATTCCCTCACCCCCTCCGGTAATCCGACCGGGCTGGTTTACGAACTCGTGCATTTGATTACCAGTTTACATGCGTCTGTACCAAATTTCATAAAGATCGGGCCATTTTTAAGGCCGCTATAGTGCTAACAGAGGCACACATATAATACAGTATAAATATGTGTATGTATATAAATTCGAAAGAATGGGGTTTTTGTGCTTCTGGGGTCCGCAAAAAGAAAGTTATCATGGTCTGGAGCGTAGGTCTTACCATGAGACCTACGGTTATACTGTATTCCCTATAACAATTAATTACAATAATCTTACATTTTTAAGTCTTAGCAGAATCTATGTTGTTCAAAAACATAGTAATTTAAAGCTTACCTATTCCGTCAGCGCTTTTGTCAGTGCTTGAAGGTTTCTTGTATCCCAAAACTACTAGGCCTATGTCTTGCGTTTTGTTTTGAAAATTGACCAATTCATATGTCCAATCCTACAATCCATAAAAATACGATTTTATACTCTTCAATACTAATTATTGCCTACAAAAAGTTATTTGCAAACAAGCGTCAAGAAGGTATGGTTTTGTAAACTTCATTCACCATTTTAACAAAAATCGTTACTTGGCAATAAAAGCTGTAATAATGATAGTAACTTTGCTAAAAAACACCTTTACTTACGGTACATTTAATTTTGATAACAACCAGTTTATCGATTGATGTTGCTCGGCGAAACTCAATATTTTTGAAAGATACTGATCTATCTAATATTATCGTCATTCGTCAGCATGTCCAAGGGTCTGCAGGCTTTAAAGAAACGCACTAAAATTGGCAAAAATATAAGTTCAAGATCCTTGTACTTACGCTACGCACGTAAAACCATATTCAACGATAAAACTCATGAGTATAGTATTATTGGTTGTATAAGTAAATATTAACACACCCTCGCATTGCAATATTTTGTAAGGAAGATCAAATGGGCAAATATTATGTATTTTATTTAAATGAAAACAGTTTTAAACCAGTTTTATTAGTGCTGATTAAATTTCAAAACAGTGAATCGGAAGAAATCTTCAATGGATTCCCTCTATAAATTAGAGATGAAATCCAGTTTCAATGAAAACTTTTACAAAGTTAAGCGATGAAAGACCAATACCAATACCAATACCTGTATGAACTTGTAACCAAACGTATTTTAACGTTGCACTTGGACGCTAGAAACTGTACAGCTTATAGACTTTCATTTACTCGAACTCGAAATTACTAGCTGATCAACCCGGTTTCACCCGTGGAAAACAAAAACTCCTTTGGATTCAAGACATTAGGTTGCCATGACAACTTCATAAGTTTCCCTTATGAAAAAAACTGAGGGAACTTTTAAAAGTCCATTCTTAGTGGATGCCTACGCCATGAGAGGAACATCAATGCAAAGTTTCAAGGTTCTAGGTCAAGTAGTAAGAGCTTTGCAATCATAGGTGAGAGTGAGTGGTATTTGACAAATAATATAGTAGATAAATGTGGACTAATGGATTAAATGGATCTTTGTTATCAAAGATTTTTTGGGATGTTAAAAGTGGGGTGAACCGAGCCTTGCTCGGTATTATTTTTATATTTACCAGTTCATCCATTTACTATAAAACAATTCGATAATATTGATCTATAAGTATACTTTTTGATTTATCCATGCAACCTTCATCTCACAAGCTGCATTTTTCCTGCTTGGCTGTACATTACAAACAGCTATTATGATTACTTTATTTGTTTGCAATTTCCTATTTTATTTAGTTGCTATCGTGTCAACTCATAAGAACAATATTAAAATTACACACCTTTAAAATTCATTTTATTATTTTATTACATTTCCTCTGGCCAAATAATATGCATGGAACAAGTTTTTAGTCATATATTACTTATTTCCAGACTTTGAACGATATCCTCAGAGCCGTTTTTGAGATCGTTGTGCAAACTTACAAGCATACATGATAACATTGCTCGTATAAGAGTATAGGATTATGATTTATTCCACTTCGAATAAGTACTTATTGCATTTTACAATCCCAAAGGGCTCTTCGTTCCCCCTTTACGACATTTTGTTGGTTACAGCACGTATTTTCCATCTCCGCGGTCTGTTATCAGCTGCCTCTACCCACGTCCCTTATCAGCCTTCCGCCTCCCCCGATAACCCTGCTTCAGCCGTGCCTTCACTTTATTAACATTAAATTAATAGTCATAAAAAAGTTTGTAAAAAATCCACGCTTTAGGGAATTTACCCTGTAGGGAAGAAGCTATTACCGTAGGTGTCATGATAAGACCTAAGCCCGAAACCATGAAAACGTTTCGTTTGGGGTTCTGTGTTCTTTACCATGAGTAACCAGTGGTTCGGAATGATCATTATGTTTGTGTGCAATTTTGGTTAGCACCATTGAATTCAACTTGAAAAAACAAACAATTTAGAATTTGAAGTCATTGCTATGTCCATTGATTACCGAGATACTGAATAGTAAATACAGTGGTACGTTGTCCCAATGTTAACCTTATGGTAAAAACTACATCTGGCTTATTTCTCAACATAAATTAATGAAACTTGGGTTGTGGCTTCATCTAGATGAGATCTAATGTATTTTGGTCTAAAATGCCCGAAATTTCCATCTTCGTGGCAACAAACCTGCCTACGGCATACGCATTCCTCATGTTATCCTAATGGGAAATAAAAAAATTCTATATCTTCCTTATTTTGTAACATAGATATCTTGAAATAAGTTGGTATATGGCTTATTGTTGTTAAGATCTACTAAATATTGAATTAAAAGCACCCAGTTTAACATACCTGTTAACAGAAAACCTGTACACTCATTCCCCATGTTATTCTTATGAAGTTTACAAAAACATGTCATACCTTAAAATGTTGGGTGAAAATATATTTGTTTTGCATTTGAAATTCGCTGAGTATGCAGGTCTGCTGCAACGGGGGTATTTCGACAAAAACTGTTCACGAAAATTTTGTTTAGCGTTTTGTTAACCAAAAACCTTTCGCTGTACAATACATATTACTATTAAAATGTTATTAGAGGTTATTATAAAATCAGGCCCCAAACTTCTTTATACTAATGAGATAGTTTGGATACTGTCCATATATGCATAGTTTCAAAAGGTTTTCTTAAGTTGATAGGCCAGCCAAAGTTTAATTTAAAAGTACGCTAAATTATGTAAAAAAAACACATACATCTCGTAAGGTAAAAAGCCATATATAAATTATATATAAATTGTAAAAATTATGTATAATAAAATTATATATATAAATTAAAAAATATATAATTATATATTTTTATCTTGAAACGTAGTACGCCGGTGACATTTTCATCATTTGGATTATAAAATTAAAATTGCATATAAAGTGTCTATCTATTGTATACAGGGTGTCCAACTTAAGTGTGCCACCATTGGTATTTCAGAAACTATTGGATTTAGAGAAAACTTTAAATGGGGGACTTCACCTACTTTTTTAAGACATTTAAAAATGTGAATTCCATTTTCTCCTAAATGGCCGCCATTTTCCAATATGGCGGTCAAGTTTGATTTTTCTCATGGAACATCCTGTATTTTATGGCATATTTGGATTCTACGCTTAATTTTAAGAACTTTTTACTCTTTGACATTTTTTCCTAAACCCAATGGTTAAGGAGATATAAGCAGTTAAAATTTGAATTTTCCCCATAAGAAATGCATAGCGTTATTGTTGGTTCTTGGTATATCGATACCGGTAGGGTTAATTAAAACATAACAGAGAACGAAAGTGCTTTAAAATGTGATTTTAGTTTAGATTCAATCATAGAAATATTTTTTAGTCGATATTCACTCATGGAAATGAGCAATTCTGAATAGTTTTGTACTCCATAAGGATTGCATGGGATGGCACAGTTAAAATGGACACAATGCATTTCAAATGGGGGAAAATCAAACTTTAACGGCTTATACCTCCTTAACCATTGCGTTTAGGAAAAAATGTCAAAGAGTAAAAAGTTTTTAAAATTAAGCGTAGAATCCAAATACGCCATAACATACAGGGTGTACCATGAGACAAATCAAAGTTGACCACCATATTGGAAAATGGCGGCCATTTAGGAGAAAATGGAATTCACATTTTTAAATGTCTTAAAAAATTAGGTGAAGTCCCCCATTTAAAGTTTTCTCTAAATTTAATAGTTTCTGAAATACCAATGGTGGCACACTTAAGTTGGACACCCTGTATAAGTTACCGTAAACGGTTAATGGTTTGGGCTGAAGGGCTATTCTCAAAATCTACCTTGAAATTTTCCATAGAGAGTTTCCGGTATGCAGTTTAAGCTAATCTCAATACTTAAAACATCTTTCGAGTTTGGTTATGATATAATGTCTGTGGTTGTTAGATGGTGAAAGGCTGCGGTATTCGGGCATCGACTCAGCATATTTCTACCGATAACACGGCTAAGATAACGGATATATAGGCTATTAGATAAGGTCTAACGATTACAGCAAATAAATAATATCTGTCTAATTTACGGGATGATACCACGCTCATCGAAGTGGTTCACGACTGTTTAGTGGTCGTTAGCTTTAACTCGATGCAACTTGTCATTCGGAGGAAGTGGTGGATACACAGTGTGCAGGAATCAAGTGTGAGTTCTGTTTTTTATTTATAGCTAGAATCATATGCTAAATTTCCATTCCATGAAAATGAGAACATTTGACAAAGAATTTCCGTTTCTTTATGCAGTGAAAGATTAAGATCAATATTTCATCTCTTCCACATAATTTTTTTTCGAAAGATTGATTTGTATTTCGTCGTTTCTTGAGTTGAGAATGGGTATAATATCGAACTTTGAACTAGTGAAGTCAGCTAAATTGGTAAAATTGGCCAAAATAGTTTTAAATTTCCGGAAAATTTCCAATTAATTGTTGTGTTTGAATTTTTAAATTAAATGAGTAGAACGTGTCAGGATGCCTTGGACGCTTAGGAGCTTTGCGAAACTAAAAATGATATGATTTTTAATATATGTCGGCATTTGACTTTTTTTTATTTTAAAGGGTACCAACATTTTCAAATAGTATTGTTTTTTTTAATTTTGGAAATGTAAAAATCTTATTATGCGATATTATTGTAAAGATGAAATAACAAGGACTGCAAATTTTTGATCAGAATTGAGAAATATTAAGTAGTTTAAAAATATATGGGTTTTCGTTAATATTGAGAAATTAACGAAAATTTATGTATTTCACAAAAACTGCCATAATTTCGGAACGAAGTTAAATTTAGTTCACTTTTCCCCTAAATGATCCTTACAAAAAGACCGTCTACATTAAAAAAATCATGAGATTCGATCACTTGACACTTGACCTTCATTAAATAGTTATTGGAAATATTTTAAATTGATCTATCATATGCAAATAAGTGGGAAGGGTTAACGGTTTCCAGGTTAAACCTTTTTCCCATTAATCTATGTACGGTTGGTGTGCCCACAGAGAAGTAAACATATTACAGAAGTAAACATATTACTTCTCTGTGGTGTGCCTCACCGTGTAAGCATTAGTAGAATTTTTTTGGGGCGACGCATACCCCCGAGGATTTTGAGGAAATAAACTATTGCATCGGTTCAATCCCCCGCCGAATTAGGTTGGAATTTTACCTTCGTGTAAAATTCCAACCCGGTTGGTTCGGTAGTTTTCGTTTGCTTCTTTATACAAACAGACAGACATTGTACAGGACCAACTACTCATTTTAATAATAAACACTAGCTGGTGTACCCGTTCATAGCATACGGTTACTGAAAAATAACAATAGTTCTCTTAAAAACCAACTAATTTTTTAAATCCTAAAATTTGAACATAACATATATACATAAAAAAAATATCCATGGGACGAGGCCCAAGGAGATGTTAAGGACATGATTATAGGCTTATAAGTTTCCTGTGGGATCAAATTGGCCAAAAGGATTCAGTATAGTAAACCATTTACAAATTTAAATTATGAAAATCCGAATTTAAGTTGAAACACATACAACTGAGATTATAATATTACAATAATTATATTTATCTACCTTTTGTGCAAAATTTCAGCCCGGCCGGTTCAGTAGTTTTACGTTTATTTCTTACATGATACAGACAGACTTTGTACGCAGAAACCACCTCTTCTTTATACTACTCTCTCATGGGGTAGATTATAGATATATTACATAGTTTTTATAGTATACCCACTCGTCACTTCTCGTTAGCATAGATAAAATAAACTGTATCAGGAAACTGACACACATTTTATCCCTTTAAGTCATTTAAAATTAAACTTATACAATGAAATAAAACAAATTAACGATTAATTATCACACAAACACTTACCAAATTTTATCAAAATCGATTAGTAAATAACGGAGTTATCGGGTTTTAAATATTTGCCATAAGAATAACATTGGACAACGTACTGCGTTTACCGCCAAACTAAAATATCAATTATCTTTGCCAAGGGTGCCGATCCCCCCCAAGAGCTATGACGCCAATCCCCCCCAAACATTTCCAGAATCTATCAAATATCCCCCCCTCCGCACAACATATATTTACGACATCCTATTTAAGCAGATGACATTAAAATAATCTGGGTTAATTTAAGTTAGATCACTTTCAATTTTTAAACATTTTTCCGACTAAAAGTTAATAATATTAATTACTTAAAAATTATTATTTTTATTAAACTTCGATTTTAATAGTCGTCAGATGGAACATCGTCTGGGGGAAGAAGTCAAGTGTAGCCTTTTACCATTCTTAAGCCTTGGCCCGCAAACTCGAGGCATTTCGTCTTATCACAAATACTAAAATGTACACAGAAACGAGAACATTAGGTAGCTACCTCCAAAAAAGTCAATATTTCCTTCTATCATAAGCTTCACTCCGACCGTTCACTAAACCACTGTCCCAATACACGACTGACGCTCTCATTTGTACTACAAGGCCATGATCTAACCCTTAATCATAAACACCCATCACATGTAGGCCTATACAGCAGGCAACTTGGCAACATGTCAACATAACAACACTCACAACAACTGACCCTGCCACTATCCCCTATCCCAAGTTTTTCCCACTTACGAAAAGCACTAAAATTCTGAATTTTTGTGAGTTCATTCCACATTACATAGCTGGTCGATAATTTAGTGGAATAAATTAAGAAATTATTTCATCCTTTTTTGGCGAAAATATGTCATTCTGTCATGAAGCTGTTATTACTGCATTTTTAAGTTGAAGTTTTACAATTTTTACAATCCCCTACTCCTAAATGTATTTAAAAATTTTTGAACGCTCCCTTCGCTCCTAGGAATAAGACGTCAACGCGATATTGGGGGAAATAATTAATTTTGCTAATGGATGACCGATTAAAATTTTGCTTTATCACCATTTTTAATTTCCCCCCTAAAATGTGATGGTTCTTTTCAAAGTCCCCCTCTAGAAATAACCTGTAAAACGTCAAGTCTATATGGAAGGGGGGACAATTAGTTTTGATATTAGTTGACTGATTGAAGTTTTAGTTGTATTACCATTTTTTCATTTCCTTCCTGAAAAGGATATGTTCATTTAAACACACCCATTCCCCCCCCCAAAAATAATCTTTATAACGTCAAAGCTATATTGAGGGGGAATCATTAATGTTGCTATTAGGTGACCGATTGAAGATTTTGTTGTTACCAGTTTTAAATTTCCCCGCTAAAAAGTAACTGTCCATTTCAACGCAACCTTCCCCCTAAAAATAATCCTTAAAACGTCAATGCTGTAATGAGGGGGATCGTTCATTTTGCTATTAGATGAATCGATGAATGGATGAAGATTTTGTTGTGTTGCCACTTTTACATTTCCCCGTTTAAAAGTAATTACTGTATACATTTCAATGCACCCTCCCTCCTCAAAATAAGTTTTAAATCGTCAAAGCTATATTGGGGGGGGGGGAATTATTAATTTTACTTTTTCAAGTGTAAAAGCGAATTTGCATTTCCCTCTAAAAGTAGTTGAGTAATTTATCGATAGGAAACAGGGCAGGTTGAGAGAATTAATTTGTTTGTGTTCGGTTGGAGAGAGAGTCTCGTGGACTGAGCCAGTTCGGCTGCTTGCGTGCCGCGGCCCCCACGGAAGAAACAAGTGTACAGGAACTCTGACGGTATACACTGGACAGTCGTGCCGTGCGGGCATGTCCATGTTGTATATCCCTATTTCGTGCATTGAAAATAAAAATGTTAATTTATATACTAATTTAAATAGTGTAGCAATTAATTTATTTTTGACGATTTATTGGTAAAATTAATAGTGGTACGTTTTACCTGTACAGTAAACAAAACAAAAAAATCCCCCCAAAAAAATTCTATGACGCCATTGGCGTCATAATCCCCCCCTGTAGGCACCCCTGATCTTTGCAACCAGTTGACGTAGACTAATGATTCAAAACACTAATTATTTAGTTTTTCAAGCCAAATTTAATGGTTGCGAGTATATTCTTTAGATGCTACAGATTTTGTGACATTTGAAAAATATGAATTTTTTAACACTTAAACCCCCATAACTTCTGAACCTGAATTTTTACAGACATGCGGGGGGTGTCATTTTATTTGCCACCTTAAGCACTATAAACCTCAAAATTTGTATCAAAATCGTTAGAGCCGTTTTTGAGAAACTTGGATTTTTGTCGTTTTTTATGGGTTTTTATGGGGTAAATAACCTTAAATATCAAAAATTCAAAAAATGAAAAACGCCTATAGATATTATGGTTTTTACCTGCAGACGCCTATAGAACGCCTATGGATATTATGGTTTTTACATACATGGCAAATTTCATGAAAATCGGACTATACTATTACTAGTGTCGTCTCTAGCTTTGTTTACATCCATACACACACACATACATCCACACACACATACATCCACACACAGACAGACACCACGCCGAAAACTTTTTTGGATTCCGGGAACACTAAAACAAATATATCCACTAACAACTCAAATTCGAAAAATTTGAAGAAAACAATACTTTCTCCATATACATTGAATGGGGGGGAGAAAGTAAAAATATAATTAATTGGATGTTAATATATGTTAAATAATTTTTACCATTGTTTTTGAGTCAGGCTATCTAGAAATTTCGTCAAGTTAAAATCCCTCTCGATAAATATATAAGAACCAAGTCATTATTGATCATATTAATCTCTCAAAAACACAAATTCATGTTTGATTTAAGATAAGCAGTCCGTGATACTGGGGAAGGCAGCGTCAGGGGTGAATCAATTCCAGTTTCAACAACTTGAGTAAACATGATTGTACATACAGACAGTGTAGGGTCCGGTGCACCCTGGACGATGAGTCAAACATTCCTTGGACCAGACTCATCCTGTCTGTCAGATATAGAACTGGCGCGGACCCCTGGCTCCGGCGCCGACTAACCGTTACTTTACACTTCGATTGCATTCGATATTTATTCGAATAAATACAAATATTATAACATATAAGGTAAAACGTGTGATAACCCTCGCGGTAACTTCGATATCGTAAAACTTCGACTTGAGTTCCTATTCCCGATAGTTTTGATTGATGTAAAACTGTAGGAAAATAGCAACGTAGGTAGCAACAGCGTAGGGTTCTCAATCCCGGGATTCGGGATCCCGGGATCCCGGCCGCTTTTTAGTACCTGATAATCCCGGGATTAGAGTCTCTGAATCCCGGGAATGACGGGATTACAAACGAATCATTGGTTTTCAATTTTTGCGTGATCTGAATGCATTAACTACTGCAAAAGTCGTGTTTACAAACATATAAAAATAAAATGTTTTAGGAAATTAGTATTTTAATATCCATAATTAATAGCAACGTAGTTTTTCTTTTAATTTATGCACCTTTAGTTAATCACCATTCCCAAAGTTTACTTTATCCACACCAAAATTCAATTCAACAATAACAATTTATTTCTGAAATGTAATGGGACAGTACCCAATAGTTTCCTTATCGCTCCTTAGTTTTTTCGTCTTATATAAAAGGACGGGAAAACGGTGCAATGTAAGATTCGCAAATTTGTTTTAAAACCATTAGGCGGTTCTACGAATGGACTGTACACTAATTTGTCAAGCGCATACAGCATAAAAGTCATTAAAAAATTTGGAACAACAGGTAATTAGATGTCAACAAGCACGATTTAGCGTTTTTGTAAAATAAAATTATAGTTAGTTTTAATAAAAAATTCTATAAGCGTTGTTCTCACGCAACAATTTAATATTCTACGTAGGCCTGTATAGAAATCGGGAATCCCGGGACCAATCCCGGGATCCCGGGATCGGCTTTTGTCAATCCCGAAATCCCGGGATCGGAATTTAGGTCCGGGATTGAGACCCCTACATCAGCGTAAGCAACTTTATGTTGCTCTTGTTCACTTTTTACTGCGTGAGGCATTTATTTAGGGTATGTAGCATTGAACTTGGAGCTGGGGAATGAACATAGAGTCGCTTTTTCTCGGATCTTAAGAGCAATTCCATAATCTTGTCCCCCTAACCTCTGGATCGTCAGCAGAAAACAAATATTTCGTATAAGTTTTCTCCCAAGATTCCCCCAATCAGAAGATGAATATATAAATATAATTTCAGTTCTATATGTTTCAACCTAAATTACGATTTTCAAAATCAAAATTTGAAGTGGTTGATCATGCTGGTTTGGTATAATTTTACCAAACATTTCATGAATATTTTGTTGGGTATATTAATAATTTTTAATAAAACGTTTTCATTGCAGCAATGAGCAATGGGATAATTTCATGGGGTCCCAAAAACCGCACCACATAATGTCTGGGATTGCTATTGCTTTTTTTTTTTTTTGAAGATGTAAGTACAAAATGATTGAACCCTCTTCAGTCATTGTGAAGTAACTCAAATCATTTGAAGTAACTCTTCAATCATTAAAGTACAAAAACTCTTATTGAACCCTCATTAATGAAAAAATCAAGTAGTAATAACTAACTCCATTTACCTCAGTTGCCGAATATTTACCGATAAATTCCTATCCAGAGTACGTGACTTCAACCCATGCAAAGAGCTCAAATAAAACTTTTACTTAATTTGTTCATTATTAATTGGAGGAACTCTCGGTTAAGTCAATAATACGTTGTTCAATCAGGCAGTAAATTACCAAAGCATAATTAATTTCTTCACATTAGAAAATGTTTGCTTTGAAATTCGTGTAACTATAAACATTAGTTCAATCAGAGGAAATTTATAGTAAATAATAATAATTCTAAATACAGTTTGATAATTATTATTGATACCATCAGAGTTTTATTAGGTTTTGCATGCTTATGATCAAGTCTCTGCAATGCAACTGTGACTATAAACCAGTTTAAACATAAGTTAAGAGTCAAGAGGCCGTAAGGGATCCTCATGGCCTAGTTAACAGGAAGCTATTGATTAAGCAAAATTCTATCTAGCGAATAACAAATTATGATTTTATGATTGAAAATGCTTCTTCTATCAAAATTCTAAACCTTAGAAGGTAAATGTAAAACTGTTCAGCTTTAGCGTTACATTACGCTTAGAAAATCGCCTTTCAAAGGATGGCACTTTCTGTAAATAACAAGAAAGCAAGAGCCTAAATTGTAATATGAACTTTTTTTTATTAATTAGTGTTGTAATAATGAAACGACAAAAAGCGCATGCGTCAAAGTCTGATGGGGCTATCGGTCTGATAGCGGGGGTCACGGTCGGGACTTTGACCCCCATAAACAGACCGAATGCTCCGTTTTAATTGGGTAAGGGATCAAGGCGCCCTTTGAACCGTTTGCTACCCCCTCCCACCGCCGGGGCCGGGACAAAACTAATGGTTTCCCTCAGTCACCCTTAGTTGGGAATGTTACTCTGGTGGGTTGGCCCGCCTGTCCGCCGGCGAGCCGCTCGCGTTGAAGGCTCAGTGTCTCGTCGGTCTCTGTATCTGGTGCGTCTCTACTGTAACGCTTCTGTTTCCGTGCAGTTTTGTTTCATGTGATCTGCTATAGCTGGAGTGAACGCGTAAGTTTATTTTTATTTGATTACAATGTTGAACAGTTTCTCGCGTGGTCGTGCTCCTTTTCTCGCAGGATGTGCGGCAGTCGTTTTAGAGGTTATGTGAGGCCACATGTGCGGCGGAAGCAGTACAATATGTTTCTAATAGCCTAGGATTTACAATTAATTAATGTCTTAAGCCTTATATGTGCATGGTTCAGAAAATCTATGGTGTTAATTAATTTAGGTAACTAGTGTTTAGAAGTCAAATATTTTTGCCATCGATTGTCTTTTTTTATTTACATCCAGTTATATTTGTATACCTACTTGCAAAATAATACAGTGAAATTTATAAATTTCTCTATGACCCAAGTAAAGAAATTGACGAGATTTCATCCTCTTACAAACATGTGTATGCCGTTTAAACGATGGAATTCCTCTACTTTAACCATGGATAGAGAGGAATGCACGGCTTGTGATGTGGCAGTTGTTCACATATTAATGCTGCTAAAGGCTTCATCGCATATAGCTGCTGTTTCTGATGTTATTCCTCATTTGATTTAAGCTTATAGAAAATAGTATTCTAACTTCAGATTTTTGTAGGCCTACTTTTTTCAGTAATAAAATTTTGTCGGCTTGGACGTCCTAATAATTGACAAATACTCAATACATATATATGTAATTAAAGCTTCTTGCGTGTGCAGTAGGATATTCGTTTTTATAACTGTACAGTGCTGATCTTTACCTTAGTGCTTACGACTCCCCGACGCTCAAACAATAAATAAAATGCTACTGTTGTAAAAATTCTGAATCAACGGATTATTTAATTTAATAATCATATAAAAAGCAAGCCAAGCATGTTTTCTACTAGAAACCGGCTACTCAATACTAGGATTGATCTAAGAGCAATCGCTGTGAGGTGAACAATTACCTAACAATTATCTTACAAATGTTTATATCTTATTATATTTATATGTTTAATATGTATTGATATTTTTAGTCCATTTTATATCACGTGATAGGTTTGACTGACACTGAAGCACTTGTCTGGCCTTGAGATCAACGATCATACTTGAAGGGTACCAAATCAAACTTCGGAAATAAATTTGGTTTCACATGCTCCAGGTCATTAGAATGTTTCCCCTGAAGTATTCCTTTACTTAAGCCCGAGTTTGCTGCCTACATTAAAAGGATTCATCTTCAGATTCTTCAATCGTTTATTAATCGCTCATAAATTAATCTCTATATTTCACTGATATCTTGTCTGTTGCAGAGTTAATCTTATAAATTCTTAAGTTTTATAACTATTTACAGCTTTTCAAAATGTATTCTAGACCGTAATATGCCTAATAAATTAAATCATTGTCTAACACAGACCGCTAAGTACGAAAACTATATCAATTGTACTTGGCCAAATTGTAATTGCAACAAAGCACAATATGACAGTGTTTTATTCATGTAATCTTTCGTTGAAAATGTTATCAAAAATGTTGATTGTTAAATTTTGATAAGTGTCATGGGTGGCTAGCTTAACTGATATGTAGTTTGAAAAACGGAATAATTCATAATATACAAATTTTAAATGTAGCCTGCATGTTGAATTTAAGTCCGTGTCGATTTACATCTATCAGCTGTTATCACTGGAGAGATCTAGCTAGAATGGCCGGGAATCAGTCTCGTTTATGGCATTGGCATTCCGCGCACACTTGACACTGCAGACAGGGCTGCCAACAGGCAAACATGTAATTCCCTCCACTCAAATAACCCGTCGCTCCCTTTCTTTAATCCCCTTTAAAATTAATTAAAACCCAAAAATATTTGATTAGGGTACATAGTATTACACCTTTGTTTTTAAGATAGACCTTTTTGAGTGTAATTTGATTTGGTTTTGAAATAGCCAGGCCAGACTATGTAAAATGAATCACAAATAGGCTACTAATATTTAAAACTCGTTCATACAACTCAATTAGTCTTTATTGAACTTAACTTTGGTGAGGCAGTCATTAGACCGACCTATGTGGCGAAGGAATGGTTTTAATCAATATGCATCTTTCTTGAAGGTCTCGATCAAGTTAGGCCTAATTAAGTTATAGGTACAAAAACAATCCAATTTTTGATGATACTGTATAAGATAAATATTATAAGATAATATTATCAAAGCCGTAGCCAATGGGGGGGGGTCAGGGGGTCAAACCCCCCCCCCCCGAAAATGTTGAAATTGCGTTTAAAAATTAAAGGTTAGAAAGTTATATTTTAACTTCCTATAACCGCAGAGCCCAAACCCCCCCAAAAAGTTTTCTGGCTACGGCTTTGCATATTATCACACATGTTGTTAACTTTCCTAGTTTTCACAAATTACATCTCGCCAAGAAATGTCTCCGGGTCCTCCAAAATTCGGCAAGGCCCTCCAAAAGTCCTCCTTATTTCTACATTTGATGTGATAGCCACCACCACCCTGACATGCTATTTGGCATGCATAAAGAGAACAATGTAGGCTACACAAGTTTTTACTTCTGCAATTAAGGGAAAGTAATTGTTTACATGTCAGATAATTTATTCAATAAAAAATTATTATTTTTAATTTCATGCAAAATTTTTAAACATAAGTGGGATATGATATAGGCCTAATTGAACCATTCAATTTACCGGTATGTGCTCCAAGCCCGATCAGTGAGTTTAACATCAACTTGGTCAGCCGGAGGGTTAGAGTTCTACGTATATCACCATTTTCTGGATTCTGTCCAACAGGTTTTCCCTGCATATATAACGCAACACCATCGAGTATACACAGCAAGTCCCCCCCCCCCCCCCGGCAGGCAACAGATCATGTGCGGTACAGTCGGTGCGGCGTGCGCTAGACCCCGCCGCGGACTGTACCCGCTATTATACGCCCATTATGCCTCTGTTACCACTTTATTACCAGGATTATCTCCAGCTCCTGGCTGCCACGCCCCCTCCCCCCCGTTTGGCCCGATACATTGTGGTTTCGGTCTATTTTTATCAGTCACATTTAGCTCTGTTTACTTTATCGTCTCAATAGTGTTTATTTCCTGTCTTCAATTAACATATTTTTCATAAAGAAAATTGTTTATTACTTGTTCATATAAATAATCGTGTATTTATGTTTAGGCATAAAATATTTCCAATACAAGCATCTTTGATATGTTTTTATTAGTCCCGAATAAAATTGCTTGAGTTCGAATCTGGGCCCCGCTTTCCCTGATCGTTGTACTTCTAACCTATGTAGGCCTAATCCTGGCTATTGAAGCAGTCTGTCGGGAAAATGACATTAATATACCCTAATAATACAAAGAAATGATCGGCGTGCGGCGGAGCGACCACTCGACAGCACAACATAAAACGCTGTAAAATCGTAAAAATCACTGTCAAGGTTTGCTGTGAAGCTTATTCCATTTATCAGTCGTTTACGTCTTAAACATAAGTTTTAATTACTTACTGTTCGCCTCTACTCTAAAGTAAAAGAATATATATTTTTCACTAAGTACCGTTTATTATTCAGCTTCGATTTTAATTTTAACTATAACTCTAATGACGCCACCAACGTATCTTCTGGTTATTTTAGGATTAGTTATATTATGATTTTTTTCTGTTTATTATTTCTACCTTTACCTCTTATTACAAAACAAATTAACGTTTGTCTGTTACTGTCCCTTTTTTCATAATATTTATAACTTAGCAATTACTATCCATATTTAATGTAATTTCTCTCTAACGTAACTTTAAGAGTGCACTCATTTCTTCATAAAGAACTCGTCACCCACGCACAAGCCAATGTGGCTTATGTGGGGACTAATTTCGGTTATGTGCTATCACAGACTAAGGAATTAGTCTGTGGTGCTATGTAAATATTGTAATGGATATTCTCGAAATAAACTTGATTTGATTTGATTTGATTTCAACACGGTATAGTTTTTAATGTTTGTAATACTGTGTTGTGGGAATGATACCTATTTTTAAAACACATTGTAACAATACATTGGATGTAAGTAATAACGCTGTTAATACTACTAATACTGTTGAAATTTTAAATTATGAATAATGTTTTTACGGAATACGACCAAAGATTCTTCGTAGAAATTTATTTTCCAATGCTTTTAAACTTAAACGAAGAAATTCTAAATCAAAAGCATGGAATGGAAATGTTCAATTTATAGCTATCAAAATATACCTCGCAGTTGTAACAAAGCGGAATAATTTAAATGATATTTTAAAATTAATTGTAACTGTAAGCCGTAAATAAATGTCAATTGGAATAAAGTTTTCAGAAAACTAAACAGAAATTTTAACGTTTATCCAGTGTCATGAGAAATAATGACCTACCGCGGGGTCAGTTGGAGGGGGAGGGAGAGGGGGAGGTTTTATAAGTCCCCAAAAATAAGGGGGTTTACAATTAGGCCCAAGCTTGCTCTTGGATTTCAAATTTTTAAATAAACGCAGCCCTCAATAAATTATGCTTTAATTTCACAGTAACTTAAAAAACAAATTATCAAAATTTAAAGTGTAAATATAACGTTTTTTACCACTGAAATTATAGGGTTGTGTGTAGTCTCAACAGTTTTACTTTAATAAAACTTCATTTAATAACAATTCAAATTCTATCATACAATTAATTTGATAATACGACATATTTTACACAAAGTAGAGGTAAAAATACCCAAATGATTTCAAACTGCACTATGCCTGCTGTTTCTGTCGCTAAGTTCACTCGTTGTACGATTTATGACTATCTGCAGGAACACCAGCTTTTCATAAAATAAAATTTTTTATCAATTCTTAATTGAATTTTTAGAATGACTTTATTGACCTTCAGAAAATCGGGACAGTTTCACGTTACCGGAACATTAACTTGTGATAGTCCTGGAAAATCCGGACATATGGTAACGGTAACCGTCTACGCATATCACTTTCTTTGGATAATCAAGGTTTACAACCTTACCTTACCAGGGGGGCTTTTCACCTTACCAGTGTTTTATTCGTGTTCTCACGAGATTGTGCGTTTACTAAGTTGCGAAGTTGCGTCTGTGGAATGCAAAGAAAAATGGAAATGAATTAATGTTTCATTTGATTCAGAAGGTATAAATCTTCTACAAACATTTAAATTTAAACACCTGCAAGTTATGGGATCGAATCGCCGTCGAATCATGTTTGTGTTTGCTGGTGCTGTTCACATCCATATGTAAATGAATTTAAATAGGCTACCAGTTATTTTGAAGTTTATTATACAAGCCAAGCCACATTAAAATTCTCAGTAGGTAGTTCACAAGTTATACAGTTTATCACTTAAAATAAGAGTACTGAAACATTCTCAATGCATGCCCCGTGATTGCATGCACGATTGTAAAATATCAAACAGTGTAATTTTATTTTTCATTGTAGTCTTGGAATAGATAGTAAGAAAGATATTTTGATCTTACTTCATTCCCTACAGCCTACAGTTTAAGTTTTAGGTACGTTTTTGTTGTAGTATCTAGTCAGATTATGGTATTAGTTTTGTCAGTTGTGCTAAACTTATTTTCTCTTTCTTACCTTATGTGTTGATGTTGAGTTGACTGACTTCAAATCAGTAATACTCTACAATTAGCTCTGTTCGTAGCGGAGTAACGGTTAGTGGTGACTAGTCACCCCTTTACACATTATTTATACAAGCTATAACAGGCTCATTATTAGATTTATTTCTATTCCATGACGTTCCCACTTTAACAGTACCGTACCCTAATCATATAACTTTAAACCAATAAATTTGAGTGATAACGATGATTGATTCAGTATTTTATTGGTTCAGTTTCTATAATTTAATTACTAGGCAATTTGTGTAGGTAAGTTAAATAGGTCACCTAATATACGTATTTACGTCATACTTGCTCTAACTGCAAGATAATAGACTTGACCTATTGTTCTTACAAGTCAAAGACGCGACGTACTGTATACAAATTGCTATGATTGATGATGAAAAAGTGTTACAAACCCTATAAAGATTAAATTAAATGCAATAAATCTTCTATACTAAATCATTAATGTAAGCGTATTCAGAGCAGAGCATTTTTTAAAAGTGATTTGCTAATTAATTGTCATTGAAATCCAGACTGGATTGTCATTCATTAATGAGAGGATTAATCGGTGAATACATCATCAGCTTATATCATCGACCTGCATAGATAAGATATCAGCTATATTCCTCACTCCTTTTAAACACTGTAGGTATTTAGATAATTTAATCTTAAACTATAGCTTACCCCGTATTTAGCTGCTAAACAAAAACCGACCTTTCTTGAACGAAACAATCAATGATATAGTCGAAGGTATGAAAGCTGAAAACAAGCATTTTAACAAATAGCCCCCTAATTTACCGGGGCTAATACTTTTGTAAGAAGCAAACCAGATGTCAAATAACCAATCTAGAATTTGTTTTTAGTATCTTATCAAATCAAATACTCGATCTTATCAAATCTTTCTTGTTTCGTTCAGGCCATAAGTTTACGTTTATTCTTCAATTTAATTCAATATCAGATTCAGCGAAATTCCCCTTCAGGGAAGAAGCTATGACCATTTGTCTCATTGTAAATAACTAAGCCGGGGCCCACTATAAGTTATTTTTTCGACATCCCCAGATGCCAAAACACTATTCGTTCATTTACATATACGAGGGGGTTTTTACGGGAAGCTGAACGAATTCTGGGAAATGGTTCATTGTGTCAAAAAAAGTATTTATAGGTCCTGATCTAGTTCGTTTTCTAGTTAGAAGTTAATATGTATCAGACTATATATTAGACATTTTGCTATCTATAGGTACAAAAGGTGGTCAAGATATTTTGATAAAATCTTTATATCCAGTTAGAATATTAAATTTAAAAGAGATTTCATTAATATTTTGAGCAAATTTGAGTTTGTTTGAGAAAAAATTGTTTAAAATTTATGTTTCTTAAAATTTAAAGATCAAAAATAGGTTGTATATTTCAGTAAAATAAAATTCTCTGAGTAAGAGTCTGCTGCTACGGGGGTATTATCAAGATTTGTTTTAAAATAAAGAAGATTTATAATTTAATTATTTCGCATAACTTTAACAATTATAAGAAGTATGCAGGTTTGTTGCCACAGAAGTGTATAGTAAGGGCGAATTTAAGGCCATAATTCTTTATATTAGCACCAAGCCCAATAAAAAAAATATTTCTGAGAAACGACATCAGGAATATAAGCTTCAGGAAGCAATAGGTTGCAGGTGTAAGCAATAGGTTGCAGGAATATGAGCTTCAGATTTGGAAAACTATTTAGGTATACTCCACGATATTAAAGTAGCCTACTGCATGCAATATTGTACTTACTTGAAACGTATACAATTTTTAAATTTGTGAAACAAGGTGGGACTATCAAGTGCGGCGATTAGCGGTAATGGAACATTTTGAACATGAAGCCCAGAGGCGGCGATCACTGGCGGTGGGCAGGCGCGGCGCGTGGCGGCGCTGCGGCAGCGGCCTGCTTCATTATGCATGCAGCCTGGCTTCATTTCTGTGCTCAAGGGCTACTCGCGGTCGCGTCTCTTTCAAAATAAGGACACGTCCATCTCCTTATGCCAAACCGATACGTATTCTGACCGATATAATTTATAACAGTTAAGATTAAATTTTATCGCCTCCTTTGGTTTTAGGACTGATCTAATGAAACTCTCAACTTATATTTTCATTCGAGTCACCGATGATCCCGTCAACTTTAGGGTATCTGAAGTAGAACGAAGGAGGAGGTCAACGTACGAGTGATCGGTTTCAAGCACGAACGGCAACATTTTCAATGTTGCTTGCTTTTAATTTTTTAACGTTTATGTTGTCTTTAGGAATTCTGTTGTAAAATGCGAATACACTAATGCATTTTTGATTTGATTGTAATTTATACATCGCGAATAATTCATTGATATGTTTGTGTTTTACAAAAATAAATACACTTGACGATGGTAACATTAAACACAATACAAAAATAATAATAAAAAAATATGCAACCTTTAGAATATTGAACTTTCAAAACGATTACTCATACGTTGATCTCCGCCCCGACACGAAAGGTTGGACCAATTTGATTGTTTCACATTTAAAAATTATTTTCATAATTCATGTTAACTTGTGTAGGGCCTACCTCTATGTTTGTGTTTTGTACAACTCTTCACATATTACTGGAGACATACCGGTACCTTCTTCGTTTTTGCTTGTATTCAAGTTTGAACTGAAAGTCATATTTCATGTATTAATTAATTTATTATCAGGTAATTTATTCATGTAGATGGAAAAAATATAATGAAGAAATTGATCCAGAGTTCAAGAACACAGTGACACTTCGTATCAAAGTTTTCTTCATACAAAGTCTCCGTTTGGAGAGAGCCTGTTTGCATCTTACCGGGCAGCATTAGACGGTTTTGGGTTCTAATACTGTCAGGTAAAGATGTCATCAGTCTCAAAACACCTGGTCATTGCACCGTCATCGGATCCAGTCATCAGACGATCATCGGTTGAAGCTTATCAACACGAACTACGCGACGCAGTGTTGGCAACGACAGACATTGAACAAGGGCAACTAAACGTAAGATTTTTGTTGAAATTTTTGTTTAACGCCATAATTTTCATGTGCCAGCTTTGTGACGGTAAATGAGTTTTCTATTCTGTAAACATTTATCCTGTACATACTTTAAGTTGTTGAGATTACTTGAAGTCGTTCTCATCGTCGTTATCTTAATAATTAATTGTTTGATACTATTGTGGTGCTTATTGCGAATTTGCTTAATATTGGACTATTTGTCCTATAAGTATAATGTATTGTCTGATTAGTCTTGATAGTTAAGTAGGAGGCAATGTATCATACATAATATTTCATAAGGTATTAAATCTTCATGTTTAAAATATCATAATGCCCTGCTGTGCAGTATTAAAATATTGTTGTCAGAAATTAAGTGAGAAATATAGGATAGTTTAAAAAGTAAATGTATTGATAGTGTACGTTTTGTGAGAACACTCTCTGTTCTCACAGAACAGAATAGATAGATATAATAGAATAGATTCTGTAGAATAGATAATGTACATTTTACCATTATGTAAATTATATTTTACGGAATGAACGAAAGTACAGTCGTTCTTATTCATATTCACTTCATATTATTAAAGTGAAGGATTACTTTAAATATAGGATTGCTAATGTAAGACCTGCTCTTTCATATAGATATTCAAGCAAGCTAGATGTTAATAAAATGATTGAGATTTTAAGGATTACCTCACTTTTATGAAATATGAAATGCAATATATTTTATTGTTAGATAAAAATGTTAATGTTAACTCCCTGATATACAAACCTTTACTGATTAATCATACAAATATTTTTTCACCACACTACGACGAAATCACCTGTTTTACATACGTCAAACGCGGACCGAAACACACTGTTTGCCGCCACAGGACCAAGAGCGTTGGGGGCCCTAGGGCCGAAAGTCAGCTGATCGTTTATTTGCTTCAAACATCGTCAGGACATCACATAATTATACGGCGTTCAAGACAGGATAGTTGCGATCATATGATTTTCATAGCTGTGTTTTATTTTCAAGTGGGTCAACTAATAATCAGTTTTTTTATTATTTAGGGTATATTTCGTTGTGTAGTGTGGTGAAAAATAGCGTTCGCACCTCGGCCGAAAGGGTTTTGCAGCTCTCGATCGTTTCAAATTCGAGACGAAGTCGAGAATTTGAAACACGATCTCGAGCCTGCAAAACCTCAATTTCGGCCCTTGTTGCGAAATATACTATAACTTGCACACTGTACATGCAGTAAAGCATTTTTCACCACAGTACGACGAAATCACCTGTTATACAAACGTCAAACGCGGACCGAAACACACTGTTTGCCGCCACAGGACCGAAAACGTTGGGGGGCCCTAGGGCCGAAAGTCAGCTGATCGTTTATTTGCTTGAAACAACGTCAGAACATCACATAATTATACGGCATTCAATATGTTCCAAAGACAGGATAGTTGCGATCATATGATTTTCATAGCTGTGTTTGTTTGAATCATGGTAAAGAAGTTGTATCGTCGCTCATAACCTAAAAGTTGTGTTTTCAAGTGAGTCAAATAATAATAAGTTTTTTAATTATTTAGGGTATATTTCATTGTGTAGTGTGGTGAAAAATAGCGTTCGCACCTCGGCCGACAGGGTTTTGCAGCTCTCGATCGTTTCAAATTCTCGACTTCGTCAACCTCATTTTCGGCCCTTGTTGCGAAATATACTATTATGAGGAGTTGCTCATTTATTTGGCAGTATATACGATCACTTAAAATACTTGCATCACAACTTTTGACTCACATTATATTTGCATGGCTGTCCTTGCCATGCCTTTGACCATTACCAAAGTTAACTATTCCAAGTAAACAATAGCTTTTAAGTAGGCCCTAAATAATATATTTTCCTCCACCTATACTATCTAAACTCGTCTTTAGTCCCTGGAATAGAACACTAAAGTACTAGTTTACACTCCATGGGATTTACTAACTTACATTTTCTCCCATGGGACTAAAAGTATCTACTTTTCTGCCTTGGGGTTAAAAATAATCTCAAAAGAAACACATGGGAAGAAATCCGTCAATGCCGCGATGGACAGAAAGAAAATGTGGCAACACTATCGATTTTAATTCGCGTACCCTAAATTTAATTTAAGAAATTCAGTGTTTCAACTTAAGAACACAAAACCGTATGCATTTATTTGACAGGTAATAATTTGTTGTATGAATAAGTTGGCAACACTTAATTACACAAACACATGATTTAGAGTTTGTTGTGCCAAAATGCCGAACGTTTTATAAACATGATTGTTTCCACAGTAACTTGAACATCCATACGGTAAGTATCATAAACAATATGCGCAGTAGACCAGCCAATCAGAAAGCGTTCTGCTGGTCGGTGGTGCGCACCAGAGCGACAGGACTTTTACACTAATTATTGCGCCAAGTTCTTTTGCAAGTAGACGCACCAGCAAGTCTCGCTGCAAGCCAAATTAGCACTAACCACAGACAACTGATTTATTATTATAACATGTTTCTTAAGCTTCTAACTCACCTTTTATTTCAAAGTTAAGTATTTATTTGTCAACAAATGAAGACCATGTTTCATTCTAGTAATGAAAAATCTTACGAGAATTGGCCTAGTTTCACGAGATTTGCACGTGAACTTGCTGAACCTTCTTTCAAGTGTTAGACTACCATGACGTCACATCTTTTTCTTGCTCTCACCTGCGCAAGCTATCTACCGTATAAAGGTACTGTGCTTACTGTCCGTATAAAGGTAATCTAGGTACTGTGATTGTTTCTATATTTTGGGATGTATTTTTTGTATTAATAGACTGTCGAGAAATATTGTTTTTTGAAAAATAGTGTGGAAGTGTGAGTAAAATCGTTGTATATATTGCCTAAATACCTTATAATATTTGTTTATGTGATTCTAATCCAGTTAAATAAGGCAAAGGCTCATTTATGAAGGTAAAGTTATATCGTCATTGTTGTTTTAAATGGTGTAGGTGCAGGAAAAATTTTCTCAATTTTTTTATCAAGTACTTTTCTCCCTCGAGAAAACTGTCGCCCTCGGCCACGCCATTGGGCGACAACAGTTTCCCTCAGGGAGAAAAAGTTGCACTTTAGTCCCTAGATACACAAATAACTAATTCATAATGGTAACTTTCAAGACTAAATTGGCGGAGCCCTGTTGAGATACTGGCATCACCGCACATCACACCGAACTTAGTTGAAAACCGCTCAGTTCTCCTGTTCAAAACCTAAATAATCATTGTACAAAATTTCAGCTCTATCTTTATGGGAAGTTGTAGAATTTTATTATTATTTTTTATCATTATCTTAAAATGTTATCGTTAACTCCCTTAGAAACTAACTATTTCCTGATCAAGTGTTGTAATCGCGGGCACCAAATAGGGCGGGTTGGTGAGTGCGGTGCTGGAGAACTACAGTATCGTTTATTATTTTACTATTAAAGTAAACACAAATTTACACGTGAAGGCCCCAAAAAAGTAAACAAGGTTTTGATAGATCAACAAAAACATTTCCTTTAGTCATGTCAGCTGAAGTTTAGCAGACAATTTGTGAAGTTTACAGTTTTTGCCGCCCGCCCTATTTCGTGCACTCAACTCTAAAAGAGTATTTTAATTTTCACACCTGAACATGCAGGGAGGAATGGAAGAGGAATGAAGAGTTCCTCATGCCTGCATCACAAACTTAGACTTAATATTTTGTACTTATACATCTATGTTTATTTAACTAAATTCCTGTTATGTGCAAATATTAAGATTTGTCAATGAAAAGATGAGTGAATGTTGTTGTTTTGTCCCATTGTATGTCATATAAAAACATTGATTTGTAGAACAATTAAATATGATATGTATACAATATATTTAACTTTTAGTTTTATACCAAATGCACTTGTTGTGCCTGTCCTACTATTTTACTACTTGAATTTTGTAAATTTTCCACCTAAATTAAATTGTAGCCCTTGAGTGGGGGGAGGTAGGGGGGTCTAAAGGTACCATTTTTTGTTTTTCCTAAATATCTTGAAAACTATCAACTTTTAGCATTACCCATTAAATTTGAAAATTAATGAACATTAAATTTCCTATAAGAGAAGTATATAATATGTCTACTTTGGTCCAACCATTTACAAGGTAAGTATTAATTTTTTAAATATTTAAACAAATATCCCCTCCTTAATTTATTTTATAAAAGGCCCCTTGTTTTATGAAACATTTTTGTTTAGCAACAGGTTCGTAGGAGTATGTGGAATCCTTGTACTGATGGCACTAAAATTTAATACTCATTTTCTATCATTATGCCTCGTACATATTCCATGCCAAATACGTTTTATAAAACCCTTCATTGTACATTAGAATCGGTTTTTAAATTTTGACCGACTACAAAATACAACGTGCAGTAATTAAATTTAAATCCAAAATAATGGGTAAAGTAAGACGGAAAATAGAAGCAGGCTTGCAAGAAATAGGAGTTGTCTCACCTGGTTGTGATACCGGTTGTCTCACCTAAAGTGAACAAATACCTATCTTTTTTATTATAAATCTGACAAAGAACTTCTTACGGGGCACTTCGCTTAATTTTTAATGCTGCTTTTTGTAGTCACTTGAAATTTAAAAATATGGCCGCCATTTTCCAATATGGCGGACAACTTTGATTTTTCTTATGGAACACCCAACATTTTAGGGCGTTTTTGGATTTTACGCTTAATTTTAGGAACTTTTTATTCTCTCTAATTTTTTCCTAAACTCAATGGTTCAGGAGATATGAGAAGTTAAAAGTTTTATTTTTTCCCCATTTAAAATG
Organism: Flexamia atlantica; assembly: GCA_035578135.1. Classification (NCBI taxonomy): domain Eukaryota; kingdom Metazoa; phylum Arthropoda; class Insecta; order Hemiptera; family Cicadellidae; genus Flexamia; species Flexamia atlantica. The sequence continues at coordinate 50,128,991 of JAQJVK010000005.1, read as the reverse complement.
CATTGTGTCCGTTTAACTGTGCCATTCCATGTATTCCTTATGGAGTAAAATCATATTCAAACTAACACATTTCGACGATTAAATCTCGACTAAACATTATTTTATAATTAAACCTCAACTAAACCAACATTTTAGGCACTTTTATTCTTTGGTATCTTTTATTAAACCCAGCCGTTTTCCATATACAGACTACCAAAAATGTCCCAACGCATTTTAAATGGGAAAAAATCTAACTTTAACTGTTCATAACTCCTTAACCATTGGGTTTAGAATAAAATTATAAAGGATAATAAGTTCCTAAAATTAAGCGTAAAATCCAAAAACGCCCTAAATTATAGGGTGTTCCATAAGAAAAATCAAAGTTGTCCGCCATATTGGAAAATCGCGGCTATATTTTTAAATTTCAAAGTAACTCCAAGAAGCAGCGTTAAAAATTAAGGGAAGTGCCCCGTAAGAAGTTCTTTGTCAGATTTATAATAAACAAGTTAGCTATTGGTTCACTTTATGTGAGACACCCGGTATAGCTTATGGACTCGAAAACTGTTGGACCGTTTTCCATGAAACTTGGTATATATATGATGAAAAATTTCACAGAGAGGGTTCAAAACCCTCCTTTTTTCACTGGCTTCTTTTTTCCTTTCAAAGCCTTCTATATATTTGTTTAGAATATTTTCTCAAACGACAATATTTTATTTATGTTAAGAAACTACATATTAGTACAAACACAACATCATTAATGTGTCACTTAAAATGCTTCGTTATTGTTGAACACTTTCCCAACACGGGAATCTGTGGTGGATTATAGAGGGTCCACGCTGCTCCTCAGCATTAAATTTTGTTAATTTTAAGATTAAGACATAATGTTATTTCATATTAATAATAATGTTAATTAAGCATTAAGACTCAATTTTAAGGCGACAAATTCTTCAAGTATATTCCGTTCTCGGCAAACTGGCCTTTAGCTAAATTAAAAGCCAGTAGTTCACAAAAAAATGACAGTTAATTGTGATTACAATGTTTAGAACTGGAGACATTCATCTTTAATTAAGGGTAATTAAAAAAATATATATTTATGTTGCTGAAATTATATAACTTACCCTACACTAGTCAGAAGTCAACAACCAATAGCGCCAAACAAAGCAAGTATGAGGACGTAAGAACATGATTACAACTGGAAACTGATAGATCGTTAATTGAAAACCAAATTCGGGATTGTTCGTGTTGTTTGGCTGTGTGACATTCACATTATATTCATCGGAGTTAAATTCAATATACATAACATGAACGCACGTTATTCACGGAGTTTTTTATTACTCGGACTTCTTTGTATAATGTCGTATAATTTGTCGTAATTTGTATAATTTTTAACATCTTGGAAAAATTAGAATTAATATATGGTAGCTGTCTAAAGCGTGTATTCTCTTAAAACACACCCAATTTCAATAATTAATGGGTCAAATCAAACTGCATATATTTCAGTGAAGGTTCTTAGACCAAAATATATAGCACAACTTTATAAGAAATCAAGACATTTATTTAAATAAAAGGCAGAGTTCGGGAAAGTTAAAATTTATGTTAGTCCTAAGTTTATAACTCGCCTAAAATATGCTCGATTTAAATTATCAATAATAGCTCAAATGAAAACCTATATTCTAGAGAGTGTTGTAAGACCAAAACGTATTAAATAAAACTGGCGTTGTTAAGAATCATTTTAGGCAAATCTTAAAAAATTATAAATTTTGTTGTTTTGTAGTATACCTCAAAAATTTGATAAAATAGAATATTGATCTACTTTTTATCTCTAGAATTCGAGTTTTGTTGCTGTAGTTCGAAACGCTACCTCTTAAATTCAAAGTCAACCTCTAAGTTGGAACTGAGACCACCGTAAGCCAAATTAGTAAGCACAATAAACAACCTATTGAAACATAAACTAGTGCATACTGTTCTCTGAATCCGTTGGCGAATTTCTTTGCATCGTTGGACGAGCTCGTAAAAATACAAACAATAACCTCCATATTTAAAACTACCTATAGTTTCAAGTAAATTTGCTATTCCCTGAATTTCGGAAAAGTGAAGTTCTACTTGTCCATATGAAATGATACCAACTAATTTAAAAGAACTCACCTCAATATCATTCCTTATTTATAGGCCAGTAAAATTAGAAAAAAATGTGTCGTGCCTGGAAAACATCTTGGAAAGCTGGAAATCGTCTTAATCTTTCCGGTTTACATCCAAGTAAATGAATTTGAAGTTTGTCCCTTTTTTCCTAGAGTGCTTTCGACCTGGGACCACAAAAATATCAGAGTTTTGGGCTATTTTTACTCTTTTGTAAATAAATAAAATCAGTTTATTCTACATAAAAAGTTTGAATACAAGAATTGTAGAGGGCAAAATTCTACATTTATTGAGTACCTTTTGATTAAGATACTTTGAATAATAATTTATATATGGTAGTTAAATAAAGGGTTTTGGCGAATTTCTCTTTTAGGGAAAGAGCTATTACTGTACTGTACAAAAAGATTTGATTATTTATCTTTCGCAAAGCTATACTTCTGTCATTTAATCGGTGAACTCGCACGACTTTTCCAATCGTTATTCATGTCCTTGACTAATCCTGTGATTTACCCACTAGTAAACGTGATTGTCTTTTTCGGCCGTTCACGAAATTCATAATTTTCCTAAGTTACGATATTTCTGCGATTTTCTGCAATCGGTAAATACGTGTAACTGTTTTCTCCAGCCGTTCGTGTAATTTGATACGTTATACCCTCGACATTTACTCCAGCGATCGGAAAACACCTTCAGTTGTTTTACGGTCGTTAACAAATTATACCAATGATGATTGAACTCATGTACGTTTTACTTTGCGTAGTACCATGTGACGTAAAGTCTGGTATCTGAAGTCTGGTTTACATTTTAAAACACTATTATCTTGGTGTAAGCTTATGTAAAATAAATGAAACTCTATACCTTCCTTATTTCAAAATATATTTTCATAAAGCCCAAGGAATAGGAAAAAACTTATATTCTATTAATCTTGCATCACGTTGGCGTTATATCTATGTATTTTTCAACCCTATCAAAAAAATGTTCAGGTATAAAAGGGTGGGCTTCACGAAGAGAGGGATTTTATATTTCATAGAGGGCGTGAAAACATTGTGCCAAAGAGTACGGTCAGTTTCAAGAACTACAGTTATACAGCCAAAAAGCATGGTTGATTTTCTGTGTAGTGATTTCCATTAATAGCCATTTGCGTCAAAAGTTTAAAATGTTAATATTTCCACTGTGTAATTTTTATTTCTTTTAAGTTAGTATGAACCTGTCGTTCAAGACCTAAGAATTCCAAACTAAAAAAAATCCGGCTCGTCCCGGGCCATTAGTTTTGACTTGATTGACTTGATAGGTGGCCTCTCGGTGGACCTGCTATACTAACCTTCTATTTACGACATTTAATTCCATATTATTATTTGCCAATTTGAAGGTGGCGTACGTTCGTGATGTAGTGATGCAACTACATCAAAACGTGATCGAAACAGTAAACCCGCCCTTTTATGCATCATTACCCACAACTTTCTGGTAGAACTGATTATGTTAAATCAGTGGTCCAAAAAAACTCACGGGGGGCCGAAAAATAAGTTTTCGTGGGGGGGGGGGGGGCGAAAAATTCTGTTACGCCACTGAGGGAGCCCTAGACGCCCTTAAACTTTCGTATTTGTCCATGATATTTTAACAGCATGATATATTTGTCCATAAATAAGAATGGGAAATTCAAGGAACAGCTGATTACAATTAATTAACATTGTTTTGTCAAAAAACCATAAAAACAAAAAATTTCGAAGCTGCTGAGCAGCGTGTCCTAGCTATAGTGTATTAAACTCATATATCAAATTTGCTTTCGATAATTAAAGTTGATAACTTCAAAACGTAGATTGCCTTTTTTTATTATTACACTCTAGAGAGTTTTATATTTTGGGGCCTTTGAGGTTTTGATTGAGGGGTCCCGAACAGACTTCAGCCGAGGGCCACCAGGTCGCCCTTGAAAAAATATTAATAACATTTGAATTGTAAGAATTACAATTACTTTATCAAATAATTACTATTACTTTATCAAATTCAGATATTAAACAATTCAAATCAACAAATAAAAAGCTTTCATGTCATGTTCATTAATATCGTATAAAGTTTAGTATTGCAAACATAACACAACATGTTGGAGTCCACGTCGTGTTCTGCTTTGTTTGCAGTGTGTGGAATGCTTTCGTGTTTTGAAACTATAACATCGACATTTAACATTTTAACAATGAACCACCGAATTTCGAATTTTGTGTGTTGATAACTTTCTAGTAATTCATATAAATTATTCATTGATAATTCATGTAATTAATTTAATTATGTGTTATGTAAAATATCATTTACGATCAACCGCCTTACATAAGAAAAGGTATTCGATGAAGAATGTTGTGGATTTCTGCTTTTCTTGTTTCTAGCTGGACAACATTTTTGTCATAATCATTCTGTCATGCCAGGTATTTTGGCTGGCATAGAGTTTTAATCTTAACACAAATTCAGTTGACTATAGACATTATACATTATTTTCCTCCAGATATAGTAATATAATCATATTATTAAAATGAATTTGAATTAACTCCATGGCATTGCTAAATGTGAAATTTGTTTTATATCCAACTTGTGTGGTATGGGGCGCGTTTGTGATAGGTTTCACATGCGCACATTTAAACCTATACTTAAACTTCACTGAAAAACACTCACGTCATTATTTATTTAATGGCCCCAACATCTTTCGTCAGAGTATGTTGTAAGATGTGTTGTTTTCATTACGAAACTGTTGCAAGGGACAGTTATGCAACTTCACTGGCAATCAGAAAAGTCAACAATATCCAACTGACCGACTTGTATATCTTCTAGAGTTAAAAAGGGTGTTTCTGAAAACATTCACAGGACTTCGGAGATATCTAACAGACATGAAAATAATAAAAAGAACGATGAAGTTATCTCATAAAATGCATAGTTTTACGGCTGCATTTTAGTTAAGCCATTTTTTTTCATTAACTCGAATGAAATTAGAAACCAGCTGTGAGCTATACGCTCAGACCCCCAAGCTAGACTACACTCTTTTTATGAAATAAGTTAAAACAGGTAAGAATATAGACAGCGAATAATTTTTTTGCGACGAGAAAAGTTATATTTAAGCCAAATCTATCTACCTCTTCATATTTTACTTTTCAGGTCACCAAGTTATTCGTCAAGCAGAAGACGAAATGTCGGCACCAGGCGCAGGTCACTTTAGTATTTACACACAGGCAGTGACAAACTGATATTCATTGTATACATTTACATATGGATCAACCACTTCCGTCCATACAAAACTAGGACCGAAACTGAATAAAACCATGAAATCTGTTGACCTTTGAAACATGTTCACCCTCCTTACTTTCCTCTGTAATTTACTCTTGCATGCAAGGAAATAAGATAGTATAAATCTATAATTATTAAATACTTTATCAGGATTTTTTTCTGATAACAACTCCTCCAACAATTCTGAACCGATTTTAGTAGTAGAGGTGTACTGGAAAGAGCTCGGCGTGGAGTTTTTTTGGAAACAAGATGAAGGTCAGACTCAACGTAAGGTGCCCTAGATGCCCTAAAGTTTGGTATTTCTCTCATTTAACCTTAGACTCAAAGTCTAGGGTATACTGATATGTTATCGCGTATACTGAGTATACCGCGCGGGACGCGCTGCATAAATGCCCCTATTTGACACAGTGAATTTAGAGAGCGTAAATTTAACGCGGCACGTTTGTTAATACGCTGGTGTTTAGGAACGTCGCGTTCGTCCGGTGACACAAGACGACACGCATTCATGCATAAATGCTCCCGTGTAAGCCAATGGAACTTGAAACGCGACGCGGAACGAGGTGCTTAAAACCTGCCTAAATTGAAGAATGAAACGGATTGTTTATGATCGGATTGTTTATATTAATAGACAAGCATTTTTTCCATAAGGTTTTTGTCCTTTTTTCTCAGCCTGTGTGCAACGTAGCAAAAATCTAAGAACACCGATAAAATCGTATTTTTCTGTAGATTTGCGTCTTTTTTCTGTAGACCATTGAAATTAAATAGTATTTTAGATAAGCATAAAATAAAATTTCTAAATCTAAATTTAAACATAAATCTAAATTTCAAAAAAATTAACATTGGCCTTATGAGTTGCCATGGAGGAGACAGAATAACAAAACAGAACTGTACATTTGTCATCATATTATGTAGCTGTTAACACATGCTATTTTTTGTTGAGTAAAGATTAGATGTAGAAACATTATGCGAGAGCGAAAATTGAGCAAAAATGTACGCTGTTTTTGTCATTAGAGATATAAATCCAAAACAATAACAAATTTTTATCAAGCAATAATATAAACAAATGTAAGGAATTCATGAATGACAAGTTTGTATTTGCCCAGTAAAAATCTAAAGAACAAATTATTATATGTTCAAACAATTTCAAGCCACATGTTTTATTGGGGCATGGAGTGAAAATATAGTAATTGATGAAATCAGTACTATTTAGAGAAGATTGAAGATATCATATTCAAATGTGTTTCATTTGAGATTTAGGTAGAAAATCAAGTTTGGTCGCTTAAATAAGATTAAGAGATAAAGGGCCGATATAAAGGGAAGAAAAAGTACGTGAAGTTGAGTCTCCACCATCCAGAGTACTAACTGATGTGCAACTGGACTACAAATGGACATTACATTCAAATTGTGTTTTGCATTAGTGGAGAGTGGGTAAAATATGTATAATATTTTAATAATGATGATAGGAAGAAAGGGAGAGAGGAAAAAGGACCGAAGGGTAAGGAAGAAGGGAACAAGTTCCGAAGGGTAGGAATCCTTTCGGGGAGGGGAGGGGAGATGATAAGAAGAGAATGAAGGAGAAAAGGAGGGAAAAGTGGGAAGAAGGTCGGAAGGAAGGGAAAGAAAGAAAGAAAGAAAGAAAGAAAGAAAGAATTTATTTCCAACCAAGCTGCTACATAGCTTGGGACGTAAAGAGGTAAGTAAAGAGTGAGGGAAGGAATGAATTGAGGCAGAGGGAGGGAACTGTGGTAAGGGGTGTATGGTATAAACTTATTTGATGACTGAATTTTTACTGTTCTCTGAATCAATAATCAGCTCAGCCTTATACGAATAAATGTGGAATCTTAATAAAATACTAATTACTACTAACTATGCAATAAATTTGCGCCAGAGGTGAGGTAAAATAATTAGTCAAAGATTGAATCTTTCTCTTTAGCTTTTGGTTCCCATTTACTTATGTGTTTACATGGGAAATATGTACTATATGAAATGTATTTAGACATGCATTGGTGTATGCAAAGATCGTTTTCAAAATTAGCTATCTCTATTTCTCAATTTGAAAATTGATAGAATTTTTTACCACTGGCGATCTCTAGTATATATTATTACTAAGCAGTACTCTTTTTTATTTTTATAAAAAAAATTATGATTACAATTACCGAGTAGAACCCCAGTTCATATAAAGAAAATTAACTTTGGTGTGTTCCTAGTTCGGTCTTATTATTAACTGTTCATTAAGTTATGTTTATTTGAACACGTCAAAGATTCATTAACTAATATGGTAAAACTAATAGTATTTTCTTTTTTCTGTTAGCTAATTCTGAAATAAATTTTTTATTAATGAAAACGAAGCGTGACATTGCCTCGGCAATAATGGAGGCCACAAATGTAAACGATTCTTTCGCCCTAAATGGAAATTTGTGAAGTACATTTTAATCACTGTGCCAAAAATATATACCTTGGTCAGGTAAATTTATAGAAATTTGTCAGGGATAGTCAGGGAATTCACGTGAGGTATTAGTATGGAAACCTTGTAATCATCTTTTACTTATATGCACTGTGGATTTGCACAAATAAGATGACATTTTAAAAATACCTTTGATAGGGGAACGAGAACGATTTGGTCATCTCTGGACACTTGCAGTTTCTATGTTTCTAAAATACTATACAGTATGTGTATATATTCACCATATACTGTATATTCAAACAGCTTTTGGGGGCAACCTCACATAAGTAACTCGTGTGATGACCTTTTCATTTGCATGACCAAGAAGCCGCCAAAAACAAATCTTAAATATTGTGTAACATTTTAAAATTGAACTTCGCGTCTCGGAAACAACCTCCTCTCCGATTATACGCAGTATGTTTTAAAGCTGTATTGTGTACCAAATCAAACCAAAGGAAAATGCATTAAAACCTTTTAAAAATAATTTAATTCAGATGTGTTCCAAAGCAATATTGATAGATTTTTCGAGCCTCTGTTGAGATAGAGGGCCTCTGTTGAGATAATAGCTATATTATTAGCAATATTGATGTCGGCTGGGGTAGTTCCAGCCCAATATTAATTTGTTATACCTGAGGACAAAAGAGATAAATTTTACTTATATAGTGAACACATGTTATAAACTTCTTAATGAACGGGAACACCGAAATTCTATTCTGTGCTGCAAGAGCGACAGGGAGATCTCTTGTCCTCGTGAGTATTGTACGTTACCATACTTTTTACCCAGGCAAGTTGACGCGGCGGACCAGCAGCAACAGCAGCAGTAGCAGTCCACAGTCCGCCGCTATCTTATCAGCCGAGATAACGGCCGGTCAGGGACGAAGCCGACATGCTCAGTCCAAGCTCCAATATACAGTTTCTGTGGAATAAGAATTTGATTGGTGTGACGAGGGTTTTTACGTAAGAAATAACACTTTTAACACTGATTTTTTGAACTTATGCAACCGGGTTTGCACCGTTGGGTTCTAATTCTCTATACGTCTTTGAAATTCGTCATAACGAAGCTTGTAATTGATAATTCAAGTTTTCGATCGTAGACCGTCGCTTGGTCATAAAAATAGCGGTAAACTATCCCCAATTATTATTTATTGTGTCAGAAGCAAAACTGTAAATACATTTTGATTGGTATTTATTTAGAGTATTTGTTTAGAACTGCCGCATTCTAACTTTCCTACATAATTTCTATTTTGATACTTAAAGATGAAAGATTCTCAACTTTAATGGTTTAAAAATTGAATTACTTATAATAAATAGTGAGATTATATAAATTATACACTATATTAAATAATATCATTTGCCTTAGTTTATGGTTAATCTGAGTTCACGAATCGAGTAGACAATGCGTGCGGTAGACATAAATTGCTCTCTGTCTTAAAACAAACTTTCTGGAAGTTATTGTTGCTGTCTTTCTTTTCTTTCTTTCTTCGCTTCCCTTACAACTTGTTACGATATTTTTAGCTCGATGTAAAGATATTTAATCATATTTAATTTAACTGTAACGATATACAATAATGACACGAGTTAAAGGTACCACAGCTTTAGTGACTAAGTTTCGGTCAGCTTTACCCAATTTGCATGTCATAGAAATAAAAATTGTTCAGCTATTTCTGGAAAAACACTGTTAAAACTGTATTTTTTGTGAAGAAAATTAAATGTTACATCTTAATGAAAATATTAATGTCACACAACACAATGCAATGTACCTGTGCGTATTAATTTTAAAGACTAGTGTAGTTTCGAGTTTTTAAGGAGGAAATTGTCGCCATTTTACACCATTTCAAAGTATAAATTCTATGCTCCCTACTAGAGCCTTATTGTTTCTGTTTCCCACTAATGTACCGGGTTTGAAGTTGATGACTCAATGTTTTTTTTAAGTACAGTATCTATAGTGGACTCGTGCTGCTTAGCAGCTTCTAAGTTTTCGTTTTTAGCGAATTTCCCCTATAGGGAAGAAGCTATTACCGTAGGTCTCATGGTAAGACCTAAGCCCGAGACTATGATAACTTTTCGTTTTGGGGCCACCAGAAGCAAAAAACACTATTCGTTCGAATTTATATATATATATATATATATATATATATATATTATATATCTATATCTATATCTCTAGATATATATCTATATATATATATATTTGTCTGTTAGCACGATAGCGGCCGTAAAAATGGTCCAATCTTAATGAAAATTGGTACATACGTGTAAAGTGGTAATCACTCGGACGGGTTCGTGAACCAGCCTGATCGGACCACCGGAAGGGGGGGTAAAAGGGGGATAAACCCCCCAAAAATGGGTTTTTTGAGTTTTTTACATAGAAAAATAAAACTTATCGAATTTTTGTTGGCACCATTGAATTCAGCTCAAAAAAACAAACAATTTAGTAGTTTGAATCACTGCTCTATGTCTATTGGTTACTGAGATATTGAAAGTGGTAAACACAGTACGTTGTCCCAATGTTAACCTTATGGGAAATAAGTAAAATTCTATATCTCCGTTATTTCTCAACATATCTTGATAAAATTTGGTAAATAGCTTCTTCTAGTTCAGATCTACTAAATAATTAATTAAAACCACCCAGTTTTAATATACCTGTAGCAGCAAACCTGCATACTCATTCCCCATGTTATTCTTATGGAGCTTACCAAAACATGTCAAATCTCGCTATGTTGGATTTGAAATATGTTGTTTTGCATTTGAAATTCGCTGAGTATGCAGGTCTGCTGCAACGGGGGTATTTTTTAAACTTTTGTACGAAAAAACGTATCTGCAGTTTAGAACCGGGGATAATAAGTACTTGACTAAAAACAAATTTCCGAAGAATTGATTTTAAAGTTACATTGAGCCTTATAGCTCATCTGTCACCTGTCCGATGTTGATTATTAATATCTCAAATGAAAGCCGGTATTTCAAGAGGATTTCAAGATTGAAACTAACTACATATGTTAATTATAAGGAGAGATACAAGAAAAATAATCCAAAAAATATGGAAAATATGAAACGTCCATAAGAAATGTATAGGGATGAATATTCATTTGAGTATATCGTTTTAACTGATGCATATTTTCAAAAAGGGATTTCAGCATTGAACTCAGCGTAAAGATCTAGCTCATAATGATATGTCACAACACCATCACCATCGTTACATTTTAAAAATGAAGTTGATAAGCAATATTGCGGAGCCAAGATGGCGGCCGAAAATTATTTTCCTGTCAAAATAAAGGATTAACCACCCAACAATAATAAGCGTTGTTCCTGAGTCAATACTGTATCTCAAAAAATGCACGTAAAAATGCAGTGAAGTAACTTTTTTTCTAATCATGCCATGAGAAAGTAATTTTTTCAATTATTTAACGATAGTATTTTTTGGTTTTCTGGGTTAGTATGCTGGGATTTTTAAGTGGTAAATAAGCAAAACCTCAAACTAAATGTCAATAGCAACAAAAAATATGTGTTGAAAATTCCCATGGGGGGGAGGGTTTCATATTGGCGGCACATGGACTAATATGTCTTGTTATAATAGAAGCCCAGACAAGACTCTACCTACGTAATTGATTCCTTCATTTTTACAGTAGACCTTACACGGTCAAAACTACTATTTACAATATTCCTATGTATTGTCAACAATATTGATGGAAAAGTGGTGAGTTTGCATTGATGGAAAATTTAAAGAATTATATAAATGGGACTGACCAGTATTATCAGCAAGTATTGACCGTGTGAGGTGTCCTAATGAAAAATTTTAGCGTAAATACTAGTTAATCTAGGTCAACTATACTATCCAACTAGATGTGATAAGGTATATGATTTTTTTTAAGTGTAGTATAAATCAAAATGATGGAGTAATAAGCTATACAGTATTAACAATAATTAATGTTGAATGTTGTGGAGTTAATTTGTTTTGGGGGGAACAGCTATGAAATTAAATTTTGGGTTGAACGGTGAGCGGTTCACGCCCAAATGGAAAAATATATATTTAAAATATATTTTTAAAAATATATAATAATATATTTTAGAATAAAACGTCATATATTTGAAATATATTTAAATATACAAATTATGGGACCCAGAAATATATAATTATATATTTACTAAATATATATTTATATATATAATTTGTATATAAAATATATTTATATTATATTATTGTTTGTTGTTAATAATATATTATTTTATATTTGTAATATATTTAGGTAAATATATTGTTGTTTGGAATAAAAATATATTATAAATATATTTCATTTATATTTCAAAATATGATTTTTTTCAATTTAAATGTCAAAACTCTTCAAAAAATTAATAAATTGATATGAAAATAATATGATATTAACGTTACATTTGATTTTCATGAACAGAAATGGGCGACCCCACTGGGATTTGAACCCTGGACCTTCGCTCTACCTATCCTAAGCGCCTACATCTTATCCTAACCTAACCTACGCCTTAACACACTCGGCCAATTCGACTCATGGGTGATAAGGCATAACTTAGGATCTAAAACTGATTGGGAACGCTGATTCCTTTTGGAGTTGGAGTTTCAATGCTTTTGCGTTGTAACACTAGTCTATTTTTAATGGACAGCATTTAGTAATTAAATAGTTGCTGTTGTATCAAACGCACGTTGCGTACTTAAAGTTTATCATAGGTGTTGGTGAAGACGGTAAATGTTCTTTATATCTTCTATGAAAATTTGTTCTAAAGTTTGTCCAAAATAGATGTTACCGTATAGCAGTTCCAACATTTAAGTTTATACACTTCCCTGCTTTCGTCAAGTCATCTTTTTTCTTTTCTGCTGTTGCTTGTGATCGCTTATAAATCAAATGTATTATTATTTTTTTTAGTTCCATAGGCTATTTTTACTTCCGCACTTTTAAAAGTCTCATACAGTAGATGCTTTGTTAATCGTGCATAATCTGATTTAGCATTGGACATTACTTTATGTGTTGGGTGACAATATATTGAGATGAATTTCAATAGTGTTTCGTTAAATATAAAACATCCTATATAGTATAGGATTGCATAAAAATTGACTAAGAAATATCAATTATTTTACATGTAATTTTTCTCTGTCATTTTTATATGAGTACATTCTGGTCAGTACTTTTAAGTTTTCATCTATATTGGTGTAATTATGTTTACTTCATATTATGTAATTATGTTTACTTCATGTATTATGTATGTTTGGTAATTATGTTAGGGTATCTATAAAAGAACTTCAGGGTTTTGAGGCAAAATATTGTTATGAAGCAATAAGCTTATGTAACTGTTTTATACATGATTAAAAGGTTGCATTTTGAATTTTTATTTAGCAATTTCATAAAGTTCAAAATGGGCTCCCTTGGCGGCACAGCACACAACGTAACGATATTCCACCTCCTTATATGTCCTAATTTAGGAACTTAGGACATATTCCTAACTATTACGCCTAATTTTAGGAACTTTTAGCGAATTTCCTTAAAGGAATAAGCTATTACGGTAGTACTCATGGTAAGACCAAAGTCCGAGACCATGTTAACTTTTCATTTTGGGGTCCCCAGAAGCAAAAAATACCATTAGTTCGAATTTATATATATATATATATATATATATATATATATATGTCTGTTAACACGATAGCGGCCGTAAATATGGTCCGATCTTAATGAAATTTGGTACAGACGTGTAAAGTGGTAATCACTCGGACGAGTTCGTGAACCAACCCAATCGGACCACCGGAAGGGGGGTACCATTGAATTCAGCTCAAAAAAACAAACAATTTAGTATTTTGAATTACTGCTCTATGTCCATTGGTTACCGAGATATTGAAAGTGGTAAACACAGTACGATGTCTCAATGTTAACCTTATGGGAAATAAGTAAAATCCTATATTTCGCTTATTTCTCAACATATCTTGATAAAACTTGGTAAATGGCTTCTTCTAGTTCAGATCTACTAAATATTTAATTAAAACCAACCAGTTTAAACATACCTGTAGCAGCAAACCTGCATACTCATTCCCCATGTTATTCTTATGGAGCTTACAAAAACATGTCAAATCTCGCTATGTTGGATTAAAATATGTTGTTTTGCATTTTAAATTCGCTGAGTATGCAGGTCTGCTGCAACGGGGGTATTTCAGCGATCTCTATAATACAACTCTGGATCGCGCGCTGTGTGCTGTGTTTTCGGTCCGGCAGCTCGGCTCTCCCCCCACCGCTAACGGGTGAACCGCGCCGCTGCAGCCACACACTTTACACGGGATCACCTTGTTCGCGCTCACAAAAACCGCTATATCTACGCTCGTAGTTGCTTGATTTTTAATTAATTCACACAGTTGCAATCTGTATTAAATTGTGGAGATAATGATATAGATTTTATATAAAAGTAATTTTGTTATAAACTGTATTCGCCAGACATTTTTGCATGTTGAATGAAAGCTGTTATCTTCGCTGATATTTTACTAATTTAATTTAGTTAACGCATTTATTCTGGTTCGAGTATGAAGTTATAAAAATTATGTTTTTCAATTTCATGGAAATATAAATTATTTTACCAAGAAAATACACATGCCAAGCGTGAATGTGGTGATTAAATATATTTATTTGGTTGTAGTATTAAATTAAATTAGGGCTAAAAGGTTTGGAATAGGTCATCAAAATAAGCATAAAATACACTAATAAAACCATTTACTCGACAAAAATAATATTTTCATAACCTTAGTAATCACATATTGGTTTTATGTATTCTTAAACAATACTAACTTGTGCAGTTTTTGCCGAAGGCCAGCCAAACTTGGGTTTTTGTTAAGTGTTCTCAGTTTTAATTGGTGGTTGTAGATTTATTTTGAAAAACAAATATCCTATCATCTTTATCAATTTTACTTCAACTAAAATTATACAAACAAAATTTCATAACAATCGGTCAAGCCGTTTCAGAGGAGTTTGGTAACAAACACTGTGACGCGAGAATTCCATATATTACATTTACGAACTAGTATTTCAAAAAAACTAATAATGTGTCTTACAATATTACGACATAGATATACGACCTTAATAATTAAATTCCTGTTTGTCAATTGAATGGTAGAGGGATTCCCATTTTAGGCATATAGTATGACTTCAGAAACCAACTAATATGTTGAAAACATTAGAAGTAAACAAAACTTAAAATGTACCAAAAACAGAAGTTTAGTTAAATCATGACTTTGGATTTATATTTCAGACCTAAAATACTAATGTAGTATTAACAAAGCAAAATTACTTATCAGTGAAATTATAACGACTTGTCTTTAGCATTATTAGGACAGTTGTACGCCGCGCAATATTTCGGCATGATGACTTGGGCTTATTGTAATCACAACAAACAGCAAAAACCAACGGAACTGAATTTCAGAAGGTGGACGAAGGATTAATGAAGGGTGGAGTTAGAAACAGACCAGTCGAGACCATCGATGTAGATTTACATCGATAGTCGAGACTTGAATTACCTCCTTTGAGTGATTTTGTTTACCCATTTGCTACGCGCGGGCTGATATTTGTAAACATCTCTTTGTATATACATATAGCAGATTGGGACAAAATCTACTCTTTGTTCTACTCATATGAATGCATTAGGCCCATGCAATAATTGTTTTATAGCGTGAAAGGTTCAGTTGAACTTGTAATATTTTACAAACATAAAACTATAGAAAAAATACCAAGTCACACCTTTTTCTTTCATTTTTATAGTTGCTATGGTGTTTGTAATAAAGTAAAACTACACAACAACCTTCGCAATTTCATAGGGAGTACAATGGTGAAACTCCCATTTCAATTGAGTAAGTATCAACCAAGTTACTGCGGTTTATATCAATGAAAACACGGTAGCCCCGTAAGAAGCGTATGGGCCGCGCGGCGAGGCCAGCGATCTCTATAATACAACTGGATCGCGCGCTGAGTGCTGTGTTTTCGGTCCGGCCGCTCGGCTCTCCCCCCACCGCTAACGGGTGAACCGCGCCGCAGCAGCCATACACTTTAAACGGGACTACCGTGTTCGCGCTCACAAAAACCGCTATATCTTCGCTCGTAGTTGCTTGATTTTTAATTAATTCACACAGTTGCAATCTGTATTAAATTGTGGAGATAATGATATAGATTTTATATCAAAATAATTGTGTTATAAACTGTATTCGGCAAACATTTTTATAAGTTTAATGAAAGCTGCTATCTTCGCTAATATTTTATTGATTTAATTTAGTTTAGGCATTTATTCTGGTTCCAGTAAGAAGTTATAAAAATTATGTTTTTCATTTTAATGGAAATATAAATTATTTTTCCAAGAAAATACATATGGCAAGCGTGAATGTGGTGATTGAATATATTTATTTGGCTGTAGTATTAAATTAAGTGAGGGCTAAAAGGCTTGGAAAAGGCCATCAAAGTAAGCATAAAATACACTAATAAAATCATTTACTCGACAAAAATAATATTTTCATTACCTTAGTAATCGAATAATGGTTTTATGTGTTCTTAAACAATACTAGTGCAGTTTTTGTCGAAGGCCAGCCGAACTTGTGTTTTGTTAAGTGTTCTCAGTTTTGATTGGTGGTGAAGATTTATTTAAAAAAACAAATATCCTATCATTTTGATCAATTTTACTTTATTTGGGGTTTTTCCCAGCTACACCAGATCTTTATGGCCCTTAAAAAGCTTTAAAACATTTATTTTAAAAACATTTACGAACTAGTATTTAAAAGATTAAAAATGTGTCTTACAATACTACGACATAAGACCTTGATAATTAAATTCCTGCTTGTCAATTCAATAGTAGAGCGATTCCCATTTTAGGCATATGGCATATGGTATGGCTTTAGAAACCAAGTAATATGTTGATAACATTAGAAATAAACGAAACCTAAAATGTACCAAAGGCAGACGTTTGGTTGAACCATGACTTTAGATTTATTTTAGATCTAAAATACTAATGTAGTATTAATAAAGCAAAATTACTTACCAGTAAAATTATAACGACTTGTCTTTATCATTATTGGAACAGTTGTACACCGCGCAATATTTCGGCATGATGATTTTGGGTATATTTTGTAATCACAACAAACAGCCAAAACCAACAGAACTGAATTTCAGAAGGTGGACGAAGAAGTAATGAAGGGTGGGGTTAGAAACAGACAAGTAGAGACCATCGAAGTATAATTACATCGATAGTCGAGACTTGAATTACCTCCTTTGAGTGATTTTGTTTGCCCACTTGATACGCGTGGGCTGCGATATTTGTAAATATCTCTTTCTATAAACGTACAACAGATCGGGACAAAAATTACTCTTTGTTCTACTCATATGAATGCATTAGGCCCATGCAATAATTGTTTTATAGTGTGAAAGTTTAAGTTGAACTGGTGATATTTCATATTACACAAACAAAAAACTATAAAAAATGCCAAGTCACCCCTTTTTCTCCCATTTATATCGTTGCAATGGTGTTTGTAATAACGTAAAACTACACAACAACCTCCGTAATTTCATAAGGATTACAATGGTGAAACTCCCATTTCAATTGAGTAAGTATCAACAAAGTTACTTCAGTTTATATCAACGAAAACACGGAAGCCCCGTATGAAGTGTATGGGCCGCGCGGCGAGGCTCACCCGTTAGAGCGGCCGCGGCCGGACCGAAATGAGCCTTGTTCTGGGCATTACAGCGCGCGATCCAGTTGTATTATAGAGATCGCTGGGCGAGGCTCACTCGTTAGCGGTGGGGGGAGCGGCCGGACCGAAATGAGCCTTGTTCTGGGCATTACAGCGCGCGATCCAGTTGTATTATAGAGATCGCTGGGCGAGGCTCACTCGTTAGCGGTGGGGGGAGCGGCCGGACCGATATGAGCCTTGTTCTGGGCATTACAGCGCGCGATCCAGTTGTATTATAGAGATCGCTGGGGTATTTATTCTTTCTATTTTTTCCTAAACTCAGTGGTTTAGGAGATATGAGCAGTTAAAGTTTCATTTTTCCCCATTTAAAATGTATTGTGTCCGTTTAACTGTGCCATTCCATGAATTCCTTATGGAGTAAAATCATATTTTAACTAACACATTTCCATGATTAAATCTCGACTAAAATTTTTTTATGGTTAAAACTCAACTAAACTAACAATTTAGGCACTTTTATTCTTTGGTATTTTTTATTAAACCCAACCGTTTTCGATATACAGACTACCAAAAATGTCCCAATGCATTTTAAATAAAAAAATCTAACTTTAACTGTTCATATCTCCTCAACTATTGGGTTTAGGAAAAAATAATAAAGGTTAAAGTTCTTAAAATTAAGCGTAAAATCCAAAAACACCCTAAAGTATAGGGTGTTCCGTAAGAAAAATCAAAGTTGTCCGCCATAATGGAAAATGGTGGCCATATTTTTAATTTTCGAAGTGACTCCAAAAACCAGCGTTAAAAATTAAGGGAAGTGTCCCATAAGAAGTTCTTTGCCAGATTTATAATAAAAAAGTTAGCTATTGGTTCACTTTAGATGAGACACCCGGTATTCATAATTATATGTTATAAAATATATATGGTGTTAATATATTTAAAATATATATCCCTAACGGTATTTTGTAATATATATGTCTTACTTTAGTTTTAATATATTTGTAATGTATTGCAAAATATATTTCAAAATATATTTCATTAAATATATTTTATATATATTCAAGAATATATTTCAAATATATTTCACTAACAGTATTTCGTAATATATTTTTCTTACTTCAGTTTTAATATATTTGTAAAGTATTGCAAAATATATTTCATTAAATATATTTTAAATATATACAAAAATATATTTAAAATATATTTCACTAACAGTATTTCGTAATATATATGTCTTACTTCAGTTTTAATATATTCGTAATGTGTTGCAAAATATATTTCAAAAATATATTTCATTAAATATATTTGAAATATATACAAGAATATATTTCAAATATATTTCACTAACAGTATTTCATAATATACTCTTACTTGAATTGAAATATATATCATATATTTCAAAATATATTCCTTAAATATATTTCATTAAATATATTTGAAATACATCCTGAGAAATGTTTCAAATATATTTTAAATATAAACTAAAATAATATATATTTGATGATATATTTTATATATATTTTGGTCTTTTTAAATATATTTAAATATATAATTTTTCCATATGGGCGGTCCTGGCAGTGTAAACTTTGGATGAAATAACTTACCATTTTCTAAATTAAGGTTGATTTAAACTACAGTTTTATTTATGGAGCAACTGAACCCACGAGACTCTGTAGCAGGTGTAAGCTATAACACTCGCGTTTCGAAAGTAAAACGTCGATACAAAGCGAAGCAAAACGACAGAAATAACACGTGATTGGCTCGCTAGGCGCTGTCCGCCCGGCCCAGGTGTCCGCCGCCTACCTGCGGACAACCCCGGCTCGCTAGACGCCGTCCGCCCGGCCCAGGTGTCCGCCGCTTACCTGCGGACAACCCCGGCTCGCTAGACGCTGTCCGCCCGGCCCAGGTGACCGCCGCCTACCTGCGGACAACCCCGGCTCGCTAGACGCTGTCCGCCCGGCCCAGGTGACCGCCGCCTACCTGCGGACAAGCCCGGCTCGCTAGACGCTGTCCGCCCGGCCCAGGTGACCGCCGCCTACCTGCGGACAACCCCGGCTCGCTAGACGCTGTCCGCCCGGCCCAGGTGACCGCCGCCTACCTGCGGACAACCCTGGCTCGCTAGACGCCGTCCGCCCGGCCCAGGTGACCGCCGCGCCGCCTGCGGACAACCCTGGCTCGCTAGACGCCGTCCGCCCGGCCCAGGTGTCCGCCGCTTACCTGCGGACAATCCTGGCTCGCTAGGCGCTGTCCGCCCGGCCCAGGTGACCGCCGCGCCGCCTACCTGCGGACAACCCTGGCTCGCTAGACGCTGTCCGCCCGGCCCAGGTGTCCGCCGCCTACCTGCGGACAACCCTGGCTCGCTAGACGCTGTCCGCCCGGCCCAGGTGACCGCCGCGCCGCCTACCTGCGGACAATCCTGGCTCGCTAGACGCTGTCCGCCCGGCTCAGGTGACCGCCGCCTACCTGCGGACACAACCCCGGCTCGCTAGACGCTGTCCGCCCGGCCTAACCTGCGGATAAACCTCCATAATAGCATTTTAGACAAGAATAACGGTACACAACGTTAACGTACTGCGTTTACCGGAAAACGAAAATATCAAATATCTCCGTAACCAGTTGACGCAGATTAATAATTCAAAATACCGGATTATTTATTTTTCCAAACCAAATTAAATGGTTGCTTGTTTGTTATCTTCAGCAGTTATAGATTTTGTGAAATTTGAAAAATATGAATTTTCAACACTTAAACCCCAATAACTTCTGAACCTGTATTTTAACAGACATGTGGGTGATGTCATGTTTTTCATGTTAAGCACTAAAAGCCATGAAAATTTAATCAAAATCGTTTGTGCCGATTTTAAGAACTATTGATTTTTGTTTTTTTATGGGATAAATACCCTTAAAAATAAAAAATTCAAAAGAATGATAAAGCGCCTGGATTTATCGTGGCTTTATAGTTACAACCTAAATTTCGTTAAAATCTGACTATTGGTGTCGTCTCTAGCTTTGTTTTCATACATACGCACACACAGCCACACGCCACACGGACAGACAAACACCACTCCGAAAACCAATTTTTTAATTCGCAGGGAGCACAAAAACAAATACATCCACTAACAACTCAAATTCAAAAGTTTTTACGAAAACAGTACTTTGTCCATATACTATGTATAGGGGGGAGAAGGTAAAAATACCATATAGTAATTGTTAGTGTAATAAAACGCGTTTCATGTTTTTTTTTACATTATATGCCTTGAATTTAGTAGGCGTTGGTGACCTGGTTTTATTTCGAGTCTCAGGAAGTAAAAAATGCAGCTCTTCTTTTCAGTTGAATTTTTAACTGTATACTGTATTTAGGGAATAAATTGTAATGTTTTCTCAATTACCCTACTGAGTTACACAATTTTTTGCTAATCAAGTTAAATATTTTTTTGCTTGGTTAAGGAATTATAAATTAAAGCCGACGTGTTTTAGCATAAATATAATGTAATGAAAATCAGTGTTTCTCAACAAGCCATAATACATTATTTAAGAGCCAATGCCTCTCCAGTCTGCACCGTGAAAGGCCTTACTTGTGTTCTAAGAAGAGGAATGCATGATTGTCACTGATTTTAGTAAAAAACATGATGCATGTCCCACACTCTTGCTCCTGCAGCGGGGAACGAGTTGCACCTGCATCGCACGCTTCTCGTTCTGCTTCTCCACATAAGTTATAACCCGTTAACAGGTTTTCTTTTCATGTCTAAATAGAATAAAAATAAATAGGGAGTACTCAAAGTGAGCCTGATTTATTAAGATCAAGCACCTATAATATTGTTAAGTTATTTATCAAGCATTCTGTGCATTTAAGAATTTTAAATACATATTACGATTAAATGTTAGACTATTACTTGTGTAATGACATTAAGACGTCAACGTTCTTTTGTCTCTCAAGAAGTAATCGGAAGAAAGTACGATGAGTTTACTCTCAGAGCAATGTTTTTATCCACATGTTAATTTAGGAGACAGTCTGTGACCATATAAAAAGATTAATGTCACGAGTCTTCAATTAAATTTATAGAACTCACTAACACCCCCTGCCTAATTCACCATGCAGTAAATTATGATGGGAAATTAAGCCTTATGTTAAATTAAGTCATCTATTTAACATAAGGAAAATACAGTAATATTGTTGTTTCATTAATACACTTTTTTATATGTGGTGTCACCTTACCCAGTTGCATAACATTGAGATAAATATAGCAGTAAATAGCAAACCTAATGTGACTAGTTTTATTCCTGAAGGAGTTAAGGATGGATGGCGCTGCCAATTTGTTTCTGCGGAGAAACCCGGATTTGAGAAACAAGAAAACTAGATTGTTAGCCTCTTGGTTCACGAGTAAGAAGTATAGATTTATTCATTGCAAGTGAAAATGAATGTTACAATTTGTAAAAACTGGTGATTTTGCTGAGCTGTGAAACTATGGAAATTCTATCCCTTGATAAAATACTTTTTCCATGCATTGAGAAAAATGCAAATCAACTACGATGTTACATCACAAAACACGCTCATTCCACTAACTAACTAGTCCTGGAACGAGTAGGGCCTACAGATACTTCCAGGGAAATGGTCGTTCGAAAGAGAAAATGGTTTTTGTAATGGCACCTGCGTTAACTTCTCGTACTGTACAAACTATCTTGAACTAAATAATCACTGCTCGTGAATTATGGATACCGACGCATGATATTGACCACATCATCTGATATCATCACGATTGAAACATTGAATTAATCCGTTTTATGCACATAATTATCGCAGGTATAAAACGAGTTAAAAATTGTTACTTGGCGTGCACCCAGTGAAATTCCGAATGAATAATTTAATTCGTAACTCTTTCGAGGTCCACAATCCATAACTTGATACCTAAATGTTATACGAGTACGGCTAAAGGTTATTAATGGCCCAAAGTTAACACTGTTATTTGTAGAAAAAATCCAATATGATTACCACCACAGTGAATATCCATATCCGTTTCGCAAAGTAACAAATTAAGAGGACTTGGAGGATGTGAAATTACATAATACTCAAGTCTTCTCAAAGTCTCCATAAATTTATCAGGCAGTGGCGTAATGACATAGTTGGGGGCCTGGAGCGGCTATATATGAGGGGGCCATATATATATATATATATATATATACGTGTGTATATATGACATATAATGATGCGAAACTTTTCCTTTAACTTTTTACATTTCTAGTTTTTATGGTTGGTTTTAATGTATCGTGATGAACACTCCACTAATAATCTTTTCACCGTCACTCTACTTTAGTTTCTCGCGTTACAGTAGTTACCTTAGTGATTGAGCCCAACCACTAAGGTAACTAAATACTAACTATCCACTAAGGTTGAGGGCCGGAAGTTATTGGTGGTGGGGGTGGACGCTCACTATCATGCCGTGCAGACAGCGTATTGTTGCAGTTGACATCAGCTCAGTCTATAAATAACCATACAAAAAATAATCGCGATAAAAAATAGTGTGACATATGAAGACCTTCGCCGTTATGGGGCCTGATAAGTTGTTTTTATTTTTTAAATATATATTTGTATTTTTTTGTAGGGATGGACGGGATTGTATTTTTAGTTCTGGACGGGACGGGACGGGATTTTTGTCTTCCCTAAAGCTTCCGTAAATGCTTGTTCACGATTTTTATTTTAATTTCAAGAAATAAATTTAGGTGAAAAAATACTTACTTATCCAATTGACAAAATAGCAAACATTAGAAACACATTTAAAAACAATTAGAAACTCAATGAAATTGGTAATTATAAATAAAATGGTGAATAAATGTATTGTTTATTCATCATAATTTTTTATTGAATTTGAATTTTTATTCTTTCTAATTTGAATGCATTGAAAAATAGAAATACTGTAATATATAAGGAATAAATAAATATAATATACATTTCATGACGTTTGATAGAAACACAATAGTTTTTAAGTTTTTGCTTTTTGTTTTATTGTTTGGTTACCAAAAAGCCAAAAGTAAAAACTAGAGTGGTTAATGCATCTTGTCAATATACTACTGACATGTATAATCAGTAAACATGTTATTGTATTTTTATAAACTTTGGGCTTTGAAGTTCTTGTTTTAGGAAATGACTTTAAGATTCATAATTTTTCCAGCACTTTGTACTACGCTAAAAAATTAAAAATCAATTTAGTTTCAAGATGACAACCTTAAAGACTAGTTATTCCATGCTTAAATTTATAAATTCCCATGTATTTCTTAAGTTACATAAAATATTAATTAACTATGTATTACAAATTTATTTTAAAGTCTCTAAGTCTTTAGTATACATTTTTTTATTTATTTATGAAAAATAATTGTACTTTTGACTGGGATTCAAAGACATCTGAATTCGTTTAGAATATTAAATCAATATACAAAACCACAATTTGTAGCAGACCAATGTGGCCGACAATATGATCAAACATCACAGCCACGCTTTATAGCAAGTTATTTCCATCGATTAACCGCTATCATTGAATACTAAGATTGCTTTTCACACCCAATTGCGAGTTAGCAATCCTACATTTGCCATTTATCAGCGATCGGCAAATAAGCGCGATCGTTTTTCAAGGCCGATCGCGAGTTTCGTAAAGTAATCGGCCGTTAATTCGCGATGGCCAAATACGCGGCCGTTCGCGAATTTTGCAAAGCTAGATTTGCCTTTTATTCGCGATCGGCAAATACGCACGATCGTTTTTCACGGCCGATCGCAGTTTTGTAAAGCTACATCGGCCGTTAATCCGCGATCGACAGATACGAGCTAGCGTATTTCGCGGCCGTTCGCGAACAGCGCAAACCTATTTTTGCCGTTCATCCGCGACTGGCAAATAAGCGCGATAGTTTTCGCGGTCGCTCAAGATATTTGCAAGGCCGCATTTGCCGTTTATTTACGATCGGCAAACACGCACGATCGCGAGTTTTGCAAAGCTGGATTTGCTGTTTATTTGCGATCGAAAAAAACGCGAGATCTTTTTCCGTGGCCGACCCCGAGTTTTGCGCAGCTACACCCGCTGTTTGGTTGCGATCGCTAAAACGATCCCGTCCCGAAAATTTCCCAAAGTAAATAAAAATCCCGCGCGAA
Organism: Flexamia atlantica; assembly: GCA_035578135.1. Classification (NCBI taxonomy): domain Eukaryota; kingdom Metazoa; phylum Arthropoda; class Insecta; order Hemiptera; family Cicadellidae; genus Flexamia; species Flexamia atlantica. The sequence continues at coordinate 50,104,376 of JAQJVK010000005.1, read as the reverse complement.
AATCGGGAATTTAATCCTCCCAGAAATTTTTTGAAATTTATGGACCCGTCCATCCCTAATTTTTTGCTATTTGGGGGCCTATGCTGGTGCGGGGCCTGGGGCGGACCGCCCCCTCCCCCTCGATACGCCACTGTTATCAGGTAGGCCTATTATTATTTTTAGTTCTTTACCACATGGACTGTGGAAATGCGAAATTGTTACCGTGTAGATTAAATGTTCTAAGCATTTAAGGGTCATTTTGCACCATGATAGTTTAAACCAGGATTACGGTAATCTAGATTAAGTTTATCTAAAAGTAGAATCAGCTTATTGAGTTTAATATTATCATTTGGAGATGCATGACTGTGTGACTAACGTTTTAGTTAAAACTTAAAAGTAAAAAAGTTAAAACTAGAATGGTGCAAATGGCCTGAAAATAATTTAAAGACTTTTTGCCCAAGAGAGACATGGTAAAATTGATCATATTTGTGAGAATAACTTTTCATTTAAATATATTCAATGGTTATATAAAAAAATAGCTTGCAGTCTCTAATATCCATTTGCTCATTCAGCGCAAATTCCCCTATCTTACAACGTCACTTTCCACCGGAGTGGTACCCCAAATCTTTCTGCAGTCCTGACCTAACCAGCAAATAATGTCCTTTAATATTTTTCCCCGAGCCAGCGCACCTATACCCTGGCCGCGGGACCACTGTGCCCACCGACGAGCTGATGTCCCTTTGTAACTCTATATTTATCCGGACAACACGCCAAGTCGTCGCATCTATTTCGAGTCGGTTCGACCAATGGCGAAGCGCCGAAGAAAGCATTATCACTTGTATTGGCTATTCCTGGACGTCACATTCCTCCCTTGTTTACGTGGACCTGTTGAATCGAGAGCTGACCTCGTGTCGGGCCTTCAACTCAAGTTGACACTTCTTTAGTGTGAGAAAAAACGCAACACGTAGGAAGATGGGGATTACGCTGCTACTCTTTACAATAATTTGTCTTGGAGGTATAAGTTCATTGGATAACGGAATGTAAATACCCCCGTTGCAGCAGACCTGCATACTCAGCGAATTTCAAATGCAAAACAACATATTTCAGTCCAACATAGCGCGATTTGACATGTTTTGGTAAGCTCCATAAGAATAACATGGGGAAAGAGTATGCAGGTTTGCTGCTACAGTTATATTAAAACTGGGTGGTTTAACTCAATACTCAGTAGATCTGAACTAGGAGAAGCTATTTACCAAGTTTTATCAAGATATGTTGAGAAATAACGGAGATGTAGAGTTTTACTTATTTCCCATAAGGTTAACATTGGGACAACGTACTGTGTTTACCACTTTCAATATCTCGGTAACCAATGGACATAGAGCAGTGATTCAAGATACTAAATTGTTTGTTTTTTTGAGCTGAATTCAATGGTGCCAACAAAAATTCGATAAATTTTATTTTTCTATGTAAAAAACTCAAATAACCCATTTTTGGGGGGTTTATCCCCCTTTACCCCCCCTTCTGGTGGGCCGATCGGGCTGGTTTACGAACTCGTCCGAGGGATTACCACTTTACATGTCTGTACCGAATTTCATTAAGATCGGACCATTTTTACGGCCGCTATCGTGCTCACAGACACACACACACACACACACACACACACACACACACACACACATATATATATATATATATATATATATATATATATATATATTACAGTATATATAGATATATATATATAGATATGTATAAAAAATTCGAACGAGTGGTGTTTTCTGCTTCTGGTGGTCCCAAAACGAAAAGTTATCATGGTCTCGGGCTTAGGTCTTACCATGAGACCTACGGTAATAGCTTTTTCCCTATAGAGGAAATTCGCTAAATACAATGTGATGGGAGGGTACCACCTGAAGTTAGATTTAGTTATCAGTCTGCAGACTTGGATAAGTCCATTGCTACTGCGATAAGTCTGCAGACCAAGTAGAGCTAAATCGTCTGCAGTACAAGGAATAAATTCTTCGAAAACACCACTGCGAAAACATTTATTTTCAATACATGCGCTGTGGGGAAAACATAATCTCTTTTTAACCCTAGGGAGAGAAAGTTTGAGCTGATGCCGAAAACATCGCGATTGTAAATAGTCCTCACAATAATTTAACTTGTCGCTGGTAAAAACCGATGGTATCGGTAGAAGTACAGTAGAATCCCTTTTACCCGGTCAATTTTAACCGGACGTTGGTTTAACTGGACCACACTCCACAGAAGTGAATGACATGGTTTTAATCGGGTGGTTTTTATCGACACATTGGTTTAACCGGCGGTAACCGGTAGGAAACAAACAGTGCTGTATCGACGATTAAGGATTTGAGACCATAGTATAATCACAAGTCGAAATCAGAGTATTGGCCCATTCAGTATGCATTAGAGTTATAATTTAACATGTTTTAAGGTACGTCGGTTTAACGGGAAAACTGTTATCCGGACGGATTTTGGTCCCGAGGTGTCCGAATAATAGGGAGTCTAATGAATTTGACTGGAACTTATTTTGCTTTGTTGTTGTTTCAGTAATGGATAGTATTCAGTTCGATAACAATACATCGGTATCTTAAAACAATTTACGCAATTAAAAACTGTTTGCCTAAAATTGGCAAGATTAATCGTGATAAAAGTTAACTCTTGAAAGTAAATAGGACGTAACATCTTTTTCGCAACACTACACTAGTAAGTAGCCGATTTCCGCTTCCGTTTCAGTGTGGGAAGTCGCCGTTTACAAAAGAGTACGGCAAATATCAGCTGTAGTGAGGTAACAAATCAGCTGGAGTGCGGTAAAGAGTTAGCATTGAGTATTTACCGCACGAGTGCAGTAAATGCTCAATGTTGCCAACTCAAGAAAAAAAATCGTATATCACACAACTTACATTCATTATACATAAACACAACATACACATTTTAACTATGACAACCACATCTCAATTGTAAATAAACTGTTTTCCCAGGTTGCGACTACGTACAGTTAATAGCGATAAGTTAATAAAGAACATTATTATTTAATCAATTGTTGCCGTCTGTGTGACGATAAGACGTATTCCTAGAAAGGCTTACTCGGTCGCTGAACAGCAGAGATAACGCTTTTTTCATCTCCCCCGTACAGATAAATATAGTTTTGTTCGTATTTTCTCTCTACAGTTTAATTAATATTTTTTAAATCGTTTTACTTTCATCTTAGTCTAAGCTTTCATAAGCTTTCATAGACGTGATATTTTTCACTAACCCTGTATATTTGATGCTGGTAGTGTTGCGAAAAATATCGTACGCAACTCATCCGGGAAGGTGTTTACGTTGCTCGCATGAAATTCCCGCGCACCGCAAGCGTCGCGCGTGAACTATCATGCTCGCACGTAAACACCTACTTCCCGCACTAGTTGCGTAATATACTATTTCACCATACTACGACGAAATCACCTGTTTTACAAACATCAAACGCGGACCGAAACACACTGTTTGCCGCCACAGGACCGAAAACGTTTGGGGCCCTAGGGCCGAAAGTCAGCTGATCGTTTATTTGCTTGAAACAACGTCAGAACATCACATAATTATACGGCATTCAATGGGTTCCAAAGACAGGATAGTTGCGATCATATGATTTTCATAACTGTGTTTGTTTGAGTCATAATAAAGAAGTTGTATCGTCACTCATAACCTTCAAGTTTTGTTTTCAAGTGAGTCAAATAATAATCCGTTTTTTATTATTACTTAGGGTATATTACATTGGGTAGTGTGGTGAAAAATAGTGTTCGCACCTCGGCCGAAAGGGTTTTGCTGCTCTTGATCGTTTCAAATTCTCGACTTCGTCTCGAATTTAAAACACGATCTCGAGCCTGCAAAACCTCATTTTCGGCCCTTGTTGCGAAATATATTATTATGTGTGAAGTAGTTTACTAAGCGGTATAACAAAAATTATGGTTCATCAAATGGGCCTAAAGTCGCTTTTCGTAACTCGATCATTTTTCAACCTCGCACGAAATGCATCACTCTCGGCTAGGGCCGTAACGATAACTTTAGTGAGAGGGACTTTCAAAATTAAATAGGATTTCTTGTAAAGCAACGAGTTTACAAGTAATGAATTTCTTTGGGTCCTCGCTTTAGTACAAGCTGGCATCAGAATTTTAAGGAAACGTAAAATTATCCGTTCGTCTATTTACACATCCAACAGGGCCGGATTTAGGACTTTTGGGCCCCTAGGCTCACTCAGTGGTGCGGGCCCCCAGGGCCATAGTGCCCATCCGTCCATTTTTAGGAGGACATGTCCTCCACCATTCCCACCATTCACCATTGTCCATTGTCCTCAGTTCTTCCCGACTTGTCGGTCGCATTACGGCCGACAAAATCAAGCATCTCGTTCTTTTCGTGGCCGTCACATCTTTTGGCCTTATCGTGGCCAGAAAATCTGTCGTTTATACAGCAGCTAACGGGTATATTTCGCGGTCGATTCGTTGCCGCTCTTTTGTCGAGTCTCTCGCTTTTTTGTCACATATTCTGACCACACTGCGGCCTGATTTCCCGGCCGCAGTGTGGTCAGAATCTGGTCGTTTATACCGCACCTGGCAAATCTGTCGGTCGAATCGCGGCTGTCAAATCGCGGTCTTCGGTCATAATACCGCGGGTGGCAAATATCTCGGTCATATTGCGGTCGGAAAATCGTCCAGCCTTTTCGTGGTCCGCAGATTTCTCGGTCGCATTGCGGTCGGTATACCTTTTGACATATCGCGGCCGGTAAATCTGTCGGTCACGTTACGGCCGTCTGTATTTTACATCAAAGCAGATAGTGCTCAATTTGTTCGATTTAAAAGCTACATTACTGATTTTACTGGTCGGGAGTTTTTAATGGTCTGGAAAAGTAAGGAAAAAGTTTGAAATTTAATATGTGAAATCTGGTGGACACCCTGCTTTAAGTTTACATCGGCCAGCCAGGGCTATACTGGCGGCTAGCAGACTTCTCGGTCACATTATGGCAATAACAAACAGCTCTTGACTAGGCTAGGATATACCGTAACTTGCGAACATCGGTCGTATCGCTGTCGGTAAATCTCTCAGACCTTTCATGGCCGTCATTTATTTGGCTAAGACTTTTCAACAAAACAACGTCTAACACATTTTAAAGGGAGGAGGGGGTTAAAATTGAGCTATAGAGCAGAGGTCTGAAAATTTTGCCCACCCCCATTAAAATTACTGAATTTACTCCCATGAATATTATTATCTTGTCATTTGGTCTAACTCCCGTATGGCTTGTAGTGGAACCAAAACTTGTGAATTCAATCGTAGACTCATATCCGGTTCTGCAAGCTCTATTAGCCTATTGGGTAAAATATAGCTTAAATGAGGTGTCAGGAATATTATTCCTCTGACTGGCTAACATCAATTTTTGTCCTAGTTGCAGGTTAGGTTTCCGGTCCCCAAAAGACGTCACAATTTGTTTACCTTTTAGTCTGATATAACCTGAACACTATTAATATTATTCTCTTCTCTACACCACTACAGACCTTGCCCTCCACTCCAACTTCGGCAATTTTGCGGCTTACAAAGCGGCGCCGTCCGCAACAGTTGACCTACAGTGGACTTGATGTCACATCTTTTGAGCTGTCTGCTACTCGTATTTAAGTACTTAAATTACGTTGTTTACGTTTCACGTTCAATAAGGATAACAATTATTAATTATATTTTTATTCTTGGCCGAGGTTTATTGATTCCCAAACAACGATAATTCCAGGATTAAAAAATAATTTATATATATTTTTGTGTGGCGCGGGCCCTCTTGTGGCGCAGGCCCCTAGGCCCGCGCCTATGGCGCCTATGCTTAAATCCGGCCCTGACATCCAAACTATCTGTACATTTTTTTAACCAATCCAAAAATTAACGGTCTAGCTTTAAATAAAAGGTGTAGCACTCAAAACAAAACACATGAAAATATATTAAATATTATCTAATACACACCTTGATTTTTATTTTTTATTTTTGCGGAATTTTTTGGCCATTACCATAGCCATCTCCGCGGTCGGCGTTAGTAAATGGCATCTCGACTAAGGGCCGTGCACTGCACGTCATGCAATTCTGAATCGGCACGGCGTGCTTTTACTCATAAGACAATGTTGAAGAATTGCACGGCGAGCAATGCACGGTGTGCAAAGCGCGTACGTGAATGGTTACCTTTATGTAGGGTGAATTTCATTGTGGAGTGTGGTGAAAAATAGCGTTCGCGACTCGGCCGAAAGGGTTTGGGTTTGTAGCTCTCGATTGCTTCAAATTCTCGACTTCGTCTCGAATTTGAAACACGATTTCCAAATTTTTAGCCCTTGTTGCGAAATATACTATTTCGTCCGACCTCAGAGCTCTGTCCCACTGGCGTTAAACGTTGTTCGAATAAGAATGCATACTATGAAGAAACTTAAGAACTATTTCAAATTCAAATTAAAATATTCTTTATTCATCCGAAAAACAGAACAACATAACATTTTAAATTACATTTAATTTTCAGTCTTCTTGTATGAAACATAGATACTATATTTAAAATGGAAGAATGAATATAGGTACCTCATTATTACGTGTTGAACTTATTACGTGTCATTATTACTGGAAAATACAAATAAATACTTAATGCTACAATATATTTTAACAACATATATAATCTAAATTGAAATATAAATAACAATGTCCCTTTGGAATTAACCAATGAAAAGTAAATATTAAGAATCACACTCAAATCAAAATAAGCCAAGTAACACACACAAAACCATTTTGAAAACTAAAAAATAGAATTAAAAATTTTATAAAAAGAACACTTCAATATCAGAAACCTTAAATAACCAATTTTTCAGTTTCATTAAAAATGATTTAATGTTTTGACTCAAACAAATATCTGTTGGAAGTAAATTAAAAAATTTCGGTGCACAATATTTAAAAGATCGTTTATAAAACTCATTATATGGCTGAGGAGTAATTACAAAGTTTCTAGACCTTAACCTATCAGAATAAACCTGTGTGTTTCCCATTAAATGACCTGACTTAATATAAAAAATTCGAAGAACTCTGAAAACAAACAAATATCTAAGTGGGAATATTTTCAATGATTGAAATAAAGGCAATGAATGCTCAAAACGATTAACACCCATTATCAATCTCACAATCTTCTTTTGGCATGTAATTAAAGAACGGGCATTGGAGAGATAAACACCTCCCCCAACAAGAGATTCCGTATTGCAATTTGGAATCAACTAAAGCAAAATAAACTATTCTTAATATGTTAACAGGACAAACAGACTTTAGAAGGTAAAATTTTCTCAAACATGAAAATAAATAATTCTTTACATTATGAATGTGGCACTTCCAGTTAAAATTTTCATCTATAGTTAAACCAAGGTATTTAATTTCTTTAACCTACTGGATTTTTAAGCAAACATCACATGAACTTAGGGGATTTGGCAAACATCTAGCACATTTATAGAATAAATCATTATTACTATTATTCTTGCTTCTTAGGGAGAATTGAATGAATTTTGTCTTACTACTAAGAGCCATTCTATTGGAAGGTAACCATAGTTTCAATTTATCCAGATCCTGTTGCATATATTCAAACAATAATTCAGATTTTCCAAGGGAGTAACTTAGTACAGTATCATTAGCGAAACAAGTTATTTTACCAAAAAAAGAACCAGAACATAAATCATTAATATATACCAAGAAAAGTGTAGGACCCAGAACAGAGCCTTGTGGGATACCATAACTAATTTTATTTTTAGAGCTGCTAATATTTTGTAATCTTACACACTGAGATCTCCCATTCAAATAACTTTTAAACCAATTCCAAACAACTCCCCTTACTCCACTATTCCATAATTTAGATAATGAAATGTTATGATCGACCGAATCAAAGGCTTTTGTAATGTCAACAAACAGAGCACTCACGTTGTTACTATCATTCAACTCATCTGCAATTTGAGAACAAAACTGCAACAAAGCATCCTCCGTTGACCTACCATCAATAAAGCCAAATCGATTTTCATCAAAAAACTTATTAGCATTCAAAAACTTCAACAACCTGACCTTCACTAACTTTTCAAAAATTTTTGAGAATACCGAAAGCAGGGATATAGGCCTAAAATTGTTACAGTCTCTGATATCACCCTTCTTAAATGAGGGAATAACTATAGCTGTCTTTAAATCATCAGAAAAAATTCCTGATTTTAAGCTTTGATTAAAAATATTTGCAAGAATGGGGGAAATTAAGTCATGAACTGACTTCAAAACGGCTACAGAAACCCCATCGATCCCAGGTGACTTATTTGAGTTAAGGCTAAAAATTATTTTACTAATTTCATCAGAGACAATTGGTGTAAAAAACATGGATGTTGTGCATGTTGATGATGGAAACACATCTGAATGGCTAGGACAATTTAAACCATCTAATGATTCCAAGTTATTGTGTAATTTATCTATTAAAAAAATTATTAAACTGATTGGCAATATCTTCAGGTTTAGTCAACAAGACATTCGGGTTTGCAACTGTATATATGGAATCAATACGGTACCTCTGTTAGCAGCCCTGGAACCCAAAATACTATTAACTGTACGCCACTGCCTTTTCACATTACTTTTATTTGACTCCAAAAGAGATAAATAATACTGCTCTTTTCTTTGACCCATGTCCGACTTCAATTTGCTTGCAAATCTTTGAAAATACTGACACAACCTGACACTGTTAGGATTTTTCTTGATCTTTTTATACAGCGAGTTTCTAAGAACTTGCCTTTTGCATAATTCAGTTGTCATCCAAGGTTTTAAAATTTTATACTTAACATTTTTTTCCTTAAAAAAGGTAGCCTCATTAATTGCAGATATAAAATATTCTAAAAATAATTTAAAACTAAAGGATACATCATTGCAACTTACAACTAAAGACCAATCAACAAACTTAACTAGATTTCTCAATTTAACAAAATCAATTCTTCCGGTCTGGTAGTAACTATCGGTACAATTCATTTTAAGGGGGCGGTCTACCTTGACAGAAAAATCTGCGTCACAGAGCGAAGTAACATTGTAAAGATAGGGCTAAAGCGCGCTGAAGTAAACTTGCAGACGTTTCGTTACTGGACGACAAAAGCTTTATTTTTTTAGATTTAATAAAAATGAAAGTGGGTTCACGTTCTTCAGAATATTTTATAGGTCTCTACAATTTGTATTTTTCTATAAAACGTTTCTGTCGTTAGTTAAGAGACTTTAAAATCTAACCAAAAACTACCTTTTTTTGAAAGATTTACCCAATTCCTGTAAATAAACGGAATAAAATCAAAAATTCTAAAATTATAGCGACCTACAAAAACATATCCTTTTTAAAATGACACCAAAATATTGGAAATCATATGAACATCCAGCTATCAATGAATAAGATACAAAACCCTGTTTAAGCGGTCGGAACTTGAGGTAGACCGTCCCCTTAAACAACTGAGAACACATAAGGCTGCAAACAGTACAGTCGTGATCCGTTATACCTAAGGCAATTAATTACTTTACCATTACAACTAATATTTACACTGGATCTAAAATAAATATGGTCAATTAAAGTCATAGAAGTAGCAGTTGTTCTTGTAGCAGTTGTTATAATTTGATCCAAACCATGACTAGCCAAGATAGATTGATATTTATCGGTATCGGAAGAATTTTGAAGCAAACACAGGTTAATATCGCCAAGAATAAAAAAAATTACGAGTATTTATGCCGGATAAAACGTGATCTAATTCATCAATAATAAACGGTATCAGGAGACTGACACATAATTTCTCCTTAAAGTCATTTAAAATTAGAAAACTTATATAACGAAATAAAACAAATTTATAGTTAATCAACACACAAAAACATACCAAATTTTATCAAAATCGGTTGGTAAATAACGGAGATATCGGTTTTTAAATATTTGCCGTAAGAATAACATTGGACAACGTACTGCGTTTACCACCGAACTAAAATATCAATTATCTCCGCAACCAGTTGACGTAAACTAATGATTCAAAATACTGGATTATTTAGTTTTTTAAGACGAACTTAATGGTTGAAAGTACATTTTCTTTAGGTTACAGATTTTGTGAAATTTGAAAAATATGAATTTTTTAACACTTAAACCCCCATAACTTCTGAACCTGAATTTTTACAGACATGCAGGTGGTGTCATTTTGTTTGTTATCTTAAGCACTGAAAACCATGAAATTTTTATCAAAATCATTAGGGCCGTTTTTGAGAAATTTGGATTTTTGTCATTTTTTGTGGGTTTTTATGGGGTAAATACCATTAAAAATCTAAAATACCCCCGTTGCAGCAGACCTGCATACTCAGCGAATTTCAAATGCAAAACAATATATTTTAATCTAACATAGCGAGATTTGACATGTTTTTGTAAGCACCATAAGATTAACATGGGGAATGAGTATGCAGGTTTGCTGCTACAGGTATGTTTAAACTTGTTGGTTTTAATTCAATATTTAGTAGATCTGATCTAGAAGAAGCCATTTACCAAGTTTTATCAAGATATGTTAAGAAATAAACGAGATATAGCATTTTACTTATTTCCCATAAGGTTAACATTGGGACAACGTACTGTGTTTACCACTTTCAATATCTCGGTAACCAATGGACATAGAGCAGTGATTCAAAGTACTAAATTGTTTGTTTTTTTGAGCTGAATTCAATGATGCCAACAAAATTTTGATAAATTTTATTTTTCTATGTAAAATGATCAAAAAACCCATTTTTGGGGGGGTTTATCCCCCTTTACCCCCCCTTCCGGTGGTCCGATCGGGCTGATTCACGAGCTCGTCCAATCGATTACCACTTTACATGTCTGTACCAAATTTCATCAAGATCGAACCATTTTTACGGCCGCTATCGTGCTAACAGACACATATATATATATATAGATATATAGATATATATATATATCTAAAAATTCGAACGAATGGTATTTTTTGCTTCTGGGGGTTGCAAAACGAAAAGTTATCATGGTCTGGGGCTTAGGTCTTACCATGAGACCTACGGTAATAGCTCTTCCCTATAGGGGAAATTCGCTAATTTAAAAAAATGAAAAATACGCCTGGAGATACCCCGGCTTTATACCTACATGCCAAATTTCATGAATTTCGGACCACTGGTTCGTCTCTAGCTTTGTTTACATCCACACATACCTACATCCACACACACGGACAGACATACAGACACCATGCCGAAAACCACTTTTTTGGATTCAGGGAGCACTAAAACGAACATATCCACTAACAACTCAAATTCGAAAATTTTGACGAAAACAATACTTTCTCCGTATACTATGTATGTATAGGGGGGAGAAAGTAAAAAGTAGTTTTGAATGTGAATGCAACCTATATATTGCAAGTATCGTGAGGGACAAAGAAGGAAGAATATCAATAATGACCACAGCTGAATCAGCTGTTTGCATCACAGGAGACGGTACAACCAGTCTACTCGAGTACTTGCTGGAAATATAAACAACAAGGCCTATGCCCCCTGCACGATACTCATTGTTACATACAAAATAATGGCATTAACCATCCAAAGAAAATGCTTCCGATTCCGATATTTCAAATCATAAGCAGATTTTGTAAGTTCGACTACTCTAATCAGCAAAAATTCTTGAATTTTGAAAACATGGATTCATCTCCAGACCCCTCTAACGAAACATCTAAAGCAAAGTAAAATAAACGGTATCAGGAAACTGACACATACTTTCTCCCTTCAAGTCATTTAAAACCAGAAAACATATATAGTGAATTAAAACAAATTAACAATTAATTATCACACAAATATATACCAAATTTTATCAAAATCGGTTAGTAAATAACGGAGATATCGGTTTTTAAATATTTCCCATAAGAATAACATTGGACAACGTACTGAGTTTACCGCCGAACTAAAATATCAATTATCTCCGCAACCAGTTGATGTAAACTAATGATTCAAAATACTGGATTATTTAGTTTTTCACGTCGAATTTAATGGTTGCAAGTATATTTTCCTAAGAGGTTACATATTTTGTGAAATTTGAAAAATATGAATTTTTTAACACTTAAACCCCCATAACTTCTGAATCTGAATTTTTACAGACATGCGGGGGGTGTCATTTTGTTTGTCATCTTAAGCACTACAAACCTTGAAATTTTTATCAAAATCGTCAGAGCCGTTTTTGAGAAATTTGGTTTTTTGTCATTTTTATGGGTTTTTATGGGGTACCCTTAAAAATCAAAAATTCAAAAAAAATGAAAAATACGCCTGGAGATACCACAACTTTATACCTACATGCCAAATTTCATGAAAATCGGACCACTGGTGACGTCTCTAGCTTTGTTTACATCCACACACACACATACATACACACACAGACAGACAGACACCACGCCAAAAACCACTTTTTTAGATTCAGGGAGCACTAAAACGAATATATCCACTAACAACTCAAATCCGAAAATTTTGACGAAAACAATACTTTCTCCATATACTCTGTAGAGGGGGGAGAAAGTAAAAGCTTTGGATTTCAGCACCCATATGGTTATTTTTACTTTCTCCCCCTTATACATAGTATATGGAGAAAGTATTGTTTTCGTCAAAATTTTCGAATTTGAGTTGTTAGTGGATATATTCGTTTTAGTGCTCCCTGAATCCAAAAAAGTGGTTTTCGGCCTGGTGTCTGTCTGTCTGTCTGTCTGTGGGTGTGTGTGCGTGTGCGTGTGCGTGCGCGTGCGCGTGTGCGTGTGCGTGTGTGTGTGTGGATGTATGTGTGGATGTAAATAAAGCTAGAGACGACACTAGTGGTCCGATTTTCATGAATTTTGGCATGTAGGTATAAAGCCGTGGTATCTCCAGGCATATTTTTCATTTTTTTGAATTTTTGATTTTTAAGGCTATTTACCCCATAAAAACCCATAAAAAATGACAAAAATCCAAATTTCTAAAAAACGGCTCTAACGATTTTGATAACAATTTCATGGTTTTTAGTGCTTAAGATGACAAACAAAATGACACCCCCCGCATGTCTGTAAAAAATCAGGTTCAGAAGTTATGGGGGTTTAAGTGTTAAAAAAATCATATTTTTCAAATTTCACAAAATATGTAACCTCTTAGGAAAATATACTTGCAACCATTAAATTCGACGTGAAAAACTAAATAATCCAGTATTTCGAATCATTAGTTTACGTCAACTGGTTGCGGAGATAATTTATATTTTAGTTCGGCGGTAAACGCAGTACATTGTCCAATGTTATTCTTATGGCAAATATTTAAAAACCGATATCTCCGTTATTTACTAACCGAGTTTGATAAAATTTGGTATATATTTGTGTGATTAATTAATTTTTAATTTGTTTTATTACACTGAATAGGTTTTCTGGTTTTAAATGACTTGAGGGGAGAAAGTATGTGTCAGTTTCCTGATACTGTTAATTTACTTTGTTTCAGGAATTTAACACGTAATTAGTTTGAAGCCAAACAAAAAATGACGTAAATTGTCTGGAGTAATTTGTTCTATAAATGATACTTTAATATATTTACAGAGGATTTAGAGTCGTTATAGCGATCAACTTCAATATATTGAGAAAGAAGGAACCTCTTCCAAACGTCTTGCTTGAGGAGAATTAATTATTGAGACAAAACCTCAGTACAGTAATAAAAATTAAAAAATTAACCTTTAATTTTTCCGGGTCTAATGTTTGGTTTAATTTTGGACCTCTGCAGAGATTTCTAGCTCTAATAATATGGCAAAGTAAATTGTGGTCACACTGAAACAAGATTAAAATGTAGATTTGGAAATTATTTTTTTAGCAAACTGTTTATTATTAAGAGAAAGCAAACCCGAAAATTTTTTGGGAGAAATAACGAACCATTAGCCATAAAATGTTAAATAAATTATTGCTGAACTGGAAAAAATAGTGTTTCTTCAATTCTTTCTTAGTTTCCCAGCAGAATTCTTTCCAAATCTACAGCACATACGGGCTCAATAATTCGATTAGATGGGAGTTTTTGGTCCTTTAAAAGTCATTAACTCATTTATAAAATTATAATGGTTTAAAACAATATTCTCAATATAAAACAATATAAATTATAGATGTTGTTTCTTGCTCAGGGGTTGAAGTTCTATACAAAAACTGAATTAAATAACTGTTCCTGAATATTAATTAATTAAATAATATTTTTATTATTTATTACTGTATAGTTGTCAACAGCGAACGGGTCAACTTTCGCGGCCTTAATATTAACATTGGTTATTTAATTAAATAATTAATTCATTTATTTCTAGTCTTTATTCTACTGGTAGCTTGCCAAATGAAAACCCCCTTACTTCTACATCTCTTAAGCTTTGTCTCAGAACGAGAGGAGAACACGATAAGTTGTGCTTGTTTGTTCTCGAGCGGAGAAAGCCCAGCGTGCCAGTTAGCTTCGGGCATCGCAAACAACGTGCACACACAATAACAGTTTGTCCAGTCCAGCGGCTACCCCCTTACACCCCAAGGCCTGTGACTCTGGGATTTTCCACCACTAAAAAGCTTCTGGGGTTTTAATAATTTTAAAAACAGTTTTTTACAGTTAAGGTAACTCTGAATGAGGAGCACAGATAACCGAATACGCACATAAATATTCGTCTATCTGTAATGAGAAGCTAACTGTTTGCATTTTTCATATCTGAAATTACTTAATTTTAATCTGCACAAGATTATAGAGGAATCAGGCAGCATTTTAAGGTGGATGTTAAAGAACTATTCTGGTATAATATCGAATTTGTAATTCACTTATCAATATTCACTTTGCTAATTATTTAAGCCACCGACCATGTCATATAAAGTCAAACTTTAATCAAAATTGTGTTTAGTAATCATTTCATAGTAGGCCTATTTTTTACGATGTTTGGTTGGGTTGTCCTAAGATTGCATTTACGATTTATGATTGTGTGGAATACAAGGTATGAGAATATCTGATTCAGAAGATGTACAATTCTTATTTGACACATAATAGGCATTAAATAACCTTATACATCACAATACGTGTTAAGCCTGGTTAGAGTGGTTTTGAAATTTCAAAGAAGTACAAGTAAAAAGAATGTTAAGGATAAAAAGGTTTAAATTTGAAAAAAAAAATCTTTGAATTCAGATGCGAGAAATTCTAAACTGCGGAAAAAACTACTTCTGGATAGACGCTCTGTTAGTATTAGTTTTGATAAAAAAGTGATATAGTGTTTTATTTTATTTTTCTTATTTAAATGGATTAAGTTTACATTTTGTATAATAATCCTGGAATTCTATTAACTCCTATAAGGATTTCAGCTCCAATGCCGGAACAACTATACTCAATTGTTAAGAGTTCTGCAGTAAACCACATGACAGTTCAAACTCAGGCCTTTTGATAAAAATACATCCGCAATAAGTTTAATTAATTGGAGAACATGAATGAATCTTACCGAGATCACCGAGGAGAGCTTTGGCACTTTAGTTTCAGCACTTTTAACTTTAGCACTTTTCTTAGAAAAAATAATAAAGGAAACTGAATTGTATCATACTCGTACTAGTAGTTTCCAGACAACTGAATCAACTGTTTCATTGATTAGAGACATTCCAACCAAGCATATTATAACTTACGGCTTTTAAAAATAACCAAGTGGACTGAATATTATTTTTAATGATAAAGTAATTTTAAGTTATTTACTTTTTTTATTTAATTTAATTTTTTTCGTGCAAATTTGGTAAGGTGAAATAGTTTTTTTAAGAATCGTGATTGCTTATAGGGACCAAGCTTTATCGAGGGTGGACAATAATCTTTGTAAACATTCAACACTCATACGATGTACTTATACATTGGTATATAGGTCGCTTCCATATGGTATATTAATTCGCTTATTTAGAAACAGCTGGAAGATTCTTTTGTTTAAATTTCCATTGTTATTCTGTAACTAAAATAACATGGCAGCTCATATCATATGATCCTATGTTAAAAGTTTTCATTTTTCCAAACATTTTGCGTTTTTAAAGCAAATATAACTACGTAGGTGAACCTGAAAATCAAAACATATAGGCCTCCACGCAAAGTTTTTCTTAAATCGTTAGAGCAGTTTTAGACTTAGGATTTATGTGTACATACAAGAATTGCTCATTTAAAATTAATTATAGGATAATAGGATACACACCGATTTATTAGGATGCGTAGTGTGCAACACTACGATGGAGAATATAACTCCAACAATACTATCCAAGTCTATCCAAACACTACCAACACCAACAACACTATCCAGTACTATCCAATATATCGTGTCCAATACATGGACTTCTTTTTGGCTCAAGAGGAACACTGAACAAAAATTTAGTATTTTAAATTTAAAAAAATCATAAATATTTATCTTAAATGATTAGGCCTAAATTAAAAATTAATGATTAATAATTCCTAATACGTTGGGCAAAATTTTAGTGAAAAGCATCCTAAAAAAGTGTGTAAATTCTGAGAAACAATTTTTAGAATCACAATTCTTTGTTAAAAATTGTTCAATAGACATAAAAAAAGTTAGTTTTTTCGTTCATACGAAAAAATGTCAAAATTATAAAAAAAGAGTAAAAACCGTAATGAACAAAAAACTTTTTAAAGTCTTATAATAATACACAATTAGGTATTTTTAAAAGGCATATAAAATGGCCTTGAACGTCATTTCTTGTTATTGATAAAACTAATGTTATTTACTGGAAATTACTAGTTTCCTTTAATGAATAAACAGTTACATGATTTAAATGAGTCATCTGGGACTAATGAGTCTAATTTCAACCAACCTGGGTCATTTCAAAACTGAAAAAAATCGACTAGTATGTAAGTTTTAATTTTGCTATTTGTGAAATCGAAAGTGAAGCGATTTGTGAGATCAGTTTGTGCTTAGCCAATCGATTAATAAAATTAGTAGTGTGGGATTTAATGTCGGTATTTTCTCGATAAATCATATCTGATGGATTTTAACCTAAAACGATATAATACATGCTTTTATAATCGTGTAATAAAAATACGACAGTATAGGCATCTTTTGAAAACGTGTTGGGGAACCATCGACGGTGGTAGGAGATTAATATTTTCACAAATGTAAACTAATACCCCCGTTGCAGCAAACCTGCAAACTCATCGAATTTAAAACGCAAAATAATGTTTCAATCCAACATTGCAAGATATGACATGTTTTTATATGATTCATAAGAATAACAAGGGGAAGGAGTATGCAGCTTTGTGCCATAGGTATGTTACAACTGGCTGATTTTAATTCAATACTTAGTAGATCTTAACTATAGGTAATATATAGAAGAAGCCATATACCAAGTTTTATCAAAATATGTTAAGAATCGAATTCTTTTTATTTATTCCCAGAAGGATAACTTAGGAAATGAGTATGCAGGTTTGCTGCCACAAAAATGAAAATATCGGGGATTTTAAGCCATAATCCAGTATATTTCAACTGATGAAGATACAAAGTTTTATATTTACATCTTTTCAGAAATAAGTGAGTTAAAAAATTTACTTATATCTCATAAGGTTAACATAGGGACAACGTATACTGTGTTCATCACTTTCAATATCTCGGTAACCAATGGACATAAAGTAATGATTCAAAGTACAAATTGTTTTTTTTGCGAGCTGAATCCAATGGTACAAACACACATTTGTTTCTTTCTACGTGAACAACTAAAAAACCCATTTTTTGGGTTTTCCCCTTTGCCCCCTTCTATTGGTCCGATTATTATTCTGTGCTCGCTGGTCCGATTGGGCTAATTTACGAACTCGTCCGAGTGATCACTACTCTACATGCCTATGCCAAATGTTATTAAGATCGAGCCACTTTTACGGCCGCTATCGTGCTATAAAATTTCGAACGAATGGGGTTTTTTTGCTTCTGTGGGCCCCAAAACAAAATGTTTTCTTGGTATCGGGTTTAGGTCTTACAGTGAGACCTACAGTAATGGCTTCTTTCCTAAAGTGGAAATTTTGCTAAAGTGGGCTCACTGAAAACTTACTCACAATGGTATTAAAAACTTACCCAAAATAGTTTGATAAGGTCCTATACACACAAGGTTTTTCAACATGTAATGTAACCGGCACCGACATTGCTTCAATGCCTGACAGTCTTATTTATTTACTTTTTAATACTGTTATTATAATGTTTTATACATTATTGCATTTTTTAGAGTGAATTTGTTTATTCTTATTAATTTTATAAACAAAAAAAGTACAGTATCATTTAAGTGATATAAAATATGGTAGTTTATTGAAGTCTTCTCTACTCAATGGGCGCGTTCAGCCGCATTCCACCGGTGGGTAATATACTAACCTATAATAAGTGAACGGTAGTGGTGGACGTACCATCTACCGATCATTGTTGTGCATCCACCGATGTTGTGTTTACGGTGGATTCGGTAAGTAACCGGACATTGTTGATTTTCAAGATGCGGTGGATTTGCCTATTAGTGACTATGGCAATCGGTTACCCACCGGTGACTGCGGCTGAACGCGCCCAATAGCACATTCAATCAATTGCTACAACAATACAGTTTAAAACAGCTGATTCAGACCAGCCTATAAACTATTAGATGTCAGCTGATTTAAACCAGACACGGATTCACAGCTGATTCGAAAAATAAATGTAGGCATAAAGTTGGGCATAAAGTAAGTATTAAAACTTAGCAATAATACGTGTATTACTTCAGATCTGTTGTATTTTTCTTGCTATACGTACTAGTAAAACATTAAATATGTACATCATTTGAAAGCTTATTAAATGATGAAGTTTTTTTGTTCAACTCAACATCTCTTAGTAACACACAAATTTGGAGAAATAGTGCATGAAAGTTTTCGAAAAAATTTTATTTAAACACATGTTTTATATTTTGTTTTGATTTTTTCGGTCATTTGCCATCACTGATTAGTAAAAATAATTATACTGATTGTTTTTTACTAATCAGTGATGGCAAATGTCCGCAAAAATCCAAATCAAAATATAAAATCACCATCACCAACTATGAATTTCAAACAAAGAACATTTTTCATTTTGCATTCACCATAAACGAAGCTTTTGATTTATAGAAAATTTAATGCTCTTTCTAATGGTACTCAGTATAAATCCATAGGCCAATTTGTCACCTCGGTACCATTCAACAAGTGGAACCAAGTAAAGTAATTTAAAAAATCACAAGATGTGTGATAACCGCTAAACGGTTGAGAATAGGAAATGGGTTGGCATGAATTTTTTGTTCGTTTTAGAGGGTAGAATCCATTGGTGAAGTTAATGGTGTAAGTAGAAAATCACCATGTATAGCAGTGTTGGGTAGCATTTTCAAAATCAAGTATCTTTATTTGTAGAAAATGATACATAACTTTTGCTCCTACATTTTTCAGTGTTATATAATTTGTTTCTGAGGTGGGTGTTTTTACTTGCAGCGAATGTTGAATAACTTGTGCAATGCTTGTGCAGCATGTCTTAATAGAATGCTTTGCTTACACAGTGTAAACCCGGCTTTAGACAAAACTAAATTATCAGTGAGAGTGAGACCCCGAGAATAAAAGTATAAAATAGTTTATTTAAGTTCTTAAATATAAAGTAGTTTATGAATATAATTTCCGAAATTTTTCATCATGGTCAAAATTTTAACACAAAATCTTAATATGCAAAGAAGATAATTTAAAAGTTTTTTAATTAATTGTTACATATCAGCACAAATTCACAATCATTTCGAAGATGACTGTGAAATTTAGGCACTATGTCCGACGCTGAATTGACCACTTGTCTCGAGCGCCTTCAAAACTGGAACCGCCCGCAGTACATTGGTGTTCACCATTCGTTCTCTTTTGTGCGGCGTCATTAAAATGATTTTCTAACTATTGTTTAAAAGGAAAGGCTTTCGATCATTATTATTGTATTTTATGTAATTCAAATAGTATTTGCTCGGCCTTTTCAAAGGAATCGTATAAAGTTTTTATATATTTACTTTCATGTTTATATTTTTATTGAAGCCTAACAGATTGCCAAAATTAGAATAACAACATTTTTGTAGTTTAATAAATCAGACAACTGGTCAATTGAGCGTCGGACATAATGACTTCAAATTTTACAGTCATCTCAAAAAATTTAATTTACAGTCATCGTCAGTTGGATAAGTGCTCTGGTCTACGCACGGGCTCTTTGCTCATGCAGTCCATTTCCCTTGGCTATGTAAATAGTACGTGTGGTTAGCGTAAAATTTCACTAAAACCTTGCAGTTTTGTATACAGCTAAGCCACTTGGTAAGAGTAAAGAAGATACCAGTACATACCAGTACTATTTTTGTAAGTATTTTTGTCAGAAGAACCAACCTTCCATTCGTGTAGGACACCCCATATCAGCCATTCAGTATGGCCGCCTAAATTATTGACCTATAACTCCGGAAATTGTGTTTCGATCTTGATAATTTTTTTTTAAAGATAATGTTAAGATAAAACTTTTGTGTTCAACATTTTTTCTAAACTTAGTGGTTTTCATTGTATATTTTAAAAACGAAATTTTCCATTTAATTTCATGAGAAAGTCTAATTCCTTAATAAAATGCGTTTTGAGGGGCTTAACAAGGTTAGCTAAATGTAGCTACATGTGTGTGGTTCTCTAGGTTGAAAACTTGCACTCATAGAAATGTTATTCCAATTGGCCAACTATTATAAAAACGATGGCCTCAAAAAGATACATACGCACAGGCCGTTTTCCGAGTTTGCCTAGTTTTTCGGCATTTTATGGGTAACTTTAAAAAAAACCTAAACACAAAAAAGTTTTATTTTAACATTATCTTTCAAACAAAAAAGGTTTATCAAGATCGAAATACTATTACCGGAGTTACAGGTCAATTTATGATTGTAATAGCGACCATCTTTAATAGCTGATATGGGAGCGCTCTACACGAATTCAAGGTTGGTTCTTACGACAAAAATACTTCTACCGGTGTATTCTTTACACTTATCAAGTGGCTAAGCTGTATCAAAAAGTACAAGGTTTTTGCTAACCACTCGTACTATAAATGTTAACAATGTGCAAAAAATATTCTAAAATGTAGATTTTTATGATGGCATATTATTAGGTAATTTTTTTTGTTCTATATCCATTGTAATCAATTGTGATTAATCATTGGGAACTAAAATTATTTTCATTTTATTTCATGAGTATTCATGAAGTATTTTTAACTTCTGCATCTAGAGGCATGTTTCAAAACGTTTAGGGTTGAGTACATTATCCAACCGCCTCCTCACAAGTAGGCACATATTTGGGCCCAATGCGGAGACAAGACGTGTATATACTAACTGTAGGCCGTGGCATGGCCCCCACATTCAATTGTGTGGGCCCTTGTAACCACGATCAGTCTCGGGGGGTGGGGGGGGATTAGTGTGCCATGCTACGTTTCAAAATTTACATGGTAATTTATTAACCCTTTACGAATTTGATTTAAACTGATAGTTGTTCATAATGAGTAATTAAGGCTATTAGTTCAATCTAAAAACCAAAATTTACTGGCATAATTATTGCAAACGCAAATATAAATTGAAATAAATCATTCACTTTTATCTTACTGTGAAAGTACATTTCCATTTTGAGATTGATTTCCCTAACTGACAAAGATTAAAATTTGATTGGGACCCATATCAAGCTGTTATTGTGTGGGGCCACAGCCATCTCTTGATGGGGCCCGAGCACGCAGTTGTATAGTAATATGCAAGCAACATTAACTGGCAAGTATGCCATATGCACCTAATTAAATAGTAACTACCCTCAAATCTAGAATTAATATTATTTTAATAAAATTTATATATTTGAATTTTAGATCATGATTTGCTGTAAAATATTCTGCAATAAATATAAAATAAATTAAAATAGGTCTAGCCCGGGCCCCCAGGGGTCCGCACAGTTGCACCAGCCCCACCCTTGTGGGGGCCATGGGCCGTGGAAAAGAAGGGTTAATGAAAATGCAGTCTCAGTAAAAATTGAATAAGACTGATAAAATTTTGTAGGTCAACATCCAACAAACCGATGGAAAAAGCAGTGCACCGCCGACTGCTAAAAAATCCCAAGTTAAAATACTCAGTTGCAGCTTCGCTCTTGAACACTGCAATCTGTGGTTGACCTGAAGAACTATTACCAAGCCATGTTCATATGTTCAGTTGTAAACGAAAATGAGTTGAGTTTGGTCTGACGGTGTCGACGGATAGCGCTACTGTTCCAAAACTTCAGTCTTTTACCAATTGCCTTTAATGTACTAAAACTGTACTCAAGTGAGCCCTTTCTCAAAAATTCTTAGACATATTGACAAATCTATTTAAATACCTTTATTTTGACACCTGAAACGTTAAAATCCGCCCAGCCGTTATCGAGTTATGACTCCGAAAAGAAATCACCTCGAAAATTAATATATAGAGTACAGAGGAGAACTTCTTTACTTAATAAGCGTTTTTTAATTTATAAATCTAAAATAATATCCTACTTCTACTGTTGTTTTAAGTTGAAAATAAATACTATGGTATTAATAATGGAGTATTAAATCGCCTGGCACCGTCGAAATGTGTATTTTCCAAAATGCCCGGGATGACTTCTCGATCCCTCACCCACCACTCATCATTGCTATAAACTCGGTAATGCTTCCTTTTGTTTGAAAAAAAACATCGAATTATTAAAGAAGCTAGCTCTATTAGCTACGATATTACTATTTTGGAGCTTCTTGTTGTGCTGAAAAGTATGAACAAATGGTACAATAGGATACCTGATGGACTGAGCCTTGCTCGGAATTATTTCATGTTTACCAGTTCATCCAATTACTATAAAATATTTCAGTGTCAAAAACTTGATAAATAAACAAATTAATTACTCTATCCCACACGCTTCATTTTCCTGAATGGCTATATATTTCAAACAGCTGTTATTACTTTATTTATTTTGCATGCAGTTCTCTTGTTTATGCTATCATGGCAACACATAAGGCTAATGTTACAATTTTACAACTTAAATATTAATTTTGTAAAGTTGTTAGATTGTCTCTGGCCAATTAATCTGCATATTAGAACGCGTTTTTTTTTAGTAATAGTAATACATTACTTATTTCCATAGACTTTGAAGGAAATCCTCGGAGCCATTTTTGAGATAATTATGCAATCAAGCAAGTACGCTCGCAAGTTAACATTTTTTATAAAACAGTATAGGATTTAGGAACTTAATCGATGACTAGTGGCTTGTAGGGACAAAAGCCCCTAAAAATGAATTATCAATACTGAATATTTAATAATCTGTAGTATTTATTAAATGTTTGATGCGTAATGTTAAAGGTATTTTGACATTTACTAGTACGTTTCAGACTTTTAAGAAAGGACACAACTTCAGTATAGTAAAGGGCTGAATACCTGGGAAAGTGGCACCATCCGTCGATTTCAAAACAAACCCAGTTTACTTTGTTTTAGCGAATTTCCCCTATAGGGAAGAAGCTATAACCGTAGGTCTCATGGTAAGACCTAAGCCCGAGACCATAACTTTTCGTTTTTGGGCCACCAGAAGCAGAAAACACCATTCGTTCGAATTTATATATATATATATATATATATATATGTGTATGTAAGCACGATAGCGGCCGTAAAAATGGTCCGATCTTAATGAAATTTGGTACAGACATGTAAAGTGGTAATCCCTCGGACGAGTTCGTAAACCAGCCCGATCGGACCAACACCACATTCCCGATCGGAAGGGGGGGTAAAGGGGGATAAACTCCCCCAAAAATGGGTTTTTTGAGTTTTTTACATAGGAAAAACAAATTATCGAATTTTTGTTAGCACCATTGAATTCAGCTCAAAAAACAAACAATTTAGTATTTCGAATCACCGCTCTATGTCCATTGGTTACCGAGATATTGAAAGTGGTAAACGCAGTACGTTGTCCCAATGTTAACCTTATGGGAAATAAGTAAAATTCTATATCCCGCTTATTTCTCAACATATCTTGATAAAACTTGGTAACTTCTAGTTCAGATCTACTGAATATTGAATTAAAACCACCAGTTTTAAAATAACTGTAGCAGCAAATCTGCATACTCATTCCCCATGTTATTCTTATAGAGCTTACCAAAACATGTCAAATCTCGCTATGTTGGATTGAAATATGTTGTTTTGCACTTGAAATTCGCTGAGTATGCAGGTCTGCTCCAACGGGGGTATTTAATTAAACATATGAAAATGGTTTTAAGAACTTCTAAAGGAAAGTCATGAGTTTGAACACAAAAGTCTACAAACAAATTGTGACGTCGTCAAAAGATCGTCATCAAGCTCGTATGTTGACTCTAGCTGTTCAAAAGTATATATTGGACGGTTAAAGGGTACTTATTATGAAAACTTCCAATTAAAGCTACATTTTTTACCCAATAGGCATATAGGTAAGAACGAAATCTCTCATTGACGATTCAGCGCTCCTCGTTAGAGCCTCTGGCTCCACCCCATATGGAAGTTAGGTTTGGAGACCACCAGCTTAGTGAATAGTCAATATTGAGGATTTTACCTTACGTCACACACGTTTTTATGGTTACACGGGAGTAAATGCTGCTTTGTGTTTGTACATTCAAGATTCAATGTACTTTTATTGACCAAATTTAAAGTCGATGTTGCACTCATTCAAAGCCGCACTACACTCAATCACTGTTACTGCCAGCACACTCTTGTTGCTTGGCCAAAAGTATGAGGATTCCCGACCTCACATAAAACTGGCAGAGCTATAGGCCTTAAAAATGCTAATTTTCTCTATACATGTAGTCCGCGCTTATCGATTGTGTTAATATTACAAATCACTTGGCTTTAAATCAGCATCTACGACTACTAATGTAAACAAAATAGACGTCTGTAATTCTTAATGTTTTTAAAATAGTGATTATGTTAAAACTCCTAAATTATAAAATGAGAAAATTCAAAAGTAAAAAACAGTTATATCTTATAGTAGGTTCACATGGGTTCAACTTACATTCAAAGCTAAATCCTATACTCTTATATGAGCAATGTTATCTTGTATGTATGCTTGCTGGCTTGCTTGCTTGCTTGCACATTTATCTCAAAAACGGCTCCGAGGATTTCCTTCAAAGTCTGGAAATAAGTAATTTATGACTCAAAAACGTCTTTTATGCAGATTACTTAGTCAGAGAAAATCTAATAACGTAATAAATCGAATTTTAAAGCTGTAAAATTTTAACATTGGTCTTATGGGTTGCCGTGATAGCAACGAAAATAAACAAGGAAAGTGTAAACAAATGAAGTAAGTAGTCTGGGCAGCGATCTAGCAGGGGTTTTTCCCATGACGTCATCAGCTGCGCCGATGGTTACGTGACCTGGAGTTGACGTCATCAGCGGCGCCAGCGGTCATGGGACCGTGACGTCATCAGTCCCGTGATCTGTATCTGTCACGTGATCCGTCAGTCAAAAGATGACGTAATTTTTTGGTGTTCATAACCTAACTTTTTAGGGGTAGTTTTTTAAATGTTATAATTTAGCGCTTAGGACCCCTTAAAGCGTTTCATATGAGCAAACTTAATTTTTGTTCAAAAATGATCAGTTGGGCAGGATATGATAAGGATAACATAGTGAGATAAGGTGGTTTGTGGTTTCCGGGTAATGGAACGGGTTATCAACATGACATCTGGAGCCACATGACTCTGGAGGAAAAGTGTTATCGGTACAACATCCGGGATGTGGTTCTTTGTTAGATGTGGTCGGAATAAGCGGGTGGGCATCCTATTGGCTGATTGGTTTACCTCCATCGGTTTACATCTTGCCTCGATCACTCTGTTCCTGGCTTTCGAGTTGTTCAGAGGTGTCTGTGCTGTGTTGTTCTAGCGTGTTCTATTGTGCAATACTGCTGTGAGTATTTAGAATTAATTCAGTTTTCTGTTTAAAGAACTTAGAAAATTTTAACTTAAATAATAAATTCGGATTTTTTGTTTGAAGAACTTAGGAAATTTTAACTTAAATAATTAATCCAGATATTTGCTAAAAGAACTTAGAAAATTTAAGCTTAAATTTCTGTTTAGTTAATTTTTAAAGTACTTTTAATAATTATTGGCTTTTATAACCTAAATTTTTAAGTCCCTGTAAAAAATGGCTGATAGTTTGGAGTCTAGTCCCTCAGTTATTGAGAATGAGATTAATTCTGAGATGGTTGAGTCTAGTTCTTCAATTAGTATGGAGGAGGAGACTCATGTTGTTGAGCCTGTTGAAATAATTAGTGAGGAGGAGACTCATGTCAAAAAGTTTAGGCTTTATGGTACTAAAACCATTTTCAAATTTTCCAACCCTCCTCCTGAGACTAGTGAGTTTGATTGGCTAAGACAAGGTTTTGCTAAAATTGTGAAACAAATGAAAGAACAAGCCCATGAAAACGACCAGCTTGGGTTTACTTTGCAGAGTCTAAATTTAAAAAGTAAAGATCCGTGTTATGTTGCTTTTCGCCCTGCTGGGGAAGTTGATGAGGATATCCTTTGGCAAATTTTTGGGGGTATTGTCCAATCAAATTCGGAGTCCATCAAGTCCACAGATACGTTTAAAGTAGAATGTACCCGAGTGAATCTCCCTGTCGGTTCAGGAACCCGTAAAAGGCCTGGACTCTATAATAGTTTTGAGGAAGAATGTAAAGCAAGAAATGGTATTGTAGTCATAAAAAACAAAGATAACTTGTGTCTCCCCCGTGCCCTGGTAGTAGCGATTGCACATGTAAACAAAGACCCTCTATTCAAAGCTATCAGGCAAGATGATAGAAAGAGGCAGACAACAATGGCTCAAGAACTGATTCGTATGGCAAGGGTGGAGATCTCTGAGGACGGTGCAGGTATCCTCGAATTGGAAAAATTTCAGGACTTGCTAAGAGATTTTAAAATTACCGTCTACAATTATGATAATAAAGGCCGTGATGTGTACTTTGAAGGCCGGGTAGACAATCCTAAATTCAAAATCAATTTGATCTTTCACAATGGCCACTATAATGTAATTACCAGTCTTACTTCTGCGTTTGTTTGTAACTATTTCTGCGAAGCTTGCCATGTCCCATATGATCACAAAGATAGACATAGGTGTTCTAATCTTTGTCCCTATTGTCAAACCATCTCGCCTCCCTGTAAGGAGGAGCATGGGGGAATAACTTGCCCGAAATGTAACTTGACTTTGAGAAACCAGCACTGCTTTATCGCCCATCAGGCTGATAGGTGCAAAGCTGTGAAAAAATGCCTTGACTGTGGGAAACTGATTTCTTATAGAGAAAGGTCCACACCCCACAAGTGTGGAGAAGTTTTTTGTAAGCCTTGTGGAGCATACACGGATCCCAACCATAAATGTTACATGAGGCGTAATGATGGCAAACCGAAATCTAAAGACTTTCTTTTTATTTTCTATGACTTGGAGACTCGCCAGGACGAGTCCCTCCCCTCTGACCCAGAACAAAAAATTCATAAAGTAAATCTATGTGTTTCCCAACAGTTTTGCTACCAATGCATTGACGGAAAATTTTGCATGGCTTGTAAGAACCGTACGAGAGTCTTCAACTCTAATCCGGTTCAGCAGTTCATGGACTATGTCTTGCAGGTACGCAGACAATTTAAACATGTTTGTGTAATCGCCCACAATGGCCAAGGCTTTGATTTCCAGTTTTTGCTCAAGTATGTGCTGGAGGAAACAAAGTTCACTCCTGAATTGATCATGAGGGGTTCTAAAATCATTTTGATGGAATTGGACAATGTGAGGTTTGTGGACTCACTGAGCTATTTCCCCATGGCCCTCTCTGCACTCCCCAAAGCTTTTGATCTGCCTCCCGAAAGAAAGAAGGGTTATTTCCCCCATTTGTTCAACACTCTTGCGAACCAGAACTATGTAGGCCCTATGCCTGATAAACAGTATTATTGCCCTGAAACCATGTTTGAGAAGTCCTATAAGGACTTTGAAAACTGGTACAATGAAAAAGTCTCAGAAAACTATGTCTTTGATTTTCAAAAAGAACTGTTGGAGTACTGCATCTCTGATGTGGAAATCCTAGCCCAAGCCTGTCTTAAATTTAGATCAATATTCCTCCAAGAGTGTAATGTTGATCCTTTTCTTGAGGCTGTTACCACCGCTAGTGCTTGCAACCTGGCCTTCCGCCGAAACTTTTTAAAGCCTCACACTATCGGTATCATCCCAAAGAACGGTTACCGTTTTGTGGATAACCAGTCGGCTGCTGCCATACAGTGGCTAAGCTGGGAAGAAGAAAAGCGTGGAGTGAGAATTGAACATGCCGGGCGAGGAAAAGAAGTTAGGATTTCTGGCTCAAAAGTCGATGGATTTGACGGAGAGCGAATCTACGAGTTCCACGGGTGCTATTGGCATGGATGCCCCAAATGTTTTCCTTACAACAGAGAGGCTCCTCTGAAGGAGGATCCCTCTGATTCACTCCACCTGAGGTTCGAAAGAACCAAGTCTAAAATTGCAAAGTTTGAAGACTACGAGGTAGTCGAGATGTGGGAGTGTGAGTTTTGTAAAATAAAGAAACAGCAAAAACTTAAACACTTGGATTCACTCCCCATTCTTAATAACCTTCCCCTTGACCCTAGGCAGGCGTTCTTTGGAGGCAGAACTGGCAATGCAAAGACTTACCACAAATGTGAGGAGGGAGAAACCATACAGTATGTAGATGTGTGCTCTCTCTATCCGTATGTGTGTAAGTATGGAAAATACCCCCTAGGTCATCCAACCATCTATGTTGGGGATAATGAGTGCAGACAGAGGGGGCTTGAAGTAGATGGTTTGCTAAAGTGTAAAGTCCTGCCTCCCAGGGATCTCTACCATCCAGTACTCCCGGCTAAGATGAACAATAAGTTGATGTTTGTACTATGTCGTACATGTGGGGAAGAGATGAACCAAGAAGACTGTGACCATGAGAGCCAAGACAGAGCATTAGTAGGGACCTGGACAATGGATGAAATCAGAAAGGCTGTAGAGAAGGGCTATGTTATCTTGGACATGTACGAGCTGTGGGAGTATGAGGTAGCTACATATGAGAAGGGAGGCCTGTTTACTGATTTTATTAACAAGTTTTTGAAAATGAAACAGGAAGCATCGGGGTACCCAGAATGGTGTAAGACTGAGGAAGACAAAGACAAGTACATTGCAGATTATTTTCAACATGAAGGGGTGAAATTGGAGAAGGACAAAATTGCTAAGAATGGGGGTTTGAGATCATTGGCCAAGTTGATGTTGAACAGTTTTTGGGGTAAATTTGGACAGAGGGAGAACCAGACCAAAGCATCAATCGTCCGAGAATCCAAAGAACTGTTTAGAATGCTAACTACACCGGAGATTCAAGTTAACAGATTACAGATTATAAATGATGAAGTGGTACTGGTTAGCTGGGAGTATATCGAAGAAGTCGGGGAGCCCCTCAATAATGTCAACGTTGTGATTGCTGCATACACCACAGCTCAGGCAAGATTAAAATTGTATGAATATTTAGAAGCTTTAGGATATCAAGTCCTTTATTATGATACTGACAGTGTGGTCTACTACTTCCGGGGAGGACTTTACAGGGTACCCACGGGAGATTACCTCGGGGAGATGACTGATGAGCTGGTCGAATACGGGCCTGGATCTTTCATTGTTGAATTTGTATCCGGGGGGCCAAAGACCTATGCATACCTTGTCTGGTCAACCAACAAACAAGCTCTGGTTCCTGTTTGTAAGATAAAAGGACTAACCCTCAACTTTAAAACCTCTCAGACTCTTAACTTTGAAAAATTAAAAGAAATGGTGTTAGAGTGAAACCAGACAGACCTTAGAAATTAATGAGTCTAGGATTCGAAGAACTAAAGATAAAAATATTGTAACCATAAATGAGACCAAAGTTTTCAAAATTACAGGTCCAAAGAGGAAGCTCGAGGGTGAGTGTGACACTCTTCCCTTTGGCTATAAAGTTCAAAGACTACAGTGAGTTGCAAACATGGCATCCCAAGACTTTCAATTTGATAAATTTACTTTGAATATTTGGATTAGTATTAATTGTATAAAAGAATTGGCTCATTTGAATTTACCTAAAGAATTATTCGAATATTTTGTAAAAATGTATTGGCTAATGGAGACAGGTCAAATTGAAATACCGTACAAGGAATTATGGTGTTTATGTGTTCACCCCGAGTCTTATAACTCTTATGAGGATTTTCTAAAGGCTATGTATGATTGTATTATTGACTCATACTGATTTTACCTAGTTAGTGACCTTGAAAAATTTAAGCTCCCTCAATAATTGCATTACTCTGGCCATTTTGGCTGCTGCTCTCGCTGAGGTAAGACATCTCTGCTCCTTTAACATAACCTCAATTTCATAGTTGAAAATGTCTAGCCTTACTGCGTTTGTATTTAACAACCAATCAGTAATGGTGATATTTGATAGGGAAAATAACCCCTCTTTCAAAGGGAAAGATGTAGCTGAAATTCTTGGCTATGCTAGACCTAGAAAAGCAATAAATGATCATGTCAAATCAATGTACTGTAAGACAACACCGGAAGTGAAGAGCACCGATTCGGTGCTCTCTTTAAATATTCATCCTCATACAGTATTTATTAATGAACCCGGTTTATATCAGTTGATCTTTTCATCCAAACTTCAAATTGCTGAAAAATTTCAAGACTGGGTATTTGAAGAGGTCCTACCTTCTATTAGAAAACGTGGAGAATATAAACTAAGACAAGAAAATACTGAACTGTTACAATCTCTTTCAAAGTCTCTTCAAACTAACTATCAACTCAATCAAATGAACTCTGAGATGAAAGCTGCTAATGATAGAATTTGTAAAGAAAACCAAACTCTAAATGAAACTCTAAAAGAACAGACACCAAAGGTGGCCGTGTTCCCTGCTGATGATAATCTAGCTCATGTTCTTTGTGTTTTAATTAGAGACACCCTACAAAAAACTCATGGTATGTGTGAGTACAAGTGCATCCGCACAGAAAAGAGAAGTTTCCAAACGGCTCTAAAAAAGGCAAAAAATGAAGGCTTTGTGCCTTGTTTTATCAGATCCCCTGTCCCTAATGGTATTAACATTTTGAATAAAGCAAAGGAATTCATGGGCAACAATGGCATGTACTATGAGACTGCCTTTAATAATGTATTAACGCCATACAACTTTGTAAATGTAATTGAACTTATCATGAAACATAATTAAAGTACCCCACTGTGTGAATGTGTGTATGTGAGAAGTTAGTAAGGCTGAGTCTTGAAAGCTTCTATTCTGTGGACAGACACCTGCATAAAGGCTGACTTAAAAAATCATAAGTCCACTTGCAGATGGCGGGTTGGCTTAGTTGCCGTAGAAAATGATTTCCCGCGTCTGCCACAGACAAGGACTTGACGTCCGGTGTGAATGTGGATCAAGGGTCTAGTAGACTGTGGCGCCTAGAACGTAGAAAATTCTAGGTTACACCTTTGAACAGCCCAGAGTGAATGAAGGTCCCTGGCGCGGTGTAAAAGCCCGTAAACCTGAATGAAGGTCACCGGCGCGGTGTAAAAGCCCGTAAACCTGAATGATAGGGCAAAGTTGATAGTCTGGCTCTTGGGTCATTCAATCAAACTGCCCGGTGGGGTAAATTAATTATTGTGTAAAAACATGGAGGAGGAGGCAACTAGCTTATTTTTGGAAGGCCTTCACAGGTCATAGCGGTGGTGGGGCTATGACTATTCAATAATAAAAAACTCTTTCCTTGGTTTGCTCAAAGGGAGAGGACATTAGTTCATACTGAGTGAAAACCAGCTTTTCTGGACTGGCTCATGTATGGAATAATGTTTAACCTGGGTGTGTAAACACGAGCGGTCTCAAACCCCACTCAAGCAAACACTACATAATGGACCTGAGACAAAAAGGTGATGGTTAGTCAACTGCAATCACAGTTCTGCTCAGTATAGATTGAGCGCTGCTACAGTCCAGAGGGTTGGTAAGTATGGCATTTTGTATGATTGAAACTTTAGCAGACAAGCTCTTTGTTCTAGCTATACTTGTCGCAAGTATGATGTTTATTTATTTGATGCGTGTTACAGATGTGAGTGTATTGAATAACTCTATAAAACTAATGTTAGAGGAATGAATTGCATCATTACTAAAATGGATGCAAAGAAAGCTATAGCTGAAGAGCTGCACAGACCAGCTAGGAGAAATTATCCTAGGCGTAAAGTTACTTTAAAATCACTCAATGATCTTTATCAAGCTGATCTCGTTGAAATGCAGCCTTATGCCAAGATAAATAAGGGGTACAGGTATATCCTTACTATGATTAATTGTCTATCTAAATTTGCATTTGCTATTCCCCTAAAGGACAAGTCGGGACTCGAAGTTGCCAAGGCGTTAGAGCCAATTTTAGCTAAATATAAAATGAAAAACTTTCACACAGATCAGTGTACAGAGTGGTTTAACAAACACGTCAATGCCTTAATGAAAAAATATAAAATCAATCACTATCACACCTTTTCCGAACTCAAAGCTAGTATTGTTGAGAGATTAAACAGAACATTAAAGTCAAAAATGTACAAATTTTTTACCGCTAGAGGCAGCTATGAGTGGATTAGTATACTTCCAGAAATTGTCAAGTCGTACAACAACACTAAACATAGAACTATAGGTATGAAACCAAAAGATGTCAGACAAAAACATGTTAAAGATATTTTAAAAAGAATCAACAAAGTTAAGAGTCAAAAATTCAAAAAACCAAAATTTCAGTTGGGGGATAGTGTAAGGATTAGTAAAAATAAAAAGACTTTTAAAAAGGGTTATCTTCCCAACTGGACAAATGAGACATTTAAAATTTACGCTATTAAACCAACAAAACCAGTTACATATATTCTTCAAGACTCTAGAGGAGAGGTTCTTAAAGGGGGATTTTATGCTGAAGAAATCAGCAAGTCTAAGACTGGTGATGTTTATTTGGTGGAAAAAGTGCTGCGGAGAAAGGGTTCCAAGTTACTTGTGAGGTGGAAGGGATATGATAGCAGCCACGACAGTTGGATTGATAGCAAGAACTTGGTTTGACTCATGTGGGTGTCAGCGTTTGGGAAGTATATATCTCTTTGTAATCAACGTTGAGTAACCAGTTAGGATGCAGATTGAGAAGCAGGAAGTTGAATTTCCTATTCAAAACTTTGACCAATATATCGGATCAGGTATGGTTAAAAAGAATAAACATGGGCCTTTATTGCCCGATTCTATACGTTGTATAATTTGTGGGCCGAGTTCATCTGGTAAAACTAACGTTTTATTTAATTTATTATTTGACCCAAACGGGTTGAGGTTTGAGAATATTTATGTATTTTCAAAATCGCTATATCAGCCAGATTATCAGTTTTTGAAAAAAGTACTGCCGAGAGAAGTAGGTTATTTTGCCTTTGATGACAACAACCTAGTTATCCATCCTAATGAAGCTAAGCCTAATTCAATTATGATCTTTGACGATATTTCCTGCGAAAAACATAATTCCATTAAAAGTTACTTTACGATGGCAAGGCATAAAAATATTGATACATTTTACCTGGGACAAACACACAGTGCTATACTAAAACAATTGGTTCGAGATAATTGCAATTTTGTTATTTTATTCAAACAAGATGAAATGAACTTAAAACATATTTATAATGACCACATCACTACTGACATGTCTTTCGATAAGTTTAAACAACTGTGTGCCAAGTCCTGGCAGGATAACTTTGGGTTCTTGGTGATTGACAAGACCTCTGATCCGTATAAGGGAAGGTATCGAATTGGAATGGACACTTTTGTAACAGAAACATAATGGTTAGGATTTATGCATATAATGACCTGAGAGGGTTAAAAAAACGCTATGTGATCCCAAGGTTTGATAGTAGAGAGGGAAGTTATTATAGAGGACTGAATGTTAGGGCCGGTGTTTCACTATTGAATATAATCAATTTCTTAATAAGACACGAGAAACAGGCTTTATTCTTCAGACGGGTAGAAATGCCTTAAAACTGTGCATACAGCTGAGGATATATCATTTCCAATTATGGAGCAGAGTGGTAAACACCTGAAGGCTCGGCTCATTGAGCTAAGAAATGCTATAAAACGCAAATATCAAATGTTCAAGGATGGAACGGAAGAAAATGAATTAATGTTAGAAAGACAGTATAAGCCCTTATTAAGAGAACTTAGGAAAAGCAATCCACAAGATGCTATGGACATTAAGACTGAACAAAAGAGTATTAAACAGGAAAAGGAAGAGCCAATGGAGTACGATGACTCTGAAGAAGAAGAAGAATCATTTGAATCAACACCAAAAGCAAGAGAGGAATTTGTACCATCAAGAGCTTCAACACCCAACCTCCAGGGGGATTTGCCAGACTTGGTATCTAATGAAGAAGACTTGGCCACAACTACCCAGTTTATAAATGAATATTTCCAAAACCCTGTAACAAAGGAATATATGACTTGGTTTATAAAAGATGCTGGTCCAAAGAAAATCATCAACTATACCTTTGGTCCACGTTATGAAAATGACAAACTAATGATTGGAAGTAAAGAGTTGGACTTTGATGACGATGGAAATATAATTATCGGCGGTACTAGGTATGGAAGTTCACCTGGATTATATGAACTTATTTTTAAAAGAGTACCTGATAGTACAGTGTTCAATGGTGATGATTTAAATAATTATAAAAGTATCATGATTAATACAAATGCTTAAAAAAATATAAAAACAAAAAATTCTGTCAACCTTCTAGGCTATATGAACGGATAATATCCAAGTAAATAGCCTAACGGGGAAGACAGAACAAAAAATATCGGAGGCAGCAATTTGTTATGGAATGGTTGCCACGAGCCACTGCGTTGGTTGGGGCAGTGGTTTAAAAAGTGAGAATAGGCCTACTGGGGATACTCACTATAATAAAAAACGCGCCGACGCTCATACGGCCTAGCCTAACGGCTTACCGTGGTGTGGAAACGGAGCGAACACTAACACTTAGCCAAATTCTCTAAATCATGGGCACCGCCATCTTGGACAACCATCCACAACAGTTACAGACATAGATAAACATGATTACCTCGGTCAGCATACACCAACTCAGAGACCAGGGTTCCCGACCACAACGGTAACATTTTTAAAACACCGATAGGAAATCGCCGCCGCCATCTTGATGACGTCAAAAGCTCGCTAAAACACATGTGGTCAAAATATAAAAAAAACATGAGCCATCTTAATGATAGGAGGGGTGAGAAACCACCGGTCCGGATAATGTGGGGTCCGGATAATCCGAGGTGTACTGTAATTGAGGTTAAAAATTACGTCATCTTTTGACTGACGGATCACGTGACAGATACAGATCACGGGACTGATGACGTCACGGTCCCATGACCGCTGGCGCCGCTGATGACGTCAACTCCAGGTCACGTAACCATCGGCGCAGCTAATGACGTCATGGGAAAGACCCCTGCTAGATCGCTGCCCAGACTACTGAAGTAATCATAACAGCTGTTTGGAATCTACAGCCATCAAGGTAAAATACTGCAAATGGGATGAAGAGTCCATGGAGCAATAAAAAAGGTTTCTAATTATCAATTTTATGACATTGAATTATTTTATAGTAGCTGGATGAACTGGTAAACATGAAATAACACCGAGCAAGGCTCGGTCCACCAGGTACTTTTATATAAACCATATTACATATCCACATCAATCATGTGGTTTTAAACCAAGTATAAGGATCACATGTTTTATGTAAACAAAGCAGACATTCTTATAACCCAATGCTATTTAAATGGCAGATATTTTACGTTATTTCTCGTTTTCTGGTGAATTTCAAGCAATCTCAGTATTTTTCCCGCCATCACGGAATAGAGACCATTAATTTGAGCCCTCTCCCATCTTTCTACGACTTGCCAGACGCCCACAATTTTGACGCAAAGAATCGCCTTACGAAATTAAATATATGATTCAATGATAAATTGATTTCATCGACAATATCTTTTTACACATATGTAAACTCTTGCTCTTGACTCCTTGAACTCTTGATCATTCCACTCCCTCAAAATTTCGATTTAATTTATGAGTTTGTAGCTATATTGTGGTTAAATAATGTTAGTTATGTAAAAAAAAAACTATTTGCCGAATTTGTTTTCTTTCATATTTACGTGATTTAAATTTGAAATTGAGCGAAACATTTTCTATTGGCGATCGTTCTGGCACCGATGTAGGTAGGTAGATTCACAGCATGTATAGCATTTATATGAAACTGTCGGTGTAGAGTTTCCGTGCTGGTGCAAGGAGCCAACATGGCTCGTTTCCCCTCACGCGATGCTGACTCTAGTGCACATTATTTTTGCACAACTAAATTTTAATGTTAGGCCTGACTTTCACTCAGTGTACAGTGTGTTAAAAAAAAACTCGGACTCTCGCAGGTATTACGTCCCGCTCTAAGCATGGGAAGTTGTGGTCGGGACCAAGTGTCTCGGCTTGAAAGTCGGAGATTCACAAGCGTGAAGCGTTATTCTTTGTTTTTATTCAGAACGTTGGTTATTTTAAATTATAAATATTACAATGATTTTGCAGCGTGTCAGGTAGGGGAGGGGGTTTAAAATAGCAAAAGTACTGAATCTTGACGTTGTGAACAACCAACAACCCCAGACTCAGACATCGGTAGAGTGGAGCTAGAGGAGTGTCGGCCGCAGGTTTGACCGCGGGCCGGTGGATGGCGTGAGTGCCGTATGCTAAACACGCCAATCCGGCGCTATCTGGGCGCCATCGCCCGCGTCGATACGGCGCTCACGCCACCACACTCGGGCACAACGCTAAATACTTGCACCTTACACCTTTCAATGAAAAAAGTTTAGTGGAAAAATTAAATCAAAATCGGTGAGCCGGATCGAAGTAACGAGTTTTAAACCAGCGCTTGACATCGGCTGAAACAAAACTTTCTAAAGTGGTCTGCTTGGCGCACAACGTGTTGAAATTCACACAACAATTTATTGCTTACTAGAGATCGCCAGTGGTCGAAAATTCAACCAATTTTCAAATTGAGAAATAAGGATAGCTAATTTTGAAAACGATCTTTGCAAACACCAATGCATGTCTAAATACATTTCATATAGTACACATTTCCCATGAAAATACATAATATAAGTAAATGGGAACCAAAAGGGAAAGACAAAGATTCAATCTGTGACTAATTATTTTACCTCACCTCTGGCGCATATGTATGGCATAGTTAATAGTAATTAGTATTTTATTAAGATTCCACATATTTTTTAAGACTGAGCTGATTATTGATTCAGAGAACAGTAAAAATTCAGTCATCAAATAAGTTTATACCACACACCCCTTACCACAGTTCCCTCCCTCCCTAAATTCATTCCTTCCCTCACTCTTTACTTACCTCTTTACTTCCCAAGCTATGTAGCAGCTTGGTTGGAAATAAATTCTTTCTTTCATTCATTCTTTCTTTCTTTCTTTCTTTCTTTCTTTCCATTCCTTCCGACCTTCTTCCCACTTTTCCCTTCTTTTCTCCTTCATTCTCTTCTTATCATCTCCCCTCCCTCCTTTCCTACCCTTCGGAACTTTTTCCCTTCTTCCTTACCCTTCGGACCTTTTTCCTCCCTCCCTTTCTTCCTATCATCATTATTAACATATTATACATATTTTACCCATTCTCCACTAATGAAAAACACAATTTGAATGTAATGTCCATTTGTACTCCAGTTGCACATCAGTTAGTACACTGGATGGTGGAGACTCAACTTCAAGTACTT
Source organism: Flexamia atlantica (assembly GCA_035578135.1). NCBI lineage: Eukaryota > Metazoa > Arthropoda > Insecta > Hemiptera > Cicadellidae > Flexamia > Flexamia atlantica. The sequence goes on along the minus strand of JAQJVK010000005.1, from coordinate 50,066,548 downwards.
TTCTTCCCTTTATATCGGCCCTTTATCTCTTAATCTTATTTAAGCGACCAAACTTGATTTTCTACCTAAATCTCAAATGAAACACATTTGAATATGATGTCTTCAATCTTCTCTAAATAGTCCTGATTTCATACTATATTTTCACTCCATGCCCCAAATAAAACATGTGGCTTGAAATTGTTTGAACATATAATAATTTGTTCTTAACTTTGGTAGATTTTTACTGGGCAAATACTAACTTGTCATTAATTAATTCCTTATATTTGTTTATTGCTTGATAAAAATTTGTTATTGTTTTGGATTTATATATCTAATGACAAAAAAAGCGTACATTTTTGCTCAATTTTCGCTCTCACATAATGTTTCTACATCTAATCTTTACTCAACAAAAAATAGCATGTGTTAACAGCTACATATCTTCTATAGTTAATCTATAATTAATACGCCAACACGAAATTTGTCTTATGAACTCCTCCGTCATTTCTTAACCGATTTTGATCATTGACGGCTCATTGGAAAGAGCGTGTCGCGTAGATTTGCAAACTGGCCTTACATTTTTGAAAACGTCCCTTGGGCTCTGCCCCATTGGCTTTTAAAGTTCCCATGTTATCCTAATGAAGAACATAATTGTTTACATTTTGATAAGCTGGATAATTTAATTGCTGTTATTTTTTAATTTGTGTAAACATAACCCTCAAGACGGATCGTGTTAGCATGATTGTGTTTTAAATTTGTCGCCATTTGAATTATCGCTCTGCTAGTGTAGCGCACGATTCCGTGCGCTCGGATCCACTAGTGATGACAAATGTACAGTTCTGTTTTGTTATTCTGTCTCATCTATGACAACTCATAAGGCCAATGTTATTTTTTTGAAATTTAGAATTCAATTTTATCCTTATCTAAAAGACTATTTTTAATTTTAATGGGATTGTGCACATCTAGAGAAAATTACAATTTTATCGGTGTTCTTAGATTTTTGCTACGTTGCACACAGGCTGAGAAAAAAGGACAAAGCCTTATGGAAAAAATGCCTGTCCATAAGGCCATATATACCACCACCGCCATGTATCTTTATGATATAAAGATGCTGGTGGTTAAGATAATTAATTTATTGAAATTATGCTATGAATAAACAACATGAAGTTTTGGTTGCTTTGGTCATTCTTTCTTGAGTGATCAATCAGATTTCTATCATTGATGATACATCCAAGGTCGATATTCAATGTTTCTATCGATCGCCAATACAAGAGGGCATGCATGCATTTACCCTTCGAAACCCCAAAACGTTACAAGCTACGATACCTATGGAATTTGCCCGAATACTTTGCCCGAATCAGTCAAACTCTGACGACTAATGCACAGCCAATCCATGTCATTTCATTTTTTGAAGATCGGTTTGCCTTTCCTACATTTTTTTGTTTTTATTTTCCTACATTTTTAAGTAATTTTTTGGAGTTTCAATCACTTTAAACGTGGACTAAATGCCTAACCTGAACTTTCGGGGGATACAAGTAGCTCGAAAATTCTGAGGAAGGGGACTATTTTATGCTTACCGGTCCCGCGGAACGTGGGTTGTTAATAGGGACAAACTTGCGTTTTTGTTTGAAGTCATCTGTGTTTTGAATATTGACTAACCCCCGAAAGAAACGCTAAGTTTGAAGTCCGCGATCAAAATTTAGAAACGAGACCTAAAAGTGCGTCATTCAAGAATCAGAATTACAGTTGTTGCTGACTATGTGTGATATTCCAAAAGAATAATTTAATATAGCTTCGTATTGTGGAAAGTACAGTTATACTTTCAAAAGTCAACTTTTTTAGTAAGAGAGCCAAAAGTGAAAAAAGTAAAATAAAATTCAAAACATTTTCTGTTTGGTCTGCTCTTACTTTCATTCAATCATGTTTCTGCTAAGGGAGGTGCAATGTTGCAATGAGTCGTTTATGTTAAATTGGCCTATTTATTTTTTATTGTATCAGGACCCTCTGAAGATCAAAACATTAATTTCTACAAGAATACTGTAAAAAGGTCAAACAGGGTAATTTATGTAGCTTTTATGTTAAAAAGTGCTTCTATAACTATCTTGCACGAAGTTATGAAATTAGGATACGTGAAAGGAGAAAATCAGTGTTCGTTTGAATGGTAGATACACTACGACGTGAATCTCTGTTAATGATTCTTCTTACTTTTCTTTATTTTCAAAACTGATATAAATAATTTGCTGTGTAAAAGATTGAAATTATTTTCCTTCAGGATTGATTCTTTAGTTACATGTAACGTAATAATATTATCTCATTATATTATTATTCTTTCTAGCAGGCTTTTTAGTTTTTTTTGTCTTTTTAGTGGAGCTACTTAAGAGGGTTCTCTACCTACGCCAAAATATGCCTAAAACACGTTCTGCGCGGTGTCATTTTACGCCTGCAGTTTTCAAAGTAAAATTTAATCTAATATACTATTTTAAAGATAAAGAATTGTAGAATGCTTATTGCAAATCCATTCAAAATCGTTCATATTTGCGCATTCTGAAGATACATTCCGTTGAGTTGACCAACTTTAACGCCATGTATATTTTAAATGAGTGAGCATAAACGATTTTGGAGAAGCAAAAAACACTCTACAACTCTTTATTTGTACATTGGTATTTCCAAAAGAAGATTATTTTATAGAATTGAAGACGCTACATGACACCGCGTTTACCCCTGCACCGCCTTTTGCGGCGAAAAGTGCACAAATTTAACATGGGCTCTTATGGAGCCGAAGTTCCAAAAGTCGCCGCTAAATCGCAGAAAAACGAAAACTGCCGTAGGGAACCCTCTTAAAGGATTTATGAATTTAAATTCCATTGAGTAGTCTAAAGGCATACACATATAAATGATTGCAATAATTGAAATTTTGGGGCTATATTTCAACCAAATTTACAAAGAAAAATTGCTATTTAAACTTTACAACGCACATTATTTCATTCGAAATTAGTGTTATTTGTCTTGCAATAAAAACTGGATAGACCACTCGACATTTGTATTTGTCTCTGTCGTTATAGGTTTTACTGTGATTGTTTACTACTTATTTCATTGTTTTACTACGATCCATTTTAAGATGGGTAGGATGTACATATATATAAATTTATACCAATGCTGGGTCGCGAAAAATCTTTGGGTTCGTTGGTGGGTCGCCAGCCAAAAAGTTTGGGAACCACTGTTCTAGTGTTAGGAAGGTGCTCCAAACCTACATCTAAGGGGTACCTTAATGTATTAATGGTAAGGAGTAATTAATGTATGATGGACACAGCAAATTCAGTTTTGTATTCAGATATTTATCATAAAAAAGTATATTTTTTAGCAATTATGGATTCCCGCTCTTCCAGGGGGGGCGGCCCATAAGAAGTAAGAAGAAAATCTTTAATGTAAGCACAGTTTGAGATATACTAAAGGTTCTGATCATATGGTCGCATGTTTTCAAATGCAACCGGAAGTTTGATTATTTTACGTAGGCCATATACACATCAATAATTTTGAATCGCTGCCATTTTGTATAGAATTAACATTTTGAGGTCCGGTTTGCGGCGTTGTACCCATTCTACTAATTAAGGCCTTCAATTTGATGTACATAACTACGTATGCTCATGTTTAGAATTTTCTTCTTACTCCTTGCGGGCCGTCCCCCTGGGGAAGGTAGGAACCAGATAATTTGTTAAAAAGGTAGATTTTTATGACAGGTATCTAAGTAGAAAGGACAGGCACGGCCAATTGTTTACCCCCGGACTCCACCCGTTCCTTGAGCGATTACCGAACTACAGTGTCTCCACTGTAATGCGATCCCACAATGTCTCCCTAAACTCTTAAATATAATTCGCACATTTTAAAATTATTTTCATTTCATAAGCTGGTTCATGTTTACAGATGCAGAGATAATTTTTTTGTTTATAATCTATCTATCTATCTGTATAAATAAAATTAGAGTTTTGTCTGTACATTGCTTAGAATCATGAAATTTTTGGTTATTTTTGCGTTTTGAAGGTCAGAGAATCCGAATCAAGCCTTATCTCAATTTATGTCACGATGTTGGTAACGCTCAACATCACACTTTAGACCGCTTTTTACGCAAAAACTATAGAGTACTGTTATGGCTGAAACTTTTTTCCTGTGCAGTATGCACATATGAGAAGGTTTTAGACGACTTAAAACTAGCGTACGTCTTTTTGAAATAAAATAGCAAGCTTTTAAAAACCGAGTTTTCTTTTATTTCAACCAAGTTTCCCCATAATAATTAAAGGGGATTACGTTTTGTTTACATTTTCATGTTCCAAGCAGATGGTAGTTACCTTCAGTGATGGATTCGTCGTTACAGATGTTTAATGATTTCATTCAGTTTTATGTTTTGGTTTATAATATTTATTTTTTATGTACTATATAAAAGTAGCATTTAATCCATCGTTAGTTTTCGTACATAATCCATTTGCTCTTGGAATCAAATCATCAAGTATAAAACGCTTGATATGTAGACAGTTTATTAAATCACAAGTACTTTTGAAATCAAACTGCAAAAGTCCTAAAACACGAATTTTATTTTATCTCGACCAAGTTTGGCTTGTGGTAGAATGCAAAATAATTGATGAACTGTTTATATATAAACAGATGTAAAAAGCAAAAAAATTAGTAGAATGTCAAATCAGCTGTCAGAAATAGAACATAAAATAAATCACTAACTAGAGTACGTTTGTGACGAGTTGTGAACAGTACTTTTCATCACGATGCAAATAAGTGACCAAACTTATAAAAAATTATCCAAAATTTCATAATTTAGTCATTTTTCAATAAGTAAACACAATATGGCTGAACTGTCTATTTTAGTTTATAAAGTCAGCTGGTTGAACTGTCAAATTAAGGAATTCGTTTGTTTGGGTACGGCAAAATTTTGTTTTGGTACGGAAATGGTTTGTTTGGGTACGGGAATGAAATGTTTGGGTACCGAAAAAGCAGCTGATCATTACTTGTTTTGACATAAGGAAATCGAGAGTTTTCGTAGATCTCAGCTGTACGGTAACGGGCAATTTTCGTATACAGAGTGATGAAAAAACTATTACCATGGGTCTCATGGCAAGACCTAAGCCCGAGGCCATGATAACTTTTCACTTTGGGGCTCCCAGAAGCAAAAATACACCATTCAAACGATATTTAACGCGGAAAACACTGTACATTGTCCCTATTTTATCCTCATGGAAAATAAGAAAACATGTACTGAAAACACAGTACATTGTCTCTATAGAAAAATTCTATATCTCGGTTACTACTCAACATACCTTGATAAAACTTGGTATGTGGCTTTTATGGTTCAGATTCACATGATATTGTTTTAAAACCATAAAATGTCTGCATGACTGTTGCAGCAGACCTGCATACTCATTCCCCATGTTATTCTTATGGAAGAAATAAAATAAGGTCATGCACAAAGACTGGAAGTCTGCTGCAACGGGGGTATTTTTTTGTTCAAGATAGACCCTAAAAACCTTAGAACTTTTTTTTACATTAAATCAAGGGAAAATTCTACGTTTTACGTACATGTACTTTCATGAAACAGAAAACTGTATACTTGGTCTGCTACGACGGGGGTATTTATATCCTGCGTAAGTGCCACTCAATACCATACATGCGAGCATATTTATTTGACGATAACGGGCGTAAGCGTTCCTAGGGCAGTGACACATTTGAGGGCTTTGTCGGCGGGGCACTGAATCTGCTCGCATCTATAATTGAACAGTACAGGGAGGCCAAATAAAAATACCTCCTGCGGGGGGCAGTAATAGAATAACTCCAGTCGCAGCAGACCTGCGGTCTTTGCAGATTCCTGAAAACATCTTTCTGGTTAATGAAAGTTTACCTTCTTTACATTTGTCCAATACCACTGACCTATTACTGCACAGCCCAAACTACTTGTCTTACAACCTTGGACCTTTGCATGGAAGTTCTTTATGGCGTAAGCATCCGCTAAGAACGGGTTTTTTTAATTCGAACTTTTAAGGGGTCTTGGCGAGGTCGAAGTTTATAAGTTTTCCTAAGTAAATGGAATGGATGATCTTTAGTTTAGTTTTCAATGTTCATTCAACAAGCAGATGGTTCATGCTTCACATACACGGATACAGCTGATTTACAATTTTGTTACTTTCATAATGGTTTTATGGTTGTTTTGTTGATTGATTATTTAGATTATATGTAATAAAAGTTAGACTTAGTTTAGTTAGTTAACTTATAGTATATTTCATTACAAGGACCTAAAGTGACGCTTTTCGTACAAGGTCAAGTTTTACAACCGAGGCTGTAAGCCGAGGTTGAAAAATGACCGAGTAGCGAAAAGCAGCTTTAGGTCCGTGTGATGAACTATATTTTTCGTTATATTGCTCAATACAATACGTAAACTACTTAAGAAAACCAAAATGTTACAGCTTGTTTACCTTTAAAGATGCCTTCAAAAGATCTTCTTGCTTGAAGCAATCAGCTGATTGTCTGTTTCATTTGTGTTAAGGCCCTTATAGACGGGGACAGTAAAACGGTCAGAAGACCGGACAGTAGAGACCTGTTCACATTGCTCCTCTTCCATTTAAATCAATGTTAAAATAATCGGAGCGATACTAGCGCTCCATAAATTTCTTCTGTCCGCTGAACTAATTTATTGTCTCCTCCTATCTATCAACATTGCGAGCGGTCAGTAAAAATACTGGACAGTAAAATCAAACATGTTTGATTTTTGGACAGAAGTCTGGACAGTAGAAAAATATCAAGCAACGTCGGGCATGGTCAAAACTTGGATGGGTAACCGCGCGGAATCGCGACGCTGCGCCGCGCCGGCCGCCGCAATTTTTTGCACAGGGTGTTTTGAAACTGGATCCATTTGTTATCAGTGGCGGATCCAAGGGGGGGGGCAAAGGGGGCAATTGCCCCCCCCCCCGAGAATGTGGGGAAAAATCGTAACAAGAGTGTTCACGAAACTTGCGATCCGCCGCAAAAAACGCGCGTATTTGCCGATCGCGAATAAACAGCAAATTCAGCTTTAAGAAACTCGTGATCGGCCGCAAAAAGTATCGCGAATAAAAACTAGCAATCGGCTGCGATCATCGATGTAAAGGCCGCGATAACGATCGAAACAGCTAAATAAACTTTGCGGAATTCGTGAACGGCCGCGTAATACGATAGCGCGTGTCAGCCGATCGCGGATAAATAAATAGCCGATCTAGCTTTGCGGAACTGCGATCGGCCGTGAAAAACTATCTTGAGTGTTTGCCGATCGCTGATAAAGGGCAAATTTAAAGCTGGTTAAATCTTGGTTACGGACAAGAATTGTTGAAGAGAGGTTGAACGGACTATGTCTTTTTGCATACATCGTTGTGAATGTTGATAATGTAATCGAGCGTTATGCTAAGGTAGAAAAAGAAGTCCCGATCTAGTACTTATTATTTAGTTTTAAGTTTTCTGGAGAAAGTATTCAAGTATTGTAAATAATAAACTTATGGCTTGAACCTCTAAACAAGTCTTTTCTTCCCTAATTACCTACACTTTAATAAATAAATCCAATAAAAAACTGTAGTTTTTAATTGAAAATTTAGCACGTTTTTGTCTCTAGATTGATTAAAAACACGAGTTTTCAGTTCAAATTTTCAAAAATTTTCCGGGGGGCCCCCGTACCTCCCAGACCCCCTGGAAGGTTACCCTCAAAATCCTACTTGCCCCCCCGAACTTATGCTCTGGATCCGCCACTGTTTGTTATTTCTCTTTAGGCTATATTTTAAATTATCCTTTTAAAAAATGGCTATTAGGTAGTGAAATAGGCTAGATTTTCGGCTTTCCCAATCAAAACATTAAGAAAAACACTGGCATTATGGCGTTACACACACAAAAAAGCAAAACACGCTCATGGCTAATTCTGAGGCTTTGTCCCAGCATCTTAAAATATAATTTACTTTTTAATAATTGTTTTCAAGCTTCATAGCTTTTTTCGGTTGGTTTCTATATACCTTTCACATATTTATTTATAACCTCTGTAGGTATCTAATTTAAATTTAGGACGTATAGTAAAGTCTGATCAAACTTCTAAATTACGGAGTATCTAGTTTATGGCTATTACCATTAGTTACTTTGGATTTTAAAGCATAATATCCTAAAAAGAATTAATTTACAAGATTTATAACGTGACGATAAAAATCTTCTTGATTTGGTTTTAAAAAACGACCTGACAAGAAGCATCTAGTAACATTGAACTTCTGTTTTTTCTGTAGAATCGTCCGACAATGGGTGCGTTTAGCCGCAGTCACCGGTGGCTAACCGGTTACCATAGTCACTAATAGGCAAATCCACCGCATCTTGACAATCAACAATGTCCGGTTACTTACCGAATCCACCGTAAACACAACATCGGTGGATGCACAACAATGGTCGATAGGTGTTACATCCACCACTACCGCTCACTTATAATAGATTAGTAGATTACCCACCGGTGACTGCGGCTGAACGCGCCCATTGTGTTCAGATCCAGATTAGGTCCTCTTTAAGCCAACTTCAAAATATTTATATTATACAACAATGTAGCAGCTGATGACGTTGTCCTCTTATGTAACAAACGACATTTGGTTATTACGTAGCCACTATACGAGATACGTTTAAAAAGGAAATTCGCTAATAAAACTGAAAGGGGGGCAAGAGCACATTTTAAAAGATGTAATGAAATGTTTAACGAATTAGTATTTAACATATTATTTCAGTGCGTAGATCTCATCAGGATTTTCTAAATTTAATATGCACCTTTATTTATTAAATTACTTCAGATTATTTCGTTGAAAATTTCGTAAGTTCATGGTATCCGGATCCTACAAAGAAAATACAATAGAAGATTGTTTTGGGAAAGGCGGCTATCCAAATGTATTTTTCTCATATAATTCAACATATCGCATGAACCTAATTGAATTAGTTACTTAAAATATACTTAATCAATGACTATAATGGTGTAAATTTGGGAATAAATTACCAAGTTCCTACCTTGTCAAACAACTAAAAATGGGGACCTTTTTATATTTATAATATTTATATGCTTAATATTTCACATTTATGGCCTTTGTAATATGCAAAACATTTTAAAATTTGTTAGAAGTTACCTTATTAAAATATAAACATATTAACTGTGAAAAATTCGTCATCGTAATATTAAGTGGACACGTGTTTCGCATTAATTATTTATATTGCAATATATCGCCAATCGCCAATTGAACTGTAATGAAAAAATGCTATAGTTGGCTAAAGATTTCTGTAATAATTTCAGAAAATTTCTATTATTCATTTTTTGGGTCGAGTTAGAACTTGTTACTCTGTGCTAAAATCGCTCACAAATCACAAAAATTCTTATTTATGTGTGTAAAGTTTGAAGTAGATGCCTGAAATAGCTCAAAAGCAATGTTAAATTATATGAGAAAAACATACAGACAGATAACTGCCTGACGGGGCAAAATTTAGAAAGAAAACAATTCTTACTGTATTTTTATGTTAAAAAATCCGGTTTTGCATAGCGCGCTATAAACCTGTTACAACCCTAAACGTAAACAAATAAAAATAAAGTTGACATAAGCTGTTCAAAATTTGTTTCTCCAGAGGCTATAATTTTTGTATGTTATAAAAACGATTTATACTTTATTATTTATTTTGGTATAGCACTCATATATCTTACAATTTGTTAAAAGCCCCCAAATGTTTATAGCAAAAAAATCTCCTGATGTTATTATGCAAAAGGGTGGCTACAATATTCATAAATTGCATAAAAACATTAATATATTAATATATAATTAATATACAACCGGTTAAATAGTAATTCACTATTATAGTAAGTTTTAAAATAAATTTAGATAATGAATTTTTCAAATCACTGCTCCAAATGCATTCGTTCTTTATGGTAAAGATAGTAGAGGAGGGTTCAGATTGCTGGTAGATAGCGGCAGAGTCAACCCATATGATCAGCATAAGGAACAACTGTGAACCAGCCTCTACTGTCCGGTCTTCTGACCGTTTTACTGTCCCCGTCTATAAGGGCCTTTAGGGTAGACTGACAACAATGAACAACTATCGACGTATCGAACGCATGTAATAATAGATTGGTGAAATGAGCGAGTTTCACAAATTGATTAAACTGACAACAATGAATGTTTCGATAATAACGATGAATGTTTCGATTATTTTTGTAATCGAATGAATATTGTTCGATTATTACGACGTACTCGGCACTTTTTGACTTTTATAGTCCTAGCACTATAAAGAGTCAGCTGGTATCGAGTACATCAGCTTTTAATTCCTAGGAATAAAAAGAGTGTATTTAGGTCCGGAAAACATGCATTAAAAACATCTGTTTTTGAAGCAGTATAACGAAAAAGTTATTATTCGTTTTTGTACCTTTATCTGTGTAATCGTAAAATCAGTATGTGGCCCTATCTTCATTTAGGCAGCAAAGAGTGACAATTTTTATCGTGAGCGAAGCCACGGGCAACTGCTAGTCTAACTTAAAAATTTACCCGAAGGTAATCAGCTGTTAAGTTACAATTGACAATTTTAATGAAAGTTGGTCAACATTTTAAAGCGCCCCCAAGAAATAAATCAAAGGCTATGGGGCCCCAAACGAAATATCTTTTTTAATTACCCGTCCGCCGAGCGCTAGATCATAAGCTTTAAAATGACACCTCTATCGTGAAAATCGGTTGAGTATATAAATCGGAAGAAAAGGGACGTAACAGAGAAAACCCTTATGGAATTTGTAGATGTTTGACGCTGTCACTGTTCTGCGCGGTCGTTCATCATTTGCGCGGTATGCAAGCCTGCTGTGAAATATTCTGAAGGGTCGCCTAATCCCCTTACATCATTTGCGCGGTACGTGCAGGTAGCCTCAGCCTGCCGACAACAAAAACAGCCGCCCTCCGCACAAACCACATGTATTCGACGCACATACCGTATTTTATATTATGTTTAGTTGCTGTATAAAATTTGATCTGTGATGAATCCTGTTACTGCACATATTATTTGTATTTTACGAATTTACAAAGATATTCTGTTTCTTAAGTTGAAATCTAAATACGGCAGTTCCATATATTACATTTTAATGTACGACTATTATTTTACAATTATATTTACGAGTATACAGTAATATGCGACATTGTGATCTATAGCATTTTATTAATTTTGTAGTAACGTTGACAAATAAACAACTATATCATATTTGTTGTCGAATTTTTTTCAAACCCGTGTTTGGTGTTATACTGTTCTATAATTTATCTAGCGGTAATCAACTACTTACTTAATTAATTAATCAAAATTCCCTTATGATGCATAATTTTATTTTCGTTTGTAAATCTATAGCAAGAATTTCTAAAGTAAGGATTATATAATTGCTCAGGTTAAAATGTTTTGCACATTGGCACATTTGCCTATATCGTCACTATAGTAGCTTATTCGATACTAACTCCGCACAATAATAAAACCACTCGTAACAATTACTGGTAAAAATGAAATAATGTAAATGAAATGGCAAGGCCACGATACTGTGTTCCGCTGAAGCCGCTTCCGCTACTCCTCACCGCGCAGATGACGCATATACCCGAGAGCCCCCTGGAGCTCACCGCGCAGATGACGCATATACCCGAGAGCCCCCTGGAGCTCACCGCGCAGATGACGCATATACCCGAGAGCCCCCTGGAGCTCACCGCGCAGATGACTCATATACCCGAGAGCCCCCTGGAGCTCACCGCGCAGATGACGCATATACCCGAGAGCCCCCTGGAGCTCACCGCGCAGATGACTCATATACCCGAGAGCCCCCTGGAGCTCACCGCGCAGATGACGCATATACCCGAGAGCCCCCTGGAGCTCACCGCGCAGATGACTCATATACCCGAGAGCCCCCTGGAGCTCACCGCGCAGAACACACAGCCCTTCTACCTGGCTCTCCGCATACCGCGCAAATGATATACGCCGTTCTGCGCAGCGCGGCGGCGACGGTTGTTCAATACAAGCCGAGCCGAGTGGTTTGTTTTTATATTTGGTCTTGAATTATAATTGTAAATCGATGCCGTATATATTCTTAGGCCGGAGACACACTGGGCGTTTTTTTATCGCTGCGATAATTTTGCCGCCACCGCCAACGAAATCGGGTTATATACCACGGGTATATATTCAATGTCTTTACACACGTGGCGGAAAAAATACCGTGACGGAACAATTATCGCCAATCACGGTACCATTTTAATTTTGATGACGTCTGAGGGAGTTTACCAAATGCATTTTACCATATGCCGATCACAGAACTCCTGACGTCATCAACACGGTACAATGTTTAGCGTGTCTTACCGTCTGTCCATGGCGGCGGTAGAAAATCCGCCAAATGTGAAAACGCCCACTTAATTGCATACGCCACTTTGATGACAAAAGCGGAAAAAATCCGCTTTCGAGCGGCTGCAAAACGACCGCCAGGGGCAATATTATCGCGCGGTATCTCTTCTGCCCCGTGTGTAAGAGTCCATTTAAATCAGCACACTACTGCGAAAACGGCGGCAGCGGTAGTTTCGGTACTTTCGCCGCCGCGATAAAATAAAACGCCCCGTGTGTCTCCGGCCTTAGGCTTGTTCTTAGGGTAAAATGTGATACAGAAAATTTTACTCTTCACATTCACATTATGAATTTATTATTTTATTCATATTTTAAAATCTGCCGTTCCTCAGAATTTGCCCCCCCCCCAAAAAAATCTGCCGCCCTGGGCGGCCGCCGGTCCGGCCACCCCTGGGGCCGGCCCTGAGAAAGGATTATTACCCTTCCTGTGTTGGTGAAAAACTTACTAAACCATTCTGGGACTTAGGATTGGTACAGAAATTGAAACTTTAAATGGCTGCAATTTCGGCGAAGACGAACTTTTTGAGGTCTGGTTTGCGGCGTTGTATTCTACTAATTAAGGCCTTTAATTTGATGTACATCTCTACTTATGCTTACATAAAAGATTTGCTTCTTACTCCTTGTGGCCCGTCCCCCTGGAGGAGCGGGAAATCGACAACCGCTTAAAAATGTAGGTTTTTATGATAAATAGCTAGATACAAAACTGTATTACTGTATCTACCTCGGTTAAAGAAATATCAAGCCGTTCCGGGACTTTTTTTACACACTGTATATATATATATATATATATATATATATATATATATATATATATATCAGACCGGTATCAGGAAACTGACCGAAAAAGTCGCCGCTAAATTACCTTTAAATAAATTAAAATTAGAAAACTTATGTAGTGAAATAAAACAAATCAACAATTAATTATCACACAAATACATACAAAATTTTACCAAAATCGGTTAAACGGAGAGTAAAATAACGGAGATATCAGTTTTTAAATATTTGCCATATGAATAACATTGGACAACGTACTGCGTTTACCGCCGAACTAAAATATCAATTATCTCCGCAACAAGTTGACTTAGGCTCTCAAAATACTGGATTAATTAGTTTTTCAAGTCAAATTCAATGGTTGCAAGTATATTTTCTTTAAAAGTGAAATTTGAAAAATATGATTTTTTAACACTTAAACCCCTATAACTTCTGAACCTGACATGCGGGTGGTGTCATTTTATTTGTAATCTTAAGCACTAATAACCATGAAATTTTTATCAAAATCGTTAGAGCCGTTTTTGAGAAATTTAAATTTTTGTTATTTTTTATGGGGTAAATACCCTTAAAAATCAAAAATTCAAAAAAATGAAAATACCCCCCTTGCAGCAGACCTGCATACTCAGCGAATTTCAAATGCAAAACAATATATTTTAATCCAACATAGCGAGATTTGACATGTTTTTGTAAGCCCCATAAGATTAACATGGGGAATGAGTATGCAGGTTTGCTGCTACAGGTATGTTTAAACTGGTTGGTTTTAATTCAATATTTAGTAGATCTGAACTAGAAGAAGCCATTTACCAAGTTTTATCAAGATATGTTGAGAAATAAACGAGATATAGAATTTTACTTATTTCCCATAAGGTTAGCATTGGGACAACGTACTGTGTTTACCACTTTCAATATCTCGGTAACCAATGGACATAGAGCAGTGATTCAAAATACTAAATTATTTGTTTTTTTTTTGAGCTGATTTTAATGGTGCCAACAAAAATTTGATAAATTTTATTTTTCTATGCGAAAAACTAAAAAAAACCATTTTTGGGGGGTTTACCCCCCTTTACCCCCCCCCTTCCCGTGGTCCAATCGGTCTGGTTCACGAACTCGTCCGAGTGATTACCACTTTACACGTCTGTACCAAATTTCATTAAGATCGGACCATATTTACGGCCGCTATCGTGTTAACAGACATATATATATACTAGTGGCTTGTAGGGGCAAAAGCCCCTATAAATAAAATACAAATGCTTAATAAAATATATATTTAATGTTTCCTTCACACTCACAACTCGGTAACTGTTTGTCGGAATTAAATGTGTAAAGTGAAATGTTAATTATACTTTGACATTTGCTAGTGCGTATCAGAATTTTAAGAAAGGGCGTTAGCCTACTTCAGTAGTAAACGGCTAAATTTTTGAAACAATGGCGCTATGGATGTCGTTCTCAAAACAACTCAGTTCACATTGTTTACAATTATTAAACATATGGACATGGTTTAAAACAATTCTTAAGGTTAACCACAGACTGTGAAACTTAATTTATTTGCCAAAGAAAGTCGTGACATTTAACTCAAAAATGTAAACAAATGTCTATAGCCTCCACCTAGTTCAAAAGAATATTATATTGGACAGTTAAAGGGTACTTGTTACGGAATTCTCCGTTTGAGGCTACATTGTACACACTAAGCGAATAAATAAGGATTAAATCAGAAAATGGTCTCCCATTAACGACTCCACACTCCACGTTTCAGCCTCTGGTACCCTACGTTCAACACTTTTTTATGGTTGCCCGTGAATAAATACTGCTTTGTCTTGGTAGATTCAAGATTGAATATACTTTTGATTGGCCAAATTTAAAGGTGAACCTTTTTGGTGGAATCAAATTTAAAGCTGATGTTACACTCAGCTGATCTACACTGTTAGACGTTTTTAGATTACAATGATTTTAAATGGCAGATATTTAACGTAATATCTTATTTCTTGATAAAATTAAAGACATTCTTGTATTTTTCCTGAGTCCCTGGCACCAAGACCTTCTATTTGAGCCCTTTCCCATTATCTTGCAAGTGCAAGGCCTGTGACTTGCCAAATGCCCATAATTTCGGCGCAAAAATTTCGCCTACATAATATATTTATATCGATCATTTGGCATTAAATCGGCATCGTTATAACGTAAAAGAAACACTTAACTCTTTATAATTTTATATTGTAAATATATACTCAAACGCGTAATTATAAAGTCTGAAATCTTAAAATTAAAATATTTATTTGTTATAGTACATTGAACATAGTTAGCTGCCTTTTGAAAAAACCCCATGTATCAACATCCATCATATGGCTTTGAATCAAGCATCAGCACCACATGTTTGAATGTCAACAAAACAGACGTTTTTAGATCCCAATGCTTTTTAAAAGGCAGTTATTTTACGTTATTTCTCGTTTTCTGGTGAATTTCAAGCAATTTCAGTATTTTTCCCGCCATCTCGGAATAGAGACCTTTAATTTGAGCCCTCTCCCATCTTTCTACGACTTACCAGACGTTCACAATTTTTACGCAAAGAATCGCCTTACGAAATTAAATATATGATGATACAACTCTTTGGCACAGCTGTTTTAATTTCAAAAGATGTAAACAAATTAATCCCCATGTTGTTTTAATGGGAAAAGTTTTATTCTGTTGCGAATTTATGGTAAAAAAATAAGAAAAATGAATAGTTTTCCCTCAAAATTCACGTCAAGACCTTTAAAATAAGACCCCTCCCATCCTTCTACGGCCATCCAGTCACTCACAATTTCTTTACAAAAATTTGACTTACGGAATTATATATATAGATATATATATATATAAATTCGAACGAATGGTGTTTTTGCTTCTGGGGACCCCAAAATGAAAAGTTAACATGGTCTCGGACTTAGGTCTTACCATGAGTACTACCGTAATAGCTTATTCCTTTAAGGAAATTCGCTAAAACACCTGGAGATACCACGGCTTTATAGCTACATACCAAATTTCATGAAAATAGGACCACTGGTGTCGTCTCAAACTGTGTATACATCCACACACACACGGACAGACAGACACCACTCCGAAAACCACTTTTTTGTAATCAGGGAGCACTAAAACAAATATATCCACTAACAACTCAAATTCGAAAATTTTGACGAAAACAATACTTTCTCCGTATAGGGAGGAAAGTAAAAATTGCCCTTTGTCAAAATTTAGTTTTTGTGGTGTTGCGAAATGTGTGTCAGTATTGTATTGATTGGCTAGGAGGGGAAACAAGGAAATATGTTTGATATTATATAAATAAAAAGTAATACTGTAATTATTATTATAATTATGTTTTTTTATTATTTTTTAATACCTGATCAGCTCTTCATGTAACAATAAATGTATGAAGAATAATTAAGTTTTAATACAGGTTGGTATATCCATTTTTCACCATATTATGAATAAACGAACGAAACAATTATTTTCAAATTCTAAAGTTATGTTCCAAATTACTTTCACTAAACTAAAAAATATCCCAAGACCAAGTAAGTTAATTATAGAGTTGTATTTCTGGGTCACCTCTTGTAACGACTTTCAAAATTGGAAACTGTCCCCTAAATTATTCTCTGGATCCGCTCTGACCCTAAGTTTCAATAGGTTTTCTTGATTCAGTTTTATACACACAAGGAAAACAACACTCTTATTACATGCACTTACAACTTGAGCAACACAGAAGCCGAGCGCCAGCGGTCATCATTACCTCATTTCGCT
Source organism: Flexamia atlantica (assembly GCA_035578135.1). Lineage (NCBI taxonomy): Eukaryota > Metazoa > Arthropoda > Insecta > Hemiptera > Cicadellidae > Flexamia > Flexamia atlantica. The sequence continues at coordinate 50,049,610 of JAQJVK010000005.1, read as the reverse complement.
CGGTGTAGATCCTGGATCCTGGTCAAGCTGATACTTCCGACTCGGATATATAGGTCCAGTTCCGGTTTTGATTTCGGTGCGGTAATCGCTGACCGGCTCCACTGCAGGATGAGAGATCCGCTGCGTCTTCCCAGAGTCAAGAATGTTTCCATCGTTACTATAGCAATTTGAAATTATAATGGTCAAACAGCCTTGATACCTTTTAATGTATGACTGATATGTTAATTACTTAATCACCTGTAGGAATCTAATTCCTTTTTGCTTGCCGGCATGGGCGGATTTAGGTCTTAATTTTTCGGGGGGCCAAGTCGCCCTCACTTATCTTATTGATATGTTAAAGTATCGCAAGCTCAACTTCAAACATCAAACTCCTATTCAAATAGTCCGTTTGCAGACATAAACCAAAAAATGTCTGTTTATTTATTGACAACAACCCTGTTGTATAATTTATACATAGCTCATTTAATAAGTTATGTTGAAAATTGATTCCCCTTTTCTAACAAACCAGCACCCCCAGAAATCCGCAGCAGCATTATTTATACACTTCACAAACCAAGCCCACATCTCTGCTGTTGTCAGTAAAACTAAACAGTCAATTATACGTGAATTTAAGGCAGCACGAAAAATATGTTAAACATCGACGCACACAATTAGAACGGGCGTCACTCCCGGCCGGTTATTGTAGGCCTATAACCGTGTCAGTCAAAGTACACGTCAGTGCCAGTGCCAGTGTGTGCCAGTGTTACTGTAATATCACACAGTTATACACTGTAATATTACAGTGTTATCACAATGTAAGATTACAAGAAAAACTTGACCTCGAATATACGAAAAGGGTCACTTTCGGCTCCAGTGATGGAATATTATGGTTTCAAATTAGAAATTATAAAAGGTTAAGTATAAAACTTCAAATTCTATATACTTACATTAAACAACACTATAAAATAACTACCAAATTTCTGGACATTTCATCGAAGGTTTGCTAAGGTTTAAGGTGTGGTGTTTCCATTTACAATTCCCTCATGGTGGTGTACATTTACATTGCATGATAGAGTAAGTTTTGCAGTATATGTTTCACCTACGATAGTAATCTTTCAGGTCAAAATGTTAAGGTGTCAAGGTATGATAAAAACCCCCAAACATGTTTTATATTACCGTGTTGTTCTACACAGGAAAATGCAAACAATAAATTTTTTGCATTATTGAATTCACCTCAAAGAACAAACATATTTCTGTTTTGAATAATTTGAAATATAATTTCCATTGGTTACCGAGATATGTAAACAAAGTACACTGTCCATTTGCTATTCTTCAGGGAAATAAATATAAAAATAATATTCCATACCTCGCATATTTCTCAACATGTCTTAATAAAACGTAGTAAGCATTAAGTTTTATTTAATAGCGGTCTGAAACCTCCCTTTTTAGATTTATATGACAGAAAATCTGTTTATTTATTCATCACATCATCCTTATGAAAAATAAATACAATTCTATGTTTTCTTTATTTCTAGACATATCTTGCATCAACTTAGTATATTGTGTCTAGTTCTATTTAATATTTGTTTTAAACCACCTAATGTCCGTACTTGCTATGGTAAAACTGCATACTAATTCCAAATGTTAAGGAGAAAATAAATCCTCTTGGATTGAGTATGTGGTATAACCACAAAGGTGGTATTTTATATATTGTTTTTGAAGAGGTGGGAAAATTGTTAACCGCTAAAGCAGATGTACTGGAGCAGGAATCCCCATCCGCAGGTGCTGCTTTCCAACCCTTAGGACATAAACACATATTACATATTCAATTGAAGAATATTTCTGAAGTTAAAATGAGCCAACCTAAATTGGCGACCACGGCACAGCCGTGATACTAGTGGGGTACTTCCGAGAATCAGTGTCGAGTGTCCCGCACTTTATACCATCTTGCCCGTTACACAGTACGCGTACTTACAACTTACGCCTCTGGCAGACAGGCGCCTCCCCGTCGCATCGTCTGTCGATCCCACGCGTGCATCTTACATTGTGTTACATTTTAACTTTTGGACCCCAACAATACCTTTGCAACCATACACAACCATAAAAACCGCAGCAGAAAATAACAAAGTTATCTTAACCATGCAAGATTTTTTAAAATCAAGATTAACAACACAACAAAGGGTGCGAGAGGAACCATGACGCACGGTATTGTATAACCTGGGACGGAGGGGGAGCTCCTATAAGCTTTCGCTGTTCACTTTCACTCCAGTCTAGTCCAGTGTTACCCGCGACACAACATGGCCGCAGCGAATAAGGTTGGTACACCGTCATGACGTTGCTTTTATTTATTTTGGTTTTGCTTATTACAGCATAATTTGTAAGATCAGAAAGAGAAAACTACATAAAAAAGTACATATAGGCTATTATATTTTGATTGAGGCAAAAAGAGTCTTCAGAATTTCATTGTTATGAAGTAATCGTTTGTTTATTGTTGTTATTTTAAAAGATCAATCGCGAAATTAACCTTTTAAGCTTGGATAAGTCATGGCAAAGGTAATGGAAACTACGTAAAGATCGTCATTAGTTTAATCGATCATCGTTAAATCAAAAATATATCATTGAAGCAAGGAAGATTATTTAGTTTATGATATTGCATTACAGTTGATAATTACGGTTGTTTATAGCATCCTTTGGTAAAGATGCAATTCGGTTTTTAAGTTGGCTTACTATGTTAGTAGTCTACACAACAAGCAATAACAACATAATAATAATAAACAAATCTACTTAACCCATTGCTTAAAATTTCTCGAAAAAACATAAGATATACATAAGTTTAAAGTAAAAGTAGTACATCAAATCAATCACAATTAAACATTCGACATTGAAGTAATATACCTTTGTTGTTTTGGATCCATGATAATACTTTGGGAATATTAAAATGGTACAAACCAACCTCGTTTTCATCAGTAGGCCTACTTGTTCATTTTAGACAGTGCTTAGTTATACTGACTTCGTTACAACCTACGCATCTCTACTGAGTTGCGAACGATTGAAACTAGAGGATCAGATTATGTTTGGAAGTTATTCAATGGAGTCTGAGTTTAGGCTACACATAGTTTCATCCTGACTTTTTTGTTGCAATATAGCAAGCTGGAAAGAAGGTTATTTGGTTTCGAGACTGTAGTGTAGATCAATAAAGATAATTTTACGGTTGACTGAGAGTAAAGAACAAATTAGAAAAAGGACCTTGGTTTACCGGCAGAATATATAAAACATTTTTAAAAATAATGTAGAGTTATGTTAAAATAATATTATAAATGTTTGTGAATAACATAGATGAAAAATAACATACAAAACTCTACATTTAAGACACCAAGCATTTTTATTAAAACTTTAACAAGCGGGAATAGATGTATTTCTTAATTATATTTTTAAGAGAATATTTCAATACTATTCTTACTTTTATGAAATATTTTTATCTTATTTATTTGGCGAGAGGTTTTTTATTAAAATTTAAGTAAAGTGGTGGTAAAATAAGTGCTTTTCAACGTAATCATGTAGCCTACTGTATTTACAAAAACATATAATACCCCCGTTACAGCAGACCTGCATACTCAGCGAATTTCAAGTGCAAAATAACATATTTCAATCCAACATAGCGAGATTTGACATGTTTTGGTAAGCTCCATAAGAATAACATGGGGAATGAGTATGCAGGTTTGCTGCTACAAGTACATTAAAATGGGGTGGTTGTAAGTCATTATTTAGTAGATCTGAACTAGAAGAAGCTATTTATTAAGTTTTATCAAGATATGTTGAGAAAAACCCGAGATATAGAATTTTACTTATTTCCCATAAGGTTAACATTGGGACAACGTACTGTATTTACCACTTTCAATATCTCAGTAACCAATGGACATAGAGCAGTGATTCAGGATAATTAATTGTTTGTTTTTTTAGCTGAATTTAATGGTGCTAACAAAAATCGGATTATTTCTATTTTTTATGTAAAAAACTAAAAAAACATTTTTTCGGGGTTTATCCCCCCTTCCCCCCCTTCCGATGATATATAACTGGACTTTTGAACAAATAGTGTTTTTGACTTCTGGGGGCACCAAAACGAAAAGTTATAGTGGTCCCGGGCTTATGTCTTACCATGAGACCTACGGACGTTATGTTTACCGACATATAAATCTATTACTATAACTTCTTACTCTCAACCACCAATCGCGTCGGCTCGTTCTGGTCCAGGGAAGGGGTTTTAATGAGGTATTTAATTGTCATAGACGAGGCGTCGCCGTCGCGTCGCGGCGCGGCGGCGTCGAGAGTTTCCGTTAGAGAACACAAAAAACAGTTCTCTCTTCGTCCTTCTACGGCAGGAGCGGATCCGAAGTAGTTTTACGGCTCATAAAACGCATTTGATTTCTGTAACGAGCGGACGCAATCAACTTTTGGTTTATTACGTAATGAACTTTGATAAAAAAAACAAATTAACGTTAAAGAAGACTAGAGGACCCACGCTGCTCCGCAGCAGTAAATTTTGGCACTAAGACACGAAATCAACTCAAATCAAATAATTCTTCATTTACAAAATTAATATTACATGCAATGGATCTTTACAACTTCAATGTGACTTGCCCGACACTTGCCTCAGTTGAAAAAGAGGTGCATGTAGCTGGGCCCGGTTATGTTGGAATTTCAGAAAACCAATTAAACCACGATTTATTACCAAGTTGGTAATAATTTGTTCCACAAAGGAAAACGTAGGACTTTCATGAGATATTCTGTACTTAAGTTTTCGGGACAGCGACGTGTCAGCCCGGCACATACGACTTTACAAACTAACTATATACCATGCTAAAATACCCTCGTTGCAGACCTGCATACTCAGCGAATTTCATATGCAAAAGAACATAGTTCAAGCCAACACAGCGAGATTTGATGTGTTTTTTTGTAAGCTCCATAACATTAACATAGGGAATGAGTATACATCAGGTTTGCTGCCATGAAAATGGAAATATCGGGGATTTTAGACTATTATACATTAGATCTCATCTAGATGAAGACATAAACCAATTTTTATCAAGATGAATATGTTGACAAATAAGCAAGATAAAGAATTTTACTTATTACCCATAAGGTTAACATTGGGACAACGTACTGTGTTTACCACTTTCAATATCTCGGTAACCAATGGACATAGACCAGTGATTCAAAATCCTAAATTGTTCTTTTTTTATCTGAATTCAATGGTGCCAACACAAATTGGATAAATTTTGTTTTCCTATGTAAATATTCAAAAACCCACTTTAGGCGGGGGGTTATCCCCCTTTACCCCCCTTCCAGTGGTCCGATCGGGCTGGTTCACAAATTCGTCCAATTGATTACCACTTTACACGTCTGTACCAAATTTCATTACGATCAGACCATAAACGGACTCAGAAAAAGAAAACCTAATTTATATATACAATATATAAGATTTGTGTTGTTCGGAATTCAGCAGAGTGCTCCAGGAACATGTAAGGATCATAATAATCAATAGCTCAAATGAAAGCTGGTATTTCACTGAAGGTTCTTAGCAAATAGAAGGTTCTAAAACATATAGAATTACTTAATTAGAACTGGGGAAATATATCTTCAATTGAACTCATAATTCGGGAAATAATCAAATTTATGTTTTTTGTCGAGTAATACAGTATATTAATGAATGCCGATCCTTGATGGCAAATCTTTGCGTGTATACCTTTAATTTAAGACCTTATTTATGAAAATCGGTCGAGCAGAAGAGCCAAACAGACTCGGAATAGAAAAACCAAACCTTTTTTGTGTTGTTCGGAATTTAGCAGCGTGCTTCAGGTACGTCTGATCTTAACAATCAATAGCTGAAATGAAAGGTGGTATTTCGCTGAAGGTTCTTAGACCAAAACATACAGATTTACGTAATTGGAACTGGGGAAATATAACTTAAATTGAATTCAAAATCCCGGAAATAATAAAATTAATGTTTTTTGATCGTTTAATACAGTAGATAAACGAATGCCGATGCCTGATGGCAAATCTGTGCGTGCATACCTTTAATTTAAGACCTCAATTATGAAGATCGGTCGAGTAGAAGAGCCAAACGAACTTGGAAAAGGAAAACCATATTTAACTCCCATAAGAAATGTACAGGGAGGAAGTTGCTTTTGTGCATAACTCGAGTAATACGGCAGATAAATGAATGCGGTTGCTTGATGGCAAATCTGCGCTTGCATACCTTTAATTTAAGACCTCAATTACGAAAATCGGTTGAGTAGAAGAGCCGGACGGACTCGGAAAAGAAAAACCAAATTTTTTTAATATATAGATTCTTAACTTTTTAAGTTAAGAATTAATAAGGAATTGTTGAAAAATTTATTGTTTAAAATGACTCTACCGTAATCAACACTGAATCAGAGGAATGGAAACGCTGAATAATTATACAGGGTGTTTTTTTAAAAACGCAACCCATCTTTAAGATTGAATAATCTATGTGATAAATATGAAATGAGTGTTGTTTTATTGATCTTTACATCAATATCTAGGTCAATATTTAGGTCTAGGTTGATCTTTATACAACCTATAATTTTAGTTTGATTACATTTAGTTTACATTATGTGCTCAATCAGTCCGCCATTGGCATTTGTATAAAGTTAAGCTCTTTCAATCAAATTCCCGAACACGTGTTGCAAGGTGCCTCTTTGAATTTCTTGCACTAAATTTGTTATTTTTGTTTTGAGGTGCTGGATATCCTGTGAATTGTTTTCGTAGGCCTTACTTTTTATGTACCCCGAAATAAAATAATATAGTGGGGTCACATCCGGGGACCTTGGGGTAAATAATCCTTCACCGATAAAATCAAGTTTTGGGTTGCGTTTTTAATGTGTGTGTCTTTAAGCACGATAACTCGCGTGAAAATGGTCCGATCTGAATAAAATTTGCCACAGACATGTAAAGTAGTAATGAATTATCCTACGAAAACAATTCACAAGGTATTCAGCACCTCAAAACAAACATAACAAATTTAATGCAAGAAATTTAAAGAGGCACTGTTGAATACTTGATGTTTGAAAAGAATCAGATGATGTTAACTGTCACATGGGTTTTGTTTTTGTTTTTACTGAAAATGAATGAATTATGTACCAATGTAATCAAATAAAGTTTAATTTTTGTTAATTGTAATTCTCAAAATGATTTTGTATCCTACGGTCCTCCACAAGGTAAAATCTAATATAATAAGCCACAATACAAAATATTAGTCCTCCGGGCCGGATTTAGAACCACAATATGGAAAAAAGTCAAAGTTAAGATTCTCAAACTCCCAACACTATTTTACTTGAATCAAACTCTCATTTTCTCCTATCTATTTTTTATAAGTAATATTTATTGTGTTCCACATTTTTATTTGAAGTTTTATTCCTCTTGAAAGATGAAGTTTTCACTATTTAAAAGACAAAGTTCGCTAATCTCAAACTCACTTAATAGGATCAAAGGTCACAGTGAAAACCTTCTTACTGATGCGACAATACTTGAGGTAGGCAAAGAAGACATAAGTAAGCTAGCATTTTACGAAAGAGAAGCTAACAACGAGCACAATGATTTTAAATGTATTATTAAAGAAGTAATGTCTTGTGAGGAAATTGAGGGATTTGATGAAGAACAATTTTTAAACATCAAAGATGAAATTGCAGAGATTTTTCTCTCAATCCAGGTACTAACAAAACCATTCATTGACAAGGTTAATAATCTTCAAGTTAATGAACATGTTTCCTCAATTGGCATTGCTACTCAAAATTTAAAGTTACCTTCTCTTTCATTGAAAAAGTTTAATGGGTCCTCTGATCAGTGGCTATCATTTTACAATTTATTTGAGGCCTCTGTTGACATAAATTGTGAACTTGGAGATACTCAAAAAATGCAGTATCTTTTGTCATCCTTACAAGGGGAACCTTTGAATATGATAAAAAATCTCCAAACCACCCCTGAAAATTATCAGGTGGCTTGGAATATTCTCAAACAAAGGTATCAGAACAGTAGGAAAATTGTAAGGTTCCATGCAAATAGCATAATACAGTAGATTTACCACAAGTTGTATCTCCTCAAACAACCTAAGATCTTTTATCCCTCGGTTCCAAGAAAATGATCAGGCCTTGCTTGCACTTAAACATGACATCAAGAAGGATAACATTATCCTACCTTCTCTTTTGTTGAGAAAGTTAGATAATAATACTAGAAAAAAAGTTTGAAGATAGTAGACCAGACTCACAAAAGTTCCCTGACGCTACTGAATTAATGTATTTTTTGGAAAAAGAGTGCTCTCATTTGGAAGCTGCTAGTTTAACATGTAACCCTGGTTCAGTCCCTCAAAGTAATGTCTCATCTCAAAGCTCTCCTCTCAATATGAAAACAGGTAATCAGAAACATAACCGAACAGTACTTCTCTCTTCCCCTAAAGCACAATGTAAGTTTTGTTCAAGTTCTAACCACTCTATATATCACTGTCCAAGTTTCAAAGAGTTGTCTTCTCAAAATAAATATGATTTTGTAAAAGAAAAACACTTTTGCTTTAACTGCCTAGGCTCTGCCCACTCAGTCAAAGAATGCAAATCTACAAAGGTGTGTGCTTTTTGGAATAAGAGCATCATTCATTGCTTCACTTACCACAAAACCCAAACACTCTCTCTGAGACAACGTCAGGTTCTAATAAAGAACAAAACATTAACAAGTCCCATAAAAGCTCAAATACTTCAAAAAATGCAATAGTTTTTTTTTTTAATTGTCCTTCCTTCACATCCCAGGACGCTAGACCTAGCCCGGAACCGTTTTACACATTACTTCAGGCTAGGCCTAGTGGGTCACGGCATTATCACATAGCGAAAATGCCATTGGTGGCAAAAAAAATGCAAAAAAATGGCACGTAGAAAAAATGCAATAGTGGCACTCTCCCAAGCGGAAAATGGTTCCGACAGACCCACCACTATATTATTAGGCACCACTTTGGTACACATAACTACAAGTAATGGTAATTCTATGGTTATCAGAGCGGTAGTAGATTCAGCTTCCATGATTTCATGCATAACTGAGGAAACTGCTCGCTTACTTTCTCTTAAAAGGTCCTCTGACAAATACAAACAGGTTGACGGTCTTTCCTCGTGTCATATTAAAACTAAAGGTATATCTAATTTGAACATATCGGCTTTAAATGGCACTCAAGTGGTCAATGATCATCCTGTGGTAATTTTGGATCGAATTACTTCAAACTTACCTCACACCCAAGTTCCACAAGATGTCAAGCGAAATTTACTAATTTAGTCCATGCAGACCCAACCTTTGATTCTCCTATTAAAGTTGATATGCTATTGGGAGCCGATCTCTATGCAAAGATAATGATTGGAGACAGGTTTATTGTCAGTGACAATCTGCCAGCCGCCATGAACTCCGTTTTTGGCTATATTATTATAGGTTCATGTCCAGCACTTACATCTACAACTGAAGAACAAGACACTCTATGTGTTGGAATCACATCCCTATTCACTACCGATACTCATGATCTTCATCAAGCTGTACAAAGGTTTTGGACTCACGAAGAGCCACCATTAAAAGTAAAACCTACTCCAGATGATGTTTTTTGTGATAATCACTTTAGTGCGACTCATTCAAGAGGCTCGGCAGGCCGTTATATTGTACGACTGCCATTCAAGGAAGGTCATGCAAAAATAGAAGACACTTCACAGGTAGCAAAACAGAGGTTTGTCTCTCTGGAAAAGAAAAATTCAACTGTAACCCAGATTTAAAAAGGAAATATATCGATTGTATGAATGAGTTATTAGATTCAGGAGACATGGAACCTGCTACTTCAATCATTCACAACAACAAAGAATGTTTTTTTCCTGCCTCACCACGCTGTGATCAAAGAGGAATCGTCTTCAACCAAAGTTCGGACTGTCTTTGATGCAAGTATGCGATCCTCTACAGGAGTATCTCTCAATGACATTCTCCATGGAGGCTCTATGCTTAAAAAATCTCCCCTCTCTTTCAAGATGAGAAAAAAAATCTAAGTTTTGGTGAACCAAGGTGGTTCACAGGGGGGGGGGGAATGTTGAATACTTGATTTTGAAAAGAATCAGATGATGTTAACCGTCATATGGGTTTTGTTTTTGTTTATGTTTTTGTTTTACTGAAAATGAATGAATCATGTACCAATGTAATCAAATAAAGTTTAATTTTTGTTAATTGTAATTCTCAAAGTGATTTTGTATCCTACGGTCCTCCACAAGGTAAAATCTAATATAATAAGCCACAATACAAAATAGGCACCTTGCAACACGTGTTCGGGAATTTGATTGAAAGAGCATAACTTTATACAAATGCCAATGGCGGACTGTTTGAGCACATAATGTAAACTAAATGTGATCAAACTTAAATAATAGGTTGTATAAAATGTAAAGATCATTAAAACAATACTCATTACACATTCATATGTGCATTATTAAATCTTAAAAATGGGTTGCGTTTAAAAAAAACATACCCTGTACATATCGCCAAAATTAGACGAGTATCGAGGGTATTTTTTTCTTTTTCAGATGCTTTTTCAGAACCCTAATCAATACATTCACGCGCCCAGGACTCCAAACCGAAATAGGAATGTTGTGTTAGTTGTTTGCTCAAGAACAAAAATTGAAGTAGCAGAATTATACCTTTCGATAAGTAAGTGTGTGAATTGTTACGGTAAAAAGACATCTGTTTACAAAAGTGAAACTAAATGTTTCCCTAATTCACATATTTTTTCTTAATTTCTATCTTCATTGTAAGTATTGTATTGTAAGTAGTCTTATCAAATAAATGTCCTGAATCTTCTTTTAATAACACCAACAAATATAGAAATAATAATACAGTACATTTGAAAATTCTCTAAGCCTCAAACATTTTTGCCAATCAGCTTTGCAGGACCAGTCGCGTGCTGGACAAGTAGTTGCCAAGGCCAGTGGCGGTTGATGAGAGAAGAAAAGACGCGTTATTGGTGGACTGACGACGACGTGCTGAAGTTCTGGTGACAACAGGTCGCCCCGGGCCTCGGGGCGCTTCATAACACAGCGAACCAAACGATACTGTAAAGCAATATCTAAATACAGTAAATTGGCATGTATTTGCACATTGCCCTCCTAAACTCACAACGAGGAGTTGTAATGTTCTCCCTCGCTTGGACACATTATGTTGCCCTTGAACGTTCGTACACAACGTGCAAAAGCGTATTTTCATACTCGGACATTTGTTTTTACAAGACACCCAGTAATATTGTCCACAACGTCGACGTGCACCATAAGTATTGTCCTTTCTTCGGTAAACCTTCGGGAGGAGGTCAATGAAGTTATGTGTTATTTCATATCCCATAATCTCTGGATTTTTGCGCTGTCCTTATTTTTTCGAGAACATCGTATGAGCGTTTAAGTAGGCATACACTGTGCCATGGAGTTAGTGGTATGTCATGGTCATTCATTACATTACATTACTTGAAATGCTGGCGACCTACCCAGGTAGGTATTTTAAGCCAAGTATGAATGACATATGAGTGAAGGATGATTGAGGCGCGATCTTGTAGTTTTGTTCGACTGACTAAGGTCGACATGTTCCAGACAGGACTTTTCATTAATAGCCCAACAGCCAATGGCAACTAAGGGACCTACATTTTAACGTCGGATCCGAACCCCTATTTTGCCTGGTTATAATTTACGAAGTGGTCTAATTATGAGGACGGTCCTATGAACGTAGTATTCAATAGTGCGGACGTTAATCCCCACTAAGGGACACCGCGTCCACAAGACCATACCATACAATAATTTTCCACAATTTATACCATAACTATTCACAACTATACCATAAATATCCACAATTCGTGACCTCCAAGTAGCTGGGTTACAGGACACGCCACAGTCCCAGTCATATTTGAATTAGATCCCCTCGTCCCACACTATTGACCATTCACGGCACTTTTTCCTCCCACCTCTCAATGCAGTATTAAATAGTCATTTGCAGTATTTTTTCTTGGCAAAGATTAATTAATTTATTAAAGTTGATTACACTTTAAAAAAAGTTTTGTATTGAGTTGTTTGCAAATTTATTCTTGATCACCCAATAATATTCGATGAAAATAAAGTAATGACATTAACTGTGAAAAATGCAAAATAATTACTGTAGTATGTGACTGATGGCAGCTCGCGCTTCCAGCCTAGTTAGCTGCTGACTCATTTGCCTGTTTGCGATGCGAGACACCGCTAAAAGCCGCCTGCTTCAATGCCCCGACCTTGGACATGTGTCTGCAGTCTCGCCCGGGCCTCCGACACCAGCTTTCCGGCACTGTGAGGTCGGAGGAGGATTGACAAGGGCGTAGAGGGAGTGTAAAATAAGAATGGTTTAGAGAAATATTTGTACAACTTTACTTGTAGAATGATAGTAGCCTAAAACTGTAAAGATAACTTACAATGGAGGGCGTTATACGTGATGTTGTACGCTAAACGCGCTGTAATGTTTATCACATATATGCAAACCATTTACCCCCGAACCAGGAAAGCGCTCTCCACGCTCTGACGGAGTGAAGGTCAGCAGGAACCTGCCAGAGAGAGGATGCATGTTAGCTTTGAATTAACATCTGGTCGGCCATTATGAAACTGAGGTATAACGAAATATTTGGTCATATTCAAATAGATTACTGGCCATCACACAATACCCCCATCGTCGATCGGATCGCCAATAGCCGAATGCAGCAACTGAGGAAACGAAGCTGACTACTATTGACTAACTTCGATCAGTCTAATTGAAAACCCAATAAGATAAGTGAGTGTGGAGTTGTCGAACCAGTAAACTCCCGCTAACCCAGGATTTTCAGTACAGTAAACTAGACTTACCCATCGATACTGATCAGCAACGAGGGCACTTCCAAACAGATTTTTAAAATTAATTATAGCTCCTAGCTCCCCGCTACAGGTTATTTAGCGTGTCCGCGAACGCGATGCCTTCGGGCCGTCCGTCGCGTCGGCCGTCGTGTTAGCCAACACAAGAATAAACAACTTGTGCTAGTGCTGTACTCGTACTGTAAATAGTGAAAAGTCACTTGTAAATAATGAAAAGTGACTTGTATATAGGATAAATATAGCAGTTTTTCTTCCTGACCTGAAGATACCACAACTGTGGCGAAATGCAACTTCCCAAGAACAAAGGCACATACAAGGTAATTGTAAGCTAAATCGTGATTACTGTACTCATAATTCGCCTTGGTGTCTGAACCTGCGAGGTGATTTACAATAAGTAAATGTAAAACAGCGCCGAAAACGTCCTTGGGAAGGTGAATACGTGAATGGATTGTTTATCAAGGTTCCTTCACAACCTATTCACCTGTTGCAATCCTTGCATCATCGCGTACGGCGCCAACTAACATACTACGATCGATTGAGCATCACTAAGTCGCATTATTAACAACTATTGTTATTATTCTGAAATTCATCTTTCCTGAGTATTTAGTGCGGACACTATCTGTATTCTTTCTTTGCAATACCCTTGATTTTAACAATGACAATGACTCTCACGAACGTAGCTTAGTTGACGGAAATTTATTAATGCGGAGTTGAAAAAATTCTCGTATATCGAAAGAGCATAGAATGAGTATAGTTAAAAAAAATATCGTCCATTTCCATTTGGCATGCGGCTAAAAATGTAACCTTGAGTGACAGTTTTAGCATCTTGTAATGTAGGCCTGCACATCCTCTCGTCAAATTCAATCTTCTCCTCGCAAGATGGAGGTCTATCACCTCTTAAAATGAAATAAACTGCCCCAAACCGTAACAAATTTCAGTTTAGTAAGAACCTGACAACAATATTGACAACTCCAAAAGGTTAAAGGTAGAATCTAATAATTATTTTACCTTGTACAAATTAAAAAGTAGGCATTTTAAGCTGTTGTATAACCTATACTACTCACGTCTTTCACTCATCTTTGCCTTAAAATACCCTAGTTGGCTTCTTATGTCGTAATTGAAACAAAATGTTCCTAAAAAATAAAAACCCAATGATATATGTTTTAATCCTTTTCCGTGATTTCAAATTTACAAAAAAAAACTAAAGTAAATTGCTAAATTGCTAATGCAAGCGAAACGCCACAAAAAAACCACTAACGTAACAATAACATTTGAGACTACCGGGATTGCGTTGTATACCGTACAACGTCAGGAAACGTTACGCATCTACGCTGGCACCTGTGTTGAAATTCGCCTCGGTCCCTCCGAGCATGCGTCTGAAGGACTACACGGTTTTCTCCAGACCATTTATCGCTCCCACGAGAGATAAGCCACTTTGTTCTATGAATCTTTCCTCTGTCGCAGGTTGTTCTGCTCCTGCTAGCGACTTGTGCGACAGTCGCAGTCGCCGCCAGGATGGAGGTGTCGGACGAAGCCATCGATATGGCGCTCAAGGACAAGCGGTACTTCGAGCGTCAGCTGAAGTGCGCGCTGGGCGAGGGCGTGTGCGACCCCGTCGGCCGGCGGCTCAAGAGTGAGTACTCGTGCGATGGAGACGAAGAAGCTAATCTTCGTGTGTTCGGTAGCAATATAGGTTGTGAAAGTGGAGAATAGAGACAGTCATTTGTCAGAGGACACTACTTTGACGTGCTAAATGGCTTCATTTTTCATCCTCTACATGTGGGGGTGACGATTTTACTCCTTTTCAGGGAATAAATAATCAAAATTTCAGTCAATTAACAAAAACTTCATTGGAAATGGTCTGAAATTTCTCTGATTTAAAGGCACTCTATAGACTACACTCTCGCAGTTGCAAGCAGCCTATTTACTCTTAGGAAACTTCAGTGCACCTTCACTAATCCCATGATGTCTAGCATGTCAAATGTATAATCGTAGCGATTTATAGCTGATACCCGACCGGCGCGGCGAAAGTGAGGTTATAGAACCGTTATGTAGCTGATGGTGACGTCACGATATCTGGGTCAAGGTGGACCACTGCTTCCTCTGGGTCAGACGTGACGCACACGCGCCAGACAGTACAGGGTGGACCGGTGAAATTGTATGTGTTTAGATAATGGTGGTGGTGTACGAGATCAATTGATATTCTCAAATTCTTTCAGTAAATATCTACGAGGCATGAGTCGGATACACCATCCAGTCTAAAGGATATTCTGCTTCTATTGCTTATTATGATCGTTATTATTAAAGAGTATTTAGACACATAAGGCTAAGATTCGCAATTAAACGCACACAGTGTTGCGAGTATCCAGCCGCACTGACAAATTCTTCCACATCCCAGACCTAGGTTTCAAAATTGTCCTCGTAGCTCAGACATTCTAGGGATTTTGGCGATAGTGTGTTCTTGAATGATTACATCTTTGAATTATGATTGAAGTTTAATTAATTAGATCCGCCTATAACAGAAAAACCAACTAAACTTTACAGTTGTGATCATAAAACAATATCATGGCTATCATGGCTGTCATGGCTGATTTGCCACGATTGTAAAAGTGGAATCTTAAATGATCTCCGGACCTAGTCAGTGGCTTTTCCCACAAAACGAATGCTTTTTATACATAAAATAAAAGCTAATTACAGAAGTAAGAAGTGGTGGCGGTGTTTCAGCGTTCGCGCCGCTGGTGCTGCGCGGCGCCTGCCCCCAGTGCTCGCCCAAGGAGACGGAGCAGATCAAGCGCGTGCTCAGCCACATCCAGCGCCACCACCCCAAGGAGTGGGCCAAGATCATCAAACAGTATTCCAGTTCGTAGTCCTAGTTTAGTTTGTTGTTATTTTTATTAAATATATTTTTGTTTTCATAAATTTTTATTTTAACCCTGAAAATGGTGTACAGTATTTTTAGACGGTTATAGCAAATTTTCCCAAAAGTGCTAAAATACCTACTTGAGTAGGTCGCCATTTCAAGAAAAGTATAAAGTATTTAAATTAATTATGCCCATGACAAGGACCCTTCTTTCTAATCATGAAAAAATCTCATCTCCTGGGCCACTGCCCTACTCCAAACACTAGCCCTGGGTTCGCCACTTTGTTTACAAACAAAGGTCAAGGGGAGATAAATCCCCCTTATCTCCCTCCGTATTTACATCACTGTGTAGGCCTGCTTAAATATGTTTTACTGTTAATTCGCTGAAAACTGCCCATGTAGTGTTTTTTGTTAATTTTTACGATTTTACATCACTGATGCAAGAGGAATATTGTACACTCCAACCCTGAGAAGTGAGGAAACCCATTATAATTCTTGGAAATTTGTAGAGTCACAGAGTCACAGAGAAAATAATGGGTATACACTAGATTCATTGCACCCTTCAATGTCACTGCCACGACCGATTTGTAAACAGGGTCCGAAGCAGTGTACAAACGAGCCCTTAAATGAGACTGAAAACAAGGTGGAGCGGCGAAGCAAGCGGCGAGTCAAGCTGCGCTGTTCTTGATAATGCATGTAGTATAATCAACGCTTAGTGAAGCGTCCAACTGCGGTGTGCGTTAGCTCATTGGACTACCTGCATTATAGAAAACAGCGCCGCTAGACTCGCCCCTAGCACCGGTCTGACACTTAAATGGAGCCAAGTGATAAGCTTATTGGAGCGGGTTAGTTCGAAACACTTTAGTTAGATGTCGTTGTAAAAACATGGTTTTCTTCTTCCTCACTTAAAACCACGATAACGATCTGCTAACTTCCTATTCCGTTTCCCCTGATTTTCTGTCACGACGTGTACACAACCAAAACGAGTTGGAATTAATTTGAGTGTGGGAAAATACCTAAAGTACGTTTGTTACTAGTGTAAGTTGTTTCGCGAAATACTGTACTGCGTGATTCATATTGTGCTTAAAGCTATTGATAGAAAATGAATACGTAGATGTTTACATAAAAGCACTTAATAAAAATTAACTAAATTAATTTTTATTAAGTGCTTTTATGTAAACATCTACGTATTTATTTTCTATCAATCGCTTTAAGCACAATATGAATCACTCAGTACAGCATTTCGCGAAACAACTTGCTCTAGCGGCAAACGTACTTAATCAATTTAATCTGAACAAATCGCTAAAGTCATTAAAATTGAAAGTCTAGCAAACAAAACAAGAAAACGAAAATATTAACAAAGCAGACGACGACGATCGATATATCGCATCGACGACGATCGATAAATCGCATCGATCTTTTTAGTTCGTAACACTTTTATCAGACAGCGCTACTGTTCCCTTACCACCGAGTTAACATGGAAGTGACAACTCTTTACGAAGTTCATTATTACTCCCCCTAGATCCAAACTAGCCGCTCCAATATGTTTTCACCTTAACTGATTTACTGCTAGATCAAACAGTTTCTCCCGCTTACGTATTAACTGGTGCGACTATGGTTCCATCTCGAGTTAAAGATCAAAGGAGAACAAAAACTAGAAAGTATATCCCCGCTTCACGCACAATGTCCACTTTCTATAATGATTACCGGAAGTAGGGAACATCGTAGACAGTAGCTACGTAGCTACGCATACCGGAAGACGGAAGTATAGAATATCCAAAACATTAGCCACAGAGGAAAATCGCGAAAGGCTTTAGTGTATAGTTGTGACGTATGCTGAGCGATTTGGGCGCCATATCCGCTCCATTGTTGAGGGTCGGTGACTCTATCGTCTACAACACGGTATGTGGGCGACGGCGACGTTGCCCAACACGTCAATGTGAAGAGTTGCACCTGAGCATCACCAGCCTGTCACGCAGTTTTATTTGAAAAACTTCCTACATTAGGGTAGATGTATTGAGTACTAGGCATCTTTTGGGGATTTCCCCTGAAAACGGGGTAATTATTATACTTCTCTCCATGAGGGTAAAATAAAAAATAGTATTAGACAACGTATTGTGTTTAGCACTTCCAATATCTAAGAAAAGGATTCAGGTAGAATAAAAATCCAAAATGCTAAATTGTTTATTTTCTTAGGCAGAATCCAATTTTTTAAATAAAATTCGCATAAAATTAATAAAAAGATATTAAATTCTAGAAATAAACTTTTTGTTTAAAAAAAACTCCTTAGAGCTAACCAATTGTGCTGATTTTCCAACTCAAAGTAATATTTGTCGCTCTACACTACACTTATGTGCCAAATTTCATCGGGATTGTTCCTTTTTTTACAAAAGTTATCGTGCCTACAGACAGATATGCATGAATATTAACGAACAGTGTTTTTGGGGTCCAGGGGCATCAAAATGGAAATTTATTCATTTTGAAGCCTTCCGGAATTGGTATAAATATAACAGATTACGTACCTGACGTCCACATTTCCTTAGTACATCTTCATCTTAATTCCAATGTTAATTTTTGTTTGGTACTACTTTAAACTAATATTATGTTTTATCTTATTGTTTCTGGGTCATTTCTATGTGTAACTTTTTTGGAATAAATGAATTTGATTTGATTTGATCTGTTGACTAGTTTTGACTGGCATGTACACTGTATAGTAGTCACCATCAAAACAGATCGTTAAATTAATCCATTTAATTTTGTTAGTTTTTTTAAACAACACGAACAACAAAGAATTAAATATTATCGAGTACATAGCGGTAGTGAATGGCTACAGCAGTTCCAAAGTCAATTAAACAGAGGAAATTATGCTCAACTGTATACATTTATTACTATATACAGGATTAAACCTCCTCATAACAACAGCACATCAGATAACAAACGATCTATCTGTCACCATTGAATATAGTAACAGCATTGATTATATATAGCCTACAACATAAAATAAAAAATAACTAAAACAAAACTAGCCTACAAGAAATAACTAAAATCGCACGGCCTAACTTTAGCCTACAATACTTCAAACAAAACTGAAGAAAAACTATAATAAAAAAGAAAGAATAACGAATAAGAAAAACTGGATAAAAATTGCACCTAACAACAACTCTAAAGATTGAACTGGGACTCTAACTCTACTGGGTCTGGGACTTATAAAATTAGGTGTTCAGACTATCCTAACTACTATGTAGGCCACATCGACCATTTGTACTATGTGGTCGATGGTAGGCCAGGCCGGAAGATAGTTCAAAAAACGCTTTCCAGAACATCTACCCAAACCAAAACTTGCCGAACTAAAGTCTAAATTTGCCGAACACTTGCTAAATCCAAACTACAAAGTAGATACAGCTTTAATGAAAATGGTTAAATTCTTCATGACTGTTGAAGGGCTTCATGTTGGATACACTCGAAGAATTCAAAATATACAAAACCACAAAATCAGATCCTCACAACATGTTGAATGAAAAACTTAATTAGTGTTCATACCAACTTTTTTTATTATTATTATTTTATAAAAAAGGTGATGGCCTCTTTTCTACCTTGCCTTTGCCACGCCTATATAGGCTATTGATCTTGTGCGTGTTGTCAAGAAAATTCAAGGAGTGAGCTGGTACAGTACAAGGGTGAACAGTACTGCTAAAAGTATGTGACAAGCTCGAGTCTCGAACCTGCGACGCTTTGAGGCCACAGTTCCGAGGTCGAGTGCACCTACCAACTGCACCACCAATTAAAACCACTGATGCACTTACCTATTAAATACCATATTATATTATTTAGGTAACAGCACTGACTTTATAACTAAAATATTTTTTCATTATATCAATGGTAACAATAATGTTGGCAGCAGAAGTCCTGTCCTGGAGGAACAGTTGATAAGCGGGGCGGCGTTGGCTAAAGTTGTTAAATACACTGAAAAAACTCTATGGTAATAGGAATATGTAAGATGGGTAAAATCAACCAAACACTACGGTCACTATTTGACCAACCAAACTACAGTTGTAACCCATAACTTAAGGTTGAATTTTTTATGGTAGTAATAACTGTAATAAAGTACCTTACCTTAGTATAGTTATTTTAGTTTACCATATCAGTCCCCTAAGGCAATGGTTACCTTACTTAAGGTTACCTTTAAGGTTGATTTTACCTATTTTGAGGTTAAGTTATGGTTTCAATTACCTTACATACTATTACATATTTTGGCATGTTTAGCCATAAAAGGAATGATTTAACTGTCAAAACTCGTCAAAAAATTAATAAATTTATAAATTAATATATAATATTAGCCTTACATTTGATTTTCATGAATAAAAAATATGGCGACTCCGCTGGGATTCGAACCCTGGAACTCTCACTCTATCGACCCTGCGCCTACATCCTAACCTAACCTAACCTAACCTAGCCTACGCCTTTAACCACTCGGCCAATTCGACTTGTGGGTGACACGGCATAACTTGGGATGTAATCAAGGATATTAGTGGTTTTACTGTCCAGTCAATAATATAACCCACGGGTACTAGAAAAAATCATTAACTATGGTATTCATAATCAAACCTGAAATAATTGAACTTAGAGTGTTAAACGTGTTTCATTATTACAAGTTTAAAGTGGTCAATACTGTAACTTACAAATAAATAAAGTACGGTAGTTATATTCACTGAGCTCTAATCTGGAGTCGCCAGTCTGTGTTTAAAAAACGTGCCGCTGACTCCGCTGTGTTTTTAATTGTTTTGTTGGTGGGACAGTGATAATACAGTAGAGCGCCGATAATCCGAAGTAATTGGGGACAAGGGGTGTTCGGATAACTGAATATTCGGATAATCGAACATGAAAAGACAAAATTTAAAAATTATATATGTAATGTAAATTTTACTAGTAAAAAGGCTAAAAAATGATCAAACAAAAATTATTCTTATAATTTTATTATGAAATCGATCAGAATACATGGGTATAAATTTTTAAAGAACAATTTATCACCCATAGATACAGTACACTGTATACTTATTATTTAGAAAAAAAGTCCAATATTTGTGTTTGGTTTAACCCTGACACTTTTTTTGGCGCGCAAATTTGGATTGCTTGAGAATCATGTTCAAAATATGAATTTACGGCGTTCGGTTAACCGACGGTTCGGATGACCGACGTTCGGATAATCGGCCCTCTACTGTATTCATAATTTAAGTCAATGTTAATTTTGAGAGATTTCCTTTTCAGTTCTATTATCATTGTTTTAAAGTACATTACAAGTTAAAACCAGGTGTCAAACGTAACTTTTAAATCTTGGGTGATGTTTTTATGAGAAGTAACTATTTTTTTAAGTGGTTTAGAAAAAAAGGGCTAAATGTCATTAAAAATAAATTTGGTTATTTAATAATTATAATTATTCCACGTCGCATTGTGTGGAACGAAATCGTTGCTACAAACGTGAATCATAAAACACGATTGCAACACTGAAAAGAGTCACTTTCGCTCCTAGTGATGAATTGAATAGGTACTATACTAATGAATCATTAATGAAATTTATTATAAACCATTTAAAGTCTTCGTAATTAATTTTTCAAGCTTAAAGTAGTCTATACTTGAACGTACAAATAAAGTAGTAATTACTATATTACTTTCCATTAATATCATGGAATTTGTAAAAACAACCTTAAGTATTTGGTTATCAATACCACAATTTCATTCTACAGTAGTCATTACCTTATTACGGTACTTATTACCTTATTAAATTAACTTTAAGGAATGTGTAAAACAACCGTAACTTTGTGGTAACATGTACAGATATTTCATTGTTATTGTACAAATAACTTTAGTAAGGTTGAAAATAAGGTTAACCTTAAAAAAATATTGTAAAATCAACCATAGAGTTTTTTCCGTGTATTTGACCAGTTCAGTGACGTCTGCAGGCTGGCGATTTGTGTTAAATGTGAATGTGTAAAGTACTTAATATCATTAACTTAATGTGATCATGTTGTTTTAAAAAACTTATGAAATTTAGAGGATTAATGTAACGTGCTGTTGTGATGACTACGTGCTATTCGAAACAAGTCAACAAAGTTGTACTTATTAAGGAGTTGTGGACATCAAGGTATGTAATCTGTTACAAAATAAAAAAATACGTGATCCTGATGGTCCTATGCTTAGGTCATACTAGCTACAGTAGAGCGCCGATTATCCGAACTAATTGGGGACAAGGGGTGTTCGGATAACTGAATATTCGGATAATCGAACATGAAAAGACAACTTTTTAAAATTATATATGTAATGTAATTCTTAGTAGTAAAAAGGCTAAACAATTATCAAACAAAAATTATTCACGTAATTTTATTATGAAATCTATCAGAATACATTGATATCCCGGCGCAATGGGAGTTTCGGTTGGCGTGCGAATTTGAATTGCTTGAGAATCATGTTCAAAATATGAATTATTACGGCGTTCGGTTAACCGACGGTTCGGATGACCGACGTTCGGATAATCGGCGCTCTACTGTACTTCCCTTTGGGGGAAATTTGCTAAAACAAGGAGATACTAGTATGATAGTGTTAGCGCCTACATACACATTGGAACAGTCAGTCAAACTGCTGGGCTGAGTGTTGGGATCGAGCAACTCGACCAACCATACATCCAACTCAACATACAAGCAACCTATGGTACTGTAAAATCGCCCGATCCCCTCCAGCCCAAACACGATTGAACATTTTGCCAAGCACCCATTGATTCACACGTGTGGAGATCTTTAAGAAGAATTTATTGTTTACCTATTAATCGGCGGGGTTGGTTGGCAATTTTGTTGATGTAAAGCAAAGAGCACAAAAAAATTCCTGAAAATCAAAATCCAGCCTCAAATTTGAATTAATTTATGGAATTTATGCCTAAAAGCATGGATTAGGTTAACAATTCTAATCTTAATTACTTTTTGGGGGAGAGCCCCATACCCCCTTAACTTGGGGGGGGTAACTCATACCCCTCAGGCATAGAGGTAATTATAAACCTCCCTAGAGACAGAGAGCCCCAGTTGTATTTGGCACATATTTTGATAGAAAACAATTTTCATTTCATGGACGAAAAAAATACAAAACGTTTAAATGCAGGCTCCACGTTGAAAATCCAGCCAAGTTTGATTTAAATTTTCCTCACTTAGTGTCTCTGCTGCTAATCTGCCACTCTAGTGCCATGAAGGTGACTACTAGAGAGGTGGGAACTACTAACTGTCCTCCTTCCTTTTAGCTAGCTCTCTTTTGTGGCAGCCGCATAAACTTGTTTTGATGCATTTCAAATAGAATGACCGAGGTAATATAAGTTCACTCCATTAGGAAACACTTCTCTGTTCCTTTATTAGTTGCCAAAATTTGGGAATCGGAAGTTTTCATGCTTGGATAAGAAAAACAATATTAAGAAATACAGAGTATATTTCGGAACTTCTACCATTTTACAAACAATCTACCAAAGACAGGGCATGTATTTAGATCTTCAAAGGTAGAAATATTAAGTAAAAAAACGGTTTGTTATTTACATTTAAATACATGTAATACATATTTAAGTATTCTAACATGACACTATACACAAACACTTGCTAATTTTTAAGTCCTTGCATATTAATTTGGTGTTTAAAATACTTTACACCTCACTACCATATTGTATGGGTTGACTTCTCAAAAAGCATAAGCTTTTTTATGTTAATGTAACACAACATACACGAGTGTTTCTACTCTCATAACACGGTCTGAGTATACACTATATAAAAAAGATTTTCAAAGGCAACCAAGCTGAAAAAATTACCGGGCTGATTTTCCTTGTGTTTGATGGTTGGGAAACCTCCTTTGCTGTGCCATTTTGGATTTTTTGTTAAGGTGAGCTTGAGTACCTTGAGGCAATGATCTTCAAGTAAAAAATGAAACATCGGCACACTTAGCCACTATATTTCTTACACAAGGTTAATCAACTTTACATACCATAGCTAGGAGTCTTTGCACAACTGTGATAGTTCGTTGAGGGTTATGGGGTTGTCCAAGGCCGAAGTTAAAAACCAGGCCATGCTGCAGCGATCCCAGCGCTGCGCCACGTCACACAAGTAGGCAGGGAACTAACATCCCATTTTACATTTTATCACTATACTCAATTCCACATTCACCCTTCAGTATGGAATTGACATAAGCCATGTATTTCAAATGGCAACTTAGTTTGTACTAGCCATATTAAATAATTATCAGCTGATGATTTTTGCTATCAAATGATACGAATTTAGTAAAAAAATACACTAGTAAAGTAAAGTAAAATTAAATACACTCATCAAATGTATTAAATAGCAATCTCTCATAAGGCCTGTACAGAAAGGTGAATGTGGAGGAACATCAAGTATCAGGGCCGGCGACAGGGGGGGCAGGGGGGGGCAAATGCATAGGGGCCCGGGCTCGCAGGGGGCCCGGAAACACCAAATACCCCCGTCGCAGCAAACCTGCGTACTCAGCGAATTCTCAATAAAAAAACAATAACTAATCAATACTAATAAAAATAATATCCCCCGTTGCAGCAGACCTGCATATTCAGCGAATTTCAAATGCAAAACAACATATTTCAATCCAACATAGCAAGATTTGACATGTTTTGGTAAGCTCCATAAGAATAACATGGGGAATGAGTATGCAGGTTTGCTGCTACAGGAATATTAAAACTGGGTGGTTCTAATTCAATATTTAGTAGATCTGAACTAGAAGAAGCTATTTACCAAGTTTTAACAAGATATGTTGAGAAATAATCGAGATTTAGAATTTTTCTTACTTCCCATAAGGTTAACATTGGGACAACGTACTGTGTTTACCACTTTCAATATCTCAGTAACCAATGGACATAGAGCAGTGATTCAAAATACTAAATTGTTTGTTTTTTGAGCTGAATTCAATGGTGCCCACAAAAATTTGATAAATTTTATTTTTCTGTGTGTAAAACTCAAAAAACCCATTTTTGGGGGGTTTATCCCCCTTTACCCCCCCTTCCGGTGGTCCGATCGGACTGGTTCACGAACTCGTCCAATTGATTACCACTTTACATGTCCGTACCAAATTTCATAAAGATCGGACCATTTTTGCGGCCGCTATCGTGCTAACAGACACATAGATATATATAAAAATTCGAACGAATAGTGTTTTTTGCTTCTGGGGGCCCCAAAACAAAAAGTTACAGTGGTCCCGAGCTTAGATCTAACCATGAGACCTACGGTAATAGCTTCTTCCCTATAGGGGAAATTCGCTAAAATCAATAATAATAAAAACATTTTGCTGCCCTGATACTAAAAAAGATGGCAAAAAACGTGGAAATAACTTGGAGACCAATTAGTAGGGTAAAAAGAAGGTCATAAGATGTCTTCTTAGTGATTATGTAGGCTATGTTTTGCGACAGGAGGCAACCGTGTTTTTTTGGTTCCTTATGACCTACTGAATGCAAAAATCGTGTTTGCCACCTTCAAAAATTTTGGAGGTACCAGAAATCCAATATGGCGGACAATATAGCTTAATAATATTAAAAGCTTAGTATTTTTTGCCTATTCCTCACTACATTTGATATAAATTCGTCAATTTTAACATATACATAGTTGTAAGATGGGAAACACTTAATATTGGTTAAATACACACATCCGGTCGCCATATTGGATCCGCCATATTGGATATAAGTTATTTTTTTGAAACGTAAATATAGGGTTGTGACATATCATTTCAAACTGCTTTATGACGACAAACACATTGCTGCAAACCATTTTTCAAAATCTCATTCTGTTCGTAAGATATTAGTAAATTGTTTAATAAATTAATCGTAATTTTAGCGAATTTCTCTTACAGGCAATAAGCGATTACCGGAGGTCTCAAGGTAAGCCGGAACTATCATAGCGTTTTGTTTTGGGACCCCCAGAAGCAAAAAACACAGTTTGACTAAATTTAAAGATGCATAGTGCCTGATCGGATCACCGGAAGGGGGGTTAAAGGGGAAGAACCCCCCCAAAAATGAGTTTATTTTAGATTTTTTCTTAAAAAATAAAAATAATCCATTTTTTTGTTTACTTAATTTAATTTAGCTCGAAAAAACAAACAATTTAGAATTTTAATCATCGCTTTATGTCTATTGGTTACTGAGATACTGTAAGTGGTAAAAACAGTACGTTGTCCCAATGTTAACCTTATGGGAAACAAGTAAAATTCTATAATTTGCTTATTTTTCAACATATTTTAATAAAACTTGGTTTTTGGCTTCATTATGATGAGATCTAATGTATATTATTCTAAAATTCCCAATAATTACATTTTTGTGGCAGCAAACCTGCATACTCATTCCCCATGTTATCCTTATGGTAAATAAAAATTCTACATCTTCTTGTAATGTGGTTTTCCATATCCTGTTACAATAAAGTGTTTAATTTTTTTTGTTCATTGTATGTAATAACTATTCCTTCTCTGTAAAGTAAATAGATCAAATAGAAATAGAAAATACCCCCTTTGCAGAAGACCTGCATACTCAGCGGATTTCAAATGTTAAATAACATATTTCAATCCATCATAGCGAGTAAAGACATGTGTTTGTAAGCTCCAAAAGAATAGCATGGGGAATGTGTATGCTGG
The DNA here is from genome assembly GCA_035578135.1 of Flexamia atlantica. NCBI lineage: Eukaryota > Metazoa > Arthropoda > Insecta > Hemiptera > Cicadellidae > Flexamia > Flexamia atlantica. The sequence goes on along the minus strand of JAQJVK010000005.1, from coordinate 50,023,186 downwards.
TTTGCTGCCACAAAAATGTAATTATTGGGAATTACATTAGATCTCATCATAATGAAGCCAAAAACCAAGTTTTATTAAAATATGTTGAAAAATAAGCGAAATATAGAATTTTACTTGTTTCCCATAAGGTTAACATTGGGACAACGTACTGTTTTTACCACTTAAAGTATCTCGGTAACCAATAGACATAAAGCGATGATTGAAGTACTAAATTGTTTGTTTTTTCGAGCTAAATTCAATCGAGTAAACAAAAAAATGGATTATTTTTATTTTTTATGAAAAAATCTAAGATAAACTCATTTTTGGGGGGTTCTTCCCCTTTACCCCCCCTTCCGGTGATCCGATCAGGCTCTATGCATCTTTAAATTTAGTCAAACTGTGTTTTTTGCTTCTGGGGGTCCCAAAACAAAACGTTATGATGGTTCCGGCTTACCTTGAGACCTCCGGTAATCGCTTATTGCCTGTAAGAGAAATTTGCTAAAATTACGATTCATTTATTAAACAATTTACTAATATCTTACGAACGGAATGAGATTTTGAAAAATGGTTTGCAGCAATGTGTTTGTCATCATAAAGCAGTTTGAAATGATATGTCACAACCCTATATTTACATTAAAAAAAAAACTTATATCCAATATGGCGGATCCAATATGGCGACCGGATGTGTATTTAACCAATATTAAGTGTTTCCCATCTTACAACTATGTATATGTTACAATTGACGAATTTATATCAAATGTAGTGACGCAAAAAATACTAAGCTTTTAAAATTATTAAGCTATATTGTCCGTCATCTTGGATTTCTGGTACCTCCAAAATTTTTGAAGGTGGCAAACACGATTTTTGCATTCTGTAGGTCATAAGGAACAAAAAAACACGGTTGCCACCTGTCGCAAAACATAGCCTACATAATGATAACTTATGACCTGATTTTTACCCTACTAAATGGACTTAAAGCAACGACTCATGATACAAAATTGTTTGATTTTTCAAGCTGAATCCAATGGTGACAACAACAATTTAATTAATTTCATTTTTCAATTTGAAAAAGCCAAAAAACCCATTTTTGGGGGGTAAAAGTAGCTTTTTCCCCACTTTGGATATGTCGATCTGGCCGGTTTACGAACTCATCCAAGAGAACCTAGTTTTACATGTGTGTACAAAATTTTGTCACCATCGGACGATTTTTACGAGAGTTATCGTGCTAAAAGATACTCAAAAAATGAAAATTATATTCCCCATATAAGCCAATGTTAAATTTTGAAAGAAATTGTGATTTTTGGAGGTAAAAATGCATTTCCATAATAAACTCACTTGATATCCAGAAAGTAGACATAAAAAGCTATCAATTGTTATAAAAATAAATATGATTCGCTGAGGTTACCCAGAACGAATATTTTTTGTCCATTCGTTAAAACTATGGTAATAGCTTATTTTTATGGAAATTCGCTAAAATGGGCCCGAAATGGCTAAAAAAGACCCAAAAGCACACCAAACCAGTATAAAAAAGGTTGCCAGGTCTCAGGGCCCGGGTAGTCGAGCATCTCGGTTGAGTATGTACTGAAAGTGTAACGCATTTTGACTTTTGATTGTTGTTGGGGGCACATTGGAGATGACCAAAACCGATGTTGTCGCCCTCTCAGCAGGTGCACAACTTAGGGGGGGAAAATAGGGGGGAAGTAGGGGGAGGGCGCACTCTAAAGAAGCGCTCATATCTCGCAAACTAGACCCGATAGAAACATGCTATAAGCGGCATTCGATTACACACGCTACCCTCCAAAAAAATTGTTATTATGAAAAACCCCGTATCTGCTATATAAATAGAGCTATTTATCATTTTATTTTAATTTATTGAAATTAAACACGCAATTACGTTAAATTGTTAATACAAAACCTTCAAACAATAAATATTTTTGTTTGAAGGCTTTTTAAATGAAAAAAAACATATTTTTAAGTTTTGTTAGTAATCTGAACCCTAATTTTAAAATCATGGAACTTTATTTTCATAACTTTATAGTAAAAAAAAATCAAAACAAGTACATTACAATATGAACAAGACAAAACATACAGCTGACTTTGAACAGGTGATAGGAAGCAAGCAGTACCACAGTTGGAAATAAGATTTGTTAATGAACTTCAACATAAACCTTGTAATTGGCAAGAAACGCTCAATACTATTATCTAGTTCTGACCGCACTCTATAGTACATTGCATTAGTGACGTTCGTGAAGACTGAGTTTAGTCTTCGTTGATTCTAGATCAATGGAAACTTTTGACTTGAACAAAGAAAAACTCACTGACAACAAAAACATAGTGTCAGTTCCTAAGGCCAGCGTGTTGGGCCTTAGGGCTCCAGTGTTTTCCTTGGAGCATTTTAAAGGTAAAGGTATGTTTGAAAGGCATGTGAATGAAACACACAGTATAAATTGTTATTCTTATCTATTAATGAATAGCATTAACATTAACAATAAATATTATTGTTTGAAGGTTTTTCATTAACAATTTAATGTAATTGTGTGTTTAATTTAAATAAATTAAAACAAAATGTTAAATAGCTCAATTTATGTAGCAGATACGGGGTTTTTCGTCAAACAATTGTTTTAGAGGATAACGTGTGTAATCGAATGCCGCTTATAGCATGTTTCTATCACGTCTAATTCGCGAGATATGAGCGCTTCTTTAGAGTGCGCCCTCCCCCTACTTCCCCCCTCCCCCATAAGTTGTGCACCTGCTGAGAGGGCGACAACATCGGTTTTGATCATCTCCAATGTGCCCCCAACAAGAATCAAACGTCAAAATGTGTTACACTTTCAGTGCATACTCAACCCCCTATAGGTGCTGGACTATGGGGTTGTAGACTGCACAGGGGCCCGAAAATCCTGTCGCCGGGCCTGTCAAGTATTACTTGTTTATTTGCGTTTTAATATTTTGTTTTGAAAGTAACTGATGAGCAGCACAGCTGTTTGTCCTGAGCCAGACTCAGCCTGCCTACTTGTTTGATGTCATAAAAATTTTGCAGCATGGCTTGCATTTTTAGAGTGGCCTTGGTCTGACGTTAACGTGTATTTGGATTAAGTTTTGATGATTTGTAAGGGAAATTCAAAAGGGCTGATATCCCTGTGATTGTCAGCCAAAATCACAAGCTGTCGGTTTTGAAAATGTCCTGAATTTCAGATCATGGCACTCGAATCTTGCACTCCAGAATAGGACAAGTATTTTGCAATTATTGCAAGAAGCCTAAAATAAAAAAGTTAAAAAGGATTTTTTACAAAATTAGGTTTTTTGAGTTATTTTTAAAAGATAATGTTAAAAACAATTCAGTTTATGAGTGGTTTTATGCAGTAGCATAGCCAAGCAGTTTGAAGAATGTAAAAGAAATTAATTGACAATATAATGGAAGAAATGAGAGGTAACTTGATCTCTTCTTTGTTGATATTGTGGTTTAACTCTTTCACAGAGAAAAAACTACTTCATTATACGCTAAATTTACTTATTTTTTTAGTTTCTCACTTTTGGATGGTAATTTAACTTTAGATACAGAATCCATCTATCGTTAGGGATGTTAATTTCGATTAATGAACTGCCACATTCAAAATCTTTCATTCAAATCACATTTGAATTTTCAAACAAGTTTTTCGAACCTGCTATTTTAAATACTTTGGTTCATACAGAGGACAAAAGAAAATCCTAAGGGAATTCGAATTCAGCAAATATACATAAAAACTCTTTTATTTGACACAACGATCTTTAAAAATAAATCCAGTTGTAAACTGAGATCTCTGATTTCCTTTTGTATACTTAAATAAATTCATTCCCAAGTTAGTTACTTTTAGAATCATGTGAGGGGTTTCAACAAATATATGTTTTGTTCACAAGTTTTGTCACTATAATCTAGCCATGTTGCCCCACCTCCCCGACTGAAGGTGTAGTCCAAAGATTTACTCCCAGTCTCAATTTGAGCCAAGTCTTGTTGATGACCGATTATGCATTTCATTGTAACAGCAATTCAAAATTGCCATGTCCATTTAAAATCCTGCCACATGGGTTTGACATGATAATGAGGCTTCTTTCTGTTATCTGCCATTTGCAAATACTTTCTAAAATCTAAAACAACAATTACAAAAAGGAGGTTATCACTTATGGTCAGACAAGGGTTGTACAGGACCGATCTGAAAAAGTCCCACTTTGGGCGGTAAAGTTTTGTAAAGTTGCTGCTGCTGCACGGGGGCGGGCGTCTCATCGACATGGATCAGCAACACCTTTGTCTGTGATGGGATTTTTCCACATCGCATGTTTTGTAAGGCATGTCTAGTTTTCAAAGGTCTCACAATAATCTCTTTCTTCCTCCTCTGGACACAAACTCAACATGGAGTTAACTTTTAACACCGCAAAACACTATTGGAATTAGCTTGTAAAGCGAATTAATAAATTGAGTGATGTGTCGGCAACAAGACTTGGCCCAAATTGAGACCAGGAGTGGGGGTTCAGATCGCTCACTCAGTCTCGGTTCTTGTTGTTGGGGCAACTGGGCTAGATGTAGTGAAAAAATGTTCTATACTTTCTGGGCGACCCTTGTACTTTATCAAACACTAAAACAATCCCTTTGACTTTACAACTGCTCACAAGGACACAATCCTCCTTCAGAATCACATAGGTGCATACACAGTTGAGCCAGGAATCAAAGTCAAAGGTTTTTCCCAAGACCATAGAGTTTTTTTGTAAGTGTAATTTGAGTATTAATGTTATGAAACTTGTGAATTGACTATCAAAAGTGTCATCAAGCGAAAAGAAAAATTTACTTTGGAAAACATAATAACCAAGGAAACAAAAATAACACATAACAAATAGTTATTCTTTTTTAAAATCTTAAAGCAAAAATTATCATGTTTGTTCTGTTTTGGCTCAGAGACTGTATTCAGCCTTTTTATTAGAGAATATTTGTCTCCATCCTGAATTATGATTACAACTAATTGTATCACTAAAGTCAATGAACACATTTTGCCACTACCAATATAATAGTCCAGCACAGCACTCTTTATCGAGTAAACAACAAAAATTAATTGAGTTAAAATTGCCAAAGTTTGGGGGAAAGTAATTAAAAAAAATTTTTGAGTAAGAGCAAAGAATTACCAACCCAAATTATTACATTTTAGAACTTCTGTGTGGGTAAAATTTAAAAAGTTCAAATGCTGGATAAAAAACCAAACTACTAACATTATCATTAAAAATCCAAGCAAAGATTATTTGTTCAATAATTGTGTTTCTTATAAAAACCACAAAATAAAAAGTTACTTTTACATACTTGAACAAGGAACAATGACTTACAGATGCCTAGAAGGAATAGTATATAATGCAACTAGGACCGAAAATGAGGTTTTGCGGGTTCGAGATCATGTTTAAAATTTGAGATGAAGTCAAGAATTTGAAATGATCGAGAGCTGCAAAACCCTTTCAGACGAGGTGCAAACAGTATCTTTCACCACACTAATCAATAAAATCAACATAAAACATTTAAAATCTGAATATGTAGTTGACACACTTGAAAACGAAACTCTGAAATCATGAGCGATATATCATGGTGGCTAAGCAATCACAAAAATGAAAATAAAATATGATGGCCAATAGCCTTTGTTGGAACCTACTGCATGCCTTACAGTTATGTGATGATCACACTTGTTTCAGCAAACGATCAGCTGACTTTAGGCCCTAGGGCCAAAACTTTTCGGACCTCTTACAAAAGAGAGCTGTTGTGTAAAAATATGAAGTATGCAAAACAGATGATTTTGTCAAAGTGTGATGGAAAAAAATTACTTATCTACTTTGGTAACACCCACCATTGATTGTTAATGATTATTTATTCCAGCAATTAGCCCTTGACAAACAAATCATAAACCTGAAACATAATCAAGAATGTAGTAAAATAATGAAAAAGAGAATACAATCATATCATAGATACTTCAGCCAACATAACAATATTCATGAAGAGGGTTGGTTACTCTATTAATTCAATGAAAATTCAGCTGGATAATGTTGAATTTTCACAAGTGCGAAGACAACCTTTTAGTGCAAAAAAATCTATAAGTTTGAAAAATGATTGCATGAAGTACTGATATTTTGAAATATAATAAAAAAAAGACTGGAAAAATTATGTCATCTTTGCTATTACAGATTGAAACGCCTACTACATTGAAAAAGGTACATTATAGATAATGAAATCAGTATTTCATATAAGAATATTACATATAAAAACAACACCCAATAAACCCTTAAAATATTGAGCATACGATCTAAAGCCATTACTTCAACAAAGTAATATTAATAATTATCACATAATTATGGTTAAATAATAAATATAAAGCGAGTATAACACAAGTATGTTCTCTCTGTACAAAATATACAATGCAAATGATATAATATACAACATAGTTACATTCAAAACAATTTAAATGCACCACAGGAAAATTTAACAATACAACTTAGTTAAATAACCAAATACTGCCACTGATGGATTTCACCCAATGGCCTATATATCACAATAAATTCATTGTTTTAAATTAATATTATAGAATTTTATACATATAAACTTTAAAAAAATTATAAAATTCTAAAAAGCATAAAATCTATTATCACATAAACATTTTATTATTTGATTCATTGAAAATGACTGAGTATAAAACTAACCTGACTTAAAAACATTGGTTTCTTAAAAAGACAAAGTTACTGTTTACAGTAATAATGTAGAAACACCTATATAAAAAATATCATGTAAAATTTAGGTTCCTGTTATAAAAAACAGGAAAATTGGAAATGTAATCAAAGTGGTACATAAAAAAACATAATATATAATTTGCTTCGCTAGGATCCAAAGAAAACTATTTTGAGGTTTGAGAAAATAAAATTAGTACAGTAGGACTCAGCAAATACAGAAAATGAGATTAACACTTAGTAAGACTACTAATGAAAAAAAATTGTACACAATTCCCATTGCAGACTTTAACTGCATAGAAAAATCATAAAAAATTCTTTTTCAACTGTTAGTATGATTAATTTCAACTCTAACATGAATATTTTTTTTCTACTGACTAGGTAATCTCATTATATAAATCAGTATCCTTATCCTGGCTGAAAAGCAAATTGACACATTAACCGACAGAACAATCACAGCATTAAACATTGCAAAAGAGTACTGCCTACATAATGATTTGATCTTGAATGAAGCAAAAACACAACAAATAATTTTCACAACAAAAACAGAAAATCTGGAAGGGACCCCGGGACTCAAGACAACAGATACCGCCAAATACCTAGGTATCACGGTTGATAGCAAACTTTCATGGAATCCACAGGTCGACATAGTGTGTTCAAACTCAGCTCAAGTGTGTATGTAATCAGGAGGATCAAACAAATCAGTACCATCGAAGCAGCCAAAGTTGCCTACTTTGCGCTATTTGAATCAACCTTGAGGTATGGGCTTATCACTTGGGGAGGGACCACGGTAACCAACATGCAAAGAGTCCTAGTTGTGCAAAAATGAGCCATCAGGGCCATAAAAGGGTTAACCCAATTAGAAAGCTGCAGAGAACACTTCAAGGAGCTCAAGATCCTCACTGTAGTATCCCTCTATATCTTACAAACAACATTATACACACTCAACACAGACAATGCCAGACTTGCAGACCATCACCACTACAACACCAGAAACGGACAAAACTTTGCTCTACAGACACACCGTCTCAGTTTGTTTGAAAAAAAACCCTCTTATCGAGGAGCGAGGTTTTTTAACCTGCTTCCAGAAGAACTAAGAAGCCACACACCAAATCATTTCGAGAAAGCAATGACAGAGTGGTTGCTGGAGCATTCCTTCTACTCATTAGAGGAATTCTACAACTGGAAAACCTGAAACTGGAATACCTGAAGAACAACCAAGGCATAACATCACACCAGCATTCTTTTTTCTATTAATTTTGATTTTTAGATACAAACCATGTTTGTAGATTCTTTTAACTTACAGAACACACTATTGTATTGACCCTATTGTATTTCTCCAAGAAATTTCAATAAAGAATATTGACTATTGACTAGTAAAACTTGAACAGATGAATTTAAATAATAGGAAATGTATTTTGCCAGTACACATAAGATGTTTCTAGTTTGACCTTCTCTAACCTTTAAATGGCAGAGATAGAAGCACAAGATGTAGTAAAGCTTCTTCAGCACTCAAGAGAGCTGGACTGCCATAGAGGTTAATTCAAGATAGAAGTCTAAAGAATAAATATGATTGGACATTAATATAAAGTTAAAAACAATTATTTATATTTCTGTGCCAGTGGTTCTTACTTTCTTAATAGAAAGAATACACTCGTATAAGAAAAAAATTAATTGAACACATACTGTTGACTAGGGGCATGTCAGTATTAGAGCATTAAGTTTTTTTCAAGCCGAGTTCAAACTACTCGACTCCATTTAAAGTCAGTCAAAAGTTCATTTTTATTCCTTTCTAAAAGTTAAAGTTAGTCCTACGCTTTGTAAATTATTTTTTATTTTTACTTTAACCCTTAAAAATATATTACAAATTCAATTTATAATGAACAAGTGCATAAATGCAAGTGTCTCTAAGAGAGTAACTCAAAGAAAAAATGTATGCTGATATGCTTAATGAAACATTGAGTCAGGGAAGGAAGGTTTTTAAAAACGGCCTGAGTTTTGGGCATTCTTTTTGAAAACACTGGGTAGGCCTTGCTGAGTTAATCCTGAAGGAGACATAACATTATATCCTTGAGCAAAAGTTTTATTAAACTAGTTGGTAATTTTAAATATTTTCTATAATTTGAGAAAACCTTCAAGTTGAATGACTTAAAAATATTACATTTTGTTTGATTAACAATAATAATTTCTGACCATGGGCCAATTTTGGTAATAATATTTGTGGGTGACAGCTCACCTAACGTTTGAGGTACTGAATGCTCAAATTAACAATTCAAGCACCTGTTTAAATGGTACATTTTAAGGGCAATTGAAAATCAACCGATTAAATCAAGTTGCCAAAAACTATTTTTTATGTAACATAAAACCTTTTTTAATTTTTTTTTAATTGTGAAAAGTAGCAATCTATTAATATGAAACTCGCTGGAATACTATTATTGATTATCGCTAGGAAAACATTTTGAGAGCCAAACAATGTTACCAAACATATAGCATTACTTTTTATTTTTTCCTTTTTTTTGGCTGATTTGGTTTTAACATCTAGCATTACTTTTTATTTTTTCCTTTTTTTTTGCTAATTTGGTTTTCATGAAAACCAAATCAGCCAAAAAAAGCAAAAATTAAAAAGTAATGCTAGATGAAAAATTTATCCCTCCAAATAATCCACCAAACCTCAGGGTGTGCCAGGCACCTCTTGGCACCCCCAAGAATCCGCACATGTTTTTGACATGAAAATTATATGAAAATAAGATAACTATTACATTCTGATCAAAAAAAAAACTCAAAACTAGCGAAGAGGTTTTTAGAGGATTGACTCGACTTAGAAATCACTACTAGCAGCACATACCCTAATGTTGACAAAAAATTTGTGATCTCTCACACTTATGTCTATATAATAACCTGTAAGCAAACTAAATCCAATATCTCACCACTCACTTCATTGTGAATCAGATAATATCGAGAGGAGATCAAGTGCTTGCATACCTCACTATTAATTTCTTTCTTTTAGAAGGGCGCTAATCAAGAAAATATTGACAACAAAGGTTAGAGATTAAGAACTGTCATATCCATAATTATTATAAATTCTAAAGTAAAACTATAGGTAAATAGATTTTGCTGGAAGCTAAGAAGTAGGAAACAAAACAAAACTACACAAACAAGACTGTTCTGCAACTTAAAATAAACTTTTGAGATTGGTTTTGTTAAAATTATGGACCTAGACATTAAGCTTAGAATGAAATACAAAGGCGAATAGGGTCTACCAGATTTCACATCTGAAATTCCTGACTTTTCCCAACCACTGGAAAAAATGGACATTACCTCCTACAATGAATACTTGAGTACAATCTTCATACGTTGGAATATTATTTGCTGGCTGTAATGCTTGCTGGCTGGAGATTTGCTGACAGTGGAAAGGCTGAACTATATTACAGCTCAATATGACCAAGAGATTCTCCACTGCGGTGTAAAATACAAAGATTTGACGGCCACAATGGGTCTGTGAAATTTTCTGGCTGCAATATGACTGTATCATGTAATGGCCATGAAAAGGGCAGGCGATTTTCCAGATACAAGACGATTGAGAGCCACAATACGATCAGCCACACAATGACCGAGATTACATGGTTGAGAACATGAAATTTAATCTCAACAAGGCCGTAGCCAACGGGGAGGGGTTAGGGGGTCAAAACCCCCCGAAATTGATGGAATAGCCTTGAAATAGTAGCCAATGAGGGGGGTCAGGGGGTTAAAACCCCCCCCCCCGAAATTGTAGAAATAGCTGGGGGGGGGGCAAATGTATAGGGGCCCGGGCTTGCAGGGGGTCCGAGAACAGGGCAAAAAGGGTCCGAAATGACAATAAAGGGGTCAAAAGTACACGTAAGTAAAAAAAAAAGGTCGCCAGATTTTAGGGCCCGAAAATGCTGTCGTCGGGCCTGCCCAAAACAACCCCCCCCCCAAAAATATTTCCTGGCTACGGCTTTGAATCTCAATGTAACCTTAAGATGTGATGGCTGCAGTATAGTTGAGATACGATCAGCCAAAAACGACCGAGATTTGACGGCCATGATGTTGCAAGAAGAACTGCTGTTCGCAATGGGACCAAGGAATTTCTCAGCCACAATAAGATCAAGCAATTTTTGGCCGTGAAGAAATTGAGCGATTTTCTTGTCGCAATACGACTGGGAGGTCGCAGCGACTGGCTGCAAGAAAAGCGAGCAATTCGTTGAATGCAGTGGGGCCAAGAGGTTTGCCGGCTGCCAAAAAATGAAATATTTTCGGCTGCAATCAGACTGAAAGATGAGGCTGAAAAGACCGATAGACTTAACAGCTGCGAAGAGAGCAAGAGATTTAATGGCCATGATGCAACTGAGATTTACCGGCCAAGAGATAATAGCAATATGACTGAAAGATGTGAAATACGTGTAAAGAGCGAGAGACTTCTCGGCCATGAAACAAGCAAGCGATTTTTCAGCTCTAATACGACCAAGAGATACGACCAAGAGATTTGCCGGCGGCGGTATAAACAACAGGTTTCCAGTCACGATATGTTTAGAAATTTGTCTGCCTTGATTCGATCAAGAGATTCCCCAGCAGTTAGCTATAATAACGAAGAAAACTACTAATTCGTTTTGTTTTTCAGCCAAATTTGAATATCTCAACCAAAACTTGAAATTCATTATTTCCTGGCTGTTCCTGACTATATGAAATCCTCAGTATTTTCCTGACATTTCCCCAATTCCCTGGTAGTCACCCTAAAAGTGTTGAAATGGTTGGATTAAATAAAAACTTTGTGATAACATAGGTCAGGGAAGATGCACCACCAGTAATTGTTGTGTAGTAAACAATACAAAAACAAAATTGTTATAAATTTTGATTTGTATATCATTAAAAAGTAATAAAAAATATAGATATGTATACTTAATTGCACCTAAACAACAAAAGAAAACTAAAAAAAAAAAAAACATAAAATATAATTTGTTTGATGAGAATAAAATGTTGTTTTGGATCCAGCTGACTGTATAAATGTCTCAAAGCATGGCACCGCTGTGGCTACATCATGTCAGGTGGCGGGTGGGGGGCAGCCTCTCACTATCTGATCATCTCCAAGTACTTCTGCTTATGTTTGCTCAGCATTTCCGTTACTGTTACCAGCTTCTTCAACGATGTCTGCAAAAAATCATTGTTAACAACCTTATTTTTGGGTAGAATTTACAATTTTTTCACTAACTTTAATACTATAATTATAAAAATACAGGGTGTTTTTTTTTAATGTAACCCATTTTTAAGATTGAATAATACACATATAAAAATGAAATGACTATTGTTTTGTTCATCTTTATATTTGATAAAACCTATTTTTAAGTTTGATCATATTGAGCTTACATTATATGTTCAAACAATCTGCCATTGCCATTCAAACAAAGTTGTGCTCTCTCCATCAAATTCCTGAACACGCTTTGCAAAGTACCTCCTTGAATTTATTGTACTAAATCTGTTATGTTTGTTTTGAGGTGCTGGATATCCTGTGAATTGTTTTCGTAGGCCTTACTTTTATGTATTCCCAAAGAAAATAATATTGTGGGGTCAAATCCAGGGATCTTAGGGGGAAATAATCCTTCACTGATAAAATAAAGTTTTGGGTTGCATTTGAAAAAAACACCCAGTATATGTGTACCACAAATCAACGACAGGGTGTCTACCAAATTTCATATATGTAATTCCCGACATTTACCAGAATTTTCCCGACAATTTAAAAAAATTCCCGACCATTGGAAACATGACCATTGCCTCCTATAATGAATATTGAGAACGATATTTGTAAATAAATACATTTAGATGGCTACAATGCAAGCGAAAGATCGCCAAAAGATGAGCAAGATGACTGCGATAAGTCCAACAGATTTACCAGCCGTAATGCGACCGAGATTCCCGGCTGCGGAAAGAACAAGCGATTTTCCGGCCGCGTTGTGACCAAGAGATTCTCCGGCCGTGGTATAAACGACTGAGATTTGACAGCCACGATGCGACAGAGAGATTTGCCGCCGCAATACGCCCGAATCATGTAACGGCTATGAAAAGAGTAAGCGACACAATACGATCAAGAAACAATCGGCCACCCGACAACTGAAAAACAAGCAAAAGATTTCTGGCCGCAAGAAGTCCAAAAGATTTGCAAGCCATATTGTAAATTACAATATCTCTGGCTTTGAAACAAATTAGCGATTTTCTTGTCGCAATACAACCGAGAGATATAACGGCCACAAAAAGAGCAAGGAACTCATCTGCCGCAAATCGACCGAAAAAAGTTTCATTCCTAAAATGAGTTAGCGACTTTCCGGCCACATTATGATCGAGGTCTAATGGCCGCAAAATGAATAAGGTTCTCATCGGCCGCAATGCGACCAAGAGATTTGCCTACCGCAAAGCAAGCGAAAGATTTCCGATCCCAACGAGACCGAAAATCTTGCCGGCCATGGTATAAATGATAGATATTCCGTCTGCCAAAAGATCGAGCGATTTTCTTATCGCAATACGACCAAGAGATGTGACGGCCGCGAAAAGAGCAAAAAATTTGTCTACCACAGACGACCAAAAAATGTTTTGGTCCCAAAATGAGTGAGCGATTTTCTGGCCGCAATACGACCGAGAGGTCTAACGCTCGCTAAAAGAGGGATGAAGTCATCGGCCGAGGTGCAACCACGAGATTTGCCGGCCGCCAAACAAGCGGAAGATTTCCAGCCACAATAGAAGAGAAAGATGTGATGGCTGTGAAAAGAGCGACAGATTTGACGGCTGCAAAGAGAGCGAGATATCTGACGGCCCCAATGTGACCGAGGGGTTTGCTGACCCCAAAACGTCCGAGGAATTTGCCGGCCGGGTTATAGATATTCTGGCCTTCATGTGGCCAATAGCTGTGAAAGCCATGAAAAGAGCGCACGATTTTAAGGTAGTAATACTAACGAGAGATGTGTCGGCCGCGTAAAGAGCGAGATCTTCGGTCGCGTAAAGAGCGAGATACTTGTCGGCCGCATAAAGAGCGAGAGACTTGTCGGCCTCGTGGAGTGAGACTTTTCGGCCGCAAAACAAGCGAGCGTTTTTACAGCTGTATTAGGACCGAGAAACTTGCGGCAGCGAAATAAGCGACAGCTTTTCTGGTCGTGATATAGCTAAAATTTGTCTGCTGCGATTCGTTTGAGAGATTTGCCGGCCGAGGCGATGACAATAACGAAGAAAACTGCTATTTCGTTTTGTTTTATAGCCAAATTCGAACTTCCCGACCAAAAGTTCCAAATTCTCATAACTATAATTTAAGAAACAATCGGCATGTTGAACAGCACAACTTACAGTTTTTTGAAAAGAAAACTAGTTTCATTGGCACAAAGTTTTTATTTGGTTTGCCTAAAAATATTTTTGATGTAACTGATTTTGATACTTTTAAGAAACTTCTAAAGGAATATTTGCTGACAAAATCCCTTTACTCATTTCAAGAATTTTGGAATTTAAGAAGTACAACATAAAATAATTTTAAATTTACTAAACATTCCCTACAAAAACAACTTAAAAAAAACAAAAAAAAAATAAAAAGATTACTTTATTAAAATTGTATTATTTATGTTAGAGATAGTTTAAGTTAGCTATGTTATTTTCTTGACGCTATTCTATGTATTGTAAATACTGTCTGCATGAATAAAGATTATTTGAATTGAATTGAATTGAATTGAGTTGAAATTCATTACTTTTTCCCGACTATTCCCGACCTTACAAAATCCTCGACATTTTCCCGAATTTTCCCGAATTCCCGACTGGTAGACACCCTGAACGAGCAAGTTTGATATATCAAAAAATATGTAATTCGATTCAATTCAAAATATCTTTATATGTTAAATATCACATAACATGATGTACAAAAAATAGCAATAGAGGGGGGCAAAGCAAAAAATTATTATATCAAGGGATTTTTAATATTGTGGTTCTTCATATCTTCTTTAAGGCAGCTTCTTCATATAGCCCTTCCATAAAAAATACATGTAAAATTTGATTTAAAATACATTTCAAAGGGGGCGACGCTCTTTGATCTTAATGAATGCTAGAGGTGTGTCGATATCCGAAAATTCGGATCGGATTGGATATCCGAATCCGATCTGAGGGTTTTATAACCATCCGGTAAGACTGACTGGATATCCAACTATTTTGGATAGGCAGTATATTTTATACGGTAAAACCACTAGATGCGCACATTTTAATGTTTGGAAGACTGCAACAAATAATAAATGATCGTCACAACCTTGTCAACGATCAGTATGGCAAAGGAACGCAGACGTCCAGTCGGCATCGCTTTCAGAACGTAATACTTATAAATACTGAACATAACAAGTTAATAATCAAAATCATTTACATCGAAAGTTATCGTATTTATTGGTTGCAGACTAACAATAATGTCTGTGTAAACAACAATTATTTAAGAGATTAAATTTAGCTAAACAAATAACTGAATGATGTCCGTACAAAATGTTTATTAGTTCATCAATAACTCGACAATTTAATGTCTACAATTGCCAGCATAAACTTATTATTTATTTATTTATTACATTTTACATTGAAGCGGCAACTGTATTCGATCCGACACACTTGTAATAGTCTCTCTCGGTAATGTTCATTCGAAAGTCGAAAGTTCTACATGTGTTGCCAGATTTTGTAAAAACCACACAACTATCGTATGCCCCGTTTATACTTAATTTGTTTTTCAGATAACTCTTCATATAATATCGAACCTAGATAAATTACCAAAACTTAATTCGTTTCATAACTATTCAACTAGAAAGGGCAACCAGCTGGCATATAATAAACATAATTTATCAATTTACAAAAAATTACCTTCATATAACGGCATACAAATTACAATAATTTACCCGAAAATTTACAAAGTATAACTGACTTTAATTTATTTAAGGAACACTTAAAAAATATTTCTTGTCAACAGACCATTATATAGAATGGAGGATTTTTTCTCATTTCTTTGATAATTATAAGAAGAGGCTAAAAATAGTTCTAATGAATTTTGGAAAATAGTCTTAAGAAAGGACTTTTTCTTGTTGTTGATCATATAATATTTACTGACACCATTCTGTAATTCTGTACTTGTATGAATAAAGAAATTTTGATTTGATTTGATTTGCTTCCCCAACAGGCCATTACGGTCTTTGTAGTCAAGCCACTTAACCACAAAAATAACACTGAATTTCGTTGTCAAGTCATCAATAGTTTTTTATTTAATGCAAAATGTATAGGCTAGGTACTAAGCAGTAGTTGTACAACTGTCTCAGTGGGATACCTCCATTGAATGAATACTCCGTAAAATAACTGTTACAGTTTAAAGCAATAATGTTTTTGCATTCTGAATAAAATCATTAAAATCAAAGTATTTAACACATTAACTTTGCATATAAAGGAATTATAAGTGAAAATTTAAATTTTCTATTAATATTTACACAGCATTTTCTGACGGCGCAAATTTTAGGGTAGCGTAATTATCTGAATCCGAAAACTATCCAATCCGAACGTGTTGGTATCCAATTTGAAACCGATCCAAAAATCTGCTGTACGCACACCTCTAATGAATAAAAAATTTCCCTTTTTTACCTTTTAACCTCCTCCTTTGTCATTGACCCTCATGGTTGAGAGAATAGACTGGGTAATTTTACATACACAAACTTCACACAAAACTTTGTAGGCGGACAAGCAGCATGCACCCCCCTACTCCAGGTTGTCCTCCAAAAACTTATAGTAAGGTCTCTCTTTGAGAAGGTCCTTTACCGCCCACCCAAACCTCCTGTCGACCAGCAGGATTTTATGAAAATATATTCATAGAATCCTGAAGAAAATTCCAGTTATTTGACACCTCAATTTACACTGTATATTGCAAACAGAGACAGATACGTAATTATTTGCATGGATTATATCCGTGATGCCCTTATGATCCTACCGAAAACTTTGAGAGAGTCCCTCTGTCGTACGCTCTGTCATACGTACTTGCTGATAGTTCCATCTTTTTCAACTAGATTAAAGGACCTATTGGAACAGACTTTGTTTGTAGGTTATTCTATACATATTTACCAAAACTGTTGTTGCTCTTATGTTGTCAACTGTACGTCAGGCGGAAATAGCAGTGTTTTATGTTTTAACGGTATGCCGGGTTTATTTTTCCTGCTGGAAAGCGCTGAAATGTTAAGTGGAGGTATTCACACATTTGCCCTTTATATGAAATGTTACTACTATAATTTTTGTTGCACATGTGCGATGCCAGTTGCGCACCTGAGTCTTGCTGAGGGCCTGCAGCTCCTTTAGGTGGGAGACGCAGATGTGGTGTAGCGTGCCGAGGTCCCGTGCCGGGTCGCCCTTCACTCTCTCTCCCTCCGACTCCGGCCGCTCCACCTGGTTCTGAACACAACGTCTCTGCCGGTTAAAAAAGGTACATTTTAAACCAGATTTATTTGAACCCCCAATGTGAAGGGTTCATCTAAATAAAGTTTAAAGTGTACGACCCAAGTCTAAATCCGATTATGAAAAAAGTAAGGGAATTTTAAGAACAGGAATAGGTCAGAAGCCTTCCCAGACATACACAGAACCATGCCCCAAATAAATTAGATTTTACATGTTCACAAAATACTTCTGTAAGCAGAATCAGAATGTATCAGCTGTTTTACTTAAAAAAAAGTCTATCGGCGGGAGTTCACTACATTCGAACAAGGGTGAATCTGACTTGCTTTCTCATTTAGTGAACAATTTTCTTCATTAAGCTTTATGAGAGTAACTTAGAAATGAGTCTTGCCGAACACAACATAACATATTCGTATTGGCCTGACTCACCCTTGCTCAATAATAGTGAACTCCCACCACTAATTAAAAAAACTCTAAATTAAAACAGACTTGGAAATTATACAACAAAGGCTTATAAGATACATAATTTAAATGTTCACACAATACTCCATTTCAACAGTTGTGGTACCTGACTGATTAGTGAAACCCCGGTCCTGCAATTGCGGTCTCCTGATCCCCTAGATGCCATGGCATATGAAATAAAGTATATATATCTTTTTCAATCGAGGGTGGCGGCCTCTTTTTACCTTGCATTTTCCTCCCCACATGGGCCTCAGGCCTGTGCCGGGGAGTGAGGTGCAAACCAAGGAGTGAGCTGGTACAGTACAAGGATGAACAGTACTGCTAAAAAGTATGTGGCATTATCGGGACTCGATCCTGCGACGCTGCCACCACAGAACCGGGGCTGAATGCGCTACCAACTGCGTCACCGACTCACTGATATGGCACTGTTTGTACCTACCATGACTAGTCATGGTATTGAAACCATGAAGACCAAATTGCCAAATTAGCCTCCATGGTAGTGGTGGTATTGAAAGTTCTGTGGATAAACATAAGGAAAATAGGCATACCAAGATATATCTGATCAGAGGATAAGCATTAACCAACTAATTGGTTTTCAAGTTATTTTGTTAATAGATATTGAAATATTTTGCACTCGGTTGCAAAATACATCCAAAACCAAGGGGAAAATACATCCAAATATTTCCAAAACAAGGGGAATGAAATGTTTCAGCCCCTGGGATTAATTTTTTGCCTTTGTCACTTCACAGCAGACAGTCATCACTTCACAACAAATTAACATCGTTATCGCTTCATGACAAACTGATATTGTCATCACATTGCGGCAAACGACATTGTCATTGCATCGCCATAACATTGACATCACGTTGCAAATTTCATAGCTTCACGGCAAATTAAAATCAACGTCATGCTTTTGGGCCAGTACATAATTATAGTGCAACAGCAAATAATATCGTCATCACGTTGGAGCAAATTAAATTTTTTCACTTACTGTAAAAGAAATATAACTGTCCTTAAGACCTCAATGAGTGTTAATAAATACTAAGCTTAAGTATTCAAATTCTGAAAGTACTTTGGACATAGAACGTAATTTGATCATAGATCGTAATCTCAAATGCTTTATTTTATTTTGTGCTTTTGGTCAAAGCCAAACATAAATAACAATCTATGTCTTCCCCTGTGCACTTATTGCACAGTAAGGTGTCACATTGGTTCACCCCTGAGGGAGGAACCGATCCAAAACAGTTATTTTCCAATCTAAAAGAGATCAATTTTTTTCTTTACAGTTACTTGATTAATTTGTTCAACATATTTATACTTAAGAACTTTAAAGATTTGTTATTAATTACTAAAAAAAAAATAAATAATAAGCGAAATTAAAAAGGCTACTGTATTTCCTTTCTTTAAATTCAAATAAATCAAATTTCATATCTTTTTGTACTAAACAGTCTAGATCCGAAATAGAACCAGCTCTTTTTTTAGATAATTCAGACTTGAATCAAGTTGAAAATACTAAATTCCTTGGATTGATAGTAGATCAAAATTTAAGTTGGGATGACCATGTTGATCATGTTGTTAAAAAAATGTCATCAGGTCTTTTCACTTTACGACAAATGGTAAAGGTTTGTAACATTGATACCCTTAAAGCAATATACTTTTCACTAATAAATTAACACATGTCCTATGGTATAGCTATGTATGGAGCTACAACTAAGAAAAATTTAGACCGAATTCTTCTCCAACAAAAAAAAGTTTTAAGGATAATATTTAATATTAAGAAAAAACAATCTGTACGTCCATACTTTTCTCAATTAGAAATTTTAACTGTATGTGATTTATTTGTTTTTGAAACTGTTTTGCATATTACGAAAAATAATATTTTAGCAACAAATCCAAACCCACACAATTACAACACTAGAAATAACAGGTATGTTGAGCAACATGAATTAAAATTCTTTGAAAAGAAAACTACTTATATTGGGACTAAATTTTTATTTAATTTGCCAAATAATATTTTAAGTGAGCAAAATTTTAAGAGTTTTAAAAAGTTACTGAAAAATTATCTTTAAACTCTGAATTTTTATTCATTTGATGAGTTTCTTAATTTAAAAAATCGGAATTAATGATACTTTGATTCTGCTGTGGACATATCAATTTAATTAACAATTTCAGCATAAACTCTAACCATGTAATGTACCTAAACTTTATTTAATATTAGTTTTAGTTAAACGCTATTCTTGTATATATTGTACAAACAATGAATAAAGAAATTTTGAATTTAAATTTGAATTTTTACTTGTAATGAGCCTAATTTGCGCAGGGGTAAGAATTGGCTCATTAGGCCTAGGCCTACCTGAGCCTAGCCTAGATGTAATCTAGCCTATGGTCCCTGCCATGCAAAGAGTGTTGACATTCAGAATAAACACTACTATTTCCCTTGCCTAAACCCCTTAAGTGATTAAGTGACTCACGTAACAGCAGTAGGTGTTTCTAACCTATCTATTGAAGTTGGAAGGCTAACCTAGTCGGACTCATAACCGCCGACTCCGGTCGCCGATTTAGATGTGGAATCCTAAGTGTTGGCACTTTTCACTACGACTGAGAAGTCGTACAAACACTTAGTGAGAAGGTCACTTCTTCCAATAAACGCGATATTGCGAGTGGAGATGTTGTTGTGTGTAAACAACGTACATAACCTCGAAAGACATCGTCACGACTGCGTTATGCAGACGACGGCAGAGCCTGCGCTGCTTCTTCTGCTCGCCGAGCGCGCCAATCTGTTTTTCTGGCAGACGCTCGGGAAAAAAAGGGCAACCGGAAGAACCTTTTTCGATCCTTTAACCAGCTCGTTGGATAGCTGGTGGGTTTTCCCAGCGGAAAGTGAGCTCCACGAGGTCTTGATAAGAGCTTCACTCTGGTCGGTGCTACGTTAGTGTACGGATTGATAGTCGTTTCGTGCGTCGCTTCCCCGTCCACTACTTCAACCACCTTCGAGAGCTGACTTCGTCGTCTTCCTATACCTTGTGGTATTAAAGGTACGACAGCGTTCTGTTCTCAAAGTCTTTCGATTTTATTTTAAACGCCAGTTTTCAGACTTAGCGTTGAAACTGTCGCAGGATAGGGTTCCGAGACCTATCCTGCTCATCTCTTGGCTGTAACCAAGACTAATTAAATTTATTATCTTGGTGCCGATTTTCGACTAGAGTCAATTTATAGTATTTTCTAAATTCTGTGTAACCAAGTTGGAGTACTTGGTGACTTTCATAATTGGTTTAAGTCCTAGATTTTCCTGCTGTTGTAACAGGCTTAGTCTTGTCCAAACCTGCTGTGCGATAGGAGTGTAAGGTCTGTCCTGCTCCTGTAATTACTGGCCACTAGTGAAATAGTTTAATGTTGTTTCTTGATTAGGGTAAACATTAACTATGAGTAACTAGTGTTAACTCTGAACATCTCACAGAGCTAGGGAAAACAGCAGAGGGCATTTTACTTAGAAGGTGTTTCCAGATTTAGTCTGTCCTAAGTTGAATGCCATCTAGGTTGAATATAACTGAGCTCTCATATTTGAATATCTGATAACTACTGTGATTTCGATCCTCGACCACTGGAATTATCCCAGCGACCGAGCTGAGCGATTCCAAGGCATCTGACAACCCGTGACGTGATTTCCTGCGGTTCGGTGTACCAGTGTAACCGATCGTCTTTTCTCTCACCAGGAAATATCCGTCACAAACATGGCGCCCGAACAGGGACTAGTGGTTGGTATCTAGTCGTATCATAACAGTAGTGTGTGTTAGATTGAGAGCTCGGTGACAGGTACAGTAACCGACTTTATATCGGTGTTATCGTATACCTGCTCATTGAATATTTCAACTAGATATAATACTGGTGCTGTCTCTTTGAATTTTCTGAGTTAAATCTCAGGTTTTATTTTGTGCCAAAAAATTAGTTTTTTGGGATTCTGAATTTTTGTGATTTGGCTGGAGTTTGACTGCCATGCCGAACGACCCGCCAGCCACAACCGTCGCTGCCCTTCAGCATGCTGCTATGCAGGCACTGTCGACAACATCTCTGGGTTTAGCTACCACAGCGCCTGTAGTGACTTGTTCGAGTGCACTGACAACCACCACCACAACTCTGGCTTTCACAACCGCTGTGACTTCAACAGCGGTGATGATGCCCAGAACTCAAGTTGACGTTACGACCTGTCAACCATTTGACATGGTGTACTCTGGTGGTCATGCTCATCGACTGCCTTCCTCGATGACGTACAGTCACTTAGGCCATCAACCTTCAACCGCTTATGGTGACTTGCAACCATTTGCGGTGACAGGTGCTTGGGGCCCTTCCAGTTATCAACCAAGGTTAACCATGCCCCCTGGTGTAACGCCAGCCCAGATGCCGCCCCGAAGGCAGGAGTACTCGACTGTTAACCCGTATGCGGGTGAATCCAGTCAGTTGCGGGAGTTACTTGGTTTGGCTCCAGATGCGGACTCTGAACTTGTCCGACACACGTTGACCACACTGGTGAGGACCTTGAGGCAACTTGAGGGTAACCAGTGCTACACCCAGTCGGAGCCTGCGACCCAGCCGAGCCAAGACGAAGCGGCTGAGAACCTCGATGCTCAACCCAGGCGGGTTCAGAGCTGCAACTACGTGCCTCAGCGCTCGATGGCCGACCCGTATGGCGTTGTGGATTACAGCATGCCCCGACATGCTGCCTCAGTCTTCAATGCGCGCCCTCCGTACGTTGTCAAAACGTCTTCCACTCTTTGTGACATGGTGCGGAAGTGGAACCTGAGGTTTGACGGGAAGCGTGATGCCGTCTCCTTCCTTGAACGACTCGAGGAACTGCGTGAGGCATACTCGCTGACGCCTGACGACATATTGAAGGCGATGCCCCAGCTGCTTCATGGTCAGGCCCTACTCTGGTACCGCAACAACCGGGACGTATGGACTTCATTCTTGGAATTCCAGCGTATGTTCGAGACGCAATTCTTCCCCCAAGGTTACCGCCGTAACTTGGATGAAGAAATTCGCAAACGGACGCAGGGTGAGACCGAGGCTTTCCGAGACTTTGTGACCTCGCTTACAACCCTGATACGTAGGAGTGGGGAGTTCAGTAACCAGCAGAAGTTGAACCTGGTGTACAAGAACATGCGCCCCGAATATAAATTTATGATTCGGCGTCAGGACTTCTCCTCCTTGGCTGAGCTCCTCGAACGAGCCGAGGAATTTGAGGAAGTCGTGCGTGAGCGGAAGACTTTCCGTCCCCCTCCTCCAGTCTCACAGACGCTGGTACCTGAGACCACCTACGTGGGTGAAAGAGCGACCGTTCCCTGGACATCGCTGTGGTGGAAGACCCAACGCCCTTCATGGGGCAGCCCCAACCACAGCCTCCGGTCCAATCGCTTCGGAGTACTGTCACCGGCTCAAGTGGTGTGATGAACCCACGAGGCCAGGGGAAACAAGTCGCTCAGTCCAATCGACAGCGGTCTCTAAGTCCATGTGGGGTGGCAAGCCAAACCCCTCCTCCCAGACCTCAGAGCGAGTGTTCTCGTTCGAAGCAGTGGAAGCGTTGGAACTGCCAAGCCGAAGGACATGGCTTCCGTCAGTGCCAGCAACCGAAGGGCGTGTGGTGCGCACGGTGCAAACGAGCAGGTGTCTCAACCTCTCGTTGTGATTGCCAGTCGGGAAACGCCAAAGGGACTCAGGCGCCCAGAGGTCCCCTGAGCCCGGAGCGTCCCAACGCCGAACAACCTCCGAGGAGTGGTCGAAGTGGCTCAAGACGATAGTCACTTTCGACTTTGGTACGACCGAGCAGCGTGGAGTCTCCGACATACGTCCTTTCATCGACGTGAGGCTGCTCGATCGGAACTTCCGAGCCCTGTTGGACACTGGGGCTGTTGTAAACCTCATTGGGGACGAGGTTGAACAGCATCTCCGCGAATGTGGTGTCAAACCCGAGGAGGCGAATGCGGAGCTGAAAATGGTGGATGGTACTCGCTGTCGAGTCCGAGCGAGGTACTTCCTACCAGCTGCCATCTTGGGTCAGGACTGTATACTGGGAGTATACTATGTCCCGTACCTGAGCACGGATATTGTTTTGGGTATGAGGTGTATCACTGACCATAACCTCATACAAATAAACATCAATCGTGATGTCGAGGCAGATTGTATGGAGCCGATGGCCTGTGCTTCTGGTACCTTGAAGCCCCTGTCTAGCGAGGAGGATCGATGCCTCCAGTCTTTCCTTCAGGAGGAGCTTCCTCTGTTTGACGCTGTTGTCGGGCGAACTGCGTTGGTCGAACATGTGATTCGACTGAAAGAAAACGCAGTCCCTATCAAACAGCGGCATTATCCCCGTAACCCTGCGATGCAAGCGATCATCAACGAGGAGGTAGCTACAATGCTTCGGGATGGTGTGATAGAACCATCGGAGAGCCCCATCAAGAAATCGACCGGAAAGTATCGCTTCTGCATCGACATGCGCAGGGTGAACGACTCGTCGATCAAGGATGTATATCCCCTCTCCAGGATTAATGCCATCCTTGAGAAACTCCGGCAAGCCAAGTACATCAGTACCTTGGACCTCAAGCAAGGTTATTGGCAAGTACCTCTGACTAAGGAGAGTCGCCCAATCACGGCCTTTACGGTCCCCGGCATGGGCCTCTTCCAGTTCAAGGTCATGCCGTTTGGCTTGCACTCGGCTGGTGCGACCATCCAGCGTCTGCTTGACCGTGCCATTGGGCCTGAGTTGGAGCCGAAAGCTTTCGCTTTCCTCGACGACTTGGTGATAGTATCCTCTACATTTGAGGAGCACCTCGAGCTTCTCAGGGTTGTGTTCCGCCGGCTGCGAGACGCCGGGCTTCGTTTAAACCCTGAGAAATGCCACTTCGCTCGGAGAGAGCTCAAGTACCTCGGCCACGTTGTCAGCGCCGAGGGAATCTCGACTGACCCGGAGAAGGTCAGAGCCATCCAGGACTTCCCCGTACCTACGAACGTCAAAGCACTTCGTAGCTTCCTCGGACTTGCCTCCTGGTATCGGCGCTTCGTCGAGAAGTTCGCTTCTGTCTCCGCTCCACTGCGTGGCTTGCTCAAGAAGAACGCCAAGTGGGTTTGGGGTGAGGAACAAACCAAGGCGTTTGACGATCTCAAGCGTGCCTTGAGCACCGCTCCTGTTCTCGCCTGCCCGGACTTTGCTGAAACGTTCGTGCTGCAGGTCGATGCGTCAAACACAGGCCTTGGTGCAGCTCTCACTCAGCGTGAAAACGACCGGGAAGTGGTCGTTGCCTACGCTAGTCGTCTTCTATCTGACGCAGAGCAGAATTACACGACGACAGAGAAGGAGTGTCTCGCCCTTGTGTTCGCTGTTCGAAAGTTCAAGGCGTACCTTGAGGGGTACCATTTTGTGGCAATAACCGACCACGTCGCGCTTAAGTGGCTCCTGAAACTTCATGAGCCCAGCGGACGTTTGGCTCGGTGGGTCATGGAACTTCAACAGTTCGACTTCGAGGTCAGATACCGCAAGGGGACCTTGAACCGTGTAGCGGATGCTCTTTCACGGCCACCTGTCCCTGACGTCCCTCAGGATTCTCCTGTAAACCTGAATACGTTCGAGGTTGGAGTCCTGACGAGACAAGGTGCGAGAGAGCAGCTACGACGGCAGAATGAAACCGTTGATGAGGTGACCCCTGAAACTCACGACGGTGATCTTGGTGAGGCAGTCGGTGATGATACCGAACGAGAATTGCCGGGAACCAATGACGCTTGGTACGGTCGGATGCGGGAGTTGGTCGGTAAACACCCGCGTCGATATCCTCGATACCAGGTCCGATCAGGTACTTTGTATCGGGCCCTGGTGAAGAAGAATCGACCGACGACCTGGCGTATGTGCGTGCCGAGCGATAAGATCTCGGAGGTGCTGCACGAGAACCACGACACGGCGACGGCCGGTCACCTTGGGGTGAAGAAAACTCTGGCGAGAGTTGGTGCGGAATACTTTTGGCCGAACTGGCGACGAGACGTAAAGTCGTATGTAAGGTCCTGTGCTCAGTGCCAGGCTTACAAAGTCTCCCAAGCCAAACCGGCAGGTAAAATGTATTTCCGGCAACCCCAAGGCCCTTGGTACGTGGTGTCAGCTGACCTCATAGGTCCGTTGCCTCGGTCCCAGCGTTCCCAGCGATTCCTCTTGGTTGTGCAGGATATGTTCAGCAAGTGGACTGAACTCGCTGCGCTTCCCTCTGCAACCGCTCATAATGTGGTGACGAGGCTGAAGTCCATCCTGCTGCGCCATGGGGCTCCCGATGTGCTCATCACCGACAATGGCACGCAGTTTGTCTCAAACCTGGTTCGCAACCTAGCGGCGGAATGGGGAGTCACTCTGCAGACGACTGCCCCCTACAGCCCGCAATCGAACCCGGTGGAAAAAGAACCGAGTGGTGAAGACTATGATTGCCCAGTTCGTGAAGGACAATCATAAGACTTGGGATAACCACTTGGGCGAGTTCATGTACGCACTCAACACTGCGGTACATGACTCGACGGGATTCACCCCAGCGATGCTCTGTTTTGGTCGAGAGCTGAGACCTCCTCGCGCCCTCCGTGGCCCAACCGTTGAGGCTTCTGATACGCCTGATGACCTCCCGTTGACCGAAGTCCAGCGTAAACGGGAGGCGGAATTCAAACGGTTGATCGAGGACGCTCGGAAAAACCTGAAGACGGCCTTTCAGAGACAGGCCAGGTACTACAACCTCCGACGAAGGGAGGTGACGTATCGGGCTGGCGATCAGGTTATGCGGAGGCTTCACATCTTGTCCTCTGCTGCTGATGCCATCGCTGGAAAGTTGGCCCCAAAGTATCATGGACCCTGCACCGTGATCAGGATCAAAGGATGTAACCTTTATGAGGTGAGGGATGAGGATTCCCAACAGTGTCACACAGTCCACGTCAAGGACTTGAAACCCTTCTGTCCGCAACGGTGATATTTCTGTAAACTGCTAGATGGTAGTTGAAGCGAAGTGTGCCACTTTCTGTTTCCCTGGTGCTTTCTGTAAACTGCGTCTGCAGTTGATGCCAGACGAGTTTTGATTTTATTTCCTACAAGGAACTTTAAGAACTTTTTTTGCTGTTTTTTTTTTGCTCCGATGTGTGAAGGGGGTGTAATGAGCCTAATTTGCACAGGGGTAAGAATTGGCTCATTAGGCCTAGGCCTACCTGAGCCTAGCCTAGATGTAATCTAGCCTATGGTCCCTGCCGTGCAAAGAGTTTTGACATTCAGAATAAACACTACTATTTCCCTTGCCTAAACCCCTTAAGTGATTAAGTGACTCACGTAACAGCAGTAGGTGTTTCTAACCTATCTATTGAAGTTGGAAGGCTAACCTAGTCGGACTCATAACCGCCGACTCCGGTCGCCGATTTAGATGTGGAATCCTAAGTGTTGGCACTTTTCACTACGACTGAGAAGTCGTACAAACACTTAGTGAGAAGGTCACTTCTTCCAATAAACGCGATATTGCGAGTGGAGATGTTGTTGTGTGTAAACAACGTACATAACCTCGAAAGACATCGTCACGACTGCGTTATGCAGACGACGACAGAGCCTGCGCTGCTTCTTCTGCTCGCCGAGCGCGCCAATCTGTTTTTCTGGCAGACGCTCGGGAAAAAAAGGGCAACCGGAAGAACCTTTTTTCGATCCTTTAACCAGCTCGTTGGATAGCTGGTGGGTTTTCCCAGCGGAAAGTGAGCTCCACGAGGTCTTGATAAGAGCTTCACTCTGGTCGGTGCTACGTTAGTGTACGGATTGATAGTCGTTTCGTGCGTCGCTTCCCCGTCCACTACTTCAACCACCTTCGAGAGCTGACTTCGTCGTCTTCCTATACCTTGTGGTATTAAAGGTACGACAGCGTTCTGTTCTCAAAGTCTTTCGATTTTATTTTAAACGCCAGTTTACAACTCAGCCTTTTTGGTTTGTAAATATAAATAAATAAATAAATATCTTTAATTATAAGTACAGGTAGGTGACTCTTATATTTTCTTCTTAATTCTAATTAATTATTATTGTTCAAGATGGCGTCATTATAATTAGTGTGATACTAGCCTATTTAATATTTAAATGTGAAATAAAAGAATGGTAATCTGTTACAAAACTATTATTTATTCAACAATAACAATAAATATGAATATCAAAATTGAACTCTAGGGGGACGTACAAGGATTATTACAGTGGATGGGGTTAGATAAAATTACTTATGCTAATTGGATTAATATGGTACAATTTAAGGGCATTAGCTCAGTTCTTGAGAAGCATGATCTCTTCACATAGGGTTCTGGGAATCGTGCGGGCATGACATTGAAAAATTAATTTGTTTGAATATCACAATCATAAATACTTTTAAATAGAATAAATAATTTTGATAATAATATAAATTGCCAATTCTGATCTCTTTTTATATTTAATTAAATCAAGTCTTTGTTTGAAAGTCTGTTCCTCTTCAACAATGGTTGGTGAAGTAAATTTTGGATTGGTCTTACCAAGAGTTTATCTCTTCACCCTGATCTTTTCTTCAGATAGATAAATTTGGCCACTTAAAGGGGAATCAACTAAGATCAGGTTTACCGCTGGCTAACCAAAAAAAAAATCTACTAATTAAGGGGGATGAAATTTAAAATTGGAACGAGGTCCAGGTACAATGAAGTTAACACTTGGCCATCTCTCTCTGGAATAGAAGCTGGAGTCCTTTACAATGGTTCCACTTTTCACTTTAACAATGTAACACATGGTTCACTAACTTGGTCTTTGGTAAACACTTCACTGAATTATTAGAGATCAAATTTTGAAAAACATGCTATATAAAATAGATAATTTGAGATAGCGTTCCCTGACCCATAAATATAAATTATATTAAATTATGAATACAGCTGATCTAACTTAACTTATCTAAAATTTTTATGGTAGATGGTAATAAATTAATGAATGATTTTAGGAAAATAACATTATCAAATAATTTATATTAACTGAGTGATATACTAGGTTGACATATTATATACAAATAATTATTAAGCTGTGTGTTTGTTTATTTATATGGGTGTTCATTTATGAAATTTAAATGTAAATGTTTGTGAACTATTACAATATCCCCTCAGAGTTGAATTAATTTAAAGAATTGAAATTAATGAAAACTCGATAATAATAGGAACAAATATTTACAAAACTATACTAAATGATAAAATATTTATTTATAATTTAAAATGATGATTTCTTAAAACTAAATGGATTATATGACCTAATATTTACAATCATAACTTCAGGTCCTAATACTGTCCACGCGCACTTCACTTATTTCAAATTTTGTTTCACTGTTCAACATTTATTACACTATTGTTTATATTTACTGGAGTCTTTTATCCCCTCAATCCATAAATAAACAAATTAATCTACAACTTTTAATTAGTTGTCCGTGTATTGTCCAAATGTTTATATAACTGTTAATAACACTATTTACACTGTATTTATTGTTGATCTCGGTTTGGCGTTATATATTTTCTAAGAGCAGTTACATGGTAGGGTCCAAACTCTTGTTCTTCATTTAACTTTTGTACAAAATAAGTCGAATGTCCCAGGATACTTGAGATGCGGTACGGTCCTTCGTATATGGCGAATAGTTTGGCTGTTTCTCCAAATGCTGCATTTGATAGTTGATGATTTTTGACCAATACCAAATCGTTTAAATTGAATAATGTTGGTAATACACCGCGGTTAGCTCTTCTTGCTCGTGTTCCCTTCTTTTCTCGGATCCGTTGGGAGGCGAGGAATATCTTCTGTTCTAGTGGGACATCTTCTGAAAATGGGTTTTCCACATATCGTTCCCAGAACCTGAAATCTTTTCTTCCTAACTGTAGTTCATTCGGACTGAATCCTGTAGTTTCGTGAGGAATTTCGTTCAAGTATTCATTAATTTCTGTTATACACTGAGCCCATTTTCTGTGTTGTCTTGAGCAGTATGTTCTTAAGCAGCGCTTCACTTCTTTAATAGGTCTTTCGGCCATATTAAATTGGGGATGGTACACAGGGTTAAATATTGGAATAATATTGTTTTCTTCTAACTTTCTTATCCATTTGTGGCTCTTAAATTGCGTACCGTTATCACTTTGGATCCTCTGGGGTATTCCATGTTCTATAAAGTGTTGGTTAAACAATTTATTTAGTATGGTTTGTGTGGTGGCACGCTGCATTGGGTATAATTTGATAAATTTAGTGAAAATGTCCAGGACAATTAACATGAATTTCACATTTCCTCGGCCAGGCGGCAAAGGACCTATAATGTCGATAGCTAACTGTTCGTTCTTCTGATTACAACTGATACCTTGAGCGAAACCTCTTGGTGGATGAGTATCATTTTTGCACCGTTGGCACGAGTCACAGGATGCCAGGTATTGCCGGATTCTTCGATTCATGTTCTTGAAAATGAAACATTCTCTGAGTAAATCAAAACATTTCTTAGACCCGCAATGGAGGTAGTAGCAATGACACTCCCAAATAAGGCGATTTATGATGGTTTCTGGTACTACTATGAGCCATTTATTAAGGTGTTTTTGGTATAGTATTTCCTGGTGTAATTTATATGATTGTTTGATTTTTGTGTGTTCAGGTGTATCTTGGGGTATTAATAATATTTGACGAATCTCTTGAAGGCGGGGATCTTGTGACTGTAATTTCCCAATGTTTCGGAGATCTTCTTGTAGTCTAGGGTCTGGAATTCTTCTAATATAATTGATAATTAATTCTCTCTGAGATGTTTCCTGGTTCTCTTCAACTGGGTAACTTATTCTGCTCAGGGCGTCGGCTGTCGAATTATCGGCTCCTTTACAGTGATGGATCGTGAAATTGTACTCTTGAATCGCCAATGCCCACCTTGTTAATCTATTATTCAAGAGTTTACAGGTTTTTAGAAATGTTAATGCATGATGGTCAGTTATGATGTTTAATTTTGAGCCCAATATTATATACCGTGTTTTCTGTAAACAATAGATGATGGCGAGTAATTCTTTTTCAGTGGTCGTATATCTTTGCTCTGCTGGCTGCAGTGTCCGTGATAAAAACATAATTGCTGCTTTGTCTCCATTATCTCGGTATTGAAATAAATGTCCGCCTATCGAAAAATCTGATGCATCCGTTTGTAGGTAGAAGGGCTTCGTATTGTCTGGATGGTGAAGAACATTCATTTTTAGAAATAGGTTCTTAACTCTTTGAAAAGTTTTATCATCTTCTTCGGTCCAGATAAATTTTTGTTTCTTTGAGGTGAGGCGTAGTAAGGGTTGGATTGTTTCTGAATACTTGTCAATAAATTTATTATAATAGTTAATGCATCCCAAAAATGATTTTAACTGTGTCCTATTTTTAGGTGTGGGGAAATCGAGGATTGGTTTGACCCGCTCCTGGTCCATTTCCAAACCGGTTTCTGTTAATGTGTACCCCAAGAACGGAACTGAACTTTGACAAAATTTTGATTTTAAAAACTTTATCGTCATATTTGCTTCAGCTAATTTATTGAAAATATACCTCAAATGTTTTAAGTGTGTTTGGAAGTCGGGTGAAACTATACAAATGTCGTCTACATAAATTAAGGTGAATTTTTCTACTTCCTCATCGAAAACTTTGTCCAATGCCCTTACTAATGCTGCCTGAGATGTGTTGATTCCAAATGGTGTAACTTTGTAGTGGTAGGTCTTTCCTCGGAACTGGAATGCTGTGTATTTTCTCGATTCTTCAGATAGTGGAACTTGCCAATATGATGAAGTTAGATCGATACTACTGATAAATTTTGCACCTTGACATTTTGCTAATAATTCATTGACACTTCTATTACATTCGTAATCTGGAATAATAATTTCGTTCGCTTTTCTAGCATCCAAACAAAGTCTTATTTCACCAGTTTTCTTGACGACCGGGATAATTGGGTTTATAAAAGTGCTGTTGCTTCGCTCTATGATCCCTAGGCGTTCCATTTCCCTTATTTCTCGCATGACTGCGTCTTGGTGTGCTAATGGTACTGGGTAAGTATGACATTTAAAATTTTGAGGATTTTCGACTCTTAATACATGCTGGTATTTGTTACATAACCCAGGTTGGTCGGAGAATACATCTTGAAAGTCCAATAACAAATCAGTTAATTGTTGTTTTTGAATACTATTTAGATTTAAATTATTTTTGAGGGATTCTGTAATTATTTCAGGGGATAATTCACATGATGTTCTGGGGTTTGTTTCTTCAATATAATAACACTCTTCGTATGGATCTTCATTGCAGCAGTAATCTTCTAAATTATCCACATTTTTATCATTAGTGATTATATGGCATAAAATTCCAGCTCGATTTGTGTTATTGAATTGAATTACTAAATCTGTATCATTAATATTCATATGCATTTCACCCTTTTCAAAATTTATCTTCATCTTCCAGGCACTAAGTGTATCTATCCCGATAATTACTGATTGTATTAGTTTTGGTACTACGAGCATTTGTGTTAATATAGTTTGTTGACCAATGGTAATAGGAATCATTACGATTTTTGAAATTTTCCGGGATTTTTCATTGGTTGCTGTTCTAATGTGCATATTATTTACTGGTAATTCTTCTATTTTTCCTAATTCACTCCGATTTGATATGTACCAATCTTCTGCTAGACATGTAATGTTAGAACCTGTATCAATGAGAGCTGTAACTTCTTTGCTTTTGATCTTTATTCTTATTTCGGGGCATTTTTGCGATATAGTCGTATGAGTATTTTGTTCTGTTTCTTCTTCAAATAAAAACTCCCGATCACAATAAATATTGCTCAAAGTTAAACTATTGGTATCTGATTCATTATGCATGTTATTTACATTATTTACAATTTCAATTGACCTCTTATGTCCGACTTCTTTCTTATTTTGCACTGAAGATGTGTTCTTCTGATTTGAGCTATTTACATGGAGAATGAGGTCACCACCATCATCAGTGCCTCTCAGTTTAAATCCTGATTATTTTCCTCTGGCACTAGGTTTGCGTTCTCCTCAATAATGGCAGCGCACACCTGGTTTTGTTCTTGTGTCGGGTGGTATCTAGGCAGTGGTCTTCTCTCTTCAGACGGCGGTTGGTTTGATGGTAGATTGGGAAACTGTCTTAGGTCACGGTAATCGTTTCCAAATCGATGGCGTCGGTCGTCTCTTTGGTACCGATTATCGTGGTGGAGGTGATTCTCATGTCTCCGATTGTACGGGTGGTACTTAGGTGTGTACGCTCGATTGTCCGTGTTTCTTTCATTGTAGTGTTGGTTATGACCTTTTCTACCGTGTTGGTGGTGGTTTCTATTTACATGATTTTCCTCAGGTGTATTTTCCTTTTTATGTTTATGGTTTTCGTTCCTTTGATGGTTAGGTGACCTTGCTTGTTCTCGCAGATCTTCTCTCTGGAGTAGAGCTTCAAAATCGCAGACCGTCTGAATATTTTGAACTCTATAGGCATCTTGGATTATGTCTCCAAAGTGGTTTGATAGGCAATCGAGGATTTCTTTTTCGTCCAGGGGAGGGTTTAGCGATTTAAGGGTCAACACCCGCTCTATAAAATACTCTGATCGGTTCAGATAACCATTTGGCCGATATCGTTCATTTTCGATCCGTTGTTTGACGCCTCTTTGGATATCTCGGTTCCAATATTTCGATTCAAACATATGTTGAAAATCATCCCATGTGTGAATATCAGTTTTGATTAAATTAAACCACTTTGAGGCATGTCCTTCTAGGCACATTTCAATGAGATCAACTAGGCTTTCCGCACTATTATTTTCTGGATTTAACTGTAGGTTTTTCTCATAATATTTCTTAAGTTTGTTTAGAAATTCCTGGGAATTATGTGTCTTTCCATTAAATTTTGGGTGGGTCATTTCCGGTGTTAATGTCGATCTGCCGTTACACACAATATTAATAGGGACGGGCGCTTGTGTTGTTTGAATGTTGGGTGTAGTAGGTATTTCTAATATTTTCTTATGACACGCCTCCACGGACTCAGCCAATTTCGCAATTTGGTATTCATTGGATTTAATGTTTGGGTTCAGTTCTAATTTGACTTGGTTGATTTCAGCTGTTACTTGTTCTTTGATTTGTGTATAATTTTCCTTACAAATGTTTTCTACCTCCCTGTGTGTCTCTAATTGAATCTGTTTAATTTGTTCAGTGATTTTTAATTGGGTTTTACAATTTTCTGATACGATGATTTGACTAACCTCCTGTTTATGTTGAATGAGGTCTTGTATTAAATTTTCTCTGATTTTGTATTCCCCTTGTTCTAATTTAGTATCAATTTGATCGACTTCCTTAGCCAAATTTTCCTGAAGAATTTTAAGTTGATTTATGTCAGTTTTAAGATTTGACTGTTCATTGTGAATTTGCTGAATTTGATTTTCGACCCGGGCAGAGTGATTTTGAAATTCAGATCTTAAGTTTGCATGTTGTATTTTAATATCAGATTTGATTGCGTTCATATCGGCTTTAATTTCATTTCTTAACTCGGTTTTAAGCGCATTCATGTCAGTTTTAATCGCAGCATTGCTCGATTTAATTTCATTCATGTCGGTTCTAAGTGCATTGATCGCCGCTGCTATTTGTACGAGTGGGTCGACACTGTCGACAGCTGATTCAGTACGAGTATGGTCTGGAATCAGCACAGGAGGGACGGTACTTGTGTCGCTCGTCAAAGAAACTAGCGTTCTGATTGGTTGTTCCGTTCGGTATATTTCGCTCAATGACGATGTAGCGGGGGAAATCGCCGCGGAAGTAGTGGTAGCACTGATTGAGGTTGGCGTTGGTGTTGAAGTGGGAGACGCCGGCTGGGACAAAATGGCGGAACGTTCTGACATTTCACTCACGGCCGAAATTGTTGTCTCATTATTAGAATCACTCGCGTTGTCGGAATTATTTGAGTCGCCTACCGAAACAATGTTTTCTTTGTTCACTGACGGGTCACTGTCCGATTCGCGGTGTACATTTATTGGTTCCGTGTTATTGCCGAATAAAACAAAACTTGTCTGCTCGGACTGCGTCGTTGAAACTTTAGGTTTGTCGGTTGATCTTAAATGGTATTTATGTTCATCGCCCATATTGAGGTAGTAAGCACGCAATTAGGATTATTATACAATAAATTGGATATTATACTTATATCTAAATGAGGTGAGATGAGTCTTAATCTAGGCTATCTCCTACAAAATTATCTTCTTGCTATCTCAAATAATGTCTGCGATCATTAACTTTTCATTGTCAATGCCCTTACGTTGCGGCGCCAATTACAACTCAGCCTTTTTGGTTTGTAAATATAAATAAATAAATAAATATCTTTAATTATAAGTACAGGTAGGTGACTCTTATATTTTCTTCTTAATTCTAATTAATTATTATTGTTCAAGATGGCGTCATTATAATTAGTGTGATACTAGCCTATTTAATATTTAAATGTGAAATAAAAGAATGGTAATCTGTTACAAAACTATTATTTATTCAACAATAACAATAAATATGAATATCAAAATTGAACTCTAGGGGGACGTACAAGGATTATTACAGTGGATGGGGTTAGATAAAATTACTTATGCTAATTGGATTAATATGGTACAATTTAAGGGCATTAGCTCAGTTCTTGAGAAGCATGATCTCTTCACATAGGGTTCTGGGAATCGTGCGGGCATGACATTGAAAAATTAATTTGTTTGAATATCACAATCATAAATACTTTTAAATAGAATAAATAATTTTGATAATAATATAAATTGCCAATTCTGATCTCTTTTTATATTTAATTAAATCAAGTCTTTGTTTGAAAGTCTGTTCCTCTTCAACAATGGTTGGTGAAGTAAATTTTGGATTGGTCTTACCAAGAGTTTATCTCTTCACCCTGATCTTTTCTTCAGATAGATAAATTTGGCCACTTAAAGGGGAATCAACTAAGATCAGGTTTACCGCTGGCTAACCAAAAAAAAAAATCTACTAATTAAGGGGGATGAAATTTAAAATTGGAACGAGGTCCAGGTACAATGAAGTTAACACTTGGCCATCTCTCTCTGGAATAGAAGCTGGAGTCCTTTACAATGGTTCCACTTTTCACTTTAACAATGTAACACATGGTTCACTAACTTGGTCTTTGGTAAACACTTCACTGAATTATTAGAGATCAAATTTTGAAAAACATGCTATATAAAATAGATAATTTGAGATAGCGTTCCCTGACCCATAAATATAAATTATATTAAATTATGAATACAGCTGATCTAACTTAACTTATCTAAAATTTTTATGGTAGATGGTAATAAATTAATGAATGATTTTAGGAAAATAACATTATCAAATAATTTATATTAACTGAGTGATATACTAGGTTGACATATTATATACAAATAATTATTAAGCTGTGTGTTTGTTTATTTATATGGGTGTTCATTTATGAAATTTAAATGTAAATGTTTGTGAACTATTACAAGTTTTCAGACTTAGCGTTGAAACTGTCGCAGGATAGAGTTCCGAGACCTATCCTGCTCATCTCTTGGCTGTAACCAAGACTAATTAAATTTATTATCTTGGTGCCGATTTTCGACTAGAGTCAATTTATAGTATTTTCTAAATTCTGTGTAACCAAGTTGGAGTACTTGGTGACTTTCATAATTGGTTTAAGTCCTAGATTTTCCTGCTGTTGTAACAGGCTTAGTCTTGTCCAAACCTGCTGTGCGATAGGAGTGTAAGGTCTGTCCTGCTCCTGTAATTACTGGCCACTAGTGAAATAGTTTAATGTTGTTTCTTGATTAGGGTAAACATTAACTATGGGTAACTAGTGTTAACTCTGAACATCTCACAGAGCTAGGGAAAACAGCAGAGGGCATTTTACTTAGAAGGTGTTTCCAGATTTAGTCTATCCTAAGTTGAATGCCATCTAGGTTGAATATAACTGAGCTCTCATATTTGAATATCTGATAACTACTGTGATTTCGATCCTCGACCCCTGGAATTATCCCAGCGACCGAGCTGAGCGATTCCAAGGCATCTGACAACCCGTGACGTGATTTCCTGCGGTTCGGTGTACCAGTGTAACCGATCGTCTTTTCTCTCACCAGGAAATATCCGTCACATACTTTTATTGAGCATTAGAAAATGTTTATGTAATGACAGAAGTCAAAAATATTGGGGTCACAGTCATAGAGGGTTTGGGGAAAATTTCAAGGGGTCCAAACAATTTCTACACCCCTGCCACAGATGAAGAACTATACAGATTGGCAACCTAATGCACTTTTGCGTGCCCGTTTTTTCGTGCGGCGTCAAGTTTGTTAGGTCGTTTTGCCGCACATATTGCATTGGTATCAAAGTTATTAATGGCTATATTTGTTCTTTGGGACCTGAAGATTTGATATTGACGAAATTATACTTGATACCAATGCAATATGCGGCAAAACGACCTAACAAACTTGACGCCGCACGAAAAAACGGGCACGCAAAAGTGCATTAGGTTGTCAATCTGCATAGTTCTTCATCTTTGCCCCTGCTTTACAAACAACTATTGAACAAATCATTAATTTAGTTTTTTTTTGTAATCATAAAATTTAAAAAACTAATTGACACAATGGCGATTGACTATTGAGTAGGGGTGGGCGAGTACTCGACAGTTGAGTAATTACTCGAGTAGTTGCTGCTACTCGAGGTCGAGTCGAGTAGTTCCAACTACTCCACTAAAACGAGTCGAGTAGTTGGTTACTCCCGCCGTTTACGCGGCGGCCGAATTTACGTGCGATTTACGTTTGTGCGATCAAATTTTACAGACGATCGCGAGTTACGCAAAGCTACATCTGCCGTTTATCCGCAATCGGCAAATTGTTTATCGCAGCTCCTCGCTAGTTTCACAATAAAGCAGCATTTTCTGTTCATTTGTGGCCGGCAAATACGCGCGACTGACTTTTACAGCCGATCGCTAGTTTCGTAAAGTTGTATTTCGTTTATTTACGATCGGCAAATACATGCGATCGTTTTTCGCGGCTGACCGCGACTTTTCAAGGCTACATTTGCCGATTTTTGGCAATCAGCAAATACACGCGCTCGTATTTCTCAGCCGACCGCGACTTTAGCAACGCTACATTTGCCGATTTTCGGCGATCACCAAATACGCGCGATTGTATTTCGCGGCAGATCGCGAGTTTTGAAAAGCTACATCCGCATTTAGCCGCGACCGATAGAAATGCGCTATCGATTTTCGCAGCCGTCCACGAGTTTTTCAAAACAGTAACCTCGAAAATATTTCATTAACTCATAGAAGAATGGATTTTGACAGTTATCTAGAAATTCCAGATTCTGAGAGATGTCTCTGAATTCGTAAATTGAAAACTTACAGCAGCTATATTTAGCTCTGACCTACTTCAAATTTGTAATTATATTTTATCTTTGAAATTATACTCAGCCTTCATTTCTGTCTAATTTGATTTGTAAAAATGAGAAGAAAATTATGGACTTCATTGGTAAAGTGGACTTCATAAAACAATTAGTTAAGGTTTTATAATTTTTGTATTGGGGGATATCTTATTCTTATCTGGTCGCAGCTGTGTCACTCATGCTCAAGTGACTGGATGTCAAAAACAATAGTTCAGCAGTCAGGCAAGGGGGCGGGGTTGGGTTTAGAGAAGTAAACAAATAACTGGGCACAGCTCTCCTCCCTGATGTTTTTAGTTCTTTCTTCCACAATGTAATAGTAATAATAATAATAATAATCTTTATTTCTCTTCAAAATATACAAATTAAACAAAGTTCATGAACAAACACTGTAAATGTATATATATATACAAATAAATATATATATACAGTGTGTAAATTAAGTATGGAAACAAATCTGTATTTTTTCATCGGAAGGAGATGGAGATATTTTGTTTGTGGCGTTGGTTGTTAGTCCAGGTTCCGGATTTTTTGACATCGAAAAATTTTTTTCATCCCCCTCACAGGGTGGGGGGTAAGGGGGATGAAAAAAACATCCTAACACAACTAAAACATACAGCCTAAAAGCAAATTTGAAAATAAAGAAAAAATGAGGCATCATGACCTGCCTGCGAAAGCGAACAAGAAATAAAGAAAGAAAGAAGGGGTAACTTAATTTTTTCAAATAGCAACCCCTATTGAGTTACCCCTCATTTTAAAGGGTTTGTCAAAATGAATAAAATGGCGCAAACCCGAGGTCAATACCTCAACCCTAACCCAAATGGCAGCCATTTTAAATTTTGAGATGAACACACGAGATTAACTATGGATACCTAAATTTACCTTTTAAACGGGTTACAATGGGCAAGTTAAACTCTGGATACCATTATTAGATGGAAAAGTGGACATTTTTGTCTCATTCCTGATTTTGCCTCATCCCCCAAAATAGGGTGTTTTGGGGGCAACCCCCTAAATGTTAATGCAAACCCCTGCTGAGTGACCCCTCATTTTGAAGGGTTTGTAAAAACACAAGCAATAGTGCAAACCTTATGGTAATATGTCACCCCTAGCCAATGTGGCAGGTATTCAAAAATGTGATTGGGTAAAAAGCACCTACTTCTTTTATTCAAAATTTTGGATGTCTTTTTAGGATCGACGGATATTAATTAAAATCATGGTTTTAAGTTTGTTAAGAGCTATAAAATGAGGGATGACTCAATATGGCTGCTATAGCAGGCATTAAATATTTTGAAAGGTGAAATGGGTGTTTTTTCACCCAATCAAGTCTTTGAATGACTGTCATTTTGGCTAGGTGTGATATATCGACTTTAAGTTTGCACCACTGATTATGTCTTAACAAACCCTTCGAAATGAGGGGTCACTCAGTAGGGGTTTGCATTTGAAATTTTGGGGCTACCCCCAAAACACCCTATTTTGGGGGCTGGGGAAAATCAAGAATAAGGCGAAAACATCCACTTTTCCATCTAACAATGGTATCCAGAGTTTAACTTGCCCAATGTAACCCGCTTAAAAGGTAAATTTAGGTCTCCATAGTTAATCTCGTGTGTTCATCTCAGAATTTAAAATGGCTGCCATTTGGGTTAGGGTTGAGGTATTGACCTCGGGTTGGCGCCATTTGATTTATTTTGAGAAACCCTTTAAGATGAGGGGTCACTCAATAGGGGTTGCTATTTGAAAAAATTAAGTTACCCCTTACCCCCCACCCTGTGAGGGGGATGAAAAAAAAATTTCGATGTCAAAAAATCCGGAACCTGGACTAACAACCAACGCCACAAACAAAATATCTCTATCTCCTTCGGATGAAAAAATACAGATTTGTTTCCATACTTAATTTACACACTGTATAATACAATTTCTCTGCTAAGGTTTTAATTAGGGCCAACAATTATTTTTAGGTAAAATATAAAACTGTTTTTGATTGTTTAAATGGAAGGCTATTAATTAAATCTTATTACTGCTTAAATTTTACAACTATGCATATTCTACATAAATTTATTTTGTGATCTTGTTACATTAACTGATTTGTTATTTTGAGTGATTTTTTAGCATAGTCAACTTATTCATTTAAAAGTAGGGGTATTACAATATCAGAGTTTTATTTTTCCAAGAAATATATAAAAACATAAGCGAAAAAAAGTAGGCCAATTTTATAAGTAAAATTGAAGAAAGATTTTAGTTGAAAAAATTAAAATTTCATTACTTTTCACAAACAACTACTCGACTCGACTCTACTCGATACTTGAGATTTTGGCTTAATACTCGACTCGACTTCAAAAACCACTACTCGCCCACCCCTACTATTGAGTTAAAACATATAGACGATTAGGTTACTTATAGACCATTATTAAATATGTTTTCAAAGTTAGTTGACTATGAAACAACCAATAGAATATAAAAGAAATTTGGAACGTAACATTTTTCAAATGCTCACCGATAGCTGGTCGAGAAAAACCACCATGCGCTCCTTGTTCTTGAGGATGAAGGGGTTGACGACCTCCATGTACGGCTCCTTGCCGCCGAACTCGACGAGGTTGGCGAGGTTCTGCAGGCACTTGG
Organism: Flexamia atlantica; assembly: GCA_035578135.1. Taxonomy (NCBI): domain Eukaryota; kingdom Metazoa; phylum Arthropoda; class Insecta; order Hemiptera; family Cicadellidae; genus Flexamia; species Flexamia atlantica. The sequence goes on along the minus strand of JAQJVK010000005.1, from coordinate 49,982,533 downwards.
CCACCATGATCAGCGACCGCGCGGCCATCGGCGGCGGCGGCTCTGCCACACACCACACACCACACACTTTCAATGGCGGTATGGATTTTATATAAAGATAATATTGTTAACCCTCGAGCGGGCGCTTGCGGAGTTTTCCTCTGAACAGTATTTTTTTGCTAAAATAAACAGGCATAATGGGTGTCGGCAGTCGTGTCCGGCTCCATACCTCTCGCGCCTCACTCCAGGAATCCTCTAAAACTATTTATACCCCCCACCTTGCTATATTTATATACCTTGTTATTTGCAATTCAGTGATGCAGAGTCTAATTACGGAGCGCCCTCTCCCATAAGACAGATAGTAATGCCTATTTTATATTAAAAAATTACTTACTATGTTCAATTGAAATATACTGGATTAAGTTAAACAATTAATGGTATAAAAAATGAAATGTTATTTCTAATGAACTTTGTCAACATTTAACCCTTTGCGATCATAAAGCCAGCAGGAATGGCCACAACGCAGTCAGCAGCCAGTGTGAATTAATTTCTGTATGGCTTCTGACAGTTGGGACGGCCAGCTGTACTGGCCAGCCCCATTTGGTGTCAGCTCGGCATTCATCATGGTGGCTCACTAACGTCAGCTCAGAATTGTTTTCACGCCTGGCAGCTCGGAATAGTTTTCATTAAAAACCTGCAATGTTATCATAGGGGATTTTTACGTTCAATGTTGCAAGCCTGCTGATCATTTAGTTAAATAACTCCTCACTAGGTTGCAGCACTCTACAGGCATCAAGCAAAATTTGGAAAAACAAACAAAAACATTTGTTAGCGGCACTTACATTTGTTAGCGGCCAGTCCTGCTGGACACCAGAGTGTTCGTTGGATTTTTGTAGGCTATCCAATAGCATGTGACAACCGTTTCACAATTATAACAACAGTCAAAACAATTTTTTTGAACAAAAACATTACAGATTAAAGTTATATGAGAAAAGACCATCTCACACTGGGAAAAAGTTTCTAGAAGAAAATTCAGGTAAAATAAAAAATTAAATAAATCCCACTCAATTAAAAACAAACAGATGAATATGGTTTAGCCATATATCCTTGGAGGAATTTTTCTACAACCTCCCACAGAAATCTGATTAGGAATAAAATGTATTAAGTATAATACTCTTCTTGATACTAATCTTGTTTTATACCCTGTACTTCTTCATGAATTGGCTATTGACTACTAAGTTAAAAAATATTTTATGCATACATTTATTTTCACTGACCTGATATCAAGTTAAACTGGCGGGGATTGAGTATGGCGGGACAGAGGAGCCTCAGGAATATGAACCCTGACACAACTCTGGTCCTGACCAGCCTCTCGTGGGGCCACTTGCTCACCACGCAGCGCTGCAGGCAACAGCAGATGTACCTCACTGTCCTGCAATGCAAACGTCAACAATATGAACCCTGACACGACTCTGGTCCTGACCAGCCTCTCATGGGGCCACTTGCTCACCACGCAGCGCTGCAGGCAACAGCAGATGTACCTCACTGTCCTGCAATGCAAACGTCAACAATATGAACCCTGACACGACTCTGGTCCTGACCAGCCTCTCATGGGGCCACTTGCTCACCACGCAGCGCTGCAGGCAACAGCAGATGTACCTCACTGTCCTGCAATGCAAACGTCAACAATATGAACCCTGACACGACTCTGGTCCTGACCAGCCTCTCGTGGGGCCACTTGCTCACCGCACAGCGCTGCAGGCAACAGCAGATGTACCTCACTGTCCTGCAATGCAAACGTCAACAATATGAACCCTGACACGACTCTGGTCCTGACCAGCCTCTCGTGGGGCCACTTGCTCACCGCACAGCACTGCAGGCAACAGCAGATGCACCTCACTGTCCTGCAATGCAAACATCAACAATATGAACTCTGACACGACTCTGGTCCTGACCAGCCTCTCATGGGGCCACTTGCTCACCACGCAGCGCTGCAGGCAACAGCAGATGTACCTCACTGTCCTGCAATGCAAACGTCAACAATATGAACCCTGACACGACTCTGGTCCTGCCCAGCCTCTCGTGGGGCCACTTGCTCACCGCACAGCGCTGCAGGCAACAGCAGATGTACCTCACTGTCCTGCAATGCAAACGTCAACAATATGAACCCTGACACGACTCTGTTCCTGACCAGCCTCTCGTGGGGCCACTTGCTCACCGCACAGCGCTGCAGGCAACAGCAGATGTACCTCACTGTCCTGCAATGCAAACGTCAACAATATGAACCCTGACACGACTGGTCCTGACCAGCCTCTCGTGAGGCCACTTGCTCACCGCACAGCGCTGCAGGCAACAGCAGATGTACCTCACTGTCCTGCAATGCAAACGTCAACAATATGAACCCTGACACGACTCTGGTCCTGACCAGCCTCTCGTGGGGCCACTTGCTCACCACGCAGCGCTGCAGGCAACAGCAGATGTACCTCACTGTCCTGCAATGCAAACGTCAACAATATGAACCCTGACACGACTCTGTTACTGACCAGCCTCTCGTGGGGCCACTTGCTCACCACGCAGCGCTGCAGGCAACAGCAGATGTACCTCACTGTCCTGCAATGCAAACGTCAACAATATGAACCCTGACACGACTCTGGTCCTGACCAGCCTCTCGTGGGGCCACTTGCTCACCGCACAGCGCTGCAGGCAACAGCAGATGTACCTCACTGTCCTGCAATGCAAACGTCAACAATATGAACCCTGACACGACTCTGGTGCTGACCAGCCTCTCGTGGGGCCACTAGCTCACCGCACAGCGCTGCAGGCAACAGCAGATGTACCTCACTGTCCTGCAATGCAAACGTCAACAATATGAACCCTGACGTGATTTTGGTCCTGACCAGCCTCTCGTGGGGCCACTAGCTCACCGCACAGCGCTGCAGGCAACAGCAGATGTACCTCACTGTCCTGCAATGCAAACATCAACAATATGAACCCTGACACGATTTTGGTCCTGACCAGCCTTTCGTGGGGGGGCCACTTGCTCACCGCACAGCGCTGCAGGCAACAGCAGATGTACCTCACCGTTCTGCAATGCAAACATCAACAATATGAACCCTGACATGATTTTGGTCCTGACCAGCCTCTCGTGGGGCCACTTGCTCACCGCACAGCACTGCAGGCAACAGCAGATGTACCTCACTGTCCTGCAATGCAAACATCAACAATATGAACCCTGACACGATTATGGTCCTGACCAGCCTCTCGTGGGGCCACTTGCTCATTGCACAGCACTGCAGGCAACAGCAGATGTACCTCACTGTCCTGCAATGCAAACATCAACAATATGAACCCTGACATGATTTTGGTCCTGACCAGCCTCTCGTGGGGCCACTTGCTCCACCGCACAGCGCTGCAGGCAACAGCAGATGTACCTCACCGTTCTGCAATGTAAACATCAACAATATGAACCCTGACACGATTTTGGTCCTGACCAGCTTCTCGTGGGGCCACTTGCTCACCGCACAGCGCTGCAGGCAACAGCAGATGCACCTCACCGTTCTGCAATGCAAACATCAACAATATGAACCCTGACACGACTCTCGTCCTAACCACCCTCTTATGGGGCCACTTGCTCTCCAAACAGTGCTGCAGGCAACCACAGCTGGTGTACTCTGATCCCCTGACCAGCCTTTCTTGGGGCCACTTGCTCACTACGCAGCACTGCATGCAACAGCAGATGTACCTTAACTTCCAGCAATGTACGACACCATGTCTCAATGTCTAAAATATTCCAGCAGGTCTACCACTTAATAACACACGCTAAGTTTTGAATGAAATTGAAGAAACCAAAATTCAGAGCTTAGATTAGAGCTGAATGAATTAATTTATTTACTTTTAATTCTCTCTTGAACACTTCCTTTTAAGTTATGAATCAGTGTTCTTCTAATAAAGACTGTGGTCCAAGATCAGACTTCCACCTAATCTCTCCTGGATTGCAAAGCATAAAAGATTTAAAATTAGATAAATTTGCTTCGACGCCAAATTGCAGAAACGTTCCCGCTTGCGATAACCAACAGACGTGCGCAGCGAAATACAAGTATTTCATACACATTTATGATATCCTAACCTAACCTAACCACGGCAGCGCATTGTATAAGGGTGGCCTCTGTATAATACCAAAGTACCTTAATTGTTCTACATTTCTACATAAGAAACTAACACAAATTAAACATTAACCCTCAAGCTGGCATGCGCACGATATCAGACGATTAACGCCGAAGCTAAAATGGCTAGATGTGTTACAAAAAATCTTGCACAATCCATATTTTTTATGGATTTTTAAAAAACATTTCAGGGTTTTTACCCTTGCCACCACAGCATAAAAAGACTGCCAGCTCAAGGGTTGATTTTAAATTCATTTTCCTACATTTTTCAAGCAATGGTGTCCTGGTGTTTCAAGGTGACGTGTCCTGAAATCCAACTACTTGGAAGTCATGAATTGTAAATAGTCATGAGCGATGGCTCGTGGACGCGATGTTCCTTCATGGGGATTGGATGAACGCACTATTGAATACTACATTTATAGGAATGTCCTCATAATTAGACCAGTTCGTAAATTGTAAACCAGGCAAAATTGTGGTTTGGATCACACATTTAAATGTAGGTCCCTTAGATGCCATTGGCTGTTGGGTTATTCATTAACAGTCCTGTCAAAGGATCATGTCGGCCTTGGTCAGTATCAAGATCACGCCACGATCATCCTTCACACATCTGTTGTTCATACTTGGCTTAAAATACCTACCTAAGTAGGTCACCATTTCAAGCAATGTATAATGTATGTATAATGCATCAAAGTAAATTAAGAAGGGATTGTAAAAATCTACAGAAAAATATGTTTCTTATGATGTGCTTCAATTTTTCCAGCAATGTAAATACGCTGAGAAAAAAGTCTAAAAAATAATGCTTGCCAATCAATGTATAGATAATAACCATGTACTGTAATAAGACGTTTATGCATAATTTCTGGAACAACTCAATTTCCTAACTCCAGAAGTATGTCTCAATTTGTATAGATTTATGGAATTCCACTGTTGATGTTATGTTTCTTATTGCCTAAAATCATAAAATTACAGTTGTAATTTCTGGAAATTTTATAGGGAAGGTTTTTTATACCTCAGGTTCCCCAATGGCTGCAACAATCCTGCCCCTAGATCTTCCTTGATTAATTAATTAAATGGAAAATAATTAACCTCCATTTAATTATAATGGTGACCACAATTATAATGTGTCCCACATGTACGCACTTTGGGCAAGCTTCAGCAGAGAGGAAGATGGAGTGGGTAACTTCGTCCAGAACTTGCAGCAGGAACTCAGCGTTGTTGCAAGCATCCTCGGGGCTGTCCATCTTGTTGGGGTTCAGCTATAATACACAATAACAATATCAAATAAATTTGAAATCAAATTATACAGTGTTTTTTCCAAAATTTGCTTCTTAATTTATTAAAAACTGTTATAATTTTTAGTGTTTTGTTTGCTGGAAACGTCTACCAACGCAGGTCGACCAATAAATTGAGAAGCAAATTTTGAAAAAAAAACACCTTTTACATATTTTTACTCACAAGGCAATAAAACAATAGGAACACCATTCGAAATTGAATTAATTGAATTGAATACAATTTAAATAGTCAGGTACTTTTTACCCAGGGATCATCAGTATCAGTAGGTGAGCACCAACATTAAATTTGTTTTTCTAGATACATATCCTTTATCACTAAGTAAACCTAATCTCAGAAAAGTTGATAAAAGTTAGAATTGACCTCACTGAATTGAAAGGACTGGCCTCACTGTGAAAATACCCCCGTTGCAGCAGACCTGCACACTCAACGAATTTCAATTGCATAAAAACATTTTCAATTCAACAGAGCTAGATATGACGTTTTTTAAGGTACATAAGAATAACATGGGTCATGAGTATGCGGGTTTGCTGCAGCAGGTGTGTTGAAAATTGGGTGGTTTTAATTCAATATTTAGTAGATCTGATCTAGAAGAAGCCTTATACCAAGTTTTATCAAGATATGTAGAGAAATAAGGAAGATATAGAATTTTTTTATTTCCCATGAGGATAACACGGGAAATGAGAATGCATATTTGCTGCCACAAAAATGGAAATGTCAGGGATTTTATAATAATTTACATTAGATCTCATCTAGTTGGTAACAAACCAAGTTTTATCAAGATTTGTTGAGAAATAGGTGAGATAAAGAATTTTACTTATTTCCCATGAGGTTAACATTAGGGCAACGTACTGTGTTTACCACTTTCAATATCTTGGTAACTAATGGGCATAGAGCAATGATTCAAGATACTAAATTGTTTGCTTTTTCGAGCTGAATTCAATGGTGCAAACAAAAATTAGATTACTTCAATTGTTTTATGTAAAAAAAAACTCAAAAACCCCATTTTTGAGGGGTTTAACCCCCTATACCCCCCCTTACAGTGGGCCGATCGGGCTGGTTTATGAACTCGTCCGAGGGATTACCACTTTACATGTCTGTACCAAATTTCATTAAGATCGGATCATTTTTACGGCCGCTATCGTGCTCACAGACACACACACACACATATATATATATATATATATATATATAAATATGAACGAATGGTGTTTTTTGCTTCTGGGGGCTCCAAAACGAAAAGTTATCATGGTCTCCGGCTTAGGTCTTACCATGAGACCTACGGTAATAGCTTCTTCCCTGTAGGGGAAATTTGCTAAAAGTAATTAAAGATTAAGCAAAATGGTTTAGATTACCTGCTACTGTCGAGTGATCCTGTTATTGGTACTACACTACCACTGGTTTCGAACCATTTGAAGGTTCATTTTTAAGTGTACAAAAACATCAATTGCCCATCTTCCGTGATGATGAAGTTGTCAAAAGTTTAAAACATTTACAAACTACACAAAAACGAACGAAAACACTGGTACTGGCCGAAAGTACTGGCCAGTTATGTGTTTTAATGTTTTCGTTCGTTTTTGTGTAGTTTGTAAATGTTTTAAACTTTTGACAACTTCATCATCACGGAAGATGGGCAATTGATGTTTTTGTACACTTGAAAATGAACCTTCAAATGGTTCGAAACCAGTGGTAGTGTAGTACCAATAACAGGATCACTCGACAGTAGCAGGTAATCTAAACCATTTTGCTTATAATCAGTGATTCAGAGGCTATACAATCATGAAATTAAAGATTGTAATATTAATTGACTCTTAAATAACCTCACCTCACAAGATTGCTTGGCCTCCAACAGCTTTAGTATTGTTGACCGTAGAGCAGAGTGAAGAAACTCTGTGCAGACAGACTTCATGTAAAGGTCCATCAATGTGGTGGTCAATGATGCTGCTCTGAACAATGTAGAAGTCTCTTCCTCTTTCTCTATCTCCGCGTCATTCAGTGTCTTGAGGAGATCCGCTTCCTTCCTCTCATGCCTAGGGAAATCGTCAAATTTTCTTACATTAGCTAAACTTGTTAAAAAAAAGCGATTCAATCAGTCAGTGAATGAGTAGAACAGGTCCATTAGCATGCAGAAAATATTTTTAACTCAAATAAAGACATTTTGATTTGATGTGAATATACAGTTTCACAAAAAAAAATTTTCTTTAATGTTGGTTCTGGTTTGTAACTGTTGCTTGTTCACATTTACTTATTTATCCATACCATGTCACATTATACCAAGTTCACAATAGAGAATGGAGAAGAACATAAACTGGAGGGATGGGTTCTTTAACGGCTATTGAGATTAAAAGTAATTAGGATATAGTGAGAAATATAAATATCAGAAGAGGGGTAGTTGAAGACAGCCAAAGACGAAAATTAAAAAAGGAAAGACTGATGCTATGGTCCCACGAGAAGATTGGGAGAGAAGATAAATTAATTTCAAAGAAGTCCAGAACAGAAGCATCTTTTCCATTATTTATTCGTTTAAATGTTCTTCCTTTGAAGTATATGTTTGTGTACAAGGTACTTAAACTTTTTTACAAAAGAAGTGGAAATTATTTTCAAAACAGAAATTATTACAGAAACCGATTAAGAAATGCTATTCCGCGTCCTAATAATACTTTTTTCACCATGAACTTCCAATTTTTAGCACCGAGAATTTACAATAAATTACCTTTAGAAATAAAAAATTCACGCACTTCTCTAGTTTTCAATCGAAAACTGCGAACCTGGATGTTAAGTTTTGAAAACATTGATTTCTTGCTTAAAATTGAAGCTTAATATATTTAAAAAATGTTGGTACCTCAAATTTTGTTATAGCACCTTATATATTTTTTCTTAGTAACTAAATGTCTTAAAGTGCAAAAGTACAATGGAAGAATTAAAGTCTTTTTATTTTTCATTTGAACACTCCGCAAAGATAGTAATGGAATATTATCAATATGTAAGTAGCCTAGCTGTCCTGAGAGCTGATAACTTATCTGAAGAGCGTGAACGGAACCTCTAAACAGGCGATTTGCCTCAGAGGTCCTAAATTTTTTCAAAACATTGATTTGTTTATTTAACTTTAGTTTTCTGTTTGCCTGTTTCGTAAAAGATTGCTTAGTTTTAAAGAGGATCTTTTATTTATTTTATAAGTTTAAAAATAGATTTTGTTTTGGCAATGTTAGTAGTTAAGTTTAGCAAATTGTTGTCTATGTAATGGCATGTAATGTTTTGAAAAAATAAATATATTCTTATTCTTATTCTTATTCTTAAGATAATACCTTGTTGGAAGAACTTGGTGAAGAGAAATTGTGAAGGCATAAGAGAAAATAAAGAGGCCAAATCGCAGTCCAGATCCAAAACAGAACAAGATAAGTAATTTTATGGTAGATGGCTCTCAATTCCTAACTTATATACAATTAATTGTTATCAGCCTGGCCCTCTTAATAAAAAACAAACTTAAAAATATTAACTAATACACATATAATTTAAAAAATCCCTACACCACTATGGATACCTGAATATCCTGAGCAGGGAGGCGGCGAGGGGCATGCGGTCGAGGTGGCAGAGGTCGGCCAGCGCTCGCACGGCCTCCAGGCTGGGGTCCAGGATCAGCTGCTGCATGGGCGAGTACTCCTCCTGGGGCATGATCAGGTCGTGCAGGTACCTCAACATACCGACAAGGCGAGTTTAGTCCCGTTTGTCGGGTTCATTCTTAAAATATTATCAGGGTTGCCAACAAATGGTTTCCAAAAAATTCACGCATCTTTCCCGGTATTCCCGGTCAAAATAGTCAAAATTCAAGGCCTATACTTGTCATTTCTAAGGGCCAGTTCACACAGAACGGACGAGTGGCGGAGTCGTGGCACGGACATATGTCCTTTCGCTGTCGCTCCCATGAAACTTATCGCACAATTCACAGACGATCGCGGGCGGCCGCCCTCCCGCGCCACGTCGATCGTGTGTACATTGGATGATGGGAGCGACAGGGAAAGGAATATGACCGTGCCGCGACTCCGCCACACGTCCGTTCTGTGTGAACTTGGTAAGTTAAGTTTGAGTTTGGACGAATCATTTTTCTTCACAACTTTTAAATAATTTTTGTTGTACCAATAGGCCTAATTTAATACATCCATTAAAATAGTGTGAGCATGAATTATTATGATTTAGAAAATGCACCCCAATGTATTGACGAATGAATTAATTAAGCTGTGCTCTAATAAAATAGCTTTTATTTTATTTTTGGTTATTTATTTTATTTTGCAGTTTTGGTTAAATGTGTCCATAACGATGACATGGACACTTCAAACGGATTATGATGACAGGGAAAACGGTTTGGACAGGAACCAGATTTTTCCCAGTCTTGAAACCAGTACAAATCGATTCCTCGTGGCCAAAAACTCCATCTAAAAATGAAATTCTAAAACCCTTGCACTAAAAAAATTGTTGCTCGTACAAACAGATTCATTTAGAGTATATAAGACTGGATTCCAAAACAAAATCCATAGAGATAATTTGATGTCACGGGTAACTTTAAAATAGAAGCAACAAAGAAATATCATAGCTTAAACATTTATTTGTTATTTCGACACCGCCACTACGGATATCAAGTCAGCCGTGTGCAGGCCTTCACACACAGCGCAAGAGCTCATGACAAAGTAGTGATGGACTGACGGCAGCCCTATTCGGATTCGGCGTCCGCAGTCCCTATCAATGAAACACTGCCATTGGTCACTGCGCATGCTAAGAACTTCGTGAACTTCGTATGCACAGTATGAAGGCGGGGAAAAAGAATACGAGTGATTTTGGAAGCAAATAAATAACGATTGTAATTTTAAATATACTGCTGATACACGTCTGAGGACATTATACTCCACCATGCTCCTACCCCTTGTACTAAATAAACGATGGACTCGTCCATTTTTTGAATATCGACGTTTTCCTTCAATCGCTAATCGATGTTTTCTCCGTTTGTTGTAGGACGTAGGACATTTCGCCGTCATTAGCGCGCGAAATACCCGATCACTTGTCTGTAAGCGGTAGGTAGCGCATGCGCACACTGCGAAGGGTTGGAGGAAGAATAGCGTTGAGTTCACAACGATAAGGAAGGCATTCGGTTAAATATCGATCGTCGTAGTACGAACTACTATTGAATATCGTAAATCGATTGGCTCTTTAAACATTGTCGTCTCAACATAAAGACGCCCGGCCCAACTTTCCAATATAATAAGGATAAAATTTAGGTCAAGCATGGCCTGCAGGCCTAGTGATGGCTGTTCAGTATAACAATTGAGGATAAACTTTTTCTGATAGCCAGAGAGTGTTGAAATCATGAAATAGGCTCTCTGCTCGGATGCTTACAAATAAATGTAAATATTTCTTTACCAGTTTGTTTGCTTGCAATATCTATAGGCCCTGAGAAAAGTTTTTAGAGTAAAGTGTTATCCCAATATCCCAAAGACAGCTCAATTTATAGGAATGTAGGATTAGGGCCTAAGTTATTTTTGAATTAGGAAAGTTTGGTTAATCTATCCGACGATAGCGTACGGTACTGGAAGATTTTTAATTCCTCTGTAATTTATTATAGTCATCATAACTGTTATCAGCGTACGGTTCTGTTAAAGGAATCAACATTAACAATTTTTAACATGGGCAAATTTGTCAGTAGTCAAAGTAAAATATTACTCATCGTCTAAGTCTTCATTGACATTACAGTACAATGTATAGAAAATAGTACCCTGGCCACTGCATTTTAATAATCTAATACATTTAATTGTGTAATTGTTGGACAGTCAAGTCATACAGTCATTTATTCATTTGTAAACTTGGAAGAGTCCCAAAAGAAGAATCTGTGGTTCAGATATGACGTATTTATTAGCACCGATTCACAATAATGACTAGTTAAAAACGACAGGCATTGGAGTTTGGAATTAAAACGAAAACAGAGGGATGACGACGACAGGAAGCAGACAGCCGAGCCGAAACTAAAAAGTTGATGTCTGTCATTCGGTAGATAAGGTCGATATTTAACCGAATACCTACCTTATCATTGTAAACCCAACGCTATCCTTGGAGGGTTCATGGACACGTCAGTGTTCCCAGGTTTTAAAAGCCACATTATCGTACCAGACCAGGAAAGTTATTTTGAATGTACCTAAATTATCGTACTCTTCCAATGAAACTCGTAAATTTGGTGAAATGTTAACAAGAAAACCCTGTAATACTGTCAAAAATCCATTTTTTAATACTAAAACAGTATTAATTTATCTTTAACAATAGTGAAAATAAAATACAACACGGGGTTTAAAACATAATCAAACTATCGTACCAGACACAAATGGATCGTACCATATACAAAATTATCGTACGTCTGGGAACACTGGCCCGCCCCCGAATCAGCTGAGTTTTCTCTTCGACTAGTACGTTACTGGTGTCTGCTTTGCAGTTCCAGAACGAGAACTGTTTCGACCGTCCCGTATCGGCCGCGGAACATGTTCTCTTAATAGTTCCGTTCCGACTGTAGTTACGAAATTTCTTGGTGAAACGAACGCACTGACATCGGCTACGCCAATAAAAGTAGTGATTCTTTATATGACAAAAGCCCAACATATATGACAAAATACAACACGGGGTTTAAAACATAATCAAACTATTGTACCAGACACAAATTGGATCGTACCACATACAAAATTATCGTACGTCTGGGAACACTGGCCCGCCCCCGAATCAGCTGAGTTTTCTCTTCGACTAGTACGTTACTGGTGTCTGCTTTGCAGTTCCAGAACGAGAACTGTTTCGACCGTCCCGTATCGGCCGCGGAACATGTTCTCTTAATAGTTCCGTTCCGACTGTAGTTACGAAATTTCTTGGTGAAACGAACGCACTGACATCGGCTACGCCAATAAAAGTAGTGATTCTTTATATGACAAAAGCCCAACATATATGACAAAATACAACACGGGGTTTAAAACATAATCAAACTATTGTACCAGACACAAATTGGATCGTACCACATACAAAATTATCGTACGTCTGGGAACAATGGCACGCCCCCGAATTAGCTGAGTTTTCTCTTCGACTAGTACGTCACTGGTGTCTGCTTTGCAGTTCCAGAACGAGAACTGTTTCGACCGTCCCGTATCGGTTGCGGAACATGTTCTCTTAATAGTTCCGTTCCGACTGTAGTTACGATATTTCTTGGTGAAACGAACGCACTGACATCGGCTACGCCAATAAAAGTGGTGACTCTTTATATGACAAAAGCCCTATAATTCCGTTCCATGGATGTGTAGTACCTGTTCTTTCGTGCCATAATTCGTTGCGAGAATTATGAAAACTACATCGGAAAAAGATCTAGTTATGGAACGTATTAACAGACAGTCGAAACAGTTCCCGGAACCAGAATGGAATAATATAACAGTTCCAGTTCTTTTGGCAATGCTCTCTCAACGTTGGAATCACTTTGTCTTCGTGTTTTGTTCGAACGGCAACTTATGCTTTGTCAAAAAAATCCACGAAACTGGCCGATCTGATCGATAAATAACCATATTATAGACCGACAGGCCAAACTATCGCTATCAGAGTTTACATGATTTTTATAAAATTCAAGGATCTTTCGAAAAATTCACGCATAATTCATAGGTTTTTCCCGGAGTGTGAAATTCATGCATAATTCCCGGTTTTTCCGGAATTCCCGGCTGATGGCAACCCTGATTATATAACCTAGACAACCTTCCTATAGCTTTCTGATATCTAATGATGCAAAATTTCAGGCTGTTGCAAAAACTGCGATTACAGTCTAAACTTGTCTCAGTGCCGATGTGTGTTGTATACCTATGTTGTACATTTGTATACTGTATTATGTGATGTACGAAAACGGTTGCATACTTACTCCTATGTCAAGAGGTTGGTTTAAATAGTTTATTAAAGTGTTCGATCAAACATAATTGATTGAACAAAGTCAATAGTTCGCGCACGTATATCCCGACTAGCGTGAGAATTTTGACACATCGGGGTGTGAGGAAGGAGGGGAAGACACTTCCTTACTCAAGCCCCGCCCCTTTACTACTGCTACGAAGCTGTAAATAAGTGAACTAATACCCAAAACAAAAGTAAAATTCTTAGTTGTCAAAATACATTTAAGGTTATGGTATGAGATTTTGTTGACCTAAGTTTTAGCTTTATCATTTCATCTTTAAATTTGGAGATATGCATTGTATTATCCGAATTTGTATTTACTTGTTATTAAATAAGAGTTTAAACTTATAATATTTATGTCTCCATTAGTTTTAATTAAAAAATAATTTTCCCAGAAGGAAACAAATATTGTTTATTTTCTTTGATCGATAACAGCTGTCAACTCGGTCCAGGTTTATGAGTCACTATCTAACGGATAATAAAAACACTTCAAGAACAATAAAGAAAAACAAAATGACCATCCAATAGGAGGCCAAATAGGTACAAAAAAAACCACGACATACGCACATTTAGGAATCGTCTATCTCTCTCTATACATTCATTATCCATCTCTCTTGCACACGTTCACTGAAATGGTCAGGATATTCATGCGCGAGCTATAGTAAAAAACTCATGGTAAATTAATAACTCAGATAGCCAGTATTGATAATTATTTGAGTAGTTTTTAAGTGTTTATGGGAAATTTACAGTTGCAATACTTTTCTTACCTAAGCATTGATAAACTTTATGGTTATTTTGATCATTCTTTTTCATAGCGTTAAAGTAAAATAAAGCAGGTGCCCAACAATTACGAACTGGCATAACTGGCATGCAGTGACTTACCTAGTTCGTAACCTTAGAGAGCCCCACTCTCCAATCGGTGTCATTCCTGACAATGAGTACCAGTCTTCGTTCTGCAACGCAAGAATACATTTACACGACGGGATACACAAAGGCTACATTTAAACGTGAGGATAAATTTACATGCAATGTTTATTAATTGTAAATAAACAACACAAAAATTGAACATAGAAGCTTTTATCAGGGAGATGGGATATTCAATGATTCCCAATTAAAGATTGGTAATTCAACAATAATAATACAGACTAATGTGGTACCAAACAATAAACGTTTACGTTGATAAAAAAAATTTTATTTTCATTAACATTAATATTTTTTATCAGTAATATTAGCATTTTGAAAACCTGGGTCTTTTATGTCTGAGGCTTGAAACAACAAAGATGAAATGTTCACTTAAGTTACAACTAGTTTACAATGACTGGATAGATTAATGGATATAGAGCTCACATTTTAAGGGGTGTGCCAGTATTTGAACCATCGAGCTTGTCTACTCGAGCTTTCCAGTATTTGGCTCGGCTTGAGTCTTTCTGGAAAAGCTCGAAGTTCGAGCCTAGCTTTTGATACGAGTATTCTTATCAGAAAGATAAGTATTCCTACTTATTTTGGACACATGAAACCCTTTCCCACAAAAAATATACACAAAAATATTCCCTGAAGTGATAAGGAAAGGACGTTGAGAGGAAACAAGAAATATTATCTATTATAAGACGAAATCGAGTTTCAGCCATATTTTGTTGACCATGGAGAACTGCAAAATACCACGTTATAGTCTATTGTTTAATCATGGATTATCTTATTACCACCACGTCGTACAAGTTTCATTTTGATCTCATTTGATTAATGAGACTGCCCCCTATTGAGGGAGCAGTTTCCAGGCCTAAAAATTTAAAATATGGAGTCCCCCAGGGTTTGGTAGTAGGTCCACTACTGTTCTCGGTGATGATTAATGACCTGGATAGGCTGGGAAATGTGGTCCTTTTCGCAGACAATAATACTTTGATGTCGCATGGACCCTGGGTTGAGCTTTCAACATCTTTGGCTGACCAACACCTTCAGGAGGCATCTCGGTGGTTTGAGGGGAATGGATTTCAGCTCAACCAAGACAAGACAAAATCGTTGGTGTGCAGCCTATCAAGAGATGCTCCTCAGTGTGAACCTGTAAAAACTTCTCGGTTTTGTACTTGACCAGAAACTGGCCTGGAAAGATCATATTGGCCTAGTCAGCAGAAAATTAGCACGGGTTTGCTACCTTCTACTCAAACTCCGCCATCTCATCACCGAGGAGTACCTGCTGACTGTGTACCACGCCATGTTTCATTGCCACGTTAGTTACGGCCTGTTACTGTGGGGCCATGCAACTGGAACAGATGAAATCTTGAGGCTGCAGAAAAGAGCTGTTAGGTTGATCACTTTTAGTGACCCTCTGGCTCACTGCAAACCAATATTTGCTAAGCTGGGAATCAACACGTTGTATAGCCATTTCATCTTGCTTTGCACGGTACACATGCTTGATAACACGGAGCTCTACACAGAGAGAGGTACCATACACGACATCAGACCAGTCAAAGTGGCCTATTGGACATGCCTAGGGTCAGACATTCAAGATCGCAAAGGAGCTATTCTACTGTAGCCATTAAGATCTTTAACAAGTTGCCCAGCTCATTAAAGTCCCTTGACAAGTCTGGCCTATTGAAGAGACTGATCCCCTACCTGAAGGAAACCTGAAGGTATATTACTCCCTAGGGGAGTTTTTTGAGGATCCTCTCCTTGAATTAGTTTAGCCTATCCACAGCCAATGTATTTGTACAGTTTGTTTTGTTTGTTCGTTCTTTTGTGAGTGTTTTGAAATGATGACGCCATCAATCCCTTTTTAGGGTAAAAGATGAAGACCCGGTAATAGTCAGGTAATAAAAATAAAACGAAAAATATAAGCCATCGTTTATTGTTGCATGACAAGAAGTTTGATTTTAGCGAATTTCCCTTATAGGGAAGAAGCTATTACCGTAGGTCTCATGGTAAAGCCTAAGCCCCAGACCATGATAACTTTTTGTTTTGCAGCCCCCATGAGCAAAAAACACCATTCAAATTTATATATATATGTGTCTGTTAGCACGATAGCGGCCGTAAAAATGGCCCAATCTTATCCCGATCTTTATGGAATTTGGTACAGACACGTAAAGTAGTAATCAATTGGACGAGTTCGTAAACCAGCCCGATTGGACGGAAGGGGAGTCCCCCCGGGCTGGACATAGAAAAATAAAAATAATCCAATTTTGGTTAGCACCATTGAATTAAGCTAAAAAAACAAACAATTTAGTATTTTGAATCATTGCTCTATGTCCATTGGTTACCGAGATACTGAAAGTGGTAAACACAGTATGTTGTTCCAATGTTAACCTTATGAGGAATAAGTAAAATTCTATATCTCACTTATTTCTCAACATATATTAATAACACTTGGTCTGTGGCTTCATCTAGATGACATCTAATGTATATTAGTCTAAAATACCCGATATTTACATTTTTATGGCAGCAAGCCTGCATAATCATTCACCATGTTATCCTTATAGGAAATACAAAAAAGCTATATCTTCCTTATTTCTTGACATATCTTGATAAAACCTGGTAAATGGCTTCTTCTAGTTCAGATCTACTAAATATTGAATTAAAACCACCCAGTTTTATCATACCTGTTGCAGCAAACCTGCTTACTCATTTCCCAGGTTATTCTTGTGGAGCTTAAAAACATGTCAAATCCCACTATATTGGATTGGAATATGTTCTTTTGCATTTGAAATTTGCTGAGTATGCAGGTCTGCTGCAATGGGGGTATTTGCATTTACACACGCAGACAATCAGGTAATAACAACAGGGTCAGGCGGACAGATGATCGCTCAGATCGCACACAGACATCGATGTACATAATAATTACAACTGGATAGCTCGCTCCCCGTAAGGCTCGTGTAGTGATTTCCGAGCCAACACAGCTGTGCGTTGGGGTTGCAGCCGGCCGAATTGAAGGGGCCTTGTTGGAAAAAGCGCGAAACTGTTTTGTTAACCGTATCAGACCGCACGAATTAGGGAGCAGTTTTACAGGTAAAGCTTGCTATACATGTATTGCTATAGCTATAACTATTAAGTAATTGCAATTAATATTTAACTAGACAGTCAGTACAAATTTGTTAATTAAATTCAATAAGTAATAAATGGTAGCAATATGGTTAGAGGTCGTATTTAATTTGCAGAAGGAATATAAATATAAGAAATAACCATGAATATAATTTTGCTACCGCATTATTTAATGACCACATTATACAGCATTAGGTGATTAGACAATGTACGCTTCACTTTTGATTTGTTATTTAATCCTTTCATATTAATTAATGTTTTTTAATTTCAATAGAATTACATTTTAAAAGAAACTTCAATATGAAAAATGCATTTCATATTGATATTTCTAGTAAAATATAATTTAAATTTTAAGATAAATTAATTTGAGGGTTTTTCTTTTCACAGTCATAGTTTGAGAAAGGCTGAACTGATTTTAACGTTTGAGGCGTCAAATTAAAGGTATTTTTATGTAAATTTGCTATTAATAAGTTTCTTAGTTTTTAAAGGGGTATGAACTTAAGTAGGGCTGAGTACTGTAGTAAAGGGCAGAATTTCGGAACAGTGACGTTATCCGTATACCAAATAAATCAAACTCAGTCAACTTTGTTTACAGTTATAATACATAACTAATTTCACATAACTCTTCCATGATGACTACTATACTTTTTACTATATAATGCACTATAAGGACAAGATAGAATTTTAGTTATAAACAGTTTTATCGACATTTTTTAAATACAGCCCGAAAGTAAATAAGCTTTTTGTTAACACTAAACGTTGCAAAATAATACAAATTTGTTTTGCTTTTGCCGCATACCCAGCTTTGAAACAGCACATCGTGCTGTTTTTTAGTGAATTTCCCCTATAGGGAAGAAGCTATTACTGTAGGTCTCATGGTAAGACCTAAGCTCGGGACCATTATAAATTTTCGTTTTGGGGCCCCCAGAAGCAAAAAACACTATTCATTCGAATTTATATATATATATATATATATATATACATATACATCTATATATATATCTATGTGTCTGCTAGCACGATAGCGGCCGCAAAAATGGTCCGATCTTTATCAAATTTGGTACGGACATGTAAAGTGATAATCAATTGGACGAGTTCATGAACCAGCCCGATCGGGACCGGAAGGGGGGTAAAGGGGGATAAACCCCCCAAAAATGGGTTTTTTGAGTTTTTTACATAGAAAAATAAAATTTATCGAATTTTTGTTGGCACCATTGAATTCAGCTCAAAAAAACAAACAATTTGGTATTTTTAATTAATTAATTAATCAATTAATTAATTAAAAATCATCAAAAGAAACAAAGACTAATTTAAAAGTTGCATAATTTTGAAGTGTGACGTCTTTAATAGTAGGGTAATTGTAAGTTTCAGACTACAGAGTAAATAAAAAAATAGGAAGATGAACGTAAAGTTAGCTTCACAGACTTTAAAGTGAAGCGTCGCTGACGCGCTAGATTTTTTGTTACGAAATCCCGACTTTAACATATACTCTTAAATGAACAATGTTATCGTGCGTGCTTGCTTGCTTGCACAACGATCTCAAAAACGGCTCCGAGTATTTCCTTAAAAGTCTGGAAATAAGTAATTTATTACTTAAAAGTTTTATGCGGATTACTTGGCCTGGGAAATCTAATAACATAATAATATGAATTTTAAATTTGTAAAATGTTAACATTGGCCTTTTAATATTGAGACAATATTGTTTTGCTACTTAGGTATACAAATACAATTATGAATTATGAACAGCATAGTAATTTGTTAATTACGGATAATACTAAATTAAGCTCCTACATGAAGTTCACCGACTTTTTGAGTAAAGGTAAATTGATAAGACCTTCCACTAATGTGTTGAAAATCGTTAAATTCACATATAGTCTAGTCGTTGCTGCATCCAAAGATTGGGGGAAAGTTGACACAACGAAAATAATTAATTCAGCCTGCAGATTTTTTGCTGGAAATGTGTTTCAAAGTCACGAAACTAACAACGATTTTGGAGAGGACAGTCATGAGGTACCTGTCTCAAAAAGAATGATTAAGAATGATTAAGATTAAGCTGCTATAATTAATTGGCATCTTGTTATGTAAAGTGGTTTACCATAGCGTATCCAAGAAAATACCCCCGTTGCAGCAAACCTGCATACTCAGCGAATTTAAAATGCAAAACAACATATTTCAATCCAACATAGCGAGATTTGACATGTTTTGGTAAGCTCCATAAGAATAACATGGGGAATGAGTATGCAGGTTTGCTGCTACAGGTATATTAAAAATGGGTGGTTTTAATTCAATATTTAGTACATCTGAGCTAGAAGAAGCTATTTACCAAGTTTTATCAAGATATGTCGAGAAATAACCGAGATATAGAATTTTACTTATTTCCCATAAGGTTAACATTGGGACAACGTGCTGTGTTTACCACTTTCAATATCTCGGTAACCAATGGACATAGAGCATTGATTCAAAGTACTAAATTGTTTGTTTTTTTGAGCTGAATTCAATGGTGCTAACCAAAATTGGATTATTTTTATTTTTCTATGTAAAAAACTCAAAAAACCCATTTTTGGGGGGGTTTATCCCCCTTTAACCCCCCTTCCGGTGGTCCGATCGGGCTGGTTCACGAACTCGTCCAATTGATTATCACTTTACATGTCCGTACCAAATTTGATAAAGATCGGACCATTTTTGCGGCCGCTATCGTGCTAACAGACACTGAGATATATATAGATTTATATATAGATATATATATATATAATATATAAATTTGAACGAATACTGTTTTTTGCCTCTGGGGGCCCCAAAACGAAAATTTATAATGGCCCCGAGCTTAGGTCTTACCATGAGACCTACGGTAATAGCTTCTTCCCTATAGGGGAAATTCACTAAAAAACAGAACGATGTGCTGTTTCAAAGCTGGGTATGAGGCAAAAACAAAACAAATTTGTATTATTTTGCAACGTTTAGTGTTAACAAAAAGCTTATGTACTTCCGGTCTGTATTTAAAAAAATGTCGATAAAACTGTTTATAACTAGAATTCTATCTTTTCCTTATAGTGCATTATACGGTAAAAAGTATAGTAGTCATCATGGAAGAGTTATGTGAAATTAGTTATGTATTATAACTGTAAACAAAGTTGAGTGAGTTTGATTTATTTGTTATACGGATAACGTCATTGTTCCGAAATTCTGCCCTTTACTACAGTACTCAGCCCTACTTAAGTTCATACCCCTTTAAAAACTAAGAAACTTATTAATAGCAAATTTACATAAAAATACCTTTAATTTGACGCCTCAAACGTTAAAATCAGTTCAGCCTTTCTCAAACTATGACTGTGAAAAGAAAAACCCTCAAATTAATATATCTTAAAATTTAAATTATATTTTACTAGAAATATCAATATGAAATGCGTTTTTCATATTGAAGTTTCTTTTAAAATGTAATTCTATTGAAATTAAAAAACATTAATTAATATGAAAGGATTAAATAACATATCAAAAATGAAGCGTACATTGTCTAATCACCTTATGCTGTATAATGTGGTCATTAAATAATGCGGTAGCAAAATTATATTCATGGTTATTTCTTATATTTACATTCCTTCTGCAAATTAAACCTCTAACCATAATGCTACCATTTATTACTTCAGAAATGTTTTACATTGTTTTGTAAGCGTGCTGGTCTCGTTGAAGTGCCGTGAGTTGGCCGCAACAGTAGTAGTGAGACGCGATCCAACAAAGCGCCTGCAAAATCTTAAATGCAACCAATGCCCGCGGCTCGCGTTGGAGGGCCTGAGTTACCAATCCAGTGTATTTATTTACATCGATGCACACAGATGATCTACTCAGATCGCTTAGATGATGAGTAAACAAACTCCACCCCCTCCTACCACTGATAAGGGGAGAGAGAGATAGCTGTTTCTCTTTGCTCTCTTCCGCCCTAATTTCTAGTGTTTGTCTCTATCTTCATACATTTTCTTAAAAAGTAAATGATTTTTTTCACTAAAGTTTTAAAATACAACTAGTTTTAGGATTAAAATAAATGATTGTTGATTGTTGTTGTTATGAAATATAAAATATTATTTCATTCATGTATTACATTTTGAAATATTAAGTTTAGTCATGAATTAGCTGATCAACACGGTTTCACCCGTGGAAAAACAGCAAAACTTCCTTGGATTCATGATTCAATGTTTAGGTTGCCATGAATAAGCTTGCCAATAGGGTTGAAATCAAATAAAATTTGCTTTTTAGAAGCTTGCTTTTTAATGTCAAAAAAGGCTTACGCTATCTTTAATTTATCTTAAACCTTCTCATATGTGCATACAATACAGAAACTAAGTTTCAGCCATACCAGTACTCTAGTTTTTGCGTGAAAAGCGGTCTAATGTGTGATGTTAAGCGCTACCAACAGAGTGACAGAAATTGAGAAAAGGCTTGATTCGGATTCTCTGACCTTCAAAACGCAAAAATAACCAATAATTTTATAATTCTAAGCAATACACAGACAAAACTCTAATTTTATTTATATAGATATTGTGCCACAATTGAGACTGTTCCTTTTGTAATCATCCTTAGTTTGTGAACTTTAGGGAAACACAATCTTATGTTTGACTTAGTGGAAATATATAAATTTTTACAAGAACCATTAAAAACCTTTTTTATCTAATAACTCCTTTCAACACTTGAAATTAGTGTAGTAGTACTGGTCTAATTAATGACCAGTGATTAAAAACAGATCTGATAATTTTTAATATTTCTTTTTACTTGAAAGTATTGTGGACTTGGGAATCTAAAAATAAATGCAGTTTGTAAATTGATTACTGTTCTTGAAATAAAATTCTTTTGATTTCAAGCCAGTTCTATTTATTTTACATAATATAAATCTTGTTTTGGAGATAAGCTTTTTATTTGGAGATGGTGTTCACTTTAGGTACATATAATTAGTTTATTTAATCTTTTAAATTAAAGTCAAGCTTGATAATTTAATGTTTAGTGATAGTTAAAAAGTTCGCTCAAAAAATTTTGAAAAAGCTCGGCTTTGATTTGAAAATCACTATTTGCACACCTCTAATAAGAAGTGAAGAAAAAAATAAAGGTTTGCTTGAAAGAATAATCGTCAGAGTAATGACCTAGGAGCTTACCTCATCACCATTGGTGAGACTCGAAAGTTCCACTGTAACTTCAGCTACCTCCGTGTCCTTTGACCTCTTGCCCTTGTTATAAACTGTTATTGTAAACGTCAAAACGTCCGGTGGAACATCACTGGAAAATAAAAAGATATTTTACGTCAAAACGTCTGGTGGAACATCGCTGGAAAATAAAAAGATATTTTCCATATGAAGAAAATTATCTGAGGGATGTATCAGTTAATGTTTTACCTACGTATGGTCCCGATTAAAAATCACAATAACAAACTGATGTTTATACAAACATTATTGTTAGGAACATGTCTTAAAAAAAGGTTCATCGTAGTTGATTGAAAAATGATAAATGTAAGGAAACCCGATCCAATAACACCTCTGCACTTGACACCTGGATATATTTTATCAAAATATTCAGAATTAACTCCCAGTCAACAAATTTCACCAGTCCCTGAAGAGATTGTTTGCAGTCATGTTTCTTAATTATGACTCGTTTAACACTCAAACGAAAACTAAACACAACATATCCGCTGCTGCAGTGCACTACTTGTCAACTTCAGGTTACTAATAACATAGAAAAGAAACATCCCTCCGATTGACCCATCTACCATCACTATATGAAATAAATACCCCCGTTGCAGCAGACCTGCAACGGGGTAATTTCAGCGAATTTCAAATGCAAAACAACATATTTCAATCCAAAATAGCGAGATTTTACATGTTTTTGAAAGCTCCATAAGAATAACATGGGAAATGAGTATGCAGGTTTGCTGCTACTGGTATATTAAAACTGGGTGGTTTTAATTCAATATTTAGTAGATCTGAACTAGAAGAAGCCATTTACCAAGTTTTATCAAGATATGTTGAGAAATAAGCGAGATATAGAATTTTTCTTATTCCTCATAAGGTTATCATTGGGACAACGTACTGTGTTTACCACTTTCAATATCTCGGTAACAAATGGACATAGAGCAGTGATTCAAAATTCTAAATTGTTTATTTTTTTGAGCTGAATTCAATGGTGCCGACAAAAATTCGATTATTTTTATTTTTCTATGTAAAAAACTCAAAAAACCCATTTTTGGGGGGGTTTACCCCCCTTTACCCCCCTTCCGGTCGTCCGATCGGGCTGGTTTTCGAACTCGTCCGAATAATTACTACTTTACACGTCTGTGCCAAATTTCATTCAGATTGGACCATTTTTACGGCCGCTATCGTGCTTAAAGACACATATATATGTATGAAAATGAACGAATAGTGTTGTTTGCTTCTAGGGGCCCCAAAACGAAGTTATCATGGTCTCGGGCTTAGGTCTTACCATGAGTACTACGGTAACAGCTTCTTCCCTATAGGGGAAATTCGCTAAAAACCCTGACAGCTAAGAACTAGTTCATTCTACAGTCCAATTCGTTGTGGGGCATGCATGAAATGTGAATGCCCACATTACCAATACTTAAAAGTCAGCCAGTGGAATCGCCATTTTCCTGACATTATCTGTGGCAAAGGTGTTAACATATAATAAACCTCATACTTATTGACTGATTGATTGAATAAATAAATATTTGATATTTTGTACTCTACTATTAGTTTTGTGTTTGTAATTAGTTTGTTATGTAGAGATTTGCCCTTGTAGTTTCAAAATTTGGATAATGCCCGGACCAGTAAGTACTAGGCTTAGTCTTATTCTTATATTATACAAGATACCTATCCTAAAATAAGTAATCAAAATTATAAATGAATACAAGGAACATTTATTGATTCTAATACAATGCCAAATAATTTTGCAAAGTGTACATCAAGGTTTACAAACATGGGTCTTGGCATTAGGCTTAAGGCCAAAGTCCTGAATTTACAATAGAGCTCCGACAGTTCAGTGGTAATAGCATATAACTTTCTCAAAGGTGGTTTCGTGCCGGCTGACAATTTCAGTATTGTTTGGATAAGTAGAATGATAGGTCTAATTATAGTCCAATATCATAATTTTGGATGTTTGTAACAATATAGCCAATTGAGCTTCAGTTCCAAGATGGCCGAAATGAAATAGTTTATATTGGTCTTGATAAAATTTATACAGTTAATAATTCAAAATACAATAAATCAAATAATTAATAAAGTTCTTGAAAATCTTGCTTCAGTTAATTATTACTACACTTGCCAGTAGTTATAATTTAGTTGGTTGGGTCTTACCAAATCAGCATGCAATGTTTCTTCGCCAGGTACATGATGAAATAATAATCTTGATGCTAAATTTTTCAAAAGGAGTGACTCTATGAGGTACTCTGGCAGTTTGTCCCTAATTTTAGGTAATAGCTTAGCAAACCGCTAGTCCTCTGACTGGGGAAATATAATTATAGGAACTGTGTCCTTTTAAAAGAAGTTAACACCATCCTATTCCTTCAATGGCTGAGGCTGGAGTCCTTGTCCTCTTCAACTCACATGGTAATCATCATTGTTAGCATTGTTACACTCATAGGGGTTTACAAATCTTGAAGCACATTGTTAATCTTGTCACCAAAACACTTAATTTAGATTGGTCACTAAGCTTTATTTTGGGTAAATGATTTTTAGTACCTTTGGTTGTAATTTTCATCACATACATATATACATAATTATATAAATTAACTTAATAAGTTATTTGACATGGTAATTAGGATGAAATGATTAAAATAATATTCATAGCAACGATAATTATTTAAAAAAAATATTGAAACTAAATTAATTACTTAACGTTAAATGATGGGTGATTTTCTTTGAGGGGTGATTACATAGGCACAAATTATTATACATTACATAAGCACATAAATTATCAGACATGATTATATTCAAAATTATTGTCGAGGCAACCTTGTATTTAGGGCACATACTTTTTATTAAAAGAACATTTTTTTTTTTTTTTTTTTTTTTTTTTTTGGTAGGAGGTGGAATGCGTTTACGCACACTGAGGGGCTCGTTGTCCCCTCAGTAGTGTCGGACTCCCACGAGCTCGATGTCCCGTGAACTACCGACTAAACCACCTCCCTCGGCACCGAGGACACTAGCCTGGAACTGTTTCACACATTACTTCGGGCTAGGCCTTTGATATTACGCCACTAGGGCAACCTCCTTGGGGAAAAGCTGAGGATTAAGGCCGATCGAGGTCGACCTTTTTCGCCCGAAGAATGGCCTGGACGTAGTGCTTGACACAGTTCCAGTTGCCCTCTCCCTGGAGCATAGCTCCGACGATGTTGTTTGGGCTGACGATCACGCCGATCTCAGATGAAAGCGAGGCTCGGCGGACGTGCCAACGGTCGCACTGAAAGAAAGTGTGCTCGGACGTGTCTGGGATGCCGGGGCAATACAGACAGTCCGGGCTGGCGACTTTGCCCATCCGGTGCAGATAGGCTCGGAAGTACCCGTGCCCAGAAAGAAACTGGGTCACGTAGTAATCGACCTCGCCGTGCTGCCGTTCCACCCATGGTCGGACGGAAGGTATGAGCTGGAAGGTCCAACGTCCCCTCAGCTCGGCTTCCCAGTCGCGCTGCCAAGAGTCGAAGCTGCGATCGCGCTCTTCCCTGGCAGCTGTTTCCCGGCCCACTTCAGGCCTCCTCCGGTAAATCGCCTGCCTCTCCCTCGCGAGGAAGAGGACGGGAATGACTCCGGCGATCACCATCACAGCAGGCTCGGAGACTGTGCGGTAGGCCGAAGCGACCCGCAGAGCTCCTCGGCGCTGGACTCGGGCAAGCCGGTCTCGGTAGACTCGCTTCTCGAGTGCGTGAGCCCATACCTCCGCCCCGTACAGCAAGACTGACTGGACGGCAGTCATGGGCAAGCGGCGCTTGCAGGAGCGAGGACCGCCGACATTGGGCATAAGCCTACCAAGGGCAGCGACACCCTTAGCGGCTTTGTCGGCGGCGCGCTGGATCTGCTCGCCGAAAGACAGTCTGCTATCGACCATGACTCCCAGGTACTTTGCAGCAGGCTTAGTCTCGAGTGTGACGTCACCTATCTGCACCGGGAACACGGTGTTAATCCTCTTTTTGGTGAGGACGACAATCTCCGTCTTACTGATAGCCAGGGACAAGCCGTGATCTCGCATCCACCCGTTGACCTTGGCCATCACTACGCTGAGCCTCAGTTTTGCCTGCTCGACGTTCCTCGCAGCGATCAAGGCAGCGACATCGTCAGCATAGCCAACGAGGCGGGTCTCATCGGGCATGTCTAGCCTCAGCAAGCTGTCGTAAGACACGTTCCAGAGATCTGGTCCGAGAATGGACCCCTGCGCAGCCCCGGAAGTGATGGGAATGCGCCGCTGACCTTCGGTCGTGTCGTACAACAGAACGCGGTCTGACAAATACGCCTCCAACATACGCAGGAGGTAGGAGGGAACTTGGAACGTATGCTCAAGCGCCCACAGCATATCGCTCCACCTGGCGGAGTTAAAAGCGTTCTTCACGTCGAGCGTGACGAGAAGGACCACGCGGCGCGACCAGTGGTTGTGGTCCTCCGCCCTCCGCACTGCCTCAACTACCTCCTGGATAGCGTCGATGGTAGAGCGACCGGATCTGAAGCCGTACTGCTGCGGGGACAAGTCCCCCGCAGAGACGATGGCCTCGGTCAGCCTGACACGCAGGAGCTTCTCAAGCACTTTCCCGGCCGTGTCGAGCATACACAGGGGTCGGAAAGAAGAAGGGGTCCCCGGTGTGCTCTTCGCCTTCGGAATAAGAACAAGGCGGGCAACCTTCCACGAAGAAAAGAAAACGCCTTCCGCCAGACACGCGTTGAACATATCGAGCAGAAGCCTTGGATTCACCTCCGCAGCGAGCTTGAGCACCTCCGCCGGAATGCCATCGGGACCGGGCGCTCTTCTGGGTCGTAGGGATCGGACGGCGGCGGTGAGTTCCTCTTCCCGGAAAACTGGGAAGGCGCCTACCTCTCCGAATTCCCTGACTGGCCGGACTGGGTGGCTGGGAAACAGTGTATCTACGACGACGGCCATGGCTTGTGGTTCCATGACCGCAGGTGGTGAGCGAGCCCCTAGCTTCTGGGTTACAAGTTTGTAGCCCATCCCCCAGGGGTCGTTGTCGATATCCTGACACAGCTGCTTCCAGCACCTGACTTTACTCCGGTTGATGGCACCGCGGAGCTCTCGGCGGGCCGCTCTGTGCTCAGCCGATCTGGCATTTGCATCAGGGCGGTTCCTTGCTCGCTGCGCAACTCGTCGGAGACCAAGGCATCTCCTCCGGAGTTCCGCGATTTCAGGCGTCCACCAGTAAACCGGCTTCTTCCTGTGGCGGCGGGAAACTCCGGGCATCGACTGCTCACACGCGGTCGCGATGAGACGCATCGTCGATGCTGCCAGATCTTCAGCACCTGTGAAATTCACAATGCTCTGGTCTTTGATTACTTCTTTAAAAGTGTCTTTGCTCAGACGACTGGTGTTCCAGCGTCGAGCCAGAGGAGCAGGTTCAGCGCGCAAGCGCGCACCCTCGAGAAGGACCTTGAAGAGGATCCCCTGATGGTCGCTAGAGGAATACTCCTCGCAGACACGCCAGTCGGAGATCCGCTGGACAATCCCTTCAGAGGCAAGGGATATGTCAGGGATCGTCTCTCTGCACCCTGGACGGCGAAAGGTGGAAATGCCGCCCGTGTTAAGGATACAGAGGCCCGACCTGGCAGCCGACTCGAGGACGTAACGACCTCGAGTGTCGGTCCGCGGGGAACCCCATTCCACGGCTTTTGCGTTAAAATCGCCACCGACTATGACCCCGCCAGAGATTTTCATGATCTCATCCTCAATGGAATCGACCATGTGGCGGTAGTCTCCGATCGGTTGATTTGGCGTGAGGTAACAGGAGAAGACTGTGAAACCCCTGCTCCTCACCCAAACGAAGCCGTTGCCCAATCCGGAATCGAGAACAGGCACCTTCCCGAGGTCCAAGATCCATATCGCCGCAGTGCCGGAGGGATCTGAGAACCACTGCGCGGAGCGTCGGTTCTGGTACTGCTCACTGAGAAGCAGTAGGTCAGCACCCTGCTCCGTGGCGAATTGGAACAGCAAGTCGTTTGCTGTCCTGCTCCTCTGCATATTAAGTTGCAGAACACTGATCATTTTTGTTGTTTCTGGCGAAGCTCCTGGATGGCCCGCCTGTACTGCCCGCAACGACCAGACCCAGCGGAATGCTTGACCTGGTCGCCCTTCAAGCCGGCTTCTGTACACAGGACACAGGACAGCGCTGCATTGCACGCGCTGGCCCTGTGGTCCTGGCCGCCGCACTTGAAGCAGAGCTTGCTTCTATCGGGTCCAGAGCAGCGATTAGCGACGTGACCGAACCCCAGACATTTAAAACATCTGGAAGCCACGAGCTTCTCACGCACCCGACAGCTCACGTACCATACCTTAAGGTGGCCCTTCTCCAGGAGCTTCGCAGCAGCTCTGGCTCCCAGCGTCAGGATTGCCACCTTCTGACCCCGAGCATTTGCCTTCGAGACGAAGGTTTTCACCTCGACGTTTTCTCCGAGGACAGCTTTGACGGCAGCGGTCACCTCCTCCTCGGTTGTCAACTCGTCGAGGTCTCTCACCTCCAGCGTAGACTTGGGCTCGAGAACGCGGACTGTCGCGTTCGCCCCCAAGATGGTCTTCAGGTCTTCGCTGAAGGCGGACTTACTCTGAGAGGTGTCCCCGAGTTCGACTAGTAGGTCGCCGGTTCGGGTCTTCCTCATACCCTTGATAACGGCGCCCTTCTCATCGGGCTTCGCTTTGCTGCGAATCTCGCCCAGCACGTCGGCGTAGGATTTCCCCTCCGACGGCTTGATGAGAAGAGCGTCCGGCCGCTGCTTGCGGGGCTTCTTCCTCGGTGCCTTCTTGCTTTCCTGTTCGCCGGGCTGGCTTCCAGGATTTTGACGAGGGTCTCTCTTTTTCCCCTTTCTTTTGACAACCTCGGTCCACGTTTCGGTTTCCGACCGCTTCGCTAAACCGTCTCCCCTAGGCTTCTTCTCAGCCTCCGGATGGGCGGGGCTGGAAGCGGCCCGCTTCCCACCGGCTGGCTGAGCCTTCACCCGCAGTGATGGCGTCGTCTGTGTTGACGCGGCAACCGTCTCGCATGATTGCCACGACCTCCTCAGCTGGATGATGTGGTGCAGACTGGCCTCCAATTGGACGATGCCATCCTGCACATCCTTGCTGATATTCTTTTGCCGGGTGGTCGCGGCCTTCATTACAGCGAGGGTGTCGAAGCACTTTTTAAGGTGCTCCTCCTCCTGCTGCCTGGCGAGCGCGATGACCGCGTCAAAGGGAGACGAGTCGGCGTCCATCGGCTCGTTGTTCTCAGCGGGTGCCTTTTCGGCGGCCACGGATGTTCTGGCCACCGATGATGCAGGTGTCTTGACCCGGACTGGGGGCGATCTCGTGAGACGGGATCTTCTTTCGAAGGGGCTTGCCACCCCTTCGTCGAGCCCGCTCAGAGAAGAACGCTGCTGGGAGTTTTGTGGGGTTAGGGTACCCCGCTTTGATTCGTGCACCTTTTGAATCGTTTTTCCTTCTGCCGTGTCCATGGTGTCTGGCTTAGCCCCCGAGACTGGGCATTGACCCCCCCAAAAAAATTTTTTTTTCCCCTATGAGAATGTCAGACCGACCCATCACCGGAGCAACTATACCTGCGTTCAGCCGCCTCCAAAACATCGGCGGCCCCAGACGAGCAGTGGCCTCGGCAGAGCCCCCCCGTGACCGTAGCAGGGCCCCATCCGGTCGCCAACCGGCACCGCCACGGCCAAGGGGATTTTCGCCGGCTGATAGGGCAGCCAGGTCAGTTGGCTGAGCTGACCCGGGCCCCTGTACTATCCGGCAGCCTGGGAGGTGCAGAACCCAGTTTTTAAGCTGTACCCTCTGCTCGTCCTAGACCTCCAGCGCAATGGAGGCTGAAGAACACAGAGTCACCCCGGCAAGTAGGCCGGAATGATTTAGAAAAACAACCGGGCTATTGAAATGAAACGGAGAATTAAGTTGTGAAAAGGAGACGCGAAAAAGGACCAGTGCGCCCCCCTCCCCTTTTAGTCGGCTCTTACGACAAGCAGGGGATACTGTTGGACATTCTGTCCCGGCCCAACACGGGAATATTAAAAGAACATAAGACACATAGCAACTATAACAGAGGTATTTATGAATGAGGATGACATCATGAAACATTTCAAACACCAGTTGTACTGGACAAGGCAAGATTAGTTTTCAAATACTTACTCTAAAATGAACTCTTCATCCCAGACCGGATCCGGCCCATTTTTGACCTTGGTTCTTGCGACTTTCACCTGATTTAAAGAGACTATGCAAAATGGATTTGGCACAAGCTTGTAAGGTAACCTGAAAAAAATTAAAAAAGTGAAAAACGTAGAAAGATTCAAATTATTCTAATTTTTTCAACTGTAATTGATATACATATGTAAATTAAGTCAATTAATAAATCTTCTTACATGATTATATGTACAAATTCACACTGACGAATTTTATAGAACATTTTTGCAGGTAGGAAAGGTTTGTGTTTCTACTTGTATTCGAGATTTTTGTTAGAAAATTTCTCTGATTTGTTCATTTTATGCTAGAAAAAAAATTTGATTTTGATTAAGTCAGCTTTAACACGTTGGCACAAATAAAATACTTTGTAAAAATGTTTGTGTCATTTACATTGAAAGAACAGTTTACATTCTCATACTAGATTAGGTACGCATGACTCTGCCCACTGTTAAAATAATAATAATACCTTAGCCTGTATATGTATACTAGGGGTCTGCTGTGCACCGAAAAAATCGGTACCAGTACGGCACAGTGCTCGTTACCGACATTGGTTCGGTACAGCCTATTTGGTCAGTAAAAATTCGGTTTGGTGCTGCAAATAATGGGGGGATTCTAGTAAAATTTTCCTCTGCTAATTATTTTGCATTTAAACTGTAACCCTCTAACAGAATGCCGCTCTTCAAGGGTTTTTGCGTAGTAAAACCTCTTTGATTTCAAGTAAACATAAAATAGTGCCTTAAGATTATAGATTAACAAATCAACTGAACCCTTAGACGCGGTATTGCCATATATTTACTAGCGCCGTGGCCTTGTTACTGGAGATGGCTACGCCGTTAGTCTATAAATTTCATGTTGACATATTCAATTCAATTCAATTCAAATAATCTTTATTCATGCAGACAGTATTAACAATACATAGAATAGCGTCAAGAAAATAACATAGCTAACTAAAACTATCTCTAACATAAATAATACAATTTTAATAAAGTAATCTTTTTAATTTTTTTTTAGAGTTTTTTTGAAGAATGTTTAGTAAATTTAAAAATTTTTTATGTTGTACTTCTTGAATTCCAGAATTCTTGAAATGAGTAAAGGGATTTTGTCAGCAAATATTCATTTAGAAGTTTCATAAAAATATCAAAATCAGTCATATCAAAAATATTTTTAGACAAACCAAATAAAAACTTTGTGTCAATGAAACTAGTTTTCTTTTTAAAAAACTGTAAGTTGCGCTGTTCAACATGCCGATTGTTTCTTAAATTATAGTTATGAGAATTTGGATTATTGGTTTGATAGTTTGATTTTTTTACATGTAGGATAGTTTAAAATATGTATCTAGGTCATATACAGTCATAAAACCGAATTTAGAAAAGTATGGGTTTTACTGTGTGCCGATTTTTTATATTAAAAATAATTCTGAGAGCCTTTTTTTGTTGACGAAGAATCCTATCAAAATTTTTCTTACTGGTACCACCATATATAGCAAGACCATAAGACATATGTGAGTTAATTAAAGCAAAATAAATGGTTGTTTAAAGTTTCAATATTGCACACTCTTGACATTTGTCGCAATGCATAGAGACCGGTTGACATTTTACTCACCACATGGTCAACATGCTTATCCTAGGTTAAGTGCTGGTCCAATATTAATCCAACAAATTTTGTTTGCTCTAATTGGTTTAAGTTTGAATCATCAAGACAAACATTTGGTTGTAATTTTGATCTTGTTTGGTTTGTGCTGAAAGATAAACAATTGTATTTTTGTGAATTTATTAACAAATTTTTGCTATTTAGAAATGCATTAGCTGATAGAAGAATTAAAAAAGAGTTGAGTTGAATTTCTTGTTGAGATTTGCCTGTGATTGTAATATTAGTATCATCAGCATAAAGACACACTGAACCCCCTCCATTAATAGCCCTTGGGAATCCTCTCAAGTAACAAAGAAATAACAGGGGACCTAAAATAGACCCCTGGGGGACACCATATTTAATTGTTTTGTAATCAGATTGAAAATCTTGAGTGTATGAATATTTGCGATTTGGAAAGCTATAATTATGTTTAATTTGTACACACTGTTGCCGTATGACAACTTTGCCGTGTTTTATGTACTTTTTTGGTAATTGTAGCCTAATTGAGGTGGGAAAATAATTTTTTATGGTACAGAAAAAAGTAGGAGGCAAAGAGAAACCCGAGTCGATGAGATTAGGGAAAAACGTATGTAACCTTAGACAAGAACAGAGAACTGCCAAGAGACAAAGACTGATAGAACATCAGAGGGACACTGCATGACCTATACATTTGTAGGGACTTAAAGATTATGTCAGGGCATGAATACGCGAAGACGATCTTGCAGTATACTACTGTTGTGCCAGAAGACGAACTAAAATACATAGTGATGGGATGATGAACAATGTGTATGTTGTTCAGCCAAGCTTTTATTTATTTCTGTAAGACCTTTAAATTTCACTTGAAAGTTTAACTTGATTAATAACGGCGAGTTTAAAGCCATGCAATTTCTTCTACTCGTAGGCGAGTTTAAAGCCCTACAATTTCTTCTAATCGTAGGCGAGTTTCTCACAAACGGAAATAACATTAAAAGCACAATTTGTGAATGGGCCTTCTTGTAATGTACAAAATGGTGTAGGTTTACATTTGAGAATCCTGAGATTAAAACCCATTTCTCAAAAAAACCCTGTATTTGAAAGAGGTTTGAAATATCTGAATATCATTCCTTGTGGTAAATTTAGTGAGATATACCTTTATTTTATGCTTTCATGCCTGTAGCATCCAGACCATCTCGTCTTGACCATCTAAACTGTGTTACATGTTTACATATTTTAATAACAAATGTTTTTACACTGTTTCTGAGGTTAGTTTGGAGTTTTGATTACTCAAATAAAGCAGCTTCATGACTTCTTGACATTGACACTATCTCTCCTCCTGTCTATTACTTTGTTTGCAACCTGTTTTGAGACACTTTGTATATAAGTTGTAATAGTAAAAGTATTCTAGCACTAAATTTGTTTTGAAGAGTGTACCTATGGGCATCAATAATGTTGAGTTGAAGGCAGCGTAACTCTCGTAATCTCTGCACCTTGGGTGACCGAGTCATTTGTGTAACACATAGCGGCTTCAGCGCATTTATCCAGTCCTGCAAAACAAATTATGTCAGGCCTTTGATAAATTTACAATAATGAGTATTGGTCTTCTCCTTTATAACTAAAGAATTGAAATAGAACTGAAATAATATAAAATATATATCAGGTATTTATTTTTAGTGGTTTTCTATTTCAACTCGAGTGTAGGACTATGGGAGGGGGCTAAAACTAAAGATCTTGTTCCCAGAGACTCAGGAAAAATACTGAAATTTCTTTGAATCGACAAGAAAATTAAAATAATTAATAAAATACCTACCTTTTAAAAGCATTGCAATCCAAAAACTTCTGCTTTGTTACATTTAAACGTGTGGTGCTATGTTGGATCTAAAAATGAGTTTACAAGGAAGGTATTTTAAACTGTGATAAAAAAGGATTGTTTTAATTTATATTTTTCTCCCTATTATGATTAGGGGTCTTTACTGATGAAATAAAATTAATGGGCTTCAACCAGCTAGTTAAGGCTGTGGTGAGAGTCAAAAGCTGGGGGATTGAAATAAGTGCACTACTAAAAGTCTTTTTAGATCAGAAAGGTAGCTGTGTAGCTGTAACCTAATCCTCCCCCCCCCCAATAAAATTACTCTACTTGATTCGTGTCTGAGTACGGCATTTGAAAAAAGTCAAGTAATTACTCTAAAGTCGAGTACTCGCCCACCCCTTTATTTTTTTGGGTGATGTGTTTAAAACGTTTTCAAGGAATCAAAAAATGCGGACCAGGTAAATGGTTCTAATGCTTTTTTTATTTTTTTATGGCATCGACATTTAAAAAATAGTTTCTTGATGCACAATATGAATTGGGGAAAAGTTTTGAACTAGAAATGAAGTCCACCAAAAATAAACCTGACCTGGAAGAGCCGTCTTTGTTGCATCATGCAATTCATGGACAGACATGATGTATGAACAAACAAGCAGACCCCCCAGCGGCTGTAAAATATGGACAGCTAACGTCTTCTGGCCAAGGTACAATCTCTGCCATTCAGTCAGCGCTTTGCCCATCTCATTCTACTTTCCTTGTGCATTTGTATTAACCGCGGGGAATGTACCTGGGCAGTGTCGGCAGTGTTGGCTGAGAGGTAGGAGATGGTCGCTAGGCAAGGCAGTGCTCGCTCCACCAGCTGGAAGCAGTTGGGTCTGTCGAACACGCTGTCATGCACCTGGTACAGGTATGCACACGAGAGGTCTATCAGCCCCTTCGGCTTCGTTCTCTGAAAACACATCACCGTATGTCAAATCATTGCTGCTAGAAAAAATTATCTATCTAATAATTCAAAGGTACAATTGTGTACAATTGTTGATTTGCGAAAAGCACAAATGGACGTAAAAAGCATTTTGACTTGTTTACTGATTGTGGTGAAATGGCAGGAATAACCTTACAAATAACACAAATGCCCATAAAAGCACATGCCATTACCAATATCATGTAAACGAGAGTAACTGTAAAGTACTTATTATTTTACTTCTTTTATTGTGTAAAAGATATTTTTAAAAATCCTAATATAATATAACATATCTAGAATCTGACCAGGGAGCAGTCTTAAATTAGTAACTGAGCGTTATTATACCTCTAGATTTCCTAAAAATATGAGTAGACAGTTATAATTTACAAAACCCCAGATTCCCCCCCCCCCCCCCCCGTAATATATACCCCGCCCCAAAAAAATAAATCCTGAGTACAACACTGCTATCCATGTCACATTGCAAGAGAAAATCTAATTATGTAAAAAAGTGGATATGAAAATTTAAAGTTTTTATATAAGGTCTTGAGCAAACAAGAGTGAAAAAATTACACATGCGTAAAACTAGGAAAAGTAGAGATGGTCGGGTCCCAAAATATCAGGAAATTTTTGAGAAAATTAAATTCCCGATTTTCGGGTGGGATCTGTATTCACTTTGGGAAAGTTTTGGGACAAGATCGTTTTAGCGATCGCAACCAAACAACAAGTGTAGCTTCGTGAAACTCACACTCAGCCATAAAAAATGATCACGAGTATTTCCAATCGCAAATAAACGGCAAATGCAGTTCTACAATTCACATTTTAGAGCATGCAAAGGAAGTTAAGAACAATGAGGTTTATGGTTCAAAACTTTGTGAACATGTTGGCCACCAAATAAAATGGGATCAAAGTGATGTTTTGCACAAGGAACCGGATTGGGAAAAAAATGTCTTTATTCATGGCAATTGAACAACTGCCCATCTCATGACCATCAGTTGAGATAAGTCTGGTTTATATGGACGTAGTGTGAAAGGAGGTCGAGCAAATGTCTCATAATGCAAAACAATTGTTATCATTTCAAAGCCAGGACAGGACTTCCGCCCCTCCCCCCCTCCCCTCATGGGCATTCATCAGGTGATCAGCACGGACACGGCTCAGTAAACTAAATTTTCAAGGTCACCCTTGATAACAATAAACTTTTTTTATCTTGTGGTTTCTCAAAACATTGGATGTATTTTCATGGTGTTGTTATGTGTCTTGGTATGTGTGTGCATCAGAATCAGAATCTCCATAATTTCCATAATTTTTACAACAATGAGTCCCAACAAGTCTTATGATTTGTCGTTGGATGCTCTATATTACAATATTACATTATTAGTTAATAAACTAAATACATAGATAGATACAGCACTCTAGGTAATGGTGCAAAAGCCAATGTTACGTATCATGAATCAACAATCACATATTTTATTGCCTTTGAGCTCACAAACAGTTCATCGACAATGTCATTTTCCAATATTAACTAATAAGTTAGACGTACATATATAATCTTATAGTAAACAAACAAAGTCATTTAAAAATTTAAGGCTATAAATAGATAACTAACTAAATAAATAAGTAAGATAAAAATATAATTTAAAAAATTAAGCTACCTGTATCACAGGACAAAAACCATTCACTGAGTAAAATACATTTTCTTTCAACCACCTTTCCGATACCTTTTTAAATCTTTGCAAGGGTACAGTCTATGCCTTTTCAGATAATTTGTTGAAAAACTTCAGCTTCATTATAACATGGCTGCTACTTGTCTTTTCCAATTTTAACTGAGGCAGTTCCAAAATGTTATTTGTTCTGGTTGGATATCTGTGTTTGTAATTCCTGTCTCACTTTAAAAAACTATCAAGATCCTCCTTGACCCTTGACCGGGCGCTTCACCAGTGAAACGGCAGCGGGCACATGCAGAGTTTTACTCCGCAACATGAAATTGCATAAATTTAACCCTTTTTACTTGTTTTGTATTGAAATATTGTATTTAAATGTTGATAACTTCATTACGAATCACATTTCATCGTTGATACAATTGTTCACTTTAATAGGTGTAATAATTCAATTGAACATTAGGGGTGGGCGAGTACCCGAAGGTCGGGTAATTACCCGAAATTTTGCAACTACTCAAGCACGAGTCGGGTAGCTCCTACTACCCGAAAAAACGAGTCGGGTAGTTAGTTACTCCCGCCGTTTATGTGCGATCGAATTTACGTGCG
This sequence comes from Flexamia atlantica, assembly GCA_035578135.1. Taxonomy (NCBI): domain Eukaryota; kingdom Metazoa; phylum Arthropoda; class Insecta; order Hemiptera; family Cicadellidae; genus Flexamia; species Flexamia atlantica. The sequence goes on along the minus strand of JAQJVK010000005.1, from coordinate 49,945,096 downwards.
TGCGATTGAATTTTACAGACAATCGCGAGTTACGCAAAGCTAAATCTGCCGTTTATCCTCAATCGACAGGTTCTTTATCGCGGCCGCTCGCTAGTTTCACAAATAAGCAGCATTTTCTGTTCATCTGTGGCCGGCAAATACGCGTGACCATTTTTTACGGCCGATCGCTAGTTTCGCTAAGTTGCATTTTGTTTTTTACGATCGGCAAATACACGCGTTCGTTTTTCGCGGCCGACTGCGACTTTAGCAAGGCTTAATTTGCCGATCATCGATCATCGGCGATCGTTTTTAGCAGCCGTCCACGAGTTTTTCATAACAATAACCTCAACAATATTTCATTAACTCATAGAAGAATGGATTTCAACAGTTCTTTAGAAATACAATCTCTTTGAATCCAGATATTGAAAACTTACAGCTATATTTATTTAGCTCTGACCTTGCACTTTACAACTTCAAATTTGTATTCATAGTTTATCTTTTGAATGATACACAGCCTTCATTTCTGCTTCATTTGATTCGTAAAAACGAGAAGAAAATTGTGGAGTTAATTGGTTTACTTAAAAATTAGTTTAGTTTTTAGGGTTTGTAATTTTTGTATTGTGGGATATCTTATTCTTATCTGATTGCAGCTGTGTCACTGTGCTCGAGTGACTGGATTGTAACTGTTGGAGTTGTTGGTTGTCGGAAGAATGGTGTGAAAGGTTGTTGGAAATAGCCAAATATGGATCAGGGTGGAACAATATAGACCAAGGTGGATCTGAGGCACAATAAGGTGATCCTGTATTGTCAGGAAAGGATTGATCAGAGCAAATTTCTATAACCGCGAAAAGTGAATAGGATAATTTATCTAGGTGGAAGGTTTACCCTGAGGCCGATCGTGCCCATTGCCATACGGTCACCTAAGCCAGCTTTGATGAACAATAATTAAGTAATTAATTCCATGTACAACTACATCAAACGCCAGAAGGGCCTACCTTGCATGTGATTGAGAATAACTGTCAGAATTTAAGCATAACTGTCTATTCGCTGATTACTATGATTCTGAATAAAGGTTTAATTAACTATTGAGCTAAGTAATTAATTGTTGGGCAGATAAATATGACAAGCAATATTTCCTAATGAAGCTACGTTTGTATTACTTTGAAGGGTCGCCTCTGAGAGGCGAAACCCACTGAAATTCACATCTTAGGAAAACCCCCAACTAGAATTCCTCCCCCCGGCACCCCAAAACAAGGATAATTTAAAACATTATTATTTGATATGCATTAATCTAAGGAAAAGGACCTAATTTTTGGCATTAATACTTATCCGATTTGACAGCGAGACGTCGTCGAAGGCTACGAGAGTTGAAGCGGGACGAGAGCAGGCCTTTCAAATCCGAAATTTCCCTCTGTCTTTCTAGAATGTTCAGGTGGACTGGCCTCTGTTCAAGGCATTATGGCCAGTACCTGGTTTGGCGCTATATATAAAAAGGTGACACGCACGGCACAACCACGCCCCCTTCGGCCCATAAGATTGCGCTGGGACTTGGTGGGGTGGTAAGGTCATCGTTGGTTCCAGAGGGTTAGTTGGAGTTGATTCCCTAAAACAACCAAAATTTGGTCTGCAAGGTTGCAGCGCCTACCTACAATTGACACCAGAATATTTCGGATTGCGGGCTCTTGAAAAAGCGAATCACGGCGGTGTTGAAGTTGCAAGAACCGACTGGTGTCTTTGGGGTTCCGGCTCATCTCCACTCAGAATAGGTGGAACCTGAGGGCTCCCAACGCGCTGGCACCTCCGCCTGAGACTTTTGATTCTCCTTCAGTTGAAGGTTGCGAGCTGTTTGGTCAGCGATCGGGCTCCTCCCCCCCCAGCGGAAAAATTTGATGCTTGAGGCCTCAAGGACTCTACACTTGGTTTCTTCCCTACTAAAAGAACTCAATTTGAATGAAAGGGGGATAACTGCACGCACAATTTGTTATTTTTTTATATTTATTTTAAGGCCTTATATTTTGTTTTATCTGAGATTGGTATAAACCGAAGACTTGTGTTGTTTTTCTCAGAATTGTTGCAATCATAAACATACTCTTGTAGGCTGTTGCAAGATGCAAGCTGGCGATGGTGATTATCGGTGAGTCTTGTTGAAACTAATTGTTATGGAAGATGGCTCTTGTTAAAGCTGGTCATTTCAGGTGGTGATGTTGCTGAAGATCGAAGTTATTGCTGGAGATGTCTTGCTGAAGTTCGGAGTTGACTGAAGCCGTCTATCGTTGAAGGTGGTTGTAGTTGAAACTATTTCAGGATATGACTGCTGCTGAAGTTTGGAGTTGACTGGAGATGTCTATTGTTGAAGGTGGTTGTAGTTGAAGCTATTTCCAGATATGACTGCTGCTGAAGTTCGGAGTTGGCTGAAGATGTCTATTGTTGAAGGTGGTTGTAGTTGAAGCTATTTCAGGATATGACTGCTGCTGAAGTTCGGAGTTGGCTGAAGATGTCTATTGTTGAAGGTGGTTGTAGTTGAAGCTATTTCAGGATATGACTGCTGGTGGCTTTTGGTTCAATGTGGTGAATCGCCCTTTTTTAAATTGATTGCAAGCTGGCCTTTTTTTTTTTTTTTTTTTTTTTGATTGTGCAGTTATTTGGTAATGACTAGTTTGTAAACGGGGACTGACTTTAAGAAAAATTGCTTGGGAAACCGAAGTGTTGGTCCTGACTATATTATGTAAGATTTACCCCAAAATTAGTGCAGGGTAGACCGATCGCTGACAATATGACATTTTAGGGTGATCAGTCCGGCGAGACTGACCGATATGGACTCGAAGATACCACACCAGGTGCCATGGAACCCAACCTATATCTGAAGTGGAGGAAACCAATTTTTGCAGCAATTCCCTAAAAGAAAGTTAGTAACTAAACAAATATAAAGGTAGTGGTGTACATGGAAACATAAAATGAAGGAAAATTTAAGGATTTGGCGCATTTGAAAAAAAAGGCCATTTAAATTTTACGCACGAGAAGCGCTTGCCCTAAATCAGAAGCGCACTTGGAGATTAAATATTCAAATTATTTTTCTTTGAATACCCCTTTTCAGCTTATAACTATAGTGGGACCATCCTTTCCATATTACTTAACCTTTTAGGTAAAACTAAAAGATATTGGCTTATTCTAATGACTGATACTGTCGTCTACCTAGACATTTTTCCTGATGTGCCCTACACTTACTACACACTTATGACTAGATTTTGTGCATGGTCGACCATAAAAGAAGACTAGAAATGAGGAGAATAGGAAAGAAAATGAGAGAATTTACTAAGTGTCACTCGGTGCTCGACAAATTGTAGCTAGCAACTTGTCGTTCCAGGATACCCTGCGCATGGGCCCTCCCTGGTTGACCATAAAAGATAAAAAAATTAAAATAAAATTAAGGTCAAACAGTAAGGTTATATTATATTGAAAAAAATTTTGTTTTAAAGGAAAAACCCAAACACAAATGTATCTCCCGTGCAACGAGGTGACGAAGAAGGGAGGGTTTACCTCAATATGAGCGGAGAGGAATAGTGTAGGTTCACCCATCCAGAGGAAGATGAAACCTTAGACTCACCTCCCCCCGCTCATACCAGGGAAGAGATGGAGAAGAGTAGAAAAAAGCTTAGCCTAATATCACTAGGTGCATATGTGCAATGGGCAACGATCTTTTTCAGGGTGTAACCTTAGGTAGTGAATGAAATTTATTATGTTGTTGGTTGGAAAAATCTTTTGAGCTGTGATACATGAGCCTTCCGGATGAACTTATTATTGACAGGGTCGACTAAGCGAACAGTGACTGGGGAGGTGAAGGTTTCAATTACACAAGGTTTCGACCACATAGGCAATAATTTTTGGTTTATGTGGTCGATCGCCTTACTGATGGGGTTCAATCTGAACATTACTCAGTCGCCAGGGTTGTAAGTGTTGGGTGATCGGTTTTGATTGTATTTCCTCTCTCGGCTGGCTCTGGCTTTACGCAGGCTTTCGATTGCTCTTGACGAATCGTCTTGGGTAGAGGGAGCGGTACCTTGGGAATCGACAAGTTTGTCAAGGTTCCATTGGAGTTCCAAGGGATGGTATAGGGTTCTGCCAAGAAAAAGACGTGATGGGGAATTTTGAGTGGATTCATGCACAGCAGAGTTGAAGGCCATTTGGAACCAGTGAAGATCCTGATCCCAAAACTGTTGATACTGGTTGTGAAAGATCCTGATTGCTATTTTAATCTGTTTGTTGACCCTCTCGGCATGAGAGGAATTGGGGTAGTAAGGACTGGTAAAAATGTGCTGTATTCCAAGTCCCAAGCATAGCTCTTGGAATATTTTGGAACAAAAATTTGAAACATTATCGGAAACTAGATACTTTGGTGGGCCAAAAATTGAAAAAACATGTTTTGTAAGAAGGGATGCTGAAGTTGACGCTTGAGTGTTTTTGGCAGGTAGCATGATTACAAATTTGGAAAACGCATCTACAATGGTGAGAATGTATTTGTTGCCCTTTGTAGATCTAGGCAAAGGGCCGATATGGTCCACAAAAATCTTCTCCCAAGGTTTGCAAACTACCTCGGAAGCCAAATGGCCAACATTGGTGTTGGGGGCTTGTTTGCAACGTTGGCACTGAACACAAGATCTTACCCGATCAGTGATAATTTGCCTGAGGTCCTTTGCCCAAAAGAAAGGTTCTATGCGGGCAAGAGTTCTGCGGATACCAAGATGAGCCGCACTGGGGGATTCATGATAATAGCGGAACAGCATATCAAAGAGTTTGGCAGGAACTACCACCCTTGGTTTGTTCTGATTGGGAAGACGGTGCATCAATACACCGTTAACCACAGTGTAGTTTGGTGGCCTTCGGGGATTACGGATGAGTTTGGAAAGTTCGGAATCTTCATGTTGATGTGTGGCTATGTCTTTGAAAATTTCAGGAATGCCAAAAAGTGACATTACTGGTGGAGAGGGTTCCTGAGGGGCTTCAGTAGGGTCGGTGCTTTCAAAAAGGCGGGAGAGACAGTCAGCTACCAAATTGTCCTTCCCACGAATATGATGGATTTGGAACTTGAAAGAATTAATGAAGGATATCCATCTTGCTATTTTCCCAACCTGACGGGGGTGGTTCAAGAGCCATGTTAAAGCGGAGCAATCTGTGTGCAACTGAAACTCCCTATGCTCGAGGTACTGCTGATACTTCTGGAGAGCAAAAACAATAGCAAGACACTCGAGTTGTAAGGTGGAATAGTTCAATTCATGTTTGTTGAGTGCGCGAGAAGAATAACAAACAGGAAAGAGTTGACCATCATGCTCCTGGAAAAGGGTACTTCCAATTCCAGTTCCAGATGCATCTGTGTGAACTATAAACTCTTTTGAGAAATCGGGCATCCGCAAGATGGGGGAAGATACAAGAGCAGCCTTGAGAGCTTCAAAGGCCTTATGCTGTTCTGGACCGAAAATGAAATTCACACCCTTGCGCTTCAGTTGATTGAGTGGTTGAGAAATGATGGCATAATCCTTTATGAATCTAGCATAGAAGGCGGTCATGCCCAGGAACCTAGAAAGCTGCTTGACATTCTTGGGAACAGGGAAATTATCTATCGGTTGAGTGCGATCAGGATGAATAGATATTGAGTGGTTTGCGAAAATATGGCCAAGGAACTGAATGTGATTGGAAGCTACTGTAATCTTTTCAGGATTGACTGTGAGACCAGCATCTCGCAGTCTCTCAATCACAGAACGAACCTTAACAAGATGATCACCAAAGGATCCGTTGCTGTATACACAAAGGTCATCAAAGAAATTGTAAACGTATTTGAACTTGATATCCCCGAAAATCTTGTCTATGAGAGAGGTCAAGACCATACTTCCTGATGCCAAGCCAAATGGAAGATATTGAACTCGTATTGAGCCCATGGAACAACAAAAGATGTGTAAGGCTTGGACTGTTCTGAAAGAGGGATTTGGTTGTATGCCGAATTGAGATCAAGAAGTGTGAACCGTCTGGCTTGACCCAGATGTTGGAAAGCTGACTCTATTGTTGGCATTGGGGTGGCGTCAAGTTCTAAGATCTGGTTAAAATTGCGATAATCTACCACCATTCGAGTTTTGCCACCTTTCTTGGGAACCAGGAAGGCAGCTGATGCAAAAGGAGAACTCGATGGTCTGATGACGCCTTTTTTCAGAAGATCATCTATGTGCTGTCTCATGAGTGCTAGCTTGGGTGGTGCATACTGATAAGGCTTGTTACGGATGACTTTGGAAGAATTTACTCTGATATGATATTCAAGAATATTGGTGCGACCTAGATTCTTTGTGATGGTTTCGGGAAATTCAGCGATCAATTGGGTGACTTGATCCTTTTGTTCCGGAGTAAGATTTTCTCCCATGGCTATGGGTTTGGCATCATCCTGAGAAGTCTGTGAGAGCAAGGTGAAAACTTTTGGAGTGCCATATGGAAATGTTAAGGTGTGGGATGCCATGTTGATGATAGCCTTGGTCTTAGTCAAAAAGTCGGAACCCAAGATGATGGGCACGGGCAACCGCTCAGCAATTTGAAACGTGAATGTCCAAGAGAGATGACCGATCTTGAAATGAACTGGGGCCTGAAATTTGAAAGAAACCTTATCGCCAGAGGCTGAAAGCGCAGAAAAGGATGTTGACTAGGTTGCAGAAATAGCATGACTATTTCTTCTGATTTCCTGAAAGGTTGGAAAGGACATTATACAACAAGATGTTCCTGTGTCTACAAGTGCTAACATGTTTAATACATTCCCAAAAGTCAAAGGGACCTTACAAAGTTCGAGCTTGGGAATGCTTGGGGCTCTCTTGGGAGTGGCTGACGGAATTTTGGAATAAGCACAAATGGCGGGTTGATGGCTTGGAGGGGGGGTTCCGCCTAACACCTCCCTCCTCAGGGGTTTTCCTGGTCATGGAAACCAGAATCGGGGTTGTCGACTTGTGGGAAACCTGGGGGTGGACAATGCTGCTGAGTGGGAAGGTAAGACATAAAGAAAGAAGCGTACATGGCGGATTGATTGTTTGGAGGGGGGGTACCGCCTAATGCCTCCCTCCTCTGGAGTTTCCCTGCCCATTGGAACCAGAATTTTGATTGTTGCCCTGTTGGTGACCTGGGGGTGGATAACGCTGCTGTCTGGTGTCAGGAAGCCCAAAATGTGCAAAAGGAAAATCAGGTACTCTAGGGTTGAAGGAAGAATTGAACCTGTTTTGGTTTTGACCAGAAAAATTTCTGAAGTTCTGCGGATTATTTGCTCTGTGTTGACGATTGTTATTGAAGTTGGGCCTGTGAGATGGTGACTGAAACTGATTGCTTGGGGTCTGATGAGGATAGGTTGTTTCCTGGTGGAAGGTCCTAGTATTGTAAGCTGAAGTGGCGCTACGCTCAAGGTCGCGCACAACCTCAATACACGGTGCCAGAGACAGGAGGTCCTGAAGGGAGGTGGGAGCTGGTAAACCGGCCAAGTGGGCACGGGTTTGCCTGTTCAGACCATTCAGAGCTATGTCCAGAAGCTCCCTATCACCCAAGGTAGGTAACAGGAGAGTGGCATAATCACGAAGCTTTTCAGCAAATTCAGGCAAGGTTTCCTGCGGACCCTGGGGGCGGTAAATGAGGTTGGAAATCATTGAATGGCGCAACTGATGGGGGGCGAAAAAATTTAGCAGCTTTGTGATCAATTCAAAGAGTGAGGTGCGATCAGTGATAGCTTGAGACCAAAAGGTCCTAAGTTGGCCGGAAGTGTGTGGGAGAACGTTGATAATAAGATTTTCAGAAGATGTGAGCTTCAATTGCTCGATTTTTTGAACCTGAACCAAAAATGAAAGAAGTTGATCTGAGTCATCGCCGGATACTACAGGTAGAGCTTTCAATAATTCAGAAAAAACTTGTGGGGTGCTTGAAGAAGGGGCAGGGGTGACCCTGGACTGAGCCATTGCTGAGGCTACCTGTTGGCCAACCGCAATTGCTGTTGCATGTACCACGTCATGCCAGGATGGGGAAATGCTGGTAGGCTGAGGAGGTGACACGTGACTAATGCAACTGTGGGCTGGAGTGGTTGCAGTCACAAAAGGGTTGGTTGTTACTGGAAGAGAAACAGGAGCCTGCATGGAGGGAGCTGAGGTCAGTAATGGCAGGCGGGGTGTGATCGTGGCGGAAGTTGTGGGAATGGTGGGGGCATCGGTGAAGTCAACGAGTTGAACACCCTCCAGGGAGGGGCCATTGGGTCGATTTTCAAAATCTATGTCAGGTTGGTTGTTTTCGGGGAGAGGTTGAGTGCCCCCATTTAACTCAAGCTGATTGAGAAATTCCGACAAAATTATCCGGTTGCGGGAAAGCGTTGCTTGAGGTTGTAGCCCAAAAATCTGGCATTGAGTTACTGCGTCCGGGGCATTTAATAAATAAACCCATGAAGTCCCCGAAGGCAAATCACGAGGGTGGTAAATCTTGGACGGCATTGCCAACGGTCCCAATGAAAACCCCTTACAACCCAAAAATACTTTTGAGAAAAAAAAATCCTTAAATAAATAACAATTATAAATAATTCTAAATAAATAACAATGTTAGAACTCTAACAACAACAATAGAACAACAATAATAAACAAATAACAACAAGAATTTGTTTCAAAAATTCTCAGCGCAATTTATATCAAAGTTCATGAGAGGTAAGGGCACCGAGGTTCAAAAGCCAGAGGAGGCAAGATGTGATTTGTTTAAATCTAGGGTACGAATAAAGTAAATTGTAAAAAAAACTGTACAAAAAATTGTAACTGGTTAGGTCTGAATGCATGTTCTCTAAGAAAAGGGACCTATTGCTTGTTTTACTAAAGGAACCAAAGCTCTATGGGCAAAATCGTTGAAATGTATGCCGTCTCGCCTACGAGAGTAGGCATAGTTCTTGTGAAAAAAATCTGGGCGGGAGAAGTCTGAAGTTAACTGAATTACTATCAAATGTTTTCCTTGTAATGTTTGAAAAAAGGAATTCACCCTATTTAATCTATCTAAAGATGTATACCCCGCTCTAGGATAATTCGGAAGAGGTAGCAAAATTAACCTAATGCCAGGATTCATTCGACGTAACAGACGAATCAAGGACAAAAATTCATTCTTAAATCTTGACTCCGGTGTCTGCCCAAAAAAAATCATTTGTGCCTATAAATAACAAAAGAGGCTTGACATGGCTGAAAACTATGCGCTGATTCTTAATGTGGTTCTTGATTGTGCAAACCTTTGCGCCTGAAATGCCCACTCCAAAACTGCAGCGAAGACCGAAGGATTGATTTAATTGCTCAGGGCGATTTAAAAACGTGACAAATCGCTTTGCGAATGAGTCGCCTAAAACCTGAATCTCCGTCACTTGTGGTGATTCCATTTGGAATTCAGTTTCCAAAAAATTTTTGCAGGGGGAAAATTTTTTTTTTTAAATATTCAAAAGCTTTAAAAATATTCAATCACCAACCAAGGTGTGATTTGAGGTTTCCCGGGGGAAGAAAAAACAAGTTTGAGATTTGACTAAATTGTTTCAACTGACAAGATTTAATTTTCAAACTGTTAAAAAAGGCAAACTGTTCGCAGAGTGAGATTTCATTAGTCTAGTGGGCCTAGGTTCATACATCTCTTTACCATAACCTAATCCTGCCCTAAAGACTGCCTAACAAACAGCCTAATTGTTATATCGGAAACAAAAAACCAACTCCGCCAAGTATAACCATAAAAGTTGCCTTAAAACTAACAAATTGACCAAGTTGCTCAGTAAAAATTCAATAAAATAGGCCAAGGGTAAAAGGAAGGTTGGCACATTCCATATGCATTTAGTTTTAATAATATTACAACTAAAAGCAACTTAAAGCTACATTGTTCACTGAATATCCACACTAGCCTAACACAGAATTTTGAAAAAGCACTGTAATTTGTAATTGATTTAATGCACTGATATATAAAAATGCAAAATTGAAACTGGGTTCCAGCGAGCGCAACTTAATGCACAAACTTACCTTGCACTGGACCCAAAAATAGCAAAAATTTATTTAATAAAAAAAACATTTATTTAAAATTTCCACTTGCAAGGAATTAATAATTTAATAATTTGTGTTCACAAGAGAGCGATGATCTAGAACTAACCTGGGTGCTCTGGAACAATAAAAGCAAACAAACATAGCCTACCTAACACTTGGCGGAGTGGAGCTAAGGAAACTGACAGGACTTGTTTACTTTAATAAGTTGTTTTATAAAAGGTAAGCTTGGTGATGGGTTGCCGGGAGGGATCCAATGATCTTCTCTAACTACAATTAGGTAAAATGCCTAATCCAAGGAAATCCGGAAAAACTTAAACTATAAAATACCAAGAAAAATTAGGCCTAATGACTTTTTGAATAGGCTAGCGGAACCAAAACAAGATTGACAATAGCTCAGTAGCCTAACCAATTTGGCAAACCCGCTAGCCTAGGCTATTGAAATCATGAAAGCAATTGCTTAATTCATTTAAACCCAGAACTGGAAAATTCAAATTTCAACAAAATTTTACCCAAGGGAAACATTTGGAACAAAATAAAGCCAACAAATTAAGATTCATAGGCTTAGACCTATTTATCAGTGGCAGGCTGGCTTAAGCTGTACATGGCAAAGAAAACAGGAATTAACAAGGACAAAACCAATTTAGGATGTAAAAATCTGGCTAAGTTAAATTATTCAAGGCACAATATGGCAAAGGTTTTATATCTGCTACCAATTTGTGACTGTTGGAGTTGTTGGTTGTCGGAAGAATGGTGTGAAAGGTTGTTGGAAATAGCCAAATATGGATCAGGGTGGAACAATATAGACCAAGGTGGATCTGAGGCACAATAAGGTGATCCTGTATTGTCAGGAAAGGATTGATCAGAGCAAATTTCTATAACTGCGAAAAGTGAATAGGATAATTTATCTAGGTGGAAGGTTTACCCTGAGGCCGATCGTGCCCATTGCCATACGGTCACCTAAGCCAGCTTTGATGAACAATAATTAAGTAATTAATTCCATGTACAACTACATCAAACGCCAGAAGGGCCTACCTTGCATGTGATTGAGAATAACTGTCAGAATTTAATCATAACTGTCTATTCGCTGATTACTATGATTCTGAATAAAGGTTTAATTAACTATTGAGCTAAGTAATTAATTGTTGGGCAGATAAATATGACAAGCAATATTTCCTAATGAAGCTACGTTTGTATTACTTTGAAGGGTCGCCTCTGAGAGGCGAAACCCACTGAAATTCACATCTTAGGAAAACCCCCAACTAGAATTCCTCCCCCCGGCACCCCAAAACAAGGATAATTTAAAACATTATTATTTGATATGCATTAATCTAAGGAAAAGGACCTAATTTTTGGCATTAATACTTATCCGATTTGACAGCGAGACGTCGTCGAAGGCTACGAGAGTTGAAGCGGGACGAGAGCAGGCCTTTCAAATCCGAAATTTCCCTCTGTCTTTCTAGAATGTTCAGGTGGACTGGCCTCTGTTCAAGGCATTATGGCCAGTACCTGGTTTGGCGCTATATATAAAAAGGTGACGCGCACGGCACAGGATGTCAAAAAACAATAGATCAGTAGTAAGGCAAGAGGGTAGGGTTGGGTTTAGAAGTAAACAAATAACTATGGATTTGTAGCTTTCCTCCCTGATCTTGTTTTTAATTCTTTCTTCCACAATTTCTTGGCTAATGTATTAATTAATTACAAATAATTTTTGGAAAAAATCAAACCTGTTGTTGATAGTTTAAAAATAATATGTTAATAATTAATCTTATAACTGTTTAAATTTTACAACTATGCATATTTTACATAAATTTATTTTGTGATCTTCTTACATTTAGTTATTTTTTATTTTAAGTGATTTAGTATAGTTATTAATTTTAAAGTAGGGTTTATGCAATGTAGGGGTATTAAAAGGAAAATCAAAAAAGATTAGCTTAAATAAAGTGGACCAATTTGATAAATCAAATGGATTTTAATTCATTGTAATTCAAAGACCTAATTACTTTAAAAAAATTAACATTTCATCACTGTTTACAAACAACTACTCGACTCGACTCGATACTCGAGTAGTTGGCTGAATACTCGACTCGACTCGACCCGAATTCAAAATCCACTACTCGCCCACCCCTATTGAACATAGTAAGTAATTTTCTAGAACAGATTAGGTATTACTTTAGATATTGTATTTAAATGTTGTTAAACTTCATTAGAAATCACATTTCATTGTTAAAATAATTAATTGTTCAACTTTAACAGGTGAAATAATGCAATTGAACATACTAAGCAATTTTCTAGTATAGACAGGAATCACTGTCTGTGTTACGGGAGAGGGTACTCAGCAAACTGACACGGCATCACTAAATTGCAAATAAAAAGGTACTAAGGGGGTGTGGGAAGATATGAATAGCTTTAGGGGCTTCCTGGAATGAGGCGTGTGAGGTACAAAGCCGGAAATGACTGCCGACACCCATTATCCTAGTTTATTTTAATGAAAAAAAACACATGCAGAAAACTCCGCATGTGCCCGCTCGAGGGTTGACACCAACTAAGCAACAACAAATATATAAATTAGGGAGGGTCATTATTTGAAGTTCCCTTTAAATTTGCACACGATTCCCATGGTGGAACATTTTGTATTACTCTAAGAGCTTTTTTTTTGCCAAACAAAATCCTTTTTTGAACTACAACAGTTACCCCACAAAGTTATGCCATACCGCAAGTGTGAATGAAAAAAGCATAGTAGGCTGTTACACAGTTCCTAAGCTTTCTTAAGAGATAAGTAACTCTTGATAGTTTTTTACACAATTCTCCAATGTGGTGATCTCAACTTAGTCTACTGTAACTACCTAAAAATTGTAATGTAAAATTTAAATATAAAAAGAACAAAATTTAATACATGAAATACATAAAACAACAGCAGTAGTACAAATCTTTTATGTTATTATCATTTTAGTTAAATGAATCAAAGTTTAAATTCTGATTCATTTTAACTCTCAATAAAATCCAAGTTAACTGACTTATGGTAACTTGTAAAATATAATTAAATCTACTCAAGACAATATCAAAACAACAGCAATTTAATACTTGACATTTAATGTGTTTCTACCAAATCCAGTACTATCCTAATGTGTAACTGAACTCCCAACTATCCCATCAAAATCCAATCCAATAAAAAAATTGTTGCCTACACACCTCTAGCTGACTATTAACTTCAATATAGGATAATGAATTAACACTACATATTCAAGTCTGTAAATATACAAAAAAATATAAAACTTACTTTTGGATTGTCATAGAAGCAAAGATGTGTGTCAGTCTCATCAACAATTAAAACAAAGTAAAGGCTCTTCCACTTCTTGTTTTTCTCACTCTTCTTGCTTAAATAACCTTGCATTTTTATTCCTGAAATTAAACAAACAATTGTTTTTTACTGCGGAATGTAAAACAGACTAGAAGAATAAATATCACTTAGGTTTTTTATTAAATTGGAACCATTAGGTAATCTTGTGCCAAAGCTAAAATATGCCTAACATACTGCAATGGCAATAAACTGAGTTTTTTTTTTAAATTAGAACCATTTGGTAATCTTGTGCCAAAGCGGGAAAATGCCAAAAATACTGCAATGGCAATAAATTGGCATGACAGGGTGTCCACAAAATCAAGTCATAAAAATTCCCATATTTTTCATGCTGAAATCACCTTTTTCACGCTGGGTAATAGTTTATGTCTTATAACCTTGAGTTTGAACTAAAGAAACCAAATTTTCATAATTTGCATTTTTTAATAAAAACGACTGCTTGAAGAATGATGGTTAATCCTATCACGGAACCAATAAGGCATTCAATCAATTAGTAAATGAGTCAGAACACACGAATACAAGTTGAAAAAAACGTGAAAGTTGGACGGTGAATCTGTCGCTGATTCTCTACCCTCATGACAAGCGGTGCAACAGCCGTAAAACAGTTAGGAAAGACTTGAGGAAAAATTGTAGGAAAAATTTTGGTGTAAAACCCAACTATTTATTGTCCTATTTAATCTAAAAGCATTGTATCGTAAGTTTTATTAGAATGCCTTGAGGATATTTATTTTCGTATCGTATTCGTATTCCAACAAACACCTAACTTCAAAAAAAAAGTCAAAAATACTTGGACAAAAAAAATTTGCCCATACAAACAGTGCTTGTTTTATAGTATAGAAATATCTGATAATGTTTTCCGTTTTGACCTGACATCTATTATTCAGTTCTTCTTGATGAGGCCAATTCGCCATAACTGTCAATTCATTAACTTTGTTATTTTGAAAAGAATTGTATATTTATGACTTAAAACTCAATGTAAAACTGATTCATGTCTAGTAAGTACTATAACTCCCCAGTATAGTACTATACTATATTCATGTATAGCACTATACTGGTAACTCCCCAGGAGATAATAAAAACTGTCAAAAAATGTTGCCCATCTTGTAGCACAGATGCATATGGGTTGACTGCTGTTATCGTCATCAAGGTTATTGATGTCATTGCCTCCCCCTTAGCTGTTATTGTTAACTATCGTCTTTCAACTGGTCAGTTTCCTGACAAACTTAAGCTATCTAAAACCAACCCCATCTTCAAATACCCCCGTTGCAGCAGACCTGCATACTCAGCGAATTTCAAATGCAAAACAACGTATTTCAATCCAACATAGCGAGATTTGACATGTTTTGGTTAGCTCCATAAGAATAACATGGGGAATGAGTATGCAGGTCTGCTGCTACAGGTATATTAAAACTGGATGGTTTTGATTCAATAATTAGTAGATCTGAACTAGAAGAAGCTATTTACCAAGTTTTATCAAGATATGTTGAGAAATAACCAAGATATAGAATTTTACTTATTTCCCATAAGGTTAACATTGGGACAACGTACTGTGTTTACCACTTTCAATATCTCGGTAACCAATGGACATAGAGCAGTGATTCAATATACTAAATTGTTTGTTTTTTTGAGCTGAATTCAATGGTGCCAACAAAAATTCGATAAATTTTATTTTTCTATGTAAAAAACTCAAAAAACCTATTTTTGAGGGGGTTTATCCCCCTTTACCCCCCCTTCCGATGGTCCGATCGGGCTGGTTCACAAACTCATCCGAATAATTACTACTTTACACGTCTGTGCCAAATTTCATTCCGATTGGACCATTTTTGCGAGCGCTATCGTGCTTACAGACACATATATATATAGATATATATATAGATATATATATATCTAGAAATTTGAACGAATGGTGTTTTTTGCTTCTGGGGGCCCCAAAACGAAAAGTTATCATGGTCTCGGGCTTAGGTCTTACCATGAGACCTACGGTAATAGCCTCTTCCCTATAGGGGAAATTCGCTAAAAAAAGGTGATCCGAAACTTAGCAGTTACAGGCCCATATCTATCACCCCGATACTAAGTAAAGTGATTGAAGCTGTTATTAAGGTCCAACTCTACGACTATTTTAGGCAAAATAATGTTTTTACAAGTAAACAGCATGGTTTTCGCCATGGGAAGTCCAGTTCAACAGCAATAAGGGATATCGTGGATTATATCCATGAGGTCTTCGAGGAGGGTGAGTCAACTGCTCTTACGCTGTGTGATCTAAGTAAGGTGTTTGACTGTGTCTCTCATAACATCTTACTGGAGAAGTTTCAACGTTACGGTATCAGAGGCACAGTCTACGCTAAGCTTGAATCCTACCTGAAAAATCGCAGACAGTTCGTCTCAATGATGGGAATAAGTTCAGAAATAGAAACTATATCACATGGAGTACCACAGGGTTCGGTGCTCGGGCCCCTGTTCTTTGTCATCGTGATAAAGGACCTAAGTGATGTAACAAACTGCCTTTTATTTGATGATGACACAACCATCCTTAACCGTAACAAAAATCTTGAAAATTGCAACAGGAGGTGACAAGCAATCTGAATAGAGCTAAGATGTGGTTCCAGGCAAATAAACTCAGCCTTAATGAGAGTAAGACGCAGCAGTTGATCTGCTCACTTCGTGATGTCCTAAATCTGAATATTAACACCTCGGTCAAGCTGTTGGGGTTTCACCTGGATAGCAAACTAACATGGAAAATGTAAGTAAAATTAATCAAAGGAGAAAAGCGACCACGTCAATAAGGTATGCAAAAAAAATCAAGAGTCATATATCTGATTAGGAAGCTCAAAAACCTGGTCACCTTGTAGTACCTAGTGGTGGTCTATCACTCACTCTTTCACTCTCACATCACTTATGGCCTATTGATGTGGGGTCATTCTGCAGGCTGCAAAGATGTACTTTTGTTACAAAAGAAAGTATTAAGAATTATGTCAGGGGCTGACTATAGACAGCACTGCAAGCCCATATTTCAGGAACTCAACATCCATACCATCTTTGGTCATTACATCCTAAACTCACTGCTCTTTGTGAAAGAAAATTTCTCTGATTTTGATACAAGAGGGCAGATGCACGAGCACAACAGGAGAAATGGGAACTCGATCTCAATCCCAAGATGTAGAACTAGAAATGTTAAGGACATCTTCCCCTTGTTGGCCTGCAAAATGTTCAACCATTTGCCAAAGGACCTCAAGTGTCTGGATTTTTAACCCTTCAAGAATAAAGTGGAGTCTCGGTGCCTTCGTAACAGTTTTTATGCCATCGAAGAGTTTTTCGAGGCTCAGATGGACTTTTAATCTCTCCACCTAACCGCCTGACACCTCAAAAGTATATAGTATTATTTTGTGTAAATTATATGTGTTTTATGTCAAAGTAAGAAAGTGTTGAGTAGTGATGCATTGAGAAGTAAAATATTGACACAGCCAATCCATTTTATGGTCAAATGTCAAGAGGAAGAAGTATGAAGTATGAAGTATCGCAATAAAATGAATATATGCAAAATTATACTAAAAACTCTTTATATATCGGCAAATACTATGTTCGTTCAATCCCTGGCTTGGGATTAATATTTTCAGTCCCATAATCCTAGGGTTGAATATCGGCCAGAATTGGATTCCTAAATAAAACCCACCCTTAGTCTTCTTGATGCCAGACTGTTCTCTACACTCCCGTAGTGTTGCGTATATCTTTTCTGCATGTTGTACTTCCTTTGGCTTCACTGGCGCTTCTGAATCATTCAGAGACTGAAAAACAAAAAGCCAGAGATAAGACACCCTTCAATGAATTGAAATTCATAGAGAAAATCCAGGATTTAAGTGGGAATCAATCAATTTCAGCTGGTGAAATAAATCCATAGTTGGCTATAAGATATCTTATTACTGACATCGAAATGAAGAATAAATCTTTCAAGATACTCATAGTTTAGTTTTCAGAAGCCATGTGTTTTAAATAGACCCTATACCCTTCTGTCTAAAAAATGTGAGTGTAAAAACAAATTTATTGCTTTTTTGTTGGCTACTCATCACTAATAATTTAAAAAAAAGTTTCAAAGAAAGAGAAATATTTTGATTCTCAATGTAGAAGCGAAATATAGTTTTTTTTAGCAATAGTGATAAATAGCCAACAAAATAGTAACAATAAAACCATCACCAAAAAGACATACCATCAAGGATTAAAAACAAACTCATCAAAGCCTACATACCCTACAGACAGGCTGAACCAGCGTGTGTCCCTCGACAATCTGCTCCTTCCTGTAGCGATTGATGACGGCGTCGAGGCACTCGAAGGTGCGACCGCCCATCAGGTACCTTACACCTTTCTTCTCTATGCGGAACCTCTGGATCTGGTTGTTGATGTGGAAGAACAGGGAGTAGTCTCCGGGCGAGTTGTCACTCGGGCGTACCAGGAACGAGCCAGGACCCGCTGCAGCAATGATTCATAAAGTTTTAATGTGTACCGTACTTGGAAAACTTATGATTTAATGTTTAGATCCTGTGTTATCTGAAGTAATTAGGACTTCAGTGTAAGAAACATAAATACTTAACACAGAGTTCCCCCACAACACAGAGTTAAGTGTAAGAAACTTAAATACTTAACCCTTCTTATAGGTTACTAGTTCTTAAAATCTTAAAAAGATAACATTTAAGAACATAACACAAGTGTAAGTAATGTTTTATTATACTTAATTAAATATTATTAATATCTGTGTCAATTACATTATTTTTTTCAGTTTTAAAATTTATGATACGTATTAGCCCTAGGTTATTGTGAGCCAGTATGTCTCATTTGTATGATGCTACAATGTAATTGGATCCGTCTTTTTTTCTGCATTTCAAATAAATGAATTAATAAATTCTTGACAGTCGAGTGAAGACTCACACTTGACTAGCATGTCCACTGCTTCGCTCTTGGTGACGTTAGGGTGGAACCAGTTGAACACAGTGTTGGGGTCGATGTTTTCATCCAGGTCATCCACCAGGTCTCTGAAGATCATACCCTGCATATTGGAGATAAGGAATCATTATTCATATATTAACATTATTTTATTAAATAAATTTCAGTAAACTTATTTCCAACATATTGATTTTGAGCCATGGCATGCTCCACTGGTGGAGTTGTCAGACATTGTTTATTGTAAATTATTTTGGACAAGAAACAATGAATCTACAAATTTCATCTAACATAAACTGTATTTTGTAGAAATTGCAATGAAGATATTGAAGTTGTGTTGGTAACACTTTTTTCAAAGTCGATAACAGTCCTTGATTAGATCGATTCTCGATACTTCTTTGGTAAAGTATGATGTCGAGAAGTATCATAGGGGTCATGCATGACCCTCCCAAATTTTCTTGAAAATATAAATAAATGGCTCCCAAAGAGTGTTTATTTTTTGTTCCTTATATAAGGTAATTGCTAAGTAAGTTATAATAAAAACGCACATAAAGTTAGGGTGTGGCAACACTGATGCACTGCATTTGACAGTGGACACGTGGACAGTGTCATTCAATTATTATTTGATTTTTCGCTACTCATCACTAAATATACAAAAAAACAAATAGTTTTTAGAACGATATATTTCGGTCTTGTTTCAAAGACCATCATCAGTCTTATTGATAAGGTTATCAAAACATTTACATTTTTATAACTTACAGGTGATTAAAAAAACATATGATATAGACTTTAAATTTAGAACTGGATAATATTATACTGGTTATATAGTCATGTAATATTAAAAATTATATAAGTATAAAACTCTTTTTTATGAATTAATTTGTTTTTTGACTTCTTCTTGTATAATCGGTATATATATTTGGCTAAATGTTGTGCTTGGCTGAGAAATGGCATCCTTCTCTATCGCCATACATGCTGCTTCTTTTATTAATCTTGTCTTCCATTTTTCCTCTTTAAATATTATTTTAGTTGCTGACCAGTTTATTTTATGCCCTTCAGAAAAAACATGTTCACTGAGCTTAGAACTATTTTCTTGTTTTTTGTTTATATTTTACTTGTGTTCATCTATTCTTTTTCTCAGTGGTCTTGAAGTTTGTCCATAGTAATTTTTGTTACATTCACATGGAATTTGGTAGACGACGTTCTTCGATTGTTGGTCTTCATTATTAGGCTTAATCCGTGTCAGTTTACTTCTTATAGTAGTATTTGATGAAAATACTGTCCTTATTCCAAATTTACTATTGATTCTTTTTATTTTTTCAGATTTTCCCCTTATGTAAGGAATAGAAACAGTATAAACTGGGCGTTGGTCGGTTGAGTTACTTTCTTGATTGTTTTTAAATTTTTCTTTTGTCTTTTTTTGAGCTTTGTATATTACTTTGTAAGGGTATTCATTGTTTCTTAATTCTTTATATATATTTGAAATTTCTTTGCTTAGGAGTTCCTCACTTGACGAAACTTTGTAAGCTCTACTAAATAGCCCTTGAGCGATTCCAACTTTTACGTGGTTCGGACTGTTTGAATAAAAGTTTAAGTACTGTCCAGTATTTGTAGGCTTTCTGTATACTGATGTTTTTATTCCGGTAGATGTTTTTTTAATGTATACGTCAAGAAAAGGTAAGCTGTTTTCTTTTTCACTTTCCATCGTAAACTTTATGGTTGGCCTTAAGGAGTTAATGTGATCTAAGAAATTTAAATAGTTCACATATTTTGAATCCCAAACACAAAAAATATCGTCCAAGTATCTCAACCATATCTTAGGTTTTTGAGTCCAAGCATTCAGTGCAAGATGTTCAAAAAAATCCATATAAACATTGCTAAGGATTGGACTCAAAACTCCACCCATCGGTAGACCTGATTTTTGTAAATAGAAAGTCGTGTCATATTGAAAATAGCTATTGTTGACACAAACTTCTAAAAGCTGCATTATAGAAGATACTGGTAGGTTTGTTATTTCTTTAAGATTTGAGTATCCCTCTAGCTTTGAACGTACTACCGTTAACATTTCTTCTATTGGGACGTTTGTAAATAAACTAGCTACATCGTAACTGCATAATTTGTCATCTATTTGGATTGGCACTTCTTTAATCTTATCAATAAAATCAAAAGAATTCTTTACATATGATTTTTCTTGACCAAACAAAGGCTTTAAA
Source organism: Flexamia atlantica (assembly GCA_035578135.1). NCBI lineage: Eukaryota > Metazoa > Arthropoda > Insecta > Hemiptera > Cicadellidae > Flexamia > Flexamia atlantica. Next base: position 49,924,577 of record JAQJVK010000005.1, on the reverse strand, counting down.
ATTGGTAGAAGATATTTTGACAATTCATAACATGGTGCATTTATTGAACTGACTATTGGACGTAGAGGAACATTTTCCTTATGTAATTTTGGCACACCATAAATGTGGGGTGGTTTTGAGAATTGAGGTGATAATCTGCGAATTAACTCCTTTGACATAAAAGATTTTTGATTTTTTAAACTTAACTTTACGTTGTTTATTATGTTGTTTGTGGGATCTTTTTTAATAGGAACATATTGCCCTCCCTCTAAAAGTACTTTCATTTTTTCATCATATTCTGACTTATCTATTAAAACAGTAGCCCTTCCTTTATCAGCGGGCAAAATTATTATTGAGTTATCATCTTTTAACGATTTAAGACCTGCAATTTCAGCACCTTTCAGATTATTCTTTAGTTTAGGTGTTTGTTTTAATGCATTTACAATGTGACATCTATAAAATTCTCGTTGATCTTGTGGGAGTAGTTCTGTATTACTTTCAATAGGTGCGATTATGTCTAACTTAGAATAGGTTTTAGGAGTTATATGAAAGTTTAGTCCTTTTTTAAGATACTCATCTCATTTTCCGTAAGTTCGTGTTTTGATAGGTTTACTACAATCTTTTGTTCAAAGTTATTATCATGTTCTACGTATGGTGGAAGTATGTTGGTTTCTTCTCCATATTCAGAAGACAAAAGTTTGGAGAATTTCTTTTTTTGGCGTTCTTTAGTAGTTGTAAACGTTTTTTTGTAAGAATATAATACTGAGTTAGATATTTTTTGATAATCTTCTTTTGTGACCAAATTCCTTAAATTAACTTCCAACAACTGGATTTTTACAATCCAACAATAATCCAAAAGAAGATTATCAAAAAATATCTAACTCAGTATTATATTCTTACAAAAAAACGTTTACAACTACTAAAGAACGCCAAAAAAAGAAATTCTCCAAACTTTTGTCTTCTGAATATGGAGAAGAAACCAACATACTTCCACCATACGTAGAACATGATAATAACTTTGAACAAAAGATTGTAGTAAACCTATCAAAACACGAACTTACGGAAAATGAGATGAGTATCTTAAAAAAAGGACTAAACTTTCATATAACTCCTAAAACCTATTCTAAGTTAGACATAATCGCACCTATTGAAAGTAATACAGAACTACTCCCACAAGATCAACGAGAATTTTATAGATGTCACATTGTAAATGCATTAAAACAAACACCTAAACTAAAGAATAATCTGAAAGGTGCTGAAATTGCAGGTCTTAAATCGTTAAAAGATGATAACTCAATAATAATTTTGCCCGCTGATAAAGGAAGGGCTACTGTTTTAATAGATAAGTCAGAATATGATGAAAAAATGAAAGTACTTTTAGAGGGAGGGCAATATGTTCCTATTAAAAAAGATCCCACAAACAACATAATAAACAACGTAAAGTTAAGTTTAAAAAATCAAAAATCTTTTATGTCAAAGGAGTTAATTCGCAGATTATCACCTCAATTCTCAAAACCACCCCACATTTATGGTGTGCCAAAATTACATAAGGAAAATGTTCCTCTACGTCCAATAGTCAGTTCAATAAATGCACCATGTTATGAATTGTCAAAATATCTTCTACCAATTTTAAAGCCTTTGTTTGGTCAAGAAAAATCATATGTAAAGAATTCTTTTGATTTTATTGATAAGATTAAAGAAGTGCCAATCCAAATAGATGACAAATTATGCAGTTACGATGTAGCTAGTTTATTTACAAACGTCCCAATAGAAGAAATGTTAACGGTAGTACGTTCAAAGCTAGAGGGATACTCAAATCTTAAAGAAATAACAAACCTACCAGTATCTTCTATAATGCAGCTTTTAGAAGTTTGTGTCAACAATAGCTATTTTCAATATGACACGACTTTCTATTTACAAAAATCAGGTCTACCGATGGGTGGAGTTTTGAGTCCAATCCTTAGCAATGTTTATATGGATTTTTTTGAACATCTTGCACTGAATTCTTGGACTCAAAAACCTAAGATATGGTTGAGATACTTGGACGATATTTTTTGTGTTTGGGATTCAAAATATGTGAACTATTTAAATTTCTTAGATCACATTAACTCCTTAAGGCCAACCATAAAGTTTACGATGGAAAGTGAAAAAGAAAACAGCTTACCTTTTCTTGACGTATACATTAAAAAAACATCTACCGGAATAAAAACATCAGTATACAGAAAGCCTACAAATACTGGACAGTACTTTAACTTTTATTCAAACAGTCCGAACCACGTAAAAGTTGGAATCGCTCAAGGGCTATTTAGTAGAGCTTACAAAGTTTCGTCAAGTGAGGAACTCCTAAGCAATGAAATTTCAAATATATATAAAGAATTAAGAAACAATGAATACCCTTACAAAGTAATATACAAAGCTCAAAAAAAGACAAAAGAAAAATTTAAAAACAATCTAGACCAAGAGCTAGGACACATTTTATTTACCCGAGTTTACCATGATCTTTGTTATGTTCTTAAGTAAACCCATAATCTTGAGACTCCAAAAAGGCAATTCTTAAGGTTGGTGAGTGGTGGGTGTCCGAGTAATGACGTCATCAATATGGCTGCCGCGCAAAAGTGTAACACTTTACAAAAACGAACGTAACTTTGCAACAGAGTAACGTAGAGCAATGATCTTTTTTTTTAATTGTTGGTAATAAAATTGCCTTTATTCTATGTCATTTCAATATATATCGTAAGTCTAACGGTTTTCCTGATATTTAACCTAAACTTTACTTTTTGTGAATTTTTAGTATAAAAGTAAATGTTTAAGGCCCAATAACTCCTTAACCGTGAAGAAATAGACAAAATATATAAGAATAAAAAAGGTAGATAATGTTATAAGGATTTTGAAAATACCATTTATGTGGGCTTTTGATGGTGGCTTGTACGATAAATGTGTTAATGTTTAACATTAAACAAATTTATTTTGCCCTGCAACCTCTGTATACATTGTGCAGTAAAATTAAATGATAAAATAGGTGGAGGTAGAAATAATTGAAACAAAAATGATTGTTGTTGCAAATGGTAGGTAATATGCTCCTAATCGGCATACATCCGTAATGTCGCGGGAAACCCCTCAAAATCACGTTTAAAAATGGCGGCTTTTCCCGCCATAAAAAAATCTTGAAAATAGTCAGTCGACTGCATTTTTAGTCAATTTTTTTCAAGATATTGACTTTGGACTACCACCAACTGTTGTTGGGTGATTGGTTCTTAATTTTGGCAGGGTACTCATTTTTGGCCGCCATCTTGGATCCGCCATACTGGATATAAATTATTTTTTTCTCATCTAAAGATGGTGTTGTGACACATCATTATAGACTAGATTTTTACCCTGAACTCAATGCTGAAATCTGTTTTTAAAAATCTCGATTCATTAAAAGGTGTGCTCAAAAAACGGCACATAATATACAACCCTATAAAAAAATCAGCCCTATGCATTTCTTATGGACATTCCGTGCTTTGAATATTATTTTTGATTACTTATCTCATATCTCCAGTTCTAAATAATATATGCCGCATGTATTAGTCTTAAAATACTCAGTGATTTGACGGCTTTCATGTGAGTTATTGATCAATAAAATCGGACAAGTGTTGGATGAGCTATATACGGCTTAAAGCAACTAGACGATTAATATTTTCAAAATTGGTTTTTTGTTGAAGATTTTTAGTGCTGGTTCTAAATGGGTCACAACATTCGTTCTGGTCTCACATTATTCAGTAAATTATAGGCTTTCATATAAGGTATCACTCATTAAAATCGGACTTACGTAGTTTGAGTTATGAAACTTCATTCCTAATAAAATCTGTTTACTTTCTTAAACTGAAAATAATTAATGACTCATACATAGAAATCTAACAGAGACTCATGGAGGTTTTAGGTCTTAATTAACTCAGTATATTATTGGCTTTCATTTAAGCTTTTATTTATTTAAATCGGTTTAGATTGACGTGAGGTATGGACCTCCAACTAATCTAAAAATTCAATTTTCAAGTTTCATAATTATTTAAAGATATATATATCCCAGCCCCAACCATGGACCTGCAGGTCAGAATGGTTTTAAGACAACTGGTGAACTATCAGCTTTCATTTAAGCTATAAATAATGAAAATCAGATAAAATTAGGATAAAGTATAAATCTTAAACCAAAAATAAATTTTGAAAAAAAAAATAATTTTCAAGCTGCTTTTTGCCTTATAGCTCATCCAACATTTGTCCAATTTTAATGATCAGTACCTCACATTAAAGCTGTTAAATCACTGAGTATTTTAAGACCAAAACATGCAGCATATATTATTTAGAACTGGAGATAACTCAAATTAAGTAAGTCCGATTGTAATGAGTGATATCTTATATGAAAGCCTATAATTTACTGAATAATGTGAGACCAGAACGAATGTTGTGACCCATTTAGAACCAGCACTAAAAATCTTCAACAAAAAACCAATTTTGAAAATATTAATCGTCTAGTTGCTTTAAGCCGTATATAGCTCATCCAACACTTGTCCGATTTTATTGATCAATAACTCACATGAAAGCCGTCAAATCACTGAGTATTTTAAGACTAATACATGCGGCATATATTATTTAGAACTGGAGATATGAGATAAATAATCAAAAATAATATTCAAAGCACGGAATGTCCATAAGAAATGCATAGGGCTGATTTTTTTATAGGGTTGTATATTATGTGCCGTTTTTTGAGCACACCTTTTAATGAATCGAGATTTTTAAAAACAGATTTCAGCATTGAGTTCAGGGTAAAAATCTAGTCTATAATGATGTGTCACAACACCATCTTTAGATGAGAAAAAAATAATTTATATCCAATATGGCGGATCCAAGATGGCGGCCAAAAATGAGTACCCTGTCAAAATTAAGAACCAATCACCCAACAACAGTTGGTGGTAGTCCAAAGTCAATATCTTGAAAAAAATTGACAAAAAATGCAGTCGACTGACTATTTTCAAGATTTTTTTATTTCGGGAAAAGCCGCCATTTTTAAACGTGATTTTGAGGGGTTTCCCGCGACATTACGGATGTATGCCGATTAGGAGCATATTACCTACCATTTACAACGACAATCATTTTTGTTTCAATTATTTCTACCTCCACCTATTTTATCATTTAATTTTACTGCACAATGTATACAGAGGTTGCAGGGCAAAATAAATTTGTTTAATGTTAAACATTAATACATTTATCGTACAAGCCACCATCAAAAGCCCACATAAATGGTATTTTCAAAATCCTTATAACATTATCTACCTTTTTTATTCTTATATATTTTGTCTATTTCTTCACGGTTAAGGAGTTATTGGGCCTTAAACATTTACTTTTATACTAAAAATTCACAAAAAGTAAAGTTTAGGTTAAATATCAGGAAAACCGTTAGACTTACGATATATATTGAAATGACATAAAATAAAGGCAATTTTATTACCAACAATTTAAAAAAAAGATCATTGCTCTACGTTACTCTGTTGCAAAGTTACGTTCGTTTTTGTAAAGTGTTACACTTTTGTGCGGCAGCCATATTGATGACGTCATTACTCGGACACCCACCACTCACCAGCCTTAAGAATTGCAATTCTGAAAACTATATGTTATGACTAACCCTAAATTAACAACAAATTTGATGGTAAATTTGGGGTAGTAAAAGTGGTCTATCTCTTGGTCTAATCAAGAAAGTAACTCAACCGACCAACGCCCAGTTTATACTGTTTCTATTCCTTACATAAGGGGAAAATCTGAAAAAATAAAAAGAATCAATAGTAAATTTGGAATAAGGACAGTATTTTCATCAAATACTACTATAAGAAGTAAACTGACACGGATTAAGCCTAATAATGAAGACCAACAATCGAAGAACGTCGTCTACCAAATTCCGTGTGAATGTAACAAAAATTACTATGGACAAACTTCAAGACCACTGAGAAAAAGAATAGATGAACACAAGAAAAATATAAACAAAAAACAAGAAAATAGTTCTAAGCTCAGTGAACATGTTTTTTCTGAAGGGCATAAAATAAACTGGTCAGCAACTAAAATAATATTTAAAGAGGAAAAATGGAAGACAAGATTAATAAAAGAAGCAGCATGTATGGCGATAGAGAAGGATGCCATTTCTCAGCCAAGCACAACATTTAGCCAAATATATATACCGATTATACAAGAAGAAGTCAAAAAACAAATTAATTCATAAAAAAGAGTTTTATACTTATATAATTTTTAATATTACATGACTATATAACCAGTATAATATTATCCAGTTCTAAATTTAAAGTCTATATCATATGTTTTTTTAATCACCTGTAAGTTATAAAAATGTAAATGTTTTGATAACCTTATCAATAAGACTGATGATGGTCTTTGAAACAAGACCGAAATATATCGTTCTAAAAACTATTTGTTTTTTTGTATATTTAGTGATGAGTAGCGAAAAATCAAATAATAATAAAACCATCACGAAAACATCATACCGTCAAGAGTGTCATTCAAGTGGACAAAGTGGACACATGAGTCTGGAGTCTATTTCAAGGTTGCGTCATAGAGTGAAGCCGTGCTACCCGTGCTTTTGCTAACTTGATTATATCAGTTTGATAGAATAGGAGAAGAGAACTATTTTGTTTTATTTCAGAATTCTTAGGCTGCTAAATGAAACATGACAACTGTTTTCTACACATGTAGCAAGATACTAAGATAGCACAATAAAGAGGTTCTTAAAATGGAAGTTTTATGTTTTTTGCTTGCCTAGTTTAACAATATAATTTCTCATATTAAGTTGTCAGATAGCCTAGAAATACGTTTTAGGGACTTATTATTCACCAAAAATTTCTGGGGAAAACCCCCGGACCCCCCGCTGTCCTGAGGGGTATTCCATTCCCCCCAGATCCCCCGGTGACCCCCCCCCAAATTTCACCCTAAATCCACCCTTGTGTAAAGTACCTACAAACCTTCAGGCAATCTATAGAATATTATAGTTTTATACTTGTTTTAATTTTCATGAATAAGTCTCAACAATTCACCAAACAATATCTAATTTTTTATTTTAACTGTTTAACCTCCTGTTAACAGGTAATATATAAAACTAGGTGAACCCGTGCGAATTCGCACGATTTAATTAAATTATAAATGATCGGCTGCCTTCTATGCGCACATATGTCGTCAATCTACTATAAAAATAGGTTTTTTGAACGATGTAGCGTGCTGAAAGTGTCTATAATAGCCTCAATGTAAAGTCATCTGTACGTGACCTGGGCATTGTCGATTCAAAATTTAATTTTAACGGACATATAGATTTCATCTGTAAGAGTGCTTACAAAATTCTTGGCTTTATTAGACGATCAGGGAATTATTTGAATAATGTCAATGCAATTAAGCTTCTTTACTCTTCTTTGGTACGATCACGGCTTGAGTTTGGATCGGTGATATGGTATCCTCATCACACATATCAAATTAAAAATGTTGAAAGTGTCCAAAAAAGATTTCTGAGATATTTATACTGCAAAGCGTTTGGTCATTATACTGAAGTTGCACCTTACTCGGAGTTGCTTCAAATCTTCAAAATAGATTCATTAGATAAAAGACGAAAAGTAGCTTCCCTATCTTATCTTCACAGGCTGGCAACTGGTTCGCTGGACGATTTGTCGCTCTTATCTTATCTCAATTTCATGGTTCCTCGACATAATTCCCGGTCCCGCTTGCTGTTCACCCCCCGGTTTTCTCGCACTAACATTGGTGCCAATGCGCCTCTCAATACAATGATAAAATTGTATAATGAAATTTCAACGAATGCAGATGTAGATATTTTTAGTTCATCCATAAATTCTTTCCGTTCGTCCGTCAGTTGCAACAATTTCAATTAATATCCAATTCAATATTAATTAGTTCATGTTGTAATTCCAGTGTTACGCTAAACTATCATTGTTAAAACTATTTTTTATCGTCTATGTTAATTTATTTAAGTGTTTATAGCATTAGTATTGTAGATTGTTAATGTTTTGCATTCAGTAGAGTAATTAGTAAGTGTTTCTCATTATATTTGGGCATGTGAAAAAGTGTTTGGGATGAAGGTCTCGAGAACTGTTGTTACTGATATTTATTCTGGAAGTGAAAAAGACTGTTGAACATTTTAATCTTCACCACTCATATATTTAGATTTATAATGCTTGTAAAAATATTAATGTTGCAATGTAATTGGGCTTGGCCTGTTTTGTAACATTTCCAAATAAATAAATAAATAAATATAAATAAAAATAAATTAGGATGCGTATTGCAGCATTGTAAGCGATATTCGTTGTGCACTTCCTTCAAATTGAAAATATGGAAAAAGCAACAGGTCAGCCATTGGGTCGAGGTTAAATTGAAGAATATGTACTCTTCTAAGTGGCTTATCTTTCGGGTAAATAATTAAGTCACGCTCGGTGGTTCGCTATCGTTTGCTCTAAAAAAATAGCAATAACATTAGAAGTTATGTCGTTGTATCGGCGCTAATATTCTTATCGATCTCAGACAATGTGCATTCCGAGTTGTGTATGCTGCTCATCAGGAGTATTTTTCAGAATGCAACTCTTCACATTGAAAATTTGCGCTTAGGGATTAACTTTAACCAAGTGTTTAGTCAAGCTGTGCATGAGTTCATTGCTGCAAGAGCCGTTGGCTTTGTTTAGCATTCTTTCTTGATCACCAATTTTGACGTCCGTCATAGATATAGAGCATATAACGAATGTTCTCCTCACGGTTGTAAGGTGCTATAATTGAGTGATAAATTGTTGCGTACACTTTATACATGAAAAACCCTCCACCATTGTTTTCTTCAATTTAACCGCTCTTTTGCTTACCGTTGCGAGCACAGCGTTCTTCGAATTAATGTTTTCTTTGTACTTTTGGCTCAGACTATTGGTACCAGTAATAAGACTTTGAATGTAATCGCTATGTCAAGAAGTAAGTAGATTTACTTTTCCCTTATGGCAGCTGTATGAAAATCCTTTGTATCTTCCTCTTTTTTCTCCTTGAAAATGTAGCGTGCCACATTTCTGACATGGTAATGCCATCCCGCCAAAAGTGCTGCTGAATCCTTGAATTTGTTAGTGCGATTTTGTCAGTGTAATTTTCCACAAATTGTTCCAGCTCTGCGTATGAAGCTTCTGTTTGCACACTTTCCCGTACGTTGTCCCGCCGTGTGCGAACATCTTTTCGTAGATTGCTATAAAACCGTGTCCCGACTGCTATAAAACTTCTTCGTCGACTCGTTCTTAGCATGTTTAAAAGGATGTAAAGTGTCCGATCACAACAAATTTTCGTCGTCTGGTTCCTTTCAAAAGAAGAAAAAAAAACAGCCGGGCTGAGTTTTAAACTACTTTGATATCTAAATTTTTTTTCTTGGTCTGTGATCTATAAAGGCTATTTTAAATCCCACACAGCTGATCAGATGTTTATTTGTTTACATTTTCACCTCTGTCAAAACACAAAATTAATTTCTAATCAGTTTTTCGCACTTTTTCAAGTTATATTGCCTAAATTGAAAATCTAAAGATGCTTACAGGAATCTGCACATAGAGACGGGTGTTTTGATATATGATATGTGGGAGTAAGTCTTAAAATAAAAAAGCCTTATCGTGAACAAAGTTTCCATGTAGCGTATTAATAATATAAATAATACAATGAATTAAAAAAATCCAAATTTATTTCAATTTATTGTTTTATTACAATTCCCATAGAAAATAACCTAATTAATTTTGAAAATGAGCCAAAGAGTAAATTAAGAGTGAACGTTTTTTAAAAAAGGAAAAGTACTTTTAAAAATATCATCGCCCACCAATAACAAAACATGTAGGCATTTGCAATCGGTGCAGCACCCACAGCAATACACCATGTGTGTGTTGGCAGTATCCTTCCAACTACTATGGGTGCTGAAATACCAGTGCAGTACTGATATTTTGTCACCAGTTCTCGGTACCAGTTCAATTCCACACCATAAACTGCCTTAAGTACCGACACAGCCCTAAAAGATATAAATTGATAGCTGTAAAAAAGGGGTTAACAACACGGGTTAGTACATTTTGTTTTTCAGCTGTGGTGTATGGAGACTTTCACTCCACTCCATGAGATTCATGTGTAAATAAATCCCAAGGCTCAAGATATAATGTGCCAAGTATAAATATAAAAATTTCATGAGGTGTATTTTAAATCCCTTATTCAAGAATAATTTTTAAAATAAAAAATTTTTCTTGGGTGACTAATATTGGCAATTATATAAAATTTGAATGTAAATACATTGACATGTGTTTGACCTAATTATTCTTTTTTAATATCTCAACCCATACCAGGCTATGGACAGATATAAAGTATAAAGTACAAAAAAAGTGTCTGGTCTGAAAAACCCTTATTGCAGCAGACCTGCATACTCACCAAATTTCTAATGCTTAGAATAATATTTCAAACAAAGATAAGAGATATATGAATATAATATATGAATTTTTTAACTTCCTCCATAACGATAATGTGGGGCATGAGAATGCAGGTCTGCTGCTGAAGTTTTAAGCAAGCTGGGTGGTTTTAAATCAATATCCAGTAGACATCATCTAGAATAAGAATAAGAATGGTTTATTTTCTCCTTAAATATATACAGATTATTTACACTCACATTTTGCATATTTTTTGAAATAAATATAATGTCAATAATGTATAAAAAAGTCTCCAAAATAAAAACAAATAATAATGTCAACAAATGTCTATACACTTCCAGCAGACTGACTTGAGATAAAAAAAACACTGGAACAGATAATACACATGAACTACTTAAACTACTATAGCATTAAAATAAAACATAAAGATTTAAAAAAAAACTGTACATTCTTCTGTGCATTACACTGGGAGAAAGTATAGGGCCTCCAAGGCTTAGCCTGATTGGAGGTTCCTTTCATTTCAATTTACAAAAACAAACGGCGATCAGATAAAAATTATATATAAAAAAATAAATAAATCGGTCTCTTATGCTTTAGTGCCAATATGTAACTTAGCAGAAATTGGTACAGTACACCTCGGATTATCCGGATTATTGTGGCGGAACACCGATCCTGATAGCAAAAAATCCGGATAATTCGAGGTAATTACAATATCGCCTAAGTAGCGATCGCACACCTTAGCCCCTGCTAAATTGATGCTGCAAACGTTGTTTCAAGGCTGTACAACATGTTAATCTTTCAAATTTTACCGGGGTTTAATTATGAAACAAATTTAAGAACCAAACTTCATTATTAATCATACGAATACGATGTTAATCTTACAAATTTTACAGGGGTGTAAGTTTGAAACAAACTTAAAAACTAAACTTCGTTAATAATCATACGAATATTATGTTGGCTTTTACTGAACTTACACAGTTTAGGTTGGGAATAAAACGCCAGATTAAAATATTTAATTTATTAAGATTAAATATTCATAACTCAAAATTGGAATAATCATGACGAAACTTAAAGTAACTCAAAAGGAATTACTGTACTCTTCTTAATAAATAACGTAACACATCAAATGACAGCAATAAACAAACTCGCAAAACTGCCGTAGACTACGCCTTTGTTGATTACTGCTAGCGCCCCAAGTAGAAATCCAGAAAACTACGTTCACGAAAATGCTGTAATGTGGTTCCTTCCTTTAGCCAATGTGATTCCTTCCATTATTGTGATTCCAAAACCGTACAGTAATGTATTGCATTTGCATTTTACTTTTAGAAAGCGCATTTCCCTCGTAAACTTGCTAAAATCATGTTTTAACGTGATTTTAATTTTTTAATTTCTCGGATGGACCGGTCCGGATAATCCGGGATCCGGATAATGTGAGGTCCGGATAATCCGAGGTGTACTGTAATTTGTACATGGAAATTCTGCCAAAACTAAAAATAATAAACCTATATCTACTTTAGAATTAAAAACAAAAACAATACTTCTTCCAAACTAAAGAGCCATTTCTTTAACTTATTTACAAAAATATTTGTGCTCCTGGTTTTCTTTATTTCATTAGGTAACCTATTAAAGATTCTAGGAGCTATAAAACTGTAAGTTCTTGAGAAAAATGTATTTTTTTAATTAGGTAATGAAAAATACTGAGCATATCTGAGTTTATTTCTGTATAAATTTACATTTGGTATTCTATTCCCACTTCTACAAAAAAAACATTTTCAGAACTTTAAAAACAAATAGATATTTCAATGGAAGTATTCTTTTGGAAACGAAGATAGGATGAGAAGGCTCGAATTTACCCTTGAAAGAAATTAACCGTAAGAAATGTTTTTGCTGTATGTTGATTACATTAATATTAGCTTCATAAGCATTTCCCCAAAAAATTATTCCATACTCTATACGACTTTGTACGAGAGAAAAGTACAATGTACGCAATACATTTTCACTTGTCATATCTTTCAAAAAGTAAAAATATCTCATTATAGAATTTAATTTGTTTTTTATTTAGAAATGTGTATTTTCCAGCTGACTTCACTATCCAAAAACAACCCCAAATATTTTATATTATCAACTTAACCTACAGTTTCACTCGTACTTGGACACAAATTTCGCTATTAAATACAATCAGCACTATAATATTTAATTTCATTTAAAAAGTTAATTTTTTTAGGAAGACCAAAATTTATAAATTAGTTTTTTTCAGCACTCAGCAGCATATGGTTTGCAGTAAACCACCACTGAAGTGCTTTAAGATCATTGTTCAAAGCCAATTTAATCAAATTCCAATCTTTTTCTACATAACAGAGTGCAGTGTCGTCAGCAAAAGAAGTTAATTTGCCCTGGAATTTTGCTTCACAAAGGTCATTTATATAAATGATAAATAATAATGCTCCAAGTAGTGACCCTTGTGGGACCCCACTTTTAACTACCCCCATTTCACTGTAGACAGAATTAATTTTTACACACTGCTTTCTCCCTAATAAATAACTTTCAAACCATTTTTGAGCTACACCTCTTATCCCACAATTATATAATTTATTCAATAAGATTTTGTGATCAACCGTATGAAAAGCTTTTTTTTATATCTAAAAATAACCCACTTAAATTTTCCCCTTCATTTAAACCATTGTAAACATTTTGTAAAAAATTCAAAAGAGCATGCTCAGTATTAAGTTTTGTTCTGAATCCAAACTGTTTATGACTGAAAAAATTAATTGAATTGAGAAATGCTAATAGTTTTTGTTTCATGATTTTCTCAAAAAGCTTAGAGTAACAAGACAACAATGATATCGGTCAATAGTTATTGCACTAAATACAACAAGACAGGAGATATTTGATCTGATACTTCTTTTATCAAGTTGGAACTAATACCATCTATTCCAGGACTTTTGTTATTCTTTAAACTAGAAATTGCATTAGATAGTTCGTCTAACCTTGCCTCGTCCAGAAAAAAAGACTTTATTTGACTTTCGGTGATGAATAAGTTTTTGTAGTTCATTGATAAAAATTGTTGGGACACTTGAACTATTTAATTTCAATTGTTCAACAACACTCAAAAAAAATTATTAAACTCGTTAGATATTACTTGTGGATCCTCAACTAGAATACTATTTATTTCCAATTTTATGTCTATATTTTGGTTTCTAGATTGACCTGTAATTTCATTTAATACTTTCCAAGTAGCCTTAGAATTACCATTACAATTTTCAAATTTCTTTTTAAAATAATTATCTTTTAAATTTTTAATTTCTTTTTGTAAATTATTTCGGAACATTTTATAGTAATTTTTAAAAACCTCGTTCCCTGAGTGTTTTTTAACTGAATTGAAAAGTTTGTTCCTTCTCAACATTTTAGAAGAGATTGAGTGATTCATCCAGGGTTTTATTTTCTTAAATTTATTACTATTCATAATTAAAACTTTGCATTGGTCTAGATAATTTTGAAAAGTTTCTAAAAATACGTTATATGCTACTGAGGGATCGACCTGACTGTTGTATACATTTGCCCAATTTCAATTTTCACTATCCAGAAGTTGTCTAAGTAAAACATAGTCCGTGCGGTAGCGGGCAGGGGACGAGGAGGTGGCGGTTGACCTACCTCCCCCCCGCACCCCACGGACCAGCCGCACGTCCACCCGGCACATGGAGTGGTCTATATGACCAGCGTGAATCACCGCCGCATCTACAACTATCGTGTTCTTACTGGCTAATCTTACATAGCAGTGATCAATACAGGTTCTGGACTTATCTGTTATTCTAGTTGGCTCCTCTATTAAACATTCAAATCCGTTAGCAGCCATTAAAGAAATATAATTATCAATACTGGTTATATTACTAGTTTCATTTTTATTTATAGGAATATTCAAGTCTCCAACCCAAAATAAATTGTTCACCTTTAAACATATTTTTATTCCGGCTAAAAAATTGCTGAAATTCATTCACAAATGCATCTATACAGTGTGTAAAAAAAGTCTGTCCCCCCCTCTTTAATTTTTTTGTTTGTTAAGACAAATAAATAACCTTTGGAGAATGATACTAACTCAACCCAAAATATTTTTTGACGTTACCGAAAATTTTGAATGTCCCCCAAAAATGGGGGATTTTGGGGGCAACTCAAAATTTTCAAATGCAAACCCCTTTTGAGTGACCCCTCATTTTAAAGAGCTTTAAAAAACTAGACGAATGGTGAAAATTGGAGGTCTCTAACGTGTTTCTGTCTAAATTGACAGCTTGTCAAAATTTTGAATACAACACATCCTTGAAACCTGGCGTCTAGGACGTTTGGAGTTTTAATTCACCTGTGGTGACTTAAAAATGAAACGACCCTGGGAAAAATCTTATTAAATGAAAAAGTGGTCTCTTTTGGTGATATTTAATCTTTTGAGTGTCCCCCAAAAATGGGGGATTTTGGGGGCAACTCAAAATTTTCAAATGCAAACCCCTACCGAGTGACCCCTCATTTTAAAGAGCTTTAAAAAAATAGGCGAATGGTGGAGGTTGGAGGTCGCTAACATGTTTCTATCAAAATTGGCAGCTTGTCAAAGTTTCAAGGAGTCATATTCAGAGCTTTAAAAGGCTGCCAATTTTGATAGAAACACGTTAGCGACCTCTAACCTCCACCATTCGCCTATTCTTTAAAGCTCTTTAAAATGAGGGGTCACTCGGTAGGGGTTTGCATTTGAAAATTTTGAGTTGCCCCCAAAATCCCCCATTTTTGGGGGACACTCGAAATTTTAAATATCACCAAAAGAAACCACTTTTTCATTTAACAACATTTTTCCCAGGGTCGTTTCATTTTTAAGTCACCAAAGGTGAATTAAAACTCCAAACATCCTGGACGCCAGTTTCAAGGATGTGTTGTATTCAAAATTTTGACAAGCTGTCAATTTGGACAGAAACATGTTAGAGACCTCCAATTTTCACCATTCGTCTAGTTTTTTAAAGCTCTTTAAAATGAGGGGTCACTCAAAAGGGGTTTGCATTTGAAAATTTTGAGTTGCCCCCAAAATCCCCCATTTTTGGGGGACACAGAAAATTTTCGGTGTCGTCAAAAAATAATTTGGGTTGAAATAGTATCATACCTCAAAGGTTAATTGTTTGTCTTAACAAACAAAAAAATTAAAGAGGGGGGGACGGACTTTTTTTACACACTGTAGATTGAAACTGATGTCTGTAAATTGCAAAAAGGTAAAATGAGTGCTCTAACACCTCAAAAGGTATAAAAAGTACGTCTGCGGAGCTACAATCTAAATCTATACAATTTACATTGGACAATATGTTATTAAAATAAATTGCTACACCACCAGATCTGTATGTATAATGATACCGGATTATAAAATGTTAGTAATGTTTAATGAAACATTTTATAATCCGGTATTTCATAATACTCCGCTTCATCAGAATATATCCATATTTTGGACAGCACAATTATATCTGGTAGTAAATTATTTACAGTCAAATCAGTTAGAAATAAATCAAAATTTTTTCTTAAACTTCTGATGTTTTGATGAATAATTGAAAAGTTACTTTTCATTAAACAACAATAATAAGGAGAAAACTAGTTAACTTATTAATATTACAAATTTATTTATATATGTAAACATTAGTTGAATTACAATTCATCCTACTAAGACAGCATGACAAAGTTACTGCATATTGCAATTTTAAGTGTATTATGGAGAAAAATAAATATAACAGTTTGAGAAAGTTAAAATTTATATAGGCTATTAACGAGACATACCATAAATCCAATTTGTTAGGGCCTAGATCAATGAACTTACAGATTGTCCAATTCAGTCTGACACGTCACTTGGACCACCCGTGCAGAATCCTCTTTCCCCAGGAAGATCTTGCCTCTCCTCTCCCACAGGTACTTGTAGTTCTTGTCCCGCTTAGCCTGCCGCGCCGCTGCGAACAGCCTCCGCCTGGCAGGTGACAGCGCCTCATTGATGTAGATTGGCTGGTCCATCAAAAGGTTGAGATGACGGGTGGAGAGATTACTTTTTATTCGCCTTTTGCGGAGCACCTCCTCCTTATCAAATCTGCGTACAAATTTTACGATGATTCCCGGCGGTTTATTGTTAGGTCCAGGATCCTTCCCTTGCCGGTGACATGCGTCGACCATTGTGTCGGTTATGTCGACATCCAGGGCCTTCCCTACATCTCTGACCACGCCAAGAACATCTTCATTTTGATTATATGGTATCCCATGTATTTCAACTGCATTCACTGGAGAATACTGCTCCAGGTCATCCACTCGCTTTTCTAGATCATGCACTTTTTTACCTAATTGTTTATTTTCCTGCACCAAATCATTAATCAATTTTAAACTGTTGTCAAGTGCTTCTTTTTGTGCCAAGGTGATTTTTGTATTTTCTTCTAGCTTTTCGTACAAAGCCTCATAAGAACGATTAAAGTTAGCTTCTTGAGTTTTTTGATTATCAGCTATTCTACATAAAGTCAACATGTATTTACAGAAAAAATCTATAAAGAAATCAAAGTAATCTAAAAAAAAGATATATATTTTTTACGACAAAATTTAAATGTTCATTTAAATGACAAAGAAATTTGTTAAAAATAAAAGGTACCCAAAATATATTTCATAAAAATAAGTAGAGCCATCAGTTAGCCGTGAGTGACTCACCTGCTCGCCCGTGCGATGAGCCGTCACCCAGAGCCAGCCATCGCCCATGTCATTGTGTACAAAGAATATATCGCCCTTCTGAAAACTGCAAAAGAGAAAAAGATAAAAGACTCATGTACTAAACGGAAAACTGTTCAATCCTTGTACAATAGCCATCACCTTGGACTTTTTTTCAAAGATCTTAAGATTTTACAACTCACAATTAACGATTAACATTTGAGTTAATAAAGTTAATTAATGTTAATTGTAAAATTACAGATTTTTCCCCACCAAACACAGAGAGGATTAGAAATGTGTATATTGCAATTTTTTTCCCAGTTCACCTGAGCTCGTCAGTGTCTGGCATCTTGGTGTAAGGCAGGATGGCGACGATGCGCTTCTTGTCGTTGACTGGCTCCGGAGGTGCGACGGGATGCATCAGCCGCTCTCGCTTGAGCAGGTCGGAGCAGCTAGTGTAGTAGCCGATCAAGTCTGGCAGCGAATCAAACTGTCGACCTCCGATATAGAAGTCTCCACAAACTGCAGTTATCCTGGTAATTTTATAAAAATTTCTCTTTATAAACTGTGTAATAAAATTGCTTTTGAACAAACAAAATTTTTTTAGAACTATTGTATTATATATATAGATTATTATTGTTATTATTATTATATAAAAAATTCATGGAAACGCACAAAAAAATGGTTTGGTTTATAAATTAGGTTATGTTATATACTAGGCCTATGTGCTGATATGTATATACATGTATAATTTTTTTCAGTGTTTAGTTTATGATAAATTGTTATAGTATAACATGTAACATGTAACAATCAAGTAAGTATAACATTCACCATAAACAACTGTCAATTCAAATTACATAATGCAAACAAAAAGCCAGAAAACCTTTTAAGGCTGGACCAGAAAAAAAACATTTTATCCCTTAAGTGCATGTTTTTTTTCTGGAGGAGCGCACAATGTCTGGAGGTTGGCTCCGCATTGTTAAAATCTAATTTTAAAATTAGTAAAACATTATTTTTTAATCCAAGTTCAATGCCAAATGCTAATTTCAAATTCTCTTAAAAGGTAATAAAATTATTACGGTTAAATAGTTATACTATACTGTTATAAACTCTTTGTGTAATTTACTGATAAAACTGATACTTATGAATTTATCACGGGAGAAGGCACATGTGGAAATGAGATTCGCACACAAATTACGGGAGTGAGTGCTTGCGGAATATTTCACAGCAATTTTGCGGAATATTTCATAGCAATTTTGAAACATGTTCTACTTACACCTAAATACCTTTATTACCAAACATATGTCAAAAAATACAAAATTAGATTGATTTGTAGGTAAATATTGTAGGTTAAACGGAAAACTGCACAAACGACTCGCATTGTAGGAAAGGAGAATACATCTGCACTCTAACCGCGCGTGACTAAATCTAAGATAAGATTGACGATAAAAAAGGAAGGTGGAAGAAAATATGCCAGCTGGTTTCCGGGAAAGATGCTCGTGAAGTACATTGGCAGCAGCGACCACATAGTAGAAATAGACGGAGCATAGGCGAGCGCGAGGTGAAGCCTGGGTTTGCGCTTGGTCCCAGACAAGATGGCGGCCGCCAGACATGACTCATCCTAGTGGCGAGCATAAGAGCTGCGTTTCCGGTCAAACGACTCGCACACGCAGTTAGTCTAATGTGCACTACTGAGGATATTTGTGTTCACAGAGAAAGAATAAATATTTTTCTTCTTGTGTGTGTAGTACATTGTGTTGTAAAGCATGCCTAATTGCTGTATTGCTAATGGTTCTTACAACAAAGGAAAGAAAGAAGGCATAACTTATCACAGGTGAGGTTATTATGTTAATAAAGTAAATTAGCGGATTTCGCTATAGGGAAGAGCTGTTACCGTAGGTTTCATAGTAAGATTAATTAAGCCCGAGACCATGCTAACTTTACGTTTTAGGGCCAACAGAAGCCGAAAACACTTTTCGTTCAAATTTTTATGTATGAATATCATATATTTAATTTCGTAAGGCGATTCTTTGTGTCAAAATTGTGGGCGCCTGGCAAGTCGTAGAAAGATGGGAGCGGGCTTAAATTGAAGGTCTCTATTCTATGATGGCGGGAAAAATAATTAAATTGCTTGAAATTCACCAGAAAACGAGAAATAACATAAAATATCTGCCATTTAAAAAGCATTGGAATACAAAAACGTCTGCTTTGTTTTCATTAAAACATGTGGTGCTGATGCTTGATTCAAAGCCATATGCTAGATGTTGACATATGTTTTTTTTTTCAAAAAGCAGCTAACTATGTTCCATACACTATAACAAATAAATATCTTAACTTTAAGATTTTCAGACTTTATAATTACGGGTTTGAGTATATATTTATATTTTAAAATTATAAAGAGTTAAGTACATTTACGTTATAACGATGCCGAGTTATTGGCAAATGATCTATATAAATATTTAATGGAAAATGATCAATAGAAATATACGAAGTAAGCGACATTTTTGTGTCGAAATTGTGGGCGTTTGGCAAATTGCAGGATAATGGGAGAGGGCTCAAATAGATGAAGGTCTTAATGCCAGGGACTCGGGAAAATACTGAAATTTCTTTAAGTTTATCAGAAAATCTATACTATTATAAAGAAGAGGTGGTTTCTGTATGTATGTATGTATGTATGTATGTATGGGATGAGTAAACTCGAAAAATACTGAACCGACTGGGTTGAAATTTCACACAGAGGTAGATCTTGAACCTGGGAAACATATAGGCCTATTCACTTCCTTAAAATCCCCTCGGGCTACGCCCCGTGAACGTCCTTAGCTTCAATGTTTACATTTTATAAGGATGTAAACATTCAAATATCGAAATGTAAACAGCTGTGAATTCTATAATTTGACATTTCAAAGAGCAGAAGTAAGATCAGCTGAAATTTTTATCATGAGCGAAGCCACGGGCAACTGCTAGTATTATATAAAGTTAAATATCTGCACTTTAGAAATCATTCTAATTTAGAAATGTCTGCTTTGTTTACCTTAAAACATGGGTTGCTTGTACCGGTACTTGATTTAAGACCACATGCTAGATGTTAATATATGGTTTATTTAAAATCTAGCAAAATAGGTTGAACATACTATAACACATAACAGTTTTTCACTTTTAATTTTTCCATTTTTATAATTTAAGGACCTTAACCATAAAAAACAAGAGTAACACCCTTTCTTAAAATTCTGATACATACTAGCAAATGTCAAAATATGTTTAACATTACACTTTAAATGTTAAATTCAGTCAAACTGTTACCGAGTTGTGAGTGTGAAGGAAACATTAAATATCCAGTATTTGTATTTTATTTTTAGGGGCTTTTGTCCCTACAAGCCACTAGTACGTCTTTTAAAACTGTAGCGGTTGAAAATACCCCCGTTGCAGCAGACCTGCATACTCAGCGAATTTCAAATGCAAAAGAACTTATTTCAATCCAACATAGTGAGATTTGACATGTTTTTGTAAGCTCCATAAGAATAACATGGAGAACGAGTATGCAGGTTTGCTGCCACAAAAATGGAAACTTCGGGGATTTTAGACTACAGTACATCAAATCTCACCTAGATTAGTCCCCAAACCAAGTTTTATTAAGATATGTTGAGAAATAAAAGAGATATAGAATTTTACTTATTTCCCATAAGGTTAACATTGGGACAACGTACTGTGATTACCACTTTCAATATCTCGGTAACCAATGGACATACAGCAATGATTAGAAATACTAAATTGTTTGTTTTTTCGAGCTGAATTCAATGGTACAAGCCAAAATTTGATTATTTTTATTTTTTTATATGAAAAATTAAAAAAACTCATTTTTGGGGGGTTTATCCCCCTTTACCTCCCCTCCTGGTGGTCCGATCGGGCTGGTTTACGAACTCGTCCAATTGATTACCACTTTACATGTTTGTACCACATTTCATCAAGATCGGACCATATTTACGGCCGCTATCGTGCTGACAGACATATATATATATATATATATATATATATATATATATATATATATATATATATATATATATATATATATATATATATATATATATATATATACAGGGTGAGGCAGACCACCCGTGCACATAGTTTTACGGGAGTACGCTTTAACCTAGTAACGCCAAATAAAATTAATCCCCCCGAAATCACATATGAAGAATTAATTTAAAATATTTACAACATGATCTGAGCACAGGGTGTTCCAGAAATGAAGGTCACGGGTTCGAATCTCAAAATTTTCTTATGTAAACCTATGACACATTGTACATTTTCAGAAAGGTTTTGTTTAGAGGAACATTTTGGTAAAAACAGAACCTAATTATCTCAATCTGTCTTAAGATGGCGGCCATTTCTTTAATTTTTTTGCCCATTGACAGAATACCCTGTATTTTCGAAACTGCTACACATTTTTCAGTTCTGATTGAACATTCGTAATCCTGGTAAACTCAGCTTTACATGATGTGTTACATGTCATAATTTTCAAAATTATCAATTTTTACCAGAATTTTATTTTTTTGTAATGTTGGTAGCCCTGTAAATCAAAAAAGTCAAATAGCACCATATGGCAAATAGCATATCATTTTAAGCGTCTTTTAAAGATGAACAACTTTTCAATTTACACCTACTGTCTATTTTTTGTAGTATTTTGTAGTAATAAGCCAAAAACTCAATTTTTCCGTATAAAAAGCATGTTAATTCCATTACGGAACAGCAGAAGATATTTTCCCCGCTTATTATCGCGCTATTCTTTAAGGGAATGTGTAATAGTGACATTTTTCATTAGATTTTTTTAATTTGTAAAAATTCTTAGACCTGAAGATTGTAAAAAATCCTGAAAGCATGAATTATTGTTATTGGAATCATTGATAAAGATAAACTGTCTTTATATTATTAGATAATGTTTGTAAATATTTTGAAACAAATGCAACAAAAAGACTTAAGAGTCATCTTATCAAAACAGGAAATGGCAAGATAAAGATAGCTGATGTTGAATTTTCTGGTATTCCAAAGCAGTCTTGGTATATTGTTAAATGAAAATGAGTCAATATGTATTTAATTGCCAAATAAAGTTTGTGTAAATTATATCAAAATGAGTTTCAACTTATTCCACTTTTAACACCCAATTACATGGAAACAAAAACTAATTTCAGTTTACTGTAAACAATAGTTAAAGCTATTTCTTTTGATAGTCTGTTCTAGGTTAATTTTACTTGGATTACTGTAAATTGACGGTGCACAAGGAAGTGCAGAAATACATTAAACAATAAATTTTGACTTTCTTCCCTCTTTTTAGCGAATTTCCCCTATAGGGAAGAAGCTATTACCGTAGGTCTCATGGTAAGACCTAAGCTCGGGACCACTATAACTTTTCGTTTTGGGGTCCCCAGAAGCAAAAAACACTATCCGTTTGAATTTTTAGATATATATATATATCTATATATTAGGGGTGTGCGAATAGTGATTTTTGAACTCGAGCCGAGCCGAGCCGAGCTTTTTCAAAAGTTTTCGAGCTCGAACTTTTTCGAGCCGAGCTTTTTAACAACCACCAAATTATTAAAAGAAATTATGAAGCTTGATTTTAATTTTTAAAGATACAATAGACTAATGTTTGCATACCTTAAGTGACCGCCAGCTCAAAAATAGAAAGCTTAACCCAAAACAAGTGGATTATCTCATAGGTTCATCAGTATTTTGTATTTTGTTACATAAAATTAATCAAACTGGCTCAACAAATAATTTATGAAGAAAAACACCAAATTTAAAATCTACATTTATCTACTATATTTAAGTAATAACCAATCCCAAAATACTTTACTTTAAAATAAATAGTTAAAATTACATACTGTTATCTTTGAAAGGTTTTAGAATAGTTATATCTAGTAAAAAAATCACACATATACACCTAGTCAAACACAAGATTGATTTTTTTTATGTTCACTAAGTAAAGATGAAAAAAATTAAATAGCAGTCCCAATTGTGGCATAATATTCATGGCTAAACTTATTATTTCATAATATAATATATGAATGAAATAATATTTAATAACAACAATAATTTATTGTAATCCTAAAATTAGTTACATTTCTAAACTTTTGTGAAGAAAATAATGTACAATTAAGAAGAAGAAAGATCATAAATAAATAAGGACGGAATAGAGAGAAAGAAAGAAACAGCTAACCCTCTCTCTTTCCTTATCAGTGGCGAGGGAGAGGGGGGGGGTGGAGGTTTTCAAGCCCCTTCCCTGTTTTTTGCTCTTGTCTGATTCAGTGGGTGAGTTAATTAGGAGATAAGGAATCCTTACTACAAAATGCAAAAATACAAACTACTTGTCATACAGCTATGAATGACGGCTCATATTTTTTGTCTTATTTTTATAAATCAAATGAGACCAAAATGAAAGGTCAATCAGAGATATTGAAAGTGGTAAACAAAGGTCATCCCAATGTTAACCTTATGGGAAATAAGTAAAATTCTATATCTCGGTTATTTCTCAACATATCTTGATAAAAATTGGTAAATAGCTTCTTCTAGTTCAGATCTACTAAATATTGAATTAAAACCACCCAGTTTTAATATACCTGTAGCAGCAAACCTGCATACTCATTCCCCATGTTATTCTTATGGAGCTTACCAAACATGTCAAATCTTGATATGTTTGATTGAAATATATTGTTTTGCATTTGAAATTCGCTGAGTATGCAGGTCTGCTGCAACGGGGGTATATTAGTAATTTTACCATGGAGAAATTATTGTTTTTGTCAAAATAAGTTTTAATGATCCTTAAATCCTAAAAAGTGATTTTCCTAAGTCATGCCTGTCCCTCCACGCGCATGTGTGTGGATTAAAGACCTCCAGTCATGCTTGTGTCCCACAAGCTGTGCGTTGCATGTCATGCAAAGTTTACACTATTGGCCATAAGAGCAAAAGCATGCCATGATTTATGTGTGTGGGCTTCAATGTGCGCAATACGTCTTGCTTTTGCTCGAAAGGCCGATAATGTAGACATGTAGGTACAAAACCATAAAACCTCCAGGTGATTGTTATTTTTTTAACTATTGATTAATTTTGAATAGTTAAAATAGTTAAAATTAAACCATTAAAACCATAAAAAAACTACTTAAGTTCAAATTTTTCAAAAACGGCTCTTGCGATGTTGACAAAAATATCAAGGTTTGTAATGATTAGCATGGCAAACTAAATGACATGTTAGGTAAAATTCAGGTTCAAAAGTTACCAAGATTGAAGTGTCAACAAATTAAATTTGTCTTAGTATCTGAAATTAATAATTTTTAATTACCACTAAACTACAACCATATAAAATTAGATTTGATAAAATCAAATTTCTTTGGATCATCAGTATACGGTATATCAACCATGTTCAGGGGGGGGGGGATTGTTGGAAATAGGAGTTGGATTGGAGTGAAAGTTATTTAAACTTATCTCCACTAACAGACAATTTGCCCCAAGGCCCCAGTCACCAGGGGCCACCAGGGTGACTTCTCAAATTTAATGACGTAAACTCCGTACAAAGAAGAAGTAAAGGTCCTGGGACTATCTACAAGGCGGATTATTACAAAGTATTTGGCTTTGGAAGGAAGTGATGCTAACCTGAAGTGGTTGATGCCGGTTCGCCCGAGGTAGGACAGTACATAGGAGCCAGGTTTGCGGTCGCTCTCCCGCACCAAGTAGCTGCCCATCTTGGACGCTTCCCACAGTCTCTCTTCTGCTGTGTAGCGATCCAGCCGGCCGTGGTACCACCTGCGGCAAGCAACACCTTAATTTATCCATGTGCTTTAGAATTCATGAATAACTGTATATTTTATAATGTCAAGGAACCTTAGGTAAAACCCACCCCACCTTCAACCTTAATACAGTACCTACTTTACATTTTGCTAGCACTTGATAACCAGGCAGTTACCACATTGGGAATGTGTCAAGATTTCCACAGAAAAGCTCTGCTTCACTAAATTCAACCATGTAAATTAAGGAAATTTTAATTTACCATGTGCATTTGTGGTGACAGCTGACAATACTTTATATATTTATATAATGTTTATACAATTTGTTCATCTTAGCAACAAAAGTAGTTGGGATCTGTACTGGTTCAAAATAAAATAAATCATTCTGATCTCTTAGACTTCTCTTCTTAGTTGCGCCTAAGAACCCCTAGACGTTGTGACCCAAACATTCAGTAATATATAAGAAAGGACTAATCGACTATCTTTCGAAATGGACGTACTACCAAATGAAATGGAAGGACTTCGGCTACAAAATAAAAATCTCCAAAGTCAACTTCAGACAGGGATCCAGCTACTGACGATCAACAACACCCCGTTGATCCAGCTACCATTCCTCCACCTCCAGCACCATCCTCACTCTTGGGACCCGAGTTTCCTCAAGCATGGACCATCCCGCTTACCCTTCTGTCAACCGTGTGAGTTGACACGGTTTCCCCCACCACTTTGGGGAAAGAGACCGAGTCTTAAGTTCGCTAAGTTAGAGGCACAATTTTCTCTGCCAAGAAATACCAACGAGAATACAAAATTTTCTTATGTCTTTGTTTATCTTATCTTTGTTTATTTTTTTTTAAAGAGGGTGGCGGCCTCTTTTTACCTTGCATTTGCCCCCCCACATGGGCCTCAGGCCTGTGCGTGGAAGTTATCAAGCAAACCCAAGGAGTGAGCCAGTACAGTACAAGGATGAACAGTGCTGCTAAAAGTATGCGGCATCATCGGGACTCGATCCTGCGACGCTGCTGCCACAGAACCGGGGTCGAGTGCGCTACCAACTGCGCCACCGACTCACTTATAACGGAGGTGTCATATCTACCCTAGAGGAATGATTTTACAAAACAAGCTTACGCAGACTCTCTTTGAAGAGTGGCGTGTAAGGCAACTCCTCACCGAGGAGGAACTTGGTGACCGGACTCCATCTCAATTTCTGAGATACCTTATATTGTTTGTCAGTACAGCAACTTTCAGGGTTAGTCTTTTAAGAACTATATGGAGGCAATGATTGCCGGTTCATGTACAGGGCATCCTGCAAACCCACTCTGGCCAGTCTGGAGTGAGTACAGATACTCTAGCCTTAACTGCAGACAAAATTATGGAAGTACAGCCTACACTCTGTCCTATTTCTAACTCTAGACTAGAACAATCAGATTCCTCTTCGAGTTCTCTTTCCAAACAGGATAACCTGAGCAAAATTGTCAATCAACTCTCGGCTATGCAGCATTAAATCTTTAAGAGACGGGATGATATCGTTAAGACGTAACTCATCACGATCAAGTGACCCATTCTGATTCCGGACACATGCAGCAGGTAACCGCTAACGAAGCTTCAGCACCCGTAGGACTTCCCTGAGGTATTCTTTGGAAGATAAAAATACATTGAGTCTCTTCGCTGGTATCATAAACAGTTTGGTGAGCAGGCTAACAGGTGCGTATTTCCCTGTAGCTTTAAGTCGTCAACAAACTCCAAAGACAGTGATGGTGTCAGCTGACTGTCGATCCAATGGACCCCAACTCATGATTGCAGATTGAACGAAAAAGTATCTATATTATTAATACGCTACATATAAACTTTGTTCAGAAAAAGGCTTTTTTACTTTAAGACTTACCCCCACAACTTATACATCAAAACACGCGTCTCTGTGTGCAGATTCATGTAACGTCTTTGGATTTTTAATTTAGGCAATAAGGCAATATAACTCGAAAAAAGTGAAAAAAGTTATTTGAAAATAACATTTGTTATGACAGAAGCGAAAATGTAAACAAATGAACACCTGATCAGCTGTGTGGGATCGAAGCAAAGGTAACACTTCCATAGCTATCTTCATATCGTCTGTACTGAAAGGTGAATGTGGGATTGAGTATAGATATAAAATCAGTTTTAAACTTAGCCCAGCTGTTTTTTACTTATTTTTTAATTTTTAGGAACAAGACGACGAAAATTTGTTGTGATTGGACACTTTATATTCTTTCAAACATGCTAAGAACGAGACAACAAAGAAGTGTTTATAGCGGTCGGACACGGCTGGACAATGTACGGCAAGGTGTGCGTGTGCAAACAGAGGCTTCGTACACGGAGCTGGATCAATTAGTGGAAAATTGCACTGACAAAAATATCACTAACAAATTCAAGGATTCTGCAGCATTCACTTGGCGGGATGGCATTACCATGTCAGAAATGTGGCGCGCTACATTTTCGATGAGAAAAAAGAGGAAGAGGCTAAGGATTTTCATACTGCTGACATTAAGGAAAGTGAATCTACCAACAAACCGACAAAGCAATTACATTCAAAGCCGATTCAATTCATTGTCAGTACATTATTACTGGTCGGTTGTTCAAAGACATTCAATTATTACTGGTACCGATAATCTGCACAGAAACTACAAAGAAAACATTAGTTCCTACAACTCTGTGCTCGCAACAGCAAGCAAAAGAACAATTAAATTGAAGAAAAAAATGGCAGAGGGTTTTTCATGTATAAAGTGTACGCAACAATTTATCACTCAATTGTAGCACCTTACAACCGTGAAGACAGCATTCGTTATATGGTCAAATTAGTATCTATGACGGACGTCGAAACTGGTGATCAAGAAAGAATGCTAAACAAAGCCAACGGCTATTGCAGCAATGAACTCATGATCAGCTTGCCTGAACATTTGGTTAAAGTTAATCCCTAAGCGCAAGATTTCAACGTGATGATTTGCGTTCTGAAAAATACTCCAGATGAGCAGCATACAGAACTCGGAATACACATTGTCTGAGATCGAAAAGAATATTAGCGTTGATACAATGACTTGACTTAATGATGTTGCTATTATTTTTAGAGCAAACGATAGCAAACCACCAAGTGCGGGCGTTGCTTGATGATTCACCCAAAAGATCAGCCACTTAGAAGAGTACATATTCTCCAATTACAATACAGTACAATATATTACTAATTTTGTCTCGACCCAATGGCCGACCCGTTGCTTTTTCCATAAGGAGATGAAGGTTAACATACAGATCTAAAAAAAAACTGTAATGAGTACGAAGTGCGCAACGAACATCGCTTACAATGCTGTAATACGCATCCTATCGATTGGCTATCAGAGACACTTTCAGCACACTACATCGTTCCAAAAACCTATTTTTATAATAGATTGTCGACATATTATGTGTTATATTATATTATGAAAAAATAATCAGCATGATTGAATTGTAAATTTCAAAATGGCGGTCGTTTAAAATCTTTAAATTGAAATACCGAAAAAATTTTACATTTTACAAAAAAATATAAAGGACATTAATATTTAGGAAATTTTATTTCCATTCCAACGATACCAAAATTATGAAAATCGATTCACAAACAACTGAGTTATGGTCGAATTGTTGGCTTGGCTCAGCGCAACAATGATTTTGCTTCAAAAAATGCTGCCTCACTAGCTAAATACGATCATAACTCAGTTGTTTACTAACCGATTTTCATAAATTTGGTGTCATTAGATGGGAAATAAAATTTTCTAAAAATTGTTAGCCTTTATATTCTTTTGTAAAACGTACCGTTTTTTCGTTATTTCAACTTAAAGATTTTAAACGGCCGCCATTTTGAAATTTATTATTTAATCATGCTCATTATTTTTTCATAAACTAACCTTGACTAGATACAGGTGCATACCGAGTTTCAAAAAAATCGATTCAAAAACTTGGGAGATAAAAAATACAAAATGGCAGATATCTGGTAAACAAAGCGTTTTTGGAAAAAATTTTATTCTTCATTTTATCTTTCTTTTGACCCATATAACCTATTCCTGAAGTTTGGCACTTCACTTATAGGACACCCTGTAGGTAAAAATACCCTAATCCAATATACAGAGTGTCCGGAAATTATGGTAAAATATTTTAGTATATGATAGTACAGGTAAAAATAAGAGAAAAAATTCGTATAAACATAGGTCCAAAAGTGCTTCGTTTTCTGTCTGTGTGTTTGTGATTTTAGCGAATTTCCTTAAAGGAATAAGCTATTACGGTAGTACTCATGGTAAGACCTAAGTCCGAGACCATGTTTATTTTTCATTTTGGGGTCCCCAGAAGCAAAAAACACCATTCGTTCGAATTTTTATATATATATATCTATATATATATGTCTGTTAACACGATAGCAGCCGTAAATATGGTCCGATCTTAATGAAATTTGGTACAGACGTGTAAAGTGGTAATCACTCGGACGAGTTCGTGAACCAGCCCGATTGGACCACCGGAAGGGGGGGTAAAGGGAGGTAAACCCCCCCAAAAATGGTTTTTTTTGAGTTTTTCACATAGAAAAATGAAGTTTCTCAAATTTTTGTTGGCACCATTGAATTCAGCTCAAAAAAACAAACAATTTAGTATTTTGAATCACTGCTCTATGTCCATTGGTTACCGAGATATTGAAAGTGGTAAACACAGTACGTTGTCTAAATGTTAACCTTATGGGAAATAAGTAAAATTCTATATCTCGCTTATTTCTCAACATATCTTGATAAAACTTGGTAAATGGCTTCTTCTAGTTCAAATCTACTAAATAATGAATTAAAACCAACCAGTTTAAACATCCCTATAGCAGCAGACCTGCATACTCATTCCCCATGTTATTCTTATGGAGCTTACAAAAAACTTGTCAAATCTCACTATGTTGGATTAACATTTTTGTTTTGCATTTGAAATTCGCTGAGTATGCAGGTGTGCTGCAACGGGGATATTTACATATTTAATCATATCTCATGAACCTCTTAACGTATAAACTTCAAACTTGGTACATGGATGTCCACTATTAATACCTATTTTTGTATGAAGTATCAAAATTCTACTTTGTACTATTTCAAAATTGCGACTGCTTTTTGTTTTCAAAGCTAAATATCTTAAAAACCGTAAATTTTAGAAAAATTATACGAGAGACAAAAAAGTTGAGAAATTTAATCCAATTAATGCTGATATTAAGATTTTGATTATTGGACTAATAATAACGGAGAAATTTTAAATTTTCCGAATAAAAACATGCAAATTTCTGACAGTATGTTCTAAAAAACCATGTTTCTATTCAGAAAAATTAAAATTTCTCCGTTATTAGTAGTCCGATCATCATAATCTTAATATCAGCGTTAATTGGATTAAATTTCACAACTTTTTTGTCACTCGTATAATTTTTCTAAAATTTACGGTTTTTAAGATATTTAGCTTTGAAAACAAAAAACAGTCGCCATTTTTAAATGGTACAAAGTAGAATTTTGATACTTCATACAAAAATAGGTCTTAATAGTGGTCATCCATGTACCAAGTTTGAAGTTCATACGTTAAGAGGTTCATGAGATATGATTAAATATGTAGAAAACCACAAACAGACACAGAGACGGAAAACGAAGCACTTTTGGACCTATGTTTATAAGAACTTTTTCTCTTATTTTTACCTGTACCATCATATACTAAAATATTTTACCATAATTTCTGGACACCCTGTATAATCCCAGAATCAATTATCTTTAAAATAATATAACTATTTTAAACACTTATAACAGTTTAGTGAGTAATTAATGTGTAGTGTTCGGGATTTATCCTGATATCCCCCCCCCCCCCCCGGGTACACCCCTGCCCCCTTAAGCAAATAGACGGGCCGTCCTAATCTCCTGTTGTCCGACAAACAACGCCTTTGTTCCTTTGTTGTAGGGGTGGTCACTGGGACTCCCAGCGTCCCCGCCTGCTATTCCCTTCCAGGCATCACAGTTACTGCTTTTGGCGAGTGTTTCTTGCGTTCACGTACTCCAATACACAAACCGACACTGACTCCCCAAAAATGTTAAAAATTCAAAATTGAATCAAGACACTTAACAGGTTCAGAACTTTGAGCACTAACTTAGGGGCCATCCATAAATTAGGTAATGCTAAATTTGGCATTTTCAAACCCCCCCTCCCCCCTTGTAACGGACTTGTAATGCTGGCACTAACCCCCCCTCAACAATTACATTTAATGCTGTGCTATCTCCCCCCCCCTAAAAAATCAAAAAAATTGTACTTTGAGGATAATTGAACATTTTAAAAAATAATTTAAGGTATAAATTATTAAGAATTATTAAATCTTAATAATTACGATAGCGTAATTAGTAATAGTTACAAAACGTTGTGTTGAACCGCCCCCTCCCCCTTGTAACGGTGCATAACACTGCCAAACACCCCCTCCCCCCTCCCCCCCTTGGGGCGTTAAATAATTTATAAACAGCCCCTAACGAGGCTGTCTATAAATTACGTAAATCCTAAGGAGATTTCAGCAGCGTTACGAACCGTTATGGGGGAGGGTGGAGGGATTTAGATACAGCTTTACATAATTGCTAAACATCACGAATGTATGTATCTTATTAGGTAAATAAAAGATCTTACTAGATGAATGCAAACACAAAAATATGTTTAACAAAGTCTAGTTATATAAAAATTGGAAAAAAGAATGACTTTTGAATGAACTTGGTTGGACCGGGTTGAAAGCCCGGTTGCCCGGTTCGAACAGAACATAGTATTCATGCCCAATTAACAAAAAATTTTAAAAACCCCAGAACGGAGTTATCCACGGTCCCAATCGTGACAGTG
Source organism: Flexamia atlantica (assembly GCA_035578135.1). Taxonomy (NCBI): domain Eukaryota; kingdom Metazoa; phylum Arthropoda; class Insecta; order Hemiptera; family Cicadellidae; genus Flexamia; species Flexamia atlantica. The sequence continues at coordinate 49,892,818 of JAQJVK010000005.1, read as the reverse complement.
TCTCATCACATGATCACATGGGAGCACAAGTAAATATTAACTTGTATTCATTTTTTCAATTTCTTTCCTTATATACTGTTTGCAGTTAGTTATGATGTGATTAATTAATACAATGGGATTTGATCAAATATTTGTATTTGTTATATCAATAAATTATTTGTTTCTTTTGAGTTAAAATTTGTCTCTTGTTATAGGCCTACATCAAGATTTTTGGAATAAGATGAATTGGAGGGGGGGTAATGGCATTGCGTTACGTGATTTAGGTAAGTTCCGCGGAAGGAGCACACCCACTCAAAAGAACCAGACACGGAGACACGGTGAGAACCAGGGTTGTCGGGTGGGGGAACGAACTATCGAAAGCCCGTAACCAAATACCAAATACCAAATAACAATCGATATATCGAATTTTAAAGTTATTGGTGTTAAATCGGTGGTACCCATTCTGGTGAAGCCCTGAGCGGCGCCACGGCGCCGTGGGCGTCATCAGTGGCCGATTAATGCAGCCAAGCCCTTAGAGATAGGAAATTTTTGTAGTCAGGCAAAAGTCCCAATGGGAGAAAATTGTAGCCAGGCAAAAACACGTTGTCGGCTATTGTAAAACAGTGCAAACCAGTAAGAAACGATAGTGAATAATACAACCTATCTTTTAGCAAGCTGGGATAGACGTGTTTAATCGCCTGTGACACCCGTCGCATAAAGATAAGGGAAAATAGGCTAGTTTGGACATCGCCGTAAATAAGATGAACAAAGAAGACGTTCATTCAGCCATTTTGTTACGGCGGATTAACACAAACAACATAGACACTAAGCCCTAAACGTATCATAGCTTGACAGTCAAACGTCACAGCCAATCGCAGGAAAGGAATACCAACGGCTGCTTATGATTGGCTGAGCCACTTTTATGTATCGATATATCGTTCGTATACACGTTGGCACTCGATTGTTCCCCAGCCATAAACCCCGGTTCCCACTGACTCCCCTAGTTGTAAGAAAGAAATCATTGAAATATCGATTGCTCGGTGATAAGTCGCATGAGAATATCGATATATCGTTCGTGTGGATGCTTGACTATCGATTGCTCCCCACCCAACAACCCAGGTTCCCATCTTGTCTCCTAGATAATGAAGCGAAGCGAGCCCCTTCTGCGGAACTAAGTTAAAACAGGGGATTTATGGGGGGATTTATGGGGGGGGAGGGTAATGTCGCCATTACATTCCGTTACAAGCGGGGGAGGGGGGCCTAGAAAATGCATATTTTAGCGTTAAGTAATGTATTATACTAGAGTTGTTGTCTTAAACTAATCGGTATTTAAGTACGTTAAACGCTTAAAAGACCGTAGCGCCTGCATTTCTTGAGATACCTACCTGTTATACACGAGTGTAATGCTTAAAGTATTAAATTTATTAAGGGACCACCCTACCTTTGACGAACATGAATCGTATTTTGCTACTATTACACATTAATATGATATTAAATAAATCGGAAAACCAAATATTTTTTAAATAACTAACTGAGGCCTGCAATTATTATCTTCCATCATTGTTTAATGCTCTTCTTGATTAATCCTTTAAAATAAAAATCATTAACCTATGATGAATTACGACTTTACCTTGATTACCGAAAGAAAACGCTGACGCTGCCACTGCCACGCATCAGAACTGACTCCTTCTATTTCATTAAGTTGAACTAAAATATTTCGTTACAAGTTTTAGTAAATTTTATTCATTTAAAAAGTATAATACAAGTTTTTTTAGCAAGTTTGAAATAATTGTAAACGCTTTTAGTAAAATAGCCAGGAGTGTAATAAATTATTTTGCAGAGGGTCAGCTATCGCGTGGCCGGTACGCCAATTTGTTTCCTTTCAATAATCAGAGTATATCATATTACTGAAATAAACATATTTATCACTAAAAACAACATTAAAACACACAATAATTATATTAATAAACTTTAACATTATTCGAACCAAAAAACAACAAGTATCAAGCCTCGTTAAAAATCACATGAGCACACTAGGAAGCAGCTCCGAGGGAAGCTCCATAAGGCACCATGCAATCATGGTTCCTCCCCCGCCGCTGCCACAAATGGACTCGTCCTACGCCTATAGCCGCAGAGCGCTGTGCTCCAAACTCAGTCTCGCCTCTCTGGCTCTAGTGACAACGTCGAGTGCAACGCGCGCTCTTTGCTATTGCTTATTAATGTCATTTTTAATTGTTTGGGATATTCTGCATTTATATAGAAGTATTTTAATAAATAACATTACAGTAGAGTCTCGTTAATCCGGCCCTATATGGGGATTAGTAGGGCCGGATTATCGAAAATGCCAGATTAGTAGAAATGCATTAGAAAATGAAGTAGTTTTACAATAAACAACATTTTTATTGATGACAAAAACTACGATAACAATCGTTTGAATTTCTGTACAGTATAGGCCTAATGAAATTGTATTTACTGTATTATTATGAAAAATAAATAGTGATATGAAACAGCAAACTACAGTACAGTACTATTTCAATCAATGAACAAAGATAATCACTAAATACTGGACGTGTACAAATGAAAATTACTGTACAGTACACTTTACATTTAGGGCCTACTTAAACAACAGCAAAATAGTTTGTAATGCTTTTCTGCTTCTTTGCATTAAAGGAAAGTTTTAAAACATTTTCCTGGAGTCTCTTTAGTGTCAATATGTCGGAAGCCGAAGCACCGTTTTCTTCCGCCCAAGTTATTGCAGTTGCGTAGGCACAGAGCGCCGTATCCGTGTTGACTGTGTTTGCAGCTGTCGCGTACGTACTGGCTCCGCCCTCCTCCTCCCCCTCCTCCACGTCACTGCCGTCTAGAACATCTTCGATGATCTCATCGTCTGTCATGATTTGACACTGCTCGTCATCTGCTCCTTCTAACCAGGCGGTAACATCGGCTGATATCAGATCATCAGGCACGTCTACTAATTGTTCGATTATTGCTTCTCTCAAGTCATTTAGCTCAGCGTCTGTTGTCACACTGTCATCTGTTGTCACTGTCGTTTGAGGTTTTGATTTTTTTTTGTAATCCTCTAATAAATCCAGAGAAGGCCACAACTTCCCCATGAACAAACAATTGAAATAATGAAATAATGAATTTATTCCTGTTTAAAAAATACAATAAAATACAATGTACAGTTGAGGAATATAAGTTGACCACTTTGTCCAGTATTTGTGGTCAACTGTACCATGTTAATAGACAATGAAATGTTCACTTTTCTGAGTCCAGCAACACTTGACTCAACACTCGCGCTCCGTGGCGCCTGTAATACAAACTAAATAAAAAAATAACAAAAAAGTTAGACTTTAACGAAAAACAATACACAGAATACATTCTGAAGGTGTGTTTAAGACAGTTTTTTTGTGAGGTAAATAATACTACTTAGTCGATAAAAGTACTTATAACAATACTTAAAATAAAATTACAACAAGTTACATAGATTTTTAACAATTAAATATGGAATAATAATATTTACACTAGACTGAAACTTAGAAAATTTATATCACTATTAGAAAAAAGCCAAGATTTCAATTCTTTCATAAATGTTCTTAGATTTGAACATTCTTTTAAAGATTGAGGCAACTGGTTAAAATATTTGGGAGCAGAGTATTGGTATGATTGTTTGAAAGCAGATTTATTAACTTTTGGCAGTCTATAGTACTTTTGCACATTTCTCCTAGTTTGGTATAACAGATTTTCAGTGCCAGTGTTACCACTTCTAATATAAAATATTTTCAGTACTTTATAAACATATAGGTGTTGGACTGGTAGTATTCTTAAGTGGCAAAACAAAGGAAACGAACTCTCTCTCATATCAATTGTTTTTTTTTGTTTCAATTGTTTTGGTTGAAAGTTTTGCCCATGCGCTTGCAAGATTAAAAACAACATCTTTCAGGTTGGTTTCTTTTAAAGCTTTAACAACACTCCCCTCTTTTGATAAAACACTGTACAACAGGGTTTTTTTGTATTTTGTTTTTATAGTTTGGATCACATTTTGGTCCATGGGTTGGAGTAAACGAGTTACATTAGGGGGCAAAAATAAAGCAGTGATTTTCCATCCTTAGTTTTTAACTCGGCCTCATCTGGATGTCCAGGACAATTATCAAGCAACAAAAGGGCTTTTTGAGGCAATTTCTGTTTTTTTTTAAACTTTTTTACCGATGGAACAAAAGTTTTATGAAACCATTCCGAGAAAAGAGTTTGTGTCATCCATCCTCTTGTTGAATTTGTGTATGAAACCGGCAACTGTGTATTTTTGAAAGCCCTTGGCTTTTTGGCTTTCCCAATGACCAGAAATTCTAATTTATGCGTGCCACTAGCTTTACAACACGGCATAAAAATTACTCTCTCTTTGGCCAACTTACGACCTGGGGCGCTAGCTTCCTCTCTATGAACAAATGTTTGTTTCGGCAAAAGACGCCAGAACAAACCACTCTCGTCTGCATTGTAGATCTGATCTGGCCCTAAATTCATTTCATTCACGATTCCTTTAAATTTTTCAAAAAAAGGCTCTGCAACCCCTACATCGTACGAAAGCCTTTCTCCAGTTAAAGTTAGCAATCGGATTCCAAAGCGCCGTTTGAATTTATCTAACCACCCGACACTTGCATGGAAGTCGTCCTTTTTCATCAATGTTACACTGGCAACAAGTCAGCAACAGAGAATGTAGTGGGTATTTAAATGATGACATCACTTCCACAGCTGATGTAGCCAATATGGCTGCCACATCACATTTATCCTAACCTCAAAACTTCAATTTCCCGCCTTTTTTAGAGAATGAAGGAGGTATTTAAATGGTGACATCACTTTCACAGCAGACGTAGTCAACATGGTTGCCACATCACATTTATCCTAACCTCAAAACTTTAATTTCCCACCTTTTTCAATGATAAAAACTAATCTAATTAATTATTTCTACCCAATCATATATTTAATTTCATAAGGCGATTCTTTGCGTCAAAATTGTGGGCGTCAGACAAGTCGTAGAAAGATGGGAGAGGGCTCAAATTAAAGGTCTCTATTCCGTGATGGCGGGAAAAATAATGAAATTGCTCGAAATTCACCAGAAAACGAGAAATAACGTAAAATATTTGCCATTTAAAAAGCATTGGGATCCAAACACGTATGTTTTGTTTACATTAAACATGTGATGCTGATTCTTGATTGAAAACCATGTGGTAGGCTAGATATCAATATAACATCCCCTACGATGGATTTGCACGGACACTCAGTACAAGGGGTTGTTGCTGGGGGTTAAAGATTACCAAGACTATTGTAGTATTAAACTGAAAATAGAAAATACTCTTTTAGGGGTTGTTCTGAGGTTTTGTGTTTCCAAGCATCCCTTAAAGGTTTTATATGATCTTTAGGGCACAGTTAACATCCCCCATTATGGCTTTCAACAGAATTCTAGGGGTTGTAGCTGGAAATTACATATTACCATGAAGACTAGCGTAATATTGACAAATATGCTATTAGGGGTTGTATCTCTAAATTGTAAGGAATTCAAGCAGGGCTGTACCCAGCTGCGGCGGGCCCCGGTAAAGATATTAAGCCGGCCGGGCCCCTCATGTCCTGGTACTGCACCCGTTCCACTCTAAACCGAGCTGATTTCCGGCTCGGCAAAAGTGGTGACCTTTTTTTTTTTTTTTTACACACGTCCCGATTTTTATGCCTCCGTTGCCATTGCGGGCCCTTTTTACCCATTCCCGGGCCTTGTCGGGGACTTTCCACTATTTCCAAGGGCAATTACGACCCCCCGGGCCCCCCTTCGACCCGTACCGGGCCCCCCCTTGACCCCGGGCCCCGGTAAAATTGTACCGGCTATCCCGGTCTGAGTACGGCCCTGAATTCAAGCATCCCCTATAGGATATATATATATTCCTTAGGGTATTGGTAACATCCCCTATGATGGGTTTGGAAGGACACAACATACAAGGGGTTGTTGCTGGGGGTTAAAGATTACCATTACCACTGGCGCTTTATATAGAAAAAACTCTTTGAGGGGTTGTTCTGAGATTTGGGGTTTCCAAGCATCCCCTAAAGGTTTTATATGATCTTTAGGCCACAGTTAACATGCTCTATTATGCCTTTAAACTGAATACTACTGGTTATTGCTGAAAATTACATATTCCCATAAAGACTAGCGTAATATTGACAAATATGCTATTAGGGGTTGTATCTCTAAATTGTAAGGAATTCAAGCATCCCCTATAGTATATATATATTCCTTACGGTATTGGTACCATCCCCTATGATGGGTTTGGAAGGACACAACATACAAGGGGTTGTTGCTGGGGGTTAAAGATTACCATGACCACTAGCGCTTTATATAGAAAATATTCTTTTAGGGGTTGTTCTGAGGTTTGGGGTTTCCAAGCATCCCCTAAAGGTTTTATATGATCTTTAGGCCACAGTTAACATGCTCTATTATGCCTTTAAACTGAATACTACTGGTTGTTGCTGAAAATTACATATTCCCATGAAGACTAGCGTAATATTGACAAATATGCTATTAGGGGTTGTATCTCTAAATTGTAAGGAATTCAAGCATCCCCTATAGGATATATGTATTCCTTAGGGTATTGCTAACATCCCCTTTGATGGGTTAGGAAGGACACAACATACAAGGGGTTGTTGCTGGGGGTTAAAGATTACCATGACCACTAGCGCTTTATATAGAAAATACTCTTTTAGGGGTTGTTCTGAGGTTTGGGGTTTCAAAGCATCCCCTAAAGGTTTTATATGATCTTTAGGGCACAGTAAACATCCCCCTTTATGGCTTTTAACAGAATACTAGGGGTTGTAGCTGGAAATTATATATTACCATGAAGACTAGCGTAATATTGACAAATATGCTATTAGGGGTTGTATCTCTAAATTGTAAGGAATTCAAGCATCCCCTATAGGATATATATATTCCTTAGGGTATTGGTAACATCTCCTACGATGGGTTTGGAAGGACACAACATACAAGGGGTTGTTGCTGGGGGTTAAAGATTACCATGACCACTAGATATGAAAACTCTAAATAATATTGCATTCTTTTGCATGTTATGCAGGAATTATTACAAATCATATATTAAACATCAATGAGCAATAATCAAAATTACCTCCCATTCAATTGTTCAAGCTCAGTAAAAAAATAATATATTTCATAGTCTGACTCTGGCTATATGGAATAATGTCTTTGATGAATGGGAAATAACGCGAAATATTATTTACATACATAATCGAATATATGATGTATTGCCATTTCAGGAAATACCGGTATTATATTGTAGTTGAAATAATTGCTGGAGGTGAGGGGAAAACCTCATATAATTCAAATAAAACTGAAAATCCCCCTGGCTGGGGGGGTATGATATAAAATGACATAAAAAAGTATTTATACACTGTACCAGCAATGATAAATACAACAGTTATTGGAAGTAACTGGGGGGAGGAGGGAGATAATATTTACAATTTTTTCATCCCAGATATAGATAAAACAATGAATATATTTAGAATGCTAATTTAAAGATTAACAAATTAACCATTGAGTACCGCATAGACATTTTCTTTTTCTTAATCACCTGTACTATGTGTAAAGGGAGGGAAGAGAGATTTATAGGATCGTTTTTATTTATTTAAGTCAATTTCAACCTTAAACCTCAGGGTGAGTTCTTTGCCGTAGCACAATCCACTTGTAGGCTATCAATGATCCCCTAACTTGTGAGTTCTTGGTGTAAGTGTGTAATTTGTGTGCTTAATTCGGTCACAGCATCATTTAAGATGCAACAGCGATCCGAAAGCGTAGTGTTATAAAGGACGCAGCATCAACTAAGATGCAACAGCGTAAGCCTTTATTTGTGAGTGTTATGTGAATAAAGGACGCAGCATCAATTAAGATGCAACAGCGTAAGCCTTTATTTGTGAGTGTTATGTGAATAAAGGACGCAGCATCAATTAAGATGCAACAGCGTAAGCCTTTATCTGTAAGTGTAAATGTGTGTTTAATTCGGTCACTGCATCAGTTAAGATGCAACAGCGATCCGAAAGCGTAGTGTTGTAAAGGACGCAGCATCAACTAAGATGCAACAGCGTAAGCCTTTATTGTGTTTGTGAATGTAAAATGTAAAGTGCCACTAATTGTATGTTTTCGGACGCAGCATCAATTAAGATGCAACAGCGTAAGCCGAAGTGTAGTGTTAAGATTGCCGCGCCAACGGACAGTCGGGGCTAAACAATCTTCGAATGTTAGTGTAATAACGATAGCCTTATACTCACCAACTCGATCAACATATTTGAAACTTAAATATTAAATGAGGAGAATTGTGAATATTTTAATATCACTGACTTTTATTCTTTCGTAGATTAATTTACAATGGCTTTACAATAAATACATAAAGTTATTACTTAGTGGTTAAATGCCTTATTACTGACAAATCATAATTAATTGGGGATACGGGGGACTCTGCCTCTACCGTTCCAAAATAACAAAATCGGGGACCTACCGTCTACCCGTTATTGCTGGAGATGCAACAGCGAGCACAGAGTGCTCACAGCATCAGTCAGCTATTGAGACGAATCTGAGAGCTGAGGCGGCTGGCACTCGCCTATTTATAGAACCGATCAGCTGGGGATGATCACATGACCACCCGACAGCCGATGCAACAGTCTACTGTTCCAGGATTGCCACTATTTCACAACATAAATGGAAACGTAAACATTCCTTTTAGCTACCTTTACAATCATTGCAATTAAATCATTAAATATGGATTATTCTAACTTAAAACTAATAAATACTAATTGTTTTACAATACAGACAAGGTATTTACAAATAAATAATGAAAGTACACTCTGTGTTGTTATTTACAATGACGATATCGGATAACCTAACCTATTTGGTAAGTGGACAACAAACATTTCTTCAACTATTTCACACTTTCAATCAACAAATTAAATGAAGATAAAACTGATTATTTCTATTAAATGATATGAAGTCTTGACTTAGGCCTACATAATAAACAATCTCTAGCTCAAAATATCATTATCTAGTGTTAAAATCTAGGTTACCTAGACTAGGCCTAGAACTGAAACATTGCACCTGGAACCATAGATTATTTATCACATATACACAGTGCCGGCTTGCAAGTTTATGTATTGGGGGTTCACAGTAAAAAAATATATGCATGACATAAATGTATTATACTTAAAAGACCACAGCGCCTGCATTTCTTGAGATACTTGTTGTTATACATGAGTGTAATGCCTAAAGTAGTATTAAATTTAATAAGGCACCACCCTACCTTTGACGAATATGAATCATATAATTGTACTATTACACATTAATAATATATTGACCCAAAATTAAACATTAGATAATTCTTAACTATTCAAATTATTCATACGGGTGTTGCTGATTGACAATACGTTCGGGTGTAATTTTTTTTCGATTTATTGACTGTAATCTTTATTTGGAATCTTACACATAAAAATTACCATAATTTCATTTTAAAAGAAAATTATTCCAAGTAAACATATAAATAGGGCTTACAAAGTTAATGTTGAACATTAATAAATCTTAAACCAATTTCATTTCTTTTATGGTACAATGGTATGTTTATGAATGTGTTCATTAAAAGTATGATTAAGGGGAAGTATGATACAAATAAGGGGCAGTTATTATATAGTGAACAAATAACCAATAACTGAATGTATTTGAGGGAGAAGGTGTCACCTTTTGGATGGATGGAAGGGGAGGAGGCGGCTATGTACAAGTTGGTACAGTTTGCAGGTATTTATAGCAAAATACATGATGTAGCCTATTTTGCTGGAGTGGAATGGGTGGCTAAAGGGAAGGAGGAGGCCACAAAACAAACAAACAAACACACACACACACACACACACACACACATATATATATATATATATATATATATATATATATATATTACTCATGGTTCCCATAGCTCTGCATATGTTGAACATAATAGCTACGTAATAACCGTTATAATGAAGCTTAAGATGCAAGAAAATAAATTTTCAATACATTTTTATAAACTAAAATATGCCTTCGTCCTCTTAAGTGTAACTGGCTGCCTTCGTACCTAATATAATATAAGTTGGTTCAGTAGTTTAGGCGTGATGAAAGTTGAAACAAATAAGGAGGTTCACAAAGTTTCGATTTGTAATATTAATTATGGAATAGGAAATACTGGCATTTATAAAACAATACATGATATATTTGTTTAGTGGAAAGTAAGACCACTTGGAGGATGAGGGCACATATACCTGAAAATAACCAGATATTAATAGCATAATACATGATTAATTAGTGGAGTGGAAAGGGTGGCTATAGGGGAGGAGGAAGCCACATAGGCTTTAGATGAAAAGCAGGTATTTATAGCAATAGTGGTTTGAAGGGGCTGAAAGCCCCTAAGGAGGGAAAATTCAAAAAATCCTTTTAACAACCCCTTGTATTCATCTTGCTAAGACACCCATTAAAGGCATTTAATTGTTTAAAAATCAAGATAGTATCATCCTGGGAAGACCAACTAGTGGTTGTTTGTTGCTACCCTAATATCAAAGATACATCCCTAAAAAACACATCGTTATTATTGCACTAATCGTTATAGTAATGTTTAACCCATCGCAATAACCCCTTGAATTTTGTGTTTGTCCAAGACCATTACAGGGGAGGTTAAATTTGATAAGTAGTACCAAAAAAATGGATGAAAAAAACTCATAAAATTATCTACAAAACCTCATCAGAAATTAATAAATAATATTTTTTCAAATTTAAAAACTTTTCTTGTGGTTTCCAGGATATTTTACATGGACTACAAATAAAAGGTTATGTTACCTGTTGTGTCAAGTAATTCAAAAATCCAATATTTGGATTACGATCGTTTCGGTGAAATCACCATCATCAGATCCAAACAGGAATAACAAACATCTTCAATTGAATTGTCATAGATTAAAATCACACATTTAAACACATTTAACACATTTAAAACATTTAAAAAACTTTCAATGATTGTGGCCACAAACGCGCACTGCTTGAGGAACATGTCTAGACTGCAGTGGAGGTAGGTGATGCATTGACCTTTGCCCCCTATTATCTTCTGTAGTTGGAGCAATGATTCAAATAGTTCATTTGACTTAAAACTAATTTGATCATTCAGAAGGTCTTCAGGATCTTTTTTAGAGGCTTTATAAATTTCAAATTCCTCTGCAGCGTCCATGAATCTACCCTTGGTACAATAATGTAGGGGCTTCATATTGGTTTTGAAATCAGTATAGTTATGATTTGTGTTAATCAAATGGGCGGCAAAATTTGAATTGGTATTGCTATTGTTTTTATTTGGCAGGTGTTCTTTGAATCTGGTCTGAAATGTACGGCTAGTTACATGGACTGTTATGTTTACTTTAATAGACGATTACATTTTGTATTGAGTGTTCATTCAGAGTAATCAGGGGCGAGGTAGAGAACGCGGGAGACATGGGAGAGGACTCGACAGGTGATCAAAGGACGCCATCTAAGGGGTCTTAAAGGAGCAGCCTCCGGCAAGGGAGAACTCTCCGGCAAGGGTCCACGCCCCAGAGTGGGAAAACACTCCCCTTACAGGGAGTTAGGGGACAGGAGGGAGGAATATGTACCCTCCCATCAAAATCCCTACCCAGATACAATGTTTCATCCCATCTCGTGTACCATCCCCAATTTCCTTAACATTGGGCGCTTTCATCCCCATGGCGTCCCTTCTTAACAGTGCCATCACAATGTAATACATCCCCAATTTTTCACCACACCCCTAACTACTTAATTTTGTATTTCATTTGTTGTGTTTTTTTGTTAAATTTTGATTTGTTATTAAATTTCTTTCACACATCTACTTTTTTATATTTAGAAAATATTATACCTATAATACTGCATGACAGTCAAATATGTGATAATACAGCACGTGGTACGGAAAGAATTAACCGAGGGACCTCTGTTACTTACCAATATGAGGTCCGTGGACCGAACAAACACCATTAGTTCATTTTAGCGAGTTTCCTTTATAAAGGGTTAAGAAGCTATTACCGTAGGCTATAAACTTATAAAATATCTCTTGTGCACAAAATACTATTTTAGCACGTATTCAGTGACCCCCTACCTCGTCAGGGGGATGGCCCACTAAGAGTCAGAAGAAAATTGTAAATGTAAGCATAGGTTGATATGTATATCAAATCAAACATATTTTTTAGTAGAGTACAATGCCACAAATCCAAGCTCAAACGGATCACCCAATCAAAATGGCGGCCCTTCAAACTTTTCTCAACTGCAATTTTTAACCTGCTTAAAAGTTTGATTCCAGAGGATATAGGCTAAGCATCCTTTCGAGATTAGGTTTGCGGTATTTTGTTAAAAATTTCATGCCCTTCAAAATTATACCCAGCTCAACCTATGCTGATCATAATCCATGCAAGACATCCTTTAAGGGACGTCCCCTCATGGAAGTGGTTTATGCCATAGGCTGTGCATAGGTCGATATGTACATCATTTTAAAGTGGTAATAAATCATAATTTAATGCAGCAAACCGCATCTCAAACGGGCGCTTAGAATGCCTGAAATAGAATTTTCAAGGTAAAAAAAATTGCTGATGAAAAAGGTTTGAACAACCGCTGTTTTTGATTGGGTGATTAAATTGAGCTCGGATTTGTGGCATTGTACTCTACTCAAAAAAGAGGTTTAATTTGATATACGTATCAATCAATGCTTACATTTACGATTTTCTTCAGACTCCTAGTGGGCCGTCCCCCTGAGGAGGTAGGGGTTACTGAACACGTGCTAAAATAGTGTTATGTGTCCAACAGATTTGTTATAAGTTTTGTAGGTAAATGTTTAATATTAAAAAAATTGCGAAACCGGTCCGGGACTTTTTTAACACCCGGAGTATGACGGGTGTCTCACCTAAAGTGAACCAATAGATAACTTTTTTATTATAAATGTGACAAATAACTTCTTATGGGAACCTTCCCTTTATTTTTTAACTTAATTTTTGGAGTGACTTAAATATTTTTTTAAAATATGGCCTCCATTTTCCAATATGGCTGACAACTTTGATTTTTCTTATGGAACACCCTGTATTTTATGGCATTTTTTAATTAAACACTTAATTTGAGGCACTTTTGATTCTTTCTTATGTTTTCCCAAACCCATTGGTTCAGGAGATACAAGCAGTTAAAGTTTGATTTTTTCCCATTTAAAAAGCATTGTGTCCATTTAACTATGCCATCCCATGTATTCCTTATGGAGTAAAAGCACATTTAAAATAATACAAATCCATGAGTGAATGTCAACAAAAAATTATTGTAAGATTAAATCTCAACTAAAGTCACATTTTAAGACACTTTTAATCCTTAGTATGTATTAGTAAACCCAACCGTTTTTTATATACAGACAACTAACGATCTCCCAATGCATTTTTAATGGGAAAAAAGAAAACTTTAACTGCTAGTACCTCCTTAACCATTGGGCCTAGGAAAAAATAAAGAGTGTTCCATAAGAAAAATCAAAGATGTCCACCACATTGGAAAATGGCGGCCATATCTGCTTATTTAAAAATAAATAAGGTAAGTCCCCCATAAGAAGTTCTTTGTCAGACGTATAATAAAAAAGTTAGCTATTGGTTCAATTTAGGTGAGACACCCGGTACTATATACATATATGTCTGTAAATAAGATAGCGGCCGTAATTTTAGTCCAATATAGACACTGAATGGTCTGAATGAAAATCTCTAGTTCATTAAATGAACTGGCAAAGAGAAGTACTATTAAAGTTGTATATCTTTTTGTTTGCCAACAAACTTAAATACCAATTTTTTATCTGTCTTGATCCTTTTGGGACTTACATTCTCTGAATTTAACTAAGTTATTTGAATTTTACATTTCCTTGGTAGCAAACCTGTGTATTCACTTCCCATGTTATTGATGACGAGAAAATTGTGTCATGATTTGTTTAAGTATTTACAATTAAGCAGGAGCTCTGCAACTTTAGTATTATTGCTATTAACTTTGACCAGAAGCACATTTTATAAGTTTAACATTGAATAAAGTTAATTCTTTGACTAATCAATCAATGAAATTGCACTATATATAACTTTCATCATCTTAAAATAATGGTACAAAATTGTTACGGAAGTAAGTTCTTGTTATCTTACTTTAACTAATATTCGAAAACTTGAAAAGTTTAATGTCTCTAAAATTACTTACTACCATCTGCTTTTTATACAATACTTGTATTACAGTTAAATTTAAAATGTAATATGTAATTTCCAGCTACAACCCAAATATTCTGTTAAAAGCCATAATGGGGGATGTTAACTGTGCCCTAAAGATCACATAAAACCTTTAGGGGATGCTTGGAAACCCCAAACCTCAGGACTACCCCTGAAAGAGTATTTTCTGTATAAAGCGCTAGTGGTCATGGTAATCTTTACCCCCCAGCAACAACCCCTTGTATTTTGTGTCCTTCCAAACCCATCATAGGGGATGTTACCAATACCCTAAGGAATATATTTATCCTATAGGGGATGCTTGAATTCCTTACAATTTAGAGGTAAAACCCCTAACGGCGTATTGATCAACATTGCGCTAGTCTTCATGGTAGTATGTTGTAATTTCCAGCTACAACCCCTAGTATTCAGTCTAAACCCATCATAGGGGATGTTAACTGTGCCCCAAAGATCATATACAACCTTTAGGGGATGCTTGGAAAACCCACACATTAGAGATACAACCCTTAATAATGCATTTAGGTTAATACTGCAATAGTCATGGTAATATTTAACCCCCAGCAACAACCCCTTGTATTCAGTCTCGTTGAAAAGCCTTCATAGGGGATGTTAACAATACCGTAAATACCATTTGGATAAATTAAATTACGTATTAAACATCGTTATCGTAATAAACATAACACGGCGGCCGACGCGGTTGTTGGGGCCAGCTGACAGCTCTTCCCGTGTGACGTCAACTGTCAGACACCAGTCAACAGTGCCTCCCTAATCGCGGTCGCTCGTGGAGGCGCCGATGACAGGTGTCCGTTTTTGACGTCACGACTAGCCGCCATTCTGCGACGCATGCGCTCTCGGGCCGAACTGATCGCAAGTCTTAAGAATGATGGAAAAAGGCGGGAAATTGGGATTTTCAGGTTAGGAACTATCTGCTGTGGCAGCCATGTTGGCTGTCAGCTGTGGAAGTGATGTCATCATTTAAATACCCACCATATTCCCTAAAAAAGGCGGGAAATTGTAATTTTTAGGTTATGATAAATGTTATGTGGCAGCCATATTGGCTAGGTCAGCTGTGGATGTGATGTCATCATTTAAATACCCACAACATTCTCTGTTGCTGACTTGTTGCCAGTGTAACATTGATCCTTTTTCATAATTTTGTTATAAAATATTTTTGGCTTTTCCATAATAATATCGCCTGAAATAGGCGTGTGTCGGCTCCTTTCTTGCATGAACCAAGCGTAAAGTGCGTCTTCTACTTGCGGAAATTCACCTGCTTTTAGTGTCTTTCTTACCTTGGAAGATGATTCACTACTCCTCTTAAAGAATGATTCAATTTGCTCCTTCTTCTTCTTTATGTCGTGTATAGTTGCACGCCCGATATTATATTCCTTAGACAGATAAGCCAACTTTTCACTCATTTCCAAACGTTTTAAAATTGTATACTTTTTATTAGGGGTGTGCGAGTATTCGACCGGTCGAGCTTTTAGGTCTAGCTTTTCAGTATTCGGCTCGGCTCGACTTTTTTCTAAAGAGCCGAGCTTTTGATAAGAGAGTTCTTATCGGAAAGATAATTATTGCAATCT
Source organism: Flexamia atlantica (assembly GCA_035578135.1). Lineage (NCBI taxonomy): Eukaryota > Metazoa > Arthropoda > Insecta > Hemiptera > Cicadellidae > Flexamia > Flexamia atlantica. Next base: position 49,876,946 of record JAQJVK010000005.1, on the reverse strand, counting down.
ATTTTTGGACACGTTAAACCGGAAGAGCATTTCCCTCCCACGAAAACAAGCAAAAAACATTCCCTAGTGATAAGGAAAGGACATTGACAGGTAACAAGAAATATTATCTTCATTTAGACAATCGGAGCTATATTTAGTTGACCTTGGGGAACGTGACATACAGCATTTAAGTCTATTGTTTTATCAAGGCTTATCTCTTAAACGGTATATATCGTACAAGTTTCATTTTGGTCTCATTTGATTTATAAAAATAAGACAAAAAATATGAGCCGTCATTTATAGTTGTATGACAAGTAGTTTGTATTTTTGCATTTTGTAGTAAGGATTCCTTATCTCCTAATTAACTCACGCACTGAATCAGACAAGAGCAAAAAACAGGGAAGGGGCTTGAAGTAAACAACCTCTACCCCCCCCCCCCTCTCCCTGGCCACTGATAAGGAAAGAGAGAGGGTTAGCTGTTTCTTTCTTTCTCTCTATTCCGTCCTTATTTATTTATGATCTTTCTTCTTCTTAATTTTACATTATTTTCTTCACAAAAGTTTAGATGTGCAACTAATTTTAGGATTACAATGAATTATTGTTGTTATTAAATATTATTTCATTCATATATTATATTCTGAAATAATAAGTTTAGCCATGAATATTATGCCACAATTAATTGGGACTGCTATTTAATTTTTTATCATCTTTACTTAGTGAACATAAAAAAATCAATCTTGTGTTTGACTATGTGTATATGTGTGATTTTTTTACTAGATATAACTATTTTAAAACCTTTCAACTACTTCTTTCTATTCTTGAAATTAAATTTTGTAGTACCTATATGTAACTAGTCTAATTAATTAAAGTAAAGTATTTTAGGATCGGTTATTACTTAAATATAATGTAGATAAATGTAGATTTTAAATTTGGTATTTTTCTTCATAAGTTATTTGTTGAGCCAGTTTGATTAATTTTAAGTAACAAAATACAAAGTACTGATGAACCTATGAAATAATTCACTTGTTTTGGGGATAAGCTTTCTATTTTTGAGCTGGCGGTCACTTGAGGTATGCAAACATTAGTCTATTGTATCTTTAAAAATTAAAATCAAGCTTCATAATTTCTTTTAATAATTTGGTGATCGTTAAAAAGCTCGGCTCGAAAAAGCTCGAGCTCGAAAACTTTTGAAAAAGCTCGGCTCGGCTCGGCTCGAGTTCAAAAATCACTATTCGCACACCCCTACTTTTTATCTAAAGTCAGCGTAACATGCTTACGTTTTCCCGACATCGCACTACACTTGTAGATTGTACTGTATAGTACTGTACTGTACTCACAACACTGCCTTCACTCAACTCACTCGCGCACTGTACGCGACAACTACCTGTAGCAGACATCAGTGTACTACTGTTGTGGACACTCGCGCTTTCAAGTCTAGACATGAAATATTACTGTCTCATCGGCGGAAACACAGCGCCGGATTACTGGACGTGCCGGTGTATTGAACGGCCGGATTATAGAGACTCTACTGTATTTGTGGGTTTTCATACGGGGTTCACGTGCTCATGTGCTCCTATGCACGAACCGCCACTGGGTAGACAGGTGGGTAGACATACAGGTGCCTTTTAAAAATTGTGTTGAAGTACCTGGTGGAGTACAAACAGTTCAGTATAAAGCATGTTGTGTGCCCGACTGGGTGTAAGTAGGCTAACTGAAGTAAGATAAAGACTCTCTGTCTATTGAGTAGCACAGTTGACCATCACGGTTATATCTAATTTCATTAAATTGTGCTTCAGCATGAGATGCTCAAACCCATCAGTGGGATGGTTGTGTGAAGGACAGTGAATTGTAACCTGAATTGCCTGTAGTTAAATAATTTTGAGAAAACTAATAAGAGATTGTCTACCTTTGAACATTCTGAAGACAGACCTAGCTCTGCTTATTTCTTGCAAATATAGTTATAACTAAAAACCAGCTCACTAAAAATTCTTTTTGATTAAGTTCCCAAACATGTTTCAAATTATTTTAGGTGTAGGCCTATATTGAAAAACAGTTTTATAAATAGTTAAGCTTAATTGGGTTTATTATTCTAAAACAGCATCTCATTCATGAAAGATGAATCAAATGCAATGTTTTCTCACCACCCAATTAGGCCTATGAATTGATGAGTCATAAAAATTGCTAGGGCGTCATAGCTTTAGAAGTTACTACCATTACTCACTGTGTTTCTGGAGGAGCAACAAGCATCGAGTTATTGGACCCATCCCCTTCATCTTGATCCCCTAAAAATGGATCGAAATCTTCACCCGTAGCGCCATCGTGTCCTTCGTCGCTCCCTGTGCTTGGGGATCCATGTAATTTTTCCTTTTGAATGATTACGCCTGAACCACCGCGAATGAACTCGGCCATTTTAACGTTAATCGCGTAAATCCAAACCAGAACCGAATCACTCAATCAACTGAATCAACGCGTCGTTAACATCAACCTCCCACCTCTTCACTTTGACTCTCGGACTCCGATATTCATTGCAGAAAGCTTTGATTCACATACACACACAAACTCAAATGGGCAATGTGTATACATTGCACGCACACCGAATGAAATCAGGCTAACCAACAACAAAGATAAACAGACCAAAAATATCCCACCGAAGATAAAGAACAAAATCGCAATAACTAAAGTGTGTATTTTTTAAGTTGGGGGCCGTACATAAATTACGTCATCTAAAAGTAGGAGGAAGGGGTTCAGAATGGAAATGACGGTAGGATTACCTTTATTACCTAACTCTTCGTCACTGCCTGGAGAAATCCAGATAGACTGTGTCACACTTAATATACTAGAGAAAAGAAATGTATGATGAAAAGGATGATAAGAAGAGGGGGGTAATTGCTGAGATGACGTAATTTTTCAAATTTGATTTTAAAACTAATTCAGATAAAAAAAATGTAAAAATTCGATGTATATTCAATAAATTAAAGCTAAACAGCTTAGAAACTATACTAGAGTTTTACGATATCCGTTTGAATGGTAATTTTAGCTTCAGGTCAAAACAAAGCTGAAGTACTGTAATTGCAGATTTTAATGGTCAATTTGTTTTTATATTTGCAGGCAGCGTCAGCATCCATCACTGCAGTAAAACTTGTAGTACAACAAAGTTCAAAAAGTTCCCGGTTTGAATTGATTGTTGAACGTTCAAATTCAGATTCACTTTGTCAAATTATAATAATAATACAAAAATTAGATACAAGGTTACCAACATCAAGCTTCTGGGAATCTATAGCGAAACAAAAATACTGCATAAAGTAACATAATAAAAATAGTTCTATTGCCTACAATAGTAGCTCCATACAATACAACATTTTAGCTAAAACAACTAATTAAATTCATTCAAATTAAAATTTAAAATATTTCCTTAATTTACAGCATAATTAAAGAATCCGGTCTGATTAAAATTACTACTAAACAGAGATTAATTGTACAAAATTTACAATACATGGTTACATCATATAAGCCAATTGGTTTAAGATGGTGCAGTCTAAATTTTTACTAGACCTATAGGCTACGTTTTCTTCTATTTTTATATTAATCATGATAAGATAGTTCCGAGGAATCAAAACAAAAAATTTTGTATGTAAAATTTGCGAGCTACAGACGTCAAAAGTGTAAAGTCATCTAATTCATATTTCTAAAAAAATAGTAAAGGAATTTATATTTTAAGAAGATTAAAAAAGGCAATTTTGAATTAGAAATACTAAAAAATGCAAATTATGCTTATATTCATAGTCAATTAAGTAATGGAACTATATTATAGGGAAATTCTAATGAAGCAAAACAGTATCTAAAAATTCAAAAAAAACTGTGAGAATTTTAGTAAGAGTTAAGAATCGAACGAGTAGATAGAACTGGCCAACCGGGGAACTCCGTAACCAGTGTCAGTCGGCGGAACTGGCTAACCAGGGAATTGCCAAACCGTCAGTTACGGGAATCCCGTAACCAACATCAAAATGTCGAGGCACGGAACTGGCCGACCCCGGAATTGGGAAACCATGAATGGCGCTTCTACGCACGACGATACCAACCTAACACCAACAAATTATGGCAAAACAATGCTTTTTTAGAGAACAGGTTCTATCGCATTCGCATTTGCCCATTTAATTTCTTTGTGTTTAGAAGTTAAGATTCTTTTTATTTTTAAAATATTTTTCTCTGTGTTCTTATTCCCAGTCGAGTAGTTAATTACTCATCTTATTTTTTGAATTATTTCTTGCAGTAAAGGTAAAGTTCTGATGCAATATTGCAACTGGAAGACCTCTTGCGCAACTTAAAATATTAGTGATGGGCTTTTTCAAATTAAGCATGTATTAACACGGAGAGAGTGTGTCATGGATGTGGCATGTTTAATACTCTTCGATTTTATTATTAAATCATGTGTATAAAGAAAAATAAGCGAGTTTATGAATAGCCATTACTACTTGCTGCAAGTTGCTGGAAGTCAGCATCTGACAAGAAAGATTGTTTTACATTGCATTCAAAACTTATCAAAATTGGTCCAGGAAAAAATAAACAAGCATCTAAACAAACTAAAATAAAAATCAACCAAGAAACAGAATCAATTTCAACTTTCCCGCTGTATGTATAAAAAGGTTGAAAAAAGTAGAAAATTCGAAAAATAGGTGATATTGTAAACATTCTATAACCTATAAGATTATCACGATTGACAACAAATCAATATAGTAAACAGACGCAACATACTTCTCACTTTGTTGTAAATTGCAAGGTTTGTTTGTTGGCTTTATCGCTGGATAAAGACCAACTACTGATTGTAAAAAAAGTATCATATTTGCTTATTGTTCTATTTGTAATTGAACAGATTCTAAATTTAATAAATTGTCTAAAAAAGACGCAACATGGCGATTTGACAGTTCGGAGAAAATGTAAACAAAAAGCATGTGTAACCAACAATGTTTTCAATTTGAGTTGTACAAATATTTTTGATGGATGATTATTATATGCTTTCGCCAACTTATGCGAATCCTGCTCTACACTGTTCATATGTTAATTATCTTCATTGGAATAAAATACAATTTTATACCTATCTCGCTTAAATCTCGACATATCTTAATAAAACATGCTTCATGTAGTTGGGACCTATTAAAAATTAGTAATCCCCGATTTTATAATTCTGTCTCAGCAAATTGCACGCTCGCCACTAATCTTTGGGAAGCGTGGTAGGGTGTTTCTGTCCTATTTCTGTTTTAGAGAATATCCTTAAAGGAATAACCTATTACCGTAGGTCTCACATAGTATGACCTCAGCCCGAGGCCATGATAATTTTTGGTTTTGTGGTCCCGAGAAGCAAAGAAAAAACTATTCGTTTCGGATTCTTCAATGTATTTATGGATATATATGAATAAGTCTAAGCTATAAATAACTGGTAGTTTGTCTGTTAACACGATAGCGGCCGTAAATATGGTCCGATCTTAGTGAAAATTGGTACAAACATGAAAAGTGGTAAACACTCGGACGAGTTCGTAAACCAGCCCGATTAGGCTACCGGAAGGGTGGTAAAAGAGGGCAAACCCCCCCAAAAAAGGTATTTTGAGTTTTATACAAGTCATAGAATAATTCTAATAATCTAATTTTTGTTAGCACCATTGAATTCAGCTCGAAAAAAAACAAATAATTTAGTATCTTTAATCGTTGCTTTAATTGCTTTATATAAAGCAACCGAGCAGGTTACCGAGATATTGTAAGTGGTAAAGACAGTACCTTGGTAAATTCAGTATAGGCTAAAATTCGATGTCTCACTTATTTCTCAACATATGTTAGTAAAACTAGGAGGTGTTGGTAAAACTTAGTTTATGGCTTCATGTGGATGAGATCTAATGAATATTATTTTAAAATCTCCGATATTTCCATTTTTGTGGCAGCAAACCTGCATGCTCATTCCCCATGTTATCGTTATGGCTTAGACTAGGCAGAGAATAGACTCGCAATGTATTTGGCCTTAGCAGTTTTTTTACCGGCTGGAGAGTGCTGCGGTGGGCGGAAATTGGAACTAAGTCGGCAAACTGCAGTCGGCAAAAACCTTAGGATAATGTCACACGAGCTGGTTTTTCCCGCAGCAGTTGCGCGGTTTTTTGCCACCCGTGAAGCAAAATCACATGATTTAAATGAAGAATGCCACACGCCGCGGCTGAAAACCGCTCAACATCAGCGGGAAAAACCGCCCAATTGTATGTGGATTTTTTTCATTTACGTAGTGTAATAATAGTAAGTGAAACAAATTAAACATAAATATGAATTAAACGTACCTTAAGTAAGGTTTTATTTAACATAGAAAAATGCATGAATTACATACTAAACAGAACACTGAATGTAAACAATAATTTTACAAAGTAAATAAAGAACATGTGATAAAATATACAATATGACATTCTTCCCTCCTGTCTTTATTTCATGTCTCAAAGTCTTGTAGGTATCGAGGAGGATTCTTTTGTCTGATGCTGCGTCGAGGGCATTGGCCTAGCATCAATTCCTCTTCTTGACTTCCACTTTGACCTTCATTGATAGAAATGTCAATTTCTTTATTATCTCTGAGAGTTTCATTGCACGCATTGGGATTTTCTGTACTACGATTAAAACTGCTATCAATGTCTTCATTATTTTGAAACGAGGGCCTGGAATCCTCTGTTAAAGATATCCCAACAGGTGCCAGATGGCGAGTAGAGACTGTAGTTTCTCTTCCATCAGGATATTGGATGTGAGCATACTCAGCGTTTCCATGAAGAAGTTTTACTTCTTCTACTAGAGGCTCTTACTTTGAAGCCCTGACAGTACGTTTTAGAAGTACAGGCCCAGGTGTTAAAAGCCATGATGGAGCTGCCTGTCCACTACCTGTTCTCCGTGGATGTAGGAACATCCGTTCATGTGGAGTTGAATTAGTACTTGTGCATAAAAGCGTGCGTACGGAATGAAGACATAATGGTAGAACAGTTTCCCAGCGAGATATTGGAAGATTTTGTGATTTCAAGGCAAGTTCGATAGTCTTCCATAATACGCCATTGCATCTTTCCACCTGCCCATTGCATTGAGGATTATAGGCGGTCGTCCGGCTGGTTGCGATTCCATGCATATTTAAAAATTCCTTTAAATCCTGGGACATGAATGAGCTTCCCCTATCTGAATGAATGTTGGCAGGTGTTCCGAAGAGAAAAAACAGATTTTGCAGATTTATTAATTACAGTTGCAGAAGACATATCTGAACATGGGAAAGCAAAAGGGAATCTCGAGTACTCATCCACTACCACAAGGAGATAGCGATTGCGACTTACAGTAGGTAAAGGTCCTTTAAAATCGATGTTTAAACGTTCAAACGGAGACGTTGCTTTGATCAGAGTTCCTTGATGCTTGAAAAATTGAGGCTTAATTGTAGCACAGACATTACATGCAGTCGTTACACGTCGTACCTCATCCAAAGAGTACGGCAAGTTCTTGCTTTTAATGAAGTGGTAAAGTCGGGTTACTCCAGGATGACAGAGTTGAACATGGATTTCATTCAATTTCTTCATAGGATCCAATATAGCCGAACAAATCCTCGAGCAGCCAGATTGTCTTTCCCTGGTCGGTAGATAATATCGTAATGAAAACAAGACAACTCCAACCGCCATCGCATTATTTTGTCATTTTTAACTTTTCCATGTTTGGTATTATCGAACATAAACGATACCGACCTTTGGTCTGTGATTAGCTTAAAGTGATTTCCTATGAGATAATGCCGCCATTTTGAAGTGCTTCCACTATCGCTTGTGCTTCCTTTTCAACAGATGAGTGTTTCAGCTCAGAACCAGATAGGATCCTAGAAAAGAACGCGACAGGACGTCCAGATTGGCTTAAAGTCGCACCTAGAGCATTCTCACTTGCATCGGTTTCTACTGAGAATGGAATCAAAGGATCAACGCTTGAGAGAACTGCTTTTTCAATGTCACTTTTAATAGTTTCGAATGCTCCAATAGCTTCTTGTGACAGAGGAAATGAACATCGTGCAAGTGGTGCTACCTTTGCTGAAAACTGTGGAATTAGAGATGAATAATGTGAAAACATTCCAAGAGTTCTTCTCAAAGATGTTACATCTTTCGGTAGAGGTAATTTTCTTAATGGTTCTAGCCTGGTAGGATCCGGTCTTATCGTTCGATTAGCGATTAAATACCCCAAAAGATTGACTGATTTTGCAGAAAAAGTAGACTTTTTTTCGTTGATAGTCAAATTGTATCTATGAGCAGCTTCCATGAACTTTTTCAAATTCAAATCATGTTCAGCCTGTGTTCTTCCACAAACAGTGACATCATCCAAGTAGGTGTATGTGTCTTGGAGTTTTTCTGAACGAATAATTTCATCGATTACTCGTTGAAAAGCTGCGACACCATTTGTCACCCCGAATGGTATGCGCTTGAACTGGAAAAGTTGACCACAAGCTTCAAACGCAGTGAACAGTTTGTCCTCTTCTCGAATTGGGATCTGGTGGTACGCACTTTTTAAGTCTATTGTACTAAAAACTACGTTATTTGCAACGCTATTCACAATATCGTCGATCCTAGGCAAAGGATATGCATCTAATAAAGTAAAGCGATTTATGGTCCTCGAGTAGTCAATAACCATTCTTTTCTTGTGGTTTTCATTACAAACAACCAAAGGCTGAGCTCTCCAGGGAGATGTGCTCGGTTCGATAATACCAGCTTGAAGGAGCTGACTAACTTCTTGCTCGATGAATTTTAAATCACTGAAGGAATGACGTTTCGATTTGATTGCAATTGGTTTACAGTCAGAACTGAGATTAGAGAATAAAGAAGCAGGCTGAACATAAGCTGCGGCAACGCTACATACCTTTAATGGGTCTTTGGATCCACCAAAATTAACCTGCAAACTTTCATGTTGATTTAATATATCATGTCCAATGATTATGTCTGCACACAAGTCTGTAAGAACTGAAAGATTTGCATTGCTGTATTTGTGACCCATAACCTCAAGTTCTACTTTACATAGACCTTTTATACTCGACGTCATAGACGTTGTAGCCATTGAAACTATACCTCGGGAAGGTACGATATTTAAAAACAACCTTTTTGCAACATTCTCACTTACAAAACTCAAAGTGCTACCAGTATCGATCAATGCGGAAACCATTTTACCATTAACCGTGGCGAAGACAGTGCTTTTAGCTAATCCTCCAGTTGTCGTGGCTAAATAAACAGATCCATTTATTTCCTTGCGTTCATAGCCTACTTTTTTTAAAACTTGATTCGGAACAGATTTGCAAACTTTCGCAAAATGACCCTGTTTACCACAAGAACGACACGTTACATCTCTGGCAGGACATTTTGTACGTGGGTGTTTAAAATTACCACAGTAAAAACATTTTTGATTTATAGCAGCTACAGTGCTATTGGGATTAGGTAACGATTCAGACTTGTTTGAATTGTTTGTATCATCTCGTACAGGCGGAACAGCATTAATTGAGGGCGGACAGTTAAAGGACAACGAGTTATGATGAGCTAACTCAAGAGATCTGGCCTGTTCGTAGGCATCTTTCAATGTTAAACTACATTTTTCTAAAAGTCGTTGCCGTATCTCTGATGACTGAAGACCTGATATAAATGCATCACGAATGAAATCGTCCTGGTTTTGCTCCGCTGTGACGGCTTTGAATTGACACTCCCTACTTAACTGCTTGAGAGCTTGGAGATATTGATCAACCGTTTCATCTGATAATTGGCTTCTGGTAGCAAGTTTGTGTCTAGCAAATATTTCATTAACCGGTTTGACATATATACTTTGTAGAGTTTGAATAGCTCCATCATACGTTTCACAATTAGATACATATTCATCTACATCTGAAGAAATGTAATTTACGAGAATTTTCAATTTATCTTCATCAGAAATGGAAGGTTGAATGCTAGTGATAAAATTGTGGAAAGTCCTAAACCAATGAGTCCAAGATCTACTAGCATTGGCTGAATGAGGATCAGTACTAAATATGTCTGGTTTAAGAATCCTATCCATAACTATGTTAAATAAATTGTAATAATAGTAAGTGAAACAAATTAAACATAAATATGAATTAAACGTACCTTAAGTAAGGTTTTATTTAACATAGAAAAATGCATGAATTACATACTAAACAGAACACTGAATGTAAACAATAATTTTACAAAGTAAATAAAGAACATGTGATAAAATATACAATATGACACGTAGATAGACAATAGCTTTATTTTTTAGGATATGAATAAACATATTTACATTCCTAGAGCTCACAGAGCTCGCGCGGAAATAAATTATGAACATAATATTTTATTTTAAAATAAGTTGTCGGCCAGTTTATTTACATCCTTCAGAAACTTTTATTAATTTTGAAGGTTTCTACTAAATACTAGATAATTCAACAAGAGAGCTTTTACATTAAACATAAAAATAAATACAAATAAATAACAACAATAAACGCAGACCTGCGTATTAGAAATCCTATTTCTTTGCTTCATGAAAGTATATATGTAAGAGGAACCATAGAACGTGGCTTGAAATTTTACTCACTGTAAGATCATTTTCTTAAGTTTTTAGGGTCTACATTGAACAAAAGAATTACAGTGCCACTCCAGCAATTATTAAAAAGTGCTGTCTTACGTTCTTAGGTTCTATATTGAACAAAAGAATTGAATGAGCCGTCCTGGAAATTGTTTTAAGTGCTCTAGATAAAATTAATACTTTAACTCTTCCTCTTTAAATAAAGCAGTTAGTTGTCATAAAAAAGGCCTTCAAGTATCAGTGATCACTGAAGTCCTTCAGTAATCAGTGATTTATTTCATGTTATACTACATACCAGCATTTTATATAGTGTATTGCATTTAAAATACATGCAAAAGTCTAATTCATTAACCATCTGGCACCAAGAAACAAATCTTCATATAAACAAATACAATTAAATAGCAGAAGGAAAAATGCCATTAATTTACATCACCTGTTTTAAATTTTACTTTCACATGTTTTGTTAGTAAACAAATCTATATAAATAAAATTCTTTCAAAATCCCTGACTTGGTTACCTTTAAGACGGTCCTAGGGCTAAGCCCTGAAATTGATCACAAAATTGATGGTGTATAAACATATTCCATGAAATTCTACATGTATGTACCAAGTTTCGTGGCCATCGGTCCAGCGGTGTCTGAGTTTATCACTGCCAACTATATACAGGGTGTCCCTAAACAACCTGGTCCCCTTTTGTGTTTTTGTTCCTTGCATAGAGACAAACAGATTTTGCAATATAACCATGGGTCTCCCATGCCTATATAGTTTTCCGTCTGTCTGTCTGTATGTGTTTTTTACAAACAAATTCATAACTCCTAAACCCTAAACGGTTTGAGGTAGAGCGTTGAAGTTTTGCACAAATGTTTATCTTATTAGGCCCTACCTACATTTGAAAGTATACCAAAATATCGTTAAACGTTTCAAAATGGCGGCCATTTAAATTTTTTGATGCCAAATTTCACGAAAACCGTTAATTTAAACAGAAAATTGCAAGATACACAAAAGTAAGTTCATTTTATGTAGTTTTCAATGATACCTTGTTTGTTGAGATTGGATATATATACCAACATCCTCTTTTATACTTATAGATAGTAAAACAAAAATATTATAAAAATTATTACATACCACAACACAGCGTCAATATTTGAATGTAGAAAAAAATCGCTATTAGTTTTATTTTATAATTTTAATTTTAATTTTAGGGGTCGTTGTTCAAACAAAATGTAAATTGTCCATGTTAAGCGTAAATGTTATGTCAGTCGACGAATAAGTGAGTTAGTCAGTAGTCAGTAGTATAGTCGGTGGGCGAGGGTCGTGTGTAGGTCACAGGTATTCGGAGCCGATAAGAAACTCAGAACGGTCAAGGCCGAGCCCCAACAGCCAGTTATTGATGATACGCTTGTACACACTATGCGACACCTGCAGGTAGGTCTTTAGGTGGAAGATTTCGAAAAAGAAAATTTGCAATATAAAATGCACTAGTCAAATTAACTGTTCTGAACACTCGAGGATCCTGCAGGCCCACGCTCACGGCACTCCTAGTGTGATGTTGGTGACAAACGGGAGTGACAAATAGTTCTTTGTGCAAGTTGAGATAAACTAGATCAGTTTTAATAAAAATCTGGCGGATGGATAGAATTTGAGATTCAGCAAAAGACAATTCAGTTGGATAACGTCTGTGTTTTTGGAAAGCTGTTTTATAACTATAGTTTTTGAATTACGATTAAGGGTTGGATAAGAGTTTACGACCTTCTAATCGTAGAAAATGCCGAGGAGCAGTTAGCGTTATTTTTGACGTAACCGTTAACCGTTCCACCGACTAGGCGGAATTGTATTAGTCCGTGCCGAATGCCGATGCCGTTCCGTTCCGGTTCCATGCAAAGCTAACTTAGTCGACTGAAGACTGAAGTATGATTGAAGGTGAAGGGAAGAACCTATCTCATCTCTCCCTACCCTCATTCCTGTATAAGGAGAAAGAATTTTACCATCGGAAGTTTTGTATTAAACTATGTTAATATTCAAACTCTGGATTATTGGTTATCATTTTTTTAAATCCTGTTTAATAATTCATTATTACGTTAGTTTTTTTAAAGGAATAGAAACTTCTACGAATATTTAATAGTAGCCTACATAACTAACTCAGTGTAAAGCCAGTTGGCATAGGCCTAATACAGTAATCCAATTATGGGCTGTGTTGAAATACAATGTTAGTTTAACCTAAAGGTAAACCAAGATTACTGTCAAATTAATCACACACAGGTCACTATTCACACACTAGTAAGAATAATAATAATGTGTTGAGTTCCTCTAGCTAATCAAAACACGGTACCATTTCGATGGAAAACCATAACATAACAACAACGATATAAACTTAACAATTAATTAATTTAACAAAACAACATTTTGTAGCAAATCGTGCTCACTTAAGTGTCGCAAGATGGGTAGGCAAGAGATTAGGAAAGGAAAGAAAGAAATTGCGGCACTCTAATCGAAAAAAATCAGAATCGCGGCGTCAGTCAACTGTGACCTATTACTAGCAAGTAACTGGAACTTCGGATCAATTTAACTGCTCCTTTGGATGTAACATATACATGACAATGACGCTACTGCGCATGCGCAACCGTTGCGGCATTTTCTACGATTAGAAGGTCGTAAGAGTTTTACTAGCTCCTCCCCAGACTAAGATACCATACTGAAGCATAGACTGCACGAATGCAAAGTAAACAATTCTACTTTCATTTACATTCAGAATTTCTATAACTTCTCTAAAAACAAATTTTAATTTTCTAAGTTTAGTTTTTACAGAATTAATGTGATTTTCCCTCCTCAATTTAGAATCTAAAATTACTCCTAGATATTTATAATGATCGACCCATTCAATCTCTTGACAAGCACACAGGGTACCGGGCGGGTTTTATTCATGCAAAATGAGTCCAAGGTCTGCAGGTGGCTCGCTCCTTGGTCGAAACGCCATCGGCATGCATTTTGTTTTTTCCAATGTTAATTCTCAACATGTTTTGGGAAAACCAGTTTTGAATTAGCCTTAACTCTGTTGCAGCGGTGTTATATTTCTTCCCATGTTTTCCCCTTAAAAATAACAGCCGTGTCGTCCGCGAAGACAAACAATTTGCCGGTCATAGGAAGCTTATCTAAATTATTGATGTATATTAAAAAAAGCAACGGACCTAGGGTGCTTCCTTGAACGACGCCACATTCAATGTTAGCTACATTGCAGTTTTTTGCCATTAATAGAAACAACTTGGCTACGCCCTTCTAAGTAGCTCGATGTCGATTTGTTTACATGGCGAGTCGTTAACCAAAACGCAATTACGAGTTAATTAAAATAAGACGCGACGTTGAGTTCGTTTAGGACAAGGATAGTTTTCCTAAACCGCGTCAATCGAATTTCGCCTGACCATAGCGCAATAACTCCCAAAAAATCGGTCTCCAGCGTCCAAAGTGGACAACGAGAGGCAAAGTGCTACCAATCCGATGTGGAGCATTTGACGTTTGACGCTGTCTAGGCAAACCACAGCCTTTATCGTGATGCAACGAAGAATTCGTGTTTACCGCAACGCGGTCGAGGACGAGTTCGTTGCCGCGACGCGACAACGATTTAATTCACCATGATGTGACGAAATTATACCATAGAGAAAATACCAATTTCATAATATGACGCTTTACAATCCTCGTTTTTTGGCTGCCCCACTACACCACTGGTTATAATGTAGTAACAGAAACTGAACTATAAAAATAACGTAAAATTTATTTAATTAATTGTAATTTATTCACAATATTCTTCTTTATCTATTTAAAACAACCCATTTAAAACAGTGTGGCATAAACGATTTTGCAGACGATTTCCTTCTTATTATGTTGCCTGCAATAATTGTTTAATTTATACTAATAATTTAAGTAGGTGCCTTGGTGAACGCGATTGATATACGATTTACTTGGAGTTTATGGTGAATATTAATCTGAAGTTTGTTTGTTAGTAATGATTTAAAAATTATGTAGTAGGCGCTCGTATATAGTAATTAACCGCGTCAATCGAATTTCGCCTGACCATAGCGCAATAACTCCCAAAAAATCGGTCTCCAGCGTCCAAAGTGGACAACGAGAGGCAAAGTGCTACCAATCCGATGTGGAGCATTTGACGTTTGACGCTGTCTAGGCAAACCACAGCCTTTATCGTGATGCAACGAAGAATTCGTGTTTACCGCAACGCGGTCGAGGACGAGTTCGTTGCCGCGACGCGACAACGATTTAATTCACCATGATGTGACGAAATTATACCATAGAGAAAATACCAATTTCATAATATGACGCTTTACAATCCTCGTTTTTTGGCTGCCCCACTACACCACTGGTTATAATGTAGTAACAGAAACTGAACTATAAAAATAACGTAAAATTTATTTAATTAATTGTAATTTATTCACAATATTCTTCTTTATCTATTTAAAACAACCCATTTAAAACAGTGTGGCATAAACTATTTTGCAGACGATTTCCTTCTTATTATGTTGCCTGCAATAATTGTTTAATTTATACTAATAATTTAAGTAGGTGCCTTGGTGAACGCGATTGATATACGATTTACTTGGAGTTTATGGTGAATATTAATCTGAAGTTTGTTTGTTAGTAATGATTTAAAAATTATGTAGTAGGCGCTCGTATATAGTAATTAAGGCACCCTAGTAATTGTGTAGTAATTAAGGCGCTCGATCAAGTTGACTAGATATAAAAATAATTATATCCAGTAAATATAAGGTATTCATTGAACTGTTTTCGTTTTGTCCAACTGTGATGGTGTTAGTTATGATTATGTAAAAAAATCTATATTATTAAAAGAATATTTTTTAACAATTATTTTGGTTCTAAGTGATGATCTGTGGTTGTAGTAAGGATGCTCCATATAAACTTGAACTGTCGATAATTTAACCTAAATCAAATTATCTTCTGAACAAATATAAGAAATACTAGAGGCTTGAAGGGGCTAATAGCCCCTAAGCAAAATCCTTCTTTACTATAGTACAAAATACCTTTTTAGAAAATAGGCTTTTAGGTCCTTAAAATTATGATTATATCTAGCATTTGGTTTTAAGTAAACAAAGCAGACCTTTTTAAATCCCAATGTTTTTAAATGACAGCTATTTTACGTTATTTCTCATTTTATAGCAAGCTTAAAGCAATTTCAGTATTTTCCCCGAGTCCCTGGGATGGAGACCTTCAATTTCAGCCCCCCCCCCATCATTCTGCGACCTTCCAAACGCCCACAATTTCGGCGCAAAAATTTTCCTTACGTAATTATATATTATATAAATCACTTGGTATTAAATCTGCATCGTTATAACATAAACTAAACAAACGTACTTAACTTTTTATAATTTTAAATTATGAAAAAACTCAAACCCTTAGTTAATATAAAATCGTAAAATCTTAAATTTAAAATATTTTTTGTTATAGTACATGGGACGCGCATAGTTAGCTGCACTTTGAAAAAAAATCCCACTTGTCAACATCTAGCACATGGCTTTGAATCAAGCATTAACACCACATGTTTAATGTAAACAAAGCAGACGTTTTTCAATCCCAATGCATTTTAAATGGAAGATATTTTTCGTTATTTCTCATTTTATGGTAGATTTGGACATAATCTGATATTTTTCCCGACCCCCTGGGACCAAGACCTTTAATTTGAGCCCTCTCCCATCATCCTGCGAGCTGTCAAACTCTCACAATTTTGATTTAAAAAAATCGCTTACAGAATTAGTAATATAGATCTATAAGTATAAAAGAGGATGTTGGTATATATATATATATATTTAGTTGGCAGGGATAAACACAGAAACCGCTGGACCGATGGCCACGAAACTTGGTACATACATGTAGAATTTCATGGAGTAGGTTTATACACCTTCAATTTCGTGATAACATTCAGGGCTTAGCCCTGGGACCGTCTTAAAGGTACCCATGTCAGGGATTTTGCAATAATTTGAGTTAGATTTGTTTACTAACAAAACATATGAAAGTAAAATTTAAAACAGGTGATGTAAATTAATAGTATTTCTTTCTGCTATTTAACTGTATTTTTGTTAAAATGAAGATTTGTTACTTGGTGCCAGGTGGTCAATGAATTAGACTTTTGCATTTTTTCAAAGTGTAATACACTATATAAAATGCTGATAATATGTAGTATAATATAAAATAAATAACTGATTACTGAAGGACTCCAGTGATCACTGATCACTTATACTTGAAGGACTTTTTTTATGACAACTAACTGCTATTTAAAGAGGAAGAGTGTGTTACTGTAAAGAATTAATTTTACCTACAACACTTTAACAAAATTGCCGTGATGGCTCATTCAAACGTTTTGCTCAATATAGAGTCTAAAAACGTAAGACAGCACTTTTTAATAATTGCTGGAGTGGCATTGTAATTTTTTGTTCAAGGTAGACCCTAAAACCTTAAGAAAATGATCTTTTACAGTGAATAAAATTTCAAGCTAACTTCTTTGATTCCTCTAACACGTATGCCTTCATGAAGGAAATAAATAGGATTTCTATTACGCAGGTCTGCTGCGACGGGGGTGCATAATAAAGTTTTAATTAAGGGTAACATATGCGAGCAGATTCAAAGTGCCGTCGAAAAAGCCAAGGGTGCCGTTCCTTATATTGTGCCCCATGATCACCATCAGGGCAAGCTCAGGTACCGTGGAAACGACCATTAAATGCTTCTCGGCGTTCGTCTCTGTAAATTGGCCTCTTGAGTGTGTGAGCGCAATCCTCTTCACCTGATAGCACGATCGACTGGACAGCCGACACAAGCAAAACGCACTTGCAAGAGGAAGGACCACCGATATTGGGCATGAGCCTACCCAGGGCAGCAACACCATTTGGGGCTTTGTCGGTGGGGCGTTGGATATGGTCACATTTTTTTATGTACAGGCAGTTTATGCAGGAATATAATACCCCCGTCGTAGCAGACCTTCGTACTAAGAGCGAATTTCTAAAAACTTTTGCTTTATGGAAGTACATTTGATATGTTCAAAGAAGTAGATACATTACATACATTAGATTTTACAATAAGAAAAATAAATGGGAAAGCAAAACTATATAATTCATGGGTGATAGTGTATGTATAATTTTAATCGTGAGCGAAGCCACGGGTTCTTCTAGTTGTTTATAAAAACCTGCAGTATAGATAACCTCAGTGAAACTGAAAGTGACTTTGAAGTTTAACTACATCATTAATAAAATAATTCTAGAATACTTTACATAATAATTTCCTTTTATAAAACACAATACATTACAATTGCTCAATACCGAGCAACTGGTTTACTAGCGTGTTTTAATATGATATATTGTGTCTAAGAATTAAGAATGCGTTGAGTAGGATTGGCTTTAGGAGGCCTCTCAAACGTTTTCTTGCCCAGGGCCCCGCACTCGCTAAGGCCGGCATTGAGTAAATCTCCATACTCATTCCCCATGTTACTGAATACTTGTGGACCTTATAAAAACATGTCAAATCTCGCTATATTGGATTGAAATAGGTTCTTTTTAAAATTCGCTGAATATGCAGGCCTGCTGCAACGGAGGTACTTTTATCTTGAGCCATTCGTAAAAGAAAGCATTATTTTGTTAAAATCTTACAAAGTACTGTACTGCAATATGAACCATGTAATTTTTTAAGCGAAATGTAAGCTTAGAATGTAAGGTTTATGGAGATAGTTATTGCCTTAGACTTGATTTAGTTTGGCTTTGGGCGGTTGTTAGTTTGTTACATAATAACAGCAATGTTTTTCACAAATATGCGAATAAAAGTAAATATTTAATGAGCATTATATTTCAAAGCTGACTCTCTTTTACAATTTGTTTTTAAAGGAAAAAATATCTGAGGACCAAGCTTCGCTCAGGACAAAACAGTAATATTTTCAAAATACAAGTTCATATTGCTCCCCTCAAAGACAATTAACTTTGTGGTTTGATCTACTGAGGTTTCCAATTTGTTCAATTATTCAATTTGTTTGGTCTTTGTTTTTCTAATCGATGCTTTCATTGCTCGTTCCATTGAGCAAGCGTTTGACGCATGCTAGTGTGTTCATATTGCTCGACACTGTCATTCTTCAATTAATTGATTACAATCTCGCCGAAAATTCAAATTATACGATCTTAGGGCTACTGTCAATTTACTCTCAAATGTCCGTTTACTATAACTATTACATTGAACAATAACAGTTAGTCTGCTCGGGCGAACGATAAAGTCTGGTCAAAATGCACCACCGCCGGGGCCGTGCGCCGCCGCTGTCACCCAGATGTGAAAGCTGGAAAGTCTTGAGTTACTACTATCCTTTGTCAGAAGGCGGCCCATCCTTTCCGCCCTTGGCGAGGTCAACCACCCTTAGCACAATACCCCAACTAATCCGCCCAAAATGGACTGATTTTAGGGTTGTTAGGTCGTTAAAATATTTATTTGTTGTTACGAATGTTACGAATTCTTCATAATGAAAGTAGAGTTTGTTCACAACATTCACAACAGGGGTGCCCATCCCCCCATTCATGGCGCCATGAGTAAGGCTTATGGCGCATTCCCCCCCCCCCGAAAAAAAACAGTCAGCACCTCTAAACCATGGGCGGATTAAGGTCTTAATTTTTTTGGGGGCGCCAGGTCACCTCACTTATGAAGTATTGTACGCTCAAATAAAAATATGAAACTCCTATTCAAATAGTCCGTTTACTGGCATGCTAGGCTTTCTCCAAAAAATATCTATTTATTTAACTTGACAACCACCCTGTTGTAATTTATGTAATACGTTGTATACGTTGAACATTTATTCCCCTTTTTCTGCCAAACAAACCAGCAAAAATCAGGGGGTGCCGATAATCTAATTTTTAACATTGTCCTACATCTTTTAAACTAACGGAGCCAATTTACCAGAACACCTGATTTATGATACAAAATTTCATATCTCAAGATATCTGCAATTAAGGTACAATGTATTATTTTAAATATGAAATACTTCATGGATATACGTTTGCCGTTATTTATACTAGCTTATGGTGTCTCGCTTCGCTGGGAAAGAGTATAAAAATAATGAATTGAAAGTAAAAACAAATTCAACAGCTATTTAGCCATTTACATTTGAGCTCTGTAGATTTTATCAAGAGACTAACTATTTTTCTTTGTATTTTCTCATCGAGATCTTTTATTCGAGTATAGGGTTGATGGGTGTCAGTGTTATGGTTCTCTCAAAAGATGCGGGTAGTTTGGGCTTTATATAGAAAAAAAGTGAAAACAAAACAATAATCGCCATTTAAATACCGTACAATGTACCAAATGAATTACCAATTGATATTCTATTATAAAAAATAGGCTCACTCAAACGAATAAAATTATTATTATTATTAAAAATAAAGTTCTGAGGAGGTTGAAAAAGATTCGCTGATGTCTATTTATCCTTGGAACTTCTAAAAGAATACAGTAAGAATTAAGTAGGCTTATGCTAAAAATATTTTCGTTAGAAACAAAACTGTAAAGCTTATTTTTCAACATCATAATATCTAATACATTTAATTGAATGGAATTCGTAATACTCCGCTATTATAGCAAATAATACATAGCTCTATTGTAAACAGACTAAAAGTCTGATCTAATATAGTCTTGTCTATTCCGACGACTGTCTGGTAGTCTCTGTCAGGAAACTCCTGTTCTGCCGCTGAAAATATTTAAAAAAACTATTGTCCGTTTTTCGTACTGTGTTTGGACCAGCGAGCACAGAATAATAAAGCTGTGACGCACATGAAGTAAAGAGTAAAGATTGCTAAACTTACTAAGGATCTGCTAATGTTGCTAATCCAAGCTTTAGCAGAAAGGTTAAGGTTGTTGAATATAAATTACTTTTTAACTGATAATCTAAAAATAATAAATGAATGATTCGTAAGTTTTTGCAGTGTTTCACACTGACAGTGTTTCATATTCAGTCGATAATTCAAGTTAAAAACGAAGAATTTGTTTTGGTATTGGTACAGTGCTCCAGACGAACCAGACGCTCATAGCTATTGCTCTAACAACTAACTACCTATGTTTACTTGGATTTATCATGATTTTCCTCACTACGAGTATAGCCTATAGAAGTACATTGTCAGCGTTGGCCGAGCGGATGTATTCCGCCGCAGTGCATACGGTTACAGAGTATGAAATAGAACCGCAGACTACCGATTTTTCGTAAATATTTGATAACCAATAATGTAATTTGTTTTATTTCTCCATAATTTTTGCTCCCCCCCAGAAATATAATTCCCCCCAAAATCCTTGTCGATGGCGCAAGCCATCAATCCCCCCCGTGGGCGGCCCTGATTCACAAAATAGTACAGTTTTGTCAGCCTTGTACATTTGAATAGTGTCCAAATACCTATTATATTATATTCACAAAAGTATTCTTATATCCTAAGTATTCATCAAAGGAATAAATTGTTTTACTGATCAGGTAATCTTTGAGTTTTTATTGAATTTACAGCTTTCAGCGATTTTTCTTAAAGGAATAACCTATTATCGTAAGTCACGATAGCGGCCGTAAATATGGTCCGATCGTAATGAAATTCGGTACAGACGTGTAAAGTGCGGTAATCACTCGGACGAGTTCGTAACCCAGCATGATCGGACCACCGGAAGGGGGGTAAACCCCCCCCAAAAATGAGGTTTTAAAGTTTTTTACATAAAAAAATAAAAATAATCCAACCATTGAATTCATTTAGCTCGAAAAACAAACAGGTTAGTTTCAATCACTGCTCTATGTCCATTGGTTACCCGAGATATTGAAAGTGGTAAACACAGTACGTTGTCCCAATGTTAACCTTATGGGGAATAAGAAAAATTCGATATCTCGCTTATTTCTCAACATATCTTGATAAAACTTGGTAAATGGCTTCTTCTAGTTCAGATCTACTAAATATTGAATTGAAACCACCCAGTTTTAATATACCTGTAGCAGCAAACCTGCATACTCAATCCCCATATTATTCTTATGGAACTTACAAAAACATGTCAAATCTCGTTATGTTGGATTGAAATACGTTGTTTCGCATTTGAAATTCGCTGAGTATGCAGGTCTACTGCAACAGGGGTATTTTTAATTATTTAATTCTTTAGGTAGGGCCTAATGTTCTGAAAAATTTTCCTCCAGTACATGATGGTTTCTAAGTATAGAATTGAAGTCTGTGATTAGTGGTATGATTTCATTTTTTCTTCTTGTATTTATAGCTGTGTACTTCAGGGGTTATTACATTGCTGCTGAGGTTTAATGTTTTGTATATCATGATAGTTTCAAAAATATATTACTGTTAAATATTGAGTGTCTTGAGGTGTTCTCTGCTGGATGTATTATATTGAAGGTTCTTAATAATTCTTATTGCTTTTTTTGTTGGTTTTAAATTTGGTTGACATTTTCTGTTTCAGTTGAGCCATAAAGACCTGGTCCAAATTCCAAATGATATGTGTGAATGTATGTAGGAGTGATAAATCATTTTAAGAGTTGGTTCACTACATAAATTAGCCATTATTTTCAGAGCAAATATACGTGAGTTGATTTTAGATAATATTTTGTTGACATGTTCATTCCAATTTAGGTTACTGTTACTATCAATTGTGAGGCCGAGGAATTTGGTAGTATTGATTAATTCGATTTGTTTGTCATTAATTAATTGTAATTATAGGTTCTAACGTAACCCGGAATCGAGCCGTTTTGAAAGATAAATAATTTTTTTTCGCAATAATATTCAATTCAAGGTTGTGATCTTTGAAACACTAAACAATAATCCCTAGTTCAATATATGATAAAATTTCAATTTGCTCCAATGAGCTGACTGAAATTTTGAGGTTTTAATCATCACCATAAAAGTAGATATTAGTTTTTGATGTGTTGGACAATGATTGAGAAAAAATATTCTTTTGACAGCAAACAAACAGAAGTGGTCCTAATATCGATGCCTGTGGGACTCCATAGATTTAACCGGTTTTAGATTTTATTGCTTATTTAATATTCTATTGTTTTTAGTTACGAGTGTGATTTGAACAAACTGGAATCTACAATATAAAAATGATTGAAACCAATCCAATGAAGATTTTTTTCATTCCTAGTGACTTTAATTTTGTAAGAAGAATTGAAAGCTTTACACTACCAAATGCTTTTGACAGGTCCATAAATATTCCCACACATGGGTCTCCAATATCAATAGAATCAATTATTGATTCTAAAAAAGTAATCTAATTCTATGTAACACTTGTTAATACTGATTTTCCAGGCAGAAACCATGCTAGACACTGTCTACCAAATTATTTTCATCCATCAGGAATAATATTAATTGATTTTAAGATGCTTTTTCATAAATTTTTGAAATGGTTGGTAATATTAAGATGATTTGATGGGTCCTGTTGGTAGTTTTTTTGTGTATAGGGATGATTTTGGAAATTTTCATATATCTGGAAATGACTCAGAAACACCCCTCGTATTTGTCTATGGTGTTATAGGTTAAATTTATAGGTTTTAATGTTTTACTATGATCTATTATGTATTGTATTTGATATATAAATTTATAACAAAAGCAAAAAACTTTTAAGACTGTTTATGGGTCACCTGCCAAAAAGATTGGGAATGGCTGCTCGACAATGTTTGTATTATAGCTGTTAAACTAGCTGGTGTCACACTGCATACTTGTTTGTTTATAGATGTTTAGCAGTTTTTTGTTAGAATAAATAATAACCAGCAAATTGCTGCTATAAGCCTCTAGTGGTAATTTTGATTTTATGAATTAGTAGCCATAACATGAAGAAATCATCAATTTTTTTTATAAATAATTTATTTCTTATTTGGTATTGGTCACTCATGTTTACCACAGTAAATGCCCCCTATGGTATTGGACCCGAGGTCGGATAACTAAAAGGTTGGTTTAAACATATGACATAAATTAAAATAAACCTAAATAATATAAACCTGTACAAAGCTGAAACCAACAACATAGTTATTTACTTACATTTGTTGTACGGCACACTTGTAATACTTAGCAAAATTAAAAACTCTTATGTCATTGTCGATTATGCTTTGTATGTATTATGTTATTGTATCTTCGATTAATGTGATGTAACCTTTATAGCATCAACTGCTCTTTGTTTTTGTTGTACCGTAATTGTATTGTACCCATTAGCGATTATTGTTTTTATATTGATATTGTAATGTTATACCACCTCTAGTAACAAGGCGTTGGCGCTAGTAAATGGCAACATAGTGCCTAATGGTTCAGCTGATTTGTTCCATACTCTCTTATGGCACTATTTCTTGATTACTTGAAACCAGCTGGCTCTATAAGGGTTTTTACCATATAAAAAAATAGAAAACATAGAAAACAAATAGAACATAGAAAATATTACCATAGAAAACAATATCAAACAATCTACCGATAGTTGAACTTCGATATAAATAGTTTGTTGGACAAAACTCAATGTACAACTCCATAAAATTTACCGATTGTTTGTTATTCTATAAAAGTATATGGACATTGGTTATTGATAGTACCTCAGTTTAAGATGGCGGATAATACGAAACAAGGTAAGTTTTGTTCAGTTATTTTGTTAATAATGTTTTGATCTCATTTTTGGTTAGGTGATTCATTACGAGATATAAGGTTAATTACCTGCTTGCCAGCCTCGTGGTCCTTCCTATCCTACTTAAAAAATAAAAAAGGAATCCTATGTGTATTCTAAACTTTCGTGTTGTGTTTTTAAGTTTTTTATCTTAAGTTTCTCTATGTCAATTTTGTACCAAGACAAAATCATTGGGTGAATTAATTGTCAAAATGCATAATCTATGAAAGATGACAGAGGGGATCACGAGGCTGAAAATCAGGTAATTAACCTTTTATATCTCGTCAAAAAACATGATTCAGAAAACGCCAAAAATGAAGATGTGTTAGGTTTAGTTTAGTATTTTAAGGTTTTATTATATTACAGTATACTAATTGTTAAAAAATGTAAAGATGAACTTGGCCTTTATTTCGGTTCTCATTTTATTGAAATATTTCTATTTTATTCCATTACTGCAGGTTGTTGGAACAGTATATTGATTGAGTCGACCAAAATATGACTAAAATAGGTCAGCTCGGCTCTAGTATCTGACCTTCCTTATGGTACAATACTTTTGCGAAGTACAGTTACACTTCGCTCTTGTAACATTGAGTTGAGAAGTTCGGTTAATTAGCTGACCCTCAGTGAGGTTAGGGCGGCAGATCAGGTATGGAAGTTGTACCATTTTGGCTGCAGCACTTGCAATATCAACACAAAACTCTCTTTTACATTACATTACATTGCTTGAAATGGCGACCTACCAAGGTAGATATTTTAAGGCAAGTATGAATGATAGATGAGTGAAAGATGATTGTGGCGCTATCTTGTAGTCTTGTTACTGACTAAGGCTGACATGTTCCTTAGACAGGACTGTTAATAGCCCAAAGCCAATGGCAACTAAGAGACCTACATTTTAACGTGGGATCCGAACCACAATTTCCCCAGTTAACAATGTTACGAACTGGTCTAATTATGAGGACGGTCATATGAACGTAGAATTCAATGGTGCGGACGTTAATCCCCACTAAGGAACACTATGTCCACAAGCTATTGCTCATGACTATCCACAATTCATGACCTCCAAGTGGCTGGTTTACAGGACACGCCACCGTCCCAGTCTATCCAACATATATGTAGTTCTTAATTTTGTTAGCTATTAATGAATAATAGATTTTTGTTTGAGCCATTTTATGAATTGAATTATTTTGTTTTCTTCTATTTAATTTTTGTACCATTGACAATAAATAAATAAATAATACTAACTTAAGTTCATTGTCAACTGACATATATTCTGATGAAATGTGTTATGTGATTCAGGAAATGGTGATGCCATTGTAATCCGACCTTCAAGCAAGGTATTAGAACTTGCCTGAGGCAAAATATCTTCTAAGTGGATGGTTAAAATGGGTACAGTAAGACGGCTTCTACAACTATATCATATGTATACTTTTTTTAAGGTTAGAAGCACAGTACCAATAACTGGAGGTACATTTGCTAAATATACATGAAATTACAATTGACATTGTACAGTAAAACAAAGGCAAAAAAACTTTCAATTGATATTTCTTAAGATTATATTTGTCAAACAGACATAACAACCAATTCAACACAAATATGAATTAAAACTAAAAATAAAGCTTAAAATCTACTTTTAATAGTTGCTTATAAATAATAAATATTTGAATCTATTTTATTTCATTCTGAGCATTTTACAATTTTTTTATTAAACTCTACATAGAAGAAAAAATAATAAAAAATTAACACTCACACTAAGGCACTAAATCATTCAAGAACGACAAGAAAAGTAAGTTACGCTCTTCCTCTTGAGCAACATGTTTAAGAACAAGTTTAAAAATGAACTTCTGGACTTTTTACATGGTTTTTTAAACAGCTGCTCAGGTCCAAAAATATTCACGATTAAAAATACAAAAAAAAGGGTATACCAACAAATTGAGCGAATTCATAAACAAAGCTGCAAACTTCTAAGCATCCACAGTGGGTTCTTCCGCTACTATGCAGCATATATGGAGCCACGGCTGGAAACCAAAACAATGCTATATTAAAAAGGGATGTACAAAATATCCTACAGTAAAACCTCAACAAAAGAAATCTGAAGTGGTTGTTAAAAAAAAAATGTATGTTATATCAAAAAATTGGAATCATAAGAGGTCTGTTTATGGTGGCTTATAAGGGATTTTTTAAATGTATTATAACAAGAGATTTGTTATATTGAGGTTTTCCATACCTGGCTTACACCGCAACTCAAATTATTCTTAAATATGAATTTTTTATATTTAGACTAAATTGCAAACAAAACTTCAGTCAAACTGGATTGAGAGTTATGGATTAACACATTCGGTGCGGGCGGGTCAGTACTAACCCATGACGGACTCTGATGGGTGCCCCGGCGTAGTCAATGGCTCTGTGTGCACCGAGCGCATGGCGGGGGGGACCTGTACTGCGTTGCTGCATTGTTTAAGAAACAGTGAAACTTTGGATAGTTCAGTTCCGGTGTCACGCAGCTGGGTCAGTACTAACCCAATCCTTGGAACTATCGTCATGACGTGTGTGTGTTAGTTATATTATGTTATTATTATAAATTAAATCATATCTTTAATAAATAGTTTAATAAAATAATATGAACATTTTCTTTGTGATTAGTGGAGTTTTCAATTTTTTCCATTCTGATATTCCTTATGGGTCAGACCCATGACTTTGACGACACCAAATGACGTCATACATACTTCCGGGGAATTTTTTCATCCGTGTAAACTTTTTTACCTTTATGTACACTTACATGAAGTTAAGTTTATAGTGTAATACAACAATTTTTTGTATAATATGAGAATTTTTTTAATTTGTCCGTAACATAATGCGGGTGGGTCAGTGCTGACCCATAACTTTGACGTCACCATTTGACATCATAAATACTTCAGGGGAATTTTTGCACCACAGTTTTGAACTCACCTTATATAAAGGCAAGATTTTATGGAAAAAAATTTCAGCACCTGGGTTTTTTCAGTTTACAATTTTTTTCCCGCAGTGGATGTGTTGAATAAAAAGTACTTGAGCAGCACTCTCAAATGAGAAAGCAAATTTCAATTTCAGGGCTTAAATTGCCCTTAAAAGCCCCAGATTTTGGGCTTTAATTGTTGGAATGAATCTGAATTTCAAGAATTTCAGAAACAAGATTCAGACCTAGCCTTTCTTTAGTATGAATACAAGAAGAATAATAAAACCAATTTTGGTAGAGTTTTTATAGGAAAAACATACTTTATAACACTCCGATTTGAATTTTAAGACAAAAAGCAAATAGTGCAAAATTTATATGAAAACTGGAAGTTTTCCTATTTAAAAAAGCAATGTACAGTGTTTAAGAGTATTACAACTAAGAAGAAAAAATTTGTATCCACCTTTATTTTAATACTGTTTTAGTCTAACCCTTTAAAGCCATTTATATAATTTATTGTCCTTGCTGCAACATAGATATACAGTAGATGTTTTGATTTGATTTGTGATATTTTGTCTCTAATATTTTCCCTAGGGAATCATCAATATTTCATGCATTTTCTCACAATCTTGGTTCTCATTAATCAGACGCTGTGGCAAATATTGGTCAGTTAAAAGGAAGCAGCTTTCATGAGGTCTAGACGACTGGTATAAGAGATGTCCAGAGATGTGCAGAGGTTAAGGTTGGCTGGTTTAGAGGGAGTGGACTAATCTTCTGGTTGCCAGACGACAAATAGAAAGAGGGTTGCAAACAAAGTCTGACTAGACTAAAAACTTGAGTAAAAAAGGAATAGGAAAAAGTTGAGATAAATGGGGAAAAAAATTACCTTCTGGTTTGGTAACCACCAGTCCCGTACAGGATGCCCATATGTGCTTGTCCACCACTCGTCAAACCTCCACCTCCCTTTTCTGCCATGCCTGCGAGTTGTTGCTCGCCACCTCTACGAGGTAGAAGGAGCCAAAGTAGGCCACCACTTTCTCATTCTTCCAACCCTTCAATAAGGAAATTAAACTATTTTAGTAATTAAACTACACAACCAGAAATAGTAAAAAAATTCATCATTGTTGCAAAATTATAATTAGTAGAGATAGAGGCAGATGTACCAGAGTGATTCATAGTATTCATCAATAATAGTATGTAGGCCTAACTTGTAAAAATTAATTTGATCGCAGATCGTTAGAAAAAGATTCTCTTTCAATGTAAATTTTATAAATTTGATATTGTACAATTAATAATACTCTGTCCTACAGTGACAAAACACTACAATTAATTTTTCACGTTTGGAAAACACAATAGCTAAGATGTAATTAATTGGTTTAAAAATGCATTAACTTCATGAAAAAAAGTTAGGAGGGGGCCTACCTAATCTTTTGCCACATTTGTATATTTGTTTTTGTCAAAATCAAAAGAAAATTTCATTTGTGACAAATGATAATTTACCTCTACTATAGGTAAAACAATTTTTTGATAGGCTAACGGAACTTAGATATTTTTCTACACTTTGTATGTTGCTATTTTTACTTACTTTCATTTCAAAACAGGCTATACTGAAAACAAACAAAAAATACTCTGCTGCAACATTTACTTGCATTTTACCATGAGCTTACTTTCTACCATTACCATTTATTTATCTGATCCTCTGGGAGAATGATGGTGTCAAATACTTTTCACTGATAGTTAAAACCAAAATTTATTACAACAAGTTGATAAAACCATAACATAAATGACATTAATTAAGACTGTCGATATGTAGTGTTGGGGAGTATTGCGCTACACTGGCGAGCTACGATTTACTTAGAGAAGGCCATAGCGCCGCTACTTTTTAGAAATCGTAGCTTGTAGCTGTAGTGATCTACTATATTAAGTAGCGAGTAGCGGAATTTGACACTACTTTTACGCTACTTTCATGACACATTTATATTTTTTACAAAGCAGAATTTTAACATTTCAAATCATAAGAAGATTCTAAGTAAATAGTGATGTTCTTTGATATTTTGTGATGATTGGTGATGGTAAATTATTTTATTGTGGTTCCTGTAATCAATTGCCTTTAACCAAAGACCAACATTTGATTGTAGGAGTTCATTATTGGCGTCCAAGGGCGAAACTGACTTGCCGAAACATTAGGCCAACAATTTACAACATGAGGCCTTGTGAGAACAACATAGAACAGAAACAAGTCATTCGATCGCATCAGCACAATTTCGTACAGACCTGGATTCGCTGGATCCGCCCCGCCTTTGATCGACGATAGTGAACTTATACCACAATAGATCAAAATAATCAAAACAACGCTAAAAATGTTATGGCCAAAGCCTCTGATGAGGCGTCTTCTGAAAAATAAAACAGACGACGACATGCATTCGCAATTTGAGCATTATTTGTAAATTAGAACGTGAAGCAACAATGTTTGTTTAGCCATACGGTACTTGTTAGATAACAATTATGAGTCAAACTGACTCAAATACTACAGAAAGGTACTCAAATAATTAAGAAAGTAGTAGGTCTTTAGCCTTAAGTAGCTAAGCCTACATATTGAAATGTGAAAAAGGATTTAGCCTAAGGGTCTCGGTATAAGGGTGTGATCTAAAATAGTTCTTCTATACATTTCTAGCTATACATTTTTTAAATATTGGATATTTGTATCGCTTTAAATGTTAAGATTCAAATATGATGTAACACCAAATATTCGTGTTCATTACTTAGATGACTATAATTTCATTCAACACTAAATACAATCCAATAGTCACTTAGACAATCTATTTAGAGCAGGCCTACAACGACAAATAGTTTTAAAACTTGTAGGTTCATTGATTTTTATTTATTTACTTGAACTGCACTTGGAAAAATATGTCTAAAAAGCTAGATGGGTGTTCAGTTCAGTCAATACACCACTGTGAAAGTCAGGGAAAGAGATGAGAATTATTTTGTGAAAGTAGCTATCAAAGTACCAGGAGCTGTTGCAGGATTTTTGTAGCTTTAGCGTGCTAATTTTTATAGCCTTTAGCTGTAGCTATAACAAAGCTACTTTTTACGTCCGATGGCTTTAGCTCTAACGAGCTACATTTTTAAAGCACTTTCCCCAACACTGAGAATACATGCACATGTGGTATGTGAATATTATGAAGAAAAGTAATCTGGCCTTTTGGCTTTTAATAAAATATCTTTGCAGTTCAACTGTTTTAAAAATAATATTCTACACTTATATACGATCTCATATTGCATCTGGAATTAGTGTATAACCTGTGGAGGTACTTTAAACCTAAATATAAATAAAATTTTCAGATTACAAAACCAAGCTATTAGAATAGTGATAAATCTTAAGTGTGACAAATCTGTAAGACAACATTTTGTAGAGCTTAACATTGTAATGTTTAAAGCCTTTACATCCTCGAGTGTATCATGCATTGGAAAAATAATACAGATAATTTTAAGCGCAATTTTCATTCATACAATACAAGGAATAAATATGACAAGGTTTTACCAAAACATAAATCTTAATATTTTACAAAACAAAATTCATATACAGGTTAACATTTTTTAAAGTACGTCCCTAAAAAAGAGCTTGAACATTCTGCCGAATTTGAGGGTCTGAAAGAGTATCTGATACAAAAAGCACTGCATGTATAAAGTTTTTTTGATATAAATTATTTGTAATAGAGGTTAAGATTAATTGTATTTTTTCACTGTTTATTCTACTGTGTTTGTGCTTGAGAGAAATAAAGATATTTTGATTGATCGATTGCACGGCCGAGTTTAATTACACCACGTCAATAACGGAAAAAAATTCTTCCAGTGAGCAATATCTGTGCACAACTTACTACGTGTTTGAGGATGGACTGGTTCTAGTGGAAGACCTAATGCGTCGCTTTATCCCCCACCTCGCATGCCTGGAAGAGCAAGCTGCACTCCTGGCACTGCTGCGTGATCAAGTCTGCCCCACATCACAGTAATGCTGCCTCTCGCCCAGGCCCCGCCACTTGCTCCTTCTCTGACTGCCTCCGCTCCTCGCCGACCTGTTAATCCAAAGTTTCCTTAATTCTTTTATTGATTTTGATTTTAAATATAATTAGGGAAAATACTAGGCCTATCGATAAATATATTTTCATTGAGGAATGAAACAATCAATAATAAATACAGGGGAATCGGAAGACAAGTTTAGTCTACAAAAAATACATCGAATTCTGACTATTGGTAAATCGTTCAATATTGTTTTCTTAGAAATCAGATGTTGAACCGTCTACTATGGAAATGAACCACAGAAGATCAAATATGAAACTCGTACCCATTTAAATCCTGTAAAACAAATTCAGTCCCAATCTAATAATACCCAAGGCTAAATAATGTACAAAAAATGCATGAGTATGGAAAGATAGAGGAAACACTAGCAATAATCTACAATTAAATATAGGGCAAAAAGTCTGTATAGAAATGTTTAGTGTAATGCAAACTCTGGTATTAACTAAATGAGGATAATCAAACATTTATTGTGATATTTTAAATAAGTTTAAAATTATTTTTATTTGATTGTTTTACCGGCCGTCTATGTAAGTGCAACCATTTAAAAAAGCCCAAAAACTTATCCTTAATTTAGATCTAAAGTTTTTACAGCATTACTAACTTATCTTATGTTTTGATGAGAACACTCCAGCCTACGGTAAGTAAGTACTGGCCAATCATCTGTTTTGCTGTCTTGACAGTGCAATCTTTTGGTGAGAACACTATAACTTACAAGCAATGCCGGATTTACCAACAGACCCGGCCTAGGGCCTCGTGGCGAAAGGGGGCCACGCACGGATGAAAATAAGCCACTGAGAATGGTTTATAGGGGCCAATCGGGCTTAAAAGCGAAGTTAGCGACTAAAAAAAAGTCTACTTCTCAGGAGAGTGTAGGGGCCTCATGAGGGCCATACCAATCTAGGCCTAGGGCCAAGCCGACCGTAAATCCTGCACTGCTTACAAGCCAACAGTATTACCACCTGATTATTTCAAATTCATTTCAGTTAGGCTATGCAGTGACCAGGCTAGTAATGGAAAGATAGAGGAAACACTAGCAATAATCTACAATTAAATATAGGGCAAAAAAGTCTAAGTTATATTGAAATGTTTAGTGTAATGCAAACTCTGGTATTAACTGAATGAGGATAATCAAAAACGTTTATTGGGTAATTGTACACTTTACGGTTGTGATATTTTAAATAAGTTTAAATTATTTTCATTTGATTGTTTCACCGGGCGTCTATGTAAGTGCAACCATTGCCTCAATGAATTTGGACAATCAGTTACTCTATAGTCGTTCACACTAGTCAACCTATCTACTAATATAGTAGTTCAAACTCGCTGACAGAGCAATCCCCCCCCAGCAAACGCCTAACCATTAAGATTAAGAATTACTGACTGGGTACGTTAGTCGTATAGATGACATACATGCATAAATACATCCCACGTCGTCTCGATTGACCATTCTTCTGGCGTGAGACCTGTCACGACTACTTAAAAAACTAGGCAGCACTTCTTCTTCTTGAAGGTTGTCACACACTCGAGTAAGGGTCAGATTAGGGTTAGGTTGCTAAGTCAAGTAATAGGGTAGCTGGTATAGACACTGGTTTAAAAGATGCTTCTTGAGTTCCACTTTAAATTTCTTCGGGTCATCTATCTGTATTAATTGGGGCGGGAGCTGAGAGAGGAGCTTAAGGCCAATTGTATTCAGGTTTGCATTCAAATAATTTTAAGTTGTGACTGTGAGAGGGATTAAAATTTTGGTTTCTTGTGTTATGGGTATGCTGGTGAGCCTTTACAAGTTTTTGATCTTTAACATAGGAAATAACTTCGAACATGTAGATACATGGGACAGTAAGAATGCCAAGGTTTGTAATGAGGAAAACAACCATTTACTTTATTTGTCATTATTTTAAATGAGGACAAATTAGCTATACCAAACCATATAAAAAATGGCCTAAATAATAACCTATTAAGTGCCTGTACATCTTTATAGAACTGTTAACATCCCTTTGGACTAACCCACTTGAGGTTTTGAAATGTTCCAATCAAACAGTAGAGGTTATGATTATTGTCTGTTAAATTGCTCAGACTCTTGGTGATATTGTTAACAGGTCGATTAATAAATGAAAATTAAATTATTACTTTATAAAAGCTAATTGGGTGATATTCAGAAAGGTTAGGAATTTATGAATGCTTAACCTAATTCTAGGCCTAAATATAATATATAACTCTGAATGTCTTACCTTATTCGACTTTACTCAATGGTCTTAAATAGAGCATCAAATTTATGATTTATGTTCAATATACATAAAAATTTAAGTTTCAATAAATAAATAATTCTATTAAAAAGCGTAAATATGTGTCAAGAGTACGCAATCGACAATCAAACAACAAAATCAATTAAGGACGAAGAGAACGACAACTAAACGAATCTTTCAAACAGACGATTAGACGCTAGAGGAACCCACGATAAATGGTACTATACGATAATTTTCTATTCTTCAAAAATTGGTAGCACGGGCAGCAGTGAGTCATTCAAACAAAACGGCGATCCGATTGGCCAGAGCCCGAGGTTTCTCATTGGTGGCGTCCCAATTCTGGCGGCGGACCAAGTTTGGCTATTCCGTCGTTGAACGGAACTCGACAACCACTCGTTTTTCAGGGTTACGGAGCTCCGTGGTTATACAATTCCAGAGTTGGGGAGTTCCGCTGGAAGACAGTTTTCAAGATAGGGAAGTTTAACATGGGGTTACGGAGTTCCCCGGTCGGCCAAATCCGCGCTCCCAATCGAACACATTGCAGGCCCATATTTAAAACATTCAGAATTAATTGTGACATTGACATCACATCATATTGCACACAGTAAATAGTCACGATTGGCACCATGGATGACTCCGTTCTGGGGTTTTTTGTTAATTGGGCATGAACCACTTTGAGTTTGTTCGGACCGGGCATCCAACCCGGTCCGGTCCAACTGTAAGCAAATTATATTGTATTATATTATGGTCAAGACCTTTAGTATTAAGTTAAAAATACTCAAGTAATATTGCTCAGGAAAGTAATAGAGCTTATCTTACTTGGGGTGTTGTCGTCGCGCTTAACTAGAGAGGAAGTGACTCGCTGTCGCCGCTCGCTAGTCGCTAGTGACCAGGCCATAGAGTAATAATGAACTTCGTAAAGAGATGGCACTCCCATGTTAACTCGGTGGTAAGGGAACAGCAGCGCTATCTGAATAAAGTGCTACGAACTAAAAAGATCGATGCGATATATCGATGGTCGTCGATGCGACATATCGATCGTCATCGATGCGACATATCGATCGTCGTCGTCTGCTTTGTTTATATTTTCGTTTTCTTATTTTGTTTGCTAGACTTTCAATTTTAATGACTTTACCGGTTTGTTTAGATTAAGTGCGTTTGCCGCTAATGCAAGTTGTTTCGCGAAATACTGTACTGAGTGATTCTTATTGTGCTTAAAGCGATTGATAGAAAATAAATACGTAGATCATTACATAAAAGCACTTAATAAAAATTAACCTAGTTAATTTTTATTAAGTGCTTTTATGTAAACATCTACGTATTTATTTTCCATCAATAGCTTTAAGCACAACATGAATCACGCAGTACAGTATTTCGCGAAACAACTTACACTAGAACAACTTTCTGCAAACGTACTTTAGGTATTTTCCCACACTCAAATTAATTCCAACTCGTTATGGTTGTGTACACGTCGCGTCGTGACAGAAAATCAGGGGAAACGGAACGGGAAGTTAGCAGATCGTTATCGTCGTTCTGATTGGCTGAATCAGTGAAGAAGAAGAAAGTCATGTTTTTACAACGCCATCTGAATAAAGTGCATCGAACTAACCCGCTCCAATAAGGTTACCTCCATTTCAGTGTCAGACCGGTGACAAGGCGCCGCGTGGGAAGACGCTACTGCCGTGACCGGTGGCGGGCAGGTCGGTGCAGGTCAAGTCGCTCGAGTGCGGCGCTGGTGGCGGACCGGCCGCGGCGGGCAATTCAAAACCTACTTGTCTCACTTACCGTTGTACGATTTTAAATTATAGAATAATGAACTTGTGTTTTCCAGATTTAATTACAATGTTAGAGTTTTTCAAAACTAAATACTCCAAGTATTCATTCCAATAAAATAAATAATTCTAGCCCAAATTAAGAAATGAAAACTTATTGCTGTACTTAATTTATATTACTTACTTTCTTTTGGGTTGCCTGTCAGTTGACCGAATTGATAGTTGCTCGCCGCGACACTTGCCCACTTAAAAAAATATATAACAAATAAATAAAAGCCTAAATCCACTTGGCCGAACTGATAATTGGTCGTTGTGACAGTTGCCCAACTTTTTAAATATTAACATTAATAATTAAATAAAATACTGAAACTACTTGTTCGAATTGATAGTTGGTCGCTGTGATGTCCTACTTTATAAAAATATGGTGTATTAAATAATTGAAAGTTGGTCGAACTGATAGTTGCTCACCGTGACATTTGCCCATATTAAAAATTAAATTCAAATAAATGAATAAAAGCCTGAATCCCTGTGGTCGAACTGATAGTTGGTCGATGTGACAGTTGCCCGACTTTCTGAAATGAAATAATAATAATTTAGAATTTGTGTCAGTTGACCGGATTGATACTTTCTCGCAGTGACAGTTGGTAGAAGAGAGGAGGGGGCACCGTCATAGATAAAATATACCCGCTGGGTATATTTTATCTATGGCAGCGCGGAGAGGGAGAGGGCGGGGCGTAACGCCCCTATTCTCTGCTATTGGGTGGTTCATGTGGGCATGTTCTCAGTACGTTTCATGTGTATTTTCCACTTTCAAGGCGCTTCAAAGTTTACTCAGTTGGTAATGCTTAACCGAGTTATTGTTGAGTAACATAACTTAGATATTGAAGTAGATAACTTCACCCATACGTAAAATTCAGAAGCACTCTGCCTGAGGTCCCTGCAGAATTTTAGGAGGTTAAATTCATGAGGTACTCTGCATAGGCATAGAGTAATAATGAACTTCGTAAAGAGTTGGCACTCCCATGTTAACTCGGTGGTAAGGGAACAGTAGCGCTGTCTGATAAAAGTGCTACGAACTGAAAAGATCGATACGATATATCGATGGTCGTCGATGCGATATATCGATCGTCGTCGATGCGACATATCGATCGTCGTCGTCTGCTTTGTTTATATTTTCGTTTTCTTGTTTTGTTTGCTAGACTTTCAATTTTAATGACTTTGCCGATTTGTTTAGATTAAATTGATTAAGTACGTTTGCCGCTAGTGCAAGTTGTTTCGCGAAATACCGTACTGTACTGAGTGATTCATATTGTGCTTAAAGCGTTTGATAGAAAATAAATACGTAGACGTTTACATAAAAGCACTTAATAAAAATTAATTTAGTTAATTTTTATTAAGTGCTTTTATGTAAACATCTACGTATTTATTTTCTATCAATAGCTTTAAGCACAAATGAATCACGCAGAACAGTATTTCGCGAAACAACTTACACTAGTGGCAAACGTACTTTAGGTATTTTCCCACACTCAAATTAATTCCAACTCGTAATGGATGTGTACACGTATCGTCGTGACAGAAAATCAGGGGAAACGGAATAGGAAGTTAGCAGATCGTTATTGTGGTTTTGATTGGCTGATTCAGTGAAGAATAAGAAAACCATGTTTTTACAACGACATCTAACTAAAGTGCTTCGAACTAACCCGCTCCAATAAGCTTACCACTTGGCTCCATATAAGTGTCAGACCGGTGGCATAGGTTCCATGCAGGTAAATTTATGAATACATCTAGCTTATGTTGGTACGCCTGCTAACCTATAACGCCCTCAAATGTATGACAGAGAATAGGAGCTGGGCGCCCCACCCACTCCCTCTCCTTGCTGCCCCCTCCACTCTTTTGCCAACTGTCACTGCGAGCAAGTATCAATTTGGTCAACTGACACAAATTCTAAATTATTATTGTTTAATTTAATAAAGTCGAGCAAGTGTCACATCGACCAACCATCGATTCGACCTATTGGAATCAGGCTTTTATTTATTTATCTGAATTTAATTTTAAAAAGTGGGCAACTGTCACAGTGCCCAACTATCAATTCGAACAAGTGGTTTCAGTATTTTATTTAATTATTAATATTAATATTTAAAAAGTTAGGTAACTACTGTCACAATGACAAAATATCAATTTGACTAAGTGGCTTTTATTTATTTATTTTTTTTTTAAGTGAGCAAGTGTCACGGCGAGAAAATATCAATTTGGCCAATTGGTGGGCTCCCTTTCTTTTGAGTTTGATTTACAAACTGTAAGTTCTTTTTACTTTCGCTTAGAGAAATAACGGAGACTAAAGGGCTTTAGGGGCTGACCATAAATTACAT
Organism: Flexamia atlantica; assembly: GCA_035578135.1. NCBI lineage: Eukaryota > Metazoa > Arthropoda > Insecta > Hemiptera > Cicadellidae > Flexamia > Flexamia atlantica. The sequence goes on along the minus strand of JAQJVK010000005.1, from coordinate 49,839,356 downwards.
AACGCTAAAATCTGGCTTTTTAGACCCCCCTCCCCCCCTTGTAACAGAACTGTAACGGCAACCCCATGCCCCCACAAGGATGGGGCTGGTGCAACTCTCGTCACAGGGCCCAGGACCCTTTTTAATTTCTTTCATATTTATTTCAGAATATTTTACAAAAGATCATGATAAAAAATTCAAAAATATAAATTTTTATAAAGTTATATAAAATAATATTAATTTTAGATTTTTGGTTAGTTGGTTACTATTTTATTTAGATATATACGTGCCAGTTACCGTGTTGTTTGCAAATTAGTACCTATAAAATTCGCACATTATATCCTCCGGCTATGGCTATGCTACTATTCGTAATTCGTACCAACCATAATATCATATATTTTATACATATGATATTGGTAAACACAATGTCAAAATGGAAATGTATTTCCAGGCGGGCATTAACTGCACAAACCTGAGTCAGCTAGTCGGGTATTCCTGAACTGCGCCAACTACTCCAGGTAGCCACCAGATACTTTCCTTAACTGCGCGAAGTGGCGGCCCTCTTTGACTGTAGAATTCTTAGAAGTGAGCATTTAAGAATTTGTCAAAGCCCAAGAGAGCCCATGCTCATCTACAGAGAGAGCATTAATTACGGATTCTATGTTCTACTAAAAAAGGGAGAGCAGTACTCAACAGCTAATTTTTGAACTGAGGTAATGTATTTAAGTTTTTAATGAAAATAAATTAAAATGTACAGAACATATTAATGAAAATAATATGCACTTTTTTGGGGATTACGAAAATTCATGGCTTCAAGACGACCAAAGTGCATTTTATTCAATCGCATACATGAAAAATAACATAGAAATATGGGATTTTTATAAAGTACTGTCGTAGTTTTTCACAATAAATTACTCTGAACGGAAAAAATAAGTAAAACGTATTTTAAAATTAAATACCGTTGCTGTAAAATAAATAACATTTATCAATTAATATTAATGTTTCATACCTTTTGTCTCTGTGGTCTCATGTTTGACATAACATGATGAGTAAATTATATCATGTTATGTGTATGTTCCCGTCGAAGCCAGGTGTTTGGCCATACTTTGGTATGCGCACATGGTATGATGACACGTAAACAAGGACATTCCTTCTGCCGGCAAGTCACCCCTACCTGGCGTGGGCTTGGCGCAGCTAAGGAACATTTTTTTGTACCCTTTGTGGGATTAGCACAGTTAAGGAACTCTTTCGCGCAGTTAATGCGCGACCATATTTCCTATAAAATAAAAGTAAGTGAATAATTTTTTCAATTTATTTTTGTGATAATTTCCCCAATAATGTTTGTTTTTTAGATTGAACTAATAGCCTTATCAGTCCAAATCAAATTTTTAAAGGGTTAAAAAATTACTAAGTAATTTTTGGATCGTGGCATACACGAACATAGGGGGCCCGAGGCTGATCCTGGTTACAGGGCCTGCAATCGAATGTGGGGTCATGGACAACCCTAACACCCTCTTAAAATTATGTAACGTAGTGCCATTACCCCCCAAATTATCTTATTGTAAAAATCGTAATCATTCTTAATCATTCTTTGGTGAGACAGGTACCTCATAGAGGACGTTACCCTGAATATGAGTGAAGGATGAATGTGATGATCGCGATGATAGTGGCGCGATCTTGTAGCCTTGTTACTGACTAAGGTTGGCACGTTCCTTAGACAGGACTATTAATTAATAGCCCAACAGCCAATGGCAGCTGGCTCCAAAAACAACCCTTCAAAAATAATATATATATATATATATATATATATATAACAAAAAAATATATAACAAAAGACAAATTTAAACTCTAAAAAAATATTTATTAATACAACAAATACAATATATTTGATCAAATTTTAATGGATCACATCATATTTCACACAATTATAGGAAAGAAATTGAAAAAATAAATATAATCTTCACTTGTCCTCCCATGCAGGGGTGCCCATCCCCCCCAAGTTTCATGGCGTCTTCCCCCCCCCCAAATTCAGCAAACACCTCCCCCCCAAATTTGGCTAACCCCCCTCCCCTTCGTTATCAGCAATAAACTGAAACTGAGTATGCAGGTGTGCTGCAACGGTGTTATTTAATTTTTTAATAAACTGTTTTTGCAGCTCTTACTTGAAAGAAAAATTTATTTATTTATTTATTTTACATGCAATAATACAGGTTATATACCCAATTACATTGTGCATGTTGCAGAAGAAGACATGCAGTTATCATAACGTCCACAATATTTCAGTCCAGTCCAGTTCCACGAACATAATTATTACCATTAATGCAAGTAACAAAAAAAAACAAAATAAATAATAAATAGCATAACAGTAACAGTAACAATAAATAATAATAAATATTAACAATAATCAACAACAATAAACTCTGCTAAATGAACATAATCAATCATAAATTGTAATCAATAAAACACTAGGCCTAAGTAGTTTCGTACGCATAACGCTGCATAACATTAAATACTAGTAAATCCCTCTCGACATTTCTAAACCTTATTAAGATATGAATTGCATCTTTAAAATTTCAGTTTACAGTTATAAAATTTAAAAAAATCTGTTCTATAACATTTTATAAATGTTTAAAAACAGTCAATTCACTGATATTTTTAACAGTGATTTTTAATTTATTCATAAAAAAGTATTCCTGCATCTTTATTTATTCAATTCTGATTATGTTTATTGATGGAATCAATGGTCGAACCATTTTACAGCCGACTATCGCGGCCGAAATTATGTGTGATTGTAACTTTTCCCAGTGTTCGCAAAGATATTTCCGCTGTTTTTCACATTCAGTTGATATTCACGTGTTTACAGTATAATACTGTGTGCGATTGCACAATTAATAATAGTTTAAATAACATACATTTGTCAATATTATTAATAATGGTCATCCTTCTGAACATATATGAATTTTCAATTACTATCATCACAAAAGCCATACTTTTTATAGCTAAAAAAAATACCCCCAAATATTTTATTTGATGGTGCCTTGAGCGCTATATCCCCCCCCCCCTTCTGGGCACCCCTGCTCCCATGGAGTGATCATGTGGTCAGACACAGTCATGATTGGCACCGTGGATGACTCCATTCTGGGGTTTTTTGTTAATTGGGCATGAACCACATTAAGTCTGTTCGAACCGGACATCCAAACCATTTAAAAGTCATTCTTTTATCCAATTTTTTTATAACAAAACGTTGTTCAAATTTAATTTTTTTTGTATTCTTATGAGAAAATATAATATTAACCTAAAACAAGTTTTAAAAACTTGAGTTTTAACTAGAGAAAACAAACTAATTTTGAATAAAATAAGACATACATTCTTGAGGTTTGGCAGTTACGTAACCCTGCGCTAAACCCCCCCATCCTCTCCCTCAACGGTTCATAACACTGCCGAACCCGCTGTCCAACATTATGAGTGAAGTTGTTGTTTGTCAGTGGGTACGATTTTTAAAGTGGAAGGACAAGTATCCACAATACTGACAAGAATAAAGTGTGTGATGTCAATGATGACGTGGTGAACGAAGTGGATGAAACAAATTTGCGAGAAACATCATCGTTCCACAATCACAAATCTTCCTCTAAGACTTTTACAGGAGATAGCAACAAACAGAATATACAGAATGAGTTTTTGTTGCTGAGTGTTAAAAAAAAGAATAATAAAAATACAGCACAACTCCATTTTGTTATTGAGGGATGTTTTATTGAGGCGCTCACGCTTTAATGGTTACAGATCGTAAACGTTCGGTAGTATGATGATACACCTCATTTAGCTCTCAAATGACACTGAGTCATGCACACGGTGAAGGGTATTGCGCTAGCATCGCTACTTTTTGAACTACACATGAACAGAACTTACTTTGTGGATGGCTCTCGTATATGAAAATGAAAGAATAGTATATTTGTTATCTGGGGGCCCAAAAATGAAAAGCTATCGTGGTCTCAGGCTTATGTCTTAACATTATAGGGGAGGTAGCTTATTGGGGAAAAGTCATTAATATAAGCAGAATTTGCTAAAACATAGAAGATACATTGAAATAATTAAATTCTCTTCCAAGTATACAATTGTTTTCACATTTCATTTACTACTGCCAGTTTTCAGAAGTGAACTGGTCCAGGAAGCTGCCGTGACATGAAGGGTACAGTTGATGACAGTTCGCTCCCTCGGCTCCTCTCTTCTCGGCCTCCTTGTACTCTGAACAGAGTTCTTCATCCTTACTTAGTGATGGGCTGTAAAAAGCTTGCTATTGTAATCTGACTATATTAGTCATTGTAATTATGATTGTGACATCAATAACAATGCGTTTTTTTTGCAAATCATGGCTGTTGTCTCGAAATTGGTTGACATTTCTAATTATCAGACCCCAAAAATCAAAGCTGTCGTTCACATAATTCGAGACAGCCACTAAAGTATTGATAGTTTTAGGATCTTAGACAATTAAAGGATGCCAGCAAAAACTCACCCAGCGGGACTCACTACCCTTTGGGAGCTCTGATATCGTTCAAACCTTTTTCCACCACACTTGGTCAGTTCCCAAAAGTTTTTAAAATTGATGTCTGTATTTTAAGTGTTAAATTCTGCTATAAAAGATCATAATAATCTTATATAATTTTTAATTAAAACATCACCAATGATTTAATTATTTTTATGTGTAGTGGCTTTTGCTGGCAAGATTAGACATACCCTCATAATAAAACTCACAAATAAAAATACTGGTGATGTTTGAATTACTTGTTATGAGGTGAACATATCATAAGTCCCCGACCGTAGCCTGAGCGGGAAGAGGGAGGGGGTCTGAAAGTACCATTTTTAAGTTTTTCCTAAATGTCCTGAAAACTCATCAACTTTTAGTATACAGTACCATACCTTATTAAATTGAAAAATTAAATAAAATTAAATTTACTGTAAGAAAAGTACATAATATATCTATTTTGGTCCAACCATTTACAAGGTAAGCACTAATTTTGTTAATATTTAATCAAATATCCCTTCCATAAAAAAATACATATATATTTGTGTGTAACATATGTGCTCAAGGGGCAACGCCTTTTCACCTAAAGAAAAATAAAAAATTAACATTCATTAAATATTGCCAAAATTTCCAGTAATTTGACACCTCAGTCATAAACATTTGTCCACAGTAAAGATCTTGGTGAGCTCATAAAAAAGTCAGTTTTGAAGAAATTTTTACAAATACAGTATGTGATTAATACAATTTTTTTGTGAGCTCGCCCTCACCTTCATTTTAGACCAATTTTTATGATTGAGGTGACAAATGAATAGATTTTTTTCAATATTTCATGAATGTTGTTGATTTTCCTTTAGGTGAAAAAGCTTTGCCCCCTTGAGCATGTTACACACAAATTTACATGTATTTCTTGTGGGAGGGATATTTGTTAAATGTAATAAAAATAGAATTAATGCTTACCTTACAAATGGTTGGTACACACTTAACCTACCAGCAAAAAAAAGATGAAGCTGGGGTGTACGGCTTAGTCACTGAGCCTAAATACAATGACAAACCTAGCGAAAAAGATTATGACACCGCCTTTGACCACCTTGCAAAAAGTTTTAAAGAAAAGGGTTTCAAACATTTGATTTGTTCTCCCATGGGGTGCATCAGGGATAAGATCAAACTGAAGCATTTTGTTGAGAACCTGAGGAAATTTCAAAATTAAACTGGGGCTACGGTCAATGTTATAACTTACGGCAAATACTGGAATGAGTTACGTGTTGGAATGTCTTTGTTGAATTTTCTAAGACATTAAACAGGCACATACTTAAATATGAAAGTACTCCACAACATCTACCAAACCTTGAAACGAACCTGTCAACCCAACATCTGCCAAACCCGGAATCAATTAACTTGTCAACAGCATCGAACACGTCACTATGGCGAGGCTGGTCCAGTCCTGAGATAAGAAGATGTTCAGTGAGAACAATCTCCTCTACACCGTTGACGCAGAAATCTCCTCCACAAGTCGCTCCGGGAGAGTTATCCTATAGTGATGTGATTAAAAGGCAATCAAGTGCGTGTGTGTCAAGTGAAAAGAGAAGAAGATACCCCAGACGAATAGTGCCTGTTGTAAATTATACTGAAACAGAGCTGCTGAGATGTGTCTCGATTCCATCCAGTGTTGTGAACGACCAAAATCATTTTTTGTTCCAAGACCCCCATCAACCACCCCCTCCCATCAGTCATCCACTGTAACTGAGCCTCCACCACACCAAAGAAATCATTGTAATAATCAGGTTATTATTAAGTTATTCCATCAGAATATTGAACATTTGAAATCCAAAATTGAGTCTTTACAAATAATTCTAGATGAGGCAAGACCTCATATTGTTATTTTATCAGAACATGACATAAAAGAAGAGGAAATTAACCGTCTAAATATTGGCAACTATACAATTGGTTCATATTTTTCGCGTAATCAATCACAAAAGGGCGGAGTAATGCTTTTGTGTAATGAAAATGAAGTAAAACAAACAAAATTTTCAATCCCAAATTCTTTAAAAAATCAACTGCTAGAAGAAAAACAATTTGAATTTTGTGCCAACAAATATTTAATTGGTAATTTCAAATTTATTGTTGTAGCTATTTACAGATCCCCAAAATCAAGTGTTCAAGAATTCTTGGATAGATTAAGTATCCTCATAGAATTTATAAACAAAAAATTTGAGATTGTCATAGTTGCAGGAGACATTAATATAGATGTTTTGAAACATTCCAAAGAGCATACTATGTTAAAAAATACGCTAAAAGGTCATAATATGGAATATTTGGTGAAATTCCCAACTAGAATCTCAAAAACCTCAAAAACTGCAATAGATAATATCATAGTCCCAAAGAACCATAGCAAATTAATGAATGTAATTGGCCTAATAACCTTATTGTCCGATCATGATGGTCAATATTTAGAAATTATACCTCCTAAGCTGAGTAATACAAAAAATAACTATGTGGTCTATGAGAAACGAAATTTTGGCGAAGAAAATATTGATCTGTTTAAAAAATTGCTGTCTAAGGAGTCATGGGTTGACGTATATCTTGCACCAACAGAGGAAAAGTACAACATATTTTTTGAAAGTTTTACATTTCATTTTAATACAGCATTCCCTAACAAAATCGTCACAAAACAAATTTCACAGAAAAATACTTGGATAACAGCTCAACTAAGAGAAGAAAAGGGTGACTTAATTAAACTTGCAAAAGATATAAGGAATAAAAAAATATTTAAGCGTATGGATTTATTGAAAGCAAAGAATTCAAAATATAAGACAAATTTAAATAAGGCCAAAAGGATGTTTTATGACAGTAAAATAAAAAAATCCAAAAATACCAATAAAACAGTTTGGAATATTATTAATTCTGAAGTGGGAAACAAAACCTGTAAAAAACCAAAGAATATTAAATTAATTGAAGGAGGCAAGGTGTACGACAATCCAGTAGATGTAGCCAATATGTTTAATGATTATTTCAGTAGTGCTGTTAGGGATAATTCTGTAGCGTCAAATATATACAGTAACTTAACAGAGAATGATAACACAACAGATCATGATTATTTGCTTTTCAAACCAAAATTTAGATTCAAAGAAATATGTAAAGAAGATATTATAGACATAATTAGTTCTTTTAAAAACAAGATTTCGAGTGGGTATGATGATGTCCCTGTTGTTTTATTAAAAGCAGTAAAAAATGAAATCAGCCAAATTTTGTGCCATCTTGTTAATTCTTCTTTTGTATCCGGATCATTTCCAGAAAAATTTAAAATCTCCAAAATTATCCCTATTTACAAAAGGAATGATGAACAGAGCCCATCAAATTATCGCCCTATTTCAGTTTTACCAACCATTTCAAAAATTTATGAAAAGGCAGCATGCAATCAATTAATATCATTTCTGGATGAAAACAATCTGATAGACAGTGTCCAGCATGGTTTCTGCACTGGAAAATCAGTGATAACAGCAAGTGTTTCTTTTATAGAATCGGTAATTGACTCAATCGATGCTGGAGAACCATGTGTGGGAATCTTTATGGACCTGTCAAAAGCATTTGACAGTGTAAAGCATTCAATTCTATTAGCAAAATTAAAGTCACTCGGAATGAAAAAGTCTTCATTGGATTGGTTCCAATCATATTTAGATAAAAGATTCCAGTTTGTCCAAATTACACACGAGACCAAAAACAATAGAGTAATAAATCAACGATCAAAATTAAAACCAGTCAAATTTGGAGTCCCACAGGGATCTATATTAGGACCACTCCTGTTTGTTTGCTATTTAAAAAATATTTCCCATTCGTTGTTCAATCCATCAAGAACTAATATCTGTCTTTACGCCGATGATTCGAATCTCAAAATTTCACATAGTACAATAGAGCAAATTGAAATTTTATCATTTATTGAATTAGAGAATGTTGTAGATTTCTTCAAAAACCATAATCTTGAATTAAATGTGGGTAAAACAAACTATATATCTTTCAAAACAGCACAATCGGGAATTGCATTAGAACCCATGATTTCAATCGAAAATAACCCAATTGAACTAATCAACACTACCAAATTTTTAGGTCTCACAATTGATAGTCATCTTAATTGGAACGAACATGTAGACAAAATCCTATCTAAAATTAACTCAGGTATATTTGCTCTGAGAAAAATGGCCCATATATGTAGTGAATCCACTTTGAAAATGATTTACTTCTCCTACATTCATTCACATTTATCATTTGGAATAAGTCTTTATGGTGCTACTAGAAAAGAAAATTTAGACAAAATTCTAAAACAACAAAAAAAAGCAATTCGAATTATTAAGAACCTTCAATTTGACACATCTTGCAGAGAACACTTTAGGGCCCTCAAAATTTTAACAGTGTACATTTTTGATACAGTTATGATTTACAAAACAAATAACAGTGGCACTAATAAAATAAACCCAGTAATACATAATTATAACACAAGAAATAAAAATGAAATCATACCCACTCACCATAGACTACAATTTTACACAAAGAAACCGTCATATTCAGGAGGAAAGTTTTTCGGAAGGTTACCCAAGGAATTTAAGAATGAGAAAAACAATTGTAAATTCAAAAGAAAACTTAAAGATTACCTGGTTGACAAATCAATTTATTCATTAGTTGAATACTACAATTTGTAAATAGAAACCAAATGTACATACTAGCATAAGAAACTTAGTTGTAAATATTTTGACACTATTCAAATGTACAAAACTTTACAATTTTTGGATGAATAAAGATGATTTTGAATTTGAATTTTTTATTTGAATTTGGACCAAAATAGACATATTATACACTTTTCTTACAGAAAATTTAATTTTCTTTAATTTTCCGATTTAATAGGGAATAATAAAAGTTTATATTTTTCAAGATATTTAAGAAAAAAATAAAATCCTAAAAATGGTACCCTCAGACCCCCCTCCTTCCTCCCGCTCAAGGGCTACGGGTTGGGACTTTTAATATTCACCTCCTGACAAGTCTAAACAAAGCAGCAAAGTCAAAAATTGTGTTCAAAAAATTTCTCTCTATACCTTTTAGTGTAGGGGCATTTGTAAATATAATTAAGTTCGTGGGATTTTAAAGGAAGCAATTGTATGATTGGTGGCGATAGATAGGTAATAACATGAAGAATCGTGTACTACCGGGTGTTTTGCCTGAAAGTGTGGCCGAGCTGGTGTATGACGTCATACTTCCAAAATGGCCGCTAACGGTGACTTTGATGCCTTTCTAGCGCTATAACTTTTTTATGGTTGATTTTATGAAAATTCTTCAAAGAAGGTTTTTTATTAATAACAAGATAAGGAACAAAAAAGGTTCTTACAAAAATTTTGATATCTCTTACCAATGTTTAAATATAAGTTGATAAAACAAAGTATCCAAGGTATCCCATAATAGTCCCCCCCTAACATTTTCCTATATCTTTTCAAATCTCAATTCTTCACCACCCCCAAACATTATTGGGTCGTTATACCTCATTTTGAGAGGGTACCCAATTTTGGCCGCCATCTTGGATCCGCCATGTTGGATCTAAAATATTTTTTCTAGTATAAAATTGGTGTTGCGACCCATTATTTCGAACTAAATTTTTTCACTGACTACAATGCCGCAATCCATTTTTCAACATATCAATTGGTTCTCAAGATATGAGTACTTTTAATTAATTTATTTTCGACAAATTTAAATATTACAAATTGATAAAATAGCCCCAGAGCCACAAAATAACGTTAGATAGTTACAAATGACCACGATCAGTCATTGCTGAGCAATTTACACTTAAATTTCACAAATGTAAATTTTCTGGCCGCCATCTTGGATCCGCCATTTTGAAATGAGGCAAGTTATTTCAAATATTAAGTTGGTATTGTGACCCATCATTTCAAACTAGTTTTTTACGCCGAATTCAATGCCGCAAACCGTTTTTAGCTATAAAACTTAGTTTTCAAAAAATTCATATTTTTGAGAATATTATTAGTTACATATCAATATCTTAAAAACTAAACACTATAATTAAAAACGGGTTGCGGCATTGAATTCGGCGTAGAAAACTAGTTTGAAATGATGGGTCACAATACCAACTTTATATTTGAAATAACTTACCTCATTTCAAAATGGCGGATCCAAGATGGCGGCCAAACATTTACATTTGTGAAAGTTAAGTGTAAATCGCTCAGCAATGACTGATGGTGGTTATTCGTCACTATCTAGTATTATTTTGTGGCTATGGGCCTATTTTATCAATTTATAATGTTTAAATTGGTTGAAAATAAATTAATTAAAAATGCTCATATCATGAGAACCAATTGAGATATTGAAAAACTGATTGCGGCATTGTAATCAGTGAAAAAAATTAATTCGAAATAATGGGTCACAACACCACTTTTATACTAGAAGAAAATTTTTGGGTCCAACATGGCGGATCCAAGATGGCGGCCAAAATTGGGTACCCTCTCAAAATGAAGTATTAACTACCCAATAATGTTTGGGGGTGGTGTGGAATTGAGATTTGAAAAAAATATAGGAAAAAGTTAGAGGGAAGACTATTATGGGATACCCGGTATACTTTGTTTTATCAACTTATATCTAAACATTGGTAAGAGATATCAAATTTTTAGTAAGAACCTTTTTGTTCCTTATCTTTTTATTAATAAAAAACGTACTGTAAAAATTTTTCATAAAATTAACCGTAAAAAAGTTATAGCGCTATAAAGATATCAATGTCACTGTTGTATATGGCCCTAAACGGTAGTTTTGGGCTGGGCTTGCTTAAAAATTCGCAAGTCGCTTTCTAAAATCGTGTAACGGGATCTGCGGGCTGGGCTGACCGCGACAACCGGGAACTTGCGGATTTGTCCATATTTGGTCTCGTGCAGAATACGGCTTTCTTATTGGTCGCCGTGGGCCGGGCAGGATGTTGGCGGTTGCAATATATACCCCGAAAAATTGGGCGTAGTATTCACTGTCCATAGACCAGCGCACCATCAGTCCGCACGCCCGTTCGTCGTCGTGACGCACCATGCGCCTCGCTACTTTCTGTAAGTCTCGCCAGTTCCTATCCTAGTTAGTCTCCACATTCCCTATAAATGTAATAGTTCCAATCAGTCACTTTGTATCTTAAAAGTAAACTCTAAGTACTTCATTACGAGATTCATGTAATTTTATCATTGGTGTACCTGTGGTACCTAGAGCCAACCTGGTTGTAAAGTAATTGTAACTTGTATCAATTATTGAGTCATAATAAACCGATTATCAACCTCATGTCACTGTGTAATTATTCCATCATCCCCCGGACCACGTTCCCAGAGTAAAAGGTCGTTGGAGTAGCTAGGGGATTCTTCCAATCCCCTGGGCTCCTTGGCCTATACGGGGCATTCACCTGTGAGCAAGGGGGTGTCCCCGTATTTCACATGACCGTTGGCGGCCATTTTGGAAGTATGACGTCATACACCAGCTCGGCCACACTTTCAGACAAAACACCCGGTAGTACACGATTCTACATGCCATTACCTATCTATCGCCACCAATCATACAATTGCTTCTTTCAAAATCCCACGAAATTACATATGCCCCTGAACTATTTTGTTGCCTGGACTATTAATATTTCCATAGCCCTGTCGTCTACTTATTGTTATACATTTGTTGAATTATGTACAAACTTATTATACATTTGTTCAACTGTGTAAAAACTAAAACTAAAAATAACTGATAAATGCTATGGCAGCTCTTTGTTTATGTTGCTTGAATATATTGTGAATTATAAATGAACAACAGCAACTTTATCCATTTTGACCTCTATGTCCAATAAAAACAGCAACAGTGGCACAGTTTAATGTATAATTTCAAGTCAAAATTATATAGGCCTAAGCATATATGTTACTTTGGAATCTGATGAAAAATGTAAATTAATAAAAACTTCAAACAAAACCTGAATAAACAAAAAATAATATTTTTCACGTGATTGAATTTTGTCCACTAATTAAGTAAGGTATACACGAACCTGAATAAAATATGAAGAAGTTGCCCCATTAATCCATTGTGATGTAGGGATGTCTGACTGACCTCACAAATAGTCCTCAGAAGACAAGCTTTGCCGTTCAAGCCGAGCCTTCAACAAAGTCCTTATAGCTAAGAGCTTGTTTCTGCTGTTACATATAGTTTGAATATCTTTTTCACTATAAAGGGCTAAATTTATTATTAATATTATTTTACAAATAAAATACCCCCGTTGCAGCAGACCTGCATACTCAGCGAATTCCAAATACAAAATAATACTTCCATCCATCATAGCGAGATATGACATGTTTTGTAATCTCCATAAGAATAACATGGGAATGAGTATGCAGGTTTGCTGCCGTAAAAATGGAAATTTTGGGGATTTTAGACTAAAATACATTGGATCTCATCTAGATGAAGCCACAAACCAAGTTTTAGCGAATTTCCCCTATAGGGAAGAAGTTACCGTAGGTCTCATGGTAAGAACTAAGCCCAAGACCATCATAACTTTTCTTTTTGAGGTCCCCAGATGCCAAAAACACTATTTGTTCATTTTCATAAATATATATATATATATATATATATATATATATATATATATATCTATATATCTATATATATACAGGGTGTTTCAGGATAAGTGTAAACAAATTCACCAGTCGATTCCTTACACCAAGACAAGAAAAAAATGTTATGTGAACGTGGGTCCGAAAACTAGTTGTTTTGGAGTTACAGCCAAACATTGATTTTTTTCAGTTTTAAGTGTATTTATTGCACTTTTTGGCCTCTAGATTAAACAATTATGAAAATATTTTGATGAAATTTTCACAGTTAGATAGATTATAAAATTCCAAAGAAATATCATTACTTTTCAGTACTGAAATTTTAAATATGGCTTGGTAAAATTTGTTAAAAAATGAAATTTTTACAAAAAATTCAATGCCTCAAAAAATATTTTATTTTTGATTGCTTATGAAATGTTTACAATTAAAGTATTTTGACTGCAACTTTCCCAAAAACTGCGGAATTTCATGGAGAACAAAATAATAACAACTTTTTTATATCTTCGCCTGTGACTTTTTATGTTACTAACCAAAATATTGGAATGTGACAAAAATTAAAAAGTGAATCATCGAAAGACTAGCCAGTCAAACAAATTGCATAGAGCCTGAGGAATTTTTTAGAATGATGATTTTTTATGAAACCTTCCAATAACTGTCGATTGTAAGATTTAACAAATCCAGAATCCCCAAAAATCCAAGCACAAGACCAGCTACAGAAAAATTATTCAAAATGGCAACATTTTCCCTCCACAGGATAGGCCGTGAACACAAACTTACTCCCTTCCTTCTTATTTGTACATTTTATGTTTCTCAACAACGTGGGACTACCACAATATTTTTTGGTTCGTAATGTACTTTATTTTGATTGATTTCTGCATTTAATCAATTACGGCCGCCATCTTGGATCCGCGATATTTTATTAAAGCTGTTAACGTCTGAAGAGAAACTACCTTAATAATTCGATAAAGCCAGTTTTCATTCCGGATTTTGTAAGCAGTAATTGAGAATTATTACTTGATGAATACAATGCTGAAATCAGTTTGAAAAATTGCTTAAGATAAAAATTGAATGTATGCTTGTTGAAAAAGAACAACACAATTGAGTTTAATTTTGTTTAATCATATTCCATTTTCGATGTTTCGTCTTGTATGTATTGTTCCGTTGTTACTGTTTTTAAGTGAGTTGGCAGCACTGTTTCCGTAAGCCACGGAAATCAATCGAAATGAAGTACATTACAAAGCAAAATTATTGTGGAGTCCAACGTTGAGAAACATAACATGTATAAATAAAAGGGAAGGGAGTAAGTATCTGTTCACAGCCCATCCTATGGAGGGAAAATGCCGCCATTTAAATAAGTTTCTGTAGCTGGTCTTGTGCTTGGATTTTTGGGGATTTTCGATTTCTTAAATTTTACAATCGACAGTTCTCGGAAGAATTCATAAAAAAATCATCATACTAAAAAATTCCTCAGGCTCTATGCAATGTTTTTGACTGACTAGTCTTTTGATGATTTACTTTCTAATTTTTGTCATCTTCTTTGTCATTTTCTTGTCTTGGTGTAAGGAATCGACTGGTGAATTTGTTTACACTTATCCTGAAACACCCTGTATATATATATGTGTCTTTATAACTCGCGTAAAAATGGTCCGATCTTGATGAAATTTGGCATGGACATGTAAAGTAGTCATTATTCGGACGAGTTCGTAAACCAGCCCCATTGGACTACCGGAAGGGGGGGTAAAGGGGGGTAAACCCCCCAAAAATGGGGTTTTTGAGTTTTTTACATATAAAAATAAAAATTATCAAATTTTTGTTAGCACCATTGAATTCAGCAGCATTAAAGGATTTATAAAAAAGTAAAATTGTAATTTTTGAAATATGTAAATGTTTAAGGTAATGCTTATATTTTATTATAAATTTATGTGGTATAGAGTACAGTCAACTCCCAAATAACCAGGTTATTGGCCCATTAAAGTGCCAAGGATAATTTAAAATGATAATTGAAAACAAAGGCATTAAATAAATTGAGTAATTCGACCGGCGATTCTCGTTTGTCCCAGACCGTACCCCTTGTCCCTGACCGTATCTATCATGATTTTGTTCTATTCTTGAATGACATGATTTTTTTGGGGTGAGGAAAAAATGTCATCCTCACCCAAAAAAAACATGTCATTCAAGAATAGAATAATTTCCCGGTATGGGCCCGAGGTTGCTGACATGTTAAAAGAGTTGGAAAAATGTATGGAAAAGAACGCCCTAAACTCGAACCATTTGACTTTTCTAAAGAAATGTGAAACGTTTAAATTGATTCCTAAAGGCCTTCAACTAAAGTCTTCTTGTAAAGATAAAAATACTGTACGAATCACTAATGAGGCAAGTTTTAAAATACTTAAAAATCGAATTAACCATGCTAGAATAGCTAAATTAATAACTGGTTCTGAAACTGAACAGATAACAAATAAATTGAAAGAACTAATGAGTGAGGATGATTTGATACTAATTGTAAAGTCCTTCCAATCAAAAGCAAAAAGAATATTTAACGCTAAGAGAAATAACCAGAAATCTAAATTTAATAGTTTGATTGAAGCGCAGAGACGCAATACAGAAGGCAGGGAAACATGTCAAAACATAACGAACTTCAGTTCCATAGATAATGATAAGCGGGTGGTCAACCTGTCCAACAGACCGCTTGATGACGTAGAGCGGCAAGTGTTGATTAAAGGTCTAAACTTTGGCATAGCCCCCACCAGAGTGTCCAATGTAAACATGGTGACCTCTCTCGAACCTGCTGCCACACTGTTGCCTGTCAATATTAAGGATTCGTATCGATGTAACATTAGCAATGTGCTAAAGGAGCCTACTAATATTAAATCAAATTTGAATCTTAATGAAATAAAATGCATTAAGAAACTTGGAAAAGATGACTCATTAATTATTCTACCATCTGATAAGGGAGGTGCCGTAGTTTTAATGGACAAAACTATATATAACGATAAAATCAATGAGATAATAACTGCTGGCCAATATAAACAATTGGACAAGGATCCTACAGTTTCAGTTCAAAATGGAATTAAATTTGAATTAAAAAAGATAAAATCCTATGTTGGAGAACGCCTATATTTCCGTTTAAGCCCTCAATTTAGCAAAGCTCCCCACATGTATGGCCTGCCAAAGCTCCATAAAGAGGGTATCCCTTTAAGGTCTATAGTTAGTTCTATTGGTTCCCCGCACTATGAACTTTCTAGATATATTTTACCAATTTTAAATCCATTATTTGGTAAACGAGATAGCTTCATAAGAAACTCTGAAGATTTTGTGGAAAAATTTTCTTTGTTCCCTCCAACAAGTAATACAGTGATGGTGAGTTTTGATGTCACTAACTTATTTCCTAATGTTCCAATTGAACCTTGCCTCACAATCGTTCGGAAGCTGTTAGAAAATGACAACAACTTAACTGAAAGAACAAAAATCCCTATATCTACCATCATGGAGTTATTGTCTGTTTGTGTCAAATCTAATTACTTTCAGGTAAATAACCATTTTTTGAACAAAATTCAGGCTTGGCAATGGGTGGAGTGTTAAGCCCTATTTTGAGCAATATTTTTATGGACCAATTTGAAATTGATGCCCTCGAATCGTCAGATACTAAGCCTAGGGTGTGGTTACGGTATGTCGATGACATATTTTGCCTATGGGAAGAGCCACTAACAGATCTTGATAAGTTTAAAGACCATCTGAATGACCAGTGTGATTCGATAAATTTCACAGTAGAACTTGAGAAGGAAGGCAAACTCCCCTTTCTAGATGTCCTGGTTCAAAAATCAGATAACAGTTGGCATACTAGTGTTTATAGGAAACCAACATCGACGGGGCAGTATTTGAACTATAAATCAAACCACCCTGCTCATGTTAAGTTAGGCCTGGCAGTAGGGTTAATAAAAAGAGCAAAGTCCATTTGTAGTTCTGACGAACTGTTTAGAAAAGAACTGGAAATTATTAAAATGCATCTAATGAATTCTGGCTATCCCGAAAATATAGGTATTTAAAAAAGCATTAAAACAAGTAAACAAACCCTGTACTGATAATATAACTGATAATGAACCGCCTGTCACGACAGTGTGTATTCCCTATGTTCCGAATGTGTCTGAAAAAATAAGGCGCATTAATTCAAAATACAACATCCGTACAGTTTTCAAATGTGATGAGACAATCCGGAGTCGTTTAACAAGAGTCAAACCTAAAAATGAACAACAAATGTATATGAGGTTCCGTGCTCTCGGAAACGTAGCTACATCGGCCAGACGTCCAGGCCGGCTAATCCGGTTCACAGAACACATTAAAAAAGTAAAAAATAGGGAAGTATACGGATCTAAAATCTGTGAACATGCGGTCAATACAAATCACGAAATTATGTGGTAGGACAGTAAAATTTTGTATAGGGAACCTGACTGGAGGAAGAGGAATCTGGCGGAATCGTTATTTATGGCTATAAATAATGCGCCTTTGTCTCAACCATCTGTAGACATCAGTCCTGTTTATTTAAATCTGGTTCGACAGGAAGTTGAACTCGCACGGGATCGAGCTAGGCTCATTGACATACCACCTGAGATAAGCAGGACTTCCGCCCCCTCCCCTCCAGGAAGTAAGTCGCCAGTCGTGGTTCGTCATTCGGCCCGCGTGCGGGAAAAATTATCCGACTCCACCCTCGAAAAAACGAGACGTTTTTAACGGGTCTCGCGAAACGTCGGGAAAAGACTTTGGGTTCTCGTATTTATGTGTTGTGTGTTTATCCGTGTACTCGTGTTTTTGTTTGTTTTTACTCGTGACAAGAGCCCCGAAGGATAACCTAACTGAGGTGAGTGCTGCCCAACAAAGGAACTGAAATATCATGATTTTGGTTATAAAAAATACAAAAAATTGATATATCATCATATAAAACTATAATCACACACAAAAGCAGACACCCCTATGAGGACATAAAGGTTTTTCATATAACAGGAACGATTGCTTGGAGCTAGACAAACTTTAAGAGATTTTTTGCTTTTTTTAGATTTTTTAGTTTTTTGATTTTTTTTAAAAATACCAAATTTACTAAAGGCTTAATGAGCTGTTTATTGCAATATTGCCCTAAAACTAAATCTATTTACAGCAAAACATATTTATCAAACCACATTAAATATTTTTAATCTTCATTTTTATGTTGGTTACGGTCAGTGACAAAAATTCATGTTCTTTCATGAAAGATGCTGTATCATTGAATATACACACAAGATTTTGCATAACCTTGGCTAATCTATGAATCTTCAAATGTCAATCGATAAAAAAATCAAAAACGTGTTGAAAAAAAAGAAAGAAATTTTCGCAAATGTTTTTCCTAAAAGGGCACGATAAAAAATTTTCACTCACACACACACACACACACACACACACACACACACACACACACACACACATGACTTTTTTTGTTTTTGGGTTTTGTTTTGGGGCGTTTGTCATTTTCAAATGTGATTTTAGGGGGTTTCCCATGCTCCGATTTTTGTAAACTTTGGATATGTTAAAATACACATTTTTCTCAGTAGAATTCTATCAAATAATGTCTTCTTGCAATTTTTTAAGGTCAAATAGTAAATTGACTGGACTATTTGGATTCAAGGGAGATGTGTCCTTGGTATCTTTGGTCCAGTATTTTCTATTGTTTGCTTTTTACAGTTTGCAATTTTGAATAATTCCAATGTTTAAGATTTCCTCCATGCTTAAAGATTTCCCTTTTTTAAATATTGAACTAAATTTGATGTTTTTTGTTACTTTTATTACTTTATAATCTGTGTATTTTTGATTGTTTATCAAAGTCTGAATGAAGGTTAAGTCCAATTATGACACTATTTCATATGCTATGTACCTTTCATGAAATAAAGATATTTTGATTGATTGATTGATTGAGCCGTTGTGACATGTCACATACAGCCCTTACCCAGCTATTCGGCGCATCAACAGCTGGTAGGCAGAGTGGCGAGAGATGTCGCGGAGACTGCGTCGCACCGGGTCAGGCAGGTCCGGGTCTTGGTTCAGGTCAGGCAGCGGAGGTGCAGTGCCGAAGTAGTACAACTGGTCTGGCAGGTTGTAATTGCCCTCAAAGTTCCACGACATCAACACGTCTTGAGTTGCTGGTAAATCCAATGGCACAGCAAATGCTAAAATCAGCTGTTTGGAGAAAATGTTATATGGTTGATGAAGACACTTGACTTAGAAATCCAATGCTTGTGCTTGGCCCTGCTTAACTTTGAACCCCTTTGCAATATTAAAAAGGATTCTTTAACCCTTTGCGATTGCATTGGATATTTGTTGCTATTCCGTAGCGATTGTGCGGCCAGCTCTACTGGCCGCATGCGGACTAGCACGTGGAAATCGGTTTTTTTTCTTCAGCAGTTGTCATTTGCAGTTGTTCATTAATAGTAACATGAATGAAGACTATTTCCCACAACTAATTATTGAAGTGCTTTTGAAGCTCTGCAGCTTTAATACGGGGTGTCCGGAAATTATGGTAAAATATTTTAGAATATGATTTTAGAGGCGAAATTAAGAAAACAAGTTATATAAAACATAGGTTCTAAAGTGCTTTGTTTTGTGTCTGTGTGTGAGAGAAAATTTTTTATCGTGCCCTTTTAGGAAAAACATTTGCGAAAATGTTTTTCTTTTTTTCAAAACGTTTTTGATTTTTTTTATCGAATGACATTTGAAGATTCATAGATTAGCCAAGGTAACACAAAATCTTGTGTGTATATTCAATGATACAGCATCTTTCATGAAAGAACATGAATTTTTGTCACTGACCGTAACCAACATAAAAATGAAGATTAAAAATATTTAAAGTGGTTTGATAAATATGTTTTGCTGTAAATAGATTTAGTTTTAGGGCAATATTGCAATAAACAGCTCATTAAGCCTTTAGTAAATTTGGTATTTCTAAAAAAAATCAAAAAACTAAAAAAATCGAAAAAAGTAAAAAATCTCTTAAAGTTTGTCTAGCTCCAAGCAATCGTTCCTGTTATATGAAAAACCTTTATGTCCTCATAGGGGCGTCTGTTTTTGTGTGTGATTACAGTTTTATATGATGATATATCAATTTTTGTATTTTTTTACAACCAAAATCATGATAGATACGGTCAGGGACAAGGGGTACGGTCTGGGGCAAACGAGAATCGCCGGTCGATTTACTCAATTTATTTAATGCCTTTGTTTTCAATTATCATTTTATATTACCCTTGGCACTTTAATGGGCCAATAACCTGGTTATTTGGGAGTTGACTGTACTCTATACCGCATAAATTTTGTAATAAAATACAAGCATTACCTTAAATATTTACATATTTCAAAAATTACAATTTTACTTTTTTATAAATCCTTTAAGTGTACTGTTATAAGATAAAATTGTCTTTCACTTCAACTGAATAGTGCAATTTACAACGAAATTTATAATGATTGTCACGACCGTACCTCCGTACAATCGATAAGGCTATCGTGGTCGTGACAAAAATGGTTTCGGTCGTGACAAATACGGTCAGTGACATTACAATTATTTGTCCCTGTTCTGGTGGTAGCCCTGTACCTCGTGTTTGAGAAGACAAAGTGGACTTCTAGGTTACCGTAGCAATTAAAATATCATATCAACAAAAATTAACACCATGTCTACTGTAACAAACGACTAGTACGGTCTTGGACATATCAAAATTACCAAAAACACAAACTTACCTTTATCAACCTTGATAAGTTTAAAAACAAGGAAAAATCTCTGGAGCAACGTAAAACACTCCCGTTCACCTCTATCTCTTCAAACCAACTGACTCTATCGCCACCAGGCTCGCCACTGTCGTGTTCCAAAGTTCCAAATTTTGCGGTTACGGTCGGGACTTAAAATCGAGGGACAGACTTATTTTGTCGTAAAACTCATTTCGCAATAAATAAAAATTATTAAATACTCTTTTTTGGTAAGTTTAATAATTAGTGATGATATAAAAAAATAGCATTATTTATTTAAGCACACATAATTGTTCTAAAAATAGCATGAATGTCGAAGAATGGACCCTAGGGACAAGTTATGGTCGTGACATTCGTGACTTTGAAAATACGGAAAAAATACCTAGAACCCATTAACAACCAAATATTTGCAAAATGTTGCCCCCGTCCCAAAAAATATTAAAACACATAATATGATACGAAAAAAAACAGTATCTACGAAATAAGAAGCCAGGGACATTAAAGGGCACGATAAAACATTTTCACTCGTGTCTGCTTGTGTTTTTTGCATATTTAATTATAACTCTCAAACCTCTCAACCTATAAACTTCAAACTTGGTATATAAATGACTACTATCCTGAACTATTTATGTAAGAAGTATCAAATTTCTACTTTTTATCATTTCAAAATGGCGACGGTTTTTAATTTTTGAAGCTAAATAACTGAAAACCCCTAAATTTAAGAAAGATTATGCAAGAGACCAAAAAGCCTTAAAATTTAATCCAATTAAATTCTAATACATAGTCTATGCATTGTATGAGAAATATGTTAAAAAATGTGTCTGTGTGTTAGTGTTTTAAAAAAATAGTTTGACGTGTTTGAAATTTGGATTTCAACAAAAAGGATTGACTGAGGGGTCTACGCAACTTAAAATAAAAGGGTGAGAGTAGCCCAAGAAATAGTAGGAATTAGGAATAATATGCCTCACCTAAAAGAAATATAATGTCATTTAAAACTAGAATAAATACTTACTCCTATAGCACTTCCATAAGGAATTGTAAGATATCTCTTCTGGCGAGACAGTTTCAAAAATTGGTCTTCAAGTGTCATGGTATGAGCAACAGATGAGCAGCAAGCCCTTAAAAGCAAACTTGAATCATTAAATTTATAATTTAATAGGAAATCTTCATAAACGAAGAGTAAATTAAATATGTTTAGTAATGGAGGATAAGTGCCAGTGTATGACGAATACACAAATTAAAATTGTCTAAAAGAATTATATAAAAGAAAAAGAAAAAAAGAAAGAAAATATTTTCTGTTGCATTTATCTTGATAATCACTTTGCAACCGAAAATCACTCTTTGAGTAAAGGCTTTTAATTCCTAATCACCAATTGTCTAGTGGCTAATGGCTTTTCAAACCACTGACTAAATATTAATAATACTAGCAGTTGCCCATGGCTTCGCTCACGATAAAAATTATAACTCCTGCTGCCTAAACAAAGATGGCGCCAAATACTGAATTTATGATTAAACAGATAAGATACAAAAAATAATGATGACTTTAATTGAACTTTAACTACACTTCAATGGACAATTTAAATGAAAGATCATCATTAAATTTTCAAAAATTTGACCCTGCCGAAAAACCCTTGAAACTTTGAATTTTGAGAAAACCATTCTCAGCAGATGCTCACGCCCTAAAGGAACCTCCATGCAAAGTTTCAAGGTTTTAAGACAAGTAGTTGCGATAGGTCAGTGGTATTTGACAAATATAAAGTAGATATACTTTCATGAACCAGAGATGTTTTTAGGAATCTGCTACGAACGCAGGTCTGCTGCGACGGGAGTAATTCTATTGCTGCCCCCCACATTAGGCATTTCTATTTGGCCTCTATACTATATATGTGTTGAGTACGAGAACACCCCTATTAGGCAGGTCTCGTACGGGCCAAGGAGCCCAAGGGATTATATGAATCCCTTAGTCACTCCAACGACCTTTTACTTGGGAATGTGGTTCGAGGGTGTCTGAATAACTAGACAGTGACATGAGGTTAATAAACAGTTTATTGAGAACCAATTAACTTTACAATGGATATGCAAGCCTGAGCTTATACCTCAGGTATTACTGTTACGTTACACGAATTCTTTGTTATTTTAAGGTTGTTACAACATTACTCGTTATGAAAACCCGATATGTTACTACAGGGAGGGTGGAGATAAGTCTACGATAGGAGACTGGCTAAGACTCACAGATAACGGCGGCAATCATTGTACGTCGCGAGCTGCTGATTGAGTACACACACACTGCCCTAAGATAACGAGACAATATCGCGCATCTCTGATCAAGCCCCGGTGTATATGCGACCACCTATATCCGGTGTGATTCCCTCAGCCAATCAGAGGCCAGCTTTCTCGCCCGGACCATATATGGTCAGATCCGCAAACCTCCGACGACCCCGGTTCTCACAACCTAGCGCGTGGATGCAATTCCCGTTACTCAATTTTAGAAAGCTACTTTCGAATTTGAATAAGTTTGCTTTAAATGTTCCCATTAATTTAATAAGCAAATTAGTTCTTTACAACATATGCGAGCAGATTCAGCACCCTGCTGACAAAGCCCCCAAGGGTGTCGCTGCCCACGGCGTATGCCCAATATCGTTAAGTCTGCTCGGATAGTATAGAGTGGCCATGAGGCAGGAATGTAAATACCCTCGTCGTAACAGATCCTAAAGCAGATTTCTCTTTAATGAAAGTATATGTATGCAGGACTAAACATAGAAATTGCCTTGATTTAATGTAAAAAAAATTTTCTACAGTTTTTTAGGTCTATCTTAAAAAAGAAATTAACAAAGCCGTCCCAGCAATTTTTGAAAATGTTCTGTAAACAAAATAAATGGTTTACATTAGGTCTTTCACAAACAGCTGTTATAAGGAAGGAAAGTCTTTTAAGTATCTCTAGTCAGTGATTTTTTATGTTCAATTATTGAGAGATGGTTTGTCATTCTACAATTTTCCTTATTTTTACATCTGTCTAAATATAATTTCATTAATTTATATTCTGCCACAAGAAATATGTGCGGGCTGGTATGTATATTTCGTTCGCCTGGATTGTTAAAATTAAAGATCAAATTTTTTGTCATCCTCATATACATCCCAATCTTAGATGGCACCCAAAATAGAGACAAAAACGAGGAATTTTTTAAAGATTCAAGAAATTAATGTCTTACATAGTGTATAAGTGAATTTTGTGTTATAAGACCACAGCCTATAATTGAAAGGAGGTAGGACCTTCACTTTGCCTGGGTAACAATTTTTAGCCACCGTCTTGGATCCGCCATATTGGATGGGAAATATTTTTCAAATGTAAACATTGTGTTGTGACCAGGCCCAAATTTAGGCATGGGCCACATGGGCCCGGGTCCAGGGCGGCAAATTTCTAGGGGCGGCAAATTTTGAAGGCCAGTTAAAAATTTGCTAAAATAATGTAGAACGTTTCATGCATTGTTTTTGTTTTCTCTCGGATTTATAAACTGATTGTAATAAACCTTTCCACAGAAAATAAGGCTTTATTGAACAAAACTTATCCTAGTAAGACATTACTTCAGAATAAACAAATAACACAAAATATTAAATAAACTGCCAGATGAACAGCTGATGTAAAACAGACTTAAATAAAAACTAAATTCACCACATTCTTCCCCTCTAGTACATTTTGTAGTCATTATACTTGTTGGGGAATTTTTTCTCTCTAATAGACCGACGAGGGTATTCACTCTGAGAATGTTCCGGAGTACTGTGGGTAGATGGGTAGGAATCCTGATCAATAGACGGAGCATTGTGAGTATTTGATAAAGGTGGGTCGGAATCCAGAGCAATAGAGTTTGGTTCTGATGAGGATGGTGTGGTTGTTGATTCTAACTGATGAAAACTGTTTTGCCCATGAGATTCGTCATCTGTTGAATTCAGTTGGTCATTTAGCTGAAGGTTTGTGTCTCCTCTTGGTGCCAGGTGTCTTAAAGAAACAATGGATTCTTTCCCATCTTTGTTACGTATTAGTGAATATTTCGGATTGACTTCAAGCACCTCTACTTCCTCAACCAAAGGATCATACTTGCTGCTTCTAACTTGCTTTTTTAGTAAGACCTTTCCTGAAGCAGTTAGCCATGTAGGGATAGAACTTCCATTGCTTGACCTTCTTTGGTGTTTGAACATCCGTTCATGTGGAGTACAGTTGGTTGCTGTACATAAGAGGGACCTTATACAGTGTAGAGCTTCATCGATAACACTTTCCCACTGAGTTATTTTCATATTTTTTGATTTCAAAGCCAATTGTATTGTATTCCATATCACACCATTGTATCTTTCAACTTGCCCGTTTCCTTTGGGGTTGTATGGGCTGGATCTACTGGTTGCTGCACCCAAATTATGTAAGAAAGATCTAAACTCCTCTGACATGAAACAGGTACCTTGGTCTGAATGTACAAACGATGGGGTTCCAAAAATACTGAAAAGTTTGTAAAGGTGTTTAATCACGGTTCGGGCTGTCATGTCAGGGCAAGGAAATGCAAAAGGGTAGCGTGAATATTCATCAACAATAGTTAAAATATAAGAATTATTTGTTACTGAAGGAATTGGTCCCTTGAAGTCTATGTTCAACCTTTCAAAAGGGGCCATGGCTTTAATTAGGTGTCCTGTACTTTTCAAAAACTTCGGCTTTATTTCTGCACACACAGGACAGGCAGCAGTCATTTTTCTTACATCTTCAACTGAGTAGGGGAGATTGTGAGTTCGAACCCAGTGTGACATGTGAGTCACACCTGGATGACATAATGATTGATGCAAATCAAACAAGCTCTGCTTTGTTACAGAACTACAGAGTCGAGTAAAGGCATCAGCAACCGTATTTTGACTTCCAGGTCTGTATATAATATCAAAACTGAAACATGACAGTTCGAGTCGCCATCGCTGGAGCTTCTCATTTTTTATTTTACTGCTGTGTTTCTGTTCAAACACAAAAGACACTGATCTTTGATCCGTCACAATTGTGAAATGTCGACCGATAAGGAAGTGCCTCCATTTTCTGACTGCTTCTACGATAGCTGCAGCTTCTTTTTCTATTATTGAGTGTTTCTTCTCACTCTCTGATAGAGATCTTGAAAAAAATGCAACTGGACGGCCCGATTGACTGAGAGTGGCTGCAAGCGCATTTTCTGATGCGTCGGTTTCAATGACGAAAGGAACAGAATCCTCAATACTACTTACTGCAGAGTGGGCTATCTCGTGTTTGAGTTTTTCATAGTCAGCAACAACTTCCGGAGGGATTGGGAATGTTTTACACTTAACTAATCTGTGTACCTTTTCAGAAAAACGAGGAACCCATCTTGAGTAGTGGGCAAGCATCCCAACTGCTCTACGCAGCAGATCAGGATTGTTAGGAACTGGCAAATTGAGCAGAGGTTCAAGTCTCTCTGGATCTGGTTTTGATGGTATTGTTCTCAATGAGATATCCTAAGAGTTTTATTGAACTTTTGGAGAAGGAGCATTTTTCTTGGTTCAGGGTCAATCCGTACTTTTTAGCCACTGCAATAAACCTTTTGAGATTTGCATCGTGCTCCTCTTGATTTCTCCCACAAACTGTCAAATCATCAAGATAGGCAAAAACCCCGGTGAGATTTTCACTGCTGATTATATTGTTAATCACACGCTGGAAACATGCAACTCCATTTGTGACTCCAAATGGGATTCTGTTAAAATGATAAAGTTTTCCTCCAGCTTCAAAACCTGTGTATTTCTTTTCATTTTCACGAATGGGGATTTGGTGATAAGCACTTCATAGGTCAATAGTGCTAAAGACCTGGTACTGGGAAACCTTAGCGACAAGATCATCTATATTAGGCAGAGGATAAGCATCCAGATTAGTGAACCGGTTAATTGTCTGAGAATAATCGATTACTAAACGTCTTTTATAATTCTCATTTTTAGTTATCAAAACTTGTGCCCTCCACGGAGAATTGCTTTCTTCAATGATGCCTTCAGAGATGAGTTTATTAATTTCACTTTCAATGAATTTGCTTTCATCAACAGAAAACCTGCGGGATTTTGTCTTTATTGGATGACAATCTGACGAAAGATTAGCAAATAGTTCTGGAGGATCAACTGATGCTGTAGGCAAACTACATGGACCCAAAGCTAATGGAGGTTTGGCACCACCAAATGATATACTTATATTAGAGTGTTTTGAGAGTATGTCATGACCGATTATCATATCTGCACAAAGATTCGGCAAAACGGAAACTTTAGACTTCAAGTGGTTATGCCCTAATAGCTCTATATTAACAAAACAGTGCCCGCAGATGCGAGATTGTAAATCAACTGATGCCATTGAAATTTGGCCACCACCTGGAACTACTCCAAATCCTACTTTATCGACAAAGTTCTTATTGATGAAGGTTTCAGAACTGCCAGTGTCAATTAGAGCATCAGCAGAGATATTGTTAACTTTAACCTTAACAACAGACCTAGATAAACATTGCGGGGCAGCAGCCAGCAGTCCTGACTCTGATTGTGTATTCATTGCTGAAAGTGCTTTATTAGTGGGTTTACCTGATTTAGTTGTGCGACGACAAACAATGGAAAAATGACCTTTTATCCCACAGCTGCGACATTCAGCATCCTTGGCTGGACATACGCTTCGTTGGTGGTTTGTTTCTCCCACAGAAATAGCACTTTACTGTCTCTGAGGCTGCAAGGGTGAACTCTCTAGAAGGCTCTTCTTGCTTCGTTTCATTTTTTGTAGTACTGTTGACAAAATTATCCTGATGTGCTTGTAAATAGATTTCTGAATGTTTTTGGGCAGATTCTAGAGCCCTAGCTTGACTCACTGCATCCTCCAGTTTTAGAATGTTATTCTCAAGTAACCGCTGTCGTATTTGAGGAGATAGCAAACCAGTGATGAATGAATCACGTATACAACAATTTTTATGTTCTTCAGCTGTAACAGCTTGAAAATTGCATTCTTTACTTAATTGTTTTAATTTTTGTATGAATTGATCTATAGATTCTCCTGGTTGTTGTTTACAAGTAGCAAGTACATGTCTGGAATATACTTCGTTCTGGGATTTTACATAAATCGATTGCAGTGATTTAATTGCTTCTTCATATGTTTGACTTTCTGATATCAAATCATAAACATTAAAACCAATATGATTGATTAGAAGTTTCAGCTTTTCTCCATCATCTAACTTCTCGACTGATGATAAAAAATTCTCAAAAGTCTTTAACCAATGTTTGAATTCATAACTTGCCTTTGGAGTGTTTGGTTCACAATCAAATCTGTCAGGTCTCAAGAGTTTGTCCATTATGTGTTTGGACGATAGTTACACACTTTCAAATTGATGATATTTTATATTACTGCTTGATAAGAATGATTATGAACATAATGTTCAATAAATTGTAATAAACCTTTCCACAGAAAATAAGGCTTTATTGAACAAAACTTATCCTAGTAAGACATTACTTCAGAATAAACAAATAACACAAAATATTAAATAAACTGCCAGATGAACAGCTGATGTAAAACAGACTTAAATAAAAACTAAATTCACCACACTGATATTAATTATAAAAAGTCCGGTGAGAAGTTTGTTAGTACATTAGATAATTTTTCATACCAGACTACACTAATTACTTTGCGTAGTGCCACGGTGCATCACTGCTTGGAAGGGCGGCGTGTACTCAAGGCGAGTGGGGTGCGAAAGCTTATTTTTTTAGCCTGGGCGTTGGTTGGGGCGGAGTCATTATTCGGAGTATTGGTGGAATTAGATCATAAGAAGGAGGGGACAGGGAGGGGGGCAACTTGTTTGTTATTTGCAAAAAGAATTGCGAAATGACGGCCGCGTAATGTCGTCCGAGAGTTTTACTGACAGTTTTACTGCTGAGAGATTTAACGCAGTTGCAATACAGTATCACCAAGAGATTTAACAAGTACGTCCACTCGGTCCACTATGATACAACCGAGATTACCGGCTACGATACAACCGTTAGATTTTTATTGCCGCGAAATGACCTTAGGAATTTTGCCGATCGCTAAAAATTCTAAAGATTTGTTTTGTTTTGTGATTTGACCAACATTCGTTGGCTGCAGTAATCGAGGTATTTGTCTCAAAATGCGATCGAGATTTTTCACATGCAACACAACTAACCTGGTTTGACGACCGCTATAGAACCGACCGATTTAACGGCCACTATACGAGTAAGAGCGTTTTAAAACAACCCATGTTTGCTGGCCACGATACAGCCTAAACATGAGCTGATATTTCCTTAATATGACCGGAAAAATTTGCCAGTAGCTGCAAATCCAAAGCAGGTTGTTTACCAGATTCCACATATATTTTTTCGACTTTTTTCTTACACCTCCCAACTGTTTCAAAAAGATTCACGATCATTGAAATCAGTCATGATGGAAATTGATTAAAAGAGCGACAGATTGTCGGCCACGAAACGATCGAGATACATGCGTGCCAACCGCTGTAAAAACGACCGATTTTTCGGCCACGACATGGCCAATCTATGCGACGGCCGCGAAAAGATCGAGGAGCGAGAGACTTGTCGGCCGCAAGTGACCAAGAGATCTGCCAGTGGCTATACAAACAGGCAATTTTCCGGCCGCAAAACTACCAAGAGATTTGCCGGCCGCGGTGATTCCAACGATGAAAATGGCTATATTTAGTTTCGTTTTAATTCAAGTATCGTAATTCCCGGCCAAATGTTTAAATTCGGGTAACTAATTGCTAACAAATGTTCAAAGTCGGGTAACTAATTCCCGACCTTTAGCGAAGTTTTGCTATAGGAAAGAAGCTAACCGAGAGAATCTCGACGAAACGGCCGAGATAAAAAGAAGGCGATAATGAAGCTTTGGTAATGAAGCTCCGAACTGGCCACAAACTAAATACATTTTTCAGTCTTGTGACGAATCAATTTATTCTGTGAGGCCTTTTGCCAGCTGGCATCAGCAGACCTATATATAAACACAAATATTAGTGCGTTTTTAATGTAAACAAAATTCAGGTTTAGCTAATAAATTATAATCCCAAATTATGGGGTGGAACTCCGTGGTAGTATCCCCCCCACGGAATTACGCCTATGATTAGGTCTGGAAAATTGTCATGTTTGGGAGAAGGGGCGGCAAAATGCTTTGGGCCCATGGGCGGCAAAATCGTAAATCCGGCCCTGGTTGTGACCCATTATTTCAAACTAGGTTTTCACACTGATTGCTGTTTTTAAAAATCTTTATTAGTTTTCAAGATATGCCTAATCAAAGAATTTCTCTATACAATCCTTAGGGGTGCTTCAAGCTTTGAATATTTCTTAGGATTATATTTCTTATATCCCCGGTTCTAATCAGCGTATTAGGTCATTTGAGTCTTAAATCACTCATTATTATAAAGGTATTAATTAAAGGAACTGTTAATTTGAATGCCCATCCCCCCCAAGCCTCATGGCGCCCTCCCCCCCAAATTTGGCTTACCAATCCCCCCCCAAAATTTGACATACCTCCTCCCAATTTTTTATACCACACCCCCCCTCTCTTCGTTATCAGCTATAATCTGTACTAATACGAAACATAATTCCAATAGACCCAATCAGTAATCATCCAGAGAATTTGTGGTGTTTAAAATAAACAGAGGTAATTGTATTTCTTCACTTAAAATTTTGGATGAGATCGGGATGGGATCTTACTTTCCTAACTAACAAATTGTTTATCTAATTATTTATTGGAGGGCGGGGGCAGTTACTCATCGAGTATGAGCCGAGTGTACACGCGACTTTTTGCCATTAGTTACTCCCGCCGTATACTTATGATAGGTACATGCGATATAATTTTAGGTTAATTTTTTTGCACAGTTAATTAATATTTAATATATGTTATCTGCCATCAGTAAATCCTCATTTCTTCATGGAATTAAAGATTTTATTTGAGTTATTAAGAATAGTAAATTTATATCACCTTATTCCTTATAAGGAGAGTTTGTAAAACGTTTTGTTAATTTATTTCTATCTTTTTTTAATTGTATATTTGCTCTTAGTCCAAGAATACCTTAAAGTTGAATTACCTAAAAATATTACATCGTGTTTAATTTGTAGACCAATAATAATAATTTTTAACATATCATTTATGTAGAAATGCAATGCCAGTTATATTCTTATCTTTAAAAACTCTACTCAAAAGAAGCTCGAAACTTGCGAGTTTTTTAACTTTGCTCGACTCGACTTCGAAATTCACTACTCACTCACCTCTATTCTTTACTTAATGTAATATATACTCTTTCTGTTATTCTTTATGTAGTGAATAACACACATTTATGATTTATTCTATGAAATAACTTATAATAATAATAATGAATTTAAGTGAAAAACGTAGTTAGTAATAAAAGGGCTACTATGGGCAAAATAATATATAATAAAGCAACTTGGTATGTCCAAAGTAAAAAATAAAACTAAATTTGAGTTTTACACATTCAACTTTCAATGTATTGGAGAATAGTTCACTAAAATATCTGAGAAAAAATATGATCAAAATTTTAAAACTGTACGTTAACACTGCACGTTGACATTGCACAATCGCACCGTGCAGCCAGCACGTCCTTATTGATTCGTTCTTCGTACATTGTAAATAAGAATTTTGTTGTTTATACCAATTTAAATAGAATAGAAATCATGTTGTTTTAATGATTTGATGATGAAATAAGTAGTACACTAAGTATGTTTTAACTGCACAGCTTGAAAAAAAATCCTTAAAAATCCCCCCCAAAGTTTCTTATGACGCATTTGGCGTCATTGCCCCCCCCCTGTAGGCACCCCTGGTTGGAAGGAGACTGAGTTATAATACATAATTTAAAATAAAACTTGCTTTTTCTGGAATTTATTTTTGTTAAAAATTAAAGGCCTCAGGTAGAAACGGCGTCAAGGTGCCACCCCGGCAAGCAGCCACTCCGTCAGATTGCCACCTTTTTAACCCAGTTTTGAGGTGGCGGGTTGACATGTGTCGTTCACGTCAGATGACCACCTTTTAAGTGGTGGGGATAGATGGGGTGGTTACTTGACGCAGTCATTATGGTTGACGATCTGTCATGTGTAAAGGCGTCCAATTGCCACCTCGGAATACAGAGAGTGACCAAATCATAATATTTACACAATAATTCCTTATTGTGTTGCAACCCTATACACGTTTCTTTTTTGACAGTACTGGAATTTGTAGAAACAGTATCTATAAAATATGTATTGGTATTGGTATTTGGTATTTGATACAGATCTCTGGAATATCCCAGCTAATGTATCATTGAATGGGAGAGGGAGGGAGATTAGGAGAAGAGTGATGTAGGACCTAGTAAGTCCATACATCAGGGAGAGGATGGGGTGAGAAAGGTATATTGTGCTGGTTCAGAAGAGGTTGATCCTTGAGTTTTCTGTCTGCTCAAACCCTTCATCACGCCCTAGAACAGATGTTAGTTTCTTTTCTTTTTTTTCACCCTTTGAGGTGTTGTTAGTCATGCACCAAACAGTGGCCCATTGTTAGTTGGTCCCACATTGAGCAACCTGTTTTTTTTTTTTTTTTTTTTTTTTTTTTTGAAGCCAAGCAATTGTGCAAGCGTGTGGGCATGCATTGGTGTTGTTCAGTGTTTGGGTTTGTGGGTTTGTTGGGTGTGTGTAGGTCAGTGTATGTGTTTTGTTGTTTGTCAGTTTGGAGTTGATCTTCCCGCTCCCGACACTGATCGTCCCGACACTGAGAATTCGTTTTTGAGGAACTTGCAGAGTGCATGTTTTTGATAGTGAAAGAAGTTGATAGAGAGGAATGTTAGTTTTGAGTTTTGCCCAAAGACCACGGAAAGGTGACATAAGAGTTGTTTCCCGTTTCCTGCATGCCTTATATTTACAATACTTATGGTATGTGTGTAGTGTAGTGCTCTGTTTTGTATGTCCTCCGTGTCAAGGCAACCCCCTGTGTCAAGGCAGCTTCTTGCATCAAGGCATCTTCCTATACTGGGAGGGCTGGTGTCAGGCTTGAGTACATGCCCGCCGAGGTCCTGCTTGTGACCCATCCTCCTCTCGGTAGCGGTACATGAAACAGAGAAAACAGGCATTATACATTTGTATGTATAAATCACTGCCAAAACGTCCAGCCAACCAATCAATTATTCAATTAACCAGTTGATCCACTAGACGCTTGGCAGTGAAGTGTGCAGCCATTAGCTAGACACCTGGCTGTGCAATGGTGCCATACCCACCCCCGGATGAGCGCGCCACCGCTCGGGCCCTACTGCACTGAGGGGCAAACAGTATCTATAAAATATGTATACTAAAAAAATTTAAAATTATTAAATTTATTTATGTTTATGCAATAAACAATGTTTATCCTATACTCTTATACGAGCAGTGTTATCTTGTATGTATGTATGCTTGCTTGCTTGCACAACGATCTCAAAAACGGCTCCGAGGATTTTCTTTAAAGTCTGGAAATAAGTAATTTTTGACTCAAAAACGTCTTTTATGCAGATTACTTGGCCAGAGAAAATCTAATATCGTAATAAATCAAATTTTAAAGTTGTAAAATTTTAACATTGGCCTTATGGGTTGCCGTGATAGCAACGAAAATAAACAAGGAAAGTGTAAACAAATGAAGTAATCATAACAGCTGTTTGGAATCTACAGCTATTAAGGGAAAATACAGCAAGTGGGATGAAGAGTGCATGGAGCAATAAAAAAGGTTTCTATTTATCAATTTTATGACATTGGAATATATTATAGTAACTGGATGAACTGGTAAACATGAAATAACACCGAGCAAGGCTCGGTCCACCAGGTACTTTATTTATGAAATAATTAATGTTTATGCCATTGGCGTAAACACGACAAAAAAATTAATATTCAGGGTCATAATTAGAGATTGCCTGCTGGACGAAATCCAACCATAAAATATTTTTATTGTAATTATACATAACTGGTAATCATGAAATACTACCATGCAATGTTCGCCCCACCATGTACTAATAATGAGTTTATTACTTGATAAAATAGAAGCCAAGAATGATTGGAAATATATTTTATGTTAATGGTTTTATCATTGATTTCGTATCATTTTACAAGATTTCGTCAGGCAGAGGAAGGTTGTAAAGGTTCTCCTTATCTACATAGAAGAAAACGGGGCAGGGTGGTGATCTGTCGGGGTGGCTTCTTGATGCGTCCGTATGAGGTGGCAGTCTGTAACATACACAATCGACTACCTGCCACCTCGGGCTAAAAAGGTGGCGACTTTACGGGATGGCACCTTGACGCAAGCCTACAAGGTGGCGATCAGACGTGTAGACTAACGACAACCCGCCACCTCATTATGGCAGAAAGGTGTCAATTTGACGGGGTGACACCTTGATGGCATTGGTTGTATGTTTATTAGGTGGCGACAGGGCCGCCGAGAGGCCATATCAGCCTAGTCTAAAAACTTGGGGCCTGGGCTCCAAAGCGGCCCGGGATGAGCAGATTTATTTATTTTTTTAAATTTGCATTAAAATATATTGAGAACAACTTAAATACGTTATGATGAAATAATCCACGAAGGTGAACAATAAGGCAGCACATAGCACATAGCACATAAACGAAATTAGTCCCCACATAATCCACATTGGCTTGTGCGTGGGTGACGAGTTCTTTATGAGGAAATGAGTGCATTCTTAGAGTTACATTAGAGAGAAATTACATTAAATACGGATAAAAATTGGTAAGTTATAAATAGGCCTAATATGAAAAAAGGGACAGTGACAGACAAACGTTAATTTGTTTTATAATAAGAGGTGAAGGTAAAAAATAAAAATAGAAAGAAATAATCATAATATAAGCAATCCTAAAATAACCACAAGATACGTTGGAGGCGTCATTAGAGTTATAGTTAAAATTAAAATTAAAGCAGAATAATAAACGGTACTTAATGAAAAAAATTTATATATTCTATTATTTTAGAGGCGAACAGTAAGAAATGAAGCAAGGACGGTTTGACAAGTAAATTAGTTGTATATGTTAATGTTAAGCGTCTGTAGTAGATATATAGTTAAGTAGAGGCCAAAGTAGAGGGTACAGTCCAAGGAACAGCCAGGAGGGATGCTGAGTAGTCGTGTCCGACCTCTAACAGCCAGGCAGTGACGTGCTTTTTATACACCGCCAACGTAACCTGCGGGTTTATTAAATCAATAGGAATTCTTCTAACTAATAAGTTTGCTGCATAAATGGCATTTGTAAAGTTAATAGATTTTATAACTCTTGGAATCCGCAGGCCGAGCTGGACAGCGCTCCTCGTCGCGTAATCATGTTCGGTTGGTGTTAAGACCAAGTCCCCATGCGAAAAGGTGTAGACCAGAATAGATTTGATATACAATTGTCTTAGAGAAAGTAGACCTGATTCTTTAAATAATAAGGAAGGGGAGAAGCGTCTGTTCTTTTTCATAGCTGCCTTAATAATTGATTTTTGGACTACAGAGAGAGGTTCAATAATATTTTGGAAGGAATTTCCCCACACCAAAATTCCATACTGCAGCAATGATTGCGCATGGGTGTAATACACTATTTTAGTTTCATCAAGTGATAAAAATTTATTAAGTTGATAAAAAACAAATATTAGTTTTCTAAGTTTTGCTTTTAACATTGCAACGTGTCTATCCCACCTTAGCTTTGAATCAATTGTAATACCCAAATATTTGTACTGATCTACCCTTTCCACTGCGGGACAACCACAAGAGGCCCCGGCCAAACCACCGCACGAGTGCACGACAAGGTTAAGATCTGCGGGCGGCTCACCCGCGGGGGCGCAGCGCGATGGGCATACACTTTGTTTTTGAGAGATTCATTGTTAAAATGTTTTGGTCAAACCAACTTTTGATAATGGTGAGTTCCCTAGTAGCAATTCTAAAAACATCGTCCCACCTACTTCCCTCAAATACCACCAGCGTGTCATCAGCAAAAAGTTGTATTTTTCCAGTTATATTTAAATGTTTCAGGTTATTTATGTATATTAAAAACAGTACAGGTCCAAGAGTGCTGCCTTGAACAACACCATAATCAACCATCCTTGGGTCACTTACAATTTTGTTTAAAGATACAATCTGTTTGCGGTCCGTTAAATAACTTTTAAACCAGCTAAGTGCCATGCCGCACACCCCAATGCATTCTAACTTGGAAAAAAGAATATTCCTGTCGATTGAGTCGAATGCTTTGGCAAGATCAATAAATACCAATAAAGTTTTCTTTGATTTGTTAATATTTGCCATCAGAACGTTAGAGAAGGTAAAAAGAGCATCAGCAGTATTTTTATCCCTCCTGAAACCAAATTGAGAATTTGAAATAAGGTCGTTGTGCTCTAGAAATTCTTGAAGTTGATATTTAACACATTTCTCAAGAACCTTAGACAGTACACTGAGCAGAGAGATTGGCCTGTAATTGTTCATATCAGATTTACTTTTAGCTTTATGAATAGGGATGACTTTAGCAGTTTTAAATTTGTTTGGAAAAACTCCAGTAGTAATACTAAGATTAATTATATATGTTTAACCGGCAAAAGCAAACAGTCAATGTGCTTTTTTAAGAATATTACACTAAATTCATCAACCCTCGGGGCGGAGCCGCCACGCATCTCCTGTACGCACCTCACTATCTGACTATCAGAGACCGGCTCCAACCGAAACTCGAGATCGACTCTGTGCGCGGCGTCGTCAACCACCGGCGGACCGGAAGGAGGCGGCAAACTCTGTGCCAGATTTTGTCCAACTTTAGAGAAGAAATCATTAAACGAGTTTGCTACACCACGGACCTCCTCTTCATCGGGACGAGAACCGCCCAAGAAATGCTTAATAGGAAAACTATTTATGTTCGTTTTAAGGCCACTACACTCTTTAATTGTACGCCAAAACAATTTTGGATTGCCAGACGCTTTCAAAATTTGTTCTTTGTAGTATAAAAATTTTGCCTTTTTTATTTTTTTAAATAGATCATTTCTAAAAGAGTGAAAATAAGTTTTTAAATTGTCATTAAAAGGTCGTTTTTTCAAAAGTTTACTTAATTTATCACGTTTTCTAATGCCATGAATTAAATCTAACGAAATCCAAGGTTTTTTTTTCTTATATCGAGTAGAAAACTTCTTATTGCAGACAGAGTTTAATTTTATGCTATCAAATATATTGAAAAATATATCACAACTCGTGTTTGGATCAAGTTCAGACAAAACCTGATTCCAATTCTGGCTCATTAACCCCTCACCGACTGCCCTAAAGTCCAAGTAAGTGCGAGTATCGTTATCACAAGTTGTGTCGATTCTTTGGCCCAGGTCAAATTTCGCAATTACTGCGTAATGATCGGTCGTGTCGGTATGTAAGACCCCTGTAGTAATCGTGCTGAAGTCATTATGTTTTACAAATATGTGGTCAAGACATGTCTTTGAGTAAGCTGTAACTCTCGTAGGTTTATCAATCCCCTCAATAAATCCTGCCTCGTAAAGTATGTTCAAGTAAGCGTGTTTGTCCTCGTTAGGTTGGTAATTACAGTCAGTAAGTCGATACTTATGTCCCCAAGGAAAATATAAGTGGTCTTGCTTTTTATGATCGAGTAAAAGTATTGTAAGTCAGAGAGGAAAAGCCCAAAGTCCATGGACGGGCTTCTGTATACGGCCAGACAGGAAAATTTGGCTCCATTAACACTAAATTCCAACTGTAGACCAGTGGCCTCCCCTAATCTTATCTCTTTACTTGTTCCGTTAACACGTTGAGTGCGGCATGACGCAGCGTATGCGTCACCATGCAGTGCTCGGCTTATGGGTTCAGTGTGAGCTCAGCTCTTGACGGACGTGGATTATACGCTGTTCGCTCCTCGTATACATACCACGTGTTAGTCGGGTGGCGTCAGTTTTCCGGGCCGTTCGTTTTTTGTATATATATGTATGTACATATAAGTTATATGTATATATATATGAAGTATAATTTTTTATATAAATAACAAGTTTTAATTTTCTTATTTTATACCTTCTTAGTTTCTAAAAATATGACTATTTTGCATTTGAGAAGTTTAGTAATAACTATATGCGATCTTGAAAATGTTGATCAACATTTTTCATTTTTGTATTTTTTAATTGTAATATTAGTTTTTCTACTGAATAAAAGTTTGAAAACAACTTTTGTGGTTTATTATTGAGTAAACCAATGATTTCATGGTGATTATTCAAGAGTATTACGTCAGAGGGGGTCAGCGACCTACTCTCAGGAGCACATGACGCACAAGTTGCGTCACGGAAATGACGTCATCGCAAAACCGGAAATATCGGGTCTGATGATTTTTTTTTGCTGTTATTAGTGTTTTGGCAACCTTTTTTGATAAGTTTTTGCAAAAAAGTGTATCCGCATTTTTGAAGACCCAAGCACTTATTTTGCCGCAGCCAACGTGTTAAGTTGAATTCTGGAGTATATAACAACGCCGTCATTGCGGTTCCAATAACAAGTTGTGTAAAATAAATCATATCCATCAATTGATTCCAAAAATTTATTTTCATCTAACCACGCTTCGGTGAAAATAACAATTTCAAATTTTATGTCTAAACTTTCAAGTAATATTAGAACACTATCAAAATTCTTGTAATAGCTACGGATATTAAAGTGTATTAGCTTAAGATTATTAACTTCCTCCTTAAAAAATATTCCTAAATTTGAGAGATCGCTTATTTCCTCACATTGAATATGTCTGTAACTGTCAAGTTCTTGTCCTAAGTCGGTTTGGTCCATGTCCAGTAGATGTGCCGTCGCGTCATCGTGCCGTTCGCCAGGATGAGTATGTTAGAAAATGTCAAGCACTTTAAGTAAAAAAGGAGCAAAAAGAGAAAGCAACTAGTAATTATCAGTGGCGTAACTAACGCCAATGCAACCAATGCGGTGCATTGGGGCGCAGGCCTTCTGGGGGCGCAGGCTTTAGGGGGGCACAAACACTGATATTCTGGAAAATTTTTAGCAAAAAAATATGTTGAAGCAAAACTCCTTGTAGCTTACCGAAAATAAATGTAAAAAAATATTCTTGGTACTTTATTCCGTTACTGTCACAAAAGAATGCTGGTGACTATTTTGTTTACTATTATTTAATTTTACTTTCAATTAATTTTTTGAATAATATTTTTTTAAATAATTAATTAACTTAAAAATTACCGTACAAAATAAATTATATTTCTTTGAATAATCTTTCCCTAATTGGATAGAGCTTGTACAATGTCGTGTGTAGTGAAATAGTATCCAGGAAGTGAAGAAGTACGGAAAATGTCGTTAGTTTCGTTGGAGGTCGTGGGGGGGAGAATGAGTCTACGAATAGGGGCGTACCGGGAATACTTGC
Source organism: Flexamia atlantica (assembly GCA_035578135.1). Lineage (NCBI taxonomy): Eukaryota > Metazoa > Arthropoda > Insecta > Hemiptera > Cicadellidae > Flexamia > Flexamia atlantica. The sequence goes on along the minus strand of JAQJVK010000005.1, from coordinate 49,800,116 downwards.
ATTGGGGCGCAGTCAGACTAGTTACGCCACTGGTAATTATTTAGTTAACTTTAAACGAATATAAAAGCCAAAAATACGTATCTTTAGGTGGTTTTACATGATTATACTACAATATTAACAAACTGTATATTATTTAATGGGGTAAAAAGTTATGCGATCTTTCGTAACTATTAATACTATTATTTAAAAAGAACTGAAAGTAATGATTGCTGTTATATATTTCAATAATTTATAAATAACCACTTTGATTTAAACAGTTTACTTGAGTCAGTCACCTGTGTAATTTATACAGCCACATAATTTGCCAGTTAGTATTAATATTAAAGCTTGTAACATGTTGCATTTAACACAGATGGTTAGAAAAAACAATTGTACGCATTGATGAAAAAACGATGTGAAAAAACGTAAGAGTAACTTTATGAGTGGAGCGAAGTTAATGGGAAAGAGAAGAATGACTGGAAAATCCAATAGTGTGGGATTACTGATAGTAGTAGTGTTAAATCAGAGTAGACTGTTTTCTAAATCTGACCGACCATTCAGCCTCAATTGGTTTGGATTTTTGTAGTTCTTATATGCATGATGTTTCAACTCTATAGACCGCCAAAAAACATGAGTTTAGAGATCTAATTTTAGAAAATTTTCCCCTGAACCCCCCTTTTGCTGGGGAATATTCCATACCATCCCACCCCCCGGAGGGCCCGGCTTTGACTCTCGGCGGCTCTGGGTGGCGATCTGACGCTATGGCTAGGTGGCGATTTGACGGGGTGGCAACTAGATGTCTACCCCCTCAGGTTTTACATTAGATAAAATGTTCGTTCTGGACTTAAATTACTCGGCAAATAATTGGCCTTCATACGACCTTTTGTCAAATAGAATCAGACAAACTTTAGGTGAGTTATGATCATTCCTTGAATGTAAAATGTATTTGTATACAAAATTCCTGTTAAATTAAGGCTTATAACTTGCACCTAACTCAACCAACTTCAATTATCAATAGTTACAAATTAAAGCCAAAAATATTGTGAATAATTTAAGGTCATAGCAAATCTCAATCCTCTATTAGAATGAGTGATAAATGTCTAACTACCTAAACTAAAAATTGCAAATAAATAAATTTTATATTGAATGAAGGATCATAAACTCGCCTGAAATTTCGTCTGATTTTGATTTTCAAAAGCTTGTTAGAAGGCCAATTATTTGCCGAGAAATTTAAGACCAGAAGGAATATTTTATCTAATGTAAAACAAGAGATATTTCATTTTGAACAAAAATAAATTTTAGAAAAATTAAGTTTTATGTTAATTAAATTATGAATGATAACTCAGTCCCTTTCCAGTCTGATTCAAATTAACAGTTTCTTTTATTGATGATGTTACATCACTGAGTTTTAAGGCTCAAACAACCGACATACTTGGATTAGAATGGGAGGTATAAGAATTATAATCCTAAAAAATATGAAAAGCTAGAGATGTCCGTAGGGATTGTACAGGGAAGAATCTTGTTTGGGTATAACTTGAAACAAATGAGGATTTTCAAAAACAGATTTCAGCATTGCAATCGGCGTGTAATGAAACATTTGTAATGATAGGTCACAACACAATGTTGGTAGATCCAAGATGGCGGCAAATATTTTTTACCCAGTTAAAGTGAAGCTCCTACCTCCCTTCAATTATTGGCAGTGGCATTACAACAAAAAATTCACTTATACACTGACTAAGGCATTTATTTCCTATGTATTCAGTCCTTTTGTCACCGTCTTGGACATTATCATGAAAAGGAGGCACTTCCAGTGGTGACATTTAGGTAAACATTTATTATGTTGATCAGCATGTAAAATATGACAGAATAACACACAAGTCATTCTTATAGCAATTATTCTAGTGAAAAATGATATCTGTCATTGACTATACCCCATTTTTATTTTAAGCTCGATTATAAGGTTATACCTTCTATTAGATTTCGGAGACAAGAAGATGAGATAATAAACTGTACCAGGAAACTGACACATACTTTTTCCCTTAAAGTAATTGAAATGAAAAAAAATGAAATGAATGAAATGAAAATAGATTTATTCCAATATTCATGCAACATTCCATTTATCAATGTACACATGCAGCAAGCAATAAATAAATACATGCATAATAACCTACTAAAAACAATAGGATTTATAGTACTATCCCTAGCATGCTCAATATATTAATTCTTATTATAAATTTTCCAAGCCTACATTGGAAGGCCTACATGGGCAGTAGCCTGTGCGTAGGCCTTGTAGTTGTTACCGATCACTAATTGAGTTTTTGGCATCTATATAACCTAATGGCGATATGTGGCATCTGATTTACCTTATTTTACAAAAAACAAGACTACATTTTACAGATTTTTTTTAGAAATTAGAGGAAAAAAAGAAGCTGTTATTGGGAAAATTTAAAACCAGCAAAATTTGTATAGTGAAAAGAAACAAATTAACAATTAATTATCACTCAAATACTTACCAAATTTTATCAAAATCGGTTAGTAAACAACGGAGATATCCGTTTTTAAATATTTGCCATAAGAATAACATTGGACAACGTACTGCGTTTACCACCGAACTTAAATATCAATTATCTCCCCAACCAGTTGACGTAAACTAATAATTCAAAATACTTGATTATTAAGTTTTTCAAGTCAAATTTATTGGTTGCAAGTATATTTTCTTTAGAAGTTACAGATTTTGTGAAATCTGAAAAATATGAATTTTTTAACACTTAACACGTTCGCTGCTGCCCGCTAGATGGCTCGACTGCGCCAGGAGCTGAACTAGTGTGTGTGTCGCTACGGCTTAAATGACCCTGGAAATAATGTTTTTTATTGTGGGAAAAGTATGTCCCCAAGAGCTGCAAGGAAATAAATATAGAACGCTCATGAGGAGCTGGCTAATCCATGACAACGTTAAACAACAATGAACGGTGCCATTCCGGAACGTTCTCAGCTCCTTGCGCCATGTTCCCGGTGACGTTCCGGATCGTCCGCAGCAGCGAACGTGTTAAACCCCCATAACTTCTGAACCTGTATTTTTACAGTCATGCGGGTGGTGTCATTTTGTTTGTCATCTTAAGCACTAAAAACCGTGAAATTTGTATCAAAATCGTTAGAGCCGTTTTTGAGAAATTTGGATTTTCTTCATTTCAGGGCTTGTAACAGTTCTTGAGGTTGAAAAAAATAAAAAAAATAACTCAAATAAGAAAAAAAATAACCAAAAAATAACCTTTTGTACACAAAAAAGCTGCTAAAAGTTAGAAAACTGGCGTTATATTGGGGATAATACATTCTTAACCTTGGTAAAAAAGAAAATCTCCACAGATTAATCACAAATCTGCCTAGATTTGACGGCGAGACTTGGTTTTCACGCAACGAGACTTAGTTTTCACGCATTTTAGGATGATGAGATTCGTCTGCTGCAATGCTGCTACAAGATCGTCTGACAGATGAATACTGTAAACAGGGCTTGCAGTAGTTCTTGAGGTTGAAAAAAATAAAAAAAATAACCAAAATTCCAAAAAAATTAACAAAAATAACCGAATTCCAAAAAAAATAACAAAAAATAACCAAGAGCAAAAAAATAACAAAAAAATAACAAAAATAACCTGTTACAAGCCCTGTCATTTTTATGGGTTTTTATGGGGTAGATACCCTTAAAAATCAAAAATTCAAAAAAATGAATAATACGCCTGGAGATACCACGGGTTTATACCTACCTACATGCCAAATTTCATGAAAATCAGACCACTGGTGTCGACTCTAGCTTTGTTTACATCCCCACACACACACACACAGACAGATAGACAGACACCACGCTGAAAACCACTTTTTTGGATTCAGGGAGCACTAAAACAAATATATCCACTAACAACTCAAATTCGAAAATTTTGACGAAAACAATATCCTACTTTCTCCATATACTATGTATAGGGGGGAGAAAGTAAAAAATGGCAACAGGGCATTTTTTACTAATGCCCTGAATATTTATATTTCAATTCTCTAGGTGCATGGGTAGTAGGAGCATTAGTGATGAGTGAGTGAGTGAGTAAGGGCTTTGCCTTTAACAGGTATAGACAAAGAGAATTCATGAGTAAATGGATAATGTATGGAAACTAGCGATGGATTAAAAGCCATTAATATTTAATACTAAATTAAATGTTACTTTTATATAGTAGATGTCAATTAAAAAAAAATATTATAAACCAAAACATAAAACTGAATGAAATCATAAAATATCTGTAACAATGGATCCATCAGTGAGGGTAACTATCTGCTTGGAACACTGAAAATGTAAACAAAACATCACCCACTTGAATTGTATCGGAAAATTAATTAAAAACAAACTAAGGCGAGATAAAATAAGTTTTGCTGTTTAATTTAAAAAAGACTTACGCTGGTTTTAATTTGTCTAAAACCTTCTCATATGTGCAGACACCGGAAATATAGAAAACAAGTTTCAACCATGACAGTACTCTAGTTTTTGTGTGAAAAACGGTCCAAGGTATGATGTTAATAGTCCAGTGAAGATAGGTGAAAAAACACACTAAAAAGGAAAAAAATACAAGCAAAAATGTTTTTGCTGGAAAATGTGCCCAGGGCATAAAATAACATGTTAACTAGGCGACACAAATGTTGCCCAGTGCTGAGATTTTGTCGCCCAGTGGCTATGGGTAGTACCGGCGTTTTTTTAATGATTAACATTTTTAATATATCGGAATTTACAAATTAAATAACTTTGTGTAAATCTTTTAGAGTGTTCTCAGCAACTCTAAAACTCCCTGCTTCGTCTAGTATGACATATCATCTACTGTAAAGCTGTACCACTTCTTGAAGGTATCTAAACATCACTCAGTCTTAAGAAAGTTGGTGCAGTCAGATATTTCTCTGACACCGCATAGTGCAGGACCCGAAAGGGCAATGTCCGTGTATACAATTTTGTAGTCAAACAAACAATCTGGCCTGTCACGGGAAACTCAACTCTAGAATGCGCATTGATCTCAACGGAGTGGGACAGCTTTTTTCGACCCGAAATGGTGGAGTTCTTGGAGAAGAAAGAAGAAGAAACTGCCTGATGCAGGACTGTATCAAGACCAAGATCTCATAAAGAAGTTTTTTTTCGAAGGACAGTACCCTTTAAATTTCATGGATCCCTTTTCTTCGATTTTTTGAACTAGGGAGTTTGTAAATGTTTCTCACAAAATTTCGTTGTTTAAAAAAATATTTACTGACGATTGGTTTTTGTGTACAATAAAAAATTTATAAGAAACAACACTAGATTTTTTTTTACAATCTTAAAAGTGAACAGTGATTTTATGATTGAATAGCCTCTGGATTACTAAATATTAGCGAAAATGGTTTAAATTACCTTGCTTCTGTCAAGTAATCCTGTTTTGGTATCACACTACCACGGTTTCGAACCACTTATGGGTTCATTTTCAAGTGTTATATTCATCAAGCGGTCATCTTCAAATGTAGATGATGTTGTCAAACAGTTTAAAATTCTTGAAAAACACAAATAGACATAAAACATTGAACACGGGACACAAACGACACTTACTGGCCAGTATTTAAAACTAATTATTACAGACGCATGTAAAGCCGGTGGGCATACAACTCAACCTCAACTGGCAGTCATGACTTATCACCCGCGCCGGCTCTACCCGCGTCTGTAATAATTAGTTTTAAATACTGGCCAGTAAGTGTCGTTCGTGTCCCGTGTTCGATGTTTTTATGTCTATTTGTGTTTTCCAAGAATTTTAAACTGTTTGACAACATCACCTATACATTTGAAGATGACCGCTTGATGAATGTAACACTTGAAAATGAACCCATAAGTGGTTCAAAACCGTGGTAGTGTGATACCAAAACAGGATTACTTGACAGAAGCAAGGTAATTTAAACCATTTTCGCGAACAGTGATTACTATTCAATGCTCTCTTAAATAAAATGTTGCAATACCCCTTTGGTTTTTTTTATTAATTCTCAGCACCAGGATCTAATTTACTTAAAATTTACGCACTTATCGTAAACAGCTTAAAATTGTAATTGTTTATCTTTCCCGTTCGTGTACAGAGTTCTAGAAAGTGACAATACATAATATCCAAAGTAAATGATACAGATCTGTTCAGCCCAGAAGTCCTGTGGGATGCGCATGCGCAGTGAAGATTTCCCCTACCGCGAGTCTCAGTACAGTCAAATTTTGAAATAACTCATCTGTCAAAACATATGATTCTTTTTTTGCAACGATATTTGTAATGTTGTCATAGGCCATGTGTGATAATAAGTTGACTATACACAACCAATGAAGGAAAAACAGTGGTGGGGGTATTATCCATCTCTCTCGCACTTCCACCCCTACAAGACTTCCTGGCTGAATAGATCTGTACTATGTAATTGAGGAAACATACGTTCAAAATATACATTTAAAACATAAACATTTTAATCATTAATAACATTAATAATGACAGAATGTGATTTTTAACAGTCATAAATGGCAGAAAAAAGCAGAAATAAAAAGCAGAAATCTATGTTGTGGTTTTAGATCTATGTATAATACTATAATATGTTTGTTTATAAATTAGTTAAGGTTTGAAATACACTTATGAAATTGAGTTATGATTTTGGCCCAAGGGGTTGAGCAGCTTCTATTACAACGTTCAAGAATACATAATTTAGTGGGACTATATGGACTGTTTTCAAGCTAATATAATAGGAAAATTCTTTTAAAAATACATAGAAATCTGTGATTTTCATTTCAATTTTTGCCAAATTTTTCCGGGGGAGGACCCATCTTTTCGTAGGGGGGTATTCCATACCCCTCAGACCCCCCGGTAGTTTTGTCCCCCAAAGTAAAATACTGGGTACAACTATGTCGCCCAGTGGAATTTCTTTAAAATATGCTCTGCCAAGACGTCCAGAGTCAAAACCCAAGTTTTCTACAGTAGAGCGCCGATTATCCGAGCTAATTTGGGGACAAGGGGTGTTCGGATAACTGAATATTCGTATAATCGAACATGAAAAGACAAAATTTAAAAATTATATATGTAACGTAATTCTTACTTGTAAAATGACTAAAAAATCATCAAACAAAAATTATTCATGTAATTTTATTATGAAATCGATTAGAAGAATACATGGGTATAAATTTTTAAGGAACAATTTATCATACATAGATACAATACTCTGCATACTTTTTATGTAGAGAAAAAGTACAAAATTTGTTTTTGCTTCAGCCCTGACACGCGAATTTGGCGTGCGAATTTGAATTGCTTGAGAATCTTGTTAAAAATATGAATTATTACGGCGTTCGGTTAACCGACGGTTCGGATGACCGACGTTCGGATAATCGGCGCTCTACTGTACTTCGGGTCAGGTGAGCTAACTCCGCCATCTTGGAAAATGGTGGTCATGTTTGAAATACTTTTATCGACATAAAATCCACAAAAATCGTCCGATTTCAACAAAATTTGGTAGGGATGTGTAAAATTGGGTATTATATTAGAATGCAATCACATACATTTTATTTTGTACTATTTTAATAGTTTTTTACAACTTGTATGTAAAAGAACATGTTTTTTTTGTTTTTAAAAAAAGTTATGAGGTCAACTGTTAATCTATGGATATTTCTGAAAACTACATCAAATTAAGAACAATTTGGTATATTCAACTTGTATTTTACTGTTTTTACTTTTTATATAATAAAAAATAAGATATTTTTATGCAATTTTTAAAAAATTGTTAAGAAATAAAATTTTGCAGATTAACGTATATGAGGTACAAAATGTTCACAAAGGGGTTCTAGAGTTCCGGCCAAATCATTAGGCGGGTGAGTGAGTGCGCTGCTGGCGTTCAAAATATGTTTTTGGCCGTTCATTTGCCCATCTGAAAATATAGACAATTAAGCTCTTTGTTTATATTCTCCAAATCAGCTGAGTAAGTTCTTCAAACGTACCTAAGAAAATGTGCTTCTATCTGTTGAAAATATGTTCAACTAATTAACTGTGTCTTAGCATCAAGTCATTTATACAGCTGGAATTTCCTTTTTTCGCCACCCGCCTAATGATTTGGCCGGAACTTTAAGTCAAAACCCAAGTTTTCTACTTCTGGTCAGGTGAGCTAAATCCGCCATCTTGAAAAATGGCGGATATGTTTGATTTACTTAAATCAACATAAAATCCACTTAGGAGTTATAAATTTGTTTGCAAAAAACATATACATACAGACAGACAGAAAACTAGACATTTTAGACCCATGTTTTATGTAGTGTTTTATGTAGTGTTTTATGATTGTCTTGACCTAAAGCAACAAATTAACAGTGTCCAGGTTGTTGGTATACACCCTGTATTTTATAGCTCAAATATGAACTCAACAACAGCTTGATATGGAGATGAATTTTTATTGAATTGTAGAAACTATATTGGATGATAGTTAGCAAGGGTGAAATGCAAATGTTTTATGAAAATTACAAATAAATACATACAGAATAAGTAACAAAGTTGACTTCATGGTGTCTCAGAGGTCAATGTACCATACCTCATTTGAACCAACTTCTGAAGCAGACATCCAAATTGGTGCTAATCAATACAACGGCTTCTAATTATATGTGTATTCCTTAAAGATCAGGCAAGAAAAATAGGTTTGCGAAATAATCAAGCAAATTGGGACCAAATACATCATATTTTGATTCCATTTTAATTGAATATCACCAACTGTTCTTGGTCCAATAAAAATAGGCGATTCAAAAACAGCCTTGACACCTATAATATTAATCAAAGTTATTTTGGCCTACCTTCTGTAAATATGCCTTGAGGTGACAAAAATACGTTTATTACGCTGTACGCGTTTCGGACCAACGACGGCCCATCTTCAGCAGCGTAGTTGTAGCCCCATTATTCAATGGTTGTCGAAGCAATTTTGCTAAAATTGCACATAAAAGTACAAGACACAGTACATTCACACGTACACTTAAAATACCGACACACACGAAACATATATACCGCGGCATGCCGAATTAAAGGATCCGCACCAGTTTAATGTCGTAGGCCTACTAAACCGGTGCGGATCCTTTAGTTCGGCATGCCGCGGTATTACATGTTTCGTGTGTGTCGGTATTTTAAGTGTATGTGTGAATGTACTGTATCTTGTACTTTTATGTGCAAGTTTAGCAAAATTGCTTCGACAACCATTGAATAATGGGGCAACAACTACGCTGCTGAAGATGGGCCGTCGTTGGTCCGAAACGCGTACAGCGTAATAAACGTATTTTTGACACCTCAAGGCATATTTAAAGAAGGTAAATAACTTTGATTAAAAATAGGCAGTTGAAAAAAGGGTACCATACTTACTACCTCCCCCCCTACTACCTCTCATGGCTAATCAGCGGAGTCATTCTAATTCCATTTTAGCTATAATTTTTTTATACATTTTTTGTTATTTGTTCATTATACTCCAGTAAAAACTAGCAAAAATATTAGGTTTGCCGTGCAAAAGGTCAGATAGTGGCAATTTTAGAATATGTGGTTGATAGTATTGAGCTGATAACACAAAATATAAGTTATTTCAACTTTGAGCTTCCCAGGGTTGCCACAGGACACGCCACTTTCTGGTACTTTTAGCAAATTTCCCCTATAGGGAGGAAGCTATTGCCATAGGCCTCATGGTAAGACCTAAGCCTAGGACCATCATAACTTTTTGTTTTAGGGCTCCCAGAAGCAATAATAAAAAATTATATTTTTGAAAGTTGAAAATTTGGAAGAGAAAAAAAATTGAGTTTGGAAAATGGCATAATTAACATAAAGAGTTTGAGCTATATGAATGGATTTGTAGTTAAAATTAATTTTTGAAGCTGAAGGTAATTCATTCCAACATTTTGAGCAAAATGAGGATGAGACAAGAAAAAAATTGTCATAATTTTTATAAAGTACCTGGTGGACCGAGCCTTGCTCGGTTTTATTTCATGTTTACCAGTTCATCTAGTTACTATAAAACATTCATTTCAATGTCATAAAATTGATAAATAGAAACCTTTTTATTGCTCAATGGACTCTTCATCCCATTTGCTGTATTTTCCCTTGATGGCTGTAGATTCCAAACAGCTGTTATGATTACTTCATTTGTTTACACTTTCCTTGTTTATTTTCGTTGCTATCACGGCAACCCTTAAGGCCAATGTTAAAATTTTAAAATTCGATTTATTAAGTTATTAGATTTTCTCTGATCTGCATAAAAGATGTTTTTGAGTCATAAATTACTTATTTCCAGACTTTGAAGGAAATCCTCGGAGCCGTTTTTGAGATAAATGTGCAAGCACGTACGCAAGCAAGCAAGACCGATAACATTGCTCGTATAAGAGTATAGGATATAGACTAGTAAGGTTTTTATGAAAATATGTCTAATAGATATGATCTGGGACTCAAAATAAGAGTGTCAGAAAGGTACCTAGTGGTCTTTATGAAAGCTACCTTAAAATAGCTTATTGACACACGTTTATAAGCTGTAGTAGAGATTTAATCGATCCACCCCAGCTAGGCTATAATTCCAAAAGTAATAATCGACTGAACATAAAGGAAATGTGCTAGCTTTAATTCATTATTAATTAATATGTCACTTAGATGTCTGATTGCAAAAATGTATTTCCTTATTTTCCAAAATATCAATATGCTCACTCCACTTAAACAATAATCAAATGTAACTCCCAGTTATTTATGAGATAAAACTTTTTCTATTGATTTTACCAGAGTGTGTGTTTCCCTAGGGGTCCATTCATTCATGAATAATTAGATTTTTATATAAGTTGATAATCTGTAGTACTTTTCAAAGAAATTGGCATACATTTTTTTATGTATTCAAGGATAACACTCTTTGATTGATCCATTTTTACTTTCTCCCCCTATACATAGTCTGTCCGTGCGTGCGTGCGTGCGTGCGTGCGTGCGTGTGTGTGTGTGTATAGAAAAAGGTAGAGTGATACCAGTGTTCCGATTTTCATGAATTTGGCTTGTAGGTATTTCGCCTGGATATATCTCCAGATGTTTTTTCATGTTTATGAATTTTTTATTACTTTCTCCCCCCTATACAATGTATATGGAGAAAGTATTGCTTTCGTCAATATTTTCGAATTTGAGTTGTTAGTGGATATATTCGTTTCAGTGCTCCCTGAATCCAAAAAAGTGGTTTTTGGCGTGGTGTCTGTCTGTCTGTGTGTGTGTCTGTGTGAGTGGATGTATGTGTGTGTGGATGTAAACAAAGCTAGAGGCGATACCAGTGGTCCGATTTTCATGAAATTTGGCATGTAGGTATAAAGCCATGGTATCTCCAGGCGTATTTTTCATTTTTTTGAATTTTTGATTTTTAAGGGTATTTACCCCATAAAAACCCATAAAAAATTACAAAAATCCAAATTTCTCAAAAACGGCTCTAACGATTTTGATAAAAATTTCATGGTTTTTAGTGCTTAAGATGACAAACAAAATGACACCACCCGCATGTCTGTAAAAATGCAGGTTCATAAGTTATGGGGGTTTAAGTGCTAAAAATTGATATTTTTCAAATTTCATAAAATTGGTAACCTCTAAAGAAAATATACTTGCAACCATTAAATTCGACTTGAAAAACTAAATAATACAGTATTTTGAATCATTAGTTTATGTCAACTGGTTGCGGAGATAATAGATATATTAGTTCGGCGGTAAACGCAGTACGTTGTCCAATGTTATTCTTATGGCAAATATTTAAAAACCGATGTCTCCGTTACTTACTAACCGATTTTGATAAAATTTGGTATATATTTGTGTGGTAATTAATGGTTAGTTTGTTTTATTTCACTATATATATGTTTTTTGGTTATAAATGACCTGAAGGGAGAAAGTATGTGTCAGTTTTTTTAAGTACCGTTTATTTTTAATGGTGTTCACCCCATTTCAAAATATTTCCCATAAAAACCCATAAAAAACAACAAGAAAAAAATTTCTCAAAACGGGTTGTTCAGTCGAGAGAGTGGCATCAATTCTTTGATTTAATTTTCATTAGCATTTTGTTTCGTATTTTTCTTTTATTTATTTCCTTTTCCCTGTTTTTTAATCAAATGTCAACCCATGTATTTATTTTTCTCAACTCATCTGTTTTAATTCTTATACAATGTTTTTGTGACGATCAGTTGATAACGATCATGGGGAGTCTTGTTTTTAAACATAGGGCACGTATACACACTTTATGAGATTGATTACAGACAAAACATAAAGTAGGAGGATGTTGATATTGAGAATCTATTGATGGAGATTGCATTACCATAAGAGAAGCGGTGTTGCGGAAAGGAGTAACTTTATGTAGTTGAACTTTATTGCGGGAGATTGATTGATTTGTTTCAGTTGAGGGGGATGGTAAATGCAATGAAGCGTCCTCTTTTTGGTTACATTCTGAAATTAAAAATTCTATGATTTCCTTTATTGTGGGCAAAGTATGTTTTTGAGAGTTTTCATGAGAGCGGAATCCTTCAAGACGTTTTCGGAGAGCAATATCCATTTTGCGTAGTAATACAGTTGCAAGTAGCGGGTTAGAGTCATGTACGGGGCAATCAAGAGCTGTGAGAGCTTGTGTGTTTTCAGTAAACACATTTACAAACTGTCTCAGTGACGGAATGTGCGAAGCGGATATAGAGGGTAAATCTAATAGTTGATTTAAGTGCAATGATTGCAACCTACGAGTATTGTGATAGCGGTCTTGAAGGAGTTGATATGCAATGGTATAGTTTTCAGCGGTTAAGTTAAGACTTTTGACAAGATTAAAAGGTTCGCCTTGGAGTACACTTAGTAAGTATTGAAATTTCATTACTTCTGGAATGTTAGCATTACGGTGTATGGTTGTATCAAACAAGTTTATGAAAGACGTCCAAACGGACAGGTCTCCATTGAACTTAGGAAGGTCCAATTTAGGTAATCGTAACTGCGATGCTGAGTTCGTAACTACAGTATCACTATGTGGTTCAGATAAATTTGAAGTCTCATTAGAGTTGTTGATGAGTGCTCCTATGTGACTCGAAATGAAAATGATCAATTCAGAAATTTCATCATGATCATCGTTTATAACATCAGTCGATAGTTCGTCATCGGCATCTAGAGTTAAAGCACGATCTAATAAGGATTCAAAGTCTGATTTTTTGGAATCAATTTCCGCCAAATACGCCTCTAGCCGTTTGTGTTGAATCACTGTCAAAGAATCTGCTTGATCTGTCATAGTTTCAATAGCGGTTTTGATATTTGTAAGGCGGTTCTTACAGGGACGTAGCCAGGATTTCGGGAAGGGGGGGGTCCAGATGATGTAACCCCCCCCCCATTTTTTTGTGAGTTTGAGGACACAAGATAATGCATAGCAGGTAGTTGATACAGCTTGGTAGACTTTATTAGGCATCATTATCTTAACTTTACACTTAAACCCATACCATTTAACAATAAACAAATAAATATTAGACTCTGATATTAAAATACAAAAGAATTTATCAGTAAATAGCAGGGTAATATTACAACTTAAGAAGTGGACAAAATAATAGTGAAATTTGACCCGCGTAACAGCGCTGAGAGTATCGTAGTTATGAAATACCACAATTAGTTACTTTAGCACTTTAAATATAATAAATTCATTTCTAAAAATGTGTCATTATATTTTTATATTTATTAATAATTTAAAATGTTTACGTAACAAATCTGAAATTATTTATTTTTGTTTGTGTTTGAACTTTTTGTAAAACGTAAAAAGTACTGATTACATTGCATTTAAAAAAATATACAGGGTGTTCAAAAAATGTGGGGCAATAATCAACGTAGTGATTCCTTTGGTGAAAATAAGCAAAAAAGTTCATATAAACTTAGGTCCTAAAGTGCTTCATTTTCCGTCTGTATGTCTGTTTATGATATTTATTTATTTAATCATATCTCACAAACCACTAAACGTATAAACTTCAAACTTGGTATATGGAAAACGACTCTTAAGAACTATTTTTGTAAGAAGTATCAAATTTCTACTTTGTATTATTTCAAAATGGCGACCATTTTTTGTTTTCAAAGCTAAATATCTTAAAAACAGTAAATTTTAGAAAAATTATTAACAAAAAAAAAGCAACAAAAAAGCTGTAACATTTAATTCAATTAATGCTGATATTAAGATTATGATAATCGGACATCTAATAACGGAGAAATTTTAACTTTTCTGCATAAAAACATGGTTCCTTAGAACATTCTGTCTGAAAATTGCATGTTTTTATTCGGAAAATTCAAAATTTCTCAATTATTAGTTGTCCTATTGTTATAATCGTAATATCATCGTTAATTAGATTACATTTCGCAACTTTGTTGTCTCTTGTATAATTTATCTTAAATTTACGGTTTTTAAGATATTTAGCTTTGAAAACAAAAAACAGTAGCCATTTTGAAATGGTACAAAGTAGAAATACGGTACTTCTTACGAAAATAGTTCTTAATAGGGGTTATCCATATACCAAGTTTGAAGTTTATACATTAAGTGGTTCGTGAGATATGATTAAATATGTAAAAATCATAAACAGACACACAGACGGAAAACGAAGCACTTTAGGACTTTTTTGCTTATTTTCACCCAAGGAATCACTATGTAAATTATTGCCCCACATGTTTTGAACACCCTGTATTTTACGAAGTAAAGAGTAAGTTCGGGTCAGGAAGAGTTGAGTCAATCACTGGAATTTGTATTTGTGGAAGAGGTAAATTTAAAAGTTGTGTAAATGAAATGCCTCATATACTGTAATCAGGTTCGGAGACTTAAAAACTGTCACCAATAATAGGTTTAAGTTTTATTAGGGTTATCATCATTCTGATTCTTCCCTTTCACTCAAAACTTGTTATGTCTAGAGCGCACAGTGGGTTAGGCTAGTTTGCCATTGTGACCGATCCCTAATCATGAGAATTGTCAGTGTGTTACGTTACGGCACCAGACCAGTAGGGTACAAGTTTTGAGTACGCGAAGAGGCAGCCAGGGACATGTGAATAAAAATTGAATTGGCTCTCGCGTATCTCGTCGAGCTCTCTATCAATATTATTTATTTTGCCTTCATTACCTCTTGATTACAAACTCTTTGCTGCTTTTAAAACGCAGATTTAAATTTATTTTTAAATCGTTATTATAATGCTAGTAAATTACATTTAACACTAATCATTCGTTTTACTGCAATTTTAAAGTTTATATTTCTCCTAACCATTCAATTTTCCTAACCTAACCATTCCTAACCATTTCCTAACCATTCCTAAAGTATATTAAGCCATTAATAGTCACTTAAGGTTTAAGGGCTTCGTTGATCCGCCGGTTAGTCGATGTTCTTCTTTACAAGAATGTAGTAATCTTGTAATAATAATTATAAAAACTGTTTGTAAATTTTATTTTTTACTTCTTACCTCTTTAACATTACTGGATATACTTATTTTCTTCCTTAACACATAAGCGTCCATTTTTCTTTCTAGACATTACTCGTTAGATGCCACACAGTAAAACGGTAAAACGCACGTTGTTACTCTGTTGAAGAATCGATTGTAACTGACTCTCCGAATTACCAACGTGGACTACATTCAGTGGTTGTAAATAATCTTGTAAAAAGGTAGGCAAGAAATAAAAATACGAAAATAAGATAAGAATTGTTTCAATCGTCTGCTTCCCAGAACTGGCCTGGGAACGCAGCTGGAAAGATAGCAGGCGTCTCGTCAACTTCAACTGCGATAAGACCATGTTTGTAGGAATCGAGGAGTTTGTATTTTTGGCATGAAAATCGGAAGGTTAAATTTTGTTTGTACTTTGTAATCTTTTGCCTTAATATTGCTTATATTATTTTTGCACCATGCACTGATAAAAAGAGAAAGTGTAATTCGTAACTGAATTAAATCAATATCATAATAATTATTAAAATAATTAGCGTGAAGGGGGGGGTCCGGACCCCACGGACCCCCCCCTTGGCTACGTCCCTGGTTCTTAATTAATAAAGTCTTACGTTTGTAAGTGTCCGCTCTAAACTCAGCGGTTGAACGAGGCGGTACCATGATGAAAGAGAGATAGATTCAAATCAGAGAGAGAAAAGTTCAATCACAAATCAATCTTCATTAATACTGAGTGGCATTGAGTTCAGAAGAATCGAGAGAATAGCGGGAAATGAAAATATAATCATTGAGAAAATGGGCTGAAGTTAGCAAATACAAATAATAATTAAGGAATGATTGGACAGATGTAGTTAATCCATAGCATGATTTATCCGGTCCGGACTCGACCGGTGATTCGGTGATCTATTAAATGGAGGACCACCCTTAGCTGCAATAGCTATAGGGAATCAAAATAAAGTTCAAAATAAATAATTTGCATGAAAAGAAATAAGATTAAATTAATTGATAAATGCAAATTTTGGCACACATTTACAATGGTAAGATTAAAATAATAATTTTAATTTGATGCAAAAGGAATGTCCATCTTGATAATAATTTGACTTCCAATAATGTAGTTCACTCACCAGATGCAATCCATAATGTAGTGGCCACAAATCAATAAATATACTATTTTACAATTTGTATACATCTTTATTCCTGAGTTTCATTTGATAATACATTAGTTTCATTTCTCATTATAAAATTAACACATTTTCAGTTTTGTTAAAATTATCTTAAGTATGTTTGCCAAAATCAAAATTAAAGTTATAACTGTTTGTTTTTTAAAAAGAAAATAAACATTGTATAAGAATTAAAACAGATGAGTTGAGAAAAATAAATACATGGGTTGACATTTGATTAGAAAACAGGGAAAAGAAAATAAATAAAAGAAAAATACGAAACAAAATGCTGATGAAAATTAAATCAAAGAATTGATGCCACTCTCTCGACTGAACACGGGTCTATTTTGATAAACATTTCATGGTTTATAGCGCATAAGATGCCAAACAAAATGACACCACCCACACGTATGTAAAAATTCAGGTTCAGAAGTTATAGGGAATTAAGTGTTAAAAAACTCAAAATTTTTAAATTGACTTAAAATTATAATCTTTAATAAAAAAATATTTACAACCATTAAATTTGGCTTGAAAAAATAAGTATTTTCAATTACGTCAATTGGTTGCGGAGATAATTGATATTTTAGTTTGGCGTTAAATGCAGTCCTTGTCCACTGTTATTCTTATGGCAAATATTCAAAAACCGATATCTCCGTTGATTACTAACCAATTTAAATACAATTTGGTATGTATTTGTGAATTAATTAATTGTTAATTGTTTTATTAAGTTTTCCGGTTTTAAATGACTTTGAGGGAGAAAGTATGTGTCAGTTTCCTGATACCGTTTAATTTAAAAGACTTCTAAATAATTATTTGGCTTTTGAAGAACCTCATCCCAATCATTACCCTCAACAGAAATTAATGTTTCATCTACAAAACAATAATAAATTTGACTACTTAAATCAAATATATTATTTATATAAACCTAAGAATAAGATCGGGCCAACTGTACGGCCTTGTATTATGCCACAATTTATAGGTGAGAGATCACTATATATGCCAGATATTGAAACAAACTTTAATCTACCAATCTGTAAGCTACTGGCTACTACTTGAATTGCATGGTGAATGTAATGGTTGACTGGTTCAATTATATTTAAGTTTATCATTTGCTTAAAATGTTAAGATCAGTAAAAGAAACCTTAATTTTGTTCCATTTACGATTCCATTCCAATATAAAATATAAACAAAATTATTTAAAACTTATTTGATGAAATTTAACATGAAGAAAGAAACCAGAATGAAGGAGAGGCTGCAACCGTTACGGTTTTCAAACTAAATATTGAGTTTACAATACTTAGTCCACTTAGTGTTGAAGGAGAGTGTTAATAGCTTGTCAAGAGCATAGTACAGTCAACCAGTCTCACAAGGTTAAAATGGAAAAGTAAGTAAACTAATCTCTTAAAAAATATTTGTATTCTTCTAGTTGAATATCTCGCAGTTATAAGTTATAACCATAAAAAATGTTCAGGAAGATGTTTTTCCCATCAATAGAATTACATTATGCGATTCAATTAATATTTTCCAACATGATTCTTGATAATAGTTCTAAATACTACTTTTATTTCTTTATTCAATAATAGAAACTAAATTGTGCTACAACCTACAATGACTTATCAATACAGCAGAACCTTGATAAGAAGACTCTCAAGGGCTTTAACCTATTTATATTATTGAGATAAAATCAAATAAATTTGTGAACAAGCATTTCCCAAAGCTTTAGGGAAGGCAAGAATCCCACCCCGAATTTAAGAGGGAAGAAAAAATATCCCGCCCCATCCCGAACTGAAAATTCAGTCCTGTCCATCCCTAAAATTCACACACTCCCTCATAGAAAGGTATTTTACCCTACGAAACCCAATAAATAATCTACATGAAACTAAAGGCTATTTTATTAATTTGTGTTAAGTCACTTGAAGTGGGCTGCTAGTTTACTTTTAATAATTGATGGTTTTACACAGATTGACAATCATTGTGGCTGCAATGACCCTGCTCACTACCACTGATGGAAATGATAGGAACAAGAGACAGCTAATGTTTCCTCCTGAAAGCATAATGCAGGCAAGTTTACAATCAATATTTATTTATTTATTTTATCAAATAATTGTGAACATAAATAAACAGATTTAAAAATACCCCCGTTGCAGCAGACCTGCATACTTAGTGAATTTCAAATGCAAAAAACATATTTCAATCCAATATAGCGACATATGATATGTTTTTGTAAGCACCACAAGAATTCACCATCACCCTTTCAAAACTGTTCAAAAAAGTCCTGACCTCAAGGCTTCACACTCACCTGAACTCCCTCAATCTCCTTTCTCTCACCCAAGCCGGCTTTCGTCCCGGAGTCAACATGTACGATCAGCTCTTGCGGGTCGTCACATGCCTCCAAACGAATAACTCCCTCCACTGCCCAACGATCCTAGCCCTCATGGATGTCCAGAAGGCCTTCGACACCGTTTGGCACAATGGCCTCCGTTCCAAACTCCTCCACCTCCAACTGCCCCTCCCCGTCATCCGATGGATTTCCCACTTCCTCGACGGATGGACTGCTCAGGTGCGTTTCCGTGGTTCTCTTTCCTCCCCCTTCACCCTGGAAGCCGGCGTCCCCCAAGGCTCCGCCATCTCTCTTCTTCTCTACCTCATCTACGTTCGTGACCTACCTGCCCCCGCCCCATGCACCCCCACAGACACCTCGTGCGGTCTCGCTCAGTTCGCTGACGATACCGCATTCTGGATGTCAGACAGACGACAGGACAACCTCATCCTCAAAGTCACGCAAACACTGACCGACTACCTTTCCTACTGCAACCACTGGCGCATTTCCCTCAACACTTCCAAAACCCAACTCTCTTTCTTAAATTTCTATGCGCGTCGCTTCGCCCGCATCAACTCCGATCTCATTCTCCTCAACCGAGTCCGCCTTCCTCTGAAAAAATCCTGCACCTACCTCAGGGTCACACTCGACTCCAAACTCTCCTTTCTCCCCCACCTCCGGCAAACCGAAATACCCCCGTTGCAGCAGACCTGCATACTCAGCGAATTTCAAGGGCAAAACAACATATTTCAATCCAACATAGCAAGATTTGACATGTTTTTGTAAGCTCCATAAGAATAACATGGGGAATGAGTATGCAGGTTTGCTGCGGCAGGTATGTTTAAACTGGTTGGTTTTAATTCAATATTTAGAAGATCTGAACTAGAAGAAGCCATTTACCAGGTTTTATCAAGATATGTTGAGAAATAAGCGAGATATAGAATTTTACTTATTCCCCATAAGGTTAACATTGAGATAACGTACTGTGTTTACCACTTTCAATATCTCGGTAACCAATGGACACAGAGCAGAGATTCAAAATACTAAATTGTTTATTTTTTTTTAGCTGAATTCAATGGTGCCAACAAAAATTTGATAAATTTTATTTTTCAATGTGAAAAACTCAAAAAACCCATTTTTGGGGGGTTTATCCCCCTTTACCCCCCCTTCCGGTGGTCCGATCGGGCTGGTTCACAAACTTGTCCGAGTGATTATCACTTTACACGTCTGTACCAAATTTCATTAAGATCGGACCATATTTACGGCCGCTATCGGGTTAACAGACATATTAGATATATAGATATATAGATATACCGGGTGTCCGTAAAAGAACTCCCTACTTTTAATGACCTCTAAATTGTAAATTGTAAATCATGTTGACTCAAATTATACATCTAATGATGGGTAAACTCACCAAGTTATTGTTTACAAGTCACAGTTTTTTTATGAATGTCACTTTGGGCTTATGGCAAACATAAAACAAAAAATCAAACTTTCTCTGTGCACCAGTATTGCATTAAAATCACGTTTTAATGAGTTGTTTTTTTTTAGATTTAACAGTTATCTTGAAAACTAAGTATCCTACAGAAACCTCTCAGTTTATGTTTAAAACCTCTTACTTTTACCAAAAACTTAGTAATTTTCTCTTTATTCCGGTAAAAGTCAATACCCCCGTTGCAGCAGACCTGCATACTCAGCGAATTTCAGATGCAACACAACAAACGGTATTTCAATCCAACTTAGCGAGATATTACATGTTTTGGAATCTCCATAAGAATAACATGGGGAATGATTATGCAGGTTTGCTGCAACAGGTATGTTAAAACTGGTTGGTTTTAATTCATTATTTAGTAGATCTTAACTAGAAGAAGCCATATACCAAGTTTTGTCAAGAAATGTTAAAAAATAAGTAAGATATAGAATTTTTTTATTTCCCATAAGGATAACATGGGGAATGAATATGCAGGTTTGCTGCCACGAAAATAAAAGTATCGAGGATTTTAGACTATTAATCATTAGATCTCATCTAGATGAAGCCACAAACCAAGTTTTATTAAGATGTGTTCAGAACTAAGCGAGATATAGAATTTTACTTATTCCCCATAAGGTTAACATAGGGACAACGTACTGTGTTTACCACTTTCAATATCTCGGTAACCAATGGACATAGAGCAATGATTCAAAACACTAAATTGTTTGTTTTTTTGAGCTGAATTCAATGGTGCCAATAAAGATTCGATAAATTTTATTTTTATATGTAAAAAACTCAAAAATCCCATTTTTGGGGGTATTTATCCCCCTTTACCCCCCCTTCCGGTGGTCCGATCAGGCTGGTTCACGAACTCGTCCATTCGATTACCACTTTACATGTCTGTTCCAAATTTCATTAAGATCGGACCATATTTACGGCCGCTATCGTGCTGACAGACACATATATATATATAGATAGATAGATAGATAGATAGATAGATATATAAAAATTCGAACGAATGGTGTTTTTTGCTTCTGGTGGCCCTAAAACGAAACGTTATCATGGTCTCGGGCTTAGGTCTTACCATGAGACCTACGGTAATAGCTTCTTCCCTATAGGGGAAATTCGCTAATATAGGGGAAATTCGCTAAAATTTTGGGTTTTTCCAACTTAAGCAGTATAGCACACGAAACACACACAAAAAATAATTTGTTCGTTTTCAAAACTCGTTTCTCAAGGTCCAAGAAAACTACAAACCTCCAAAAACCTACAAACAAAAAAGATACAAAAGAGGTTTATATAGGATGCATATTTTTCAAAATAACTTTAAAATCTAAAAAAAAGAACTCATGAAACTCATGAACTCATGATTTTTAATCACTACTGGTGCACATGGAATATTTGATTTTTTGTTTTGTTTTCCATGAGCCCAAAGTGACATTCATCAAAAATATGTGACTTATAACAAAAACTTGGTGATTTTACCTATCATCTGATATATAATTTGAGTCAATATGATTTATAAATTACAATTTAGAGGTCATCGAAATTAGGGAGTTCTTTTACGGACACCCGGTATATATAAATTCAAACGAATGGTGTTTTTTGCTTCTGGGGATCACAAAATGAAAAGTTAACATGGTCTAGGACTTAGGTCTTACCATGAGTACTACCGTAATAGCTTATTCCTTTAAGGAAATTCGCTAAAATGAGCCACAGCCCGCCTCAAAGCCATGAGAATCCTAAACAACCGCCACCGTCCCTGCTCCCAAATGACCCTATCCCGGATTTACACCTCCGTCATCCGCCCCGTGCTCACCTTCGCCAATCCTCTCCTGCTCTCCGCCCCAGATCACATCATTTCCAGTTTTGAAGCCACCGAAAGGCGTGCCCTTCGTCTGGCAGCTCATGGACCCGAAACCAAACAACCTTCATAGGTTGTACACACTGTTCCTCCCCTCCGTGACTTCATCCAAATACCTGGACTCAACTCAACTCCAAATACCTGGACCGAGCCCGCTCCTCTAATATCCTGCAGCCTTTCTTCCAACCCTATTTCACTGACCGACCTAGCCTGACGCTGCACCACCTCATAGCCCTCGACAACCCTCCCCCGCCCTAACCACCCCAACACGCCTCAACCTCCACCATAACCCTCCAGACCAACACCACCAGAGTACGGAACAGGCCGTAGGCTTGCGACCGTACCGAGATTTTTTGGAAGCGACCCTACCCTAACCAACCCACCTTTCATCACCCACCTTTTGTAAGTCGCCAATCCCCGACTCACACCACATCACTGCACCTCAAACGAAAACCACACACAACTTCCGAACCACACCACCAGCGTAGCAGCAGGCATTTGTATGTAACTTAATCTCGTATTACACTACAAAGTCCTGCTGCAACGCTCCATCCTCACTCAAACCCAATCACCCGACATCGCCAGACCAAACACCTCACAATGACACTCGACCACAACACACCACTGCCCAACTCACACAAACCCCTCCGAAATCCACACCCAACCTTCAACAACCAACTACCGGCACGGCTGCAGGCATTAGTATGTAAACTCTTTTCGTATGTAACTACAAAGCCCTGCTGCTGTGCGCAAACCTAACCCAGCTGTCCAAGGCTGAAGAGGGAAAATCCCTAAAACAGCCTCAGTGTGCGAGCTCAGCCACTGAAATCTCACGATCACGACAAGTCACAAGAATAACATGGGGAATAGCTAGGTCCATAAAGTTGGCCCCCCCCCCCCCAAATGAGCGCTAACCAAAAAAATAGTACCACTCGTTAGTGCTTTGTTAGTGCTGATTAGTGCTCCATTCCCCATTGTTAGAGCTCTTATAGTTCAAGAGTTATAATTTAAATACCCCCGTTGCAGCAGACCTGCATACTCAGCGAATTTCAAATTCAAAACAACATATTTCAATCCAACTTAGTGAGATTTGACATGTTTTGTAATTTCCCTAAGAATAACATGGGGAATGAGTATGCAGGTTTGCTGCAACAGGTGTGTTAAAACTGGTTGGTTGTAATTCATCATTTCGTAGATCTTAACTAGAAGAAGCCATATACCAAGTTTTGTCTAGAAATGTTAAAAAATAAGTAAGATATTATAGAATGTTTTTATTTCCCATAAGGTTAACATGGGGAATGATTATGCAGGTTTGCTGCCACAAAAATTGAAATTTCGGGGATTTTGGACTAAAATACATTAGATCTCATCTAGATGAAGCCACAAACCAAGTTTTATCCAGATATGTTGAGAAATAAGCCAGATATAGAATTTTACTTATTCCCCATAAGGTTAACATGGGAACAACGTACTGTGTTTACCACTTTCAATATCTCGGTAACCAATGGACATAGAGCAATGATTCAAAACACTAAATTGTTTGTGTTTTTGAGCTGAATTCAATGGTGCCAACAAAGATTCGATAATTTTTATTTTTCTATGTAAATAACTCAAAAAACCCATTTTTGGGGGGGTTTATCCCCCTTTACCCCCCCTTCCCGTGGTCCGATCGGGCTGGTTTACGAACTCGTCCAATCGATTACCACTTTACATGTCTGTTCGAAATTTCATTAAGATCGGACCATATTTACGGCCGCTATCATGCTGACAGACACACACACACACACACACACACATATATATATATATATATATATATATATATATATATATAGATAGATAGATATATAAAAATTCGAACGAATGGTGTTTTTTGCTTCGGGTGGTTCTAAAACAAAAAGTTATCTTGGTCTCGGGCTTAGGTCTTACCATGAGACCTACGGTAATAGCTTCTTGCCTATAGGGGAAATTCGCTAAAAACTGTGGAGGGCCAACTTTGTAAAAGTTAGCCCCACCCAGAGCAAAAATTAGAGCACTAATTTGTCTGTCAGCACGATAGCGGTCGCAAAAATGGTCCGATCGGAATGAAATTTGGCACAAGCATGTAAAGTAGTGAATATTCGGATGAGTTCGAAAACCAGCCTGACCGGACCATCAGAAGGAGGGTTAAAGGGGGAAACCACCAAAAAATGAGTTGTTTGAACCTTTTATATAGAAAAATTAATGTCATCTAATTTTGGTTTACACCGTTGAATTCAGCTTGAAAAAAATAATTTGATATCTTGAATCATTTCTCTATGTCTATTGGTTACCGAGATACTGTGCGTGGTAAACGCAGTAAGTTGTCCCAATGATAACCTTATGGGAAATAAGTAAAATTCTATATCTCGCTTACTTCTCAACATATACCAAAACTTGATTTGTGGCTTAACCTAGATAAGATCTAATGTAAAATAGTCTAAAATCCCCGATATTTCCATTTTTGTGGCAGCAAACCAGCATACTCATTCCCTATGTTATTCTTATGGGAAATTTTAAAAATCTATATTTTCCTTATTTCTAAACATATCTTGATAAAATCTGGTATATGGCTTCTTAGCTCTAGTTCAGATCCACTAAATATTGAATTAAAACCACCCAATTTTAACATACCTGTTGCAGCAAACCTGCATACTCATTTCCCACGTTATTCTTATGGAGCTTACAAAAACATATCATATCTCGCTGTGTTGGATTGAAATATGTTTTTTTTGCATTTGAAATTCACTGAGTATGCAGGTCTGCTGCAACGGGGGTATTTTCTTCTTGTTCAAACTGATATTTCAATGAGTTAAAAAATTAACTCACCTATATACAAGCAAAAGACACAACCAGTGGCGTCAGGTGATCCATATAGCTTTGGGGGGCACAGTCTACCGGGGGGCTTGAGGAGTATGGAATGCCCCCCATTCTAGCGGGGGGTCCCCTCCTTGGAAAATGTTTGGTTTTTCGTACTTAAAAGTGGGGTTTGAAGCCTTTAAACCTGTAAAATATACAGCATTAAAAAGCTCAGTTTATTTACGATTTTCAAGGTAAATTTGCAGGAAAACTCAACATTATATACTATTTAGATTTTGAACATGTGATTGTTGAAGAACACCTTGTTATGTTTACCTCTAAATCATTGCAGTTATTGTTTTATTTAATATTGTAAAAAAATAGGCAATCGAAAAACAACTGTGTTATTTATATCTCCCCTACTTTTCTGGCTGTTTCTTCGCTGTAAATGTCATTCTTGTGGCATTCCCGACTGCACCTTGCAGGTTGAAGTCAATTAACTATCTAGCAGACAAGATAAAAACAACAACAAACTAGATGATTCATCCAATATAGGAAATGACGTTGGGACAAAAAAATTAAATGCTCCAGCCGATATACTTGGCGTGATCCTGCAAACTAAGCTCGTGGATTTTCGTTTGTTTATGTGAGGAATTATGTCGCTGGCGAAAGATAATTAAGTGAAATTTCCCTCCCTCTTGTGCTTCATACTGGTAATTGTGTTAGACTCTAGGGAGTTCACGTTTCTGAGACCATAACTACACAACCCGCACCAACGCAACGATATCATTGGGTGTTGCCTGGCGCCTTCAAACCTCAGTCCCACACTAGTGAGCTGTGAGCCCGCATTGCAGAAGCCGGCTAGGGCAACAAAACAGGCACTGAGTCATCACACAAACATTCCCCCAACTGAGCAAGGACATTTTCCTAATTGAATGCATGATTTAAAAACTCTCAATTCACAAACAAGCCTGCAAAAAAATCTCTCTCTAACCACAATGTCAAGAACACTGGAAGTTGAAAAATCGGCATCTCAAATCATGGTCAACTGAGACAGAAAACATCTAAAAGGAGCGATCCCTAAATCAAATGAAAACAAAACCCAGGAAAAAATGAAACCAAATCAATCAACAAAATTCTTCCAATCCTGCATGTTCATTTGCTTGCACAAATCCTTGTCTCAAAAACCCCTGAATTGCATGCAAATTGCCTAAAAAAAGGAAAAACCAGCACAAACCCTTGATTCAGACTCACAGAAAACTGACAACACAGACATGACAGAATACATTTTCAAAGATACGACACTCAAACCAAACCGAATCAGGACAGGCATCACAACACTCACACAAACACCAAACCAAACCCTGCAAGAGCAAAATCTCAAAATTCCCCCCCCCCCCCAAAAATAAATGAAACAAACGGTATCGGGAAACTTACACATACTTTCTCCCTTCAAGTCATTTAAAGAGCAGAAAACATATATAGTGAAATAAAACAAATTAACAATTAACTATCACACAAAAACCAAATTTTATCAAAATCGGTTAGTAAATAACAGAGATATCGGTTTTTAAATATTTGCCATAAGAATAACATTGGACAACGTACTGCGTTTACCACCGAACTAAAATATCAATTATCTCCGCAATCAGTTGACGTAAACTAATGATTCAAAATACTGGATTATTTAGCTTTTCAAGTCAAATTTAATGGTCACAAGTATATTTTCTTTAGAAGTTACAGATTTTGTGAAATTTGAAAAATATGAATTTTTTAACACTTAAACCCCCATAACTTCTGAACCTGAACTTTTACAGACATGCGGGTGGTGTCATTTTGTTTGTCATCTTAAGCACTAAAAACCATGAAATTTTTATTAAAATCGTTAGAGCCGTTTTTGAGAAATTTGGATATTTGTAATTTTTTTGGGTTTTTATGGGGTAAATAACCTTAAAAATCAAAAATTCAAAAAAATGAAAAATACGCCTGGAGGCTTTATACTTACATGCCAAATTTCATGAAAATCGGACCACTGGTGTCGTCTCTAGCTTTGTTTACATCCACACATACATCCACACACACACACACACAGAAAGACAGACAGACACCACGCCGAAAACCTCTTTTTTGGATTCAGGGAGCACTAAAACGAACATATCCACTAACAACTCAAATTCGGAAAGTTTGTCGAAAACAATACTTTCTCCATATACTATGTATAGGGGGGAGAAAGTAAAAATCAACACACAGACACTGACTCATCCATCTATCACAAACACACTCACAACTGCGGATGCACAATTGTTCACACAAATGCATGGCTCCAAAACTCAAAACCTCAGACATGTTCCGAGTGGGGAAAAAAAAATGTTGGGACAAACTAACAATGGGACACAGGTTGGTAAAGAACTAACAACACCCTATTGGGTGGGAACGAAGTAACAACTAACTGTTACAGGGCTTGGTGGAGGAAAGAGGCTCACGGAAAAATCTTGCCCTCAACACCTTGCAACCCAGCCTTTCCTTTTATTTTCTTTCCTGCACCCTTCAAACAAATCTCTCCTGACATATGGACTTACTAGGTCTTATGTTGTCCTTCCAATTCCTCCATTTTTGTTTTGTTTTTTTGTTTTTGTATTTTTTTCTGTCTTTTCCCGTTGATACATAAGCTGGGGCAACCCCACAGATCTGAATGAACAACAACAACAGCAACATAAACAACAAAGTACATTGTTATTTAAAACGATTTGAATATTACGAGAAACAATTTTTAACCCTAAACTTGGCAAAACCTCAGCTCCTTGGGGGGGGGGGGGACCGGTCCCGTTCGTACCTCCGTCGGTGCACCCCTGGACATAACGGACCTCAATAAAACGGATTCCTTGATGTAATGAAATTTGCCAGTATCGTACAGTAACAGCCACCATTAGGCAGGGGCCGGGGGAAGGGTATTGTTGACGACTCAAAGTCAATGGAAACTGATGCACTGACTGAGGAAGGAAATGATGATTCAGGTCAAGACACGGGGTTTACGTCCGTTGTACTAAGGCTGGGACATAAACAAAACTCTATCTAGAGGTTACATTTGTTTTATAGAGGTTCTTTAGTTTAAAAAATCAGTTAAATAGATTGTATTTTAGTTATGTTTATGCTCCCGCAAAACAAAACGTTAAATTGAGGTTATAAGTAATATTCATCAGCCACTCCAAAATCTGTAAGGGACAGTAAAAACCATGTTTACAACTAGTTAATGGATTTTAACAAATATTTAAACTGGTTTTACAGGATAGATATACTTTTACTTTTCGGTTGATTTGTTAATTAATATGTTACAGTATATGTTTTGAAAACTTTCCAAACACTTTACTTTCCTTGGAAAAATTAACAGTAGTTCTAAACGAGACACCACAAAATTACATGTCATCATGTCAACAAAAAAAAATTAAATCTAAAAATTAAAATGTGTAGTAGCCGTATTAAGGGATTCGATCAAGTTGATTTAATATACCAATTTGTAAGGTTTTCATTCAACTATTTTTCTTTTGTTCAACTGTAATGTGTTTGTTATGAATATGCAAAAAATCGATATTATTTGGAGAATTTATTTTTAACAATTATTTTGGTACTATACTAAGTGATGTCTGTGGTTGTAGTAATGATGTTCCAAATAAACTTGAACTATCTGTAATTTAACATAAATCAAATCATCTCCTGAAAGTATTCACAAGAAATATTGTTTATAAGGAACTTGAGTAAATAACCTCAGTATTACTGGAAGTGACTTTGAAGTTTAATAAAATACCAAATAGAACAGTTCTAGAATACTGTACAATAATTATTATAATTAAGAAGTCAATACATGACAATTGCTTGATTCGGAGCAACGAGTTTAATAGTACATACCAAATTAAGAACTTATTTGTGATTATTCTATGTTAAAGTTTATGCAATATACTCACATTATGTACAAAATTTTCATTCCTCAAAATAACTTGATTTGGGTTCAAAAACAAGGGACAGATCAACAAAAACAAACAAAAATGAATAATATTAGGGTTTAAGTTAATACTTAATAGTTTAAGTTAATACTTAATAGTTTAAGTTAATACTTAATAGTTTAAGTTAAGTTAATGGTAGGGCTAAAAAATCATTAAAAGTGAAATGATTTTCTTACGTGGATTCAATTAAGATTACCATTTTCGAAGGAGTTTTCATGAAAATAAACAGGAAAAACTTGATTTTAATCTTCCTGCTCTGAGGCTCATCTATTCTGGAATGGCTGTTATTCGTAATGTAGGTATGATTTACACTGAGTGTTTTTCCCATGAACTTTTAGGGAATTTGAAAAATGTGTTATTTTAAGGAATCCGTTACACTGAGGTCCGTTATGTTGAGGTTACACTGTAGCAACTTTTCAACTTTATACATATCTCCTATCTTTGGTGGTTTCGTATTATAAACAAAAAACTCCATTTACTAAGATAGGAGGTGCCGAGGTAGGTATAAATTGAAAAGTTTCTAGTCTGTACAAGATGTGGAAAATGATTGTTATTTGACATATGGTGCCATTAAAAATTTTTTCGTCATACTGCTTCAAAAACAGCTGCTTTTGATACATGCGTTGGGATTCAAAAGTTGTTCTTTTTAGTCCTTGGATAATTACATATGATTTGATGATTATTATTTTCCTAGGACCAAAAAGATCATTGTTGATGATACTTTTGATTCGAGGTAAATAATCGAACAATCTTCATTCGATTACAAATAATCGAAACACATCGTTATTGTACGTCAGCGTCGATGGTGAGCTATCTATTGGATCGGGAGTGGTTATCGGTTATTATATTTAATTGCAATAATTCATTGTTGCATTGTTGAAGGGGTTGTGAAACTCGCTTATTTCACCAATCGATTATTTCATGCGTTCGATACGTCGATTGTTGTCTATTGCCGTTAGTCTAACCTAACACAAATGAAACAATCAGCTGATTGCTTCAAATAGCAAGAACAAGATTGAAGCATCATTGGGAGGTATCTTTAAAGGTAAACAAGCTGTAACATTTTGGTTTTCTTAAGTAGTTTTCGTGTTGTATTGAGCGATACTGTATAACGAAAAATATAGTTCATCACACGGACCTAAAGCTGCTTTTTGTTACTCGGTCATTTTTCAACCTCGGCTTACAGCCTTGGTCGTAAAACTTGACCTTGTACGAAAAGCGCCACTTTAGGTCCTAGTAATGAAATATACTATTGATTTTCAGGGCTACAAACATTTAAAAAATTTAATGTATAGGCATTGTATAGGATAGTCTAAACAAACTTTTATTTCCTAAATGTTGGCATGTTGTATATCAAATTAAAACTCGAGTTTACAAGGATTAATAACTTTTTAACTGAACAAAAGCATGTTTTGTGGTTCTCGAGATACAGGATATTCCGTTAATACCAATATTCTTCACAATTACAGATACCATTTTGAAATTGACAAAGATAATTGACAATAATTCTTTATTTACATTATTCATTGAGAAAAGCAAATGCGTCACTGAAACTAATACAAAAGATATAAAGGTCTGCGTTTTTAAAAGTTCTGCCTCCAGTTTTCAAACTCATCCAGTAGGATGAATTCTGTTGTCACTAAATTGTTCATTTTGTTTAAAGCATTAAAGTTGTGTATAACATGACATATTTACATGTCATGCTAAGTCTGGATAGGGACGAGGCCGAGATTATCATCGCGCCAGATTACAGACGAGCCTGACTCTTGACGACGGCCCCCGCCATGACTTGACCGTTGCACTGACCGACTCCCGCTCGCCTCTCCTCTCCGCCCTCCTCCCCCGCCATGCCTGCAGTGCTTCATGTCGTAGTGTTGCCATCATTTCATCACGTTTTTCATATTGCAAATTTTTTTTAAGTTTTTCAATTACATTTTCTGGTTTTCTATATTCTTTTTACAATTAAGTTTTACCGGTATAATAAATTTTATTCCAGTTCTCCCTCATTGCAATTTTTTTTCTAATCTAAATTAAGGTAATTTTATTAAGGACGCATCTCGAAGCTGACGCACAGGCATTTGTGCCCATGTCGGCTTATTCCATAGACATTCTTACAGTCTGTAATTTTTACATTTATACTTAATAAGGTACTTATATTCATAGCATGTAACTTTATTTATTTACTCTTAATAATACATGAAGATGCATCAAGGTTTTTTTTTGCTGTTTAAATGCAAGTACAGGTAATTTATTTTGCAATGTAATATTTTTGTATTTTACTGGAATAAATCTTTATATTCATTCATTCATTCATTCATTTTTGTTTCAAAATTGGGGACTTGAACTCATGACCTCTGGTTTTTAGATCACCCTGTATTTAACACGTTCGCTACCGACATGTAAAAAAAGCCATTTCCACAGCCCAACATTAAGTATAGTTGACGTGCAAAACTTCCCCACAGCCCGACGTCAACTAAAGTAGACTCACGGGTCAATCCCAGTGAACAGACGTCAACTATTGTTGACCTGGACACACTGTTAATTATTATTGCGTTTTACTTCGTATCGGTCTGCATCGGTCTGCTTTTCGACTTAGTTTTCTTGTGTTGGACCACAGGAGAGTCCCCAGAATAAAATGACTTTTTCCTCCACTTACCATCTGAAGTCATCTTTTAGTCCCTGGAATAGAATACTAAAGTAGTAGTTTATACTCCATGGGATTTACTTACTTACTTTTTCTCCCACGGGACTAAAAGTAATCTACTTTTTTCTCCCATGGGACTAAAAGTAATCTCATAAGAAATACATGGGGAGAAATCCGGCAACGCCGCGATAAGACAGTGAGAAAATGTGGCAACAATGTCGATTTTCATTTGCTTACCCTAAATTTAATTCAAGACCTTCAGTGTTTCAACTTAAGAAAACAAAACCGTATGCATTTAATAGCCAGGTAACAATTTATAAAATAGACGAAAGATTGCAAGAAAAAATGAAACAACGAAAAAAAACAAATCTAAGGGTATCACGGGACAATTCACAGTTACATCAAGATACACTATCGTAACAGACTGGAACAGAAATGGAAACAGACGCACAACGTGATGAAAGAAATAACCAGAATAGAGATAATGGAGAACCTTCAAAAAAGGGATCAAACAGAAGAAGTTGATTTAAATTAAACAATTTAATAGCTGTTTGCAAAAGGACAGGGAACTATGATTTCGACCGTAAAGGACACATTATTCCAATCAAATATAGATTATATTGAATACCCAAATGTAGTAATTGGCAAGATTGACAAAATTTGTATTATTGCAAAGCAAAGAAATTAATTCAGAAAGGAAACGCATATTGTGTGCTGTTTGAAAGGGAAAATAAGACTGCTACAACCAAATATGCCACCCCCGGCTTTCTCAAATATATGTATAGAGAAACATAAAAATATAATGAATTTTACACAACATTAGACGTTATAATGCTTGCTTCCAAAATACGACTTTTGGAGCTACTATTTAGGCCTTCATACGATTTTTCAACCCAGCGAAGCGGGTTACCAACAGCTAGTGCTTTAGAAAAAATAGTTTTAAATAATAGTGTAAAAGTGTGAATAAATGGTTGTTTAAATTACCCAAGTACCTTATGTGATTCTAATCTAGCCTAGTTTAAAGGAGAAAAGGATCATATGAAGGTTATGTTATATTGTCACAGTTACTGTTAATGGTGTAGGTAGAGGAAAAATTTTGTGTGCATCTAAGGGACTTAAGTGCTTTCTCTCCCGCGGGAAAATTGTCGCCCTAGGCTCCACCATCGGGTGACAACAGTTTCCCTCACGGAGAAAAAGTTGCACTTTAGACCCTAGATGCACAAATAACTATTTTTGGTCAGTTAGCATTGATCATGCTTATTTAGACATCTGTGGAAAAAAAGTAATGATTTCCTT
Source organism: Flexamia atlantica (assembly GCA_035578135.1). Lineage (NCBI taxonomy): Eukaryota > Metazoa > Arthropoda > Insecta > Hemiptera > Cicadellidae > Flexamia > Flexamia atlantica. Next base: position 49,767,136 of record JAQJVK010000005.1, on the reverse strand, counting down.
TAGGTCTGTGGCGATGTCCACATGACTGTGTTTGGTCTCTGCTGCAAAGTCTGTTTCTGGAGGTCGGTCACTAACAATTCGTCTGGCATTAACTATACTTGACGCTTGGTAGCGAATGTGTTAAAAAAGGACAAACATATATTTTTGCATTGTTTCTTTGGTATGAGTTGATGGGGTGAAGTTTTGTTTCTTCCTTGTATGTCAAGCTGTTCGTCTACAATCCATTGTGAATGGCGTAGAAGACTCACCCTGTATATATATTACTGATAATATGTGATATGTGTGTCTGTTGGCACGACAGCGCTTGCAAATATTGTCTGATCTTAATGACATTTGGCACAGACAAGTAAAACTGAGGGTGTCAATTTATAATTTTGACTCAGTTATATAATGTTCTGATTACAATGATTTTTGCTGATTAATTGTTGACATAGTGTAGTTGTGATGAAGTTGAGAATGTTTTTCTATTCCTTCTTCTGAATGATCCGCTAATTAACTTACAGCTAGCCTTCGCAGTGATAACCCCAGGGGAAGTGAAGGGTCGGATGTTGACTACCAACCTTGGCATCATGTTCAACATCAACCTGCCCACCAACATCAGCATGTGGTACCCCTGGAGGGCGGACTATCGCAGGCGGCGAAGCGACAACACAGACATCCACTTCACGTTCTACTCACTCATTCAAAACCTACTTACTCTGTGAGTCAATTCTCTGATTCTTCTCTGTAAGTTAAAACAATTATCCTTCTAAAAACTAGGAAGAGAGAGCTTGAATTATTAATGAATGATAGTTGAGGAATCGCAAAAAAGTTTACTACTAGTGGCTACAGCAATTAAATTAATTTTCTATACATTTCCTATCGGCTGTAGCATTTGATTTTTGTTCTAAAAGTGATGATATTTTGACTCTAAAGGGGGTGACACACACTGTCCGACTATACTCCTTACGAGACATCACACCGCCCAAGGAGATAAAATGTCACTCCGGACATTCCCTCAATTAAGATGACAAATTTTATCGAGCGCGGTGAAATTGAGATTAGAGAGAGATGGAAACAGAGAGAGAGAGAGAGAGAGAGAGAGAGAGAGACAATTTGACAATTTGACAATTTGTTTATTTTCTCTGCCCTGAATCGGACCAATGGTCCGCTCTACCTTCAGGACAGGCATAACATTTACAATACAATTACAAATTGAGTTGTGGCTGATTAAGAAAAACACACAGAAAACAACAAATTATATATACCAAAATTTAAAAGTATGTTATCGCGCTTAAATTATTACAGATAACACTAAATAACATTACATCATATTTTATTAACGGGGGGTTTCTCTATTAGTATTTTAATTATACCTACTTAACAACTTCTCTTTTAGTCTTTTATGAAATGTTGCTTCACTAGGGGCTTGTTTAATGACACTTTCAAGGGTATTCATTAACCTAATAGACTGCACATGAAAAGAGTTGGAATAAAACACAGTTCTGTGAATAGGATATTGGAGGGTTAAATGTCCATAGCGAGTCTGTCTTAAATGAACATTTTGCATGGTAATATATTTATCAAATAAATATTCAGGTTTACCTTTATTTAACACCTTATACGTTACTGATAAAATACTATACTCTAATCTCTCCTTAATTTTCAACCAGCCTAATTGTTTATAATAACGAGTGACATGTTCATCAAGTTTCAAATTAAAGATAAAACGTATACAAGCATTCTGAGCTCTTTGGAGTTTACTTATCAAACAAACAGATAAGTCACACATCGAAACACAAGCGTAATCAAAAAATGGGAAAACCAAAGAAGAAATCAATTTTTTCTTTATGTCTATAGACGGTTTAAAGCACATTTTTCTAAATTGATAAATACACTGATACACTTTTCTAACAATATGATCAACTTGTTCTGTCCACGTAAAATTACTGGTGAATCTTATCCCTAAATTAACAACATTACTTTCATAGTTCAGTGGTACATCATTTATCTTAACAGGACAAACATGATCAAATCTTAAATTATTTAAAAGACGAGAATAACCAATTATTATGGGTTTACATTTAGAGATATTTAAATCTAATCCATGATCCCGACACCAATTGTAAACCACAGTTAAATCTGCATTCATTAATTCTACAGCATTATTTATACCATCTACATTACAATGTATATATAGCTGCATATCCTCAGCGTACAACATTGCCTTACAAAACATTACCGAATCACATATTTTATAAATAAATAGAGAATATCACACATATAAATATAAATAGAGAATAACATTGCTGATAATGTAGACCCTTGTGGAACACCTACACTATTTAGTTTCCAATCAGAAAAACTACCGTCAGCTGTTTTAACCCTTTGGTATCTGTTATTCAAGTAGGCATCAAACCATTTAATTGCTTCTACACTAAAGTTATATGATTCTAAAATTGACAGTAAAAGCTTGTGATTAACAGTATCGAATGCTCTAGTGAAGTCCAGTAGCATTAATACAGTCAATTTTCTCTGGTCCATAGCACTTCTGATGTCATCAGTTACTCGTACTAAAGCAGTTTGTGTACTAAAAGCCGCTCTATATCCCGATTGATATCTAAATAAAATATCGTTATCATTTAAAAATATACATGCTTGTTGATACACTAGCTTATCTAGTACTTTACCTAAGATACATAATATATTAATTGGTCTATAATCTTTATTCTCTAAAGGACTTTTTACTTTAGGTAGGGGAAAGATCATAGAATATTTCCACTGGCTAGGATACACACAATTTACGAGTGAATAATTAAAAACATGAGATAATACATCCTTAACATCATCAAAAATCAACTTTACAAACTTAACTTGTATACCATCGTTTCCTATAGCATTAGAAGATATATCCATCAAAGCTTTATAAATTACATTATTATCTACTTCTGAAAAACTAAAACTATTATAATTAACATTTCTACCTTCCGTCTTGTAATAGTCAATTAAGTTCACATTTATTTCCTTGTTTATCCCACAAAAATACTCGTTAAGGCTATTCAACTCAACTACAGGGTTGAAATTACTTCTGGAATCCTTAGTACTCCCATAGTTTTTTAATGTACTCCACAACTCCTTACTTGTTTTATCAGAACTTAACACATTTGAAAAATACCGATTCCTAGCGTCTCGCATCATTGTTTTCACTCTATTTCTAAGAACTCGATAACTTTCCCATACAAGACGATCCTTCGTTCGCACGTACCTCTTATAAATGACATCTCTTTCTTTCATTAACATTCTTATTCTATCATCTAACCAAGAGAGAGAGAGAGAGAGAGAGAGAGAGAGAGAGAGAGAGAGAGAGAGAGAGAGAGAGAGAGAGAGAGAGAGAGAGAGAATGTGTATATGTGCGAACAAAACTATTTAAATAGCCGTCATTTTGAAATGGTGGAACCATTTGAAGTGCTGTTTTCGACTTTAAGTCCTTTATGATTAGCTATCAAATGCACATAAATAAACTGTAATAACACTCTTTTTAACTTGGTTAAAGGTATACTTATATTTATATAGTTAATTAAGCATACCAAATTTGCAATAAACTTTAAGCCTTAACCAAAACAATAGCCACTTGAGCTTGAGTGTTATAAATTATAACAACATGTTTTAAATTGTTAAAGGTTGACTTATATTTATATAAATAATTAAATACGTAAAACTCTTAAAATAAACTTAAAAAATAACCAAGCCAATCCAAAAATTAAAACATATAATCCCCTAACATAAACACCACAGATTACACAGTTATTAAATTAACTAAACAGTCGTATAGCAATAATAAATGTAAACGGGGCGGGGCGGCACTCGCGATGGCGTACGGAGCAATATTCGGGGCGAAATAGACCCTACCACATTATCACACATCTACAAGATGCCTTACCAGACTTTTACTTGACCTTTTGCCGAAAAACCGCCTCCAGAGCACTTGTGACGATGTGTGGTGTGATGTCCAATTTGACGTCTTGTGCGATGCCCAGACTCCTGGCACACACACACACTATTCGACTTGTTCCCTTCGATGCCCCTTCTCCCTTCTCCCTTTCTCGGTGTAGTGAAAAATCTGATAGTGTGTTACCATCTTTAAGATGGGGGCGCTGATTTTTAGTTAGAAATACAACTAATAAACAAATTATTTAAAAAATCAAACAGTAAAACATTATCCAAACATAAACATCCATTAAAAACCGTGAAAAACCAATAAATAAGTAAGGATTTATGAATGAACTTAAAAATTATAAATGTAGGTAACCAACTGATTTTCAAATGAATAAATGAATAAATGAATTTATTTCCCACAGTAAAATAACATATACATACAATAATTGTACTATTTGAGAAATTGAACTGACCACATTAAAAAGTTGTGTGGCCAGTTAGAAACAGTATAACTTACAAACTAAAAAACTATAGAGTCTAGCATTATTATAATAATAACATTTTATCTGCCTGCTATAACATCTGCGGGTTCTGTTTTTTGCTGAAATGAAATAAGGTAAAAATATTTGTATTTGAGTAAAGGAAAAGTATTTAAATAGAACGGTTGCATTTAAAGAAGCGTGTACTAGTAATAAAGTAGTTGTTGTGTTGTGCGCGACTACGCTTTCGCCCTAAAGATGGAGTACTGTAATGTCTCCAAAACGTCGGCGGAAATCTTCGACTGTGGAATAAAATCATTATCTCATTATCTCACATTACGACATGGTCTACCCCAGAAGTCAAGAATTTAATATCTTGTGAAAACGACCGTGGAAGCCTACACTCTTCTTTGAAAAAGAGATTTATTTATATTACAGTTTCCAAAAAAATATGTCATGTTTCACATCAAAGGATGAAGTAAATTAAAGATATATTTAAAATATTATAATCAAGTCAACCAACTTAAAAAAATTAATTTACTTTGAAAACATTGTGATGATTTTGAAACTTTGTAAACTCATTTAGAAGTAGTTAGGATAAATATACCCAGTAAATATGAGATGAGCTCTAGTGGCAATTAGCGGAAACAGCGTATTTTTCATAAAAATCTCAAGAACCATTTCTTTGTTTGAGTCTTCTCTGTGTCGTAGATGAAAGTTCTAATGAGAAAGATAACGCTTATTAAATTTGCTAAAAAAATGGTAACATATATTTCTACCAAGCTGTAGGTTGCTAAAAATAAGAACATTTGAAATAATTGAGATAGAGAACATTTTAGCTAATTTCCCCAATAGGGAAGAAGCTGTTACCGTGGTACACATTGCAAGTCCTAGGCCCAAGACCATTATAACTTTTCGTTTTGGGGCCCCTTATTGAAATTTGGCATGGACCTGTAAAGTGGTAATTATTCGGACGAGTTCATAAACCAGCCCAATAGGACCACCGGAAGGGGGATAAAGGGGAATAAACCCCCCAAAAATGGGTTTTTTGAGTTTTTTACATAGAAAAATAAAAACAATAAAATTTTAATTAATACCATTGAATTGAGCTTGAAAAAACAAACAATTTTGTATTTTGAATCACTGCTCTATGTCCATTGGTTACAGAGATATTGAAAGTGGTAAACACAGTACGTTGTCTCAATGTTAACCTTATGGGAATAAATAATAGTCCAGTCAAGATTCAAGATTCAAGATTTATTTGTCAATAGGCATACAAAGTAGATGCATTGGACATTGTCACTTGTTAAAAAGTAATTAAATCTAATTGGTATTTAGCCTAATCTGGTAACCATACAAAGTTGACATCAACATAGCTACATTAAAGAACAAAGGGTAAACAGTGTGCATTAAATAAAAAATTTACCAGTAAAACATATGCATAACTCTTAATGCTTAGTAAAATAATTTAATTACATTTTCAAACAATATTACATCAACTATAATATATCTACCAGTGAATTAAAAAAATAGACTATAGAAAAATAACAAAAATAGACTATATAAGCAACATGAATTAACAATTTACATTTGAAAAATAACAACTGAGTTTGACACAAAGAATTTCTTAAAACAACATTTATTTTGTAAAACATTAACGATAAAGAAGACATAATTCAGTTTTACTCTACCTAAACAAAATTTCCAGATCACTCATATTACATTGATGGTATGCATTGACTGAATAAAAAGCCTTTTCCTTCAACCATTTCTCTATTATTTTCCTAAATCTATTAGTATCTGTAAGAAAAAAACTACAAATTCGTTAAAAGTTACAAAAAAAGTCTCTTTATTCCACTAAATTCACCAAAACCAAAACAAAACCAAATTTTTCTTAACCTAGTTATTTTATCAAAAAGAACAGATGATCTTGAGCATATGTAATACAATAAAAAAAAAACAGGTGATGATAAATAATAAGAGCAAAGATCTCATATATCATTACATGCACACGCCCCCGTGGTGTCAACACCAACTCGGCGTACATCCGCGATGTGGTACGGCATGCAATCAACCTCCACGCTGTTCTGGGTAAGCTGCCGTGACACCACGCCGCGTCTCCAGGATGTAATGCAGAGAGCGGCTTTCGGCTTGACAAATACCGATTCACCTGGTGAAAACTCATTGTCCGGTTGATCGTCACGTTTTACTGGCTCACCTTTGCACCTCCACCTGTAGCTGTATAATTGAGAGCTTGGCGACGACTCTTCATATAGGTCTTCTTTGGGTGTTAAATTATACCAATAAACCATTTCTTGCACACTTCCCTTTGTTCTTGCTGCCATTCTTTTTATGGTTCTATGGTTTCTTTCGACGATTCCATTCCCACCTGGACGGTTCACACACCTAAAACGACGAATAACTCCCCACTCCTCACAAATTTTCTCAATTTGTTCACATCTGAACGTTGCGCTATTATCTCCGAAAATATTTCCAGTAAAATCCTCACTACATGCTCTTTAGTCTCACTCGGTATTTGACGCCATATGCAGAATCGACTCGGTCCGCAATCTATGATTGTAAGGAATTTGCTTGACCCATAATGGGTCACATCAACCGCAAGTCTGCGCCAACCCTCAGTACAATGTAAGTGTCCTGACTCCCTCTTAATTGGGGAAGGATCGACAGATAGACACTCTTTACAAGATTTCACCACACTTTCGACATCCTGTTTGCTAAACGCAATGTCTGGGAAACATCGCCTGACCGTGTAAAGTGTCCGATTTACACCAAAGTGATGTAAACCATGGATTCTTCGGACCAAAGTTAATTTATTACCACCCTCCTCTTCACTTAACATAGCAACACTGGTTTTTTCATCTCTTGCCAACCACCTTTTAGCAACTCTCGTTACGCGATCTGCTTTGTTGAATTGGGACTTAACGAGATCTATTCTTACCCTAAGGTCGCATTCAGATATGAGGTCTTTGAACAAACCCAATCGTCTCCTAACAAGAGCTTCACCTAACCCATGTGTTTTAATTCGTCGGTCTCCAGTCAATATGGATGTTATCCAAGCATAAACCGTGGCAGAATCAGTGACTAAGTTCAGTTCTTTCAAATTCCACTTTAAAGCCAGATTTACTCCTTTCAACAAAGCCTCTAACTCAGCCAGGTTTATGTGCGCCGCATCACCTTCCTTTCTTAGCCAAGACGCATCCTCAACTATCTCACCTTCAATCTCTATACAAACACCTATTGCCAAGCTGCTAGCGTCACACCAGACTGTTCCTTCATCACTAGATGGCACAGCCCATTTCCCAAACACGGGGTCCTTTTCTTTTATGCCTTCAATTATGTCTCTTAACATTGCTTTAATATTCTCGCCAATAACATCATTCCACTTTAAGTCTGTCAGATGTCTTTTGATGAAGCTACATGCTAGTCTAAGCCAACCAGCAACCGGGAAATGTCCAATTAATTGTCCACAGAATGAATAAGCATCTCTCTTAGTTTGGATTTGATCTAAAGGTGTAATTTAATTATCTCTAGTCCACATCAACTCACCATCTTGTTCGAAGATTTTCAGCCCCAAAACCCTGCCTCCATTCAGTGGCTCAACTGGTTTTGCTGATAACCCATATTCTTCTATTAACTTCTTTACAACATTACCTTCAACAATCTTTTCATTCACTATTATGTCATCAACATAAGAGTCTGTGGCACTTCGGACTACTGGGTCCATTGACAGCACTTTATTGACTATCTTACACATTATCTTTGGTGCGACATTAAGACCAAATAACCCAAGCCGTGTCAAACAATACATTTGATCTTTAAACCGTACGACTTGATATCTCCATAAATGAGGAGCAATATGAATTTGGAGATAGGCCTTTCGGAGGTCGATGGTACTGACTTGTTCTCCAAACTTTCTCCACAATCTTAGTTTTTCGCCACAAACCTCACTCTCCACTGTATGGCTGGATACATACTGATTCAGCTCTCTGTAATCCATAACGGGTCGCACTTTGCTCTTATTGTGTTGTATGACTGCCATCAGAGGTATTAATCCATCAAACTCCCCGTCATAAGGCTGGAGCCAGCCATCTCTTATCCAGTCTCGCACTTCTGCGTCAAATGCCTCCTTTGCCTCCTCTCTGGAATCGTGTATGTTGGTATCTGATTAGTTATCATGGGTGGTTTGCATTCATCTTTCCATTTCCATTCCACAGTCCATCTTCCATCAGAAAATTTCGCATTGAAGTCACAATCATTAATAATAATTTCATTCTTACCAGGATTTTCTGGGATTTCTTTCACGCACAACTCCTTCTCTTCTTCAGCGACTACTCCGATGCCTAACTCCTTCTCAACCTCAGCGACTGCTCCGATGCCCATAAACTTAACAACACCTTCTCCATCAATAGTAACCCCTCCCATTGCGGACACTGCATCCATCCCTAGAAGCATCTGATACTTTGGTAGAACTCTAGCAACCAAACAGCACAAAGTCAGTTGAACACCTCTTATCAAAACTCGAATAACACATGTCAAGTTACACTCAACTGAGTCTCCATTCATCATTAATATTCTTTGCCTAACTGGCTTAGACTCTATCCCATATCTCACCAAACTAGGTGACACGATACTCCTTGAACAACCTGAGTCCAGCAAAGCACAACATTCAAAACCTGCAACACTTACTATCAGAGTAGGAGGGTGCGCTGAAAAATTTGGGCCACCCGCGCAACATAAGGTAGCCCCAATTATGCGTTTTTTGGAACCCCTGAACATGTTGTGGCGTAATGCCCGACTTCCCCACACCGGTAGCAGGTAATACTTGAAGCATCTTGTTTTTGGGATTGACATGAACGTGCTAAATGACCTTTCTTGCCACAAGTAAAACATTTCTTACCTTCCTTCTTGTGTCCCTGTCCACGTCAGAGTGTGCAACCGCTCCAGAATTGGACTCACTGCCCAATAGATTCCTTGCTCTTACCATCACATCAGATAACTCCATGCTTTGAAGACAACAAGCAGCTTTTAACTGGTTTTGTGTATCCGTTGGCAAGCCGTGTACAAGCGCGCTCTTAATCCAGTCATCCGACACAAAAGGGTCTACCAATTTAGCCAGCCTCTTTAGATCAGAAGCGTAAACATCTAATGACTCACCGGGATGCAAGCGCCTAGCAGTAAATTCTGCGTAAGCTTGGAAGCAGTTTGCAGAAAAGGCCTGCAGCAACGCATTGGTGAGGGCCGTGTAGTCACTCTTGACATTTTCCGAAAGTCCGTCATAGACAGCAAAAGCACCTTCTGACAGAAATAATGGAAGGACAGTCTGCAATTCTTTGACTTTTTGTAGCCTACACACGAGTTCTAGTTTTTTCAGCCACTCACTAAAATCTCCATTACCATCATACTGCTTGATCAAACCTGAAAACCTCGCACCGGTACTTGACATGATGAAAACGTTGTTTTGCCGAAATAGCTTGTAAGAAAAAAACTACAAATTCGTTAAAAGTTACAAAAAAATGTCTCTTTATTCCACTAAATTCACCAAAACCAAAACAAAACCAAATTTTTCTTAACCTAGTTATTTTATCAAAAAGAACAGATGATCTTGAGCATATGTAATACAATAAAAAAAAACAGGTGATGATAAATAATGAGAGCAAAGATCTCATATATCATTACATGCACAGTATCTACATATTGGACATTTTTCGGCAATTTGTTAAAAAGTCTTATCTCTATGCAATCTGAGCTTTTGTTTGTCTTTTCAAGTCTTGCCCTTTTTATCTCTAGTTTATAACCCTGTCGAGTATTATAGTGATGAAAGTTTGATCTTACCTCATATTTTTGTAAATTTTCCTTTACTTTCAATAGGTAATTAAATATATACAAACAAGGAACAGTCATTATGCCCAGCTCCTTAAAAAGTTCTTTGCACAAATCTTGTTGATTTAAGTTTTGCATAGTTTTTATTGCCTTTTTTTACCATCTTAAAATCTGTTCTACGAAAGAGCTATTTCCCCATAAAGTGATACCATAAATAAGCTGTGAGTTGAAAAAGGCATAGTAGGCATTCATCAGCATGCTCTGGCTAACATTATCTCTCAGTTTTCTTAGCAAAAAGTTTACCCTTGCCAGCTTCTTACACAGTTGTTGAACACGTTCTTCCCATCTTAATTTGTGGTCTATATAAATACCAAGTAATTTGACAGAACTTTCGGTTTTAAATGATTGGTCCATTGAAAAGATTATACTCTCTGTTTTGCTGTCATTTACTTTCAAGTAGTTTGCTGAAAACCAATCACATGCTTGATTCATTATTGATTTTTGCATTGTTACCACACTCTCCACAGTTTTTCCAACTTGTAGCAGGGTAGTATCATCAGCATATAAAATTGATTTACAAGGCATGTTTATTGAGAAATCATTCACTGCAATCACAAACAAAAAAGGACCCAACACTGAGCCTTGTGGTACTCCATACTTGATCATTTTTATGTCTGATGTGTCATTATTTTGAATTACCATCTGTTTTCTACTTTGAAGGTAAGTTGCTATTAACTTAAGCTGACAGCCTTGTCCCCATATCTCTCTAACTTTCTGATCAAAATGTAAAAACAATGAAATGTTCTGATGGGGTATGCAATCAATTGCTTTGTTAGATCAATTAATGTAGCGTTCACAGTAAGTTTATTTTCAAAACTTCTCCAACTAGATGCTCAAATGACTCAAATGCTTTTACTGTATTTAATCCTGGTAAAAACCCATATTGCTGCGGACATAATAGATTATTTTTGTCAAAAAAAATCAGTAATTGTTTCTGAATACACTTTTCTAAAATCTTACTCAGTATGGGTACAAGTGATATCGGTCGATAGCTGGATGGGTCTTGTTTTGAGCCCTTTTTATATATGGGGATAATTTTGATTATTTTCAGAGAGCTAGGAAATGTCCCTTTCACAAGAATCCTGTTAAACAAAGCATGTAATGGGTCAATTATCAGGTCAATTATTTCTTTTATCACTTTATTCGAAAATCCATAGAAATCCTTACTATTTGAGTTGATTAGGTTTTTCACTATACTCTGAATTTCATGTTTGGTAATTTTACTCCAATACAGTACAACTTAAAAAATTACTTAAATAATGTAAAGCATTGGTGTCATCAATTGCAGCGTTATTGTGTATTTTTTCTGGGGCATCTATAGTCATTGAATTCATTTGATTTAACTTCCAAAATGTTCCTATTGTCTTTATTGTCTTAATATAATTGTCATTAGCTTTTATTTTAGCCTCTTTAATTTTATATCCATAGTGGTTGTTTTCTTTTTTATATAAAATGTTTAATTTTTCTTTCTTTTCCTTATCAACACATCTAATGTTCTTTGTTTGAAATTCATTGTTGGTGATGGTGATTTTATATTTTCATTAGGATTTTTGCGGACATTTGCCATCACTGATTAGTAAAAAACAAGTTTCACGACGTTTCGGGATCTGGGATCTGATCCCGTCTTCAGGTGGAAGAAAACCTAGAACATAACAAGATTAGTAACACATAGCCAGGGAAACCTGGACAAAAACACAGCTAAAACAGAGAACTGTAAAAGCAGTCACGAAAACAATAAGCTGAAAAGAAAAACAATACACAAAATAACACAGGAATCACAAGTATCAAGAATCTCCAGACAGGAGAGAGCACGTCCACACCCAATCAGAGCTGAGCTGAGACTGGTGGGAGGAAAGCAAATGGCGGCGGCAACGGAAATGGCGGCGCCCACAGCCAACCAAATCACGGCGCGCTACCGGTGGCGAAAACCTGAAACAGAGACATGTGATATGCAAATTCCGTGTGTCTGTTTGTGTTTTTTAGTTAATTTTTAACCTGATTTTGCCCCTTGGCCTTGCTACGGGTTAACATGTTATGAGAATTTTGAACAGAATTGTTAGTAATTACCCTATTTGCTGACACTTTATTTTCCCTGTCTTTCAATTCTTTGTTTAATATTGGTAGCCATACTGGCCTTATTTCAAGTGAAGATTGACTGATTGGTTGGTCTGCTAGTTTTATGTATGAAGCTTCAATTAGTTTTCTTTTGAAAAATGAGGTTCGCGGTGTACTATTTTTGCTTCGTCAAAATTCATCTGGTGATTTTCAGACCAGCAGTGTTGAGCAATTTTTGATTTATCCACTAAGCCCTTCCTCGTGTTATCTTTGTGTTCCTTGATTCTGACATTTAAAGGTCTTTTTGTCTCGCCATAATACGGCCTAGAGCAACTATTGCAGTTTATTCTGTAAACACAGTTTTTTGATCCCTGAGTGCCATTTTTTGGTTTGGTTTTTACGAGACATTGCCTAAGAGTGTTTTGTGTCCTAAACGCGGTTCTAACTTTGAACTTCCTAGCAACTCTTCTAATTTTTTCCGATAATCCCGGCACATAAGGGATTGACATAGGAACGAATTTTTCAGTGTTTTCCGACTCATTCTGTTTAGCCCTACGGGTTTTGCACTTTCTTATTACGGATTGAGGGTATCCATTCTTAGCCAAATATTGCTCTACTTTTTTGATTTCCTGATTTAATCCATCTTGATTTGAGCAAATGCTCTTTGCTCTGTCAAATAGTGAGTAAGCTACCCCTTCTTTGACAGATGTTTGATGGTTTGATTGAAAATTTAAGTACTGCCCTGTGTGTGTCTTTTTTCTGAAAACAGTTGTCCTAAGCGTGTCCCTATCCTTTTCTACGCACACATCCAAAAATGCTAGTTTGTTTTGGACTTCCTCTTCCATTGTTAGGCGGATGGAAGGAGAAATACTGTTAAGATGCCCTAAAAAGTCTTTTAGTTCATCGTCTCCATGCGGAAATACCACGAAGGTGTCATCGACGTACCTCCACCAAATCTTCGGTTTGAGTTGAGCTAAAGACAAAGCCTTTTGCTCAAACTCCCAGATCCCGAAACGTCGTGAAACTTGTTTTTTACTAATCAGTAATGGCAAATGTCCGCAAAAATCCTAATGAAAATATAAAATCACCATCTCCAACAATGAATTTCAAACAAAGAATTGATTCTCGGTACGGACCCGGAGTAAGTAATCAATTAAGTGAACTTGAACAAATGCACCTAAAGTTGGCTAGGCACACCAACCATTTAACTTTTCTCACTAAGTGCAAACTCGAAAATCTAATACCGCAGAGTTTCAGAATTAAACCTCCTTTTAGTAGTTTTAAAGCCAGCAAAATAATGTCTGCGGCTTCAAAATCTCTCCTAATTGAAAGAATAAACTTTCATCGTACGGAAAAGAGAACCCTCAAAATCAGTATTGAAAATAAGAAATCTGAATTGGCAACTTTAATTGGTTCTGAGTTTCAGAACATTTTTCAAAGCATCCAAAATAGGTTTGACAAAGAATCGGTTGATATTAAATCCAGACAACAATCAAAGCTAGAAAAATTAAGACCTGTCGAAATTAGTAATAACTCAAAAAATGATGAACAGATTAATGATGCAAATAATCAGGTTATGAATCTTTCTTCACGAAATTTAAATTCAAATGAAATTTCCGTTTTGTCTAAAGGGCTGAACTTTTCTGTTGTGCCTAAATCAGTGAGGGCGCTTGACTTTGTTACGGGGATTGAGTCCGCTGTGTCTCAGCTCCCTGAGACTCAGGGGGATCAGTTTCGGTGCGAGGCCAGCATCTTACTGAATAAAATTCCTGTCCCAAAGCCCAACCTAAAGAAAGAGGAAATCAAGGCAGTATCTATCCTTGGGAAAGATGATACTATCAAAATATTGCCCGCGGATAAAGGAAACGCTACTGTTGTCTTGGACACAGTAACATATAAAGAGAAAATATTGGAAACTCTCCAAGCTGGTAAATATACTGAACTAAATAAAGATCCTACAGAAAGTTTCGAGCGTAAAGTTGCAAGCACTCTTAGGAAGCATAAATAGTTTTTTTTCTGATAAACAAAGAACTCGTTTAACACCGCATCACTCGAAAATCCCACACATGTATGGGTTACCTAAAATTCATAAAACTGATGTACCTCTTAGGCCTATAATTAGCTCTCGCGACTCACCGTGTAGGGAACTGTCTAAAGTCCTCCTGGACATCCTAAAGCCATTGGTAGGAAAAACTGACTCGTACATAAAAAATTCTAAATACTTCGTTGAAAAGTCAAAGGACATAGTGCTGGCTGAGACGGATAAGCTGGTTAGTTTTGATGTTGAAAGTCTGTTCACGAATGTCCCAGTTCCTGAAACCTTAAAAATAATCGAGTCTCGGCTCGAAAAAGATGAAAGTCTAACTGAACGTACTAAACTTCCTGTTAACGTCATTATGGAACTGCTTGAATTATGCACTCAATGTAACTATTTTGAACTAGAGGGTAAATTATACCGTCAAGATGAGGGGATGGCCATGGGGTCGCCATTGTCGCCTATCTTTGCTAATATCTTTATGGAGGAGTTTGAGCAAAAGGCTTTGTCTTTAGCTCAACTCAAACCGAAGATTTGGTGGAGGTACGTCGATGACACCTTCGTGGTATTTCCGCATGGAGACGATGAACTAAAAGACTTTTTAGGGCATCTTAACAGTATTTCTCCTTCCATCCGCCTAACAATGGAAGAGGAAGTCCAAAACAAACTAGCATTTTTGGATGTGTGCGTAGAAAAGGATAGGGACACGCTTAGGACAACTGTTTTCAGAAAAAAGACACACACAGGGCAGTACTTAAATTTTCAATCAAACCATCAAACATCTGTCAAAGAAGGGGTAGCTTACTCACTATTTGACAGAGCAAAGAGCATTTGCTCAAATCAAGATGGATTAAATCAGGAAATCAAAAAAGTAGAGCAATATTTGGCTAAGAATGGATACCCTCAATCCGTAATAAGAAAGTGCAAAACCCGTAGGGCTAAACAGAATGAGTCGGAAAACACTGAAAAATTCGTTCCTATGTCAATCCCTTATGTGCCGGGATTATCGGAAAAAATTAGAAGAGTTGCTAGGAAGTTCAAAGTTAGAACCGCGTTTAGGACACAAAACACTCTTAGGCAATGTCTCGTAAAAACCAAACCAAAAAATGGCACTCAGGGATCAAAAAACTGTGTTTACAGAATAAACTGCAATAGTTGCTCTAGGCCGTATTATGGCGAGACAAAAAGACCTTTAAATGTCAGAATCAAGGAACACAAAGATAACACGAGGAAGGGCTTAGTGGATAAATCAAAAATTGCTCAACACTGCTGGTCTGAAAATCACCAGATGAATTTTGACGAAGCAAAAATAGTACACCGCGAACCTCATTTTTCAAAAGAAAACTAATTGAAGCTTCATACATAAAACTAGCAGACCAACCAATCAGTCAATCTTCACTTGAAATAAGGCCAGTATGGCTACCAATATTAAACAAAGAATTGAAAGACAGGGAAAATAAAGTGTCAGCAAATAGGGTAATTACTAACAATTCTGTTCAAAATTCTCATAACATGTTAACCCGTAGCAAGGCCAAGGGGCAAAATCAGGTTAAAAATTAACTAAAAAACACAAACAGACACACGGAATTTGCATATCACATGTCTCTGTTTCAGGTTTTCGCCACCGGTAGCGCGCCGTGATTTGGTTGGCTGTGGGCGCCGCCATTTCCGTTGCCGCCGCCATTTGCTTTCCTCCCACCACTCTCAGCTCAGCTCTGATTGGGTGTGGACGTGCTCTCTCCTGTCTGGAGATTCTTGATACTTGTGATTCCTGTGTTATTTTGTGTATTGTTTTTCTTTTCAGCTTATTGTTTTCGTGACTGCTTTTACAGTTCTCTGTTTTAGCTGTGTTTTTGTCCAGGTTTCCCTGGCTATGTGTTACTAATCTTGTTATGTTCTAGGTTTTCTTCCACCTGAAGACGGGATCAGATCCCAGATCCCGAAACGTCGTGAAACTTGTTTTTTACTAATCAGTGATGGCAAATGTCCGCAAAAATCCTAATGAAAATACATCTAATGTACATATCATAGAAGAATATCACTCTCTGTTTGATTACCCTTAATTCATCATTGAACCAGTTAGTTTAAACTCACCATTTTCACGTGGTTTTACTTTTTTCATTCTAGTAGGACAACTCTCATCGTATTTGTTACTGAGTTTATCCATAAATGAATTAAAATCTAATTCAGCCGAGGAATAATCAAATGTATCCTCCCATTCTACTTTAGCGAGATTATATTTAAATAGCCTAATTGCGTCAGGGGATAAGTCTCGGACTTTAATGGTTGTTTCTGTGTGTGTTCCAGTCATTGATCTATTGATAGTTATCTGGCTTACCAAGCAATGATGGTCAGACATACTGGTTTTGAACACCATACAATCTGTTCTGTCATTTTGGATGTTTGTTACTACATTATCTAAACATGCTAGTTCTCTAGTTGGCTTCTCATTCAAACAATACAAATTATAAGATCTTAATATATTTAAAAAATGTTGAGATTTAGAATTTACCTCCAAAATGTTAATATTGAAATCTCCAGCAATAATTATGTCTTCCCTTTTACTAGGCCTCCTTGTTAATTTTTCTAAGAAAAAATCTAGACTACTTAAAAATAAATTCACATCACTCTGTGGTATGCGGTATACAGTATACTAATAACTACTGTTTTACATTCTTCTAGGATGATTGCAGAAACTTCAAAAATATGACGAACGCAAAATGATTTTACATCTAGTATTTCAAAATGCAAGCCCTTCCTTATATAAATTGAGCTTCCTTCACCCCCATAATTGTCTTCTCTACAGTAAATGTCTCCCAATACAAAACCTGATGGAACATAGAATAATTCTTCATCAGGATTTGAGCCAATGTTCATTTAGGCATACAATATTGCAGTTATGCTCTTTAATCATTATCTCTAACATTCCTAATTTTTTTCTTATAGATCGAATATTAAAATGCATTAAATTAAGCTGCACACTGCTACCACTATCTATAATTAATCTCTTACCTATGCTAAAGCTACCTCCGCCAGAATAGAAGGTGTTGTCGGTTGAATATCGTTTCCCGGTGTGGTTCTGCCCAATTGTTGGGGACGTTACTGCAGTCAGTGTCATTCTGGTATCTGCTGGTGGACTAGTCCCCTTTTGTGGACTGGTTTTCGCTGATGTGCTGGTCTCCGTTGGTCGGCTGGTACCATCTCGTAGACTGGTGTCCGTTGGTAGGGTGGTCTCCACTGTTGAAATGGCCTCTGCTACTACGAAACTGGTCTTTTCTGATGTGAGGTCCTCTGATATTTAATAAGGAACATTTGTTATTAAAGTTTTTTCTGAAGCAGTTTCATATATTTTAGTTGCAAGCCAATGCTCACCTATTTTATTCAGATGTTGACCATGGCATGTGTGGAACCTCCTGGAGGCTGGACTCGATTGAACCAAGGTAACATTGCTGTACCTTTCACTTATTTCCTTTAAGACTTGATTAGTTTTGTTAGTTTCTTGGTTGAAACAAGACCATTCAGCTAAATCGTATCTTGTTGGTAGGTCAACTGTTATTATTTTTTTACTTTTATATTTATTTACTGTTTCTAATATTTTGTTTATTGCACCTTGAGCTTCGTTTCAAGCAACATCATTTGACCCGGCTATAATTAGTAAAAAGTCATCTGATTCTACTTCTCTCCGTCTATATTATATTCAGACAAAACTTGTGCAGCACATGCCCCAGGCCTGACGAAGCCCACAGCATTAAAACTTTTTTGGCCTATTGTTAAGATGAAATGCTAAGTCCCGCCCATGGCTGTCAGTGCGTAACAGCATTCTTACCTCTTTGTCTTTTTTTCTGGTGGGTCTTTATTGATCTTGTGATGCATTTCTGAAACCAGCCCCCCGAGCATCGATAAGGGAGAAGCCCTTGGAAGCGCAAAATCGATGTGAGGAAGCTGGCCCAAGATTACCAGGTGGCAGGGTCCCACAAAAAAAACACAAGAGCTGAGCAGACAGTAGAAAAATTTATTAACCGAGGCAAAGTGAACAATTGACAATCCAACAATATAGAACTTTCGCTACATTCACATATGGATAATTTGAGATAGAATGTGGGCCTATCAAAAGTTCAAACGGTTAAGCTCAAAAGCAATAAAAAAAACTTGGAATTAAATAATTACATTATTAACATTGAATTAAATATTTACGTTATTAACATTGGATAATTTACATTAAGCAGGGTTAACAGTGGCTATAGCAATAAAGAGGGAAAATCAATTGAGTAGGCTAGTTGACAAATACAAGTTGACAAATTGAAAATGACATGTGAAACAAATTTAAGTTTAACTGATAATTAAATTCAGGCCTAGGCTAGTAACGAGAAAATTGCTGGCATTTAAATAAATAAAACAAATAAATAAATATAGACTATATAAGAAGTGCACTTCAAGAATTAAGTTTAAATTAAAACTTGATATTTAAATTAACATAATTTACAGAACATAAATCCACAAGAATAAATAAATAAGGACCGACAATAATAACAGTTAACATGTAGACAAATTTAAATCTGTGATCGCCTGCACGGCAAGACGGGGTAGAGAGAAAACAAAATTTATTCATTAAGAAGGAAAGGGACAAGCCCAAATTAAGCAGTCAGAGACTGAATAAAGCACAACCACCATTAACACAGAGGTTAAATGCAATGGGTGGTTGCGAGGGGGAAGAGAAAAAAAAACTTATATATTTAAAGGTTATGAAATTGGTTACGGCAATTTAGAGTTGGAAAGGCCAATTCCGCTCGGTTACCCTTGCCAAGGGACGAGGTCCTAATTGAATCTAAACTAAACTAACATAACCACAAAATTAAGAAAACTTGGCCAATACAAGGTATCAAATTTAACTTGAATGAATGAATGAATGAATGAAAATACTTCTTTATTGAGGCGAACTTAGGACCACATGGTCCTTTCTTACAGCTAACCTCTAATACTAATATACAAAATCAAAATATGCTTAAAATTTATAAACAAATTTTTCTACGATATAAAAATAAACAAATAAACTTATTTAACAATAATAATAATGCCCTAACACCCTCACGCTCTCACACATTCATTCGATGCCACAGCTAGGCCTAACGCACGCCATCCCGCCATGCCACGGTCATCCGCTCCAAATAATGTTTCTTCAGCGCCACCGTCAGCCGTACACGATTTTCAATGGATTTTATTTCAATGGGCAGAGAGTTCCAGAGGCGGCAGGCTGTTACAGTGAAAGATTTATTGAAAGTTGTGGTCTTGTGTCGGGGAATGCGTAGCGTTGACGAGCCAGAGCGGGTGTTTCTTGCGCCTCTCTCACATAAGAATTCAAAATTTGCCGCAAGATAGTTTGGGATTCCAAGGTTGATTACTGAATGAGTAATTTGAATGATTCGAATTTGCCTTAGATCTGAAAGTTTTAAAAGGGAAGAATGAATGTAATAAGGTGTGATGCGATCATCACGTCGAAGATTGTATAAAAATCGGATGCAATAATTTTGAACGCGTTGTAATTTTGTCTCCAAGGCCAC
Organism: Flexamia atlantica; assembly: GCA_035578135.1. NCBI lineage: Eukaryota > Metazoa > Arthropoda > Insecta > Hemiptera > Cicadellidae > Flexamia > Flexamia atlantica. Next base: position 49,747,193 of record JAQJVK010000005.1, on the reverse strand, counting down.
AGTCATATCATTAATTACAGTAGAGCAGTAATTAAAGTGAGGAAACACTAGTGATTTGATAAGTAGTAGTTTAATGTGAAAAGGTAAGAGTCGCTGCATTTTTTTCAATGTGTGAACGGCGGCAAAAACCTTTTTGCATGTATTCACCACCGCCTCAGTCCAGTCCAGTGTGTTATTTATCGTCAAACCAAGACTCTTAACTGTATTGTTGTAAGGCAACGGTAGACCATTTACTGTAATTTTTGGTGCTTCGTCTAGTTGTAATCTGTTTAGTAACCGTGAATGTCCGAGGATGATTGGCTTTGTTTTGTCAGGATTTAGTTTAAGTCCGTTCTTCGTTGCCCAAAGGACAATTCTGTCAATGTCGTCATTCATTAAAGTAATAGTTTCATTCATTTGGCTGACTTTGAAGTGAGCGTATATTTGAAGATCGTCAGCTTATGAGTGAAACTTAGTATTGAGTAAAACTGAACTGATGTCATTTGTGTAAATAGTGAAAAGTAGTGGCCCAAGTATAGAACCCTGGGGAACACCACAGGAAACATTTTTAAAGTCGGAAGTCATCTTGTCATGACACACACACTGCTTACGGCCTTGAAGGTATGATCTCATCCAAGTTAGTGAAGCATTTGAAAAACCTAATAAATTGAGTTTGGCTAGAAGAATTTCATGATTTACTGTATCAAAAGCCTTACTGAAGTCAAATAATGTGAGAACTGTACACTGACTACGATCCATGGCCAATCGTATGTCGTCAGTGATCTTTAATAGGGCTGTTTCGGTACTGTGGGAACGTCGAAAACCTGATTGAAAGGGGTTGAGAATATTGTTATGTGAAAGAAAATCGGATATTTGGGAATGCACTACTCTTTCGAGGGCTTTAGAAAGAGCAGGGAGAATGCTAATCGGTCTGTAATCCTGTGGAAGGGAGGGGGATGAGATCTTATTCAGAGGGCGGACTAGAGCAAACTTCCATTTATCTGGGAAAATGCCTGTTCTTAATGATGTATTGAAAATGTGAGTTAAAGTGGGGAGGAGAGCAAACAAGATTCGTTTAATTAAAGAAATAGAAATATTATCGGACCCTGTAGCGTCAGACGTAATACGTCGTACCGCCCTTAGAACATCAATTTGCAAGACAGGTCCAAACATGAACTGAACGCGGTTACGATCTAAGTTACTCTGGTCCTTAAGTTCAGTCAAATAATTTTGTAGGGCTAAACTATTTGTTGTTGAAGAAAAAGATAGGAAGTGATCGTTTAAGTCATTTAACGGTAAAGAAATTGGAACAGCAGTTTCTTGCTTCCCAATGCCAAGTTTTTTTACATTGCGCCAAAGAACGGTGGAATTCTGTTTTCTGTCAGAGAACAAGCTATGAATATAACAATGCCTGGAGTTACGGAGCTGCTGCTTAACTTGGTTACGCAACTGCCGATATTGGGCCATAAGCCCGGGATCACCAGACCTTTTAGCTCGGCGATGAACTGAATCCCGCCGAGCCATTAAACCAAGGATCTCGCTAGAAATCCAGGGGACAGGGCGTTTCTTACTGATTCTGCGGGTAACGATTGGGGCATGCTTGTCGTACAGTTTTAAAATAAAATTATTGAGGGCGTCCACCATATCGTTTACTGACTCCAGATTGTGTATGGAGTGCCTAGGAGTTGAAGCTACATCTGTTAAAAAAATTTCTTCATTTAAATTTCGAAAATTTCTGTACGTAACAATTTTTTGTCTGACTCTTGGAGCTCTCAAGGCAAGGACACAATAAACAAGATCATGTCGAGAGATGGCGGGGACTGGAAGTTGCCCATGGTGGATTGAAATTTGAGGGTCACTAACGACCATAAGGTCTAAAATGGTATCGGCTTCAGCAGTATGATGTGTCGGGTCCAGTGGGAGTATAGTCATGTTGCATGATGCAAACATATTAGTCAGTTGACGGCAATCATACCGTTCTGGTTTTAGTAAGTCACAGTTGAAGTCACCCATAATCAATACACGACTGTAGCCTGGCAAGAGGCGCAAGAGTATGTTTTCAAAGTCCGCCAGATGCCCAACACCTGGGGGGCGATAACAAATCCCCAGGAGAAGGGCATCCGAGCAAGACAAGCCAATCTCTAAAAAAATGAATTCAGGTTTCGCCGAGTACCCACCAGGAGATGAATACAACTGCCTGGTTTTTAAACATTCCCTAACATATGCGGCGATCCCACCTCCAGTTTTTCCTAAGCGATCGTTCCGAATGAGAGAATAACCAGGCAGTGCTACAAATCCAGACGAAATACTCGGCTTTAACCATGTTTCCGAAATTGCAATAATTTCAAAATTTTTGTGCCGAAATATTGCTCTGACTTCGTCAATGTGTTTACTGAGAGACTGGGCGTTGATGTGCGCGGCTTTGAATTGTTTTGAGAACGGGACAAGGTCGTTGATAAGGATCTGAGCGTTATCAGTCGGCGGCGGGGGAGGGGTGGCTGAGGCGACGCTGTGCAGGTCAGCTATGCTGGACCTGCAGCCCGGACCCGCGACACGGCGACGACAACGCGCATCGGCGTAGCTGTAACAAACACACTCTCACACACATTCACTCTACGGATACAAAAGCCTGCAGTAATATCAATGAAAAAACAAAAAATGTACATTTCAAAACCCATTGTCATATTAAAGACACGTGGACGTTCAGCTCCAAAGTTATAAAACTCTCAAATTGGAAATAATTACAATTTAAATCAACTGTTATGAAATTAAATATATGACTTTAAAACTTAATGAAAAATAAAATAAAGCTCTCGTTTAAACAGTATAAATAAATAAAGTGTGAGATAAGAAATATATTTCCTGGCAGTTTATAATAATTTAAATTGGTTTGAAATGGTAGCAACAAATTCTCGCTGGATTATATTACAACCTTGCACATCACATACTTATAATACAGTAATATAATAAATACATTTGTTGTATAACGACTATAAAATCAAATTATGAAGCTATTTTAAATATAAATTTATGAAAAATTAAATTATTTTTAAAATAAACTTATAAAAAACATATTACATAATAATAAATGAAATAATAATTTTAAAACATATCCAAATTTTCATAGCTGGTATTGCCATTGTTGCCAAAGAACAAACATGATAAACATAACATAATAATAAAACATGACTTCGAGCAAAGCAAATGTTTTCCATCCATATATCTGATTTATAACTAATCATTAAAGTAAATTAAAAACATAAATTTTAAATGACGTGCTATTAGCAGTTATTGAATAGTAATTAAAAAATTGTTACAGTTTTAATGAAAATAAATAAATTAAGTGTAGCTATTGTAAATATATGCATAAATTATATATAAAAATTGTAAATTGTAAATTATTGTGCATGCTATTGTAAATATATTGTAAATTGATTGTGTCATTATTCAGAATGCATTTCATTTTAAAATATAATAAAGTAAAATACTGTTAAAACATGCTGGAAAAAATATAATGAAAATTGTAAATTATTATGTGACTAAAGTAGGATTTTAAATACTTTGACAATCCCAGATGATCTAGGAAGGCGGTAGGTCCGCCAGACGTGTAGCGCTGCCTCTGCTTCCGGTCTGGTCCACCCACAGCACCCTGCCGTCGCGGGTCCACGTGTTCCTCGGGCCGTGGATCGAAGCTGCTTTCTGGAGCACCTGAAGTCGGCAGGCTGTCATATCCTCTTTTATCGTGATTCCAGAGCCTTTAAGCTTCTTCTTGGCGTCAAAGACGCGGCGGCGTTCCCGGTAGCTGGTGAATCTGACGATGATGGGTCGGTGTCTTCTGCCGTCTGCTGTTGGTTCTGGCTGTCGCCCCACTCTATGTGATCGACACACGGCGGTCTCGGGCAGTTCAATGTTCAGCTTTTCCCTGCATACTTTTATGACTAGCTGGTCAGTGTCCTCGCTTTGGGTTTCTGCGATGCCGAATATTCTCAGGTTGTTCCGTCGCTGGTATTGCTCCAGCTCGTCCGTCCGGTCCGCCATCCTCGATTCCACCTCTTGCAGCCTCCCAGATAGTTTATTTACCTCGCCTCGTAAACTGGCCAGTTCTTGATTGGCGACCGTCATTGCAGCTCGAACTGCAGACTCCACCACCTCCTTGATCTTCTCGGACAGCCTGCTAACGAGGGTGTCAAACACATTGTGTCCCTCGAGATACTTAGTGACACAGGTCTCGATGTAGGCTGAGTCAATGACGTTGGGCATTGTTGTGGTAACTTGGCAGAGGCTTAAGATTTTCGAAGACTCCGAGCGTAGTGCTGTAGACTAGATGCCGTAGACTAGATGCATGCACCTTCTGACAAGGAAAAGACTGACCTTCGGACAAGGTAGGTTGGGTCCGGAAGATGTTGAATGGCCATGGCCAGGACAGCAGTCGACGCCTCGCCGAGGTAACGGAAGGTCGAAGCTGCAGTTGGGTCCAGAGAAGACAGTAGGTCCCGGTTAGAAGTCAGTAGGCCAGCGGGTAGTCCAGTCGGCAGCCAGCGCAGGGCTCAGCCAATTGTAGGATGATAAGCGGTGGTCGCCCCCATTTCTCCGAAGTGGTCCTCGTTCTCAGGCTACATGGTCAGCGACATGTCGGGGTGAAGTGGCAGAAGGTCGAGACCCCGGGCCCCGTGAAATGAAACTTTATCTAGACATGGGGGAAAAACGATGTTCGCCCCAAAGCAGTCCTTGCGCCTATTGCGGGGCGACGAAAGGTGAGCGTGACGTAATTGCCACGGCTCATTTCTGTGCATTACCTGTAGGCTGTAGGCTTAGTTTGTTTATGTTTTGGAGAAATTACCGGATTGATGTTTTCTTCTTCTTCTTCTTCATTAGCATCTATAACTTCATCGTCCTCAGAAGGGCTCTCCATGAAACAATCGAACCGGTTGCTTAGAGGAATAGCAGGTGTGCTGGACACAAACTTCCTGTTAGACTGTCTTGTATTTGGTTGTTTTACTTCCTGCCAGTGATTCACTCTCTGATCCGGTTCTCATTCTTCGCTGATGAGCATTAAGAGGAGGGAAACAGTTAATGCAATTAGGCTTAAAGATGTCCTTCTGTGAGCTTTTATTAAGTTCATCATTTTCTTTTTTTGATAAAGAAATAATAGTTTCAAGTGTTTTTATTGAAGATAACATTTTTTTTCGTTTCTTCCCTACGTATGGTACATTCATTGCACTGTGCTTTTTTTGGTGAGACATTTAAATTCTTTTTAAGGGCCAATTTCTCCTCTTCAGCTTGGATGGTTATTATTTCTTTCAAATCATTTTTTTTAGTTTTATCTCAAGAGATGTGATTTTTTGTTCAAGTTGTTGTTCCTTTGCCTCATATTGCTTTTTAACTAGTTCCAGCACTTCTTCTTTTTTTCTTTAATTCATCTTCAAGTTGTAACTCTAAATATGAACTTTTGTTTTTTTCTTCGTGTAATGTCTTTTTGAGTTCTTCGTTTTCTCTTAAGAGAGCACCATCAATTTCCTGTGCAAGTGAGGAAAAGCTTACTGGTTCTTCATCTTTCACATTTGTAGTATCCCTACTTAACTATTCAAGAACAGGTGATTACAGAACTGGCATTACCAATGTTTATATTTACATTCTGTTTTTCTGTTGTTTTCAATTTTTTCAATAAGTTGTGACGTTTACCTAGATCTAATTTACCTTCAATAAAAATGTTATTATATTTCAAACGCGTGCTTATAATTAATTAACCACTCAGGCCACAAAAGTGGCGACTAGGTGAACTAGATTATTTATTTTTTTTCTAAATAGTACACAGTTAAATTTCAATGGATCAGGAACAATTTCAAAACCTGCTAAAAGCATTTACGGAAAGCCAAGTCACTCTTGCTACGACACTTGCTACAAAATTTGCTGAGTAGCTTCAACTTCAGCAACGTCCAGAACAACAGAGCAATACGTCTGTAAGTAATATTCAGCCTTTCGAAAATTTTGATCACAGAAAGGAAAAGTTCAAAAACTATTTGGAACGTTTTGAAAATTATATTAGTATGAAAAACATTTCTGATGATAACAAGAAAGCTCAACTGCTCTGCACTTCAATTGGCTCGGTGCATTATAACAACCTTTCAGCCCTAATTGGACCTAATAACCCAATAAAAGACCTAGACTTTCCTACTTTGGTTAAGTCTTTTAGTGACATGCTTTCTCCTCACCGACATGCTGTTGTTTCTCAACACTATTTTTTAAGTACATATCAAAAACCAAATGAATCTATTACTGAGTACGTAGCTTCACTACAGAAAGACATTGCAGAATGTGAATTTACGGTTCAGTGTGAATGTACTAAGCAGGTTCTGTCTCTGACATTTTCCTAAGAGCGCAGTTCATCAGGGGTCTTAAAAGATGACTGGTTACGAGAACAGTTATTACAATCGGATGCTGTTACTTTCAAGGAGTTTCTAACCAAGGCTACCGCTTTGGAAGCTTCCCGATTAGAAACCCGTATTTTCAGTAAAAATCAACCCTCTCAAATGACCGATGTTGACATAAACAAACTTTCAAGTGTAGGCAAAACCCACAGTAGTTCAAGCCGTAGAAGTAGTTCAAACAGCCGCCTAGGTAGTAAATTCAAACATACTAGTCCTTCCTCACGATCACGTTCAAAATCAAACAATCCCGGATCGACATAGAAAACGTTTGTTTTCGTTGCGGTCGAAATAACCACCGCGCTTCAGAATGCCGTACGAATAAATCAGCTCTTCACTGCACATTATGTTCAAGACAAGGTCATGTTGCCAAAGTTTGTATCTCCTCTAAGATGCAAAATAAATTTTCAAGTAGATTTCCTGATTCAAGTTCAAACAATTACATAGATTCAACTTCTGACGAATCTCCATTCGGGCTACAATGTCGTCAAAATAAACTTGGTCTTTGGTAACCCTTGTAAGATTTGACTCAGAATGCGATTGAACTCGGCCGGAGCGGTTTTGATTCCAAAACTCAGCCTGTGCATTGAATATGTACCGCGGTGAGTAGTTATGGTCTGAATTTTACTACTCGCGGCATCGACTGGAATATGCAAATATGCCTTGTAGATATCTAGCTTGCAAAAGAATTTAGAACTACGCAAACTATGTAGGACATCCGGAATATGTTTTATCGGAAAGTTTGAAGAAACAAGACGATTATTTACGCCTTGTTTGTAATCAACGCATAACCTGACGATACCATTATCCTTCGGAATAACGACCAAAGGAGAACCCCAATCGCTGGCATCGACCTTGGATATTATACCAGCTGCTTCAAGACTATTAAGCTCTTCTTCAACCTTAGATCTTAAGGCAAAAGGAACATTTCGCTCTTTAGTGTACACAGGGGTTGCGTTATCACGTAGCTGAAGTGAGACCGTATTTCATTCCAACTGTAGAAGAACTATCGCAAAATCTGTCTCATAATAAAGTATTTACCGTACATCAAAGATCTGATAATAAGAAAGATATGATCAAAGCCGTAGCCAGGAAAATTTTTTTGTGGGGTGGGTTTGAGCTCCACGGTTACAGGAAGTGAAAAAAAACTTTCTAACCTTTCATTTGAACACAATTTCAACATTTTCGGGGGGGTAGGGGGTTTTGACCCCTTGACCCCCCCGTTGGCTACGGCCTTGGATATGATAAAATGATATCTTTTATCATCTGAAATTTTGGAAAACGTTTTTAAAGAACACATCCCATCAAGGGCCTCAAATTTAAAATCTTCGTTTGCCTCACACCTTGTTGATAATAATATAGTTATACCAGTTTGAATGAAAATTTGGAAGTATTACACCATTACGATAGAAAAGATCATTATTTAGACTGTTTAAAGGAGTATGAAATTTGCAAGGCAACAAAAACAAAATGTCACAATGTGCTAAATGAACAAAAATCATTCAAATCCAATATTATGTACGATTCAGCAATAAAGCTATCTAAAGAAAAAGGAGCGAAAAAGAAACAATAGGCATGGCAGTGATAACGGATAGGGCCAAGGTCACCAGGACCTCAGTCTAGACTCTACTCTCGCCCGTGCCGGTCTGTTGTTAAGAAGTGATTTGGCCAAACCTTTTAAATATTCGTAATGTTTGTTTATAAATGTTTAAGTGTCAGTGTTTTAGTGTTTTTGAACTCATGACGACCTCAAATTGAGGGCAACGTTCGAAGTATTGCAGGCCTGAAGATGAAGCTTTAAGCTTCGAAACCACGTGGTAGCTATTGCTACAAATTAATTGGATCACACGACGGATATAAGGTAATTTAACCTTTTTATATAATTGAAATCTGTGATTTGGAGCCTACACAACAGCAAAATGAAGCTGCTTTAAAGCATCAATTCCTTCCTAGTAAATTTTTCAATCTTTTTACCTGTTCTTTATTGGACTTTTTGTAAGTTTCAGTTGCTTCTAAGTATATCAGAATTTCATCTTTAAAACGTTTGAAATTGTTGGCTACATTACCAGTCATAACATTTAACTCTTCTGGTTTATTAAATTCCATCTTTTTACTTTTATTCTACTAAATTTCATCAAACTGCATCATGTTTTAAGAATAAATACATTTTAAGTCAAACACTTTATTAATTGTTTTCAGACTAAAACCACAATGTTTTCAAAACATGAGACAACATGATGACCACTGAAATATTATTAAACACAGACTTTGTTTGAAATTCATTGTTGGTGATGGTGATTTTATATTTTGATTTGGATTTTGGGGGACATTTGCTTGAAATCACTAATTTGTAAAAAAACACTAATTGTTTTTTACTAATCAGTGATGGCAAATGTCCGTAAAAATCCAAATCCAAATATAAACACAGACCATGTGACATATACTTTACGATAATTTGTTTATTAGCGAATTTCCCCTATAGGGAAGAAGCTATTACCGTAGGTCTCATGGTAAGACCTAAGCCCGAGACCATGATAACTTTTTGTTTTGGGGCCACCAGAAGCAAAAAACACCATTCGTTTGAATTTTTATATATCTATCTATCTATATATATATCTATCTATCTATCTATATATATGTCTGTCAGCACGATAGCGGCCGTAAATATGGACCGATCTTGATGAAATTTGGTACAGACATGTAAAGTAGTAATCAAGCCAGCCCGATCGGACCACCGGGAGGGGGGGTAAAGGGGGATAAACCCCTCCAAAGTGGGTTTTTTTTAGTTTTTTACACGCAAAAATAAAAATTACCTAATTTTTGTTGGCATCATTTAATTCAGCTCAAAAAACAAACAATTTAGTATTCTGAATCATTGCTCTATGTCTACTGGTTACCGAGATATTGAAAGTGGTAAACAGAGTACGTTGTCCCAATGTTAACCTTATGGGGAATAAGTAAAATTCTGTATCTCGCTTATTTCTCAACATATCTAAATAAAACTTGGTTTGTGGCTTCATCTAGATGAGATCTAATGTTTAATAGTCTAAAATCCCCAATACTTCCTTTTTCGTGGCAGCAAACCTGCATACTCATTCCCCATGTTATCCTGATGGGAAATAAAAACAATTCTACCTTCCTCATTTCTTAACATATCTTAATAAAACTTGGTGTATGGCTTCTTCTAGTAAAGATCTATTAAATATTGAAGTAAAACCAACCAGTTTTAACATACCTGTTGCAGCAAACCTGCATACTCATTCCCCATGTTATTCTTATAGAGATTACAAAAACATGTCAAATCTCTATTTTGGATTGAAATATCTTTTGCATTTGAAATTCGCTGAGTATGCAGGTCTTCTGCAACGGGGGTATTTTTATATATCTATCTATCTATCTCTATCTATATATATATATATATATATATATATATGTGTCTGTCAGCACGATAGCGGCCGTAAATATGGTCCGATCTTAATGAAATTTGGAACAGTCATGTAAAGTGGTAATCGAATGGACGAGTTCGTGAACCAGCCCGATCGGACCACCTGAAGGGGGGGAAAGGGGCCGGATAAACACCCCCAAAAATGGGTTTTATGAGTTTTTTACATAGGAAAATAAAATTTATCGAATCTTTGTTGGCACCATTGAATTCAGCTCAAAAAAACAAACAATTTAGTGTTTTGAATCATTGCTCTATGTCCATTGGTTACTGAGATATTGAAAGTGGTAAACACAGTACGTTGTCCCAATGTTAACCTTATGGGGAATAAGTAAAATTCCATATCTCGCTTATTTCTCAACATATCTGGATAAAACTTGGTTTGTGGCTTCATCTAGATGAGATCTAATGTATTTCAGTCTAAAATCCCCGAAATTTCAATTTTTGTGGCAGCAAACCTGCATAATCATTCCCCATGTTATCCTTATGGAAAATAAAAAAATTCTCTATCTTACTTATATTTTAACATTTCTTGACAAAACTTGGTATATGGCTTCTTCTAGTAAAATCTACTAAAAGATTAGTAGATCTAGTTAAGATCTACTAAATAATGAATTAAAACCAACCAGTTTTAACATACCTGTTGCAGCAAACCTGCATAATCATTGCCCATGTTATTCTTTTGGAGATTACAAAACATGTAAAATCTCGCTAAGAAGGATTGAAATACCGTATGTTGTTTTGCATCTGAAATTCGCTGAGTATGCAGGTCTGCTGCAACGTGGGTATTGTAGTTCCCACAGGAATCGTTGATGTTGTTCCTCAATCACTCAAAAGATAATTAATTTTACTTAAATTTAAGAGAGTTTTTATGGAGTATTTAGACATGTTATTACTGGTTTCAAATATTTTTCCACAAGAATCGTCGATACAAGACCGTCCATTTCCTGCCGTTCGCATCCGATTAAATCGATGTCCGGATAAGGTGTCCGGATAAGAAGGACTTTACTGTAATTGTCTAATTACCCCACTTCTCTGTTTTAACAGGAATGGTCTAGATGGAAGAGCGTGTCTCCAAAAAAGTTTTTGCCAGATGAAGGAATCACCAGTTGAAAATCATGATCTTCCACATCAGCTGCTGAATCTAATATTTGGGTAACTTTAATTTCTGGTTTTTCAAGTTTTGTAACTGTTTACTGATAGACGAAGAAAATAACTGACACAGTTACAAATTTGTTAAAGTGGATCAGCTAAAGTATTCAACACTAGGTTTGATAACAGTTAAATAAAGTGCAGTTATTTTATAAAGGGGAAAACCTGGATATCCAAAAAGTTATGTAATCTAGGACATTTTGTAGTTACATTACCCCTCATTATCTCAAGAACTAGAGCCCCTCATTATACAGTTTTAGATAGGTAATGTATGGCATCATTTTGTTTGAAATTTAATATAGATTATTTTGATGTTGTATTTAATTTTTTATACGTATTTGTAAAATACAGGGGTTCTATATTTAGTACAGTGCAATTATACTTTTTTGGTCAACTTTAAAAAACACAGGAGAAACCACTTGGAACATGTAGGGGACACTCCTAAAGCTTCAGAACCGTGACGGGTTTTCCACCATTTTGAATTTGTGTAGAACATTTGTATTTTGGAGAATGCTACGCGTATTTTTTAACTTACAGACGAGGGAATAGAGTTATTTTATTCAAAATTAAATTCCGCACATTTTTAATACAATTATGTACACGTTATTTGCACGATATTAACTCTATAGATCTCATCAAAATCAATTTTTTAGGTTTTTTGTCACATTTTAAAATAAATCACAATTCATTTTTTCTACATTTACTGTAGGAAAATATTATTTGATTTAATATTGTAGCGCAAAAAAATCTATATAATTCATATATAACAATTGTTGTTAGGTGTAACAGTCATGAAGAAATTTAACATTCATTGTATGTAAACGAGAGTGCATTTTTCATTCAGTGTACAGCAATAATAGCTCCAAGGCTAACCTAACCTTACCCTTCAAAATAACATTGAAAAAATGTTTGGAACATGTAGGGGACACTCCTCAAGCATCAAAACCAAAAGTCCCAAAAAATCCCATGACTGGTTTTCCGCTATTTTGAGAAAGAGGCAGCCATTTTGAATTTATGTAGTACATTTATACTTTGGACAATTATTCTAAACTTACTTTTTAACTTTCGGACCTGGGAATGGTGACACTTTATTCGAAATTAAATTCTGTATTTTTTAAATAATATTCTACACGTTATTCCACGATAATAATACTGTATATTATATTATTAAAATTATTTTTTTTGTCACATTTTAAAATTAACTACGATAATTTTTTTTACATTTGCTATGGGAAAATTTAATTTCAATTTAAGTTGTAGTGAAAGAATTCTCTACAGAATTCATAGATAACAGTTGTTGTTAGGTGTAACAGATATGAAGAAATTTAAGTATCGTAGGTAATCAAAAGCTCATTCTTCATTCATTGTACAGTATAATAATAGCTCTCAGGCTAAACTTATCTTACCCTTCAAAATAACAGTGAAAAAATGTTTGGGACTTGCGCAGGGCACTTCCCATGCCTTAAAATAAATCCCGTGATGGGTTTTCCGCCATTCAAAAATCACTTCTACCATATTGGATTCTTGTAAACTTCTAGTAAAACTGCAATTTAGGAGAAGGGATACCCTAAGGATACCCCAAAGTATTCACTATGATTTAAATTTATAACGCAATAAATTTTACGCAGTTAAATTAAGTTTTTTATGGTCTTCTAACGGTATAAGGCTTGGTTTACATGTTTTTTAGTGAAAACATATTACTTGTTAGGGCAAATCAAGTACCTTGTCGTAAATTTTCCTCTAATTTAAACCACTAATATTTAATACTAAATTACCTTTACTGCTTAGAAATCGCAATTCACAATTATATTCTCAACAAAATGTAACACTGCTTGATAACCATTTTATTTTGAGCTCATCATATGCTACTAAATTTCAAGGACTAGTCTGAGAATATATTAATAATTTTCTAATGTAAATTATTTGACAAGGAAAACATAATATAATGAAATTGTGGTTTGGATCCCACATTAAAATGTAGGTCCCTTAATTCCATTTGCTGTGGGGCTATTAATTAACAGTCCTGTCTAAGGAACATGACGGCCTTAGCCAGTAACAAGGCTACAAGATCGCGCCACAATCATCCTTCACTCATATTCCGATTAAAATACGCAGCCAGTGCTGCGTCCCAGTCCTGTGAGGTATTAAAGGTATTGACTTCAGTTTGCTGTGAGCAGGATCGACTTGGGACTTCTTTTTTATTTCATCTCCAAAATCTTAAGTAAATGGTAATATGTATTTACAAATTAATAGAACAATGATTAAAAATAGTATTTTAATTTTTCCTTTATTTAATTTTTGGAACCCAAAAATATTTTGCAGGTTCTTATGGTTGGCGATACCCTTACAGTAGTTAAGTTACATAAATTTGCTAATTGTTTTTAATAATTATTCCATGACCATTAAATACCGGATATTACAAGTGGCAAATAGTACGTTGTCCAGAGTAAGCTTGATGTGCAATAGGCAATAAAAATGAGTCCAGCTTATGGGCCCTATCTTAAAATTTTATAAATTAAGTTCGTACTTGGCTTATATTTTCTTTAAAATTACAAATTTTTTCCATGTCATTAAGCCCCCGTATTCAAATCTTCTTGGAAAGCATAATAAAAACTGACTGGATTTTTTAGGCAAAAACTATTTATTAAACATGATTCAATTTCAGTTTTGGAAAGAACACATCTTTCTGCACTTAAATTGTATAAAAAATAAAAGTATGATAGGTCTTGTTAAGCTCATAAAATAGTATATTTCGCAACAAGGGCCGAAAATGAGGTTTTGCAGGCTCGAGATCGTGTTTCAAATTCGAGACAAAGTCGAGAATTTGAAACGATCGAGAGCTGCAAACCCCTTTCGGCCGAGGTGCGAACGCTATTTTTCACCACACTACACAATGAAATATATCCTAAATAATTAAAAAAAACTGATTATTATTTGACTCACTTGAAAACAAAACACAGCTATGACAATCATATGATTGCAACTATCCTGCCTTGAATTCCGTATAATTTTGTGATGTTCTGACGTTGTTTCAAGCAAATAAACTATCAGCTGACTTTCGGCCCTAGGGCCCCCCAACGTTTTCGGTCCTGTGGCGGCAAACGGTGGGTTTCGGTCCGCGTTTGACGTTTGTAAAACAGGTGATTTCGTCGTAGTGTGGTGAAAAAGTTATTTTTCAAGAAATTATTACAATCTACAAAAAAATTATTAATACAATCATACGGGGTTCTACAACTTTTTTTGTGAGTTCGCCTTCACCTTTATTTTAGTCCAATTTTTATGACTGTGGTGTTAAATTACGAGAAATTTTGTCAATATTTCCGAGTGTTGTTCATTTTCCTTTAGGTGAAAAAGCGTTGCCCCATTGGGCATGTATATTACACACAAATTTACTTGTATTTCTTATGGAGGGGATATTTCATTCATTCATATAAATATTAATAAAATTAGTAATTAATATATTAATTAATAAATTAGTAATAATAATTAATAATTAGTAAATTAGTATTAATAACCTTGTAAATGGTTGGACCACAATAGACATATACTTTTCTTTCAGAAAATTTAATTTTCTTTAGTTTTCAAATTTAATAGGGAATACTAAAAGTTAATAGTTTTCAAGATACAGTATTTAAGAAATACCCCCGTTGCAGCAGACCTGCATACTCAGCAAATTTCAGATGCAAAACAACATACGGTATTTCAATCCAACTTAGTGAGATTTTACATGTTTTGTAATCTATATAAGAATAACATGGGCAATGACTATGCAGGTTTGCTGCAACAGGTATGTTAAAACTGGTTGGTTTTAATTCATTATTTTAGTCAGTGGCGTATATAAGGGGGGGCCCAAGGGGCCCGGGCCCCCCCCCGAAATTAAAAGGGCAAAAGAAAAATTAGGTAAATAAACAGTGTGAATTATTTAGAAAAATTATATGCAAGATCTTATCAGCAGTAAGCAGAATATAGAGAATTCATTAATTTAGAGCAATAAGGATTTGCAATGACCTTATCCGATATCTTTTACCTAGGACTCCCAAACAAGCTCTACTAACATCGGCAGATAGTATAGGACAAGAACTAACGTAATTCACCACTCTGGTTCCTGTATCTCCTTACATGTAGGAATTACAGCCATTTAAAGTCATGCCAACAGGGCGCCGTACAAGGTCACTCACCCCAACTTTGAACCTAATTTTCAAAAACATAAGACCGCTGCAATAATACATCAACATCGGCAGATAGTATAGGACCAGAACTAACGTACTCAACCACTCTGGTTCCTGTGTCTCCTTAAATTTAGGAATTACAGCCATTTAAAGTCATTCCGACGGGTCGCAGTTAAAGATGTCAGTTACTCCAATTTTGAACTCAATTTTAAAAATAATAAGAGTGCAAAGTAGACATTAACAAGAAGACAAGAAGACATTAACATCAGCAGATAGTATAGGACCAGAACTATCGCGATTCACCACTCTGGTTCCTGTATCACTGTATCTGCTTACATTTAGGAATTACAGCCATTTAAAGTCATGTCAACGGGGGGTTAAAACTTTGTGTGACATGCCCAGCTATCAGAAGCTTTTGACGTGATTTGAAATTGCTCTAATTCTTAAATATAAGGAGATACAGGATCCAGAATGCTGAATTACATTAGTCCTTGTCTTATACTATCTGCTGATGATAATGTATTCTTGTAGCGCAGTCTCGATAAAAAAAATTGTTTCAAAGTTGGGTTATTGACCTCTTGTACTGCGACCCGTCGGCATGACTTTAAATGTCTGGATGTATTCATAAATGTAAGGAGATAGAGGAACCAGAGTGGTGGTTAAATTAGTTCTGGTCCTATACTTTGAAGCTTTTTCTCTTCACACAAGACCTTGATGATAAATTTAAAACATAAAAAATAATTTGTATGGTAAATGTTAAAAGATCTTTAGATTGTCTCGACATTATAGACAGAAAAGACGTCTGCTTCAAGTTAAATTTTAGCAACTAAAATTTTAAAAAACTAACCATTTTGCTTGGAAGAATTCCAAATTTTTTCCATTACCCCCCAACCCCCCAGTTTTGGCCCCTCCCGAAAATAATTTCTATATACGCCACTGATTTTAGTAGATCTTACTAGATCTACTAATCTTTTAGTAGATTTTACTAGAAGAAGCCATATACCAAGTTTTGTCAAGAAATGTTAAAAATAAGTAAGATATAGAATTTTTTTATTTTCCATAAGGATAACATGGGGAATGATTATGCAGGTTTGCTGCCAAAAAAATTGAAATTTCGGGGATTTTAGACTAAAATACATTAGATCTCATCTAGACGAAGCCACAAACCAAGTTTTATCCAGATATGTTGAGAAATAAGCGAGATATAGAATTTTACTTATTCCCCATAAGGTTAACATTAGGGCAACGTACTGTGTTTACCACTTTCAATATCTCGGTAACCAATGGGCATAGAGCAATGATTCAAAACACTAAATTGTTTGTTTTTTTGAGCTGAATTCAAGGGTGCCAACAAAGATTCGATAAATTTTATTTTTCTATGTAAAAAACTCAAAAAACCCATTTTTGGGGGTGTTTATCCCCCTTTATCCCCCCTTCCGGTAGTCCGATCGGGCTGGTTCACGAACTCGTCCATTCGATTACCAATTTACATGTCTGTTCCAAATTTCATTAAGATCGGACCATATTTACGGCCACTATCGTGCTGACCGACATATATATATATATATATATTTATATATATATATATACCGACACACACATATATATATATAGATAGATAGATAATAGATAGATATATAAAAATTCGAACGAATGGTGTTTTTTGCTTCTGGTGGCCCTAAAACAAAAAGTTATCATGGTCTCGGGCTTAGGTCTTACCATGAGACCTACGGTAATAGCTTCTTCCCTATAGGGGAAAATCGCTAAAACCTAAAAATTGTACCTTTAGACCCCCTCCCTCCCCCCGCTTAAGGGCTACGGACGGTGACTTTTGATATGTTCACCTCCTAACGAGCCCAAACAAAGCTGCAAAGTCAAAAATTGTGTTCCAAAAATTTCCCTTTACAGCTGAGTCCCGCAAACCCGGAATTCTGGATAACTCGGAAAGCCTGCCAGAGCAATAAAGTGCATTGAGATTGAATGCCAGAGCACGGTGTGACACATTTAAAACAGTCTTAGTTTTTCTTTAAGTTTTTTTTGTAACTAATATAGCTTTTATATTTTTTACTATGCAATAAATAAATGATTTCTTATAGAAATAACAGAAACTATTCTTATTTTCTCTTATTTTTACTCATTTCCCGATAACTAGGAATTTTCACAAACCCAGACACCGTTCGGTCCACATTAGTCCGGGTTTGTGGGACTCTACTGTATAACTTTTCATTGCCAGGACTAAAATTGAAGCTTTCATGTAGGCAATAAATTTAATAATTTTATATTAATAATAATTTGATTGCAATGATTGAAGTAATTAAAACGCAGTGACTTCCTAGTAAACACTACTATGTAGTGATAGCTTTATCTTGAATCAGATAAAGCAAAAATCAAGAACAAACAGATCACAGATCGCAGATCTTGATTAAACAAATGCTAACACTTCGTAGTTATAACTACCCTGATCCGGAAATTCTATGAAATTCTGGAAATATACGGGTAGTTATAACTAGTTCCATGCCTTACTTCCGTCTTTTTAAACGCAACAGTATTTTATAATGATTTGGTTGGCCCGATCAGGTCGTTACAAAATATCGTTGCGTGTACAATGGCATGATAATCTTTCACAGTGTTTGTATCTTTGCCAAATATAACTCCCCTGTTCAAGGCAATTTGTGGTAGACACAAACAAACCCTAAGATAAAAAAATAAATGTAAAAAATAATAATTAAAAAACAACTTTTATAAGTTTATAGGTTTTTTTGTCTAAAAAAAACTCCAAAAAAATTTGGTAATTTTTTACTATCTTGAATGTAAATATAAAGTCATTAACATAATTTTTAACGTTCTAAAATTAAATTTATATGTATTTTATTTACTCAAAATTTTAATTTTACCTCAATTTTCCTTTTAAACATGCATTTTCTTCGGTATTTAGAGGCTAAGTGATAACTGAAAAAAGTGATGGGTGCCTGTACCCAGACTCCAAAAAAATAAAGATATAACTACAATTTCGTAGCTTTATCTAGACTTTAATCACAACAAAAAGGTAGTTATAACTCCATTTCAGGAAATTCTAAGTTATAACTACGGGTAGATATAACTACCTTTTTTAATCACACTAAATGAAGTTATAACTTCTAAATACTGGAGTGGTAGCAATGACTACGTTTTAATCACTCCACCCAGTATTTTTAATCGGTGAAAGTTAAGTTCTAATAAGTTTTATACATTTAAAAATATGCAAAATTTATAAGAGTTTACTTGATTTTTCGCAAAAACTAATTTTTTTTACTTTATTGTGTCTTTTGTCCCCCGAGTAGCTTTATACCATTAATTTACCTTATACTTTTCTTGTAGAAAATTTATTTTTCAACAAGATGAAATCAAATTCAATACTCTGGGTCATTTAGTTTTGATTTTATTGTAGTTTTACTAGAAGCTTACACAAATCCAATAACTGACGCAACACCGGCCGCTCGCGTTTAAACTTCATTTTTATTTTATCCCCGGAGTAGCTTTAGAGAACCAATTTAATACTGAACAGTAGTAAATTTTGATCAGAATTTTATTGCAATATTTTTAATCGGTGAAAGTTGAGTACCTATTTATAAGTGTTATAGTACGTGTGGTTAGTGTAAAAACCTTGCACTTTTTGATACAGCTTAGCCACTTGGTATGTGTATAGAAGATACCAGTAGAAGTATTTCTATCCGAGGAACCAGGGCCGGCTCTACCATATAGGCGAACTAGGCAACCGCCTAGGGCGCCAGGACCTGAGGGGCGCCAAAAGGGGCGAAAAGCGGCCCCGTTTGTTAAAAAAGCAAGGTGCAAATAAAACAATTTTATTTTGGAAAGAACATTTTTGAGAGTAGCCTAAACACCTATTTTTTATATTTACATTTTGTTACATCATAAGTTTATAATTTTGGGAATAGCACGGGAACATGCTCTGTTTTTTTTTTTACTTTTTTAAGCACTTGATAAACTTATCTCTAATGGTGGGAAACCCTATCCTTCCTAACTTATGACTATGCCTATAAGCATGCGAAATTCTCTGCTCTCTTGGCGCCTTCGCCGTTATACAGTAGTTTAGGTTTCTTGTTATCTTGACAGCTAAATTTCAAAACCGGCCCACTGTAGTCCACCATTTTCCCAATGGTGGTAAGTAATATGTTTTTGCTTTGTAAATTATTGTTCTTAATAACTTTCCTTAAAGTTTTAAAGGTACATTGATTGTTTTATTTTTATTTGATAAAGTTCTTAACATATCTTATTAAAATATTAAAGTACTTATACTGAGAAAAGTATTATTTTTTAATATTTTCCCAAAGAACCATTCCATCCCAATTCTAGATGGTTTCATTTTATGAGCACAATTTTTCAAATGGTATTTTATCTATTGAATTCTTGATGTGCAGTCTTCAATTGAATGAAGTACAGTAAAAACATACAGGAGCTGTAAGTTGACAAATAACAGTACTTCTGACTTATCTCATTTGTATTTTGTTAATAATATGGAAACCCATGAGGTCCAATTTTAAATATTTAATTTTGACTTCCAAATTCTTTTTATTTCCTATCCTACGCCATGAGATTATTTCTAGCGATGTGACTTGCACATATCACGTTTTTAGTCAGAAAAAAGTTTCAGAATTTGAAGGAAATACTCAACGTCGTTTTTTAAGTTAATTTTGCCATCAAACAAATAAATTAATCACTGGTTTAAAACCTGAACAATATTTTCCACTTCAAAGTTTGAGGGTTTCAGAGTTGTCTTAGGGATACCAAAACTACACAGATTCAGTTTCCTTTCATTACAACACATATTTACGTTTAAACAAGAAACTTTGAGAACAAGGAAAAAACCGACAAGTTTCAAAAAGCATTATCTTAAAACAGTAACTGTTTCATTACTTGTGTATTAAAAAAAGTCTGCCTTGGCCGTTTCATGTTTTTTCTTTAAAGTAAGTCAAATTAAAATTGATCGGGGAATATGCACTGATCGACCCCTCAACACCAATGGCCCCAAATAACCCACCCACACATACCATATGCGGTTTTACTGCAGTAATAGATACTAATCAAATCAAACCATTTAAGAACCCAAAAATATACGTATATTATGATGTAATAAATAACTAAGAAAAATTATATTTCATCTCATAATATATTTATTAACAAATCCTTCAATCCTCACAATAGGCCGAATCGATTTATATTTTTATTTAAACTTAATAACAATAATATATCTATAACTCCTGAAAAACTTTACAAAGAATTAGGCAAAAAATTTTAATTTGCCTGCGATACTACAAGTCTCTTCTCATTCCGTATGGTCAACAAGTACTTATCAAAAATTAAACACGCAAGGAAATAAAAATAATTTTTAAGTGATTATTAAAATTTAAATGAAAGCATTAAAAATTAAATGTTTTAGCAATTGGATTTTTTCCGTGGTATATAAATCCTTCTCTAGCCCTGATAGCAATGTACCCTTGGACTGAACTGTTAATAAGTGGTGGGAGGGGGGGGGGGGCGCCAAACAGTACTTTTGCCTAGGGCGCCTAGAACTCTTGAGCCGGCCCTGCGAAGAACCAACCTTGAATTCGTGTAGAACACCCTCATATCAGCCATTAAGGATGGCCGCAATTACATTCATAAATTGCTCTATAACTCCAGTAATAGTATTTCGATCTTGATAATCCTTTTTTGTTTGAAAGATAATTTCAAACTAAAACTTTTTTATATTTAACTTTTTTTTTCTTAAGTTAATAGTTTTCATTGTATATTTGAAAAACAACATTTTCCATTTAATTCCATGAGAAAGTCTAATTCCTCAATAAAATGCATTTTGAGGGGCTCAACAAGGTAATAGCTAAATGTAGAATATTCTCTAGGTTAAAAACTAATACAGACAGAAATTTTATTCCAATTGGTCAGCAACTATTATCAGAATAATGGCCTCAAAAAGATATAAGCACAGGCCGATTTCCGAGTTAGCCTAGTTTTTTCGGTATTTTATGGAGTAAAAAACTATAATTGAGGTGAAACCTAAATAAAAGCGAAGAAAAATAAATAAATTACTGAGAAAAATCTATCATAATTGTATAATTCTATGTTTTCATCCATTTTAAAGGTTCAAAAGAAGTTTTGGGTCGCCCCATGTTAAGCATAGGGCAAAAGGACAGGCTCTGACTTTTTTCATAATAAATACTTTTCCGTCAATAGAAATGAATAAAAAATTCATGAACATATTTAAAATAAACATATGAACAATATAACATTAAAAAAAATCTTAGGTAAATAATCTCCAAACAGAATTAATACGTGTTTAAAAATTAATTTTACTGGTAAAATTAAGCCTCGCTGCTAGCGCCCCCTGTGGAATTCGACGCAAGCGTGGCTGGTGCTAACCACTCGTATTTGAGAGAGCTACGCCGAATCCATTCAATTAAAAAAGCATAATAGTTATTAAAGTAATTTTTTTAAGTCTTGAAAATGTTCAACAAAAATATCGTTTAACATCAAAAGATCTTAAATAAAAGTTATTCCCAGCAGTTTCATTGAAGAGATTTGGTGTAGTGCTTGCAAACACGCTAGGGTGAGCCGAAAAAAGTAAATTTTATCCGATCAAAAACATGTATGTCTTAAAAGTTTTGTAGTAGGCCTAGTATGAACGGCATAAAATATTAAGATTGTGAGATTATATCTTTAGACTGCGCAAACCGTGTAGTTTGGAATTTTTGTTTAAAAACCCAAATTTTTTAGAATTTTTTAAAAATATTTAATTATGTCTGATCGTAAACATGTATGTATCAAAAGTACCACCAAAGAGTGCTTATTGTAAAGTAATAGCCCCAAGGGATAATATCTTTAGACTGTGCAATCAGCTTAAAAATGCAGTTTTTTTAGAAAAAATTTAAGTTTACTCTTAACTTATTCTATTGTTGTTTATATTATAATAAGCTCAGACAGTCAAAATAATGCCCTGGATCCTGTTAAAAGGTTGTATTCCCATCTCAAATCTTTTTAAATGTGTGATTTAAAGCCACATTTATTGATGGCTGGAATACTATAAATAAACCTTTCCAGCTACTCTCCTTTTATTCGAATAACTCGGGATTCATTGTCTCACCATTATTTATATTATGCTGTGTAGTTATTTTCTGTATACTATACAGTGCCATACCAAGCACATCTTCACTAGTTCATACAGAACCTCCGGGAACTCAAACTCGGGGAGGTGGTTGAATGTCGAGTCCGATCCGTTTCTTTTCTAACACCCAACCATGAGGAGAAAATGCATTTTTATCGATTGTTCTGTTAATTTTAGAGACTGCCATGTGATTGCCGTAGTAAAAATTATATTTGGATCTTCAAAATTCTAACACCAGCATTTTCTGTAAAGTACTCAACTTTTTTCAAGCTGCAATGGTTCAAGGGTTAAGAAAAGACCTCCGTACCGATAACAAATGCTGTTTTGATACATTATTTGTAGTAGTTTCCAAGGCGATTGCCCCACGAGATTCGGAGATACGAGTTCTCCGAACTCTAAACCATGCTGTTTAGGTTGAGACTGCCAATCGAATTTTGCGTCTGTACAATATTATATAGATTTTGGACCACCAAGAGGAATGTTGACAAAAGTGGCCACATACGTTTTAAAAGTATATGACCAAGTTCGATCATAATAAATTCAACCCGAAACTACAAAATGAGAAGATCAATTTGTGAAAACTGATACAATTCTCGAGCTACACAAAAGATGAACACAAGAAAGTAATACTCAAATGTTTGCAAGACAGTGAACAGTGGCCACATTGCCCACTCAAAAAATGCCTTAGTTGCAATGTTTACAGACAGCAGAAAAAATACCTACCAGCTTGCCATTGCAGGTCGAAATAAGATGGGTGCAGAAAATGCTAATGTTAGGAATTTCAAGATTTCAAAATCGATTTAATTGGTAGTGAATTCTGGGTAGTTCTATATATAAATAGCGAAGAGGCGCAGGGTATGGCACTGTATAGCAGACCGAAAAAAAGAAGACAGCATAATACAAATCATAGTGAGATAATGAATCCCGATTTATTCAAATAAAAGAGGAGTAGTTGGAAAAGTCTATTTTTAGTATTCCAGCCATCAATAAAAATGTGTTAAATCACACATTCAAAATATTTTGAGTTGGTAATACAACCTTTTAACAGGATTCAGGGCCGTATCTTGACTATCTGAGTTTATTATAATATAAACATAACAATAGATTCAGTTACGAGTAAATTTGAATTTTTTCTCATAAAACTGAATTTTTAAGCTGATTGTGCAGTCTAAAGATATTATCTCTTGGAGCTATTACTTTACAATAGGCATTGTGCCTCTTTAGTGGTACTTTTGAGACATACGGTACATGTTTATGATCGGACATAATTAAATATATTTTAAAAAATTCTAGAAATTTGAGTTTTTTAACAAAGATCCAAACTTTACAAGGTTTGCGCAGTCTACTAGGCCTACTACACAACTTTTAAGACATACAGTACTTGTTTTTATCGGATAAAATTTACTTTTTTCGGCCCACCCTAACGCATAGTCGGCAGTAGGCTCGCTTGCGCCAAATTCCAAAAGGGGGCCCCAGCAGCAAGGCTTAATTTTACCACTTAATACTGTGTTGCGATTATTTTCCCGCAGGGGACGCTAGCAGCAGAGCTTAATTTTACTACTAAAATCATTTTAAAACACAAATAGGGAATCCAATCCCGGGATCCCGTGTGATATTAGGGCTTATTCAAACCCGGGATTTTCCTGCACAATCCCGGGATTTTCGGGAGTATAAAATTACGTGTAAAATCGATATTTACTAGGATCTTACCAGTTAAAACAATGTTATAACTAAGAAAACCCAGTAAGTGTTGTTTTTGATAAAATAATCATGGTTTTATGAGTTATTTGTCGTCTTATAGTATATATAAAAGTAGTTTCCATTTTATATTTTCAAGCTTCTGAAAAAAACATACAGATTTTAACTTCTGATACAAGAGTGGTCTTACCTGTTAATTGCAATGCAATTGCAATTAAGTTTCATTGCGATGCACTAATGATAATTTTTATCGTTACATCTAGTATTTCTAATTGCATCTTTCCAAGTCCTGATGTTGTTTGGTCAAGTAAATATATTCATGTTTTGTATTAAACTTTTTTTAGCCTAAATTATGTCTGAATAAATATTTTATGGTTAGTTCTCGGTTATACAGGACCATCGTAATCCGTGTTCCGTTTTCAAACTGATGTCTAATACTGTATTCAGTGTTTCATGATAAGGCTGACTACGTGGTCAGTTTTTTAGGCTCTAAGTTTTTACATGTAAAATCACGTTATTAACTCAAAACTATACGGAAAACTTCATTTTAGCGAATTTCCCCTATAGGGAAGAAGCTGTTACCGTAGGTCTCATGGTAAGACCTAAGCCCGAGACCATGATAACTTTTCGTTTTGGGGCCACCAGAAGCAGAAAACACCATTCATTCGAATTTATATATATATATATCTATATATCTATATAAATATGTGTCTGTCAGCACGATAGCGGCCGTAAAAATGGTCCGATCTTAATGAAATTTGGTACAGACATGTAAAGTGGTAATCCCTCGGACGAATTCGTAAACCAGCCCGATCGGACCACCGGAAGGGGGGGTAAAGGGGGATCAACCCCCCAAAAATGGGTTTTTTGAGTTTTTTACACACGAAAATAAAATTTATCGAATTTTTGTTGGCATTCTTGAATTCAGCTCAAAAAAACAAACAAATTAGTATTTTGAATCACTGCTCTAAGTCCATTGGTTACCGAGATATTGAAAGTGGTATACACAGTACGTTGTCCCAATGTTAATCTTATTGGAAATAAGTAAAATTCTACATCTCGGTCATTTTTCAACATATCTTGATAAAACTTGGTAAATAGCTTCTTCTATTTCAGATCTATTGAATATTGAATTAAAACCACCCAGTTCTAATATACCCGTGGCAGCAAACCTGCATACTCATTCCCCATGTTATTCTTATGAAGCTTACCAAAACATGTCAAATCTCGCTATGTTGGATTGAAATATGTTGTTTTTCATTTGAAATTCGCTGAGTATGCAGGTCTGCTGCAACGGGGTTATTTCAAGGTTGTTAGCCTCCGGATTACGTTTGAATACTTATAATGGTTTAAATACCTGCAATTCTGTTAAACGGAAAACTGCTTTCTATATCGCATTATATTACGATACATGCGAATCAATACTAAATATTTATTTTCGTATCAGCAAATACTATGTTGGATCAATCCCGGGATGCCGGGATTAAGTTTTTCAATCCCGGAATACCAGGATTGAAAATATCGTCCGGGATTGGATTCCCTAAACACAAATAAATTCTGTTTAACGATTATTTATCTAAGAATTTTGTATGTTACATCGTTCAAATGTTTATGTTATTTCTACCGACGGATGAAGTATTTATTGCGAAAAGTCAGAGCCTGTCCTTTTGCCCTATGCTTAACATGGGGCGACCAAAAACTTCTTTTGGATCTTTAAAATGGATGAAAACATAGAATTATACTATTATGATCGATTTTTCTCAGTCATTTATTTATTTTTATTCGTTTTTATTCAGGTTTCACCTCAATTATAGTTTTTTACTCCATAAAATACCGAAAAAAACTAAGCTAACTCGGAAATTGGTCTGTGCGTATATCTTTTTGAGGCCATTAATCTGATAATAGTTGCTGACCAATTGGAATAAAATATCTGTGCGTGTAAGTTTTTAACCTAGAGAATATTCTACATTTAGCTATAGCCTTGTTGAGCCCCTCAAAACACATTTTATTGAGGAATTAGACTTTCTCATGGAATTAAATGGAAAATGTCGTTTTTCAAATATACAATAAAAGCTATTAACTTTAGAAAAAAATGTTAAACATAAAAAAGTTTTAGTTTGAAATTATCTTTCAAACAAAAAAAAGTTTATCAAGATCGAAATACTATTACCGGAGTTGAGCAATTTATGAATGTAATGGCGGCCATCTTTAATGGCTAATATGGGGGTGTTCTATGCGAATTCAAGGTTGGCTCTTCAAACAAAAATACTTCTACTGATATCTTCTATACACATACCAAGTGGCTAAGCTGTATCAAAGAGTGCAAGGTTTTGGTGAAAATTTACGCTAACCACACGTACTACCATACATTTAAAAAAGGAGCAACTTGATTTTTCAGAAAAAACTATAACTTTTTTTACTTTATCGCGTCTAAACTATGCTTTATACCAATAAATTACCATAAAAACTATACTTTTCTTGTAGAAAATTTATTTATGAACAAGAAAAAATCCAATTCAATACTCTGGGTCATTTTGTAGCATGGTGGGCCGTTATTTAATTAACTGTAGAACGGTTAGGTCTCTAACATGATTCCTGCAGACGTAGCCGCGAGGATCTTATTCCACGAATTATATTTCCCCCCCTGGAGAGCCATTTTTGACGTTAATAGACTAATAATGAATAGTAAATACTGGCAGGAAACGAAATACTTGACCCCTTAATTTATTTAAGCCAAAAGTGCATACGGTAATTAATTATAAGGAACTGTTTCGACAGGCAAGGTTTTGAGTAATGATCTTAAATAAAGAATAATAATTATATCCGGAATAATAGGTTGTTCAATTTGGAATTTAGAAGGATCGTATCGGGCCTAATTTTGACTGCCAATTAGTTACTTACATACCAGCTCCAGCTCCCCCGCTCTCACCCCATGACCGTGCTGAAGAAGTCTACTCCTGCATCGTGTGGTGGCGGATGATGTTGACTGGACGACGGTCAGCAGGCGAGAGAGCGACGACTTACCTGAGCCGCTGGGTATACCCTCTGCACTCTGAACTTTGACCTTGGTCTAGACTGGGCAGGGCTGAGGTCGAGTTTCAAACAAAAGCTGGTGCGACGGTTATATGAATGATGTCACAATCTCCCCCCCCTCTCCCCGGCAGCTGAAGGAGGAAGGAAGGTGTGATTGATCTGTAACTGTTATTTAATCAGCAACGTAATCACAATCTGAAACTATTAATTTGAGAGCTATGGATTGAAATGCAGAACCGTTAATTTATGAGTAAGTTATTTGAGATTCCATTTAAATATGATGGGGGGTCAAATTGATCTATAAATTAAATAACAATAATAAATATTTTCAAATAACAACAATAATACATAACAACGATAACATATTCTAAGTGCAATAGTGATATAATTGATTGAATATGATAATAATAAATTCATCATTGAATAGGCATGCCTCTTCTACATTGAGACAAAATATAAACAAACATTTATTATATGGGGGTAGTAGGCCTACTAACAAAACTACATTTATGTGATGTGTGTGTGTTTGGTGTTTGGGTGTGTGTGTGCGAGTGTGTGTGTGTAAGTGTATTGGCTTATTCCATCTCCGGTGCAAGGGAATACTCATCCTTCCTCCAGTGTGTTAGGGTTGAAATTGCAACCAGATAAAAAAAATATAAACAAAAAGTCTCTGGAGGCAATTTCATTTGTCGCGCACAAACTTGGAGAGAAAAAAAAATTAAGACCTAATGACTGGAGGCGGTGGTTGGCCAAGTGTGTGTTTGTGTATTTCCCTCTGTGCCTGACCCTTCCTTGAAGGTGATGCCTTCGCGAAGCATAGCCCAAGTCACAAGGGGTGTCAGACACAAAGAGAGTGTATGTTGTGTATATATGTGTGTATGTGTATCTTACTTCTAAGTTCTTAACTAATATCACTTACTCCATTTGGGGGGCATGGACTTTTTTTTTAATATTTTGGCAAGAAATATCTTTTTAATTGAGTTACATGAGCCCTTGCTATGCATTTTCCACTAGTAGGGTCTACTAATTGGACTGTTACTGGTGATGTGAAAGCTCCTATCACTACAGGTTTGGACCAGAGGGGTAAAAGCTTGGCATTCACTTGGTCTATAGCTTTGGATTGGTGGTGTAGCTTATACATTACCCAATCACCTACTTTATATGGTTGTGGTATGTGTGTGTTGCTATATCTTTCTTTTCTTTTCCCATGGGCTTTTTTAAGGTTTGAAATGGCTTCTGCCCACTTGTCTCTATTGTCAGAGTTTTGTGTGGGTAGAAGTTGATCAAGATTCCAAGTAAGTTCTAAAGGGTGTTTGATTGTAAAATTGAGAAATAATTCAGCTGGAGAAAAACCTGTACTTTCATGTTTCGCAGAGTTAAATGCAATTTGGAAAAGAGAAATGTCTTTATCCCACTCAGTTTGATTTTGTGAATGAAAGACTCTCAAGGCGACCTTAATATTTTTATTTGCTCTTTCTGCATGGCTCGGGTTTGGATAATACGGTGTTGTGGTAATGTGACGAATTCCATAAGCTAAACACATTTCAGAAATTTCCTTAGAACGGAAACATTTGGCATTGTCTGAAACTAGTATTTTAGGAAAGCCAAAATAAGCAAACAATCCTCTTTTAAGCAAGTTTACTGTTGTGTTGGCCGTTGCGTTTCTAGCAGGTAGGAAAACTGTGTATTTTGAAAAGGCGTCGGTTATGGTTAAGATGTAACGGTTTCCTGATTGTTTAGCTCTGGGCAATGGTCCAATGAAATCTATAAACACCTTTTCAAATGGTTGAGTTATTATTTCTGAAGCTAAATGACCTATTTTGGTGTTGGGAGCTTGTTTTGATCTTTGACACACATTACAAGATCTAACCATGTCGGATATCCTCTGTTTTAACTGATCGTTCCAAAAATGTGGTTCTATCCTCGCCAAGGTTTTATTAATTCCTAAATGTGCTGTTGTGGGAGCTTGGTGATAATACTGAAAAAGCATGGGGATTAATTTATCTGGAATTACAATTCTTGGTTTGGTTTGTTTAGGTGTTTGGTGTACTAGTATGCCCTGATGTAAAAAATAGTTTGGTGGGGGATTGGGTTTATTAAGTTTTTTGACTATGCTGGCAATATGAGGGTCTTCTTTCTGGTGAGTTAAGATGTCTTTGAATGCTTCGGGGATTTTGAACAAAACCTGAACCTTGTTATTATGGTCTATTTTGGTTTGGGAGTTATCGGTGACTATATTGTTTTTAGTTTGGGGGTGTTCTGTTTCTACCTTGGTGTTGGCTAGGGGGTTTTCTTGGTTTTCTACTGCTGTGTCTTCGAACATTCGTGAGAGGCAATCGGCAACTGAGTTGTCTTTCCCGGAAATATGGGAAATTGTGAATTGAAATGCGTTAATGAGAGTTATCCACCGTCCAATTTTTCCAACTTGACGCGGGTGATTTAAGAGCCATGTCAGGGCATGATTGTCGCAATGTAACTCAAAGTGGCGGTGCTCTAAATAAACTCTAAATTTATCTAGGAAAAATGTTACTGCAAGTGCCTCTAATTCAAATGCGCTATAATTCTTTTCATGATTGTTCGTGGGACGTGACGCATAAGCTACAGGGAGAAGGATGTCATTATATCTTTGTGCCAGTACTGCGCCTATACTTGATCGAGATGCATCGGTTTGCAAAATAAAGGGCTTATCAAAATTCGGCATACGTAGAACAGGAGATGATGTTAGAGCTTTTTTTAAACTTTCGAAAGCTGACTGTTGCTCTGGTCCCCAAGAAAAGGGTATTCCTTTCTTTTTTTGTGATTTAAGGGGGCTGACAACTGAGCATAGTTTTTAATAAACCGAGAGTAATAAGCTGTCATTCCTAAAAATCTAGCTACTTGCTTCAAGTTTTTGGGTGTAGGAAAATTGTCAATCGGTTGTGTTTTTTCCTTGCTAAGACTTAAGGTGTTATTTTGAATGATGTGGCCCAAAAACTCTATTTTGTTTGAAGCTACTGTTATTTTAGATGGATTAACTGTCAAATTTGCCTTCTTTAATCGCTCTAGAACTTCCTTAAGGTGTTGTAAATGTTCTTCGAAGGAGTCAGAGTAAACTACAATATCATCAAAAAATGAAAACAAATACTTAAATTTAATGTCACCAAAAATGCGGTTAATAAGGTCTGTAAGTACCATACTACCATTTGAGATTCCAAAGGGGACGTATTCAAATTCGTACTGTGCCCAGGGTACTACAAAAGCCGTGTATTTCTTGGATTCTTCATCTAATGGGATTTGATTATAAGCTGAATTTAAGTCTAATAATGTAAACCACTTTGCTTTACCCAAATGTTGAAATGCACTGTCTGTTGAAGGCATAGGAGTTGCTTCAAGAGTGATGCCCTTATTTAACGCCTTGTAATTTACTACTAGTCTTGTTTTCCCTCCTTTTTTTGGAATTATGAAGGCTGGACATGAAAAGGGACTGTTGGATTCCCTTATTACTCCATTATCTAATAATTCCTGTATGTGGTTCCTTAAAATTTCTGTTTTGGGTGGTGAAAATTGGTAAGGACGTGAACGACATTGATGGCCTTCTTTAACATTAATGTGGTATTTTAGTACATTTGTCCTACCTAGTTTCTTGGTTATGGTTTCTGGATATTGGTCTATTAACTTTTTAACTATTTCTAACTGTTGAGAGTTTAGGTTTTCACCAAATTTGGGCGTGTTAGGTTTGGGTGGTTCTGACTCTGATTTATTCTGTGCATTCAATGATAAAATTAACGTCTGCTTGTACGGAAAGGTAACTGTGCCCTTGGCTATATTAATTATTGCTTTGGTGAACTGTAAAAAATCTGTGCCTAAAATAGCATTAACATGTAATTTCTTTGCAACGAAAAATGTGAAAGACCAGGAGAGATACTGAATCTTAAAATGGAGCTTGACTTTCATATTAAATTCTAGGGCTTCGGAATTAGCCGTTATTGCTGATTCATTTATTAATTGGGGCTCAGAAACTAACACTCCTTTTTGATTTTTAATTTGATTGAAGAAACTTTCAGAAATGAGTGTACATGTTGCGCCTGTATCCACACTTGCTAGGGTTTTAATTTTACCAAATTTTAGAATTAAACGGGATCTTGGTAAGAGTGGTGAATCTAAATTTTGGTTTGGACTGGAGTTGGGGTTTGTTTGAGCTGGTGTTAGAGTGGCAGCATTGGGTCGCGCGGGGCAGGTGCTGCCTACGGTGCTCCGCGCCCTCTGTTTAAACGTGCTTGGAAATTCTGTTGTTGCCTAGGGAATGGTGGTGGTGGATATGCAGGTTGCCAGGGCGGGTATTGATAGTTATAGGGGGGAACCCAAGGTGGTCTATTAGTAGGGTGAAACATTCTAGGGCGTTGATTGAAATTATTGTATCTGTTATTAGGGTTTGGGACATTTTGATTAGTGTTTGGTGATCTGGGGTTAGTGTTGGGATATCTGAATTGGTTTTGATTGGTTGGTGTTGTGTTCTGTGACCGCTGAGGATTGGTTGGGTAGGTGATGTTACGATTGAAATATCTACTAGAAAAAGGAGAAGATGTTTGTCCAGTTTGGTCATTTGGTTGAGTTTTATTTTTAAGGCTAGCTGACAGGGGAGCGATGTCGATGAGATCTTGAGTTTTATTCATGGGTGGTAATCCGGCAAAAGTAATTCTAGTTTCTGGGTTTATTCCTCTGAAAACTGTATTGAATATTTCTGACTCTGAAATCTGAGGAGAGAGGATCTTAAAATTTTGCTGGACATCTCTCACATATTCGGACAATTCTTCCTGAATGGTTTGGGTACGGTACAAAAATTTATTTTGCATTTCTCTTAAAATGTCTGGGGTGAAAAAGGTTTCTCTGAGATTAGTTAAGAATTGATCCCACTGTACGTGATTAGCTATATTTGATAACCAAAACTCTCTCATTCTATTTTGAACATAAGGGCTTACATTTAGCAAAATTGCTCTCTCTGGTACTACATTTAATTCAATTAATTTATCTACCTTCTTCAAAAAATGCATGATCTGATCATTACTATTACCAGTTAATTTAGGAAGGTCTTTCAGCATTTCAGTTACAAATGGGGGCAATTTAATTTTTTCTACTGACTTAGACTCTGAATTATCTTTAAATTCTTTGGCAACTATTTTAACTGTTTCTGAAACTGCTGCCATAGTTATTGAATGGATAGATTGTAGGAGTTGGGCTACATTAGGATCATTAAGGATTGGTTCCCTAGTACTAGTCTGCTGTGAAGTCATAGAGGATATTTGTGGAGCAGGTAGAGGTATTTGGTCTGTATTGTGAAAGTTAATCAGTTCAGGTTCGACTTGTCCGGGTTTAGTATTAGTCTTTTTCAAGTTTTCGTTGTCGTCTGCTAGGTCTGGATCGTCGTCTTGGAAATTTTCTTTGGCTTTGGCCTTGACAAAGTTTTTTAACTGCACACGGTTTTCCTCCAGCGTGGCAGCTGGTTTAATTTGCCATAACTCGCATTGTTGGATCGCTTGAGCAGCGTTTAATTTTTTTATCCAACTCGTTGTAGTTGGAATGTTTTCCAAACTGAATGTCGCCATTTTTTTGTTTGGGTGGGAGCGTTTATTGAACTATTTTTTTCTTACAAAATTTAAATACTCAGAATCATTAAATTCACAGGTCTGGGGGTTGAGCAAGGTAGTTTGAGCTGGGAAATTGACGTTATTTACTATGGTTGGTTTTATTTATTTATTGGATTTATTCTTGGATGGAAAAGTGAATGAATGGTTTTAGCTCTTGGAATACTAGTTTAGTTGCAGAAAAATATATTGGTTTGTTTCTACTTCGTGTTATGGAAAGAGTACAGGATGTAAGTAAGGAATGTACCACTTTAAGCCAACCTCCTACGCACAACCCACAACATCTCGGATTTTGGAATAACCAGCGATTTGGCAACTTCCCTCAACACATTCATTCCTAATCCAGTGACAAGTTTGCAGCAGAGGCACACCTTTTTTTTTTTTTTTTGACGGTGTGACGCACCTTGTTTTGGGTGCAATACAACAGCTAAGCTAGGACTCTTTTCATTTCTCTAAAATTACCGCCAAAATTTTTTTTTTACGCAAGGGATATGAGGCCTCTCAACCTATTGAGTGTTGGATACACATTTATTAACCTCTAAGTTACAAGACAATATAGCGTGTGTAAGCAAGGTTGGAATAGAAAGGAAGTTCTTAAAGAAATTCTTTGTTTTATACCCTTTTTTTATTTATTTATTTATTTTTCGGTGTGGCGCCAGCAGAGATATATAAAGCTATAGAAAGTAAGTACCTCAATCAACAGCCTCAATCAGCTTGCCCCGTCACTGCCAGCGCTGCCAGTTTAGTAGCAGGGGCAACATTTGGGACTCCCGGAGGACGTGCCTAAGGCCTTTATACACATCCCCCACGGTTGCTTGGATTGTAGGATGCGATTGGGTTTTTTTTCCGGTATTTAAGCATTCAAAGTCAAAATCTCTGCTATAATATACAGTGTAGGCCTTTTTTTTGGGTAGGTAAGGGAATGGTAGTCACGCTACAGCGCATTGCAACATGAAAATTTCCTTTCAAACTACTAGAAAAATCACAACACTCAAAGGTTGAATTGTATTTTTTTTTTTGGATGAATGAGAAACCAGAGTCCAATTTTTCCCTAGCTGAATGTGGCCTTGTAGAGGGAAATTGCCCTTTTTCACACCCTACTCTAGGTTTGAAGTCGAATGACTTCGCTAAATCAGACAGTTCCCTATTGTAGGTGGCTTGTGGTTCTCGAGGTTTGCGGATTCATAGGGTCAGGTTAGATTAGTATAGGGTTCGGTGAAACAATATCTTAAATGTATAAAAAGGTTTTCATAAAATATTTAAGTTTAAAAATTAATCAACTATTGTTGTTGAGAACTGAATAATTATATTTCTTGAGTCTTTTTTCTGTTTAAAATTGTATTATTTTCCTTAATTGGATGAAAAATAATTCCAAGAGCTGTAAAATAATAATTAACTTATAATTATATTAATTAGTTGTAAAATGTTTTATTTATATTTAGCCTATTTTGTTTTCCAAGAAACTTGCCTGAAGAGCAGATGTTACTTTAAACTTATTTCATTATTTAAGTTATGAACCAGCGAGGATATCGGCTATATTCATTGACAAAAAATGAAATGCATTGTCATTTAAATGAATTTCATCTTTTCGACGAGAATTTCCATAAGTTGAATGAAAAAATTCATGAGCGTTTTCAAAACTGATCGGTAGTCGTATTAAATGTGTTGTTGAAGTCTGTAGAGTGGACAAAAATTTATTTAGCCTATTTGGTCGATCAGTAAAGGTGCTGCATTGTTGTAAAATAGTCTAGGGTAAGGAGGAATATGAACAATTAGGAGTTTTGATGGGCTATATAATTTCTTTATCAACCTCAAAAGAGACTTGAATTTACTTGAAAACAACTGAAAATTAGTTCCTCTTAAAATGTCATTGGTTCCTAAAAATACTACAATGGGATCATTTCTTGTAAGGTTGGGGGGTGCTGCCTTTAACATTTGTTTGATATCCCCTGTAGTATTTCCAGATATTGCTAAAGATCCTTTTACAGAAATGCCATAATTTATTCTAGGCCTATGTTGCAAGTAATTTTGGTATCTAACAAATTGTGAGTCACCTATTATATTAAATAAATGCATTTTTCCAGTTAGAATTTAATAAAGGAATAGCGGTCAAAATGAAAATGTTTTAAGTGTGGGGTAAGAAAATATTGCCAACTCAGAACGGAACGTACAGTAGTAGAATTTCTATTGTGAGGGAGGAGAGAGACAAAAAACGTTTGGTCTTTGTTGCGTGAAGGGTCAGACGTGACCTTGAATACGTCTTATCTCGGCGTCGCAAATATTACTTATTTGTACTCGAGGGCATAGGAATATTTACGTTTTAAAATTGATAACAAAACTTGATATGTTTGGAAGTTTAAGTTTAGTATTTTTGGATAGTTTGGTTTTGTCGTTATTGTAGTTTTACCAGAAGCTTACAAAATTCCAATAAGGCAGAGGTTTTTTCAAGATGGCGGAAAACCCGTCACAGGATTTTTTGGGACTTTTGTTCCCAAGGCAAGGGAGGTGTCCTGCACATATTCCAGGCAAATTTCTTACATGTTTTTGAAGGTTGACCTAAGGCCTGATTTTGAGCTAATTGCACTGTACTAATTGTTTCCCCCCCCAAAAAAGTCAAGACAAATTCCAGGCTTATTCAAGACTTTTGATAGTTTTTGAAGACTGTCTTGCATTACTCACTTTGACAATTCTGATGTTAGTTAAAAACATACAGGGTGTTTTTTTAACGCAACCCATTTTTAAAATTGAATAATACGCATATAAATATGTAATGAGTATTGTTTTATTGATCTTTACATTTTATACAACCTATTATTTAAGTTTGATCACATTTAGTTTAACTTATGTGCTCATACAGTCCGTCATTGGCATTTGTATAAAGTTATGCTCTCTCCATCAAATTCCCGAACAAGTGTTGCAAGGTACCTCTTTGAATTTCTTGCATTACATTTGTTATGTTTGTTTTGAGGTGCTGAATATCTTGTGAATTGTTTTTGTAGAATAATACTAGTTTACATGTCTGTGGCAAATTTCATTCAGATCGGACCACTTTTACACGAGTTATCGTGCTTAAAGACACACACATTAAAAACGCAACCCAAAACATTATTTTATCGGTGAAGGATTATTTCCCCCAAGATCCCCGGATTTGACCCCACTATACTATTTGATTTGGCGATACATCAAAATTAAGGCCTACGAAAAAAATTCACAGGATATTCAGCACCTCAAAACAACAAATTTTATGCAAGAAATTCAAAGAGTGAATTTGATGGAAAGAGCATAACTTTGTACAAATGCCAATGGTGGACTGTTTGAGCACATAATGTAAATAAACTAAATGTGATCAAACTTAAATAATAAGTTGTATAAAATGTAAAGATCAATAAAACAATACTCATTTCATATTTATATCTGCATTATCCAATCTTAAAAATGGGTTGCGTTTAAAAAAAATACCCTGTATAGTTCACACAAATTTCAAATTTAATATTTTTTTTGCAACGATTTAAAGAATCCAAAATTATATTTACCATTCTCTCATTAAAAAAAAATCCTCAGTTTTGGCATTTTAGTGAGAAATATTACTCTATTTTACCTGATCAAAAATGGTCCGTCAATTTGTTGGGCCTAACATTATTTTTCAGTTATTTTGACCATAAACCGATACATAAAATCTGCTTTGAGTTAGACATTGATCCACTAAGAAGTTACTATTGCTTGGCACGGATTAGGAAACACCACCCCAAACAAAGACTCTTGATTGATATGACATCTTACATACAAAACCTTTTTACGGCCAAAAAAACGTACAAGTTTTGTTACTTTTAAAATTTTTTACACTAAATAAATTTGTTTTTAGTGACGTCAAAATTAATAAATTTTAATATGGTATCGACATAACATTAAATATTTTGTAGGTTTCCTGTCTTAGTTTGAAATTCAAGACTAATTCCAGACTTTTCAAAACCATCATGAAATTTAAGACTAATTTCAGACTTTGGAGTCTTGGACACCCTATAAAAAGTAAAAAAAACTTCTATATTCCCTTCTAAACCCTCTCCCACCCATATCTGATGCTCAAATCAGTGTAACTTATTTACGCATTGGGTAAATGTATTAAACAATTAATTTGGCACAGGTTGGAAACTTTTCTTTGGATATCCAGGTCTAATTGCACAATACTAATTAAGATCTGTAATACCGCACATTATTCCTTTTGATAGAGAACTCAAATTCTGATTTTATTAATTTTATTTTAGGCAGTTTTTAATGTTGAATGGTAGTTAATGTTTAATTTGTCCTCAATCAATATAAAATCAAATGTATTCTTTTGTTATAGCCATGGATTTAAACACCCAGATATGCTTGTGGACCAACAACAGAGAAACACCTCATGCAATGTTGTCTACTCTAGTTGCCCATATACTCCAATAGACATGTTTTTTGAATTGTACACTTCAACTTGGAATAGTGATCAGTAATAAAAATGTTAAATTTTCCTAAAATATCTTTGATTTAAAAATGAACGTTACTTTTTTAGATTTTTCTGTTAACTGGCTTAGGGGAAAAAATTTTAAAACATTTGTTCTTGAGAAATTATTTTTGATTTTTTTCTATTTCTAAGTTTTTTTTT
This sequence comes from Flexamia atlantica, assembly GCA_035578135.1. Classification (NCBI taxonomy): domain Eukaryota; kingdom Metazoa; phylum Arthropoda; class Insecta; order Hemiptera; family Cicadellidae; genus Flexamia; species Flexamia atlantica. Next base: position 49,709,882 of record JAQJVK010000005.1, on the reverse strand, counting down.
TAGTACAACTGTTATATGAAGATTCATAAGCTGAACCTGGAGCTACGAGGTTGAAAATTACGTCATCGTGTGCTTGTAAACAGGACCGGCGACAGGATTTTCGGGCCCTTGTGCAATCATCAACCCAGGGCCCTGAGACCTGACAACCTTTTTTTTTATTTGTTTTGGGTGCTTTTGGGTCCCTTTTCAGTTGTTCCGGGCCCTTTTAGGGTGTTTCCGGGCCTCTATGCATTTGCCACCCCTGGCCCCCCCCCCCCCCCCCCGTCACCGGCCCTGCTTGTAAAAGCTATATCGTTTTGAAGAGGCATCCTAGATCATGACAAAAATGGGTTTGTAAGTTGTTATAAGGCTTTCTCCAACTACAAAAAAAATCAAAATTTTGTTCATAAGGTGAACGGATTTGACACATACCCTTTCACTGTAGAAGTTGAGGGGATCACAAAAACACCTGGGTGGACAACAACTTTTGGGGCTTTGGCCCAAATGAACTAACTTGAAAGTCCAAAAAATGTTTACTCAAAAGTTGCACTATTATAATATGCGGCAATTCATTCCACAAGTATTTCGGAACCTAAAATCTCTTAGGTGGGCAAGATTTTTGGGGCTTAACCTAAGGTGGACAAGATTGAAAATTTAATCTTTTGTATTTTGGATTTCTTTAATTGTTTTTATACCCCATCATATCCGACCGATCAATAGATATTTTTTGGAGGTCTCTCCATGCAACTGTAACAATTTATATCAAAACACGTAACAATTTATATCAAAACACGTAAAAAAATATAATTTTAGGCAAAAATGGCTATTTTTAACAGTTTTCTTTTTCTAAGGCAATTATTTTTTTACGCTAGAGTAAATGATCCAACTTTCATGAAATTTGGCACAGACGTGTTAAGTGGTTAACCTAAGAAAAGTTCAAGAACCAGCTTACCAGAACATTGGAAGTGGGGTGAGGGTGGGTTTTACTCCAAAAAATGGGGTAAATTTTGTTGGCAAAAAATCAATACAATCAAATTTTAATTTACACCATTGAATACAGCTTTGAAAACCAACAATTAGGTGTTTTCAATCATTATCTATATCCGCTAGTTACGGGGATGATGAGGCTGATAAACTCAATTTATCTTGTCCTAATGTTACCCACTGCCATGTCTCTACATTTTTGACTTAGCAAATTTTGTTCATCAACATCCGCAAATTTTTATTAGTTACACATTTCAACATACATACAATACAAGGAATAACCAACCATCTGTTTCAATATCCAGCTCACCGTTTGTCAAAATTTGAAGATAGTCCTATATGGGTCTAAAAATTTATAATAAAATACCACAAAATTTTAAGGAACTGTCTAAAATTAAATTCACAAGGGAATTAAAGTCCCTCTTGCTCAACAAGTTATACTACAGCATAGACAAATTTTTTAATGACAATCTTCAGTAGTGGTTTCAGTTTTAGTTTAGTTTTGACTTTCTTTGTTGATTCATATGTAAATTTATCATGTACAATTTTATCTGTACTGAAAATATTAATTGACAATGCACCTGTTTTATTACAAATGTAATATTGAACGTTATGTGCAACAGAGAATTTGAATTTGTTTTGGTATATGGGGTTCAGCGGCGATGCCAAGCTGCCCAAGTGTAAAACCTCCCATTTGATTCAATGCCTCAGAGCAGGCCTGCCCGGTGGCGCTTCTCAACTGTCTGGTGTGGTGGGGACCAAAGTATGAGAGTGCCCAAGTGTAAAACCTCCCATTTGATTCAATGCCTCAGAGCAGGCCTGCCCGGTGGCGCTTCTCAACTGTCTGGTGTGGTGGGGACCAAAGTATGAGAGTGCCCAAGTGTAAAACCTCCCATTTGATTCAATGCCTCAGAGCAGGCCTGCCCGGTGGTGCTTCTCAACTGTCTGGTGTGGTGGGGACCAAAGTATGAGAGTGCCCAAGTGTAAAACCTCCCATTTGATTCAATGCCTCAGAGCAGGCCTGCCCGGTGGTGCTTCTCAACTGTCTGGTGTGGTGGGGACCAAAGTATGAGAGTGCCCAAGTGTAAAACCTCCCCATTTGATTCAATGCCTCAGAGCAGGCCTGCCCGGTGGTGCTTCTCAACTGTCTGGTGTGGTGGGGACCAAAGTATGAGAGTGCCCAAGTGTAAAACCTCCCATTTGATTCAATGCCTCAGAGCAGGCCTGCCCGGTGGCGCTTCTCAACTGTCTGGTGTGATGGACCAAAGTATGAGAGTGCCCAAGTGTAAAACCTCCCATTTGATTCAATGCCTCAGAGCAGGCCTGCCCGGTGGTGCTTCTCAACTGTCTGGTGTGGTGGGGACCAAAGTACGAGAGTGCCCAAGTGTAAACCTCCCATTTGATTCAATGCCTCAGAGCAGGCCTGCCCGGTGGTGCTTCTCAACTGTCTGGTGTGGTGGGGACCAAAGTACGAGAGTGCCCAAGTGTAAACCTCCCATTTGATTCAATGCCTCAGAGCAGGCCTGCCCGGTGGTGCTTCTCAACTGTCTGGTGTGGTGGGGACCAAAGTACGAGAGTGCCCAAGTGTAAACCTCCCATTTGATTCAATGCCTCAGAGCAGGCCTGCCCGGTGGTGCTTCTCAACTGTCTGGTGTGGTGGGGACCAAAGTATGAGAGTGCCCAAGTGTAAACCTCCCATTTGATTCAATGCCTCAGAGCAGGCCTGCCCAGTGGCGCTTCTCAACTGTCTGGTGTGATGAGGACCAAAGTATGAGAGGTTTCTTTATCTATGACCACAGATAAAGACTCTGTGCTATGACTATACTCTCCTCGTTAAATCTGCCTTTTTTCCAGTTATCTGTTCGTGGATTAGAGAAGAATATGGGTTCTTAAAAAAATTCATTAGGCTATGTCATATTCATACAATTTACTTCAACAGACTGCCATAAAGCAAAATAAACAATAACTCTGGAATACAGATATAAAATCCTTAAGGTAAAATCCTATTCTATGATATATAACACTTTTAAAATATTCACAATCAACAAAAAACCTTACTTACAATTTCACATCTGATCGGCAATATATTTATCAAAAATATCTTATTCATGCATGATAACACCTTTCTAATTTCCAGTGGGTGATTTTTTTTGTATATTATTCATCAAATTAAGAACATAAATTTTAATATCCTTTCTTATACATTTGCAGAGCTTCAACTTCCACAACTAAAAATCAACACAAAACTGTTTGTTATAAAACTAGCAAAATCTAAGGAATAAATGTATGTTACTCTACATATAGGTCTAATGTAAAATTGAAAAAGCAGAAAATGTTGATAAGAAAATATTAAGGTTAGGGCGGAGGAGTCAGCAACTGTGAGTAAATTGTGTATGAACTTTGAAAAAGTGTCTTTTTGTGTGACAATATAATCACACCTGCTGGTTCAACCTTGATCGGTCCACCTCCTTGCTTAGTCCAACCAGGTCCTTACTTAGTTATGATTTGGTGTTAGTTCATATATTTCCCATATATCACTCTGTTTGATTTGTCTCTGTCAATAACGCATCATTAATTTGCAAAGTTAAATAAAAGGTTCATTACATGTTAGGTCAAGATACATTTACAGTAATTTATGAAATTATGTCATCTGAAATACTCAAGCATTTTAGCCTTTCTATAGCTGCAAAAATAAATTTTGCCATATAATAGAATTAATGGAACTATGAAGCAGGAGAACAGGGAAATGCCTTATCATTTTCTAGCGGCAGGCATGTTCTTCATGAATAAGAAACGAATACCAACAAGTACGGTTTACAAGATCTTGCCAAGTATATCACTGGCTGGAGAAATTTGGTTTTTTGTTATGACCTTGTTTTCTATTAGATGAGTCATTGGTTTTTTATCTTGTTTTAAAAGTTGGTTAATTGTATGCTTAACATTATACAAGGAAGTGAATGCTGTATGTGATAATTAATCAATATTTTCGCTATCAATTGAAAACGTGATAAAGGATTTATAATAGACCCAACAATTTGTTTTGAAATTAATCAACAGCAACCTGGCCAAGTAAAAGAAAAAATACAAAATTTTCTAAGAACAGTATCAACATTTTTGTTCAGCTTTTGGAGTCAGTTAAATTTCATTCAATGTTCTTCATGAATAAGAAACGAATACCAACAAGTACGGTTTACAAGTTGCCAAGTATATCACTGGCTGGAGAAATTTGGTTTTTTGTTATGACCTTGTTTTCTATTGGATGAGTCATTGGTTTTTTATCTTGTTTTAAAAGTTGGTTAATTGTATGCTTAACATTATACAAGGAAGTGAATGCTGTATGTGATAATTAATCAATATTTTCGCTATCAATTGAAAACGTGATAAAGAATTTATAATAGACCCAACAATTTGTTTTGAAATTAATCAACAGCAACGTGGCCGAGTAAAAGAAAAAATACAAAATTTTCTAAGAACAGTATCAACATTTTTGTTCAGCTTTTGGACTCAGTTAAATTTCATTCAATGTTCTTCATGAATAAGAAACGAATACCAACAAGTACGGTTTACAAGATCTTGCCAAGTATATCACTGGTTGGAGAAATTTGGTTTTTTGTTATGACCTTGTTTTCTATTGGATGAGTCATTGGTTTTTTATCTTGTTTTAAAAGTTGTTTAATTGTATGCTTAACATTATACAAGGAAGTGAATGCTGTATGTGATAATTAATCAATATTTTCGCTATCAATTGAAAACGTCATAAAGGATTTATAATAGACCCAACAATTTGTTTTGAAACTAATCAACAGCAACCTGGCCAAGTAAAAGAAAAAATACAAAATTTTCTAAGAACAGTATCAACATTTTTATTCAGCTTTTGGACTCAGTTTAATTTCATACAAAATAAAGTTCGAGAAATTAATGCAATGATGATCGGTGTCAAATATTCAACTAGTTATTTTGAGAAAACCATTGACATAATTTATTTCTATCTATACATAATCTATAGCTATAAAAGAATTTATGGGATTTTGCACAGAGCAAATCGACCCCTCAAAATAAATTTTTCTACACATATTTGGTATCAAATTAAAGCCATTACTCTCTAGATGTTCCTTTTGTGGATTTGGAAAATATCCCATGAAAAGTCTTCACTCAGGAGGCTTTTAAAATTCCAGCGAATATTTCAACACAGTGATGCATTTTTCAACGTTTAGAGTTACAAAATATCAATATTAGTTGAATATTAACCTAAAAGATTCAAGTTTTGAATCGCAATGTACATTTAAAACCTGTATTTTGTAAATGGACTTGGAATGCAAAGTTTATTGAAGTGTTAACGGTTAGCCTGCCTACTTTACGCGGTTCTGAAATGTACCAATAACAATATGCCTAATTAATGAAGGCATTTCATAGAATATTATGTTATTTGCTTAGGTAGAAATTTGCCAATTATGTAAATACAAGATGCGAAACAAAAAAGCAGCTCAATTTGAAAATTTAATTCCTTGGCCGTTAAAGGCGTTGAATAATTCGTTTTTACGGCGAATGGCTGTTTTATAAATGTTATTTATAGATTAGTTCATCAGAGGATCAGTGGTTTGTCCATCTTCTTGCCGTTTGTTGTTAAGCCCTAACAAAGATAAATGGAAGAAACTTACACGTAGATGTTATGTAGAATCATCATATAGTTTCAATACCTTAGAAAAGAAAACCCTAAAATAGAGACCTTAGAAAAGAAAACCCTAAAATAGAGACATGAAGAAGCACCAAGCAATGAAGATCCATGTGAACTTATCCCCATTTTATGCAAAATTTATGTTGTTGGACTGTCAAAATTTCAAAGTGGAGAACGATATAGACACTTTTTAAGCAGATGAAATAACTGAACTTTTCAAAATCTGTAAGGAATTTCTTACCCATATTTAAGTTTCAAGTCTCAAATAATAAGTTACTTTTAAAAGTCTGCCCCGATGAAGAGTTCAATTACTGGCAATTTTATTCCAGTACTATGACACAAAGAATTAGTCTAAAAATTTTTTTTAAATAACAAAAATTCACACACTTCCTCATTGAAAGGTATTTTACGCTGCGAAGTTCCATACAAAATCAACATAAAACTAAAGCCTATTTTACCAAGTTTTTTTAAGTCACGAAGTGATGCGGGCTACTAGTAACAATAACAAAAATTTATATTATTTTTTTCATTATAGCTACTTGCAGTGGAAAAAATATGTTAATGTGAAGTACAAATTTCCTGTATACTGTACTTAAAAAGTAAGTACCTGGTGGACCGAGCCTTGCTCGCTATTTTTTCATGTTCATCAGTTTATCTAATTACCATCAAACATTCAGCGTCATAAAATTAATAAATAAAAATATTTTTATTACTCTATGCAATATTTATGCCACATGCTGTGTTCTCCCTAGATGGCTATAGTTTGCAAGCAGCTGTTATGATTACTTCATTTGTTTACACTTTCCTTGTTTATTTTGTTGCTATTATGACAACTCGTAAGGCCAATGTTAAAGTTTTACAATTTTAAAATTTGTTTTATTACGTTATTAGATTTTCTCTGGCCGAGTTATCTGCATAGAACACGTTTTTGAGTCATAAATTACTTATTTCCAGACTTTGCAGGAAATCCTCGAAGCCGTTTTTGGGATCATTGTGCTAGCAAGCACGCACGGCCCGGCGATAACATTGCTCTTAATAAGAGTATAGGATAATAATTTTTATTGTCATATTGATATTAGAAAAAGCATGACATTATGTAAAGAATACAGTTCATTATCTTTTATGTATTGTGAGGGGTTTTTCTTTATGAAGTCCTAATTAGATAACAGTTGAATGGTATTTTCACAGAGATTTAGCAATACATCTCAGAATTAGTGTAAGAAGGGGCTACAAATAAATACAGTTTAAGACTTAAGTTTTGGAACACTGACGCACTCCATCGGCATTGCACCAAACTCAATTCACATTGCTGTATACAACTAATCATATGGTCATGTTTTGAAGTAGTTTTGAAGGTTAACCACTGATTGAAACGCCGGGGCACCATCTATTCTTTATGATTGCATATACTTTTGAAAGAATAACTAATGACAAATCCATGAGTCTAATTTTTTTTACAATTTAGTTTAAGAATCTAGTTTTTAAATTTTAACTATACAATGGTTAGGAAAAAAAGTATTTGTTTGTAATGTAGCACAACTGATTGAAATAAAAGTTTCTGTATTTTGATTAGGATTTTTGCGGACATTTGCCATCACTGATTAGTAAAAAACAAGTTTCACGACGTTTCGGGATCTGGAATCTGATCCCGTCTTCAGGTGGAAGAAAACCTAGAACATAACAAGATTAGTAACACATAGCCAGGAAAACCTGGAGAAAAACACAGCTAAAACAGAGAACTGTAAAAGCAGTCACGAAAACAAAAAGCTGAAAAGAAAAACAATACACAAAATAACACTGGAATTACAAGTATCAAGAATCACCAGGCAGGAGAGAGCACGTCCACACCCAATCAGAGCTGAGCTGAGACTGGTGGGAGGAAAGCAAATGGCGGCGGCAACGAAAATGGCGGCGCCCACAGCCAACCAAATCACGGCGCGCTACCGGTGGCGAAAACCTGAAACAGAGACATTTGATATGCAAATTCCGTGTGTCTGTGTTTTTTTAGTTAATTTTTAACCTGATTTTGCCCCTTGGCCTTGCTACGGGTTAACATGTTATGAGAATTTTGAACAGAATTGTTAGTAATTACCTTATTTGCTAACACTTTATTTTCCCTGTCTTTCAATTCTTTGTTTAATATTGGTAGCCATACTGGCCTTATTTCAAGTGAAGATTGACTGATTGGTTGGTCTGCTAGTTTTATGTATGAAGCTTCAATTAGTTTTCTTTTGAAAAAATGATGGCTAAGAATGGATACCCTCAATCCATAATAAGAAAGTGCAAAACCCGCAGGGCTAAACAGAATGAGTCAGAAAACACTGAAAAATTCGTTCCTATGTCAATCCCTTATGTGCCGGGATTATCGGAAAAAATTAGAAGAGTTGCTAGGAAGTTCAAAGTTAGAACCGCGTTTAGGACACAAAACACTCTTAGGCAATGTCTCGTAAAAACCAAACCAAAAAATGGCACTCAGGGATCAAAAAACTGTGTTTACAGAATAAACTGCAATGGTTGCTCTAGGCCGTATTATGGCGAGACAAAAAGACCTTTAAATGTTAGAATCAAAGAACACAAAGATAACACGAGGAAGGGCTTAGTGGATAAATCAAAAATTGCTCAACACTGCTGGTCTGAAAATCACCAGATGAATTTTGACGAAGCAAAAATAGTACACCGCGAACCTCATTTTTTCAAAAGAAAACTAATTGAAGCTTCATACATAAAACTAGCAGACCAACCAATCAGTCAATCTTCACTTGAAATAAGGCCAGTATGGCTACCAATATTAAACAAAGAATTGAAAGACAGGGAAAATAAAGTGTCAGCAAATAGGGTAATTACTAACAATTCTGTTCAAAATTCTCATAACATGTTAACCCGTAGCAAGGCCAAGGGGCAAAATCAGGTTAAAAATTAACTAAAAAAACACAGACATACGGAATTTGCATATCACATGTCTCTGTTTCAGGTTTTCGCCACCGGTAGCGCGCCGTGATTTGGTTGGCTGTGGGCGCCGCCATTTCCGTTGCCGCCGCCATTTGCTTTCCTCCCACCAGTCTCAGCTCAGCTCTGATTGGGTGTGGACGTGCTCTCTCCTGCCTGGTGATTCTTGATACTTGTGATTCCAGTGTTATTTTGTGTATTGTTTTTCTTTTCAGCTTTTTGTTTTCGTGACTGCTTTTACAGTTCTCTGTTTTAGCTGTGTTTTTCTCCAGGTTTTCCTGGCTATGTGTTACTAATCTTGTTATGTTCTAGGTTTTCTTCCACCTGAAGACGGGATCAGATTCCAGATCCCGAAACGTCGTGAAACTTGTTTTTTACTAATCAGTGATGGCAAATGTCCGCAAAAATCCTAATCAAAATATAAAATCACCATCACCAACAATGAATTTCAAACAAAGAAAAGTTTCTGAATAGTGGTTCCAGACTGGAAATCTTTAATATACCTTAAAATTTTCCATTTTCAACAATTATTTCCCTAAAGAATAACTTTTTCACTTCAGGATAACCAGAATATCTGACAATAGACTTTAAGTTAAGAAAAAACATAATTTGTAAAAGCTTAAAATGTTCAAACTAAAAAATTTAATTATTTATTAGTCGGTTGGCTTTAAGTAATGAAAATTTAAACTAGAAAATTCTGCTTAATGATTTAAAGACCATATTCCTCAGATTTGCTTAGATGTAAAATGAACTCTTAGTAAAATAAATATATATTATAAATTAAAATGAAAATGACAAACTTATATTTACTATAGTACAAGGTTCTAATTTTATATATATAAATATATATTACAAGACTATGCAACTGTACAGACTTAAAAACTAAAAGAAATCTATCTCTCTTCTAACCTAATTCTCTTTGAATCATCTTGATGGTCCGAAGAACTAGTCACTGTCTGTTCTTCACCCAGGCTCCTTTTCAAGGAATGTTGAACTCCCACTTCTGAATCTTCACTTGCAGCTTGCTTAACTCCTGTATCATCAGGATGATGTTCTGCTGAATCAAAGTCATCTAGCCTGTATGACTGCTCATTGGTTTTTGCTATTTGGTCAGAATTTCTTAGACTTTCGCACTGAGATACTTCAACACTGTTCAAAAAAGATTCGGTTTTGAAGTTTTGAGGAGCTTCAAGTGCTTCCCTTAAAATACCACTGTGCTGATTTACCTGTGCATCCTCAGATCTTGTATCATGTAGAATACTAAAACTCACATTTTCAGAGTCTGTATCTTTTTGGTCCATTGAATTTACCTTCTCTTCTTTAGGTATACTCAATGTATCTTGGGCAGTAATTAGCTGAGACGTTAAAAGGTCGCCTGAAACCACTTGGTATGTTTGTGGAAGAACAGTACCACCAGAGGCCGAAGACATTGTAACCATACTGTTGTCATCCAGCGTCAATTGAAAGGATGTCTGAGATCCTGATGTTAAAGGAATTATATTATTTGATGAATCCAACAAGAAAACGGGCTCACCACGGGTCTGACTCGTCAACGATTCTTCAGTCAACAAAGGCATCGATGGGTGGATATTTTTCTGATTTGAATTTATCATATTTGCTGTGATATAATTAGGAGGTAAAGTTGAGATCTGACCGAGTCCAGGTGAAACATTAGAAGGTACTTCCAAGGGAGTCATAATCGGCTGAGTCAGAGTTAGAGATGTCTCTTGCACACTATGAGAAAGCGAGGGTGCAGGGTATTGGGCCTGTTCCACAAATGAAGCTGAAGCAAGTGCGCTTGAGTCTACAGAGGATGAGAGAGCAGATGTAACATCTACATCAGGAATTATAGTTTCCTGTTGAAAAACTTGTGTGTTTGCTAATGCCTTTGCAAGAATGTCCTGAGCTGGTGCAGGATTTTCTTGAGAGAAAGTTGTAGTGGATGTAGGTGGAGGAGTTATATTGACAAGCTGTGTCATTCCAGCATCGTCGATTGTTAGGAAAACGTTTCCAACATCTTGTGGTTGACTACTTGCTGGGATGTAAATTGTACGTGGAGAATCAGCAGGATTTCCTTCCAGGGTGAGGAGAGATTTACTGTCCAACTGCCTGTAGTTCCCTGATTCATCAATCGTCAAGTACAACAACCCTTCTGAATTCTGTGGAATCTGCGTTTGAACCAGAGTAGGTCGGGCAATAACAGGTAAATTAGCTGATGTGGATAGAATTATCGGTTCTGACACTTTAGGCTGTGTTTTTGAGCGGTTTCCTGCACCTTTAGAGCCTCGTGGAGTAGATTTTCGCTGACCTTTCTGCAAAATATTAGGACTCTGTTTTACTTTTTGGACAGCTACTTTCTTAACCGTTGCTGATGGTTTTACACTGGTAGGTTGCTGTACAATCTGTTGGACAGCAACATTAGGCTGCGCCTGCTGAATAACAATGGGTTGTTGAGAGGATGATGTCGATACCCGGATCTTGGCTGAAGATGGTAACAAACTAGCCACTGTTTTTGGTGTTGCTGCTGCAGACACAGTTAAAGTTTTTGCAGCGTTTGCTGAAACTGTGCTGGGGGAGGAGATTTTAGCCACCAAACCTTGACTAGTTTGTATAAAAATAGTATTGCCAGCTGTCTGTCCCCTTAATCCACTGATAAGTTTTACTTGTTGACCTTTTTGTTGTGCATCTATAGTGGTTGTCTTTCCTTGCGAACTTTGTACAACAAATTTTGTTCCACTTAAAGGTGCTTTAGATGACACAATCCTCAATTTCTGATTCCCCGAAATAATCTGACCACCTTTACTGGCAATCGGAGTCAAAATCATCCCTTTGCTCGATGGTAAGTTCTGAGAACTTATTAAAGTAGCACTCTTGTTGCTTGAGTTCTGAGACGAACTAGGAAGAATCAAACCACCTTTTGTATTTAGTATGTTGTGGGTAACAATAGTTTGGCCTTTAGAACTTGATATATTTTGAAGCCCAGGGACCCCTGACACAATTTTACCACTTGGGTTGCTGTTAATAATTACACTTTTTGAAACATTTGACAACAGACCGCCTTTACTGATAACAAGTTTCTGAGTAGATTTCAATGAGGTTCTTGATGTGCTTGCTTTATTTGTCTCACTAGATGGTGATGTTGAGGTAGCAACCACTTTACTTGTGAAAACTCTTGTGCCTGGTGCTAGTTTGCCTCCAGTCAACAATTGCTGCTGTTGAGGGTTGAGTTTAATTTTATTCTGCCCACTCATTTGTGGATTATTGACGATAAGAATTTTGTTGCCATGTTGTATTAAATTTAAAGGTCCTTGTGTTTTCTGAAGTGATCCTTTGTCTTGACTGTCCTTACTACTCGCAGTTTTCAAGATCAGTACTTGCTGATTCCCACCTTTTTGAAGAGATCCAAGGTTTTTCAAAGCAGAAGCAGACAATTTTATCGTTTTGGAGGTGGTCTTTGAAGTTCTTCCGCCCCGACCTCCACTCTTGCCACCTTTGCTTGGGAGAGAAATTACAGACTGAACATTTTTAGTGGAAGATGAGGGTTCATTTAAGTGCATTATAACACCTTCGGGCTTTGAAGAAGCTGTAGAACTGACTTTGGGGCTTATAACAATACTTTCAGAATACTTTGGTTGAATGTGTATCAAATGTGGTTTTGGTGGCTCTTGCCGAATAAAATCTTCCCCTCCAATAATAATAGGCATTGAATTAATATCAAGTTCCATATCCTGCAGACTTTGTGACATAGCCTCGTTTACACTTTTGCCTTGGTCTGAAATTTCTAATTTCGGGACAAGGATAGTCTCAACTTGTTGCTGAAAGCTTGAATTTGTGTTTGGATCTGTACTAGCTGGAACAATTATGGGAACATCAATGCTCTGCTCTGAGATCACTTCTTCAGACATAACCTGATCGGTTGTACTTAGCCTAGATCCTGTAGTTTCTAATTGAGTATTATCTTTATTTATCTCTTCCCCAACAATCTCCTCTTTGACAATTTCAGTTTCTGAGATATTATTTGATACTGGCTCAGTATCAAGTGACATAATAGATTGAGAGATAAAATGTTTATCAAATGTCTGTGTATCTAATAAATTTGATTCACTTTTATGTTTGCTATCTAAACAGCTATGTGCGTCATTTGCCTTTGATTCTGTATTGTATTTTACATATTCATCAACTTCCACTAAAGATTTCTTAGCTTGGTCAGAATCTGAGTCCAGCTCAAGCAAAGGGGAGGTATTTCCCAAGCAAGCATTGTTATAAGATTCACCTTGTGGTTTAATATTTTCATTTGTATTAATGATTACTTCATTGGAAGATGGTTTATCAGAATTTTTGTTTATGTTAACAGTCTTGTTTTGAATGCTTTTATCCTTTGAATCATCGATTGATTGTGAAATTACTTCTTTTTCATCACTGAAAGTTTTAGGACCATCACAAGTTGAAGTTATCTCTGTTATAGTTGAATCTTCACTTACCATTCTTTCTTTGCTGGAAATGGTTTCAAATGATGGAGTCAAATCAGCTGAACTGGTTGTTGCATCCCCAGAAGATATTACTTCAGAGTCCGTCTCGGCACTGGGGACTGCCGAGACTTCCATCATGTTTTTTTGGTTCTCATCCGTTTCCAAAACTTCAACATTCTTCATATCTAGTTTGTCAGATGTATTAGGTTCTTCATTATCTGAACTTGTACATTCCATCTGCAGATCACAATTAACATTATTAGACTCATTTGTCAGAACATCCAAATTAATTTTTGTGCTTGAATCTCCAGAGCTCTCAGTGGTATCAATAAGATCAGTAGATGAACTTATGTCACTAGTCTGATCACTGAATGATGTGTTAAAGCTAACACTGGGGTTAGGAATTTCAGGAAGAGCTGGAACAGACGTTTCTTCAAGAAGAACATTAAAAGCTTCTGTCAAATCAGCTGTTTCTTTGTCTTCATCTTTCTTTTCATCAAACAAAGGTGGTAGTGGAATTGGAAGAGTTGTTGATTTTGACTTTGCTTTGTTTAAAGGCTTTGGAGGTCTTGGTTTTTTAAATTTATCATCAGTGAATTTTTCTTGCTTATTTTTAAGTCTAAAGTTGATGTTTACAGGTAAACTATCTTCTGAGTCATCAAACTCAAAAACTTTAGCTTTAACATCATCTACAGGCTTTATAATTGAGGTATCAGTTCTTGATGATGGCACTTTAGTTTTTTCAGGAGATTTTTCTTGAATTGATATTTTCATTTCTTTCTGCGGACTCTCGTCTTCATCTTCCAGATTTGAAGTCGTTGTTGATTCTAGAGCTTGTTTCAACCGTTCCAGTTCCACCTCTTCTTCATTAACATCATCATCATCCCAATCTTTCAGTAATGTCTCTTTCATGGCCTCATTTTCTTGTTTTAATTTTGCAGCTATCTCAGCTTTCTCTTTTGCTGATTTCCGTTTTCCAAATAATGGTCTTTTGACAGCTCCCTTTTCCGAAACGGTTTTATGTTTCTTGGGAGTTTTTTCTGTCACATTTTCCTTAGGAGATTCTGGTAGCTCTTCTTTAGCTTGCTTACTGTATGTTTTCTCTTTCAACATTTTGGAAGGAGGCTCATCAGCATAGTCCATTAACTTCTTAGGGAGGCTCTTCACTCTTCCTCGGCTAGTAACAGTTGTTGGAGTTTGTTCACTTAATGATATTGGGCCTAAAGAAATACGTTCTCTTTCTTTATTTTTCAACTTAGCTTTAACAGCATTTTGAGCTTCTATAAAACCAGCACTATGGGACTTATTGTGTAAAATTATGACATTAAGCCGAGATGACTGAAACTCACACAGGTGACATTTGTATTTCTTCTTGTCAGCTTCAGCATCAAAATTATCCATATCATCTTTGGGAATTGAGATTTGACATCGAATCCTCACTTCATGATCAGATTTTCCCTCCAAAGCTTTGGTAATAAACCGAGGATGAGTTATAGGTCTTGGAATTGTCGATGGAAGATTGGATAAACTTTTACGATTGTTCCTCACAGGAGATTCACTATGGCGCCTCAATTCTTTCTTCACTGATTCTGCTTTACCTTTTTTCCCTGATGACTTCTTAGCACTACCAAATAACTCACTATAGTTTGCCTTCTGTTCAGGAGCAAAAGCCTCACTCTCTAAAATATTAGGGTCACCACCAGTAATATGTTCTGCCATTACTATGTCATTTGGGAACATACTCATATTTGACGGCACCTCTCGAGTGTTTGAGGATCTCACCATGTCTGTAACAAAGAATTACACACAAAAGTGTTAAGAGTATAATAAAATGAAAACAATAATATACTAAGTGACAAAATATTAACACCTTAAAAACATATTTTGATATTAATTAAAGATTTTTTATTTGATAAAATACTAACTCTTTGAGTGCTGCGGATACTGTAAACACAAATCGGTGCTCAGAACTGCATAATCTGTCGGTGATCATGTTTCAAATAACTCAGATAGATTATACAATTAAAGATAATGGATGAAATCTTGAATGTGAGATGTGATTTAGTCTTGAATGGTAATATTGTCAATTAATTGAATTTCAAAAATGTTTTTTCTACTTTTAAAATCAAAACAAAGTTGATTTTTATTTAGGCTTAAGAGACATGAAAAAATCAATCAGAATTACATTTTATAGCAATTTGTCCTATATTTTCAGTCATCAGAGAACATTTTTTTCAATAATAGCTCAATTAATGAAATTTGAATGTTTTGAATAGCTAAATGGGAAGAATTGACAAATATTAGGAACATTTATGGGAGAGGCCTGGAAACACCGTTATAATTGGACAATGGAATTTAATTACTAATATAAAAACATAAAGGAAATTACAGCATGTTCTCACAATACTTGTGGAGATTCAACTTCATGCTAAGGATTTTTGTAAATTGTTTTAAATAGTTTTTTTTGTAATTATTTTTATACATTCACTGTTTTTTCCTGTGTGACTGAATTAACTATGATTTAGAACAGTGTGTGCCAACCAAACCGACGACCTTAGTGGCTAGTGTTTTAATGCTGTGTGTGACATTCCATTAATTAGAAAAAGTGAAAAAAACTATCAAATCTATGGCATTGAAACATATTGCAGTAAAAGTGGTAGGCTATAATAATTGTAATAATTATTTATATAAAATAAATAAAGCATTGTTTCATTTCATTCTCATTTCATTTCAAATTTTTGTTTGTTTATAAAAGTAAAATTACCTTATTTTTTTATAAAGTAACAAGACCATTTTGTCTTTAAAATAGTGTGTCAGGAATTCTCTTATTATTATTGTTTTGATTTGTTTTTTGTCATTTGTCTAATTTACTGTTTTTTGACATCTGTCATGATCATATGACTGTTGATTAAAATATTATTGAAAACAAACAGAAATGTATGATAGATAGAAAAATCTACTTTGAGACAATGAATTTTAACTATTTTGTATTTTTTTTAAATGTGATTATATCATTTTTATTTTATATAAAGTCCAGATTTTGTCACTACTTTTGGAATACAAATTCATATTTATTTGACATTTTTTGGCATCCCTTGTGAGTGATAAACTAAACCCATGAAAGATGGCAAATCAGGACTTAAATCGACTGAAGTTAGAAAGGACTCAATTGAGAATAAAATTGACGGAATTTATGTATATGATTGAACCTTTACTTGAAGAAGAACAAAAGGATTCTAAAAGAATTAAAGAACTTTTTGTCAAAGCCACAGATAAAGCAGAACGACTGTTCAGAATTGACCAGAATGTGAGCGACATACTATTTTTAGTAGTTGAAGATGAACTAGCGAGGGAATACGACACCACAGAAGGCTACCGAGAGAGATGGGTCCACCTCTGTCATGTAAAGGATGAGCTGTTTGTTCAAAAGGACCAGGACCAATTTGTTAATCATTCTGTGGTAAGTCGATCTTCATCTGATTCCAATAGGAGGATTTATAGATTACCAAAACTGGAAATTGAAAAATTTGATGGGAAAATTAAAAATTGGATAAAATTTTGGGCTCAGTTAAGGAAAATTCACACTAATGAAAGTCTAGATGAGGAGGATAAGTTTCAATATCTTTCACAATCGACACTCAAAGGCTCACCAGCCAGAGAGTTGCTCGAAAGCTATCTCCCTTCTGTGTAAGGTGCCTTTTTCGTAGGGGGGGTAAAAAGTAAACGACTAAGCTGGTAAACAAACGCTATTCGACTCACCCATACATCTAGGTTCCGAAGGCCTATAGGTTAGGCCTAGGACAACCCTAAGTTGCACAACACTGAATTACCACTTTACGAAATATCCTGGGTAGTAACACATTTACCAAATCCCTGTACGCCACAAAACCACTTTAATTACGATGGCAATGACAGTTATAAATTACAATAGACCACTGAACACTTTGTTTTGTCTTGCATCACCCGAACATAACCCCGTAGCGTTTGTTGACAATCATTGAGGGTAGCCATCTTGGGGCTTCTTTTCACCGACTGGCTACCCAGCGATCAGCTGTTTCTTACGTCACGGGGTGAACAGCTGACTACCCCTACTTTGGGAAATCCAGGAGGGGAGAGGACCTGGACTGGGCTCCTCGCGGCGATTATTCATTGACCAGCGGCCGAGACGTACACGACTCGAGACACGACGCTCGACGCGACGACGGTCAAACACGATACGGTGGTACGATTCCCTCGCCATTTACGCTTTGTTGTTTAACGTTTAGCTTTACTAACACGTTTATCGACCCGACTCACGGGAATATTCCGATAGAGACGAAATTACGGACTTTTAGACGAATTTACGTCCTCACGAACCTGTCCGAGGTTGTCGTGGGCGATCTTTCTCGAATGGTCGTATAGCTTAATTCACGTTCTTGTTAGGCCGAGCCTTTCGCACCTTTACTAAAATATCATAGCTTTAAATACTAGAAGATTTTGGCACATTTTCTCAGTGCAGTAACTTAACTCTTCGTCCACTCCGTACTTGCACGCTCACGTCGCGACAAGTTACGGAGCACGTGCTACGCCACGGTAACCCAATTAATAAACTATTAATTGGGTGACGCACTGAGCGGTTACGAACAACGTTCGGTTAGGCCTTACGCCTACGAATAAACCCCGGAAAGTTTTATTTGGATTTTCCACGATTTCCGTGTAGAGTCACGGGTCAAGCTACGGCTTCAAGCCTAGCCCGTGGTAACCCAAAACGTGTTGGGTGAGCCTCTTGTTCATAGTAACCCTTTAGCAAGCGAAGGTGTGAGCAGGGGCTAACGTTAGAGCGATTCCTTCGCGCGACTTAGTCATTTCGTCATTCTAGGCAGAATTATTTCATTTTACGAGGGCAAGGATGAGGCAACTCGTTCTTTGAACTGTATCGTTGCACCCGGTTGCTCTGAGCCCTGCGTGAAGTAGTCGCGAGAGTTGCCCCACGATTACTTTTTTCGAAATTATAGTGAATCCTGGAATCGGCTCCTTCTGAGCGATTCCGAGTCTCGCTCACGGTGACTAATTTCTCGGGGTAGGAGATCACGGGAATATTTCCTTTGACCCCCGAAAATTACGTCACATCTGCTTCAAATCACAACAAAGCAATTGGTCAGCTTAAAATCAGATTTGGTAGGGATGAGTGTTTAATAGAACTATATGTAAGGGAGCTATTAAATTTAGTCCTATCTCAAACTAACAAAAGATCGGTTATTTCCCTACAAAAACTGTATGACAGTCTTGAATCACAATTAAGGTCATTGGAGAGCTTGGGTGTGTCGTCAGATAAGTACGCTTGCAAGTTGTTTCCACTAGTCGAGTCAGCCCTCCCGGAATCTGTCCTGAGGGAGTGGGAACGACTCAAGAGTTAGACTGTCTGAAAAAGCAAATGGTGATCTGGACTGTACTACACAGCTAGATAGTTTACTTAATTTCTTAAGAAAAAAAGTAGAATGTGAAGAGAGATTAGCCATAGCTAGGGTTAGTTTTAACGAAATTAAAGTCAGAGAACCAGACGTTTCTGGAGCATCTTCCTACAGACATAAAACTAACACCTTCCGGAACGAACACACTGTAACAGTAGCAGATCTGATCAACACTAAACAACAACTCTGCTGCATATTCTGTGAAGGGCATCAATCGAGCGAGATGTGTTAGAGTGCGTAAGATGACCTTGGAAGAGATTCGAAAGATTCTTCTTGAAAAGGGCTGTTGCTTCATTTGTTTGAAGAAGGGTCATGTCTCCATGAAATGTAAAGTAAGTAAAATAAGATGCATTTTGTGTAGTAGGAGACATTCCACTCTACTCTGTCCGGAGAGGAAGACAAAAACCACCGAGCCACAGCAAGTAAGTCCAAATGACAGTGAGGTAGAAAAATGTAGTGATAGGAATGTATTATGTTACACGAATTTACTGGATATATCTCAACTTAGGAAACTTGACACTCCAGGTATAACAGATCCAATAGAAAATAAGTTCTGAAGATCAGACAATGGATTACTTTAAGACTACTGTCACAAGAAACAAAACAGGAAGATATCCTGTTCAAAGAGTTTATCCTCTTGAAACCAGCAGTGACTGTAATACTGCAAAGGAACAAACACTGAAGGAAAAAACTGAAGGGATAATTGATCAGGATGTAAATAAGAAAGAACCAAAATTCTAATCAAGAAGTGGAAGGACAAAATACCTGTAAGACTTGATATGTTAAGACCTGACTGAATAAAATTGTTTGCAATTTCTTTTTCTTATATTGCAAAGGTGGGAGGATGTCAGGAATTCTCTTATATATTATTGTTTTGGTTTGTTTTTTTGTCATTTTTCTAATTTACTGTTTTTTGACATCTGTCATGATCATATGACTGTTGATTAAAATATTAATGAAAAAAAACAGAAATGTATGATAGATAGAAAAATCTACTTTGAGACAATGAATTTTGACACATTATTTTGTATTTTTTTGAAATGTGATTATATAATTTTTATTTTATACAAAGTCCAGATTTTGTCACTACTTTTGGAATAAAAATTCATATTTATTTGACATTTTTACGTGTCTCAAATTATAATTTCTATCTAACATTCATTTCTGTTTACATTTAAATAATAATTTTTATCAATAGTCATATGTTACCTGACATATGCAAAATACAGTAAATAAGACAAATAACAAAAAACAAACCAAAACAATAATATATATATATATATAAGAGAATTCCTGATATAGTGTGTTCTTTCATTACTCCCATCCATTTAAGCAATGTTCGACAAAAAATGCAAACAATTGTCCCAAATTCAATGGTACATTCATATTCGGCTTTAATTTCGGACAAAATGACACATGAAACATAGTCAGTAATACAAATAACAAAAAATAAATTAGAAATTTGCAAAACTTTGGAACGTGATTTCTTAAAATTACTTGTTTTAATATTTCAAATTCAAAAATTTATTGCTCAGCATTTTAAAGATATCTTGAAAATTCTTTCACTAGTTGTTTGATTTTTAATGTAGATTTAAGATATACTAATAACTCAATTTAAAAAAATGGAAGTTAAGGTCCCTTTTCCCTTGACTGGTCACAAAGATTTTGAGTTAAAGAGATTCGAGTTAACGGGAATTGACTGTAATAGAGCAGGGCCGCCGAGAGCCAAGCAGGGCCCCAAGTCTGCACACCACACGGGCCCTCGGGGGGGTCTGGGAGGTATGGAGGAACCACTAGTGAAAGGGGGGTGCGGGGGTTCTCCCCCGGAAATTTTTGAAAATTAGATCTCTCAACTCGCGTTTTTAGGCAGTCTAAAGGTGGAACAACATACAAATAGGAACCACAAAAATCCGGACCAATTGAGGCTGAATGGTCGGTCGGATTTAGAAAATAGTCCGATTTAGAAAATACTGCTATCAGTGCTATATTAAAAATTACTGCTATCAGTGATGCCGCACTATTGGTATTTCAAGACATTCGTCTCTTTCCCATAGCTTATTCCGCGTTTGTTCCAGTCACGAACTTCACGATCAATGTGCACAATAATTGTTTTTATGCCATCTGCGTTAATTGTAAATATGTTGTACTCTTGTTGTTTACCATCGTGGTTAATTTCATCATAACGTATTTAAGTTGTTGTCAATATATATACGTGAGGGAGGTATGAGTCAGTCACGCTCACTATTCGCTGACCGCCACCGCCTTAGTGTACAATCAGTCGCAAATACAATAGTATAACTGGCACCAAATCTTAAAATGTTAATCTATAAGATTAACATTAATCTTATGGACGGCGTGGGCCTTAAGATTTGGCACCAATAATACAGACAGACAAAACAATCGTTTCTGCCTTAACTAAAACTGTACAGTATTATCAAAGTAATTTTTGTGGTAAAGCTGGGCATTTTATTTTTTGACATGTGGGCCTAAATTTATTTTCAAGAAGTCGATACCAATATTTCCTCAATCTGAAAAATTGTAAGCCCGGGAGGGGCTCATCCCGGGCCCCTCCGGAGCCCGGGCCCCAAGTTTCAGACTTGGCTGACATGGCCTCTCGGCGGCCCTGTAATAGAGACACTAATAATTATAAGCTCACCTATGCTTTCATTATATGGACCATTTTTAACTATTTTTAATTATTAATATGTCAAATAACTGGAATCTTTCTCAATTTGAATCAACCATATTTCATTGCTCCTTAATAGTTCCAGAGACTTTGTCCTATAGTGAATATACTCTACATGACCATTTGCAAGTGTGTAAGAAATACATATCTATATACAAAGAGTTTATTTTTTTTGTGCACACCATTGGGTTCTTGTAAACTGTTAGATTTAGAGAAAACTTTAAGTAGGGGATTTCTCCTACTTTATTAAGACAATCAAAAATGGGAAATGGAATTCATATTTTTGTCTTTAGAAAGTAGTTTAAGTCCCCCATTTAAAGTTTTCTGTAAATCTAACAGTTTACAAGATCACAATAGTGTGTGCAAAAAGTGAATCCTTGAGTATTAAAATTAAAAGAATTTGAAAATAAATAATATTAGCAGTTATTTATAAAATACAGTATGTACAACATGTTTATATTCACTAATGTTCTGGCCGGCCATATTGGAGGATGAGTGAGTGCGCTGTATTCAGAATTAATGTTAAACATCTGTGTTAAGGCATTTTATCATATGATTACATTTTTAAGTCGACACATTCAGAATATGAAATTTTAAGCTGCAAGCTCTTTTGCAATAAATATGAAAAATAAACATGAATTGTAAACAATGGCACAATGCATTCTATATTAGTTAAACTTACAAAAAATATGACGGTAAAAGCTCAAGCAGAGCTTGATGCAAGCCTAAATACAGATTATAATCTCATTGGTGGAGGAAATACTCTGTACTACTTTTCATATTGCGCAAGATAACTTTCAATACCTACAGCACTGCAGCACAAATTTTGTAGGAATTTTGTTAATGGGCCTTAAAAACATAATGTTTTGTCAGTCCAACAAGACCATGAGTTTAAGCAGACGATTTGTAGTGTGTCCATTTTTTTCCACCCGCCAGTACGACAGTCCAAAATAATAGCGGACACACGCTGCTCAGCAGCTATTAAATTTTTGTTGATGGTCTGCTGAGAAATATTGATTAAAATCAGCTGTTTCTTGAAATTTCTGCTCCAATGTTAAATCTTATGACAATAATTACAATATTGCGAAACCTTAACCCTCCGGGCGCATCAATTTTGAAACACCATCGGGCGCATCTGGAGGTTTACTCCACATAGAGAAATAACACGGAACATTTGCTTTTAACATATTTTATTAATGAAAACATGTAATAAATTGAACAAAACCTTGTGGGCTACTGACCTTAGATAAAATGTCCTCCCCCAATCCCAGGTCAAACAAACCCTTCCCCACCCCCATATTCCTTGGAAACTTTCACTTTTGCTGTAAGAGTGTCTTTACTGTGTTTTTTTTTCAGTGCACTACGATTTTTGAATCTGCACGATTATTTTAAGAAATAAATATTGTGTGTTGAATTGTAGATGTTAAGATTTCAGTAACATAAATTTTCAGCAAAATAAAAATGACTGTTGTGGATGTTTTTGAATTGAAATAACCCTTAAATAGCAATCACAGATTAACCGAAAAAATAGGTTATCCGAAATGGCATTGCCCCCTTTATTTCGGTTGATCGGGGTTTTACTATATATACATTTTTTTAATTTTAGTAAAATAACATCAATCTAGATCTGAGATTAGTTACTATTTAATTAGGTGCATACGAGCCAGTTACTGTTGTTTGCATATTTGTATACAACAGCATGCTCGAGCCCTTGCAATAACAGCTCGGGACTCGGGCCCCAACCGAATTTTTATCTTGGTCAGTAAGGGAAATCAATCTCAAAATGGAAATGTAGTTTTGGTAAAATAATTTATGTTAGTAATAATTTTGCCAATAAAGTTTGGTTTTTAGATTGAAATAATAGTCTTAATTATTCATTATTATCAAATTATCAGTTCAAATCATATTTGTAAAGGGTTAAAAATTACCACGGCATTTTTTAAACATACCATAGCACACGAACATAGGGGGACCGGAGGCTGATCCTGGTTACAGGGCCCCCAGAATGTGGGGGCCATGGTTTAGGAATTGAAATCCCCATCACCTAAGCAAACCCTCCTAAAATTCTAATTTTGGAAAACTCCTTTTCTAGTGCATATACATATGTTCGAAAATCAGTGTCCATACTGAGTTTTAAAGATTATAGTTTGAGTACTTATTTATTTAAAAGCCAGTTAACAAATTTTACCAAAGCGGGAATACAAAATAGTACTTCAGGCATATCGTACAACGCGAAAAGCTCAAGTTTTATTTGACAAATGAATATAGGGTGGCCATAATAAATTTGTACACTTTATTCAATCGATAGATTGGATCTTGTACCTTTCCTATCCCCTGAAAATATTCTATAGGCCTTCCATCCATAGTTTCAGAACTGAAATGGCTGTCATTTTGAATTTTATAATACACTCTATTTTAGCTGCCTGAGAGAAAATATTTTTAAAACCTTTCTTTGCTGCATCTAAAGCCTATAAAGAATATTTGTACCAAGTTTCATGGCTCAAAGTCTTATAGTTTTTGAGAAAGTTAACTTTGAAAGCCAAAAATGGGCGCCATTTTGAATTTCATAATATAACATTTTAAAGCCTTTTGAAAGAAAATATTGCAAAATCCTTTCTTAGCACGCATCCAGTAGAGAATATTTGTACCAAGTTTCATGGCTTTAAGCCTTATACTTTTTGAGAATCTGCAATCAGTCAGTCTGTCAGTCAGTGGTTTTTGGCTTTTTTATATATAGCTATAAATTTGAGTACAGTAAAACCTAACTAACTCGACTATTTGTGGACCCAGAGGTTGTTCAGTTTGGGGGTTCTTAAGTTCTCCAGAACATTGGAATTTTTAATGGGTTTCAAATTACAATATCAAAACAGATTTGAGTTTCATATATAAATTTATTACTTACATGAGTATTGTTACATATTGAGTAAACAATCTCTCAATAATTGTCAAATAATCAACAATTAAAAGTAAACATTTAGAAAAAAATGCTTAATTGAAGATTCTCTGTTAGCTGTTGGAGTGTTGAGCTACACTGACTGTCGAGTTAGTGAGGTTTTACTGTAATAAGATTTAAATAATATTTTTATATGTTATACATTTTATAGTTTGAACAATTTTTTTACAGCAGTTTTAAGATAGTTTAACTTGTGAGACAATGTTGTAATGATGTTCCAAGTGTGAGCAATCTCTGAGTGCATACATGTATGTTTATGGAGAAATAAAGTCCTTATTCTCAGAGGTGCCCACCCCTCCCCCCTTGAGCAATGACTTAGCCCCCCTGACAAATGATAACCTCCCCCCTCAACTGCAACCAACCCCCTCCCCACATCCAAGATATTAGGATTTGGAAGATAAATTCATTGTATACATAAACATTGGTTTATTGTTAACAAAAAATGCACATTATATATATATATATATATATATATATATATATATCTTTAAACATTATAAAATATTATTGAGCCTTTTTAAAATTAAAACAAAAGATAAATAGTGTATTTATAGGTACAGCACTTTCAAATTGAGGAAAAGGCTCGATTTATATAATATTAGAGCTTGCACATTGAAAGGCTACTGCACCATGTCCGACTGAGAGTTTGAGTAAGACCATGCACCTTGAGAGTGAGTTTCTTCCTCAAGACTGATGTTCTAACGAATCTGTTGATTACCTCTTCATTATCAATTGATTCAAAGATATCTTTTTCAGATGAGAGGACCATTAGGCCACCTAACCACTTGTCAGACATACATGACCTCAATCTTGTTTTAATCAGCTAAGTCGGCTCATCGCCCTCTCTGAACTGCAGCTGGTTACAGCCAGAGAGAGCAATATTTTATAAACAACCTTCAGGGCCCAGCACCCTGAAAAGTACCTGTAGGGTTTTAAGAACCCTTGATTCACCCACTTTATTTTCATAATTTCTTCTGACTGGGTTCATCGTCAATATGGTCTTGATCTTGAAAGTGTTCATCTTGATCTTGTGGCTTCTTCATCTTCTTCTCATCGGTGGGCTTTAAAATGTCGTCCATGGCAATGTTATTTTGAGCCAGCTCGTACAGATTGTAGAAACTACTCAATTCGTTGGCCACCTTTTGACAGTTCCATCATTTCTTCTGACTGAGTTCATCATCAATATGGTCTTGATCATTTTCATCTTGATCTTGTAGCTTCTTCGTCTTTTTTCATCTGTGGGCTTTAAAATGTCATCAATGGCAATGTGATTGTGAGCCAGCTTGTATAGATCACAGAAACTATTCAATTCGTCGGCCACCATTTGACAGTTCCATCCGAAACACCCATACAAAGCAGATATATCTTTGTCTGCAACAGGTTTTGCTCCAAAAATCCTGCATGTGTGAAATGGTTCACTTATTTAAGAGGGGGCTAAAGGCAATTTGGTGTCGCCCTAGCAGGTGAGACATGTACATTACTATGATAGTTGGGAAAGGTAGTGTGACGTAGTAAATAACCAGATTATGGTTTTATAACTAGCATATAAAGTACTCTTTTCCACTTTAAATTTCCAAAATATAGCTTCAGAAGGTGATTTAATGTCGTCGCTCATTCATATAAGAGGCCAAACAGTGATGAGAATAGTAAATATTCCCCCGCGGGCTCGGCGATCAGCAGCCCGCATGTGCGTAAACGTTCATGCGGTTGCAAATTCCGGCATTATATTTTAATTTAGAAAAAATAATTTTATTGCACCTTGAAGACAAATAAATTCAACATTAAGTTCGTGAAGTACATTTATCATTTTCTTTTTACATTCTGAGTTATTTTAGCTCAAAATAACAACTAGCTAAAACCCACAATTTGAACTGGAACACATATTATTCTTGTATTATTTATGATATTGGAAAAAATAAAAATTGCATATTGTGAGGAAAACATTTATTTTTATTTTGATATGTAGCTTATTGTCGTACGTTGAAAAATAACATCAGGATATGGTTTTGCACGATGTAAACGCAAAAATCACGACAACACCTTGTGTGCGGAAACACAACCCGAGTATAATTTTTGATCGAAAATCAAAACAATATATTAAATTAAACAAGAGAAAAATTCTACAAAATATTACCATTTTCTTCCACGATTCTAAGAAAAGTAAAGTAATCAGACTTAAATTTCAGCAATGATTTTTATGTGATGTCAATTAGGTATTTGCAAATTCACAGGCTGATTACTTTTACACTTTCTGCATATCGTGGAAGCATCTATGCAAACAGAAAAGTACAAATCACAGATGCATCATTTAGAGAGAGAACAATTCCAGGACCCTACTCACCAATGGCTCATAAAGTAGTAGATGACTTGTCTTTTTTCAGAGTTCCCCTCCAAACAAAATAAGCTAGAATAACAATCCACCACTGGTCCCTGAATCATTTTATGAGGCTCTCGGAACATCTATTGTAAAAAGACCACTTAATGAAAATATGTCGAGTCAGCCGAAACTTAAAAGTTATGGAAACCAAAAACTGACCAAAAAAGCTCTGATTACATTCGAGGAAGATGAAACGAAGAAACCTGCTTCCAGGTTCATACTCACCAAAAGAGAGTTAATTTCTGGTTCCCAGGCATACATCTATTTTAGAACGATTCCAAAAAGTCTTGCACCTTTAAAACGATCACAGTTGCCATTTCATCGAGTAAATGTAAAAGAGAATTCTCTCAGATGAACCTGATTGTAACACCTCTGTGATCTTCACTCAACATTACAACGCTTTCTTGCCTGTTTGTCTTTGGGGCTGAATGGACCCTCTTGGTCTGTTTGATCCAGAGAAGTATATTGAATCTTGGCTTGTTTCTGGACGCTACTCAGTGCTAGCTATTGATAGTTAAAAAAATATAAAAACCATGTTAAGTTTTGGACCATATTTTAAGAAATATGACATGAAAATATGTCATACAGCATAGTGATGATGTATGCTGAACTTTAAACCTACTGTTCTAAAACATGATCATGATAATAAACAAGTTTCAGGACATTCAAATGTGTCTTTTTTGACCTGACACTTTATACAGCAAACATTTTTTAGGGAGGGGCAGGGGCAGATTGGGGGGGGGACACAGAGGGCAACATTACTGGTGTTCATTTTAAGACATATTATTCTTGTATTATTTATGATATTGGAAAAAATAAAAATTGCATATTGTGAGGAAAACATACACAGCAAACATAGACTGCAATAGCATTTCCCTACTGCTAATTTTTATGCCACTGACAATGAAATTCTGGGTGAAACTTTGCAATAGCCTAAATCCAAATAAACCACACTAACTCTTGATGATGGCTACTCTTCTCTCAGGATTGCAGTAAATTTAACAGACATTCTGATGTGCTTTTAGGCATTTCTAGGTGCTCAGATAGCCTTAAACACAATTTTGGGTCTCACATTTAGCAGCATTTTTCTAAATGAAGGAAGGGGGTAGGGGGACAGATGCCCCCCCGTCAAGTCGCCACCTAGCCATAGCGTCAGAACACCACCTCATAAAAATACAGCAATGCTGCCAAGCTGTCAAACTGTCAAATCGACAAATATCTGCCCCAATGAGGTGATGGGTTGTAGGTGTACACAACTGATCGCCAACTCGTAAGCTCATGTTAAGTCCTGTCAAGTCGCCACCTTTCTAGCCAGAGGTGGCGGGTAGTCGTTGGCGTACACGACAAACCACCATCTCACGGACGCGTCAAGTAGCCACCCCGGAAAATCATCACCCTGCTCTGTTTTCTTCTTAGTAGGTAAGGAGAAAAAGCTGTTCAACCTTCCACTGCCTGATGATTATTCAATTTCCAATCATTCTTCTATTTAATCAAGTAAGTATGAATGTAATGTTACTCTCATTATATTTTAGGACTTGGTGGGCCGAGCCTTGCATGATAATATTTCATGTTTACCAGTTCATATATTGCAATAAAAATATTTTCTGATTGGATTTCGACCAGCAGGCGATCTCTAGCTCTTTTAAGGCCGTCAATAATTATTATGGGGTAAATGCTAAAAAGGCCAGCTCCCAAACTGGGAAAAAAGAAGGCCAAGCCAGGTGTCATATGCAGTGCATGCATAGTTCTGGTGTAAGAGCTATAATTCAACAATTTTTATCAGGTACTCATAATTTTTTTTATTGTTCTTAATTAAGTTGGACTTTAAAATGTACTAAAATAAATTATGTGGCTATCAGAATTTTTTTTTAATACATGTAAGCATATTTTAACTAACTTGTTAGGTTACAAAATCATGCCGAATACTAAATATGAGATTTTACTTATCTATGACTCCTGGAGCACAGATACTAATGTTAAATATTTACTGGGCCAAAAACAAACTACTTAAAACAAGTGTTTCCGTAATATAAAGTACACAGTTAACTCACTATTTTAAATGTTATGGTATTTAATAAAATACTGTAATTGCAGCCGGATAAAACGGCAAAATTATGACCGAAGCTCCCCACCCCCGCCGCCAGCAGTGGGAAGCGAAGAGCAGCGACGCTGTCAGTCGGGCCACAGCGGCCCATCCCGCCGCCACGGCGCGTTGAGCCGGCGGCAACCTCCCCTCCCCTTCCTGACCACCGCAGAGGCACGTTGCGCCCTCGGCGGTCAGTCCATTCCCGGCTACCGCAGAGGCAAGCTGCGCCCTCGGTGACCGGGTCCCGTTCCCCCCCTGACCACCGCAGTGGCACGTTGCGCCCTCGGCGGTCAGTCTGGCTCCGGCCACCGCAGAGGCAAGTTGCGCCCTCGGTGACCGGGTCCCGTTCTGTCCCTGACCACCGCAGGAGGCAAGTTGCGCCCTCGGTGGTCAGTCTGTCCCCGACCACCGCAGTGGCACGTTGCGCCCTCGGCGGTCAGTCCATCCTCAGCCACTGCAGAGGCATGGTGCGCCCTCGGTGACTGGCCCCGTCCCCCCCCGTACCGTCGCAGAGGCGAGCTGAGCCCTCGGCAGTCTGTCAGTTCAGGTTATCCTAGTGGTCCGATGTACCCAGATTCCTGAATTCCGTTTTCCCGTCCGTAACTGCCAAGTGGCGCAATCCCTTGGCAGTAACCCCACTATTTCATCCCCACTCTCTTGTGCTTGGGTTTAATAGTGGGTTCCGATGTTTCAGCAGAGTGAGTTGAAACCAGCTGGTGAGCCAAGTTGGTCCACCTCCGTATCCGTCCGAGCTAGCTCATCCGTTAGATTCAGTGGATCATCCGTCCAAATTCCCCGTCAGCAGCCGGGGAGCCGCGCCGTCGACGCCAGTCCGCGCCATCACCGTGACCTCCTGTGATCAGCTTCAGCCCAGGAGATCGCACGACCCCCACACCGAACTAAGAGTCTTCGGACACCCGTGAACTACCCGTGTTAAAGAAGACCTAGCCGATATAGTGGGTGGTGATAGACACTGGTAAGAGTGTGAACCTTAGAGAGTAAATTCACTGTGAACTTTTCTTGTGATTAAAAAATTTTCAGTCTCTGTGAGAAAACCGTTTACTTTTGAAACCTGGGTAGACACCCCTTAAAAAGGTCTAATTAGTGTAAAAGAACCTTACATTTTGGCGCCCGAATAGGGAGTAAGAGTGTGAACCTTGGAGAATAAATTCACTGTGAACTTTTCTTGCGATTAATAAATTTTCAGTCTCTGTGAGAAAACCGTTTACTTTTGAAACCTGGGTAGACACCCCTTAAAAAGGTCTAATTAGTGTAAAAGAACCTTACATTTTGGCGCCCGAACAGGGACTGTGAGTTCAACTGTGATTATTAAAATAAAACTGTGTCAGTGAAAAAGTGCATCAGAAGAAAGATGTCAGACGACGAATCAGATACCGCCAGCGTCAGCAGCTTCACCATCAGGGCTAAGGCCGAGCCCAGCACTTCACGGATCTACACCCTCAAGAAGGCCGAACTTGCAGAAGAACTTCAGAAGTTTGGACTACCCGCTAAAACGAAGGTACGAGAGATGCGGAGACTTCTCACGAACTTCATCAAAGGAACAAAATGTAAGGTTCTTTTACACTAATTAGACCTTTATAAGGGGTGTCTACCCAGGTTTCAAAAGTAAACGGTTTTCTCACAGAGACTGAAAATTTTTTAATCACAAGAAAAGTTCACAGTGAATTTACTCTCTAAGGTTCACACTCTTACTAGTGTCTATCACCACCCACTATATCGGCTAGGTCTTCTTTAACACGGGTAGTTCACTGGTGTCCGAAGACTCTTAGTTCGGTGTGGGGGTCGTGCGATCTCCTGGGCTGAAGCTGATCACAGGAGGTCACGGTGATGGCGCGGACTGGCATCGACGGCGTGGCTCCCCGGCTGCTGACGGGGAATTCGGATGGATGATCCACTGGATCTAACGGATGAGCTAGCTCGGACGGATACGGAGGTGGACCAACTTGGCTCACCAGCTGGTTTCAACTTACTCTGCTGAAACATCGGAACCCACTATTAAACCCAAGCACAAGAGAGTGGGGATGAAATGGTGGGGTTACTGCCAAGGGATTGTGTCACTTGGCAGTTACGGAATTGGCACTTTTTTGGATTCAGGGAGCACTAAAACGAATATATCCACTAACAACTCAAATTCGAAAATTTTGACGAAAACAATACTTTCTCCATATACTATGTATAGGGGGGAGAAAGTAAAAAGGGTCGCCGGGATTGTGCACCCCGGATTTGTACCCCCAGAAAAAATGCCATCATTTTGACGTCAGGTTGGGGGTACAATTCCGGCTGCAAAATTTTTAGACGTATAAATTATTATGTATTTTAATTAACTGAAATTTCACAGTTGGCTAATTGGTATACATCCAATTAAACCTGGCTTCTCAAGTTCGACCCAGGAATTGTACCCCCCGTGTCAAGTCCGATTCCGGAATCGGACCCCCCGTGGCAAATCTCTAAGTCCAACCCCGGATTTGTACCCCCCCCCCCCATGCTCAAATGCATGGAAATATACCGGGTTATCATATTCATTGTTGTTGTTGATTTTTTTGAAACTAGTTCTCATAAATCAACGTCTTTTCATTAAATTATTACCAAATATTATTCTACGAATATGTCTTATTATATTCTTAGCCTTATGCATCATTAAGTGGGCTAGTAAATCTATCAATAATACGTTATGAAAGTATTGGACTTATTTTGGTTTGACTAATGATCAGCTTTTCAAATAAAAATTCCATGAGTTTTTATACAAACATAAGGTTTTTTTTCTTTACATAAGGTTATTGTGGAATCCTTTGGACTCTGAGAATGAACCGAATGAGTTAGGACGGAATGTATGGTTTAAAAACTTTCTCCGAGAAATTTTACATATTTATATCAAGTTTCATGGCAAACATTCCAACGGAGTCCGAGTCCATAAACGTCAAACATATATAATCAAAACTAGGTTACAATACCTTTCCGTCGACAGTTCCAACAAGTCAAATAAGGTGACTACATGTTTCGGAATTCAAAATTCCATCTTCAGGTCTTGGGTTGGCGTCAAATTAATCATAAAATACTGTTGAATGTTGATCTTGTCAAAATATTAAAACAGACAGTTTACATATATGGTAGGCTTACACACTGCACACACGACTACACTTAACATAAAACATTTAATTTAATTGGTACAAGCCGGCCGGCGAATAGACTCCGACCTGAAGATGGAATTTTGAATTCCGAAACATGTAGTCAACTTATTTGACTTGTTGGGAACTGTCGACGGAAAGGTATTGTAACCTAGTTTTAATTTGAATACAGTTCTGGAGGCATTTGCACTATGAATAAATATATAATCAAACTGACAAACTTTTTTATAAATTCAGAAATTCAAAACAATCTTTTATCCAATATTTTCATAACATATCATTGACAGATTTACTAGCCTACTTAATGATGAATAAGACTACTAAATATTAAATTATAATAGATCGTATCCGTAGAATGATATTAAGTAATAATTTAACAACCAGTTGTTGATTTACGAGAACTAATAAAAAAAATCAACTACAACAATGAATATGATCAAGTATATTTCCATGGATTTGAGCGGGGCACTGGGGGTACAAATCCAAGGTAAGACTTAAGGATTTGGTCACGGGGTGTTAAAATCTGGGGGGTGTAATTCCGAGATCAGGCTTAAGAATTTTACCACGAGGGGGGTACAAATCTGGGGGTTCTTCACTTCGATCGAAGTGGTTTATTACCACTCAGTTTCGTAGTTTATTCGACTTTTGTTGCCTTACGAATCTGTCCGAGTCTGTCTCGAACAGGCATGTCAACCGTCATGGTTGTTTTTGTAGCTTCCGACTTATTTCGGGCAGAATATTTTCATGTGACAAAAATATATTCTCATTAAACTCGCTATATGCGAGACATACAACTTATAGACGAATGTTCGTTATTTTCCCCCATGTTGTCAAATACATGTTTCATGCCAGGCCTCGACAGACACTCAAGACGTGATAACCCAATTAAGTAATAATATTAACTGAGTGACATTGCCAACTGTTGTCAACAAAGATTCATTTCACGAGGTACGTCGGCGAATGGTCATCTGACAATTGGCAACCCGCATCAAGAGCGGGTGTAAGTAGTAGCAACACTTTGGTGCTAAAAAATAAAAATTAAACTATTTATGAGGGCGAGGATGATGCAACTCGGTTGTTGATCCATGTGGTTGATCCTCGTTGCTTCTGATACTTTGTAAAATTAAATCCAAGAGTTGCCCAGGGAAGGAATTCAATCCGAATCGCGAGAAAACACGAACCCTGGAATATTACTCTATCTGAAAGATTCCTCGACAAATCATTGGTGACTAATTTCTCGGAGTAGGAGAATACGTTTAATAAGTGAAGTGGATATAGGAGGAATAGTTGTACTTGGTTGTGAAATATACTTTTTATCTCTTAGCATTTAAGCAGCTTCTTTAATTATTCTTCTTTTTAAATTTCTCTGTTTATAAACTATTTTGACATTGGACCAAATATTTATATTTTATTTATGTACCATCTATTATCATTTATTTGCTTATGATAGCTTCAGACAGAAAGCTGAAATATTCAAATTTAAAACATTTTATTGTTTTAATATTTACTCTAATGATGTGTAGCCAAAAAAATGTAGTTGCTAATGAAAATACCACCAAGAAAAAAGAAACATACAGGCAAGAATGTATTGATAAAACTAACATTTTACTAACATTACACTTACTATTGTGGTACTATTAATTTTCTAACCTCAAAATTAAAGCAACCTTTGTATTATCTGAGATACTTGGCATACGACACAGCCACAGTCCTGACCACCTCGGTTAATCGAGAGTGCACTGCATATTAAAAATTACATGTACTACTATATTAACCATTTTACCTAAAGCAATCAAAAGCCAAATTTATTTGCACTTTAATTATTTTTTATTTTAAAAACCTAAAATTAGTTTTTTTAACAGATTGGCACCATTAATAACCCAGTAACTGATGAATATTTGTAATTACCGAGGCCTTTCTTGATGAATTCTTCCTTCTTCCGACAGTTGTAATGATAGATCTGGTTCAAATTCTTCACATATTCACTGAAAAATAGAAGTACATTATTTTTAATACTCTTTAGTTTAAACATTTCATATGAAAGATGCAAATACTGATTCAAATAAGGGTAGATTCAAGAGGGAGGGGAAAGTCACCCCCTCCCCAGATTTTCGGGGCTGGAAAAAAGAAAGTTTTAAAAACTCAAAAACAGTAAAGCCAAGAAGGCAAGTAAAACTTATTTCTGTGTTGAGTGAGTAAAGAACAACATTGTCTCAACAGTGAAAATGTTGGCGCGTGGGCTTGCGAGGGCGACAATCGTAACGAGGGAGACAATGTGCTTTACTCTTGTAATACACACAACATTTTTTCCCCCACCTGCAATAATAAAGGCCCAATCTTTAAAAATCATCTCATTAACTTAGTAATTAACAGAAACTATATACATTTCGTTTCCATCTGCAATTATTGCCTGCAACCATGCATGCACCAGCGATCAGCTGATTGTTGCAACATTCTTACAAGCTTAATTTGTAGAAGTTCTTACAGCTGATTGTTGCCAATGTTATTCTTATATCATTATTCTTGCCACTAAATCATCTGTTAGCAGCAACATATTTGCATGTGTGCTGAGCAGCAACATATTTACATGTGTGCGTGGAAATTTGAAGGAGCGCTAATTTTTTAATTATTGATTTCAATGTTATTCTTATGGGTTTATTTTGTTTCCCGCCAGGAGACAAAGAAATCACTCCTGCTGGGACACAAATATTATTATTTTACTCACCCATTACAAGGGATAAAAAGTGTCTAAACATAGCAGGTAGGGGGAAAAACAACTAACTTGTATAATCCTTGATTTTGGTATGCAATGACGTGACCTACAAATTTATATTCAATTTAATTATTTTACAGTATTTCTTTTGAAACCATACAATTTTACTGATAATTTGAGACCTTAGTCCAGAAGAATCAGTAATACAGTTGTCGTTAGAATATGGACATAAGCCACAGGGGGCCGTAATAATGTTGTCCTGAGATTTTGATTACAGATAGATTTTGAGATCTAAGACCAAGAGCTAAGAAACATTTTATTTACCCCAGTTTACTGTGATCTTTGTTATGTTCTTAAGTAAACCCATAATCTTGAGACTCCAAAGAGGTAATTCTTAAGGTTGGTGAGTGGTGGGTGTCCGAGTAATGGCGTCATCAATATGGCTGCCGCGCCAAATTGTAACACTTTAAAAAACGTACGTAACTTTGCAACAGAGTAAGCTAGAGCATTATCTTTTGTTTAATTGTTAGTATTGACGATTTTTTAGTATATCAAAGATTTTTCTGTAATGCTACTTTAACTATAGATTTTTGGATTACATCAAGTGGAGAAAGAACGGTTCGAAAACACCCACCCCAAGCTAAGATACCATACTGAAAAAAGTGATTGAATATAAACATAGTACATCATGGTTCGCGATAAATCTAGTGGAAGTATTTTGTTTATTGATAAGAAAATAAAAATAAACTTAAGGAGTTTATTCCTCAAAAAATTAATATGACCTGTCCACTTTAAGCAGTGATCAAAAATGACCCCCAAATATTTATACTCACACACTATCTGAACACATTCACAAGACAACACAGTTATGCTGACCGCCACACATATGTAGCCAGCCGTAAATTAACATTTACAGTGTCAAGATCGGCTCTCAAAGAAATAGGCAAACATTTGGTGAGCAGCCCGCGCTCTACCAAAGCAAAAGCCTCCTCCCAGCTGTCACCTTCGAACAGCAGAGCAGTATAGTCGGCGTAGAGAAATATTTAGCTTCGTGTCAAATTAATTTTGCCAAGATTGTTTACCTAGATTAAGAAAAGGAGTGGTCCTAATGGACTCCCCTGCAGAACCCCGTAATCTATACTTTTCGGTGAACTGGATTACTTGCAAATTTAAACAATTTGAAATATATAACAGGTGCATATCAAACATCTTAAGATCTTAACACCTGCAATACTCAGAGCCTTAAAACCACAGGTATACCTTTAAAATCACAGAGACCTAAAATATAGAACCAGAGGACAGTGAACCTAAGTTAGACCTATACCTGCTTTTGAACTTTTGACATTGCAACAGAGTTGCCACTTACTAAGAGTCTTCTTGAAAGAACTTGACGACAGCGATCGGCCGCTTGCGAAGGTCGTGGGTGATCTCTTCCGGCAACTTGTCGTAGTCCTGCACCTGACCAGGCCACCATACGGGCCCCAGCTTGACCCACACAACATCTCCCGGTGAATATGTCACTTCTGTTTGGTCACACATCTTATACCACTGTCACCATACCTGCAACATCAGTTTACACAGTAGGATAATGAAACATCTTTTATCATAAATCATTCAACATGAAACATACACTGATAATTGCAGACATTCGAGGTACAGTCAAAAAGTTCCCGGAATGAATTTTTGTAGATATTTAGCGCGATCGCCAGCGGCAAATTCGTCTGGCATTAGTTGGTGCGATTCCTTGGGAGGGCATATCAATAGTGTGGCTATAGCTGACTTGCTGTAGTGCAGCATTGGAAAGCACTTTTCGTGCTCCTGCAAGTCTACATTGTCGATTTTTGAAAAATAGTATTTCATGATCAGCCTGCGAACATAAGTTCTGTGTTTTGCTTAAAAATCACCCAATGAGACTCTTGAAATGGTAATTCAAAATTATGGAGAAGAGGCGATGAAGAAAAGTCAAGTTTATGAGTGTAGCAAACGGTTCCGTGAAAACCGTGAAATCATTGAAGATGACCCTCGTAGTGGACAACCTTCAACATCAGCCAATGATAAAAACATTGAGCGAGTACGACAAGTTGTGCGTGATAATCAGAAATTAACGATTGATGAAATTGCATTTCAGGTAAATTTATCACATGGAAGTGATCAAACCATCCTTCATGAACATTTGAACATGCATCGAATTTGTTTGTTCAACAAACAAAATCGACAATGAAGACTTGCAGGTACACAAAAAGCGCTTTCCAATGCTGCACTACGGCAAGTCAGATACCAATATGCCCAATATCAATAATGTGTCCCATTACCAATATGCCCTCCCCAGGAGTCGTACCAACTACTGCAAGGCGAATTTCTCGCTGGCGATCGCGCTAAATTTCTACAAAAATTCACTCCGGGAACTTTTTGACTGTACCTCCTCGTACATCAAGCTGCAAATTGCTGAGACAAAATAATTTTAATCAATACGAACTCAATTGCTGTTGATATTTTTATTCAGGATAGATGAATTAATTCTAATTTTAGTCAATAAGTTTTCCCCAATTATCAAGTCCTTGGAGTGAGTCCAAGGTAAAAGGCTGCCTATAAGTTACTTAAAACTACTATTTTGAAGAATAATTTTTTTTTTATAAGACATGTTAGATTATTCTTGGAAACATTCCTATTTTATAAGTTGAAATGAAATGAAATGTTTTATTTTCCAACCATACATTACATAGTTCAGCTCACAAGCTTTGTTTGGAAAAACATGCCATCTTATCAGGTACTGATGGCAGTTACATTTTATACAACATAAATATCAGTCGCAGTCCCTTAATTATCTCTGATACCGCGTGGCTCCTGTGGCGAATGTCCTTATCATTTAAATTCCAATCTTGTGGCTAGAACTTAGAGTTACCACCAACTTATTACTTAATCTTAAATATACTGTTTTTTTCTTCTTTTAACATATACTACTACTATAACAACAGTTACTACTTCAATATTTTAATTATTTCTTGAATATTGTCTACAGTAAACAGCCATTCTTTTAAACAAAATGCAAATGTTTTGAGGTTATTACTATTTTTTATATCAAAAGGTAAATCATTGAATTATTTTGGACCCAGATATACAAAAGATTTTTCAAAAAAGGCTCTATTGATTTTTTGGTCGCCGGTACGCTCTTAAAGTAAAATTCCGAGTATCATACTCATGCCGATATCTATGTTCATTACCCAATCGCCCACTTTTTTGATAAAAAATATTTAAAACTTTAAACACAAACAGATGTTGCAATGGAAGAATTTTCAGCTCTCTAAACAACGGCATCGATGCATCTCGTCTTCTCTTAAATAAAATAGCCCGAATAAACTGTTTTTGTGTTTTTTCCAA
The DNA here is from genome assembly GCA_035578135.1 of Flexamia atlantica. Taxonomy (NCBI): domain Eukaryota; kingdom Metazoa; phylum Arthropoda; class Insecta; order Hemiptera; family Cicadellidae; genus Flexamia; species Flexamia atlantica. The sequence goes on along the minus strand of JAQJVK010000005.1, from coordinate 49,672,040 downwards.
TTTACCTATAATGTTTTGAAAAGTGTTTCCCCAGCAATGAATTCCATATTGTATCCTAGAGTGAACCAAAGCAGAGATCTTAACAATTGCTTATCGCACATATTTCTTAAATAATAAAATGATCTGATACCTCTCCTTAATTGATTGTTTACACAAGTTATATGCGGTTTCCATGAGAGCTTTTCATCAATGTGGATCCCCAAATACTTGAAAGATTTTACTTTTTCTAATGTTTGACAGTTGCAGGAAAAATTATTATTACAAGCAAAATCGTGATAAACTATATCTCTTTCAAAGCTAAATTCCTTTAAATCAAAATTAATATATTTTGTCTTTGCTATGTTAATTTTCATGCAATTCTTAAGGCACCAAACTTTTAAAACAGCCAAATCATGACTGATTGATTCCCAAACGATTAATTTATTTGAGTTAAAATAACTAAACGCCACATCATCGGCAAAAGCTGTAATTTTCCCTATAAACGGTTGTTTTAACAGATCATTTATAAAAATCAAAAATAAGGTCCCAGACATAACCGATCCTTGCGGGACCCCTTTTTGAATAATTTTAGGTTCACTAAGCGCGTTCTTAAATTTTGCAATTTGTTCCCGACCGATTAAAAAACTTTCAAACCATTTCAGCGCAACCCCTCTCACTCCAATCCTCTCCAACTTTGCAATCAAAATACTATGGTCAACTAAATCAAATGCTTTTTGAAAATCTATAAAAACTGCAGATGTTTTATTTTATTATTTACACTGTTGTATAAAGTTTCGACAAATCTAGATAGTGCCCCTTCCGTTGATTTACCTTTTGTAAAACCATATTGATCTGGGCTAAAAAAGTTCCCTCCCACTGGGAAAATTCCTGGCCCACATCACTACATTACATAGGCATTGTTAGCAAATTTCTCCTGTATAGGAAAGAAGCTATTACCATAGTCTCATGGTAAAACCTAAGCTTGAGACCAGGTAAGCCTAACTTCTGTTTTGGGGCCCCCAGAAGCAAACAACACCATCTGTTTGATGACAGCTCTTTCTTTGTATTTTTATGAATCAGTGATTTATGTAAGAAATCAACAGTTAATCAATCAATATCAAAACACCCCCGATGCAGCAGACCTGCATACTAAGCGAATTTCAAATGCTTGAATAAATTATTTGACTGGTTTATCCCCCTTGCCCCCCTTCGAATGGTCAGATAAGATTAGACCACTTTTACACGAGTTATCATGCTTAAAGACACATATAGATATACAGTATAGTGTGTAAAAAAAGTCTGCCACTCCCTCTTTAATTTTTTTATTTATTAAAACAAACTAATCACCTTTAGGGAATGATATCAAGTAAACCAAAGTATCTTTTGACGTTAAAAACAATTTTGGATGTCCCAAAATAAGTTAATGGGAAATTTTCGGGGCAACTTAGTTTTCAAATGTAAACCGCTTTTGAGTGACACCTGATTTTAAAGAGCTTTAAAAAAATAGGCAAGGTGGAGGTTGGAGGTCTCTAACTTGTTTTATACAAAATGGCAGCTTGTCAAATTTTTAACACAACTCATTCTTAAAAACAGTCATCTAAGGCTTTTGGAGTTTAAATTTCAGCTTTGGTGACTGACTTAAAAACTGAAATGACTCTTAAATAAATGCTATTGAATGGAGAAGTGGTCTGTTTTGGTAATATTAGCGAATTACCCCTACTATACGGAAGAAGCTATTACCGTAGGCAGGGCCTGATTAAGAGGTATGGCGCCCCTAGGCTTGAGTTGATTTGGCGCCCCCCTCCCCCCTTCACACCCCCAATCCATGCCTATATGAGGGTTATGTATCCTATATTCCATGAAATTACGAAATAATTCCTCAAGTAATACCTCAGAAAACTACATATAACTTGAAAACTAATTGAACACTTTTTCCAAAAACCACGTTCATTGCACACAAAGATATGCACAACAAAAATATATAAGTCTAGTTTAATCAATTACATGTTTCAGAACAAGCTGCCGCTGCATGTGACGCTTATTATTCACCTTATACGCTGGCAACACTGGTACACACACACTGCTTTTCTTTTCTGTCACATCTGACTGAGATAGCGAGCGAGCGATTCATGATAGCAGTCTTCGCTAGACCTCTTAGACGAACCTTTAGGTTTAGCAACAAACGTATCACGCATATAAGCGCATCCTCATGATCGTTGCGCTCTCACGCCCTTTTGTGGTACATTCTGAACCACTTAGTTTCTTATTTTCAATCATATATATCAATTCCACTACTGGGGGCTGTTTTTAAACATGTTGGTGAATTAGTAATACTGACTTTGTATTTCGTAATACTAAGATTCCGTTTCAAAACCATAAAGATACAATGGAGATGGATTGTAACTAGTAATTCGTTTTTATTAGCTAGTAATTGTGAAACCCGTTTAAAAACAGCCTCCTGCAGGCTGTGAGAGACTCTCTTAGCATTGTGAAAGCGCATAATGACAAATAAGAAAACATTCTACCAACCATATTATCTCCTGGGGGGGGGGGTGGGTGTTTCTAAACGGGTTTTACAATTACTAGCTACAAATTACTAAATACTAACTACAATCCATCTCAGATGTATCTTTACGGTTTTGAAACGGAATAATCTTAATATTACAAAACACAAAGTCAATATTATTAATCTACCAACATCATTTAGAAAAAGCCCCCTTGAAGAAAAACAGGTGTGGCAGTAAGAAAGGGATAAGGAACTAAAAATCTCTCCTTTCCACTTTGAATTTCGACATTCCAAAACATGGTCCACATCAAGGTCGCGGTACGCGCTATATTCCCGAACGAGCCAAAACTTCGCAACATGATAGCCAACAGGTCTTTTATCCCCTTACTCAGGGCTGTAAGATAATGTTCATACAAGCATATTATAAGGAATACGGAATGGTGGTTACACTGTAGTGTATATTGTCGCCATTGTTGGTAAAAAAACTTTTCTTCGATTTACCCAGCAAGGGAAACTCCCGTACGCCCAATTTCTCAAACAAGGTATATCCTTTCCATTTGACAAAATTCGGGCCTGCCACTACCTAAAACGTGCTGCTATCTTTTGTGGTCTCAAGAACTAGGTCTGATAGGGTAAAGCAGTAGTACAAAACCACACCAACAAATAGCTTCAGTGACACTGCTGATACTATTCGTTCGCTGCTGAAAGAGGGCGCGGGACTTTCTAGTTTGATTTTTTGAAATCTTAATAAAAGTACCGTATTGATTTATTTTGCGTCACTTGGCGCCCCTTGCAGGCCGGCGCCCTACGCTGCAGCCTAGTCAGCCTAGTGGTTAATCAGGCCCTGACCGTAGGTCTCATGGTAAGACTTAAGCTTGTGGTTGGCATAACTTTTCGTTTTGAGGTCCAAAAATACGAAAAAACACAATTCCTTCATTTTCATATATATATATATATATATACAGTGCTTGATTTGCGGCGGAACGGCGTTCCGGGACCTCTTTCTGCCGCAAGAGTCGATTGTGTATAATCGGCCGAAGTATTTTTTGCAAGAGACGATCGCGTGTAATCGGACGGATAATTTGCCGCACAAGACAATAGCGTGTAATCGGCGGAGAATTTGCCGCAAAAGACGATCGTATATGATCGGCCGAAGAATTCGCCGCGCAAGACAATCGCATGTAATCGGCCAGGGAATTTGCCGCAAAAGACGATCGCTTATGAATGGCCGGAGAATTCGCTATAAGTGCCGGAGTACCGAAAATAACGATCGCTTAAAATGAACGGAAATTACGTGTGGAATTTCGGCCTGAAATTACGCTCTTTTTGAGCTAAGCCGAATCTTGAAAACGCCAAAAAGACCTGAATACTTTCACAAGGCGTCATAAAATAACTAGAATTTTTTTAGACTATTTTTTAGTAAACACATGCTTTGTTAGTTTTTAATTTACTTATCAAAAAATTTGAGTCGGATAAAATGTGACTTTTTAAATCGACCTAATTAATCACATAGCCAAACAATACTTTATTGAGGGCAAAAATGATAAAGGTGGGGGGGGTTATGTACAATTGTCAAATTACAGTTCTGGTACCTCAATTTTTACAAATCAAGCACTGTATATATATATATAGTAGAGCGCCAACTATCCGAACTAATTGGGGACAAGGGGTGTTCGGATAACTAAATATTCGGATAATCGAGTATGAAAAGACAAAATTCAAAAATTATATATGTAACGTAATTCTTACTAGTAAAAAGGCTAAAAAAATCATCAAACAAAAATTATTCAGGCAATTTTTTTATGAAATCAATAAGAATACATGGGTATAAATTTTTAAGGAACAATTTATCATACATAGATACAGAACACTGTATACTTTTTATTTAGAGAAAAAGTCCAAAATTTGTTTTTGCTTCAGCCCTGGCACGCGAATTTGAATTGCTTGAGAATCGTGTTCAAAATATGAATTATTATGGCATTCGGTTAACCAACGTTTCGGATGACCGACGTTCCAATAATGGGTGCTCTAGTTTATATATATGTGTCTGTTAACACAATGGCAGCCGTAAATATGGTCTGATCTTAATAAAATTTGGTACAGACGTGTAAAGTGGTAATCAATCAAATGAGTTCATAAACCAGCACGATCAGACCATAAGAAGGGGGGGGGGTTGAGGGGGATAACCCCTTCCCCAAAATGGGTTTTTTGAGTTTTATACATAGAAAAATAAAAATTATCCAATTTTTGTTGGCGCCATTGAATTCAGCTAAAAAAATACAAAAAAATTTAATATTTTGAATCACTGCTCTATGTCCATTGGTTACCGAGATATTAAAGGGTCAATCCAAATGAAGTGGACCGGTGATGGTTGCTTGACCAATTTTAATATTTTTTATTTTTTTTATATGTTGTTCCTACTTAAGTCAGCACTTCAAAACAGTTTTTTAAATAATTTTTTCTCATTCTGTTTTTGAGATACAGACCTTTTTGTCATGACCTTGTTTTGTTATGTGACCTTTTGTCACAGGAAGATCATTTGCTATAACTCAAAAACATTCAGAAGAAATAAGTATGCTACTGAATGGACAGATATTGAGAAAAGAATTATTCTAAACATTATATGTGAACTTTAGTCATTCTTGATACAGTAGAGTCCCGCAAACCCGGACTTCGACAACCCGGAATTCTGGATAACTCGGGAAGCCTGCCAGAGCAACAAAGTGCATTGAGATTCAAGGCCAGAGCATGGTGTGACACATTTAAAACAGTTTTATTTTTTCTTTAAGTTTTTTTGTAACTAATATAGTTTTTATATTTTTTACTATGCAATAAATAAATGATTTCTTATAGAAATAACAGAAACTGTTCTTATTTTTGCTTATTTTTACTCATTTCCCGATAACTCGGAATTTTCACAAACCCGGACACCGTTCGGTCCACATTAGTCCGGGTTTGTGGGACTCTACTGTACTTGTAACAAATACACGTTCTTTAATTAAATGTGAGTTTTTGTTAAACTTTAAAAATTCATAACTTGGTTCAGGATCAAATACCAAGATTGAAACTTTTACTATCATAAAAGTGCATCTTGTGTAAAAAAATCAGATTTTTAATTTTTGCCCCACTAGAGTTATTAAGCTTCAAAACTTCCAAAAATTTAAAAATTATGTTTTTTGAACAATTATAGAAAATTGAAGGTTACATATTTTTGCCTTCTTTCCCTAAAATTTGTAAGTATTCCATTATATCTTATAATCATACAAATATTAGCTTTGGTATTTTATTCTTTCATGGAAATTTTCAACATTAAAAAGTCTAATTTGTTCAAATTCGATCATGGACTTTTGTTGTGATTTTGAGGTATTTATGTTAGAGTTACACTTTAAGGTTTAAGGACCTAAATTGTAGAATGAACTTTTCTATAAAGAATGGTATGAATCCCATTACTGTAGCATAAACCAATCTGGTGATATTTAATTTATCGCTAATGGCAGTAAATGTCAAAATTAGCCTGCGTGGCCAAACAAAAAGGTCCGTATCTCAAAAACAGAATGAGATAAAAATTTTTAAAAAACTGTATTGAAGTGCTGACTTAAGTAGGAACAACATATAAAAAAATAAAAATATTTAAATTGGTCAAGCAACCTGGTTTTTTTTTTGGGTCACTTCATATGGATTGACCCTAAAAGTGGTAAACACAGTACGTTGTCCCAATGTTAACCTTCTGGGAAATAAGAAAAATTCTATATCTTGCTTATTTCTCAACATACCCTACACTCTAAAACAAGCAATGTTTGTACGGACAAAATTTTTATTTCGTCCTAGGGTTTTGGATTTTTTTGTTTAATTTGGGGTTTTAGGCCACCAGAGATCGACTGGAACTGATACCAAGTCTGGGAAAAATCAGGTTTGCATCATACAGCCGGGGACAAGACAAATGACCAACTCGGCATTTGACCAACTGGGTTCCCCATCACTTAGGGACGGCTAGTTCCATAGACGCCGTTTGGTCACAGCTGTCAGACAAGCTCCGGCCGACTGGGCACACGGGAGACTTGTGGATCGCTATGATGTCCGGCAGGGCGCACGGGAGACTTATGGACCGAACAGCAGCAGGTGTACTAACCTCATCAGAATATTCATGAATAGTAATTATTGTATTTTCTGAATGATAATGTTATGGTTTAAGCGGTTTGATGTTAATATTTAATTCGAAAAAGATACAATTACAGTAATAAAAAACGATGATCTTATCTAATTTTTTACTATCATTATTTAGGGCCTAATGATTATTTTAAAATTTAAAGTTGTGTCACAAAAAAGAAGTAATTCCTTTCAATTAATTTATCAACTATATTACATTAAAATTCCATAAATGAATTTCAAACCTACATTATTGAAGTCGTACGATTTGAGTAAGTGAACGCTGAAAAGCCGGTATATTGATTAGGAAACCGTTAACTTAACCGAATACAGATTTCTTATTGCCTTCGAAAATTTCATTTACCCTAATTCAAAACATTTATCTATTGATTACGACGTTAATAATTATAGGTCTGTCAAAATGTTGTTATCATTCATCGCCAAAAACCCGGTGAGCCTGACTTAAATGGATTGATAGTATTAAGGCATTCATTGAGATCATTCCTCAAAACCAAAGTCTACATGGCTTATTATGGTTCAGAGGGCCTACAAATGCCTTTAAGACCCGAGACGTAGCTCGGAGATGCGTATTTTCGCACTACTACAGCAAGATCTCTGAACTACTACAGCAAGATACAAAATACCAGAATTATTAGTTTATAGATACGCCGACTATTTCAATAATTAGCTATCTTTTCTAACGATTCTCCGAATTTTAACAAATTTTATCAAACAAAAATTTTGATTACGAAACATAACATTTTATTAAAAATAAACTTGGATTTATATAAGCCGAATCGGAGGTTTCCATCGTGTCAATTCTATTCTGGCATCGAGTTGGCAACAGCAACGTCGTGAGTGAGATCGTTTATCGTCTGTATGGTGATGAATGAATGAATTAAACAACAACCAATAGCGTTCGACGTTCGACGATATTGTCAAGCGGTGTGCTCTGATTGGTCAAGCGCTGCGTCACAGTGATGGAGAGAGCCTGTTGGCCAAACGCTCTGTACTAGCGTCCAAGAGCGAGAGATCACGCCGTGATGGGGAACCCCAGTCGGCCCAGTTGGTCAAACGCCGAATCGGTCGAATGCATGGATCCCATACAGCCTTTCAAAGTGCCCATTCAAGTGCCCATCATCATGGGCATTTTTTCACATTGATTTCAACTTTTAACCAAAACAGCTGATTCGGGTTGTTTTTATTTATATGCAGGTTAGAAAAATTTGATTTGTAAATAACTCATTTAAAATTGTTTAAAGCTTATTTTGAATGAATTGTTTGAACGAATATTTATTCTATATATAGTTTGGTTTGATTTAGTACGGATTAGTGTTAAAAGTTTTCAAGGGTAATTTTTAAGAATAAACATGATTGGTGTCTACACAGGAAATATGAATGCAAGCCTTCAAGTTTCCCAAAAGAACTTGCGCTGCTGTTCACCCGCCAACATCCGAAACTACCGATGCCGTCTACAAACGAATTTCTGCCAACGCCGACATGAACCTAGAATTGATACAGTTACTCAAGGGAATCCAGCGGGAGAGTAACCAATCTACCCAAGCGCTCATGATGGTGCGCAAAGTCATATAAGAAGAAAAAGCTCGAGCTGCCGGGTGACGCTACAGGAATTCAGTCACCGAGAGTCAATTTGGTTCTCGCACCTCCGGCTTCGACCCAAACCGCTACAAAGTTACAACGTCGAATGAAATAACAGCCGTTATCACGCTCAACGCCGACTAGACCTACCTGGATTTCGACTGTGTCGTGAAAGAACTAGGAAAACAACTGTTCACCATGAGCAATACAGGCAACCGCATCGAGCCATTCTCATACCCTCTCTTTTACCCACAAGGAGACTTGGGGTTTTCGACCAACATAGTGCCAACTGCTTCCAACTGTCGCTCTTAAGATAGGCTATCAAAACTTAAATTCATGAATAGCCACTTAGCGTTCCGAATGGCAATCACAAGACCGCTGCACTCCAACGAAGCGACAGAAAATATAACGACCAACTTCAATGGCACCTCCCTTCTGTGGGCGTTTATTACAACAGTACATCGTTGATATGTTTATCAGTGTTGAACGAGACCGAATCAACTGATTTTTGCTGGAACAGAAAAAGATGAAGGCACAGCTCTATAAAGACGTTGATACCATGCTCAAACAGCATTATAGTTATAAGTACTCAGCTATGGAAAATTGTAACTAAAACAGCTGAATCAGCCGGTTGTCTTTATTTAATCCGAGCAAAGCTCGGTCCCCGGTACTCTTGATAAAACTTGGTTTGTGGTAAAATCAGCTGCTTTGGAGATGCACAGCTTCCTTCCATTTGATGCATCTCCCACGTTAATTATATAGGTGCCACGCAGTGCCATGCCATGCCACTTTAATGTGTGGAGGGCCTAAGACATATGAATTACTCCACGAATAAAGCTCTTGAAGCATTAGTCGCTATCAGAGTATAAAATTGTCCAGTTCTCTCCATAACAGTCTTTTTTCTGCACCTGGACATTTTTATACTATGTTTCTCCACAACATTTCTGACGAAAGAACTTCCAATTCAATAAAGGTCTTATTTTGGTAGCAGATCACTATCGGTCTCACACTTCAGAACAATCGTAATTATCAATGATTACAATAGATTTCTTGATGTTGCCTCGACTCCAAATGTTACGGAATATATTGGTCATTTATATGATTTATCAACAAAAAATATCAATATCTAGCCTAATCATAATTAAAAATGTAGTAGTAAAAACCATTATAGGGCTAGCCTAATCATAATTAAAAATGTAGTAGTAAAAACTATTATAGGCTATTAAAAAAACTCATTATAAAACTCATTATATTCTTACATTGTCATGATGTCAAAACTCAACCATCTAACAAAACGTACTTAAAAATTATTTCACACTGTTTGTCATCTTGCACTTGATTCGTAGGGCGCTTTCAGCCGCACGCCGCACGCTTTCGCTTCGTTGACCGCCACGCCCGAGTTTACTGGGATTTGACGTTCTCAGCTGATTTATGTTGGTAGGCCTACAACTGTTCGGCTAGGTTTTTTTCCTGCTAAGACTGTACAGTTGACATTGACGAGTCGCAGACCATTTGGTGCTGCACTCTGGTGGATTTTTCTGGAACTACGTCCACACCACGACTTCTACAGTATCGCGCTCGTCGCGTTGAGATGAAACCCGGCGTTTTCGTGTTGACCTGTAATTAAAACTGCCCGCTACTAAAAACCGCGAGGGAATTACTCGGCGCTTAAGGGTTTAACTAGCCTAACAGTGTAAAGAGATGGATTTACCAACAGCTGTGCTTATCATGCATTGTTGTGCATCCATCGACAAATTTTTACAGTTAGTTCGGTTAGTAACTTGAATGGAAATAGCAATTGTTGATTGTCAAGATTCAGTGGGTGGATTTGTTTTTATACAGTCTACGCTGACCTAAGTGAACGCAATCGTGATCAATATCCATTTGCAAGGGTTGAGTAAAATGCACTTTATTCAGTTATTTTCCGGTCAATTTATATCTATATCATACAATATTGAAAAGAAGAGAATACGCTCTACGGCAATCATAGAGTATTTTTTATTGTAAAAACCCAAGCCTGTATTTCTACTGATTGTCTTTATTTACGTCGATCATGTAGTATCAGCTGTTTTGTGGTTAGACTTTTGTTTGAATGCTCTACCTTTTAACACTTTGGGTGCGGCAACGAAATGAGTAAAAGCTTCCCCAGGGCCTGAAAATTTTTTTTACATAAAATCTTACCTTTTGTATCGAGAAGCCAGGATCATGGTCGCAAATTGAGTTTCCAGGCGTATTTTCCAAAAAAATGGCGTCTAAAATCGTCAGACACCGGTGCCCGGGTCGGCCCGCGGAAAGGAGTACGTAGGCGCCGTGACGTAAATTCCCCAATACTCGTCTCACAAACACGGGTTTTCACCCAAAAAACGTTAAATAGCTCTAAAACTAATATTTGCAATTATATACAGCCCCTTCCTTACTCCCAACCAGTGTCAATTTCATTCACAGTGCATCATGGAACTGCTCAAAAAGCAATTACCAATACACAATTCTGGTTTGTCCGTACCTCACCAAAACGTCACAAAAACTAAAATAATAAATTATAAAACGTCATATAACTCGCAAAAACACGATAGTAATAAGTCAAAACACGCAATAAGTAAGTAATAGATAACAGGACACGGGAGACCGGGTCAGGCCCATGGGAACGGTGGGCGACGCCCACACAGTATAGGCCAGGTTACCATAGCAACGCACACGACAACTCCGAGCTTCTCCGCAAGGTCGCAGTACTGTGGCTGATTCATTCCACCGAGTGCGGGCCGACAAACCAGGACCGGCCAGGCCGGCGCGCACGTCTCGCCACCAGTCACCGGTGACCGGGCCGCACCCAAAGTGTTACAACAGTGGTGTCATGGTAAATTCTCCAGTGCCGGAACGGTGTGTCTGAGCATTTTGGGCAAATACCCCCCCCCCCCCCCCAATGGAGAGTAACATTTGTATAGGGATTCCCACTTTTTTAAGGGGATTGAAGCTAACTTGTAGCTAAATTTCTAAATATTCCAAGTTCTAATTTTACAAAGCTTAAGCGAAACAGTTATTATTAGATTTTTTATGTGTTTGAATTCAAAAACTTTTAAATATAGCCTAACGTTAACAACAATAAAGGTTTAATTAATTTTATTTGAAAAGTTCATAGGGTACAAACACCCTCTAACAGTGTCTTTCAATATCAGTCAATAATAATAAAGCATATAATAATATTTTAATGAGTGCCTACTGTGTTGTGAGGACGCCGATTGAGATAGAACGCAAAATTCATACCACCATTTAAAAATTAAATTATTGTGGCAGGATACGATTAGTGTACTTTAAAAGTTTTGTTATTTAGTTTTTAACACGTTCGCTACCGACATGTTAAGAAAAAGCCATTTCCACAGCCCGACGTCAAGTATGGTTGACGTGCAAAACTTCCTCACAGACCGACGTCAACTATAGTAGACGCACGGGTCCATCCCAGTGGACCGACGTCAACTATTGTTGACCTGGACTCACTGTTATAATTGCTTTTTACTCCGTATCGGTCTAGTTTTTCGACTTAGTTTTTGTGTGTCGGTCCACAGGAGAGTCCCCGGAATAAAATGACTTTTTTTGGTGCAGTTAGCATTGATTATACTTATTTAGACATCTGTAGAAAAAAAGTATTTTGGTACTTTTGGTCTATGGCGATGTCCACATGACTGTGTTTGGTCTCTGATGAAAGTCTGTTTATAGAGGTCGGTCAGTAGTGATTGGTCTGGCGTCAACTATAGTTGACGCTCGGTAGCGAACGTGTTAATACGTATTAATATGTTTTTGGTGGAATTTAAGTTTGCATTTATATGTAAACATTTTACTTAGCATTTAATTTTAGATCTCGTTACTTCAGTGAGTATTGATTGATTAAGTACACTTTTGCCGTTTTAATGCAAGTCCGACTTAAGTGACTTGACCTAACTTTCGGCGAAAAATTTGCCACGCTGGTTCTTATAAGAGCAACGTTAAACGAGTCCTACCGAAAGCACCGTGTTCTCTCTCGAAATCGCCTGAATTCAGACTGACCCGCTGAGAGCATACTTTAGAATTACTTCAGACGAATTCAAGACATGTTTACTACAAACGGCTCAAGTTCACCATAGTTGAGTCGTCAGGGTGAATCCGACTTGTCCAAACGTCACAGAGGAGAATCAAATTAGATTCTTCTCTGTGCAAACGTTCAGCGAGCATTTTGCCGCATTAGGCAGAGCAACATAGAATGAGTTGTGGTGATCGAATGCCTCAATATACGCTTGCAATCACCTGGATTCACCTTCATTCAGCAATAGTGAAGAACCAAAAAAAGTAATGTAAACAAGTTTGTTTGTTGTCTAGTGAGACATTGGAAAACTGCCAACAGTACAGACAGAACGATGATAACATGATAAAATAACCAGCAGTGAAAAAAAAAATACCTGTGCTGCCGACTAGGTGCTGACAGCAGATGAAACGGCTACTGCACGTCACACGTCACTGTCATTGAATTTTGAAGATGTTTCCCAGGGAAAGTATCCCGACTTAAGTAATGTTTATACATCGAAAAGATAGCTTGGAGTTTGATATTTTCATTGACATAGGTAAATTGAAATTTGAAAATGTTTCCTGTCAATTTTTTAATATCGGTAACCTCTGAAATAGGCGTTCGCCAGGCGATTACATGCATTCATCTTAAAAACCAGGGCCGGAAGGGCGTTCCGGCACCATGACACCACTGGTGTTAAAGTGTGTAACTCTTGAATTTGAATATGAGTGTAGATAAGTAATTTAAGTAAGTTAACCCTAGTCAGTGCCTATCCAAGGCCAAGATAAAATGAAGTGCAGACCCTTTTGGTTTCTCTTTGGCCTAGGCATAGTTAGTGGTATCTGTACTAAATAGTGCTCGGTGTTGTCTTCAAGATTTTACATTACAAAATTTCTACTTGTCATATAAGCTACAGGTGTTACATTTCATTGAAAAGAAAATGAGATTGTGCACATTTTGTATATCTTACTTTTTGGATTATAATTATATTTCATATTGGTACCATACCATTAGTGAAGACAAAGAAGAATAAAAGTTGTTGTAACTGCTCAGTAGGATTTCAATGAAAATTTTTGAACGTATAAGTTAAGTTAGCCTACCATAAAAATTGTAGTTTTTAAATAGAATAGGCTTATATTTTTCTTTAAAATAATGTATATATAATTTGTATATGTTGTGTAGGCCACAGATTTAAATGTTTTATGGGGTTTTTCCTAATGCTTGCGTGGTGGTCAAAATTACCATGCCAGGACAGGAAATTTTAATGGCAAGTTGGAGGGATGATTTTTATAAAGTTTTACTTTAATAATAAAGCGTTGTGTCAATATACAAATAGGTGTTTCTTTGCAACTCTGATGAGCAAAACGTAACCCACAATGATGACTAAGAAATTAATTAACATCCCTATACCCACATGATTATTTACAATCATTCCGATAGCTAGAATTGATTCCTTAATATTGATATTCAATCCTGAAAAAAAGATTGTACACATTTATAAGTACAACAGATTCGGAGGTTAGGTGTGGGATAGACAATGAACTACTACCGTTATTCCTTATAGCTTCTCCTAAAAACTTCGTAGGTAGGCCTACATTTACGAATGCCATGTACTTTCCCTAAATAATTTCCAAGAGACTAGGCCGACGCATCTGTAAGACATGGGAATTGCGGTATAATTTTGGCTTCTGAGAAGCAGCCAGACAAACCAAGAACCGGTGAAACCGAGGCCATTTAACCATCGAACAGACGCATGCGGAGTTTTCCTCTGCACATGTTTTTTTGTTGTTGAAATAAACAAGCAAAATGAATGTCGGCAGTTGTGTCCAGCTCTGCACCTCACACGACTCATTCCAGGAATCCCCTAAAGCTATTTATACCCCTCAACCATCCCTTGATAGCTACCTCGTTATTTGTAATAGTGGTGCCGTGTCAGTTTGCGGAGTGCCATCTCCCGTAACACAGACAGTGATAACTATTTTAAACTTACTATGTTCAATTGAAATATTATACCTATCGAGTTGAACAATTAATGGTATCAACAATGAAATGTGATTTCTAATGAAGTTTATCAACATCTAAATACAATTAAATGTTGATAAGCATCTTGCTAACAGACACATTATAAATATATAAAGCCTAAATCTAAAAATTTGAACGAATGGTGTTTTTTGCTTCTGGGGGCCCCAAAACGCAAAGTTATCAAGGACTTTGGCTTAGGTCTTACCATGAGACCTAAGGTAACAGCTTCTTCCCTAACCCTTTTAAGGCCGACGGCCGTATTAGGCTCCCGCGGTAAAAAATACATTCGAGGCCGGCGGCCGTAATAGGCCTTAGTGGCAAAAACTACGTTCGCGGCCGACGGCTGTAACAGGCACCCGTCCACTTTTCCACGTTTACTGGCTGGTTGTGTTTTCCAAAGGCCACTAAACTTGATATTCCCTTGTAGAGGGACATCTGGGCTTCATGAATAATGGCAAATACTGCCGTTTTAGCCTAAATTTCCTAGTTGTCTGTATAGATTTTCATGCCATGACTGTCTGCTGGCCATGTGATGATTTTGTTGCTGTTTAATTTTCGTGTTTTTTTGGTTATGTGATGAGGTTATTGTTTTAATCAACCAAATATCATTTATTAAATGAGTTGTGTGTGCTTGACTTTTGTTTTCAATGAATAATGAGCAAAAGAAGTCGAGATAAATGACCTGTAAGCGTAATCACCCTCCTGTATGCAAATAACATGGCGTCTGCCATTTAGGCCTAAACAGGGAAGTGTCAATTTTTATATTGTCCCTTATAGTTCTGTTATTAATTAAGGTAGGTACTTCAAAATTGGCATACTTGCTATAAATAAGTTTTACTTTATAGTTATAAATGGTTTTGGGATGTAAAACAAAGTTATATATTTTTTATATGCGGTCAAAGTGGAAAAATATAAATTAGCTCATTAAAATTTTCTTACATATATTCGTAAAAAAATTTCTTTCTGATAATTTCATAATATGTTCTAATGCATTTTAAAGCCCATTTAATTAGGAACAATTTAAAAAAAGAATTATGAGTAGCTGTTAAAAATTGTGGAAATTATAGCTCTTTAACTAAAACTATGCACAACACATGAGAAAATGGTTTGGCCTTTTTCGCAAGTACCACAGTTTGGGAGTTGGCCTTTTTCGCAAGCACCACATAATTATTGCCGGCCTTAAAAGGGCTAAAGGGGAAATTCGCTAAAAATAATATTATTTTCTTTGAAGTGCTGAAACCGATGGTGCTGATGATTTTTTTCCAACGTAACAAAATGTAGATTCCGATATGTTACCGTTTTTATTTTTATGAATGGATGGTTAAAATTATGAGAGTTGATTTGGTGAGAGCTAATAAGTTGAACTTAAATTTTATATGAGACCCTTAGATGAGACCCTTACTTTTTCCAAAACAAGTTTTTGAATCTCTTTTATGTTTTGGCTTAAGTCACTCCATTTTACGGTAAGTAAATCCAGACCTACATTAAAATCAGAAAAAGAATTAGCCTAATCTAGGCAACTTCTTTTAGAGGAGTCTTGCTTCCAATTTAAGGTGCTATTAAATACAAACACTTAGGCCATTCTAGGCTTTAAAAGAGTAAAGAATCTATATTCAACTCTTAACCTATAACATAAGAAAGATTTAAACAGAAGAAATAGGTGATTGCTTTAATGAAAAAGAGAGAATGGATCGAAATTACAATTTAAACATTACGTTTAACTTGTTCTTAGAATTAAATTTGGCAACAATCGAGGCAAAAAAAATTAGGATCGTCAAAACATTATGAAGAGTAATCAAGCAATAAGTGAATAAAAACACTGGTTTGAGTTAAAACTCATCATTCCCTTATAAATTAGAGAATGACAAAGAAAAATCTACTACCATTTTTTCAAGTTCTGTACATTCATATTAATAAACTAAGAAGGGAAAAGTTAAAATTATTGTTCATTTTAAAATATCATACCTCGAAAATCTTATTAGCAATGGACTAGCCCGAATTGAACACTAGTAAATCTACTTCTCACCTTAGAAATCCGACATTTTGATAAAACATCGGCACATAGCAAGTCTAGTCAATGCCACTTCCACATCAAACATTTTACTGAGTTGCCACATTGAACAGCTTTGGCTTTATTTATGTCGTTTACATAAAGTACTATGTATGATATTCCCTATTTCAAAAAAATATAACATAAAAATTGCAAGTGTTACGGATTACTAGTCTACTAGTGGCTTTTAGGGGCATAAGCCCCTAATAAGGGAAAATTTAAATTAAAAAAATTCTTATTTTATATAGTAAGATCTACCTTTATAAACTGGCTTTTAGAGTTACCATATAATAATATCTAGAACATGGTTTAAAATAAAATAACAATAACACATGTTTTATGAAAACAAAGCAGCTCCCAATGCTTTTTAAATGGCAGATATTTTACGTTATTTTTTCATTTTCTAGCGAGCCTCAAGCAAATTCAGTATTTTTCCCGCCATCTCGGAATAGAGACCTTTAATTTGAGCCCGCTCCCACCTTTCTACGACTTGCCAGGCGCCCACAATTTTGACGCAAAGAATCGCCTTACGAAATTAAATGTATGACTAGAGTAGAGTACAGCAAAATAGTCCGATGAGCGTTTATCCAGTGTTGCCAGATTTCAGGGTCCTACTTAGAACATATGGTAAACATAACATGGTAACATATGGTATAACATATGGTAAACATGGAAATGGTGTTGTTTGACATATTTGTTTATTTACAATTTCAACCACTTAAGCTTTTTTGTGAGTTGTGACAGAAACAGTTAATATACTGAATACTTTATTTAAATAATATCATGTTTTATATTAAACTATTGTATGGTATGATAAGCAATATTATCATAAAAATACGCATAGGCCTATACCTACATCATATTAAAAAATCATCGACTTGCTTTGATGCAACGATTACTACTGTACCGAACACCTATGGTTTACCTTACTTGAGATTTTTATCTTTAGAGTTCATTATCATTCATTGAAAGAATATATGAAAAAGAAATTAACAATAAAAGGAACGAATTTATTTACACAACTTTAAGTTAAATAACATCCTCAGCCCTTATGTCGCAGTCATCATCGTCTTCACTGTCATCCGTGGTGTCATCTCTTAAATTTACGATAATTGGGTCAATTAGCACGTCCCTGGCACACTGAGACTCAAAATCGGCCTCTTGAACATTTTCTGCATGCCGCACACACTTGATCCAGTCTTCCATTGTAACATTGACCACAGCTTCATTAGCTAATTGTTCTACATCTATTAGCTTGAAAGTATTGTTCTTCAATATGCCACTTCTCTCTTCACCTGAGCCCAAATCAATTCTGCCGGATTATATTGGCAGTGGTAAGGTGGCAGACGCACCACTTCGTGTCCCATTTCATTTGCAATGTGGTCAAGTTCGTACGTCTTCTTGGCCATCTTTATTTCATTCATTGAGAGGAGCTCACATTTTGTTTCCAGAGGATCATGGTGAATGTTCTTTTGCTTCAGCCAGTTAATAATATTACTCTTTTTCCAATTCGAAGTTGGAATTTTTTCCTTAAGCATGGAGTGGTAACTTGCATTGTCCATCACAATAATGCAGCCTTCCTCGAGACTTTGGAGCAAATTGACAAACCACTCCCTAAATACGTCGCCGTTCATCTCAGTATGATAGTCACGATCTTGTGACTTCTTGCCCCCTCGAAATATAAGCTTTGCATCGGGAACAAACCCAGTTGATGCAGAACCGGCATGAGCTATTATAAGCCGTCCTCCTTTTCCTGTTGGTATCTACAAAAAATCAAAAGGGTATCAAAAGCTTAAAATTTTTTAATCAGCATAATGTTTCATGTCGTACATTACTTTCGATGTTATATTTGATATTTCCAATTTATAATTATTTTTAGGTAGGAGGCAGGTACATATAACCAACCACAAACACTGAATCTGGGTGGGAAATAAGTCAGATAAGGGAAATACCCCCGTCGCACCAGATCTGCATACTCAGCAAATTTACGCTTTGTTATAATGCCATAAGCTAAATGTAACCACATATCACATTCAATGATTTTATGTTGAGATATAGAGAATTCACAAAATATAACTTATTTTCCATTAGAATAACGTAGGAATGAGTATGCCGGTTTGCTGCCATGTTGAACACTGAAAGTAGGTTTTTTTAGCATAAACAATTATATTTTATTCGCTAATAAATTACTATAACCAAACTCATCTTAGATTGGTCGGTCTAATTTGAGTCCTTAAATGTCCAGTTATAAATATACATAATAAATAAATGATAATTATATCACTTAGAAATTTCCCCTCTTGTAAGCCTCTTAAAAAAAGATTCAAGGACAACAAATATCATTTTCAAAATGACGTTAAACTCCAATTACGCGGTCAGAGTATAGCTTCCAGAAAAATATTCGATGTACATAATATAGAGAAATAAACAAAACTTAACCCCCATGACTTCCAAGCTACAAGTAAAGTTTAATTATATTACGTTGTCTCTTTCTGATTTTTAAAATCAAAATTAAATAAATAGGCTACTGTAATGTTTGTAATATTTAAGCTTAAAAACTATTATTACCTTCAATCCTCCGTTTTTATCAGAGTCTTGCCTTATGAAATTCTTGGTATGATTCTGCGAAATCCACGTTTCGTCGAGGTACACCACAGGACGACTGTCATGTAATCTAAAGTTATGCATTTTCCGGAGGAATGCTCTGCATTGCTCTGCTCGCAGCAATGTCACTGCGCTCCATCAAAAATTTTTGTCCGTCATTTGCTCTCCGGAATTTAGGAACCCAAGGGATTTCAATATCCTTTTGACAGAGGCACTGGAGCCATCAAAGTTGATTTTTTCCTCCAAGTCAGTTCTGATTTTGTCTGTGGTGGGATATTCCCCTCTATCATAATATTCAAGTACGGTCCTGCCCACAACTTGCTTATCAAAGTCATCTAGGTCAGTTTTAGCGAATTTCCCCTATAGGGAAGAAGCTGTTACCGTAGTACTCATGGTAAGACCTAAGCCCGAGACCATGATAACTTTTCGTTTTGAGGGCCCCAGAAGTAAAAAACACTATTCGTTCATTTTCATAAATATATATATATATATATATATCTATATATATAGATATATATCTATGTGTCTTTAAGCACGATAACTCGCGTAAAAATGGCCCAATCTTAATGAAATTTGGCATGGATGTGTAAAGTAGTAATTATTCCGACGAGTTCGTGAACCAGCCCGATCGGACCACCGGAAGGGGGGGTAAAGGGGGTTAAACCCCCCCAAAAATGGGTTTTTTGGGTTTTTTACATAGAAAATAAAATTTTACGAATTTTTGTTGGCACCATTGAATTCAGCTCAAAAAAACAAACAATTTAATATATTGAATCACTGTTCTATGTCTATTAGTTACCGAGATATTGAAAGTGGTAAACACAGTACGTTGTCCCAATGTTAACCTTATGGGAAATAAGTAAAATTATATATCTCGCTTATTTCTCAACATATCTTGATAAAACTTGGTAAATGGCTTCTTCTAGTTCAGACCTACAAAATATTGAATTAAAACTACCCAGTTTTAACATACCTGTAGCAGCAAACCTGCATCCTCATTCCCCATGTTATTCTTATGAAGCTTACCGAAACATGTCAAATCTCGCTATGTTGGATTGAAATATGTTGTTTTGCATTTGAAATTCGCTGAGTATGCAGGTCTGCAGCAACGGGGGTATTTTTGCTTATACGTTTATAGAAGCTCCTTGGTTTTTAGAGAATTTCCCCTATAGGGAAGTAGCTATTACCGTAGGCGGCATGGTGAGACTTAAGCCCGGGACCATGTTATTTTTTTATTTTGAGGTCCCTAGACCCCAAAAACACTGTTCGTTCATTTATATATATATATATATACCTGTCCGTAGGCGATAACTTTTGTAAAAAAGGTCCGATCTTGATGAAATTTGGAACAAACGTGTAAAGCGTCATTCATGACTTAGAGTTCGCAAACCAGCAAGATTGATTTACTCTAAGAAGGTTTTTTCACAAAATAAAATTTATTTTCAAGATTTAACACCTTTTTACTAATTATCTTTAAAATTAATTGTCAAAAATGAATTCAGCTTAAAAAAACAAACAATTTAGCATTTAGAATTATTATTCTACGTCAATCCGTTGCTTAGATATTGGATAGTATTGGATGTGCTAAACACAGTACGTTGTCCAATATTGTTTTTAATTTTTCCCTCCAAAAAGTATAGTCATCCTGATTTGAGATGTTTTTAAAAAAATACAATTCTGAACATATGATTAAATTTGCAGGTGTTGAATATTTTATTTGTGTTTATTTTGAATAGTTAGAGTTCATTGATCAAGATTTTGCAGAAAATATATACTATATCAAAAAATACAAATTATTTTTAAATTGAATAAAGAAAGTAAGAGCATTTGGAGGGGGGGGATGTCTCGGTCTAAACTGCCTGAAAATGTAGCATAATATATGAAATGTTTAATTACGAGGATTGATAATATGTTTTATTGAAATTGGCTGGAGATATAGGTCTGTTGCAACAGGGATGTTTTAATTAGGCTACTATAAAACTGACCATATGATTGAATTTAATTTTTTCATGAGATTGAATTATTTGTTTGTTTTGAGTGTTTTGAGTTCATTGGTTATATGTTTGTTGACATTTATATTCTATAATAAGATTACAGTTATTAAAAATTGAAAGACTAAGAATTATATAAAATACAAAAGTGTATGTATTACTAATGAAAACCAATATGGTCTCTTTGTTAATTTTCCTCATGTTTAAAGCTCATGAATGATTAAATATGCGTTTTTAGTATATTATTTACTTAACGTATTCAAATGATACTTTCCTTCAAACAAGTTGAATGCTCACATATACAAAATAAATCCTATGGAAATTCGCTGAGTACGCAGGTCTGCTGCGACGGGGGTATTTAAATGCTTCAGTGGCGTCACCGGCAGAGTTCAACGTATGTTTGATTCGTTGCACTGTCTTTTCAGACACTCCGCACGCTTGTGCAGTTAATTTCATTACTTGGGAAAATTTTATGTTTTCTTTTTCCTGAGGATTTTCCGCCAAATTAGAAAAAAACTTGAATACATTACCAATGATTTCCTTACTTTGGCTTTGAATATCCTTCTTTCCTTTCCGCACGCCAATGGCTTTCTGTGATTGCGTAGGCAGTTCTAAAGTTACGTCGTCATCCATCTCCATTACTATTAAAAACAATGAACGAACAAGCAAACTAAACAATCCTTTCAAATGAAGGTTAAATAAATATAATATATACAAGTAGTGGCGAGGTGGCGTTTCTGGCCCAATCAAACTTTGACAGCCAGTCAATTTTTTGACAGCTACTTCCGGTCACGTGACCGGAAGTGACGTCATCAGCTGTGACGTAGCTGTGACGTGTTGGTGGTGGGCATTTTAAGTTTAAATGCCCTGCTGTGCTGGGTATTTAAATTGTAAATGGCCGGAAGTGTGTCAAGGTCGTTTGGGGATGTTTTTTAAAAAGATCTTGCATTTTCGGATTTTCCGAAAATGCAAGATCTTTTCTTTTTTTATTTATTTGTTTTTTTTTACCAAAGTATTATTTTACAAGTTAGTAAAGTTTGCTCCCAAATTTGAAAAGTAAGTTGTTGTCGGTGCTGAAATTTCTTGTTTATTTTCATTCTTCTTGTTGTTGTAAGTTGGCAAAAACACATTTCTTTCGTTTTGATTGTTTGTTGCATAAAGTTCTAAAGATAAACCAAACCCAGTGGTTATAAGTTGTTTTAGTTCTTCACTAAAAATTTCCAAATCCTTGTAGGTTGTAAGATTGATAGTGTTGTAGTGAATCCCGCGAATGTTGAGAGACATGACTAGAGTTGTTTACTCGACGAGAGGTGTAGCAGGAATGACTATTGCAAAGCCGGTGCTGCAGGTACCTCCGATGGTAGTGGGGGTAGTGGTGGGGGGAATGGCAGGTGTTTGTTTAATCACTTTGAATTTAATCGTTGCCACAATAGACCGAGTCGATGTTGCAATTCTTCTAGTTTATCCAACCGGTTCTTTTGATATGTTTTGCAACTACATTTACAATAGCAGAAAGAATTACATTTTGTACAAGCTTTTCCGTCAACTTGATCTTCAGGTATTCTAAAACATTTTTCTTTGCAACAGTAAGTTATAAGTGTTAGATTATTTCTTTTGGATGACATGTTGGTTGTAGCTTGTCTTAAACAGAACTGAGCCTCTCAACGTTAAAGTTTCGTATTTATGTAAAGTATTCGAATAAAACTATCGAATAAAATAATCGAATAATACTATCGAATAAAATAATCGAATAATACTATCGATTAAAAGTTCAAGGTCATCCGTTTGAGGTTTTAAAAAAATACAACATATCAGTATATAAAAACATATACTGATATGTTGTTTTTTATGTTTTTATTTAAAACATTTTTTTACAATATTTACAATGTTATTTTTGTGCGATATGCAGAGTTAGTTCCGTAGAGTTGTTTCCGCTCATTCCGTGTGACACCAAATATAATGATCCTGGTTGAATTTCCCGCAGATCTTCATTTTGCAGCAACTGGACGAATCGTTTTGGAAGATATACTTGAAACTTTGGTTCATCACCCGGTGTATATGGTGCATCGGATAAAGATGCGACGACTGCGTCTCCATGCGTTGTATCAATTTTCTTCATTTCATGAACAATATAATGTTTCTGTTCTTTTAATTCTGAACATTTCTTGATAATTAGAGTATTTGATTTTGAATGCAAGTTGAATTGTTCAACTAAACATTGGAGAAACTGTTGTGATGCCATCCTTCACAGGAGATGTTGTCTGTTCGGAGTATGGAGTTAGACTGATACTCGGGGTGTGTTGCCTCTTCGTTTATATAACCTTCGGAACCCCCACTACATTCTTCCGTTTGTTGTTGTAAGTAAGCAGCCAAGTGATACGCGTTTTGTAATGTGCATTGAGATTGGTTGTGTTTCGGATTTATTGTAGAAACACAAATATTTCTAGAATCAAAGTGAAATGTTTTGTCCACTTTTATGTTTAAAACTTCTTTGTTTGTGTACTGTCGTATCCAATTCTTTTTTTCCAATCCTCTGGTATATATGTGTGTAAATTGTTTGCAAAAATGAAACATAATTTTGTGTACATTGTTGTACGGTAGGAAACCTTCATACCAATGGATATGATGAAAATTATTTGTTAGCCATCTGTTTGTTATTTTAGCTTTTGACTTTAGTTCATGGACAGAACACGGTGCTTCAAATAAAAACGGGTATGCTACTTGTGTAAGCAAATCCAAAATTACCAATTCTTTTATGATAAATCCATCATCGTTTCCGCGAAATGCTTGAAATTCAATTACACAAGGTTTTGCTGCCATTTCTTCATCCTGTCTGCTCATCACGGTGTCTGCTGATCAACTGTTTTCCACACCACGGTAGGTTAGATATATATAAACCAGGCCGTACAGTTGTAGGCGCGTTGGTGTATGTTTAACGTGGGCACCATCCCCAGTAGGCCTACCCCACGGTTTATTCTTTTGTTAAATTACATTGTAGTTTTAACCTAGCAAAGTTTCTTCTTCTGTATTATTGTTGTTGTTGGTTTCTTCTTCTGTACTGTTGTTGTTGGTTTCTTCTTCTGTAGCCTCCGTTGCAACTTCAGTAAAAGGTTCAAAGTTTCTTAACTGCCTCCACATTTCCACTTCGTGAGGTATTCTATTAAAGATGGATGTATCTATTGGTCCGTATTGTAAAGTGCTTTCTGGTTGTTTTTCGCATGCATCTATCAGATATTCCTTAATAACAGAGCTTGAAAATACTAATTGTTTCATATACCTGGTAATAGGTGATGTTGCATAGTTTAAAATGTAAAATTCTTCACGTGTTAGAAGAATTTTATTTTCAAATTGTGTCGAGTCTCTAATTCTTACTTGTTGTTGACCACGATGTTTAATAATGTCAATTTCATTGTCACAATGCAAAAGTCAAATGTTAGTTTTTCTTCCAAAGAAACTGTTGGCTAAATAACATTCAATAAGATGTAGATGTTTTAAAAAGGAATCCCAAGCATTTTCTGAAAATAAAACCATCTTTGTTCCATGGCTTAGTATTACTGCGGGAGAGTAGTCTAATGATTTTACCAATCCTATCGACACACTTTTACTCATGCAAGATGAAATAGGATAAAAGATGCGAAGGAAAACTTCAGTTAAAATGTTTGGTGGAATATTTTCTTCAAGTTTTCTTTTCTTTCTTACGTTTGTTTTATTATTTTCCAACTTTTTATTTTGTTTTCCAAACTTTAAAAAGTCATCAATTTCCTTTACAATATTTTCTTCAAAATGTTTATCATCATTTTCCAATAAAGGTGCTGTTTCGGAAACGCCTTGTACAACTGATAAACAACTGATAAAGAACTCATTTTGTTTATAATGCTGTAGACGATGTTACCCATACAACTGTAGACAGTAAACTAAACAATTTTCGTTCCCGCTCCTGCTTTTATAACCGAGTGGTGGGGGTATTTTTTTTCCTTTTCATTTTACAAAACTGCTTTACCAATTCCTGTTAAAGGTGTATATGTAACAATTTTATCATGTAAAATTAAACAATAAGCAGATGTATCTTTGGGTACATTTTGTTCAAATTCCATTTCTATTTTTATATCTACACTGGAAGATTTTACAGATTCATTTTGTTTTGAACAATCAACTACAACAATCGGATAGTTAGGTTTAAATTGGTTTGGCGTTAATAAAGGTGTGTTTGTTTTTCCATAATATGAATTTTGGAATCTTGCGTACATATCGTACAAAACGCTAAACCTGTCTTTTGTAAAGTTTATGTTGAAGTTGTCGTATGGAAAGAATTGAGAGTTTAGAAACACCTTAAAATTTGTAAGTTTGCAATGATCAAATTCACCAGCATGTTTAGTTATTTCATTTCTTCTTTTTGTTTGTAATCCAAATATTACATATCTTGCCTTTTCCAAAAGAGTAGAGGTTTTTACAGTCCACGTATGACGTTGTGTTTCCGGTAAAACCGGATATTCATGAAACTCCCAACTTCTAAATGGTATTACGATATCACGATCTGATTTTAAAGTTCTTAATAATGAAATTCTATTCTGATCGTTTAACCGTACATGCGGTACTCTCCAAACAATCTTGTCTAATTGCATTTTCCATTCTAAAGTAGCTTCCGTTGTTCCATCAGGCGCCATAATAATATCTTTGTCGTTTGATGATCTTAACAAAACTAATTCTTGTTTTACGTTTATTATTATTTTTCGGTAATCTTCGGCAAAGCCTAAAAGTAATCTTAAAGGAATGTAAAAGTCAAAATTGCCTGAAGTGTTTGGAGTGATTGTACTGGAATCGGGTGCTACCCATCCTGCGGCGGCCAGCATATTTTTTTCACTCGGTGTTAAAGATGCTAATCCTTTTAATGTACTTGTAATTCCCACCTTTTTTGTTGAATCTACTGTAACTCCGGAAATTTCATATCTTATTTCATCAAACAAATATGCCATGGGGTTATTTATGAACGGAACAGTACTTGCAGTGTTTCCATCTTTTTTTGTTACTCTTCCTTCGATATACAAATAACTTTCACATGGAAGTGTATAAATATCTTGTTGTTGTATGGGAATTCTAATTTCATCATTATTATTTAATTTTGATGAAGCGTAAGGGTTGTGCGTATGATATTCCTTTTCCCATAAGGTTTCGTCGAATGTCGGACCCTACGCTATATCCAATATTTCCATTATTAATAAGTTTTAATCCAATTTCTTATAGAAAACGAATGTTATCACTTGTTAATCCTTCTATAGCTGAAGTGCTACTGACTTGTTTACCAGTCAGCTCTTTCTTTTTAAATGATAACCCCTTTGTTATACGGTTGATTTTATATGTATTCGTATAGTTATAGGTTCGTCTCTAAAATCAATATGATTTCCGTCTTGATCTAATATGTTCACCTCAATGTCTGAAATAAAACTGGTGTTTAACGGTAGGTACACCAAGTTTTGTGGCTTTTCCACAATTTTAAAACCCGGAGCGACCGTTGGATAGAATGTGTGCAATATATGAGTATTTTCACCATCTCTATAAGAACCATGTATAATATTACATGTAACATCTAT
The DNA here is from genome assembly GCA_035578135.1 of Flexamia atlantica. Classification (NCBI taxonomy): domain Eukaryota; kingdom Metazoa; phylum Arthropoda; class Insecta; order Hemiptera; family Cicadellidae; genus Flexamia; species Flexamia atlantica. The sequence continues at coordinate 49,645,522 of JAQJVK010000005.1, read as the reverse complement.
ACTGTTAACTTTCATTATTGTCACAGTTCTAGCACCTGAATGGTTAATATTAGGTTCTAAAATTTTTGTTGTTTTAGGAAATCCTAATAAACTACCAATTGAATGTTCTTTGCTAAAATCTATACAATATTTAGATTTAATTTCAGCTTTCATAGTATTGTTATTTCCTTTTATTGTTATATTATCTTTTCCCATATGATTTTGTATCGCTTCATTTATATCATCAATTTCATATGCTCCAGTGGGTAAACTAAATACTTGTATATCTGAATATTTGTTTGTATTTTTATCTTTTGTTTTGTAATAATGTATTTTGTCATTAACATTTTCAGTAACGTTGGGAATAGAATTATAAGTTGTTATATCTAATAATGCGGCTTCCCATAATTTATCTTTTTCCAAACGTAACGCAGGGAAAAGAACACTTCGCAAAGTAGATGAAGTTCCAGTTAATGATACTGTATAGGAAGACATCTTAAAGTTGACTAACGCTTTTTGTTAAAAAATCTAAACATAAATGTCCACAGATTACCGTATCATCAGGTTGCTCTCTTTTATAATTGTATAGAACATTTTTAGCTGTTTTAAAGTAATATTGTAGTTCTTTTGGTGGTGGGAGATTACCAAAACTATCAAAGTAGTAAATAGTTGATCCTAGTTTCTTATAACATACCCAATGAGTGCCTGATCCTTTACTATTATCTAAATTTACTATTCCGGTTTCATTTTTCCAAATTTTAACAGGTAATGCATCTTTCATAAACACTCCTCTAAAAAATGGAATTTTTAAACAAGAAACATAAGTAATTAATTCTTTATCTGTTAGTTCTTTATTTGGAATTAGTAATTGTTTTTTTCTGTTTAATACACACGATACGGTCTTAGGTATAATCCTCCTCCTTTTCTTATCATTGACCATATTGTTTGTTTCTTTTTATTTTTACCTGCGGTGGATCGTTTTTCTTCTTATATTTCCTCCACGTTTCTTTGCAGGTTTTCTCCTCCTTTTTCCACCTCCTTTCTTTTTTCCACCTCCAAACATCGTTTTACCCTTCATTGCTGCTGATACCGCTAAAGCTGCTGCTTTTTCACCGATACTAGCGTCACTGGATGTTACTCTTTGCCAAGCTTTTTCAGCAAGTGCTCTATCCGCTATTGATTTATTTTTAGTATCTGCAAACTTTGAATATGCTATATCGTGTTGTTTGCAGGCTTGATCAAGTTTATTTATTCCAAGATCTCCTCTAGCAAGTCTTTTTTTCAATTTTGTTCCAGGACCACAATATTGATAACCTCCTGGTAAATGTAGTTCTACAGGTAATAAATCGATAGCTTTATTAACTATAGCTCCAACCGGCTTAGTAATATGAGAAAGTGCTGTTGATGCTATTCCTCTTCCTCTCTTTATAACGTGTCGATTATGACTGATGCGTTGAACTTTCAACATGGTCTTTTATAGTGAAAGGAAATGCCGATACTTGTTTATTTTATAAATGCTTTATAATGAATGATGCACTTATCCTTTGACATTGTTTATTTATAATAAAAATGTAAAAGTATGTTTGTTTATGGGTAATAAAGTGTTCTCCAACCTTGCGGTATGATTGTATCTTCTTCATCATTATTTTTAGAAGATCTTAGAGTATTAGTTTCCTTATTTAAAAAATATTTTTCCATAACATTTTGTTTAACCCAATGTAGTTTTTGATCAGATTTTATAGGGTTTATTGTGTTATACACATCATATAATACTACGCTTAATAGTCTTACAATGTAATTTACATTAACAGCATCATTAAAGTTGCGAGGGTCATCTAAGGCGCTCAATCGCAAGTATTCACAATTAAAATACTCCTTATGCCGATCTTTTCTTAGGCTTCTTTTACGCCATTCTTCTACTGTAACTGCATCACCATCTGCTATTCCTGTTCCAACATTAACTAGTGGTCTTCCTTTGCAATCAAAGACTTGTCGACGACCTGTTTCATATTCTTGTAATACAGGAACTTGTCCAATTGTTGCTACATCAGTTTCATCCAACCCTTTTTTAACATTAGTAATTATTTTTGCATCGGCATCCCATTTGTTATTTTTTAGCGAATTTCCCCTATAGGGAAGTAGCTATTACCGTAGGCGGCACGGTGAGACTTAAGCCCGGGACCATGTTATTTTTTCATTTTGAGGTCCCTAGACCCCAAAAACACTGTTCGTTCATTTTCATATATATATATATATATACCTGTCCGTAGGCGCGATAACTTTTGTAAAAAAGGTCCGATCTTGATGAAATTTGGAACAAACGTGTAAAGCGTCATTCATGACTTCGAGTTCGAAAACCAGCAAGATTGATTTACTCTAAGAAGGTTTTTTCACAAAATAAAATTTATTTTCAAGATTTAACACCTTTTTACTAATTATTTTTAAACTTAATTGTCTAAATTGGATTCAGCTTAAAAAAAAACAAACAATTTAGCATTTTGAATTATTATTCTACGTCAGTCCGTTGCTTAGATATTGGATGATATTGGATGTGCTAAACACAGTACGTTGTCCAATATTGTTTTTAATTTTTCCCTCCAAAAAGTATAGACACCCTGATTTGAGATGTTTTAAAAAAATACAATTCTGAACATATGATTAAATTTGCAGGTGTAGAATATTTTATTTGTGTTTATTTTGAATAGTTAAGAGTTCATTGATCACGATTTTGCAGAAAGTAAATACTATATCAAAAAATACAAATTATTTTTAAATTTAATAAAGAAAGTAAGAGCATTTGGAAAGGGGGGGGATGTCTTGGTCTAAACTGCCTGAAAATGTAGCATAATATATGATATGTTTAAAATTATGAGGATTGATAATATGTTTTATTGAAATTGGCTGGAGATGTAGGCCTGTTGCAACAGGGATGTTTTAATTACTATAAAACTGACCATATGATTGAATTTTTTCATGAGATTAAATTATTTGTTTGTTTTGAGTGTTTTGAGTTCATTGGTTATATGTTTGTTGACATTTATATTCTATAATAAGATTACAGTTATTAAAAATTGAAAGACTAAGAATTATATAAAATACAAAAGTGTATGTATTACTAATGAAAACCAATATGGTCTCTTTGTTAATTTTCCTCATGTTTAAAGCTAATGAATGATTAAATATGTGTTTTTAGTATATTATTTACTTAATGTATTCAAAGATACTTTCCTTCAAACAAGTTGAATGCTGACATATACAAAATAAATCCTATGGAAATTCGCTGAGTACGCAGGTCTGCTGCGACGGGGGTATTGATTTTATTTTTTGACTTATTGTAGCTGCATCTGATTTTGCAGTTCCTTCCTTAACGTTAGTCAACACTTTATTTTTGCAATCAATTGTGTTAATATCATGTGTAATACAATGATCGGTAATATATTGAAGGTTTACAGCATCTTTCATATCTTTAGGGTCTCCAATATCATGTATTACAAAGTTGTAAAAGGAAAATTTATCTGTTTTTTCAGGGATGACTGAATGTAAATACTTTTTTGTAACTGAATCTTGATCATTAACAGGATCTGCTATATTGGCTATTCTAAGATCTTTTGCATCATATACTTTATTATTACTTTTAGGATCATATCTTAAGGTTTGGTTTATGTACCACATTAAATATTCTTTATTTACCGAATCATTTTTATCTATTGGTTTTGGAAGATTTATAATTCTATAAAAATTAGCGTTATACACTTCATTTTGAAGCTTTAAGCTAGGTAATGTTTCACTTTTTAAAGTTTTGAAATTTACTGCATCATTATCATCTTTTGGACCATTTACAAACTTTAAACGTTTGTTACTTATATCATAATCTCCATCGGATGTTAGGTAAACCACCTCTTTTTCCATAAGATCCTGATTTGCTTCCAGTTTCGGAATACCGTCCAAACTTATCGACACTCACGGTTATACTGAATGTTTAATCGGTTATACTTGTATTCTATATACTCATATTTTTATGCAATTACTCCTCGATTTCGCAATTCGCCGACCAAAGCTACCCATTCGTTTTCTAAACCGCTATGTCCGGCTTGTTTAGCTTCATATATCAACTTCATTCTATCAACCAATTTGTTTAAATCGTTGTAGTATATTATATTAATATCATACAAGTTTTTCAATAATCCTTTTCCTGATAAACTTGATTGATTTGTTTTTCTCCTTTTATGTAAAATATTTATTTCAGCAGAAGATAATGATTTTCTTTTTATGGGTTCCCTTCTTTTTGGTGGGAAAAGTTTAGCAATAATAGTTTTATATTTTTCTGATGCATTTCTATGAACATTGAAATTTTTAGAATTATTTTTCTTATGCGCATTTGTATTTTCCAATATTTGTTTAAAAATGTTTAAATCCTTTTTAGTATATTTATTAGGTTTTGGCTTAAAAATAAGTTCAAACAATCCTTTTGTACCCTTGTATTGTTTATTATTTATAATAATATTGTCATGTTCGTCTACATCAAGTTTGCTATCTCCAATCATTAGCCCATTTTCTTCTATTCTAGCACCAAAAGTATGGTATTTACGAGTTGGTTGTGCAGAATGTAACATTTTTAATACAAATTGTCTTGCAAGCGGCCCTTTATACGCAATATCCGAGCCCAATTTGCTCAAGTTGGATGGATTAATAGGCTCTTCTTCTTCTTGTTGTTCTTCGCTTGTAGAAAGACCTTCTTCTTCTGTTAAAACATCCGTTTCTTCACCTGGTTCGCTTTCTTCTTCAGTTGTTTCTCCTTGTTGCGTAAAACTTGTATCACCTTCATATTCTTCTTTTTGTTCAAATTTTGAAATGGGTAAAATAGCATCTCCGGAAAAATTAAATGTTGAATGTTTAACATTTTGTCCTAATTGTTTTAATGGCTCAGTAATAGGTTTAAATGTTGATTCCAGAAATTTCTCTCTTTCACTTATTCCTAATCTTAACGCTCTGTTTTTATGTCTAATAGAATCACTAAGTGATTTTATTTCTTTTAATAGCTTTTCCTGATTAACCATGTTTACACCATGGAGACTTGTACGATAATGTTGTTAATTAATGTATTAAAACAAATTTATCAAAACCTATGCCGTAACGACCATCTGTTATAGCTTTATCTTTCATAATTACCAAAAATCCATATTTTTCCGCCCAAGCTTTTCCACAAAGCTCTTTGAATTTTTCAAATGACATATCAGCATTTACATGATCGTTGTATATATGTTTTAGATTTGTATCATCTTGTTTGAATAAAACTAAAATATTTGCATTGTCTCTAATTAGTTGTTTTGGAATTTTGCTATATGTTTGTCCGATATATATGCTATCAATATTATTATGTCTTCCCATGGCAAAATAGTTTCTAATAGTATCATGATTTTCACTAGATACATCATCAAATACAAATACAGAATACGGCTTAGCCTGGTCTGGTTGCATAACACTGTCACTAGCATTAAATTTGTAATAGTTAACATCAGGCACATCAGTCAGGATCTTTTCCAACAATTGATACTTTGGTTGATGTAAGGACTTTGAAAAAATATATAGATTATTAAATCGCAATCCTTTTGTGTTTGTAATTAAGTTAAACACAACGTTAGTTTTGCCACAGTTTGAAGGACCGCTTACTATACATCGTACAGTGTTTGGAAATAAACTGCCGTGTTTACCATTGTTGATGTTAACGTTATCTACGGTTAAATCATCAATGTTATTAATATTAAATTTATCTTTATGGTGAACAATCTCCATCTTATTCAAAGGCAGAAGAGTAAATAAGTTGATTTAAAACTAAATCAAATCTTTTATAGGTATCCACGAATCTTCAGTTTTATCAAACCCTAACCAACGTACTTTAACTTGGTCTTTTTTCCTTTGCAACACCTTTTCAACAAGATAAACATCGCCTATTGTTGACCTTAACAATTCATGTCCGTAAAAACCTCCTTGTAACAAATTTCCTTTGTTATCTTTTAAAATATAAGTTTCTGGTACAGTAGGTTGTACTTTATACACTGTAAAAACTTCGTTTGTCCAATTGGGCAGGTATTTTTTAGTAAACACTCCTTTGTATTTACTAATTCGAACTTTATCATTTACATTAAATTTTCTTGGTTTTCTTTGTTCCGCTTTTGGCTGTGTATTCTTTTTAATTCGTTGTAAAACTAGTTTAGCGTTTTTCTTATTCACTTTGTTAGGTGCCATACCGATAGTTCTATGAAACTTGTTGTTGTAATCGCTTATTAGTTTTGGTAAGATATCAACCCATACGTAAGAACCTCTTTTCGAAAACATTTTATACATTGCACCTTTTAAGGTTCTATTAAATCTTTCAATTATAGCTGCCTTTTTCTCAGAATTTGTGGAATAATGATTTATGTTATATTTTTTCATTAACAAGGCAAAAGGTTTATTAAAAAATTCTTTCCCATCATCAGTTTGTAACTGTTTAATTTTATTTTTATCTCTTTTTATAGCTACTTCCATAGCTTTTGTTATGCTGTTACCAGTTTTGTCTTTTAATGGCAAAGCATCTGCAACTTTAGTAAAACAATTAATAATCGTAAGTATGTATTTAAATCCTTTATTTATTTTACTATGCGGTTGCATTTCAATTAAATCTGCTTGATATAAATCATTTATTCCTTTTACAACAGTATTTCTTCGTGGAAACTTTATTCTTGCAGGTTTATGAAGTTCATTAACAATCTTTTCCTTTAACTCTGTCATGATGATTTTACTAACAAAGTCAAGTTAGTATTGAGTGTTTCTTTTTCTGCTTCCACTTTTATAGTTCAAGGTCATTTGAACATATTTTAAAAAAGGGGAAATCACAGCGAGCATGCTGTGATTTCCCCTTTTTTTCTTTTTTTTCTTTTTTTCTTTTTTTTCTTTTTTTTTTCTTTTTTTCTTTTTCTTTTTACTCATTGATAGGATTGAGAGAGTAGTGGCCGAATGGTAGAGTGTGAATTTTGTCTGGAAGAATGTGTCGTTTGTCATCATTGGAGCAGAGTGCTTTTTTTACTTCTGTTACGCTGTACAGTTGATGGTTGAAACTTCTGATGGTGTTGAATTTTGCAGTTATAGTCGTTTCTTCAAATAAGCATTGATTGTAGTGTTCAAAATTTACATTCTTCTTAAGATACAAACTTTTTACACCCTTAGCTTTTTTAATAATATTGTTTTCTTCTTTATGCAATTGTAGTGAATACAATTTTGACATTAGTGCAATAAGTTCTTTCAGTAAAATTCCATTTGCTTCGTCTTTACATTTTCCAAGTTTCTTTTTGTTCCGATCATTGTCATAATTTAAATGATCTTTTGGATAGTCACTAAAATCAAATTCATTTTTGTGAACAAATGTTCGAAGATCCAAATACATATCTTCAGTAAGAATCCAGTAGATGAAAGCGTCCGTGTCCATGTAGGCGATTCCGATGTTATCTCTACCGTAGAAGGCAACCATTTTGTTGTAGTGGAAATCATACATGTGGGTTTTGGAAATATCCAAGATTGACATTCCAACGTACAACGGACGATCCATTTTCACGCTTGTCTTCTTCATAGATACTGCCACAAGGTTTTCATTGATGATAACGGATGTTCCAAAGTTTGGTTTTTGTACAAGTTTTTCTAGTTTTATAGGATCTGTAATTAATTTAACATTTTTGTGTTTTCTTTTGTTTTCCAATGTTTTTCCAAATATCGCATTATTCATTAATTTAAAAAAGTCCTTTTGAAATGTTGATGTTGCAGCTGCTCTTCTTCTGGTGTTTGAATCAATGTACGGTTTTAACCAGCAAGATTGGGAAAATTTTAAAACTCTATGAATTTTGGTTATACGTAAACCCAATTGGAGTGCTTGTTGAACAACCCAAAAGTGAGCTACGTATCTTTGTTTATTTTCAAGAGTCATCATTAATTTTGGATGTTTGCCAATTGGTGAAACTTCTGTTTTTGCAAGGAGCGGAAGATCGTAATGAAGATCATGCAAGTGTTCTGGATATTCAAAGTCACAGTCCAATATGTATCCGGTGTCTCCGTCTTTTGAAATTTGCGAAATATCACCAATAGAGTCTGGATTAACCCATTCAAAGTTTCCAAAAGGAAGTGGATTAGACATGGCCCATCCGTATAAATTGTTGGCATCGAAATATCCTAAGAACACTGATGGTTTTTCTTTATCGTAGTTTGGAAGATATTTGTTGTTAGCTTTAACATGTCTAGTAACACTTTGGGTCAATCCACCTCTAACGCCCGATTCGATCATCAACACCATGTCAATATCTGTTAATAATTGAAGGTTGCACTTTGTTTCTTTTAGCATAGCTTGCCAAGCTAGTCCTGGAGAAGTATAAGAATGAAGAGGGTCTAATCCGTAAGCTTCAAAGCAGGTGTTTCTAAATTCTTCCATCACATCGCAGAGAAGGGTCACATCAAGTTTTACATAAAAGTCAGAATACTCTCCCAGAGTGTTCATTTCCAATTCGTCCCAAACTCTGCATGCGTGTTGATAGTCTTCAGGTGAAATGTCCGAATCGGTAAGTTTACTTTTGAATGCTTCTGGTGGAGGAAGTGACGTTTCTTGAAATTTATGTAGTCCATCGATGTAATCATACGGGAAAACTCCTTTCCGAAGAACCAAATCCATTTTTTCTGCAGGTACAATTTTGCTTGTTTCTATTAAATTTTGTCTTCTTAAATTTTCAGAAAGTTTCATAAGACTGGAAGGCATAAATCTAAAGAATCAACAAATCTAAGTTTAATTTTGCCCACCTTTTTTGAAAAGCTTATAAATTTTTCCATAGTTTGTGCTATAACGTCTATTTCACCGTTGTCTCTTGCTAATTCGGGAATGATAAAATGTCCATCGTATCCGCTAAGATTGTGAAAAACCACGGGAATAAAAGATGGTAGTTTGTGGTTGATGTTACATCCGTTGCAAGCTGCACCTCTGTAGGCTCCTGTCAGATTGTCATGGTCGCGAACTTTAACTTTAGTTTCTGTAAATTGATCGTTACACAAATAGCATGTTGTTGTCGAATCATAAAGATAAAGTTCTTCCGGTGTCATAGGTGACATAGGAACCACATTGCTATACATTGCTTCCACTTTCCCAGCGATGTCGTATAAATCATCAACAAAGTATCGAGCTGCTTCTTCTCCACGATAGATCTTTGGTGTAGATGTCAAACCATATTCTTGAAGATGTTCTTCAGGCAGAGTGGATTTTACTATTAAACAGTAGCTGTTTGGTTTGTGAAGTTGATACTTTGTTCTGCTTGTAATTTCCTCTTCTTCTTCTTGTTCAAGTGGAAGCAATGAAGATTCAAAATCTGCATACACTACAACGGGAATTCTGTATTGTTGGATAACTTTATCAAATTTTACTTGTGATCTGCTAGGGTGTGGTAATTTAATTCTTACTTCATAGTTTCCATTGCATAATCTTTTATGTTCTGTTAACCATTCTGAACCTCCTCTTCTTAAAGGTTTGCTTACAAAACAGAAACATCTTTTACAAGTTGTTTTTGGTTGTTCACGTTTTGATAACTGTTTGCAAACTAGAGCTTCAAAATCTTTAATATATACATAATGTGAGATATCACCTTTAGTTATAAATAATAAATCAGTATGATCTCTGCGTTCGGTGGGTGTTATACGTAAGGGGTAGACATTGTTCGATGAATCTAAGCCAAAGATGTTTACAGATGCAAAAGGATCTTTCTTTTCAAATTTTGATATGTCTTGAATTGCAACAGGATAAGTCATGCCTTGAAAGTTATACATATAGCAAACCTCATCGTATGCTCTACTCGGTCGTTCCACATGATCTTCTTTATATTTTGCAAGCATTGCATACTTGAAACATTCAGCATTTTCATTTTTTACATTAACACAAGATTTGGTTACTCGAATCTTCCTTGGCAAAGCAATATAACTACTACCTCTCATTCCATATCCATGTTTATGAACTCTCACATCTAAGCTTGTTATACTTAACAAACTCCATCCAGAACCTCTTCCTTCATGTTCTTGTAATTTTGTTAAAAGTTCTTCAAAACAATCATCCACAATTGAGCTTATATCCGATGCAAACATGATGGTTTTGTTTTTAGTTAAAAATCCTCTTGGTGATGTTTCATTTTGAACATTTGTAAATACAGTATCTAATAATATTCCAAACTTTATAAAATTTAATCTTCTTAGTTCATTCTTCAATGTTTCTGTTACTAATGTTTTTGCTTTCAATATAAATTGTGCTAGTTGCAATTGAGCATTGTCAATCTTAAAATGAGTTACTACACTGCCTGGTAAAGCTCGGGCGTATAATTCCACATCCAAAGATGGTTCGGATGCGTATTGAATAACACTTGGTCTTGAATTTAGTTGTTGTTGATGGGTAGCCAGCATTTGATCTAATTCTTCCAAATCTTCTTCTTCTGCATTGTTTCTTGTTTCTTGGTTTGTTTCGTTGTTATGGTAAACTTCTTTGTGTATTTATAGTAAGTTTTCATTTTCAAAAGATTCTTCGCAATTGATGCAGTAATACATGACGTAGGTGTGCTCTCCACAAAAGTTGCAGTAATAATAAAAACCACTCTTAAACTACCCCTATTTATAGCACTACCCCCACCACTTTTTCTGTATTAAACACAAAAAGTGTTAATAACAGTTAAATTTCTTATATTTCAAAACTCCTAAGTGTCAAGGTCAAATAATGCAAGTTAAAAAAAACATCTAAGAGTCAAATAATGCAGGTATTAAAAAAAATCTAAGTGTCAAGGTCAAATAATGGAAGTTTAAAAAAAATCTAAGTGCCAAAGTCAAATAATGGAAGTTTAAAAAAAATCTAAGTGCCAAGGTCAAATAATTTAAGTTCAAAATAATACATATTATGCGTGGTAAGTGTGATCATCATTGCTGTTGTTTAAATATGTTATTTCCAAATCGTTATCGCTTTCATCTTCCTCCGTGTCCGATGCCGGAAACAAACGTCGCCGAACAAGAGCATGTATATATTGTACTGCATCATAGTCAATTGTTACAACATGTGTTAACGGTGTTTCTTCGCCTATTGCTACTGGTACTTCCAAAATATTTTCTTCATCAGTTGTAGCATCAGACGTAGCATCAGATGTAACATCGGATGTAGCATCAGATGTATCTTCTACTGGAATCAAACTATTTTCAAAAATACTTTCGTCATCCGTTAAATCTTCTGGTTCAACCATTTTATATATTTTTTCACAAATTGTACATCCAAAAGAAAAATTGTTGTCTGTTGGAGGCATTATAAAAGAAACTTGATATTGTAAAGTAAATGTTGAAGCAAATGTTTGAAAATTTTTCTAAGTCCGAAAATATTAATTATTAGGAAGTTTTACAAGTCCAATGTAAAGTAAAATAAAGAAAGAAGTGTTGTTGCCTGTTTAAACAGTTGCAAAAGAATGATAGGTTTGAAAATTTTTCAAAGTCCTAAAATATTAAATATTGAGAAGTTTTAACACTTAAAATTTTTACAAATCCAATGTAAAGTAAAGAAGAAATGTTGTTGCCTGTTGGAACAATGGCAAAAGAATGATGGAAACCAAACCCGCAGCAAGGGTCCTGTGGTTTGGGAGGGGGTAAGCGAGGAGGGGGGATGACCTCAAGCCGAGTTGGGGTCCGGGATCTGCGCGTGTGGTTCGGCATCAGTTGCTCGCTAGACAGTGAGGTGGTAACATGTTCAGAAGGCGCCCTGAACATTTTATCATTTTTGCTGTTTGGTGAAAATATCTTGGTGTTATTTGTATAATAACATCTTGACGTAGGACTGATTAATTTTAAGGCATGGTAGTTTAAGCATGGTAGTTGTTTGTGCTTGTAGATACCCTAGGGTTTGTAGTTTGTTTTTAATTTGCTGGTTTGGTAGTTAGTATTAATTTAAAATCTTTCTTTTACTTACAATATATTTCTGCCTGGAATGTTTAAATTTAAAGTAATATTTTTGTTTTTAAGAATGTAATATGATATGTTTTTAATACCTTTCTATTCCAATTTCCTTTTTCCAACAAGCTTGTTGAGGGCATTCCCTCTCTTGTCTTGTATTCCTTTTTAGTTAGGGACACCTTTCAATTCCAATTTCCTTTCCTTTTTTCCTTTCTTTCTTTTGGAATACGGGAAGACCAATTAATTTATGGTAGACCGACTCCGCTTTTGTAATGATTACGGCCAGAAGACCGGGTCATTTACAACCTCTATACATGCTGGATGGGTAGTTCGCCTACCTCCGGAGTTTCGCTGGACCCCAGTTGATTTGCGCCTTATGGTGAGTCGCTGGCTCCTTTAGTGTTAGGAAATAAAAAACATATTTGTATAACATTTTTTTTAGCTTAGCGTTGTGCGGTTATGGTGAGGTGTAAGGGATGGCTTATGTCTAGCTTACACCGTAATCATTCTGTGCAGCGTTGGGCTGACTAGATATTTTTTACTTTTTAGCTCAGCGTTGTGCGCTTATGGTGAAGTGTGAGGGATGGCTTATGTCTAGCTCACACTGTAATCATTATGTGCAACGCTGCGCTGACTAACTATTTTTCTTTTTAAACTCTAGGCAGGTTGTATTGTAAATTAGCTTTTCTTCTGTTAGGTTTCCGGGAACCGTAGAACCGTACACCCCCATTTTCTTTTTAATTATTGAATGACCTTGACCTAGTTATTTTCAAGGTCAACAAAAAAGTAAGCGAAAATTTCTAAGTCCCAAGGTCATTTTTATATAAGTTGCATTGTAAAATAGCTTCTCTTCTATTAGGTTTTCGGGGGTGTACGGTTCTGTAAAACCGTACACCCTTTTTTTTAAAGTTCTGGATGACCTTGACATACTTATTTTCAAGGTCAATAAAAGTTAGCGAAAATTTCTAAGTGTCAAAAGTAGGTCAAGGTCACCAAAAAATACCCTATGAAAGGGGGAATAGACCGCTAAGTAATTCTTTGGAACTACAAAGTGGTCTATTCCCCCGCTCCTATTTTTTTGTTGTTATTATTTTTACATTAACCTCACAATTTTAACAAATGAAAATATTTGTTGTGCACACTGCATAATGTTTGATTCACAACCACATTGTTACACATCTTTTACCTTTTTTCGGTCCTTTTTTTAAAAATATATGAACATTTTTCTTTTCTAAAACTGGATGATAAAAAAGAACCTGTTATGTTGCTGGATCCTAAAAAGTCATTCTGTTATCCCGCTTTTATAAGATACTACCCCTCCATTTTAAATTTTGAAAATAGGTCAAGGTCATTCAAAAATACCCTATGAACGGGGGAATAGACCGCTAAGTAATTCTTTTGGAATTACAAAGTGGTCTATTCCCCCGCTCCAATTTTTTTGTCTTTTTCCCTTGTGTTTACTTTGACCATTTAATTTTATCAGATGGAGACTTTCTTACTAAATAATAATGAACATTACTGATATTTGGAATTTGAAGATGTCCTGGTAGTTTAAGCATGTAGAGTTCATTACAACGTCTAAGAAGAACATCCCAATTACTGATCTTTTTTACAGAAACATATTTGTGGTTTAATTTCAATCTGTTAATTCTAATTCTTTTATAGTGTTCAGTTTTTTCTGGCAATTCACTTTTGGAAGGTTCAATTTTGACTTTTTTAGAAGGTTGAATTTTGACTTTTTCGGAAGGTTCACGTTTTTTATGCAGTCTACACAATTTTTCATTTACACTACACAATTTCACACACCTTTCACCTTTGTTCGCTCCTTTTTTTAAATATGAGCACATTGTTCTTTCTTAAAACAGGATTTTCTTAATTTTTGAAGTTTTTCAGAAATTTTATTAGGAGATTTTTTCGGTGAAGATTTTTTTGGAGAAAGAGATTTTTTCGGTGAAGATTTTTTTGGAGAAGAAGATTTTTGTTTTACAATCGAAACAACAGATGATGATGATGTTGTTGATGACGAGGAAGAAGACCTGGACGAAGACGAAGTACCTGCCATAGCGCTGGATCCTAAGAAAGTAAAGATTACTCTGTTTACCTTGCCCTTATAACAGCCTCCCACCCATTTACCCCCTCTACTTTTCGAGCTCAAAAAAATATTCATCCAAGCTTTCTAACACTGGCAAGGAAACAGTTTCAAAAGGTTTCTAAGTCCCAAAGCGTTGCTGTCGGGGGGAAGGGGGGGGGAGGGGGGGAGGGGGGAGGGGGGGAGGGGGGGGTCCTTCGCCATCAAGGTGATTGGTACGTATTTAAAGCTTTGAGGTTTTCATAGCCAGACCATAACTATGAGCTCCTTGTACGAGTTGTGTCTGCAGCGGATCTGCACCGATAACCCTATGCTCCGGCATATCAGAAGGGTGTCAGAGCCGCTGCCGCCAATTTTGCAAGGAGAGCTCATTTATGAGCATAAAAGACGATGCGTCTACAAAACCAAAATTTGGTTTGAAGGGCCAAATGTTGGCAGAATATGTGCCATATGTCACATGGTACGTTTTTTCATTAACTGCGTTGTTTTTTTTGTTAACATTATATTTTTTAAAAATTTCTTTAAATTAATAATTTATTTTTTTTCAGGCGCTTCCTCTTGCCGGCCCGGGGGAAGAGCTTTATCGAACTATTGCTTATAGAAGCGGAGTAATTGGGTATAAACTACAAATGCCGGCACCTCAAGAAAAATGTCATCTCTGCGGTTTCTTCCCCCTGGCGAAATACGAAATTAATTGTATGTGTTTATAAACACATATAATTATGAGAAATTAAATAGGGACGGGGAACAGAGCAGTTTGTGGTCTAACCACTTACTGCTCTGTTCCCCGTTCATAGGGTATCTTCAGATGACCTTGACCCACTTTTAAAACGTTATGGTGGGGAAAATATATATATAAACCGTGGATTATGTGAAGAGGCATCACTTCCCTCACCGATCATCATGGAAAGTTTCCGTATGTTTTACAATGTTTTTTGCACTCCTCAACAACATATTCAATCTATGTTAAATTTAATCCATGTCCTCCAGAATGTTAATTTTCTTACGATTAATGTTACTGGGGAAAGAATGGTAAATTTAACATATCAACGTTTATTAGTTACCATCAACCCTTTGGTAGATCCGAATTGGTTTTCAACACTTGAAACATACATTGATACTATGGCTTTTGAACAAGGATTCCATTATCTTTGGGTTGATGTAGATTACATCAATTTTCAAAATGAATCAGATGATGATGGATATGATTCTGCCACATAAAAGTAGACATTAACGGAACTTCTCCCCCTGCCTTTTAGGAAAAAAGAGAGGAACAGTGTTAATTAATAACACTGTTCCTCTCTTTTTTCCGCTTAAAGTTAAATGACCTTGACCTACTTATTTTGAAGGTCAATTGTAACTTAGTGAAAATTTTCTAAGTCCATAAGTAGGTCAAGGTCATTTAGATCTTAGCGGAAGAATGAAAAGAATAGCTACCAACATGCATTGTTGGTATCTATTCTTTTCTTTCCTCCTAGAAAACCCCTTTAGTCCGTGTCAACTTTGATGTGAAGTTTTGTACAAAATTGTACATAATAAAGGACCCATGTTTCGAGTCCTTCGTAATCCATAGAATCCGAAGTGCAACAGATTTCCGTACCGTCTGCTTTAACAGCTTCAAGTACTCCACTGATACACTTCAGATTGCTATGATACGTTCTTATGTACCATAGTACTTTTTTGGCTTCAACAAAGTTGTGCACAGCACCAAAGATCATGAGGGATTCCATGGCAAATATAACCACAAGACTGCAGCACACCTTATATATACTGTGAGCCCAAGGCTATAGCCTCGATTTTTTGAGTTTTTGCGTTATAACTTTTATACCGTTAGTTTTAGCGAAAACTTTACTGGACCTTTTTTGTTCAGCTTTTTATTCCGCGTAATTCGAGTACCCGCACGATAGATTTAGAGCATTTTTGTAATATCCACTGCCATCGTGTACGTCGACGAAGCTCCAAAGTCGAACGGCGACGAGAACAAGTTGGCGACCCCCCCCCCAATCAATGTTGACGAGGCGACCCCCCCCCCCCGGTTGAGGGGGGGGGTCATCGACCGCGGTCAAGGCCAAGGTCAAGGTCAAGGTCAAGGTCAAAAAAATTAACACCCCCCCCATCAACGGGGGGGGGGGTTCGCTAACTTGATCTCGTCGCCGTTCAACTTTAGAACTGCGTCGCCGTACACGGTGGCAGTGGATATTACAAAAATGCTCTAAACCTATCGTGCGGGTACTCAAATTACGCGGAGTTAAAAGACAAACAAAAAAGGTCCAGTAACATTTTTCGATCAAACCAACGGTATAAAAGTTATAACGCAAAAACTAAAAAAAATCTTAATATATTTCCAAATTTTATCAGGTGGGTATTCAAATTACGCTAAATAATCTAACTTTATTTACAATAAAGTCCAGTAACATTTTAATAACACCAACGGTATAAAAGTTATAACGCGAAAACTAAAGTTTCAAGGTCATTTAAAAATCTTAAAGTCCAAAAAGTAGGTCAACCAAATGTAGGTCAAGGTCATTTAAAATTTATAAAAAAGGGGGGTGGGGAAGCGTGGGGTCCCTACTTTATTTTATACTACTTTATTATATCTTATGCTAACGGGATATGTGTGCTAGACATAAGCCATCCCACACATCTCACCTCCTTATTATATCTTATGCTACCCCTTAAATGCTAACATGCAACGGTTACTGTGTGTGCTAGACATAAGCCATCCCACACACCTCACCGCCCTATCATATCTTAACCCCTACCTAACGTTCCCCCTATTCTATCTTATACTATCTTATACTATGTAATATTACAGTTACGATGTGTGCTAGACATAAGCCATCCCACACACCTCACCATAATACTACCCCTGTCTTATCCTACGTAATATTACAGTTATGGTGTGTGCTAGACATAAGCCATCCCACACACCTCACCATAATATTACCCCTGATAGCTAAACCACGCAGGAAATGGAAAGGTAGTTGGATTGCCATTGCGGCCGGTCATTATAGAAGGGCGCCTCTTCTACAATAACCGAACGCGATGTGAGCTAGACATAAGCCATCCCTCACACCATGGCGAACATTACGTTACAGCATAACCCTGCTCATAAGAGCACGAGTTACACCTTCACCGTAATGCTAAAGCGAAACGTTGCGCGCTCGCCTATATCATCGAGCTGAAGGCGGGCGGCCTTGACTTGAAAGTTGACATGTCCGCCTGCTGGGACGGAGGCGGACCTTCACCTTAACCGCGCCGCGGTCGATGACCGAAGGGGGGGGCGTTGCCGTGACTTTGCCACCTAGTTCACCTTGGACGCCGAGCCGGTAGCTTCCGCTTACACTACCTTGACGACAAGGTTGCCGGCGTCAGCTGCCTATAATAACCCCACTTGACCACCTCTTGTCATTCTGCCACTTGCCACTTGCCACCATCGCTGTTAAATTTTACATTCTCATTTTTTACATTTTTCTTTTATATTTCCCATTATGAACTTCTCATCCTCATCATCCGGCCATGATGCTTCTATCCTACGAGGTTTGCTTGAACAAGAAATTAAAAAAAAACCATAAAATATCAACTTGAAGAAAAAACATTAATTGAAAACGAAGATTTCCTATCAGATTATATTTTGATTCATAAGACTCAACCCGCTCAACCAACTCAACCGACTCAACCCGCTCAACCAACTCAACCGACTCAACCCGCTCAACCAACTCAACCGACTCAACCCGCTCAACCAACTCAACAGACTCAACCCGCTCAATCATCTAACCATCAAGAAACTCCGCGCCCTTCATTGATTGTAAAAATACCCTATCCAATTCAACCCGCACCATGTAAAAGACTGCCAACAAAAAAATTGAAAATCAACAGGCTGAAAAAAATATCGTCTACAAAATTTTGAAAAACAAAAAAAAACCTTGTTCACATCCTCAACGAAGAAGAAAATACAATTTTAATTATTAACCTTCCTAAAAACATGTTTGTTCCCCCAAAGCCTAAACATCTAAAAATTACAAAGGACGGTGGCAAATTAAAAATAAATCTTTTTAACTAATAAGTACGGGTTTCTCCATACCACAGGTTTATTTGGTCTAGGCCTGTGGGAACCTCTTTACCCTAAAAAGAGTGACCTCTAGCGTGGTGGTGAGGTTGACGTTCCTCTAGAGGCTTTAAAACTAACGAACCACCGACCAATAAATGTCTATACTTTTTAACTAAGAGATATTCTCATTAACAATTAACTATTTTTATTTCTAAACCTTATGTGGTTCAAAGTGAAATTCGAAAGGCTATTTCAATTCCATCAATTTAATAACACCAACAGTATCAAAGTTATTACCCAAAAACTAAAAAAAAATAATAAACCTAACAAAAATCCGGCAACATTTTATAATCAAACTAACGGTATAAATTTTACTATGCAAAACTGACAAATTTTATTTTACATTATCACTGAGCCACCTTTCTATTTCTGGTGACCTCGCACGCTTCCGCTAGTAACCGGTTGAGGTAGTGAAGCGGAGGCTGTTGACCACTGACGCCGGCCCGCCGCCAACCTTGTAGTAGCTGGTTGGTCGACCTTGTTGCGTCAGCTGGCACAGCAGATGGTCACATCCTATACTCAACAGTTCATTCTCCGCTTTGCCACCAACCTAACAACTCCTGCTTCAACATGAACCGCTCCCAGTATTTCAAAATCTGGTACAATTGTTTCTCACGTTTACAACTGCTGGGGTATTGAGTTCTTCAATCTAATAACAATCGTGATTGGTACGATGTCACATCTACAATTGCTGTAAATCCTTTTCAGCCAGTTGGGAAAAACATTCTCACTGGCATCAAACTCAACACCAAACCACCTCTTTCACCTGTTTTACCACAATTACCCCAGCAGAAACTATTACTAAAAAGACTAAGACTAAACACCAAATATCACATCATCAAACGAAAATCCAATATTTTTTACCTATACAATAAAGAAAAAACCAAAATTTATATTGTTACCCTACCTAAACATCTTTCCATTTATATAAACCCAAAATACCTTGAACTTACAAAACAAGGTAACAAAATCAAAATAAAGTTGACAAAATAAAAAAACATTTTTCCTTTTTCTACTCCAAAGTCCACCCTGGTGGCAAAAACGGTCCTTATAAGGACCACCATAAAACTTTCAAATTTTAGGGCCTCAACCCTTGGTGACTAACAAGGGGTCGACGTACCTCTAAGTCCCAAAGCGTTGCTGTCGGGGGGGGGGGGCAGCAGATGTTCCAAGGTCAACAGCTTGTATTGCCAACTGGTCGACCGACGCTGTTGCGCAACCGTTACGCAACAAGCTACGCAGCAAGCGAAAGCATGCGAGGTCACCAGGATAATAAACCCGGCCCAGTAATGATGTCAAGTAAAAGTTGCCAGTTTTTGCGTTTCATTCAACGCAAGTTTCGTTGGTTTTATTCCTTGGTTTTATTTTTATTTCGCCTTTTTCGTTTGTTTTTTTAAAACTCGCATGATAAGGTTTGGAAACATATTAATTAAAATATGAAACATCTTTAAAAAATATCGTAACTTGTACAAAGTTAAATAAGTATTTCAAAACAATATTTTTAAGCTAAATGTTAAGAACAAATGTTTACTACTGAGATGTTTACCCTACAACATCTACATTACAACTAAAACTAAATATCGAAAACATTGCGAGGAGTCTCTCATGGTAGTGGGGGAAGGCAGGTGTGCAACATATGTAGCATCGCCCTAACATTTCTATTTTAAATTAAATGTTAAGAAACAGAGTTTATATTTAATCGCAAGTGTAGTTTAGTTTTGCATTTCTTCAACTAAATATTTTAACTAAGTATTATTTAAGAAAAGATAATAAAGTAGCATCTTTAAAAATATTGTAACTCCTACAAAGTTAAATAAGTATTTTAAGCCAAATGTTAAAAACAATTGTTTAGTACTGAGATGTTCACCCTACAACACCTACGTTAGAACTAACACTACAAATCCAAAAATTGCGAGGAGTCTCTCATGGTGGTGGGGGAGGGCAGGTGTGCAGCAGATGTTCCCGGCTGCACATGTCAAGGGAGGTTGCAGCGCCACTACTGACACATCAGTTTGCTGGTAGAACTCGCAGAGTAAACATCTAAATAAACATGAGTTCTGTTTTATATGTTTCTTTTATTAAAGATGGACTTTGCATTGAATTGCAAAGTTTTCCTATTGATGCAGATCCTATACAACAAATTTTAGTACATCCTCCAGAAAGTTATGATTCCATCTACATTTTAGTGCATGAACCAAACGACCCCCCACCACCAACAACTCCTGATGCACAGTAGGACACGGCTACCACACGTCATTAAAGCCTCAGCTCTTTACCCGAGCACACATGGACTCTGAGCTTCAAGATAATACTGTTTCTTCTACATCTACACCAACTTCCGAACAATTACCTACTACAAATGAAACTACTACAAGTCTACAAGAAAATGAAATTTCATCAACTGTTAGTTCTGATGCGCAAGCAATAATGTTATCATTAATTGGTTTCGACTAAAAATTCAACAATGGAAGAAGAAAGAAATTCGCTACTTTACAACTTGGTTTTTGTGAACCCGTCGAAATTTATTATTTGCCTACTTTCATTTTTATGTGGTTACAATTTTGGTTACCTTGTTCAGGAAATGCTAACAGATAAAAAGGAAGAACATTCGCTATATTTTAAAGTTTATGTTTATGTAATTGCATCTTTATTTGGATACTTTGTAGCAGGATATTTTCTTGTTAATTTGTCAATTCCATTTTTTACATGGTATTTTAACAGACGTGAAAATCAACAAAACAACAATTAAGAAACAGTTTGTAAAAAGAAACAAAAATTATCTTGCATTTTCGGATTTTCCGAAAATGCAAGATCTTTTTTAAAAACATCCCCGGACGACCTTGACACACTTCCGGCCATTTAAAATTTAAATACCCAGCACAGCAGGGCATTTAAACTTTAAATGCCCACCACCAACACGTCACAGCTACGTCACAGCTGATGACGTCACTTCCGGTCACGTGACCGGAAGTAGCTGTCAAAAAATTGACTGGCTGTCAAAGTTTGATTGGGCCAGAAACGCCACCTCGCCACTACTTATACAGTATAAACAATATAATAATAACTATAAAAACAATATTAAAATAAAACTCTAATAAAAATCTTCCACAATGCAAACGAAAACTGCACAATGTTGGTTATGACAACAAAGTACTGAGAACTTGTTTACATTTGAAATTGTTTATTTATATTGACGTCCAGTAACATTTTATTTTGACAGTTACAAATTGGCAACAATGCTGGGCGAGAGGGGGTGAGGGGGGACACAGCTGTTCGAATCATCATCGGACTATTTTGGTGAATCTAGCTCTAGTTGTTTCCAGTTAATAAAATTAACTATTTAAATGATGAGAGTAAATTTTGTCAACTTTGAGCAGGCATCTATTATATAGTTTGCAAAATATTGGATACCGTATCATTATAAGTTTAATTCTTATTATGATTTTAGCTTGGTTTTCTCTTTTATTTTCATATTTTTTCTGATGATTTCTAATATTTTGAAGTTTTGCCTGCTGTCTTACGAATTTTTATTTTTTTCTAAATGGAATATAATTATTGTTTAAGATTTGTTTTGGGCTAAAATGAGTATAATAATCAATATTTGCTCTCCATTGAGGTACAGCATAGTTGTTGGGTTTATAGAATTTCCATGTGTGAATTTCTTCGGGCTGTGTAGAAGTGGTCTCGAACCTGAATGTGAGATTAACTACTCGTATCAAGCCTTCAAATGTTCCTTTTGATTTTCGCTTTAATTATCATCAACTTTTCCTTGAACTCCCAAAATCCAAAATGCATACTTCTCCTCTTCATATGGTTCACATTTCTTTCTTTAATTTGTTCACATAGGCCTACGCATTCTAATATCTGCAACAATTTTATTAGGGCCTCTGGCAACCTTCACCGTTACAGGTCGTCTTCAGGCAATCCCGCCATTCCCTGGATTTAGTGCATACTTCTTCAACACTTGGCATTTAGGATTTGCTTGTACATAAAATTATTGTTTTCTCTTTTTGTGGCTGGGAGGCCCATAGTTGAAACTCTGTCTCCTTCAAAACTTGAATAATTGGTTATGGATAACTAATTACTTCTATCATAAGGTATATTTCCTTTTCAAGCGAACCAGTAATCATATCTCCCAAGCTATCCTCCTTATTCCTAATACTTCATATTTCCTGTTGGAGTGTAAACCCCTTCTTGAAGTACCACTTGGAAGTTGAAACACGTTTTTAAATAGAACTTCTTATTCGTTTGTCTCCGTCTTTAAAGAATTGATGGCTGGTTGGTGTAGTGGTTATAGTGCCCGCCTAAAAACTTGTAGGTAAGTAGATGGGAAACGGGGTTTCACCGTCATCCCAAGAGGTCCTCTTCGGACGAGAGGGGAGAGGAGAGGTAGGGGAGGGGAAGGGTAGGGGAGGGGTAGGGCAGGAGGTGAGTAGGAGAGGGGTGGTGGGAAGGGCTTGGGTTGTGTGTGAGAGGAGTAGGGAAGAGGGAGGGGAAGCGTTTTATAGTAGGGGAGAGGTGAGGAGAGGGTATTGAAAGGAAAGGTTAGGAATGGGGTAAAGGGATATGTACGCACGTCATCACATAACCTATCCACTCTTTATTAGGTCATTACGCCCACCCCCTTGACTTCACTTATGATGCCACATCACATCCCCTGTCCCTCCTCTCTCTCTCTCTTCCACTAATCACACCTATATCCTATTGCTTATCCCCCCCCTTCTATTCCCAAATCCCTTCCCTCTTCCTCCTCTCCGGACCCCTCCCCTAACCCCTTCTACCTGCCCCTCAACATCCCTACCCTTCCCTAAAATAACAATCCTCTAAAATAAAAAATAATCACAAACTGTAACAAAATTAAATGATATCGAAATGTCCCTTTGACTCACAAGAACTCATACATTCAAATATTGTAGCAGCGCCATCCTTAACGGACGCCATCCAGCCATGCCATGGTTTTCTGGTTAAAATAATACCTTCACAACTCCATCGTCAGTCGTGAAAGGTTTTCGATGGTGTTTGTATTGATAATCAAATAGTTCCAGATGCGGTAGGCTGTTAGAATAAAATATTTACTAAAAACTATACTACTATGATAACTATGCAACATGTTAATCAATTAGCGGCAGTAGTGTGGCTGGTTTTCGTAAGTACCAGTTCAAGTCTCACATGAATAAGACACTGAAAGCATGGCCTGGCATGAGTCCATTTAGTAGACTGTTTTACTATCTTTACTGCAGGTGAAATAATAAAATAATATGTAAAGGAATTATATATAGGGTGTCCGGGCTAGAGGTATAACTATCTCGTCTGATATTAAAATGTAATTTTTATTTTAAAATAACTATGCTAACATGTAATATCTCAAAAGGTCCAATCGGTAATCAATCTCCCGCCACACGTTGTTTGGCATTTCTGGCGTTATCATCCTAACTGCAGCCACAATCCTGTGCCTTAGTTCCCGTAAACTTTGCACCCTTAACTGGTACACAATATCTTTGATAAACCCCAATGCAAAGAAATCGTGAGGGTAAGATCTGGCCAGTTTATTACCAGAGGGGTAAGTTGTTGTTATGGCCAGAAATGATTGAGCTTGGTCAAATAGAAAGACTGCATTTTCCTTAACTTGTAGTTTTTAGGCATTGTGTTAGAAATACGACCGTTAAACGTTGTTCACACGATCTTGTTTGTATTTATGACATGATGGCATCGTTATTTTAAATTAAATTTATATTTTAATGAAATATTATACGAGATAGTTATTTCTTGATTCCTTTAGACCGGACACCCTGTATAAAAAATTCAACACTAACATTAGCCTATTCACAGTAAAGCATTATTTTCGGATGGTGACTAAAATATCCTTTTAATCATGAGATCACTTGAAGGTTAGGCTCAGACTTTCAGGTAACTATTCTCCGTTCGTCGGATCTGTCGAGCCAAAATATCCTAATAGTAGATGGGAAACGGGGTTTCACCGTCATCCCAAGAGGTCCTCTTCGGACGAGAGGGGAGAGGAGAGGTAGGGGAGGGGAAGGGTAGGGGAGGGGTAGGGCAGGAGGTGAGTAGGAGAGGGGTGGTGGGAAGGGCTTGGGTTGTGTGTGAGAGGAGTAGGGAAGAGGGAGGGGAAGCGTTTTATAGTAGGGGAGAGGTGAGGAGAGGGTATTGAAAGGAAAGGTTAGGAATGGGGTAAAGGGATATGTACGCACGTCATCACATAACCTATCCACTCTTTATTAGGTCATTACGCCCACCCCCTTGACTTCACTTATGATGCCACATCACATCCCCTGTCCCTCCTCTCTCTCTCTCTTCCACTAATCACACCTATATCCTATTGCTTATCCCCCCCCTTCTATTCCCAAATCCCTTCCCTCTTCCTCCTCTCCGGACCCCTCCCCTAACCCCTTCTACCTGCCCCTCAACATCCCTACCCTTCCCTAAAATAACAATCCTCTAAAATAAAAAATAATCACAAACTGTAACAAAATTAAATGATATCGAAATGTCCCTTTGACTCACAAGAACTCATACATTCAAATATTGTAGCAGCGCCATCCTTAACGGACGCCATCCAGCCATGCCATGGTTTTCTGGTTAAAATAATACCTTCACAACTCCATCGTCAGTCGTGAAAGGTTTTCGATGGTGTTTGTATTGATAATCAAATAGTTCCAGATGCGGTAGGCTGTTAGAATAAAATATTTACTAAAAACTATACTACTATGATAACTATGCAACATGTTAATCAATTAGCGGCAGTAGTGTGGCTGGTTTTCGTAAGTACCAGTTCAAGTCTCACATGAATAAGACACTGAAAGCATGGCCTGGCATGAGTCCATTTAGTAGACTGTTTTACTATCTTTACTGCAGGTGAAATAATAAAATAATATGTAAAGGAATTATATATAGGGTGTCCGGGCTAGAGGTATAACTATCTCGTCTGATATTAAAATGTAATTTTTATTTTAAAATAACTATGCTAACATGTAATATCTCAAAAGGTCCAATCGGTAATCAATCTCCCGCCACACGTTGTTTGGCATTTCTGGCGTTATCATCCTAACTGCAGCCACAATCCTGTGCCTTAGTTCCCGTAAACTTTGCACCCTTAACTGGTACACAATATCTTTGATAAACCCCAATGCAAAGAAATCGTGAGGGTAAGATCTGGCCAGTTTATTACCAGAGGGGTAAGTTGTTGTTATGGCCAGAAATGATTGAGCTTGGTCAAATAGAAAGACTGCATTTTCCTTAACTTGTAGTTTTTAGGCATTGTGTTAGAAATACGACCGTTAAACGTTGTTCACACGATCTTGTTTGTATTTATGACATGATGGCATCGTTATTTTAAATTAAATTTATATTTTAATGAAATATTATACGAGATAGTTATTTCTTGATTCCTTTAGACCGGACACCCTGTATAAAAAATTCAACACTAACATTAGCCTATTCACAGTAAAGCATTATTTTCGGATGGTGACTAAAATATCCTTTTAATCATGAGATCACTTGAAGGTTAGGCTCAGACTTTCAGGTAACTATTCTCCGTTCGTCGGATCTGTCGAGCCAAAATATCCTAATAGTAGATGGGAAACGGGGTTTCACCGTCATCCCAAGAGGTCCTCTTCGGACGAGAGGGGAGAGGAGAGGTAGGGGAGGGGAAGGGTAGGGGAGGGGTAGGGCAGGAGGTGAGTAGGAGAGGGGTGGTGGGAAGGGCTTGGGTTGTGTGTGAGAGGAGTAGGGAAGAGGGAGGGGAAGCGTTTTATAGTAGGGGAGAGGTGAGGAGAGGGTATTGAAAGGAAAGGTTAGGAATGGGGTAAAGGGATATGTACGCACGTCATCACATAACCTATCCACTCTTTATTAGGTCATTACGCCCACCCCCTTGACTTCACTTATGATGCCACATCACATCCCCTGTCCCTCCTCTCTCTCTCTCTTCCACTAATCACACCTATATCCTATTGCTTATCCCCCCCCTTCTATTCCCAAATCCCTTCCCTCTTCCTCCTCTCCGGACCCCTCCCCTAACCCCTTCTACCTGCCCCTCAACATCCCTACCCTTCCCTAAAATAACAATCTTCTAAAATAAAAAATAATCACAAACTGTAACAAAATTAAATGATATCGAAATGTCCCTTTGACTCACAAGAACTAATACATGGACCAGCGTACATATTTATGATTTCCTATATTCTCATTTCCGAGACACACAGAATAAATATTAATACAAATATTGCTTTATGATAAACTTTGGTTAATGGCTTAAAAATTAAAAGCGACAGTCTTTGTGATAGTTTGTTTAACACTAATCTTAAATGATGACTAAAATGAGTGAAGGGTATTTTATTTAGTAAGTAAACACAGGTATAGTTAAACAAACTTTATTGTTTGCTCAACATTCCACATCACCCATGAGGTAGGAGCATGATGCGTTTTTTTTATAGTGGTTTCCCCAGTAGGCCTAGCCTAGACACAAAAACATGTGTCTAGTCCACTTTACAAAATAAATTTAACTACACATACATTTATACACTAATAATATACATAATATACATTTATACATTTTAATATAAACTTGAAATAAGTATAAATATATACCCTTTTCTGAAGGACGATGTCTAGTTCACAATTTCATCTTCGGGTATTTTGTAGTGTCCCCACGGTAGTGATTGTATACCATCACTTAGGACGTATCGTTTGTCATCGTGAGCTGACAAGGCGATTTTGTTAAGTTCTACGCTGTACAAGTCGTGCTTAAAGCTTCTTATCATATTTATCGAACGGTATTGGTCAATTTGTGTCTTTAGGCAGTCTTTGTAGTCTTGAAAGGTGATATTTTTTTCTATAACCGACTTCTTTATACCCTTTGATTTTTTATATGATGATCGTCTTCGGAACGGCTGGCATACATTTTCGACCGTAATCCTACATGCTCATACATAACTTTTCCGTTCAATTCATCCTTGAACTTCCCAATCTTCTTCTTGTTTTTGGTGTCAAAACAAAGGTGGTTGACTGGGTAATCACTGGTGTCAAAGTAACTTATCATCTCTTTCATGTCGCTGTAGAAGTCTTCAGTTTGTATATGGTATGTCAGGCTGTCTGTATCGGTGTATTGCAATCTGGCTTTCTCCTTGTATCGGGCCTTTATAACGTTGTAGTGAAAGTCATACATTAGCGTTTTCGATACATCCAAAATACTCATTCCCACGTAGATAGCCTTATTGAAGAATAATTTGGTTTTACTCATATGCACTGCTGCCAGTTGTTCAGTGAAAATGGTTCTCCTCTTAAAGTTTGGTTGGGCTAACCATTTGTCGACTTGATTTTCTCGAGTTGCCAGTCGGATGTCAACACGATTGCGGATGTTCTCCATGGTTTTACCGAACACAGAATTGTTCATAAGTTTGAAAAAGTCTTTTTCAAAATTGTTGGTGGCCCATGTCCTCATATTTGTATTGAGATCAATATACGGTTTAAGCCATCTTTTCTGAGCGAAACGTATTATTCTGTGGATTTTCTTTAGTTTCAAGCCCAGAG
This sequence comes from Flexamia atlantica, assembly GCA_035578135.1. Lineage (NCBI taxonomy): Eukaryota > Metazoa > Arthropoda > Insecta > Hemiptera > Cicadellidae > Flexamia > Flexamia atlantica. The sequence continues at coordinate 49,617,821 of JAQJVK010000005.1, read as the reverse complement.
AAATGTATTGTTTCAGATTTCTATAGTGAATAACATATTTCTTCTTGTCAAATAAGGTTGCGAGTAGTTTATTTCCTTGCTTTTGTCCTGGAGGTACTTTATGTTCGGGAGCTAAAGGGAGATCGGAATGGAGGTCATGTAATGTTTGTGGATATTCTAGATCGACTTCCAGAATGTAGCCATGGTCACTATCATCAGGAACCGAGAGTACATCTATACTTTGGGTGTCTTCGACCCACTGGAAATCAGAGTAAGGCATAGGTTCTCCCATCGCCCAACCGTACAGGTTGTTTGCGTCGAGGTATGTTAAGTATGACGAGGGCAAGTGTTTGTCATATTCTTCCTTCATGTATTTATTATTTGCGGCCGCGTAACGGTTCGAACACTGCGACAATCCGCCTCGTATCCCATTACCAATCATCAAGACCATGTTGTAATCGGTTAGAAGCTCTAGCTCAATCTCGGTTGTCTTGAGCATTGCACTCCATGCCAGTCCAGGTGTCGTATAATACCACGCAGGGTCGAGTTGGTACGTCTGCATACACAAGTCTCTAAAATTTTCCATTACATCGGTTAGTAGTAGCACATCTGATTTGTTATATAAAAGTGTGTATTCCTTCATATTTGGAACATTAAAAGCACTCCATACTTTGCATGCATGTCTATAATCTTCCTCTTGAATTTCGGAGTTATTTAATTTGTTATAAAATTCTTCTTTTGCAGGAAGGTGTGAGAGTTCAAATTTTTCCAGTGAGTCCATGAAGTCGTAAGGGTACACGCCCTTTTTTAGAAGCAACTGCAGTTGTTCACCAGAGAAGTGCTTTGATGTATATTTAAACTGGGAAGGAGATAGATTTTTTACTAGCACATCTAAGCTGCTAGACATAAATTTTAAGGAATCAATAAATCTTAGGTCAACGCCTCCTTCCACATGTACAGTATATAAAATGTATCTTTCTTCGTTGTTCGGGATAACTTCAATAGTTTCATCGTTTAGTCCAAACATTTTTATAAACAGGTGTGTATCATAGCCCGAAAGGTTATGGATAAATATAGGTACGAAATGTGGTTTACGGTAATTAAGATTGCAGCTATTGTGGGCAGGTCCTCTAAATTGTCCTGTGAGGTGATCATGATCTCTAACTAGAGGTTCTTCAACTGTAAAATCTTTTCCACAAATATGACACTTTGTTGCTGATGAAATGATGGCATGGTCCTCTTCTGTTAATTCCATTGGTTTTGCTGCTTCTTTTGAATACAAGTAGCTTATTTTTTTGGACTCATGAATTAAACTATTTACAAACACTTGTGCCGCATCTTCGCCAAAGTATGTTACTGGATTAGCATAATCGTTTTTGGCTTGTATTATGTAGTATGAAAAGCTGATTGCCTTGTGTCTCTGATATTTTCTGGTGTATGGTCGATTAGGGTCACATTCACTGCTCTGTACCGGGGTAAGCATACATTCGAAATCTGCATAAATTGTGAATGGAACTCTCATACTTCGGTTATAATCCTGAAATTTAATGGTTTCACCTTCCTTGGGCATTACAATCTTTACAGGGTCATGCTGTTTACAGTATTCTTTGTGATTTTGTAATAAAACTTCTGATCCAAAGCTTAGTAGACACCGTTTACATAAATAAATGGCACATTTGTGTTTTGTTTTCTGCGATTTGACAAGTCTACTCAAATTATTTATTAGGCTGTAGTGTGAGTTATTTTCATCTATGTCATACAGTAGATCTACGTGTCGTTCTTTTTCTTCTTCGGTTGTGAGCAAAGGGTAAATGACAAAGTTTTCGTCGTAGCTGTACACATTTATGGATATTCCGGTTCGCTTCTCAAATAGTTTAACATTATTTAGTGCCACAGGAAACTCTATACCTAGTAGAGCATTATCAAACTCATGTTCATACTCTAGGTAGTGGTGAACTCTTTCTGGATTTTTTGAAAAATCAACAGGGTGAATATTAGCAAGGACTGACCATAAGAAGCATTTCTGATCGTTGTTTTTTATATTTATTACAGCTTTCCTTTTTTTAATTGGCCCTGGCAGATCAATGTGTGAAGATCCACGTAATGGAACATACCGGTTCAGCCTTAGTTCAAGGTTTATGATTTTACTTAAAGTCCAGCCCGACCCTTTAGTTTGAAACTCCTCCATCTCTTTAAGAATCTTGGACTCTTTACTTTGCAACTTTTCATTGATGTTATCAGTTGGGTAAAAGGTAATGTTTTTTGTCTTAAAATTCATTTCTTGTATAATATCTGCATTGTCACTCGGTTTCTTGAATTCGGTTAAAAGAACAATATTGATTTTTAAGTTCTGGATTTGTAGGTTTTCTTTCACCTTATCATTGAGTAAGTGCCTTGCGAGTTCAAGAAACTGTAGTGGATCTTTTGTGCCTGGTTTATTTTCAATAACATAAGTTTTCATCCTGCTCTTAAAAGCCCTCTCTACCTCAACAATTTCTAATTCATGTTCAGGTTTTACGATGTTTTTTGAGGTAAAAGGAGTAGAAGGTATTGATGATTGGATGGCACTCATAACTGAGGCGGAAACAGGCTTTTTGGAGCTGGTAGAGGGTACTTCATCGTCTAAACGCTGTTTCTTGAAAGGTGGGATGGAATCACTTGCACGTTTGCATTTTTTAAGGTGTCGGGTGACATTACTTAGCGTTACAGGTACTCCACAGCATTTACAAGGTACCTGTGGCTCAGAAGTACGTACCTTCACTCCAGGACACGTTTTTAGGTGCCGTGAGAAGTTTTTTGAACTAACAGTCCTGCTACACTTAGCACAAGTTTTTGTAGTTGCTCCCATTTCACTTTAGTCCACTTCAAGAAGATACCACAACCTCAACTTGAAAAAGTCTTACAATTCACAATCTTAACTTGAAAAAGTCTTAAAGTTCACAATCCACAGCTAAAAGAAGTTTGGAAGCACCTGAAAGAAATAAAAAGTCTTAGAAATATTATTTTAAACTATTTAAGATTTTGGAACTTTCCTCTTCTTTACTGATAACGCTGCTCTCTCCACGGAGCCTCGGACAATACTAATGTTTGATCCGCTCTGGCTTGCCGTATTTATACCCTTACTCCGCAGTGTTGCCAACTTTCCCTGATAAAAAAAACGGGACCGGCACACACCACCGGGGGGGGGTATGGAATACCCCACAGAAAAACGGGAAGAGTAGGAAATTTTTGGAATATTTCATGTATTTTAGAGAGTTTTTAAGGCAATCTAGGTATTGATTTTGTGATGTCATTTTGTTTTGATTTGCTCTTTTTGACCTTGCTCTCAGTCTAAAAAAATTAACTTTGTTCTTTATTGTTCGATTTGTCTAATATTTGGATATGTTGTTAAACTAAGCAAGGGAACGTGTAAATACTATATGTTAATTAAATATAACTAATAACTTTTAAAATATAAAATTACAAAAATATATAAAAATATCAACTTTGGTCTTTATTGTTTAATTTTCTTTAATATTTGGATATGTTGTTAACTTAAGCAAGTGAACTTGTAAATAGCATATACTAATTAAATTAAAACTTTTAAAATATAAAATTATAAAAATATATAAAAATGCTAACTTTTGTATGTATTAACAGATCTGTCTAATATTTGGGTATGTTGTTAACTTAAGCAAGTGTGTAAATAATATAGCATATATTAATTATACTTACCCTGTACATTGTAGATGAAATGTTTTTAATTACCTTCGGTCTTTATTGTTCCATACAATTTGGATATGTTGTAGTATTGAGCAAATGCATTTGTAAGTGGCATATAACATTTCTATATGTCCTATTTATTATCTGATATGTTTATAATTTGGGTATGTTGTAGTATTAAGCAAGCTCATGTGTAAATGGCATATATTATTTATATTTACTTTGTATATTTTAAATAATAAAATTACAAAATGGGTTAAGTTATTCACTTTCCTATTAAATGTCTGGTTTTGCTTAATATTTAGGCATTTTTGTCAACTTAAGCTAGTATATTTGTAAATTACATATAGTAATGGTAGAATGAGGTTTTTTGTATAAGTTTTGGCAGGTTTTTTTCATATTATTTTGATGGGGATCAGTTTTGGACAAACCCCTGATTTTGGGGATTCCCCACCTATCTGGGGACGTACACCTGTTAGAGGAAGTATTACCGTATTTATGTTAAAATAGTTGTTGGCGAATAGTGGCTGTCCTAGGGATTTAAAATGGGTGAAATTATCAACTTTGTTATTTATTGTCCGATTTGTCTAATATTTGGTTATGTTGTGAACTTAAGCTAGTATATTATAAATGATATATATTTATTTCATCTATTCTGTACATTTTAAAATATGAAATTATAAAATGGGCTAAAAATATTAACTTAGATGTTTATAGTTTGATTTGTCAAAATATTTGGGTATCTTGTTAACCTAAGTAGGTGCATTTGTAAATGGTATGTGTTATTCTTATCTACTAGTATATTTTAATATATATAATTAGCCAAAAATATGAATTTTGGTTTTTATTGTCTGATTTGTTTAATATTTGGATATGTTGTTAAGCTAAGCAAGTGAACTTATAAATAGTATAAGCTAATTCTATCCCTACCCTAATCTTTTAAAATATAAAATTATGCAAAAATGCTAACTTTTATCTTTATTAACAGATTTGTCTAATATTTGGGTAAGATGTTGATCTAGGCAAGTGCTTGTATAAATGATATATATTATTTTTATTAAGCCCGTATGTTTTTAAATGTAGAATTATAAAATAGGTAAAAAATACTAACTTTGGTATTTATTGTATGATTTCTCTAATATTTGGATATGTCGTTAAGCTAAGTAAGTGAATGATAAATAGTGTATATTAACTATATTTACTTTGTAAATTTAAATTATTATATTATTAAATAGGTTAAAAATACTAACTTTAGGCTTTATTGTCTGATTTGTTCAATATTTGGATATTTTGTCAAATTAAGAAAATGAACTTGCAAATAGTAATTATTAATTAAATCTACCTTGCATATTTTAAAGTAATAATTTTTTAATTTGGGTAAAATATTTAACTTTGTTATTTACTGTCCGATATGTCTATAATTTGTATATGTTGTAGTCTTAATTAAGTGCAAGTGTAAATGGTATATATAATCCTATATACCCTGTATATTTTAAATAATAAAATAACACTACTGGGTTAAATTATCAACTTTGCTATTTATTGTTTGATTTGTCTATATTTGGGTATTTTGTTAACTTAAACTAGTATATTTGTAAATGACATATTAATCTTATCTGCTCTGAATAAAAAATTATAAAACTGGCTAAAAATATTAACTTTGATGTTTACAATTTGAGCTGTATAATATTTGTGTATGTTGTTAACCTAGAGGTAAATGCATGAGTAAATGGCATGTATTATTTCTACTTATATTGTATATTTTAAATTATAAAATTATAAAATAGGCTAAAAAAGTTAACTTGTGTACTTATTTTCTAATTTGTCTATAGTTCGGATATGATGAACTCTTAAGTAAAAGTATATGTAAGTGGCATAATTAAATTTTATCTGCCCCATATATTTTAACTAATAAAATTACAAAAACTTTGTTTAAAAACTTAACTATGGAGTTTATTATCCATTTCGTCTTTAATTTTAGAATATTGTTGACCTAAGCTAGTGCACATGTGAATGATATTAATCTTGTTTACTGTGTTAATCTTTTTACAAAATTATAAATTGGTCAAAAATATTTACTTTATTGTTTATTGTTTAATCTGTCTAATGTTTGGATATGCTGTTGTCCTAGAGTAGTATATGTATAACTGCTAACTTTTATTTCCATCTACCCTGTACAATTTAAACTATAAAATTACTGGGTAAAACAACAGGTAAAAATAATTATTTTAGATTTTATCGGCCAATTAATCAGAACTTTTGTTTTATGGCAGTCCTTAGCCAGTACATGTGTAAATTGTATATAATAATCCTATTTGCTCTGTATAATTTAAGTTGTATGATTATAAAAAATACAGAATATTAACTTTTGTCTTTGTTGCCTTTGTTGATTGATTTATCAAATAATTGGTTATGTGTTAGTCGTAAGCTAGTGCCCAGTATAATGTAAAAGGATGAAAGAAATCAGGTAAGAAATTTAAATTTTATCATATTTTTAACTGATATATCTCTAATGTTGGCATGTTATTAACCTAAGAAAATACAGCATTTGTAAATGGTATGAGTTATTCTTATCTAACTAGTATATTTTAAAATATATAATTAGCCAAAAATATGAATTTTCGTTTTTAATGTCTAATTTGTCTAATATTTGGATATGCTGTTAAGTTAAACAAGTGAACTTGTAAATAGTATAAACTAATTCTATATACCATATATCTTTTAAAATATAAAACTATGAAAAAATGCAAACTTTAATCTTTATTAACAGATTTGTCTAATATTTGAGAATGTTGTTAATCTAGGTAAGATCTTATTAAATGATATATATTATTTTTATTTAGCCCGTATATTTTTAAATGTAGAACTATAAAATAGGTCAAAAATACTAACTTTGGTCTTTATTGTCTGATTTGTCTAATATTTGGATATGTTGTTAAGCTAAGTAAGTGAATTTGCAAATAGCATATATTAATTAAATTTACCATGTATATTTTAAATGGTAAAATTATAAAATGGGTGAAACTATTAACTTTGTTATTTATTGCCTGATTTTTCTAATATTTGGTTATGTTGTTACCTTAAGCTAGTTAATTTGTAAATGATATATATTAATTCTATCTACTCTGTATATTTAAAAATATAAAATGGGCTACTTTGATGTTTATTGTCCGATTTGTCTAATATTTGGCTATGTTGTTAGCTTAAGCTAGTATATTTGTAAATGATACATATTATTCCTATTTACTCTGTATATTTTAAAATATTATATTATAAAACATATTAACTTTGTTGTTTATAGTTCTATTGGTTTTATATTTTGGTATGTTGTTAAAAGACGTAAATGCATGTTAAATAGTTTATATTGACTATATTTACTTTGTACATTTCAAATTATTAAATTATAAAATAGTTTCAAAATACTAACTTTAGGCTTTATTGTCTGATTTGTTCAATATTTGGATATGTTGTCAAATTAATAAAATGAAATTGCAAATAGTAATTATTAATTAAATCTACCTTGCATATTTAAAAAAATAAGTTTTAAATTTTGGTAAATATTTAACTTTGTTATTTACTGTCCGATATGTCTATAATTTGTATATGTTGTGGTCTTAATTAAGTGCACGTGTAAATGGTATATATTAATCTTATATACCCTGTATATTTTAAATAATAAAGTTACACTACTGGGTTAAATTATCAACTTTGCTATTTATTGTTTGATTTGTTTATATTTGGGTATTTTGTTAACTTAAGCTAGTATATTTGTAAAAGACATATTAATGTTATCTGCTCTAAATAAAAAATTATAAAGCTGGCTAAAAAAATAACTTTGATGTTTACACTTTGAGCTGCATAATATTTGTGTATGTTGTTAACCTAGAGGTAAGTGCATGTGTAAATGGCATGTATTATTCCTACTTACATTCTATATTTTATAATATAAAATTGTAAAATAGGCTAAAAAAGTTAACTTGTGTACTTAGTTTCTAATTTGTCTATAGATTGGATATTTTGTACTCTTATGTACAAGCATATGTAAGTGGCATAATTCAATTTTATCTGCCCCATATATTTTAACTAATAAAATTACAAAAACTTTGTTTAAAAAATTAATTTTGGAGTTTATTATCCATTTCGTCTATAATTTTAGAATGTTGTTGACCTAAGCTAGTGCACATGTAAATGATATGTATTAATCTTGTTTACTGTGTAAATCTTTTTACAAAGTTATAAATTAACCAAAAATATTTACTTTATTGTTTATTGTTTAATCTATCTAATGTTTGGATATGCTGTTATATGTATAACTGCTAACTTTTATTTCCATCTACCCTGTACAATTTAAATTATAAAATTACGGGCATAGAAACATGGGTCTCTCGTGCCTAGTTTTCCGTTTGTCTGTCTGTATGTGTTTTTTACAAACAAATTCATAATTCCTAAACGGTTTGAGGTACAGCGTTGAGATCTTGCACAAATGGTTATCTTATTAAGATGTATCTTCGTTTAAATTTATACCAAAATATCATCAACCGTTTCAAAATGGCGGCCATTAAAATCTTTTGATTCCATATTTCACAAAAACCACTAATTTAAATAAAGAATTGCAAGATACATAAAAGTAAATCCATTTTATGTAGTTTTCAATGATACCTCATTTGTTAAGATTGGATAGAGATTTACTGAGAAATCAGTTTTTTTCGTAATGCATGACTACTTTTCCCCATATAAACAATATTAAAATACGTTGTGTAAAAAATCAAACTTTAATGGCTTATAGCCACTTAACTATTGCGTTTAGGAAAAAATTACAAGGGATAATAAGTTCTTAAAATTAAGCGTAGAATCCAAATACGTCATAAAATATAGGGTGTTCCATTAGAAAAATCAAAGTTGTCCACCATATTGGAAAATGGCGGCCGTTTACAAAAAATGAAATTCATATTTTTAAATGGCTTAAGAAAGTAGGTGAAGTCCCCCATTTAAAGTTATCTCTAAATCCAATAGTTTCCAATGAGATACCAATGGTGGCACAGTTAAGTTGGACACACCTTAATTTTAACATTGTTTAAATGGAGAAAAGTGGTCAAGCATTAAGAACAAATTTAATTTCTCAGTAAATATTTATCCAATCTCAACAAATAAGGTACCATTGAAAACTACACAAAATGGACTTAATTTTATGTATCTTGCAATTCTTTGTTTAAATTAACGGTTTTCGTGGAATTTGGCATTAAATAATTTAAATGGCCGCCATTTTGAAACGGTTGATGATATTTTGGTATAATTTTAAATGAAGATACATCCTAATAAGATAAACAATTTTGCAAAATCTCAACGCTGTAACTCAAACCGTTTAGGAGTTATGAATTTGTTTGTAAAAAACACATACAGACAGACAGACGGAAAACTAGGCACCAGAGACCCATGTTCCTATGGTGAAATGTGTTTGTCTTGACCTAAGCTACAACGCTATATACGTTTTTCCAGATAGTTACGGGACACCCTGTATATTAATCCTATTATACCCTGTATATTTTAAATAATAAAATAACACTACTGGGTTAAATTATCAACTTTGCTATTTATTGTCTGATTTGTCTATATTTGGGTATTTTGTTAACTTGTTAACTTAAACTAGTATATTTGTAAAGGACATATTAATCTTATCTGTTCTGAATATAAAATTATAAAATTATAAATGTTATCCAGCTAATAAAAGTTGGTAAGTTTGTAAAGGAATGATATGCAATATTTACTAACAATATACACAGACCAGACTGACTATACAAAGACAAATACTTATATTCTTGTTGCCATCATTTACAACTAAACATGTAGGGATTACAGTATAGACCAACATTAATTTTGCAAGACAGGTATACTTATGATTACCACAGATAAATCAAACGTTAAAGGCAATAATTTTCTAAGCCATGCTTAGGTTATAAAGACCAATAATAAACAGGTTTACATACCTTGACGTCACAATTCTATATAATAAATATAATTATATATAATTATAAAGACCATATCCAGACAGTATAGACAAAGGTGCCAATAATAATAATTATTTTACACATTCTGTAAATTCTTTTATATTTTTGTCAGACTAAGTATGCAGGTCTGACAGACAGTTTTACATAAATATTACAAGGTCTACTATATATCAAATTATAATTTCCAGGCCTTAGGCTTCGTAAATTCTTTTAATTGTCTGTCAAATTAAGTGTGTAAGTCCAACGTACATTTGTTTACACAAATGTTAAATAGACAGGGTAAATTGGATTATTATTACTCATGTACTTGCTTAGGTTAACAACATGCCAACATTAAAGGTAGATCAGTTAAAAAAATGATAAAAGTTAAATTTGTTACCTATATTTCTATTTTCATCCTTTTACATTATACTGGGCACTAGCTTACGACTAACACACATCCAATTATTTGATAAATCAATCAACAAAGGCAACAAAGACAAAAGTTAATATTTTGTATGTTATATAATTTTACAACTTAAATTATACAGAGCAAATAGGATTATTATATACAATTTACACAAGTACTAGCCAAGGATTGCCTTAAACAAAAGTTCTGATCAATTGACCAATAAAATCTAAAATAATTATTTTACCTGTTGTTTTACCCCGTAATTTTATAATTTAAATTGTACAGGGTAGATGGAAGTAAAAGTTAGCAGTTATACATATAACAGCATATCCAAACATTAGATAGATTAAACAATAAACAATAAAGTAAATATTTTTGGTTAATTTATAACTTTGTAAAAAGATTTACACAGTAAACAAGATTAATACATATCATTTACATGTGCACTAGCTTAGGTCAACAACATTCTAAAATTATAGACGAAATGGATAATAAACTCCAAAATTAATTTTTTAAACAAAGTTTTTGTAATTTTATTAGTTAAAATATATGGGGCAGATAAAATTGAATTATGCCACTTACATATGCTTGTACATAAGAGTACAAAATATCCAATCTATAGACAAATTAGAAACTAAGTACACAAGTTAACTTTTTTAGCCTATTTTACAATTTTATATTATAAAATATAGAATGTAAGTAGGAATAATACATGCCATTTACACATGCACTTACCTCTAGGTTAACAACATACACAAATATTATGCAGCTCAAAGTGTAAACATCAAAGTTATTTTTTTAGCCAGCTTTATAATTTTTTATTTAGAGCAGATAACATTAATATGTCTTTTACAAATATACTAGCTTAAGTTAACAAAATACCCAAATATAAACAAATCAAACAATAAATAGCAAAGTTGATAATTTAACCCAGTAGTGTAACTTTATTATTTAAAATATACAGGGTATATAAGATTAATATATACCATTTACACGTGCACTTAATTAAGACTACAACATATACAAATTATAGACATATCGGACAGTAAATAACAAAGTTAAATATTTACCAAAATTTAAAACTTATTTTTTTAAATATGCAAGGTAGATTTAATTAATAATTACTATTTGCAATTTCATTTTATTAATTTGACAACATATCCAAATATTGAACAAATCAGACAATAAAGCCTAAAGTTAGTATTTTGAAACTATTTTATAATTTAATAATTTGAAATGTACAAAGTAAATATAGTCAATATAAACTATTTAACATGCATTTACGTCTTTTAACAACATACCAAAATATAAAACCAATAGAACTATAAACAACAAAGTTAATATGTTTTATAATATAATATTTTAAAATATACAGAGTAAATAGGAATAATATGTATCATTTACAAATATACTAGCTTAAGCTAACAACATAGCCAAATATTAGACAAATCGGACAATAAACATCAAAGTAGCCCATTTTATATTTTTAAATATACAGAGTAGATAGAATTAATATATATCATTTACAAATTAACTAGCTTAAGGTAACAACATAACCAAATATTAGAAAAATCAGGCAATAAATAACAAAGTTAATAGTTTCACCCATTTTATAATTTTACCATTTAAAATATACATGGTAAATTTAATTAATATATGCTATTTGCAAATTCACTTACTTAGCTTAACAACATATCCAAATATTAGACAAATCAGACAATAAAGACCAAAGTTAGTATTTTTGACCTATTTTATAGTTCTACATTTAAAAATATACGGGCTAAATAAAAATAATATATATCATTTAATAAGATCTTACCTAGATTAACAACATTCTCAAATATTAGACAAATCTGTTAATAAAGATTAAAGTTTGCATTTTTTCATAGTTTTATATTTTAAAAGATATATGGTATATAGAATTAGTTTATACTATTTACAAGTTCACTTGTTTAACTTAACAGCATATCCAAATATTAGACAAATTAGACATTAAAAACGAAAATTCATATTTTTGGCTAATTATATATTATAAAATATACTAGTTAGATGAGAATAACTCATACCATTTACAAATGCTGTATTTTCTTAGGTTAATAACATGCCAACATTAGAGATATGTCAGTTAAAAATATGATAAAATTTAAATTTCTTACCTGATTTTTTTCATCCTTTTACATTATACTGGGCACTAGCTTACGACTAACACATAACCAATTATTTGATAAATCAATCAACAAAGGCAACAAAGACAAAAGTTAATATTCTGTATTTTTTATAATCATACAACTTAAATTATACAGAGCAAATAGGATTATTATATACAATTTACACACGTACTGGCTAAGGACTGCCATAAAACAAAAGTTCTGATTAATTGGCCAATAAAATCTAAAATAATTATTTTTACCTGTTGTTTTACCCAGTAATTTTATAGTTTAAATTGTACAGGGTAGATGGAAATAAAAGTTAGCAGTTATACATATACTACTCTAGGACAACAGCATATCCAAACATTAGACAGATTAAACAATAAACAATAAAGTAAATATTTTTGACCAATTTATAATTTTGTAAAAAGATTAACACAGTAAACAAGATTAATATCATTCACATGTGCACTAGCTTAGGTCAACAATATTCTAAAATTAAAGACGAAATGGATAATAAACTCCATAGTTAATTTTTTAAACAAAGTTTTTGTAATTTTATTAGTTAAAATATATGGGGCAGATAAAATTTAATTATGCCACTTACATATACTTTTACTTAAGAGTTCATCATATCCGAACTATAGACAAATTAGAAAATAAGTACACAAGTTAACTTTTTTAGCCTATTTTATAATTTTATAATTTAAAATATACAATATAAGTAGAAATAATACATGCCATTTACTCATGCATTTACCTCTAGGTTAACAACATACACAAATATTATACAGCTCAAATTGTAAACATCAAAGTTAATATTTTTAGCCAGTTTTATAATTTTTTATTCAGAGCAGATAAGATTAATATGTCATTTACAAATATACTAGTTTAAGTTAACAAAATACCCAAATATAGACAAATCAAACAATAAATAGCAAAGTTGATAATTTAACCCAGTAGTGTTATTTTACTATTTAAAATATACAGGGTATATAGGATTATATATACCATTTACACTTGCACTTAATTAAGACTACAACATATACAAATTATAGACATATCGGACAGTAAATAACAAAGTTAAATATTTTACCCAAATTAAAAAATTATTACTTTAAAATATGCAAGGTAGATTTAATTAATAATTACTATTTGCAAATTCATTTTCTTAATTTGACAAAATATCCAAATATTGAACAAATCAGACAATAAAGCCTAAAGTTAGTATTTTTAACCTATTTAATAATATAATAATTTAAATTTACAAAGTAAATATAGTTAATATACACTATTTATCATTCACTTACTTAGCTTAACGACATATCCAAATATTAGAGAAATCATACAATAAATACCAAAGTTAGTATTTTTTACCTATTTTATAATTCTACATTTAAAAACATACGGGCTTAATAAAAATAATATATATCATTTATACAAGCACTTGCCTAGATCAACAACTTACCCAAATATTAGACAAATCTGTTAATAAAGATAAAAGTTAGCATTTTTGCATAATTTTATATTTTAAAAGATTAGGGTAGGGATAGAATTAGCTTATACTATTTATAAGTTCACTTGCTTAGCTTAACAACATATCCAAATATTAGACAAATCAGACAATAAAAACCAAAATTCATATTTTTGGCTAATTATATATATTAAAATATACTAGTAGATAAGAATAACACATACCATTTACAAATGCACCTACTTAGGTTAACAAGATACCCAAATATTAGACAAATCAAACTATAAACATCTAAGTTAATATTTTTAGCCCATTTTATAATTTCATATTTTAAAATGTACAGAATAGATGAAATTAATATATATCATTTATAAATATACTAGCTTAAGTTAACAACATAACCAAATATTAGACAAATCGGACAATAAATAACAAAGTTGATAATTTCACCCATTTTAAATCCCTAGGACAGCCACTATTCGCCAACAACTATTTTAACATAAATACGGTAATACTTCCTCTAACAGGTGTACTTCCCCAGATAGGTGGGGAATCCCCAAAATCAGGGGTTTGTCCAAAACTGATCCCCATCAAAATAATATGAAAAAAACCTGCCAAAACTTATACAAAAAACCTCATTCTACCATTACTATATGTAATTTACAAATATACTAGCTTAAGTTGACAAAAATGCCTAAATATTAAGCAAAACCAGACATTTAATAGGAAAGTGAATAACTTAACCCATTTTGTAATTTTATTATTTAAAATATACAAAGTAAATATAAATAATATATGCCATTTACACATGAGCTTGCTTAATACTACAACATACCCAAATTATAAACATATCAGATAGTAAATAGGACATATAGAAATGTTATATGCCACTTACAAATGCATTTGCTCAATACTACAACATATCCAAATTGTATGGAACAATAAAGACCGAAGGTAATTAAAAACATTTCATCTACAATGTACAGGGTAAGTATAATTAATATAGGCTATATTATTTACACACTTGCTTAAGTTAACAACATACCCAAATATTAGACAGATCTGTTAATACATACAAAAGTTAGCATTTTTATATATTTTTATAATTTTATATTTTAAAAGTTTTAATTTAATTAGTATATGCTATTTACAAGTTCACTTGCTTAAGTTAACAACATATCCAAATATTAAAGAAAATTAAACAATAAAGACCAAAGTTGATATTTTTATATATTTTTGTAATTTTATATTTTAAAAGTTATTAGTTATATTTAATTAACATATAGTATTTACACGTTCCCTTGCTTAGTTTAACAACATATCCAAATATTAGACAAATCGAACAATAAAGAACAAAGTTAATTTTTTTAGACTGAGAGCAAGGTCAAAAAGAGCAAATCAAAACAAAATGACATCACAAAATCAATACCTAGATTGCCTTAAAAACTCTCTAAAATACATGAAATATTCCAAAAATTTCCTACTCTTCCCGTTTTTCTGTGGGGTATTCCATACCCCCCCCCGGTGGTGTGTGCCGGTCCCGTTTTTTTTATCAGGGAAAGTTGGCAACACTGCGGAGTAAGGGTATAAATACGGCAAGCCAGAGCGGATCAAACATTAGTATTGTCCGAGGCTCCGTGGAGAGAGCAGCGTTATCAGTAAAGAAGAGGAAAGTTCCAAAATCTTAAATAGTTTAAAATAATATTTCTAAGACTTTTTATTTCTTTCAGGTGCTTCCAAACTTCTTTTAGCTGTGGATTGTGAACTTTAAGACTTTTTCAAGTTAAGATTGTGAATTGTAAGACTTTTTCAAGTTGAGGTTGTGGTATCTTCTTGAAGTGGACTAAAGTGAAATGGGAGCAACTACAAAAACTTGTGCTAAGTGTAGCAGGACTGTTAGTTCAAAAAACTTCTCACGGCACCTAAAAACGTGTCCTGGAGTGAAGGTACGTACTTCTGAGCCACAGGTACCTTGTAAATGCTGTGGAGTACCTGTAACGCTAAGTAATGTCACCCGACACCTTAAAAAATGCAAACGTGCAAGTGATTCCATCCCACCTTTCAAGAAACAGCGTTTAGACGATGAAGTACCCTCTACCAGCTCCAAAAAGCCTGTTTCCGCCTCAGTTATGAGTGCCATCCAATCATCAATACCTTCTACTCCTTTTACCTCAAAAAACATCGTAAAACCTGAACATGAATTAGAAATTGTTGAGGTAGAGAGGGCTTTTAAGAGCAGGATGAAAACTTATGTTAT
The DNA here is from genome assembly GCA_035578135.1 of Flexamia atlantica. Lineage (NCBI taxonomy): Eukaryota > Metazoa > Arthropoda > Insecta > Hemiptera > Cicadellidae > Flexamia > Flexamia atlantica. The sequence goes on along the minus strand of JAQJVK010000005.1, from coordinate 49,601,863 downwards.
TGAAAATAAACCAGGCACAAAAGATCCACTACAGTTTCTTGAACTCGCAAGGCACTTACTCAATGATAAGGTGAAAGAAAACCTACAAATCCAGAACTTAAAAATCAATATTGTTCTTTTAACCGAATTCAAGAAACCGAGTGACAATGCAGATATTATACAAGAAATGAATTTTAAGACAAAAAACATTACCTTTTACCCAACTGATAACATCAATGAAAAGTTGCAAAGTAAAGAGTCCAAGATTCTTAAAGAGATGGAGGAGTTTCAAACTAAAGGGTCGGGCTGGACTTTAAGTAAAATCATAAACCTTGAACTAAGGCTGAACCGGTATGTTCCATTACGTGGATCTTCACACATTGATCTGCCAGGGCCAATTAAAAAAAGGAAAGCTGTAATAAATATAAAAAACAACGATCAGAAATGCTTCTTATGGTCAGTCCTTGCTAATATTCACCCTGTTGATTTTTCAAAAAATCCAGAAAGAGTTCACCACTACCTAGAGTATGAACATGAGTTTGATAATGCTCTACTAGGTATAGAGTTTCCTGTGGCACTAAATAATGTTAAACTATTTGAGAAGCGAACCGGAATATCCATAAATGTGTACAGTTACGACGAAAACTTTGTCATTTACCCTTTGCTCACAACCGAAGAAGAAAAAGAACGACACGTAGATCTACTGTATGACATAGATGAAAATAACTCACACTACAGCCTAATAAATAATTTGAGTAGACTTGTCAAATCGCAGAAAACAAAACACAAATGTGCCATTTATTTATGTAAACGGTGTCTACTAAGCTTTGGATCAGAAGTTTTATTACAAAATCACAAAGAATACTGTAAACAGCATGACCCTGTAAAGATTGTAATGCCCAAGGAAGGTGAAACCATTAAATTTCAGGATTATAACCGAAGTATGAGAGTTCCATTCACAATTTATGCAGATTTCGAATGTATGCTTACCCCGGTACAGAGCAGTGAATGTGACCCTAATCGACCATACACCAGAAAATATCAGAGACACAAGGCAATCAGCTTTTCATACTACATAATACAAGCCAAAAACGATTATGCTAATCCAGTAACATACTTTGGCGAAGATGCGGCACAAGTGTTTGTAAATAGTTTAATTCATGAGTCCAAAAAAATAAGCTACTTGTATTCAAAAGAAGCAGCAAAACCAATGGAATTAACAGAAGAGGACCATGCCATCATTTCATCAGCAACAAAGTGTCATATTTGTGGAAAAGATTTTACAGTTGAAGAACCTCTAGTTAGAGATCATGATCACCTCACAGGACAATTTAGAGGACCTGCCCACAATAGCTGCAATCTTAATTACCGTAAACCACATTTCGTACCTATATTTATCCATAACCTTTCGGGCTATGATACACACCTGTTTATAAAAATGTTTGGACTAAACGATGAAACTATTGAAGTTATCCCGAACAACGAAGAAAGATACATTTCATATACTGTACATGTGGAAGGAGGCGTTGACCTAAGATTTATTGATTCCTTAAAATTTATGTCTAGCAGCTTAGATGTGCTAGTAAAAAATCTATCTCCTTCCCAGTTTAAATATACATCAAAGCACTTCTCTGGTGAACAACTGCAGTTGCTTCTAAAAAAGGGCGTGTACCCTTACGACTTCATGGACTCACTGGAAAAATTTGAACTCTCACACCTTCCTGCAAAAGAAGAATTTTATAACAAATTAAATAACTCCGAAATTCAAGAGGAAGATTATAGACATGCATGCAAAGTATGGAGTGCTTTTAATGTTCCAAATATGAAGGAATACACACTTTTATATAACAAATCAGATGTGCTACTACTAACCGATGTAATGGAAAATTTTAGAGACTTGTGTATGCAGACGTACCAACTCGACCCTGCGTGGTATTATACGACACCTGGACTGGCATGGAGTGCAATGCTCAAGACAACCGAGATTGAGCTAGAGCTTCTAACCGATTACAACATGGTCTTGATGATTGGTAATGGGATACGAGGCGGATTGTCGCAGTGTTCGAACCGTTACGCGGCCGCAAATAATAAATACATGAAGGAAGAATATGACAAACACTTGCCCTCGTCATACTTAACATACCTCGACGCAAACAACCTGTACGGTTGGGCGATGGGAGAACCTATGCCTTACTCTGATTTCCAGTGGGTCGAAGACACCCAAAGTATAGATGTACTCTCGGTTCCTGATGATAGTGACCATGGCTACATTCTGGAAGTCGATCTAGAATATCCACAAACATTACATGACCTCCATTCCGATCTCCCTTTAGCTCCCGAACATAAAGTACCTCCAGGACAAAAGCAAGGAAATAAACTACTCGCAACCTTATTTGACAAGAAGAAATATGTTATTCACTATAGAAATCTGAAACAATACATTTCTCTGGGCTTGAAACTAAAGAAAATCCACAGAATAATACGTTTCGCTCAGAAAAGATGGCTTAAACCGTATATTGATCTCAATACAAATATGAGGACATGGGCCACCAACAATTTTGAAAAAGACTTTTTCAAACTTATGAACAATTCTGTGTTCGGTAAAACCATGGAGAACATCCGCAATCGTGTTGACATCCGACTGGCAACTCGAGAAAATCAAGTCGACAAATGGTTAGCCCAACCAAACTTTAAGAGGAGAACCATTTTCACTGAACAACTGGCAGCAGTGCATATGAGTAAAACCAAATTATTCTTCAATAAGGCTATCTACGTGGGAATGAGTATTTTGGATGTATCGAAAACGCTAATGTATGACTTTCACTACAACGTTATAAAGGCCCGATACAAGGAGAAAGCCAGATTGCAATACACCGATACAGACAGCCTGACATACCATATACAAACTGAAGACTTCTACAGCGACATGAAAGAGATGATAAGTTACTTTGACACCAGTGATTACCCAGTCAACCACCTTTGTTTTGACACCAAAAACAAGAAGAAGATTGGGAAGTTCAAGGATGAATTGAACGGAAAAGTTATGTATGAGCATGTAGGATTACGGTCGAAAATGTATGCCAGCCGTTCCGAAGACGATCATCATATAAAAAAATCAAAGGGTATAAAGAAGTCGGTTATAGAAAAAAATATCACCTTTCAAGACTACAAAGACTGCCTAAAGACACAAATTGACCAATACCGTTCGATAAATATGATAAGAAGCTTTAAGCACGACTTGTACAGCGTAGAACTTAACAAAATCGCCTTGTCAGCTCACGATGACAAACGATACGTCCTAAGTGATGGTATACAATCACTACCGTGGGGACACTACAAAATACCCGAAGATGAAATTGTGAACTAGACATCGTCCTTCAGAAAAGGGTATATATTTATACTTATTTCAAGTTTATATTAAAATGTATAAATGTATATTATGTATATTATTAGTGTATAAATGTATGTGTAGTTAAATTTATTTTGTAAAGTGGACTAGACACATGTTTTTGTGTCTAGGCTAGGCCTACTGGGGAAACCACTATAAAAAAAACGCATCATGCTCCTACCTCATGGGTGATGTGGAATGTTGAGCAAACAATAAAGTTTGTTTAACTATACCTGTGTTTACTTACTAAATAAAATACCCTTCACTCATTTTAGTCATCATTTAAGATTAGTGTTAAACAAACTATCACAAAGACTGTCGCTTTTAATTTTTAAGCCATTAACCAAAGTTTATCATAAAGCAATATTTGTATTAATATTTATTCTGTGTGTCTCGGAAATGAGAATATAGGAAATCATAAATATGTACGCTGGTCCATGTATTATAAAGAGAGATGAGCGTAGATATATATATGTCTGTGACAATGAGTATTAAATAAAGGAAACACAAGTTTCCAATTAAAACCTTAAACCGACTGCTTTTGGCATCCGTTTTTAAAATTAAATCACCTTTAATATTAACATAAACGGATTTCGGCAACATGTGTATTTTATAAAAGCCAATCACACATTCTTTATGTTTATAAAATAAACAACTAAATTCATTAAAAAAGTTACGAGTATTATGGAAATAGCTTGTAATAATTTTGATTCTAACTTAAGATTAATACATTTCGAAAATCAATGAAATCGTACAATACCAAGAGAAGGCTCCGACCTATAAATGGTGAAAGAGGAAGAGCTAGCTAGTTTAAGTAGGTTATAGGACATATAAAAAAATTTACAACACCTACTGGTTATGTGATTCCATTACAATTGTGGCGGCTTTGTGGCAGCTGTAGGTTAACTTAGAAATTTATTCGTAACATGTTATCTCATTGCCCGAAGAGGTCTTCATAAGACTAAAATGAATTGAAAGTGGCTTGTGATGTTTGAAATAAATGATTTTGATTAATCGTACACATTTTCTGTGAAATAAATATATTTTATGTGATAATTTAAAATTACTTTGAAATCTCTGATTTGATAATAACGTCTTAGACGGAATTGAAATAAAATTTAGAGTTGGATCTTTAATAAGGAAGGTTAGAGGCGGGGGAAGGTAGTAGTGAGGGAGGGGTAAGGGTGGACGAGAGGAGAAGGTGACAAAATCAATAAATTTGTTAATATGACAACTTTTGTTAGGTAGATGATGCGTTTTACAATAATATATTAAATCAACTTGATTAAAGAAATGCAAAAATGTGGTCACTCAAAAAGAAAACTCCCGAGAGGGAAGGGTAGGGATGTTGAGGGGCAGGTAGAAGGGGTTAGGGGAGGGGTCCGGAGAGGAGGAAGAGGGAAGGGATTTGGGAATAGAAGGGGGGGGATAAGCAATAGGATATAGGTGTGATTAGTGGAAGAGAGAGAGAGAGGAGGGACAGGGGATGTGATGTGGCATCATAAGTGAAGTCAAGGGGGTGGGCGTAATGACCTAATAAAGAGTGGATAGGTTATGTGATGACGTGCGTACATATCCCTTTACCCCATTCCTAACCTTTCCTTTCAATACCCACTCCTCACCTCTCCCCTACTATAAAACGCTTCCCCTCCCTCTTCCCTACTCCTCTCACACACAACCCAAGCCCTTCCCACCACCCCTCTCCTACTCACCTCCTGCCCTACCCCTCCCCTACCCTTCCCCTCCCCTACCTCTCCTCTCCCCTCTCGTCCGAAGAGGACCTCTTGGGATGACGGTGAAACCCCGTTTCCCATCTACTTAGGTAGCCGGATCGATCCCGAGAAAAGTTGGTAGCTTTTTGAAGGGTTGTTTCTGGAGCCAGCTGCCATTGGTTGTTGGGCTATTAATTAACAATCCTGTCTAAGGAACATGCCAACCTTAGTCAGTAACAAGGCTACAAGATCGCGCCACTATCATCACGATCATCACACTCATAATTCAGGGTAACGTCCTCCATGAGGTACCTGTCTTATTAAAGTGATTAAGTGATTAATTGATCAGGAATTTCTTTTAGTTAGGCAGTTTGAAGTGAATATATTTGTTTGGTATTGGTGGAATGAAATTTATTGGTTTACTTTATTACGTTTTTACACCCACTTTTAAAAATTACTTTATGTGACTGATTCTCTACAACAGATTTAAATTTTATTTGAATATTATATTTCAATATTAATAATCCACCAATATATGAAGCTTTCATAAAGTAAATGTTGTAAACTAAAAAATAACCAAAAAATGAAAATAAATATCAAAGTGACAGAAGGTAGACTTTAAGGTTTTTCTCAAGACAGCTGTTAATTAAAATAAAAATAATTTATATAAACCATATGTTAGGTAAAATATACTTCCATTTAAAATACATGGGAACTTTAAAGTCCAGTGGGGCAAAGCACATTGAACTTAGGATTACAGAAAATTCCCTTTAATTTGACATCTCAATCATCAAAATCGGTTCATAAATAAAGGAGTTTTGCTGTACACAAGAAATTCCTTAGCGAATTAGTATAGTAGAAGATAGATGACTGTGGCTTGTAGGGGCAAAAGCCCCTAAAAATAAAATACAAATAAATGCTGGATATTTAATGTTTTCTTCACACTCACAACCCGGTAACACGTTCACTGGCGGAATTAAACGTTTATAGTGTAATGTTAACGATATTTCGACATTCGCTAGTACTTATCAGAATTTTAAGAAAGGGCGTTACTTCTGTATAGTAAAGGGCTGAATTTGTTGGAACAGTAGCGCTTCCGTCGTTCTCAAAACAAACTCTGTTCACTTTGTTTACAATTAAACTTATGGACATGGTTTGAAGAAATTCTTAAGGTTAACCACAAACTGCAGCACTATATTTCCCAAAGAAATATAGTCACCTAAATCATAAACACGGAAAATTCAAAAGCAAAAAACCGTTATATGTTATAGTATTTTCAACCTATTTTGTTGGATTTTAAATAAACCATATATCAACATCTAGCATGTGGTTTTAAATCAAGTATAAGCAACACATATTTTAATGTAAACAAAGCAAACATATTTTGATTACAATGATTTTTAGATGGCAAATATTTAACGTTTTATCTCATTTTCTGATAAACGTAAGAAATTTCAGTATTTTTCCCGGTCCCTGCCATCAAGACCTTCTATTTGAGCCCTCTCCCAGTATCCTGCGACTTGCCAAACGCCCATAATTTCGGCGCAAAAATTTCACTTCATTAATTCTTAATCATTCTGTACAAGTTCCTTTAAATAATAAATTAACACAATGAGATCTAACTTTTATTTTTAGTAAGTAAAATCAACAACAACAAAAACACATATAATAATATAAATTTAAAATGACAATAGATGTTGCCAACCATAACATCTCCCTCTTCAAAGGTTCATTTTCAGGGGAGGTTTTACAATCCGCCCTGATCTTGTGGTGTTAGTTGAAGACTTTCTAGAAGTGTCTGGAGGCATAGTTGAAAAGCTCGTTATGCAGGAGCCGTTGGTTGTTTCTTGATCGGTTCGAGGTATCATGATACTTGCTGTTGATTGATAGTTGCTTTCTTTTTGAAAGTTTGGTAAAGGTAGTAGATGGAATCGGTTTCTGCGGACTACAGTTCCTTTGTCTGTCACCACATTATATGATCGTGGTGAGTCTAGTTTTTTAACCACTTCCCCTTCTCGCTTCAGATCAGATATCCAGACTTTGGTTCCTGGATTTATATCAGGTAATAGTCTAGCACCATGTCGTTCATCGTAATTTCGTTTATAGTTTTGCCTATAACGATTCTCTTTCTCTTGGAGATGTGTGAGGTCTGGGGTTTCCTCCAGATGACATGGTAAAGTAGGCAAGACATCTCGTAGTCTACGTCCATACGTCCAACTGTGCTGGGCTGTAACCATTAGCAAGTGGAGAGTTTCTGTAAGATAATAAAGCTAAATAGGGATCTCCTTTGTTCTTATTTAATACAGCTTTGGCAATTTTGACAGCTGCTTCAGCTGAACCATTGCTTTGGTGAAACTGTGGACTGCTCGTTTTACATAAGAAGTTATACTCTTTGGCAAATTTTCTGAATTCAGAACTAGTGGTGCCGAAATGTGTTCCACAATCTGAGTACAAAACTTCTGGGATGCCATGACGAGAGAACGTTGACTTGCATTTCTCAATTATTTCAGAAGCAGTGAGTGATTGTAGAGTTGCAATCTCAAAATATCTTGAGAACTGATCCGTTATGACAATGAACCATTTTCCATCGAGTTTGAACAAGTCCATTGCTGCCTTTTCCCACGGGCGAGTAGGAAACTCTGAAGAAATAAGTGGCTCATTTCGATTTTTTCTGTGTTTGATGCAGGTGGGGCATGAAGCTACCATCATATTTATATCTGATGCCATTCCTGGCCACCATAAACTGTATCTAGCCTTTTCTCGGGATTTGGTGTCTCCTAGATGACCAACATGTATTCTATGAAGCATTTCTTCACGAAGAGCTGATGGTACCATTATTCTTGAATTGCGTAGAAGCAAGTTGTCCACCAGTGATATTTCATCTTTAACCGAGAAGTAAGGGGCTATTTCAGATGGAAGTTGTGATTTTTCCGGCCAATCGGTATGGCAGTATGCTGCAATTTTTCTGAAGATGGGATCTGTTTGCTGAGCTTCCCGTAATCTGTTTATGTTATCATCAGTTGTAGGTATGTTTTCAACCACATTCTGAACGAAGGCTTCATTTTCTTCTTCCATGTCGTACGTTTCCTTGTTTGGAATAGGACATCTAGAAAGGCAGTCTGCTGGAGCAAGATGTTTTCCAGGCGTATATATCATGGAATATGAGTACCTCATCATGCGAAGTCTCATTCGCTGTAAGCGAGGTGAAATGTCATCCAAATTCTTTGATGAGAAAATTTTCAAAAGCGGCTTGTGGTCTGTTTCAATGACAATGTCTCGACCAATTATATCATCTCTAAGTTTGTCACAAGCCCAAGTAATAGCTAAGGCTTCACGTTCAATATTTGAATAAGCCTTCTCAGCTTCCGTAAGCGATCTTGAAATGTAGGAAACAGGTTTGAATTTACCATCACCATGCTGCTGAAGAAGCAATCCACCGAGACCGTAATCTGCTGATACAAGAGTTGGTAAGCGAGGGTCGTAAAATGCTAGTTGGGGTGCTGAGGTCAGAAGTTTCTGTATACTCTCAAACGCATGTTGATGCTGTTCTCCCCAAAACCATTCATTTTTCTCTTTGAGTAGGTCATGAATTGGTTTTAGTATTTCAGATCGATTCGGTATGTATTTCCCACAAAAATGTATCATTCCTAAAAAACGCTGTACTTCTTTTACATTAGATGGAGGCTTCATCTGAAGAATGGCTTCAACTCTTTCCTGGCTGATTTGAACCCCTCGGGACGAAAGGTGATGCCCCAGGAATTGGACTTCTGACTGGGAAAATACACATTTATTTTTGTTAAATGTAATTCCAGCATTTCTGAGTTTCTGTTAAACTTCATTTAAGATTGTGTCATGTTCCTCTTGACTGGAACCCCATATATAAGTATGTCATCAATGTGAGCTAAACAGTTTCGTTGAGATCCTAATGTTTCTTGAATTCGTTTCTGAAAGTACTCCGGAGCACTCGTGATACCAAATGGAAGAACTTTGAATTTGTATCGACCCCATGGAGTTAAAAAAGTAGTGAGATCTTGAGATTCCTCTGCAAGAGCAATTTGTCAGAATCCATGGTTGGCGTCCAGTTTGGAAAAAACCTTGGCATCTTTTATTCTTGCCATTGTGTAATCAATACCCCAAATGGGATGAGTTTGTCGAAATACGTTTTTATTAAGCATAGTAAGGTCCACACATATTCGTACTTGAGTGCTATCTTTCTTAGGCACCACGACCATAGGTGCGCACCATGAAGTAGCGTGATCAACAGGTGTTATAACGTCCATATTAACCATATTTTCAATCTCCTTTTTAGTTTTATCCCAAAGAGGCACTGGAATTCGACGAGACACTGATATTGTATAAGGTTTTGCTTCATTTTTAAGTTCAATTTTGTAGCTTCCCTTCATTTTTCCTAGACCACTGAAGAGGTCGGGAAATTTTTTTATCCAAATGTTAGCAGTGAAATTTGTTTTCGATACCTCACGGATAACCGGTATTATATGTAGTTTCTCTATTGCTGGTTTGCCAAGCAGGGGCGTTGTGCATTTGTCAGCCACGTACATTTTTTCTATACATGATTGTCCTTTGTAAGAGAGTTTTGCAGACTGTCCCAATAACAGAAAGAGGAGATCCACCGGCCCCACTTAAAGTTCTCTGAGTGGGCTGAATCGCAATTTTTCTGCTTAGCTTTATGTTGGACGGCAACACTGTATCATGATACCTCGAACCGATCAAGAAACAACCAACGGCTCCTGCATAACGAGCTTTTCAACTATGCCTCCAGACACTTCTAGAAAGTCTTCAACTAACACCACAAGATCAGGGCGGATTGTAAACCTCCCCTGAAAATGAACCTTTGAAGAGGGAGATGTTATGGTTGGCAACACTGTCACGTCAGCTCCTGTGTCGATTTTGAACTTTACATCGTCGTCGTTAAGTCTTATGTTAATGGACCAGGGATCATTCACCGTTTCTCTAGCATCTACACACCCAATAAGTTTTTTATCAGAGCTGTTTTCGTTCTCATATAGCGAAAAGTCACCTGAATCATCCAAATCCACTTCTCGAACATTGTTTTGTAAGCAACAATGTGAAAAATGGCCATTTCGCTTGCATCTGGAACGTTTGTAATTTTTTGCTGGACACACCCCTCTTCGATGAGAAGGGGTCGAACCACACCAAATACATGAGTCAGGATATTTCTTTACATTTGAGTTTGAGTACCTTACAGGCCTTTGATCCTTATTTACTCCTTTGAATGAATGCATTGAATTATCATACTTCGTATTCCAAAAACTGGATGGTTCACGGTTATTTTTATTTGCAGCTTCGATTGACGTGGGAGATGTGGGGGTCAACTCTTCTTTTTGTCGCTTTAATTCTTCTGATTTACGAAGTGCAGTTATTGCAGTTTCCAATGTTACTTTACTGTCCAGTTGCAATTTATCACTCAAACCTTGATCACACATTCCAATAACAATGACCATTAGTAACATTTCATCTTCTAGTGGTCCCAAATCACACGGCCGAGCAAGAGTATATAAATCTGTAACAAAATCCTCTGCAGTTTCTGTTAGTCCTTGTTTTCTCCGCAGAAATCTAAAATCTAGCTCTCTCATAAATAATATTCTTCTTCGGGTTGAAATGCCCATCAAATTTTTCCATGACAGTTTTATACTTTGTCTCTTCATTTGTCAGTTTGAAAGATGAAAATATTTCTTCTGATTTTGGACCCATTGCATATATGAGTGTACTCACTTGTACTTCAGAGGATTGATCCAAATCGCTGATAGTTCTAAATCTTTCGAAACGTCGTTTCCAAGACTACCACTCCGCCGGCTGTAAGGAAAAAGGTTCAGGCATTCTTATTTGTGTATGAGCCATGATAAAATGTTTTGTTATGGTAGCTACCAAAAAAGTTTCCTTTTTTTAGTGATAATTGAAATTACCAAAGTATTTGTTCACCCCAAACTATGCAAATAAAACTACTGCGCCATGTACAAGTTCCTTTAAATAATAAATTAACACAATGAGATCTAACTTTTATTTTTAGTAAGTAAAATCAACAACAAAAACACATATGATAATATAAATTTAAAATGACAATAGATGTTGCCAACCATAACACATTCTTAATAAGACAGGTACCTCATGGAGGACGTTACCCTGAATATCGTATAACGTTAACCAAACAAACGCACTTAACTCTTCATAATTTAAATTATAAATATATACACTCAACCCCGTAATTATAAACTCAGAAAATTTTAAAGTTTAAATATGTTTTGTTATAGTACATTGAACATAGCTAGCTGCCTTTTGAAAAAAACCATATTTCAACATCTAGCAAATGGCTTTGACACAACAACAGCACCACATGATTTAATGTAAACAAAGCAGACGTTTTTAGATTCCAATGCTTTTTAAATGGCAGATATTTTACGTTATTTCTCGTTTTCTGGTGAATTTCAAGCAATTTCATTATTTTTCCCGCCATCACGGAATAAAGACCTTTAATATGAGCCCTCTCCCATCTTTCTACGACTTGTCAGACGCCCAAAATTTTGACGCAAAGAATCGCCTTACGAAATTAAATATGACTAGAGGCTTGAAGGGGCTATTAGCCTTTAAGCATAATCCTTCTTTACTATAGTTCCAAATACCTTGTTAGAAAATAGGCTTTTGGATCCACAAAATTATGATTACATCTAGCATTTGGTTTTAAGTAAACAAAGCAGACCTTTATACATACCAATAGTTTTTAAATGACAGCTATTTTACGTTATTTCTCATTTTATAGTAAGCTTAAAGCAATTTCAGTATTTTGCCCGAGTCCCTGGGATGTAGACCTTTAATTTCAGCCCCCTCCCATCATCCTGCGACCTTCCAAACGCCCATAATTTCGGCGCAAAAATTTCCCTTACGTAATTATATATAAGTATAGATAATGTGTTATTAAATCTGCATCGTTGTAATATAAACTAAACAAACATACTTATCTTTGTATAATTTTAAATTATGAAAAAACTCAAACCCTTAATTATCATAAAATCTTAAATTTAAAATATTTTTTGTTATAGTACATTGAACGTGCATAGTGAGCTGTATTTTGAAAATAATCCCACATGTCAACATCTACCATTTGGCTTTGAATCAAGCATTAGCACCACATGTTAAATGTAAACAAAGCAGACGTTTTTCAATCCCAATGCTTTTAAATGGAAGGAACTTTTCGTTATTTCTCATTTTCTGGTATATTTGGACATTATCTGATATTTTTCCCGACCCCCTGGGACCGAAACCTTTCATTTGAGCCATCTCCCATCATCCTGCGAGCTGTCAAACTCTCACAATTTTGATTGAAAAAAATCGCTTACAGAATTAATAATATAGATCGTTAGATAATTGGTTGAAGAGGAACACTCACAAACAATATATTTTATTTAGGAAAAAGATCAAAATTCATAAGTCAGTTGACAAAGTACGCAACAGACCAGTGGGCCAGTGTTGGCTGTACCCAATATTTTAAAAAGATTCCGTTAATACTACGAAACCATCTTTATGGATAATCCAATGTAAACCATTTTCAATGAATATAAAGTTTAAAACTATATGACCATGCATACATGGAAAACACATGTAAAACCTAAAAACCTTAGTCTAAGATAAAACTAATAACATACTAACAAAACTATCTTCTATACAGGGTGTTTCAGAACTCCCTACCAATATTGTAGGGCATTGATCCTGGGTAAGAATCATATCTAATTATCATATTTAAATTGTCCGGAAGTCCTTAATTACTCGTACAGCCGCCATTTTGTTTTTTCACTTATTAATTTATTTCTAAATACCCCGGTTGCAGCAGACCTGCATACTCAGCGAATTTCAAATTCAAAACAACATATTTCAATCCAACATAGCGAGATTTGACATGTTTTTGTAAGCTTCATAAGAATAACATGAGGATTGAGTATGCAGGTGTGCTGCTACAGGTATACTAAAACTGGGTGGTTTTAATTCAATATTTAGTAGTTCTGAACTAGAAGAAGCTATTTACCAAGTTTTATTGAGATATGTTGAGAAATAAGCGAGATATAGAATTTTACTTATTTCCCATAAGGTTAACATTGGGACAACGTACTGTGTTTACTACTTTCAATATCTCGGTAACCAATGGACATAGAGCAGTGTTTCAAAATACTAAATTGTTTCTTTTTTTGAGCTGAAGTCAATGGTGCCCACAAAAATTCGAAAAATTTTATTTTTCTATGTAAAAACTAAAAAAACCCATTATTGGGGGGGTTTATCCCCCTTTACCCCCCCCCCCTTCCGGTGGTCCGATCGGGCTGGTTCACGAACTCGTCCAATTGATCACCACTTTGCATGTCTGTACCAAATTTCATAAAGATCGGACCATTTTTGCGGCCGCTATCGTGCTAACAGACATATATATATATATATATATATATATATATATATATTATTTTAATGTTCACTTCTAGGGCTACTATTGTAATTAAAGAGAGGAAGAAATTCCTTAAGTACCCTCTTTAGCGAATTTCCCCTATAGGGAAGAAGCTGTTACCGTTACCGTAGTACTCATGGTAAGACTTAAGCCCGCGACCATGATAACTTTTCGTTTTGGGGCCCCCAAGAGCAAAAAACACTATTCGTTCATTTTCATACATATATATATCTATATATATACATATATATATATATATATATATATATATATATATATATATATATATGTGTGTGTGTCTTTAAGCACGATAGCGGCCGTAAAAATGCTCCGGTCGGAATGAAATTTGGCTCAGACCTGTAAAGTAGTAATTATTCGTACGAGTTCGTAAACCAGCCCGATCGGACTACCGGAAGGGGGGTAAAGGGGGGTAAACCCCCCTAAAAATGGGTTTTTGAGTTTTTTGCATAGATAAACAAAATTTATCGAATTTTTGAAGGCACCATTGAATTCAGCTCAAAAAAACTAACAATTTAGTATTTTGAATCACTGCTCTATGTCCATTGGTTACCGAGATATTGAAAGTGGTAAACAAAGTACGTTGTCCCAATGTTAACCTTATGGGGAATAAGTAAAATTCTATATCTCGCTTATTTCTCAACATATCTTGATAAAACTTGGTAAATGGCTTCTTCTAGTTCAGATCTACTAAATAATGAATTAAAACCACCCAGTTTTAATATACCCATAGCAGCAAACCTGCATACTCTTTCCCCATGTTATTCTTATGGAGCTTTCAAAAACATGTCAAATCTCATTATGTTGGATTGAAATGTGTTTTTGCATTTGATATTCACTGAGTATGCAGGTCTGCTGCAACGGGGGTATTTTAACATTTTACTATACACAACGCGTTTCGGAAATTATTCCATTTTCAAGTGTGTAAAATGTAACCTTAAATCCCACTCATAATTTTAAGGTTACATTTTACACACTTGAAAATGGAATAATTTCCGAAACGCGTTGTGTACAGTAAAATGTTAAATACCCCCGTTTCAGCAGTCCTGCATACTCAGCGAATTTCAAGTGCATAAATAAATAATTTAAATGAAGTCTCGCATCAAGTAAAATCAATATTCATTCAAAAGAAAGCGTGCAAAAATACTCTCCTAGTGGCTTTTAAGATCAACAGGCTATAAAAAATAATAGCCTATACTTGGCACGAAAATGCAATGTTCAAAACTTCAAAACAGCTGGCTTCTCCAATTTAATCGTATGGGGAAATTACCAGCTGTTTAAGTTTGAGTAAAAAATTTCATAAACATCATCAGTAAAAATCTGTATTCGCTATAGTACATTTATTTGACATATTTAGTTATCTGGCCTTTAAGTAAGCCATATGTCTGTATCCACCATGTGGCTTTGAATCAAACATCAGCTCACATGTTTTAATGTAAACAAAGCAGACGTTTTAGATCCCAATGCTACTTCCCAATGCTACTTAAATGGCAGTTATTTTATGTTATTTTTTGTTATCTAGCTAACTTTAAGAAATTGCAGTACTTTTCCTGAGTCCCTGACATTAAAACATTTAATTTGAGCCCTGTTCCCTCATCCTTTGATTTGCCAAATGCCCACAATTGGTATTCAAAAATAAATTATTCTTCATAAGATTAGTATGGAAAAATGCAGGTTTGCTGCCACAGAAATTTGAAAATGAGGTATTATAGGCTACAATCCAATATATCTAAACTATATAAAGCCACATAACATGTTTTATCAAGATATGCTGAGGAATAAGAAAGCTATCCAATTGCATTTACCTCTCATAAGGTTAACATTGGGAAAGAGAGTACACAGGTTTGCTGCCTCAGGAATTTGATGATTTGGATATTTTAAGCCATAATCAAGTAGATATTAACTGTATGAATCCTCATGCCATTTCTTATCAGTATATTTTGAGAAATGAGCGAACTACACAACTTATTTTATTACCCATAAGGTTAGCATGTAGAATGAGTATGCAGGTTTGCTGCAACAGGTATGTTAAAACTGGTTAGTTTTAATTCATTATTTAGTATATCTTAACTAGAAGAAGCCATATACCAAGTTTTGTCAAGAAATGTTAAAAAATAAGTAAGATATAGAATTTTTTTATTTCCCATAAGGATAACATGGGGAATGATTATGCAGGTTTGCTGCCACAAAAATTGAAATTTCGGGGATTTTTGACTAAAATACATTATATCTCATCTAGATGAAGCCACAAACCAAGTTTAATTAAGATATGTTGAGAAATGAGCGAGATATAGAATTTTACTTATTCCCCATAAGGTTAACATTGGGACAACGTACTGTGTTTACCACTTTCAATATCTCGGTAACCAATGGACATAGAGCAATGATTCAAAGTACTAAATTGTTTGTTTTTTTTGAGGCGAATCCAATGGTGCCAACAAAAATTTGATTAATTTGATTTTTCTATGTAAAAACCCAAAAAAACCCATTTTTGGGGGGGTTTATCCCCCTTTACCCCCCCTTCCGATGGTCCGATCGGGCTGGTTTACGAACTTGTCCAATCGTTTACCACTTTACATGTCTGTACCAAATTTCATTAAGATCGGACCATATTTACGGCCGCTATCGTGCTCACAGACACACACACACACATATATATATATATATATATATATATATATATATATATATATATATAGATAGATCGATATATATATATATATATATGAATATATAAATTCGAACGAATGGTGTTTTTTGCTTCTGGTGGCCCCAAAACGAAAAGTTATCATGGTCTCGGGCTTAGGTCTTACCATGAGACCTACGGTAATAGCTTCTTCCCTATAGGGGAAATTCGCTAAAAAAGGGTTCTTAAGGAATTTCTTTCTCTCTTTAAATATATATATATATAAACGAACGAATAGTGTTTTTTGCTTCTGGGGGCCCCAAAGCAAAAAGTTATAGTGGTCCCGAGCTTAGGTCTTACCACGAGACCTATGGTAATAGCTTTTTCCCTATAGGGGAAATTCGCTAAAAACTGTTAAACATACGATATTTAAACTTTGCACCATCATTTATGACAACTAGACAAAACTACAAACAATTTTGAAAAATTTTCAAATTCATAAAACAAAATGGCGGTCGTTTAAAATGTTGTTTCTTAAATAACTAAAAAAAACCGTTGATTTTACAAAAGTTTTACAAGAATAACCTTTTTTAGTTAATTCAATGACAAATCGATTGACTCCTTATTTTTTAAGATTGGACGAATATTAACTCGTGGAGTTGTATAGCTCATAACTCGCCTTACGGCTCGCTGGGGGCTCCGCCCCCAGACCCCTTTGGGATTCTCTCGGGAGAGGGGGGGGGTTTGCATATTGAGGTCAACGTACAGATTTTTATCAAACTGTTTACAAACCCTAAAAACAAGGTATCTTTGGTGGTGTTCAAGGAGATAGTTGGTGGTCGGGGTGTTGTTGGTTGAGTGGTGAGAAATAATTATATAGAAATAAGGTTAAACCACGGGGTGGGTGTTGAAAATTCACAGGACAAATGTAATTAAATTGTTTACAATGCCGCTGTACAAGACATCTGTGGCAGTGTTCAAGAGGATAGTTGGTGGTGGGGTTGAGGGGGTTGTTGATTGGTGGGGGGGGGGGTTTAATTTTGTTGTTGTGGCCAGGTGAGTAAAACGACAAAAAATGGATCTCTAAACGATAAAAAATATATATGAAAAACACGAGTCAAGTACAATGAAAGTTTAACTTAGGACTTCTGAGGGGGTGGAATGGGGTAAAATTGACGAATGATTATGCTTAAGGGTCAGGGTTTTTGATATTGATAAGACACAATACATAATTAATTTCACTGTTTAGGTTCAGATTCCCAATTCATGGTATCTTTGGTGGTGTACAGCATTAGGTAGTTGGTGGCGGGCGTGATTTTGGTTATTGGGAGGTTAATGATTTGATAGTAAAGAGGGGATAAGTGGGGTCATGGGTTAGGCAAAAATATTTGTCCGGAAGTAACAATGCCTAAGTTTTGAAAATGCTTAATTCGCTCCATTTTTTGATTGTATTTAAGGGTTGAAAGGGGTTAGATATGGAAAATGACTGGGTAAACGTGGTCGGTAACACTGACTTATCTCTTGACAAAAGTTGGGTCTCTCAGTTAAAAATAAATTTCAGAGAACTTATAAGGTAAGTGGTAGTGGAGGTGGTTTTGATTGTGGGGAGGTTATTACTTAAGTGATAAAGAAGATTGGTGATGCCAGGGGGCCAGGCAAAAGTGTTTGCGTTTAAATAACATTGCCTAACATTATATCAATACAACATAATTTGATTTATTCATTAGTTTGATTTATGGGTTGAAAGAGGTTATAAATGGCAAATGACTTTGGATAAACGAAGAGGGTAACACTGCTCAATCGCTATTAAAAAATGGGGTCTCTCAGAGAATAAACCAATTAGAAAATAAAAACACGAATAACATTGAACATTTATTGCAAGTTCAAATTTAGACGACTTTTTTAGGGTCGGAACAGGGGGATATTGACGAAAGACCTCAGATATACCTTAAGGGTCAAAGTCCATTGGGGGAGGTTGGATATTCAAAAGTCACAAGAGAAAGTTGATTAAACTTTTATAAATTCTCGGCAGAAGATATTTTGTTATTGAGGGGGAGGGGTATTTAATGGTGGGGGTTTTAGGTTGAAGGGGTAATTATTTGAGTGGGAGAGGGTTGTGAGGCCAAGGAGTGAGGCAAAAGTATTTGCTTGAAACTTACAATGCCAAACATTTGAAAAATGCTTAATTTGCTTCATTTATTGGCTGTATTTAAGGGTTGAACGGGGATAGAATTAGAAAATGACTTAGAATAACCGTGGGTGTTGACATTGACTTGTCCCTTGACAAAAATTGGGTCCATCAGATAAAGAATAAACTAACTAAACTAAAAAACACAAAGAGAATTAAAAATTGAATGACAGTTCAACTTTAGCGAACTTTTTTAAGGTGTTGGAACATAGTAAAATTGAAAAATTACCATATATCACCCTGAATGGTCAAACTGACTATCTCTATGTCAAAAATTAGGTATATTGGTGAAAAAATAACTACAAAATAAAGAATATTGGTATATTGGTATACTGGGAAAGTCAATATTGGTATATTGGTATACTGGGAAATTAGGTATATTGGTGAAAAAAAGAACTACAAAATAAAGAAAAAACGAAAAAGAAAGTGAAAACTAACAAGAAAATTAAATTAGAGGCCATTTTCGGGGTTAAGGAACTAAGATAGGGCAAAATATCACAGGACCAAAGTTGTTAATCGTTTGGAATCCGTGGCACTTGGTGCAGTCCATTTTTTGATAGGAACATCCGTTCGGCCTTTAGAGCTCAAAGTAACAGTTTGGAGGTTTAATAAATTTTTTGAGGGGGCTGAAACTGAAAATTGCGCTTTTGCATAATTTTACCCCCGGTGTTAAGCAATGAGGAAAGTGCATGAAAAATTTCAGGTTCATATGTCAACTGGAAGTCATTATATACTGTTTGCAAATTTTGTGAATATGAAGGCGACACGGAATGAAAAACCTCGAGAAAATCTCTGGTATTTGGCAAATTTTGAAGATTTTTTAACTCTATAGGCATTTAACTACGAAGAAACAGTTATATTATTGGTGGATTGTAACATATAGGCTATAGATGATGTGTGCCAAATTTTAGCGCTTTATGTATATTATCAAGTCAATTGGTCCTGTCAAACCTAACGAAGACCTTCGAAAATTGAAGGTTCTAGGGCTATCTAAGGGTGAAGGAGACCAGATACGGTAAAAAGTCATAGGACCAAAGTTGTAGATCGTGTAAATTCCGTAGCACATGGTGACGTCCGATTTTAGATAGGACCATCCGTTCAGCCACTAAAGTTCAAAATAACAGTTTTAGAAAAGCTTTTTCACCGATTTATTAATACATTTTTGAAGGGGTTGAAATTTAAAATTTGTAGTTTTGATACTTTTACACTCAGTTTTAAGCAGTGAGGAAAGTGCATGCTAAATGTCATGTTTCTAGCGCAGCCGGAAGTCATATATATTGTTTACAAATTTTCAGAAGTCTATGTAAAATAAGAACGTGACACGGAATAAAATGCCTTGAGAAAATCACTGGCATTTGGCAAATTTCGAAGTTTTTTTAACTTTATATGCATTTAATTATTACGAAATAGTTATATTACTGGTGATTTGTAACATATATGTTATAGAGATGATGTGTGCCAATTTTCAGCGCTCTACGTATAATATTAAGTGAATTGGATCTGGAAAACCAAGGGAAGATCTTCGAACATTTAAATTTCTAGAGCTATCTAAGGGTGAAGGAGACCAGATACGGCAAAAAGTCACTGAACCAAAGTTCTAGATCGTGAAAAATCCGTTGCACATGGTGCAGTCCATTTCTCGATAGGACCATCCGTTCGACCACTAGAGCTCAAAATAACGTTTCTTAAAAAAAAGATTTTTAGCAATTTTTAAATATTTTTTGAGGGCGTTAAAATTAAAAATTAAGAATTTAGATGATTTTTCCTAGATGTTTAAGCGATGAGGAAATAGCGTGCCAAATTTCAGGTTCCTAGCTCTACTGGAAGTAGTTTAGAACTCGTATCCCTTAATCAGTGAGTGACACATCCGGCTGTATATATATTAGATTTCATAGCCTATAATGTGATATTTCGTTTCATAGCTTATAATGTCAAAGAGTTGCATAGCTCATAATGGCATTATGTGGTATGACACATAATCTCACTTTCATTATGAGCTATGAAACAGTTTGCCAAAAGCATTATAAGCTATGCAACTGTTGCGCATTTTAAAACAATATTTAAAAACAGACTGTTTCATAGCCCATAATATGGAAAATCTTTCATAGCTTATAATGGCAAACAGTTTCATAGCTTATATTGAAAAT
The DNA here is from genome assembly GCA_035578135.1 of Flexamia atlantica. Classification (NCBI taxonomy): domain Eukaryota; kingdom Metazoa; phylum Arthropoda; class Insecta; order Hemiptera; family Cicadellidae; genus Flexamia; species Flexamia atlantica. Next base: position 49,581,341 of record JAQJVK010000005.1, on the reverse strand, counting down.
TCGTAAAGAGTTTCATAACTCCTAAAATCATGATAGTATCATAGCTTATAATGAATTTCATAAACTGTTTTATAACACATAACGCTTTTGGCAAAAAGTTTCATAGCTCATAAGTTGCATAGCTTATAAGTTGTATAACTCATAATGTGGGAAGGATGGACACTCGGCGTTATGACAAGTAGCGGAGCTGTTCTATTAGACAGTAATACCAATCCAGTTTTGTGGTTTACCCTATTCCCTGCCATAATTTCCCACCATTACCCACTAAATCACTGCAGGGCTGCGACCGGAAAACTGTTTGCTGAACGTTTTGTCGAGTCATAAACGCAGGTGTCGAGGCCAACGTGAACTCTAATCATCAGAGATCTAAAATCCCTAAATCACGTTTGAATTACCCGCAATTGGCAACACTGAGCATAAGTGATGCAGTTTCGGACACCAACGGCTGTTCCGCTGCGTGAACCTCCCCCCATTATGAGCTATAAAACTTATGAAGCGGCGCGACACACGCGATCGCTGATTAAGCAAATTAGGTTTTAAAATAATTAATACACTGAATGAAAATAGCACTGAGTTTATTGAGCAAAGAATAGAATGTGATGAAGCTGAGTACAAAAATTGAATGAACTAACTGTTTATGATCGGAAGTCTATGGATGTATTGAATCAAACTAAATGAATGTATCGAATCAAGATAATGTTATGAAATCGAATCAAAATGTAATCGAATCGACTGAAACGCGCCTGCGCCCGTCGGCTGTTGAGAACGAACTGACCGTTTAAGGGATGGCGTGTCCAATCGCAGTCGTCCATTGTCTCACCCCCACCCCTTCATGTGAGTAAGTCTCAACATACCGCCCACCTTGAAAGTATATGACTTTCAATAACATCACTAAGCTAAAGTTACAAACGAATTAACAATCAAAGAATAAAAATCACGAGAAAAAACGCTTTGAAACAAGGCACAACAATTTTAAAATCTCCACGAATTAAAATGAAATGAAAATTACAATGCAAATATAAATTCAAAATGAAGGATTTGGAATATACTTATTACTATATTTACAACACAAAAATGATTCAGTAAGAAAAATTGAAATAAAATGCAATAAAAATCTGCTACGTCTAGTTTCATGGTTTTATATATTAAAAAAAAAACATAAATAATAAATATTACACACTGAAATAACAAATAAGAACAATGCATAAATGAAGACAATTGAAATTATTGCCTATTCTTAGGACAGGCACAAAAGCAACAAATGGAATGAAATATACAGAAAATATATAGTTTCCTAAATGGCATTTGAAATAATCTCAATCAAAATTATAATAACAAAGAATACAGGTAAGCAATTCTCTATGAATGAATTAATTAAAACTTCATACACGAATGCTAAACACGTAAACAAAATTACATTAAATGAACAGTGAAAATCACGCAAATTACCGCAAAATAAAATAAAATAACTCGAAATTACAAATACATGAGATAAAAAACGTATCAAAATTAATTACGCTTTGAAGCGACAAGCAAAAAAAATAGATATGTACAACAAATAAACGTTTAATGCGATATCTAAATTTTAGCTTTTAAGTACTGAATATTCAACAAAAAACAACCATTTTAAAATCTATAAGTATAAAAGAGGATGTTGGTATATATATATATATATATATATATATATATATATATATATATATATATATATATATATATATATATATATATATATATATTATATTTATATAGTTGGCACGGATAAACTCAGATACCGCCGGACCGATGGCCACGAAACTTGGTACATACATGTAGAATTTCATGGAGTAGGTTTATACACCTTCAATTTTGTGATAACTTTCAGGGCTTAGCCCTGGGACCGTCTTAAAGGTACCCATGTCAGGGATTTTGAAAGAATTTGAGTTGGATTTGTTTACTAACAAAACATATGAAAGTAAAATTTAAAACAGGTGATGTAAATTAATGGTATTTCTTTCTGCTATTTAACTGTATTTGTTAAAATGAAGATTTGTTACTTGGTGCCAGGTGGTCAATGAATTAGACTTTTGCATTTTTTCAAAGTGCAATACACTATATAAAATGCTGATATGTAGTATAACATAAAATAAATAACTGATTACTGAAGGACTCCAGTGATCACTGATCACTTATACTTGAAGGACTTTTTTATGACAACTAACTGCTATTAAAGAGTAAGAGTGTGCTACTGTAAAGAATTAATTTTATCTACAGCTTTTTAAAAAAATTGCCGGGATGGCTCATTCAAACGTTTTGCTCAATATAGAGTCTAAAAACGTAAGACAGCACTTTTTAATAATTGCTGGAGTGGCATTGTAATTTTTTGTTCAAGGTAGACCCTAAAACTTTAAGAAAACGATCTTTTACAGTGAATAAAATTTCAAGCTATCTTCTTTGGTTCCTCTAACACGTATGCCTTCATGAAGGAAAGAAATAGGATTTCTAATACGCAGGTCTGCTGCGACGGGGGTGCATAATAAAGTTTTAATTAAGGGTAACATATGCAAGCAGATTCAAAGTGCCGTCGAAAAAGCCAAGGGTGCCGTTCCTTATATTGTGCCCCATGATCACCATCAAGGCAAGCTCAGGTACCGTGGAAACGACCATAAATGCTTCTCGGCGTTCGTCTCTGTAAATTGACCTCTTGAGTGTGTGAGCGCAATCCTCTTCACCTGATAGCACGATCGACTGGACAGCCGACACAAGCAAAACGCACTTGCAAGAGGAAGAAACGCCGATATTGGGCATGAGCCTACCCAGGGCAGCAACACCATTTGGGGCTTTGTCGGTGGGGCGTTGGATATGGTCACATTTTTTATGTACAGGCACTTTATGCAGGAATAGAATACCCCCGTCATAGCAGACCTGCGTACTAAGAGCGAATTTCTAAAAACTTTTGCTTTATGGAAGTACATTTGATATGTTCAAAGAAGTAGATACACTCGATATTACAACAAGAAAAATAAATGGGAAAGCAAAACTATATAATTCATGGGTGATAGTGAATGTTTAATTTTAATCGTGAGCGAAGCCACGGGTTCTTCTAGTCTAATATAAAACTTGAACTAACTAAACTATTTACACGTCACTGCACACACAATGGGAGGTTAGTCTTCGTTCGGCAGGGGACACACTCTGCAAATGTCCCTGCTTACCTCGCCAGCTGCAGTTTTGAGAGTTACTACCCTCACCCGGTCGTCAGTTCCTGGATGCAGCTTCACGATCCGACCCAAGGGCCAGGAAAGGGGTGGAGTGTTGTCCTCCTTGATCACAGCCAGGCGACCGACTTGGAGTTGGGGGCGAGGTGTCTTCCACTTGCCACGTTGTTGGAGGTTGTTCAGGTACTCCGAGGACCACCGAGCCCAGAAGTGCTGCAGTAGCTGCTGGAGTCGCTGCCACCTGGACAGACGCCGCTCTGGGAGGTGCAGCAGTGACGGTTCTGGGACAGCCTTAAGTGAGCCGCCGGAAAGGAAATGACCAGGGGTTAGGACAGATAGATCAGAGGGATCGTTAGACATGGGAGATAAAGGTCTAGAATTCAGAACTGCTTCTACCTGGGCTAACATCGTTGTCATTTCTTCAAAGGTTAATGAGGCATTACCTACAATCCTGTGCAGATGATGTTTGAGGGACTTGACTGCCGCCTCCCACAGACCTCCCATGTGTGGGGAGTACGGAGGTATGAATTTCCAGGTGATACATTCCTCTAGAGATGATCTGGTCAAAGTGGGTACCTCCGCGGTTAGAAATTCTTGTAATTCCCTAAGTTCCCGCCTGGCTCCTACAAAGGTTTTACCATTATCTGAGTATATTTCTGTACACAATCCTCTTCTAGAAACGAATCTTCTTAGAGCACTGCTCATGAAGGCATCGGTGGTAAGACTGCTGACAAGTTCCAGGTGCACAGCCTTGGTCGGAAGACAGAAGAATACAGCAACGTAAGCCTTTGTTTTAGCTGCATTTCTCCGATGTGAATGTTTTATGTAAAATGGCCCACAATAGTCTACTCCTGTATGGAGGAAGGCGCGGGCAGGATTTACCCTATGAGAGGGCAGGTCTCCCATGAGCTGTTCCGAAGGCTTGGGTTTAGCTCTGAAACATCTTATACATTTGTGGACGATTTTTCTAGTCAAATTACCTATATCTAGCCTACTTATCAATAGGCCAGTATTTTTGCCGTATAGCGTAGATCAAAGCCTGAGGGCCGCACTGTAAATTTCGCAAATGCAATTCCCTGGCGATCATTTCATTCAATTTGTGCTGTCTAGGTAGAAGAATGGGATGTTTCTCATTGAAAGTCAATGCGGAAGATTTGTTGAGCCGGCCGCCCACCCTGATTATTCCATGTTCATCAAGGAACGGTGCGAGTGAACTCAATTTGTTTTTTGGTTGTAAGGCTCCAAGTCTTTCAAACTCCTTCAAATCCGGCGAAAATTCTATGTGCTGCAACTGTCTTAAGATTGTACGCTCAGCCACGTTGACATCATCCATGTTTAACTGTCCAAATTGGCGCTGATTGGGCTCTGATTTAAGATTACGGATGAAGCGGAGGGCTCAAGGCTACAATCCTGGTTATTTTACTAAACGATGAATGGCGCTCGAACAGCGTGTCTAAGACCTTATTTTTCAGTACAGTAGTGTTACTGAGAAACGTTGAAATTTTGGGAACTCTGGCCTCAGGGATGTCTTGTTCTGTCTCCAAATTTGTGGCACCTTCAGGCCAGTGATTGCGTTCCATAGACAGCCATGCCGGGCCGCTCCACCACAAGGGGGACTGAGCGAGCATCTGCGTGGTAACTCCTCTGGATACAAGATCCGCAGGATTCTCTTCAGTGTTGACGTGCCTCCATTCGCTAATTACCGCCACATCTTGAATTTTAGCAACCCAGTTTGCCACGAAGGTTGTCCATCTGGCGGGCTCTCTCGCAATCCATGCTAGAACGATTGTAGAGTCTGTCCAGCAGCTGACCTTGCTTGGAACGAATGGCAGCGCCTTACTCACGTGGGATGTAAGTTCGGACAGCAGCAATGCGGCACCAAGCTCTAGTCTTGGAAGGGATATTGTTTTTAAGGGGGCTACCCGGGATTTAGCGTAGAGGAGGGTGCAATTAACGTTACGCTGTGAATCAGTATGCCTCAGGTAAATGACTGTCATAGATTTTATATCTATCAGCTGTTTTATTTGTAATGTTTATTTGTTTTCTTTTTACAATCTTACATTATGTGCTTTGTTCTGCTCAATAAAACCTTGGTTAAGGTATAAGTCTTTTTATTTCTATTTCAATTTATTGAGCAAACAAAAAGAATTCGTGGAAAGATTGTTAAGGCCTGAGAGGTTAGACATAGATCCTGAGTCCAGTACAGCAGTTCAAGATTATCAACACTGGTTTTGTACCTTTCAAAACTTTATCACTACAACCCAGGCTAATGAATAAGAAAAGTTACGTTTGCTTATCAATCATGTATCATCATCCATATATGATTACATTAGTGAAGCCAAGAACTACAATGAAGCAATAACTACACTTACTAACGTTTTTGTCAAGCCAATAAATGAAGTTTTCGCTAGACATCAGCTTGCAACCAGGAAACAAATACAAGGTGAATCGGTTAGCAAATATTTAGAGTCTTTGAAACTTTTGAGCAAGCAGTGCAACTTCAAATCAGTTTCAGCTGAAGTTAACAGAAATGATTGTATAAGAGATGCTTTCATTGCTGGACTTCTAGATTCAACTGTTCGTCAACGACTCTTAGAAAGCTCAAATCTCAGCCTTAAAGATGCATTCACTCAAGCAAGATCGTTGGAACTAGCTCAACACCAAAGCAGATATTACCAAGATCTGCCAAAGAACATGTAGAAGATGAGACGGTAGATCAATCTAAAAAGGAGAACATTACAGCTGCTGTAAATACATCATGTTATTTCTGTGGACAACGGAGACATCCGAGGATCAAATGTCCAGCTAAAGATGCAGTTTGCCACCAGTGTGGTAAGAAAGGTCACTTCAAACATGTATGTCAATCATCACATAAAATAAAAAACATATCATCGTCCATTAGCAATGACTGTATAGCTAGTATCTCATCTTGTTTATCAAAAGCTCTTGTAACTGTAGAACTTAATGGGGTAAATGTAGAGGCTCTCATCGATACTGGTAGCTCATCTAGTTTCATAAATAAAGATTTATCACAGAAATTAAATCTTCATGTAGACAAAGCTGGAGGCATTCAAATATCCTGGCAAACACGTCACTTCGCTCTTCTACTCATGGTGAATGTTTTGTTGATATGAAAATAAATGGGCATCTGTTAAACTCAATGTATTGTCTAATCTCTGTTCTGATATCATCATAGGACACGATATTCTGGGTCGCCATTCTTTACTTAGTATTAATTTTGGGGGTAACCAACAACCACTTGAAGTTTGCTCTTTAGCAGTAGCTAACATGGAACCTGCTATCCTTTTTCCGAACCTCCCTTCTGATATAAAGCCAATAGCAGCTAAATCGCGACGCCATTCATTTTTAGATTCCAAATTTATTAAGGACTAGAAGAACCCGTGGCTTCGCTCACGATTAAAATTATACATACACTATCACCCATGAATTATATAGTCTTGCTTTCCCATTTATTTTTCTTATTGTAAAATCTAATGTATGTAATGTATCTACTTCTTTGAACTTATCAAATGTACTCCCATAAAGCAAAAGTTTTTAGAAATTCGCTCTTAGTACGAAGGTCTGCTACGACGGGGGTATTATATTCCTGCATAAACTGCCTGTACATAAAAAAATGTGACCATATCCAACGCCCCACCGACAAAGCCCCAAATGGTGTTGCTGCCCTGGGTAGGCTCATGCCCAATATCGGTGGTCCTTCCTCTTGCAAGTGCGTTTTGCTTGTGTCGGCTGTCCAGTCGATCGTGCTATCAGGTGAAGAGGATTGCGCTCACACACTCAAGAGACCAATTTACAGAGACGAACGCCGAGAAGCATTTAATGGTCGTTTCCACGGTACCTGAGCTTGCCCTGATGATGATCATGGGGCACAATATAAGGAACGGCACCCTTGGCTTTTTCGACGGCACTTTGAATCTGCTCGCATATATGTTACCCTTAGTTAAAACTTTATCATGCACCCCCGTCGCAGCAGACCTGCTTATTAGAAATCCTATTTATTTCCTTCATGAAGGCATACGTGTTAGAGGAATCAAAGAAGTTAGCTTGAAATTTTATTCACTGTAAAAGATCATTTTCTTAAGGTTTTAGGGTCTACCTTGAACAAAAAATTACAATGCCACTCCAGCAATTATTAAAAAGTGCTGTCTTACGTTTTTAGACTCTATATTGAGCAAAACGTTTGAATGAGCCATCCCGGCAATTTTTTTAAAAAGCTGTAGATAAAATTAATTCTTTACAGTAGCACACTCTTACTCTTTAATAGCAGTTAGTTGTCATAAAAAAGTCCTTCAAGTATAAGTGATCAGTGATCACTGGAGTCCTTCAGTAATCAGTTATTTATTTTATGTTATACTACATATCAGCATTTTATATAGTGTATTGCACTTTGAAAAAATGCAAAAGTCTAATTCATTGACCACCTGGCACCAAGTAACAAATCTTCATTTTAACAAAAATACAGTTAAATAGCAGAAAGAAATACCATTAATTTACATCACCTGTTTTAAATTTTACTTTCATGTGTTTTGTTAGTAAACAAATCTAACTCAAATTATTTCAAAATCCCTGACATGGGTACCTTTAAGACGGTCCCAGGGCTAAGCCCTGAAAGTTATCACAAAATTGAAGGTGTATAAACCTACTCCATGAAATTCTACATGTATGTACCAAGTTTCGTGGCCATCGGTCCAGCGGTGTCTGAGTTTATCAGTGCCAAATAAATAAATAAATATATATATATATATATATACCAACATCCTCTTTTATACTTATAGATGAAATCGCTAAGCTTCTAAAGGAAGGGATAATAGAGGAAAGCCTCTCACCTTGGAGGGCCCAAGTTTTGGTAGTTGCTGATGACAACCATAAAAAGCGAATGGTTGTTGATTACTCACAGACAATCAACCGTTATACAACACTGGATGCGTTCCCACTTCCCAGGATTGACGATATTGTCAACAGAGTAGCCAATTATCGAGTTTTCAGCACAATTGACTTGAAAATTGCTTATCATCAAGTCCCTATACGAGAAGAGGACCGAGTATTCACAGCATTCGAAGCTTGTGGAAAGCTTTTTCAATTCAAGCGAATTCCTTTCGGGGTCACTAATGGCGTTCCGGCATTCCAAAGAAAAATGAAAAAGATCATTGATGATGAAAAGTTACAGGGTACTGAGGTTTATCTGGATGACATAACCATTGGTGGAAACAGCCAAGAAGAACATGACATAAATTTGAAGAGGTTCATGGAAGCTGCATCAAAGTACAATTTGACTATAAACAAGGAAAAGTCTAAATTCTCCTTACAAACAATACACTTGCTAGGATATGTTATTAGCAACAAAACTATCCAACCAGATCCTGATCGTTTGAAACCGTTACGAGATCTCCCTATTCCTAAGGACATCTCCTCCCTCCGCCGAGCTCTTGGGATGTTTTCTCACTATGCTAATTTTATTCCATGTTTCTCAGAGAAAATTCATGCTTTGACCCACAGTAAGTTTCCTCTTAGTTCTGATGCAATTACGTCATTCCAGTCATTAAAGAAGGATATTGAAAATGCTGTGGTATCATCCATTGATCCCAATGCTTCATTTTTGTAGAAACTGATGCGTCCGAACGAGCTATCGCTGCTACTTTGAGACAAAATGGCCGTCCAGTGGCATTTTTCTTAAAAAACACTGTCACAATCGGAGCAACGACATGCTGCTGTAGAAAAAGAAGCGTACGCCATTATCGAGGCCGTTCGAAAGTGGAGGCATTATTTAATGGGGAAATACTTTAAGCTAATAACTGACAAAATTCAGTAGCATTCATGTTCAATTCTACTACTTTTGGGAAAGTGAAAAATGAAAAGATCTTGCGTTGGAGACTTGAGCTGTCCTGCCTCAATTACGAGATTGTTTACAGGCCAGGTAATCAAAATGAGGCTGCTGATGCGTTTTCTCGCTACTGTTTTGCCACGACAGAGTGTACTTAAAGAAACTTTCGGAGATACATGAAAACCTTTGTCACCCAGGAGAGACCCGTCTGTATCACTATGGGCGGAGTAAGAATCTAGCTTATTCACTTGAGGAAATACGAAAGGTAGTTTCGTCATACCGCGTTTGCGCCGAGATTAAACCTAGATTTTTCAAGCATACTGGTCAATTAATCAAAGCCACACAACCTTTTGAAAGGTTAAACATCGATTTTAAAGGACCTTTGCCTTCGAAAACGAGAAATAAGTACCTTCTTATCATTATCGACGAGTACTCTCGCTTCCCTTTTGCCTACCCTTGTCAAGATCTTTCATCACAATCAGTAATCGCTTCCTTGAAAAGTCTCTTTTCTGTTTTCGGCACACCTGGCTTCATACATTCTGACCGTGGTACTTCTTTCATGTCCAGAGAGCTGAAGGAATTCCTTGATTCATGTGGTGTTGCTTCAAGTCGCACAACCCCTTATAATCCTCAAGGAAATGGACAAGCGGAGCGTTATGTTGGCTCTATATGGAAGACTGTAGAGCTTGCTATGAAGTCCGTAGGGGTTGATTCTCGATGTTGGGAGCAAGTTTTGCCAGAAGTGCTTAATTCAGTTTGTTCACTTTTGTGTACATCGACAAACACTACTCCACATGAACGAATGTTTAGACATGTTCGTCGATCAACGAGTGGAACATCAACACCTACATGGCTATTGACACCTGGTCCAGTACTTTTAAAGCGGCAGGTCTGAAGATCGAAATATGAACCTCTAGTAGACGAGGTAACTCTGCTGGAGGCCAATGCAGAGTATGCCCATGTCAAGATGCCAGATGGCAGAGAGACAACAGTATCTACAAGGCACCTGGCTCAATTGGTCAAGGACTGCCGGAAGAAGAATCTATATTGTTATCAGACGAAGAAAGTCCAGATCAGATTCAATCTCAGACAAATTCCGAAGAAGATTCAGGTTCAGTTCATAATCCAGTTCATGAGCAAGAAAATTTAGGTGACCATAATGAAACGAAAGCTGATAACTTTCAAGCTCAACCATTATGGAGCTGATATGGTTGCGACGCAGCGAATGAAGTCATCGTCGACCAGTTTATCTCCAGGATTACGTTTCCAAACCCTAGAGGGGAAGAATGTCATAGATTTTATATCTATCAGCTGTTTTATTTGTATTGTTTATTTGTTTTGTTTTTACAATCTTACATTATGTGCTTTGTTCTGCTCAATAAAAACTTGGTTAAGGTATAAGTCTTTTTATTTCTATTTCAATGACTGCACCATAGGCGCGCTCAGAGGCGTCGGAAAAGCCATGAACTTCAAAGGTGCCCGTGCTGTTAGGCAGGGCAGCATGTCTTTCGATTACGAGATCATTTAGACCTTTTAAGCAAGTCATGAACTGCCACCATTGTGTATGGAGGCTCGAAGGAAGTGCTTCGTTCCAAGTGACCTGTTGTTTCCAAAGCTCTTGAAGAAACATTTTAGCACGGATTATTACAGGTGATACCAGACCTAGGGGGTCAAACAGCCTTGTGATTTCAGACAGTATTTTACGTTTAGTTACATGAGAGTTGCTAGTCTTGCCTTCGATGGGGGAATATTTAAATTTAAATATGTCTCTGTTGGCATCCCACCAGAGGCCCAAAGTCTTTGATGTAGTTTCTGTGTCCTTTGGAAACTCTTGTGCCTGACGTTCGCAAAGTTCGGAAGGGAGGGAAGTCAATAAGTCATTGGAGTTCGAGTTCCATTTACGCAGATTGAAACCTCCTTTGTACAGCATGTTGATGAGCTCTGCTTGGAGCTTGATGCCCTCGTCCTTTGTGTTGACTCCCGTCATAAGGTCATCCACGTAGAAATCATGTTCTATCACCTTCGCCGCGCTAGGTGACAAATTCCTCTCGTCCATAGCGAGCTGCTTCAACGTTCTTGTCGCTAGGTATGACGCAGAAGCCGTGCCATAGGTGACAGTTTTTAGTCTGTATTCTTCGATTGGCTGCGCTTTGTCTTCTCTCCACACTATTCTGAGTAGGTCTCTTTGCGATGGATGGATGTTAACCTGCCTGTACATTTTTTCAAGATCGGCAGTCATAACATATTTGTGGTGCACAGCATGTCTCTTTTACTAAGTATAAGTCCTCAGTGTATAATTGGCTTGTAGTTAGGCCTTTTTATCATGTAGTTGAATTCCTTGACATGCCTGTAATTGACATTTTGTTTTAACTTGTCTGTGATATGTTATATGCTTGTTTTATTGATATTTTATTTGCATGTGTATCGATTATATTATAAGTTGCATACATTTTATTGCTCTGCTAATGTTAGGTTTCCTTTTTGTAGGCATTGATTTTGAATGTTGCCACCTTGACTTTCATCCATTGCATGTTTGTACAGCGCTTCTTGATGAATAAAAATTTCTGATTTCTGATTTCTGATTTCTGATTTCTGATTTCTGTGGAGCCTGAAGCGTACTATTATTGAAAATATATCGCTCTGAACTGTAGGCCCGACCATCTGTATATCGTTCAAAGACAAGCCGGACGTTGTCTTGGCGGATGCGTCAAAAACAACGCGTAGCTTTGTCGTAGTGCTTGATGGTTTTATTACTGGATGATGCGGGAGAAAATATTCTGGTGTGCGAGAGAAATCGGGGTTTCCATCCACTCGTTCCATGTGGCCTAAATGCACGTATTCGTTCATAAAGCTCGCATACTGATCCTTGAGACTTCTGTCACGGTCTAATCTCTTCTCGATCTGTAAAAACCTTCTCACCGCCATTTCCTTCGACTCTCCAAGTACACTGGCTTCAGATTTTAGTGGCATCTTGACAGTGTATCTGATATCTGCCTCCCTAATCTTGTTTTCCCTAACATGTGTTTCGCAAGCTTGTTCCTCAATAGTAATATGAGACTTATGAGTAGGCTCCTCTACAATCCAAAAGTTCTGTAACTGTTTATCTAATTTCTCAAGTGTTGTAAGGCAGCCCAGATAGCACACAAGCTTATTGCAAAGCTTAACCTTTTCATTGCTGTAATAAATGGTCTAGCTAAGCTTTCCGTTAAGGCGTGGCTAAGATACTCGCAAGCTTTCTACAAAGCTTAGACTTTTCATTGGCACGCAAGTCTCGTGCAAAGCTTAGCCTTTCCGTTGCAGCGGGAAATGACCAGGCCAAGCTTTCTTTTAAGGCACGGCATAAGATACACTTAAGCTTACAATAAAGCTTAGCCTTTTCATTAGCGCACAAGTCTCGTGCAAAGCTTAGCCTTTTCTTTGCAGCGGGGAATGACCAGGCTAAGCTTTCTTTTAAGGCACGGCATAAGATACACTTAAGCTTACAACAAAGCTTAGCCTTTTCATTAGCACACAAAACTCGTGCAAAGCTTAGCCTTTCCGTTGCAGCGGGAATGACCAGGCTAAGCTTTCTTTTAAAGCACGGCATAAGATACACTTAAGCTTACTACAAAGCTTAACCTTTTCATTAGCACGCAAGTCTCGTGCAAAGCTTAGCCTTTCGTTACAGCGGGGAATTACCAGGCTAAGCTTTCTTTAAAGGCACAGCATAAGATACACTTAAGCTTAACACAAAGTTTAGCCTTTACATTAGCACGCAAGTCTCATTTACAGCTTAGCCTCTTTTAGTTAAATACATTAAAAAACTTAACAACTACTCTTTTCTCATATACATTTCTGCCTTAAATGAGTTAGATAATCATTGAAAAAGGTTTTCAAGCATTATTACTCACACAGATATTTTGGGCGCACAATGTTATTTTTCTTTTTAAATGAAAGGTACAAGAATGCCTGGCAGATTGATTCAAACAAGAATTAAGTTTTTTATTAAATAACCAAGTCTAAACTGTAACCAAAATTCAAAATACAGTAAAAATTTAGTTTAAATAGGAAGCGGATTTATCAACATGGCAATAACTATGAAACATGGCATAATTCTTGTGTAGAAAACGACACATCTGAAAATAATTCAAAAACAGAGGAAGGAAAAGTTGTACTTCTTGTATGGAAAAATGTCATAACTAAAGATGTGACACTTTTCATGAAACTTTTCTTTCCTATGTTTGGAAGAAAAATGTATCACCTAAAATGGCTCAAGTCGAAATGTGACTTTTTTCCACAAATAAGAAAGGGCATTTCCTTAACACGCTTTGAAAACCTACTGCACATTTAGGATAGTGACGTTTTCAATAGGAGATCATTTGAAAATCCCCTCATGGAAAAGCGATATAAGTGCTATCTGGATGGTTATATTTAAAATTACAGTTGTGACGATTTTTTACAGAAAAATATTACCATTGATTGACATTTTCCTGTAATGAACAGAAATTTGAAAAGTTTTGAGTTGTGACGTTTTTCTTGAACATGAGCGACATGTAGTGGCGGTTATGTTAGGTTGGCTTATCATAAATATGTTAGTTTAGGACTTTCCTCGTTTCGTTACGAATCGGACAATACCAGATGAGTCATACTTTCGGCGGTGACAGGTGATGCGTGTGCTCCGGTCAACGACCTGACCTTGGCCTACTTGGAAGGGATTTGGCGGGCTAAAATTTTACTCATCTGGTATCGTTAGACTCGTAACGAAACGAGGAAAGTCCTACTAACATATTTATGATAACCCAACCTAACATAACCGCCGCAGCGCGCTGTAAAAGGGTGGCCTCCGTATAATACCAAAATATAACTGGGGCCAATTCTTGGGGCCCACACCGTCCATAAGACTAATGTTAATTTTAGCATTAGTCTTATGGACGGCGTGGGCCCCAAGAATTGACGCCAGTTTTACCTTTCAAGGTTCTAGGTCAAGTAGTTTGGGCTGTGCGATGATAGTTGAGTGGTATATTTGACAAATATTAAGTAGATTATATTTACGCTGGCCAAGTAATCTGCATAGAACATAGAACACATTTTTTAGTAATAAATTACTTAATTCAAGACTGTAAAGAAAATCCTCGGAGCCGTTTTTGAGATCGTAGGGCAAGCAAGCACGCACGCATGCAAGACAAGGTAACATTGTTCGTATAAGAGTAAAGGATACAATTATTTTCATTCTATATACACCCTGAAATATTACTCTTGGTAGATGGCTGTTATGGTTACTTTGTTTATATTTTCGATCTTATAATTAAAGTGGAGAATGGTATGGTAAAGTGTCTCCTCAATAAGGCACAGCCCTGACAAAGAAAGTTTATTCACCCCTCTTAGAACCTTTAGTTACCATGAAAATATCAATCGTCAAAAAATAATTTCTAATGATTTTACAATTTCATCCAATTTTAAGAGGTAAAAATATAACAACAATATTTTTAATTACAGTACAGTAATATAAAATCATATGTATTTTCATGTTGGAATGATTTTTATATTAATAATATCATTGGCTATATCATTTATGATCTTAACAAACATATTTCTAAACCACTGTATCATTAATTTTCAGTAATCTACAACTTTGATAATATCATATCCTACAGATATTTTTAATATGTTTCATTTTCACTATGGTTTAGTTGACGTTTTTTAATTGTTTATAGTACATTTTAAACCATTACAACCATTACTTTTTAATTGTTTATAATACATTTTAAACCATTACAACCATTACAATGTTTGTTGAGTAACAATGTTTTTACTAATCTGTGATGCCAAATGTCAGAAAAAATCAATATCAAAATATTTATATCAACTTAGAAATTTTTACATCATACTTAACTTATACGAGTATAGTTTAAAATTAATATTGTTTTTACTCGCAAACAAATCCGCAATAATCACGATTGAAGGGAAATGGTTTATGGACATTGTGATACAAGCTCCGTACCATTAAATAACAAATATCGCAGTTAAAAGGTGTTCTCAAACCTCACACCAACCACGATGAGCACCTTTGAACTCATCGTGGTTGGTCAAGCGTAATGTCGGCGTCCTAACGGTACCATACGCGGGATTGCCCGGGAAACCCCTCCTCTCACCCCTTACGACATTCTTAGAATTGGCCCTCCAAGTCGCCACTAAACAAAGGGCGCGTCCTTGGACGCGTCAAGTTGGCTACCAATCTGAAAATTGACAATATATTGTTTAGTAAGTATTATAAGTTAAGAAGATTTAAGGAACATATTCAAGCGCTTAAAAGCAATAATCAAACATCCATGAGATCTAACTTCGCTGAACACCTCTTGTCCACAAACCACAATTACAAGAGCATCGAAGAAAATTTAAAAATAATAAACTGTATGCCCAAAGGAGAAAAAATGAATGCTGAAGAAGAATTTCAAATATATAATGCATACCAAGAAAACCCCCATGAACTTCTAAACACACATATATACGACAACAACCCGATATTTATGAAAATAATAAATATAAAATTAAATAAATAAGAACAACCAAACCATGACAGTACACCAGGTGAATTTTGAATGAAATGTTTACTACCAAATATTATGAGGTTAAGTATTTATGAAGATGGGATAATACCCGAAACATGTTGTCAAATTAAATAAAAATATTATAAAAAAAGGATACTTTGTTAATATTATGTTCATTTCAATCATATTATAAGTTAGTCTATTGTCTCCAGATTTCTTTAACAATTAATATAATGTATAGTGCTGTGTGAGGACTCTTTGCCACACTCAACCTACATCAAAAAACTTTATATTAGTTTTAACTGCTTCAATGTAATTGGGTTTTTAACGTGTTTTAAAGCAAGAAAATAAAATAAAATAAAATAAAATATTTTAACAACAAAATTTACAACAATCCACCATCGAGAATACGTTAAAAAATCTTTGAAAAGATTATCCCTCTAAGTTGTCTTGGCTTAAAATACCTACCTGGGTAGGTCGCCATTTCAAAGTAATGTATCTAATGTATGTCCGATTGCTCGTAATCCATTTCTTATTTAATACGCTAGGGGGTTTTTGTGATCATTACTCCTCCTAAAATAATGGACCAAATTTAATAATTTAGGTGTCGTTGGAAAAAGCTCGGTGTGTAGTTTTGCCGGAAATAAAATTTATAAAAATTAGTCTAAAGGGAATGGCCCTAGATGCCCTTAAAGTTTTGTATTTGTCCATAAGTTTAATATGAGAAAAGAAATTTCAAATAAATCAGTTGATGCAGTAAACAAAGTTTTCCAGCAAAGCCAAGTGTTATTACTGGAATTGAAACCATTGAATATGTATACTGAATCACTGAAGAAGACAAGCATTCATTTATGAATTATATAGTAGAGTTATTTATAGTAGATTTAGTGAGTGAATTAAGTTCAGGTTAAGGTTAAAAAGGGTTATAATTTTGTAACAGAACCTGAGTTACAGAATAATGTTTGCTAAAATAACGTAAACCCCACAATTTCGAAATATAACTTACTTCTTCATTGTCTAATTAAAAGCAACCCATTCAAAAATATGTTTGTTTTCTTATAACCCGTAATAATTATTTAAACTAATAATTTAAGTATGACAAATGCGCTTGGTTAACTCGACTGAGTTTACAATTTTCTTTTACTCAGAAGCAGTAAGTTACGAGTCACTTTGGGTCATTGACTCATTCTAACCAAGGATGAGTTTATGGTGATGGTTAATGTGAAGTTTGTTTGTCAGTAAAGACCTAAAAATGAAAATGTAGCAGCCGTATAACGCGCTATAACAATTTAATTAAATGTAACTATTTAATCTGTATTACTGAAACTATAAAATAAATGTAAATTAATTTGGTACCTATTTAATTAAGTGAGATCTGTGGTTGTTGTAAGGATGATTCATATACACTTGAACTAGATATAATTCAACCTAAATCAAATCATCTCCTGAAAGTTGATAAAGTATTCACCAAAAATATTGTTTGTAAAGAACTTTGGTAAATAATCTCAGTATTACTGGAAGTGACTGAATTTTAACCATATCATAATTTTTTTTTTCTAGAATACCATTATTGTTTTTATCTAGAAGTCAATTCAATACACATGACAATTGCTCGATTGCGACAGGGCCGGCGACAGGGGGGGGCAGGGGGGGCAAATGCACAGGGGCCCGGGCTCGCAGGGGGCCCGGAAACACCAAATACCCCCGTCGCAGCTTACCTGCGTACTCAGTGAATTTCCAATAAAAAACTAATCAATTATAAGAAAGAACATATAAAAAGTGATAAATTCATGTATTAAAATAAAATACAATTGTTTGTTTTGCATAGTCATTGTCAAAAATACTAATAAAAAAGTGTAATTAAAAATATATATATTTCTTTCGAATAAATAGGCAACATTGTTATTTTTTTCATACAAATACAAAATCCTCTTAAAAGTACTTTTGATACACTCGTGAAAACTCCGCAGGTTTCGTTGGACAACATTCTGCTGCCCTGATACTAAAAAAGATGGCAAAACACGTTGGACTTGGAGACCAGCGGACTTAAAGCAACGACTCATGATACCAAATTGTTGTTTTTTTTTAAGCTGAATTCAATGGTGACAACAACAATTTGATTATTTTAATTTTTCAATTTGAAAAAAGCCAAAAAACCCATTTTGGGGGTAAAAGTAGCCTTTACCCCACTTTGGATGTGTCAATCTAGCCGGTTTACGAACTCATCCAAGAGAACCTAGAACTACATGTCAATGTGTGTGCAAAATTTTGCCACCATCGGACGATTTTTACGAAAGTTATCGTGCTAACAGACACTCAAAATGAAAATTCTATTCCCCATATAAGCCTATGTTAAATTTTGAAACAAATTGTGATTTTTGGAGGTAAAAATTCCGCGATAAACTCACTTGATATCCAGAAGGTAGACATAAAAATCTATCAATTGATATAAAAATAAATATGATTGCTGAGGTTACCCATCAGAACGGATATTTTTGTCCATTCTGTAAAACCGACGGTAATAGCTTATTTCTACGGAAATTCCTAAAATGGGCCCGAAACGCCTAAAAAAGGGCCAAAAGCATACAAAACAGGTAAAAAAAGGTCGTCAGGTCTCAGGGCCCGGGGTTGTAGATTGCACAGGGGCCCGAAAATCCTTGTCGCCGGGCCTGGATTGCGAGCAACGGGTTTACTAGTAATTCATAATTTCAACCAATTAATAACAATCCCCCATTAAGGAGATGTTAAAAAATTCTTTGAAGATTAAATTTTTTTCCGGAATAGCTTTTCTGCAATCAAATATACCTATATAATTTTTAGATCAAAGCAATAGTTCCTCACTTTTAGTGAAAAACTACTCTGACAGACTTACAGAATGAATAGTCAATTTTTTGAAAAATTGTCGGATATTTGTTTTTTTTTACTTGAAATGCTCTAGATCTAAGGGTGCGTACAAGAACATTTTATAACTGACATAATATTTTGAGACCTCATGCAGAATCATGGTATAAATGAATTTTTTCGGATGAAGGAAAGGGTTTTCTTTGCTTGAGCCTGTAAAAATGCTACCGTTAGTTATCTTTAGAAACAGTTTTTTTATCTACAATAGATGTCAAGTGGTGGATGGGTACACTACTGCTGTTTTTATCTACGATTGATGTTATGTGGTGTATAGTCACACCACTAAACATCTATCGTAGACAACAACGGGTTTTCATCTCCCCAGAGTCCGTTAGGAGGTGAATAAATAAAAGAATGTAAAATTACAGACAACTAAGAGCAACAAATTTACTTAATTAACGCATGGACATAGGTCGGTCATATTTTTCGATCGCGGTTGATGGTGACGAATCGCGAGCGTGTGTCACAGGGACATCAAAAGCAGGGCCTACCGCATCTAAATATCGTCTAAAGACCTTATCTAACGAATTGTTTGTTTTCCCATATTATTGGTTAGATATTTAGTGAGGAATTAAAACAAAATTATATTGTTTATGAACAAAATTATAACTCATAAAATTGAATCTAATTATATGGAAAATAGAGAAAAAAATTCCTGATACGTGTGAATATATGGTTGAAAGAAAGCTAATTATATATATATCCTGGTTAAAAAAAAACTCATTATATGACAATATAACCGTTATAGCGGACGCGAGCACTTGTCGTCGTTTCGTCTTTGCAGCATAGGTATACATACATATAGATTGCTTGAATATGGCGACCTTTCCAGGGAGATAGTCTATATTTTATGCCAAGTATGAAGGTATGAATGACAGATGAGTGAAGGATGATTGTGGCGCGATCTTGTAATCTTTGTTACTGACTAAGGCCGACATTTCCTTAGACAGGACTGTTAATTAATAGGCCGTGGGATCCGAACCACAATTTTGCCTAGTTTACAATTTACGAACTGGTCTATTTATGAGGACGGTCTTATGAACGTAGCATTCAATAGTGCGGACGTTAATCCTCACCATAGGGAACACCGCGTCCACAAGCCATCGCTCATAACTATCCAAAATATTCGTGACCTCCAAGTAGGTGGATTACAGGATACGCCAACGTCCCATATCAGTCTCGGAATCTCGGTATCTCAGAGGGTTTTCCCACCCAAAGCTTAAAAAATAGGAAAGCTAGGTACAATAGGAAAACTTTCAATATCACTAACTTTGAAAACGAAATTGAAAGAATGTTTTAATTTATGGCCTTGTATTTTTAGTTTTCTTCGAGCAGTGACGGATATACACTTTTCTGTCGCCTGTAGCAAAATCGGCGTTCACCCCCCTCCGGCACCAAGCAGGAATTCTATCTAATTGCTAACGTGTCTTTAATGAGATAGATGCAGCGAGCACAGAATAGAAATAGAGAGGCCATCCGAGCGCGGCGGTGTAGCCAAGTTAGCAGCGCCCGTGTCCGTATGAGGAGTGGGGGGAACGGTGAGTCACCCTAGTCCCGAGCGTCTTGTGCGCTGCCAGGCGGGCCACCGCCGCGGATATCTCTGCTATCAGCAGCTGTCTGTTCAGTTGTTTACATTTAGCTGGAGCGTATGAAAGCATGCCTCAACATTGCGTGGCTTACGGTTGTAATAACCGTGGGAAAATTGAAGGAGTAACTTATCACAGGCAAGGAAAAATATTAGTATGGGTTGAATGTATATAATATTATTAAGTAGGGGTGTGCGAGTAGTGATTTTTGAAGTCGAGTCGAGTCGAGCGTTTTTAAAGTTTATAATATAATAATAGTCATCATGTTTCTACATAATGGTAAAAAATTATGATTACACTCAAATACAAATTACAATTTTGAGGTAATTAAACTCAAAAGAGTTACTGGACTAAGAGCAGATATGCAAATAAATGATACCAAAAAAATAAAGAAAACCTTTTACTTAAACTCACCATAATTCTTGATTTGATATATTTTTCAAGCCTAACTTGTGTTTAAGGCTTACCTGGGTTTTGAAATTAAATGACCAATAATTACTTGACTCAGATCATGATTAAAACATTTCCAATGAGTTATTCACACAGATACATTTTTATTCATGTAACTGTCAACAAAAAAATAAGTTTTTATTTATTTTGAATGGTTTCTAAAATATAACAAAAGTAATTTTTTTGAGAGGTGTAATAAATAATCTCAAACTATAGAAAAGATTGAATGATATAACAATTTATATGTCTTTTTAAAACTAAAAAGAACTTTTTACTTCAAGTATAACAAACGAGGTTTCAGTTATATTCGTTAAAGATGGATTGACATTATGAAAAATGACCGTAATATTCTTTCGCACGTACTGATTTTGAGTAAACGGCGGGAGTAACTAGACTGGTACTTTAGAGTATTTGCAATAAGTCGAGACGAGACCAGCAGTGTATACTCGGCTCGAAAAAAGCTTGATTCTTGAGTACTCGCACACCCCTATTATTAAGATTTAAATGTAAACATGTATATTATAATAAGTTTGTTGTGGGTTATTCTAAGCTGTAATTCTACAACGGCTGGATGGATGTTTTACTGTTGAGGTGTCAGATTTAAGATGTTTTACGTCGATTCGCCAGTAAGTTCAGAATCTTATGAAATAACAGTAAACAATATAATGATAAACTTCACACCAATCGTGTTAGGAACCACCTGACTAAAGTTGTTACCTTTTTAGGTCAGTAGGCAGATAAATACGTGGTAGATGTGTAATTAAGGCTATTTACTTGTCAGAATTAAAACTTAAAACAAAAGCCTGCTTATTTTCTTGTACCCTAAATTATTCATTACTATTATTATTGTTACCAGAGGAGAAAAAAGTAAGAATAAAAACCATACAGTGAAAACGTTAAGTTTCATTAATCCACTCATGTGCCAGCAGTGAGCTACGCAACGTGGACGCAGTGGCATCAGCGCCTAGCTCCCGAGCCGCGTGCAGGACAGATTTTATATCCTCTTCAACCTAAATTTTCTCCATTACCAATGATGGTAGAATTTCCCAAAAAATATATGTCAAGGTTCAACTCATGCTCTCAAACTTTGCTGCAGACGAAACTTTCCTGACCAAAAAATAAAAATTTTCCACGCAGACTAACTTTTTCATGTTTTCACAATAAATTTAATCATTTCTTTAGGTATTTTTGATTAATAAAATTAAAATATAATATATACTAAATTTTGAACCTTACTATTTGTGAGTAGCACTAATGAACATTATATGTTCCAAGTTTGGTAATTTTAGGACCACTCTAAGTGCTTCTAATCATCGTGTATTTGAAAAAGGTTTTCTAACGCTGTTTTAGTCATTTAGCGCGAGTTGTCCGTATAAGGAGTGGGGGAACATGGCTACAATGTCCGTAATGTTGGTTGAATACGTGTAGCCCCTCTATTTCTATTCTGTCCTCGCTGGATAGATGAGCAATTATATCTAGAACAACTGTATTACTGTCCGTGGGCCGTGGGTGGGTAGACGTAACGTATCGATCGCAGGTAGCCATACATTTGCAAACAATTCCGTAAAATTTGAGTATGCGTATTTACCAATTGCAGGAATAACTTTAAAATAAGCAAAGAGCCGTTTAATTTTATCGCGCGTATTTGCCGTTCTCAGGTATTTGACGCGGCAGTGGCGGAAGTAGGTTTGTGAAAATAAAACAATGAAAACCGGTCCTGACGGGGCGCGGGGTTGGGGGTGGGGATGGGGAGCCAGACAGCCATATTGCAATGTTTGTATCCTCTTTCTCTGAGTTGCGTCGTTGCGTGTTGTTTATATCGGTGATTAGACTAAACTTTTGTTATCTCCAGTGTAGAAATAATGTGATAGTTTGGTTAGTTTGTGGTTTGAAGTTTAAAGTTTTTAAGTAAATGGAATTTTGTATCGGTTTATCTGAGACTTAAGCAACCAAATAAATCAACTCAACATGACTCAACTGCCGAGGACTATGCTTCTGTGATCTGACTCTGACTAGGTGAGTATTTTTTAACTGACTCCTTGTATAACATAAATATTTATAAGTTGCCGTTAACAGTGGTTGTGTTGCCTGGCATTAGTAGTTGTGAATGGAAAGCCCAACATACACATAAATACCCTTATACTGCAGGGGGTTCTTATGCTTATGCATGCTAAACTTAGTGAAAAAATTTGAAGACAAACAACAGATAACTTAAGTTATACAGGGTGTTCTTTTAAAACGCAACCCAAAACTTTATTTTATCAGTGAATGATTAGTCCCCCCAAGATCCCCGGATTTGACCCCATTATATTACTTTCTTTGGGGATATATAAAAAGATTGGCCCAGAATACAATTCACAGAATATTTAGCAACTCAAATCAAACATAGGCCTAGGCCTAACAAATTTAATACAAGAAATTCAAAGAGGTACTCTGCAAAATGTATTCAGGAATTTGATGGAGAGAACACAGCTCTGAATAAATGTCAATAGCAATTTGTTTGAACACACAATATTATAAGCTAAATGTGATCAAACTTAAATAATAGGTTGTATAAAATGCAAAGATAACCAAAACAATACCCACCTCAAACTTTATATGTGCATTATTCAATCTTAAAAATGGGTTGTGTTTAAAAAAACACACTGTATTTTAAAACTTGGTTTATCTGTATTAATTAGTTTTTTGTTATTGCTGATGTTGCAATTTTACTAAGTTACATATTTTTTTAGCAGGCCTGGGCCTACTCATTGTTTTGTGAATTGGTGATGCTCATTGATGTGGTACATCAATAAGTGATGCCATCACAGTTTTTGACTTGGCATAGGCCCTACTGTAAAATATTTATTCTACGACAATAAAGAATTATTTTGATTTAGGCTTTAGGTTATAATTTATAGTTTTAATCATAATTACTTAAAGCAACTTTATATTCCCATATTTATTTATTCATTTATTTATTTATATACCGGTACAGTATTTTATATTTACAATAAACATAATTTACTCCAAGTATTCTAAAGATTGATAAATATGGTAGGATCCTTATTAACGTTGCGCATCTGCAGTTATCAATCTTTTTACCTTGGTATGTGCTGTGTATCATGTGATGGACGGGACAGATTTTAAGTCTTATATAAAACAACGTGTATTCAAAATAAAAATACAGTTAGACTTTCTTTTGATAAACCTTATTAAAGTAGGTAGGCCTACCTTGGCACAATAAATGTTATATTATGTTAATACTATTTTGTAAGCCAGCACTCTCAGCAGAAAGAAAATTGGATGTTTTTTTATGATGCACGGGATACAATGAGGTGTGTTTGGAAAATTTTTGTTTTAAGTGACTATAACAACTTGAAACATCCATTTTATTTGATTAGTGTGTTGCTCTGAGACAAAGCAATAATGTAATTATATCTTTTTGTGAAAGTATTCCAATATAGCCCAACCAAATAAAAATATACATTTAACTTAAATCGGAATAATTTTTCTGAGTGATTGGTGTTTACTTTAAGATTGGTTAATTTTGCAAGCTAGGCTATTTTTTCATGATGTGGAGGAAAAGTAATATTTTTTATCATAATTATTAATATATTTTAATAACAATACACCCATTTCAGTACATGTTCTATAACATTACTTTCAAAAACATCATGTCAGTTTCACTTTCCAGAGAATCACCCAAAATCACATATATATCTATTACCTATGCCTGTATAGTCCCACCTTAAATTGAGAATAGGAACTTAATTTTTTTACTAAGTTGGATTAAGTGCAGGAGTTAATTTCAGCCAGAGCACAGCTCCGGTACTTTTTAGGAAACCGGAGCTCACTGGAGCGCGGTTTCTCAACTCACCGGTACGGCTCCGGACCCTTTTTCAGGCCGGCCTCGTAATTTATTAATACTCTTTAAAAAGTGATTTTATTAAAGTGTACAACTCTTTCTAATTTGGAAATGCTCTAAGTCAATTTAACAACTCTATTTTTCTTTACATCGTTTCACGCAAGGTAATAGATGGCAGTTTTTTAACCGCCATTATGGATACTGATCACTTGATAAAGTCAAGATAGACTTTAGCAAGTGATGGTGGAAGTTTACAACTATCTTCAATCAAGGGCAAATCCAATCCAGGCCAATACGAGCGTGTACAGGGTGTGTTCAGCATTACCGTACTCATTTCTACATCGATCTTATAAGGCCTCTTGCGCAAATAGTTCGTCAAATGTTTGGACAAATCAGTTGCGCCCTTGTTCGACAATAGTAAATTCCCACCGAGTCGTGAAAGATCACAACCTTCACGACCACTATGGCATCACGTACACTCTATCCACGGCAGGACAAACCTAGCTATCGCTTTCGTGTGGTCCAAATTGTTAACCTGTGGTCATAAACATTAAAAAGGCATCAAATTTAATCGCAATTAAAAAAAAATTCCGGGGGAGGGCCCCTGGACCCCCCCTTCTGCTGGGGAGTTTTCCATACCCTCCCGGCGGCCACTCGTGTTGATATTCCAATATAGCCCAACCAAATAAAAATATACATTTAAATCGGAATAATTTTTTTGAGTGATTGGTGTAATTTATCAATACATCATAATTAATATTAATAATTAATATTTATTAATACATCACTTCTGTATATTGATATTCCCAGGATTTTCAATCGTGTCATTTTTTTCATTTTTGAAAAACATTCCAATATTTTAATTAGGCCTACTTTTATTGTTTCATTGCAGGCCAGACTTCTGATCAATATAAAGGGAAACTCCTCATCTAACCTCAAGCCTAATTTGGAAGCTGATATAAACGAAGGTGTTGCAGAGGAATATACTTTGACGGGGAGAGTTACGACAGGTGTTGGCAAAAAACCTTTCAATAGGCTGCAGACCTTCACCTTCCCATTAATAAATGGTAACTATTTCGTTAATTTGACTTTAAATATGAATTGCAAAATGCATAATTTGTTTAACACGTTAGCTGCCAAGCATAAGTTATTTTTGTTCTGATTGGTACCTATCCACACACTTTTTCCACACACTTTTTTAGTTGAAATTTCAGTTATGGTACCTATGTGATTTTTTTGTACTCTTTGAGGTTAGTTATAACTTATATGATGACTTTTAACGATATAAATAAAATTAGCCTATATGTAAAAAATTTGGTGACCGATCAGGTCGCTATGAAATTTTCACATGCAACTTATTACGATGACTGCCATGATCTGACATCGACAAAAAGATGGTTTGCTCCACGATCGCTATTTTAGATCGTAACGTGCATTGTTGTCATGGTTCTTCAGACTAACTGGATTTTTGGTTGTACACATCAGCACTCCGGCGCATTGATGTGGATAATCCGTAGCTGTATACAATAATGGCTTGTTTACATCACCTAAATTATATCTCCCCACTTTTTTGCAGAAGTCTATTTCTGGAGATTTAAGGATGGAGAAGAGAGCAAACTTCGCGAAGGAATAAGTGGTTGGCTGATGCAGACCAAATTTAGGAAGTTAAGAAGGTTAGTACTAAAAATTATGGATAGTAAGGTTAGTATTTTTTATGGATTGTAAAACAGAATGTAATGTTGAACATACTATGTGAAATATTTTTTAATTCAAGTGGGAAAGTTATACTCAATGTCAGATTTATAATTGCACTCGTGACAATCAACACTTGTTGAAGCTCTTAGCGAAACTATCTGTGTAGCCCCACATTTTGTGTTTGGAGAAACTCTGTAATTTTAGAATTTATTTGATTATTAATAAATTTAAAATATTGGATTGAAAAGGGGGATTTCAATTTGAAGTATCTTCAGAGGCGTCAAGTGAACCGAATATTTGAGGGGGCCTAACCAACCACCATGAGGTCTGGGGAGTACGGAATACTCCCCATAGGCCTACTAGCAGAGGGTCCGGAAAATTCTTGTTTTTCCATACTTAAAAGCTAATAGTTACATAATTTACTATGTAAAAAAATCGATTAAACTAGACTAACCTGACTTAACTTCACAGAGAGTGGAACTACTTTCTTGTCAGCTGATATAGTATTTATTTAACCATTATAAAATAAATGCAACATATTTTTATAAAATTGATGAAAATAAAAGAAAAAGTTTACAAAATCACATCTACACTAGTTTAAGTTGCCAATTAAAAGGAATCAACTTCTACGGAGGATTTAATTTAATCTTAAAAAATATTACCCAAGTGGGCAGGATTTGAACCCGTACCTCCAACATGGTAATCTCATGTCATACTAATTTAACGATCAGCTGTGTATAGAGGTGCAAAAGTATATTTCTAATGTCTTTTCAATATAAGTAGTCATTTTGAAACAAGTTTATAACTTCAGTATGCAAATAAAAATGTACCAGGTGTTTCCTAACTCTCAATAAGACCACTTGTGGATTTGTTTTCTTGTATCAAGATAAACATTATGCGAAACTTTCATATGCCTAATTATTACGATCGTCGACTGCCATGATCTGATAACGACAAAGATGGTTTGTTCCAAGATCACTTTTTTTACATTTTAACATGCATTGTTGCCTTGGTTCTTCAGACTAACTGGGTTTTTTGTTATACACATCAGGACTCTGGAACATTAATGTGGAAAATCCATAGTGTGCTGTTTACAATCATGGCTTGTTTACATCACCTAAATAATATTTCCTTACTTTTTTGCAGAAATCTGTTTCAAGAGGTTCAAAGATGGGGAGCAAGGCAAACTCCGAGAAGGAATCAGCGAATGGCTTATGCAGGCCAAGTTTAGGAAGTTAAGAAGGTTAGCGTTGAACTTAAAAATTATTGCATTTTTGCTATGAATTCTAAAACATAATCTTATGTTGAACATACGATGTTGAAATACATTTTAATTCAAGCGAGACAATTGTACACAGAGCGGGATTTATATTTGCAAATTTTTACACTTGTCACAATCCACACTTGTTGAGGCTCTTAGCCAATTAAAGTGCAGTGCAAGTGCCAATGTGCAGTTAATTAATATGTGCAGCCCCCCATTTTGTGTTTGAAGAAACTCTGTAATTATAGAATTTATTTGATTATCAATAAAATTTAAAATATTGGATTGAAAATGGTGATTTCAATTTGAACTATCTTTAAAATGTACAAAAAACAACTTGCTTTGTACTTTTTGCGGCCCTCTCTCAGCCCGAAGCCCTACCTAGCCCAGCCAGTAAAAATTTCATAAAATATAATCGATCCTTACTCTCTCCTTGTTATTTTTATTCATTACTTTTGTTAAAAAAATAACATATTTTCCATTCTGAAATGAACGCAAACTTACTAATTCTTAGCAAAGTTAATCTCTTAGAGGAAGTTTTTAGTGTGCATTGGGAATCAAAAGTAACTATAAAACTTCTTATTACAGTACACTCCCGATTATCCGAGGTCTTCGGGACCAAGGCTACCTCGGATAACAGGAACCTCGGAAAATGCGGAGTTCACGTGTATTTTGAGGTTGGGCTGCAATAGGACCGCTTCAAAATATTTTATTAGATACAGTATAGGATTTATCGATAAATACGACAATGAAAGTCCTTTCGAGTTGCAAGTATTAGAATTTTAAAGAAAGACACTTGTTTCACACATTATTATAACGCTTAGTAAGAAAATAAAAACGTATAATCAAGCTTAGAGCTGCCTCGGATAACCCGGAGTCTCAGATAACAGGGGCTCGGATAATTGAGAGTGTACTGTATTACATTTGCAATGTGTTTTTTTCAAAGAATTTATGCTGCTTTTTGTTTTAACTGAAAGTAACAGACATCTTGTCGCTAAGTTGGTTTTCTGTTTATTGTCAATATTTTTAGTACAGATTTTCGGTCACTTTCCTAAGTTATGCCGAAAATAGGTAAACCTTTATAAACCAAACACACTGTTATGCTCAAAGTAACAACTGTAATCATAATAACATTGCATCAAACAAACTATTTATCCCTAACATATAGATACAGGGTGTCTACTGGTGCTGGAAATACTGGAATTATACTGGAATTTTATTTTGGTACTGGAAATATACTGGAATTTCGTATTTGGTAGTGGAATTTAGTTGAAAACAAGTGATAAAATCCATTTAAAATAATTTGGTTCCATACATTCAAAACCTAAATTAAACCACTTGTAATTCAGTTCAATTACTAAACATCCTTAATCAGATTTAAAATTTTATATGTTGTCATTTTTATTAAGATTGAACATGTTCTCAACATTTCTAACATTGACTATGTATTGGTTTTAAATTCTACTTCTTCTATTATGTAAGTCAGGAGAAGAAGTAAAGCTGAGTGTGTTTGAAACTTATCAGTTTTGGCGAATTTCCGCTATAGGGAAGAAGCTGTTACCGTAGTTCTCATGGTAAGACTTAAGCTCGAGATCATCATAACTTTTTGTTTTGAGGTCCCCAGATGCCAAAAACACCATTCGTCATTTTCTTTAATACACACACACACATACACACACACACACACACACACACACACACACACACACACACACACACACACACACACACACACTCACACACACCGGGTGTCCCATATAGGCCTCCCCCTACCTTTCTCCTCAATTTTTTTTCGAATATCGATCCCACATCACCCCGGAACATTGTTGGGTAGTTAATACTTTTAGTTTTTTTTACTTTTTTTGGGTAGTTAATACATTTTGAGTGGATGCCCAATTTTGGCCGCCATATTGGATCCAAAATATTTTTTCAAATGTTAAAGTTGTGTTGTGACCCATTATTACAAGCTAGATTTTTGCATTGGTTAGGTAAATATTAAGCGATACCCCTAAGTTAGGTAAATAGTGAGCGATACTGGAATTTAGGAAAAAGTTGTACTGGAAATACTGGAATTTTAAAATCAGATGTCATTACACACCCTGAGATAGAAGAGCACTGACCTGTATACATTGTGGGAACATAAAAAACTCATAAATAGGCTCATAAAAAGTTATAACGGTTGAAATGAGTGCATTATTTAGAATTAATTACATCTGTTTGAAATATCAAGCTGTATTTTTTAAGAAATAACAAATTTTTTTAATCCTAGGGAATTACAATCAGTACGCACAGTTGTGAGGGAGCATATTTTTAGTTTAAAGGGTATTTTAGTTTGAAACCCAACATTTTGGGCAGTATCCAAAAATGGCGATTGTGGGGATGTTCCGTTCATTCCCTAGACAGTTGTATCAATCAGATTATAGATAATAATAGCTCTGCCATGTACTGAAAGTAAATTTGGTGATTGCTGCGGCTGCCATAGTACAAAATGACCTCAAGACAATGTACTGCGTTCAGTAAAATCACATTTTTATTGATAAATCCATTATATTTTGTCCTGAAAACAAACAGAGGGCTTAAATATTTATATATTTTTTTAAAATCATTTAATAACATCAGGACTAACATGACAAATTTTGGGCCCTCAAAACCCCACTATTCCATAAGAAATTTGCCAACGGCAACCTCCATTCTTTGTATTAATTTTTAAATGAATTTTTGCTATTTGACTAAATGTTTATTTTACAGGGAGAAGAAAGAGGAGAAGAGAACATTGGAGTTGGATGGAAACGGATAACGTTTGAAACAATTGAAGAACCCTACACAAAAAAACGGCATTGTATCGATAATTAAAATAAAAATTTGGATTTGTGAAAATATATTAATTGTATTTTTTTAACCTGAAATTTTTCCGAAGTAAGGATACACTTTTTCCAGTAGTAAGGAATAAGATAGAAATTTCGTAGATTTGACTAAGTTTTATATTTTGTAAAGAGTGATTTATTTATAAAAAATCTTAATTTAGGCCCAAAATTCCAATCAAATTTATGCTTTTATAGTGTTATTTTCTTTGATCTGAAAAGGTACAAAAGTGTGAATTGTTATAACTGACATTATCGGTTATGTTTCACATTTTTAGATTTCCTTTGCAAATAAACTAATTAAACACACTTATTTATTATTATTATTATTTTCTAGAAATTTCTTATTCATGCCAAAATGGCAACCCATTAGACACATGTTAATTTTATTATTTAAACATTAATAATTTTTCATGAACAGATAAAAGGGTTAGTTGCTACTAACTCTGCATTTTTGTATCATGCAGTTTTTAGTTTTGTTGTATTATGTATTTTTTGTGATATATTTGTAAAACTTTCAAGCAAACTGCAAACTACTAAGTTTAATGAAGCTTAGCACAATGCTTGGCATAATCTTAGCACAATGCTTAGCATAATCTTTGCACAGTGCTTAGCACATTCTTAGCACAATGCTTAGCATAATCTTAGCACAATGCTTAGCATAACCTTAGCACAATGCTTAACATAATCTTAGCACAATGCTTAGCATAATCTTAGCACAATGCTTAGCATAATCTTAGCACAATGCTTAGCAGAATACTTAGCACAAATCTTAGCCTAATGCTTAGCACAATCTTTGCCCAATGCTTAGCACAATCTTTGCCCAATGCTTAGCACAATCTTTGCACAATGCTTAGCATATGCTAAGCTTAGCAATGCGAAACCTATGTTAAAGCTTTGTATTAAGCTTAATTTTCCCTTTGCCTGTAAGCTTAAAAAATGGTTTGCATGTGTAAACTCGTAAGCTTACCAATAGGTTATATTAGTCTTAGTTTAACCTTTTACCTTTGCCATTGCAAGCCTAATTAAAAGCTTAGAGCTTTGCATGGGCAAGCTTTGGGCTAAGGAAAATCAAAGCTTAATGTGCTATCTGGGAGCAAGACGAATTTGCTGTTTCATCGGTGGCACCATCAATCTTGCCCCCGACGATCCATCCTAACTTTGTTTTCTGCAGTGTAGGGAACCGTTTGACTTGATTTGTCCGATACACAACAAATCCAGGAATATTTCCTGGCCTAGCAAAATATCAATCCTGCCAGGTTCACTGAACTTAGGGTCTGCTAAGCTGATGTGGTTGGGGACGGTAAACCCTTTCAAGTTTATGACCTCAGAAGGCATGTTTCCGGTTATTTTAGGAACGATTATGAATGAGAGGTTCATTTTATAATTGGAGAGGCACGATTTAACAACGGTTTGTGTTACACCCT
This sequence comes from Flexamia atlantica, assembly GCA_035578135.1. NCBI lineage: Eukaryota > Metazoa > Arthropoda > Insecta > Hemiptera > Cicadellidae > Flexamia > Flexamia atlantica. The sequence goes on along the minus strand of JAQJVK010000005.1, from coordinate 49,549,747 downwards.
TAGCCGCTATGGAAGTTTCGCTTATCCCAGAAACCTGACTTGTATTTCTTGACCGGGGCAGATTTAGTTTCTGGGCGACGTTCTCAGTCATAAAACATGACTGAGACCCGTTATCGATCATTGCTCTGCATCGAAGGTACTCTCCGGTACAACTTAACAGGTCTACGAGAGCAGTAGATAGCAGCACGTGAGCCGTACCCTTACTCTCATGTGATGAATGGGCGCTAACAATGGGCGTATCGCTAACAACGGGCGCCTTGACTTTATCTTGGCTTTCCTCAGGCCTAGCGTTTGACAAGTGGAGAATTGAGTTATGCCGCTTAGAGCAAACACGGCATCCACTAGACTGACAGTCAGCCACTTTGTGGCCTGGTTTTAAGCAATTAAGACAAAGCCCGGCCTCCTTTAAGCGCCCCACCCGGTCGGAGTGGGAGAGCTTTAACAGATTAGTGCACCTGTACACGGCATGGTTGCCGTTGCAAATGCGGCATTTGACGTTTTGTGTTGTCAAGAACGCCTTCTGAGGAGGTTTAGTCCTGGATGTCTGGCCAGAACGCTCTTTTGTATTTTTCCCCGGCTCTGAAGTTTCCAAAACCTGGCAGCGCCTCTGCAGGAAATCTGTTAGGTCTTTAAAGGTGGGAAGCTCATTCGGCTTAGTGGTGAGCTCCCACTCGCGTTTCAACGGCTGAGGTAGTTTTTAGGTAGTTAGATGTATTAATATAGTGCTCCAGCTGTCCACTGGCTTCTTGAGCGCCGCCAGTGCCCGTAGGTGGGATAACGTCCCGTCTGACGACGAATGCTCAAAACGCTGTTATCGGCTTGGGGTAGATCAAAGATATCCCTTACGTGTCTTTGAATGATGATTCTCGGATTTCGATATCGTTCTTCAAGCCACTGCATAATTACACACTGAGAGGTCTAATGATGCGATCACTTGGGCGGCTTCACCCCTAAGTGCTGCTCTTAGGTAGTGCAGCCGTTGTACATCAGTAAGCGTGTCGTTTGAATGAATGAGTGCATTAAATGAGTCGGAGAACGGGATCCAATTTTCATAGGTCCCGTTGAACGATGGTAGGTCGATTGCTGGCAGCCTGACGGCTACCTGGGACGTGACTGGTGTGGGCTGATTTGTACTGGAAGTGGGAGATGTGGCGGGTATTACTGGGGAACTGTTTTGGTTTAAGATTGTTGTGGCCATGGCAACAATTTTGAAAAACAGGGACTCAAAGGCCTCTCGATCGTCATCCGACGTCGAATCGTCTAAGGCTTCTATTTGGGATTGTACGTCCTCAAATTCTACTATTAAACTACTTATGCTGTCCAGTCTTATTTTTATTTCAGTAGTGTCGTCTGCATCTTCTAGACCCTCAATAAACGTTTTAAACCTTGTTAACTTAGCCTTTATTTTACCTCGTTTCTGCACCAGTACCCTAAGTTGACCATTGTTATCATCATTGATAGGCATTGTAACCCAAGTATTGACAGCTGAAAATAGGAAAATAAAATTGAGAGAATGATTAAGGTAGCGGACAGTATTTAGGTTTGTTTATAAACAGAGAGAGTGAAAGTTGCAATCAGCTAACTGGGGGTTTAGGGTCAATGGTTTGGTGACAGGAACCGAATGAATGGGAGAGGGTGTGAGAGAGAGGAAGGCTAGCACTGAAAAAATATTTAATACAAGGCTGCATTTACTGAATATTTTATAAACAAATTGAGAAATGTTTTAATCTTTCAGTAAATTTCCCCTGTAGAGAAGAAGCGATTACTGTATGATTCCAAACATAGGCTTAGGAAAAAGAACTTAAGCCTAAGCCTGAGACCACCATAACTTTTTGTTTTGAGTTCCCTGAATGCCAAAACCATCATCGTTCATGGCCATAAATAAATAATGTGTCTTTAAGCACAATAACTCACCGACACAATAACTGGTCCGATCTGCATGAAATTTGGTGCAGACATTTAAAGTAATAATTATTGAGACAATTTCGAAACCCAGCCCATATCGGACCCTCGGATGGGAGTAAGGGGGGATAAACCCACCAAAAAAGTAGTATACCTATAACCCAACCCAAAGAGTCTCCTAGAGAATGAGCTAAAACCCTTTGTGGAACTATAGCCAAAACTTGGCCTTATCTAATGCCTCAGCAAATTAAACAATCTAAGTTGCATACTTGTCACTAGCCTCAAGACAGCTGTTCCTTCTCATGATGAACCAACGTTTGAACTGTTTAAACTAGTAAAACTATCTGCTTCCCATTTTGATTAGATTTAGCCTGCTTGCAGCCAATCTGACTAGAAGTGACCTACCATGTAAACGTCATCTTGACGTCATCAAGATGGCGCCAAGTGCCGACATTGAATCTTGCGAGTCCTGTAAAGTAGTAGTTTCCAACAAAGATTTCGCTTTGAACTGTGATGGAAAATGTTAATTGAAGTTCCACACTAGGTGTGTAAATATTAGTGATCCTCAATTCAAGAAAATTAAAAGCTTGGATAAAATTATCTGGTGGTTCTGTGATACCTGCAAGCCTGCCTCGGCGGAAGAATACACTTCGCCAAGTACCGACTCAGCTGTTATCCAAAACGAAATGAACAATAATCGAATCAGTGATATGAATAATAAAATAACTAAAATCGAAGATAGTCACGAAAAATTGACGAGCCTAATCATAGATTTGGTGAGTAACCTTCATGAGTGGAAGAGTAAGGATGTGCGTCCAGGTGTCTCAGAATTACTCCGCAAGGAGAATAGTTCGGCGATCTCTTTCGCTGAAGTCCTTCAAAATGCAGCCAAAAAGGACAAAGAGATTTTTGTTGATTAAAATAAGGTCATCCCAACTCGATCCTCACATAATATCAAATTTCAGACCAGTGAAAATCATAGTGATCATTCACATAGTGGTTCTTCTAGGCTAGGGGCCAAATCTGGTTCTAGTGATAGTGCAAGTTCCAAGTCCCCAGGTCGGGTCACCGATAGTGATGGTTTTACACTTGTTGACTATAACAAAAAACCTAGGAACCTTGTGAATGGCAAGCAACGGACTAACCCCCCAAAGCCTACTCGTTTGGTAGCAGGTAAGAACACTTCCAATAAACTTGGTGCTGTCTGCAAGCAATCTTGGATTTATGTAACTAGGTTCAAGCCTACTGTTATAGTAGGCGCGTTTTGAAGATTCGCCCCCCCAGAACAGGTAGAAGGACAGTCCTAATCCCCTGTTGACAAACAATGCCTTAGTGCATTTTGTTACGGGCGGCCGGCCGGGACTCTCTGCATCCGCCTGAAATTCCGGTTACTGGCATAACAATATATATCGCAATATTTGAGGTGCAAGTTACGCGGCATTTTCTTGGAATGCAGGCGGGTGACCACCCGCACAACGGTGGCCACCCCTAACAAAGGCTTTGTTTGATAACAGGGGATTAGGACAGTCCGTCTATAGTAGGCACGTTTTGAAGATTCGCCCCCCCAAAACAGGTAGACGGACTGTCCTAATCCCCTGTTATCAAACAAAGCCTTTGTTAGGGGTGGCCACCGTTGTGCGGGTGGTCACCCGCCTGCATTCCAAGAAAATGCCGCGTAACTTGCACCTCAAATATTGCGATATATATTGTTATGCCAGTAACCGGAATTTCAGGCGGATGCAGAGAGTCCCGGCCGGCCGCCCGTAACAAAATGCACTAAGGCATTGTTTGTCAACAGGGGATTAGGACTGTCCTTCTACCTGTTCTGGGGGGGCGAATCTTCAAAACGCGCCTACTATACTGCAGATGATGTTAAATCTCTCCTTGTTCCCACCATTGGTTTAAAATCCTAGTAATTAATATTGAAAATATGTTTGAATATATTTTTATTGTACAATCTTTGTTTTCTTAAAAATTGACCATAATGTAAACAGTAGTGAGAAATGACATTAAAACATATGATTTTTTATAATACAGACCAATAGATATAACAGATTCTTCGGCACTGAGGAAGTATTCAAGGACTAAATCGGTTTGGTGGCATAACCTTTCTTGATGTATGTCGTGGACGTGGTGGTCGAGTGACAACAGGTGAATTCATGTTCGGGTGATGAGTAGTGGTCGAAGGACGAAAAATTGTTATATCAGAATTCTCAAGGGTTTCCTTAAATGTAACCTTTTTATTTGTATAATTGTCTGAATCAGGTTTTTGTGAATCTTTATGGGGTCTCTTTATTATGGTGTCAGTTTCAGGAACTTCCGTCCGTTTCAATTGGTTTATATGTTTCTTTAAGACATATCCAGAGTCGAGTTGAACGCTGTAATGGAGTGCTCCAAGCCTAGTTATCACTTTGCCGAATTTCCATTTGGCCTCCATACATACTAGGACCCTTTCCCCCTCCCTGAAGGAGCGCGGCACTGGTGGGTAACACTCCTGAATTGTGGACTTGCTAGGTGGCCGCATCATGTCCAATTCTGTGCGAAGTTTCCTGAGTTGTGTTTCTATTTTAATGATAAGATCATCGATATCGTCACTTACAGAATTGATGCCATTGTCCCTTTCTGATATTTCATCAATGTTATTTAAGTTAATGTGTAGATGGCGGATCCATGTTCGGCCCAACAGTGGACTGTATCCATTGGGAACAACAAAAAGTTGCTGAAACGATGAAATTCCATTAGATTCTACATGTACCGTAGCTATACCCAAAGGTGAAATTACTTCGTTAGTATAAGATCGAAATTTGATAGGTGTCGGTCGGAGTGAGTCCATTGAAATACGTAGCCGATTGAAATCTCCCACAGGAATAAGGGTGTGTGCGCAACCGGAATCTACTTCAAATTTTTGAGGTAGATTGTTAATAAGAACAGTCGTAATAAATTTATCCGTGTCTGACAAATGTATGTCATAAATATTACTAAGTTGTCCTACACCGTAAAGATCATCATCATCGTCTGATGTAAGGGTCTGGTTGTCACCATCGGGATGCAAGAGTTGTATCGAAGCTGTCTTATTTTGTCTTGATAACAAGGATTTAATACATACCTTCGCAACATGTCCTTCTCTGTTACATTCCTTACAGCGAAGTCGAGAACGGTGGATAGTGCACTTATTTGAAGTGTGATTGTGCTTGCCACACCGAAGACAAAGGCCACTCAATCCCAGTGTGGTCAAATCAACGTGCCCCCGACGTTGGTCCTCGAGCGGATGGCGTGTGCCCGTAGACTCCCTCACGGAAGAGGTGGAGCGGCCACGGCTATGTCCGCGGGATGAGCAGTGCCCAGTGGTCGACTGCATTGTCACCTTGTGGACGGACGTGTCGGTTGCAGTCTGATGCCTGGTAAACTCATTAATTACATTGCTATCAATCTTTGAAGCTTCAATGGCCAAAGCTCGTCGTACAGCAGAATCGAAGGTCAAGTCCTCCTGTTGAAGAAGGTTCTCCCTAATGGATGAATCCCTCATGCCCCTGATGAATTGTGCTCTGAGGAACAGATCAGAGACTGGAGCATGACAAGCAGAACAGGTGACGTTACACGAAGATATATGTTTTTTGAGAGAAGTTACATAGTCGGATAATGACTCATCGGGTTGTTGAACCTTTGACAAAAACTGATGTTGTTGAACAATTTCATTTTGTTTGGGAAAATGATTTCCCAGCACGGTTGTGATGTCATCATACGTCAGGTCAGTGACCTTTCTAGGTAAAGACAGCGTACTCAACAAGTCATAACCGGAAGACCCTAGGCTATTTAGAAAAATCTGAGCACAAAGATCTTTGTCAGCAAAAACATTTTTTAGTTTCAGGTAGTTTTCAAACCTTTCTTTGTACTGAGTAAATGATTCTTTACTACTATCAAAAGCGTCAAAGTTGGAAATCAAAGTTATATTTCTTGTAGGGTGAGCTTGAGACATACCTTGAATAGCCGTTGTAAGAGTTTGCATGAGCTGTTGAAATTGATCAGGATCCATTTTTACTTTACCGAAGTCGCCACTTTAAAATCCTAGTAATTAATATTGAAAATATGTTTGAATATATTTTTACTGTACAATCTTTGTTTTCTTAAAAATTGACCATAATGTAAACAGTAGTGAGAAATGACATTAAAACATATGATTTTTTATAATACAGACCAATAGATATAACAATTGGCTCTGATACTAGTATTGTCTGTGAGAAACTGCAAACGAGACATGACTCTTATAGCTCATTCAAAATTGGTGTTCCGGATGACCTTGTTGAAGAGGTTATGAAGCCTGACCTGTGGCCTGTGGGCATTCTTATTGGAAAATATTTTCCTCCCCGTCGTTCCAGTAACAGTCCATCCTCGCATATTTCAGTGAACGATGGTGAAAACGGTGTTTTTTTAGCAGCTCCAGTAATAAACGGCCCGAAGAACTAAACATGGATTACAAACAAACTAATGTAAGTAGGCCTATGCATGGTTTGCAGTTTTGTGTGCTCTCTTTGCTTTTCCTAAACATCCAAGGACTAGGTGACAAACTGTCGCTGTTGGAAGATTTTGCTAGTGTCCAGCATTGCGATTTAATTTGTTTATCTGAACACTGGGTCCCCCCACTTGGTATGGACTTTGTTAACCTAAACGGGTTTAATTTAATTAGTAATTTTAGTAGAAATATTTTTAGCAGAGGTGGAACTCTTGTCTTTGCTCGTGAGGACGTAGCCTGCAAGCAACTTGACCTATCAGAATTTTGCACTGAGAAGGTGATGGAAGTTTGTGCGACTATACTCAAGGATTTCAAGCTCATTGTTTTATCTGTCTACCGCTCACCAGATGGTAATGAGTGGCTTTTTCTCGAAAGTCTGGAGAACATTTTGCTTCACATCTCTAAATGGACTGATTATAAAATAATCATCGGAGGAGACGTAAACGCGGAGTTTGATGTCACCACAGATAAGAAGTCGGTGTCGGAACTTCTCAATCTTCTCAGGCAGTTTGACTTCTGCCACCACAACACCCTTCCCACCCGAGGGAAGGCCTGTTTGTACAATGTTTTTTCTAATTTTTCCAAACAAGATGTGTATTGTGAAGTTCAACCTTTTCACTTTTCTGACCACCATGGTTTGATTTTTCGGTCTGTTTTTGAAAATTCTCCCGAGCCTGACAAGATCAACACCTTTGCACTTCAAAGGTTCTTTTCAAAACAGAATCTCGGAAATTTCAAATTTAATCTCAGCAATATCAATTGGCACGAACAGTTTGGCACTTACAATTGGCACTCAAATGAAAACCCAGGTAATATTTTTTCTGTATTTTTTGATAATTTAATGCATGAGTTTGCTGTTTGTTTTCCACTACAAAAATCTCGGTCAAACCAAAAAAGAAAGGGTAATGCGAGGAATGCCTGGTATACACCCGATCTTTCCAGGCTCAAGGAGCAGGTGACAACAGCTTATCATATGCTTAAATTGTATAATGACAATCCTGCTAAGGCAGCCTATAATAGTATTAAGAGTATATATAAGAGAGCAGTCAGGGAGGCCAAGTTGAATTACAATGCTATGACCATTGTAAATTCAAACAACAAATGCAAAACTGCTTGGGCAGTTATCAATCAAGGTTCTAAAGCCCGTCCCAAAAATCATGTACCTCTTAATCCTGATACTTTGAATGATTTTTTCACTACTTCTGTTTCTAACATCAGACAGAACATTAAGACACCACTTACCACCTTTGATCAATATCTTGACTTAGTACCGCCTAACAATCATGTCTTTCATTTCTCTCCTGTTTCTTGTGATGATGTAAATGCCATTATTTCTAAGTTTAAAGATTCCAAAACCAAAGATTACTTTGACTTTTCTAACTGGTTATTGAAAAACATTTCTGATCAAATTGTGACACCTCTCACCTTTTGTATAAATGTTTGTCTTATGGAGGGGGTCTTCCCTGAGTGTCTCAAAATTTCCAAAGTCTGTCCAATTTTCAAAAAGGGGGATAAATCTTGCCCAGGTAATTATCGGCCTATTTGTCTAGTACCTGTTCTGTCCAAGGTATTAGAACACATCATATACAATCAGGTAAGCAATTTTTTGGAGTCTCACTCGCTCCTCCAATTTGGCTTTAGAAAAGGACAGTCCACTATGGATGCCATCGACGCCTTGGTCCAAGACATCTTAAATGCCTTTGAAAACAAAAACCTTGCCTGGGCTACTTTTATTGACCTTAGCAAGGCATTTGATTGTGTCAACCATGGCGTGTTGCTTCATAAGTTGGAATTTTTTGGGATAAAAAATTCTGAATTAAATTTGTTTCGTTCTTACTTGTCAAACCGAAGACAAGCAGTTTACTGTGGGGGTGAATGGTCCTCTATAGCAATCAGTGACTGTGGGGTGCCCCAGGGCTCTGTTCTTGGGCCCCTTCTGTTCCTGGTGGCTATCAATGATCTGTCATATTGTGTGAATGGGACAACCTATTTATATGCAGACGACACAACCCTGCTCTCCTGCAACGACGACCTAGTGGATCTGGAGGAAGAGGTCAACCGCTCTGTAAGTACTGCAGCTGAGTGGTTTTCTGCGAACAGTTTTCTTCTCAACAACGAAAAGACTCAATCAGTCATTTTTGGTCTCAAGCCCAAGCTCATTCCTGCGCCCCTCGAAGCCAGGACTTGCAGTGAGGTGAAATTCTTAGGCATTCTCATTGATCAGCAGCTTACCTGGTCAGCTCACATAGATCAGATCTGTATAAGGTTAAGTAGGTTAATTTTCTTATTTCGTAGGTTAAGTGATGTAATTCCGAGGGAGTATCTTAAGACCGCTTATTTTGCTTTATTCCAGTCTGTTTTGAACTATGGCATTGTTTTTTGGGGCAATAGCAGCCCAAGTATCAATAAGGTACTTGTATTACAAAAGAAAGTAATCCGAATTTTAGCTAATGTTCATCCACTGGAACACTGTAGACCAATTTTTATTGAACTAGGTATTTTAACTGTTACTAGAGGACCCACGCTGCTCCGCAGCAGTAAATTTTGGTACTAAGACACAAAATCAACTCAAATCAAATAATTCTTCATTTACAAAATTAATGTTACATGCAATGGGTCTTTACAACTTCAATGTGACTTGCCCGACACTTGCCTAAGTTGAAAAAGAGGTGCATGTAGCTGGGCCCGGTTATGTTGGAATTTCAGAAAACCAATTAAACCACGATTTATTACCAAGTTGGTAATAATTTGTTCCACAAAGGAAAACGTAGGACTTTCATGAGATATTCTGTACTTAAGTTTTCGGGATAGCGACATGTCAGCCCGGCACATACAACTTTACAAACTAACTATATACCATGCTAAAATACCCTTGTTGCAGACCTGCATACTCAGTGAATTTCATATGCAAAAGAACATAGTTCAAGCCAACACAGCGAGATTTGACGTGTTTTTGTAAGCTCCATAAGATTACCTAACATGGGAAATGAGTATACATCAGGTTTGCTGCCATGAAAATGGAAATATCGGGGATTTTAGACTATTATACATTAAATCTCATCTAGATGAAGACATAAACCAATTTTTATCAAGAAGAATATGTTGAGAAATAAGCAAGATATAGAATTTTTCTTATTACCCATAAGGTTAACATTGGGACAACGTACTGTCAATATCTCGGTAACCAATGGACATAGACCATTGATTCAAAATCCTAAATTGTTCTTTTTTTGGCTGAATTCAATGGTGCCAACACAAATTGGATACATTTTTTTCTATGTAAAAAATTCAAAAACCCACTTTGGGGGGGGGGTTATCCCCCTTTACCCCCCTTCCGGTGGTCCGATCGGGCTGGTTCACGAATTACAGTCGACTCTCGCTAACTCGAAAGTCCATGGGACTGCGATTTTTCTTCGTGTTACATGTAGTTCGCCGTAGGCATAGTTCGAGTTATAGAGGTAAACTTAATAAAAATTCGTGATGTAGAGGTAAAGAAAAATTGCAGTTTATACCGTACACCTTCAACAAATCCAAGCTTTTAACTTATTCAAATATTATATATCAATGAAAAATACAGTATTTATAATATAATAACCTGTAAAACACAAAAACAGATAAGATCATATTAATTCTGATTAAAAAGTCTGTAATCTTCCTCTGCTTAAACATGTAAAAACAATTATTACGGTATCGATCATAATTTTTATTAAAACAATAATCTAAAGAAACTTTACAGTATGCCCTACAGCTACAAAAATAAACTTATAACTTTGAATATTACTGTATTAAAAAATAATACTTACAGTACAGTTTACAAAATTAAAAAAAAACTTGTGAAATAAAATAGAGTAAACAGTTCAGAACTCCGGGATTTAGTATTACAGAGGTCCACTCTGAAAACGTCGTGGTATGGAGGTAAACTTCGAGTTATGGAGGTAAAGCGTGAATCGAATTCGTCTTATCTACTGAACTTCGTGTTATAGAGGTTATTTTTGAGTCCCTTCGAGTTATAGAGGTAAAATATACCCGGAAAATTGGTTCGTGTTATGAAAATTAGTTCGTGTTATGTATAGTAATTTCTTCGTGTTAGACAGGTTTTTCCAAGGGGATTAAAAATAATTCGTGATATCGAGGAATTCGTGATATCAAGGTTCGTGTTAGCGAGAGTCGACTGTAGTCCAATTGATTACCACTTTACACGTCTGTACCAAATTTAATTAAGGTCAGACCATAAACGGACTCAGAAAAAGAAAACCTAATTTATATATATATAAAATTTGTGTTGTTCGGAATTCAGCAGAGTGCTCCAGGTACGTCCGATCATAATAATCAATAGCTCAAATGAAAGCTGGTATTTCACTGAAGGTTCTTAGCATATAGAAGGTTCTAAAACATATAGAACTACTTAATTAGAACTGGGGAAATATATCTTCAATTGAATTCATAATTCGGAAATAATAAAATTTATGTTTTTTGGTCGAGTAATACAGTATATTAATGAATGCCGATCCTTGATGGCAAATCTTTGCGTGCATACCTTTAATTTAAGACCTTATTCATGAAAATCGGTCGAGTAGAAGAGCCAAACGGACTCAGAAAAGAAAAACAAAATTTTTGTTTGTTTTGTTCGGAATTCAGCAGCGTGTTTCAGGTACGTCCGATCTAAATAATCAATAGCTGAAATGAAAGGTGGTATTTCGCTGAAGGTTCTTAGACCAAAACATACAGATTTACGTAATTGGAACTGGGGAAATATAACTTAAATTGAATTCAAAATCCCGGAAATATTCAAAATAATGTTTTTTGGTCGAGTAATACAGTAGATAAACGAATGCCAATGCCTGATGGCAAATCTGTGCGTTCATACCTTTAATTTAAGACCTAAATCATGAAGATCGGTCGAGTAGAAGAGCCAAACGAACTTGGAAAAGGAAAACCATATTTAACTCCCATAAGAAATGTACAGGGAGGAAGTTGCTTTTGTGCATAACTCGAGTAATAAGGCAGATAAATTAATGCGGATGCTTGATGGCAAATCTGCGCGTGCATACCTTTAATTTAAGACCTCAATTATGAAAATCAATTATGGTTCTTCTTCTCGGTTGAGTAGAAGAGCCGGACGGACTCGGAAAAGAATAACCAAATTTTTTTAATATATAGATTAATTTATTCATCTTTAATATTTTGTTGACTAGTTTTAAGAATATTGATAATTTTTCTCTCCGGGGCACTTTTCATGATTTCAACACGAGGAACAAAAATAGGCTAGATGTGCCCTTTGTCAGACTCGAGAAATCCAGGTCTAGTTATAGAATATTGGGATTGAGATGTTTAAATAAGCTGCCTAACAACATCTTTCAACTTCCCATAAAACAGTTCAAGTCTAAGGTAATGAACTGGCTTCTGTTGAACCCGTTTTACTTTTTACAAGAGTTTTTGGATATTCCCTCCCAGAATATCATTCTTTAACTACATTAAAGTCCTCTCTGACCTCTCCAATGACTTTGCTTGAAATTTAATGCTGTTGTATTTGTTTTTGCTTTTTAGTTTCACAACCTGACTTATGTACCGATCCAACATGCATTTTTTGTGACCATACCAATACATGTATCATGTCTTTCTGGTAATAAAGCATTGATTGATTGATTGATTGATTGATATTAAAAGTAAGAATGTGAGAACTGTACCCCATAAAGGTTATATCTGTCCCATTGCCTTTTGTGCAGTATTTCTGTAACTATATTATGATGGGTTAGGCTAAGATTTCCATAATAGGCCTGTAAGTCCTTGTTAAATATTAATATGAGAACAAGGGCGCCCGAAGGATATTTTCCCAGGGGGGGGCAAACAGTTATTTTTTCCTGGGGTTTTATTGGGGTGTGGAAAATATACCGGTATCCCTTATTGGGCCCTTATAAAAGTACTTGAAAACGTATTTTTGGCTGTCTAAAAACCAGAGTTACCTTTCAAAACGATTTCAAACATACTCATTTGTTTCTTCAATCATGATACCAATTTTTAGTTTGTTTGTAAATTTAATTTAAAAGCCTTAAGTTCCTTACTTTTGTAATTTTTTTACTTCTTTATGAAAAATAACCATTCTTTCAGCTGCGATTCAATTACATCCTGAATTAGTTAAAGAAATTGAATCAATAGGTAATACCAGTGCCATTGCAAAATTTTAGCCGACCATTACGTGGCCAATAATATGAACAATCATCACTGTCACGCCTTCTAGCAAGGTATTTCCGTCAATTGACCGCTATTAGTAAATACATAAGATCGGTTTTCACGATTGCGAGTTCGCAATGGTACATTTTTGTCGTTTATCAGCGATCGGCAAACACCGCCGATCGCGAGTTTCGAAAAGCAACATCGGCCGTTTATCCGCAATCGGCAAATACGCGGCTTATCGCGAATTTCGCAAAACTAGATTCTCCGTTTGTTCGCGATCGGCAAATACGCGCGACCGTTCTCAACGGCCGATCGCGAGTTTCGTAAAGCTACATCGGCCGTTTATCCGCGATCGGGAGATACGCGCTAGCGTATTTCTTGGACGTTCGCGAATAGCGTAAAGCTGTTTTTGCCGTTTGTCCGCGACTAACAAATACACGCGTGGGTATATAGCGGCCGATCACAAGGTTTGCAAAGCTTCACTTGCCGTTTATTAGTGATCGGCTAATACGCACGTCAGTTTTAGCGGATGATCGCGCTATTTATTTGCTGCTGTTTATTTGCGATCGGCAAGCGGCAAATTCGCGGGTTCGTTTTCCGCGGCCGGTAGCGAGTTTTGCGAAGCTACACTCGCAGTTTAGTTGCGGTCGGCAAGCGGCAAATTCGCGGGTTCGTTTTCCGCGGCCGGTAGCGAGTTTTGCGAAGCTACACTCGCAGTTAGTTGCGATCGCTAAAACGATCACGTCCCGAAAATTTGCCGAAGTGAATAAAAATCCCGCCCAAAAATCGGGAATTCAATTTTCCCGAAATTTTGGGACCCGACCATCCCTGATTAAAAATTACGGAGATTAACTTTGTTTGGTCAACTTGAACAAACTTAAAAGCTTCATGTATTTTTAAATATATTTTCCATTTTCTCAGGGGGGCAACTGCCCCCCCTGGCCCCCCCCTGCGGGCGCCCATGTATGAGAACTTTCTATTTTAAGACTTTACTAAGAGCCTAAACATGTTCAGGAGTATATTTGTACCTATTAATCTAAATTATTAAAGACAACTACCCAAACCACAACACTGACAATTTTTTTTCATGCAAGTATAAAATTAATTAGTTTGTATGTGAAATGAAACTTTGCACTTTTCGTTTTAATAACTGTTCAACAACTTTTAAAAAGCAACAACTGTTATCATACGAAATTGAGTGGATAACAGACAAGTCAGTTACTCAACAAATGAATATTTCGAGTTCTTTTTATGGTTGTTTATTTATCGCTGCTTACAACCACTGACTTTTGTTTTGACAGACCACCAATAAAGTCATGACGTAGGTCTGATGCAGACGCCTCCACTTTTGCCATGACGTCACCGACGGGTCAGCCAATCAGACGTCGATCGGGTCAGCCAATCAGAGGCTAGGTGGCAAAACTAATACTGAAATAAAAATTACTAGAGGCTTGAAGGGGCTAATAGCCCCTAAGCATAATCCTTCTTAACTATAGTACAAAATACCTTCTCAGAAAATAAGCTTTTGGATCCACAAAATTTTGATTATATCTAGCATTTGGTTTTAAGTAAACAAAGCAGACCTTTTTACATCCCAATGGTTTTTAAATGACAGGTACTTTACGTTATTCCTCATTTATGCAATTTCAGTATTTTCCCCGAGTGCCTGGGAAGGAAACCTTCGATGTCAGCCCCCTCCCATGATCCTGCGACCTTCCAAACGCCCACAATTTCGGCGCAAAAATGTCCCTTACGTTATTATATATATAAATAAATATATATATATATATATATATATATATATCATTTGGTATTAAATCTGCATCGTTATAAGATAAACTAAACTTTCATAATTTTAAACTATGAACAAACTCAAACCCTTATAATTATTATAAAATCAGAAATCTTAAATTTAAAATTTGTTTGTTATAGTACATTGAACGTGCATAGTTAGCTGCATTTTGAAACAAATCCCACATGTCAACATCTACCATATGGCTTTGAATCAAGCATTAGCACCACATGTTTAATGTAAACAAAGCAGACGCATTTCAATCCCAATGCATTTAAAATGGAAGATATTTTTCGTTATTTCTCATTTTCTGGTAGATTTGGACATAATCTGATGTTTTTCCCAATCCCCTGGGACCAAGACCTTTTATTTGAGCCCTCTCCCATCATCCTGTGAGCCGTCAAACTCTCACAATTTTGATTGAAAAAATCGCTTACAGAATTAATAATATAGATAGATGCTACCTGCAGTCATTGCTACACAACTCGAAAGAGCTTAAGTATAAACTGGAGCTGGAACTGGATGTCTATTAACAAAGCTAATGTTGTTCTTTGTTTGTAGCGAACTTAAAATGCATTTTAACTTTACAAAAATTGAATAAACTAGTGGCTTGTAGGGGCAAAAGCCCCTAAAAATAAAGTACAAATGCTGGATATTTAGTGTTTCCTTCACACTCATGGCTCGGTAACAGTTTGACGGAATTAAACGTTTAAAGAGTAATGTTTAAAGATGTTTTGACATTTGCTAGTAAGTATCAGAATTTTAAGAAAGGGCGTTACTTCAGTATAGTAAAGGGCTGAATTTTTTGGAACAGTGGCGCTATCCGTCGTTCTCAAAACAAACTCAGTCCACTTTGTTTACAATTAAACATATGGACATGGTTTGCAGAAATTCTTAAGGTTAACCACAGACTGTAGCACTTAAATTATTTCCCAAAAGAAAATAAAATAAATAAGGATGAAATCAGAAAATGGTCTCCCGTTGACGACTCCACGCTCCACGTTGGAGACTTTGGCTCTACTTCATGAGGAAGTTAGGTTTGGAGACCATGAGTTTGGTAAATAGTTAATATTAAAGATTTTTATGGTTGCCCGGGAGTAAATACCGCTTTGTCTTTGTAGATCCAAGATTAAATATACTTTTGATTATCCAAATTTAAATGTGAACCTTTTTGGTAGGATCAAATTTAAAGTTTATGTTACATTCAATAGCTTTTAGTGCAGCACACTGTTGTTTCTCAGTCAAAACTATGACCATTTCCGACCGCGCATAAAACCGGTAGAGCTGGGCCCTAAAAGTGATGAATGAGGTCTTCTCTGTACCTATAGCCTGCGTTATTCGATTGTGTAAATGTTACAAATCACTTGGCTTTAAATCAGCATCAGCTACTACTACATGATACAGTGTAAAGGTCGAATTTAATTTGTCTGGCTTTTTAAGGTTGAGATCCCTAAATTATAAGAACGGAAAATTTAAAAGTAAAAAAAACAGTCATGTGTTATAGTACGTTCAACCTATTTTGCTGGATTTTAAACAAACCATATATCAACATCTAGCTCTAGCACGTGGTTTTAAATCAAGTATAAGCAACACATGTTTTAATGTAAACAAAGCAGACGTTTTTAGATTACAATGATCTTATTTTCTGATAAACTTTAAGAAATTTCCGTACTTCATGGGTCCCTGGCATCAAGACCTTCTATTTGAGCCCCCTCCTATTATCCTGCGACTTTCCAAACTTCTACAATTTTGCCTACATATATATTTATATCGACCACTTGGCATTGTATCGGTTTGAAATCGGTTATAACGTAAACGAAACAAACACACTTAACTCTTTATAATTTTAAATTGTAAATGTATACTCAAAGCCGTAGTTATAAGTCTGAAAATCTTAAAGTTAAAATATTTATTTGTTATAGTACATTAAACATAGTTAGCTGCATCTTGAAAAAAACCAGATGTCAACATCTAGCATATGTCTTTGAATAAAGCATCAGTACCACATGTTTGAATGTAAACAAAGCAGACTTTTTTAGATCCCAATGCTTTTTAAATGGCAGATTTTTTACGTTATTTCTCGATTTCTGGTTAATTTCAAGCAATTTCAGTATTTTTCCCGCCATCACGGAATAGAGACCTTTAATTTGAGCCGTCTCCCATCTTTCTACGACTTGCCAGACGCCCACAATTTTGACGCAAAGAATCGCCTTACGAAATTAAATATATGATAGCTCGTAAGACAAGTAAATGCATTAATCCATTCTTTGTTTATTGTTCAAATCATATGATGGCTTACATTTTTCATTTCAAATCATTAAGTGGAATGGCTGTGAACCATCCCTGGGAACATATGGACTACCTCTTTCCTGATTGGTTCTTTTCTATACAAAACGAGGGTTTAAGTCTAATACCTCGTATCTACAAAACTGTAACTTTTCAGGAGGGATAAAAACCGTTATAACTTATTATGATGAAAAACAAACCTCAAAGGCTTTCTTTTATTTATTTGAGGCTTTTAACGGAAAATTAAGGCCTCTACCAAATAAATAAATTGATATATAAGGTGTAATGAGTAAATAATTGAGATACGAGGTATTAGACTTCATTTTTGTGACTTACGAGGTATTAGAAATAAAAAAACACTAGTAACATACAAGCCCATTTTACTTTTCTGTGAATAAAAATACAAAATTAAAACAAAACCTTTTGCATTTTGAGCCCTTATGCTACCACAGGCTGGCTTTAGCCTTAAACTACAATGTTAATATCACACCATAGTTTTTTTAGGTACGAGGTGGAACGCGTTTACGCACACTGAGGGGCTCATTGTCCCCTCAATAGTGTCGGACTCCCACGAGCTCAAAGTCCCGTGAACTACCGACTAAACCATCCTCCTTAACACCGAGGACACTAGCCAGACCTTTGATATTACGCCAGTAACCTCCGTGGGGAAAAGCTGAAGATTAAGGCTAATCGAGGTCGACCTTTTCGCCCCAAGAATTGCCTGGATATAGTGCCGGACACAGTTCCAGTTGCCCTCTCCCTGAAACATAGCTCCGACGATGTCTCGTAGGCTGACGACCACGGCGATCTCAGATGAAAGCGAGACTCGGCGGATGTGCCAACGGTCGCACTGAAAGAAGGTGTGCTCGGACGTGTCTGGGATGCCGGGGCAATACAGACAGTCCGGGCTGGTGACTCTACGCATCCGGTGCAGATGGGCTCTGAAGTACCCGTACCCAGAAAGGAACTGGGTTACGCAGTAGACGACCTCGCCGTGCTGCCGTTCCACCCATGGTCGGACGGAAGGTATGAACTGGAAGGTCCAACGTCCCCTTGGCTCGGCTGCCAGTCCCCCCCAGTTCGAGCTGCCAGGAGTTGAAGCTGCGGTTGCACTCCTCCTTGGCAGCTGTTTCCTGGCCCACTTCACGCCTCATCCGGTAGATTGCCTACCTCTCCCTTGCGAGGGAAAGGACGGGGATGTCTCCAGCGATCACCATCACATCAGGCTCGGAGACTGAGCAGTAGGCTGACGCGACCCACAAAGCTCCTCTGTGCTGGACTCGGGCAAGCCGATCTCGGTAGATTTGCTTCTCGAGTGCGTGAGCCCAAACCTCCGCTCCGTACAGTAAGACTGACTGGACGGCAGTCATGAGCAGGCGGCGCTTGCTCGACATTCCTCGCCGCGATCAAGGCAGTGACTCATCAGCCTAGCCAACGAGGCGGGCCTCATCGGGCATGAATAGCCTCAGCAAGCTGTCGAGAGACACATTCCAGAGGTCGGGTCCGAGAATGGACCCCTGCGCAGCCCTGGAAGAGGTAGGAATGCGTCACTGACCTTCGGTCGTGTCGTACAACAGAACGTGGTCTGTCAGGTACGCTTCTATCATACGTAGGAGGTAGGAGGGACTTAGAACGTATGCTCAAGCGCCCGGGGACAAATCCTCGCAGAGTCGATGGCCTCGGTCAGTCTGACGCGCAAGAGCTTTTCAAGCACTTTCCCGGCTGTGTCGAGCATACACAGGGGTCGGAAAGAAGAAGGGGTCCCCGGTGTACTCTTCGCCTTTGGAATAAGAACAAGACGGGCTACCTTCCATGAAAAGAAGAAAACGCCTTCTGCCAGACACGCGTTGAAGCAGATGCAGATGCCTTGGATTCACCTCCGCAGCGAGCTTGAGCACCTCCGCCGGAATGCCATCGGGACCGGGTGCGCTTCTGGGTCATAGGGATCGGACGGCGGCAGTAAGTTCCTCTTCCCGGAAAGCTGGGAAGGCGCCTATATCTCCGAATTCCGTGACTGGCCGAATTGGGGGCTAGAAAACAGCGTATCGACGTCGGCGGCCATGGCTTGTGGTTCCATGACCGCAGTGATGAGCGAGCCCTTAGCTTCTGGGTTACAATTTTGTATGTAGCTTGTCCCCCAGGGGTCGTTGTCGATATCCTGACACAGCTGTTTCCAGCACCTGACTTTACACCCGTTCATGGCACCGCGGAGCTCTCGTCGGGCCGCTCTGGCATTTGCATCAGGGCGGTTCCTGGCTCGCTGCGCAGCTCGTCGGAGACCATCGAAGTAAATAAAGTTGTTTATTTACTTCGATGTCGGAGACCAAGGCATCTTCTCCGGAGTTCCCCTATTCCAGGCGTCCACCAGTAAACTGCCTTCTTCATGTGGCGGCGGGGAATAACTAGTAAAAATAACTTATAAAAATAACACTAGCAATAAACTTTGGTTTGGTGCTATCAACACTCTAACTAGGTTATCTTGATCTAATAACACGTATCTCAGAATGAATTCTTCTAGAACCAAAATTCTAATACCTCGTATCTCTAAAATTTCACTTTCAACATTAATTAAACAGTTATATTGAAGGAAAAAAATAAATTGTAAACGTGATTAAGTACAGTTAGATTTTTTTAACTAGAAGCGGTCAAGACAAGGAGGAATATCTTTGGTGATGAACTTTTTTGTTTGTAATATAATCACATGTTTCTACCTGTCAAATATTGAGGTTAGATTTTAATCAAAACAAACAATATTCTAAACCATTTCATACAATTGTTTATTTTTTTGGATTGTAAACAAAGGCATTACAAGATAAACAGAAACACATGATTTTACTTTAAACAAAAGAAGTGCATTGCCAAAGATATTCCACCTCGTCTTAACAGCTTCTAGTTAAAAAAATCCAACTGTACTTTACACCCTAGTTGAGGTTAGTACACAACACTAATATAAGCAAATCATTTGGAAGTAAAAACAAACCTAACGAAAGAAACACATTCACAAATCAGCTGTTACTAACTATGCATTTTATACAAGATACGAGGTATTAGAAGTAAAGTTTACCAACTGCAAGATACGAGGCATTTTAAATGATCTTTTTTACATATTTAGAAAAGGAATTGCTTTACGAGGTATTAGAACTGAAGAGACCTGGTCATCCTCTTTCATAATATATCATAACCTCAAAATGTCAAATTTTGAAGATACGAGGTATTAGACTTAAACCCTCGAAATGTTATTTAAGGGCAGGGGCTTTACTTAACACACTCGCTGAACAAACTATAGCCCCTCTCTGGATCCGCCATTGATTTAGAGTGAATTTTTCTACCCACATATTTACGGTCATAGATATGAATTTTGGGACAATTGGCAGTTGTGAAGGATTTCTGTTGAATTTGGCTATTGCACTGGGAAAACTTGGGGATTTTCTTTCGTTTTCTATGGCTTGGCGGAATATTGGAGGATTTTTGCTTCGGCTGGGGATAAAATGGGGATTTTTCGCTAGACAGATAGAGAAATTTCCTGGGTCAGGGTCAGGGGTGTCAACACTGCAACATTGAGAATAATTAGTTATTGTCAAATCCTGAATTTTCGGATTTTGATGTTGTCCTCGGTCTCTGTTAATGCAGATTAAATGTCATTTTCATTTATCATCAAAATAATTTAAATCGGATTTCCGATCCAGTTTATATCCACGCTCAATTCTGCTCTGCATACAACCCCCATTTACCAAAACATCCCGTTGCCGTTGACCAGTTCGTAGTTGGTTATCCAGTGCCTTGAGTGAGTGGTCGTAAAGGCGCTGAAACAATTTATATTGAACATTATAATTTACCATGGAAGATCACAACTTCCCAGCAGCTGAAAGGATAGTAAATGATATTGGACTCATAATAAAAAAAGACCAAAAACTGTAAGTCAAATCCCCATCCTTGTATATAGGCCTATCATAAACCTAGGCCTACTTGTTATAACTTAGACATAGGTTAGGCCTACTTTAGACAATAGTCAGTCTTTATGGTATGAGTTTCATATCTGATCTTCTGCCGTTCGTTCCTGTAGCAGACGATTCAACATCTGATTTTCTAAGAAAACAATAGGCTTATCGAACGATCTACCGATAGTCGAAGTTCGATGTAGGCTGTTTGTTGGACAGAACTTGATATCCGATGCCATTGTATTTCATATTGATTGTTTTGTTACTCTATGAAAATATATTCATTGATAGTATTTTAGTAGAAGATGGCGGGTGATGAGAAATAAGGTAAGTTGTGTTTAGTTAGTTAATTACAGTAATGTTTTAATTTATGTTTACACTTACACTAACACTCCCGCGTCGTCCCGGTTGACCATATTCATGGCATGAGACCAGTCAAAAGCTTCTTATCCTTAATGCTAGCGGCTATCCTTCTTGGATGTTGTCGATAGGCAGTTAGGTTAGGTTGGAATAGGTGGGTGCAGTGCCAGGTAGTTAGGTGAGGTAAGTCGAAAGTTGGTAAAAACATTGATCAATTAAATACTTTTTGAGCTCTTTTTTAAACCTATTTAAATTGTCTATTTGAGAGAATTGAGAAGAGAGTTGAGAGAAGAGCTTGAGTCCAATGTATTCTGGCTTGCATTCAAAAACCTTTAAGTTATGTGATACTGATGGATTTAAATTTCTGTTTCTGGTATTATAATCATGCTGATATGCCTTTACAAGATTGTGTTCTTTGACATATGTAATAACCTCAAACATGTAAATGCTAGGTACAGTTAAAAATCCTAGATTTTTGAAATGGTCTAAACAAGAATTGGTTGGTTTCAGTTTTAACATGCATCTAACTGCTCTTTTTTGCAATGTAAAAATCCTATTTAAATTACTATGAGAGGACGAGCCCCACAATATAATTGAATACCTGATCAAGCTCTCAATCAATCCAAAATAAACAAGTTTTGATAAAGGCAAAATGTTCAAAGAAGCTATATTTTTCAAAACAAAAATATTGGAAGCAAGTTGTTTAGCCAATTTGTCTACATGTTCGCTCCACCTTAGACCACCATCCAACCTCACTCCCAGATAGTCCACAAATTGAGCCTCTTCGATGACAGTATCACCAAGTAAGACCAAGGGTAAAGCAGAGCCGGCCCTTTCTAAGCAATTCCTTTTTTGTTCCGTCATGAAATGAAGAAATTGAGTCTTCTTTGGATTGATATGAAGATTTATATTGGAAAAATACTGAGAAAGTGAGTTCAGATTAAAAAAGGTTTCCTGTTCTAAGATTTGAAGATCTTTATGGGAGGTTAGTAAGGAAGTATCATCTGCAAAAATTGTAAGAAGGTGGCTAGGTAAGTGATTTGAGATATCGTTGATGTACAAAAGAAAAAGAATTGGTCCTAAAATAGAGCCTTGTGGTACTCCAAAGCTGGCTGCTTTAGGTTTTGAGTAAGAAGATTTCCTGATTCCATTCTGATCTACAAAGTCTATTTTTGACTTGTGAAACCTATTTGAAAGATAAGATTCAATCCATTTCAGAGCTTTGCCTTTAATGCCTATTGCAGCGAGTTTATTGAGAAGAATGGGGTGAGCAACACAATCGAATGCCCTGGACAGGTCGATGAAACAGCCAATGGCCATTTCACCGCCATCCAGGGAGTCGATGCATGATGAAATGAACTTGACGAGAGCGAGCTTTGAAGATTTTTGTTTCTGGTATTCGAATTGATTGGAAAAGAATAGCTTGTGATTGCTAAGAAAATTGACTAATGAGTTGCAAACAACTTTTTCAAGGATCTTTGCAATGGTGGGCAGGAGTGAGATTGGACGGTAGTTCTCAGGCAAGCATGGGTTGTCTTTTTTATAAAGCGGCTTGATTAGAGCGAGCTTGGCAGCATCTGGAAATTCACCCGCCTCTACAGAACAATTCACTAAAACCAACAGAGGATCAATCAACTCCGGATAGCATTTCTTAACTAGATCTATGGAAATACCATCGTGGCCTGTTGACTTTTTGCTAGGCAAAGAGGTAATTATTTTTTCAAGTTCTTTTTTGCTAACTTAGGGAAACTTAACAAGTTCAAAACTGAGCTGGTCTTGATTACCCAAGCGTAAGTTACTACTACTAGGCCTACTTGAAATGTTGTAACGATGAGGAAGTTTTGAGAAAAAATCGTTTAATTTAATTTTAGTTGTATTATATTAACGTTTGGTATGTTTGATTGTTCGTGAGAGAATCGAATAATACAATTAACAATGGTTTCGGTTATTGTTTGTTATCGAAGTTTCTTCATTACTAACAGTTGTTGAAACAGTACATCGGTTGAGTTAAACTCGAAAGGTTTATAGTTGATATTGTATAACCGAAACCTGAACTGAGTACCGAAAACAAAACTTCGCCCATGATAAATCCTAGGCCTATTGAGAAGTTCAGTTATCAAACCTAAGCATTAAAGGTAAACAATCAACGGTAAATATAACCTAGAAGATCAGATATGAAACTTGTACCGCGCATAGACATGATGATGTTTTACATACCTAAAACAAAGCCATTCCAGGTAACTGGTGGTCCATATTCAGCCACATTATAGAAGGCTTGGTTCTTGATTCACTCCATAGGCTATTGTCCTTTTAAAACAATTATAGGCACATTTCTTGAAGCTAAAAGGCAGTTTGTTATATAATTTCAGTTGCTGGTGGGTCAAAATCTGAAAAGGGTACAATCACTGTCCCTTCATAAAAAAATAATGTAGCATACTGTAATTATTGCTAAAAATGTTTTATTTTGGAAGTTTAGGACTTAATCTTATTGTTTATACTGTTTAAATCACGATTTAAGAAGAGGTTGGGGCAAAATACTGAGAAAATAAGGGCCGAAGTAGCGACGGTCACGTGTCCCCCCCCAGTTTTACCGCTAAAGAGACATTTTAAACAAGTTCACCAATCAAATAAGTGAATTTAAAACCCACGTTTATATTGTCGGATACAGGGAGATAATCAAATAGTGCTTATCACGGATGAAACTATAGTATTAAGATGCCGAGCTCGGTTCAAAGTCGTGTCCCCACCTTCAGCAGTAGCGTCGGTAACGTAGTCTGTTTCTCATTGTACAGCGACACTAGCGCTAGTAGCAGCCGACAACGAGCTTAATTCAGGAGTATCATGGCGGCGAGCAATGACGGATGTCGGAGTTCGTCGTGTGAACTGAATTTGGACGTGGAGGAAAATAGTTTTGTTCGTTAAAATTGCCATGTATAATTTTTTGATGTAGCATCGGTACATGATTTATTCTTAATCAAAAGTAAATCGCTATCCATCGTAATAGTTTAATTCGTGCGTAATACGGCCCGGTTTCAAATGACAATTCGTCACTAGCGTTCGCCATTTTGAGGTTAGCAGACACAACAAGCGAAATTGAAGCGCCGGTCTGGGAAGCGCCAGTCACGAATTATGGTTAATTTAATTTGAGATCTGCTACATTTTGTGACCGGTATTTCAATTTGACTGATATACCTTATATTCTTAAATGGTGATGTATTTTTTTTATTACGGCCGATTTTAATACTTAATAGAGTAAAATGAATTAGTAAACAATGTATTAATTATGAAAATAATGATGCAGGGTTGCCACCAACAGGAAAAATCGAATTATGCGGGCATTTTTAGTTCCAGAAGCAATTTTTACAACTGATATACATTCTTTTATTTAATCTGAAAATGAATTCAGCTGATAGAAATTCTTTATATTCTTTCTATAGCTTATTCTTTTTAGGCGTATTTGCCCTTGTTTCTGTTTTTACGGTATAAATTTTTAAAATAATGATAAAGGTATTTTAATGTGTATTTAAAATCAAATTTGGGTGAAAGTTTTTGATTGATTGTTTTAAGTTTGTATTAGGCCTATATGCTAGATTAATTTATTAGTCCATAGCTTTTTTGACGTTTGTCACCTAACCTTTATTTAAAATGTTTGATACATAAAAAATGTAACATGTCCAACATTGAAACAAAATTTTTTTTAAATGCTTCTAAACATTTTTCAATTAAGTTACTTAATTAATTAAAATACAGTATGTCTTAATAATATTTTTTGAAATTTAACTTGTGAGTAGCATTTTTTAATTATGATAAATAATTTTTTAATGAAAAGATTTTTAATTCCGTTTGGTCATCTGTTTTTGCTGCAGTTTAAAAAGCAAGTTAATATATTTTGAAAAATATAATGATTTTAATGTGTTTGAACTTACTCTAAGAATGGCTTAACGGGTTTTCTTTCTTTTTCAATTTTATTTTTATGCTCTTAACTATAACTTATTCAGGCCTAAGCCTATTTTTAGAAATTTGTAATGAAGCCTTCATTTAATCGTTGAAACGTTTTTATACACAACCACATTAAACATACTGTGATCATTTAAATGTAATTTTGAAGAATTTCAAAATAATTTTTCATGACTAAGTAATAACAATGAATGATTTTGGAAATAGAACATCGTATACATCATAAGTCATTAAAATTATTTTGTATTATGCACCTAATGATTCAGTTAGGCTAAGGTTATTTTAACACTATTGTATTGTCTTGTAATTACTGAAAAAGGCCTATATTAGAAATCAAATTCTTTCTATTTCAGACTATGAAAGGAACAGATGAAGATTTTATATTAAACAAAAAATTAAACAACAAATATGTAACGGAAGTCATATCCATGTAACTGAGGTCATGCGTTGTAGCAGAATGTCAAATTTAAAATTTTTTATTTAAAAATATGTATGGTCAATATGAATATAAATGGTTATGGTTATATTTTTTTAATTAAGTACAGTTTCAAATTGGTACACAATAATTTTCATGACAATGAAATGGAGTAAAAACATTGTGAGGTTAAAAAACCTGACCAAAACTTGTATTTGTAGGTGAATTACATCTTTTCTAAGCTACGGTATTTATATATTCTAATTATTAAGATATAGGTCAATCAAAAGTAAGAGGGCTGTAATATATTTAAAAAATACCCCCGTTGCAGCAGACCTGCATACTCAGTGAATTTCAAATGCAAAACAACATATTTCAATCCAAAATAGCGAGATTTGACATGTTTTTGTAAGCTCCATAAGATTAACATGGGGAATGAGTATGCAGGTTTGCTGCTACAGGTATGTTTAAACTTGTTGGTTTTAATTCAATATTTAGTAGATCTGAACTAGAAGAAGCTATTTACCAAGTTTTAACAAGATATGTTGAGAAATAACCGAGATATAGAATTTTAATTATTTCCCATAAGGTTAACATTGGGACAACGTACTGTGTTTACCACTTTCAATATCTCGGTAACCTATGGACATAGAGCAGTGATTCAAAATACTAAATTGTTTGTTTTTTTTAGTTGAACTCAATGGTGCTAACAAAAATAGGATTATTTCTATTTTTCTATGTAAAAAACTCAAAAAACCCATTTTTTTGGGGTTTATCCCCCCCTAGCCCCCCTCTAATAATAACTACTTTACATGTCTGTGCCAAATTTCATTCTTATGTGCCAGAATTTTCTGGCACATAAGACTAATGATGACTTCAGCGGCAAGTCGATAGTACAGTGGAACCTGGATAATTCGAACCTCAAGGGACCAGCTAAAAACTTCGAATTATCCATAAATTCGAATTAAAGAAGTTCTAAAGAATGAGGCCAAAACATTAAAACTTCACATTGTGAATTTAACCTCTTTATGAAATTGACACTCTAAAAGAATAAATTCATCAACAAACGCTAATTACAAGGGTTCAAAATCAGTAATCATAAAACAGAAATAACTACCCTAAAGTATAAACTACGTACGACGCGACGTACGATAATACAAAGAAACATTTCTGCTAGAAAAAATACAGTACGTTCTGCTACTTCTGAACTTTATACAGGCTACCAACTTAACTTCGTGCAACATTGACAATTGCAGCACGCTCATTGACTTCCTCTAAAGTGAGTGTTTTATAAGTCCGAGATTTTGTCGACATGGTCACTTCACTTAGTTAATGTTACTTAAAAACTTTTTAATACTTAAAAACAAGACACTACACAAATAAAAAAAACACTTAGTTTGAGGGACGATCGAAAACAACGGAATGCTGCACGGGAATTCGGAAGTTAGTTTGGCAGGTAGGGGAAGGAAGGGGGTGGCAGTGTTGAGTAGCCTTTGTGTCGACATAGAAAACTTCGCATCAGGTCTGGCGCATGGCTCGTCTGCCGGGAGCCGTTCTACACAGAATCAAGCGCAAAAAGATTAGTGGCGCTGTCACGGCAAGCGCAACCCTTTTCCGAACCTCAGTCAGCGTTTTGTACTGTTTAGTTTACATTATTGGTGTCATTGGTGTCGAGTTACAAGCGATGTTGGGGTAGGGTGGGAAGCCTGGGAGGTGGAAGGGATGAGTCATTTGACCATAACCTGACACGGCATAGGTCTGAAGTTAATTTTTTAATGAACATCATAGTAAAACATGTGTTTCAATGAATTTTTAACTATTTCCAGTCGTGGAATAAAATTCATGTACCTTAATTTGAAACTTAAAAATTCGAATTATCCAAAATAAAATTCGAATTATCCACGATTTTTTAGCATTGTTTGGATACAAAATGCCAGGGACCAAGAAAAATATTCGAATTAAAGAAGATTTTGAATTATACAAGTTCGAATTATCCAGGTTCCACTTAACAGAGTAGACTGTTTGGGCCTATTGATGTTTTTAAGTTTAGATTTCCTGATAATAAGCCAATATTGAGGTTTAAGTTAGGCTACCCTAATTTCCATGCAGTTTCCATAATTTTTCCTTCATTTTAGCGAATTTCCCTTAAAAGGGAAGAAGCTATTACCGTAGGTCTCATGGTAAGACCTAAGCCCGAGACCATGATAGTTTTTCGTTTTGGGGCTACCAGAAGCAAAAAACACCATTCTTTCAAATTTTTATATATCTATCTATCTCTTTCTGTATACCATTCTGTTTTTATATATCTGTCTATCTCTTTCTGTCTCTATTTTTGTTTTCTCTTTTTTATTTTACAAGTTTTGTTGTCATCATAGTATTCCAATGTTCGCGGAGCCTCATCGCAAACACGTTTAATGTTTTTGTTTAAAATTGTTAGTGTATCTTTTACAATCTATGAGCGTATGTGTGTATGTATGTCTCAGCGGTCGCAGCTTGTGCGGTGGCCTGGGGCCACCTTTTTGGTGGTCCTGACGCCGCGACCCGTGGACCCAGGATAGCGAGTCCACAGCCGCACAGTGTCCGCCGCGCCGACCCGCTTATCGCTCCCCCCTCCCCCACCCACCGCTCACCGCTGTCCACCGCTGACTGCCTCTCTCGCTCTTTGTCTCCCTATCCTAAACACCTCAAGGCGGCACACATCAATGCCCAATCCTTGCGTACTAAAGATTTTAATGCTGGCCATTAAACTCAAGGCAAAATCAGAGAAAAACGTCTAATTACTTATGAAGCACTCGGAACGATGTAGTTTAGTTTGAATACATGTATTTCTCATTAATAAGGATAATTTGACGTATTAAAAAAAATTTACTTATGACCAGGGGACGACCCATGATGGAAGTCCAAAAATTCTTAAGTGTAAACATACCTCGAGTTATACTTCATTTTAAAGGTCTTAATTAGTAGATCATAACTGTGCAAACTGCGCCTCAAAAGGTTGATCCAGTCAGCACAGGCGTAATTCGGGGGGTGGGGCAAGGGGAGCAGTTGCCCCCCCAATAATTTGAAAATTAAAATTAATTTTTAGGTATAAATAATGAAAATTGACCAGAATCATGCTTTTTCAAGGAATAAAATTAAATTAATTTTGACATAAATTTTTCATCAATTTGAGTCTTGTCGATACGCCGTAAAAGTACGCTGGTGGCTTAGTTTTGTTTGAATGACAAACACGCTATCCACTATGGCGCGCCGGTCGACAAGAATCCGCTTCCATGCCAAACGACACGCCCCCAATGAAATGACGCTCCACGGCTCCAGGATGGCCAACCTCTAAACTCTGTAGTGCAGCTCAGAGCCTGTGTAAGTTGCCTGTCATAAGAAACTGTTCACCTTGTGGTGTAATGTTTCTTCGCATGAGGAAAACCATAGTAAAAATTATTATTTTTAATCTTCTCCTTAATAGTTAACTATACAGCGCCGTAGCTTAGTTGGTAGCATTCTGAATTCTCACTCAGCCGGCCCGGGTTCAACTCCCGGCTGCGGCTCTAAGCAGTTTTATCATACGGAAGCGCTGTGACGTTCAGGTACCTTCGTCAAGAAGATCTCAAGGTTTATTAAGGACCTTGGGATTTGACGGAGAGTGAAGGCCTGTTGACAGAGGGTGCACAATAAGCTAATTCTGCTGCATTGCAAAACTATGGTCAAGTGAAGCCATGGCCCTCTTAAAAAAAAATATATATGTATATATATATATATATGTATATATATATATATATATATATATATATATAGTTAACCAAACAAACATTCAAACATTACATCCACCGCACGCCACGCCCCCAGCCGGCCCGAGAGTACACAAAGACAACGGCGAGAGGCCGAGAGGCGTTAGAGGGTGAGTGACAAAATGGCGATATCCCCGATATCGTCGATATCAAACGCGTATATGTCGCGATAGCTTTTATTTGCATATTTTATCAGTGGTGGCTCTCGAGTTTCTGTATTTGGGGGTAAACAGTAAACAATATACACCATATAAGCGTTGTTTTGTAGCTAAGAGATTATTTGAACTAGAAACAGAAAACGAAAACATGTTGATTAAAGTTAGGCTTGCAAATAAGTATACAGTTGTATTGTCAATAGTTTATTTTTCTCCTAGTTCTAATTTTGAAACCTACAAAAATTATTTTGATAAGTTAGTTATATATAATTAAAAAAATGAGCGGTTAATAGTATTAGGTGATTTTAATTTACCAATAACAGGTGTACAATGTGATTTAATGAAGAAAAACAAAATATGTAAACAATTACTGTTTTTCATGAAAATATATTCTTTAAAGTCACTAAATAATGTTTTTAACTTTCAAGGTCGTACGCTTGACTTAGTTTTATCTGACATAAATAACCTAGATATTTCTGAGGAGTCTTTACCTATGGTAAGTGTAGACAGATATCATCCTGCGTTAAATATTTGTTTTAGTATTAATGAATGTATGGTTACTTTAGAAAAAGTTGTTGATGTTGTTAGGCCTAATTATAACTTTAGCAAAGCTGATTTTCATAAGTTAGGGACTCTGATTGGAATGATTTATATTGTGTTGAAAATATTGATGATGCCGTAAAACTTTTTTATGATAAAATGAATGATGTTTTAAACTTATCTGTGCCTATAAAAAGATAAGTTAATAGTAAGTATCCTAATTGGTATTCTCAAAACCTGAAGATGTTAATAAGGAGAAAAGAAAAAATTAGGAGACAGTATAAAAAACATGGTATGCGACACTTATGGGATGAATTCAGAAATATTAGGCGCGAGGTTAAACAATTAATTAGATTAGATTATAAAGAATATCTGAAAACTGCTGAAAATGAGATAAACAAAAATCCAAAATCATTTTGGAGTGTGATTAAAAATTTAAGAGGTAATAATGTTAAACCAGCTACAATGGAATTGGATAATGTGGAAGTCGAGGGAGGGGCAGCGATAGCAGAGGCATTTGAAAGTTATTTTAACTCTGTTTACAATCCTTATCCTTTTGACTCTTATCAGCTTTGTCAACAAGCTATTGATTCGCCAGTTATGAGTAATGTAGACACTTTGTCCTTTGATCAGATTTCAAAACAAGAAGTTCTTATCAGTCTAAATAAACTCAAACCTAAGAGAACGATGGGCTCAGATGGCATACCTCCTTATGTATTTAAAGCTTGTGCTGAGATTTTAGTTTCACCCTTACATCATTTGTTCAATTTGTCATTAATAAATAGTAATTTCCCTGACTTTTGGAAACTTGCCAAAATTTTACCAGTGCCTAAGAAAGGAACTAGTAATGACATGAAAAATCACAGACCAATTGCTATTTTATCTACACCTGCTAAAGTGTTTGAATCTATTATCTATAACAGGCTTTTCTCACATGTCAAAAAATACATTAGTGACTATCAACATGGTTTTTTCTGTAAAAGATCCATTACTTCTAATTTACTAAATTTTTCACAATATTGTAGTGTAAATATTGATAATAACAAACAAGTTGATGTTATTTATACAGATTTTGAAAAAGCCTTTGATAAGGTGGATCACTTGACGTTGCAAGCTAAATTGAATTTTTATGGCCTAACTGATTCTCTTATAAATTTTTTCTGTTCTTATTTGCATAAAAGAAGACAGTATGTCAGTTATGAAGGGTATTTCTCTGAGGAACAAATTGTAGGATCGGGCGTTCCTCAAGGGTCAAATTTGGGGCCATTACTTTTTATAATTTTCATAAACGACATACAAAATTATGTAAAGCATTCTGAGTTGTTATTGTATGCTGATGATTTAAAATTATTCAAAACCGTCGAAAGCTTAGATGATTGTCAAGAATTGCAGCGAGATTTAGATTCATTGATTATTTGGAGCTCCAAACATTTAAAATTTAATATTGACAAATGCTCAGTAGTTTCATTTACCAGAAAAACCCCTCAGCTCCAAATTGTGTTTGATTATGAGATGAATAATGTGAAGTTAAATAGGAAATCATCTTTCAAAGATTTAGGTATAATTTTTTACTCAAAATTTACATTCAAAGATCATATAGTTTCTGTATGCAAGTCATCGTACTCTTTGCTGGGATTTATTAAAAGATCAAGTTTATTTTTTGAAAACACCAATTCTCTAAAATTATTATTTTTCTCACTTGTGCGATCGAAACTTGAGTATGGCTCATTAATTTGGCATCCTCACATCAATTACCTTTCTGAAATGATTGAAAGTGTTCAAAAAAGATTTTTGAAATTCCTTCATTACAAATCTTTTGGTTTTTATACAAATTTAGTACCATACACTGAGCTACTTGAAATCTTTGAAATGTCTAGTATGGTAAAAAGATTTAAGCTAAATACTTTATTGTGTCTTTACAAGTTGTTAAAGGGTCAAATAGACGATAATGCATTAATGTCACAGATCGCTTTTGCTGTCCCTCGCCTTGGCTCTCGCAGCCAATATCTTTTTTCTCAAAAATATTCAAGGACCAATCTGGGTTTCAATTCTTCCATTAACAATATTTGTAGGCTTTATAACTGTTACTGTCATGAAGTTGACATATTTTTTGACTCAATAAATATATTCAAGACTAAATTGTTAAGTAACATAAATAATTTTTAAAAGTAAAAAAATCTTGTAATTTGCTAGTAATTTCTAAGTTACTTTTTAAGATTCTAAGTTCCTTGTTCTTGTTATATTGTTTTCACTAAATTATTTATTTCTATAATGTAAATGTTAACCATAAGTTGTCTGCTGCTGTCTTCAAGCATGTTAATTTGTGATTTGTCTTAATGCTTGGTATAATTGGCAAATTTGCTGTACTGAAGCATTCAATAAATAATTTATTTATTTATTTATTTATACACCATATACACCATATACCCCCCCCCCCACGCCATAGTGGGGGGGGGGTATATGGTGTATGCAATCAAATCAGGATGAGGCAATGACTAAGAAGATCTTGTCCCCCCAATCGAAATGCTGAAATTACGCCCATGCCAGTCAGAAGTTACAGCTCCTGAAAGATTTTAATGTTGGCCATTAAACTCAAGGCTAAAATCAAGACTAATATCTTTATTAAGATGTAACTTCTGATTGGATCAACCTTTTG
Organism: Flexamia atlantica; assembly: GCA_035578135.1. NCBI lineage: Eukaryota > Metazoa > Arthropoda > Insecta > Hemiptera > Cicadellidae > Flexamia > Flexamia atlantica. The sequence goes on along the minus strand of JAQJVK010000005.1, from coordinate 49,517,277 downwards.
AGGCGTGGTTTGCGCTGTTATCCTATTACTTTAAATGAGCAATTCTTGTATATATATAAATCCTATCTCGAAAACGGCTCTAACGATTTTAATAAAATTTTGCATGTAGGTGTAGTTTTTATTTTTAAGTTCACCTACGTGGTTGAATTTGCTATAGAAATGCAATTTTGTTAAAAAAACTAAATTTTAAGTTAATAATTTTTAACATGGGGTCATATGAGTTGCCAATAACAACGAAAAAGTAAACAAAAGAATCATCCAGTTGTTCATGACCAAGCCACTTAAAATTTTTATTGCAAGTTGCCAGTAGAGTGGAATAGAACAGAGATAATACAATTAATTGAGTACAGATTGCTCATGGCGTATTATCCCTCTCTAAAAATCCCAGACTGGCAAACGCTGCGTTTTAGGTTAATTAGAAATAAATAATATCGAAGCGACAATATGCATTTGTTTACATAAAGGTGTTTTTATGCTTAAGATTTACTAAATTTAAATCATCAGTTTAATGTTTCAGTTTGCTAATACAATTTATGAAATAGAGGTAAGCAAATTCTCAAAGATCTACAAAGAATAAGTTTATTTTATGAGTACAAGGTTGATATTAGAAAAAAAGTGATATTATTCAACTCAATTCACCTCAAACTTCAGTTTGTACTTCAAAATTTAGATGCTCAGAAAATGTATTATCATTTGTGAAATTATTATTTGTGAAGTAAAATCATATAATTTGAATTTTCTGTGATATTGTAATATGTTAACGATTGGCAGTATCGAGCAATTTATGAAGACACTGTTGAGATATACAACAATGTGCGTCCTAGTGCTTGGCCACTGAAACAAGCAATGAGAGCATCGATTAGAAAACAAAGACCGAATAAATACAATTAGGCCTCCTGAACAAAAGTTAAACCTCAGTAAATCAAGTTACAAACCTAAAAATTGTCATTGTGGGGAGCAATATGAACATGTACATTTGAAAATGGTACTGCTTTCCCCCGAGCGAAGCTCGGTCCCCAGATGTTGATCTACTAATTAAGACCTTTAAAATGAGGTATAACTCAAGTTATGCTTACATTTAAGAATTTCAAGACTTCTAGCATGGGCCATCCCCTCATCGTGCGAAAAACTGAGAAAATACGCCAAAATATTCCTATTTGTACTAGATTCATAACTGTAAAGTTTCATCACTTTCTGCAAAATAATATAAAAGTTATGTTATATATTCCAGACTTTTGCCCAACCCTGTATATACAAAATTATGATAACTTTTTCTTAAATACTATGTAGATTCAATCCCGGGATTGGTCTCGGGATCCCGGGATTAACGTTCTCAATCCCGTAATCCCAGGATTGAAAATATCGGCCGGGATTGGATTCCCTATCAGTAGCTCATCCTTCTACATATTATTTTGTATATATTTAATTAATCCATGTTAAGTGTAAGAAAGGGCCATGTGGCCCTAACTTTGCATGGTTAAATAAAGAATTTTCATTTTCATTTTCATATCTATCTATCAATCTATCTATCTATATATATATATATATGTGTCTGTGATCACAATAGCGGCCGTAAATATGGTCCGATCTTAATGAAATATGGTACAGACATGTTAAGTGGTAATCAATTGGACGAGTTAGTAAACCACCCTGATCGGACCATCGGAAGGGGGGTAAAGGGGGATAACCCCCCAAAAATGGGTTTTTTGAGTTTTTTTACATATAGAAAAATAAAATTAATCTAACTTTTGTTGGCACCATTAAATTCAGCTAAAGAAACAAACAATTTAGTATTTTGAATCATTGCTCTATGCCCATTGGTTACCAAGATTTTGAAAATGGTAAACACAGTACGTTGTCCCAATGTTAATCTTATGGGGAATAAGTAAAATTCTATATCTCGCTTATTTCTTAACATATCTTAATAAAACTTTGATTGTGGCTTCATCTAGATGATATCTAATGAAGTTTAGTCTAAAATCCCTGAAATTTCCATTTGGTGGCAGCAAACTTGCATAATCATTCCCAATGTTATCCTAATGGGAAATAAAATAAACGCTATGTCTTCCTTATTTTTTGACATATCTTGATAAAACTTGGTATATGGCTTTTTCTAGTTAAGCTATACTAATAATGAATTAAAACCACCCAGTTTTAACGGACCTGTTGCAGCAAACCTGCATACTCATTTTTCATATTCTAATGGAGCTTACAAAAACATATCAAATCTCACTATGTTGGATTGAAATATGCTCTTTTGCATTTGAAATCCGCTGAGTATGCAGGTCTGCTGCAATGGGGGTATTTATTTAATTTATTTTATATCAGAAAATTTAGGCCTGTATTAGGGAATCGTTGAAAAACAAACTAGTCTATAATAATTTTATGGTCAGGATTTTTTTCTATTTGACAGAAGAGTCAGAAAAACTATAGGATATGGATTGTTTAGAAACTTCAGCAAAAGCAGACAACAAGGATCAGTGCTAACTGATGTAAATAAATGTTGTTTAGCCTTAGCATAAATTCAAGAATAATTGATCTCAGAGTTTGAAAGAGTATTTTGATACTGTGCCTTTTGCTAACTATTGCTTGTGGCTTTTTTACTTAGGAAGGAATTTCAGATTTTACCTGTGACACTGAATGAAAATCGGTCACCAGTTCATCATGTAAACAATTGTCTTGGTCTGGAGTCATGGTGTGTGCCACATGTCTACTGTTATGCTTATAACCATTTGATGGATATCAGACATCAGAAGCGGAGAAGGGAAGGTTAGTGCACCTCATTTTAAAATTGGTTTATTAAAAACTAAAATTACTTGGGTATTTGGATTAGTCCCACTGGAATCGTCGTCAGCATTTTGTTTAGTGCTGACCTGAGTGTGCGAGGCCTGGAGCAAGTTAACGTCTGTGGAGGACCCCCGTCTCTCCCAACCTATCATTCTGAACATCAATTCTTAATTTTTACACTAGTATGTTTTAAACATCATAAGACACATAAATGATGTTTCATTTAAGCAATGACTAATTTTTAATTTCAAATTTTTGGTGTTCAGCCCCAAAACTGGATATGAACAAAAATTTGATGTTTTTTTTATAATTTTTAATGATATAGGCAAGTAGAAATCACTCGTTCAATTCGTACTGATATTATTTGAAGGTGTGGTTTCTGTAATCTGTGTAATATTATAACTATTTGAAGTTACCATGAGGCATATTCAATCTCTTGTTAATCATTTATAAGAAAAAAATCACTCATGCTATAATTAATATGGCTAAGTCCTGCTATGAAGCAGGAGAGGGAAGGTGATATTTTAATTCGCCAATGACAGGCCAACCCCATGAAGGCAGATGGAATCACACAGGAATTCCGAAATCACCGATAATTCATTAGTCTCAGTCTCACCATATAGCGGACAATCATAAACTTTTAGAACAAAATAAAAACTTCTTTGTTTGAAATTCATTGTCGGTGATGGTGATTTTATATTATTGCGGACATTTTCCATCACCGATTAGTTAAAAAACAAGTTTCACCACGTTTCAGGATCTGGAATCTGATCCCTTCTTTAGGTGGAAAAAGAACCTAGAACATAACTAGATTAGTAACACACAGTCAGGATAACCTGAACAAAAAACATTTAGCTAAAACAGAGAACTGTAAAAGCAATCACAAAAACAATATCCCAAAAAGAAAACAAAAACACAATATAACTCAGAAATCACAAGTATCAAGGATCACCAATCAGGAGAGAGCACGTCCACACACAATCAGAGCAGAGCCAAGCCTTTCGAGAGGAAAGGAAATGGCAGTGGTGAAGGAAATAGCTGGCAGCCACAGCCAAACAAATCGCAGTGTGCTTCTGGTGACGACAGTCTGAAACAAATATATGTGATATCCAAATTCCGTGTGTCAAAAATGAGGCTGGTAAAATTTTTGACGAAGTGAAAAAATAAATTGCGAACATCATTTTTCCAAAAGAAAACTAATTGAAGCTTATACATAAAACTAGCAGACCAACTAATCCTCACTTGAAATGAGGCCAGTATGGCTACCAATCTTAAACAAAGAGTTGAAAGACAGGGAGAATAAAGAGTCAGCAAATAGGGTAATTACCATCGACCACATAGTAGAAATAGACGGAGCACACAAACTGCGTCTTGAAGCCTAAATTTGCTTCAAAACCGCATGCATTAAAAAAACAAAGTATGTAAAAAATTACAAATTTGGTATCAAATTAAAGGTCTGAATCTCAGAATCACTCTAGCACCAAATATAATTGGTTTACAGGTAGTTTACACATCGTAAACACTGATAATCTAGAAGCTTGTCCTGACATTTTTTGAGAGAAGCTGCCGCCACAGAATGCACCTGCAATGTTCCTATGATGTGTAAGCTGCTTCGAAACCATTTATAATTGGTACTGTTTGGTACCATGTAATGTCTTAATAATTTTTATAATTTGTCATATGTGTTATGATTCTTAAATACCATGTGTGCTTTGTTTATGTTTTTTGTTGTTTTCTTAATTATTAAAAATGGTCATGTACAAGTGAATTTTCTACTTTTTTGTTATTTTTAGCGAATTTCCCCTATAGGGAAGAAGCTGTTACCGTAGGTCTCATGGTAAGACCTAAGCCTAAAACCATCATAACTTTTCTTTTTGAGGTCCTCAGATGCCAAAAACACCATTCGTTCACTTTCATAAATATATATATATATATATATATATATATCTATATATATATATCTATATATATAGATATATGTGTCTTTAAGCACGATAACTTGCGCAAAAATGGTCCAATCGGAATGAAATTTGGCATAGACGTGTAAAGTAGTAATTATTCGGTCGAGTTCGTAAACCAGCCCGATCGGACCACCGAAAGGGGGGTTAAAGGGGGGTAAACCCCCCCAAAAATGGGTTTTTTGAGATTTTTACATAGAAAAATAAAATTTTTCAAATTTTTATTGGCACCATTGAATTCAGCCCAAAAAAACAAACAATTTAGTATTTTGAATCATGGCTCTATGTCCATTGGTTGCCGAGATATTGAAAGTAGTAAACACAGTACGTTGTCCCAATGTTAACCTTATGGGAAATAAGTAAAATTCTATATCTCGCTTATTTCTCAACATATCTTGATAAAACTTGGTAAATGGCTTCTTCTAGTTCAGATCTACTAAATATTGAATTAAAACCACCCAGTTTTAATATACCTGTAGCAGCAAACCTCCATACTCATTCCCCATGTTATTCTTATGGAGCTTACAAAAACATGTCAAATCTCGCTATGTTGGATCGAAATATGTTGTTTTGCACTTGACATTCGCTGAGTATGCAGGTCTGCTGCAACGGGGGTATTTATGTTCACCGCACTGCTAATCAACATTTATGGCCACACCGGGCCGGATATCAACCGCATACTATGGATTACAGTTAAATTGGTAAATATTAGGGGTGTGCGAGTATTCGACCGGTCGAGCTTTTAGGTCGAGCTTTTCAGTATTCGGCTCGGCTCGACTTTTTTCTAAAAAGCTCGACACTCGAGCCGAGCTTTTGATAAGAGAGTTCTTATCGGAAAGATAATTATTGCAATCTATTTTTGGACACGTTAAGCCGGAAGAGCGTTTCCCTCCCACGAAAAACAAGCAAAAAACATTCCCTAGTGATAAGGAAAGGACATTGACAGGTAACAAGAAATATTATCTCCATTTAGACAGAAATCGGAGCTATATTTAGTTGACCTTGGGGAACGTGAAATACAGCATTTAAGTCTATTGTTTTATCAAGGCTTATCTCTTAAACGGTATATCGTACAAGTTTCATTTTGGTCTCATTTGATTTATAAAAATAAGACAAAAAATATGAGCCGTCATTTATTTACCAAACTACTTGGTATGACAAGTAGTTTGTATTTTTGCATTTTGTAGTAAGGATTCCTTATCTCCTAATTAACTCGCACTGAATCAGACAAGAGCAAAAAACAGGGAAGGGGCTTGAAGTAAACAACCTCCACCCCCCCCCTCTCCCTGGCCACTGATAAGGAAAGAGAGAGAGGTAGCTGTTTCTTTCTTTCTCTCTATTCCGTCCTTATTTATTTATGATCTTTCTTCTTCTTAATTGTACATTATATTCTTCACAAAAGTTTAGAAATGCAACTAATTTTAGGATTTCAATAAATTATTGTTGTTATCAAATATTATTTCATTCATATATTATATTCTGAAATAATAAGTTTAGCCATGAATATTATGCCACAATTGGGACTGCTATTTAATTTTTTATCATCTTTACTTAGTGAACATAAAAAAAATCTATCTTGTGTCTGACTAAGTGTAAATGTGTGATTTTTTTACTAGATATAACTATTTTTCATCACTCTGTATACGAAAATTGCCCGTTACCGTACAGCTGAGATCTACGAAAACTCTCGATTTCCTGAAGTCAAAACAAGTAATGATCAGCTGCTTTTTGGTGCCCGAACATTTCATTCCCATACCCAATTCTGGACACTATTTTTAAATTTATCAACAGTGAAAATTTGTCAATTTAGCTTAAAATTTCCTTAAAATTATATATAATTGTTATGTGAATTGATAAAATTGTTAGTAAGCTATAGGCTTGACATGATTATATAATCTTTGGCCAAAATAAAGAATTAATAATAATAATAATAATAATAATAAATTCCCGTACCCAAACAAACCATTTCCATACCAAAACAAAATTTTGCCGTACCCAAACAAACGAATTCCTTAATTTGACAGTTCAACCAGCTGACTTTATAAACTAAAATAGACAGTCCAGCCGTATTATGTTTACTTATAGAAAAATGACTAAATTATGAAATGTTGGATAATTTTTTATAAGTTTGGTCACTTATTTGCATCGTGATGAAAAGTACTGTTCACAACTCGTCACAAAAGTACCATTTCGGCCCGAAATGGTACTTTTGTGTTTGACTCGATAGTGTTTGACTTGCTCGGCTTACGCCCAAGTAAAACACTATCTTGCCCCGAAATGGGTTACTTTCGTGACTAGTAATGAAATATACTATTAAAACCTTTCAACTACTTCTTTCTACTCTTGAAATTAAATTTTGTAGTACCTATATGTGACTAGTCTAACTAAATAATTTTAACTATTTATTTTAAAGTAAAGTATTTTGAGATTGGTCATTACTTAAATATAATGTAGATAAATGTAGATTTTAAATTTGGTATTTTTCTTCAAAAATTATTTGTTGAGCCAGTTTGATTAATTTCATGTAACAAAATACAAAATACTGATGAACCTATCAGATAATTCACTTGTTTTGGGGATAAGCTTTCTATTTTTGAGATGGCGGTCACTTAAGGTATGCAAACATTAGTCTATTGTATCTCTAAAAATCAAAACCAAGCTTCATAATTTCTTTTAATAATTTGGTGATTGTTAAAAAGCTCGGCTCGAAAAAGCTCGAGCTCGAAAACTTTTGAAAAAGCTCGGCTCGGCTCGGCTTGAGTTCAAAAATCACTATTCGCACACCCCTAGTAAATATCTAATATTATGAAAATGAGTTCAATGCTTTCCATACAACTTTTGACTTTTGTTTACAAAGTGACTAAATTGGTATTTTCTCATTAAAAACCATACGGTACTGTTTTTTTTTATTGTCAATTTTATTTTGAAAAATGACTGAGTCTTTGGAAAAAGAACTAGAACTTCTTTGTATTACAAAATCCTGTTTAATAAGAAAAATAACTTATCTACACAAGTTGAGTATTAAAATTTTGATTGATCCTGATGATGACTGCACAGAATTTAAAGTAAGACTAACAGAGCTAGAATCAAATTATGAAGCCTTAAGTAGATGTCATACTGACATCATTCAAAAACTTATTTCACTAGGACTAAAAGAAAAGGTAGAAGAACAACAAGATTCAATTGAAAAGGTAGATGAAATGTATTTCCAAATTTTAGGAACTCAAAAGAAAATGTTTAATGAAACTAATTTGAACCAGATACTTCCTAAAATGCAACCACAAGTTAGACTACCCAAAATAGACCTCCCTAATTTTTCTGGAAATTTAAAAGAGTGGCCCCACTTCAAAGACATGTTTCAGTCCTTGATACATGACAATGAATCACTTCCAGATATCGAAAAGTTTCATTATCTTGTTTCCTGCTTCAAGTTAGAGCCGTTGTCGTTAGCTAAAACCCTTCCTTTAACCGCTCAAAATTATTCAATAATCTGGGGTCAGTTAAAAGATCGCTATGACAACAAACACCTTCTTGCGTCATGTTATCTCGAAGAAATCCTCAATGCACCAACTCTTAACACTGAATCTTGAACCCTTTTTAGATTCATTATCAGAAAATACCAATGCTCTTAAAGCCATGAAGTTCCCCGTTGATTATGGTGATTTCATACTTTGTTACGTTACCTTACAAAAGCTAGATAAAAGAACTCGCCAACTTTTTGAACAAAAGTACTCTAGCTCTGAGTTTCCAGACTTTGCTAATCTGTTAAGTTTTCTGAAAGATCACTACAAGTCACTAGAGGCTGCTTGTCCGTTTGATAACAGTTCAGGTAATGCTCCGCAAATGGGAAATATGAACAGATTCAAGTTTAGTCCACCTAACAAGTTTACACCGCATGAGACACAGTTCTCACCCCGCTCACCGCATGAGACACAGCTCTCACCCCGCAAAGTCCATTTGTCTACCAATGCACAAGAAAAATTCAATTGCTTATACTGTAACGGTAAGAATCATGTAATCTATCGCTGTACCGAATTTGCTGCTCTACCTGTAGCCCAACGCAAGGATTTCATCCTTTCAAAACAAGCTTGCTTTAATTGCTTGTCACATGGACATTCATCTAAGTCATGTAACTCAAAAACACTTTGCAAAAAATGTTCCAAGCCCCACCACACAATGCTTCATGATTCATTCTCTGCTCCGATGCCCCCATCACCACCCGTTGTAGGAGATCCTGCAGGTCAGATGTCAGCATTGCTCAATCCTAAAGCCGCTTTGCTTTCTACCCCTTCAGATGCTTCTAATTCTACTACTCTTCTTGGCACTGCAGCTATCCAGATTAGGGATTCAAAAGGAGTGCTTCACACAGTCAGAGCACTTTGTGATCCTGGTTCGCAAGTATCTTTCATTACAGATGAATGTACCGCTAAGCTATCTTTACCTCGTAAAAATATTGAAACTTCAGTTCTTGGACTTTCTCAGTCCAGTGTAAAGACCGCTTATAAATCAGTTGATTGCTGTATAAAACCACACTTTCAACACCACCCATTGCTTATCAGTAAGTGCAGTTATTCTCGATTGTATCACAGCACCGCTACCTTCTTACCCTTTGCCCCCAAATGTAAGAAATTTCTACAAAAATATTGATCTAGCTGATCCTCATTTTGATGTGCCCGGGAAGATTGACTTTCTTATAGGAGCTGATTTATTTACGGAAGTATTCAATGGCGGGCGGAAACCGTCAAAGGATGGCTATCCTACTGCTTATAGGACTATTTTTGGTTGGATTTTACTCGGCAAGACAAGTACAAGTAACCTTTTTCCTTCACACTTGTCAACAAATCTTTGCATTTCTGAAATTAATGCTTTGGATTTGTCAATCAAAAAGTTTTGGGAGCTAGAAGAACCTCCTAACATAGTTCATAGCAGCCCTGAAGATCACAAGGTCGAGCAAATTTACACTCAAACAACGGAAAGAGATTCAACAGGTAGATATATTGTTAAGTTACCATTTCGCTCAGAACCTCCCAATCTAGGGGAATCTTTCAACAAAGCAAGTCGCAATTTCAAGAGTCTTGAATTTCGCTTAGGTAAAAAAAATGAATTGAAACAGCAGTATACACATTTCATGGACGAATATCTACAACTAGGACATATGAGGCGTGTGGATTTAAATGAAGTAAAACCTGAATACTTTATACCGCACAATGAGGTATTCAAAATGTCGCAAGATGGTATAACTCAACAGATTCGTGTTGTTTTCAACGCTTCCGCCAAAACCACAAATGGTCAATCTCTCAATGATCAATTATTTGTAGGTCCTAAACTGCAAAACGACATTTGTGAAATCATTTCTAAGTTTCGGCTCTCAACTTATGTGTTTACAGCCGATATTGCTAAAATGTATCGACAAATCTCTGTCCATACTGATCATCAAAAGTACCAAGCCATTCTCTGGAGACCAACACCAAATGAACCGGTAGGATGCTACCTGCTGAATACGGTCACTTATGGAGTTTCAAGTGCCCCTTACCTTGCCATACGGACACTTAAACAACTTGCTGAAGATGAAGGTCAGTACTTTCCACTTGCCGCTAATATTTTAGTCAAAGACATATGTAGATGACATACTCACAGGTTCAAACTCCTTAGAGAATGCTCTTGCAATCAAATCTGAACTTATTTCATTACTTAAGTTAGGGGGACTCGAATTGAAGAAATGGGCTAGCAATCATCCTGAATTGTTAACTGATGTGACAGAACCCAACAAGGAAATCAGCTTTAATGCAGTTAATGCTATAAAGGTTCTAGGTATCAAATGGCTCCCTAAATCTGATTGCTTCTCGTATGAAGTGAATCTTAAAGATAATAAGATGAACAAACGAGGTATTCTAAGTTTATTAAGTTCTATCTATGATCCTCTTGGCTGGGTTACGCCAACTTCTCTTTGGGCTAAAAAACTAATGCAAACTTTATGGACTTTAGGAGTAACTTGGGACGATCCTCTTCCTGAAGACATTGTTTCTTGTTGGTCACAATTTGTTTCACAGCTACCATCCCTGGAAAATGTGAAAATCTCCCGCCTGGTGGTGCCGCCCAACTCATTAAGTCTTCAGTTACATGGTTTTTGTGATGCTTCGAGTGAGGGTTATGGAGCATGCTTACATTTACGATCTGAAACAACTGAAGGAATTTCTGTATCTCTAGTTATGGCCAAATCAAAAGTCGCCCCGCTCAAAAGTCTCACAATTCCCAAGTTAGAACTATGTGCTGCTGTTTTATTATGTAAAATTGTTGATTTTTACTCCCGGGTTGTTTTTGAAAAACTAGGGAAGCTTCCTGTATTTGCATGGACAGACTCAACAGTTGTCCTTAACTGGATCCGCACTTCTCCACACTTACTAAAGACCTTTGTAGCTAATAGGGTAGCTACTATTCAAGATGTTGTAGAACCATCTCATTGGTTTCATGTTCCTACCAACGACAATCCAGCTGACTGCTATTCGAGAGGATTATTGCCCCCTCAAATTATCGATCATTCAATTTAGTGGATTGGGCCCAATTGGCTCTCTGAAAGCCCCTCAGGATTGCCTTCTCAGGATTACACTCTCCTGCCTGCAACTGAAATACCTGAAACTAAGAATACTATTGTATCCTTTGTAACCATGGAACAAGAAAAAGAATCTGATTTTCTCAAAAAAATGGAAAGATTTTATTTAATATTTAATCTTACCTTACGATCCAATATTTGTATAAAAGGGGAAACCTAGGTTTCAGCACCGCAATGTCATCATCAGTCCCATTTTTGTTATATATATTTTGGCAAGATTTTGGAAAGATTTTCTTCCTTAACTAGCTTAAAACGAGTAACAGGTTGGTGTCTGCGTTTCATCAACAACTGCCGAGTCGCAAAAGATCAACGCAACGTTGGTCCTCTCACAACATTCGAACTTGATGACAGTCTCAATAAATGGATCACTTTGGTTCAACATGAAAACTTCAAGCAAGAAATGAGTAACATTCAAGCAAAACTGCCCTGCAAACCTGAAATTCAACGCTTAGATCCCTTCATTGATGATAAAGGAATATTACGAGTTGGAGGTAGACTTCGTCACTCATCACTTCAATTTTCAGCTCGTCATCCAGTTATTTTAACAAAGAATAGTCATCTAACAACTCTTATCGTTGATCACTACCACAATGCTTACTTGCACATCGGTCCCAGAACACTTCAGCCTCTTATCCAACAAACTTACTGGATTTCGTCTTCTCGCAATGTCATTAGAAAAAGAATCCTAAGATGTGTCAAATGTGCTAAAATGAAAGCTACATGTCCACAGCCCTTCATGGCAGATTTGCCAGAGTATCGAGTAAATTCATACAGACCTTTTCTAAAAGTGGGAGTAGATTTTGGAGGCCCATTCTTAACTAAAAGTGAACGAAGTAGAAAACCTCAGATCCGCACGTCTTACTTATGTCTCATAATATGCTTGGCTACTAAAGCACTACATTTAGAAGTTGTGTCAGACCTATCAACTGAAGCATTTCTCGCCGCCTTTAACAGATTCATTGTAAGAAGAGGATTATGTACAGATGTCTACACAGATAGAGGCACAAACTTCATCGGAGCTAAGAACACACTAAATCACTTTCAAAAACTACTGAATAACTCTGACAACCAGTCCAAAATTACGAATCAACTATCTGAAAAAGGAATAAATTGGCATCTGAATCCACCATCTGCACCCCATTTTGGAGGAATCTGGGAAGCCGGAATAAAATCTGCAAAGTCACTTTTGATTCGAGTTATAGGTGATCAAAAACTAACCTTTGAAGAGTTGACTACACTTTTCACCCAAATTGAAGCAATTCTAAACTCAAAACCTTTGGGACTTATCTCAACTGACCCTACGGAAATGAATGTTTTAACACCAGGCCATTTTTTAATTGGACAACCACTTGTTTCTATTCCTCAACCAGACCTCACTGCTAATCCCCAGAATCGCTTATCAAGATGGCAACTGTTAGACCAAGCTCGACAACATTTTTGGAAACGTTGGTCGGTGGAATAGCTGCACACATTCCAACAGCGGAGTAAATGGACCAAAAGGAACACTTCCATCAATGTTGGAGATGTAGTAATCCTGAAAGAACCAAATCTCCCTCCTCAAACCTGGAGTATGGGTAAAGTAATTAATTTACTTCCAGGCGCTGATGGCATCACACGAGTTGTAAAACTGAAAACAAGTCAAGGAGAACTTATCCGCCCAGTTGTGAAACTCAGCCCTTTGCCAGTGAGTGAGTTTTGATTGAACTGAATACCAAACTGAATAGAAGAAAAACAGTCGTTTTTGGCGGGCGGTATGTTTGGTACCATGTACTGTCTTAATAATTTTTATAATTTGTCATGTGTGTTATGATTCTTAAATACCATGTGTGCTTTGTTTATGTTTTTTGTTGTTTTCTTAATTATTAAAAATGGTCATGTACAAGTGAATTTTCTACTTTTTTTGTTAATTTTTATATTCACCGCACTGCTAATCAACAGTTACCATAGATAACTGTTATAAATCACCAAATAACTTTTTATAAGTTAGAATTGGAGAGCTACAGTTAGTGTATATGTAGTCCAAAACACTGAGCTGTTTAATAATGCATAAATATACGCAGATACAGGGGTTTCTGCACTAGTTCAAGATTGGTTCTTCAGACAAAAATATTTCTACTAGCATCTTCTTTACACGTCTTACCAAGTGGCTAAGCTGTATCAAAAAGTGCCAGGTTTAGGTGAAAATTTACGCTAACCTCACGAACTATACATGAACTTATACACTTATCAATAATCTATATTATTAATACGCTACATAGAAACTTTATTCAGGATAAGGCTTTTTTATTTTAAGACTTACCCCCACATATTATACATCAAAACACATGTCTCTATCAAGAGCAGATTCCCGTAAGCATCTTTAGATTTTTAATTTAGGCAATATAACTTGAAAAAGTGCAACAAACTGATTAGCAAATAATTTGTATTTTGTCACAAGCGAAAATGTAAACAAATAAACATCTGATCAGCTGTGTGGGATTTAAAATAGCCTATATAGATCACAGACCAAGAAAAAAAATATTTAGATTTCAAAGTAATTTAAAACTCAGCCCTGCTGTTTTTTTTATTTGAAAAGGAACAAGACAACGAAAATTTGTTGTGATCGGACACTTTATATTCTTTCAAACATGCTAAGAACGAGTCGACGAAGAAGTTTTATAGCGGTCGGACACGGCGGGGCAATGTACGGAAAGATGTTCACACACGGCACGCGGCGGGACAACGTACGGGAAGGTGTGCAAACAGAAGCTTCATACGCGGAGCTGGAACAATTAGTGGAAAATTACACTGACAAAATCACACTAACAAATTCAAGGATTCAGCAGCATTCGCTTGGCGGGATGGCATTACCTTGTCAGAAATGTGATGCGCTACATTTTCAAGGAGAAAAAAGAGGAAGAGACAAAGGATTTTCATACAGCTGCCATAAGGGAAAAGTAAATCTAAAGTGATTACATTCAAAGTCTTATTACTGGTACCGATAGACTGAGCAGAAACTACAAAGAAAACATTAATTTCAAGAACGCTGTGCTCGCAACGGTAAGAAGAAGAGCTATTAAATTGAAGAAAACAATGGCGGAGGGTTTTTCATGTATAAAGTTATAAAGTGTACGCAACAATTTATCACTCAATCATAGCACCTTACAACCGTGAGGAGAAAATTCGGTATATGCTCTGTATCTATGACGGACGTCAAAATTGGTGATCAAGAAAGAATGCTAAACAAAGCCAATGGCTCTTGCAGCAATGAACTCATGCACAGCTTGACTAAACACTTGGTTAAAGTTAATCCCTAAGCGCAAATTTTCAACGTGAAGAGCTGCGTTCTGAAAAATACTCCTGATGAGCAGCATACACAACTCGGAATGCACATTGTCTGAGATTGAAAAGAATATTAGCGCCGATATAATGACATAACTTCTAATGATGTTGCTATTATTTTTAGAGCAAACAATAGCGAACCACCAAGTGTAAGAGTGACTTAATTATTTACCTGAAAGATAAGCCACTTAGAAGAGTAAATATTCTTCAATTTTGCCTCGACCCAATGGCTGACCTGTTGCTTTTTCCATATTTTCAATTTGAAGGAAGTGCACAACGAACATCGCTTACAGTGCTGCAATACGCATCCTAATGAGTGGCTATTAGAGACACTTTCAGCACGCTATGTCGTTCCGAAAACCTATTTTTACAGTAGATTGACGACATATGTATAGAAGGCAGCCGATCATTTATCATTTTTAATAAATCTTGCGAATTCGCACGGGTTCACCTAATGTACCCCTAGTAATGTATATTGTGTGAATCCAGGGCTTTTTGGCACTTTTCTGGCAGTATCTTCTTTAATATGCATCAGATCTTGGAAATTCAAGCAAATATAGTTCAGCTGTCTCTTCCTATTGATTAGAGTAGGGGAGAGTGGGGCAGTTTCATACAGGGGCACTTTCATACAGTCTAAATTTCCCACCTAACAGAAGAGCAGGAAACAAATCATTCATACCACCTATAGGCCTCATCATGTACTACTTCCTATAAAAGTTTCAATTCTGCAGTGTATTTCAATTGGGAGATACTTAATATTTACTGGAATCCGAGAAAAATGTTTTTTATGACTATATGGGAAAAGGGAGGTAAAAGTAATTTTTTTAAATATTTTTGCTGTTAAAAAACCCCCGTATCTGGCCTCAATTACATTCATAAATTGTTCTATATCTCCGGAATTAGTGTTCAGATCATGATAAACCTTTTTTTTGTTTGAAAGATAATTTTTTTTAATAAAAACCTTTTTGTATAAAAATTTTTTGTTTAAAGTAGTTAGTTTTCATTGTATATTAAAATACCCCCGTTGCAGCAGACCTGCATACTCAGCGAATTTCAGATGCAACACAACAAATGGTATTTCAATCCAACTTAGCGAGATTTTACATGTTTTGTAATCTCCATTAGAATAACATGGGGAATGATTATGCAGGTTTTCTGCAACAGGTATGTTAAAACTGGTTGGTTTTAATTCATTATTTAGTAGATCTTAACTAGAAGAAACCATATACCAAGTTTTGTCAAGAAATGTTAAAAAATAAGTAAGATATAGAATTTTTTTATGTCCCATAAGGATAACATGGGGAATGATTATGCAGGTTTGCTCCCACTAAAAATTTAAATTTCGGGGATTTTAGACTAAAATACATTAGATCTCATCTAGATGAAGCCACAAACCAAGTTTTATCCAGATATGTTGAGAAATAAGCGAGATATAGAATTTTACTTATTCCCCATAAGGTTAACATTGGGACAACGTACTGTGTTTATCACTTTCAATATCTCGGTAACCAATGGACATAGAGCAATGATTCAAAACACTAAATTGTTTGTTTTTTTGAGCTGAATTCAATGGTGCCAACAAAGATTCGATAAATTTTATTTTTATATGTAAAAAACCCAAAAAACCCATTTTTGGGGGTGTTTATCCCCCCTTACCCCCCCTTCCGGTGGTCCGATCGGGCTGGTTCACGAACTCGTCCATTCGATTACCACTTTACATGTCTGTTCCAAATTCCATTAAGATCGGATCATATTTACGGCCGCTATCGTGCTGACAGACACATATATATATATATATATATATATATATATATATATATATATATATATATAGATAGATAGATAGATAGATAGATATATAAAAATTCGAACGAATGGTGTTTTTTACTTCTGGTGGCCCTAAAACGAAAAGTTATCATGGTCTCGGGCTTAGGTCTTACCATGAGACCTACGGTAATAGCTTCTTCCCTATAGGGAAAATTCGCTAAAACAAAATTTCCCATTTAATTCCATGAGAAAGTCTAAAGCCTCAATAAAATGTGTTTTGTTAACAAGGCTGTAGCCAAATATAGTATGTTCTCTACATTGAAAACCTATAAGCACAGAAATGTTATTCCAATCGGTCGACTATTATAAAAATAATAGCCTCAAAATGATATGCACACAGGTCGTTTTCCGAGTTTGTCTGGTTTTTTCGGTATTTTATGGAGTAAAGAAATTTAAAGAAAAATAAAAGAACCAAAAGAAATTGATCGTAATAGTATAATTCTGTGTTCTTCCATTTTGAAGGGCCAAAATGTGTTTTTGGTCGTCCCATGTTAAGCATAGGGCAAAAGAATGGCTCTGGCTATTTTCGTAATAAATAGTTTATCTGTCGGTAGAAATGAATAAAAATTCATTAAAATATTCTACGTAAACATTTTAACAATATAACATAAAAAATCTTAGATAAATTATTCGGTCAACAGCATTTATACTTCTTTTAACATGATTTTTAGTGATAAATTGAGCCTTGCTGCTAGCGCCTCCTTTTAGAATTTTGCGCAAGCGAGCCTAGCGCTGACTATATAGTCCTGCATCTGACAATGTTATCTGTGTGCTAATTTTGTCCAGAGAATTTTACATTTTTATTTTGTTATATGGGTCTAAAGAAAGGTTTTCCACTCGGGTGTCAAGCACGCAAGTGGTACGTTCTCCGGCTGACGTCATCAAAATGGCAGATAAGCAATTTTGAAATGCGTGTATTTTAAAAAACTATTTGTCCGATCGGAATAAACTTTTTTTGTTTGGAAGATAATTTTTTATGCTAAACGATTTACATTTACACATTTATCGTATTAACAATACTTTTTAAGTAATTTTGAAAATACCTTTTTTTAATATACTTTTTACTAAAATTCTTTAAATAACTTTTTACCTAAAAACATGATCAAAACATGCCTATGGTAAACTTTTTACAAAATTTAATGACCTTTTTAAAATTACCGTATATTGTGTACTTTGCTCGAATAATAAAGTAAATAAATTGGATTAATGTTGTAAAAACACGGAATTTTCCGTGCGGCAGACCAATCTTAGCCGGACCAGTGTACTTTGTGTAAGTCAGATAAAGAGAATGTTTCTGGTTTATTTCGTAGTAGATGTTTAAAGAAGCGTTTTCCACTTGGGTATCAAGAATGCACCTTAAAGGTTTTCCGGCTATAACGTCATCAATGTGGCGGAAAATCCATGAACAAAAAAGGCTCTGTTTTACATACCATTTGTCCGATTTTATTAAACCCTTTTTTGTTTGAAAGAAATTATTTAAGACTACAATTTTTGTATTTGAACATTTATTCTATTCCTAAGAAGTGTTTGGTAATTTCCAAAAAAACCCGTTTTTCATACATTTTTACTCATTTTTTGCATATAACTCTTTTAATGAAAGAATATTTTAAAAATGCCTAGTGTAAAATTTTAGAGCGTCTAACGACCTTTTCAAAAATACCATACTTTGTATGGTTAACTCAAACAATAAAGTGAAGAAACTCGATAAAACTAAAAAAACAAGGAATTCGCCGTATTTTCACTAGAAAAGTTTCAATCTTAGCCGGACCAGTGTTCTGTGTGCAAGTCAGATATAAAGAATTTCACTGATTTATTTTTTAGAGAATGTCTTAGGAGGTATTTTCCACTTGGGTGTCAAGAATTCACCTAAAGCGTTTTCCGGCTATGACGTCATCAAAATGGCGAAAAATCCATGAACAAAAAAGGCTGTATTTCACAAACCATTTGTCGAATTGATTAAACCTTTTTTTTGTTTGAAAGATATTACTTAAGGCTAGAATATTTGTATTTGAACATTTACTCCATTCCTAAGAAGTATTTTGAAATTTTCAAAAAACCTGTTTTTCATACATTTTTACTAAATTTTTTCGTATAACTTTTTTAATTAAGTAATTTTCTGAATATGCCTAGTTTAAAATTTGTAGGGCGTTTTAAGACCCCCTGGAAAACCTTTTTTTAGACCCATATACTAAAATAAAAACATAAAATTCTCTGTACAAAATTTGCACACAGATAACATTGGCAGATGCCGGACTACTATACGTAGCACTTTACCTAATCTCTTCAATTAAATTGCCGAAAATAATTAGTTTTTATTTGAGATCTTTTTATGTAATAGTTTTACGATATTTCTGTCGAACAGTTTCAAGACTTAAAATTATTTTCATAATGATTATGTTTTTTTAAATGAAGGGATTTGGCGTAGCTCTATCAAATACGAGTGGTAAGCACCAGCAACGCTTGCACTGAAATCCTCAGGGGGCGCTAGGAGTGAGCCTTAATTTTACCTCTAAAAATTACTTTAAATGCTCAGGGTGTCCAGCGCCTGGGAAAGGCGGGAATTATACGGAAATCACATTACGCCGGGAAGTATGCGGGAATTGTACGTAAATTTTACAAGTATGACATATTGTATGGGAATTCTGCTAGCAATTTATTCTTATTTAGAAATGCATTAATCTTCGTTATTTGATAAGAAAACAAGTAATATTCAATAAAAATTCAACAACTGACTCAGATTTGTCATAGTTTTTACCAGTTAATAACAAGTTTCTTAGACTGCAATAGTGATGTGCGATTCGCGAACGAATCGTTCAATTTGAACGACTCATCGAGTGAATCAAATGAATCATGATTCATTTTTCAAAAGAATCGATTCGTGGCGCGAATCAGTTGCAGAAAAACATGCCGCAGACGACGTGCCAAAAGACGACGAAGGGGCAAAAGAGTGAGGGAGTGGTTAGGGAGGGAGTGAGGAGAAGCACGTGACAGGTAGAGAATGTTAAGAAAGGAGACAGGAAACAGTTTAATCATTGACTTTATACATAGCGATATGGTTTAATGTTTAAAAATGCATCTAGACCAATCAATTTTAGGTTAGAAATAGTTTTGATACACTATAAAAATTAATTAATTGTAATTAAACATTAAAAAACCACTTTATATTCCATATAAACCTATTGAAGCCGTTGTTATTTGGTAAGCAGTGGATAGTGAGTCAAATGAATCAAAAGAGTCAATTCAATTTTCGATTCTTTGGAACTGAGTGATTCAAATGAATTGATTCACCAAAAAGAATCAAACTGCGCATCACTAGACTACAAATGCCAATTCTAGTCCAGAAGCCGTGCCGTTTAAAGATTTGGTCTATTCCGCCAGAGCTCGTTTCCCGAACAACGCATCGCGAATACATCGCGATCTCACTTGAGACGAGACAGGGCGAAGCAAAGCGAATGCGAGAAGGTGTACACGGCATGCCACATTTTACCTTGTTCATATTTTCCCTGCCCCAGCCCCCCCAGCTGGATCAGCTAGTAATGACACCGCTAGGAGGATATATTAGTAGAAGAGGACATACACGGGTTGCGTTGAAGCCAACGCAGAGGCTGGCTGGCCGGCTGGCCGTACCGCGCATTGGCGACGGCGCGGCGGGAACATGACCTGCACATTACAAGATAAAATACCTAAATTAACATGACTATATGAATATTTCTTAATTGATTTTGGTTGAAAACATTTAATTTGGTTTCATAACGAAAAAACCAGCCAAACACAATTATTAGGCTGTTAAAGGAAGCGGGAAATGTAAGTTTCCATTGATTATTGAAAGTTTATTTATTTTTTCTCAACATAATGTACTCAAATATGGCTTATATGGTATTAAACATTCGAGCATTTAAAGGGCAACAAACTTCTTATCTTTCATTACTTTTATTCTATTCTAACGACCATAAGTGTAACTAATATGAGCGTGATTTACAGTTTTTTGTTGTGTTTTCATACGTTTATTTGCTTACCTAACTCATAAATGCCTTAAAAGTAGCATAAAATGGTAATAAAAGTTAAAGAATATAATAATGAATGTGAATTAACCATTTGCCCTTTTTGCCCCTCTACAGCTCGGCGTTCACCTCTAGGAGAGTGGAGCGGCTGGCTTCACCGCAGCATGTGTATTCCCATTAGCCCTCTCCTAATCATTTATCCTCCTAGTGACACCGGCGTCCGGCGACAGTCGAAAGGTTGAGAATCGCTTGAACGTCAGTGTCAAGTGTTTGTGCTAATATGGACCGTTTGGCATTGGACGGAAGGGCAAGAATCGCTAGGGTAGTTTGCCACTGATGCAAGTTGTTTCGCGAAATACTGTACTGCTTGATTCATTTTGTGTTTAAAGCGATTGATAAAAAATAAATACATAGATGTTTACAAAAAAAGCACTTAATAAAAATTAATAAATTGTTATTAAGTGTTTTTAAGTAAATATCTATGTATTTATTCTATCAATCGCTTTAAACACAATATGAATCACCCAGTACAGTATTTCGCGAAACAACTTGCACTGGTGGCAAACGTACTTAAAGGTTGAGAATCGCTTGTCATGTGTGTGTTTGTTTGAGAGAGGGAGAGAGAGAACCTTGATTTTATTCAGCAAATCAGCATCAAAATATTATATCTTATTGTTTACAGGGATCCGTATCATAACAGATGTGCTAATTAGGCCTTCATACAAACGACTCAAACGAAGTGTAACAAGTCACTAACCTGAATTTAAAGCCAGTTTACTCTAGCATATAGCAGAGGTGTCACTCAAAAAACGTTTATTTACACTTTCCAAGTGGCTAAGCTGTATCAAAAGGTGCGAGGTTTTTATGCTGACCACACGTACTAGTAGTTAAGTAAGGGTTCAAATACGTGAAGTTGTGTTTGGGTAGATTAGATTAGGTCTGGTTAGGTCAGATCAGGTCAGATTAAACTGAGTTAGGATGTTTAAACGCAAAGACTTAGGTTTGGTAGGCCTGTTGTTAGATTTGGATTTAACTGTCATAACCTGTCTTGTCCATCCTTATCCTTAACCAAATGTTTTAACAGCTCAGGATTTCCAGTCTACACGTTCCTAGACCGAGATCAGTATTGAGGCCCGACAGCTTCCCTAAAAGTGGTGATTTTTTTGTATAGTCCCTAACTACATTTTCAAGCCCAATCAGCCTCTAATCCACTCTCGGTGGCTTATTTTCACCCGTGCACGGCCAGTTAATCACCGCGCGGACCTAGGCCCAGGCATAATGGTAAATCCGCCACTGCGTTTTAAGGCCAATCCTGATATTAGCTGAGCTTCTTCTTTAAAGAAAAGATATCTGGGGACCAAGCTTCGCTTTGGAAAAACAGTGTTATATTCAATTTTAATATGGTTCCCAACATAGACAATTAATTAACTTTGTGGTTTGATTTACAGAGGTTTCCATTTTGTTCAACTATTTAATTTATTCGGTCATTGTTTTTCTAATTGGCTCTCATTGCTCGTTTCAGTGGCCGAGCGCTGTGACGCATGTTGTTGTAGATCTCAACGATGTGTCCATATTGCTCGACACTGCCATTAGTTTAATCGATTACAATATCACAGAAAATTCAAATTATACTGTCTTACTTCACAAATAACAGAAAATAAACTTTCTAAGCATCTTAATTTTGCTGCACAAACCAAAGTGGATTGTAGTTGAACAATTCCACCTTTTCCACTTTGTGATGTTAGATAATCTTGTTTTGATGGATTAACGCAACCCAAAACTTTATTTTGTCAGTGAAGGATTATTACCCCCGAAGATCCCCGAATTTGACCTCACTATATTATTTTCTTTAGGGATACATGAAAAGTAAGGTCTACGGAAACAATTCACATGTTATTCAGCACCTCAAAACAAACATAACAAATTTAATGCAAGATATTTGAAGAGATACCCTGCAACACATTTTCAGGAATTTGATGAAGAAAGCACAACTTTATACAAATGCCAATGGCGGATTGTTTGAACACATAATCTAAACTAAATGTGATCAACTTAAATAATAATAACAAAAAAAGCACTTAATAAAAATTAATAAATTGTTATTAAGTACTTTGAAGTAAACATCTATGTATTTATTCTATCAATCGTTTTAACACAATATGAATCACCCAGTACAGTATTTCGCTAAACAACTTGCACTGGTGGCAAACGTACTTAAAGGTTGAGAATCGTTTGTCATGTGTGTGTTTGTTTGAGAGAGGGAGAGAGAGAACCTTGATTTTATTCAGCAAATCGGCATCAAAATATTATATCTTGTTGTTTACAGGGATCCGTATCGCGGCGTATCCGTATCCGTATCCCCCGGCGATGGTCCACAACATAGGGAGTCTATGTTGTGGACCATCGCTGGGGGCGACGACATGGGTTTTCATAGTCACTAAGGTACCTATTACTAAAATCAGAAGACAAATTCTATACCTCTTTTCATTCCCACTCAACGACACCTGGCTCCTGCACTATAAAAATTTGAAAAAACACACAAAAAAAAGTATATATTGGTAGGAAACACTAAGTTTCACAAGTTTAGGCGTTAAAATATAGTAAATACCGCAATAAAAAGTCAGGTAAAAGGACATTATGTAAAAAAGTTTATAAATAAAGTAAGTTACAATCAACTACAATGGGAAAATTTTTATGTAATACAGTAGAGTCCCACAAACCCGGACTAATGTGGACCAAACGGTGTCCGGGTTTGTGAAAATTCCGAGTTATCGGGAAATGAGTAAAAATAAGAAAAAATAAGAATAGTTTCTGTTATTTCTAAAAAAAAATCATTTATTCATTGCATAGTAAAAAATATAAAAACTATATTAGTTACAAAAAAACTTAAAGAAAAACTGAAACTGTTTTAAATGTGTCATACCGTGCTTTGGCCTTGAATCTCAATGCACTTTATTGCTCTGGCAGGCTTTCCGAGTTATCCAGAATTCCGGGTTATCGAAGTCCGGGTTTGCGGGACTCTACTGTAGTAAAAAATGTATACCACACAGTGTTTTTAGTTATACAAGTCGATAGTAAAACTTAATAGTAAATTAGACCATAAAAATGCAGTCAAAACAGTCAATACGTAAAAAATTTGATAAATGTGATAAGATATCAGCAACTTTCAAAAATAATTGCTGAAATATATAATATTTTAAACAAATCTAAAATAAAACCATAATAAAAGTCTCTTCCATGAATTTCCGTAAAGGTCCCGTAATATTTTTACCCAAAAATCTGTGCAGAGTTTGCACAATGGGTCACAGCGAGTAAAATGTTTTGTCACACAGAACATGGCAACCAACTCGACATGTACCGCAGATATTTCTTGTAGCCTTTCCACAATGGGTACATCAGACTTGCTTTTCCACAGTGTCCAAGAAGTGTTTTCCGCTGTAGCGGATGTAAGCTGGTACACAACTGGAGCTCTTTTGAGCTCAGACGTCCTGCTGTAGGTCGATCTATGGTGTTATTGCCGTGTAACTCCATACTACATAGCGAATGATAATAAATATAATAGCCTCTGACAATAATGGACCTGTAACCGCTCGTGACCATAGTCGACATTTGTCGACATCAGTTTTTGCAAAGGAATAAAACTATGTTCTTGTAAAAAAATAAATTAAGCTACGATTGTATTTGTTGTAGTTGTTCCTAAATATATCTAAACAATTGTATATTCAATAAAAAATTAAAAGATTAATAGTAACTAGTGGATCCGAGCGCACGGAATCGTGCGCTACTCTAGCAGAGCGATAATTCAAATGGCGACAAATTTAAAACACAATCATGCTAACACGATCCGTCTTGAGGGTTATGTTTACACAAATTAAAAAATAACAGCAATTAAATTATCCAGCTGATCAAAATGTAAACAATTATGTTCTTCATAAGGATAACATGGGAACTTTAAAAGCCAATGGGGCAGAGCCCAAGGGACTTTTTCAAAAATGTAAGGCCAGTTTGCAAATCTACGCGACACGCTCTTTCCGATGAGCCGTCAATGATCAAAATCGGTTAAGAAATGACGGAGGAGTTCATAAGACAAAATTCGTGTTGGCGTATTAATTATATAGATAACACTTAGGATTCAAAATATGACATGGCTTGTCTTGCAGGGATCTTAATCTCAAATTTTCCACTCACATGTACACTACAAAATGGTGGCAAACTCTGTAGCTGCTTAGATACCAATAGATACCAATAGATAAAAATAAAATTCTCTTTGTTTCAAAGGCTAAATTGTATCCGTGATAAAAATTTGTAAAGTCAGTGTCTACAAATGTCGACAGTGGGCAGAAATGGGTTAACTACTAGTACGTGTGGTTAGCATAAATAGGCTATGGCTAGGATACAACCGGAACAACTGTGTCCTGGTGACATCACACGCTCCACAGGCATTATTATGGGAGCTGGACAAAGAAGGCATTTTTTAGTCTAGTGCTTTTAATCCAAAGCTATGTGTTATTCAGTAGTCGTATTAAGAAGGATTGTATCTACCTTTACTGTTTATATAACTCAAAAGTTTAGTACAGATCTGTGATGTAGTTGTTTTGTATTAAACAAATTAAGATATTTAACATTTTTAGATCAACAATTTTGTAATCAGCAGATTCTACAAATTTAGCTATTTAACAAAGGATTTTTTATTTACGATTTTTTATATTGAGGGGCCTCACTCCCAAACTTTGCCTCGGGCCTCAAATTTTCTGCCGGCGGCCCTGCGCATCTAGATCATCTAGATGAAGCCAGAAACCAAGTTTTATTATGATATGTTGAGAAATAAGCGAGATATAGAATTTTAGCGAATTTCCTTAAAGGAATAAGCTATTACTGAAGGTCTCATGGTAAGACCTAAGCCCGAGACTATGTTAACTTTTCATTTTGGGGCCCCCAGAACCAAAAACACTATTCGTTCGAATTTATATATATATATATATCTAAAACTCATCTGAATAATTACTAATTTACACCCCTGTGCCAAATTTCATTCCGATCAGACCATTTTTGCAAGTGCTATTGTGCTTACAGACACATATATATAGATATATATATATAAATTTGAACGAATGGTGTTTTTTGCTTCTGGGGGCCCCAAAACGAAAAGTTGTCATGGTCTTGGGCTTAGGTTTTACCATGATACCTGCAGTAATAGCTTCTTCCCTATAGGGGAAATTCGCTAAAATTATAAAAAATTCCCTGTTATTGTCTCAACATAAAAAACAAATACTCCCGTTGCAGCAGATCTGTGTACTCAGCGAATTTCAAATGCAAATGAACTATTTTAATTCAACATAGTGAGATTTGTTTTTGTAATCTCCATAAGAATAACATAGGGAATGAGTGAGTAACGGTATGCAGGTTTGCTGCAACAGGTATGTTAAACCTGGTTGGTTTTACTTCAATAACTTATTTAATAAATCTTAACTAAATAGAAGCCATACACTAAGTTTTATTAAGATATGTTAAGAAATAAGGAAGATATAGAATTTTTTTATTTCCAAAAAGGATAACATGGGGAATGAGTATGCAGGTTTGCTGCCACAAAAATGGAAGTATCAGGGATTTTAGACAATTAAACATTAGATTTCATCTAGATTAAGCCACAAACCAAGTTTTATTAAGATGTGTTGAGAAATAAGGAGATATAGAATTTTACTATATCTATATATACCCCATAAGGTTAACATTGGGACAACGTACTGTGTTAACCACTTTCAATATCTCTGTAACCAATAGACATAGAGCAATGATTCAAAATACTAAATTGTTAGTTTTTTAGCTAAATCCAATGGTGCTAATGAAAATTGGATAAATTTTATTTTTCTAAGTAAAAAACTCAAAAGACCCATTTTTGGAGGAGTTTGTCCCCCTTTCCGGTGGTCCGATCGGGCTGGTTTTTGAACTCGTCCAATTGATTACCACTTTACATGTCTGTACCAAATTTCATTAAGATCGGACCATATTTACGGCCGCTATCGTAATGACAGACACATATACACATATATAGAGATATATATATATATATATATATATATATATATATATATATATATATATATATATATATATATATATATACTCGCTTCGCTCGCTGGGGGCTCCGCCCCCAGGCCCCCGTTTGTGTTCCCTGCAGTTGAACCATACCCAATATTGAAGGACCCCAATAGGGCGTTAATTGCCAGTGTTGAGATAATTTTAAGCTGGAGATTTTGTGTAAGTACTTCAAAGAAAACTGATGAAGAACTTATAAATTTATGAATTTTCAACGGATGTTGTAAGGGTTGGTGAAATTATGTGTATGAAGGTATATTTATATTCGAATGTTATTGATGATAATTAGTTAAGTTGGATGTGAGCAGAGAGCCTATGTATGTGTTTTTAAATAGTGCTGTCGGTGATTAAAGATTTTGATTATGTTTTTATTGGGATGAATTTTGAGGAATGCAGATGGGTTTTTGAAATTATTTTTGAAATATATTGTTTAGATGAAATGATTAAAGAAAGTTGGATTTCAATAACGAACTTTTGTATTAAGGAAGAATTAATGCAATTTTATTTCTTTGACAGTTTACCTAGCAATAGAATCTGGATAGTAGGCGTATCCAGTTCCGCCAAACGAGGAGGTCAGGAAACGTAGAAACCATGTATTTACAACACTATAAAAACAAAATAGATATAAAATAAATGGGGAGTTTGTTTTAAGGCAGGCCCCCTTGCCTCTGCCTGTGAAAAGGTTAAAAATCAGATCTATTTACACCAACGAAAAAACAAATTAATGGGGAGTTTGATGAAGCAGGCCCCCTTGCCTCTGCCGTAAACAATTAAAACACAAACATTAACATAATTTTAAACAACTATGTACAACACCGGGGACTTTTTTTAAGCAGACCCCCTATCGTACTGCGTGAATAGTCTAATTACAACGAGGAGTTTTCATCATCTCGCAGATCCCCTAGCCTACTGAGGACGTATTTATCAGTATTAAAGATTATGTTCTTCACATGGGCGCACCGAAATTGCGCCGCAAAATCCAGGTAGTCACCTAAATTGCGCCGTGACTCTAATCTTGTCCCAGGGGTAGACCGAAATTTCGCCGTGACTCTAAATCTTGTCCCAGGGGTAGACCGATATTGCGCCGCAGCCCTTCCTAGAATCACATGAGGGAGGCAAGCACTGACTCCTCGCTTCGCCTTCGAAGTCGGAACACAGAAATTCATTAAAACCCCTATGTTATCGCCTCTTGTAGGGAAGTTGCGAGTGAGCAACGGAGTCAGGCTAAATTTGAAAATTCATACAGATGGTTTACTTTAATGGCTGATATGGAGGTGTTATACAAGAATTCAAGATTGGTTCTTCGAACAAAAATACTTCTACTGGTATCTTCTTTACACCTGCCAAGTGGATATAAACTGTATCAAAAAGTGCAAGGTTTTTACGTTAACCCAACGTACTAACACTTGATTTCACTTGATTAACCGCCGTACTGTTTGATTTCTATTTCCGGTAACTAATTAATTTATCAACTATATCGGTCGATTTATTTTATATGGTGCTGGAATATAGCAACTCATAACATTTTTTCTGAAGGGCTCTTTTTGTATTGATATAATTGATTTATAATTTTTGTAATGAAGATCGCAAACAATAAACAACTAATTCTAAATAACTATAATGGATCACTGCCTCGTGAATGGAGCTACCTGTCGTGTAGGTGTCTTATGCAAAACTGACAAATCATTTGCGGAGTACAAATATTTTGTGGTTCGTCAACTGGTCAGGCGAGGGGAAGGGGGGCGAGGGTAACATTCCTAAATCATTGCGTGGTGTTGCAGTCTACAGGTACCTGCCACCCTCACGACGCAATATCGGTTAGGGATTAGTGAACCTTTCTTGTCAGATTGGTTTGCGGCGCAAGTTCGGTGCCTAACTCTCTTCAGCAAAACGTAGAGCTGACCAAGCGTGAAGCAATCCGTGCGTAGATCAACACCGACTGATTCTTTCGTCTGACCTTGGCTCTTGTAACCAGTCATACAATAGGCCAACATCAGTGGGAACTGGCCCGTCCAGAAAGATCATTTTGTATGACCTACAAACCTCGCGGCTATTAAGAAGTGAACGAATGTAATTAAAAACCTGCCTCTGATCATCAGACAGTTTGACTACCCACTCCTCAACCAACGCTCTTTGTTGATTTTCACCATAGATGAGCAGTTCCCTACCCAACTCAGTAGTGTCTTCTTCCATATCAGGGAGACGGTGATTGGATAAACAGGAACCCTGATGGCGTAAACTACGATAAATTTCGACGAGGGCAAGATGGTAGGCCAGCTCTGGATCATGGGGATTCCTTTCAATGTGATCCTTGC
Organism: Flexamia atlantica; assembly: GCA_035578135.1. Lineage (NCBI taxonomy): Eukaryota > Metazoa > Arthropoda > Insecta > Hemiptera > Cicadellidae > Flexamia > Flexamia atlantica. The sequence continues at coordinate 49,488,362 of JAQJVK010000005.1, read as the reverse complement.
AAACGAGGTCTCTTAACTTGTCCCACAAGATTGCTCCAGGAGCCCCCACGTTACAAAGGAGAACAAAGAAAGAGCGGAGTCTCGAGCCTGTCATGAATTGCGCAGCATGCAACGAGTAGTCGTACTCATCTTCATCCTCGACCAAACCGAGTTTCCGTGTGAGTTCCTAGAATGTGCGGACAGTTGGGTCCACCAAGTGACAGAAGATCGAGATAACCACGACAAGGAACAAACATAAGTAGGACACGAAGGTAGTGAAGCGAATTTGGCAAATGCTTAACTTCAGAGAGTTTCGGGTTTCAAACGAAAAATCTTAACCCTCTCAAGGGAGGCGTCAGGATTACGCTGCGAGTACCGCTGAACGTCTTGCCTGTTTTTTCAGGGTTTATACAAGCCTACATTTTAAAATCAGGTAGTAAAGACATTGAGCGATTCGATTTTGAAACGCCCCCGTTCCAGCAGACCTACATACTCGGCGAATTTCAAATGGAAAACAACATATTCAATCCAACATAGCGAGATTTGACATGTTTTAGTAAGCTCCATAAGAATAAACTACACTTTAAGGCAAGAATGAAAAGAATTGTGGTTCTGGATTATTTCGGTTATATATTTTATAAAAATATAGCAGGATAATTCTAAAAGTATAATAATAAAGTATTTAATTTAACAATGCCTATATTGCTAAACTGCTAATACTGCATTACCGACTTAGTTCGAAGATTCAGGAGTTATAGATTCTACTATAAGATACAGTATGATGGTAAGGAAGATTAGCGAGAACCTATATGGCTGGATTAAAGAATCAAAATTGGAGACATAGGAAAATTTTGAAGATTTTTAACTTTATATGCATTTTCATGCCAAGAACCAGTTATTGTATTGGTGATTTGTAACATATATGCTGTAGAGATGATGTGTAGGACATTTCAGGCCTCTACATTTAATATCAAGCCAACTAGAGCTGGAAAAACGAAGAGAAATCTTCAAAAATTTCAAATTCTAGAGCTATCTAAGGGTGAAGGGGACAAGATAGGGCAAAAAGTCATAGGACCAAAGTTGTAGATCGTGAAAAATACGTGGCACATGGTGCAGTCTGTTTTTCGATAGGACCATCCGTTCGGCCACTAGAGCTCCGAAAAACTTTATTTCAAAAAGCTTTTTTAGCGATTTTTTAATAATTTTTTTGAGGGGGTTAAAATTAAAAATTGTGAGTTCTGATAATTTTCCCCATATTTTCAGGCAATAAGGGAAGTGCGTGCAAAATTTCAAGTCTGTAGGTCATCGGGAAGTGGAAAACAGTTCGTATACCTGAGTTACACCAGCGGTTGTATATATATTAGATATATATATGTTGTATATATATTAGATATATATATATAAATTCTAACGAATGGTGATTTTTGCTTCTGGTGGCTTGAAAACGAAAAGTTATCATGGTCTCGGGCTTAGGTCTTACCATGAGACCTACGGTAATAGTTTCTTCCCTTTAGGGGAAATTCGCTAATAGAGGGAGGAAATATTTTTAAAATAATTTTCAACCAAACATCCCTGGGCAATCCTATTATTTTAAATGAACATCTTGGATATTTATATAATAATTTATAAATATATAAATTAATATATTTATTTATTTATCCATCTCGAAAACGGCTCTAACGATTTTTATAAAATTTTGCATGTAGATGTACTTTTTATTTTTAAGTTCATCTACGTAGTTGAATTTGCTGTGGAAATAGAAAATTTTTATAAAAGTAAGATTATTGAAAGATGAACAATTTTAACATGGGGTCATAATATGAGTTGCCATGTTGGTTACAGAGTAACAAGGAAAAAACAAACAAGAGAATCATGCTGCTATTCATAAACAAGCCACTTAAAACTTTTATAGCGCATTGCAGGCATCAATGTATGTGGAATAGAACTAAGATAAAATAATTGAGTACAGATTGTTCATGGAGCACTCAAATACAGTGCACCTCGGATTATCCGGACCCCACATTTATTCGGATTAATTATCCGGATCCCAGATTATCCGTACCGGTCCATCCAAGAAATTAAAAAGTTAAAATCAAGGCAAAAACGTGATTTCAGTGAGTTAATGAGTGCAATGCGCATTCAAAAAGTAAAATGAAAATGCAATGCAATACATAACCGTATGCTTTCGGAATCACAACAATTGAAGGAGTCACATTGCCTAAACAGTAGATTACAGCATTATCGTGAATGTAGTTTTACCGAATTTCCCCCTATAGGGAAGTAGCTATTACTGTAGGCGGCATGGTAAGACTTAAGCATGGGACCACCGTAACTTTTCATTTTGATGTCCCCAGACCCCAAAAACACCGTTCGTTCATTTTCATATGTATGTATATATATATATATATATATATATATATATATATATATATATATATATATATATATATATATACCTGTCCGTAGGCGCGATAACTTTTGTAAAAAAGGTCCGATTGCGATGAAATTTGGTACATACGTCTAGAGTGACATTTATTACTTCGAGTTCGAAAACCAGCACAATAAGTTAACTCTAATGAGGGTTATTTGACAAAATAAAATTATTTTTAGGATTTAATATCTTTATATTATTTTTTTGTAAATGTAAGTGTCAAAATTGGATTCAGCTTAAAAAAATGAACACTTTAGCATTTTGAATTATTATTCTACGTCAATCCGTTGCTGAGATATTGAAAGTGCTAAACACAGTAAGGGTACGTTCATACCGGAGCCGGGAGGTAAGCACACTCGCTCCATCGCTTACTAGATGGTTAAAACCAGCCAATCAGAAACGGTTCTACATGGGATACAGGCACTGAGCCAGGGTCAGAGCAAGGGAGCAATCCTGGATGGTTATTTGTAAACAAAGCCTATTGTTGTAAAATCAGATGAAAATTGTAGATGCAAAGGAAAATGTGCACAGAGGAAAAATATAGGGAGCAAAATGTTGTCATACAAACATAGTTTATTTGAGTAAGTAAGTTAATTGTTCCACACGACGTTTTAGTTTCATGCAAATATAAGGGACTAGCAGTTCCCGTGGCTTCGCTCACGATAAATACTATAGTATGACCTTGATTTGACGAATCTGAAGGGACTAAATGAAAAAAAGGTTATTTTTAAGGAATATGTAATGCAGAGGTCTGTTTACGTGATGTGACGTTATATTGGTTTAAAAAAACAGTTGAACTTGTATTACAGTCGATAGAGTAGGTTTTCTTTTCACAGTCATAACTCTAAAATGGCAAGACAGATTTCAACCTTAAATGTGTCAATTTTAAGGTATTTCTATGCATATTTGCCAATACAGCTCAGAATTGTCAAATAGGGTATCAATAAAGCACTTTAAAGAGCTGAATGTTTGGAACAGTGGCGCTATCCGTTGATGGTGTTTCAAACTCGATTCACTTAGTTTACAGCTTAACATACATTGCATATATGGGCAATTTTTAATATATTTTGAAAGGTCAACTACAGATTGCAGCACTTATTTTTTCCCATGCAACCAGGACACACTCAAATTAGATGAAAAAGAATTCGGCAAACAATTTTGGAGGATGAATACGTTAAGGACGCCTTAGGGGAAAAACTATAACTCCCGCTGCCTAAATAAATATTGCGCCAAATTTTATGATTAAACAGATAAGGTACGGAAACTGGTGATGGATTAAACCATAACTAAATGTAACTTTTGTATAGAGCATATGCCCTAAATAAGTAGACAAAACAACCATAAAACCATTATGCAAAGAATCAAATTATAAACCATCTGAAACAACGTATCCGTTTGTGAATCATTTAGCGTAAACAAAAGATTATCCATTACACTTGTATGGGGGTATTTTAAATCTTGACTCAGATAACAGACCCTTAAAACTTAGAGATTTTTATAATTTTTCTACATAAATAGATCAAATAATTAGATTCAGTGCTGGGGAGTAGCGCGCTACAAGTAGCGGCGCTACAGTAGCGAGCTACTTTATTAGTAGCGAAAGCCGTAGCGCCGCTACTTTTTAAAATGTGTAGCTTTTAGCTGTAGCGAGCTACTTTATTGAGTAGCGAGTAGCGGAATTTGACGCTACTTTTCCGCTACTTTCGCAATACAAACATTTATATTTTTCACGAACGGGTATTTTAACATCTCAAACCATAGTACATTTCAAGATTCTTAGTAAATCGTGATGTTCTTTATTTTGTAATGATTGGAGATTGTAGGCTAATTGATTTTTTTGTTCCCGTAATCAATTGCCTTTGACCAAAGACCAACATTTTATTATGGGAGTTCACTATCGTCATCCAAGAGTGAAATTGACTAGCCTAAACATTTGGACAACTATTTACAACATGACTCCTTGTGAGAACGACTTAGAACAGAAACAAGTCATGCTAACGCATCAGTACTATTTCCCATTGGCCTGGATTCGCTGGATCCATCCCGCCTACGTTCGACGATAGTGAACTTACTCCGCGATAGATCGAAATAATCAAAACAACGGCGTCGAAATAATCAAAACAAAATGCGGCGTCGTCTGAAAAAACAAACGACGACGTGCAGTCGCAATTTGAGCATTATTCGTAAATTATAGCTTGTAGCGTTTGTTTACTTGTTTAATGGACATTCAGTAATAGTCAAACCGACTTATAACACTATAGGAAAGTATTTAAATAACAAAAGAAGAAGGGCCTAGTAGGCTACAGTTCGCGCATACAGTTCTCCGGCTATGGCTGCTACCAAATATCATTGACTTTAAAGTCAATGTTACTACGCTAATAACCATATCATATGATATTTTAAACATATGAATTTGGTAAACACAGCGTTTGACAAACAGTGGACAGTAGAACAATGTTTTAAGAAAAGTACCCCACTCTCTACCCGCGCCTTGCAACCAGCTGACTCTGCCATAGCCGGAGACCGGAGATATAATGTGCGAACTGTAGGTCTGGTAGGTCTTTAGCCATGTTTTCAAATAACTCTAGCATATATATTAAAATGTGAAAAAGGATTTAGCCTAAGGGTCTCGGTACACGGGCGTGATCTAAAGTAGACCTTCTAATATTATTCTAGCGATTCATTTTGTTTGAACTAACTGATATTTGTATAATTTTAAATGTTAAGATACAAATATGATGTAACACAAAATTAACGTTAGTGTTTATTACTTAGTTGCCTATATCATTTCATTCAAAAACTAAACAATATAATATTTTAATCAGGCCTACGGGTTTTACAGGCCAGATGGGTGTTCAGTTTAGTCAATACACCACAGTGATTACTGCAAGACAGGGAAAGTGGGAATTATTTCATGAAAGTAGCTAAAAAAGTAGATGTAGCTGTAGCAGGATTTTTGTAGCTGTAGCTGTAGCTAAGCTACTTTTTAAAACCTGTAGCTGTAGCTGTAGCTAAGCTACTTTTTACAACCTGTAGCTTGTAGCTGTAGCTAGCTACATTTTAAAAGTAGCTTCCCTAACACTGATTAGATTATTACAGCACAGTCTAAACATTCATATCCCTCTCTTTCAGTCTTGCCGGGATTTAGTTTCGAGAATCAACCACTAAAGGCAGCACGCTCTTCAGGCTTTAAACCATAGAGGTCGAATTAGAATAAACGCCATATCAACGTAACAGGCATAATTACAACTCCCGCTGCTGAAATAGAGATGGAGCCATATATTGAATTTATGATTAAACAGATTAGGTACCTACTAAAATTAAACTAAATGGAAGTTTTAAATAGTACATAATAATTATGTCCCGTAAAATAGGTAAACAAAAATCATATACTATGATGAAAGAAAGCAAATTATAATCAGCTGTGACAGTATATTTTATACATTTGTGAAGCTAACTCTCAGCTGCTTGATTGAATGAACATTGAAAATGTAAACGAAAGATCCTCCATATCACTTTTATATGGGAAAATTTGAAAAATTTGTCCTCGCCAAAAACCCCTTGAAACTTCGAATTTATGTAAAATCCTTTCTTAGCGGATGCCTACGTCCTAAAAGGAACGTCTACGCAAAATGTCAAGATCCTAGGTCATTTAGTTTGGGCTATGCGATGATAGGTGAGTCATATTTGACAGTAGATGAATTAAAAAGGCCACATTATAAAATAATATTTATAATAACACTTATAAATAGATAAAAAAATGAAAGTTCTATACATCGATATAATTATGAACAGGATAATAAAAAAATCTTTTTCGCCTATTATGGACCCCACTGTTGTCAGTTTGGGCTGCACAAAACTTAAGTCTCCTATAGAACGTGGCGTAATATTAGATGTGCTACCCCAAAAAGAACATCACGTCATTGCAGTGGCGTATGCAGGGTTTATTTTCGGAGGGGGGGGGATACTCCGGGGGGAATAGAATTTGAAAATACAGGTTGTCTCCCTTCTGTAGTTTTTCTTCAAGTCTCAGAACGCAACCATAAAGCTATGATGTACACGCAAGCATCGAAGGCTAATAATAATCACATAAAAGTGATACGTCGAATAGTGGAAACCACCTGAAAAAGTTTGACCTCCGAAATCTTATGAACTTATCACAAATATGCCTAGATTTGACGGCGAGACCTGGTCCTCACGCAACATAGGCAGATGATTTTCCTCTGCCGCGATGCTGCTACGAGATTGTCCTACAGACGAATGATGTAAAGTACACGGTTGTGAGAAGATTACAGTATTCGTATGCCGCCTTTTAACATCGTGATTTTTTCCATGAATATTTCACGTAATATGATGAGTCTTTTGCCACATTTGACGACAATGGCGATATGGCAGCAGTACCGCGGACACCATTAATGGCCACTGTTTTCATCAAGAGTGTTTGCTTGCCTTATGTTCTTGGTTCTTATAGGCCTACTCCCACTAATTACTCACGATAACCGCAATAAGTAAAACTACCTTAATCCAAACATATATACTCCCCGAATTAACTATCTTTAAGATATAATAGAATTTAACTATTTAAAACTTTTGTAAAATTTCATTGTTCTAAAACAATGTTTAAAGTAAAATTTAGTACAACTTCATGTGAGTGTTAACACTGCTCACATTTTTATGTTATACTAAATTGAGAATAATTTGAGTGCATTGATTAACTTTCTGCTGCGGAAGACAATTTGTCGGCTATGTAAAACTATAGCCTATAACCTAATAGCCCAACAACTATTTTGTACGTCGTAATTTCAAAATAAAGTAGTAAAATAAAAATTCTTTATTTTAGAATACTGGTAGTTTGGTAAAATAAATATTCTTCCATGGAAAATTAAAGGACAAATTTATTTTATTGTATAACTATAAATTAAAAACCATTTACAATAAATTTTCTGAAAAATAAAACTTTTTTTAAATAAATTTTAGTATTATGTTCAAGCAGTTTAAGCCTGAATGAATTCACACACTAAAAAAATAATCATTACCAAAAACCTCACTTAGCCAAACATCAGAATAATCTTTGAAATTTCTTCACAGTATTTAAAATTCACCAAATTTCGTCCATTCATCCACCACTTTTATTAGTTCACTCGGCGATCTCAGTGTATTTCTTGGTTCGTAGAGTTAACGTTTCATCTCAGTCATTTGCTATGTCAGTAATATTCTTATTTAAAGTGATATTCTTTATTTATCTTCATCTAAGTTATCAAACTAATAAATAAAAACAAGTAAAAAGGTATAGAAAGTTAAAAATGAATGAGTTAAAGTTCTAAGTACTTGTAACATTATAAAATCACTATTCATAACCAAACTAAAAGTAAACAAACATACTTAATTTAATTTGACATTTCGTTTATTGAATCAAACATCAGCTGATACACTCGCTTAGAGCAATGCTCAGAGCCAGGGTCAGAGCCTGGGTCAAAGCTTCCCTCCCGGCTACCCACCAGGCTTGCCTCCCGGCTCCGGTATGAACATACCCTTAGGGTACTCTACTAGGGTACCCTTAGGGACTCTATACCGGAGCCGGGAGGCAAGCCTGGTGGGTAGCAGGGAGGGAAGCTTTGACCCAGGCTCTGACCCTGGCTCTGAGCGAGTAAGCGGAGATAGCGCCACGATATTTTAATTAGAAGTCATATGATCTAATTCCAGATATACGATAATGAAATGAAACGTCATATGAACATCTTTGTTTGTTGTTATGTTTTGTTATCGAAATTACTTTTAATTATCGTACATTGGGTGATTTTTACGTTTTTTCTGAAGTCATTTTCTTTTTTCAACAGTTTGAAAGTTTATTACATATACACAATAGTTTGATCACTTATAATTTTTTTATATTGATTAGTTTTACTTTTCTTTTTATATTTATATTTTATTTGCATTTTACATTAAATTTCGAAATGTCATCAATAAAGATAGGGAAATATTTGGTGAATATCACCAACTGTTTTTAAAATTGAGACAATATGCAGATATATGTTTTGTCCAGAGCTAAAATGACCATCAAACGAATATTATAAAAGTAGAGTTCATAGTTTGAGAGTTCCTAATGAATTTTTAAGCTGTTTAACTTAAGGCTTAATTTAATGAATTTACATTGAATGTTTAATATTTTCCTATCTAAATTGGTTTTCAAACAAAATTTGAAAAATGACGTTATCTCAGCGTCTACCCCCCCCCCTTCAAGCACATCATTCTACCGTCATTTCTGTTCTGATCCCCTCCCCCTATTTTCTGATGACGTAATTTATAGACGGTCCCTAGCTGTACACACATGATATTACTACACTAGTTACGAGAGATCTGAAGGGGTTATGCACTTTGCGTTGCAATGCTTAACCAGTTGAAGATTTGCCCCTCTGTTGCCACTTGTTAGGCGTGAATAGGGTGGCCTTAAGCATGGTGTAAAGATACACCATGGGCCTTAAGCTCACCGGTGGACGAATATTTTTTTACGATCACGATAAAATATCTCACTTCGAAAGCTCCAAGACACCATCGGCTGCTGTCTTTCAGATCTGTTTGATGATAGTAGGCCTAGATCTGTTTGAAGAAATAATTGAAAGCTACGCTTTTATGATTAATACATTTGCTATGCTTCTTTATTTGAATCAATTTAACTTGTGTAATAATAATTAAACAAATAAAAATAGTTAAATGAATGCACGAGGGAAATAATATATACATCTATTTTCTGTATTAACAGTTGAATCACAATATTTTAACCTCTTTGCATTTATTCCCACATACTTACTATATCCATCTGACTCTACAACAATAGGCTTTGTTTACAAATAACAATCCAAGATTGCTCCCTTGCTCTGACCCTGGCTCAGAGCGTGTGTCCCATGTAGAACCGCTTCTGATTGGCTGGTGTGAACCGGCGATGGAGCGATGGAGCGAGTGTGCTTGCCTCCCGGCTCCGGTATGAACGTACCCTAAGTTGTCCAATATTATTTTTAATTTTACCCTCCAAAAAGTATAGTTACCCTGATTTGACAGATGAAAAAAAAATACAATTCTGAACATATGATTGAATTTTCAGGTGATGTATGTTTTATTTGTATTTATTTTGAATAATTAGAGTTCATTGATCAAAATTTTGCAGAAAATATATTATACTATATCAAAATACCCCCGTTGCAGCAGACCTGCATACTCAGCGAATTTCAAATGCAAAACAACATATTTCGATCAAACATAGCAAGATTTGACATGTTTTGGTAAGCTCCATAAGAATAACATGGGGAATGAGTATGCAGGTTTGCTGCTACAGGTATATTAAAACTGGGTGGTTTTAATTCAATATTTAGTAGATCTGAACTAGAAGAAGCTATTTACCAAGTTTTAACAAGATATGTTGAGAAATAACCGAGATATAGAATTTTACTTATTTCCCATAAGGTTAACATGGGGACAACGTATTGTGTTTACCACTTTCAATATCTCGGTAACCAATGGACTTAGAGCAGTGATTCAAAATACTAAATTGTTGGTTTTTTCGAGCTGAATTCAATGGTGCCCACAAAAATTCGATAAATTTTATTTTTCTATATAAAAAACTCAAAAAACCCATATTTGGGGGGGTTTATTCCCCTTTACCCCCCCTTCCAGTGGTCCGATCTGGCTACATATACATATACAAATTCGAACGAATAGTGTTTTTTGCTTCTGGGGGGCCCCAAAACGAAAAGTTATAGTGGTCCCGAGCTTAGATCTTACCATGAGACCTACGGTAATAGCTTCTTCCCTATAGGGGAAATTCGCTAAAATACAAATTATTTTTAAATTTGAGAAAGAAATGATGAGCATTTGGCGGGGGGGGGGGGGGGGATGTCTTGGTCTAAACTGCCCGAAAATGTAGTATAATATATGGTATGTTTACAATGATGAGGATTGATAATATGTTTTATTTAAATTGGCTGAAGATGCAGGTCTGCTATAACACGGGTGATTAATTATAAAATTGACCATATGATTTACAGTCGACTCTCGCTAACTCGAAAGTCCACGGGACTGTGATTTTTCTTCGTTTTACGTATAGTTTGGCGTAGGCATAGTTTGAGTTATAGAGGTAAACTAAATTAAAATTCGTGATATAGAGGTAAAGAAAAATGTAGTTTATACCCTACATCTTTGACAAATCCAAGCTTTAACTTATTTAAATAATTTATATCAATGAAAAATACAGTATTCATAATATAATAACCTGTAAAACACAAACAGATAAGATCATATTATTTCTGTTTTAAAAGTCTGTAATCTTCCTTTGCTTAAACACGTAAAAACAATTATTACAGTATCGATCATATTTTTTATTAAAACAGTAATACAAAGAAACTTTACTATATCCCCTACAGCTACAAAAAATAAACTTATAACTTTCAATATTACTGTATTAATAAATAATACTTACAGTACGGAACACAAAATAAAAAACGTGTGAAATAAAATAGAGTAAACAGTTCAGAACGCCGTGATTTCGTATTACAGAGGTCCATTCTGAAATCTTCGTGGTATGGAGGTAAACTTCGAGTTATGGAGGTAAAGCGTGAATCGAATTCGTCTTATCTACTGAACTTCGTGTTATAGAGGTAATTTTTTTGTCCCTTCTAACTTCGAGTTATAGAGGTAAAATATACCCAGAAAATTGGTTCGAGTTATGAAAATTAGTTTGTGTTATGTATAGTAATTTCTTCGTGTTAGACAGGTTTTTCCAAGGGGATTAAAAATAATTCGTGATATTGAGGATTTCGTGATATCAAGGTTCGTGTTAGCGAGAGTCGACTGTAATTTAATTTTTTCATGAGATTAAGTTATTTGTTTTGAGTGTTTTGAGTTCATTTATTATATGTTTGTTGACATTTATATACTGTAACAAGATTACTTTTTTTTAATTGAAAGACTAAAAATTATATAAAATACAAAATTGTATGTGTTAGAAATGAAAACCAATGTGGTCTCCTTGTGAATTTTCCTCATGTTTAAAGCTCATGAATGATTAAATATACGTTTTTAGTATATTATTTACTTAACGTATTCAAACAATACTTTCCTTCAAATATACGTTTTTAGTATATTATTTACTTAACGTATTCAAACAATACTTTCCTTCAAATAAGTTGTATGCTTACATATACAAAATAAATCCTATGGAAATTCGCTGAGTACGCAGGTCTGCTGCGATGGGGGTATTTTGGTTTGCTACTTGGGGCGCTAACAGTAATCAACAAAGGCGTTACCTACTGCAATTTTGCGTGTTAGTATATTACTGATACTTGATGTGTTTATAGTTGTGAACTCTGTGTGAACTGATATCGAGTTTCATAATGAGTGGTTGTAAAAGGAAAACTCGTTTTAACTTAAGAGAAGAAACTGAATGCTGCCAAAAGACTTGATGCGGGAGAATTAGGTAAAAATTCACAGTCCCGTGGACTTTCGAGTTAGCGAGAGTCAACTGTAAATCATATGGTCAATTTTATAATTAAACACCCGTGTTATAGCAGACCTGCATCTTCAGCCAATTTAAATAAAACATATTATCAATCCTCATCATTGTAAACATACCATATATTATACTACATTTTCGGGCAGTTTAGACCAAGACTCCCCCCCCCCCCCCGCCAAATGCTCATAATTTCTTTCTCAAATTTAAAAATAATTTGTATTTTTTGATATAGTATAATATATTTTCTGCAAAATCTTGATCAATGAACTCTAATTATTCAAAATAAACACAAATAAAACATTCATCACCTGAAAATTCAATCATATGTTCAGAATTGTATTTTTTTAATCAATTCTGAACATATGATTGAAATCAGGGTAACTATACTTTTTGGAGGGTAAAATTAAAAATAATATTGGACAACTTAGGGTACGTTCATACCGGAGCCGGGAGGCAAGTCTGGTGGGTAGCCGGGAGGGAAGCTTTGACCCAGGCTCTGACCCTGGCTCTGAGCATTGCTCTGAGCGAGTGTATCACCTGATGTTTGATTCAATAAACGAAATGTCAAATTAAATTACAAATGTCAAATGTAAATATGATTGTTTACTTTTAGTTTGGTTATGAAAAGTGTTTTTATAACGTTACAAGTACTTCATTTAGAACTTAACTCATTTATTTTTAACTTACTATATGTTTTAAATTGTTTTTATTTATTAGTTTGATAACTTAAATGAAGATAAATAAAGAATATAACTTAAAAGAAGAATATTACTTTCATTTCAAACGACTGAGATTAAACGTTAACTACTTAACCAAGAAATACACTGAGATCGCCGAGTGAACTAATAAGGATGAATGGACGAAACTTGGTGAATTTTAAATTCTGTGTAGAAATTTCAAAGATTATTCTGATGTTTGGCCAAGTGAAGTTTTTGGTGATGATTATTGCTATTAGTGCTTGAATTCATTCAGGCTTAAACTGCTTGAACATAATACTAAAATTTATTTCAAAAAAGTTTTATTTTTCAGAAAATTTATTGTAAATGGTTTTTAATTTATAGTTATACAATAAAATAAATTTGTCCTTTAATTTTCCATGGAAGAATATTTATTTTACCAAACTACCAGTATTCTAAAATGAAGAATTTTTATTTTACTATATTTTGAAATTACGACGTACAAAATAGTGTTTGGGCTATTAGGTTATAGGCTATAGTTTTACATAGACGACGAGTTATCTTCCGCAGCGGGAAGTTAATCAGTGCACTCAATTTAATCTCAATTTAGTCTAACATAAATGTGAGCAGTGTTAACACTCGCATGAAGTTGTACTAAATTTTACTTTAAACATTGTTTTACAACAATGAATTTCTAGAACGTTACGTGGTCTGGAATGGTCGAAAAAGCATAACGGAATAATTAGGCGAACTAGCCTGATCTAGGTCGAAACTTGCGTAAATTGCCGCGCTGCAACGACGCATCCTCTAATCTAAGGAAATATCCTTTAATTACGAATGAAACATTTCATTAAGTTAGAATAATGAAGGGTAGGTAGTCCTTGTATCTTAAAGGTACAATGCGCTCAACACTCTTATCTTCTCCGTCTATGTGAACAATGAATACAGTGTATTCATTGACACAGGGGCGTACCCAGGGGGGGGATGGATATCGGGATATATCCCTCCCGAAATTTTTGGAGATTTTGGTAAATTTATGGGAAGATTATTATCGTGTTCATAATGAAGGTTGTAGTATCACTAAACCGAGAACACTACACATTAATTACTTACTAAACTTTTATAAAAGTTTTAAATAGTTAAATTCTATTATACCTTAAAGATAATTAATTCGGGGAGTATATATATTTGGATTAAGGTATTTTTACCTATTGCGGTTATCGTGAGTAATTAGCGGGAGTAGGCCTATAAGAACCAAGAACATAAGGCAAGCAAACACTCCTGATGACAACAGTGGTCGTTAATGGTGTCCGCGATATTGCAGCCATGTCGCCATTGTCGTCAAATGTGGCATAAGACTCATCATATTACGTGAAATATTCATGGTAAAAAAATCACGATGTTAAAAGGCAGCATACGAATACTGTCGTCTTCTCACAACCGTGTACTTTACATTATTTGTCTGTAGGACGATCTCGTAGCAGCATCGCGGCAGAGGAAAATCATCTGCCTACGTTGCGTGAGGACCAGGTCTCGCCGTCAAATCTAGGCATATTTGTGATAAGTTTATAAGCTTTCGGAGGTCAAACTTTTTCAGGTGGTTTCCACTATTCGACGTCACTTTTATGTGATTATTATTAGCCTTCGATGCTTGCGTGTACATCATAGCTTTATGGTTGCAATCTGAGACTTGAAGAAAAACTACAGAAGTGAGACAACCTGTATTTTCAAATTCTATTCCTCCCCCCCCAGAGTATCCCCCCCCCGCCCGAAAATAAATCCTGCGTAAGCCACTGCAATGACGTGATGTTCTTTTTGGGGTAGAACATCTAATATTATGCCACGTTCTATAAGAGGAGGCAAGAGAATTTTAAGTTTTGTGCAGCCCAAACTGAAAAAAGTGGGGTCTATAATAGGCGAAAAAGATTTTTTTATTATCCTGTTCGTAATTATATCGATGTATAGAATTTTATTTTTTATCTATTTAAAAGTTTTATTATAAATATTATTTTATAATGTGGCCCTTTTAATTCATCCCTTATATTTACTTACTTTGCATGAAACTAAAACGTCGTGTGCTAAAATTAACTTACTTACTGAAATAAACTACGTTGATATGACAAAATTTTGTTTCCAATATTTTTCCTCTACTGCACGTTTTCCTCCATATCTACAATTTTCATCTGATTTTACAACAATAGGCTTTGTTTACAAATAACCATCCAGGATTGCTCCCTTGCTCTGACCCTGGCTCAGAGCTTGTATCCCATGTAGAACCGCTTCTGATTGGCTGGTGTGAACCGGCGATGGAGCAATGGAGCGAGTGTGCTTACCTCCCGGCTCCGGTATGAACGTACCCTAAGGGTACGTTCATACCGGAGCCGGAAGGCAAGCCTGGTGGGTAGCTGGGAGGGAAGCTTTGACCCAGGCTCTGACCCTGGCTCTGAGCATTGCTCTAAGCGAGTGTATCAGCTGATGTTTGATTCAATAAACGAAATGTCAAATTAAATTAAGTATGTTTGTTTACTTTTAGTTTGGTTATGAATAGCGATTTTATAATGTTACAAGTACTTAGAACTTTAACTCATTCATTTTTAACTTTCTATACCTTTTTACTTGTTTTTATTTATTAGTTTGATAACTTAGATGAAGATAAATAAAGAATATCACTTTAAATAAGAATATTACTGACATAGCAAATGACTGAGATGAAATGTTAACTACGAACCAAGAAATACACTGAGATCGCCGAGTGAACTAATAAAAGTAATGGATGAATTGACGAAACTTGGTGAATTTTAAATAATGTGAAGAAATTTCAAAGATTATTCTGATGTTTGGCTAAGTGAAGTTTTTGGTAATGATTATTTTTTTTAGTGTGTGAATTCATTCAGGCTTAAACTGCTTGAACATAATACTAAAATTTATTTAAAAAAAGTTTTATTTTTCAGAAAATTTATTGTAAATGGTTTTAAATTATAGTTAGGCCTATACAATGTCCTTTCCATGGAATTTATTTTACCAAACTACCGGTGTTCTAAAATAAAGAATTTTTATTTTACTACTTTATTTTGAAATTACGACGTACAAAATAGTTGTTGGGCTATTAGGTTATAGGCTATAGTTTTACATAGCCGACAAATTGTCTTCCGCAGCAGAAAGTTAATCAATGCACTCAAATTATTCTCAATTTAGTATAACATAAAAATGTGAGCAGTGTTAACACTCACATGAAGTTGTACTAAATTTTACTTTAAACATTGTTTTAGAACAATGAAATTTTACAAAAGTTTTAAATAGTTAAATTCTATTATATCTTAAAGATAGTTAATTCGGGGAGTATATATGTTTGGATTAAGGTAGTTTTACTTATTGCGGTTATCGTGAGTAATTAGTGGGAGTAGGCCTATAAGAACCAAGAACATAAGGCAAGCAAACACTCTTGATGAAAACAGTGGCCATTAATGGTGTCCGCGGTACTGCTGCCATATCGCCATTGTCGTCAAATGTGGCAAAAGACTCATCATATTACGTGAAATATTCATGGAAAAAATCACGATGTTAAAAGGCGGCATACGAATACTGTAATCTTCTCACAACCGTGTACTTTACATCATTCGTCTGTAGGACAATCTCGTAGCAGCATCGCGGCAGAGGAAAATCATCTGCCTATGTTGCGTGAGGACCAGGTCTCGCCGTCAAATCTAGGCATATTTGTGATAAGTTTATAAGCTTTCGGAGGTCAAACTTTTTCAGGTGGTTTCCACTATTCGACGTATCACTTTTATGTGATTATTATTAGCCTTCGATGCTTGCGTGTACATCATAGCTTTATGGTTGCAATCTGAGACTTGAAGAAAAACTACAGAAGTGAGACAACCTGTATTTTCAAATTCTATTCCCCCCGGAGTATCCCCCCCCCCCCCCCCCGAAAATAAACCCTGCATACACCACTGCAATGACGTGATGTTCTTTTTGGGGTAGCACATCTAATATTACGCCACGTTCTATAAGAGACTTAAGTTTTGTGCAGCCCAAACTGACAACAGTGGGGTCCATAATAGGCGAAAAAGATTTTTTTATTATCCTGTTCGTAATTATATCGATGTATAAAACTTTCATTTTTTTATCTATTTATAAGTGTTATTATAAATATTATTTTATAATGTGGCCTTTTTAATTCATCTACTGTCAAATACGACTCACCTATCATCGCATAGCCCAAACTAAATGACCTAGGATCTTGACATTTTGCGTAGACGTTCCTTTTAGGACGTAGGCATCCGCTAAGAAAGGATTTTACATAATTCGAAGTTTCAAGGGGTTTTTGGCGAGGTCAAAATTTTCAAATTTTCCCATATAAAAGTTATATGGAGGATCTTTCGTTTACATTTTCAATGTTCATTCAATCAAGCAGCTGAGAGTTAGCTTCACAAATGTATAAAATACTAGCGGATCAACACGGTTTCGCCCGTGGAAAACATAACAATTCCTTTATTGACATAAGATTTAATTTGTCATACTTTTTAAGGTTGCCTTGACAACCTCATATCCTTCCCTATAATTTGACATTGAAACTTTAAATTACCGTAGGGCGTAACCCTGATGGAATTTTGTATAACCGGTTCTTAGTGCGCATCTAGGACCCAAGGGGAGCACATGTGCCAAATTTCAGCTCTTAAGGTCTTATAGTTTTGGAGATTTGCTGTCCGATAGAAAACCCCTTCTCCTTTATATATATAGATACTGTCACAGCTGATTATAATTTGCTTTTTTTCATCACAGTATATGATTTTTGTTTACGTATTTTACGGGACATAATTATTATGTACTATTTAAAACTTCCATTTAGTTTAATTTTAGTAGGTACCTAATCTGTTTAATAATAAATTCAATATATGGCTCCATCTCTATTTCAGCAGCGGGAGTTGTAATTATGCCTGTTACGTTGATATGGCATCAACGTCTATTCTAATTCGACCTCTATGGTTTAAAGCCTGAAGAGCGTGCTGCCTTTAGTGGTTGAGTCTCGAAACTAAATCCCGGCAAGACTGAAAGAGAGGGATTTGAATGTTTAGACTGTGCTGTAATAATCTAATTATTTGATCTATTTATGTAGAAAAATTATAAAAATCTCTAAGTTTTAAGGGTTTGTTATCTGAGTCAAGATTTAAAATACCCCCATACAAGTGTAATGGATAATCTTTTGTTTATGCTAAATGATTCACAAACGGATACGTTGTTTCAGATGGTTTATAATTTGATTCTTTGCATAATGGTTTTATGGTTGTTTTGTCTATTTATTTAGGGCATATGCTCTATACAAAAGTTACATTTAGTTATGGTTTAATCCATCACCAGTTTCCGTACCTTATCTGTTTAATGATAAAATTTGGCGCAATATTTATTTAGGCAGCGGGAGTTATAGTTTTTCCCCTAGGGCGTCCTTAACGTATTCATCCTCCAAAATTGTTTGCCGAATTCCTTTTCATCTAATTCGTGTGTGTCCTGGCTTTGCATGAAAAAAAATAAGTGCTGCAATCTGTAGTTGACCTTTCAAAATATATTAAAAATTGCCCATATATGCAATGTATGTTAAGCTGTAAACTAAGTGAATCGAGTTTGAAACACCATCAACGGATAGCGCCACTGTTCCAAACATTCAGCTCTTTATAGTGCTTTATTGATACCCTATTTGACAATTCTGAGCTGTATTGGCAAATATGCATAGAAATACCTTAAAATTGACACATTTAAGGTTGAAATCTGTCTTGCCGTTTTAGAGTTATGACTGTGAAAAGAAAACCTACTCTATCGACTGTAAAAACTTAAACTCGACTGATTGGTTTTCAGTTCAACTGTTTTTTTAAACCAATATAACGTCACATCACGTAAACAGACCTCTGCATTACATATTCCTTAAAAATAACCTTTTTTTCATTTAGTCCCTTCAGATTCGTCAAATCAAGGTCATACTATAGTATTTATCGTGAGCGAAGCCACGGGAACTGCTAGTCCCTTATATTTATATGAAACTAAAACATCTTGTGGAACAATTAACTTACTTACTCAAATAAACTATGTTTGTATGACAACATTTTGCTACCGATATTTTTCCTCTGTGCACGTTTTCCTTCGCATCTACAATTTTCATCTGATTTTACAACAATAGGCTTTGTTTACAAATAACCATCCAGGATTGCTCCCTTGCTCTGACCCTGGCTCAGTGCCTGTATCCCATGTAGAACCGTTTCTGATTGGCTGGTTTTAACCATCTAGTAAGCGATGGAGCGAGTGTGCTTACCTCCCGGCTCCGGTATGAACGTACCCTTACTGTGTTTAGCACTTTCAATATCTCAGCAACGGATTGACGTAGAATAATGATTCAAAATGCTAAATTGTTCATTTTTTTAAGCTGAATCCAATTTTGACACTTACATTTACAAAAAAATAATATAAAGATATTAAATCCTAAAAATAAATTTTATTTTGTCAAATAACCCTCTTTAGAGTTAACTTATTGTGCTGGTTTTCGAACTCGAAGTAATAAATGTCACTCTAGACGTATGTACCAAATTTCATTGCGATCGGACCTTTTTTACGAAAGTTATCGCGCCTACGGACAGGTATATATATCCTGATATATATATATATATATATATATATATATATATATATATATGAAAATGAACGAACGGTGTTTTTGGGGTCTGGGGACATCAAAATGAAAAGTTACGGTGGTCCCATGCCGCCTACGGCAATAGCTACTTCCCTATAGGGGGAAATTCGCTAAAACTACATTCACAATAATGCTGTAATCTACTGTTTAGGCAATGAGACTCCTTCAATTCTTGTGATTCCAAAAGCATACGGTTATGTATAGCATTGCATTTTCATTTTACTTTTTGAATGCGCATTGCACTCATGAACTCACTGAAATCACGTTTTTAATTTTAAAAATTTTAATTTTAACTTTTTAATTTCTTGGATGGACCGGTACGGATAATTTGGGATCCGGATAATTAATCCGAATAAATGTGGGGTCCGGATAATCCGAGGTGCACTGTATTTGAGTGCTCCATGAACAATCTGTACTCAATTATTTTATCTTAGTTCTATTCCACATACATTGATGCCTGCAATGCGCTATAAAAGTTTTAAGTGGCTTGTTTATGAATAGCAGCATGATTCTCTTGTTTGTTTTTTCCTTGTTACTCTGTAACCAACATGGCAACTCATATTATGACCCCATGTTAAAATTTTTCATCTTTCAATAATCTTACTTTTCTAAAAATTTTCTATTTCCACAGCGAATTCAACTACGTAGATGAACTTAAAAATAAAAAGTACATCTACATGCAAAATTTTATCGAAATCGTTAGAGCCGTTTTCGAGATGGATAAATAAATAAATATATTAATTTATATATTTATAAATTATTATATAAACATCCAAGAATTGTTCATTTAAAGTAATAGGATTGCCCAAGGATGTTTGGTTGAAAAGTATTTTAAAAATATTTCCTCCCTCTATTAGCGAATTTCCCCTAAGGGAAGAAACTATTACCGTAGGTCTCATGGTAAGACCTAAGCCCGAGACCATGATAACTTTTTGTTTTCAAGCCACCAGAAGCAAAAATCACCATTCTTTAGAATTTATATATATATATATATATATATATATATATACAGGGTGAGTCAGACCACCCGTCCACCTAATGTAGCGGGAGAACGGTTTGACATAGAAACGTCAAATAAAATTATTCCCCACTAATTTGCACATGAAGAATTCATTAAAAATATTTTCATCGTGATTTATGTACAGGGTGTTCCAGAAATGAAGGTCATGGGTTCGAATCTCAAAACTTTCTCTAGTAAACCTATAGCAAATGTTATATCATTTTAAAGGTCTTGTTAAAAGAAACATTTTGGTGAAAACAGAACTAAATTATCTCAAGCCGTTTCAAAATGGCGGCCATTTTTGTGAAAATTTTCGATATTTACGGAACCCCCTGTATTTTTCAAAATACTCAACATTTTTCAGTTCTGATTCAAAATTCTTAATCCTTGGTAACTCAGCTTTACTATGATATGTCACATGACAATATTTTAAAAAATTTGAAATTTTGAAAAAAAATTAATTTTTGAAAATGTTGGCAGCCCTGAAAATAAAAAAAAATCAAATAGCAACATATACCCAAGAGCATATAATTTTAAAGGTCTTCAAAATTCCTACAACTTTGTAATTTACACAAGTATTCTAACTTTTTTAGTTTTTTAGTTATGGTCAAAAAACTCCATTTTCCCATATGAAGTGCATGTTATTTGCACGTCCATAGCAAACGGTCGGTGGGTACCCTTTGGTTATTATGAACTGCATAAATAACATGCACTTCATATGGGAAAATGGAGTTTTTTGACCATAACTAAAAAACTAAAAAAGTTAGAATACTTGTGTAAATTACAAAGTTGTAGGAATTTTGAAGACCTTTAAAATTATATGCTTTTTGGTATATGTTGCTATTTGATTTTTTTTTATTTTCAGGGCTGCCAACATTCTCAAAAAATAATTTTTTTTCAAAATTTAAATTTTTTTTAAATATTGTCATGTGACATATCATAGTAAAGCTGAGTTACCAAGGATTAAGAATTTTGAATCAGAACTGAAAAATGTTGAGTGGTTTGAAAAATACAGGGGTTTCTGTAAATAACGAAATTTTTCACAAAAATGGCCGCCATTTTGAAACGGCTTGAGATAATTTAGTTCTGTTTTCACCAAAATGTTTCTTTTAACAAGACCTTTAAAATGATGTAATATTTGCTATAGGTTTACTTCAGAAAATTTTGAGATTCGAACCCATGACCTTCATTTCTGGAACACCCTGTACATGAATTGCGATGGAAATATTTTTAATGAATTCTTCATATGCAAATTAGTGGGGAATAATTTTATTTGACGTTTCTATCTCAAACCGTTCTCCCGCTACAATAGGTGGACGGGTGGTCTGACTCACCCTGTATATATATATATGTGTGTGTGTATATGTGTCTGTCATTACGATAGCGGCCGTAAATATGGTCCGATCTTAATAAAATTTGGTACAGACATGTAAAGTGGTAATCAATTGGACGAGTTCAAAAACCAGCCCGATCGGACCACCGGAAAGGGGGACAAACTCCTCCAAAAATTGGTCTTTTGAGTTTTTTACTTAGAAAAATAAAATTTATCCAATTTTCATTAGCACCATTGGATTTAGCTAAAAAACTAACAATTTAGTATTTTGAATATTTTTTGCTCTATGTCTATTGGTTACAGAGATATTGAAAGTGGTTAACACAGTACGTTGTCCCAATGTTAACCTTATGGGCTATAAATAGATATAGTAAAATTCTATATCTCGCTTATTTCTCAACACATCTTAATAAAACTTGGTTTGTGGCTTAATCTAGATGAAATCTAATGTTTAATTGTCTAAAATCCCTGATACTTCCATTTTTGTGGCAGCAAACCTGCATACTCATTCCCCATGTTATCCTTTTTGGAAATAAAAAAATTCTATATCTTCCTTATTTCTTAACATATCTTAATAAAACTTAGTGTATGGCTTCTATTTAGTTAAGATTTATTAAATAAGTTATTGAAGTAAAACCAACCAGGTTTAACATACCTGTTGCAGCAAACCTGCATACCGTTACTCATTCCCTATGTTATTCTTATGGAGATTACAAAAACAAATCTCACTATGTTGAATTAAAATAGTTCATTTGCATTTGAAATTCGCTGAGTACACAGATCTGCTGCAACGGGAGTATTTGTTTTTTATATTGAGACAATAACAGGGAATTTTTTATAATTTTAGCGAATTTCCCCTATAGGGAAGAAGCTATTACTGCAGGTATCATGGTAAGACCTAAGCCCAAGACCATGACAACTTTTCGTTTTGGGGCCCCCAGAAGCAAAAAACACCATTCGTTCAAATTTATATATATATATATATATATATATGTGTCTGTAAGCACAATAGCACTTGCAAAAATGGTCTGATCGGAATGAAATTTGGCACAGGGGTGTAAAGTAGTAATTATTCAGATGAGTTTTAGATATATATATAAAAATTCGAACGAATAGTGTTTTTTGGTTCTGGGGGCCCCAAAATGAAAAGTTAACATAGTCTCGGGCTTAGGTCTTACCATGAGACCTTCAGTAATAGCTTATTCCTTTAAGGAAATTCGCTAAAATTCTATATCTCGCTTATTTCTCAACATATCATAATAAAACTTGGTTTGTGGCTTCATCTAGATGATCTAGATGAGCAGGGCCGCCGACAGAAAATTTGAGGCCCGAGGCAAAGTTTGGGAGTGAGGCCCCTCAATATAAAAAATCGTAAATAAAAAATCCTTTGTTAAATAGCTAAATTTGTAGAATCTGCTGATTACAAAATTGTTGATCTAAAAATGTCAAATATTTTAATTTGTTTAATACAAAACAACTACATCACAGATCTGTACTAAACTTTTGAGTTATATAAACAGTAAAGGTAGATACAATCCTTCTTAATACGACTACTGAATAACACATAGCTTTGGATTAAAAGCACTAGACTAAAAAATGCCTTCTTTGTCCAGCTCCCATAATAATGCCTGTGGAGCGTGTGATGTCACCAGGACACAGTTGTTCCGGTTGTATCCTAGCCATAGCCTATTACTATTGTGTAAAAGTATAGCCTAAATCGAAGGTGCAGTAATAACAACTTTTTAATTGGCTTGTGCCGTGCCTCCTTGAGGCTACAGACGAGCACATCATTTCGGTCTGCTGGTGGCATCACGATCTGCTTAAATTTTTGTATGAGTACACCTGTAATTCTTTGGACCTTGGTTCATACGTAGCTAAACTCAAACTTAGAGGAGAAACGAAGCTGAACGTTTTTCGTTAATAACTGGAACAAATTTCCATGTTACGTCTTGGGTCGATTTAGTTAAAGCTAAGAATCCTTTTCCTTGGTCCATAGTAGGCCAGTACGAAAAAAGTTTTGTGATGAATTTTAGGGTGCAGATGATTGGTATTAAATAAATAAATAAATAAATAAATCTTTATTTGTCATAAGGATACATTACATATCATCGACAAAGTCAGAATTACAGTGTAGAGAACCAAGTCAAAAGGCCTTAGTACTAAAAAAATAATTTAAGAAAAGTTTACTACAAGAAAACAGGAAAATTTAATTTGCTTCTTGCAAAAAAACACAAAGATATTTTACAGTAGCTTAATTAAGAAAATAAATAAATAAGCAGCAGGGGACAGTAACCAATGTAAGTTAAAAGTTAAAAGGATATGTTTTCACAATTGAAAAAGTCTTCCAGATCATAAAAAGGGTTTTCCAGTAGCCAAGATAGGTATATATATATATATATATATATATGTTTATATATATATATATATAAACCACCATATATATATATATGTTTATATATATATATAAACCACCATAACTCGCGTAAAAATGGTCCAATCTTGATGAAATTTGGCATAGATGTGTAAAGTAGTAATTATTCGGACGAGTTCGTAAACCAGCCCGATCGGACTACCGGAAGGGGGGGGGGGTAAAGGAGGGTAAACCCCCCAAAAATGGGTTTTTTGAGTTTTTTACATATAAAAATAAAAATAATCCAATTTTTATCAGAACCATTGAATTCAGCTCAAAAAAAACAAACAATTTTAGTATTTTGAATCACTGCTCTATGTCCATTAGTTACCGAGATATTGAAAATGGTAAACACAGTACGTTGTCCCAATGTTAACCTTATGGGAAATAAGTAAAATTCTATATCTCGCTTATTTCTCAACATATCTCGATAAAACTTGGTAAATGGCTTCTTCTAGTTTAGATCTATTAATTATTGAGATAAAACCACCCAGTTTTAATACACCCGTAGCAGCAAACCTGCATACTCATTCCCCATGTTATTCTTATGGAGCTTACAAAAACATGTAAAATCTCGCTATGTTGGATTGAAATATGTTGTTTTGCACTTGAAATTCGCTGAGTATGCAGGTCTGCTGCAACGGGGGGTATTTTAATTGCTTTCTTAAACATGTTCAAACAAATTAGTATAATTGGTTGTACAACACAACTTTATAAAACAAGTTGTGTAGTGTGAACGCGGGTTAACCTTGGGGGGCCCCAGACGAGACGCCAGAAAACCAAATTAAATTGTATCAAAATAAATGAATAGTTAGGTAATTATAATTTATATACGTGTCTTAGGTACTAAGTTTCTTATGCATCTTCTAATACATTTCATTCTGGTCTCCTTAGTTTAAAAACTCTAATATCTAATAATCATCAAAAATATTCTCAGCTTAAAATGTGGCCCCCTTGCTTTTGAGGCCCGGGGCAATCTGCCCCCTTTGCCCCCCCCTCTCGGCGGCCCTGTAGATGAGATGTAATGTATTTTAGTCTAAAATCCCCGAAATTTCCAATTTTTTTTCAACAAGCCTGCTTACTCATTCCCAATGTTATCCTTATGGGAAATAAAAAAATACCACATCTTCCTTATTTCTTAAAATATCTTGATAAAACTTGGATCATGGCTTCCTCTAGTTAATATCTACTAAATACTGTATTGAATACCACAGTATATGGGCCGAAAGCTTTTTAACAAGCTTCCAAATTACCTAAAGGATTCAACCTTCAAAAGCAGATTGGAAGAATTTATTTTGTTAAAAGCATAATTTTCTTTGGAAGAGTTTTAAAATGATAAATTTTAAATGACGAATTCAGTTTTTAAATATTATTAACACAAAAGGTTTATAAAATTTATTACAGTAATAAGTTTTATTTCATTTTATTATCTTTAAGCAACACTCTTGTCTGTTAGTTTGATTTAATTTTAATATAGCTTAGATATAACCTGTTGACAATGTTGTCTGTTATTTCTAGCTGTGCTAGACTCAAACGTTATACGACAATAAAGTGATTTTGATTTGATTTGAATTAAAATCACCCAGTTTTAACATACTTGTTGCATCAAACCTGCATTCTCATCCCCCATGTTATTCTTATGGAGATTACAAAAACATGTCAAACCACGCTATGTTAGATGGAAATTTTTTTTGCATTTGAAATTCGCCGAGTATGCAGGTCTGCTGCAACGGGGGTATTTTTAAATGTAAACTAGCTACAGAGGTCCAAATTGCCAAAAACAGGCCATAAATGCCAATGTTGGTACAACTCCACAGGGTAAACTGCTTCATCTACTGGGCTTATATTTTGGCAATTTTTATGATCATTACTCTCTAGAACCCAACACAAAATAAAAAATTTTTTAAATTTTTTCTGCATTTGAAATGTTACAGCTTCAAAAACTATGTTAATATGGAGGCCTGTCAATACCATACAATGTCAAAAAAAACCGTTGCAGCAGACCTGCATACTCAGCCAATTTCAAATGTAAAACAAAATTTTTCAATCCAACAGCGAGATTGACATGTTTTGATAAGCTCCATAAGAATAACATGGGGAATGAGTATGCAATTTGCTGCTACAGGTATATTAAAACTGGGTGGTGTTAGTTTATTTTTTAGTAGATCTTAACTAGAAGAAGCCATTTACCAAGTTTTATCAAGATATGTTGAGAAATAATCGAGATATAGAATTTTACTTATTTCCCATAAGGTTAACATTGGGGCTACATACTGTGTTTACCGTACCACTTTCATTATCTCGGTAACCAATGGACATAGAGCAGTAATTAAAAATACTAATTTTTTTGTTTTTTGGGCTGAATTCAATAGTGATAACAAAAGTTGGATTATTTTAATTTGTCTCAAAAAACCCATTTTTGGGGGGTTTACCCCCCTTTACCCCCCCTTCCGGTGGTCTGATCGTGCTGGTTTACGAACTCGTCCGAGTGATTACCACTTTACAAGTCTGTACCAAATTTTATTTAGATTGGACCATATTTACGGCCGCTATCGTGCTAACAGTCACATATATATATCCAAAAATTCGAACGAATGGTGTTTTTTGCTTCTGGGGGCCACAAAATGAAAAGTTATCATGGTCTGGGGCTCAGGTCTTACCATGAGACCTACGGTAATAGCTTCTCCCCTGTAGAGGAAATTCGCTAAAATTAAAACTTCATTTTTAAACTTTTAGAGTTTTAACAAGAAATTGAACTTTGCGACAGCATGATTTGGTTAGGCAACCCGCATTACACGAATGAATTCTACCAAGATGTTCCTGCTGCAACCTTAAATAAAATCAACTAATAAAAAAAGAAAATTGTTTTTGCATTCTTGGCCAAACACCCTCCATGGTTAAAAAAACTCCTGAACGAGGCCCCAGAACATTGTTCTTCGCCCACGTCAAATGGAGTACTGCCAGAGTAGAGTCTTGATATATTTTATTAATAAGTGAGGGATTTTCTTTTCACATTCATAACTTGATAACAGATGGACGGAATTTAATGTTTGAGGTGTCGGTTTAAAGGTATTCCTAAGTACATTTGACAATACATCTCAAAATTGTATGAAAATGCCACACTGAAATACAGTAAAGGACTGAATGTTTGCAACAGTGGCGCCATCCGTTGACACTAGATCAAACTCAACTGACTTTGTTCACAACCTTACATATGGACATGGTTTGAAATAACATCTTTTATCAATTTCTAATGACAACATTTGAGTCCAGGATTAAATAGATCAGATTTTTTTATTAAGATATGAACTGAGCAGACTGTACGACTGGCTATTTGTTTACAATAGGTTAAAACCAAGCATAAACTATTTTGCTTTTCAGATGCAGAATATTTAAATAACCTACTCATGGGAGCGCTGCTGCTCAATCCAGAAGTTTCTGTGATGTGGAACATGCGTCGAGAAATGTCAGGACTTGATCCACAATCAGAACTGCACTTCACCTCTGTCATTCTCACTAGGAAACCGAAGAGTGCGGAAGTCTTTAACTACAGAAAATGGCTCATTAAAAAGCTGCTGAAAGGTAAATCAATCGTCTCTCCTCTATAGTCAACACCAATCACTGACTTTTGGTAAATAAAGAGACAAACCATGCTTATTCAGGGTAACGTCCTCCATATGAGGTACAGTAGAACCTCGATTAACCGTCACTCTTTTATCCGTCACTCTCTGTTATCCGTCACTGCTTCCGGGCTCGCAATATGTTGTAAATTGGCGTCGCGCAAAGCACGGAAGAAAGTGCAAGCGCCATTGTGATCGAACGCGACTGTCCGCGGCTAATGACCTTGAGTTTACGCCGAAAATCACCACTCCCACGCAAGGAGTGGTATGGGGGTGAGCGAGTTATTTATTGGTATTCTCATTGGCATGTTGATTTTTTTGGCTATACGACATGCCTCGTAGTTCAGCGTTACATGGTGTTTGCTCTTACACAGTGTGTAGCTAGATACGTACTGTTAATCAACTGCAGTACAGTAACTGTTGATTGTTAATGATGGCTGAAAGACGAAAACGAGTCGTACTAGGGCAGGACCAAAAAATCGAAATTATTAAACGTTTGGGGAAGGGCGAAACAGCTACAAGTATCGAGCTGATTTATGGTGTTGGCGGACTCATTTAAAATATGACGGCCTATCTTTTAATGTGAGGTTATGTAATTCCTTACGAACACTGAATGAGCTCAACATACACTTTAGAAGGTCTGTAATTACCATTTTATGAATGTAATTTAAATATTAATATGTATTATCCACTTATACAGGGTTTAATTTCTTCCGAAATATTTTAAATCTACGTATTGAACAGGTTTATAGTTAATTTCTGTTAACCGTCTATTCTCTTAACCGTCATACTCCCGGTCCCGAGAGTGACGGTTAATCGAGGTTCTACTGTACCTGTCTTATTTAGAATGATTATATGGTGGACCTGTGCCGCCTCATGTTGGCCAGCTCCATGTAGTTAGTGTAGCTGCCTGGCGCTTCGCTTTCTCTCACTCCCTCTATTTTGCCCTGCAACCCCCTGCCATGAGGGCCTACATTTCTCAGCTCTCCCTATCCCACTCAACGGCCATTCATCATTGACACGGCCAGCCAGCGCGGTGCTGCGTAATGTATACTAAATTGTTTTATTTCTTTCTGTTATCAATCCTAGTAAAGTATTTTTTTTAATGTGTTATATTGGATTATTGCTATACACTAAAGTTTTACACGTTTTAGTGATAATAGGCCTAGCGATAATAAACTACAGGTGAAACTTATACTTTGCGTCCGTGTAATATGCCCTGATTTTGTCATGACCTCTCTTAATAATATCTTGCTAAAAATGAAAAGAAAAACTGTTTGTACTTTATTGCCAATCATGGCACTGATAAAAAACATTACAGATTTGCACCCCAATGTGCACTTTTTTGTGCCCGTTTTGTTAGATTGTTTTGTCGCCCATATTGCATTGGTATCAAGGATGATTTTGTCAATATCAAATCTTTAGTTAGTTAGTTAGTCTTTAGTTCAATTAGTTTTCTTAAATTATAACTTAATATTCCTTTAACTTTTCCTGATTTGATCTTTAGGCCCTTTTAGGAGGCATCTTAGGCTGCTGCCATTAGATAAGGAGCTGTGCGATTCGTCATTGTATGCGACCTTATGAGTGCTTTCAGACGATACTGCAGTGAGCTGCACAGTAATTTTGTATGATCTACATGCTAAACTGGGACAGCGGGTCGCACGGCAGTAGCCATTTGTGAAAGGGACCTTAAATGTATAAATCCTGTTGCAGAATACCCTTGTGACCCGGGGCTGGTGACTTCAGAAGTGCATGCTTGTCAGATGGCTGCAGAGCTTTACCCCAACAATTACTACGCGTGGAACCATCGCATTTGGTGTCTTGATCAGTTGCCTATCGACTCTGGCTCTTACATTTCCTTCCTCGTCTCTGAGTGGATGTCGACTCATAAGTGGGTATCCAGCCATGTATCGGACCACAGTGGCTTCCAGTATCGTCAACATTTACTGCAAAAGTTTGTAAAACTCTCCCCCTCAGGATTCAGTACAGTCCGTAAATGCACCACTGATATCGAACAGTCTGCCACATCCTCTTTACAAATGTTCCTGACTTCTGTGGAGGATACAAGAAGCGAATTTTTGACAGAAACCACAAAACATATACTATCCGAGTCATCAGGTAACAGATGTGAGAAGATTGAATCAATTCCATTAGGACTGATACTGTCAGAGTTACTCTTCAATACAGATCTAATTGTGGTTTACCCTGGCCACGAAGCCATTTGGTATCACAGACGATTCCTTCTTCATCTTCTACGAGAGTGTGTTAATAGTGTAAGGCAAGCAGGAGAGGAACACAAGGACAACAATGGTGTTTCACTGGAGAAGGCCAAACGAGTGGAGAGTATTGGGGAGAGTTTAATAGAGCGGGTCGTGCGGTTTGAGAGAGTTTTGTATGGTAAGTGTAGGGCAGAAAAGGACAGACAAGCCAGCTACGCGGAGAAACACAGAGCATGGTTGGCCTCAATTATGAAAATCAACCTTCATCTACCATTAAGATAGCTTGTGTAGAAGCACGGGGATTTATTCTGTTTATACACAATCAAAATGTAATATAATCCGATAAGTTCTCAAAATGTAATATAAACCGATAAGTTCTATTTAATAATGTAATATATGTAAACAGCTAAATTTAAATAGTTTTCATTTGGGGCCATAGCCTCTGGATTTTAATTGTCTTTTATTATTTAGGCTTAGTTTACCGAAAGAAAGAAGTTTAAAACATCAGAACATTTTCTTATACATTTCACCTCTAAATCCCTAATTTTAAAATACAAAAAAAACTTTACCTCAACTATCTTTTTATTACACTGCTTCTAAATCGGCAGTTTTTGTTACATGTGATGTAGGACTAAAGAATCTGCTGTAGTTGAGGACCTCAGCTGTTCGTTTTTAACTATAGTAAAACCAAGATCTTTAGAGAAGAGAAGATCAATAATATAAGTTTAACTCACCTCCATAAGGCCTTTGGAGCCAAAGCTTGTGATGTCAATGCTGGACATTGCTTATTGGGTTAAAATATAGCCTTAATCGAGGTTTCTGTAATTTGTTCCCTCTGATTGGTCAAGATAAAACGTGATATTTAAAAACTTGCTCAACTCACCAACCGATAGTACAATGTTTTTGATATATCAAAGTTTACACTAGCATGTAGCAGTGTCATCACTTGTGCACAATAATTACATTGTTGTTATATCAATACAGGTTTACCAAAGACCGTTGTGTTAACACATCAAGTGTTACAACACTTAATTGATTATTGGAGAGATACAACTTGAGTGACGACACTAATATTAAATATTAGTATTAGTGTTTGTAAATATTAGTGTCGCCACTCAAAATTGCACCTAACCAATAGTCAGTGAAGTGTTGTAACACTTTAAATGTTAACACAAGAGAGATGTTAGTAAACCTGTATTGGTATAACAACAAAGTAATTAGGTGTGTTCAAGTGACGACACAACTACATGCTTGTGTAAACTTAGCTTTGTAGTCAGTCTAAATCAAACACAAAAACAGACAATCACCTGATTATTTTTAAATAGCGAGAATAAGTAGAAAGCCTCGTTGGGAGGAATCTTTTAAAAGTAAACAAGCTGTAAATTTGTTATAACAAATTTAACGTTTTAACTTGGGTTGTTAATTATTATACTATCTTATACTGCTTATGTCTGAAACCAAATAACATTCTGAAACATTAAGTTACTTGGAGTCATGAGTGTTGACTGGGGCTTTTAATATTGCCATGTTAGCAGCATTGTTGGCAACGATATTGGTATTAATTATTATGATATGATAAAGGCAATAAATAACTAGAAACATTGTGATTTGATTAATTGAAGAGTAAGTTGCCGATAGGGCAATAAAATCCCATTTCCAAAATAATACAAATTCAAAAGGGCACTTTTGTTGTTGTCGATCATGGCCACGATGCTACTTGATAGCTGCTGTCCAGGGTCACTACGGTGGCTGATAACCAAGCCGGGCTCCAAGTCTATACTCTTTGTGAGCCCCATGTCTATGAACATTGTGTATAGACTGTCTTGACTGACTTTTGACAACATCGTGTATGTTGTGGCCCCCTGGGTCTCGGCCACAACATCAGGGGGTCTTGGGGGAAGTATCACCTAGCAGAAGGGAGGCACAGGGGTATCCTCCAGAGAATCTGTAAAATTAGACTTAAACTAATTTTTCTGCGTTTTAGGCAGAGTTACCATGATTTAAAAGTATAAAAACATACCGAGGAACTCCACAAATTCGTATTAATTGAAAGACAAATTTTCCCTATTTTTTGGAATCAGAAAAAATTGGAGTAAATCTATAAGCAAGTTTTTTAGAATATCATTTGCACAATAAAATAAGTCGAATATTTATCACATAGCTACCTGTGTAATTTAATCGGTGAACTCACATGAATTTTTTGTACGTTATTCATGCCTTTGGCAAATCTTGTCATTTACCCAATATTGGTAAATGTGTGTGATTGTAATTTTTGACCGTTCACAAAATTCACCTAAGAAAAATATTTCTGCAACTTTCTGCAATTGGGGGCCTAAATACGAGCAACTGTTTTCTCAAGCCTCTCGTGTAAATTCGATACATTATACCCTCGTCATTTACCCCAGTGATCAGAAAACACAGTTGATTAACTGCCGTGAAAAACTATATCAAATAATCAAACTCATGTGCGTTTAACTTTGCGTAGTACCGTACCATCATGCTCAAGATGAATTATAAACAAAACTTTTGTCTTATTCATCTTGCATCTCGCCGGGCTGGGATTTTTTTTTATATAAATACCGGGGACCGAGCTTTGCTCGGCTAAAATAAAAACAATTTGCTGAATTAGCTGCTTCAGTTAAAATTGTCCATAACTACAACCTGAGCACTTAACTATAACCCTGTTAGAGCATGATATTCATTATTAACTATAACCCTGTTAGAGCATGGCACAGCCTTTTTAGAGCTGTGCCTTCAGATTTTTCTACACCCACAAAATAGAGTTGATTTGGTCTCGTTCAACACTATCAACGACGTACTGTCGTAACAGGCGGTGCGGTGACCAAAGTTGATTGTTACATATATTTTCTGTCGCTGAAGTTACCTATATGCTCTGAAGTGCCGTTGAACTTGGTCGTTATATTTTCTGTCGCTTCGTTGGAGTGCAGCGGTCCTGCGAGTGACGGTCGGAACGCTAAGAGGCTCTTCACGAATTTCAAGTTTTGATATGTTAGAGCGACTTTTGGAGTGGTTAGCACTATGTCGGTCGAAAAGTCCTAGTCTCCTTGTGGGTAAAAGAGCAGGGATACGTGAATGGCTCGATGCGGTTGCCTGTATTGCTCATGGTGAACAGTTGTTTTCCGACTTCTTTCACGACACGGTTGGTATCCGGGTAGCTTTGGTTGGCGTTGAGCGTGATGACGGCTGAACTTGATTCGACGTTGCAGGGTTGGAGCGGTTTGGGTCGAGGCCGGTGGTGCGAGAACCAAATTGAATTTCGGTGGCTGAACCCCTTGAGCCCTGGTGGCCCGAGCATTTTCTTCTTTTATGACATCGCGCACCATCTGAACGCTTGGGTGGATGGGTTTATTGTCCCGCACGATGTCCTTGAATCAATTTGATGTTTTTGAGTATCAATTCTGCGTTAACAGAAATTCGTTCTTTGACGGCATCGGTAGGGTCGAGAAAAATCATCTGCTCTTTGCACGGTCTTTCGTACCCTCCTTATGTATCTTGCGTCGACCGATTGGCGATTTTCTGTCGATGATAGATCTGGCCCCGACGGTGGTAACAGTGGATGCCTCTGGTGTTGCTAGTTCGGTAGACTTTAACATTGATCGTTATAAACGCGAACATGACGCCGAGCTTTCGTATGCTAGCTGCAAAGTATTTGGAAAGTCTATGTTAGCGGGTGAACAGTAGCACAAGTTCGTTTGGGAATCTTGACGGCTTATATTCCTATTTCCTGTGTAGACAGCAATCATTTTTATTCTTGAAATTATCCTTGAAAACATTCAACACTAATCTGTGCAAAATTAATCCAAAATAAATACGGTATAAATATTCTTTGAAACAATTAATGCAAATTAACTTTGAAAAAATAAAAACAACCCGAATCAGCTTTTTGGGTAAATGCAGCAACGAAAAATGCCCATGACAATGGGCACTTGAATGGGCACTTTGAAGTGCTGTAGGGCACAAACCGGATTTTTCCCAGACTTTAGACCAGCTCCAATCGATTTCTGGTGGTCTAAAACCCCAATTTTATCGAAAAAATCAAAAATCCTAGGACGAAATAAAATTTTTGCCCATACAAACATTGCTAGTTTTAGAGTATAGGATCCTATTACTTTAAATGAGCAATTCTTGTATATAAATCCCATCTCGAAAACGGCTCTAACGATTTTAATACAATTTTGCACATAGGTGTAGTTTTTATTTTTAACTTCATCAACATGGTTGAATTTACTGTAGAAACGCACATTTTTTAGAAAAATGAAATGTTAAGTTGAATTTTTTTAACATGGGGTTATATAAATTGCCAATAACAACGAAAACGTAAACAAAAGAATCATCCAGCTGTTCATAACCAAGCCACTTATAGTATATTTCATTACAAGGACCTAAAGTGACGCTTTTCGTACAAGGTCAAGTTTTACAACCGAGGCTGTAAGCCGAGGTTGAAAAATGACCGAGTAACGAAAAGCAGCTTTAGGTCCGTGTGATGAACTATATTTTTCGTTATATTGCTCGATACAATACGTAAACTACTTAAGAAAACCAAAATGTTACAGCTTGTTTACCTTTAAAGATGCCTTCAAAAGATGCCGTCTTGTTCTTGCTATTTGAAGCAATCAGCTGATTGTCTGTTTCATTTGTGTTAGGGTAGACTGACAACAATGAACAACTATCGACGTATCGAACGCATGTAATAATCAAAAATTGATTATTACATGTGATTGATTGGTGAAATGAGCGAGTTTCACAAATTGATTAAACTGACAACAGTGAATGTTTCCATAATAACGATGAATGTTTTGATTATTTGTAATCGAATGAATATTGTTCGATTATTACGACATACTCGGCACTTTTTGACTTTTATAGTCCTAGGACTATAAAGAGTCAGCTGGTATCGAGTACATCAGCTTTTAATTCCTAGGAATAAAAAGAATGTATTTAGGTCCGGAAAACATGCATTAAAAACATCTGTTTTTGAAGCAGTATAACGAAAAAACTTTTATAGCACATTTCCAGTAGAGTGGAATAGAACAGAGATAATACAACTGAGTACAGATTGCTCATGGAGTATTATCCCCATCTAAAAATCCCAAACAGGCAAACAGCTGTGTTTTAGGTTAATTATAGGTCTGGACAGCCTTACTGGCGGGTGAGTGAGTGCGCTGTTGTCGTAATTAGTGTTTAATATCTGCAATGTTAAGGTAAAAGATCACATAGTCATTTGTTTATTTAAAGGTACTTTACACAAGAAAATATTTTGCTGCAACCGCATGTGCAATTAATATTAAATGCTTGCAAGATAAACACAATTCATGAAATACAACGACAAAAGATTCCATAGAGAATTCCAATATGCCGCCATTCTAAAGGCCCTCCCACACCGGAGCAGTAACGGCGCGGCAGCGGCGCGGGAGCGGTACGGGGGTGAGTGACCGGCGGGAACCAGCGGCAGCGGTACATGGCGGGACAGGGGTAGCCCACACCGAAGCGACAGGCAGCGGGAAGCGGGACGATTCCTCAATTCAGTTTTTCATAGTCCAGGAGCTGAGGGGGGTTGAGCATGCATGAAAGGGTGACAATGTTTTTGTTAATTATCGTAATATGGACCGAGGCAGGGCTGTACCCAGCTTTGGCGGGCCCCGGTGAAGATATTAGGCCGGGCCCCTCATGTCCTAGTACTGCACCCGTTCCACTCAAAACCGTAGCTGATTTCCGGCTCGTCAAAAGTGGTGACCTTTTTTTCACTCCCACGTGTCGATTTTGGTCTCTTCGTTGCTGTTACGGGCCCTTTTTACCTGTTCCGGGCTTTCCACTTTTTTCCACTTCGACCCGGCCCGGGCCCCGGTAAAATTGTCCCGGGAAAACCGGTCTGAGTACGGCCCTGGACCGAGGTGATGAAAATTTCAAAGATCGCCTATTTCCAACGTCGATAACGTGCGGGGGAAGGGAGGCAAACATGGCGGGGAACGCTATGCGTTAAACCGCAGTTATCTCGAAAACGGTAAAAGATGGAACATCGGTCAAAACATCTTTTTAATCACAAAAATATTGCAAATGGTTATGAGGTCCGAGGTCGTATCTAAAAAAATTGATGAGTTATATAAAAAAATATAAAAAATGAGGTTTTTAGGTACGGTTTTAACGAAAGTAGGATTAATCTGTGAATGTCACGAAATAGTGTAATGCAGTATTTTTATTGATTGTAATATGGACTAAGTTGATCTAAATTACGAATGTCGCCTATTTCCCAGGTGGTCGACAACGTGGATGGAGGGGGGAAACATGGCGGAAAGGCTATGCGTCTTAACGGCTGTATCCATAGCCATCTAGACGGCTATGCTGTACAATCTCGTTAACGGAATGAAATAAAAATCTGTAACAACGTCATCTTGAAGATAAAAATATCGCTAACAATGATAATTATTACTAATTAGGTCCGAGATCGTATCTTGAAAAATAAAAAAAGTTATTAAATAATAAGATTTTTGGAAACTTAAGCTAAACACATAATAAATTAAAAGTTTT
Source organism: Flexamia atlantica (assembly GCA_035578135.1). Taxonomy (NCBI): domain Eukaryota; kingdom Metazoa; phylum Arthropoda; class Insecta; order Hemiptera; family Cicadellidae; genus Flexamia; species Flexamia atlantica. The sequence continues at coordinate 49,451,966 of JAQJVK010000005.1, read as the reverse complement.
AGCATTGTTTCAGTGTCTTGTCTTGTCTTCTTTATAATGCAGATAATATTATACAACCTAAAATATTATAATTAAATTTCATTGGACTCTGTATTTTGTACACGGTAAAAAACACAGAAAAGTATTTCTGTAAACGTATTTTCTGTAACATAATTTCTGTAAAAGTATTTTGTAAACACAGAAAAGTATTTGGATATTGTATATCACGTGTTATAAATTTTTTTCAGAATAATTATTTTCATCATTAAGATGTCCTAAACAACATAACTTAAGAGAAAATGTAGATATAAAGTAATATGAATTTGTAATAATTAATTATTGCACTGCGTCCCGCGGCGGTGCGAGCGGGAACATCCAACATGTTGGAAACCGGCGGGACGATCGGGTAATGCCGCGGGACGACGGCAGCGGTACCGCTCAAGTGTGGGCGCCCACATTTATCACTATGTGTTTTAAAATCCCGGGCGGGATATTGTCCCGCCCGGGACAATATCCCAATTATGGCAATTTTTTATGGCAATTTTTTGTTATTGCCATAACAAAATGCCCTGCTGATGCTTTGCACAAATATGTTGCAGACCTTTTTATTTCTTAAGAAAACTCTCGGTGAAATATTGCATCACATACTTTTGTAGTGTAAATGAAACTAAATCTAAACAAAGGTTTTGACAGTTCGAACAAAACATGTGTTTTTTAGCAGACACTTGGGGAGATTACATTTTTTTCCACCCGCCAGTAAGGCTGTCCAGACCTATAGAAATAAATAATATCAAAGCAACAACATGTATTTGTTCACATAAAAGTGATTTTATGTTTTAGATTTACTAAATTTAAATCATCAGTTAAAAGTTTCTTTAAGTTTTCAAATACGATTTATGAAAAAGAGATAAACAAATTCTCAAAGATCTACAAAGAACAAGTTTATTCTATGAGGATAAGGTTCATATTAGATAAAAACATGATATTTTTCAACTCAATCCACCTCAAACTTCAGTTTGTACTTCAAAATTTAGATGCTCAGAAAATTTATTATCATTTGTGAAATTTATTATTATTATTTGTGAAGTAAGATCACATAATTTGAATTTTCTGTGACATTCTGTAATCTGTTAACGAATGGCGTGTCGAGCAATTGAAGGAGTCCCCCGTAAAACGTTCTAAGCGACAAAATTTCCAAATCGGAAATATTCAGTGAAAAAGGTTCTCTAGGACATGAGCTACACCGTGGTATATTTTGTTTTGATGATATTTGGGTTGGTAGCCCTGATTTCGTCTGTCAAAGTTTGCGTGCTTCACGGGACTGCATGGACTTTCTGGGGAATAACGTTCTATTCGCCGAAAGATGGAATCCCCGCCAATCATTGCGCTGTCACCCAAGGACCAAAATTGCGTAGATAAAAATAAAAGACGTGAAGTAAGTATTGGAAAGTGGAAGGATAAGACCAGGAACGAATATAGAAAAGTTGGACTACCCTATATTTCAAAAACTAAGAAGCCAAGGCCTTGAAATTGCCCCCAAAAGAAGTGGGTGAAATAACGTTTTAAACAACACAAGTGGCTAACTTTTAGCAAAATGACTTGTCACGTTTTAGTAACAACATTACTTATTTGTACTTTTACATCAATAACATTGTTTAATATTCAGTTTTATTTTGGTTTCTGTTGGTAATCCTACACTCCCTGATGTTTTTTTCGAAAGTAGAGTAGCAGTCCGTCAGAAAACATTTCAAGCGCCAGTCATTTAGAATGTTATAACCCCCCAAAAAAAACACGTAAAATGTTTTAAAATGCTTAATGGCAAGTACAAATTCAACATAAGGCTACATTATGATGTTATAAATAGGGTGTTAAAAAATTACACATGATTATAAGTTCTAACCTTAAAAACTGTAAACTTTAGAATTCAACTTTCAACAGTTGATTATTCGAAACTAGGTTTTTGTCGTTAAGAACGTTTTACGGGGGACCCCTTCAATTTATGAAGACACCGTTGAGATATATAACAACGTGTGTCACAGCGCTTGGCCACTGAAACGAGCATTGAGAGCATCAATTATAAAACAAAGACTGAATAAATTCAATAACTGAACAGAACTTAAACCTCAGTAAATCAAATTAAAAAGCTAATTGTCATTGTGGAGAGCAATATGAACATGTATATTTGAAAATGTCACTGGTTTCCCCCGAGTGTAGCTTGGTCCCCAGATATTATTTTTTAATGCTAGCAAAAAAACTGTGGAGGTATAAAAAATGGGCTTCAGGAAGAGGGACTTCATATTTTACAATATGAAAAAATTAAGCCATAATATAGTACAGTCAGTCACATGCACTAGTTATACAGCCAAAAAGCATAGTTGGTTTACCTTGCCGTGATTACCACTATTAGCGTGATAAGTTTAAAATATTAATATTTCTCTGTACAATTTTATTTATTTCTCTAAGTTTCTATGAACATGTCAGTAGCCGTGCCACTATTAACCTTACAAGAATGAATATAGAAAAGTTGGACTACCCTATATTTCAAAAACTAAGAAGCCAAGGCCTGGGAATTGCCCCAAAAAGAAATGGGTAGAATAACGTTTTAAACACCACAAGTGGATAACTTTTAGCAAAATGACTTGTCACGTTTGAGTAACATTACATTTTTGTACTTTTACATCAATAAAATTGTTTTATACAGTAGAGCCCCACTAATCCGAAATCCTGTAATCCGAAAATCCGCTTAATCCGAAACAGAAATCAGGAAATATTAAGTAATAAATAAAAACAAGGAAAAACATTGTTTAAGTGTATTTTTGAAAATTTCAGTACGTTTTAAAGATTGAAAATGTAATAAACAAAACAGAACAGTGTCATTGAAAGAAACTACATTGGTTTAAAAAAGTCTGTAACACTTTTTTGTCAAAGAGAAGAATACCTCTCTTTTGAAGCGTAATAGCGCCAGCGTCTCAGGAGCAAGGTATCGGCTGGGGTCGTGGCGGACTGTTGTTCTACGTAGCGTAGCACTAGATCAAAGGCAGCCGCTACATCCGAATGGGATACTCTCGCTGACATCTGCTTCACCTGCACTGTCATCTTAGTTATCATGCAGAATATTGCCGCAAATTTGGTCGTTTCTCGAATTCTCGTACCGTGATTGGTGTGATTCGGTGTTTCGACGCTTAGTTTATGTAATTGCACGTTGTATTTAATAATTATCTTTATTTTAATAATAGTTCGCTTAATCCGAAATATTCGCTAATCCGAAATGGGTCCGGTCACAATTATTTAGGATTAGCAGGGCTCCACTGTATTCAGTTTTATTTTTGTTTCTGTTGGTATTCCTACACTCCATGTGTTTTCTTTGAAAGTAGAGGAGCAGTCCGTCAGAAAACGTTTCAAGCGCCAGTCATTTAGAACGTTATAACCCCCCAAAAAACACGTAAATAGTATATTACGCAACTAGTGCGGGAAGTAGGTGTTTACGTGCGAGCATGATAGTTCACGCGCGACGCTTGCGGAGCGCGGGAATTTCATGCGAGCAACATAAACACCTTCCCGGATGAGTTGCGTACGATAGTTTTCGCCACACTACCAGCAACAAATATACAGGGTAAGTAAAAAACAACACTTCTATGAAAGTAAAAGATTTAAAAAATATTAAATAAACTGTAGTATCAAAATACGAATAAAACTATATTTATCTGTGCGGGGGAGATAACAAAAAGCGTTATCTCTGCTGTTCAATGACCGAGTAAGCCTTTCTAGGAATACGTCTTATCGTCACACAAACGGCAACAATTGAATAAATAATACTGCTCTTTATAACTTATCGCTATTAACTGTACGTAGTCGCAACCTGGGAAACCAATTTAGTTACAATTGAGATATTATGGTCGTCAAAGATAAATGTGTATGTTGTGTTTATGTAGAGTAATGTATGTAAATTGTGTGATATACTTTTTTTCTTGAGTTGGCAACATTGAGCGTTTACCGCACTCGTGCGGTAAATGCTCAATGCAAACTCTTTACCGCACTCCAGCTGATTTGTTACCTCACTACAGCTGATATTTGCCGTACTCTTTTGTAAACGGCGTCTTCCCACACTGAAACGGAAGCGGAAATCGGCTACTTACTAGTGTAGTGTTGCGAAAATGTTTTAAAATGCTTAATGACAAGTACAAATTCAGTACAAGGCTACATTATGATGTTATAAATAGGGTGTTACAAAATTACACATGATTATAAGTTCTAACCTTAAAAAACTATAAATTTTAGAATTCAACTTTCAACACTTGATTACTCGAAACTAGGTTTTTGTCGTTTAGAATGTTTCACGGGGGACCCCTTCAATTTATGAAGACACCGTTGAGATATACGTGTGTCACAGCGCTTGGTCACTGAAACGAGCATTGAGAGCATCGATTATAAAACAAAGACTGAATAAATTCAATAACTGAACAAAACTTAAACCTCAGTAAATCAAATTAAAAAGCTAATTGTCATTGTGGAGAGCAATATGAACATGTATATTTGAAAATGTCACCGGTTTCCCCTGAGCGAAGCTCGGTCCCCAGATATTTTTTATTGCTAGCAAAAAACTGTGGAGGTATAAAAAATGAGCTTCAGGAAGAGGGACTTCATATATTACAGTATGAAAAAATTAAGCCATAATATAGTACAGTCAGTCACATGCACTAGTTATACAGCCAAAAAGCATAGTTGGTTTACCGTGCCGTGATTACCACTATTCGTGTGATAAGTTTAAAATATTAATATTTCTCTGTATAATTTTATTTATTTCTCTAAGTTAGTATAAACATGTAAGCGGCCGTAGTATAAACATGTCAGCGGCCGTGCCACTATTAACCTTACAAGACATTTATTTAATTCGCTATAATTCTGTCCCCACTTGAGGGTGGCATACGTTCGTGATTTAGTGATGTAACTCTATCAAAACATCACTGAAATAGTAATACCCCCATTGCAGCAGACCTGCATACTCAGCGAAGTTCAATTCTTAAATTAATCATTTATTCGGAGCCTCAAATCAAGTTTATCAACTTAAATCCTGAAATGACCATACCAAAATTTTCTCCATAAGAATAACATGGGAAATGAGAATGCAGGTTTGCTGCCAAGGAAGTGTGAAATTTAGACATGTTTTGCAATAACAGTAGATATCAACTGAATCAGTGGTTCCCAACCTTTTTGTGCTTGCGTACCACCTAACACTTTTAAAATATTTTGGCATGCCACCGCAAGGAACCCCCTCCTCCCTTTATCTAGTTATGGATCCCATCCTGCCATGCTTATACATAGAAGGATTATTACTACTACATTACTATTCCTTCCCTTGGTTAATGTAGAAACATGACTATGTTCATAACGATAAATTGCCTTTTTTTATTTTCATTCCTACGTAAAATTCATATTTTAGATTAAAAACATAAATAAATGATACCGGTGTTTTAGTATAAGGTGTCCAATGTCCTCATATTTTGGGGTTTCAAAGGAAAATTACTCTGTTTTCACAAATGTACTTTAATTTTGGCCTACTACGAAAATATATATATCAGATCTAACGATGTTTGTAGGTCTCCCCAAAGTATCATTGATTTTCACGCTTTCAATAAAATAAAATTACCATGCAAAAATGTATACTTAAAAATGTCAATTCAAAACACTTATGAAAGAGTTTTTACTCTTAATATTGCTCCTAATATTGTTATATCAGGTCTATTTGAAATGAGGAAATGCACTCAGTTGCCATGAAAATTGCATTAAAATGCCAAATAACTAGTATTTGCTAAGAAAATAAGTTTAAAAAACCTAAACTTGCCTAGTAATCACCTTTATATTTTGTTTAGCAACGGACCTCGTGACAGACCTCATGGGACCGTAACTTACGTCTTATTTCTTCTGCTTCATCCACGTTCATTATGAAAATAAGTAAAATTTTATTAAATCTTGCGATTGGGAATAATTATATCTATCAAACTGACCGGAAAACGGATTTATAATGAATTTTTTCGTTCTAAAAGCTGATGCAAAATTGGCATACAGTGTTATGGACCAAGTTCGTGTTATATAAATTGACAAAGTTGCTAAGCTATAAACATTTATCAATATTACGTGCGACTGTGCTGTCGACACAACAGCAAGCTGTCACTCAGATGCCTAGTATTGTAATTTAAAAAAATTTTTTTAATGCCTCGCGTACCACCAAAAATTCCTTTACGTACCACCAGTGGTACGCGTACCACCGGTTGAGAAACACTGACCTAGATTAAGCCGTATACCAAGTTTTATTGAGATATATTGAGCAATAAGCAAGGTATAGAAGATAATCGTGCCTAACGGTACATCCTGAGTGCACACCCGTTCCGATTCCGATTCAGTTTCAGATTATCGGCGCCTGTTTAGGCTGAATCAGATTTTTTGTAGGTGGCCATAGTGGGGGCATGAAAAGCTTCGCCGACGGCGAGTAAGTAATGAAGTTGCCAATGTTGTGTACATTATTTCACCATTGATTGCACAGCTATATGATGTAATAAATACTTAATTTAATATAATGTCATTAATTACTTTACATATGGCATATTGGTAATTTAGGAGGCCTCTGCGGAAAAGATGTCGGGGAGTGATAAAAAACCACGAAGCAATTAATTATTTTATAATGGTAGCCTAAACGGCAGCAAAGCAAGCTTAACAACAAAGATAATGTATGCTCGCAACTTTGACATAGTCAGGATTTAATTTATGTACCTTAAAAGTACCTTACGAAGTCTTTCTAGTTCGTGGAAATCAACAAAAAATATATTGAGATAGTGCGACGAGCAGATAAGGAAACAACAATGGACTTACAAAAAATTGGAGGCGCATAAGGAATACTTAAACGCTACAAACCATTTTAGCTGACTGATATAATAACCTATCATTTCAAATTTTACATTTAGTTCCTGTGACTTGAATCAGACCATTATTCTTTTAAATTTGAATAATGAATAAGCTGCTTTATTTGTAAAAAAATCCTTATTTTGTCTTATCCACTAGGTCTACAGTCATTGAACATAAATTTAGAAGTATTGATCACAAATAGGTTGTTTCACTAACCTTCAACGCCGAGTTCCAACGAAATTTCTTTCCAACATTTATCTACTATATCTCTGTTTGAATATGCTATGAGTATTTAATCCCAGATTGGTGGGTTTCTTACAATATGAGAGATTAAAGCTGGTAAATCCATTAAACTGCTGAAATGTTGCTACTTATTTAAAATGGCGGCTGGAGCAATCGGAAACTGGAATCCGCAACCGGAATGAATAATACATTCCGGTGAGCAGGCACCTACACGCAACTCTGCTTCCGGCTGCCACAATGGCCACTTCCGTTAAAATACAAGTGTCATTCCTGTCGCCGAAAATCTGAATCTGAGTCGGAATCGGAACCAGTGTGCTCTCAGGACGTACCGTTATGAAGAGGCTCAGTCCCATGCGACAACCTGCTTCTCCCATAAGACCAATATTAATTTTTAAATTAGTTACAGAGCAACCGCTCAACCAAAATTGTTGATTTATAGCTCATTTAAAAGAAAAAAAAATTATCTAGCAATTCCAGTGAGCAGAATTTTGATACAGTTTTTTTTAGTTGTTTAAAAAAATCATCAAAAATAAGATTTCCAGAATGTTTTGTAAATTATTCTAAATGTGATATCGAAATTCTGCCTACTGAAATCACTAAATAAATTGTTGATCCCTCAAATGAGCTAAAAATTAATGGTTTTGGTTGAGCGGTTGAGGCAGTACTAAGTTAAAAGTTAATATTGGCCTTAAAGGAGGAGCAGGTAGAAACACGTTATTTTTCGTGACTGGAGCCCCCTCTTAAAGAACTCCATTTAATGGCCAAGGATTCCAGGAGGTATGGGGCAATAACTTAAAATACTTAATTTTAAATGTTTTATTAGACAAATACAAGCTGGGAGTAATTCACATAAAAGAATTATGATTTATTATCAAAACACAAGTTGTCCTAAATAAGAACAGGTACAGTTTCCCGAAAAAAAATTGAAAAGTACTTGGTCCTTAAACTGAAAACAAGAAACCGTCCTTTGGTTAAAAACTCACTCAAATAAGTAATTGAGTCGATCATCATACATAAATCGGTGAAAGGACAATTTTTACAGGCCTTACAGATGTACACAAAATTTGGGCAAAATACATTACAATACCTTCATCGAGCTCGTTACAAGCTCATCATCATCTGTCATGGTAAGATTTAAAAGATAGATCAAACCGAAATTTGACAGTAAAAACATTAAAAACTCTGACTATGGAATGGTATTTAAATGTACAAAATAACTCACAACAAATTCTGTGTGGTACAACTACAAATACATGAAGATGAATTGTCGTGTCGTGGTGGTGGATGTGCCTAGCGCCTGTAGGGGTGGAAGCTAGGATTGGCCGGCGTGTAGTTGTTTCCTCTCTGTGGTCCGGGAGCGCCGGAGTAAGCTGTGTCTGGAACCACAGACAAAGCTGTCAAGTACGCTGCCTTCACACTCAGGATGGGACTGGCATCTGGAAGGAGAAGGAACAGGTTAGGATAGAGGGAGAGGTATTTTTGGGAAAGGTAATTAAATCCATTACAATTAAGTTAAAGCATACAATGCAATCTATAATCATCTCTTGTCTGCTGGATTGCCAATTATGCTGAAATTGTAATTGGAAAAGCCTACCTTAGTCCAAACATCTACAGTTTTAAGTGATAACAACCCCAACTCAACCCGAAGAAAAATATGTTTTTTAGTTGCTAAAGTAAAGTCCAATAGAGCTGGCGGGCCAAGGTCAAGCTTTTAAACAGGCCAGCTGCTTAGAGCATTATGTCAAATGAACCCAGGATTAGCTGGCCTGCTTCAAAACTTGTCCTTGACCCCTGTTCTATTGGACTTGACTTTAATCTTACTATACTACTGATATAACTGGTAAGAGAGGAGTCTAAATTCGAGCAAACAGATTACCTTGACCTTAACCTGGACGGTGGTACAGTGGTGCACGCCTTGGGGGGATGCTAAGGGGGCTAAAGCCTCCCCCACAGACTCCAATGATTTTTTGAATGACCTAATTTAAACAGGGATTCTTTCTCTGTGACATTTTAGATTATAAGTTATCAGGATTCACCCAAAAATAAGGTTTTAAGAGCAAAATCAGGTAGGATTTTTGGGTACACTCGGTGCTTGATTTGGGGCGGAACGACATTCTGGGACCTCATCTTTCCGCCGTTAAATACGATCTTGCATTATCGGTTTACAACAACTTTGCCGCTAAAGAAGATCGCGAGTGATCGGCTGGCTAAAGTAATTTTGCCGTGAGAGACTGATTGCGCTTAATGAGCTAAAGTGAATTTTTGCAAATTACTGTAACGAACGCCGATTACACATAATCGGGGGAAGGAAATTTGCCGTATTCAATTATCGTGCATATTGCACAGTAATTTTATCGAAAAGACAACCCAAAATTCTCATTCTTTTGACTAGTGTTGTGCTAAGCCGAATGTTGAAAACATTCCGAAAGAACCAAAAACTCCCACAAGGCTAATCATAAAATGAAACTTTTAAATTTAAATTGATTTTCTTACTGAAGTAATCTTTTGTTGGTTTTTACTTTGTTTATTAAAAACACTGTTTCAACCAAACTAATTATTCACATGGACAAATAATCTTTTGACGAAGGGAAGAGCCTTTGGGGTCATGTACCAACCTTAGTCAGTAACAAGGCTACAAGATGCCACTATCATCACGATCATCACACTCATCCTTCACTCATATTCAGAGTAATGTCCTCCATGAGATACCTGTCTCAAAAAGAATGGTTAAGAATGACCTCCTGCTTGGTTTTAAGTACCAACAGCGAACCAAGCACACCCGCTAATTGGGGGGTGGGTTGGTTTATTTGTAACTCAATTTTTTTGTTCAAAATAGAGACCCTAAAAACTTTGGAAAATAATTTGTAGACTTTAAGTAAGGCATGTTAAATGTTCTCTTAAACTACTTTCATGACCGGATTTTTTTTTAATTTGTTGAGTACACAGGTCTGTTGCAATGAGGAATTTATTTTCCTGCCTTAGGACCACTCAATATTATACATGAGAGCAGATACAATGCACTGCCGAAAAAACCCCGAGGGTGTTACTCCTCCTGTCGTGCCCCAAGATCACTATCAGGGCAAGCTCAGATACAGAGCGGTAAGCAGTAACGACCATTAATGCTTCTCGGCACTTGACTCGGGTAAGCCAATCTGGATAACTCGCGTCTTGAGTCCGTGAGCCCAATCATCTGCACCGTATAGCAAGATTGACTGGACATCGAACAAAGGCGCTTGCGAGAGCAAGGACTCTGTTTACAATGGGCAGCGTCACCCTTGAAGTTTTCGTCAGCAGGGCGCTAATTCTGCTTGCAACTATCTAGTATAAAGAAGCCCTAGGCAGGAATAGAATAACCCCTGTCGCAGCAGACCTGTGTTCCAAACAAATTTCTAAAGACATGGAAGTCTATTTAACTAGTTAAAAGAAATTTGTTTTTATGAGAGAAATAACAACTTAAAAAGCAAAACTATATTATTAAAGAGTGATGTGTTGTATTGTTATCACGAGCGAAACCGCGGGTACTGCTAGTAGATATATATATGAACGTAAAGGAGATATTTGCACAGAAATTTAAAGCATTTGACACGTCGTAAAATTATGGAAGAGGGCTCAAATTGAAGGCCTTGACCCCAGGGACTCTGGAAAATTACTAAAACTGCTTAAAGTTTATAAGAAAACTAGCAGTTGCCCGTGGCTTCGCTCACAATAAAAATTTCAGCTGATCTTACTTCTGCTCTTTGAAATGTCAAATTATAGAATTCACAGCTGTTTCCATGTTGGTATTTGAATGTTTACATCCTTATAAAATGTAAACATTGATAAGGAAGTGAATAGGCCTATATGTTTCCCAGGTTCAAGATCTACCTCTGTGTGAAATTTCAACCCAGTCGGTTCAATATTTTTCGAGTTAACTTATCCCATACATACCCACATACAGAAACCACCTCTTTTCTATAATAGTATAGATGAGAAATAATGTAAAATATCTGCCATCTTTAAAGCATTGGGATCAAAAACTTCTGCTTTGTTTATATAACACATGTGGTACAATGTGGACATTTACTACTAGCCGCCATCTTGGAAAATACTTGCAACATACACTACTTTCCAAGATGGCATCTTTTTAGAGGGATCAACATTAATGTAGTAAACATAAAAGTAGATTTACATTTTAGTAAAAGTGTAGTAAACATATTATAATTTTAAGCAAATTTTCTATTTAAGTCATTTGAAAAAAAAAAAACAGGAACTAATGAGTTTTCTTTTTTTTTGTACATTCCACTTTTTTGGCCACCATTTTTTAAAAGGTTGTCCAGTAAGTGAGCATTGCTGAATTTCCGTAGATTTCCCGTATATTTCCCGATTACATCATATTTTTCCCAATGCTGTTTTGCAGAAAACGTTATAGCCGAAGGTTGACTGATTGGGCATGTTTGGAATACAATGCGCGTGAGTCCACATGCGCGCACGCAAACCCCTGATAAACACGTACCCATATTCACTGATAAAAGTTTTTTCCAGCATCCCTATCCCAAACCGCGTATTTAACATGCTTTAAGTGGAATTTTATACACGGCATCCCACGTTGCACGTCTGTTGCTCCGGACGAACAAGACAGGATGGGGGGGAGGGGGGGACGAGCGAGACCGAACCCCACCCCAGAGTTGTTTTTCTATTGGAAAAAATAAAAATCTAGCCTATGAATATTTTGTACAATATTTATTATTTAATGCCTCATTTATAGATATTGTTATTTTTTATTTTCTAGCAAACTTTAAGAAATTACAGTACTTTTCCTAAGTCCCTGACATTAAAACATTTAATTTGAGCCCTTTCCTCAACCTGTGACTTGCCAAATGCCCACAATTGCTATTCAACAATAAATTATTCTCCATAAGATTAGTATGGAAAAATGCAGCTTTGCTGCCACAGAAATTTGAAAATGAGGTATCATAGGCTACAATCCAATATATCTAAACTAAATGAAGCCACATAACATGTTTTATCAAGACATGTTGAGGAATAAGAAAGCTATCCAATTTTATTTACCTCTCTAAGGTTAACGTTGGGAAAGAGAGTACACAGGTTTGCTGCCTCAGGAATTTGATGATTTGGGTATTTTAAGCCATAATCAAATAGATATTAACTGTATGAAGCCCCATGCCAGTTCTTATCAGGATATTTTGAGAAATGAGCAAACTACACAACTTTTTTTATTACCCATAAGGTTAACATGGAGAATGAGTATGCAGGGTTGCTGCCATGAAAATGTATAAATAGGGTATTTTAGGCCATAATCCAGTATATTTCAACTAGATGAAGCCACATATAAAGTTTTATCAAGATACGTTAAGAAATAAGGAAGATAATATAGAATTTTTTTATTTCCCATAAGGATAACATGGGAAATGATTATGCAGGTTTGCTGCCATAAAAATTGAAATATTGGGGATTTAGACTAAAATGCATTAGTTATCTAAATAAAGCCACAAACCAAGTTAAATTAAGATATGTTGTGAAATAAGCGAGATATAGAATTGTACTCATTTCCCGTAAGGTTAACATAGGGACAACGTACTGTGTTTACCACTTTCAATATCTTGGTAACCAATGGACATAGAGCAATGATTCAAAATACAAAATTGTTTGTTTTTCCGAGCTGAATTCAATGGAGCCAAACAAAATTGGATTATTTGTATTTTTTCTATGTGAAAAAACCCAAAAATCTTATTTTTACGGGGGTTTACCCCCCTTTACCACCACCCCCCCTTCCAGTGGTCCGATCGGAATGGTTTTCGAACTCATCCGAATAATTACTACTTTACACAACTGTGCCAAATTTCATTCCGATAGGAGCATTTTTGCGAGCGCTATCGTGCGTACAGACACACACATATATGTATTTTTTTTTAATATGTAATTATAAATATAAAAATTCGAACGAATGGTGATTCTTGCTTCTGGTGGCCCCAAAACAAAAAGTTATCATAGTCTCGGGCTTAGGTCTTACCATGAGACCTTCGGTAATAGCTTCTTCCCTATAGGGGAAATTCGCTAATAGATTCCACTTTAAATATAAGTACAGTACACTCCCGATTATCCGAGGTCTTCGGGACTGAGGCTACCTCGGATAACACGAACCTCGGATAATACGGAGTTTACGTGTGTTTTGAGGTTGGGCTGTAATAAGACCACTTCATAAAGTTTTATTAGATTTAGTATTAACCAATAAATATGACAATGAAAGTCCTTTCGAGTTGCAAATAAATGAACTTTAAATAAAGAGACTTGTGTTACGCATTATTATAACGCTGAGTAAGAAAATAATACCCCCGTTGCAGCAGACCTGCATACTCAGCGAATTTCCAGTACAAAACAACATATTTCAATCCAACATAGCGAGATTTTACAGGTTTTTGAAAGCTCCATAAGAATAACATGGGGTTTGAGTATGCAGGTTTGCTGCTACGGGTAGATTAAAACTGGGTGGTTTTAATTCAATATTTAGTAGATCTGAACTAGAAGAAGCCACTTACCAAGTTTTATCAAGATGTGTTGAGAAATAAGCGAGATATAGAATTTTACTTATTTCCCATAAGGTTAACATAGGGACAACGTACTGTGTTTACCACTTTCAATATTTCGGTAACCAATGGACATAGAGCAGTGATTCAAAATACTAAATTGTTTGTTTTTTTTAGCTGAATTCAATGGTGCCAACAAAAATCGGATTATTTTTATTTTTCTATGTAAAAAACTCAAAAAACTCATTTTTGGGGGGGTTTACCCCCCTTTACCCCCCCTTCCGGTAGTCGGATTGGGCTGGATTACGAACTCGTCCGAATAATTACTACTTTACACATCCATGCCAAATTTCATTAAGATTGGACCATTTTTACGCGAGTTATCGTGCTTAAAGACACACATATATATATATATATATATATATGTGTCTTTAAGCACACTATTCGTTCATTTTCATAAATATATATAAATATATATTTATGAAAATGAACGAATAGTGTTTTTTGCTTCTGGGGGCCCCAAAACGAAAAGTTATCATGGTCTCAGGCTTAGGTCTTACCATGAGACCTACGGTAATAGCTTCTTCCCTATAGGGGAAATTCCCTAAAAACATATATTTTTGCTTAGAGCTGCCTCGGATTACCCGGAGTCTCGGATAACCGGGTCTCGGATAATCAAGAGTGTACTGTATAGCCCAAAATGGTAACATCATAACCCACCCAGTAGCGGTGAGTAATATTTTTAACAACTTTTTCACAACCGCTGTTGAAAATCTGATTTTGCCACATGTCTCTCATTCAGTAACATTAAATACACTAATCCAGGAAACCCCTCCTCCTTTTGAGACCAAAATGTTCAAGTTTAAATCTGTTTCTGAAGAAAGTCTTGAAAAACTGATTCTTTCATTTGAAAACAAATATTCAACAGGTTATGATGAAATACCTATTACATTGATTAAGAATTATCTCATTTATCTTATTTTTACATCAAAATTAAAATTAGCCAAAGTTATCCCCATTTTCAAAAAAGGAAGTATTACAGACCCATCTTGCTATCGTCCTATTTCACTTTTACCGGTATTTTCAAAAATATTTGAACGTGTTATTTATTTTCAGTTATTTCAGTACCTTGAAACAAATCAGTTGCTTGATAAAGAGCAACATGGCTTTAGGCCAGGAAAATCCACAATATCTGCTGGCATTGAGTTTATAGAATATATTATAAATGCAGTAGACAAAGGTAAAAAAGTTGATGGAATTTTCTTAGACCTCAGCAGAGCCTTTCATAGTGTGTCCCATTGTAAACTGTTAAAAACCCTTTATGAGCTAGGAATGTATGGAAAAGAACTTAAGTGGTTCACTTCATATTTAGTAAACAGAGAACAATTTGTTGAAGTGGAGCAAATAATAGAACAAAAAAATGCTCGGTATATTGAAAAATTCACAACCCAGCGTCAGAAGATGCGATACGGAGTACCCCAGGGATCGATCTTGGGTCCTCTTCTGTTTCTCTGTTACATTAGGGGGTTGCCAGGGATGGTTCCTGGGAGTGAGGGTTCCATGTGTTTGTATGCGGATGATTCCAATGTTTTATTTTCAGGAAAATCAGAAGCAAACATTGAACAATCCTCAAACAAGAGTCTTTTTTCTATTGAAGAATTTCTTGAGAAGAAAAATTTATTAATCAATTCAAAGAAATAAAATTTCATATCTTTCTCAACCAGGCAATCAAAAACAGGACTTGAACCTAACATTTTTATAAAAAAAAGATAGAATAGATCAAGTAACCCAAACAAAATTTCTTAGTCTCATTAGTGATAAAAATCTCACTTGGGACAGTCACATCAATAATTTAGTAAAAAAATTATCCTCTGGCATTTATGCGCTGCGACAGATGTCCAAGGTCTGCAATTTAGAAACTTTACGGACTATCTACTTTTCATTAATCCGCTGTCACTTATGGAATTGCTATATATGGAGCAACAACCAAAACTAACCTAGATAAAATACTTATACAACAAAAAAGAGCTATTCCTGTAATGACAAAATTAAAAAGGACAGATTCAGTTAAAAATATTTTCTCTGAACTAGGAATATTAACAGTTTACAATTCATACATTTATGAGACAGTAATTTTTTTCAAAACAGCTTCACTCATCTTCCAATGTAACTGAATATGACACAAGTTTCAAAATTAAACTACCTAGACACAATTTTGAATTTTACAAAAAAAACATCTTGCAGGATTAAAATTCCTTCATCAATTACCGATACCCTTAAAACAAGAAGGTAATTTTAATACATTCAAAAGGTTGCTTAAAGTTATTAGTAAAGAATCCATCTTACTCAATTCAAGAATTTTCTGACTCAAAACATCAATTAATAATTTGAAATCCTTTAACGATACTTTACTTTATTCATGTGGCCTATTTTGTCAGTTAGTATTTTATATATGAATTTAGCCTCAAATTCAAGAGAGGGCGAGTTTAGTATAATTATTTGAATGTATAGAAGGGAAATTTGGATTTCCCTTAATGTTAGCTGCACTATTACCAACTCATACGTCACGGCTGGAGTGAGAAGCGGATTGTCTCTCACTAACTATGAACCAGGTTGGTTGCATTCTCTTTAGTGTGTTCTATTTCAAAGTTATAATATTCTATTAAACTTGGTGTGCGGCAGGAGTTAAACAAGATTATTCTTTTTAGCATTGTTTAATTAAATACGGTTATTTTGTTACAATGTTGAGTTAATAAAGTGTTTATTGAACAATCTCATATAATTTTACTATTACTTTACCCCAGACTATTTTGTACTTTATGAGAAAAAACTTAATTATTTGAGAAAACCCAGTTAACTACGGTACAGATAAAACGTTTTAAGATGGCACTTGGGGGCTGCGAGGCCGGGCGAGAGACCCAAGGCGAGAGGTGGGTGGAGGGGCTCGCAGGATATTTATACAGACATTGACCCTTGGAGACCCTTGGACTTCCCTAAGTAAGTCCGCTGATTCACAGGGTGTGTTTATTGGGTGTATTTGCAGGGTGGGTTTTATGGTTGTTCTGCCCAAGTATCAGTCGTTGCTAAACTTTGGAGAGAACAGTGTTATAGTGAGGTTTAACAGTGAACATATGAAAATGATTACTTTGCACGTGCATTTTTGTAAATATTGATCAAGATTACAAATATACATTTTTATTAAGATTTTGATTCTAAAATTTTCTTGTAGGGCCTGTACTTCCATTATCTTGCATTTAGTAATTCAACTGTATTATAAAATTATTGAAGTAAATCGATTAAAATGGGCAAAAAACAAAAATTATCATGACGTGAAAATACAGTATATTTAATAGCATTAGCTTACAATACAATTGATCATCACTAAACCTAAGATTTGTTATAGTGAATTTTGAACAAGGGCGTTCACAGAAACGTTCTAATATGATTGTCTAAGGGGATGGGACAGGCTAGCCACGATTTATGGTCCCGATGAGGGGCCGTGACAGTGCCTGATGTTTTATGAAAGGCGAATACAGACTTTCTACCTCTCAGCCAAGTGCCTTCTTAAAACGTTTGATCTGTATCTCATGAGACCAGTGGATAAAGCACAACAGGCGCAACGAGAACGAAGACAAATTTATGTGTAAGCTTGAAAAAACCAAATATGTCAAAAATAACAAATATGGCATCAAATAAAGGTCTGAATCTCATAATTACTATGGTACCAATTGTATATGGTTTAGGGGCAGTTTACACATCATGAACATCATGGATAATCTAGAAGCTTGTGCTGATATCTTTAAGAGGTGCTGCCACAACTCTCTAGGACTTAAACGTTGCTCCCATAACTGCCTCTAATCCATTTATAATATGTACCAAAGTAAGTAATTATGAGAATAATTAAATTTGTATCCTGGCGCAGCAGGAATGAATTCTCTCGCGGCAACCAAGTTATGAACCAAACTATGGCAGCTAATTTTTTTTTTTCAAAAAATATAATTTAAAAAATTTAATTCTTTGGCAACAATTTCTACCATTTTTTATTTAATCTGGCCAAAAAAAAATGAAAACTAGCAGCCAACTTATTTTCTTTAAGTTCAGTTTTTAAATAAATTAAAAATATTTGTTTTCATCTTAAAATAGAAAAAGACATATAACTGAAATATAACGGATGACTTAACAGTCTACAACTTTCATACTTGCAAAATTTCAAAAATTTGCCTCCATCCGAAGCGATATAAAATACAGGTTAAGTGCAAGCCTGAATAGAGGCGGGTACCACAGCTTCTGCAAAATCTAAAATGCAACCTC
Organism: Flexamia atlantica; assembly: GCA_035578135.1. Taxonomy (NCBI): domain Eukaryota; kingdom Metazoa; phylum Arthropoda; class Insecta; order Hemiptera; family Cicadellidae; genus Flexamia; species Flexamia atlantica. Next base: position 49,434,009 of record JAQJVK010000005.1, on the reverse strand, counting down.
AGCCGTAGGGCTCACATTGCAGTGCCAGCTAACAATCCAGTTTGTTTATACATAGGTGGTCATTACCATCCAATTTGTGTTAGCATACAGAATCAAGACTAATTGGCATTCTTTAACTATTCATTTCTTTTTTAAAGCTTACTGAAAAAATTGATTTATATGTACAAGGAAACTTCTAGCTTGATTAAACAATTAATTTGTGCAATGGTGAGGTACTTAATAAATCTATATATTAACACGCAAGCGGTTTTCTTTTTACAGTGTACCCCCTCTTAACCGACCCTGACGGGACCGGACCTAGGTCGGATAACTTAAAAGGTCGGATAAAGCGGGTAATCCTCTAAACACCGAAAAATAAAAGCTCTATTAATTTAGGGTTCCATTAAAATAATTTTCAAGCAGTTTGTGGATGTTAAGAAAATGAACTATAATTACCAACCTATTTTGAAAATATTTACTGTATAAATGTCACTTTTTGTAAACTAAATATTAAACGAGGCGAAATTTTTTTTATGATGACACTTTTAATAACATGTTCATATATTTTTAACAAATTTTACGTAATGATTGTCAAAATTAGTGATGGGGAACAAGCAGTCATTGCATTATTACGGCAGTTGATTTATAGTTTCTTACTGGATACTTAAGTCACAAAAACTCATTGCAAAAACTTTGACTTCGAGTGGACTCCCCCCTCTTTCCCACCCACACAAACACACAACGTGCATGTTTTTCTTTGTTTTTTCTTTACTAGGCCTAATGAATTATATGATGGTTTCCGGATACGAAAACGAAAACTCAGACGTTTATATTACTATGCGCTCTGAAAGGCACCTACTGTACGTTTTAATAAATTAATGAATGCTGTATTCAAAATATTTTAACCTGTAACAAACAACTTGTGGAGTTCAGCGTAAAGTTCCCATCGTCGGATCTGGGAACGGAAGTGCCGCAATTTCTAGAAAAGGGCGGTTAAACCGAACTGTTATCAAAATAGGGTCGGTTAAAACGATCTTTATTATCTGACCAGCAAGGGCGGTTAATCCGATCGTCGGTTAAAATGAGGTCAGTTAAGAGGGGGTCTACTGTACTATCAATCCTCAATAACGGCTGGATGGATTTTAATATTAGAAGTGTCAAATTAAAGGGATTTTTATGTAGATTCGGATATCCGATCCGAATCCGATCCGAGTTTTCGGATAACCGCACACCTCTAGTTAATGCACAACGTTTTGGTCGCCTGCAGGCATGTTTTCCAACGGCCGAAGTTAGGGCCTTTGTTGTCATTCAAACAGTGGTGAGTGATAAGGGATGTAGTGATGGGTGGCGGTCAGGCGAATGACGCACACACACACACATACAAGCGTTCTTCAACATACGCGCGCGGGGAAGGAAGTGTGGAAGGGTGTAGGGGGAGAGGGAGAGGCTGACAAAATATTATTATATTCAATATTTTGAGTCATACGTTATTACGTATGACTCAAAATATTTTTGACGTCATTATAAAACATAGCTTACTTACAATTACCTACATAAATGTCAGTACAGCATCAAGTTAGGTAGATTAAATTTATCAGTCATTTGTATTCCAGGATTGTTTTTATGTTTCGTCAAAGCAAAAGAAAGAAATTCACATATTAATTGCTGCTCAAACGTAAACCAATGAGCGTGCGTCTTCAGCTATTTAGTCTTCTCTCTCTTCACCTTTACATTCCTCCAAAGGCAACCGATCGCCTTCCGCCATTACCTCCCTAGTCTCCACCCCTCCTTCCCCAGCCACAGTTGATAGTGGAATCTCAATCTCAGTTTAGCATAGTGATGGGCGATTGTGAGATGTTCCAGTTTTCGAATAGTTAGGTTTCGAATGAATTTCATTTTCGAAAAGTTCCGTTTCGAGAGCTTCCGATGATGCATTCGAATGAATTCATTCGAAATAATCCATTCGTTTTGAGAACGCTGCTTTAAAGTTAATTAAATCTGTTTATTCTGTTCCAGCACAGTATTTTACGGCAATATTTTTATTTGTAAACTTTGACTTTAGTTTATTTGTGCAGTAAATATATGTTTATTGAAGAGATATGCATTAATTTTGTTGGTTTCTCATAACGATGTATACAAAATTAAATACTTATTGTCTTTGGCCATTTTGAATGCACATTCCGAATGCAGAATAACTATTCAAAAACATTTTGAATGGATAAAACAATTGAAACGTTTCGAATGGTACATCTCGCAATCGCCCATCACTATAGCAGGCCCTACAGTCTAGCCCTGTACATACAATCTACGTCTTAAAGTACACAATTGCTGTCTTCGTCTTGGGACTGTGAATCATTTTAATGTCTCTAATAAATTTATACAAATATATCTCTATAATTTAATAAAAATATTAGCTATTTTACAATTGGCTGATTTTAAAGGTCTGATGATGAAATTCACGGTTCTTTCCATGTTTTTTCATGGTTTGCCAAATTCACGGCTTATTCACGGTTTTTACGGTTTCACGGTTGAGTGGGAACCCTGTTAAAAATATTTACCCCATTAAAATTTCATATAAAATTATATAGTTGCATCATACTATTCGCCAAACAACCATGAACAATTATTGAAAATTTCAAGTCTCTGGTCCTAATGGTTTTCATGGAAATTGTACATAACTACTAAAATACCCCCGTTGCAGCAGACCTGCATACTCAGCGAATTTCAGATGCAACACAACAAACGGTATTTCAATCCAACTTAGCGAGATTTTACATGTTTTGTAATCTCCATAAGAATAACATGGGGAATGATTATGCAGGTTTGCTGCAACAGGTATGTTAAAACTGGTTGGTTTTAATTCGTTATTTAGTAGATCTTAACTAGAAGAAGCCATATACTAAGTTTTGTCAAGAAATGTTAAAAAATAAGTACTATATAGAATTTTTTTATTCCCATAAGGATAACATGGGGAATGATTATGCAGGTTTGCTGCCACAAAAACTGAAATTTCGGGGATTTTAGACTAAAATACATTAGATCACATCTAGATGAAGCCACAAACCAAGTTTTATCCAGATATGTTGAGAAATAAGCGAGATATAGAATTTTACTTATTCCCCATAAGGTTAACATAGGGACAACGTACTGTGTTTACCACTTTCAATATCTCGGTAACCAATGGACATAGAGCAATGATTCAAAACACTAAATTGTTTGTTTTTTTGAGCTGAATTCAATGGTGCCAACAAAGATTCGATAAATTTTATTTTTATATGTAAAAAACTCAAAAAACCCATTTTTGGGGGTGTTTATCCCCCTTTACCCCCCCTTCCGGTGGTCCGATCGGGCTGGTCCACGAACTCGTCCATTCGATTACCACTTTACATGTCTGTTCCAAATTTCATTAAGATCGGACCATATTTACGGCCGCTATCGTGCTGACAGACACATATATATATATATATATATATATATATATAGATAGATAGATAGATAGATATATAAAAATTCGAACGAATGGTGTTTTTTGCTTCTGGTGGCCCTAAAACGAAAAGTTATCATGGTCTCGGGCTTAGGTCTTACCATGAGACCTACGGTAATAGCTTCTTCCCTATAGGGGAAATTCGCTAAAACTAAACTTTTGGAACATTTAATTTAAACACTAACACTACCAGAGGGACATAACCCTATTACTTATGGCGCTAAGCATTACTTATTTGTTGTATTTTGCTGATAATATGCGAGCAATGTGCATACTGTTATATATGTATTTTTTAACAGAATAAAATGGGTAATAAGTTTGTCATTAAAAAAAAATATTTTTTTACCCAGCTCACGCCCTTGCTCCCCTTAAAATGAATATATAATGTTAACATGGCACATTGGTTCTTCTGCATTGTAATGAGTTTTAATTTTTCTAATGTTGACGATAAGCAATAATTTCCCCCTTATAATTATAAATATTCTTTTACATTTATTCCGTGATAAGAAAGAGCTTTCAAACCTCACTTTCAAACTATTTTAGACAGACGTTGGTTCCTGATAAAAGAGCAAAGATATCTTGAAAAATTGCTTTACCTCTGCAATCTCTGCAAAAACTTGCGAGAGTTCTGGTTATGAAGAAAGTTTATTTTTCAGTAACCAAACTGGACAGCAGTTAGATAGCTTACCTTTGCCAGATACTGCGGGTTCGGATGGGTAATATCCTGGAATACACACAACATGGCTTTCAACACATCAGCATCCAGGGGCTTGGTTCTCAAACTGTGAATACCAACTCCAAAATTCCACCAAAACAACACTCAGAATCTATCTATTTTCAAATACATATTGTTTATAACAGGCATTGTTTCCTTTTGAATGTACCACTGTTGAATAATCATCAAAGCCTTTTTGTTTCCAAACTTAAAAGTTTCCACTTCCCCAAACTTTTCATTTTTAATGTCAATTAAATATACATACTACTTGACTATAAAATTTACTCTACAAATAGCTGCTTCCCTAAAAGGGGAATTCTCTGAAATAATAGATGATGTGTAAACTGACATCAGCAATCAGCGAACAGAAAGTAATAGATGAATATTTTTATAGTCTAGTTAAAAATTAATGGGAGTCAAACCAACAAAATTACTTTCTTAAAACCACAAGTTTGGTAAGTAAAATATAAGTCGAACTCTTGCTTGCACTATCCTACATAATATATTGATTGTGCTCTTGTAATTTCAAAACATTGGCAATACATCAACTACATAAATGAAGAATTTTTTAACTTTTATCAGGTTTTTAAAATTAAGAATGGTTAAACCAATGTAGTCTACTATATATTGATTAGAAAAATATATTGCACATTTAATGAATCTTTTATTTAAGTAGCATATTGTAGTTATCAAATGGTGTGAAAACCAATCTTAAAAACCCCAAAAACAAAAAAAAAGATTTACCTGATAAAAGCTAAGAGGAAGAGGAATACCAGCAATGTGACAAGGATATGGCAACACTGCAAGTACAACATAAAGCGTCCCCTTGACTGAAAACAACGCAAACTACCGATTTTGAAAAACTGATTGACTGACTGATTTGGAAAAGAAACAAAATACAGAAATAAAATGAAAACGAGTTACTTCAACTTGTCCTTAGATGAGTGCTTGCAATGTTGCAGAGAGGAGTGGGCGTGGGCACCAATCAACACACACTTAATTGTGTTCTCATCGCCATATAATATTGGTTGATAATATTGCGTCACAGTTAATACATAATACAACGTCTAATAGGAATTTTCTTATTTTAAAAAGCGTCAAAACGTGGATCTTTAAAACCACAAGTACTACTATAGAAAAGTTACAAAATAAACTCTGAGAAAGTAAAATAAAAACAAACAATCATATAATTATATAATAATTAATAATAATAATATTAATATAAGAACGAGCGGGTAATTACAAAGGTTGTTTCCAACAACTTGGAAATTCTCTCTAAAATTGTACTTTCTTGTCCAGTCAGAATCAATAGTTAGATCTAAACCTAAAGTTAAACCTTACGCCTGAATTAACCTATTTATCTTTAAATATGTTTTAATTAATCGTAATCTATTTTACCGTTTAATTTAAATTTATGTATCCTAAGTCGAGATTTGTACATTCCTGCAGTAAATATATATTAACAAAGACCACTAAATTCTAGATAAAATTACTTATTGCTTCGTAAAAAAACAACTCTCTTCTTAAAATTAATGACTGTTTTTCGTTACATATTATAAAATAGTAAGGGCTATCGAGGGGGAAGTTTTTTTAACATCACATCGAAGGGACAAGTTCAAGTAACGTTTACGTTTAACTAGACACTTAAATTTAACTTTGTTTTACTTAAGAAATTTCCTATTACCTGTATTTACAATCAGTCGATGGTTTAATAAAAACTAAGCGATTAAAAAGACACTTTTGCACAGTCCTCTAATTACTCCCTAATCTCACTGATCATTAACCGATAAAACGTTGGCGTTCAGTCACCAATCAAGAGGACGGCCATTCCTTTAGACAATCGTACTGCTTGGAGTACCCACCTCCTGAGCCCTGGGCCGAGTCCGGACCAGCGTAGCTGCGACCCCCGCCGTACGATGACGAGTCCTGCAACACAACAGCACACCTGACAACAACCTGCCAATGGATCAACAACAAACAACCACCATTCTACAATGACGCCACAAAAGAATGATTATCTAAGCACTGTGCATTCTGCCTCAAATTTAAAATCCACTTTTTAAAAAAAATTATACAAGGTTTATATTTTATGATTAAACGTCACAGAATCTGCCTGATATTTCCAAAGTATATGTTATAAAGGTTTGACTTACACACTTTGACCCTAAGTATCTGTTACAGATTTATCGGGTTAAACCAATGTAAATACTAGTTGTCAACAATATGCTAAAATTAACAAAAACTAGGGGCCCCATGCGCAAATTGCGCATTTTTATATTATTCCTGTTTTGTGGGAAACTCGCCTACATTTAAAATAAATTGTGTGGCTTCAAACTCACCTTTATTAACCAAATTAACCTTTTCGATTGAAATTTAAAGACCTCACTTAAATAAACAAAGGCCTGACTGAACAAAACACACACAATTTTTATTTATTGCCCTTGCACTGTTTTTTATTTTGGTTGTCTTCTCACACAACAGTAGGATAACGGAAGTTTTTCTAGGAAGCCCATGTGCAAATTTCTCATTTTAATATTTTCCCTGGTGTTCAATTAGTCTTTTTCTCCCAGGTGTTCTATGTTCTTGCAGGAGGTTACACATATTTTCCTAAATCACATCGAGTCGTTTTTCTCTATGCCCTCTTCTACATGTTTCAGGTTGCAGTTTGCAATACATTTATAATCTGTTATTATCCTCTCTTTTTATGAGTTTACCTTTGATATTTTATTAAATAAATAAACGATATTTCTTCTCCTATCTATTGAGTATGATTCTCTTGTTATTGTTAGTAGGATTGAATTAAGGTAAGTGGATAATATCTCTTACTTCTTTACCTATTTATACTTAAATCTAGGCTATTCTAAAATAATTAGGCTGAGATACAACAGAAATATAGGTTTATTGACAATTAAATCACAAGCTTTCTCTCTTTTTAAATAAAAAGGGGATTTACAAAGTTTCACAATTTAGGGGTCTTATAGTTCAAGGCTGATTATACTAAATATATTTGAATCATGCTCAGACTAGTTATCAAGGATGGCAAGAGTCTCTTGGTTCGGGTCTCAGGTAAGTGCTGGCCGAAACATTGAATATCTAACTTGATAATATATTTTGATATTTTTAATTTTGAAAATGGTTAATTATCAAATGTAATTATAGTTTGAAAGTCTATGGAAGGATAATGGTGATCTCTGTAAAATAGTCACTAATAAGGAGTTTATTTAGAAACCAATATGTCTTCCTCAACAATAGTCTTGATGGGAAAATTTTATTGTGAGTGAAATTTATAAAGTTTCTCCAATCAAAGTTTATTAATAAATTTCTTGATGTCAAAAATTATTCTTGATGTATGTAGGCTATATACTTTCTTTAGTCTTTATTTAATTTTAATATCAATTTAAAATCACTGGTAGGCTAGTCCAATGGAGGTAAAGATGAATAAGGGCAGATCTTACCAAAGTATTAACTCTTCACCCAGGTCACTATATTTCTTCTAGGCCATTAAAAAGGGACAACTGTGACCTGGTATACCGCTGGCTACCAAAAATATAGGCTTATTAAGGCCTAATACTTTTTTAATGGGAAATAAATTAACACTTGGACAGAGGTCCTTACAGAAAGATGTTAACACTAGGCCATTCTCAATTGGACTCCCCCTAATTCTCTTCCTCTCTTCATCTCCTTTGTTGTAACAATGTAGCACATGTTTTCACTGCACTGGGGTTCACAAATCATTGAAGTATGATTTCCACTTTTGGTAAACATTTAAAAAGAGATCATTTTTGAAAATTTGGGTATTATATGAAATAGTTATTTGAGGTAGCTTTATTCCTACTTAATAAATAACTTACATTAAAATTAATTATGGGCAAAGGTATTATATTATGTAATTAAATTTCTCAGGTGATTTAAATTAATTAAGCAATAAATTTCCTTCTGATTTTATTTATAGGGTAAAATAATAATTAATAAATATTTGTCATTAACTAGCATCTGTTTGCATACATTATAAATAAATAATTATTAATGTTTATTTACAATTTCAAAGTAAATATTTGTGAACTATTGCAAATCTGACGATCATGGATCTTCACCATTAAAAATTATTTACCTGCCTCAATTTGGCTAAAATTGTCAATGAAAGTTGCCCAAAAATTATTTTTCTAACCTGCATTGGATTTTGTTTACATCAGCATTCAATCTTTTTTTGCTTACAATGTGACTGGTTAGAAATTCGTCTCAAGGTAATCATCTGTTAAATTACCATCACATTTTAAAACCGTTATAACGCAAATTGGTCAGCACTGGAGCGTTGAAAGCGCCCTCTATAAATAAATTTAAGCCTTGGGGGTCGAAGCCAAAAAATAAATGCCTATTTTAACTATCTGTCGCAGGTGCACTACATTATAAGCTTTAAAATGACACCTAAATCGTAAAAATCGGTTCAGTAGGACGCCTGAAAAAGGGATCTAACAGAAAAAAAACCTTATTGTATTAAGTATATAGATGTTTTCTTTAAAAATACAAATTATTGAATCCCAACTAAATTTTACAACACAATGAAAAGGTAAATATCTAATATTTTTTATCTTAAACCAAACAAAACTACTAGCATAGTAAACATTATCTATATATTAATACGCAAGCGGTTTTCTTTTCACAGTCAAACCTCAATAACGGCTGAACGGATTTTATGTTTCAGTGTTCAAATTATGTAAATTTGTCAATACGTCTCAGAATTTTAAAAAAGGGCGCCACTAAACTACAGTAAAGGGTTAAAATTTTGGAACAGTGGGTCTATCCATTGACGTTAGACAAAGTTCAGTTCACTTTGTTTACAATCTGAACATATGGCCAAACTCTGAAATAGTTCTTCGAGTAAATCTCAGATTGCACAACTTATGATTAATTTTTCGAAAAAATTTTTTCGCAGTTTTTATTTTTACAGCTTCTTTGGCTTCTAGAACTTGACAACAAATTGTTTTCAACAGTTTTCTAAAAAAATTATTAAGTAATTAAGGTTATGTATGAAGTGTTTTAATGGGCTTAAACATTGCAGTTACCAGTTTTACAATGTAGTTTACGACATCTCTCAATACATTTCAACATAGTGTTGATGTTTTATTAACGTGTCCATTTATTTTTGGATTTTGTGCATTTATAATGCCACCAATAAGAAGAAAACGAACATTGGCCGGTCGGAGGAGTCGGAGAGAACACAATCATAACCGCTGGCATCACCCTCCCAATGAAACATTTGATGCTCCTTCCAACCTTAGACCAATGAACTTCAAATTTTTCATTGCATTTTAAGAATGAAAAGACTGGTAGATATAATGCATCTTTTACACGTTGTTGCCACGAAGGAGAGGTTCCCTATAAAGACAGCCGTTCGCTACAATTTCTGTTTTGGCGATAATTATCAATAAGGTGCAGGGGCAGTTCCTAAACAAAGAAGGTCATTGCTCAAGGCGCCAGTGTTTGCTCTCGGTCAGCTACATGCTGCTGTAAGCAAAGCTCGATCTTTTGCCGGTATTAAAATATACATTTTTCAGAAACAAGAGGACATGGGAAAATGAAGGTGGTTACTAAAAAATCGTTTATCAGAAACTCCTGCAGTAGATCAAATGAACTTTAAAAGTTTCAGTTGTTTAGCTATAGTTTTATTATTGAATTCAGCCTTTTTATTGAACATTAAAAGTATATAAGTAGGCTGTTTATTCTTTACTCTTTTACTATATGATTTTTTGTTTGATTTCGAGCTACGTGTTATCTAGTATCATTAAAAACTTGTTTACCGATGTTAATTTGAAGGCATTATGATACCACTTTCAAATCTCACCTTCTGCCGTTTGTTCCTATAGCGGAAAATTGAATTGTATTAAGAAAAAAATAGTGAATGATCTATATGGTTTTCGATTGGCCATGGCATCTAAGGGATTCAGGAGATCCACCAAGCCCCTATGACCCCCTAAGGCCCTGGCGTGGTCTACCCTATGACCAGCAGGTAGATGACTCATGCACTCGGGTCTTAAGTGAGTAATTGAATTTTTTTTTAAACATCAATTTTAACTAATGATCATAACATATTTGTAATCTTTGTGAAATTACGAGAAAAATGATACCAAATAAGTATAGTTAAGATAATAATTCATGGTAGTTGTGTGCAGTTACGATTCATGAAACATTTAACTACGATTAATCTACAAGTAAAAATGGATTAATCCACTTTTAAGTAAAAGAAAAATTTTGTCTACCTCCCATTTTATATAAAAAAAATAACTATTTATTTAATTCTTTCAGTCCCCTGAGTAGTGTCACAGGAGTATTTTGTTTTGGAAGTAAACAATGAAACACATGGATACAGCACGAAACAACGTATATAATCGATATTACAAAGTTTTATACAAAATTTAAAATCAAAACTCTGAGTTTTACTTGCCGTCCTAAAATTGTGAGCTTTACAACTTAACCAGGTGATTATTTAACACGTTAAGTGCCACGCCGTTTTTTAGCCACATTACCGCAGTGCCAAACAGAAATGTAGTTCTTTTTTTTACCATATGATGTTTTTTATACTTGTTTATCGTAGTTATAAGGTTTTCAAAAAAAATTACGATTTTTACCAAAATAAAATTTGGACCAATCGGGGCGGCAGTGAAATTTTTTAGCAAAATATTGCTAGAAAAAATCAATGCCGCCCCGATCGGACCCCGGGTAATCTTTCGGTATTTCAGGGTATTTTGCCCCGCAAAGTTGGCAGTAACTTAGTTTCCCGCCAAACCTGGTAACAAAATGTGGTTTTGTACACATCCCCGGGCTTTACACGTCTTCCCCCTCCCCTACCTCCCCTCATCCCCCGCCTTGACTTTGTGACCTTCACTCAGTTCTGGTATTCCATGACATGCAATACTATGCAGACATGCAATACTTTTTATCGGCACTGCTTATGGATTTAAACCCTGTATTTTCAATATAATAAAGTTTAACATGTTTTGTAAATAAATTTGTCTAAAATAAAAATAAAACGTTTTTCTCAATCACACCCAAAAATAACAATTACGATGGGATTTAGGTTTTTTAGAAAATATTTATGAATTAATTTTCAGGTAAAATAACACTTACTGACGTAGTTTTAGTGAATTATTAATATTAGTTGTGCATTCGCAGTCTATTTTTAAGTTACAGCAAATGAAATGTACAACACTTACGTGAAGTGAAACCACGCCGCTCCAGTCGGGGCGGCATTTTTAGAGCAAATTTGTAAGTATATTAGGAAGGCTGTGGGAGCAATACGAGGCTACGGCAACGCCATCTGTGAGGCATGGGATCTACTTTCCCGATTTAGTTCGTAAAATTGCCGCTAGAGGTCCACCAGTGAACTCTAGCGGAAATTTGGTGAAAGACTGCACAACCCAGGGCGCCGCCCCGGTTGGAGCGGCGCGTCACTCCGCCCGACCTACCTATACCACTCCGATCGGGGCGGCGTGGCACTTAACGTGTTAACCTTTTGATTATATTGGAATAGAGCTAGCCATTTATGTTTTGAAGTTCTACACGGCTGCCATTATAATGAACGATATGTGATGCAGAAAGTGAAAAGGGACCTCAAGTCGCTGGAGTAAATTTTACAGTACGGGCATTTTAGTCAAACCGAGTCAAAAATATCGATATTTAGGTTTCGATTAAATACGATTCCTTAATCTTTCCAGTACATATTCATTCGGTTATTTTAGCGATAAGAATCTGAGAAATATATAAAAATATTAAAATATGAGAAACATTAAAATATTTAGCAGTCTATGTCGTGCATACGAAAAGGGACCTCAAGTCGCTTAAATGGGAAATAACATGGTGGGCGACTTCAGGTCCCATTTCCCAAATGTGCAAGCCTAGAGTCGTCAGGGGCATTACAAATCTAGTCTCTCCTAACATCTATCGGTGGATAAGTGAACTACTTCAAGTTTTTTGTTGTAAAAGAATATTGTCAAGTCCGAAAGTCCGAAAATCACCGTCTTGATGGTGTATTTCTTTTTTATTCCTCGGTATTCTGCCTTCCGACTTGAGGTCCCTTTTCTAACTTCTCACTTTTTTGTTTTTTAAACAATTAAATTGTAAGTGTGTCACGTCTGTTTTTGTTTGGATTTAAAGATATAGTTTTCAGCTTTATTTTGATATCTAATTCATTTTTTAAATACTAATAATAAATATTCTGTGAACGTATAATGTTTCGGGCCTTGATTTCCTAAAATACCCGTTTTAACGAGTTAAAATTAAAATGCCAATAACTCAGACAAAAAAACCCGTTGCAGCAGGCCTGCACACTCAGCAAATTTCAAATGCAAAACATTATATTTCAATCCAACAGCGAGATTTGACATGTTTTGGTAAGCTCACCACAAGAATAACATGGGGAATGAGTATGCAGGTTTGCTGCTACAGGTATATTGAAACTGGGTGGTTTGCATTCAATATTTAGTGGATCTGAACTAGATGAAACCATTTATTTACCAAGTTCTATCAAGATATGTTGAGAAATAAGCGAGATATAGAATTTTACATATTTCCCATTAGGTTAACATTGGGACAGTGTACTGTGATTACCACCTCCAATATCTCGGTAACCAATTGACATAGAGCAGTGATTCAAAATACTAAATTGTTTGTTTTTTTAAGCTGAATTTAATGGTGCTAACCAAAATTTGATTATTTTTGTTTTTCTATGTAAAAACCTCAAAAAACCCATTTTTGAGGAGGTTTAACCCCCATTACATTGAGCCAATTGGGCTGGTTTACGAACTCGTTCCAGGGATTACCACTTCACATATCTGTACCAAATTTCATTAAGATTGGACCATTTTTACGGCCGCTATCGTGCTCACAGACACACACACACACACACACACACACACACACACACACACACACACACACATATATATATATATATATAACAATTTGACATATAATTTATAGTGCTATGATTTTAGCGAATTTCCCCTACAGGGAAGAAGCTATTACCGTAGGTCTCATGGTAAGACCTAAGCCCCAGACCATAATAACTTTTTGTTTTGGGGCCCTAGAAGCAAAAAACACATCCGTTCGAATATATATATATATTTATATAAGGCCAAAGACCTACATCTACAACTTCTTTTAATATTTGAGTACCTTTCTACAGAATTTTAAGTCAGTTTGACACAAATTTGTTTAAAAAACGTAGGCTCCTAAACAAACACTGTTGCTTCACGATTTAATTTACAAATAATGCTCAAACTGCAAATGCCAATGCACGTCATCGTCTTTTTTTCAGACAACGTTGCATCGGTGACTTTTGCCGCAGTGGTGGTTAGCGTTGTTTTCATTATTTTGATCTATGTCGGTGTAAGTTCACTATCATCGAACAAAAGCGAATTCAGGTATTCAGGCCAATACGATTGTATACACATTGATGCGTTCGCACGACTTGTTTCGTTCTCACATTGTAAATAGTTGGCCGAATGTTTGGGCAAGTCAGTTTTGCCCTTGGACGACGATAGTGAACTCCCACAATCAAATGTTGGTCTTTGGTCAACGGCAATTTATCACTGGAACAACAAAATCATTTACAATCACCAAGCATAACAAAGAACATCACGATTTACTCAGAATCTCTGTTGTATGGTTTGAAATGTTAAAATACCGGTTCGTTAAAAATATACAGGATATTAATAAAAGACGTCTTACTACACTTAAAATATATTTACACTTATACTGTACTCATATACTAGGCGGTAAATATACATAAAAGATTAAAAATGGCGATAGATTTCGGTTGGTCACACCAACCATCATCAGGCCCAATGAGAGACTTGGGCCTGATGATGGTTGGTGTGACCAACCGAAATCGATCGCCATTTTTCATCTTTTATGTATATTTACTGTCTTGTATATTATGAGTACAGTAAAAGTGTAAATATATTTTAAGTGTTGTAAGACGTCTTTTATTAATATCCAGTATATAAAGCGACACGTATCATGCTAATCAAGAAGTTATTTAAAAATATACATGTTTGTATTGCGAAAGTAGCGGAATGTAGCGTCAAATTCCAATACTTGCTACTCAATAATATAGTAGCTCGCTACAGCTACAAGCTTTGTATTATAAATACCCCCGTTGCAGCAGTCCTGCATACTCAGCGAATTTCAAGTGCATAAATAAATAATTTAAATGAAGTCTCGCATCAAGTAAAATCAATATACATTCAAAAGAAAGCGTGCAAAAATACTCTCCTAGTGGCTTTTAGGAGCAAAAGGCTATACAAAAATAATAGCCTATACTTGGCACGAAAATGCAATGTTCAAAACTTCAAAACAGCTGGCTTTTCCAATTTAATCATATAGAGAAATGACCAGCTGTTTAAGTTTGAGTAAAAAATTTCATAAACATCATCAGTAAAAATCTGTATTCAATATAGTACATTTATTTGACATAGTTAGTTATCTGGCCTTTAAATAAGCCATATGTCTGTATACACCATATGGCTTTGAATGAAACATCAGCTCACATGTTTTAATGTAAACAAAGCAGACGTTTTAGATCCCAATACTACTTAAATAATGGCAGTTATTTTATGTTATTTTTTGTTTTCTAGCAAACTTTAAGAAATTACAGTACTTTTCCTGAGTCCCTGATATTAAAACATTTAATTTGAGCCCTTTTCCCTCATCCTGTGACTTGCCTAATGCCCACAATTGCTATTCAAAAATAAATTATTCTCCATAAGATTAGTATGGAAAAATGCAGGTTTGCTGCCACAGAAATTTGAAAATGAGTTATCATAGGCTACAATCCAATATATCTAAACTATATCAAGCCACATAACATGTTTTATCGAGATATGTTGAGGAATAAGAAAGCTATCCAATTTTATTTACCTCTCATAAGGTTAACATTGGGAAAGAGAGTACACAGGTTTGCTGCCTCAGGAATTTGATGATTTGGGTATTTTAAACCATAATCAAGTAGATATTAATTGTATGAAGCCCCATGCCAGTTCTTATCAGGATATTTTGAGAAATGAGCAAACTACATAACTTTTTTTATTGCCCATAAGGTTAACATGGAGAATGAGTATGCAGGTTTGCTGCCATGAAAATGTAAAAATAGGGTATTTTCGGCCATAATCAAGTATATTTCAACTAGATGAAGCCACATATAAAGTTTTATCAAGATACGTTAAGAAATAAGGAAGATATAGAATTTTTTATTTCCCATAAGGATAACATGGGAAATGAGTATGCAGGTTTGCTGCCATAAAAATGGAAATATCGGGGATTTTAGACTAAAATGCATTAGATCTCATCTAAATGAGGCCACAAACCAAGTTTTATTAAGATATGTTGTGAAATAAGCGAGGTATAGAATTTTACTTATTTCCCATAAGGTTAACATAGGGACAACGTACTGTGTTTACCACTTTCACTATCTCGGTAACCAATGGACATAGAGCAGTGATTCAAAATACTAAATTGTTTGTTTTTTCGAGCTGAATTCAATGGTGCCAAACAAAATTGGATTATTTTTATTTTTCTATGTGAAAAACCCAAAAAACCCATTTTTGGGGGGGTTTACCCCCCTTTACCCCCCCTTCCAGTAGTCCGATCGGGCTGGTTTTCGAACTCATCCGAATAATTACTATTTTACACACCTGTGCCAAATTTCATTCAGATCGGACCATTTTTGCGAGCGCTATCGTGCTTACAGACACATAGATATATATATATATATATATATATATAGATATATATATAGATATATATATATATATAGAAATTTGAACGAATGGTGTTTTTTGCTTCTGGGGGCCCCAAAACGAAAAGTTATCATGGTATCAGGTTTAGGTCTTACCATGAGACCTACGGTAATAGCTTCTTCCCTATAGGGGAAATTCGCTAAAATTAGGAGCTACAATCTTGGCTACTAAAAAAGTAGCTCGCTACTTCCCAACACTGTTTATTGGTTATCAATACCAATCAATACCTCAGTTCAAGGTGGCGGATGATGGGAAACAAAATGAGATTGTTTAGTTATTCTATATTGGCAAAGATTTTTGTTTTTGGTTAGGTGTGTAATGTTTGGTTTGGTTTAGTTTTATAAAGTACAGTTTTAGTCCGGATACCAAAGGTAAGATTGTATGTAAAAAATTTTTCAGGCTCTGGGGAAGGTTTACTCATATTTTTGCCGCACCAAAGTGTTAAAATTGCACTTACCCCCTTCATCCACTTACTCTTTGTGTACTTAGGAAGGGGGTAAGTGCAAGAGGGAGAAGGGGGTAAGTTCAGCATCTCTTTCTTCCACCAAATTCGACTTCAGTTTCTGCACTTACCCCCTAAACTAGCTGTTATTTGAGTTAGGACAGTGGTTTTTTTATCATTCAACAATCTTATCTTAAGGTAATAGGGTTATATTTTTAAATAAATTTGTTTTTTACATAAACATATTTTTGTATTATTTTACAGCACCTAACTTTTTCTCCCATTCCCAGGTACCCCCTTTTTCAGTGGAAAAAGGGTGTAAGTGATAGAAAAGTTGAAAATTTAATAGGAAGGAGTATTTCGTTTCACCAGGTTTTGCCACAAAAATTTTATGTCCTTCCCTCCCAGTGCTGTTTTCAGAGCGAACGTGAATAATAAATTATAAAAGTTAGAGCTTAAAATCTTTTGGTCCAATTTCCTCAAAATTAACAAAATGTGACTTCCACTCAACCCTTCATTTGGCAATATAATAGCCCAGCCCATGGCTATTTCAAGTTAGGATAGCCTAGGGCCTAAAGCCTAATTATAATTTTATCCAGTGGTTCCCAAACTTTTTGGCTGACGACCCACCAACGAAGCCTAAGATTTTTGCGACCCACCATTGGTAAAAATTTATATATAAGTACATCAACAAACCCAGCGAAAAATAGATCGTAGTAAAATGAAATAAGTAGTAAACCACCGTAGTAAAACATTTAACCTATAACGACATAGACAAATAAAAAATATGTCGAGTGGTCTAACAAATTTGTATTCAGACAAATAACACTGATTTTGAATGAAACAATGTGCATTGCAAAGTATAAAGGGCAATTTTTCTTAATAAATTTGGTTGGAATATAGCCCCAAAAAGTTCAATTATTGCAATTATTTCTATATGTTTGTGTTTTTAGACTACACAATGGAATTTAAATTCGCAAGATCTTTGAGTTGCTCCAATAAAAAAAAAAACCAAAAAGCCTGCTAGAAAGAATAATAATCATTACGCGAAGAGATAATATCATTATGTTACGTGTAACTAAACAATCAATCCTGAAGGAAAATAATTTCAATCTTTTCCACTGCAGATTATTTATACAGTATAAAAGTTTTGAAAATAAAGAAAAGTAAGAAGAATCATTAACAGAGATTCATGCGTTTTACTGCATCTACCATCCAAAAGAACACTGGTTCTCTCCTTTCACATACTACATTCATAACTTCCTGCAAGATAGTTATAAAAGCACTTCTTAAAATAAAAACATCAAATCAATTACTCTGAGTCTATTGATAGAAATTTATTTTTTAACCTTCAGAGGCTCGTGATATAATAAAAAATAAATAAGCCTATTTCAAAATAAACGACTCATTGCGACATCGCAACTTCTTTAGAGCAGAAACATGATTGAGTGAAATTAAATGTGAGCAGACCAAACTAAAAATATTTCTGATTTTTATTTTACTTTTTTTTACTTTCGGCTCTCTTCCCAAAAAAAGTTGACTTTTGAAACTACAACTGTACTTTCCACAGGACGAAGTTACATTAAAATTATTCTTTTGAAATATCATACATAGTTGTTAGCAAAAACTTTTAACTCTGATTCTTAAAAGCCGCGTTTTTGGTCTCGTTTCTAGATTGCATTTTTTTGAGCGTGGACTTCTCTAAACTTAGCGTTTCTCCCGGGAATAGTCAATATCCAAAACACTTTTAACAAAACCAAAATTTGTTCCTATTAACAACCGACGTTCCGCAGGACCGGTAAGCATAAAATAGTCCCACTTCGCTTCCTCAGAATTTTCGAACCACTTGTATCCCCTAAAGTTCAGGTGGACATTCGATCCACGTTAACCCATTGGCGTAGACATACGAGACTATCTCGTGGCGCTGCAATGGGACTGTCTTGTGCTGTTGCCGACGGCTTGGCCTAGTAGTTCATTGATTTGCCACCAGGCCGGTCGCTCAAGCGGTTCAATGAATCGCCGCCAGAGCCGTAGGCTTTAAGACTCAAACGAGCACTGGTCTGACGGTACTGCGCGGTCGTGTGGTCTAAATCATTGACTGACGAGCCAATGATTAGGACATACGCCGCAGCGCGGGTTCAATTCCCGCTCCATGAGCAATCCCTATTAGGCTTTCAAATGTGTGGTAAAGCTGGTAGGAGGGCCCACCTAAAATAAACGGTGACCGGCTTGGGTGGAAGTTGACGGCATATGTAGGTTTAATAGGGATTGCAGTGGACACCTGTTTTGCTTCTTTTTACCCTTGTATAGAGGAGGAGGACACGGTTTTTTTATTTTTATTAATTAATTTAGCATATTGTCAATACATATTGACAATCACAAAGGTCATAACCGAAATATTAGACCAAATATAGACAAAATAAAAATAACACAATTAAAAATTAAGAAATGTAAAAAAAATTGCTACGTCAAAGGGTTTTGAGACACCAACAAAATTACTTAAAAAATGAAGGAAAATAAAGTTTTAAAGGCAAACCGATCTTCTAAAACCAATGAAATGGCATGGATTGACTGTAAATCACACGTCAGAGTTTGAGTGATTCGGGAAAAAGTAAGTGATCCGACTGGTGATGGCAGTAAGATGCCTCCCTCATAAGCGTTTTTATACATGGCCTAGTCTTATTCTCACATCCGATTCAATCAACGGAGTGTTCTTAGTAAATAAAGTATTTACGAAAACTGTTCCAAGTTTAAAAAAAATTTTAATGCAAAGTTCTTCTTCATTAATTTTATATGTCAGTATGTCAACATCTACCATATGGCTTTGAATCAAGCATTAGCACCACATGTTTAATGTAAACAAAGCAGACATTTTTCAATTCCAATCCATTTTAAATGGAAAATATTTTTTGTTATTTCTCATTTTCTGGTATACTTGGACATAATCTGCTATTTTTCCTGACTCCCTGGGACCGAGAACTTTCATTTGAGCCATCTCCCATCATCCTGCAAAAGCTGTCAAACTCTCACGATTTTGATTTTAAAAATCGCTTACAGAATTAATAATATAGATAGTCTTGCAATCATATTTGCAACTCAGGGGATAAAATCATGGATTTAAATAAATATATGCTTCTAATTAATACCCAACATTTATAAATAGGCCTAGGAATTTTGACTTACAAAAATCTTGCAATAAAAACTGTAGATTTTCCCCTGATAATCTTATGCCCTACCTCTTAATTGTTACAATCACTGAGTACAACATTTTACGACACTATACTCTTAATTGTTATGGAACCCTAATAAGCCTTAAATTAAAAATTACCTGTGAACTGAAGAAAACACATTAAATAAAATGAAAAAAGGAATTAATATTCCTGACTTGAGTATTCATGTTGATCATGGTATGAAAAGTAAGAGGAAAAAATGTTTGTGGGAACCATATTATAAAAAACTTGAGAATACTTATTATCATTGTAACATCCTTACAGCATGGGACTTTTAGAAAGGAAAATCAATCTCCTAGGGTGGGCGAGTAGGAGAATTTGAATTTGAGTCGAGCTGAGTGTTAAGCCAACTACTCGAGTATCGAGTCTAGTCGAGTCTAGTCGAGTCAAGTAGTTGCTTGTGAAAAGATAAGATATGTTAATTTTTTTTTAAGTACAGTCGACTCTCGCTAACTCGAAAGTCCACGGCACTGCGATTTTTCTTCGTGTTATGTATAGTTCGGCGTAGGCATAGTTCGAGTTATAGAGGTAAACTAAATTAAAATTCGTGATATAGAGGTAAAGAAAAATGTAGTTTATACCCTACATCTTTGACAAATCCAAGCTTTAACTTATTTAAATAATATATATCAATGAAAAATACAGTATTCATAATATAATAACCTGTAAAACACAAAAACAGATAAGATCACATTATTTCTGATTTAAAAGTCTGTAATCTTCCTTTACTTAAACACATAAAAACAATTATTACAGTATCGATCATATTTTTTATTAAAACGTAATACAAAAAAACTTTACTGTATCCCCTACAGCTACAAAAAAATAAACTTATAACTTTGAATATTACTGTACAGTATTAATAAATAATACTTACAGTACGGAACACAAAATAAAAAACGTGTGAAATAAAATAGAGTAAACAGTTCAGAACGCCGTGATTTCGTATCACGTTCACGCCGTGGTTTCGTTCGTGATTTCGTTGAAGTCCATTCTGAAATCTTCGTGGCATGGAGGTAAACTTCGAGTTATGCAGGTAAAGCGTGAATCGAATTCGTCTTATCTACTGAACATCGTGTTATAGAGGTAATTTTTGTGTCCCTTCGAGTTATAGAGGTAAAATATACCCGGACAATTGGTTCGTGTTATGAAAATTAGTTCGTGTTATGTATAGTAATTTCTTCGTGTTAGACAGGTTTTTCCAAGGGGATTAAAAATAATTCGTGATATCAAGGATTTCGCGATATCAAGGTTCGTGTCAGCGAGAGTCGACTGTAATTAGATCTTTGAATTACAATAAATTAAAATCTTTGAATTACAATAAATTAAAATCTTTCATCAATTGTACTTATTAAATTGGTCTAATTTATTTAAGCAAATCTTTTATTTAATTATTAGCTTATTATTTTAAATATCATCAACAGGTTTTTTCCCTAGAAAAAATTGTAATTAAAACCTTAGCCAAGATGTGGAAGAAAGAACTAAAACCAAGATGAGGGAGGAGAGCTTTGCCCAGTTATTTGTTTACTTCTGAACCCAACCCCACCCCCTTGCCTGACTGCTGATCTCTCGTTTTTTTTACATCTAGTCACTCCTGCACCGAGCGACACAGCTGCAACCTGATAAGAATAAGATATCCCCCCAAATAAAAAATTAAAAAAACCTAAACTAATTGTTTTATGTTATGAAGTCCACAATTTTCTTCCCATTTTTAAAAAATCAAATGAGACAGAAATTAAGGCTGTGTATCGTTCAAAAGATGAACTATGGATACAAATTTGAAGTTGTAAAGTGCACGGTCAGAGCTAAATATAGCTGAAAGTTTTCAATTTCTTAATTCTTAGAGATGGTACTTCTTGGTAACTATCGAAATCCATTTTTTTATGAGTTAATGAAATATTGTTGAGGTTAGTGTTATGAAAAACTCGTGAACGGCTGCAGAAAAAGGTAGCGCGCATCTGATGGTCGAGGATAAACAGCAGATGTAGCTTTTCAAAACTCGTGACCTGCTGCAAAATACGATCGCGCATTCTTGCAAAAGTCGCGGTCGGCCTCGAAAAACGATCGCATGTATTTGTCGATCGTAAATAAACTAAATGCAACTTTGCGAAACTAGCGATTGGTCGTAAAAACATGGTTGCACGTATTTGCCGGTCACAAATGAACATAAAATGCTGCTTACTGTGAAACTAGCGAGCGGCCACGATAAACAATCTGTCGAATGCAGATAAACGGAAGATGTAGCTTTGAGTAACTCGCGATCGGCTGTAAAATTTGATCGCACTTAAGTAAATCGTATGTAAATTTGACTGCCATGTAAAACAGCGGGAGTAACTTACTGCTCGTCTCTACGAGTAGTAGCAATTACTTGAATAATTACTCGACTGTCGAGTACTCGCCCACCACTACAATCTCTCAAATTCAATAAAAATCGTTGATACCCAGTTTTTGGCTACTTACCTGGCTTTTAGTACCCATTTTGTATTTACTTACCCGCTGGTTATTTATCCGGCCCACACCACTACTTAATACTGAAGTCTGTCATTCTCTTCACACAAACATGAGAGCTGAGCATTAAAAATTTGAATATCCTTGAGTGTCTTAAGATTTACGGATCACCGATCTACGGTAATAACAGATCTGTACAAGACTCAATTTTTATTATATTAAATGTTGAGTATTTCTGTGAAAATACTAACATCATGCTAGGCATTTTCATGGAAAATACACTTTAATGTAAGTTTCCTTTACACCTTAATGCTATGAAGTCAGTAAGGGAACAAGGAAACTAAATCTGAGGAACCAACAACATTAGTGATTTTTCTCAACTCACTGATTTAGTTTGGAATTGAGTTTGGTGTCAATAACAGGTTGGCTAGAAAATCACTAGTTAAAGAAAAGGGAATACAGTACACCCCCTCTTAACCGACCTCGTTTTAACCGACGATCGGATCATCCGCCCTTGATGATCAAATATTAAAGGTCGTATTAACAGCTCTTTTCTAGGAATTGCGGAATTTTTATTTCCATACTCGGCGTTAGGAACGTTACTCTAAACCCTAAATGTAGTTATGGGTTAAAAATTTTGAATACAGCATTTATCAATTAATGAAAACGTACAGTAGACACTGACAATCAATACTGGGTCAGTCCGTATTAGGGATCGGCGGTGCTCCGAAAAAGTCGGTTCGGTGCGGTTCTGAACTCATTACCGATACTCGGATCAGTTTAGCTTGCGTACCGGTTACACGTCGGTTCGGTACAACAGACGATTATTTGGGAAAATTTAATGGTTTGGCTCAACTTTTTTCAAAAAAGCTCGACACTCCAGCCGAGCTTTTGATAAGAGAGTTCTTATCAGGAAGATAATTATTATGATCTATTTTTGGACACTGTAAACCGGAAGAGCGTATCCCTCCAAAAAAAAAAAAAAAAAAAATTCCCTAGTGGTAAGGAAAGGACAGGTAACAAGAAATATTATCTCCATTTACACGGCAATCGGAGCTATATTTAGTTGGCCTTGGAGAATGCAAAATACAGCAGCACGAAAGTCTATTGTTTTATCATGGATTATCTCTTTAATCGTATATCGTACAAGTTTAATTTGGTCTCATTTGATTTATAAAAATACCCCCGTTGCAGCAGATCTGCATACTCAGCGAATTTCAAATGCAAAACAACATATTTCAATGCACCGTAGCGAGTTTTGACATATTTTTGTAAGCTCCATAATAATATGGGGAATGAGTATGCAGGTTTGCTGCTACTGGTATATTAAAATTGGGTGGTTTTAATTCAATATTTAGTAGATCTGAACTAGAAGAAGCCATTTACCAAGTTTTATCAATATATGTTGAGAAATAAGCGAGAGATAGAATTTTAATTATTTCCATAAGGTTAACATTGGGACAACGTACTGTGTTTACCACTAATATTTCGGCAACCAATGGACATAGAGCAGTGATTCAAAATACTAAATTTTTTGTTTTTTTGAGCTGAATTCAATGGTGCTAACAAAAATTTGAAAATTTTTATTTTTATATGTAAAAAACTCAAAAAACACATTTTTGGGGGGGGTTTATCCCCCTTTCCGATACTCCTATCGGGCTGGTTTGCGAACTCGTCCGAATAATTACTACTTTATACGTCCATGCCAAATTTCATCAAGATCGGACCACTTTTACGCGAGTTATCGTGCTTAAAAGACATATATATATATAAATTAATTAAATAAAAATACCAACTCACATTAATAATTAGTAATATTTCGGAAAAATTCCTTCATCAGACTACTATTCTACTACATGTTGACTTAAAACAAAACAAAAACTGTTAGATAACCTATGTTGTGTTGTAAATAAATATTTGATGAGATCATATGTGTATTTAATCTTGATGTCAGGTGTTGATTACTTGTAAAGTTGGATGGAATTTTTTTTTCTTTTTTATATGAATGAAATTGATATGAAGATTTATCTTATCGAAGGTTGAGGCCATGTGGAGTTTTTGATTGTGTTATCATTTGATGCGCTTGTTCTAGACATCTTAGAGATGGTACACTAAAATTCTTGTTCAATTGCTGTATTGGTTTTACCTTATATGTGTTTTCAAAATTTTCTTTGTGTTCTAACCCATGTAGAACCAGAGGTTTTGTTATGTCCTGATGTTTGTAGTCAAACCTATGGCCAGTCATTCTAACTCTTAGGGTGTTTGTCGTGGAACTTATATAATCTTTAGGGCATTTCTTGCACTGAATCTGGTAAATGATATTTTTTGAATCACATGACAAACACCCCTGAATTTTGTAGTTTTTATATGTTGAACTACTGCCAAATGTAGGTGAATCTTCTATTTGCTTACATACTAAACATCTTGGTTTTCTACATGGGTGAGATCCTGGTATTCCTTTGACGTTTTCTTCAGTTGGGAGTTTTGAGTGTGACAACATCTCTTTCAGTATTGGTGGCCGTCTGAATATAATTCTTGGAGGTGTTGAAAGTAACGATTGGGTTAATGGTGAATTTTGTAGAATGTTGAAGGCGATTTTAATTACGTTGTTAAGTTTTTGGAGGCCAGGATAAAATTGGGTGATAAGTTTTGGTTTGTTATTTTCAAAATGTATTTCTTTCTGCTTACCTAAGTTATTTTCATCTAATTTTTCATTTAATAGTTTTATTGGGTAGCCTCTCTGAAGAAATGCATTTTTCATTATTCTAATGTACTCTTGCTTGTGTTCATTTTCACTGCAAAGTTCAACAGCTCTGAACAACTGACCCTTTGGTATAGACTTTTTTACATATAGTGGGTGGCACCTTTTGTAATGTAGGTATTGGAATTTGTTTGTTGGTTTAATATTTATTTTATGTTTGAGTATTCCATTATCTAAAAATACACCTACATCTAGGAATGTTACAACATTAGAAGAAACTTGCCATGTAAACCTTAAGTTTCCGAATCCATTCAGTGAGCTTAAGAATCTATCCAGTTTGTCTTTGCCATGGGTCCAAATCATAAATATATCATCTATGAAGCGAAACCAGCAGAGTGGCTTATCCGCTTGGGTGTTTAAGAAGTCATATTCGTATTTAGCCATAAACATATTGGCATATGATGGAGCCATTCTGGTTCCCATTGCTGTGCCTTTCTTTTGTAAAAAGAAGTCATTTTTGAAGCGAAAGCAGTTGCATGTAAGAATAAAATTTACTAAGCCCATTATGAACTTGGTGCTCGGTTTACTAGAACGCGGTCATTCATTAAGAATTTCTTCTACGGCTTTCATGCCTTGTTCAGAATTAATATTTGTATACGAGGTGTGGCTAGAAAAAACGGGATTTCTTGTGTAACTCATTTAATGTTTTTTACTGTACAACTTTGACCTTATTCCCTTCAATATACTCCCCTCCACTGTCCCTACACCTTTCCATTCGAATTTTCCACTGCTCAAAACAATGTTTAAAGTCATTATCTGTAAGCATGTTCATGGTCTCCATCGCTTTTTCTTTCATTGCTTCCACCGAATCGAACCTGGTTCCTTTCATTGCTTCTTTCACTTTCGGGAACATAAAGAAGTCACACGGAGCTAGATCTGGTGAGTAAGGTGGATGCCGCAACACAGGGATCCCAATGCTTGGCGAGAAATGTCTTCACAATCAGTGCAGTGTGTGCTGGGGCGTTGTCCTGATGAAGGATCCATGATTTGTTCTTCCACAACTCTGGTCGTCTTCTTCTCACTCGCTCGCGAAGAGTGGCTAGAACTTCAAGATTTATCTTTATTCACGGTTTGACCTTCAGGAACCCAGTTTACGTATAGGATTCCATGGATGTAGAAAAAAACGATCATCATGGCCTTGAATTTTGATTTCGACATTCGTGCTTTGTGCAATCTTGGTGAATGCGGACTCTTCCAATGCATTGATTGACGCTTAGTTTCTGGATCATAGGTGAAAAACCAAGATTCGTCACAAGTTATTACTCTTTCCAGCTAAGTAGGATCCGTTTCAATGTTTTTCAAGGTGTCAGAACAAATTTCCAAACATGAGTCCTTTTGTTCAGGCGTGAGGACTTTCGGTACCATTTTCAAACACAACTTTCCTCATGTTAAAATTTTCATGTAGGATTTGTCACACTGATTCCTTATCAATTCCTACAGTCTCGGCAATCCCTCGAATACTTAACCGACGATCTTCACGGATGAGAATGCCTATTTTCTCAATGTTTTCGTCATTTTTGGAAGTCGATGGACGTCCTGAGCGTGGATCGTCTTCAACATCTTCTCGTCCTTCTATGAAACGTTTGTGCCACTCAAACAATCGTGTACGTGACATACATTCATCCCCATAAACCTGTTTTAAGAGAGAATGAGTCTCTGTTGCGGATTTACCGAGCTTGACTAAAAATTTCACGTTGACGCGCTGCTCAATCAAGAGGCTTACCATTTTTTCGACGGGCGGCAGATACACGGTCCGACACGAACGAAGGCTGCGACTCAACTGAGCAAGCTAGCCTCATCAAACCGGTTGGAATGTGGAGGGGGGATGTCAGGCGACTTGGCAACGTGGCGTTTGACCTTGAAACTCGCACCGTTTGTCTTACAGAAAACCAGTCCCGTTACTTTATAGCCATACCTCGTATAGGCTCTCAACATCGATGGAAACAAGTTGGATGTCATCCGGCAAAGGTTGCGGAATGTTTTTTAGTTTTTCAATAAAATGTTCCGAGTTCATTATATAAGAAGGCATTTCTTTAACAAATGGCTGTAGATAAGCATCAACATATGCTGAAATCCTCTCCATGGGGGAGGATATCGATGCTACAATTGGTCAACCTGGTGGTGGACTAACATTTTTATGAACTTTTGGTAAGATATAAAAAACTGGTGTTTTAAGGTTTTTGTTTATAAGCAGTTCAACCAAATGTTTTGGAATGTCTTCTTCTACAGCATTTTGTTCAAACAATCTTTCAATTTTCTTGTTTATTTCGCTGGTTAGGTCTTTCTCTAGACGTTCATAATTATTAACATTTTCTAACTGTTTCAAAGTTTCTTTTACATAATCATATTTATTCATAATGACGGTTACATCACCTTTATCTGCAGGTAATATTATTATATCATCATTATTTTTAAGGGATGTTATAGCTTTAAATTCATTCGGAGAAAGATTTTTCTTTTTGTCAAGATCTTCTGCAAAATTTGGATTAGACACGTAAGAGAGAATTGTGTTAATAAATTGTTCGATGGGATGATCAGCTGGCAATGGTTCTTGATCTGATTCGTCTATTCTAAACTTTTGATAAAATTTAGATAGTGAATGGTCTGTGTTCATATGTTGAGCTAGTTTATTATTACTGTCTATATCTAAGGCTTTCTTGGTGAAATATTTTCTTAAAATTCTGGCAAAAATTAAAGTATCAGAAACAAGTTGTATGTGGTCAAAGATTGGCGTAGGAGCGAAATTGAGTCCTTTTTGAATTATTCTCATCTCATTCTCATCCATAGAGTAATTGGATAGGTTAATATAATTATCTTTTACTCCAATATCTTTATTAATATGTAATATACCTGAAATCGTATTTCTCTGGTCATTGAGACTATTATTATTGGTTTTCCTTTCAGATTTGGATGTAGTTTTTGAAATTGGTTGTGAATTTAAATTTGATGAATGAGCTCTTGTAACTAGATTCATTGAAAATGAGGGTGGTTGTGGTGGTGATGGTGGAGGTGGACGTAGGGGTGGGGGTAAAAATATATTTTTATCACAAAGCGGTTATGATTTCCGGGTAGATAAATCATACTTTCTGTGTATTCCATGAGATTCGTTATAGTTTGTCATGGGCGATTCACAATGAGATGGATGTTGGTAATAACGCATCGGAAATCGTTGTATATTTGATCCATTATAGTTTTGATTAGTTTGGTTTGATATTAGAACTTGAAATTTTTTGAAATGTTCTTGAAATTTTCTTTCTATGAACATTTGGGTGTTTGACACGATATAGTTCACATTTTTACTCATTCCAAAAATAATAATATAAAATAAGTTGTTGGTATTTTACTACTTCATTACTATGGAAAATGGCCTGTTTTTCATAAAGGTAATGAACAGTTCTTGTTAACATATAGCTAGTTTGATGGGCAATATATTTATGGTAGGATGCATATTAGGATGCAGTTTGGGTTGTCGTCAGGCGCTCGCAGCGTGTGCGTGATCGGGAAGTGCGGGCAACTTCAAAAATTAGGGAAAATCCCCCCTGAAGACGGAACGTTTGTTTTGGTTCCGCGAAATATCGGGTAGCAAGGGACTGTTATGTGTGTAAATATGTGTGTTTTATGTATTAAATGTTAGGAACAATTATTGACGGCGTTACAATATCACCGTTTCAACAGAAAATTGAACACACAGCTCTGCAGCAAATTACCAAGGTGAGAGAATCCCAAAATAGAATAGGTTTGACAAGTCAAATTTTATCCAACCCAAATTTTTGATAAGTAAATTATAACTATCAAAGCATTATTTTACTAAAAAATAAATTCTCTAAAGAAACTCGAGATTTTTTTACTACGTCTTGTGCATGTATTCAGGTGTTTTTAGCGTTTTCAACATTCGGCTTAACTCAAGACTAGAAAAAAAAGCTAATTTCAGGCCATAACTCCGCGTGTAATTTCCGTACATTTTAAGCGATTGTTATTTTCGTTTAGATTAATCCGGCCAAGTACACGCTGTCGCCTCTTCCGACAAATACTCTGGCCGGTAACACACAGGGTTCCCACTCAAACTGAATTTTAAAATTCACGGCTCTTTCACGGTTTTTAAGGTCCGAAAATTACAAAATTTACGGTCTAAATATAGGAAAACATTTTGCTGCCCGCAGTTTCAAACAGAGATTAACAGGTGGGGGGGGGGGGGGGGCAAGGGAAAACTCGGCAGACGCATAGCGCTGGCGGCGGCGCCAGCACAACGGAGAAGTAATTACTGTACCAATAGAATTAAATTGTGTAATATTTTAGGTAAAACAAACTATACATGACAGAAAAATAATTTTAAATACAATGTGATTAAATAAATTACAAATATTTCACAAAATACGATGTGATTTTAACATTATTGATTACTTAAGAAAACAGAAAACATTGTACTGGCGATTGCGGAACACGCACGCAACTTAAATATTTTTTGGCGATTGCGGAACACGCACGCAACTTAAATATTTTTTTAACGCCATGCTCTCTTCCTTCCTTCCTTCCTTTCTTCCTGTCTTCTGCTTTCTATCCGCCCACACAATGCGCAGAGTCCAGTGCGCACTGTTGCACTGTATGTTGCCATGACAACCGTATGTCGTCATAGCAACGAGCCAATCACGCACTGCGTTCTAAGACAACAAACAGCCGTGTAATGAAAGACAATATGATAGTCTGCGCTTACGTATGTTGCCAACCTATCGATGAATATTCGATGGTTCATTTATTGCTTCTTGACCGAGTTGAAGTTCGTGATTATCAACTCTCTAATCATCGAAAACTCGAAATATGATCTATATAACACGTATTAAAATAATGTCGTGTTTGTTTAAAAATTAATTGCAAGTTATTAAATACACTTCAATTACATTTTTTTGTGAAATAGTTTTTTTTTTTGCGAAAGTTGAAAGTAAAAACGTGATTAAAAATAATTCTTGTTGTCAGTTTTGGACACAGGTTAGGCGCGCCGCCTGGTTAATACGCCTCCGGATAAATCGTTGTTCTACTGTCCGTAAATGTTGGTTAATGGCACAACGTTGGTCGCCTGCAGGCATGTTTTCCAGCGGCCGAAGATAGGACCTTGTTGTTGTCATTCAAAAAGTGCAATGGGTAGTGAGTGATAAGTAGAGGTCTGCGGGTACCCGAAAATTCGGGTAGCTTCGGGTAATTACGTGATCCCGAGTGGTCGGGGCGGGTTCGACACGTCTCAGGCTTAACACGTTGAGTGCCAAGCGGTGCGTTTGCACCGCACCGAATCTCTAACCGGGGGCCGAGCGGTGAAGGTGCACCGCTAATACACATTGCTGAACATAGCTTCTATGACGACGAGGCCTCTTATAAAAACACTATTTTCGGTATTGGCCACTTGGTAGGGTTCTAATAGTTATTTGGGTGACCTTGGTTTCTTTTTCCAGTGTCCCATTCGTGAACACAGCGTTTACAAAATCGGCCGCAATGCGCGCTGCTGTGTTTGAGAGCTAGTCTTTTTCCAGCATCATTCGTGAACACAGCATTTACAAAATTGGCCGCATGGGGCTCTGCTGTATTTGTTATGATATAGAGCGGGTTTTTTCCAGCATCCCTTTCGTGAACACAGCGTTTACAAAATTGGGCACATGGCACTCTGCTGTATTTGTTATGATTGAGAGCTGGTCTTTTTCCAGCATCCCTTTCGTGCACCGCTGTATTGTGACGTCATAAAACGTCATAAAAACTAATTATGATCTACTTTTTTGAGTTTTTATTAGAATTCACCAATACACAATTTTATATAGTTGGAGGAATAGGCCTATATCCTATACCAGACTAGCATAGTGGCCAACCGGTGCAAATGCACCGCTTCATTATGACGTCATAAAACGTCATAAAAACTAATTATGGTCAACTTTAAAATTATCTGTAGTAACATACATAATGAAAGGAATGTGTTATTGCACTTTTTTAGGTTTGGCCCGTGGGTAGGTTTCATTGCCATAGTGGTGGCACTCAATGTGTTAATTCGGCGGGTTATTATTACACGTCGGGTCGGGCAGGTACCTACTACTCGAAAGAAATCGGGTTGACGATACCCGACACACTACCCGAAACCCGAAACTTTAAAAATGTTCAACAATAAATGATTCGCGCCAAGCTTCTGACTTACGGCGTCCACGCAATATTAAAACAAGACGAACAAGGATGGTCACGATCACGATGTCAAACTTCAAAGCGATTTTCACTATACGTCTCAAAGCAATGGTCTCAGTCAGACAACCAGCCGTCCCCTTGCCGACTCAAAATTATCGTACGCTTACTGCTTAATATCGTATCCTCGTGTAACACCTTAGTACCCCCGTTGCAGCAGACCTGCACACTCAGCGAATTTCAAATACAAAACAATATATTTTAATCCAACATAGCGAGATTTGACATGTTTTTGTAGGCTCTATAAGATTAACATGGGGAATGAGTATGCAGGTTTGCTGCTACAGGTATGTTTAAATTGGCTGGTTTTAATTCATTATTTAGTAGATCTGAACTAGAAGAAGCCATTTACCAAGTTTTATCAAGATATGTTGAGAAATAAACAAGATATGGAATTTTACTTATTTCCCATAAGGTTAACATGGGGACAACGTACTGTGTTTACCACTTTCAATATCTCGGTAGCCAATGGACATAGAGCAGTGATTCAAATTACTAAATTGTTTGTTTTTATGAGCTGAATTCAATGGTGCACACAAAAATTTTATAAATTTTATTTTTCTATGTAAAAAGCTCAAAAACTCTATTTTTGAGGGGGTTTATCCCCCTTTACCCCCCCTTCCGGTGGTCCGATCGGGCTGGTTCACGAACTCGTCCAATTGATTACCACTTTACATGTCTGTACCAAATTTCATCAAGATCGGACCATTTTTATGGCCGCTATCGTGCTAACAGACACACACATATATATATATACAGGGTGTCTACCAAATTTCTTATATGAAATTCCCGACTTTTTCCCGACTTTTCCCAACAATATAAAAAAAATTCCCGACCATAAGAAACATGACCATTGCCTCCTATAACGAATACTTGAGTGCAATATTTTTCAATAACTATATTTTGACGGCTGCAATGCAAGCAAAAGATCGCCAAAAGATTAGCAAGATGACCACGATAAGTCCAAAAGATTTGCCAACCGCAATGCGACCGAGATTTCCGGCTGCGGAAAGAATGAATGATTTTCCGGCCGCGTTGTGACCAAGAGATTCTCCAGCCCCCGGCCATGGTATAAACGACCGAGATTTGACGATGCAACAAAGAAATTTGCCGGCCGCAATACGACCGAATCATGTTAAGGCTGTGAAACGAGTAAGCGACACAATACTATCAAGAAACAATCGGCCACCTGATATCCAGAAAACAAGCGTAAGATTTCCGGCCACAGTAAGACCAAAAGATTTGCCAGCTGTGTTATAAATTACAATATATCTGGCCTCGAAAAATGTAGCGATTTTCTAGTCGCAATACGACCGAGAGATGTGACGGCCGCTAAAAGAACAAGGAACTCGTCTGCCGCGATGGGGTTAAAAAAGTTTCATTCCTAAAACGAGTGAGCGATTTTCCGGCTGCAATATGAGTAAGTAACTCATCGGCCGCAATGAGACCAAGAGATTTGCCGGCCGCAAAACAAGCGAAAGATTTCCGATCGCAAAAAGACCGACAATCTTTCCGGCCACGGTGTAAATGATAAATATTACGTCCGCGAAAAGATCGAGCGATTTTCTTATCGCAATACGACCGAGAGAAGTGACGGCCGCGGAAAGAGCAAACAATTTGTCTACCACGAGACGACCGAAAAATGTTTTGATCCCAAAACGAGTGAGCGATTTTCTGGCCGCAATACGACCGAGAGGTCTAACGCTCGCGAAAAGAGGAATGAGATCATCGGCCGAGATGCGACCAAGAGATTTGCCGGCCGCAAAACAAGCGAAAGATTTCCGATCGCAACAAGTCCAAAAATCTTGCCGGTCACGGTATAAATGACATATATTTCGTCCACGAAAAGATCGAGCTATTTTTTATCGCAATACGACCGAGATGTGATGGCCGCGAAAATAGTAAAAAATTTGTCTACCACGATTATTATGTCCTCGCTGGATACGACCGAAAAATGTTTTGGTACAAAAACGAGTGAGTGATTTTCTGGCCCAATACGAGGTCTAACGCTCGCGAAAAGAGGGATGAAATCATCGGCCGAGATGCGACCAAGAGATCTGCCCGCCGCAAAATAAGCGAAAGATTTCCGGCCGCAATAAAAGCGAAAAATGTGATGGCCGCAAAAAGAGCGACAGATTTGACGGCCCCAATGTGACCGAGAGGTTTGCTGACCCCGAAACGACCGCGGGATTTGCCGGCCGGGTTATAGATTTTCTGGCCTTCATGTGGCCAATAGATGTGATAGCCTCGAAAAGAGCGCACGATTTTAAGGTAGCAATACTAACGAGAGATGTGTCGGCCGCGTTAAGAGCAATAGACTTGTCGGCCGCGTAAAGAGCGAGAGACTTGTCAGCCGCGTAAAGAGCGAGAGACTTGTCGGCCACGTAAAGAGCGAGAGACTTGGCGACCGCGTAAAAATCTAGAGACTTGTCGGCCGCGTAAAGAGCGAGAGACTTGGCGACCGCGTAAAGAGCGAGAGACTTGGCGACCGCGTAAAAATCTAGAGACTTGTCGGCCGCGTAAAGAGCGAGAGACTTGGCGACCGCGTAAAAATCTAGGGACTTGTCGGCCGCGTAAAGAGCGAGACTTGTCAGCCGCGTAAAGAGCGAGAGACTTGTCGGCCGCGTAAAGAGCGAGAGACTTGGCGACCGCGTAAAGAGCAAGAGACTTGTCGGCCGCGTAAAGAGCGAGAGACTTGTCGGCAACGTAAAGAGCGAGAGACTTGTCGGCCGCGTAAACAGCGAGACTTGTCGGTCGCAAAACGAGCGAGCGATTTTACAGCTGTATTAGGACCGAGAAATTTGCGGCAGCGGTAAAACGATAGATTTTCTGGTCGTGATATAGCTAAAAATTTGTCTGCCGCGATTCGTTCGAGAGATTTTCCGGCCGAGACAATGACAATAACGAAGAAAACGACTATTTCCTTTTGTTTTATAGCCAAATTCGAATTTCCCGACCAAATGTTGAAATTCATTACTTTTTCCCGACTATTCCCGACCTTACAAAATCCCCGACATTTTCCTGAATTTTCCCGAATTCCCGACTGGTAGACACCCTGATATATCTAAAATTCGAACGAATGGTGTTTTTTGCTCCTGGGTGTTGCAAAACGAAAAGTTATCATGGTCTAGGGCTTAGGTCTTACCATGAGACCTACGGTAATAGCTTCTTCCCTATAGGGGAAATTCGCTAAAACGACTGTTGCTCCTTTTGACGCAATGAAATAGTCGTACAAACACTAAACAGCTTTGAATAAGGTTGAATTTCTAGCCGAGCTTATGATACGAGAAGTCTTATCGAGAAGATAATTTTTGTGATCTATTTTTGGTCACGTTAAACCGGAAGAGCGTGTCCTTCCCACGAAAAACGTACACAAACAATAATCCTGAGTGATAAGGAAAGGGCGTTGACAGGTGAAAAAATATTATCTCCAATTAGATGGAATTCGGAGTTTCTGCTATATTTAGTTGACCTTGGAGAACGACAAAATATACACCAGTCTATAGTTTGATCATAGAATTTCTCTTGAACGACAAGAGATAAAAATATCATTTTTGTCTCAATCGATTTATACTAAAAATTAGACAAAAAATATTAGCCGTCATAGGTTGTTGTAGGACAAGTCGTTTGGACTTTCGCATATAGAAAACAAAATACGCAACAAAGACGTTCGTTCTGGCGTCATTTTTAAAGAGTTTATTTATTGTCACAAACATCTAGAACGATGATACAAAAAACAGAAAATGATTAGAAACAAGCAGCGGAGACATCGATGCATTAATCGGTAGTTGAAAACCGTTGAATCGTACAATAGAAGGAATGTAAAAAATAAGAAAACAAATTTATTAAGGAAGAAAGAAATTCACGTATTTATTTGCCGCGCAAACGTAAACCAATGAGCGTGCGTCTTCAGCTATCTAGTCTTCTCTCTCTTCACCTTTCCATCCTTCCCTCCCCCCTCCAAGGCAACCGATCGCCTTCCGCCATTACCTCCCCAGTCTCCACCCCTCCTTCCCCAGCCACAGTGGAACCTAAATCTCTGTTTAGCAGGCCCTACCGTCTAGCCCTGTACGTACAATCTACGTCTTAAAGTACACAATTGCTGTCTTCGTCTTGGGACTGTGAATCATTTTTAATGTCTCTAACAAATATTTCTCTATAATTTAATAAAAATATTGGCTATTTTAAAATTGGCTGATTTTAAAGGTCTGATGACGAAATTCACGGCTCTTTCCAGGTTTTTTCATGGTTTGCCAAATTCACGGCTTATTCACGGTTTTTAAGGTTTCACGGTTGAGTGGGAACCCTGACACATGATCCTCTCTTATGGCGAATTCTCCAGCCGATCATACGCGATCGTCTTTAGCGGCAAATTCTCCGGCCGATCATAAACGTGAATGTCTTTAGCAGAAAATTCTCCGGCCGATCATACGCGATCGCCTTTTGCGGCAAATTCTCCGGCCGATTTCACGAGATTTTCTTGTGCGGCAAAATCTCCGACCGATCATTCGCGATCGTCTTTTGCGACAAATTCTCTGTCCAATTACAAGCGATCGTCTCTTACGACAAATTCTCCGGTCGATTACACACGATCCTTTCTCGTGGCAAATTCTCCGGCCGATTGTACGCGACTGTATTTAGCGGCAAATTATCCGTCCGATTACACCCGATCGTCTCTTGCAAAACATACTCCGGCCAATTACACACGATCGACTCTTGCGGCTGAAAGAGGTCCCAGAACGCCGTTCCACCATGTTCCGTCACAAATCAAGCACTGTATGTGTATATATATATATATATATATATATATATAGATATATATATAGATATATATTTATGATAACGAACGAATAGTGTTTTTTTGCTTCTGGGGAACCTAAAATGAAAAGTTAACATGGTCTCGGGCTTAGGTCTTACCATGAGACCTACGGTAATAGCTTATTCCTTTAAGGAAATTCGCTAATAAGACAAAAAATATGACCTGTGATTTATAATTGTATGACAAGAAGTTTGTATTTTAGCATTTTGTAGTAAGGATTCCTTATCTCCTAATTAACTCGCTCACACTCACACTGAGTCAGACAATGACAAAAAAACCCGGGACAGAGTTGGAGTAAACAACCTCAAACCCCCCCCCCCCCCCCAACTCCATGGCCATTGAAAAGGAGAGTGAGAGAGGTAGCTGTTTCTTTTTTTCTCTCTATTCCGTCCTAATCTCTGATCTTTCTTCTTCCTTATTTTAAACCACAATATTTTCTTCACAAAAGCTTAGAAATAAAAATAATTTCAGGATGACAATAAATTATTTTTGTTATTAAATATTATTTCATTCATATCCAGAAATAGTTTAACCATCAATAATATGCCACAATTCACTCCCAATTATATTCTGAAATAATAAGTTTAGCCATGAATATTATGCCACAATTGGGACTGCTATTTAATTTGTAATCATCTTTACTTTGTGAACATTAAGAAAATCAATCTTGTGTTTGACTAAATGTAAATACGTTATTTTTTTTTAGATACAACCATTTTAAAACCTTTCCAATTAACTCCTTTCAACTCTTGAAAATGTTGTAGTATATAACTAGAATGATTATGTAAGTTTAACTATTTATTTTAAAGTGAAACTATTGTGGAATTGGGGAGTAAAATTATATATTTTCAACATAATTTATTTTTTGATCCAGTTTGATAAATTTTATGTAACATAATACACAAAATATTAATGAACCTATCAGATCATTCACTTGTTTTGGAGATAAGCTTTCTAGTTTTGAGCTGACGTTCACTTAAGGAATGCAAACATTGGTCTATTGCATCTTTTAAAATTTAAATCAAGCTTCATAATTTGGTGGTTGATATGATAAAAAGCTCGACTCGAAAAAGCTCGAGCTCGAAAACTTTTGAAAAAACTAGGCTCGGCTCAAGTCCAAAAATCACTATTCGCACACCCCTAATAATTATAATTAAACAATAAAGTTGATTTATTAAAGCAATGCAAAACATCACTTCGGGTAAATTTATTGTTTAGGCTTAAGAAATCCCCTCTTACTTATGCTTTCCACAATTAGTTTTTTCATAGTAAACATAACAAGTTTTTAATTTACAAAATTTAATCAATTGTGATTTATGAGTTATATTGTATTTAATTAATTGGAAACAATATTATTAGCCCACATACCTAACAGTTCAATCTTCTTGTTTAATATTCTGGAAGGAGTGAAAAATAGGTTTTCTTAGATTTTACTATGCTACGGATATTGTCTTCATTTATGTCATAAGGTCTTAGCTGTTAGTGAAAGTACAAAATTATTCATCTTAATAAAATGTGTTCTTTTTACCAGCATGTTAATTTCTTTACAACCCTTTACCTTATTTACATTTGAGGAATATAGAGTACTATATAAACTACTAAATTCAATTAAGCTCTAGAAATATTTAGTAGGCCTAGTAGATTAATAATTCAGTGATTTTATTGCCGCACATACCGAACCGAACTGAGAACCGAGGTACAAATAAATTAACCTAACCGAAACGAACCGACCTTGAATTCTCTGTACCGCAGACCCCTAGTCCATATCAAGTCATCCAGGCCATGTAACCCACCATCTCAGAATTTGATGAATCGGTGATTTTGATCTTTACACTTGCCTATGGAAGAATACCAAATTTTAGCTTCTTATTTTAACGGTTTTTTCTTACAGGCATTTGAAATTTGTAAAAATTTGATGTTTCTGTTGTTCCCGAGCTCAAAGATAAACTTGGATAGCTTAAGAAAACAATTTATATCTTTGCCATTTTTAGTCTTATTATTATGAAAATTTGCAGTAATATTAAGTAAAGTGTGCTAAATCCAGGAAAAATCAATCTGAAATATCTTTCTATATTTAGGGCATTAAAAAACATTTTTTTTAAATTTTGTTGATATTTTTAGTCCGATAACAGTGTTTTACAAAAAAATTAATATCTCCTAAAGGCGCAATGACAATCAAGTAAACTTTTTTTTAACTTATCTACATTAAATTTCTTAACAGACGAAGCAACAAAACATGGCCTTTTTTATGCTTTGCAAATTAAAAAATCTTTTAAAAAATTTCCAAATAAAAACATGTTTTTAGCGAATTTCCCCTATAGGGAAGAAGCTATTAACGTAGGTCTCATGGTAAGACCTAAGCCCAAGACCACGATAACTTTTCGTTTTGGGGCCACCAGAAGCAAAAAACACCATTCGTTCGAATTTATATATATATATATCTATATATCTATCTATCTATCTATATACAGTGGAACCTGGATAATTCGAACTTGTATAATTCGAAATCTTCTTTAATTCGAATATTTTTCTTGGTCCCTGGCATTTTGTATCTAAACAATGCTAAAAAATCATGGATAATTCAAATTTTATTTTGGATAATTCGAATTTTATAAGTACCAAATTAAGGTACATCAATTTCATTCCACGACTGAAAATAGCTACAAATTCATTGGAAAACACGTTTTACTACGACGTTCAATAAAAAATTAACGTCAGACCTAGGGCGTGTCAGGTTATGGTCAAATGACTCATCCCTTCCACCTCCCAGGCTTCCCACCCTGCCCCAACATCGCTTGTAACTCGACACCAATAATGTAAATTAAAACAGTACAGAACGCTGACTGGGTTCGGAAAAGGGTTGCGCTTGCCGTGGCAGCGCCACTAGTCTCTTCGCGCTTGATTCTGTGCAGAACGGCTCCCGGCAGTCGAGCCATGCGCCAGACCTGATGCGCAGTTTTCTATGTCGACACAAAGGCTACTCAACACTGCGACCCCCTCCCCACCCCCCACCAGCCAAACTAACTTCCGAATTCCAGTGCAGCATTCCGTTGTTTTCGATCGTCCTTCAAACAAAGTGTTTTTTTTTTATTTGTGCAAAGTCTTGTTTTTAAGTGTTTAAAAGTTTTTACGTAACATTAAATAAGTGTAGTGACCATGTCGACAAAATCTCGGACCTATAAAACACTCACTTTAGCGGACAGTCAACGAGCGTGTAATTTTCAATGTTACACGAAGTTAAGTTGGTAGCCTGTATCAAGTTCAGTAGTAGCAGAAGGTACTGTATTTTTTCTATCAGATATGTTTCTTTGTATTGTCGTACGTAGCATCGTACTTAGTTTATACTTTAGGGTTGTTATTTCTGTTTTATGATTACTGTTTTTGAACCCTTATAATTAGTGTTTGTTGATGAATTTATTCTCCTAGAGTGTCAATTTGATATAGAGGTTAAATTCACAATGTGAAGTTTTAATGTTTTGGCCTCATTTTTTATAACTTCTTTAATTCGAATTTATGGATAATTCGAAGTTTTTGGCTAGTCCCTTGAGGTTCGAATTATCCAGGTTCCATTGTATAATAATTTTTAATGGTTACTCGGTACCGGTTCTTTTGCCAAGAACCTGTGGTACTGAGAACCGACTTAACGTCTTGAATCCTATGGGCGCATATTTGCGTCCGCGCAGTAGCCCCGCCGGTAGCCCACGGGCGCATATATGCGGCCGTGTGCAGTTTGAATTTGCCGCGCTAACTACGACAGCTGGAAGAAGAATAATATGCCTTGTCTGGTACCATTCTAATCGGGAAGAAACGCCGATTCTCGTGGTATATTTTGTTTTGCTCTATATTTCCGAGCATCACTGCAACGGTGTTTAGTAAACAGATGATGTTTTGTTTGTGCTACGTGCGTGTTGCAATGGCGTAGTTTGCCTGTAAACAATGGATAATCGTGCCGGAATGTCGCGTCCTCTTAGAAA
The DNA here is from genome assembly GCA_035578135.1 of Flexamia atlantica. Classification (NCBI taxonomy): domain Eukaryota; kingdom Metazoa; phylum Arthropoda; class Insecta; order Hemiptera; family Cicadellidae; genus Flexamia; species Flexamia atlantica. The sequence goes on along the minus strand of JAQJVK010000005.1, from coordinate 49,394,152 downwards.
TTAATGAATATTTAGACAGTGATAGGTTAAGTGATATATCTGTGGTTAATTATAATGACGATTACGATGAAGGTAATTAGTATTCAGTGTGGTGACGGACATTTAGTGCCTCGCCCTAAAAGGGATGATGTTTACATAACCTCAGACCAGATTTGCCGATAAGTGATAGTATAGTTTTTACATTTTTTTGTAATTTTAATATTCTATAGATTATTCTGATCACAAAAAAGTATATTTATGTATGTTTACTAAGTTCTTCAATATGTTACTTTTTTTAAATAAGCATGCAAAATGGCAAAAATACCCGGGTTGAGCACAGTAGCATTACCTCAATTACTCGGGATTCAAGAGGTTAAGGTACCGACACTTCCCTAATAGAAATATTTATCACATCTAGACAAAATTAGTACTTTGTACAACTGACTGATACTTGTAACAATTTTGAAAATGTGGTGCTGACACATAAGTAACAATAAATGAGAATGGTGTATAATACTCAAATATTTAGAAAAAAGTAGTAATAAAATTTGGATAACATTAACATTTTTTTTTTTTTTTTTTGGATAACAGTGTTTACCTGTTGGTAGCCAGTGTAGCCTCCATAGCCAGCGTACTCATTGGCGGCTTTCTGTGGGGCGGCAGGGGGAGTGGGCCCTGTAGGGGCTGCTCCAGCTGCACCTCCCGAGTACATGTCTCCTGCAAAAAGATCAAACATCCCAGTGAGACAATAGACACTAGAGGTGTGCGGATATCCGAAAACTCGGATCGGATCGGATATCCGAATCCGATCCGAGGGTTTTATAACTATCCGGTAAGACTGACTAGAATCCGACTCTATCGGATAGACTGCATTTTTTGGGGTGAATTGTTAGAAAGATCAAATTTTCAAGCAAGGAAAGTCTTCCAAACAAAAGAAGTCACTGCCGACGAAAGTACATTAGTGACAGAAAACTTCGCGGAGCAAAAACGACGCTTTGAAATGCGAAGGTTGCGACAGCGGCTAGAAAAACGCCTCAACACGATTCAATTATGTAGTGGTATGCATCAAGCGATGTATTTCGGTTGCTGATACTGCGACTTGTGGTTAGATCGAGACCGTTGTATACGATCAGATTACTGCGCAATACCCGACACGATAACAAACATTTTCTTAAGATAAATTCTTGTATTGTAGCATTAAATCAGTTAACAATTATTAGTACATCCTGTAATAGTTCTGTCTCGATTAGTATCCGTTACCGACGAAACATCGATTGGTATGAGGGAGAATCGCAATCAAGACAAATCAGTGTTTGCCATTGTCCGACAGTGTCCAACAGTCGTCTTCAATTGCCAAAACGAAATATGCCGTAAATACCCCATAAATAAATAGTCTTGTTGATGTTTCATACGACTTATTTCAGGCCGTAAATATGTTAACTGGCCTGTTGATACGATAAAATAAAAAGCATACAATAATTTTGGGCTGTCATAGATCTGGCGAACCTGTTCATTCATTGTTTTGTCTTTCCATCTCACTTCATTTTTGAATGCCGTCGTCTGCTTGAAAGCTGAATTATCTTAAGAACGTCTTTCTTTCAATCGCCAGATTACTTTATTTATCAATTAAACAATTACCTACCCAGAAATAGAAAGTTGAAGGATCACAAATAAGTTTTTATTTTGCTAAAATATTAATCTTTGACGATTTAAGCCTAGTCAAAGCCGGCCGGCCGTATTTTCAATACGAGATTAAAATGGAAATTCTTAGATAACAGTATAATGCAACTTGACAACCTTCGTCTATGAAAATAATTAGTTAGTTTGCTTGTTGTTTGTGATATAAAACAAATAGACCTTTGTTCTAATTAAATGACTAGGCTTTAATACTGAAACTTACAACATTTTAAACTTATCTTGAAATTTAGGTTAAGTTTACTGCTCAGACTTTATTTTTAGTATTATTGTAGTGAATCAAAATCTAGGTTGTCAGGCATTAATACATAAAAAAAATGTAAAGCTTTCTTCAAATATGAGGTGATTGGTGAATCAAGTTTTATATTTAATTCTTTTGTCTAGTCACTCAGGCCTAGTCTCTGATCAAATAAGGAAAAGAACAAAAAAGACACCTCTGTAATTTGTTCACTATTAGACCTCTAATAGTGAACAAATTTAGGTTGCATTGAAAAAGGATTTTTTAAGTTGCAAATCCTGAAATTGATTTAGGCCTAATAAGCTTATTCAATTATATACTACCTATGCTTAAGGGGAATCAATGAATTTTCTTAACAGCAGGCACGGCCTTAGGGACTTTGCCGCCCTGGGCGAGATCTGCGACCGCCGCCCCCTCCCACCATATATCCCGTCTAATTGTTTACTCCCGGGCTCCACCCCTTCCTTGAGCGATCGCGGAACTACAGTGTCTCCACTGCAATGCGATTCCACAATGTCTCCCTCAACTCTTACATATAATTAGCACATTTTAAAATGATTTTCATTTCATAAGCTGGTTCGTGTTTACAGTTGCAGAGATCTATTTTTTTGTTTATAATCTACTGTAACTTAAAAATTTATCCGAAGGTGATCAGCTGTTAAGTTACAATTGACATTTAAAACTCTTATAATGAAAGTTGGTCAGCATTTTAAAGCGCCCCCTAGAAATAAATTAAAGGCTATGGGGCCCTAAACAAAATATCTTTTTTAATTACCCGTCCGCCGTGCGATAGATCATAAGCTATAAAGTGACTACTCAATCGTGAAAATCGGTTGAGTATGTAAATCGGAAGAAAAGGAACGTAAAAGAGAAAACCCTTATGGAATTTGTAGATGTTTGACACTGTCACTGTTCTGTGCAGCGCGACAGCGACGGTTGTTCGATACAAGCGGAGCCGAGTGCTTTGTTTTATATTTGGACTTGAATTATAATTGTAAATCGATGCTTGCATTGCCGTATATATTCTTAGGCCGGATACACACTAGGCGTTTTTTTTATATATCGCTGCGATAATTTCGCCGCCGCCATAACAAAATCGGTGTTCTATACCACGGTGGTGGGTATATAATCAATGTCTTTACACACGTGGCGGTAAAAATACCGCCACGGAAAAATTATCGCCAATCACGGTGCCATTTTAATTTTGAGGGTCTGAGGGTGTTTACCAAATGCATTTTACCATATGCCGATCACAGAACTTCTGACGTCATCAACACGGTACAATGTTTAGCGTGTCTTACCGTCTGATCATGGCGGCGGTAGAAAATCCGCCAAATGTGTAAACGCCCATTTAATTGCATTCGCCACTGTGATGACAAAAGCGGAAAAAATCCGCTTTCGAGCGGCTGCAAAACGACCGCCAGGGGCAATATTATCGCGCGGTATCTCTTCCGCCCCGTGTGTAAGCGTCCATTTAAATCTGTACACTTTTGCGAAAACGGCGGCAGCGGTAGTTTCGCCGCCGCGATAAAATAAAACGCCCCGTGTGTCTTTCCAGCCTTAGGCTTGTTATTAGGATAAAATGTGATACAGAAAATTTTACTCTTCACATTCACATAATGAATTTATTATTTTATTCATATTTTAAAATTTGCCGTTCCTCAAAATTTGCCGCCCATAAAATCTGCCACCCTGGGCAGCCGCCCGGTCCGCCCACCCCTGGGGCCGGCCCTGCTTAACAGATATTTAGTTGAACCTTTGCATACTTTAATAATTGACATTTGGTCTATATTGGAAACAATATATCACAACAATCAACAACTCAACCCTATCAAGGCAAATCTTACCTTACACATTAGGATAATATGGTAGTTCCTTGCAATTACCTTAGGCTTATGAGAAAACTTAAATCTGCTCATTATGCCACGCTGTAAATATCCGAATCTGGTATTATCCGATCCAAACCTGATGTTATCCGATCCGAAACCGATCCGAACATAAGCTATCTGATCCGAATCCGATCCGATCCAAAAATTCACTATCAGCACACCTCTAATAGACACGTTCCCCATCCATTCCCTACAACCTTTGTTACAGAGGCAATCTGATCTGATGAGCAAGACATACAATAATTTCTAAATTAAGATTAGACGGCCTATGTACCTAATGGCTCAACAAATGACTATTGATGACAAGTATTAATTTAAAGGAACTGAGTCATATCATGAATAAAATGTTAATGCTACTGTAGGTTTTGAGCAACGAGTTCTGACAGGGTGGCCACTCTAAACGAATTTTGCCATTTCCGGTTTTTTCCCGGTTTTCACGGGCATTTTCGGCCGTATTCCCAGTGGCAGGGGCAAACCCAGGGGGGGATAAAGGGGATATATCCCCCCGAAATTTTGGAGACCATAAATTTTGGACGAAAAGACAACCATTTTCAGCTATCACGACGCGACTACGATTTTTGTCTACCGCGACGAGAAGACGCTTTTCGTCTACCGCGACGCGACGACGATTTTCCTTTCCCGCAACGCGAAGAATTTCGTTTACCGCGGCGCGAAGACGATTTTTATCTACCGCGACTCGAAGACGAATTTTGTCTACTGCGACGTGACAACGATATATGTGTCTACCGCGACGCGATACTCGGCGACCGTGGCGTATACCACAACAACGATATTCGTCTACTGCGACGACTATATTCGCTTACCGTGACAACGATTTTGTCTACCGCGACAACAATATTCGTCTACCTCTTATTTGTCTATCATCACATTAGTACAGGTGTTTGTGAGTACCTAAATCCCCCCTTCTTACACGATATCCCCCCGAAATTGAATCCTGGGTTCGCCCCTGCCCGGTGGCATATTAACTCCATAATAGTCATCCCAATTAATTGATGAAAACAGAGTAAACAATGTCTTACAGTTATTCTATATTATTATTAAAATCCATCAACCATGTGGAAAAAACAGAATAGCCTGTTAATTAATAGAGTTTAAAAAGGTTTAAACGCAAGAGGCAAGAAAAAATGTAATCCAAATGTATTTTGTAACGTACCGTACGTTGTATGACACCAAACGGATAATTATTAAATTACTTCCTTATCGTATTCAATACTTAAAGTTAGTAGAACTATGAACCATAAAAATTACATAAGTGGAGGAAGACGCAAAAATATGGATATCGTTCGAAAACTTGACAAAGTAAAGGTACGCACGCGCCGACTATCGGCCTGTCTTGCTTCACATTGCTGTCCGCCCGAATTCACGTTTCACGTGGCAGTGGCAGTCGCTAATTGGCCCGACGCAATGACAACACATGGTTACCATGACCTGCTATGTGCAATATATTATGCGCCATCCGTGTGGTGGGGGTGGGGAGAGGAGAAAGGAAGGAAGAAAGGATGAAAGGAAGTAAGACAAAAAACTTCGGTAACCAGAAAGACGACAAAACAAAATTGATATTAAATGTTGACTCTCGCACCCGATTTTGTACTGATTTCCCAATTCTTACCAAAGTTGAACTAAACACCATTTAAAGTTGATATTGAAAAGATAAAACCCAATTCGTGACAATGAATAACTTCTGAACATAAAATTTGCTGGTCTATCAATTATTTAATTTTGATACACTAAATGTACTAATTTTTGCGAATCGTCATGCCGTACACACGGCAGGTGACAAGGTCACGTACAGATAAAAATCAAAAGGCAAGCCAATTTTTTGTTTGACATTCATTGTTGGTGACTGTGAGTTTGTTTGGATTTTGATTTTTGCGAACATTTATTTGCCACTACTGTTTTTAATAATAATAAGTGATGGCAAATTATGGCAAAAATCACAATCAAAGCCTAACCAATGCTATGCCCGTTCAAAAATTATTTTACGAATCGGACGCCTTTAAATTACACGTTTAATAAATCTTTTAGGGGCGGGCGAATAGTGGGTTTTCATTTCGAGTCGAGTAGTAAGCCAACTACCCAAGTGTAAGTTTAATTAACTAATCATGCAGAAAAATAAACAGTAAAGAAAACGTAAGGTGAGGTACTACTCCAAAATAATTTCAAACACAATTTAAAATCTTCGGTACAAAGATAATGGTTCAGCGTCATCAATAAATCACTTCAAAATTACGTTCTTCAGTTTAGTATAACCCACGCTTTTATCGACATTCGTCGAGTTGAGTGAGTCGGAGGCATAGTTGGTAGCGCACTCGGCCCCGGTTCTGCGGCGGCAGCGTCGCAGGATTGAGTCCCGATGATGCCGCATACTTTTAGCAGTACTGTTCATCCTTGTACTGTACCGGCTCACTCCTTGGATTTGCTTGATAACTTCCATGCACAGGCCTGAGGCCCAGAGGCGGATTTGGAAATTTGCCGCCCCTGGGCTATCCAGATTTTGCCGCCCCCTCCTCCCCACGAACACATGCCATATGTTGCAGCCCATTGTATTCCCATCAAAACGAAATTTCGGGCAGATTCCGCAAGGCAAGAGAGCGCTAACTGAATAGAGGGATTTGTTTCCTTGACTTTTAGCAAGCCGCGCGGCAAGTCTGTCTCATTCCCTCAACTTAGCCTGTTTATATTAGGCGGGTTGCTCGCGCGGGAGATCAGGTGTTGCGAGGAAGCCGCAACCGTCCACTTAGTGCGAACACTAAATTCGTCGCTGATACAGACACTAACACATTGTTGTTTCTGCAGCGCTACTGCAAGCCGCTCTACACGTGATCACCCGCGCGAGCAACCCACCTGTTGTAAACGGGCCTTTACCGCACTGTCTCTTTTGATCTTTCTAGTATCGTAACTAGCAGCACCGCAAGGTACACGAGGCGTTCACATCAAGCTTGTCAAATTGCACTACAACTGAACTGAACTCAACATGAGCGGCGACCGCGGCGCAGAGCGCGTGGTTGGTCGGAAAGGGGTAGCAACCCAGCAAACTCACCTGACGGCGCCGGCGGGTGCGGCGACTTCAAACAATACCGCCTTCCGCTTCGAGCGCCACTACTACCCCAGAGCTGACGGCTGACAGTTTGCGGGCAAACTAGATCACGTCTCGGAATCCCGTGATCTTTTTTCGGGAGTACTTGTGACAAAAAATACATATTTTACAAGTACTAATGTAAGTGCAAAGTGAATTGTTTTTGTTTGCACTTTTTAATTTTTCTTTCCCTCTAAAATTTGCCGCCCCCCAAATTATGCCGCCCTGGGCTATAGCCCTTTAAGCCCATATGTAAATCCAGCCCTGCTGAGGCCCATGTGGGGGGGGGGGGCAAATGCAAGGTAAAAAGAGGCCGCCACCCTAAAAAAAAAAAAAAAATTGTGAGTTTATCATATTATGCGATAAAAGCGTACTCCAGGTTTTACTCATTTTCGTGAATTGTCACATCAGATGACAAGGCGGTGCGTCGTGATGGTAAAAAACAACAGGTTAGCCAATGCCATGATTGCCAGTCCCAAATTACCGTACAAATCGGTCTACTTAAAATTAAGTTTAATTTCTTATCGGGTGGGCGAATAGTGGGTTTAACCCGTTGACTGCGTTCCACCAATGGCAGGCGTTAGCGGGTGGCAGCGGCAGTTTCCATGAACCCGATTCGCACAGATAAATTCAAATATTTCGGTCTGACGAATCACACAAAACAATGTGGTGATATGCTGCATTACTACGAGTGTGTACGTAGTTTGCTGAAACACCTGATAGCAGCACTGCCTGGATCATGGCCCTTTCCTTGAGACGCTACCGACCGGTCGGCGCGCCGCAGCCTGCAAAGGGCCGAACTACCGATCGGACGGTGGCACACAGGCAATTTGTTAATTTCAAGTCAAGTATTAGGCCGTCTAATCTAATATCACATCGAGACGAGTTGATGTAAAAAGTAAAAGAAATTGTGTGGCTATAGATTAAGTTTTGAAATACAATCAATTTTAATCTTTCATCAATTAGATCAGCGGTTCTCAAACTATTTCACCTTGCGAACCCCTAAGCCAATGTATTTTCATGAATTGTACCTGTAGGCCGCCCTAGGGCCCTAGGTCATATTTAATACTTAATACTTGAGTATTAGCTTATCTATAGCGTTTATTATAGCTCGGGGTAAATGAACTAATACTTAAGTACTTTGTAAACAATTAAGTTTACAAGTAAGTTATAACTATATTTTGAATACATTTTTAAGTTAGTTAAATTTAAAAAAAATGGCAATGGAAATTTTTACAAAAAGCTTCAAAAGTTTATGGATCAGAAAAATACTAGACTAGACATATTATCTGGGGCTGCATTGAATTTGTTCCTATATTTATTTTTGATATATGCAAATAAGGAAAATGCTCGCTCTACGAGCTCCTAGTTGAAAAAGGGAGAACTTTGCTTGCTAAATTGGACAAATTTACACGCATGTCTAACCAAAAATTGATCAAATGTTTTCTCTTCAATTCTACTTTCAAGGAAAGTTTGATCAAATTTTACTTTTCTTTGAAATTTAGGTTGGATGATTCCAACAGAAGAAGAATCCTTGATCCAAAGAATGTTTCCATGAGTTTGGGAAAATATTTCCTAAATGACAATTTCAATCCTTGCAAGTGTTCGTTGATAACATCTTTAACTTCACAGCTCAGATCTAATTCATTTTCTTTTATAAACTCATCTAATGTCTCAAACACTTCAGTCTATGGCCTTTAATGACACAAGAGCTCCAAAAATCAAGTTTTTAAATCATGGATTCTATCTTCTCTGCAACGCTAAACAAAGTATCAGAAGTGACTTGAAGGCCAAGATTTAGCTTATTTATTTGCTGGAAAATGAGTAATTAATGAGTAAGAGGTTGCAGCTTAGAGGAGAGGTACGAGCAATATTGCCAAATTTACAAAATTGTTGCCAATGAGTTGAGTGGTTGAGTCTATAGACAGACTAATTATTATGAAACAGGCCTAACGTTGATCTTGGAAACGTCTTTGACTTTTAAAATATTTCAAACTGTGAACAGTTGGAAATATTTTGACTGTTATGGTAAAATTGTTATAGTTATTTCAAAGTAATTTTACAAAATAAGGCTTTAATTTTCTCGTGTCCGCCATTATTGATTTATCTCTTGCGAACCCCCGTAAACCTCTCCACGAACCCCTAGGGGTTCGCGAACCCCAGTTTGAGAACCGCTGAACTAGATTAACGAGAATTAATTCTACAATCACGATGACAAGACCACTCTTGTAACTTACACCCACTTGTTAAGTCTGCACGATGGTGGACTAACGCGTAAGAGCCCCCAGGGAGTTGCCCCATGATTTTGTTTTAATTCTTTCTTCTACACACTAACCCTGGAATATAAGCTACTTCTGGGTGATCCACGGGGTTGAAGAAAACACTATGTTCGTTTAACATGTTATCTACCATGTCAGCCCGATCGGCCCGACACACTGGCGGAAGAAATTCTAAACTGTCAGGCCAAGGTCAGGGCTTACACTGTGCCGCCAGCAGTGTTTTACGTTTTTGACACTAGAGCGCAGCATACGCAACCTTGCAGCAATTAGATAAAGAGCATTGGTTTGTCGATAACCAGGCTACATAGAGAACGTGCCTTTTGATTGTTCATCCTTCCAAATCATGCTGTATACTAAGCCAAATCAGCTGGTTTTTTTGTAGGGCCGATTGGACCAACATGTACTTTTTCGGTTTTATCAAAACGTTTTAGCACTGAATAATGTTAGTTTGCATCCTTTGTATATCATGGAAATGAAATTTCAACTTTTAGGGGTCAAGTATATTGTTAATCATATTATGCAATGAAAATACCCCCGTTGCAGCAGACCTGCATACTCAGCGAATTTCAAATGCAAAACAACATATTTCGATCCAACGTAGCGAGATTTGACATTGGGACAACTTACTGTGTTTACCACTTTCAATATCTCGGTAACCAATGGACATAGAGCAGTGATTCAAAATACTAAATTGTTTGTTTTTTTTGAGCTGAATTCAATGGTCTTAACAAAAATTTAATAATTTTTATTTTTATATGTTAAAAACTCAAAATTTTTATATGTTAAAAACTCAAAAAACCCCCGTTGCAGCAGACCTGCATACTCAACGAATTTCAAGTGCAAAACAACATATTTCAATCCAACATAGCGAGATTTGACATGTTTCGGTAAGCTCCATAAGAATAACATGGGGAATGAGTATGCAGGTTTGCTGCTACGGGTATACTAAAACTGGGTAGTTTTAATTCAATATTTTGTAGGTCTGAACTAGAAGAAGCCATTTACCAAGTTTTATCAAGATATGTTGAGAAATAAGCGAGATATATAATTTTACTTATTTCCCATAAGGTTGACATTGGGACAACGTACTGTGTTTACACTTTCAATATCTCGGTAACTAATAGACATAGAGCAGTGATTCAGTATATTAAATTGTTTGTTTTTTTGAGCTGAATTCAATGGTGCCAACAAAAATTCATAAAATTTTATTTTTCTATGTAAAAAACTCAAAAAACCCATTTTTGGGGGGGTAAACACCATCATCAGTTTTAATATTAAGAATATATTGTTTCAAACGATATATATCTTGAAACAAGACCGAAATATATCGTTCTTAAAAACTATTTTTTTTTTGTATAATTTAAGTGATGACTAGCGAAAGATCAAATAATTATAATACCATCACAAAAAATCATACCGCCAAGAGTATACATTTTGTGTTCGGCATGCCTCGCCCTACCTCGCATTCATAAAACCACGTGCCACGTCTGCGTCTAAACCTGTGTTGCCAGACAAGATTTGGAATTTTACCTGCCAACTCCATGAAAATCTCCGCTTTTACCCGGTTTTTCGACAATAATCCTTGCAAAATAGGTACTACAAGTACCAAAAACCGGGTAGTTACCCTAAAACCACCTGACTTCCTAAACAGGTAAGGGGGAAATCTTACATCAATTAACTGCACACTAATTAAAATATGCCTATTTTCCACAAGTATTGTTTTCAAAATATTGAATATTTGCACATACCTCACTAAAAAAAATTAAAGCTTTTTTGTTTAGATAATAGTTTTTTTCATTGCATAATATGATTAACAATATACTTGACCTCTAAAAGTTTGAAATTTCATTTCCATGATATACAAAGGATGCAAACTAACATAATTCAGTGCTAAAACGTTTTGATGAAACCGAAAAAGTACATGTTGGTCCAATCGGCCCTACAAAAAAATCCAGCTGATTTGGCTTAGTATACAGCATGATTTGGAAGGATGAACAATCAAAAGGCACGTTCTCTATGTAGCCTGGTTATCGACAAACCAATGCTCTTTATCTAATTGCTGCAAGGTTGCGTATGCTGCGCTCTAGTGTCAAAAACGTAAAATACTGCTGGCGGCACAGTGTAAGCCCTGACCTTGGCCTGACAGTTTAGAATTTCTTCCGCCAGTGTGTCGGGCCGATCGGGCTGACATGGTAGATAACATGTTAAACGAACATAGTGTTTTCTTCAACCCCGTGGATCACCCAGAAGTAGCTTCTATTCCAGGGTTAGTGTGTAGAAGAAAGAATGAAAACAAAATCATGGGGCAACTCCCTGGGGGCTCTTACGCATTAGTCCACCATTGTGCAGACTTAACAAGTGGGTGTAAGTTACAAGAGTGGTCTTGTCATCGTGATTGTAGAATTAATTCTCGTTAATCTAGTTGATGAAAGATTAAAATTGATTGTATTTCAAAACTTAATCTATAGCCACACAATTTTTTTTACTTTTTACATCAACTCGTCTCGATGTGATATTAGATTAGACGGCCTAATACTTGACTTGAAATTAACAAATTGCCTGTGTGCCACCGTCCGATCGGTAGTTCGGCACTTTGTAGGCTGCGGCGCGCCGACCATTCGGTAGCGTCTCAAGGAAAGGGCCATGATCCAGGCAGTGCTGCTATCAGGTGTTTCAGCGAACTACGTACACACTCGTAGTAATGCAGCACATCACCACATTGTTTTGTGTGATTCGTCAGACCGAAATATTTGAATTTGTCTGTGTGAATCGGGTTCATGGAAACTGCCGCTGCCACCCGCTAACGCCTGCCATTGGTGGGACGCAGTCAACGGGTTAAACCATAGCCGCCTCTAACGAAGGCCGTGGCGAGGGAGAACTGGCAACGCCGCGCTGGGTGTCTAGCATTTCCCGCCACTCCACTGTATTTGCATGGGGATTAGCGAGCTTGCTCTTGTTTATACGCTTTTTTTGTGCGAACAATTCGTTTGTTATTTAGTTTATGACCACTACAGTGACAGTCGGCGATGCCGAAAACTAGAGGTGTGCGGATAGTGAATTTTTGGATCGGATTGGATTCGGATCGGATAGCTTATGTTCGGATCGGTTTCGGATCGGATAACAACAGGTTCGGATCGGATAATACCGGATTCGGATATTTATGGCACGGCATAATGAGTAGATTTAAGTTTTCTCATAATAAGCCTAAGGTAATTGCAAGGAACTACCATATCATCCTTATGTGTAAGGCAAGGTTTGCCTTGATATGCTTGAGTTGTTGATAATTGTGATATATTGTTTCCAATATAGGCCAAATGTCAATTATTAAAGTATGCAAAGGTACAACAACTAATTAATTATATGTTAAGAATTTAGAAATGTATTTATTCCCCTTAAGCATAGGTAGTATTTAATTGAATAAGCTTATTAGGCCTAAATCAAAATCAGGATTTGCAACTTAAAAATTCCTTTTTCAATAAAACCTAAATTTGTTCACTAAGCTTATTGTTTATACGCTTTTTTTGTGCGAACAATTCGTTTGTTATTTAGTTTATGACCACGACAGTGACAGTCGGCGATGCCGAAAACTAGAGGTGTGCGGATAGTGAATTTTTGGATCGGATAGCTTATGTTCGGATCGGTTTCGGATCGGATAACAACAGGTTCGGATCGGATAATACCGGATTCGGATATTTATGGCGCGGCATAATGAGTAGATTTAAGTTTTCTCATAATAAGCCTAAGGTAATTGCAAGGAACTACCATATCATCCTTATGTGTAAGGCAAGGTTTGCCTTGATATGCTTGAGTTGTTGATAATTGTGATATATTGTTTCCAATATAGGCCAAATGTCAATTATTAAAGTATGCAAAGGTACAACAACTAATTAATTATATGTTAAGAATTTAGAAATGTATTTATTCCCCTTAAGCATAGGTAGTATTTAATTGAATAAGCTTATTAGGCCTAAATCAAAATCAGGATTTGCAACTTAAAAATTCCTTTTTCAATAAAACCTAAATTTGTTCACTAAGCTTATTAGGCCTCTTGTTTTTTTTGTTGTTCTTTTCCTTATTTGATCAGTGACTAGGCCTATGTGATTAGACAAAAGAATAAGACCTAAATATAAAACTTGCTTCGACAATCACTTTATATTTTAAGAAAGCTTTACATTTTTATTTATGCATTAATGCCTGACAATCAAGATTTTGATTCACTAAAATAATAGGCTACTATAAAAACAAAATAATAAGTCAGAGTAGAAAACTTAACCTAAATATCAAGATAAGTTTCTAATGTTGTAGGTTTCAGTATTAAAGCTTGGCCATTTAATTAGAACATAGGTCTATTTGTTTTATATAACAAACAACAAGCAGACTCACTAATTATTTACATAGGCGTAGGTTGTCAACTCAGCATTGTACTGTTATCTAAGAATGTCCATTTTAATCACGCATTGAAAATACGGCCAGCCGGCTTTGACTAGGCCTAATTCGACGAAGATTAATATTTCAGCAGAATAAGAACTTATTTTGGATCGTTCAACTTTCAATTTCTAGGTAGATAATTGCTTCACTGAAAAATAAAGTTATCTGGCAATTAATTGAAAAGACGTTCTAATCAGTTTTTAAGCAGACGGCGACATTCAAAATAAAAATCGACATAGAAGTGAGATGAAAAGACAAACAATGAAATGTACAGGTTGGCCAACTCTTTGGCAGCCCAAAATTATTGTAGGCTTTTTATTTTATCGTATCAACAGGCCGCTTAAGATATTTACGGCCTGGGGGCTGTTTCTAAACGATGTTGGTGAATTAATAAAATTAACTTTGTATTTTGTAATACTAAGATTCCGTTTCAAAACCGTAAGGATACAATGGAGATGATTTGTAACTAGTGATTAGTAGCTATTATTCGTGAAACGCGTTTAGAAACACCCCCCTGAAATAGTCGTGCGAAACATCAACACGACTATTTATTTATGGGGTATTTACGGGATATTTCATTTTGGCAATTGAAGACGATTGTTGGACACTGTCGGATGGCGGACAATGGCGAACTCTGATTCGTCTTGGTTGCGATTCTCTCTCATACCAATCGATTATGTTTCGTCGGATACTGATCGAGACAGAACTAATAAAGGATGTATTATTATTTGTTAACTGATTAAATGCTACGATACAAGATTTTGTCTTCAGAAAATGTTGTTATCGTGTCGGGTATTGTGCAATACGCTGATCGTATACAACGATCTCGAATTCTCGATCTAATCACGAGTCGCAATATCAGCACCGAAATACATCGATTGATGCATACCACTACTTAATCGCATCGTGTTGAGGCGTTGTTCTAACCGCTGCCGCAACCGTCGCATTTCAAAGCGTCGTTTTTGCTCCGCGATGTTTTCTGTCACTATTGTACTTTCGTCGGCAGTTACTTATTTTGTTTGGAAGACTTTCCAAACTTTAAAATTTGATCCTTCTTTAAAATTTACCCCAAAATGTGCAGTCTATCCGATAGAATCGGATATCTAGTTAGTCTTACCGGATAGTCATAAAACCCTCGGATCGGATTCGGATATCCGATCCGATCCGAATCCGATCCGAGTTTTCGGATATCCGCACACCTCTACCGAAAACTTTGTTGTTCCAAATTTTAAATGTCAAGCTCAATTATTAATGATAAACAGCCTCTAACTTATGTTTTTAAACGTATTCATCTTCAAACCCTTTCACAAGTTTAGTGGTTAAAAAGTTAGCATCTTTGCAAGTTTTCCCTATGTGGCTATCAATTTGGAAAACAAAAGATAAACCAAATCCAGAAAGAAAATTCTTAACTCATAAGCCATACGGTGCACTCAATCACTCTATGAAACTACAGTACTTGACTTACGTTTTACGGGAGATTATAATTAATTAAAATTGTAGGCATTAATCAAGTTTAGGTTTGGAAACTACACCAAACCTTCATATATATTAACTGTTAAATTTCAGACGGATCAGTTAGAATCCAGATCTGGTCAATACCGACAGTAAACTGGGGGAATTATAATATTTCAGCTACACAAGTGATGGAAGCCGAGAAGTAAATACGCTTAGAAAGTGAGCTTCGTCCATTCCACTAGGTACGGGGAAATTAGGTTTTATAAAGAAGTGATGGTCCTCTATTGATTATGGCAAAGATAGCCTTTCTTCAGGGGAAATTGTAAACAAAGTTTGGTTATTCTTGAGGATACATTAATTTTATGATATCCTAGAAAAGAGTATGTTGAGAAATCCAGTTTGATGAATCAGGTTTAATCTATGCTCCTGGGTATGCATTTAAGCATTGCTGAAAAAAAAAATTGACGAAAGCTTAAACTTACTAAGAAAAATGAAAATCCCAATGATTTACGAAATTAACAGGTCTTGAACATCTTACCTGAAGGTCTTGAAGGTCTTTCAGTACCTTCTGATTTTTTTCAATGTGTAGGCCTAAACAAGTTGTTGGGATTGTCCAGATTTTAGTTTCGCATGAATATGAATTTTTTTTATGGTACAGACAAAAAATTTTGTCCGGAAATTAAGCTTATTGAGGATTTCTTCTGATGTTAAAAAAAAGTTAAGCAAAAGTTAAGGACTTTGTTTCGAATATTGTCCTTACAATTGCATACATTTTATTAAATAATTGACACAAAAGTGAGAAACGAGAAAATGAGCTTTCATAATAATTGTGGAAATATTGTCATTCCTACTTAGATTTAATATAGTTGGTTTAACTGATTTTACTAACGAAAATTGTTTATTATTTGGTCACTGTACTAAATGGCTTAAAGGAATTATAAAATGCGTTAATATTGATTCCCTCGCTTCCATCTTTAGAAAATCAAATGAAATGTGCACAATAAAATAACTAATTAAGTATTTAATCACTTTAACAAATTGAAAACCTCGAGGTTGTCAGCATTACGGCGCCCGGGTAAGCGTAGAGTAGTCAACCGCTCCAGCGGCAGCGCGGCATTGCCACTTCGAATGCCGCGGCCTTCGTTAGAGGCGGCTTTGGTTAAACCCACTATTCGCTCACCCTATAAGAAATTAAACTTAATTTTAAGTCGACCGATTTGTACGGTAAGTTGGGACTGGCAATCATAGCATTGGCTAACCTGTTGTTTTTTACCATCACGACGCGCCCCCTTGTCATCTGATGTGACAATTCACGAAAATGAGTAAAACCTGGAGTACGCTTTCATCGCATAATATGATAAACTCACAACTTTTTTTTTTTTTGAGGGTGGCGGCCTCTTTTTACCTTGCATTTGCCCCTCCCCCCCCCCCACATAGGCCTCAGGCCTGTGCATGGAAGTTATCAAGCAAATCCAAGGAGTGAGCCGGTACAGTACAAGGATGAACAGTACTGCTAAAAGTATGCGGCATCATCGGGACTCAATCCTGCGACGCTGCCGCCACAGAACCGGGGGCCGAGTGCGATACCAACTATGCCACCGACTCACTCAATGAATCAATAACAAACAAATCCATTGCCAGAAAATTAACATTGGCAAATATTGCGCTTTTTAAACCATGGAATACAAAGAAAATTTCAATTACAAAAGAAACTAGCGATTAAGAATGCCTCAAATATATTTTCCTTAAAAGGTACATCGCATGCTGTGTGGTTAACAATTCTTCAATTCAGTGGTTCAATTGCTGTGTGGTTCAAAAAAGTTTTATGACTAGTGGAAAATGCAAATTTCACATGCGAAAAATCCTGAGGAAAACGTTCTCCCAATGTCTTGTACTAAAACATATATAAGAATCCTGCTAGAGAGCAGCAGCTGATCACCATCAGGTAGGAATCAGATGCTGCTGCTTTTACGGAAAATATTTTGCTTCATATTTTATCACTAGTTGCTTTTGTATTTGAAATTATATTCATTTGCATCCCATTGTTTAATAAATACAATTTTTCACTGATAGAAAAACCATGTGTTTAGATATATGATTTTAATTTTATTCCACAACAGTTTAAAAATAATGTTATGTTTTTCAACTAGAAATTTTTACTTTTGCTACAAAATGTCTCCTTTATTTAAAACTGGTTATCAATAATTAATTATGGCGCAGTCGGTAGGACGATTTTGGAGATTATTGTTTGCCAAAGAAGAATGAAATTATGGATGTTTTCAAATTTATCTCATGCAGACAATCTGAAGGAAGTTTACCATACCCAATAAACTTTGCAGTTCTTTCTTATAAGAAGGGTACCATTTTTGCTAAAAATAACACCTAAATATTTAATTTCAGGTAGACAGTACTGGAATTTGTTTATCTTGAATTTGATATTCAGACTTCTGTTATCAAGTTACTGTTCAAGTAGAAACAAATGAGAAATTAGATATAAAAGATGGCTTTTATCACATTAAACTAAAGAAAAATCTAGTCAACTTTGTAATTTCAGCACAATATAGGAACTTATTGTTTTTTGCGTTGCCCATTTGGTTACGTAATTTGCCTGAACTATTTGATGAGTGTGTAGCAAGATATTTTGAGGATATTCCGGGGGTAACAGTTTACTTTGATGACTTATGCATAGCTTCTAACTCTAAAGAAGAAATACTCAAGAAAGTCCTAGAGCGGGCCAGAAGTCTGAATATCAAATTCAATATAAACAAATTCCAGTACTGTCTACCTGAAATTAAATATTTAGGTGTTATTTTTAGCAAAAATGGTATGCGTCCCGATCCAGAGAAAGTTGAAGTAATAAAAGCCCTAAAGAACCCTTCTAATAAGAAAGAACTGCAAAGTTTATTGGGTATGGTAAACTTCCTTCAATCTTTCATCCCTAACTTATCACAAATAACGTTGCCACCTCGGGAGCTCTTTAAAAAATTGTTCATTGGCAATGGACCAATCTACACTCAAAAGCTTTTGATAATATTAAACAAGTAATCTCTAGTGACCAGATTACTGCTCCCTTTGATATTACAGCTCCTATCATCATACAGTGTGATGCGTCTCAAGATGCTCTTGGGTGCTGTTTGCTATTAAAACAACAAACCCGTATACATGGCGTCTAGGTCTCTTAACTCAGTTGAGGTCGGTTATACCCAAGTGGAGAAGGAACCGCTTGCAGTATATTTCTCTTGTTCAAAATTGCACAATTATGTATACGGACATGAAGATATCACTATTCAATCTGACCATATGCCCCTTGTGTCACTAATGCAAAAACCTATCAGTAAAATACAGAATAATAGATTAAAACGACTTAGGCTTAAGTTATTGCCCTACAATTTCAAAATACAATACTTAGCTGGTAAGTACATGTATATAGCTGATTTCTTGTCAAGATGTGGCGTGAAAACTAAAGAGTCATTTGACCACACCATGATAGATATGGTACACTGTGTAACCGAAACAGGAATTGTAAATTTCTCAGATGAACGACAGGAAGAGTTCAAAAAAGAAACTGCAAGTGATGAAATTTTGGGACAAGTCGTGAAGTATTATGTTAACAGATGGCCTACATCATCGCCTTGTGGAGGAGATCTGGCACATTATTTTAAAATCAGATCTGACATGAGGTTAAATGATGGCTTGTTGTATTTCAAAAACCGAATAATAATTCCGAAGAAACTGAGACCCTTAATTATCAACCGACTGCATGAAACTCATCTTGGGGAATCAAAAATGAATTAGATTGTCTCCAATTTCTGTTACTGGCCTGGAGTAAGAGCAGTTTTGAAGAACATTGTTGACAGATGTAATATTTGTCAGAAATATAGAAGATCAAACATGAAGGATCCACTCATTTGCCACGAGATACCTAACGTTCCTTTCTTGAAAGTTGCCGCAGACATTGCCGAATGTGCTGGGAAGATATACTTGATAATTGTTGATTACTACTCCAGATGGTTAGATGTGGTCAAAACAAATAGTAAATACCCCCGTTGCAGCAGACCTGCATACTCAGCGAATTTCCAGTACAAAACAACATATTTCAATCCAACATAGCGAGATTTTACAGGTTTTGAAAGCTCCATAAGAATAACATGGGGAATGAGTATGCAGGTTTGCTGCTACGGTATATTAAAACTGGGTGGTTTTAATTCAATATTTAGTAGAACTGACTAGAAGAAGCCACTTACCAAGTTTTATCAAGATATGTTGAGAAATAAGCGAGATATAGAATTTTACTTATTTCCCATAAGGTTAACATTGGGACAACGTACTGTGTTTACCACTTTCAATATCTTGGTAACCAATGGACATAGAGCAGTGATTCAAAATACTAAATTGTTTGTTTTTTTGAGCTGAATTCATTGGTGCCAACAAAAATTGGATTATTTTTATTTTTCTATGTAAAAAGCTCAAAAAACCCATTTTTGGGGGGGTTTACCCCCCTTTACCCCCCCTTCCGGTAGTCGGATTGGGCTGGATTACGAACTCGTCCGAATAATTACTACTTTACACATCCATGCCAAATTTCATTAAGATTGGACAATTTTTACGTGACTTATCGTGCTTAAGGACACATAGATATATAGATATATAGATATATAGATATATATATATATCTAAGCCTTATAGATATATAACTATATATATATAGATATATATATATCTATATACATATAGATATATATATATTTATGAAAATGAACGAATAGTGTTTTTTGCTTCTGGGGACCCCAAAACGAAAAGTTATCATGGTTTCGGGCTTAGGTCTTACCATGAGTACTACGGTAACAGCTTCTTCCCTATAGGGGAAATTCGCTAAAACAGTTTTTCCGTAAAGAACGCATTAGTCCAAATATTTGGTAGATTTGGGATTCCACAAATTATGATAGCTGACAACATGCCTTTTGATTCTTACGAACTAAGAGAGTTTGCAAAAGAGTGGAATTTTAAAATACAAACTACGAGTCCTAACTATCCTCAAGCCAATGGCTTTGCAGAAAAAGGTGTAGGTATCGCTAAAAACCTTATAAAAACGTCTTCAGAATCAGGATCAGATCTAAATTTGAGCCTACTTAATTACAGAAACAGTGTTGTTGCAGGACTTGACTATTCTCCAGCTCAGTTACTAATGGGGAGGGTATTAATATTTGTTTTGACAGAAGCGAAAATGTAGACAAATAAACATCTGATCAGCTGTGTGGGATCTAAGCAAAGGTAACAGAATAGCTATCTCCATATGGTCTGAATTGAAAGGTGAATGTGGGATTGAGTATAGATATCAAATTAGTTTCAAACTCAGCCCAGCTGTTTTTTTTTGTTTTTTTTTTTAAGGAACAATACGACGAAAATTTGTTGCGATTGGACACTTTATATTCTTTAAAACACGCTAAGAACGAGACAGACGACAAAGAAGTGTTTATAGCGGTCGGACACGGCTGGGCAATGTACAGCAAGGGGTGCATGTTCAAACAGAGGCTTCGTACGCGGAGCTGGGCAGCATTCACTTGGCGGGTTGGCATTACCATGTCAGAAAAGTGGCGCGCTACATTTCCAATGAGAAAAAAGAGGAAGATGCTAACGATTTTCATACTGCTGCCATAAGGCAAAGTGAATCTACTTACATACCGACAAAGCAATTACATTTAAAGCCTTATTAATGGTCGATAGTCTGAACAGAAACTGCAAAGAAAACATTAGTTCCTACAACTCTGTGCTCGCAACGGCAAGCAAAGGAACTATTAAATTGAAGAAAACAATGGCGGAGGGTTTTTCATATATAAAGTGTATGCAACAATTTATCACTCAATTATAGCACCTTACAACCGTGAGGAAAGCATTTGTTATATGCTCAAATTTGTATCTATGACGGACGTCGAAACTGGTGATCAAGAAAGAATGCTAAACAAAGCCAACGGCTATTGCAGCAATGAACTCATGAACAGCTTGACAGAACACTTGGTTAAAGTTAATCCCTAAGCGCAAGATTTCAACATGATGATTTCGGTTCTGAAAAATACTCCAGATGAGCAGCCAGGGTGGCCACTCAAATCAAATTTTTCCACTCCCGGTTTTTTTTCACGGTTTTCATGGGTATTTTCAGCCGTATTCCGGTGGCACATTAACTCCATAATAGTCGTCCCAATTGGTGACAACAGAGTAAACAATGTCTATTATTTAAAAAACCATCAACCATGTGGAAAAAACAGAATAGCCTGATAATTAACAGATTATTATAAAAAGGTTTAAACGCAAGAGGCAAAATGAGTTTTCAATGGACGTTTGTTCAATCAGGGTGTTAACAAAATCATACTATAATTCCCATATATTTCACGCCGAAATCATGTATTTTACACTGGGTAGTAGTTAATGCTTGAGTATGCACTAAATAAACCACATTTCATAATTTGCATTTTTAAATTTCAGTGACTGGCTGAGGAATCACGGTTAACCCAATCACGGGACCAATAAGGCATTCTATTCAATAATTCAAAAAGAAGTGAATCAAATTGAGTCAGAACACGCAATTACAAGGCAATAAAACGTACATGGTGGACGGCAAATCGTCATTGATCCTCTACTCTCGCGGCAGACTATCTGCCGTAGAACTGTTAAAAAATACTTGGAAATAAATAGTCCTCAAAAGTTTTAGTCAAAACCAACTTGTGATTGTAAAATGAAATCCAAATGCATTTCTTGTGTACCGTATGTTGTATGACACCTATTGGATAATTATTAAATTATTTTCTTATCGTATTCGATACTAAAGGCAGTTAACTATCAACCATAAAAATTAAATAAGTGAAGGAAGACGCAAAAATATGAATATCGATCGAAAACTTGACAAAGTAAAGGTATGCACGCGCCAAACAATCGGCCTGTCTTGCTTCACATTGCTGTCCGTCCGAATTCACGTTTTACAATGCAGTAGCAGTGGCAGTCGCTAATTGGTCCGACACAATGACAAACCGTGGTTTCCATGACAACCGGCTATGCACACTGTATTTTGCGCAATCCGTGGGGAGGGGGAAGGGGGGAGGAGAAAGGATGAAAGGAAGTAAGACAAAACGTCGGTGACCAGAAAGACAACAAAACAAAATTGATCTTGGATGTTGACTATCGCACCCGATTTTGTTATGATTTTCCAAATGTGATTTTTCGTCAAACAAAAGTTGAATCAAACACCATTTTTGAAGTTGATGTTCTAACATAAAATTTCCTGGTCCATCAAACACTTTATTTTGCTACACTAAATGTAGTTTCTCATTTTTGCGAGTTGTCATGCCGTACACATGACAGATAACAGGGTCTTGTATAAAAAAAAATCAAGGCTAGCCAATTTTTTGTTTGAAATTCATTGTTGGTGAATGTGATTTTGTTTTAATTTTGATTTTTGTGCGCATTTGTCATCACTGTTTTTACTATAAAAAAGTTATGGCAAATGTCGACAAAAATCACAATCAAAGTCTAGCCAATGCTATGACGGTTCAAAAATTATTTTATGAATCTGACGCCTTTATATTATATATTTAATAATTCTTGTAGGGGAGGATGAATAGTGGGTTTTTATTTCGAGTCGAGTAGTGAGCCAACTCTTCGAGTATAAGTTCAATTAACTGTTCATGCAGAAAAACTAACAGTAAGAAAAACGTAAGGTGAGGTACTACTCCAAAATAATTTCAAACGCAATTTAAAATCTTCGGTACAAAGATAATTGTTCGGCATTATCAAATCTCTTCAAAATTACGTTCTCCAGTATAACCCACGCTTCTATCGACATTCGTCGAGCCGCTAGCCAAGACGCATGAACACCTGACCACTTTTTGTCGCTATTTTACTCTCTTATCTTCCATTTTCCCTAAGCCTAATCTGGCCGACACAAAAAAACCAATTTCCTGAAACAGGCTGTGGGTATAATAATTACAAACTGAAAAATAAAATTCTTGTATATTTCGTACGTCAATGATCTCGCGGTTATTCCTTTCAGAAAGACGGGAATCTTTGCCGGTAAAATTGATCCACAGTTAACAGAATCAAACTACTGGACCATACCCCGTACACAAGTTCTTTTGTACGTTTTGACAAGAAAATCGCCACGACTAAATAGGGGCATATTGTAGGCCTACTTCTCGTTGAAATAGTGGCTGTTTTTCTTGCTTGCAAACAGAATAATAAATTATAAGCTTATTTTTATCTTCATCAGTTTTGCAACCGAGTTTGCGGTTTCAAATTGATATTATCCTCTCCTTATATGTTTACTTATATTTATTAAATAAATAAACGATATTTCTTCTCCTATCTATTGAGTATGATTCTTTTGTTATTGTTAGTAAGATTGTATTAATGTAAGTGGATAATATCTCGTACTTCTTTACCTATTTATACTTAAATCTAGGCTATTCTAAAATAATTAGGCTGGGATACTACAAAAAATAGGTTTATTGACAATTAAACCACAAGCTTTCTCTCTTTTTAACTAAAAGGGGATTTACAAAGCTTCACATTTTGGGGGTCTTATAATAGTTGAAGGCTAATTATACAAAATATATTTGAATCATGCTCAGGCTAGTTATCAAGGATGGCAAGAGTCTCTTGGTTCGGGTCTAAGGTAAGTGCTGGCCGAAACATTGAATATCTTACTTGATAATATATTTTGATACTTTTAATCTTGAAAATGGTTAGTTATCAAATGCGTGAAAGTCTATGGAAGGATAATGATGATCTCTATGAAATAGTCACTAATAAGGAGTTTGTTTATAAACCAATATGTCTTCCTCAACAATGGTCTTGATGGGAAAATTTTATTATGAGTCAAAATTTATAAAGTTTCTCCAATCAAAGTTTATTAATAAATTTCTTGATGTCAAAATGTATTCTTGATGTATGTAGGCTATATACTTTCTTTAGTCTTTATTGAATTTTAATATCAATTTAAAATCACTGGTAGGCTAGTCCAATGGAGGTAAAGATGAATAAGGGCAGATCTTACCAAAGTATTAACTCTTCACCCAGGTCACTATATTTCTTCTAGGCCATTAAAAAGGGACAACTGTGACCTGGTATACCGCCGGCTACCAAAAATATAGGGTTATTAAGGCCTAATACTTTTTTAATGGGAAATAAATTAACACTTGGACAGAGGTCCTTACAGAAACATGTTAACACTAGGCCATTCTCAATTGGACTCCTCAAATTCTCTTCCTCTCCTTTGTTGTAACAATGTAGCACATGTTTTTCACTGCACTGGGGTTCACAAATCATTGAAGTATGATTTTCACTTTTGGTAAATATTTAAAAAGAGATCATTTTTGAAAATTTGGGTATTATATGAAATAATTATTTGAGATAGCTTTATCCTTACCTAATAAATAACTTACATTAAAATTAACTATGGGCACAGGTATTGTATTATGCAATTAAATTTCTCAAGTGATTTAAATTAACTAAGCAATAAATTTCCTTCTGATTTTATTTATAGGGTAAAATAATAATTAATAAATATTTGTCATTAACTAGCATCTGTTTACATACGTTATAAATAAATAATTATTAATGTTTATTTACAATTTCGAAGTAAATACTTGTGAACTATTGCAAAATCACAACTAACCAAGAATCGATATCTAAATAATACCCCCATTGCAGCAGACCTGCATACTCAGCGAATTTCAAATGCAAAACATCATATTTCAATCCAACATAGTGAGATTTGACATGTTTTGGTAAGCTCCATAAGAATAACATGGGGAATGAGTATGCAGGTTTGCTGCTACAGGTATATTAAAACTGGGTGATTTTAATTCATTATTTAGGAGACCTGAACTAGAAGAAGCTATTTACCAAATTTTATCAAGATATGTTGAGAAATAACCGAGATATAGAATTTTACTCATTTCCCATAAGGTTAACATTGAGACAACGTACTGTGTTTACCACTTTCAATATCTTGGTAACCAATGGACATAGAGCAGTGATTTAAAATAGTAAATTGTTTGTTTTTTTTAGCTGAATTCAATGGTTCCAACAAAAAGTCGATAAATTTTATTTTTCTATGTAAAAAACTCAAAAACCCCATTTTTGGGGGGTTTATCCCCCTTTACCCCCCCTTCCGGTGGTCCGATCGGGCTGGTTCACGAACTCGTCCGAGTGATTACCACTTTACACGTATGTACCAATTTTCATTAAGATTGGACCATTTTTACGACCGCTGTCGTGCTAACAGACATATATATATATATAAATTCGAACGAATAGTGTTTTTTGCTTCTGGTGGCCCCAAAACGAAAAGTTATCATAGTCTCGGGCTTAGGTCTTACCATGAGACTTACGGTAATAGCTTCTTCCCTATACAGGATTGCCACAGAATTTTTGAGGCCTTTTTTCCTGACTTTTACTGACCAATCTGAGAGATTTTTCCTGACTTTTTGGAACCGCGGGGTTTTACAAATAAAGACACATTATTTTTGTTGTTTTTAATGCAACCCCCTCATTGATAGTAAGGCTCAAGCAAAAAATGGTTAGTGTTGTTTTTGGGCTATTTAGAAAATGAATTCATTATTTTGATGACTTAAACTACACACAATTCATATACACTCTAAAATATAACAACTTAAGATATACGTGGTTTGGTAAATTATTTACAGAAAATATGCCGATTTGCCAAATTTAAAAAAACCATACGATTTTAAGAGTGTTCGTATGAGATACAAACTTTTTAGATGTATACTGTACATACGTTGAAATATTGTACATACATAAACAGTTAGAGGAATGATTACAAAATTTCTTTTTTTATATGGTACAAATTTAAGAGTGTTTGTATGAAAAACGTAAATAGGACATACTATACATTTAGGTGTATAGTAGACATACGTTGAAAAATTATAAATACAAAAACAGTTTGAGAAATGAATACACAATAGCTTTCGATCGATGACGAAGGAACACAAGGGGACATCACTCCTTTACGAATATGGTCACTGGGGTTCGGGCCATGATATTAAGTGTGACTTTCAATCGCTGTTGAGGGAAAAGAAGGAGGCATCACTGCTTTACGAATATGGTCACTGTGGTTCGGGCCATGATATTAAGTATGACTTTCAATCGCTGACAAGGGATTGATCAAAATAAGTTTGGATGATTATTAAAAGATATATTAGAAAATTTACTAGCCTAGTAGATTCACCTTAAAAATCATCGGTTTCTGATTCTGCATCTGACCAACTCATTTCCAACAATAAAAAAGCACACAAAATCTTACACAGTACAAAAATTTATTTTAACTTCCGATTTGTGGGGGGGGAAATCGAAATTCGAGACGGTCAGATTATGCCACTGCAAATTTTCCTGACTTTCGGCATTTTTTTCCTATTTTTCCTGACTTTCGGCATTTTTTCAAACATTTTCCTGACTTTTCCTGACCAACACTGAAAAATCCTGACTATTCCTGACTTTTAATGTCTGTGGCAACCCTGCCTATAGGGGAAATTCGCTAAAAACAAATGAAGTCGTCTTTCTATGGGAAAGGATGTTATACGAATTAAAATTTACCATTGACGGTATAAGAGAATAGCTTGTTTTTTAAGAATAGGTATTCATCACTATTGATCCTTGATTACATCGACTGTACATAATAAATTTTCGCAGAATACGTTATCGGAAAGACATTTAAACCTCAATCCTTCTGCATAGAAATTTGTTGTTCCATTATCTGCCTACTCCTCCCTCTCCTCGACTACAGTATTGCACCATCACTGTCTGCTCCCCTGCAGGTGGACTGGGCAGAAACAAGGTCATTAACCCTCGAGCGGGCGCACGCGGAGTTTTCCTCCGCACGTGTTTTTTATGTTAAAATAAACAGACATAATGGGTGTCGGCGGTCGTGTCCGGCTCCGTACTTTACGCCCCTCATTCCAGGAATCTCCTAAAGCTATTTATACCCCCACCCCCCCCCCTTGGTACCTCGTTATTTGCAATTCAGAGATGCCATCTCAGTTTGCGGAGTGCCCTTTCCCGTTAAACAGACAGTGATAGCTATTTTTAAAATTCATAATAGCGAAGGATTTTTAATTATTATCAAATTTGTTGGACTTTTCCTTTTGATTTCGAAAAAGAGAAGCGAAAGGAAAAGTCCAAAAATGTAAATAATAACTAATACATATTTTATACTAGAAAATTACTTACTATGTTCAATTAAAATATTACACCTATTAAATTAAACAATTAATTGCATCGACGATGAAATGTGATTCCTAATGAAGTTTGTCAACATTTAAATACAATATTTCGTTATAAAACAAGTAAAATGGGTTAAATTTGTGCAATATAGTGTTGCGGAGTAAAACTCCGCATGCGCCCGCTCGCGTTTTGCCGGTGAAGCGCCCGCTCAAGGGTTAACCCTATCCTGTCGACCAACAATCTTCACCACTGATTGGCTTTTACACTGAGGGTGGTGCTAGACACTCATTGACGTCTTGCGCTTTTTATTGACGCGTATGTGCTTCTGCTTCAAGCAGTAGCGCATTAGTAATTGTATTTGGAAGTTGCATAACATAAAGATAATGAAATAATCTTGCATTTTTCGTCAACTCTTTTAATATTGGTTTGTTTACGATATTTATTATTGCTCTTTAATAAAACACGTTTTCCCGGATTATGCTCGAGATTCACGGTTATTTCCCGGTTTTTTCACGGTTTGGAAAATTCCCAGCTAATTCCCGGTTTTCCCGAATTCCCGATGCAGTGGCCACCCTGGCAACATACACAGCTCGGAATACACATTATCTGAGATCGAAAAGAATATTAGCGTCGATACAAAGACTTAATGATGTTGCTATTATTTTTAGAGCAAACGATAGCGAACCACCAAGTGCAAGCGTGACTTGATGATTCACCCACAAGATCAGCCACTTAGAAGAGTACATATTCTCCAATTGCTTTTTCATAAGGAGATGAAGGTTGACATACAGATCTAAAAAAAAAACTGTAATGAATACGCAAGTGCACAACGAACATCGCTTACAATGCTGCAATATGCATCCTATCGATTGGCTATCAGAGACACTTTCAGAACGCTACATCATTCCAAAAACCTATTTTTACAATAGATTGTCGACATACTATGTGCGCATAGAAGGCAGACGATCATTTATAATTTAATAATCGTGCGAATTCGCACGGGTTCACCTAGTCTATATAAATTGCCATGGCAGTCAACGTGTTAATTATTTTCTCATCCCCAGAAATCACGTGACATGGCTGCTGGTATAAATAGCTTATTCATGCGAATTTTTACAGCATAAAATATGAATGAATATTAGGGGTGGGCGAGTAGTGGATTTTGAAGTCGAGTCGAGTAGAGTATTAAGCCAAAAACTCGAGTATCGAGTCCAGTCGAGTCGAGTAGTTGTTTGTGAAAAGTAATGAAATTTTCATTTTTTCAACTAAAATCTTTCTTCAATTTTACTTATAAAATTGATCTACTTTATTTAAGCTTATGATTTTATATTTTTCTTCGAAAAATTAAACTCTGATATTCTAATACCCCTACTTTTAAATGAATATAGCATAAACCCTACTTTTAAATGAATAAGTTGACTATGCTAAATCACTCAAAATAACAAATAACTTAATGTAACAAGATCACAAAATAAATTTATGTAGGATATGCATAGTTATAAAATCTAAGTAGTAATAAGATTTAATTATTAGCCTATTATTTTAACAAACAAAAACAGGTTTATATTTTCCCTAAAAATAGTTGTTGGCCCTAATCTACCTAACTGTATCTAGTTTATTTAATAATTATTTTTTTAATGTAGTGGAGGATATTATCCAGTCTGACTCAAAAAATACATATTGTGATATTTTTGCCGATAATAACAAGAATGCTCGGTGTTTTGAGAAACGTTTTAAGTTTTCATTTGTAAATGAAGAGGAGGTTGGTAAAGTAATATCTTTAATAAAAAATAAAAATTCATGTGGATATGATGAAATTCCCATTAGAGTTATAAAACATGCAAAGCTATACTTAAGTAAAATTTTAAGCCATTTAATAAATTCATCTTTTGTTTCAGGAATTTTCCCCGACCAATTAAAAAAATCTAAAGTAATTCCGATCCATAAGAAAAATGACCTAGAAACTGTATCGAACTACCGACCAACTTCCATTCTTCCAGCTTTATCAAAAATTTATGAAAAGATTGTTTATAATCTATTATTAAAGTATCTTGAAGATTCTAATTTAATCAACAATTCACAGCACGGGTTTAGGCCTAATAGATCTGTAACAACAGCAGCTTTATCTTTCATTGAATCTTTAATAGAATCAGTGGATAAGGGGGAGTGTACAATTGGAATTTTTATGGACCTGTCTAAGGCATTAGATAGTGTCAACCACCAAATATTGATAAATAAATTAAAAATTCTAGGTATATCAGAAACATCAATGAAATGGTTTGAATCTTATCTTCAAAACCGATCTCAATTTGTGGAAATTACACACTTAGCACATGAGAGCAAAATTCTTAAAGTGTCCACAGAAACCGAAATCATTAAATTTGGGGTCCCGCAAGGTTCAATTTTGGGCCCTCTCTTGTTTCTATGCTACATAAATGATACATCAAATTCACTTACATGTTTACCAGAACATAATCTTTGTTTCTATGCAGATGATACAAATCTTAAGGTATCAGCCAATACAGTACAACAAGTAGAAATATTAAGTTTTACTGAATTAGAAAATATTGGACATTATTTACAACAGCATAACTTAATTCTGAATCCCCAAAAAAATAACGTCGTAAGATTTAGAACCCATCAAAATAAACAGTTAAATGATCCCATGATTATATACAATTCTCAAGAAATTGAAATAAAAAATTGTGTGCAATTCTTAGGGTTAACAATTGATCAGCATTAAATTGGGACAAACATGTGGATAAGGTAGTATCGAAAATAAGCTCAGGTCTTTATTCCCTTTACAGAATGTCATTTTTCTGTAACCAAAAAACATTGAGAGAGGTATATTTTGCAAACATTCATTCTCATTTATCTTTTGGTATTGGTTTTTACGGTTCAACATCTAAAGCAAACATGGATAGAATCCTTAAACAACAAAAAAAAGCTATTCGAATCATATTGCAACTAGATTACAATGAATCCACAAAAGAAAAATTTAAATATTTAAATATTTTAACAATGTATGGTCAATATATTTTTGACACAATTCTATTGGCGAAAAATAATGAAAATAAAACATTACCGGAAATTCATCCATATAATACCAGAAATAAAAAATGTATTATTCCAAATCATCACCAATTAAAATTTTATGAAAAGAAGCCATCATATGTTGGGCAGAAGTACTTTAAACATTTACCTAGTAATATTAAAGATGAAGAAAACTTCAAAAAGTTCAAATCTAAACTTAAAAGCTTTTTAATTGAAAAATCCTTGTAATCTTGGGATGAGTTTTTTACCACCTCCTCTTGGATATATTATTAGGTTATGGTTAAAAAATAGATATTTTCATTTTATTAGACTCTGTTTTATATAACTGACCTGTAATTATATTTACTTTTACTAATCAACTTCATGTACCATTTTGTTTTAGCAACTATTAAATAAACCTTTCTGATAGAATAAGACACTATTCAGCTGTATATTTGATGTATAAAGATAAATGAATAAAGATCATTGATCAAAGATCATGATGTTTAATGAATAAGATCTTGATTGATTGATTGATTGATTGATTAAAACCTTAGCCAAGAAATTGTGGAAGAAAGAATTAAAAACATCAGGGTGGAGAGCTGAGTATCATTCACCTCAGAGAGTATACATACATTCAAAAGAAAAAATAAATTAAAAATTTGAAGTTTATAAGTAGGTCAGAGCAAAATATGGCTGTAAGTTTTCGATTTCCGAATTCTGAGACATCTCAGAATCTGGTATTTCTAGATAACTATCAAAATCCAGTCTTCTATGAGTTAATGAAATATTTTCGAGGTTAATGTAATGAAAAACTCGTGGACGGCTGCGAAAAACGATAGCGAATATCTTTCGGTCGCGGATAAACAGCAGATGTAGCTTTCCAAAACTCGCGATCTGCCACAAAATACGATCGTGCGTTTTTGCCGATCGCCGAAAATCGGCAAGTGTAGCGTTGCTTAAGTCGCGGTCGGCCGAGAAATGCGATCGTGCATATTGTCGATCGCCGAAAATCGGCAAGTGTAGCGTTGCTTAAGTCGCGGTCGGCCGAGAAATACGAGCACGCGTATTTGCCGATCGCCAAAAATCGGCAAATGTAGCCTTGCAAAAGTCGCGGTCAGCCGCGAAAAACGATCGCGTGTATTTGCCGATCGTAAATAAACTAAATGCAACTTTGCGAAGCTAGCGATCGGCAAAAATACAGTCGCGCGTATTTGCCGGCCACAAATGAACAGAAAATGCTGCTTATTGTGAAACTAGCAAGGGGCCGCGATAAACAATCAGCCGATTGCGGATAAACGGCAGATGTCGGCTTTAAAATTTGATCGCACAAACGTAAATCACGCGTAATTTCGGCCGCCGCGTAAACGGCGGGAGTAACTGACTATTCGACTCGTTTTAATCGAGTAGTTGGAACTACTCGACTCGACCTCGAGTAGTAGCAACTACTCGAGTAATTACTCGACTGTCGAGTACTCGCCCACCCCTAATGAATACAAATTTCCAAAGAGCAGAAAGATATTATTTTTTTCCTTGTGTACCTAGAAATGTTGACACATTAGAAAATCACATTTAAATTCAATTTTTTTTGTATATCGGGTATACAATTTTATAGTAGTGCTGAGGTAAACATATAATTTGTCAACATATCCTTACAATCAAAATATGATCTTAAAATATACTTTGACAATTAAAATAAAATACATCAGCTGGCAAGTGACAAATACTCTAAAGGATTTTGGTGGGGATCCCTCAGTGTTGGGGGGGGGGGGGGGGGTTCCTGTGGTCATAAGCCAGGGGGGGGTTCCTGTGGTCATAAGCCAAACTATTGAGAATACGGTAGGTGATACGAGAGAGCCAGAAGGTTGAGAACCACTGTTATAGAGCTGAGGTCTTAGACAATGACACCGATAGCTTCTTCCCTATGGAAAAAAATCACTAATAAACATTCTTAGTAATGGATATATTAAAGAAACCAAGTGCAAAAATGTGCGTTAATGTGTTATAGTTCTTTAGATTAAGTTTTAATATTAAACATGACTGTTAACTAATGCAGCTTCCACTTTTGTTTATTTGATAAAAGATTAAGAGGAGAGTTTTAAATTTATCACTTTAAGGTAATTGATTCGACTGTGGGGTGTGGGATAAACGCAAGGCGCGTACCTGCGTAGCTGCTGCTCTGGGGGCCCGGGGCCCCAGCAGCCGGGGGGCCACCCTGGGCCGTTGGGCCATTCTGGGGCACGTTCCAGTTCCAGTTGCTACCATACCCGGTCTGGTTAGGCCCTGTCAACAATACAACAACTTTACTGTTACGCCAACTCTACGGACAATTTTGATGAAAGGATAGCCGCATACGAACAAGAATCTTTTTTAACTTGGGAGTAAAATATGTGCGCTTTCAGAGCCAACTGCGGAACGAGAGGGGCAAATTGTTGTACGCGTGTTAGTTATTGAGGTTAAAAATTTAGTGTAGCATTCGTGAATTTATGGAATTTGAAATATAAATCAAACTCTTTCTTTTTTGATGAACTATTTTATGAGAATGGAATTCCAGGTATACTTCAGAATTTTTACAAATTTTCCAGGTTTTCGTGCATACATACATTCTTAATTATAACCACTTCCATGCTAGATCGACAGTTTTCATCGAATCACTTCTACTTTTATAATTTTAACTTGAGTGAGCTAATGATAGGAAACAAATTATAAGGATTAAGTAATACCCCCGTCGCAGCAAACCTGCATACTCAACGAATTTCCACAGGATTTATTTTTTATATGTAAGCTTTCAACATATGTAAAGGAAAGTATTGTTTGAATATATTTTGTAAATAATATATTAAAAACATAAATTTAATCATTCATGAGCTTTAAACATGAGGAAAATTTACAAGGGGATCACAGTGGTTTTTATTCAAAAATATTATCTCATGAACAAATTAACCCTTTTAGTACCGAGGATCGCTCAGAGCAACGATGGGTCCAACTGCATTAAATATCGGGATCGCTCAGGGCGACGTTTACATTTTTATGCGTATAAAATATATTTTTCGCTTTTGCTGGCTGGAATTCGTGCCAAACGCCTTTTTAAAAACCAATCTTTCATTTCATGTCACTTTTCTTCTGAACTGTCTTTATCGTTAGCTGAAATGACATACTGAAAAGCAAATAGCTGCTGGAAGATAAATAAACCATGCATTTTGTGTGGCGGATATGCCCCAAAGGAGAATGTTTTCAATCTTTCTTCAACTTTGGCTTTTCTTAAAAAAGCCAAAATTTTTCTGCAGCCTGATGCGGTTCTCATTGCGTGTAATATGAGCCGTGAGCATGATTATTTATAATGAATATTTGGAAATATATAAGAAATTGTAATATATTTACAATTTCTTATACAATAGTTACGGTAACTCAACATTTCAAACATGTTAGAGTAAGAATGATTCTAGAAACAACAATATTATCTTTAAATTACTTAAGAGTCCAAAATACTAAATAAATCCTTTAAGAAAACTGATAATACAATTAATAGCAGGGTGTCTACCAAATTTCATATATGAAATTCCCGACTTTTTCCGACTTTCCCGACAATTTGAAAAAAATTCCTGACCATAGGAAACATGACCAATTCAAAATGCTAAATTGTTAATTTTTTTAAGCTGAATCCAATTTTGACAATGAAATTTATATAAAATTAATAAAAAAGACGTTCTAAAAATTAACTTTATTTTGTTAAAAATTCCTCCTTCGAGTTAGCCAATTATGCCGGTTTTCGAACTCGACGTAATAAATATCGCTCTTGATGTATGTGCCGAATTTCATCGCGATCAGACAGACCTTTCCTACAAAAGTTATCTTGCCTACAGATAGATGTGTGTATGATATATATATATATCCTTTTACATATATACAGGGTGAGTTTTAATTGTCCCCCCTTTACTTTTTTACATTTCTAAAAATAACTATTCCAGACCCCGCCCAAACATTATTGGGTTGTAAGTACCTCGTTTTGAGGGGGTACTCATTTTCGGCCACCATCTTGGGGGCCATACACATATTACGTAACGCACTTAAGGGGGGGAGGGGGTATAGCATAGCGTTATGCTGCATTATATGGGAGAAGGGGGGAGGGGGTTGGCTCAAAGTTACGTAACTCTTAATTTTGTCCCTCTTAAAAAATACAAAAATAATCGAATTGATATCTAAATCAAAGTTAGCTATATAAAAAGATACGTTTGTCATACTACTTTTAATAACAGTAAAACTAAAAATAAATTTGTAACATGTTGAGTAAATTTCTAATTAACAAAATTTTTTTTTATCTTCGACAACTGTTAATGTACCATAACGTTGTTTTGAATTTGTATAAGTTATAGATTAAATCAGTTACGTTTTAACTAAGATTTTTTGTTGTTGTTTATATTATTACTAACAATCTTGTTTGTTTGTTTGTTTGTACCAATTTTGTTTTGATTATAAAAAATGTTGTTAATAAACAAAAGTCATTACAAGTTTATTTATTTATTTAAATCCATATTCCACTAGTAAAATTGCTTAAGCTATATTCATTCCTACTACGATCGAGTTACGTAACGCATGGGGGGTAGGGGGGGGGGGGTTTGCTCAAGCGTTACGGTGAGTTACATGGGGGAGGGGGGTGGTTTGAAATTACGAAAAAATGTGTTACGTAATATGTGTATGGCCCCTTGGATCCGCCATATTGGATCCAAAATAATTTTTTCAAATGTAAAAGTGGTGTTGTGACCCATCATTTCAAGCTATATTTTTTCACTGATTACAATGTCTTAATCTGTTTTTTTAACATCTCAATTCGTTCTCAAGATATGAGTACCTTTTAATTAATTTATTTTCAACCAATTTTAACATTACAAATAATTGACTAAATAGGCCCATAACCACAAAATAATGCTAGATAGTGACGAATAACCACCATCAGTCATTGTTGAGCGATTTACACTTAACTTTCACCAATGTAATTTTTTTGGCCACCATCTTGGATCCGCCATTTTGAAATGAGGTAAGTTATTTCAAATATGAAGTTGGTGTTGTGACCCATCATTTCTAACTAGTTTTTTGCGCCGAATTCAATGCCGCAACCCGTTTTTAATTATCGTGTTTAGTTTTCAAGTTATTGACAAATGTCTAATAAAAATCTCAAACAATTTGAATTTTTCAAAAACTAAATTTTATAGCTAAAAACGGGTTGCAAATTTACAAACGTGCGCACGTATTCGGAAGCGGGCGCGGAACACATGCACACGTTTGTAAATTTCATTGTCGGTTTATTGTGTATGTTTATCGTGTTCATGTACCGTAATATGTGTGAAACTTGACGCCGCTAGTTACAACATAACAACAGCGAAGAATGCAGGAAACCTAGTGTACAGTATATTTTTTATGGATGCTGATGATGGCCTAGGCTGAAACGCGTAAATCCAAAATAAAACTCAGGATTGTTGGACGTAAGTTAAATAATTTAAGATATTGACTAAACCAATCCGTGCTACAAATCATAAATAAAAAATCCAAGAACAGCCAGGAAAATCCAGGGGTCTTCCCAGTTATTTCCTGGTCTTTTCAAATTCCAGATTTTTCCCCCGGATTTACCAGTTTTCCCAGGTTGGTATACAGCCTGGTGAAATATTTAGTTTAAAACACCTGTTATAAGTTTTAATTTTGATTGGAATGGGTCTTATATTTGTTACTGTATCAGAAAAGACATTTATTGTCAACTATGAATCAAGAGTCAAATCAAATGAGGACAAATTTGTTGCAAATAAGTTTATTTTTCCTCCAAGCTAGCAACATTTGATTAAATTTAATAAAGCAAAGTAACAATAAAATCAACTGATTTTGTGTATGAGGGAAACTTAATTATAATCTTGAAGCCATTATTTTTTCGTTTTGAGATGAATCCATAAATTTTACTTGAATGGTTTTGGCTGAATATAAATATTTAAATTGATGTTCTAGCAAAAGCTCAAGCACAAATATAAATCAAACATCACTCTCTCAAAAATATTTTTCCTCCACCTACTTTCTTGAGTCGTCTTTTTGTCCCTGGAATATAGTTTATGCTCCATGGGATTTACTTCTTACTTTTTCTCCCACGGGACTAAAAATGTCTACTTTTTCTCCTATGGGACTAGAAGTAATCTCATACGAAATACACGGGGAGAAATCCGGCAATGCCACGATGGGCAGTAAGAATATGAGGCAACACTGTCGATTTTAATTTGCTTGCTATAAATTAAATTCAAGAACTTCAGTGTTCCAACTTAAGAAAACAAAACCGTATGCATTTCTTAGCCAGGTATTACATTTGTTATATGAATTAAGTTGGCAACACTGAATATGAAAACACCTGATTTAGAGCTTGTTGTTACCAATTTGCCGAACGTTTTATAAACATGGGACCTACAGTTACGTTACAGAACTGTACGTTACAGAATGTTACAGATTTTGGGAGGTAGTTTTTTTAATTAATAGACTTTAGAAAAAATTGTGTTAAAAATGTTGTGAATAAATGGTTGTTTAAATTGCTGAAGTACCTTATGTTTATATTTATAGGTATGTGATTCTAATCTAGCCCAGTTTAAAGGAGAAATGGATCATATGAAGATAAAGCTATATTGTCACAGTTACTGTTAATGGTGTAGGTGGAGGAACAATGTTGTGTGCATCAAGGGACTAAGGTGCTTTTTCTCCTTCGGGAAAATTGTGGCCCTCGGATCTGCCATTTGGCGACAACAGTTTCCCTAATGGAGAAAAAGTTTCACTTTAGTCCCTAGATGCACAAATAACTATTCTTTGCAATTCATAAAAATATCAACCACCTACAGTCATTTTTTATTCATTCTCATTTTCACTGACTTTGAAATAGCGGTCTGCCTCCTTGAAAAAGTGGTGTCTGCTCCTTAACCTTTAAGATTATGTGTCGGGCACGAATACAACAACTGTGTGAACTAGGTTATGTTACTTTTTACAATTGTGGCACGATAGATGAGTAATTAATTTGCCCATGAAGTTAACTTTCATTAATAAAAGAAAGATAGTATATTTATGGTATTGATTTTATTTACTAGAAGTACTCATGATGCTCAGAGTTTTAAACGAACGATATTTTGCTATCAATCATTTGTTTTCTGTACTCTAGCCTTCAAATCATCATTGCATCATCTTTTTTAAAATTTTTATTTGTGGTACCAGACATTTTTAAACGCTATGGTGAATTTGTTTGTACTTCAATTCTTGTTTCTGGTACAGTACTGATGTTATTTTAAAGTTGTAATTAACTTTTTTCTTTAACATATGTTACCGACAAACCCGATTTTAGGGCAAACTAGTTTGGACTAGGATGAACTAGTTTTTCCTGGCCACCTTAGGATAAACTAATTTGGCCTGATTAGTTACAGGCTAAACTAGTTTGGCCTAATAGCGTTTGGATAAAGTAGTTTAGCCTGGTTTATTTGTTAGGCCAAACTAGTTTGGCCTGGTAGCGTACCGATAAACTAGATTTGCCGGGTTCAAGGTCAGACCAAACTCTTGTCTAGTGCACTACTGATGCAGTCGGTGGTAGTTAGGATAGGTTAGGTTGGGTTGAGTTGGGTTAAGTAAGGTAAGGTTGGGTTGAATTTGGTTAAGTTAGGTTAGGTTAGGTTGGATGAGGTTAGGTAAGGTTAGGTTAGGTTAAGAGAAAAGAATGGAAGATATATTACCTAACCTAAACTAACTGCAATTGGTGGGAGTCAGTTTGTACACACTGGTATGGCCTGGTCTAAAGCAGGCTAAACTAGTTTATCCTAACGCTACTCGGCCATACCAGTTCAGCCTGTAATTAATCTGGCCAAACTAGTTTATCCTAGGGCGGTCAGAAAAAACTGGTTCGTCCTAGTCCTAACTAGTTTGTCCTAAAAATCGGGTTTGTCTGGTAACATATATATTTATATCCAGTGCTTGATTTGTAAAAAATGAGGTACCGGAACTGTAATTTGCCAGTTGGTACATAACCCCCCCCCCTTTAAAATTATTCTTCCGCTCAACAAAGTATTATTCGTCTATGTGAATAATTTTAGGATGATTTGAAAAGTCAAATTTTATCTAACTCAAATTGTTGATAAGTAAATTACAAACTAACAAAGCATTATTTTACTAAAAAAGAATTCTATAAAGAAATTCTCGATTTTTTTATGACGCCTTGTTTGAGTATTCAGGTGTTTTTAGCGTTTTCAACATTCGGCTTAACTCATGACTAGACAAAAGAGCGCTAATTTCAGGCTGAAACTCCGCACATAATTTCCGTACATTTTAAAGCGATTGTTATTTTGGGTAAGATTAATCCGGCCGAGTACACGCTATCGTCCCTTCCGAAAAATACTTCGGCCGGTTACACATGATCCTCTCTTGTGGCGAATTCTCTAGCCGATCTTACGCGATCTCTTAAGCGGCGAATTCTCCGGCCGATCATACACGATCGTCTTTTGAAGCAAATTCTCCGGCCGATTACTCTCGATTTTCTTGTGCGGTAAATTCTCTGGCCGATCATTCGCGATCGTCTTTTGCGACAAATTCTCCGGCCGATTACACTCAATTCTCTCTCGTGGCAAATTCTCCGGCCGATCGTAAGCGATTGTATTTATCGGCAAATTATCCGTCCGATTACACGCGATCGTCTTTTGCAAAACACACTCCGGCCGATTAGACAAGATCGACTCTTGCGGCAAAAAGAGGTCCCGGAAAGCCGTTCCGCCGCAAATCAAGCACTGGTTATATCTCTCAACATGAAAATGGGACCTCCGCCTGTGCTTCTACTTAGTCATCCAATGTCAACAAAAGGAGGAGTCTGGTGTATTAAGGATCAAAAACCAATTGTCAATGTTTGTTATATCTGTGCAGATGAGAAACCATTCAGATTCTCCTGCGCCACATGAAACACTACGAATCGGTACACTTAACTCACTTTACAGATTCGTCACTTTCTGACTTCATTATTTCTGTGAAAGTATTGCCCATGTTTGTTGCCAGATGCAACCGGCAAACTGAGAAACTTCTCCAAATGTCGCCATTAAATAAGTAATCATTCGACTTTGCTGCCCAGTTCAATGTCATCTGTCTTAAGACCCGAAAACAACCCCTCCCATTAAATCCCATGGCAATGATCTAAAATGCTCCTAATTTACATATCTGCTGGATGTCCAGGACCAGTCTGCGACTCAAGTGACTGATAGGAACTCTTTAGGTGATTTCAAAACAAATGTCTTCAGCGACAGCTAGCGATGAAGCATAAGATGTTTAAGGTTTTCTCTGATGTCCATCAAAATCAATTATCTCTATTGAATTTGTAAAGAGTTAATTTTGTTGCAGAATAAAGGATGAGGGCTCAAATTAAATGTCATGATCTCAGAGACTCAAGAAAAATAGTGATATTGCCCAGAAAGCGAGAATCAAACAAACACTGTTTGAAGAAACATTGTGATTTGTGAACATTGTGAAGGAACATCTGATTTGTTTACGCTAAAACCTATACTATAAATGCATTGGTTTCAAACAATTATGCAACCTGGCATTCACCATATTCTTGTTCAGTACCTACATCAAATAGTACAATAATCAATCATAAAATATGAGTCAGACCTTAACTCAAGGCCATGCCTAATTTCTTATTTGCAACTTGATTATTAATGAAGTTAAAAGAATTAACTTCAAGCAACGTTTACATTACTAATTCTGGAAGTTTTGGTGTGCCTGTGCTTCTATTTAGTCAACCAATGTCAACAAAAGGAGGAGTCTGGAGTATTAAGGATCAAAAACCAATTGTCAATGTTTGTTATATCTGTGCAGATGAGAAACCATTCAGATTCTCCTGCGTCACATCAAACACTACGAATCAGTACACTTAATTCACTTTACAGATCCGTCACTTTCTGACTTCATTATTTCTGTGAAAGTATTGCCCATGTTTGTTGCCAGATGCAACCGACAAACTGAGAAACTTCTCCAAATGTCGCCATTAAATAAGTAATCATTCGACTTTGCTGCCCAGTTCAACGTCATCTGTCTTAAGACCTGAAAACAACCCCTCCCATTAAATCCCATGGCAATGATCTAAAATGCTACTAATATACATATCTGCTGGATGTCCAGGACCAGTCTGCGACTCAAGTGACTGATAGGAACTCTTTAGGTGATTTCAAAACAAATGTCTTCAGCGACAGCTAGCGATGAAGCATAAGATGTTTAAGGTTTTCTCTGATGACCATCAAAATCAATTATCTCTATTGAATCTGTAAAGAGTTAATTTTGTTGCAGAATAAAGGATGAGGGCTAAAATTAAATGTCATGATCCCGGAGACTCAATAAAAATAGCGATATTGCCCAGAAAACGAGAATCAAACAAACACTGTTTGAAGAAACATTGTGATTTGTGAACATTGTGAAGGAACATCTGATTTGTTTACGCTAAAACCTATACTATAAATGCATTTGTTTCAAACAATTATGCAACCTGGCAGAAGCATAAGATGTTTAAGGTTTTCTCTGATGTCCATCAAAATCAATTATCTCTATTGAATTTGTAAAGAGTTAATTTTGTTGCAGAATAAAGGATGAGGGCTCAAATTAAATGTCATGATCCCAGAGACTCAAGAAAAATAGCGATATTGCCCAGAAAACGAGAATCAAACAAACACTGTTTGAAGAAACATTGTGATTTGTGAACATTGTGAAGGAACATCTGATTTGTTTACGCTAAAACCTATACTATAAATACATTTGTTTCAAACAATTATGCAACCTGGCATTCACCATATTCTTGTTCAGTACCTACATCAAATAAGTACAATAATCAATCATAAAATATGAGTCGGACCTTAACTCAAGGTCATGCCTAATTTCTTATTTGCAACTTGATTATTAATGAAGTTAAAAGAATAAACTTCAAGCAACGTTTACATTACCAATTCTGGAAGTTTTGGTGTGTCAAAATGCTGACCCTCTCCCCCCAAAATGGGCTAGTTTGGGTCAAAATGTTCAAATAGTAGGGTGGGTGCAGTGAATGACCGCTTTGCTAGAAAGAACTTGTACTAAGCACTTCATTTAAGCTAGCCTTAAACCCTTTTTAGATAAATTTGATATTTTATGTGAAATACTAAGCAATAAATTTAGAAACATAGTAATTGCCGGTGATTTTAACATTGATATGATAAATAAAAATAAATCTTACCACGCTTTTGTTAATATTTTAAATTCATATAATTTGGAGTACAAAGTAGATTTCCCAACCAGAGTTACTGCAGAATCTGAGACTGCTATTGATAATTTTATATGCAATATCAAATCTAAGAAGGTAAGAGTTTCTGGATTGATCACTCACATATCTGATCATGATGGTCAGCTATGTGAAATTTTAGGTATAAAAAATACAACAGAATATATAAATAAAATACCCCCGTTGCAGCAAACCTGCATACTCAGCGAATTTCCAGTGCAAATCAACATATTTCAACCCAACATAGCGAGATTTGACATGTTTTTGTAAGCTCCATAAGAATAACATGGGGAATGAGTATGCAGGTTTGCTGCTACGGGTATATTAAAACTGGGTAGTTTTAATTCAATATTTAGTAGGTCTGAACTAGGAGAAGCCATTTACCAGGTTTTATCATGATATGTTGAGAAATAAGCGAGATATAGAATTTTACTTATTTCCCATAAGGTTAACATTGGGACAACGTACTGTGTTTACCACTTTCAATATCTCGGTAACTAATGGACATAGAGTAGTGATTCAAAATACTAAATTGTTTGTTTTTTTGAGCTGAATTCAATGGTGCCAACAAAAATTTGATTATTTTTATTTTTCTATGTAAAAAACTCAAAAAACCCATTTTTGGGGGGGTTTACCCCCCTTTACCCCCCCTTCCGGTAGTCCGATTGGGCTGGATTACGAACTCGTCCGAATAATTACTACTTTACACATCCATGCCAAATTTCATAAAGATTGGACCATTTTTACGCGAGTTATCGTGCTTAAAGACACATATATATATATATAGATATATATATATATAGATATATATATATTTATGAAAATGAACGAATAGTGTTTTTTGCTTCTGGGGGCCCCAAAATGAAAAGTTATCATGGTCTCGGGCTTAGGTCTTCCCATGAGTACTACGGTAACAGCTTCTTCCCTATAGGGGAAATTCGCTAAAACTTTGCAGAACATTTTCCATTAATAATATAGACCTGTTTTTGAGGATGTTGGCTAATGAAAGCTGGCTTGAAGTCTATCAAGCTACGGTGGAAACCAAATTTGATGAATTTTATTCAATATATTATTAAGCCTTTGAAACTAGCTTTCCAAAATTATATGTCACAGATAAAGAAACAAATTTTAATAAGTGGATTTCAGATGATATTAGGAATGAAAAAACTAAATTAGTTGAACTTGAACAATTATATAGGAAATCAAAAAGTGAAAGCCTAAAAGTAGAAATTAAGCAACTAAAACAATCCATTAAAGTTCAGAGTAATGAAGAAAAAAAATCTTTTTTTGATACAAAAAGTTTAAACTCAAAAAACAAATCACGGTCAACCTGGAATATCATAAAATCAGAGGTCAACAACTCACCAAAAAGGTCTGATAATATTGACATTCTGATTGATGACAAAATAAATATCTGACCCCACCATTGTTGGAAATACACTAAATGATTTCTTTGTTAATGCAGTTGACAATCTCATTTTACAAAATTTTCCTGCCATCGCTAATAATAACATTTCTAACCAATTTTTTACAACAGATTCAGTTTCTTTCAGATTTAAAGAAATTAGTGAGGACCAACTTTATAAGTTAGTGATGGCTTTTGAAAACAAACTTTCTACTGGAATTGATGAAATACCGATGAGTATTGTAAAACAGTCTATTCCTTTAATTCTTAAACCACTAATGCACATAGTAAATTCATCATTGATATCTGGCTTTTTTCCATGTAAATTAAAAATTGCTAAAG
The DNA here is from genome assembly GCA_035578135.1 of Flexamia atlantica. Taxonomy (NCBI): domain Eukaryota; kingdom Metazoa; phylum Arthropoda; class Insecta; order Hemiptera; family Cicadellidae; genus Flexamia; species Flexamia atlantica. Next base: position 49,350,797 of record JAQJVK010000005.1, on the reverse strand, counting down.
TAGTGCCCCTTTTTAAAAATGGAAATCCAAAAGACCCATCAAGCTATAGGCCTATATCGTTGATGCCGGTTTTTTCAAAAATATTAGAAAAAGTAGTTCATAATCAACTTTTACATTTTTTAGAAAGCAATAATTTACTTGATAATGAACAGCATGGATTCCGTCCAGGAAAGTCTACTATTACTGCAGGCATAAATTTTATTGATTCAATAATAAACAGCATTGACAGAAATGAAAATGTTATTGGAATTTTTCTTGATCTCACAAAAGCTTTCGACAGTGTGTCTCATGATAAATTACTCAAACACCTCCATGCTTTAAATATAAAAGGCAAAGAGCTAAATTGGTTTAGTTCATATCTCAAAAACAGAATGCAATGTGTCGAACTCCGTAACACTATTAATATTAACAATAGTAAATACAAATATACTCAAACTTTTCAATCAGATTTTCAGATAATAAAGCACGGTGTTCCTCAGGGTTCAATCCTGGGGCCACTTCTATTCATCTGTTACATAACCCGTCTGCCTAAAAAAATCCCACAGGGAGATGGCTCTATCTGCCTATATGCCGATGACACTAATATAACTGTTAGAGGACATAATCAGAAAGAGATTGAACTTGCATCATTCATCAGTCTTCTATCCGTCAAAAAATTTTTAGATGAAAATAACCTTTTTTTAAATACAAACAAATCTAATTTTATTTCATTTTCCACACATCAAAATAGATCAAAATTGCAGCCTAACATATTCATAAACAATTCAAGCATTGATCAAGTAGATTTTTGTAAATTTCTGGGACTAATAATAGACCAAAACTTGAGCTGGGACAAGCATGTTGATCATGTTGTAAAAAAAATGTCTTCAGGTCTTTACGCATTGCGTCAGATGACAAAAGTATGCAACAGAGAAACATTGAAATCAATTTATTTTTCATTAATACATTCTCATGTGTCATACGGCATTGCTATTTATGGAGCTACATCAAAAAAAAATTTAAACAGAATTCTTTTACAATAAAAAAAGGCAATTCCCATAATTTTTAACTTAAAAGCTAGAGAATCAGTGAAAACTTACTTTGCAGATTTAGGGATTTTAACAGTATACGGTCTATATATATTTGAAACTATAATGTATGTGAAGACAAATCAAATAATGACTGGTCAACATAACCATAGTTACAATACTAGACATAATAGACATGTGGAACAACATAATCTTAAGTTTTATGAAAAGAAAGCTAGTTTCACAGGTACAAAATTTTTGTTTTCCTTGCCAACAAATATTTCTCAAGAACAAAACTTTAAATCTTTCAAAAAGAAACTTAAAAATTTTCTTATAAGCTTGTCACTATATTCATTTGAAGATTTTTGGAGGGTGAATGTTTAGTTTTAATTTAAAATTGTCAGACAGTAGGTAGGTAAATATGTTTTAGTTTGTTTTTTTGTAAAATAACATTATATTATTATTATTTTTATGAATTAATTATATTTGTAATTTGATCTACCTTTTAATCTATTTTATTTAAAACTTTATTCATATATATAAGTATTTATATGAGAAACATTTGACGCTATTTATGTATATTTTATACATGTACAAATAAAGAATATTTTGATTTGATAGCTAATTATAAAAAAGCTTGAAACCACCCTTGGAATATTTTTGAACATTCTTTATTTGGTTTAAAGTTGGTGGAGTCAAAAATACTTTTTAAACATGTTTATTATTGACAGTCCAATTATCTTCCATTTTGATGTTTCCTGCTATAGCGACTTATTTCTGCAAGGCTTAGCTGGATTTACATTCATTCTGTATTAAAATAATGATTAAAAAATAATTATGATTATTATTTTTTAATTTTTTTTAAGTGCTAAATGAATTTTTTTAACCAAATAACTATATGTTTTTCTTAGGGGTGGGCGAGTAGTGGATTTTAAAGTCGAGTCGAGTCGAGTATTAAGCCAAAAACTCGAGTATCGAGTCGAGTCGAGTAGTTGTTTGTGAAAAGTAATGAAATTTTTATTTTTTCAACTAAAATCTTTCTTCAATTTTACTTATAAAATTGGTCTACTTTATTTAAGCTTATGTTTTTATACATTTCTTGGAAAAATAAAACTCTGATATTGTAATACCCCTACATTGCATAAACCCTACTTTTAAATGAATAAGTTGACTATGCTAAAAAATCACTCAAAATAACAAATCAGTTAATGTAACAAGATCACAAAATAAATTTATGTAGAATATGCATATTTGTAAAATTTAAGCAGTAATAAGATTTAATTAATAGCCTACAATTTAAACAATCAAAAACAGTTTTATATTTTACCTAAAAATAATTTTTGGCCCTAATTAAAACCTTAGCAGAGAAATTGTGGAAGAAAGAACTAAAAACATCAGGGAGGAGAGCTGTGCCCAGTTATTTGTTTACTTCTCTAAACCCAACCCCGCCCCCTTGCCTGACTGCTGAACTATTGTTTTTGACATCCAATCACTTGAGCATGAGTGACACAGCTGCGACAAGATAAGAATAATATATCCCCCAATACAAAAATTATAAAACCTTAACTAATTGTTTTATGAAGTCCACTTTACCAATGAAGTCCATAATTTTCTTCTCATTTTTACAAATCAAATAAGACAGAAATGAAAGCTGAGTATCATTTCAAAGATAAAATATAATTACAAATTTGAAGTAGGTCAGAGCTAAATATAGCTGCTGTTAAGTTTTCAATTTCCGAATTCAGAGACATCTCTCAGAATCTGGTATTTCTAGATAACTGTCAAAATCCATTCTTCTATGAGTTAATGAAATATTTTCGAGGTTACTGTTATGAAAAACTCGTGGACGGCTGCGAAAATCGATAGCGCATTTTTATTGGTCGCGGCTAAACGCGGATGTAGCTTTCCAAAACTCGCGATCTGCCGCAAAATACGATCGCGCGTATTTGCCGATCGCCGAAAATCGGCAAATGTAGCATTGCTAAAGTCGCGGTCGGCCGAGAAATATGAACGCGCGTATTTGCCCATCGCCGAAAATCGGCAAATGTAAAAGTCGCGGTCAGCCACGAAAAACGATCGCGTGTATTTGCCGATCGTAAATAAACTAAATGCAACTTTGCGAAACTAGCGATCGGCCGTAAAAGTCAGTCGCGCATACTTGCTGGCCACAAATGAATAGAAAATGCTGCTTTATTGTGAAACTAGCGAGGAGCAGGGCTTGTAACAGTTCTTGAGGTTGAAAAAAATAAAAAAAATAACTAAAATAAGAAAAAAAATAACCAAAAAATAACCTTTTGTAAACAAAAAATGTTGCTAAAAATTCGAAAACCGGCGTTATATTGGGGATAACACATTCTTAACCCTGGTAAAAAAGAAAATCTCGACAGACTAATCACAAATCAGCCTAGATTTGACGGCGAGACTTAGTTTTCACGCAACAAGACTTGGTTTTCACACAATGTAGGATGACGAGATTCGTCTGCTGCGATGCTGCTACGAGATCGTCTGACAGACGAATAGTGTGAACAGAGCTTGAGGTTGAAAAAAATAAAAAAAATAACCAAGATTCCCAAAAAAATAACAAAAATAACCAAATTCCAAATAAAAATAACAAAAAATAACCAAGAGCGAAAAAAATAACAAAAAAATAAAAAAAATAACCTGTTACAAGCCCTGGAGGAGCTGCGATAAACAGTTTGCCGAGTGCGGATAAACGGCAGATGTAGCTTTGCGTAACTCGCGATCGTCTGTAAAATTTGATCGCACAAACGTAAATCGCACGTAAATTCGGCCGCCGCGTAAACGGCGGGAGTAACTAACTACTCGACTCGATTTAGTCGAGTAGTTGGAACTGCTCGACTCGACCTCGAGTAGTAGCAACTACTCGAGTAATTACTCGACTGTCGAGTACTCGCCCACCCCTAGTTTTTCTAAAAATACACAATCTGAACAATGATTTCATATGTTAATGTTATTAAAAAACCAATTGTAAATACTCAAAATATTTGCAGAAAACATTTTCCAGTTTTTGATCAAAGTAGCCCCCATGTTCAAAGTAGCCCCATTTGACGGTAATTACGTTTCAGCATTGTTTTCAAATAATTTTTAACGTATATCGTTCGGAAAAAAAATTCCTGTATAGAACCTTAGTCGACTTTCTTGGGAACAATATGTCAAAATTTGAGAGTCCTATGATTAATATTTATGTTGCTATTAATTAATTTCTAACGTACTGTTATCTCAGCTATTGAACTACTTTGATGAATGAAATTCAGTAAACATTGTCTTTGAATAAAATTAGAGGTCTGCGGGTACCCGAAAATCCGGGTAGCTTCTGGTAATTACGTGAACCCGAGTGGTTGGGCGGGTTCGACACGTCTCGGGCTTAATTCGGGCGGGTTTTTATTACACGTTGGGTCGGGCGGGTACCTACTACCCGAAAGAAATCGGGTTGACAATACCCGACACACTTCCCGAAAGAAACCCGAAACTTTAAAAATGTTCAACAATAAATAAATCGTGCCAAGCTTCTGACTTACGGCGTCCACGCAATATTATAACGAGACGAACAAAGATGGTCGCGATCGCGATGTCCAACTTCGAAGCGATCTTCACTATACGTCTTCAGTCAGACAACCAGCCGTCCCCTTGCCGGCTCAAAATTATTGTACACTTACTGCTTAGTATCGTATCCTCATATAATAACTTAAAAGGACCGTTGCTCCTTTTGGCGCAATGAAATAAGTCTTACAAACACTAAACAGCTTTGTATAAGTTTGAATTTCTAGCCGAGCTTATGATACGAGAAGTCTTATCGATAAGATAATTTTTGTGATCTATTTTTGGACATGTTAAACCGGAAGAGCGTGCCCTTCCCTAGAAAAACATACACAAGCAATAATCCTGAGTGATAAGGAAAGGGCGTTGACAGGTGAAAAAATATTGGTCTCCTATTAGATGGAATTCGGAGTTTCTGCTATATTTAGTTGACCTTGGGAACGACAAAATATATACCAGTCTATTGTTTGATCATAGAATTTCTCTTGAACGGCAGGAGATAAGTTTCATTTTTGTCTCGATTGATTTATAAAAATTAGACAAAAAATATTAGCTGTCATATGTTGTTGTAGGACAAGTCGTTTGGATTTTCACATTTCGTAGTCAGGAACCTTTATCTCCTAATTATCTCGGACGGACGGACGCACGCACGCACACAGATAACAGCAGACTGACGGACAGACTTAATTGATGAGTAAACAAACTCCCCCACTTCCCCCCCTTCCCACTGGTAAGGAGAGTGAGACAGCTATTTTTTCTCACTTCTCTCCCCTCCTCTTTCCTTCCTTCTTCTAAAGCAATAAAACAACTATTTTTTTCTTCACAGTTTTAGAATAGAACTAATTTTATGATGAAAATAAATTATTGTTGGTTATTGTTAAAAAATATAAAAACTATTTCATTTATATATTCTGAAATAATAAGTTTAGTCATGAATATGAATATCTTTTGACAGGATAGATGTAAGTAATAAGTTGATGAATGTTATGTTAGATATTTACTTTGTATTAATACTGCTTGGTAGGCCCATTAAAATTTAATGAGGTAAATATTTTGCTGACAAATGATACCCGAAGCCAACCCGAATTTGATTTGAAATACCCGAAATGAGGTAAATATTTTGCTGACAAATGATACCTGTAGCCAACCCGAATTTAATTTGAAATACCCAAACCCGGACCTGTCCCGAATTTTTATTCCACTTATAATATCCGAATCCGACCCGACCCGAAAATTTATGGTAATCTACTACCCGACCCGAACCCGACCCGACTTGAAAAATCATTACCCGCAGACCTCTAAATGAAATATAAGTTGATTCCGTCGCAGTTTTATGTTTTTGTTGGAATGGTTTGTTATAACAGATTAATATATAAACGATTGTATCTCTGCAAGGCACAGCGCAACAATGACTGTTGAAGTACAGTCTGGACCTAAGTGGACCCATTTTATTTACGCACCACTGCATGTTTGTAATTCTCTTATAGACAACGCTTGCTTCCAGATGTAGATTTCATTGTAAAGACAATGCCGATTTACCAACATTGAACAATAAGGAACCTTTCAGTTCCTCCGAACTGCATGTGCTGTGTGTGTTGGAAGCATGTGCTCCGTTGTTTTTGGCCAGTTGCTGTACCTCGTCTGGATCGCGCTCGCCCGAGCAAGGTTGATAATTTTTCAATTATCAACTGATTACGGATTTATTAATGATTTCTTCCTACTTACCATAGGATCCATAGCCGGTCTGCTGCGATGGATAGTTGGGGCCCCACTGCGGTGGTGCCATCTGCTGACCCGGAGGTCCCTGCGGAGCTCCCCAGTACTGATTGCCTCCTGGCCCCGATGGCGTTCCATAACCTACCATCAAAAATTAACTGTGATTTTTCAAGTATTTCTTAGAAGAGTGGGCTTATATTTTTATATTTTTCAATAACAGCAACAATATGGAGAATTAGGCTAGGATTTTAAAACAGTGATTTACAATAGTCCTTAAGTGGAATACAAACCAATTGGGTTTAAGTTTGTTTTGAACTTTAAAAAATATTTTTGAAACTACTAAAGTACAAGTTTAAAATAATGATCAGGTGTTGTGAAAAACTTATAACAGTTTGTCTCAACTAAAAGGCTGATAATTGTTGGTGCTCTGGTCAACAAAATAGCTGATACAGTAGGATAATGGAAACAAAGAAAACTTTTTTATGAACAGTGTAGTACTGACAATTCGAAATTTGGTTGTACGAAAGTTCCCTTAATCCAAAATGCTGTTCAGATGGTAAATTTTCTCTGATTGCAGGTAAAAAACAAGTGAAAATTTGCAAAATATGTAAATGGCCTGAAATTTGATTTGCTAATATACACCAGGAGTAATTTTGCAGGTGATTGGGCATGTTTGCCAACTGCGGGCGGGGAGACAAAACATACTAATTGCAAGTAACAGAGGGAATACCTTTCTAAAAAAAGTTAACAACCAAGAAATTAAATTGTGCATATTTACAAATCGGACGAATAACTTAGTAAAATAATTTGATTGTGTGTGTTTATCAAACACAGGTACCCGTCGTGGCAGTGGCAGTTAGCTTTGTAAAGGATAATCGTGCTTCATTAATTGCCATATTTTGACAAAATATATGCAGAATCAATGTTTCAGCGAGTTTAAATTATTACCACATTAAGGAACGTATTATTCAGAAAATAATGGATAATACTACTTCAAAAAATTGTAAATACCCCCGTTGCAGCAGACCTGCATACTCAGCGAATTTCAAATGCAAAACAACGTATTTCAAGCAAACATAGCAAGATTTGACATGTTTTGTTAAGCTCCATAAGAATAACATGGAAATGAGTATGCAGGTTTGCTGCTACAGGTATATTAAAACTAGATGGTTTTAATTCAATATTTAGTAGATCTGAACTAGAAGAAGCCATTTACCAAGTTTTATCAAGATATGTTGAGAAATAAGCGAGATATAGAATTTTACTTATTTCCCATAAGGTTAACATTGGGACAACGTACTGTGTTTACCACTTTCAATATCTCGGTAACCAATGGGCATAGAGCAGTGTTTCAAAATACTAAATTATTTGTTTTTTTGAGCTGAATTCAATGGTGCCCACAAAAATTTGATAAATTTTATTTTTCTATGTAAAAAACTCAAAAAACCCATTTTTGGGGGGGTTTATCCCCCTTTACCCCCCCTTCCGGTGGTCCGATCAGGCTGGTTCACGAACTCGTCCAATTGATTACCACTTTACATGTCCGTACCAAATTTCATAAAGATCGGACCATTTTTGCGGCCGCTATCGTGCTAACAGACACATAGATATATATATATATAGATATATATATATATAGATATATATATATATAGATATATATATATATATATATATAAAAATTCGAACGAATAGTGTTTTTTGCTTCTGGGGGCCCCAAAACGAAAAGTTATAGTGGTCCCGAGCTTAGGTCTTACCATGAGACCTACGGTAATAGCTTCTTCCCTATAGGGGAAATTCGCTAAAATGTATTTCTTCAGGACACGTAAAAATATTTTTAACCATTTTAAAATACAGGAAATACAGAGAATCTTGAGAATCTCTGATTGAAAATTCTTAATCCTTGTAAACTTGGCTTTAATTGAAGGGGGTTCTAAGCGACAAAAACCTTGTTTCGAGTAATCAAGCGTTAAAAATTGAATTCAAAAATTTGTGGGTTTTTCAAGGTTACAACTTAAAACCTGTATAATTTTGGAATACCCATTTTTAACATCATAATGTAGCCTTATATTACAATTTTACTTGCCATTAAGCATTTTAAAAAATTGTACGTGTTATTTTTTGGGTTATAACGTTCTAAATGACTGGCGTCTGAAACGTTTTCTGACGGACTGCTCTTCTGCTTTGGAAGAAAACATCAGGGAATGTAGGAATACCAACATAAACAAATATAAAACTGAATATAAAACAATTTTTTTTTATATAAAGTACAAAAACGTAATGTTGTTACATAACATATGATATGTCATTTTGCTTAAAGTTATACAAATGTGGTGCTTAAAACGTTATTCTCCAACTTCTTTTGGGGGCAGTTTTCCAGGCCTTGGCTACTTAGTTTTTGAAATATAGGGTAATCCAGCTTTTCTATATTCCTTCGCAGTCTTATCCTTCCACTTTCCAATATTTACTTCACGTATTTTATTTATATTTATGTGATTTTGATCACTTGGTGACAACGCAACGACCGGCGGAGAGTGCATCTTTCGACGAATAGAATGTTATTCCCCAAAAAGTCCATGCAGTCCCGCCAAACACGCCAACTTTGACAGACGAAATCAGGGCTGCCAACTCAAATAACTTCAAAACAAAATATACCACGTTGTAGCTCGTGTCTTAGAGAACCTTTTTAATTGAACATCTCTGATTTTGAAATTTTGTCGCTTGGAACGTTTTACAGGGGACCCCTTCAATTGTATATATAACCTTTAAACATTTAATAAATATTTTTAAAACATTTTACTTTTTTTAATTAATAGCCCTAAAAAGAGAAATTTTAAATGACCGTATGATTTTTCTTTTCAGAACCGAAAAAAATTAATTCAAGTATACAAAAGTTCAACTAAATAAAAATCAATTTCAAAGAGAATCGCCTCAATTTACAGAAAAGAATATATCTGAGTGGTATAAATTTGTTTATCCAAATATCAAAAAATTTTCAAATTCAAGTCAAACAAACGAGGTTTTACTGATGGTAACTAAAGGTGGATTGACAAAGCAAAAATTAACTGAAATTCGATCACACCTATCAGTTTGAATTCACCTATCAGTTTGTCGAGTCTACTCGGCTCAAAAAAATGCTCGAGTACTCATACATCCTTAATTTTAAAGCATTTAATACAAAACCAAAATAGGCAATATTTCAATTTTCAACTTTTTTTTTACTCTAAATTCACATTCATATTCTCTTATTTATTTAGAAGTTTTAATTGTAAATATTATATATTATAATTAATATTGTAGGCTCCCTCTAATCCAGACTCCTCAGGACTGAGACCCGTAGGAATAACGAGTTTCCCTGTTAAACATATTAAATTCCCTACACTCCCTTACTAAAACATATTAAATTATAACTCTAATCCATACTGATTTAGGCAAAACACAGATTTACACGTAATTCTGACACGTAATTACTGATCTCAAATTAGGGATGGACTGGATTGAATTTTCAGTTCGGAACGGGACGGGACGGGAAGGGATTTTTGTCTTCCCTAAATCTTCGGGAAATGCTCGTTCACGAATTTATTTTCTTTATTACAATAATAGCATTAGGTTAAAAACAATGTCATATATAAAGGTTTGTACCGTCCCAACTCAAAAATTTCAAGAAATAAATTTAAGTGAAAAAATACTAACTTACATGCAATTGACAAAATAGCAAACATTATGGAAACATATTTAAAAAAATTAGTAACTCAATGAAATTGTTAATTATAAATAAAATACTAACTACAGTGGAACCTGGATAATTCGAACCTCAAGGGACCAGCTAAAAACTTCGAATTATCCATAAATTCGAATTAAAGAAGTTCTAAAGAATGGGGCCAAAACATAAAAACTCTACATTGTGAATTTAACCTCTTTATTAAATTGACACTCTAAAAGAATAAATTCATCAACAAACGCTAATTATAAATAAGGGTTCAAAAACTGTAATCATAAAACAGAAATAACTACCTTAAAGTATAAACTACGTACGACGCGACGTACGATAACACTAAGAAAAATTTCTGCTAAAAAAAAATACAGTACGTTCTGCTACTTCTGGACTTAATACAAGCTACCAACTTAACTTCGTGTAACATTGACAATAAATTCACGCTCTTTGACTTTCCGCTAAAGTGAGTGTTTTATAGGTCCGAGATTTTGTCGACATGGTCACTAAAATCATTTAACGTGACGTAAAAACTTTTTAACACTTAAAAACAAGACACTGCACAAATTAAAAAAAAAACACTTTGTTTGAAGGACGATTGAAAATAACGGAATGCTGCACTGGAATTCGGAAGTTAGTTTGGCAGGTGGGGGGAGGGAAGGGGGTCGCAGTGTTGAGTAGCCTTTGTGTCGACACAGAAAACTGCGCATCAGGTCTGGCGCATGGCTCGTCTGCCGGGAGCCGTTCTACACAGAATCAAGCGGGAAAAGACTAGTGGCGCTGTCACGGCGAGCGCAAGCCTTTTCCAAACCCAGTCAGCGTTCTGTACTGTTTGGTGTCGCGTTACAAGCGATGTTGTGGCAGGGTGGGAGGTGGAAGGGATGAGTCATTTGACCGTAATCTGACACGCCATAGGTCTGGCGTTAATTTTGTATTGAACGTCGTAGTAAAACGTGTTTTCCAATGAATTTGTAACTATTTCCAGTCGTGGTAGAAATTAATGTACCTTAATTTTGCACTTCAGAATTCGAATTATCCAAAATAAAATTCGAACTATCCACGATTTTTTAGCATTGTTTGGATACAAAATGCTAGGGACCAAGAAAAATATTCTAATTAAAGAAGATTTCGAATTATACAAGTTCGAATTATCCAGGTTCCACTGTAATATAAAAATATTATTTTTGATTAAATTTAAATTTTTATTCTTTCTAATTTGAATGCATTGAAAAATAGAAATAATATATAAAAATAAGAAATAAAAGAACATAATATACTTTTTTAATGTTTGATAGACACACAATAGCTTTTAAGTTCCTGCTTTTTGTTTTATTGTTTGGTTTCCAAAAAGACAAAAGTAAAATACTAGAGTGGTTATTGCATGTTGACAATATACTGTCATGTATAATCAGTAACATGTTATTGTATTTTTATAAACTTTGGGCTTTGAAGTTCTTGTTTTAGGAAATGACTCTATGACTCATAATTTTTCAGCACTTTAAAATACAGTAAAAAATAAAAATTAATTTAGTTTCAAGATTACAACCTTAAGACTAGTTTTTCCAAGCTTAAAATTATAAATTTGAAGTTCTCAACTCCCAAACTTAATATTTCTTAAGTTACATAAAATATTAATTACCTATGTATTAGAAATTTCTTTTAAAAGTCTTTACTTTTTCAGTTTTTTGTTTAAATTATTTATGGAAAATAATCATAGCCTACTTTCGGCTGGGATTCAAAGGCAAATGAATTAGTTTAGAAAATTGAATCAATGAGCAAAACCACAATTTGTAGCAGACCAATGTGGCCGACAATCAGAACAATCATGCCTTATGGCAAGTTATTTCCGTTTATTAACTGCTATCAGTGAATAACTAATGCTTTTCGTACCCAATTGCGAGTTAGCAATCCTAACTGTGCCGTTTATCAGCGATCGGCAAATAAGCGCGATCGTTTTTCACGGCCGATCACGAGTTTCGTAAGGCAACATTGGCCTTTAATCCGCGCTCGGCAAAGACGCGGCCCTTCGTAAATTTCGCAAAGCTAGATTTGCCGTCGATTTGTGATCGGTAAATACGCGTGATCGTTTTTCACGGCTGATTGCAAGTTTTGTAAGGCTACATCGGCCGTTATTCCGCGATCGACAGATAAGCACCAGCGTATTTCGCGGCCATGCACAATCAGCGCTCATCTATTTTTGCCGTTCATCCGCGACTGGCAAATATGCGCGATGGTTTTTGCGGTCGATCAAGAGATTTGCAAAGCCGCATTTGCCGTTTACAGTAGAACCTCGATTAACCGTCACTCCCGGGACCGGGAGTGTGACGGTTAAGAGAATAGACGGATAACAAAAATTTAGCTATCAAACCTGTTCGATTCGTAGATTTAAAATATTTTGGAAGAAATTAAACCCTGCATAAGTGGAAAATACATATTTATATTTAAATTACATTCATACAATGGAAATTAAAGACCTTCTAAACTGTACGCTGTGCTCATTCAGTGTTCGTAAGAGAATTACATAACCTCACATTAAAAGATAGTCCGTCATCTTTTAAATGAGTCCGCCAACACCATAAATCAGAGCGATACTTGTAGCTGTTTTGCCCTTCCTCAAACATTTAATGATTTCGATCTTTTGGTCAAGCCCTAGTACGACTCGTTTTTGTTTATCAGCCATCGTCAACAATCAACAGTTACTGTACTGTAGTTGATTAACAGTACGTATCTAGCTACACACTGTGTAGTGTTTAACAGCAAACACTATGTAACGCTGAACCACAAGGCGAGCCATTTAACCCAAAAAATCAACATGCCAATAAGTAATAAATAACTCGCTCACCCCCATACCACTCCTTGCGTGGGAGTGGCGATTTTCGGCGGAAACTCAAGGTCATTAGCAGCAGACAGTCGCGTTCGATCACAATGGCGCTTGCACTTTCTTCCATGCTTTGTGCGACGCCAATTATTTACAACATAATATTGCGAGCCCAGAAGCAGTGACGGATAACAGAGAGTGACGGATAAAAGAGTGACGGTTAATCGGGGTTCTACTGTATTTACGAACGGCAAATACGCACAATAGTTTTCAACGAATGATGGCGACTTTCGCAAAGCTGGATTCGTTTATTCGCGATCGGAAAATACGCGAGATCATTTTCCATGGCCGATAGCGAGTTTTGCTAAGCTGCGCCCGCTGTTTAGTTGTGATCGCTAAATGATCCCATCCCGAAAAATTTCCCGAAGTAAATAAAATCCCGCCCAAAAATAGGAAATTTAATTTTCCCAAAAATTTCCCAAAATTTTGGGACCCGACCATCCCTATCTCAAATCTTTCCCATGAGAATCGTCGTTACAGTACTGTCCATTTCCTGCTGATCACGTCTGGTTAAACCAATGTTTTAAAAATCTTCCAGTTATAAAGATGTCTTTTCCATGGAGTGTGGTCCGGTTTAATTGGTTAACAGACGTCTGGATGCAAGAGTGAGGTGTCGCACCAAAAAATTCTAGAGGGGGGGAGTCACTTGATTTTCCCAACTGTTGGCCTTGAATTTCCTAACTCTTGAATCTGAATTTCCAAACTGAAATAATGGAATTTAAGCAAAAAAATTAACTGAAAAAATTATTTTTGATGACACCCTGCAAGACAATAAGGGGCGGTTTGGGAGCTCGGTATTAGCGCTAGTCCGAGCCTAAGAACCGGTTATATCCAGTATTTAGGCTGGCGTCCAAAAAATCGGTTTGGGAGCTCGGTATTAGTTGGTCTCGAGCCTAACTGGCGCAGGGATAATCTCGCGCCTAACTTTTTTGGGTTTGGGAGTCAAGTAGCCTTGGGCTCACGCCTAAGAGATAATCTAGATGGGTTTGGGAGTCCAAGTTCGGGCCTAATAAATTTTTTTTTGTCATCATAACTGTCGATTTTAGGCTCAAAAGTTAGACCTGCTAGGGGGCAGGTCTAAGTAAACATCATGTTGGTTTTATCTAATTATCTTGTTTATTAATTTCACTTTAACCAAACGATTGTTATATTTGGATTAGTCATTAAATTCCGAACAATTCCATTACCCTTAAGTAATATTTTAAAATAATTAATTTTTGGTTCCTGATGTTCACATTGTACTAGAGATCGCGTAGATTACTTTGCTTTAGTTAAGATTTTGACTAATCAACGGTAATATCAAACAAATTGGCCATAAAAATTCGGGTATAGTAATTTATTTTCCGTTGACAAATAAATTAATACAATTTTGTAACTAAATATGGTGTATGATTTAGCTACGAGAAAAATAGCAAATACACACAAAATTCACAACATTCCAATTATAAATTACTATTCAACAAAGCATATTTTGCATAGTAAACACTTTTTACAATACTTATCAGGGTTACAAAATATCGCGGCTTTTAACATCGTTAAGCTAAGCAAATAATACCGGGTGTTTTTTTAAACGCAACCCATTTTTAAGATTGAATATTGCACATATAAATATGAAACAGTATTGTTTCATTAATCCTTACATTTTATACTACTTATTATTTAAGTTTGATCACATTTAGTTTACATTATATGTATTCAAACAATCCGTAATTGGCATATGTACAAAGTTGTGTTCTCTCCATCAAAGTCCTGAGCGCGTGTTGCTAGGTACGTCTTTGAATTTCTTGCATTAAATTTGATTTGTTTGTTTTGAGGTGCTGAATATCCTGTGAATTTTTTCGTAGCCCTTAATTTTTATGTATCCCCAAAGAAAATTATATATTGGGGACAAACCCGGGAATCTTGGGGGGGGAATAATCCGTCATTGATAAAATTAAGTTTTGGGTTGCGTTTGAAAAAACACCCTGTAACTTATGATTCAATTCTACTTTAAAGTCTGACGTTATTAGAAACGTACACCCGCTCCCCCCTTACGCAAAAGAGTGAAGATATTGAGACAAAAAACATTTCAACGAAACTGCGCAGAAGCGCTGAGCAGTCGTTATCAGTTGAGTTCCGTTTTATACTACTCTGAAAGCCAGGCGCGTTGTCACTGAGCGGAGTGTAGGGTGAGTTTGTGCCGGTGATATCAACATGGAGTACCTCGACTATTTGGACTACGTTAGGATATATCCACCTCGGATACAACCACTCGTCATCAAAATTACAATCCATTCAATTTTGTGTTCGCTTCTTCTCTTATCAGCCATGTTCTCTCGCACTTACTCAAATCCCAATGAGCAAAAAAATTAGCTAAAAATAAGTTCATACTCGTATTAAAACTGTTATCAATACATCGAAACTTGACAACGATTTCATATCAATACGAGTTAAAAACTTTTTTAAATAATTTTAAAATTGTTTGGAACTTTTATTAAAACAACTTAAAAATTATTACGATCTTGTATCAATGGCGATAGTTAAATAACTTATATCAGAACAATTTTTAAAATGTTTCAAACTTATATTGAAACTAGTATTAATGTAATTTGGAAAACAAATATTAAAATTATTTCAAAACAATTTTAAAAGTGTTAAAACTGAAAACAAAACTTGTAAAGTTTGAAGTCAAATAACTTGTATTAAAACAGTTCAAATTGGTTTTAGTCTTGTTAAAATTGTTTTAAAACATTCTTGTTGAAATGTTTTAAAAGTGTATTAAAATTATTTGTAACTCATTTTCATGCTCATTAAGTAGCAGTAACAATTTGAAAAACAAATTAAAAAGTAACAACACTTTTTAATAGGCACAATTATTTAACTGAAAAAAACCATAAAAACAACAAATTAAAACTACAAATTTAAAAGTACTCTCACTGTGTCATCCACCTACCCGAACACTTCATAGAAAAATGATAAAGAGGACTGTAAACTCCCCTCACCACGCACAACATAGGGCGCTTTTGTTGCCGTCGTCGATCAGGTGTTTCGCAGTTGCCGCCGCGAGCCCCAAAACCAAAATTCCCCGTGATTCCCTGTCCATCTAGCCACACTGCCACTTAGTACCGACTAAAGATGATACCGAACCATTTCAACTTGGTCGCGAGCTCCCAAGCCCGACTTTTGCTACATGGACTAAAGTTAGGCGCGCCTAAAGCTAGGCGCGTACTAGCTGGGCCCGAGCTCCCAAACCGCCCCTAAGACTTGAGAAGCTCAGTATTCCAAAATTGCCATGCGTAATTACCGCATGCTTTAGGTGTCATGAGCCATCGATGTGTGATCTTCATACTTTGGAATTGAAGCTTAACCAAACATTTAATATTAAACAATGATGAAAAACAGCAACTGTCACTGACCATGTATACATGGTTTGCCTTTCCAGACACAGTGTATTCAATATAATGGATATATATTTTATGTATTTTTTTTATTTCACCATGTATACATAGTCTAAGTTCCATTATTTATTTGTTTGAGAAGCAGAATACAGGTGATTTCGAAGAATATATACAGAATTTTTCAGAATGTTTAAAACTAATATTTTGTCCAAGGATTTTGGAATTTTGAAGTTTTTTCTAAAGGAAATATATTGTTTCGTTAATGTCCCTCTTGCACCAAACATCACTCCCATGACACTTAAAATTTTTATATTATGTTTGGCTTCAAAAAATGGTATAGTAGGTTCATAGATGGATTTTTTTCTTTTTCTACTTTATCTTCTTGTTCTTTATTTTCTTCTAATCTTATTGTTGGGTCGATAATCCATCCCACTTTTTTGTTTTTGTCAATGGCTAGTATGTCGACCCTTCTTGTACTCCCTGACTCCGATATGCAGTGGACTTCTTCAAATGTTCCCAGGCCCGTTTTCTTCAGTTCATTGGCCAGTATTGATCTCACTTCATTGTGTCTGGCGTTTATGAGGACTTCGCCATGTTTACATGAACCCAACACATGAGCAAGGGTTTCAAACTCATTGCAGTGTCTGCAATGGTTTGTGTGGGGTCCACGTCCAGGAATAGTCCTCACAGAGGCAACATTGCATGTCATTTTTAGGGCATCTCGCCATTCTGAATCAGATAGACCTTCTTCTTTGTATAACCAGAAATTAGCTGTTTTCTCTTCTTTGTATAAGAGTATACCTTTTCCTTTCTGAGGATGTTTGGCCCAGTTATTGAATTCTTTTTCTCTAAGCATTAATCTGATGTGTTTACTGTTAATTTTCTTTTTGTTGATCGCATTAAAGTCTTCATAAGTAAGATTTAACGCTGTAAGGCAGCTTTCTTTTCCTCTTTCGAGTGAATTAGTATTTTCTATATATTTACACTTTGAATTTTGAAGGATCGAATATTTATTGAATTGTTGTATGAATGCCTCCCAACCTATTTTAATAATATTTAGTCCTTTAACATTTTTGTTTGTGTATAGGAAACTGTCTCTGGTGTGTCACTGGGCAATTGAATCATTTCTTTGACAGCACTTCTTATTAATCGATCTCCATCTTGTAAAAACATTTTTGGTATTTTATTTAAATTTGTGTTTTGTAGGGGATATATTAATGTAGGAGAAATATACTGATTAATTATATTAAGTTTTTGACTGCTACTCAATAACATACTTTTCGTTAGCAAGTCTAAATTTAAATATAATTTTTCTAAAATGTCATTTGATTTAAACAATAGAGTATCAGAAAAATTGACACCAAGATATTTTATACTCTCCTCTTTATTAATTGAATTTATTTTACTGAGGTTGTTTTTAATTTCTGTGCTAACCAAATTCCCATTTTCTTACTATAGCACTTGATTTATTATAGTTTATTTTTATAGTCCTATTTCATTGAAGCGATGATTTGTTATTTGAAGTAAGGCTTCAGCAGATATTTTGTTTTTTGCAATCAGAACAGTATCGTCTGCAAATCCTTAGACAGATATTGATTTTTCATTTTCATCAAGGCTGAATCCATATTCATTTGATAAATCATTTTCACACAACTCTAAAATATGATCCGTACTCATGTTGTATAGGATTGGAGATAAGGGGGAGCCTTGAAGTACTCCATTATTGATTTTAATGGTTTTTATTTTTTTTTCAATCCTGATTGAACTTGGGTACTGTTATCTATTAATAAATTGATTATAATGTTTTGGAGTTTAGAAGGTAAACAGGATGATTGAATAGTTTTTACTAAGTGGTCATGACCAACGCTATCAAATACTTTCTCTATATCAAGAAACAAAATTGTGACATTATCTTTTTCTTTTTTAACTTTTTCTGGTATCCTGTGTAGAATGTGTATGTTTACTTGGCATCCTGGTGTGTTTGAAAAACCCCTCTGGTTTTCATTAAGAGAAATAAATGATGTCACTTCTTTATCTAGGGTTTTTTTCAATTACTCTTCTTACCACTGAGGTTATAGAGATAGGTCTCCAGTTGTCAAGATTGTTTTCTGGACCTTTTTTTGTAAATTAAGATTGTCCGTGCTAGTTTCAAGTTTTTTGGGACCCAACCGGTATTCAGCATTCTGTTTGCTATTAAAGCTAGAATTTCAGCAATTTTGATATTTTTCAATGCTCTCATTAATATCTTGTCAGGTCCAGGTGCAGTATCCATACTCATTTTCTTCATGGAATTGAAAATATCTACCTTAGTAATGGCAAATTTATATTTTTCATTTTAGCACTTTAATATCATTTATTTACGCTAAAACTAATTTCTCTACTCTTAGTTTCTTGAATTCCCAACCATCTTTTTGGTAAATCAACCTAAACTACAACTGGTCAAAGTAAATACAGTAGACTCCCTCTTATCCGGACACTTCGGAACCGAGACCCTTCCAGATAACGTTTTATCCGCTTAAACCGACGTTCCCTAAAACACATTAAATTACAACTCTTATGCATACTGTTTAACTTTATCTAGACTTGTGTTTACTGGTCTACAATCTTTCCCACGAGAATTAAGGCCCGTTTTCACAATGCCAGCTGAAGAGGCAACCAGCACAAGACAGTCCAATAGTAAAAATCTATTTGCTGCATGTGCACATTTCAGCCGTGACGACACAATTGACTGGATATCCGAGTGGATAAAGCGCTCACCTCATAGCCTGAGGGTCGCCGGTTCGATTCCTGACAGGATCGAAACTGGGTCCAGTTGCCATTTGTCATTGGGCTATGAATTAATGATGCTATCTAACAAAAGGTCGCCGTTAGATAGTAGCAAGACCCGGGTTTGGACCGTTCCCGATCAAAACGTTAAAAAATGCCACTGGCGTAGAAAGACACAAAATACAAAAAAATACAAAAAAAATACAATGCCAAAAATGACTATAAATAATTATTAAATCAATATATAGTTAATTTTTAAATATTCATAATTAAATATTAGGTAAGAAGAAGTGTACACACGCTGCAAATACGTTTTTGGCATTGGACTGTCTTATGCCGATTGGCTCTTCAGTTGCCATCATGAAAATGGGCCTTTATCGATACAGTATTGTCCACTTCCGGAAGCCCTCATTGCTCCGAAAGTCATAACTCCGAAAGGCATATCTGCGAAAAAATTTTCGTAATAGTGCTCTATTCGGAGATATGCTTTTCTAATAATGTATTTATAACTTCTCGGCATTGATCTCATTTCTAACTTTCAAAAGTATTTTTTGAGGCATAATTACGAAACACACTACTCCGAAAGGCACTACTCCGAAAACAATTTCCGAAAATGCACATTTCCGAAAATCTTAACACCGAGTTCTTCCGGAACAGTTCCTTTCGGAGTCATGACTTTCAGAGTTGTGCCCTTTCGGACATATGCAACCGGAGCACTTCCTTTCGGAATTATGACTTTCAGAGTTGTGCTCTTTCAGAGTTATGACTGTCGGTTGTGCCTTTCGGAAATACGACGTAATGAGGGACGCCTCGATGCCTGAGCAAACTCTATGGCCAATTTGTTAGTGTTAATTGGTTTTCTCCTTCGGAGATATTCTTTCGGAGTTGTGCTCTTTCGAAGATATGCTTTCGGAGTAGTGTTCTTTTGGAGATATGCTTTTGGGAGTTTTGCTCTTTCGAGTTATGACTTTCCGAGTCGTGCCTTTCAGAATTGTGTTCCTGGAAACACATTATAAAGTTAGAAATAAGAAAAATTTCCACAGGTTAGTTACAAATTAAATATTTGGTCTAAAAAGTATATCTACGAAAGAACATTACTCCGAAAGCATATCTCCGAAAGAGCACAACTCCGAAAGGCAGATCTTCGAAGGACACTGTTCCGAAACATCTCGGAGTAATGACTTACGGAGATCTGCTTTGTCGGAAATATGCTTTCTGAGCAGGGCCTTTCGGAGTTATGAACTTCGGAGTTGTGCTCTTTTGGAACTATGCATAAAAAAATACATATTTTGTTTCGGAGATATGCCTATCGGAGTTATGACTTTCGGAACAATGCATGGCACTCGTCCACTTCCTGCCCATTATGTCCAGTTAAACCAATTTGTTGATAAAAATCGTCAGGTTAAAAAGATAAAACTTCCTTAGAGTATAGTCCGATTAATCTGATGTCCAGTTAAAAGGTGTCCAGATAAGAGGGAGTCTACTGTATTTATTTTGACCGGTTGTAGTGTAGGTTTATTTACCCAAGAGAAAAGTGAAAATTCGAGACCTTAGTAAAAGTAGAGAAATTTGATTATTATTGAAGTAGGATTAGAGTATTGATGTAGGCCTTATTTAAATTTGGTTGTCAAATTACTGCAAAATATTCAAATAAAGTTTTAGTAAACTGGATAAATTGTTCAATTTATATTCACTTTCAGTTTATTTTTCAACTAGCTTGATTTTGAAACTTATTGATTTTCGAATTATAGGTGGGGGAGGCCTAACCCCTCCCAGAGCGACACCCCTGCAAAGTGTAATAAATCTCTTCAATTGCTTTCATTTCAATCAAGTACTTAAGCTTTAACATGCCATATTTTGACAAAATTGTATGGGAATCATTGTTTCAGCAAGTTGATATTGTTACGTCAAGGAACGTATCATTCAGAGCACAATTATTATCATAATTACCACTTCATAGAAATTTATGATTCAGGACAGAGTTCTTCACTGTTAAGTTTGAAAGCCATCTATTACCGTATTTACATAACAAACCTCCATAAGTAACCAGAGCACTAACAAACTTCTAAAGGTTAACTACGACACACGAAACTACACTAAGACACCACAGGCTGGGACCTACCATTCATCGGAGGTTGGTTTGATGGGCCCCATTGCCCTGTAATGATAAACCAATTGTGTCAGTTCCTAAACTCAAAAACAACCAACTGGAGCTCTTATTCTTTGAATTGTTATATGGCCTGAATAATCTCAGATGTATATGTAACTTTTCTCAAAAAAAAAACTACCAACAAAATATCTCAATATTTTTTTAACAAATCCTCAAATAAATATATTTGAGAATACAGGTTTTTTGCTTTAATAAAGTTAGGGTGCTCTGATGAAAAATTTAAAATGTCTGTCCTCATCATTAAGAGATGAATGATTTAAGTCCAAAAACCAGCCTAAAGCTTCCTTTTTCCATCTTTTATCACTTTTTACTTTCTCCCCCCTATACATAGTATAAATGGAGAAAGTATTGTTTTCGTCAAAATTTTCGAATTTGAGTTGTTGGTGGATATATTTGTTTTAGTGTTCCCTGAATCCAAAAAAAGTGGTTTTCGGCATGGTGTCTGTCTGGGTGTGTGGATGGATGTGTGTATGGATGTATATGTGTGTGGATGTAAACAAAGCTAGAGATGACACCAGTGGTCAGATTTTCATTAAATTTGGCATGTAGGTATAAAGCCGCAGTATATCCAGGCGTATTTTTAATTTTTTTGAATTTTTTATTTTAAAGGGTATTTACCCCATAAAAACGACAAAAATCCAAATTTCTCAAAACCGGCTCTAACGATTTTGATAAAAATTTCATGGTTTTTAGTGCTTTAGGTGAAAAACAAAATGACACCACCCGCATGTCTGCAAACATTCAGGTTCAGAAGTTATGGGGGTTTAAGTGTTAAAAAATTCATATTTTTCAAATTTCACAAAATCTGTAACCTCTAAAGAAAATATACTTGCAACCATTAAATTTGACTTGAAAAACTAAATAATCTAATATTTTGAATGATTAGTTTGTGTCAACTGGTTGCGGAGATAATTGATATATTAGTTCGGCGGTAAACGCAGTATGTTGTCCATTGTTATTCTTATGTCAAATATTTAAAAACCAATATCTCCGTTATTTACTTACTGATTTTGATAAAACTTGGTATATATTTGTGTAACGATTATTTGTTAATTTGTTTTATTTCACTATATATGTTGTCTGGTTTTAAATTACTTGAAGGGAGAAAGTTTGTTGTCAGTTTCCTGAGACCGTTTATTCTTTTTATTTTGGACAGTATTTATTTACAGCCTCTTTTTTTAGTTAGGCTATATTATTACTTTTGGATTGGACAGGGTTGAGTATAAATAATTTTATGAACCAATATTTGAATTGTAATAATGAAGGACTATTATTCAAATTTTCTTCCTCCCACATGGATAGTACTTCTTTCCCTACCTAAATGATCAGTAAGCAAAAGCTCAAAAAATCCCAACTATGTAGTTTAATAGTATCTATATATTAATATGCAAGCGGTTTTCTTTACACAGTCCAACCTCAATAATGCCTAGACGGATTTTAATGTTTGAGGGGTCAAATTAAAGGGATTTTTATGTACATTTGTCAATATGTCTCAGTATTTTTGAAAAGGGCATCACTAAAAATGCCTAGGTAGGTCGCCAACCTGCATACTCCATTGTTTGAATTATTCTTATGCAGGTGAGTATGCAGGTTTGCTGACACGTAAATGTGAAAATTGGGGATTATAGGCCCTAGTACGATACAATCTCAACAATTTCAAGCCACAAATCAAGTTTTAGTGAGAAATGTTACGAAATAAGCAAGATATAGAACTTTTTTTATTTCCCATAAGGATTTCATAAGTACAATGTATTTACCGCCTCCATTATCTCGGTGACCAACGGGCATAATGCAATGATTCAAGATACTAAATTGTTTGGTTTCTTAAGCTGAATTTCATGGTGCCCACCAAAATTAGATAATTTTTATTTTCATACGTTAAAAACTAAAAAAACAAAATTTTGCTCATTTTTAGCGGAAAATCATGAAAAGATCCTTATTTTTGGCACGCTATAACTCGGTAACCGTTAGGAGTACAAAGATAACGTACCACATCATTTTGTAGCAAATTTAATAAGCTTTATTTGTACATTTAAAGTTCTCACCTCCGACCAACGGTTCTCGAGATTTTTACGAAAAACCAAAAAAAAGGTACCCTGTTTCCATCAATTGCCACTAGAGCTCGCCACATATTTTCCAGGACTTTTAGTATTTTCATCCTTAGGTCCTTCTAAATAAGTGTACAAAGTTTCAAAATTAACGGAATTTTTTCCAGGTCAAACCCTGTTTTGACTGGACTATAAGGCCAACAATAATCAACCCAGAAGCTATAAATTTAGCATGGAAGTTCATTTTCGAATGCAAGCATCTGCTAAGAACGGATTTTTCAAAAACTGAACATTTTATTATCAGGGTTACGAAGGGATGGAATAAATAGGATTGCACCTACTATACGATTTCACATTTAACATGTAAGCAAGTGATCCTGGCTGAAAACCATTAGCGTGGACGTTAGCAGGGTAATCAACAGATGTGTCTCTAATATAGTATAACTTGGATTATACAGATTAATGTGACGGAACACTGATCCCGAAAACAACAAATCTGGATATCTCAAAGTCATTACAATATCGTCTAAATAGCAATTGCAATCCTAGTCCCTGCTATATTGATACAGCAGAGTATCAAGAGAGCAATACATAGGCTTACCATAAATTTTCAGAGCCAACTCCGGACACCAGACACGCGGGGGGAGAAGTGGAGGACAAGGGAAAAGAAATGGTGTGGTAAAGTTTGGTTTGGTGTAATTATAAGGGTCTCAGCAGACGGGCTACTTTGCGCTGCCGTTTTTGTGCGGCACCAAGAGATGATTTACATGACTCGCATGAGCTTATCACATGCAAGGTCGTTTTGAAAATAATTATTGCTCTTTTAAATTTAAGCTGTTCAGCTTGCCAATTCACCACAAAAAAGGAAAAAAAATTACTGGATCCAGAATGGCTCAAAAAACTTGAAAACAAAATGTAACCTGTAATTTTCAACCCGTCTGTCTCGTCATCAGCTCATCACAACAGCCATAAATACCCCAGTTGCAACAGCCTTGCACACTCCGTTAATTTAAAATGCAAAAAATATATATACAACCAATATATCAAGATATGACATGTTTTTGTAATCACCATAAGAACACCAAGAGGAATGAGTATGTAGAAATGCTGCAACAGGTATGTTAAAACTGATTGGTTTTAATTCAATATTTAGGAGTATTTAACTAGAAGAAGCCAAAAGAAGCCATATATCAAGTTTTATTAAGATATGTTAGGGAATAAGAGATATAAGTCATTGATTGATCTTTTATTTCTGCTTGTGAAATATAGTACAGTAGAGCGCAGATTATCCGAACGTTGGTCATCCGAACCGTCGGTTAACCGAACGCCGTAACAATACATATTTGGAACATGATTCTCAAGCAATTCAAATTCGCACGCCAAAGAAATGTCAGGGCTAAAGCAAAAACAAATTTTGGACTTTTTCTCTAAATAAAAAGTATACATTTTACTGTATCTATGTATGATAAATTGTTCTTTAAAAATTTATACCCATGTATTCTTATCGATTTCATAATAAAATTACGTGAATAATTTTTGATTGATCATTTTTTAGCCTTTTTACTAGTCAGAATTACGTTGCAAATATAATTTTTAAATTTTGTCTTTTCATGTTTGATTATCCGAATATTCAGTTATCCGAACACCTCTTGTCCCCAATTAGTTCCGATGATCGGCGCTCTACTGTAATGCTCTTTACTTGGCTACGAGCCTCAAGTAACTTTAACAAATGCAAAACAACATATTTCAATCCAACATAGTGAGATTTAACATGTTTTGGTAAGCTCCATATTAACATGGGGAATGAGTATGCAGGTTTGCTGCCACGAAAATGGAAAATATTGGGGATTATCGGGACCGACTATCAAGCGTTAGATCTCATCTGGATGAAGCCAAAAACCAAGTTTTATCACGATATGTTGAGAAATAAGCAGAATATAGAATTTAACTTATTTCCCATAAGGTTAACATTGGGACAACGTACTGTGTTTAACACTTTCAATATCTCGGTAACCAATGGACATAAAGCAGTGATTCAAAATACTAAATTGTTTGTTTTTTCCAGCTGAATTCAATGGTGCCAACAAAATTCGATAAATTTTATTTTTCTATGTAAAAACTCAAAAAACCCATTTTTGAGAGGTTTATCCTCCTTTACCCCCCCCCCCCCCTTCCGGTGGTCCAATCGGGCTGGTTTACGAATTCGTCCGAGTGATTAGCACTTTACACGTCTGAACCAATTTTCATTAAGATTGGACATTTTTACGGCCGCTATCGTGCTCACAGACATATATATATATATATATATATATATATATATATATATATATATATATATATATATATATATATATAATCGGATGGATGGATGGATGGATGGATGGATGGATAGATGGATGGATGGATGGCTGGATAGATGGATGGATGGATGGATGGATGGATGGATAGGATAGCTGTTTTGAACCCTTCAAATATAGCATGATCATTATTTTAAAAATCAAAAATAAAAAAAATTTACCAGCAACCGCCTTTGGTTGATTTGAAATGGATTGACCCAATAGCAAATTATAAATAATTTTCTTTTAAAAGGTCAGTTAAATAATATGTATTCAGTTACTTAGTTCACTTTTACAGGATGTGATTTGTATTCGATAGCACCTTAGTTCATTTTGGCTGGATTATAAAAATGAACTCGATGGACATAAATTTTGCCAATTGACTTATTGCCAAAACCATTTAATATGTAACAATTGAATAGAAAAACACACTGGACATCAACTTTATTTTTATTTTGCAACACATAAAGTCTACCAACATTTTCCTAAAGGAAAAATTTTTAATAAAGTCTTAGATGTTTCTTTCCAAATATCATAGCCAGCAACTAAGCAATAAAAACACTGAAACCATTATGAACATGACTCGGTTTACCTGGGTAGCCCTGGGTCTGCGGGGTGGATCCCCAACCTTGGTAGCCTTGCATCATGTTGCCGGGGCCCATGGGTCCCATGCCTCCCATTGGCCCTCCCATCTGACCACTTGGCGTGCCCATGCCCATGCCCTGCAATCATATCATCTCACTATAACAACTAGTAAACATTAAAATGTTTCTTATCTTTCTCCAACGTATTTTGTGGAATTGAGCCGTGCTTCATCAAGATTTCCTATTAATTATATTTGTGACGCGGAAAGTGAAAAGGGACCACAAGTCGGAATTTTGCGGTTTTGAGTTATTGATATCCTGATATTCAGCATTAAATTGCGAACAATTTGACATATAATTTATGGTGCTATGATTTTTTTGTCTTTGAGTTATTTGCATTAGAAGTTTAAGTAGTCGAAAAGGGTATTTTAGGAAATCATGGCCCAAAACTTCAAACGTTCACAGAATATTTATTATTAATATTTAAGAAATGAATTATGTATCAAAATAAAACTGAAAACTATATCTTTAAATTTCAACTAAAATATACAAGATAAAACTTACATTTCCATTGTTTAAAAAAAAAATGAGAAGGTGAGAAGTTTGAAAAGGGACCTCAAGTCGGAAGGCAGAATACAGAAGAATACCCCCGTAGCAGCAGACCTGCACACTCAGCGAATTTCAAATTTAAAAAATACTTCCATCCAACATAGTAGGCTATGACATGTTTTTGTAATCTCCATAAGAATAACATGGGAAATGAGTATGCGGGTTTGCTGCTACAGGCATGTTAAAACTGGTTGGTTTTTTTCAATATTTAATAGACCTCAACTAGAAGAAGTCATATACCAAGTTTTATCAATATATGTTTAGAAATTATGAAGATATGGAATTTATTTTATTACCCATAAGGATAATATAGGGAATGAGTATGCAGGTTTGCTGCCACAAAAATGGAAATTTCGGTAATTTTAGACTAAAATCCATTAGATCTCATCTAGATGAAGCCACAAACCAAATTTTATTGAGATAAGTTGTCGAATAAGAGAGATAGAGAATTTTACATATTTCCCATGAGGTTAACATTAGGACAACGTACTGTGTTTACCACTTTCAATATCTCGGTAACCAATAGACATAGAGGAATGATTCAAATTACTAAATTGTTTGTTTTTCCAAGCTGAATTTAATGGTGCTTACCGAAATTGGATTATTATTATTTTTCTATGTGAAAAACCCAAATTTTGCGGGAATTTATCCCCTTTTACCCCCCCTTCCAGTGGTCCGATCAGGCCGGTTTTCAAACTCATCCAAATATTTACTACTTTACACCCCTGTGCCAAATTTCATTCCGATCGGACCATTTTTGCGAGTACTATTGTGCTTACAGACACATATATATTATACAGATATATAAATTTGAACGAATGATGTTTTTTGCTTCTGGGGGCCCCAAAACGAAAAGTTACCATGGTCTTGGGCTTAGGTCTTACCATGAGACCTACGGTAATAGCTTCTTCCCTATAGGGGAAATTCGCTAAAAGAGAAATACATTGTCAAAACGGCGATTTTTGGACTTAGACAATATTCTTGTACAACGAACAACTTGAAATAGTTCACTTATCCGCCGATAGATGTCAGGAGAGACTAGTTTTGTGATGCCCCTGATAACCCTGTCAGTGTGGGCCTGCACATTTGGGAAATAGGACCTGAAGTCGCCCGCCATGTTATTTCCCATTTAAGCGACTTGAAGTCCCTTTTCGTTTTCATGGCATAGGCTGCTAAATTGATTTTTTCATATTTCTCGGATTCTCATCGCGAAAATAACCGATGTGTAGAGGAAAGATTTAGAGATCATATCCAATTGTAACCTAAAAATCGATATTTTTTACCTGATTCGACTAAAATGCCCATACTGTAAAATTTACTCCAGCGACTTGAGGTCCCTTTTCACTTTCCGCATCACATATACAGACATGTCTAGTAATTTTTTCCCTTGTCAATATTGACCAAAGGTCGCAACCGAAAGGTCCCTGTTTTGACCATTGTGAAACTTAAAAAGTTTTCCGTGACCCCCCCTTCCTCATCTTGTTTTGCCCCGGTCGCATCCAGCTCACACGCAGTGCACTTCTATGGCCAAAAACTAGGACCCATCTTCATCCAGCAGCGGCGACTAAATTATGGCTAGATAAGTTTTAATCTTAAGGGAGTAGCTAGGGGAAACAAGGTAGCGAATTTTGATTAGTTAAGAAATATGTAGATTCCGACTAATATTGGGGGCGTGAGTGAAAAAACTGAGTAAATAATTGTGTTGCTTCATTTTTCCCTGCCTGCTAGTTTTCATTGTTTTATTTTCCTTGAGTAAAATAATATTCTATCTCCCGCCGGAAGTAAAGATGATGTAAGCCATAAGAATAAAATAGTTATAACAGGGTTCCCGCTCAAACTGAATTTAAAAATTCATAGCTCTTTCACGGTTTTTAAGGTTTGAAAATTATAAAATTGATGGTCTAAATATAGGAAAACATTATGCCGGACACACTAATAAATAGAGAATAGCAGGGTGGAGGCAGGGGGAGTGACGAGGGAAAACTCAGTAGACGCATGGCGCTGGCGGCGGCGGCGCCAGCACAACGGAGAAGTAATTTATTTATTTATTTATTTCATTTTAACAATGCTACAAAACAGCACAAGCCTATTACATTGTAGCATTAAAGATATTTCATTTTTAAAGCGGTCATTGGAAAAAGTTCATCTTCACTGACCGTTGACACTTCACATACAGTTATTTTAAATGGCAATAAAGAATAAATAATAATATAATATAACAAGAATTATCATGTGTTTCCAATGGCACTATAGAATAAGTAACAATATAAAGTGTAACAAGAATCAACATGCAAAAAAAAGTACTAAAAAAAAGTATTCAAGCAGAGATCATTTCATAGATTATATCTAAAACTACAAAATAATTTAATATTATGTTCTATCACAAATAACAAAACTCATAAACAATAACAAGTTTCCTAAGCAATGACAATCAACGATTATCGTATATTTGAAAATTAAATTTCCCTTAGTATACACGCCAGAAAACATCCTAAGCTTGAATTAAAAATGTCAGCACAATATAGATTACACAAACGGGACATACTATTTATTGGTGAGTGAAAACCCACATTAGTTCGAGAAAAACTTGGTATAAAGACCAAAGTACTGCGCGAATTGGGGCGGGGAACATTGAAATTCAGTTGACCAAGCGAGTTACTGTCATCCAGGCATCCGCTCACCAGTTTATGGAGATAAGATAAGGTATTCAATTTCATCCTATTATCAAGACTGGTCATTTCAAACATGCGTAAAAGTTCATCATATGGGATGTCAAAAGTATAAAGACCAAATGTTTTGAAATAAAGAAATCTTAAAAACCTTTTTTGGATTGCCTCAATCATACTATGGAGATAGGCCTGATGTGGATACCAAACAACAGATGCATATTCTAACCGTGATCATACTAGAGAACAGAAAAGTAGTTTTATAGAACTTATGTTTTTTAAAAAATTACTAGACCTGTGAATGAAACCCAACACTGAATAAGCTGTCTTACAAGTAGCTAAACATGATCTGCAAAATTTAGTTTACAATCAAAAGTTACTCTGAGGTCCTTGAAGGCAGACTTTCTACATAGCACTGTGCCATCCATATTGTAATTGAAATTTAAGACATTCAGCTCCATTTTTCGAGTATATGTGACAACAGCGCATTTGTTTACATTAAATTTCAGGTTATTTTTACTCCAAGCAACCAAATTATCAATGTCAGCCTGCAGTAAAAGGCAATCAGAAGTACTCTCAACACTTTTAAAAAATTTTAAATCATCTGCATACATCAGAATTTGGCTGTTTTTTATACAACTTACTATGTCATTTATAAATATTATGAACAGTAATGGGCCCAAATTTGAGCCCTGGGGCACCCCAGAGTCCACAACAATATTTTTAGAACAATACCCGCTGTACATCACAAACTGCTTTCTTTGATACAACAGATTTCTGTACCAAGATAATTAAATTATGTAATATTTTAGGTAAAACAAACAATACTAGACGGAAAAATCATTTGAAATACAATGCAATTAAATAAATTGCTTCCTTCTGCACCAGCTTTAATATTGACAGGCTGTGTCACACGAGTACCTGTTGTTATTGCAACAGAACTCCCAAGAGATTATGTATAAACTGAAGACGAGTTGTTATTGCAACAGAACTCCGAAGAGATTATGTATAAACTGAAGACGAAACTGGATTACTGTTGACAAAGCCAATTATGTTTGTTTTTCTGAGTTGGTCAAGCAACCAGTGCTGGACCACTCAGAATGGATTGACACTTTTCATAAGTAGCATAAATGACTAAGTTCAATATGTCATAAAGACACATCTTTATAGACTAAAAATTATGAATTTAATTAATTATGGTGGATTTAAATATTGGTGTCAGGCACTAAAACATGAACAAGAATTTATTTGAAAATAATAAAAATTACTAAAATATTATGAAAATCCTTTATTATAATGATTTTTAAAACCAAACTAAATTTTGAATCCTGTATAATTAATAATATAGGTTATATTCCTATTCTTACGAAACCACAGGTATAAGTGCACTTAGTTTCTTATAGTGTGAGGTATCGGTGTGTTTACCTTATAGTTAAAACCTGTGATTTTGTCATTTAAGAAGTAGTTATAACATTAAAATTGAACATGCTGGCCAGCACTTATCACTAAAACAGACTAAACTATGCTTTTTATTAGGGGTATGTTTAATATAGGAGCATTACTTTCTCTATGATGAAGGTTTGCCAGTTTCCAATTTTAATTTTTTAATTTAATTTTTTAAAGTTAATTTTAAGAAATTTTAACATTTTATCAGTAGACTAAGTGACTGTGAAAACATTATTCTGTCAACTGACTTACCATAATGTACATTGATAATGTTCTTGAATACTTGGAAGGCCTGATGAGAATTCTAGGAATGAAACATGTTGACTAACAGTAATTAGATAAGGTAATTAAATTTTGCTATATAATTATATTTTACTATATTTTTTTATAACCTACCCAATTCATTACGTAGTCTTGAAAAATTAAGTTTGTTTTTCCAAAACTTAAATCTTTATGCTGTTCAGTTTTGCCTCAATACATCAAACTGCAGTGAAAGTTAAATCGGGGCCATAAAGGCACAAAAAACTTGTAACCATAATGTAACCGATAAACTTTCATCCCGTCAGTCTCGTCATCAACTCATCATCACAGCCAATTTAGAGATTTATAATAAGGCAAATAAAAATTTCTAGTAAAAGATATATTTTGAAATGTTAAATCACAAATTGTTTCACATATCTTTGTCATAATATTTTTAGAAAACATGTTTTGGGACAATTTTACAATAAAAAATCAAGTTGCTGATAAGCTAACACAAAGGTATGGAAAATTAACTTCCCCAACCTGAGTCACGAGAATTGGCTTTAATGTGGGACTGGAATGAAATCCAGGATACTCCTTCTGGGGGTGGTTTATAATATCACCCTTTAAATTTAAAAAGCTGCAGAGAAGATATACATATTGGAAAACAGATACAAATCTCAAAATTAGAACACGACTTAAAAATGGTTAACTTATTTCCAGGTAATTAATTAATTAATTAATTTAATATACTTACTCCGCCCATGGCCATGTGACCAGCATTCTGGGGCGGCCCCCATTGGTTGGCTCCAGAGTTATCATTCATTTTACTCGAGTCTCGTGGCTCAGCCTTCTTGATCTCAACCTGGAAACACTCACCATTAAAGGCTTTGACTCTTCTTAGAAAATTATTACTAGGCTCTATATTTGATAGGTTAAAGATGAACTCTGAACAAACAATGATTTGGTTGGTATTTAAATTACATTTTACTCCTTAGGCCATTGCAAACGAGAATTAACTGATTTAGTTGTATTTTTATTATATTTTACTCCTTGGGCCATTGTTAACGAGAATTAACTGATTTAGTCATATTTCGTATATTTAGTTATATATTATACTCTACTCCTTGGGCCAAAGCAAAAGGCAATTTAGATAAAAAAAAGTCAGTTATCTGTACATAAAACCAGACTACCTGTAACTTATGAGAAAACCATAAGTCCGACACCCATCAATCTCATATTTGAATGAAAGGTCTTGGTGAGGAAATCAAAGGAAAAATGTTAAGTTTTTTGATAACATTTTCCTAAGGGCACAAATATCAAGGAAAGGGCTTGACAGCTGTTCATTTGTTTGCATTTGTTAATTACAATCATTATTTGTTTTCTTTTTCCCAGCGAAGCGGGTTCACCATCAGCTAGTAAAATAAATATAAAATGACCAGCGGTGAATGCTGTATCAAGGCCATATCATTGATTTGCTGTGAGGCATCACACCTGAATACCTAGTTGAAAATATTTTATTCCAGTTCTATACACTTGCTTATTATACCACCGCAGCAAACATGTTACTTATTGTTTCCTACAACTATATAGAACCATACGACAAATAATTTTTCCAGAGATAAAATTATTTAAATGAATAATAACTGTATTCTAGAGTTGAAGATTATTTACTATATTAGTTTTGTTTTAAACTATATTAAGGATCATCCAAATAGGAATTTCAGTATAGCCAAAGATGAAGAAGTATACAGACTGACAACCTAATGAAAATTTTCATGCCCGTTTTTCCTAGCAACGTGAAGTTTGTTAGGCTTTTATGCCACCCAAATTGCCCTGGTATCTAAGTTATTATTAGCTATATCTGTTTTTTCCGACCTTAAGATTTGATATTGACGAATTCAACTTTGATACTAATCCACTATGGGTGACAAAACAACCTAACAAACTTGATGCCGCCTGAAAAAATGGGCACCAAAAACTGCATTGGGTTGCCAATATGTATAGTTCTTCATCTGTTACAGCTAAGCAACTGTTCAAAGTTCATCTTCTTCACCAAGTAAATATTCAATACATTGTAACACAAATAAAGAGGGGTTTTCTGGTTAACTATATCAAATAGTGAGTTACGGTAATGTAGAGAAAAGATTATTGAAATAAGCTAAGCCTATATTTTATTTTCTAGCTTATTTATAAACAAGCTAGGAATATATTTTATGTCCTAAAAAATTTAAATAAGCTAAGTATATATTTTATTTTCTAAAATAAGAAAATCAGGTAAATTTTAAATTAATAAAATATCAAATGTTTGTGGAAGAAATACAATCAAATTTCTTAAAGTTAAATGCAAATCAACCATAAAATATATACTATTTATACAAACTTACTCTTCCTTTAAAAGGTAAAGGTTGATCCCAACACCCACACAACTATTGCTAATGAAATTGAAATGTAAGAGGTAAAAGCGGAGAAACAATAAAGGATAAAAAATCTTTAAAAAAAACCATAAATATTATTCTTTTTGTACTGAACTAGTTTTACAAACTCTAATCGCTATGTTAAATATAAGATTCCTCAGATTTAAGAGCTTTAATAAGGTATAAACTTACACCTACAGAACAACTACAAGCATAATTTATGGTATTTTATGGTTTTCGATCAAAATGTAGCTCTAATATCTAGAATTTTCTTAGGATAATCTTTAAATATAAATGTATCTTAATAGAGTATTTATTTAATTTTCATGAGTTTGTAACAAATATAATTTTTGAAGGATATTTTATCCATTGTTATTACTACTACGATAACCAGAGGAACTTTAGGAACTTATGTAAAAGTCAAGTTTAATTTTTCATAAAAAGTTTATAAGAATTATTGCAATGAGATTCCAGCATGAAAAAAAATTAAACAGACTAACATACTTCTGCCTAAAAGAATACAATGATGCAAATATTGTTTACAGTAAATCTTAACATATCAACTATTTTTAAGAACTTTTGCTATATCAACTATTTTTAAGAACTTTTGCTAAACCGTATAATTTCCGGGAATTTATAAGGCTTACTTAAAAATAAAATTAAAATATGAGTGGATTAAATTGATTCTTTTAAATAGCAGTAAGGAAAGCCAAAGTACATTCCAGTATTCCTGTTTATCTCCTAAAATATCACCATAATAATTTTATTTTAATTATTTATGTGTTGTTTCAAATAAATTCTATGATGGTACAGTAAAATTGGGGTTTTAGATCGGCAACTGATGTCCATTCATGAAAATTTGATCAGAGCTTCTTTTGAGTACTACAATTAGAGATCCGATGAGTCCCCAAAAAATAAAATAGTTTTACACCTTTAGAATTACATTTCAAAATGGCGGTTTTAGCGAATTTCCTCAGAAATAAGCTATTACCGTCGTTTTAAACAGAATGGACAACAAATATCCGACCTGGTAACCTCAGGAATCATAATAATCTTCATATCAATTTATAGCTCTTTATGTCTACTTTCTGGATATCAAGAGAGTTTATCGCGGAAATGCATTTTTACCCTGCAAAAATCACAATTTGTTTCAAAATTTAACATGGGCTTATAATATGGGGCATAGAATTTTCATTTTTTGAGTGACTAAGCACAATAACTCTCGTAAAATCGTCCGACTCGTAACAAAATTTAGTACACACATGTAAAACTAGGTTCTCTTGGATGAGTTCGTAAACCGGCGAGATCGACATATCCAAAGTGGGGTAAAGGCTGCTTTTACCCCCCAAATATGGTTTTTTAGCTTTTTAAAATGGGAAAATTAAAGTTATCAAATTATTGTTTTCACCATTAGATTCAGCTTGAAAAAACAAACAATTTGGTATCTTGAATCGTTGCTCTTAGTCCATTGGTCTCCGAGTTAACAGCGAAAATACCTCTGGAAAGCTCTTTTTTGCCCCTCAAAAATGGGTTTTTTCAGTATTTCAAGTTAAATACCCCCGTTGCAGCAGACCTGAATGCTCAGCAAATTTCGAATGCCAAAAACATACTTCAATCCAAGATAGTGAGATTTAACATAATTTTGTAAGCTCCATAAAAGAATAACATGGAGAATGAGTATGCAGGTTTGCTGCAACAGGTCCATATAGAATTTTTTTATTTCCCATTAGGATAACATGGGGAATGAGTATGCAGGTTTGCTGCAACAAATGGAAATTTCGGGGGTTTCAGAGAGAAATACATTAGATCTCATCTAGATGAAGCCACAAACCAAGTTTAATTAAGATATTTTGATTAATAAGCGAGATATATAATTTTATTTACTCCCCATAAGGTTAACATTGGGACAACGTACTGCGTTTACCACTTTCAATATCTCGGTAACCAATGGACATAGAGCGATGATTCAAAATACAAAACTGTTTGTTTTTTCGAGCTGAATTCAATGGAGCTGGCCAAAATTTGATTATTTTTATTTTTTGATGTGAAAAACTCAAAAAAACCCATTTTTAGAGGGGTTTCCCCCCTTTACCCCCCCCTCCCAGTGGTCCGATCGGGCTAGTTTACGAACTCGTCCAATTGATTACTACTTTACATGTCTGTACCAAATTTCATTAAGATCGGACCATGTTTACGGCCGCTATCGTGCTGACAGACATATATATATATATATATATATATATATGCAATAAATGACAGGAACTGAGTATCCTTTGTTAGATTTTATTTTTTGAATTTGTTAGGTTGGAAATAAAATCTAACAAAGAGTACTCAGTTCTTGTCATTTATTGCATAGTAAATATAGTAGCCCTTAACACTGAATCAAAAAATCATTTATATATATATATAAATTCAAATGAATGGTGTTTTTTGCTTCTAGTGGCCCCAAAATGAAAAGTTATCATAGTCTCGCGCTTAGGTCTTACCATGAGACCTACTGTAATAGCTTCTTCCCTATAGGGGAAATTCGCTAAAAATTAAAATTATCAAATTTTTGTTTTCACCATTGGATTTAGCTCAACGAAACAAACAATTTGGTAGCTTGAATCATTGCTCTATTATCATTGGTCTCAGAGATATTAGCGAATTTCCTTAGAAATAAGCTATTACCGTCATTTTAACAGAATGGACAACAAATATCCGATCTGGTATTTCACCATTGAATTCAGCTTGAAAAAACAAACAATTTGGTGTTTTGAATCGATGCTCCATTGTCTTCCGAGTTATTAGCGAAAATACCTCTGGAAGGCTCCTTTTTGCCCCTCAAAAATGGGGGTTTTCAGTATTTCAAATTGAATAATTAAAATTATCAACTTTTTGTTTTCACCATTGGATTTAGCTCAACGAAATAAACAATTCGGTATCTTGATTC
Source organism: Flexamia atlantica (assembly GCA_035578135.1). Classification (NCBI taxonomy): domain Eukaryota; kingdom Metazoa; phylum Arthropoda; class Insecta; order Hemiptera; family Cicadellidae; genus Flexamia; species Flexamia atlantica. The sequence goes on along the minus strand of JAQJVK010000005.1, from coordinate 49,314,335 downwards.
GTTGCTCTAAGTCCATAGATCCCCAAGGTGTTTTTTTTTAACTTTTTTAGTATCAGGGCAGCAGAATATTGTCCAACATAACCGGTTGAGTATTTCGCGAGTTTATCAAAAGTATTTTCATTATAGGATTTTGTATTTTTCCAAAAAAAAACAATCTCACCTTTTTTCTATATATATATTTTTTAATTAAACTTATTTATGAGTATTTTTGACAGAGACCATGCAAAACAAACGAAGGCATTTTATTTTAATATATACATAAGTCACTTTTTATATGTATTTCTAGTAATTAATTATTGTTTTTTGTTGGAAATTTGCTGAGTACGCAGGTTTGCTGCGTCGGGGGTATTTTGTAATGGGGGAGTTTTTAAAAAAGATTCCCCTTTTCATTTTTTAACTCCATTTATCAATATAATGTCGTGAGACGACCACCGATATTTTTCGGGTGGGAAATACTTCATTTTGACCGATTGATAATTTTTGGCCGCTATCTTGGATCTGCCATATTGGATATAAGTTATTTTTGTATAACATAAAGATGGTATTATGACACATCATTTATAGGTAATTTTTACGCTGATTACAATGGCGCAATCCGTTTTTGAATCTTGATTCTTTTTAAAGATAACCTCAAATTAAAATTTATCTCTGTACATTTCTTATGGACTTTTCGCACTTAATTTGTTTCGAAACTCTCTCCCGAAACTCTGTAGGCATGTTCTTTAGGTCAAAACAAATAAAAAATGTCATATAAGTATAGGGTCTATCTCGCTCCGTTTTCCGTCTGTGAGTCAGTTTGTGTTTCTCAATTAAAACTCTATAACTTTGAAACGGCTTAAGATAAATTATTGAAACTTGGTACGTAAACTACAGTCAGTATGGCCAAAAGTTTCACCAATTTTCAATTTTTTATCTTTTGGAATTTCAAAATGGCGGCCTTTTTAAAATTTAATTCATTAATATCTAAAAAAGTTGACAAGTTAACACTAACCTTTTTATCATACATTTTATTTGCCATTTCATTACCAACATAACGACACTTTATTTATTAAAATCGGATATTAAATAAGCGAGATACAGCGATTTAAGTAAAGCATTTCATGGCATATTCCACGCGACTAGCGCGAGACCGTAATCGTTGCAGCGCGGCGCGGGGCGCCACGGTCTCGCGGGCCGGCCTCTGGATGGAATAAGCCACGACATGCTTTACTTAAATCGCTGTATCTCGCTTATTTATTATCCGATTTTAATAAATAAAGTGTCGTTATGTTTGTAATGAAATGGCAAATAAAATGTATAATAAAAAGGTTAGTGTTAACTTGTCAACTTTTTTGGATATTAATTAATTAAATTTTAAAAAGGCCGCCATTTTGAAATTCTAAAAGAAAAAGTTGGAAATTAGTGAAACTTTTGGCCATACTAACTATAGTTTACGTGCCAAGTTTCAATAATTTATCTTAAGCCGTTTCAAAGTTATAGAGTTTTAATTGAAAAACACAAACTGACTCACAGACGGAAAACGGAGCGAGATAGACCTCCGCATAATACTTAACCGACATTTTTTGTTTGTTTTGACCTAAGGAACGTGCCCACGGAGTTTCGGGAGAAAGCTTCGAAACACCCTGTATATCTCTTCTTAAAAGTCAAGTGAGGTATGGAGTTCATTTTGGTCTTAGAATACTCAATATTATACGGGCTTTAATTGGAGCTATTGCTCATTGAATTCGGACAAGTTAGAGACGAGTTATATCGTTCTATTCAAAGTTAAGTCCAATTTTTTAAAGATTCATTTTTAGTTAAAAATTTATATCTCAAGGTCTAAATAAGACACAACGTTAATTGTGGTCTTCAATTACTCGTTGAATCATTGGCTTTCTTTGGAGTTATTGATTGCTTAAATCCATTAGATTTTAGTGAATTATGATCCTCCAATGAACATAATTTTTTATGCTGAAATTGTTTTTAGTTAAAGAGTTACACCTCAAGTTATATATTAGACTCAAGGTTCGTTCTAGTCTTAAATTAAACAGTACATTGTAGGCTTTATTTCTAGCAATTGATTATTAAAATCGGATGAGTTTAAGATGAGCTACAATATACTCTTCAATACAACCAATTATTATATCTGAAATTTAGGTAAAGTTTTAGTCTTATAAATCGCTTCAAACCAACCCAATTTAAATTATCAATAGCTCCAAAAAAGGCTAATGATTCAACGAGTAATTGAAGACCAGAATTAACGTTGTGTCTTATAAAGAACTTGAGATATAAAGCTTTAAGTAAAATAGAATTTTGAAAAATTGGACTTTACGTCTAATAGAACAAGATAACTCGTCTCTAACTTGTCTGAATTTAAAGAGCAATAACTCAAATTAAAGCCTGTAAAATATTGAGTATTTCAGGGCCAAACTGAACTGCATAGGCTATCTCAATTACAACAGGAGATATAAGAAAAATAATTAAAAAACATATTCAATGATCTATCTTTTATTATTTTTTTCAGGAGATATAAGAAAAATAATAAAAAAATAGATTCAAAGATCTATTTTTTATTATTTTTATTTATTATTTATTATTATTAATTATCACTTTTATTATTTTATTGATTATCAATTAATATCTATTTATTATTTTTTGCTTTATGTTCATTGGTTACCAAGATATTGAAAGTGGTAAACACAGTAAGTTGCCCCAATGTTAACCTTATGGGAAATAAGTCAAATTCCACATCTCGCTTGTTTCTTAATAAGTCTTAATAAAACTTTGTGGCTTCATCATGATGAGAACTAATGTAAAACAGTCTAAAATCTCCCGAAAATTACATGGTTTGCTGTTGCAGCAAACCTGCCTAATCATTCCTATGTTATTCTCATGGAGATTACAAAAACATGTCAAATCTGGATATGTTGGATTGAAATGTGTTCTTTTGCATTTGAAATTCGCTGAGTATGCAGGTCTGCTTCAACGGAGGCATTTTGTATTACATAGTGTTTAACCCATTGGAGACATATCATGTAACGTCTCGTGATAGGTTACGGTGGCCCAAAAGTCCCATCACGAGACCTTCTCGTGATGACTTTTTTTTTATTACAGGAAAATAATTTTGAGTCAAATCATTTAAACAAATGTTTCTAAATATAAATAGTTAGTTTAAAAAAAATATATCCTAACCCAAAAATATCCTGATAAATATTTCTTTTGGGAGTTCAAAACAGCTCCACTTTTCTAGTTCGAATTGTTTTCTTACAGTACTTGTTTTCTTACAGTACTCTGTCATCTTTCTGGAAACGAAATCGTTTTACCTTTGAAACTCTTTGACACATTCTAAGCTGTTTTACAATATTGTTGTTTATTTTCGTAGTGTTGGTAGTCTTGTACAAACAGATGACATCTATTGTTTGTTATTATTTTGCCGAGTTTGAGGTAGTTTTATGTTAAGTGTGCTCAGTGTAAGTTACTTCAACAGTGGTTTGTGGTGAAAGTTACAACAGTGGTTTGTGTAATGAGTTTATAAAATGGCAAGTCCATCATATAGATTCGACCGAATATTTTCAAGTGAGATCGATAGGATTCTCCAGGAAAGTGATGACTCAGATTTAGACAACAATAGTGATTGTGATGCATTGGAGACAATTGCTCTGGAAGACATTCATTCGTGTTGAAACTGAGGAATTTGAAAGTGAACCAGAGGAAACACAATATGATTCCAGGTATGATGTGGATCACGATATAGGCTCTAATCTAGGCCTAGGCAACACAATATGATTCCAGGCAAGTTAGGGGTAGAGGGCAAGGAAGGGGTAGAGTAAGAAGACAAGAAACAGATGAGCAAGCTGGAGGAAAGAAAAAACGGAAAAGAAAGGAAAGGGCTGACGCTTGGATATGGGCAAATGAAGACAATATTGTAAAAGAATTTCATATGTTGATGAGGCTGGATTGAACCCTTTCTAAGCTAGAAAGCTTGGAGATAACCCCTTGGCTTTTCAGTGCTTTGGAGAGTTTTTGGCAGATGAGTTTTTTCAGATTGTTTGTCGCGAATGCTGCTAGGCAATCAGCAAATCCAAATAGGTGCAGACTAAAAGATGATGACACGTGGCAGGACCTGACGGTACCTGATCTAAAGGCATACTTTGCTCTTTATATACTGATGGGCCAAGTAAGAAAGCCGACAATTGAATGTATTGGCCGGCTAGAGAAATCTTAGAAACTCCAATATATGCACAGGTTATGTCTTACTGTCGGTTCAAGCTAATTTCTAGATTAATGCATTTTGCTGATGAGGAATTCACTGATCGAATGATAAGCTTAAAAAAATACGACCAGTAATTTCTTACTTGCAAACAAAGTATATGTACACATGAAAAGAGATTTAGCCATTGATGAAAGCCTTTTCAAACTTCAAGCTAGGCTATCTTATGTCCAATTTAATCCTGAAAAAAGGCTCAATATGGAATCAGAATCTACAAGCTATGTGAAAGCTCCAGTGGGTATTGTGGTGACTTTAAGATTTATACCGGCGATGGCAAAGACCCCAAACATCCCAGCCAGTGAAGCCGTAGTCATGCAGTTGGCCGAATCGGTCTTAGATTTAGGCCATGTGTTGTTTATAGACAACTGGTATAACTCCCCTGGTCTATGTCAACGTTTACTGCAACGCAGCACACATTGTGTAGGAACAGTAAATCTTGAACGAATCAATATGCCTGAAGACTTTGACAATGCCTGCCTGGAAGTTGGCGAGGCCATGTAGAGTAAGGATGGAATCCTTGTGGTAAAATGGAAAGACAGAAAGGACGTTCATGTTCTGTCAACAACTCATGCTGGCATATAAATGTCTGTTGACAAGAAGATTGAAAGGAGGGGAGAAGTCAGTCAAGTATTGAAACCCAAAAGTTTTATTGATTACAATAAAGGTTTGTTGGGTGTAGATGTTCAAGACCAAATGTTAGCCAGCCACCCAGTTATGCGGAGAACTGTCATATAAAAAGTTGTTCTTTTACCTAATGGATACGACAATTTTCAACCCATTTTGAGTATGGAAAATGATCCATGGGGAAAAAATTCACTATCGAGACTGTAGGATTGTCCTGGTGGAACAAATCCTTGAAAACATCAGCTTACCGAATCGTCTGAGTTCAGGTCGACCAGCCAAAGACAACCCGATGAGACTGCAAAGTAAAGCATGGGGGCACTTCCCTATGCAAATCCCCTCCACTAAAAAAAAAACAATTTCCTACTAGGAATAGTAGAGTATGCTACGAAAAAAATTTGATCTGAAGTAAGATGGCTCTGCAACAAGTGCTTGGTGCCTCTCCACCTTGAAAAATGTTTCGAGGAATATCACATGAAGACTAATTATTAGGAAGACAGCCATCAACAAACTTGTAAATATTATTTAGGTCATTTTTATTTTTTTATTATGAACCTTGTGTCATGACATTTTCATAAGTGTGTCAGTGAACAATTGTAACATGCAGATTTTGTGTGCTTCTGCGAACAAGTCGTGGTCGCAAAAAATTCCCTTTTGGCAGGGGTTAATTTCAGCCGGAGTACACTGGAGCGGAACTTTTTAGGAAACCGGAGCTCACCGGAGCGCGGTTTCTCAACTCACCGGTACGGCTCCGGACCCTTTTTCTGGCCACGTAATTTATTTATACTTTTTAAAAAGCGATTTTATAAAAGTGTACAACTCTTTCTAATTTGGGAATCATCTAAGTCAATTTAACAACCCTATTTTTCTTTACAAACTATTTTTCTTTACAAAGTTTCACGCAAAGTAATAGATGATAGTTTTTTAACCTCCATTCTGGATACTGATCACTTGATAAACTCAAGATAGGCTTTAGCAAGTGATGGTGGAAGTTTACTATCTTCAATCAAGGGCAAACCCAATCCAGGCCAATACGAGCATGTACTGCGTGCGTTCGGCATTACCGTACTCATTTCTACGACGATCTTATAAGGCCTCTTGCGGCAAATACTTCGTCAAATACTTGGCCAAATCAGGTGCGCACTTGTTCGACAGTAGCAAATTCCCACCATGAGTCATGAGTGGCGCTAAACACACGTAGCGCTGGAGATCACAACCTTAACGACCACTATGGCACAAGTACACTTTAGCCGCGGCAGGGCAAACCTATAAAGCTAGCGCGAAAGTGAACACGGCCTAATTGTTAAACTGTGGTCATAAACGTTAAAAAGGTATCAAATTTAATCGCAATTCAAAAAACCCGGGGGAGGGCCCCTGGACCCCACCGTCTTGCTGGGGGTTTTTCCATACTCTCCCGGCGGCCACTTGTTGTGCAAGAGCTCAGGTACTTTTTTCTTTACAAATTAAGGCCTGCCTTTTGGTGAGTTTTAATTTTTTTTAGACTTATCTTTTTGTTATGCTAATAATATGTATAATTTTACCAAGATAATTAATGAAATTGATTACAACAAAAGAGTCCTCGTTATTATTATAGTGTTATATATTAAGAAATCACAATATTTTCAAATTTGTAACGATTTACAAAAATAAATATATAAAAAATGTACAAGTTCAACAGAGATAATCTTGACATTTCCACGTAAGGAATTAAATTCTGCACACACATATATATGTATCAATTATATGACTTATAGGCTAAAAAAATGCATTTTATTTATCCTTGCTTTTGAAAAAAAGTAATTTTTTTTCTTTTTTATTATTAACGAACAATTTATGAAATAAATTTTATGTAAAAATTATATTACATAAAAGAAAATTTGATAAAGAAAAACATCTGTTTTATCTATTTAGGTGAAGAATTTAATTTTTTACAATTTTTTTACTAAACCTCTGAAACTTGTCCCATTTTAATAGGGTTCTTTAGGTATTGCCAGTGGATCAAATACTCGGCTCCAATGGGTTAATCCAAAAACCCGTTTTTTTGGGGTAAAACCCATTTTTAAAGGGAAAACCACCCCATAACCCCCCTTCTGATGGACCAATATGGCTGATTTTGCATCTTATTCTAATAACTATCATTTCACACGTTCATGCCAAATTTCATTGCAAACAGATAATTTTTTAGTCTAAGAGCCAGTGGCCGGCTGACGACACATATTTTAAGAAAGCCTATAATTTTCTCATTTACTCTATTCTACCTACAATTCATGAAAATGGGGCCCTTTAAGCCCACTTGCGGTAGGTTTGGGCTCACCCATGGGTGAAAGGGGTGACAATTTGACATGAAACAAACATATTTTAAGAAGGCTGCCGTTTTGATATGTCACAGTATACACTTAAAGTAACTCGAAAACGGAAGTGGCAGACGTCTACCGCGGTTGTGACGTCACGGCAGACGCTTTGAAAATGGGCAAAAAATTTTTTTTTTTCTGACATAGTGCAAGAAAGCTGTCATTTTGATTTGTCAAAATATACCACTATTGTAATATGAAAACGGACATGGCAGACGTTTACCATGGTTGTGACGTCACGGCAGACGTTTAAAAATTTAACATATTTAACATAGTGCAATGTAAAATTATATGGCTATAATCTTGAAATTATGCTAGATAATAACACGTTACTACCGTTGGTCATTGTTGAGCCATCTCCACCTGGTTTTGACCAAAACAAAACTTTCGGCCACCATCTTGGATCCGCCATATTGAAATAAGAGAAGTTATTTCAGATGTAAAGATAGTGTTGTGACCCATCATTTAGAACTAGTTTTTTACGCTGAATTCAATGCTGCTACCCAATTTCAATTATGACCTTTTACTTTTGAGATATTGTTTTTTGTCTTTATATAACCTCAAAAAATGGCATTACGGTATATATGAAAATAAATAGTTTTATTGAAAACGAGCTGTAGCATTGAATTCAGCATAAAAAACTAGTTCTAAATGATGGGTCACAACACTATCTTAACATCTGAAATAACTTCTCTTATTTCAATATGGCGGATCCAAGATGGCGGCCGAAAGTTTTGTTTTGGTCAAAACCAGGTGGAGATGGCTCAACAATGACCAACGGTAGTAACGTGTTATTATCTAGCATAATTTCAAGATTATAGCCATATAATTTTACATTGCACTATGTTAAATATGTTAAATTTTTAAACGTCTGTCGTGACGTCACAACCATGGTAAACGTCTGCCATGTCCGTTTTCATATTACAATAGTGGTATATTTTGACATATCAAAATGACAGCTTTCTTACACTATGTCAGAAAAAAATAATTTTTTTGGCCATTTTCAAAGCGTCTGCCGTGACGTCACAACCGCGGTAGACGTCTGCCACTTCCGTTTTCGAGTTACTTTAAGTGTATACTGTGACATATCAAAACGGCAGCCTTCTTAAAATATGTTCGTTTCATGTCAAATTGTCACCCCTTTCACCCATGGGTGAGCCCAAACCTACCACAAGTGGGCTTAAAGGGCCCCATTTTCATGAATGGTAGGTAGAATAGAGCAAATGAGAAAATTATAGGCTTTCTTAAAATATGTGTCGTCAGCCAGCCACTGGCTCTTAGACTATTTATGAGATTCCTTCAATAGTTAAATATATTATGTACATTTTCATTTGTATTTTATTAGGGATTGTTGTTGTTGCCCCTATTTTTAAAAATACCCCCGTTGCAGCAAATCTGCTTACTCAGCGGATTTCAAATGCAAAAAAATATATTTCTATCCAACATGGCGAGATATGACATATGAATAACAAACCTAAGGAATGAGTATGCAGATTTGCTGACACAAAAATGGAAATTTCAGGGATTTTAGACGAACTAACTTAAATTCTCATCTAGATGAAGCCACAAACCAAGTTTTATTATTAAGATATGTTGAAAAATAAGCGAGATATAGAATTTTGCTTAATTCCCATAAGGTTAACATTGGAACAACACACTGTGTTTACCACTTTCAATATCTCTGTAACCAATGGACATAGAGCAGAGATTAATAATACTCAGGGCTGTACCCAGCTTTGGCGGGCCCCGGTAAAGATATTAGGCCGGGCCCCTCATGTCCTGGTACTGCACCCGTTCCACTGAAAGCCGTAGCTGATTTTCAGCTCGTCAAAAGCTTTTTTTTACTCACACACATCGTTTCTGGCCCTTTTTACCTGTTCCTGGGCCTCTATATATTTCGCCGGAGGAGTTTTCACTATTTCAGGGGGGGTTTCTGACCCCCTAACCTCACCCGGGCCCCCTTGGACCCGGGCCCCGGTAAAATTGTCCTAGAAAAACCAGTCTGAGTACGGCCCTAATAATACTAAGTTGTTTGTTTTACCGAGCTGAATTCAATGCTGCTAAGAAAATTTGATTATTAAATTTTCCTATATAAAAACTCAAAAAACCATTATTGGGGGGGAGGTTTATCCCCCTTTCCCCCCCCCCCTTTCGGTGATCCAATTGGGCTCGTTTACGAACTCGTCCGAGCGATTACCACTTTAAACAGTACTCTAACTGACAGATTTATATTGTTTCAAAAAAATTGTGTAAATGATGTAAATTCAATCTCTATAAAATCATGATAATTCAAATAAACTTGGAGGGGAAGTTCTGGCGAAAGTGAGACAAATATTTTCCTTTACAGTCTTTAAGCAAAATATATATGTATAGAGTGAAAACATAACTTGATAACCTTTAAAGAACTCCATTTCTAATTGAATCCACTCATTTTTTTACTTCTAGCATGTCCTAAAACACTATAATATTCCTTATGCGTTTCGATTTTCATCTAAAAATTACCTTACAGCAAATATGAGTGATATGTAATGATGTTACCAGAAAACTAAAAATACGACTTTTGAAGTAAATGAACATAATAAATATGAGGCACACAACCCACAACCTGACACCCACTTGGAAGATAAGACCAAACTCTTAGCATGCGATTCAGTGAAAATGGTAAAACTACAAATAACACTGTAAATCAACAGCTGCATGAAAAAAGTCTGTTACCAAATTAATATTGATAATATATTTGCAAATCTTATCAAAATTTAAAACTAATATTACTAATCACTACCAGCTTAGTTGTATGTTTCGTACTATTGAAAATAAAGTTCAACAAGTAATTAAAATGGCAAAACTATAAATGAATTAAAGCACAGAGCTTTGGTTTTTTCTATCAATTTGGTAACAGAAACATATGTGAAACCGCAATAAAGTGGCAGTTTTAAGTACCTGCTTGCCACTAAGGTTGACGAAATGTTCTGCTACGCATCGTTCCACTGATTCTTCGTCTTCGAACGACAAAAAGCCAAAGCCTAAACACCAAAATGACGTCCGTGTTGATGGGGAGCCTCACTGCTGCCTGCCTAACCTACGTTATGCTATCTTAACTATTCTAGGCCCTCACGGACCCACTAGCCTACAATTGTAGGCCTACCAACAGCACAAATAATACATCTAGAATGCTTTTGTCAATAACTTAATTATATATTAATACTGACACAAATTCAAACAATTCAAAAATCCCATAGAAATAGTTTTAGACAAATAAATTCCTTAATTCTATACTCTTATAGCTGTTATTTAAAAAAATCTTAGTAAATTTTGTTCATATTACTTAAATTAAGTTTAACCCACACTACGAAATTATGTCTAAAATTTATACCATGACGTATATTACACCCTTGAATTACCGAATTTGAATTTTAGAATAGGTAGGCCTACACACTACTATGCAATATAAGTAACAGGTAACGGAATAAATTTATGACAATACAATAATATTTAAAATTATAGTTATAGGTATAATTGTTACGCCATAAAGTACGTACAACTTAAAATAATTCTAGTGATTAATTTTGATCTTTACGCCAGACTTATTTGACAACGAGAAACTAAAAACTAACAAGCTTCACCGCCAACTGAGGCCAAGCAAAGTAACATACAAGGTTCGGTTGGCAGCAGTGGTTTAGGCCATTAGAATACAACTACAACTTATTGCTTTAGACCTAAGACAGACAAACACAAATTATGACAAGGTAAATTATTCTGAACAAATATTTCATAAGCACATTACAATCATCAAGGGCTATGTATAAGACCAAAACATATTACCCCGTAGCTGCAGACTGGAATTGAATTAATATATAATACAACACCCTAAATTATTGAGGTTTATTAGTACTGGTAAAACTATGATTTTTATTTCTTCTAATATCTGCAGAATAAATTAGAACAAACAAACAAAAAATCTAAATTATGACCTTAACTAGGCCTATTTTTTTGAAACATGATATGCAAATAATGTTTTATTATTAAAAGCTACTTTTAAAATATATTTAGATTGTTATACAATTAGTGCTTTAATTTCGCCTTACTCTAAGGTTAAATTTTTTCTTAAATAAGGTATAAAAATTAATTACTAATGTTTAACCAAATTTATAGAATCTTAAAATAAATTTTGATTTTATAATAGCCCATGAATTAATTAAAATACTCTATTGATAGCATAATGAAGTCCAGGAGATAGGGTACCATTCTGTGTACAACTAAGCAATCCTCAAGTCAATTAATTTAGGCTTTAGTAAAAAAAAATATATATATCGATACAAAATATATAAATATATATATATATATACACTTGCATCGCCCGCTCAGCGTTAATCTCACGATCCAGCACTCACCCACCCCTGAATGACAATAGCCACCACTGACACACTCGCCATTAGAACACACTTAGATGCTGCCCTGGTGGGCTTATTTCGGGTTGAATGTCTAATATGCATTTCAAACTAGGTAACACTCCATGTATCTCAATTTTTTTAAATTGATAACTCCTCTAAAAATGTATGAAAAAACAAGGCTTTTGGTTGGTCTTGGGATTTAATTAGCTTGTATATTTTTATGCCCCCAGAATTGATTGCAATCATTGGAAAAAAAGGCAGGGTTCCCACTCAAACTGAATTTTGAAATTCACGGCTCTTTCACGGTTTTTAAGGTCCGAGAAATATGAAATTTACGGTCTAAATATAGGAAAAGATTTTGCCGGCCGCACAGTTTAATAGAGAATAACAGGGTGGGTGGGGGGGGGGAGAGTAACGAGGGACAACTCAGCAGACGCAAAGCGCCGGCGGCGGCGGCGCCAGCACAACGAAGAAGTAATTTCTGTACCAATATAATTAAACTTTGTAATATTTTGGGTAAAACAAACTATACTTGACAGAAAAATAATTTTAAATACAACACCCTAAATTATTATGACAAATAAATAAATTACAACTATTTTACAAAATACGAGGTGATTTTAACATGATTGATAACTTAATGAGAAACAGAAAACATTGTACTGGCGATTGCAAAACACGCATGCAACTTAAATATTCTTTTATTTTTAACGTCATTCTCTCTTCATTCCTTTCTTTCTTCCTGTCTTTCTGCTTTCTATCCGCCCACACAATGCGCAGAGTCCAATGCGCACTGTCACACTGTATGTTGCCATGACAACCATGTGTCGTCATAGCAACGAGCCAATCACGCACTGCGTTTCAAGACAACCAACAGCCGTGTAATGAAAGACAATACGATAGTCTGCGCTTGAGTATGATGCCAACCTTTCGATCGATATTCGATAGTTCATTTATTGCATCTTGACCGAGTTGGAAGTTTGTGATTATCAACTCTCTAATCTATCGAAAACTCGAAATATGATCTATATAACACGTATTAAAAGAATGTCGTGTTTGTTTAAAAATTAATTGCACGTTATTAAATGCACTTCAATTACATTTTTTTGTAAAATAGTTTTTTTCACGAAAGTTGAAAGTAAAACTGTGTTTCAAAATAATTCTTGTTGCCAGTTTTGGACACCGGTTAAAACGCCCCCGCCTGCCCCCCCGCCCGCGCTGCCTGGTTAAAACGCCCCCGGATAATCAGTGTTCTACTGTCCGTAAATGTTAGTTAATGGCACAACGTTGATCGCCTGCAGGCATGTTTTCCAGCGGCCAAAGTTAGGGCCTTGTTGTTGTCATTCAAACAGTGCAATGGATAGTGAGTGATAAAGGGATGTAGTGATGGGTGGCGGTCAGGCGTATGACGCACACACACACATGCGCGCGGTCTTCAACATACGCGCGCGGGGAAGGAAGTTTGGAAGGGTGTTGGGGAAAAGGGAGGCTGACAAAATTTAAAAACGTATAACTCAAAATATTTTTGACGTCATTATAAAACACAGCTTACTTCCTACACTTACCTTCATAAATTTCAGTACAGCATCAAGTTAGGTACAGGGCTTGTAACAGTTCTTGAGGTTGAAAAAAATAAAGAAATAACTAAAATAAGAAAAAAAATAACCAAAAAATAACCTTTTGTAAACAAAAAATGTTGCTAAAAATTAGAAAACCGGCGTTATATTGGGGATAACACATTCTTAACCCTGGTAAAAAAGAAAATCTCGACAGACTAATCACAAATCAGCCTAGATTTGACGGCGAGACTTAGTTTTCACGCAACAAGACTTGGTTTTCACACAATGTAGGATGACGAGATTCGTCTGCTGCGATGCTGCTACGAGATCGTCTGACAGACGAATAGTGTGAACAGAGCTTGAGGTTGAAAAAAATAAAAAAAATAACCAAGATTCCCAAAAAAATAACAAAAATAACCAAATTCCAAAAAAAATAACAAAAAATAACCAAGAGCGAAAAAAATAACAAAAAAATAAAAAAAATAACCTGTTACAAGCCCTGTAGGTGGGTTAAATTTATCAGTAATTTTTATTCCAGCACTGTTTCTATGTTTCGTCAAAGCAAAAGGTTAAAACGTTTTGAAACAACATACTGAATTAAGAGCATGTTCCGCAATAATAGTCAATCCATGTGTTACCAGTAGTAATAAATAACTTAGACAACCGGAATCATTCGCGTTGGGGGAGTGTAGACAATTTAACTATTTTACAACAAACAAACAAGACCAATGTTTGTGGCGAATTTGTTCAGACTTATACTCAGAAATGAGTACTCGGTGTACCAATCCAAAGGCATATAAAAACCAAAATACGCAACAAAGACGTTCGTTCTGGCGTCATTTTTAAAGAGTTAATTTATTGTCACAAATATCTTGAACGATGATACTTAAAACAGAATATGATTAGAAACAAGCAGCGGGGATGTCGATGCATTAATCGGTAGTTGAAAACCGATAATTTAATCGTACACTAGAAGGAATATAAAGAATCAGAAAACAAATTAATTAAGGAAGAAAGAAATTCCCGTATTTATTTGTCGCGCAAACGTAAACCAATGAGCATGCGTCTTGAGCTATCTAGTCTTCTCTCTCTTCACCTTTCCATCCTTCCCTCCCCCCTCCAAGGCAACCGATCGCCTTCCGCCATTACCTCCCCAGTCTCCACCCCTCCTTCCCCAGCCACAGTGGAATCTCAATCTCAATTTAGCAGGCCCTACCGTCTAGCCCTGTACATACAATCTACGTCTTAAAGTACACAATTGCTGTCTTCGTCTTGGGACTGTGAATCATTTTAATGTCTCCAATAAATTTATACAAATATTTCTCTATAATTTAATAGAAATATTGGCTATTTTTAAAATGGCTGATTTTAAAGGTCTGATGACGAAATTCATGGCTCTTTCAGGTTTATTCATGGTTTGCCAAATTCACGGCTTATTCACGGTTTTTAAGGTTTCACGGTTGAGTGGGAACCCTGAAAGGTCATTGGAAAACTGTCATCATTCAGATCTTGAGTATTGATTTTCTCGAGTTTTAAGTAAATCAGTCTAAAAAATTGAATTGATGACAGTTTTTAAGTTTGTAACCTTTTTTCACAATGATTACTCTTAAATTTAAACGGTAAATATATGAAAGGGTCCCCCATCAAACATTCTAAATGACAAAAACGTATTTATCAAGCGAAAGCATAACGTAGTAATCAAGCGTTAAAAGTTGAATCCTAAAATTTGCAGGTTTTCAAGGTTGGAACCTATAATCATATATAATTTTTTAATACCCTATTTATAACACCATAATAATTTAGCCTTCTATTAAATCCTTACTTGCCATTTAGCATTTTAAAAGATTTTACATGTTTTTTTGGGGGTTATAACCAGGGCCGCGACAAGGGATTTTTCTGGGACATGCGAGAGCCTACACTGGCGCCCTTTCACTAGATTTAGGTATCAGTTACCCACCACCCCTCAGGGTGGTTAAAGCTATCATTTGCAAAATTAAATAGAATATTTTGAAGTTGCTGTGTTGAATTTTATTCATCACATATTTGAAGGTTTTTTATTGATGGATAGACTAAACCGTGTTTTGTATTGCTGGATATATTAAGACAAATTAAATTATCTAAGTAAGAACAGGCACACCGCTAATCGGGCGATTCTTGCTTCAACTTAAAAAAAAAAAAAATTAACATTAGAGCCCAGTCAAATTAGACCAATCTAAGAAGGAATATACAAAACGGCTAAAAAATATCACAGTTGTTCGTTACCCAGCCCATTTAAACCACTTGCAAAAGTCCCTGAGGACGAGGGTTGAGTTTGAGTTTCTAGAAGTTTTTAGTTCCCCAGGTCTTGGTTTTGAATCTTGAAATTTATTTTGCAAACCAAATTGCAAATTTAATTTAACTTTAAAGGTATTGCTTAAATGAAACTGTGGTGAAAACGGAACTCATTTACTTCATTCATTCTTTTCAAATTGACATTTATTTTGTTCATTACTGCAGCTACAATTCACATATCCAAAAATTTACATTTTGAGTTATCTGAAAACAATGATTACTCGATGGGCGTGGGTGAACGGCCACCAAATTGAAATGCTTGCGAGTTTTAAACACTTATAAAAGACGCCACAGGAGCCAGTATGCTCCAACAAAAAAAGCATTTTGCTCTTTGAATAGTTTGAAACGTCTCCATTGGCACCGGCAAACGCCTCCTAAACTCACATTACGCACCTTGATTAATTTCAAAAGGGCTCCAGGCACCGGGGCTGGCTAACACCTCCAAAATGGCGACAACTCGATCATGTTATAGCGCGTTGAACGATTTGTAAATGCTCCCCCGGGAGCCAACCAAACTCGGCAAATTACATGATTTACACTTTGAACCATATAAAAATGCTCAACGAGCCCCAAGTAGTTGGAGAATTGAGAACGCCACATAAATTGGCAAGTTGAACAATTTTGATAGACTCCCTGAAGTCGGCAAACACCACTAAACATTAATTAATTTAGCTCTTTAACAAATTTAAAATGCTCCACAGGCGCTGGAAAACGCCCCCAAGACGAATATTTTGCGCATTAAACAAAATTGTAAAATACTACCCGTGTGCCAACAAAGTTCGCCAAAGTACATTTTCAGCACTTTAAAGACTCCTTGAGCGCCGCTGAGGACTCAACACTGCACCGGCTTCGGTGGCGCCCTCTCCCAGTCGGCGCCCCATGCGGCCACATGTTTCGCATGGCCCTTGTCGCGGCCCTGGTTATAACATTCTAAATGACTGACTTTGAAACGTTCTCTGACGGATTGCTCTTCTGCTATAGAGGAAAACCTCGGAGAGTGTAGGAATACCAACAAACGATAATAAAACTGTATAGCAAACATTATTAATGATATAAAAGTACAAAAAAGTCATTTTAGTCAATTTCCTTAGAAATAAGCTATTTTCAAATAACGCAATACGTCACTTAGCTAAAATTTATCCAAATGTGGTGTTTAAAACAATATTCTGCTCACTTCTTTTGCGGCCACTTAATAGTAAGTGTTAAGTCCAAAGTAGAGCTTTAAGTATCTTTTTAGGTAATTTAAAATACACATGTCACTAAAACCAAAACGCCGCTTCGCTGGAACAATAACTGATCTTGTTTCACCCATGGTATTGAATAATTTATAAGAAAATCATTTTACTATGTTATAGTATTCATTACCGCCACAGATTTTTCATCCGTGTTTGTATGCCTACCAGACAAAAAGTTGACGTTACAAACCATAATCACACTGGATATATATTTAGATCTCAATTGAGTATTGCAAAGAGTACTTATTCGGTTTAGATCATTGTTGCCAAATCAAGGTGAATCCGACTTGTCCAAACGTTTGATGAGAAATTTGCCGCATGAGGCCTTTTGCCTCGTTTACTTTCAAGCGAATTTGGCGCAAATACAAGCGAACGAGCAGGGCTTTCACTACTACTAGTTTGCTCGTATTTGCGCCAAATTCGTTCTAGTGTGTAAGCTAGACCTTTTGAGAGTGATGTAGAACGAGTCACTCCTAATGCACCAATACAAAGATTTGGATTCATTCTTATTGTTGGGAATGAAATGGAGTCATAAACAAACAGAGAAATTTTATAATGTAATTCAAAAGAAAAATACCCAGAGACTGCACGTCTGTAATCCGTGCGAAATAAATTTTTATATTTTTTTCCGAGAAGCGGCCAAATAAGTATAGGACCAGTAAAATTGAGGCCGGATATGAGGTGACCTACTATAATTGAATTTGGTTCAAGAGGGAAGAGTTCATAGCTCTTGTAGTAGCTTGTATTTCAAGCCACTCTACAATCTGTTGTGGACAGCTTAAAAAACTCACCCTGTATATACTCGATCCCACATTCACCTTTCAGTACAGGCCTTATGGAACATAGCAATTCTATGACCTATGTTGAGTATATTTGTTTACTAATATCCATAACATGTTATTATAAAATTATCAGCTGATTATGACATAAATTGGCTTGTACAACTTAGATTGCCATTTATTTGAAATGCATAGCTTTCGGAAATCCCATACTGAAAGGTGAACGTGGAACCAAGTGAAGAAAAATTTGAACAAATAATCTTTTTGGCTTCTGGGGGCCTAAAAACAAAAAGTTATTACCGGAATGGGCTTCGGTTTTACCATTAGACCTAAGTTGAAGTCCCATTTTCACTATGCCAGTTGTGGAATCAACCAGCAGAAGACAGACCAATAACAAAACTCTATTTGCAGCATGTTAACACTCAAGCCGTGTTTACACAATGCCCAAAGGTTCTATAAATTATAATTAGACCAATTTATAGTGAATTTTTAAATAATCACATAAATATTAGGAAAGAAGTGTACACACCTTGAAAATCCGTTTTTGGCATTGGACTATCCTATGCCAAATGGCTGTTCTGCTGGCATCGTGAAAACGGGCCTTGATTGCCTCTTCCCTATAGGGGAAATTTGCTAAAATTGTTTGAAATGCATTAGCATAATTCAAATCCAATTCACTTTCCACAATACCCTTGAGGAGCAGCTGAAGTGGTACGTTTTCTCAGGAGTATGAGGGGGGGAGCCAGACTTCAACTAAGCGTGCCATGGCAATGAGAGTGCAATCCAGGACTTATCCATCGTTGGTGTGAGTAGAGGCCTGATTTAAGTTGATTGAAGTAACTGTACATCAAATGCAAGAACTATGAAATTCTCAATTTTCTTCTCATTTTTACGGATCAAATGAGACATATATGAAGGCTGTGTATCATTCAAAAGATAAACTACGAATACAAATTTGATTAAAGTTGTATAAGTGCTAGATCAGACCTGAATATGGCTGTAAGTTTCGAATTTCCGAATTCTGAGAGATGGTAATTGTCAAAATTCATTGATTTAGTCCAAAAGCCTTTATATGACTTAGATGAACTCTAGTTATAAGAAATTGTGTTTTTCAAATTTTTTTTCATTATTGTATTATTTTAATATAGTATAAGGATGACGCCACTCAATGTATATCTCATTGTATACTTTATGATACTATCAATTCAATTCCATTCTTATATGAGTTAATAAAATTGTTCAGGTTATGAAAAACTCACGGACGGCTGCGAAAACACCAGACATGGATACACGGATATAGCTTTTCGGAACTCGCAATCTGCCGCAAAATACAATCGCATGCATTTGCCGATCGCCAATAATCGGCAAATGTAACCTCGCAAAAGTCGTGGTCAGCCACAAAAAAAGATCATGTGTATTTGCTGATCGCAAATTAACAAAATGCAACTTTGCAAAACTCGCGATCGGCCAAGAAAACGATCCGTGTGTATTTTCCGGTCACAACTGAATGAAAAATGTAGCTTTATGAAACTAGCAAACGGCCCAAAAAACGACCTGTCGATGGCGGTTACACGGCAGACATAGCTTTGCAAAACTCCCGATCAGCCATCAAAATTCGATTGCACGCAAGTAAAACACAAGTAAATTTGATTGCCGGGTAATCAGTGGAAGTAACTACTAGTTGACTTGTTTTTCCGAGCAGCTGTTACTACTCGACTTGGGTTCGAGTAGTTGTAACCACTCGAGTAATTAATCGAAAGTCGAGTACTCGCCCACCCCAAGTTTGTTTTCACTGGCCTAATTGTTATCTAGTTGGGTCTTGGTCCCAGTGTGGCCGGAGCCAGTGACAATTTCGAAGAAAAAAAAGGTCATTATTTATCAATGACTTTTATTTTGAAAATTGGAGACGCTAAATGATGCTACAAGGACCCCTGCATGGCAAAAATGCATGAATTTAACATAGAGCAGTTAAACAAGATGAGATGGGAATCCCTATACAATGACCAATAAACGCCTATTTACAACTTTGATCTGATAACTATTCAAGAAAAGGAAAAAATGTAGATAGAATAAGGTTATCTGTTTCACTAATTACTATTATTATTAACTTACCGCTAAAAATTTGTTTAGCCTTAAATGTATTTGATAACAAAAGACAACACAGGCAAAAAAAAAATCAGTAGTAAAGTGGTAAATCACATTCCTAAAGTTATATTTTTATTATTTATCGGTGTTAGAAATTACAGAATGGCAACCTATTCCCAAACGATTACAAGTTTTATCTTTCACTTACCCCTTGACTTCTTCTTCTCTTGGTCATACATTATAACGACTTCCATAACCTTCCCAAAGCGCATGAAGTATGTCCTCAGGTCTGTCTCCGTGACATTGGAAGGCAATCCCCCGAGGAAGACCTTCGGATAACTACTGCTACGCTTTGGTTTTTGCAACGTTCTAGGGTTGCAAGGCTTAGGATCAATCTGAAAAAGAGTAAGAAATTTTTGTAAATTTACTTTAGTTTTTACTTGAATATTTACTTTTACTTTTTGCTATTTACTTTTTCTTTTACTTTTTTACTAGCCTATTTACTTTTTTTTAGTTTCTACTTTTGAGCATTTACTTTAGTTTTGTTAACAATATGTTAACAAATTTTAGTCAAATCTGAATCTCATACTATAACCAGTAAACTGAGCAACTCAACCGGATGGGATTAATAATTGAAATTATATTAATCCATGACTATAAGAAACTAGCACTAACCATGCGGTGCAAACAAACAGATTAACTTTTAACACTAACCTTATGCTACTATCAGACTTAAGATGATTAAGTGGGAGCGTACTAAGTATCAACCTTATTTTTTTAAACTGATTTTTTCGTAGTTCATGTTATATTATTTACAATATTTTATTCTGTATTAGGGTGTCTACCAGATTTCTCATAATAAATTCCCGACTCTTCCTACCCGACTTCAAAAAAGTTTCTAATCAATGGAAATAAGCTTATTTACCTTCTAAAAACGAATACTTGAGAACAATCTTTGATTATTGGTATATTATTTTATGGCTGCAATACAAGCGAAAGATCTAATAGCCACAATGAGTCTTAAGATTTGTAAGCTGCAAATCTTATCGGCCAAAACCAAAAACCGAACCAAAACCAAAAACTTAAAACCACCAAAACCCGCCGTGCAAAACTTATCGGCCACGGAAAGACTAGGTGAAATTCCAGCTGCAATATGACTAATAGATTCTCCTGCTGCAGTATAAACGACCAAATATATTTCGACCACAATACGACCAAATCATGTAACAGCCATGAAAAGCGCAAGCAATTTTCCAAATGCAATATGCTCAAGGGACAATCGGACACTCAATGACCAAGGTTTTTTTGTAGTGAATATAAGATTTTTCAGCCTCAATGCAACCAAAAAGACCAAGATTTTGATGGCTGCAATGCCACCAAAATTAACGGGCCACAAAAGGTGCAATTTTCAAGCTACAGAGAGATTTGATGGCCACAAAACCACCAAGAGTATTGTCAGTCGCGATGTAACTAAGCGATTTGCCGGCTACTGTATGACAGAGATTCTGGCCGCAAAAGAATGAGCGATTTTCTTGTCAAATACGCAACAAAGATATGTGTGCTGCAAAAAGAGCAAGGAACTGATCTGCTGCAAGGCAACATGTTTTGGCCCCAAAACGAGCTAGCGATTTTCTGGCCACAATATAACCGAGAGGTTTCTTGGCCACGAAAAGCGAGAGGAACTCATCGTAGATGCAGAGGTTGCATTGATTGCCACTGTGGCAGTCAACACACAGGTTCCCATGACAACTGGTAGTAACCAACAAGATTATGGTTAACTCTTACCGTTCTACCATCGAGCTGATGAGGTCCATTTTGTAAAACAAGCGTGACATTGGCAGGGTCAGCAAAGGTGACAAAACCAAATCCTCTTGACCTTCCACTTTCACTGTTCTTCATCACCACACAATCAATGACTTCTCCATACCTGCTAAAATACCTCTGCAGGTTTTCTGTAGACAAAACTCATTGGTTATAAGGTGTTAAAACAACATAAGAAGAAAATGTGTGTAAAGTTTATCATGTGATAAACAGTGAAACCACTTGATTCCACACAACTGCCACCTAACAAAATATTTATTTTTGACACCAATTAATTATTTTTCAATCTTCAGAATCAGAATCACTTTATTCATTGAACTATATACAAACTATATACAAAACAAAGAATGGCGTCATAATATTTAGTTTTATTTCCTTACATCTCAAGGAAATAACTAAATATTAGATAAAATAAAAATTAAATTGAATCCTCTAAGTCTATATCTAAATAGGCCTATATAGTATTTTGGACGGTATTGCTACCTGGCATTTTTCATGATTATACCTGACGCAAATTTAATTTTTTTAAATGATAATAAATTTATAAAAAAATTTAGGAAATCAATGTAAAAAGTGATTAGGAATTGACTTATGCTGATCAATTTGGATTTTAAGATGTTAAAAGATTTGAATATATTTATACAGGGTGTCTACCAAACTTCATATATGAAATTCCCGACTTTTTCCCGACTTTTCCCGACAGTTAAAAAAAATTCCCGACCATAGGAAACATGACCATTGCCTCCTATAACGAATATTGAGAACGATATTTGTAAATAAATATATTTAGACGGCTACAATGCAAGCGAAAGATCGCCAAAAGGTGAGCAAGATGACCGCGATAAGTCCAATAGATTTGCCAGCCTTAATGCGACCGAGGTTTCCGGCTGCGGAAAGAATGAGCGATTTTCCGGCCGCGTTGTGACCAAGTGATTCTCCGGACGTGGTATAAACGACCGAGATTTGACAGCCACGATGCGACAGAGAGATTTGCCGGCCGCAATACGACCAAATCATGTAACGACTATGAAAAGAGTAAGCGACACAATACGATCAAGAAACAATTGGCCACCCGACAACCGAAAAACAAGCGATAGATTTCCGGCCGCAATAAGTCCAAAAGATTTGCCAGTCATGTTGTAAATTACAATATCTCTGGCTTTGAAAAAAAATAGCGATTTTCTTTCCGCAATACGACCGAGAGATATAACGGCCACTAAAAGAGCAAGGAACTCGTCTGCCGCGAATCGACCGAAAAATGTTTCATTCCTAAAACGAGGGAGCGACTTTCCGGCCGCAATATGACCGAGGTCTAATGGCCGCGAAATAAGGTTCTCATCGGCCGCGATGCGACCAAGAGATTTCATGCCGCAAAACATGCGAAAGATTTCCGATTGCAACGAGACCGAAA
Source organism: Flexamia atlantica (assembly GCA_035578135.1). NCBI lineage: Eukaryota > Metazoa > Arthropoda > Insecta > Hemiptera > Cicadellidae > Flexamia > Flexamia atlantica. Next base: position 49,291,502 of record JAQJVK010000005.1, on the reverse strand, counting down.
ATCTTGCCGGCCACGGTATAAATGATAGATACTCCGTCCGCGATAAGACCGAGCGATTTTCTTATCGCAATTCGACCGAGAGATGTGATGGCCACGAAAAGAGCAAAAAATTTGTCTACCACGAGACAACCGAAAAATGTTTTGGTCCCAAAATGAGTGAGCGATTTTCTGGCCGCAATACGATCGAGAGGTTTAACGCTCGCGAAAAGAGGGATGAAGTCATCGCCCGACATGCGACCAAGAGATTTGCCGGCCGCAAAACAAGCAAAAGATTTCCGGCCGCAATAAAAGCAAAAGATGTGATGGCCGTGAAAAGAGCGACAGATTTGACGGCCGCAAAGCGAGCGAGATATCTGACAGCCCCAATGTGACTGAGAGGTTTGCTGACCGCGAAACGACCGAATAATTTGCCGGCCAGGTTATAGATATTCTGACCATCATGCGGCCAGGAATAGATGTGATAGCCACGAAAAGAGCGAGACCTTCGGTCGCGTAAAGAGCGAGAGACTTGTCGACCGCGTAAAGAGCGAGATACTTGTCGGCCGCGTAAAGAGCGAGACTTGTCGGCCGTGTAAAGAGTGAGACTTGTCGGCCGCGTAAAGACCGAGACTTGTCGGCCGCGTAAGGAGCGAGACTTGTCGGCCGCGTAAAGAGCGAGACTTGTCAGCCGCGTAAAGAGCGAGACTTGTCAGCCGCGTAAAGAGCGAGAGACTCCGAGTACAGACCGTAGAGACTCGTCGGCCACGTAAAGAGCGAGAGAGTTGACGGCCGGCCGCGTAAAGAGCGAGTCTTGTCAGCCGCGTAAAGAGCGAGTCTTGTCGGCCGCGTAAAGAGCGAGACTTGTCGGCCGCGTAAAGAGCGAGAGACTTGTCGGCCGCGTAAAGAGCGAGAGACTTGTCGGCCGCGAAACGAGCGAGCGTTTTTACAGCTGAATTAGGACCGAGAAACTTGCGGCAGTGGAATAAGCGACAGCTTTTCTAGTTGTGATATAGCTAAAAATTTATCTGCCGCGATTCGTTCGAGAGATTTGCCGGCCGAGACGATAACAATAAGACTGATGAGTCGATAACAATGAGACAATAAGACGATAACAATGAAACTGACAATAACGATGACAATAAGAAAACTGCTATTTCGTTTTGTTTTATAGCCAAATTTGAATTTCCCGACCAAAATTTGAAATTCATTACTTTTTCCCGACTATTCCCGACCTTACAAAATCCCCGATATTTTCCCGAATTTTCCCGAATTCCCGACTGGTAGACACCCTGTTATAGCATTTGTTATGATTGATTTCCATAACTAGTGGTAGCTTGATTGATTTTGAACATGATGAAGCTTGCTACAAACAAAACCAGATGAATTTGGATTTTTTGAGAAAGGGAGAGCAATAATAACAGATTATCAATTGATTCAACTATGAATATCTTGTGTCAATCATGTGTTATGCTTAAACAAAAACATTTCACCAATTTATTGACTGCTATTCAAAGAGCAAAAACATTGTTTCTAACGTTGATTTGTTTTGGTTCAGTATTTTTTAGCCATCACACTAACAGTGTATCACATGGCTCTGTTTACTTCCACATCATCGATGATTTCCTCCCTCCTCCACTGAAACTTCTAACTCAAGCATCAACACGTTGCTAACTACCAATACTGTCCTAAATTCAACTGAGGGCCACCCATCATATTTTATAAAATTGATTTCATAATTACGTAAGATTAAGAATGTATCATTAAATCAAAATTACCTTGAGTTGTTTCCCAGCTGAGTCCTCCGACAAACAATTTCCTAGAAAATAAAACCACAATGACTTTTCAAAGTAAGAGAGAATTACCCCCATTACAGTAGGCCTGCATACACAGCATATTTCCAATATGTGAATAAATGATTCAGCTCAAGCCTCAAATCAAGTACGGTATGTCATATAGATGAGAGTAATTCAACATTCACAATAAGGGTAACATGAGAATTGAGTATGCAGATTTGCTGCCACAAAACCATAAAATACCCCGGTTGCAATAGACCTGCATTCTCAGCGAATTTCAAGTGCAAAAGAACATAGTTCAATCCAACAAGCTCACATGTTTTTGTAAGCTCCATAAGAATAACATGGGGAATGAATATGCAGGTTTGTTGCAAAAGGTATGTTTAATACCCCCGTTGCAGAAGACCTCCATACTCAGCGAATTTCAAATGTAAAAAAAAATACTTCCATCCAATGTAGTGAGATAATGACATGTTTTCGTAATCTCCATAAGAATAACATGGGGAATGAGTATACAGGTTTGCTGCTACAGGCATGTTAAAACTAGATGGTTCAATTTCAATATTTAGTAGATCTTATCTAGAAGAAGCCATATACCAAGTTTTATCAAGATATGTTCAGAAATAATGAAGATATGGATTTTTTTTATTGCCCATAAGGATAACATGGGGAATGAGTATGCAGGTTTGCCGCCACAAAAATGGAAATTGTGGTGATTTTAGACTAAAATACATTAAATCTCATCTAGATGAAGCCACAAACCAAGTTTTATTAAGATATGTTGAGAAATAAGCGAGATATAGAATTTTACTTACTCTCCATAAGGTTAACATTGGGACAACGTACTGTGTTTACCACTTTCAGTATCTCGGTAACCAATGGGCATAGAGCAATGGTTGAAGATGTCAAATTGTTTGTTTTTTTGAGCTGAATTCAATGGTGCTAACTAAAATTGGATTATTTTTATTTTTCTATGAGACAACCCCAAAAAACCCATTTTGGGGGGGTTTATCCCCCTTTACCCCCCTTCCAGTGGTCCGATCGGGCTGGTTTTCAAACTCATCTGAATAATTACTACTTTACACCCCTGTGTCAAATTTCATTCCGATCGGACCATTTTTGCGAGCGCTACCGTGCTTACAGACACTATATATATGTCGTAGCCACATGCTGTAATTGGGCACTTCATGAAGTGTCCAGCGCTAACCGGGCTCGCCTGGGCACATAGTGTAATTGAACAGTTTCATATAAAATAACAGTATGTGACCAATAAAACTGGCACTTCATGAAGTGCCCAACGCTCGTTGGGCACATGCTGTAATTGATTCTTTTACACTATGTGTCCAGCTTAGATGCTGGGCACTTGATGTAAACACATAAAACTGCTGTTTACGTTGCTGTTCGTAGTATCTGATGTATTATTTTTAATAATACAAAGTAGGAACATTTTTTAAGAATTTTGAAAAACAGTAAGAATAAGATTGTCTGCCACTAAATCAGAAAATTCTCGCCTGTATGTTTTTATCATGGGGTTTCTATGTTTTCAGAGTTATTTTGGCTGCACATAATTATTATAGTATTACTATTGAAACAACAAACGCTTTTAAAATTTTATATTGTTTAAATAATAACGTTAATGGTGAAGTGTAGCCAAAATAACTCAGAAAACATAAACTAGACAATTATTAAATTTACTGGATGTAATTTAAATTTTATGCTTTAATAAAATAAAGCATGTTTAACGATTTAAAATAATGTGTATGTTTCATATACATGAAACATGCTACCTAACACATTTATATGTAACATAACACATAAACATTGACAATAACCTATTTTAGCGAATTTCCCCTATAGGGAAGAAGCTATTACCGTAGGTCTCATGGTAAGACCTAAGCCCGAGACCATGATAACTTTTCGTTTTAGGGCCACCAGAAGCAAAAAACACCATTCGTTCGAATTTTTATATATCTATCTATCTATCTATCTATCTATATATATATATATATATATGTGTCTGTCAGCACGATAGCGGCCGTAAATATGGTCCAATCTTAATGAAATTTGGAACAGACATGTAAAGTGGTAATCGAATGGACGAGTTCGTGAACCAGCCCGATCGGACCACCGGAAGGGGGGGTAAAGGGGGATAAACACCCCCAAAAATGGGTTTTTTGAGTTTTTTATATATAAAAATAAAATTTATCGAATCTTTGTTGGCACCATTGAATTCAGCTCAAAAAAACAAACAATTTAGTGTTTTGAATCATTGCTCTATGTCCATTGGTTACCGAGATATTGAAAGTGGTAAACACAGTACGTTGTCCCAATGTTAACCTTATGGGGAATAAGTAAAATTCTACATCTCGCTTATTTCTCAACATATCTGGATAAAACTTGGTTTGCGGCTTCATCTAGATGAGATCTAATGTAATTTAGTCTAAAATCCCCGAAATTTCAATTTTGGTGGCAGCAAACCTGCATAATCATTCCCCATGTTATCCTTATGGGAAATAAAAAAATTCGATATCGTATTTTTTAACATTTCTTGACAAAACTTGGTATATGGCTTCTTCTAGTTAAGATCTACTAAATAATGAATTAAAACCACCCAGTTATAATATACCTGTAGCAGCAAACCTGCATACTCATTCCCCATGTTATTCTTATGGAGCTTACCAAAACATGACAAATCTCGCTATGTTGGATTGAAATATGTTGTTTTGCATTTGAAATTCGCTGAGTATGCAGGTCTGCTGCAACGGGGGTATTTTATGTTTTAATTGATTAACTTCTTACTTAGTCACTCTTAATAAAACTCATATCAAATCAAAATATAGCAAGGTAAAACATATTTACAGAGAGTGCCATAACAGTCTTGAAAAAATAATAAAAAAATCTTTAGTTTCTTTTTATATCAAAATTGATAGCAGTTAATTTATATAAAATTTGATTATTTCGTTTATTCTTTTTACAATTTTATTAGCATTAACGACAATTTACGTTTAATATTTTCTTTTATGTCAGTATGAATAAATTAACATAACATCATTACATTTCATTGCCTTTTCATTGTAATTGTTTTTATTTGCTAATAGGCCTAGAATATTAAAAAATGTACATGGAGTGTCCCGTTTACTTAACAGCTTTTCAAAAATATGCTTTAACTCTTTTATTATAATCCTACTGACATCAGTAACTTAAAAATCGAAGTTTTATTATTAAGTCAAATATATAGAAATTTATATGAAGAATTCTTTTAAAGGGATGACCTATGAATATTAAACGTTATTCAAAAGTAAGCGGTTACTAGAAAATTCTAGCGTTACGATTTTTAATTATCATTATGTTTTTTTAATAGCGTATTACCTATAATTTTATACTCTTGTTTAATTTTATAACAATTTGAAAACCACAATATTTATATTAAACTTTAAACCAATTATGAGTGTTTATGTTTTATCCTAAATGAGATTAAGTGGTTAATATTTTATTTTGAAAAATAACTACGTTATTGTTAACTGTTTATTTTAGTCATAACTCAACTTATACAGCATAAATTTATCATCCAAATATAACTTAGACTAATTATATTTTCAAAATGGTATGCAAGTAAAACCAGAATTAACATTTTTAGATTTGAAAAATATTAAAAGGTTTAATAGCAAACAGACACATTGGCTACTTTATTACAAACATTGGGGTTTAATGTAAACATTGGGATTGACTTGTAAAACAAAGATTTAAAATCGACTGCCCAACTTGTCTCGACAGTTACAGCATGTGTCCAAAGAGCGTTGGGTACTTCATGAAGTGTCCAGTTTTGTTGGGCAGATGGTGTAATTTTGACTGAAATAATCGAGTTACACTATGTGCCCAGGTGCGCTGGGCACTTCATGAAGTGTCCGGGCTGCGTTGGTCACTTCATGAAGTGCCCAATTACAGCAAGTGGCTACGACATATATATATACAAATTCGAACGAATGGTGTTTTTTGCTTCTGGGGGCCCCAAAACAAAAAGTTATCATGGTCTCGGGCTTAGGTCTTACCATGAGACCTACGGTAATAGCTTCTTCCCTATAGGGGAAATTCGATAAAACTGGTTGGTTTCAATCCAATATGTAGTAGATCTGAACCAGAAGAAGCCATTTACTGAGTTTTGTCGAGGTACGTTAGGAAATAAGGAAGATATAGATTTTTTTCATTTCCTATAAAGATAAAATGGGGAATGAGTATGCAGGTTTGCTGCCACAAAAATGGAAATATTGGAGATTTTAGACTACTAAATATTAGATCACAACTAGATGAAGCCACAAACCAAGATTTATTGAGATGCGTGAAAAAATAAGCAAGATATAGAATTTTACTTATTTTTATCTGGATGAAGCCACAAACCAAGTTTAAGCGAATTTCCCCTAAAGGAAAGAAGCTGTTACCAAAATACTCACGATACAGACCCCCCTCCCCCCCCACCACCAGACCATTATAACTTTTCATTTTGGGGCCCCCAGAAACAAAAAACACCATTCGTTGGAATTTTTATCAATATACCTAAATAATATGTAAATATTTATATGTATATCTTTATATATGTCTGTTAAGGCTATGTTTACACGAGCGATATTTTACTGCAGCAACAGGTGGTCGCTGACGCTGTTTACAACACCAGCTCTAAGTTTGAGTTTTCCACTATTTCTGGTGTCAATGAGATCGACGATTTGATAAGGTGGTTCGTTTGAAATAGTTCCCAGTTTCACCACGCTATCAGTACGTCCCGGAGATGTTACAGTTCAGATTTTGATAACTGAGTAGACAAGTTAATTAAAATTGTGGTCAAAGACTTTAAAATGTAAATTAAAATATGCTACTCCAAAAACTAACATATATAGATGAAGATTTGATCTAAACCTTATAAAATTTAGTAAACAAAATGGTATACACTGTATATTATTATTTATAATCCTAGTTATGTTCACAAACAGTGATGAAACAGAGTATGGTTTCATTTGCATGGATGGGAGAGGGTATAAAAGACTAAGGTCATCGCAGTTTGCTGTCTATGAATACAGAAACTTGAAGAAAATAAAACAAATACAATCATTTTCAAATGCTGAAACAAACTTCTAACTTTTTGTGAGAAGCTATTGATTCTACAATTCCCTCTCTGTATACACCCGTTGTGATTGCATTTTAAATATATGATCTAATGGTTATTATTAATTGATTTGAATATCATACAAGTGTTAAAATCTTACTTGAAGGATCCATATTAAATAAAGTAGATTGTTAGAACTCGATGGATTAAAGCCCACACGGTTAACCAGACCTCCCAATTTTAGGGTATTGTGCAGCCCACTGAAGAAAGGAATTGAAGGGGTCTCCCGTAAAATATTCAAAATGACAAAAACCTAGTTTCGGGTAATCAAGTGTTGAAAGTTGAATTAAAAAATTTACGTTTTTTAAAAGTTAGATCTTATAAATCATGTATAATTTATTAACACCCTATTTTTAACATCATAATGTAGCCTTATATTCAGGGCCGGCCCCAGGCAGGGGAGGGCGGGGCAGCTGCTCAGGGCCCCGCGCTTTCGGAGACCCCCACATGAAACATTCATGATCAAATTAAAATTATGGATGGTATTTTATCTGTTTCAAAACGTGATTAAAAACGTTAATAACACGACAAGTACAAATTCAGAAATACGAATATAATTGGATTAGCAATGATGGGTCCTTTCTTATGTCAGCACTTCGGTAGACGACGGGCTGTGAAAATCTCGAGAAACAACTTCATTCAGTCGTCTGCTGCGGCTGAGCGCTAAGCGGCAGGTGGTTTGCGCCCGCGCGCGATGTGTCTTCTGTCTGTTGTGATTTATCAGTATGACATGCACGCTGTTGTGTTTTATCGTGAATGTTTTTACAGAAGTGACAATGAAAGTCCAGTTTAATAGTAATTTTCTCTTATTAAATTCTATTAAGTATGCTTTAATGGATCAGGTAGGTTGAGTCGGGGTCGGGGCCTGAAACTCTACCAATCTTGCAGGATTTTCAAGGCCGTGGTCGTGGCATAATGAGAGGATTAGGGCTAGAGGAGCTGAAAGGGATCAGAATTAGTTTTTATCACATTTTAAAGAGCTTAAAATTTAATACTACTCAAAAAAATGAAATCAAATCAAGATACAATACGCGGTTGCACTAAATGAGTTAGATTATATAATTTAATGTCTCCAAGTAAATTTTGTGTAAACATGTTGGAATTAATGGTCTATTTCCGGAAATGATAGTTTTTATTGCTGGGAAACGTTGAACAAAAATGAAAAATCACAAAACAAAAATATATCTTTTAAGGAAATGGGCCGCAACGGGTCTCAAATCATCAGGAAGAGTAGGCTGAAGAATATGCAAAAATGTCAAGATTCGATCAATATTAACTGAAATACGCCATTCCCGTAGTTCCTAACTGTAGCAAGTGCAGAACATTGTTTTTCGTGTTTAAAGCTAATAAAATATGATTGAGAACGACTATGTCTACCGATAGACTTATTATTAATAAGTGATTCTTTTAATTGAACGTGCCATGGTTATTGGAATGATATTTTATGACCTCGTACGTATACGAGTTTGCAGAAATAAAGGCAAGAAAAGTTGTCCTTTATTAATTTGATTAAAATAAACAAGTTATCATTAAAACAAGCAGACTCCTTTAATTCCAATTAAATATCACAATAGGACTGATTTTGTAATCAATAATATTGTTGTTGTACAATAATATAAAATATTGTAGGCCTAATAGAACATTTCGCAACAAGGGCCAAAAATGAGGTCCCTATAATACTTTTGTTTGTTGTTTTTTCATTCAGAATACCAACGAAATCGAGCCATTCACATACATTGTTGTCACCTCACTTTTTGACAGTTATTCCAGGGTGTCTAGGCAAATCATCTCACTGAAATTCCCTGACTTTTCCCTGACGTTTCCATACTGCACCAATATTTTTAACTGACCAAAAAATGGGTAAAGCCTCGGTAAAACGACCAAAGCCAAATTTATAAGTTAAAACTTCATAACCTATTAAAATTAAAACCAATTACTGCATATTATAAAGAAAAAATATATCTTGGGAGGCCTACCCAAAAATGATACAAATACAGATGGCTAAATTCACTTCCTAGTAAAATCTGATGGACTATGGCATTGCTGTAGTTAATTTGATTAGGCCTAATCAATATGTGAATATATCGATTTTCCCTCACCAAATTGAAAATATCCTGACTTTTCCATACTATTTTAATTTCCCTGACTTTTCCCTGTTTTCCTATTTTCCCTGTTGCTAGACCCTCTGTAGGGGAGAGTGGGGCACGTTCATACAAAATCGCATCGCTCAACTTTATGTATTTTTAGCTCCATTATTTCCAAACGAAATATGCTGAAATTTTATTTAGACAGGGTTCCCACTCAAACTGAATTTTAAAATTCACGGCTCTTTCACGGTTTTTAAGGTCCGAAAATTACGAAATTTACAGTCTAAATATAGGAAAACATTTTGCCGCCTGCACAGTTTCACAGAGAATAATAGGTTGGGGGGGGGGAGCAAGGGAAAACTCGGCAGACGCATAGGGCCGGCGGCGGCGGCGCCAGCAACCGGGGAAGTAATTTCTGTACCAATAGAATTAAACTGTGTAATATTTTAGGTAAAACAAACTATACATGACGGAAAAATAATTTTAAATACAATGCAACTAAATAAATTACAACTATTTCACAAAATACGATGTGATTTTAACATTATTGACTACTTAAGAAAACAGAAAACATTGTACTGGTGATTGCGGAACACGCACGCTACTTAAATACTTTTAATTTTTAACGCCATCCTCTCTTCTTTCCCTCCTTTCTTCCTGTCTTTCTGCTTTCCATCCGCCCACACAATGCGCAGAGTCCAGTGCGCACTGTCGCACTGTATGTTGCCATGACAACCATGTGTCGTCATAGCAACGAGCCAATCACGCACTGCGTTTTAAGACAACAAACAGCCGTGTGATGAAAGACAATGTGATAGTCTGCCCTTGCGTATGTTGCCAACCTTTCGATGAATATTCGATAGTTCATTTATTGCGTCTTGACCAAGTTGAAGTTCGTGATTATAAACTCTCTAATCATCGAAAACTCGAAATATGATCTATATAACACGTAATAAAATAATGTCATGTTTGTTTAAAAATTAATTGCAAGATATTAAATATGACACTTCAATTACATTTTTATGTGAAATAGTTTTTTTGCGAAAGTTGAAAGTAAAAACGTGATTAAAAATAATTCTTGTTGCCAGTTTTGGACACCGGTTAGGCGCGCCGCCTGGTTAATACGCCTCCAGATAAATTGTTGTTTTCTGTCCGTAAATGTTAAATAATGGCACAACGTTGGTCGTCTGCAGGCATGTTTTCCAGCGGCCGAAGTTAGGCCCTTGTTGTCATTCAAACAGTGCAATGGGTAGTGAGCGATAAGTAGAGGTCTGTGGGTACCCGAAAATTCGGGTAGCTTCGGGTAATTACGTGAACCCGAGTGGTCGGGCGGGTTCGACACGTCTCAGGCTTAATTCGGTGGGTTTTTATTACACATCGGGTCGGGCGGGTACCTACTACCCGAAAGAAATCGGGTTGACAATACCCGACACAATACCTGAAAGAAACCCGAAACTTTAAAAATGTTCAACAATAAATTAAATGATTCGCGCTAAGCTTCTGACTTACAGCGTCCACGCAATATTATAACGAGACGAACAAGGATGGTCGCAATCACAATGTCAAACTTCGAAGGGATCTTCACTGTACGTCTCAGTCAGACAACCAGCCGTCCCCTTGCCAACTCAAAATTATCATACGCTTACTGCTTAATATTGTATCCTCGTATAACAACTTAAAAGGACCGTTGCTCCTTTTGACGCAATGAAATAGTCGTACAAACACTAAACAGCTTTGAATAAGGTTGAATTTCTAGCCGAGCTTATGATACGAGAAATCTTATCGAGAAGATAATTTTTGTGATCTATTTTTGGTCACGTTAAACCGGAAGAGCGTGTCCTTCCCACGAAAAACGTACACAAACAATAATCCTGAGTGATAAGGAAAGGGCGTTGACAGGTGAAAAAATATTATCTCCAATTAGATGGAATTCGGAGTTTCTGCTATATTTAGTTGACCTTGGAGAACGACAAAATATACACCAGTCTATAGTTTGATCATAGAATTTCTCTTGAAGGGCAAGAGATAAAAATTTCATTTTTGTCTCAATCGATTTATTCTAAAAATTAGACAAAAAATATTAGCCGTCATATGTTGTTGTAGGACAAGTCGTTTGGATTTTCGCATATAGAAAACAAAATACACAACAAAGACGTTCGTTCTGGCGTCATTTTTAAAGAGTTTATTTATTAACATCTTGACGATGATACAAAAACAGAAAATGATTAGAAACAAGCAGCGGAGACATCGATGCATTATATAATCGGTAGTTGAAAACCGATGAATCGTACAATAGAAGGAATGTAAAGAATAAGAAAACAAATTAATTAAGGAAGAAAGAAATTAACGCATTTATTTGCCGCGCAAACGTAAACCAATGAGCGTGCATCTTCAGCTATGTAGTCTTCTCTCTCTTCATATTTCCATCCTTCCCTCCCCCCTCCAAGGCAACTGATCGCGTTCCGCCATTACCTCCCCAGTCTCCACCCCTCCTTCCACAGCCACAGTCGAATCTCAGTTTAGCAGGCCCTACCGTCTAGCCCTGTACGTACAATCTACGTCTTAAAGTACACAATTGCTGTCTTCGTCTTGGGAAATGAATCATTTTTAATGTCTCTAATAAATTGATACAAATATTTCTCTATAATTTAATAAAAATATTGGCTATTTTAAAATTGGCTGATTTTAATAAAGGTCTGATGACAAAATTCACGGCTCTTTTCAGGTTTTTTCATGGTTTGCCAAATTCACGGCTTATTCACGGTTTTTAAGGTTTCACGGTTGAGTGGGAACCCTGATAGGTATTGCGTATCATCTAACCATTATCGTGGAAGTTTTTATATTAATTTATCTTTCATATAAATGAACAAAATATTTTTTTACCAAAACACTGCACTTTGTATGAAACTACCCCAAATCGGGGCAGTTTCATACTTCATTGGGGTAGATTCATACAAAGAGAAAATAATTTTAAAAAATAGCATTAAATCTTTTGTTTATTGTTTCAAGCTCTTTAAAAACGTAATACTATAACTAGCAGCCCGCGTCACTTCGTGACTTATAAAAACGACTTGGCTAAAGGCCAAGTTAATAGCCTTTAGTTTCATGTTGATTTTTCATAACTTTTATACTTAACCATGATGAAAAGTAAATTGCATTAAGGTGAGTGGTTTTGTAAGGGACAAAAGTTATGAATCTAGAAAAAAATAAAGAAAAGAAGGCCATGGAGTTTTACAATATAAAATCCCTTTCTATGATGAACTGTATGAATTTTTTTGATTTTTTTAGTTTCCTACTATTTTTAGTTTCCTACTAATTTTTTATGTCATAGCACTGAAAAAAATTGCCAGTAATTAAACTTTACATCGGGGCAAACTTTTAAAAATAACTTATTACTTCAGTTTACTTTTCTGTTGTCTTAAAAAACTTCAGTGTTTCAAGAAATAATGACATTTGCTTGCCGTGCATTCTATGGAATATCTATATACGAAACTTCAATATGGGTAGGAAATTCCTAACAGAATTTGAGAAGTTAATTTTTTTTCATCTGATTTAAAACTGTCCATGTTTACACTTTTGTACGTTCTACTCTTTGAAATTTTGACAGTGCATCAGCAATTATTTAACATGAAATGGGGGTTAGTTTTTATATGGATCTTCATTGCTTGGCGCATCTTCATGTCTCTGATTAAGAGTTAATTCTACACTACATCTACGCGTCAATTTCTTGCATTCATCTTTGTTAGGTCTTAGCAACAATCGGTAAGAAGATGGACAAACCACTGATGAACTCTACATTTATAAAATAACACTCTAAATAACATTCATAAAATAGCCATTCGCCGAAAAACAAATTGTTCAACACACACAACGGCCAAAGTATTAAATTTCCTAACAGACCCGCTTTTTGTTTCGAATCTTAAATACATATTTGGCAAATTTTTCCCTAAGCAAATAACATAACTTTCTATGAAAAGCCTTCATTAATTTAGGCATATTGTTATTGGTACATTTCAAAATCGAGTAAAATAGGTAGGCTAACCGTTAACACTTCAATAACCTCCCATCCCAAGTACATTCACAAAATACAGGTTTTAAATGTATAATCTGTTTTAAAACTTGAATTTTTTAGCTTTACATTAAACTAATATTGATATTTTAAAGCTCAAAACGTTGAAACATGCATAAATGTGTTGAAAAATGTTATCAATGTGTCTTCACTGTCAATAGTTTGTTATAAAATCCCATCTCCAGAGCACCTCCGATTTACTTATGTTCCTTTTTAAGTTTCCTTTTTAAGAAAAGAAATACATTAAAATTAATTTGGTTAGAGACTGTTGGTCTTAATTTCAATAAGGCAAATACTCTTTCTTATTTTCTGTTGTCTTAAAAAACTTCAGTGTTTCAAGGAATAATGACATTTTCTTGCCGTGCATTCAATGGAATATCTCTGGAATTATTTCAAATCTTGATCATCTGTTTTATTACAAACAAATGTGAATTTGAAAAAGTTCTCAGGTTCTACAACTGATAGCACTTTCGCTGAAATTTCAAAAGCCTCCTGTGTGAAGGCCTTTCATGGGATATTTTCCAAACCCGCAAACGAACATCTAGAGAGTAATAGGTTTAATTTGGTACCAAATATGTGTAGAAAAAATAATTTCTAGTGGTCGATTTGCTCTGTACAAAATCCCAGAAATTCTTTTAATAATATAGATAATAATTAGGCCTAAAATTAAGGTAACACAATGTTACTTGTTAAAATGATAACAGAAAAAAGAGCTCTATGAAGTCTTGTTCCAAAATACAAGTTGATGAAGTTTTGGTACAATTTATTGCAAATAAACGGCCCTATGACTTATTATTAATGAAAGTTAGACCTAAAATTAGCTATGAAAACATTTTCATCTGTGTCAGCTCTATTAGTTAATTTCCTATAATTTCTCACTGCCTCAGTGCTGTATGAAACTGCCCCGTTTCAATGAAAGAAAGTGCCCCAAGTGTAGTTATGTTATAAATCACCATGTACATTTTTATAAGTTAGCACTGGAGATCTACAGTTAGTGTATATGTGGTCCAAAAATTGAGCTGTCTAATAATGCATTAATAACAGCAAAAATATTTTAAAAAATTACTTATACCAGTGATTCTCAACCTTTAGGTGTTTGCGTACCACCTACCAAATTTTCAATATTTTGGCAGACCATCGCAAGGACCCCCTCCCCTTACCACTGAAGGATCCCCTCCAGCATTGCTCATAGTTACCCTTGGGTGGTTTTGTTTTTGCCAGCTAAATTTATTTTATTTTACTTGTCAATGTACATTTTTAGATCGTATTTTGATTATCAGGACATTTTGACAAATTATATTTTCTTCTCAGCTCTGCTCAATTTAGTCATAGTCAATTCGGCGAAAAAACCCTGTAAGAATTTAAATATGGATTTCGTAATGTGCAAAAATGTCTAGGTACACGGAGAAAATAATCTGTCTGTTATTTGGAACTTTACATATTTGTCATATTATTTATCGAAAAAATAACATAAATGAACAATTCAAAATAATTCAAAGTATACCGTATTTTCACCAATGATCTTGTTATAAGCATAAAGATTACAAAAAATTAAAACAACAGATCGATATAATTAGACTGTGTGTTCACAGAAAGTACGTTTGGTTAATAAGTCGCACAACTAAAAACTATAGTAATACCACCGAATTAACACTGTAAAACTGGTAGTATTGTTTTTAATGGAAAGAACGTTTGTTAATGCCAAAATGTTTTGTCAAAAGAATAACTCTTTAAATGAAAGATTAAAAATAGTTCCTAAAGTATGGTACGAAATTGGCATGACAAAAACAAGTACTAAAAAAGTTAAAGTTAAGACGTTAAGTGCGAATTTACTGTCCGACGGTATAGTGTTCGTTCGCAAACCTAGTATTTCATTTTTTAGTACTTCTCCAATCTCTTGCGTACCACCTGAAAGGCCTTCGTGTACCACCGTTTGAGAAACACTGACTTATACCTTCCTTTTCCCATATAGTCATAAAAAAACCTTTTCCTCGGATTCCAGTAAATGTTTAATATCCCTCAATTGAAAAACACTGGAGAATTGAAAATTTTATAGGAAGTCCAGTCTTTTATGCTGAGGCCTATAGGTTGTATGAATTATTTGTTTCCTGCTCTTCTGTAAGGCGGGAAATTTTAACTGTATGAAAGTGCCCCTGTATGAAACTGCCCCACTCTCCCCTATTCAGCCAAAAGAGAGACCAGTATTCACTGGTACAAGATGGATCAGTCCATATCAAGACATCCAGGCCATGTAACCCACCGTCTCAGAATTTGATGAAACTTGGTGATTTTGATCTTTTCACATGCCCATGGAAGAATACAAAATTTTAGCTTCTTATCTCAAACAGTTCTTTTCTTATTTGAAATTTTTAAAAATCTGTCGTTCCTATTGTTCCCGAGCTCCAAGATTAACTTGCATAGCTTAAGAAAAAAATTTGTATCTTTGCCATTTTTAATCCAATTGTTATGAAAATTTGCAACAATATTAAGTAAAGTTTGCTAAATCCAGGAAAAAATAAATCATAAATATCTTTCTATATTTAGGTCATTGAAAAAAAACATTTTTTACAATTTTTTTTGTATTTTTAGTTTGATGACAGTGTTTTACAAAAAAAATATTTCCTAAAGGCACAATGACAATCAAGTACTTTTTTTTAAACTTATCTACATTAAATTTCCTAACAGATGCAGCAACAAAGCACATGGCTTTTTGCATGCTTCTTAAATTAAAAAATCTTTTAAAAAAATTTCCAAATAAAAACATGATTTTTGAATTTTTTAAATGGAAAAATTTTTTTAATTGAATTTTAGTTTGCACCATTAAATTCAGCTTGAAAAAAAATATATTTTAGTACTTTGAATCTTTGCTCTATGTCCACTGGTTGCTGAGATATTGAATGTTGTTAATGCGGTACGTTGTCCAATGTTAACCTTATGGAAAATAAATAAAACTCAATATCTCGCTTATTTTTAAACTTATCATAATAAAATTTGGTAGGTTCTTCTGGTTGATATTTGTTGAATATTCATTGAAAATCAACTATTTTTCACTTTTCCAAGGGAGCAAAATTGCTTACTTTTGGCTACGATAAACTAACATTCCGTTTCTATGAGTATGAAGGATTGCTGACATATGAATGGAAAATGTTTACGTTTTTAGCCATCATCAAAGAAAAGTCAAATAGGAGATGCCATATACCAAATGTTATTATGATAAGTTTAAATATAAGTGAGATATTGAGTTTTATTTGTTTTCTATAGGGGGACAACAACCGTATTAACAACATTCAATATCTCAGCAACCCAAAGGCGGATTTGGAAATTTGCCGCCCCTGGGCTACACAGGGCGAGTAGGGCCGGCGGTGCGGAATTTCCGGCTTGGCAAAAGTGGTGACTTTTTGTTTTTACTCGCGCGTGCGCTTTTTGACCCTGTTGTGGTCCTTTAGGACCGTTTTTACCTGTTCCGGACCCTAAGCAAGGCTATTTCTACGATTTCAGGGGGGTTCTCTCTCGGATTTGCCGCCCCCCCAAATTCTGCCGCCCTGGACTATAGCCCTTTAAGCCCATATGTAAATCCACCCCTGCAGCAACCAGTAGACATAGAACAAAGATTCAAAGTACTAAAATATTTGTTTTTCAAGCTGAATTTAATGGTGCAAACCAAAATTAGATTTTAAAAATTTCTCCATTTAAAAAATTCAAAAATCATGTTTTTATTTGGAAATTTTTTAAAAGATTTTTTAATTTACAAAGCATGCAAAAAGCCATGTGTTTTGTTGCTGCATCTGTTAGGAAATTTAATTTAGACAAGTTTACTTGATTGTCATTGTGCCTTTAGGAGATATTAATTTTTTTGTAAAACAGTCATCGGACTAAAAATACAAAAAAAATTGTAAAAAATGTTTTATACAATGACCTAAATATAGAAAGATATTTATGATTTACTAGCAGAACCCGTGGCTTCGCTCACGATAAAAATTATCGTCTAACCTTGATATGAAGAATCTAGAGGACTGAATAGAAACTATTTATATCAAGGAATATGTAATGTAGAGATATGTTTGTTTTATGGCGGAATGTAGGATAAAATGTAGATAGTGAAGGTTTTCTTTCACCGTTATAACTCGAATACGGCCGGACCGATTTTAACACCAAATGTGTCGATTTTAAGGTACTTCTTTTTAGATTTACCATTACGTCCCTGGATTGCCTTGTAGGACATCAATTAAGTACAGTAAAGGGCTGAATGTTCGAAACAGTTATGGTGCTATCCGTGGGCAGTATTTCAAACTCGATTCACTTATTTTTTAACTTAAAATATGGGCGGGTAGTAATAATTTAAGATCGACCACTGATTGCAGCATTTATTTTTCCGTGAAAAGCCGGGACACCGTTGAATTAGATGAAAAAGGAATATTGCCAAATCATTGTAACTGGCATGATTGTAATTAAAAACATAAAGGCCGGCCTAAGGAAATAACTATAGCTCCCGCTGCTTAAAAAGATGGTACCACATAATGAGCTTATGATTGAACGTATAAGGTACGAAACTAAACCAAATGCAACTTTTATATAGTAGAATAACCTAACAAAATCATCAAAACAACCATAAAACCATGATAAAAGGAATCAAATTATAAATCAGCTGTAACAACGTATCCGTTTGTTAAGCTAATATGCTTGATTTAATAAAATTGAAATTTAAACAAAAGATCATCCATTACATTAACATGGGGCATTTTCAAAGCTTCAGCTCCACCAAAAACCTCTAAAAGCCTCGAATTAAAAAAAATCCGATCTTGGTGAATGCCAATACTCTGTAAGGAACGTGTTACTTTTCTTCTTGTTTACCTTTTGATATTTTATTAAATAAATAAACGATATTTCTCCTCCTATCTATTGAGTATGATTATTTTATTATTATTAGTAGGATTGAATTAAGGTAAGTGGATAATATCTCTTACTTCTTTAACTATCTACACTTAAATCTAGGCTATTCTAAAATAATTAGGCTGAGATACAACAGAAATATGAGTTTATTGACAATTAAATCACAAGCTTTCTCTCTTTTTAAATAAAAAGGGGATTTACAAAGTTTCACAATTTAGGGGTCTTATAGTTGAAGGCTAATTATACAAAATATATTTGAATCATGCTCAGGCTAGTTATCAAGGATGGCAAGAGTCTCTTGGTTCGGGTCTAAGGTAAGTGCTGGTCGAAACATTGAATATCTAACTTGATAATATATTTGATACTTTTAATTTTGAAAATGGTTAATTATCAAATGTAATTATAGCTTGAAAGTCTATGGAAGGATAATTATGATCTCTATAAAATAGTCACTAATCAGGAGTTTGTTTATAAACCAATATGTCTTCCTCAACAATAGTCTTGATGGGAAAATTTTATTACGAGTCAAAATTTATGAAGTTTCTCCAATCAAAGTTTATTATTAAATTTCTTGATGTCAGAATTTATTCTTGATGTATGTAGGTTATATATTTTCTTTAGTCTTTATTTAATTTTAATATCAATTTAAAATCACTGGTAGGCTAGTCCAATGGAGGTAAAGATGAATAAGGGCAGATCTTACCAAAATATTAACTCTTCACCCAGGTCACTATATTTCTTCTAGGCCAATAAAAAGGGACAACTGTGACCTGGTATACCGCCGGCTACCAAAAATATAGGCTTATTAAGGCCTAATACTTTCTTTAATGGGAAATAAATTAACACTTGGACAGAGGTCCTTACAGAAAGATGTTAACACTTGGCCATTCTCAATTGGACTCTCCTCATCTCCTTTGTTGTAACAATGTAGCATATGTTTTCACTGCACTAGGGTTCACAAATCATTGAAGTATGATTTCCACTTTTGGTAAACATTTAAATACCCCCATCGCAGCAGACCTGCGTACTCAGCGAATTTCCATAGGATTTAGGTACTTTGTATGTGTGAGCATTCAACCTATTTGAAGGAAAGTATTGATTTAATGATACCTTAAGTAAATAATCTATTAAAAACATATGTTCAATTATTCATGAGCTTTGAACATGAAGAAAATTAACAAAGAGACCACATTTGTTTTCATTAGTAATACATACACTTTTGTATTTTTTATATCATTCTTAGTCTTTTAATTTTTAATACCTGTAATCTTGTTATAGTACCTATATAAATATCAACAAACATATAATCAATTAATTCAAAACACTCAAAACAAACAAATAATTTAAACTATAATGAAAAAATTAAATTCAATCATATGCTCAGTTTTACAGTAATTAAAAAAATCCCTTTTGCAACAAACCTACATCTCAAGCCAATTTCAATAAATATATTACCAATCCTCATCATTGTAAACATACCATATATTATCTACATTTTCAGGCAGTTTAGACCAAGACATCCCCCCTCCAAATGCTCATACTTTCTTTATTAAATTTAAAATTAATTTGTATTTTTTGATATAGTATATATTTTCTGCAAAATCTTGATCAATGACTCTAACTATTCAAAATAAACACAAATAAAATATTCATCACCTGCAAATTTAATCATATGTCCAGAATTGTATATTTTTAAATATCTTATCAGGGTGATTATACTTTTTGGAGGGAAAAATTAAAAATAATATTGGACAACGTACTGTGTTTACCACATCCAATATTATCCAATATCTAAGCGACGGATTGACGTAGAATAATAATTTAAAATGCTAAATTGTTTGTTTTTTTAAGCTGAATTCAATTTTGACAATGAAATGTAAAAATAATTAGTAAAAATATGCTAAATCTTGAAAATAAATTTTATTTCGTCAAAAAAACCTTCTTAGAGTAAACCAATCTTGCTGGTTTTCGAACTCGAAGTCATGAATGACATTTTACATGTTTGTTCCAAATTTCATAAAGATCGGACCTTTTTTACAAAAGTTATCGCGCCTACGGACTGATATATATCCCTATATATATATATTTATATATATATGAAAATGAACGAACGGTGTTTTTGGGGTCTAGGGACCTCAAAATAAAAAGTTACGGTGGTCCCGCGCTTAAGTCTCACCGTGCCGCCTACGGTAATAGCTACTTCCCTTTAGGGGGAAATTCGCTAAAAGAGATCATTTTTGAAAATTTAGGTATTATATGAAATAATTATTTGAGATAGCTTTATTCCTACTTAATAAATAACTTACATTAAAATTAACTATGGGCAAAGGTATTGTATTATATAATTAAATTTCTCAAGTGATTTACATTAACTAAGCAATAAATTTCCTTCTGATTTTATTTATAGGGTAAAATAATAATTAATAAATATTTGTCATTAACTAGCATCTGTTTACATATATTATAAATAAATAATTATTAATGTTTATTTACAATTTCAAAGTAAATATTTGTGAACTTTTGCAAACGTCCATGCAAATTTTCAAGGTTCTAGGTTAAGTAGTTTTGGCTGTACAATGATAGGTCAGTGGTATTTGACAAAAATATAGTAGAAAAGATAGTATATTATAACTTACAATCAGGGATTTGAATAATTTATCAATTTTTACAAAAATAGATCAAAGAATCATACCATTTCAGCACATTCTGTTTGATAATGTGCTTTTCTCTTTCCATCTTACCGGGATTTAGTCTCAAGACTCAGCCAAAAAAAGCAGTATGCTCTTTACGTTTAAAACTGCGTACATCGAATTATACGAAACACCAAATCATCGGACAGGCATAGATATAATAAAAAAATTATTACGAACGCCTCCAGGAAAAATGATAGCTCCCGCTACCGAAATGTAGATGGTGCCACTTAACTAATTAATGGTGGATTTTATATAAACTAAATGTAACCTTTATATAGTAAATAATTATGTCCTTCAAACAAATCAACAAAAATCAATTAAGCCATGATCAAAGAAATCAAATTCATTATCATCTGTATCAACGTATACATTTCCGAAGCAAACTACCAGCTGATTGTTTTATGAACATTAAAAATATAAACAAAAATCGTCCAACATACTTTTAAATGGGAAAATTTGAAAACTTCGGCCTTGCCAAAAACCCCTTTATACTACAAAGTTTATAAAATCCGTTCTTAGCGGATGCCTACGCCCTAAGAGGAACATCCATGCAAAGTTTCAAGGTTCTAGGTCAAGTAGTTTGGGCTGTACGATGTTTCCACTGAGTGGTATTTGACAAATATAATAGATTTTTTCCTGGATTTAGCACACTTTACTTAATATTACTGCAAATTTTCATAACAATTGGATTAAAAATGGCAAAGATACAAATTTTTTTTCTTGAGCTATGCAAGTTTATCTTGGAGCTCGGGAACAACAGAAACGACAGATTTTTACAAATTTCAAATATCTGTAAGAAAAAAACCGTTTGAGATAAGAAGCTAAAATTTTGTATTCTTCCATAGGCATGTGAAAAGATAAAATTTTGTATTCTTCCATAGGCATGTGAAAAGATAAAAATCACCAAGTTTCATCAAATTCTGAGATGGTGGGTTACAAATCCTTTTTTTCTGGATGATTTGTCTTGGAATGACCCAGATCGGTCATTGACTGGTGCAGTCCCGGTCAATCATTGGAGCATTGTTCATCAAATTCTGAGATGGTGGGTTACAAATCCTTTTTTTTCTGGATGATTTGTCTTGGAATGACCCAGATCGGTCATTGACTGGTGCAGTCCCGGTCAATCATTGGAGCATTGACATAGTAGTATTTTAATTATTCCTACATAGCCTAATCAGTATTCTTGTTAAGTAACCAATTCAACTAATATCTTTAAATCCTTAAAAAAAATAGGATGAGCTTTGTGTAGTAAAATGTATAATTGTGGCTAAGAAATAAACTTATGCTTATGGGAAAAAAGTCAAATTAACATGCGATGTCATCCTTAACCTTTTTAATGTCAAAACAAACAATAAAAATATGTATGAGAAGTGCTGGACCACTTTTCATTTTGCTTGCAAAAAGTGCCGGGACTAAAAGTGTAAGCATTCAGGAAAGAAATTAACAAAACTATTTTTCTTTGTTTCTAAATAAGTTACCCTTGAACTTATTAACCCTTTTAGTGCCGTAGGGCCCGGAGCGGGCCATTCGTTTTATGTTATTAATGTGCCGGTGGGACCGGAGCGGGCCACCACATTTCGGTCACTAATTTACCGCGGGACCGTAGCGGACCACTCTACATTTTTATACATATAATATTTATTTCTTACTTTAATGGCTGCGAATCGTGCCGAACGCCTCTTTACTAACCAGTCTTTCGTTTCATATGACTTTTCTCCTGTCCTGTCTTTAGCACCAGCTAAAACATCATTCTGAAATTGCAGTCAGCTGTCGTCAGTTACATATAACCTCGTAATTTATTGTGCCTGTGTTGTAATTGTATTCGCGTTGTTGTGGTTACAGTTATTGAAATTTTATTGAAACTTAATAGTTATAGCTACTTTAAAGATGTGTTTTGTGCGTTTTGTGACAGTAATATGAATGAATCTGGAATACGAAAATTGTTGGAAGCTAGTTGTTCGTCCATCGACAACTCATTCCTCAGTGTATCGGTCGATGGATCCCAAATTAATCTTGGTAATGTAGCAATAAATGAAGGAATTGCCTATCAGGAATAGACAGTAATGAAGTGGAGACTAGTTTCGGCCATTTAGGCTACAATACAAGTGCCGACACTCTACCACCAACTTATGCAATCCCTACTGCAAGTAGGCTACCTGTTGAAAGCCCCGTAGTTTTAAGTAGGCCTAATATTAATGTAAAGTTTTGGTTTTTGCATTTTTTTCATAACCCATGGGAGTAAATTGATGTTTTATATATGGTTTTTATTTGTTTTTAAATACTTTCACATAGTAATATTGAAAATTACCCAGCAATAAAATTTAACATAGGTTTTTTAGGTTAAATAGGGAAAAAACTGTACGCAAATTTTTTTTGTATTTTTTGTCATATAAGTGTGTAAAAAAATTACATTTTCTTCTTCTGTTGTCATTTTCAAATAGCACACACATTTACCTGCAAACTAAAAAAAATTGTTAAAATATATTAATAAATAGTTTGTTGGTGATTCTTTTACTAAACGCTTACAAATTTGCCACAAAATGTAAGGTTTTGGTTTTTTTTTATTCATAACCCATGGGAGTAAATTGATGTTTTATATATGGTTTTTATTTGTTTTTAAATGTACTTTTACATAAAAATATTGGACATTAACCAACTATAAAATATAACCTAGATTTTGTGGGTAAAACAGGAAAAAAAATTGGGTAAAATTTTTTTTATATTTATTTTTATATATGTCTACCAAAACATTTTTATTTTCTCTTTATGTTGTCACTTTCAAAAAGCACAGATATTCAGCTGAAAAGTAAAAAAAAATCATTAAAATATATTAATAAATACATTTTTGGTGAATTTTTTTCTGAACGCTTACAAATTTGCCAAAAAAGCCACGGCACTTTATGCAGGTAACAGTGAAAAATGGCGCGGCACTTTATGCAACAATTTTTACTTTTTGTTCCGGCACTAAAAGGGTTAAAGAATGCCAAGAAGAAAGGCATATTTCATTTTTCTGGTAGGCCTACAAATAAATAAATTAATTAATTAATGTTAATAATTTTAAAAAATATTATATTATAGCCTATTCATTTTTTTGTTTAGCCTATACTAAAAAAACTTAACTTATTTAGATTTTAATTAACTTACTCCTACGCAATTTTTATTAGTTTTTGTGTGACACTATGTAAGAAACATCAATTAACTATAATAGGTTCTGAATTAACAAAATAAAGAAATATAACCTTGCAATAATGCAGAGCTGAACGTCACTAAGCAACCTACTTCAAACAGAATTTGTATTCCATATTTACGCTAGAAACATCATTTAACATTTAAAAAGATACACAAAATTTAAATACAAACTATATTTCAAACTAAATTTCATAAACTACACACACACAGTTGCATCGCTGCCATAAGAAATGCATGGTTTATTTATCTACCAACAGCTGTTTGCATTTCAGTATGGGTCATTCCATGTCAAATCAACCAATTAAAAAATAATTTCAGACCTTAGGGTTTTTAAAATGGATAATATTTGGTAATTTTGTTCTACCCCTCAAAGTAATGAAAATTACAAAGTTTTTTATTTTTTTTACCTGTTGTTTCTGAGTTATACAATTTTAAAAATTGAAAAATCGGGAGATTTTTTACATGTTTTGAAACCTTTAAATGGCTCTAACTCCAAAACTATTCAACCTAGAGAGTTCAAATTTTCACCATTCTCGTTAGAATTTGTAGAGCTTCAATTTGATATGCCACTTGACTATATTGGCTCAGTAATTAATTTTTCAAAAAATCCAAAAAAAATTTTTTTGAAAAATCCAAAAATCAAATTTTTTTATTTTGGTGAAAAAAATGTATGTTCTTTGTACTTTTTATTAGAGTACACGTGCTAAATTTTATTATCGTATTCCAATGGTAACATATTTAAATTAAAAAAAGTTACTAAGCCAACAGGGGTTCAGTTACTAAACATGGTATACAGTGTATAAAAAAGGTCTGTTACCCCTCCTTAATTTTTTTGTTTGTTAAGACAAACAATTAACCTTCGGGGAATGATACTAACTCAACCCAAATTACTTTTTGACGTTACCAAAAATTTTGAGTGTCCCACAAAAATGGGGGATTTTGGGGGCAACTCATAATTTTCAAATGCAAACCGCTTTTGAGTGACCCCTCATTTTAAAGAGCTTTCAAAAAGTAAATGAATGGTGAAAATTGGAGGTCTCTAACGTGTTTCTATCCAAATTGACAGCTTGTCAAAGTTTTGAAGCTGTTCAAAGTACAGTACTGTTGGCTTAATAACTTTTTTTATTTGAATATGTTACCATAGGAGTACCATAATGAAATTTGGCACATGTACCCTAATAAAAAAGACAAAAACATAAACTTTTTAAAAAAAAAATAGAATTCCGTTTTTAAGATTTTTCAAAAAATTTTTTTTTGAATTTTTGAAAAACTTATTTACTAAACTAATGTAGTCAAGTGACACATCAAATTAAAGCTCTTGAAATTCTAAAGAGAATAGTGAAAGTTTGAACTCTCTAGGTTGAACGGTTTTGAAGTTAGAGAGATTTAAAGGTATCCAATTATGTCGAAAATCAGCGGTTTTTTCAATTTTCAAAAAATCATAACTCAGTAATGATACGTAAAACAAAATCTGAAACTTGGTATTTTTCATTTTCTTTAATAGTATTACTCAGTGCTTGATTTGTAAAAATTGAGGTACCGGAGCTGTAATTTGCCAATTTGTACATAGCCCCCCCTTTATAATTTTTTCCCTTAATAAAGTACTTGTTTGGCTATGTGATTGATTAGGTCGATTTAAAAAGTCATATTTTATCCGACTCAAATTTTTGATAAGTAAATTAAAAGCTAACAAAGCATTATTTTACTAAAAAAATTAATAAATGTTTACAAAATTCTAAATTTTTTATGACACCTTGAGGGTTTATTTAGGCCTTTTTAGCGATTTCAAGATTCGGCTTAGCTCAAAAAATGAGCTCTAATTTCAGGGAGAGCGCTAATTTCAGGCCGAAATTCCGCACGTAATTTCCGCACTTTTTAAGCGATCGATATTTTCGGTTATATTAATCCGGTCGAGTACACGTGATCAAATACTGCGGCCGGTTACTCATAATCCTCTTTTATAGCGAATTCTCTGGCCGATCGTACGCGATCGTCTTTTGCGGCGAATTCTCCGGCCGATCATATGCGATCGTCTTTGGCGGCAAATTCTCCAGCCGATTACACGCGATTGTCTTGTGCGGCAGTGTCCGTAAAATTACACGCGATCATCTCTCGTGACAAATTATCCGGCGGATTGTACACGATTGTGTTTTGCATCAAACTATCCGTCCGATTACACGGGAACGTCTCTTGCAATAAATACACACGTTCGACACTTGCGGCAGAAAGAGGTCCCGGAACGCCGTTCCGCCGCGTTCCGTCACAACTCAAGCACTGGTATTACTTACAAAAAAAGTTTCATTAAATTTTGAGATATCAAGTTCTAGACCATTGGTTGATTTGATATGGAATGTGTGTCATTTCAGCTAGCCATAAAGACAGTTCAAGAGAAAAATTACATGAAGGGAAAGATTGGTTTCTATAAAGGCGTTTGGCACAAATCCCAGCCAGTAAATACGAAAGCATATTTTTCATATGTATAAAGGTATAACATCTTGCTTGGAGATCCCGGTATTTCATGCAGCAGGACCCGGGATCTCGCTACAAGATCCTAGGTACTAGCGGTACTTAAACGGCACGTCTCGCTACGAGATCCTCAGCACTAAAAGAGTTGACCTGCTATTCACTAGTGCAATCACCCTGGTAACCTCAAACAGATAGACTGGACAGTGGAGCCAATTTATTTTGACCAAATGAGACTGCTGTTGACTAAAAACAGGTTGGTTATGTGCCTACAGTTACCACCTTCTTTACAAGTCTAGCAGAAGGATATTTTACAAATAATGTCTTAATATATCCCTCATAGGCCTACTAGACAAAATACAAGTAGGTTAGACGCGCAGTGCAACTCTCACACTTGTTGTAAGTCACTATCAACGACTTCGTCTATTGTAGCTCAATTGGACCTAGGCCCTACTGTATCTGTGATCTAGCACTATAAGGGTCAGTCATAACACCCTTAAATTTCATAATTCGTAAGGTGGAAACCAGTGAATAAATAAGTTTATATAGCCTAATTTTGGGGGGGAGCAACTGTAAGAGAATGATCTCAGCTGAGCAGACCCAGATTAAATTTTGGGATTTAACCCCTTATCTGCTGTGCACGAATTAGCTCGTGGTAGTATTCTATAACCCGCGACTGCTGTAGCCTACATGAGCTAACTCGTGCAACACCCATATTTCGGTATATTAGCTGCGCCCAAGTATACTCGGATTTGACGTTCCCAGCTGATTTATGTTGGTACAACTGTTCTGCTAGGTTGTTTCCATTCTACAACTGAACAGTTGACCCTGACAAGTAGCAGACCGTCTGGTGAGCTAGAGCTGCACTCTGGTGGATTTTTCTGGAACTACGTCCACGCCACGAGTTCTGCAGTATGCGTTAAAACGAAAACCCCGCAAATTGGTGTTGATCGTGTAATTAAACCCCGTGCCACTGATAACGTCAGCGCCGCGGCACGCCAACTTACTCCGCAGTTAAGGGGTTAACCAATTGGTTGACCTTGCCAGCAATAAGTTAGCGTTTGTCTGAACCTCATTATAAATTGAAGGGGTCCCCCGTAAAACATTCTAAGCGACAAAAACCTAGTTTTGAGTAATCAAGCGTTGAAAGTTGAATTCTAAAATTTACGGTTTTTTCAAGGTTAGAACTTAAAATCAAGTATAATTTTTAATACCCTAATAATAACATCATAATGTAGCCTTATATTCAATTTAAACTTGCCATTAATCATTTTAAAACGTTTTACGAGTTTAATTTGGGGTTATAACGTTCTAAACGACTGGCGCATGAAACGTTCTCTGACGGACTGTTCTTCTGCTTTAGAAGAAAATATCATGGGAGTGTAAGAATACCAACATAAATGAAAATTAAACTCAAAATAAATCAATTTTATTGATATAAAAGTATGAAAACGTAATTTTGTCACATAACGTGAGACGTCATTTTGATGAAAATTATCAAAATGTGGTGCTTAAAACGTTATTCCAATCACTTCTACTGGGGGCAATTTTCCCGGCCTCGGCTATTTAGTTTTTGAAATAAGGGTAATCAAGCTTTTCTAAACTCAATTCTGGTCTTATCCTTCCACTTTCCAATATTTACTTCACGTCTTGTATTTTTATTTACGCGATTTTGGTCACTGGGCGACAACGCAACAACCGGCGGATAGTCCATCTTTCGGTGAATAGAACGTTTTTCCCCAAAGAGTCTGTGCAGTCCCGCGAAGCATGTAAACTTTGACAGACGAAATCAGGGCTACCAACTCAAAAATCTTCATAACTAAATATACCACGGTGTAGCTTGTGTCCTAGAGAACCTTTTGCACTAAATATCTCCGATTTTGAAATTTTGTCGCTTAGAACGTTTTACGGGGGACCCCTTCAATTATAACAAAGCCAAAACACCATTTTGAGTTGCCAATTTTAATGACGAGGTGCTCATGAAGGTCTTACCTCAATTAGAGATTTTGGTACCTCAATTAGACCTGAATATTTCAGGGCCTAATAGCCTCTACATAATTAACAACCTCCTATGGAAAACCTTTAAGGCAAAATCTCCTCTCATCCTTTAAATCTAGGACTGTGTTCTAGAACCATGGTTTTTACGGAAATATGTTATGACCCATTTTACAATGTATCCGTACTGCCACATATGGGATTGCGAGAATTATCAACTGAGGAGCAAGTTATACAATGGTTGAAACTTAAAATCTTCGGCTTTGTTCTTTAATTTGATAAAACAAAGAAATCACACTCAAAAGTAATTGAAGAGAATGAATCTTCACAAATTACAGCAAGGGTACTTCACGTTCACGACGTAAGATGAGACACGAGTATTCGGCAACCGCCCTAAAAACGCCGAACAGAGAATGAAATTTAAAATTACTAATTTACTCAACCAATATCATTACTACGTATTTAAAATTGGAATTACATTAAAGACCTTACCCTTGTTCATCTTCGTCGAGTTCATTTTTCACTCGCATAGTGGAAAATTCTTAGAAAATAACAACTACCGGCACAAGGGCGTCAAGCAACGGTCACGAAAGGTGGAGGAGAATAAAATGGCCGACACGTATTATTTTCGTCTAGAAACTCTCTGAGCGCATGTGCGCGGAAGGATATTAACAAACTGCGTGCGTCATCAAGTATATCACAGCCTCTTTGAGTTTAACATACTTTAAACTTTTTAATATCTACTTCCTGTATTATATTATAGTATTTTGTGATTGTGTGAATTAACATAACTTTGAAGGAAAACAACGAATTAAAATTTTACAACTCACCGTCTAAGAAATACTTGACTTTTTCCTTTATAAACTTAAACTTGCCTAAATTTAATTTAATTAGTTTGGCAAAACATAATTAATTGTTTGCGATTTCCCCTCTGAGGAATAAGGTTCCCAAAGGGGCGTTGATCTGCCCTGGGGGGAAGAGCCTTCCTTTTGCTCCCACCGTAAAACAGACGGGTAGGGGCCTACATTCCAAAATTTCAAGGTGCAGACCGTCTAAGAAAATTTTAAATACCCCCGATACAGCAGACCTGCATACGATAGATAAAAACATTCAAACAGGTCAATATGCAGGTTTGAAAGTTTTTATCTGTGTGCATATTCACCGAAATTAAGATATAAACAAATTGTCATCCAATATAGAGATATGTCACGTTGTTGTAATCACCATAAGAATAACATGAAGAATGATTATGCAGGTTTGCTGCAACGCTGCAACAGGTATGTTAAAAGTGGGTGATCTTAAGTTTTATTAAGATACTAGAAGAACCCGTGGCTTCGCTCACGATAAAAATTAAACATATACACTATCACCCATCAATTGTATAGTTTTGCTTTACCATTTATTTTTCTTGTTGTAAAATCTACTTCTTTAAACATATCAAATGTACTACCATAAAACAAAAAAATGTTTTAGAAATTCGCTCTTAGTACGTAGGTCTGCTACGACGGGGGTATTCTATTCCTGCATAAAGTGCCTGCACCGGTCTGACACTTAAATGGAGCCAAGTGGTAATCTTATTGGAGCGGGTTAGTTCGAAGCACTTTATTCAGATGGCGTTGTAAAAACATGGCTATCTTCTTCTTCACTGATTCAGCCAATCAGAACGACGATAACGATCTGCTAACTTCCTATTCCGTTTCCCCTGATTTTCTGTCATGACGCGACGTGTACACAACCATAACGAGTTGGAAATAATTTGAGTGTGGGAAAATACCTAAAGTACGTTTGCAGAAAGTTGTTCTAGTGTAAGTTGTTTCGCGAAATACCGTTCTGCGATTCATATTGTGCTTAAAGCTATTGATGGAAAATAAATACGTAGATGTTTACATAAAAACACTTAATAAAAATTAACTTAGTAAGTTAATTTTTACTAAGTGCTTTTATGTAAACATCTACGTATTTAATTTCTGTCAATCGCTTTAAGCACAATAAGAATCACTCAGTACAGTATTTCGCGAAACAACTTGCACTAGCGGCAAACGTACTTAATCAAAACAAATCGGTAAAGTCATTAAAATTGAAAGTCTAGCAAACAAAACAAGAAAACTTCAATATAAACAAAGCAGACGACGACGACGACGATCGATGTATCGCATCGACAACGATCGATATATCGCATCGATCTTTTTAGTTCGTAGCACCATAGATAAAGGGATACTAAGTATCCCTTTATCTATGGTAGCACTTTATTCAGATAGCGCTGCTGTTCCCTTACCACCGAGTTAACATGGGAGTGCGATCTCTTTACGAAGTTCATTATTACTCTATGGTGCCTGTCTATGTTTATATAAAAAACGTGACCATATCCAGCGCCCCATCGACAAAGCCCCAAATGGTGTTGCTGCCCTGGGTAGGCTCATGCCCAATATCGGCAGTCCTTCCTCTTGCAAGTGCTGTTTGCTTGTATCGGTGTTCAGTCGATCTTGCTTTCAGGTGAAGAAGATTGCGCTCACACACTCAAGAAGCGAATTTACAGAGACTGGCTCACCCGAGACGGAGAAGCATTTATGGTTGTTTCTGCTTAAATCACGGTACCTGACCTTGCTCTGATGATGATCATGGGGCACGATATAAGAAACGGCACCCTTGGTTTTTTCTACGGCACTATGAATATGCTCGCTTATGTAGCATAGTTACCCTTAATTAGAACTTTATTATGCACCCCCGTCGCAGCAGACCTGCGTAGAAATCCTATTTCTTTCCTTCATGAAGGCATACGTGTTAGAGGAACCATAGAACATGGCTTGAAATTTTATCCATTGTAAAAGATCATTTCATAAGGTTTTAGGGTCTACCTTGAACAAAAAATTACAATGCCACTCCAGCAATTATTAAAAAGTGCTGTCTTACCCCACTTCGTTTTTAGACTCTATATGGAACAAAAAGATTGAATGAGCCGTCCCAGAATTTTTTTTAAAGTTCTGTAGATAAAATTAATACTTTACAGTAGCACACTTTTCCTCTTTAAATAGCAGTTAGTTGTCATAAAAAAGAAGTCCTTCAAGTATAAGTGATCAGTGATCTCTGAAGTCCTTCAGTAATCAGTTATTTATTTTATAGATATGTTAGACTGATATGTCTAGATAGATATGTTAGGAAATAGATACACCAAATATTAGGCTAACCAAGTTGAATTTATTTGGAAAATAGGAGGTCACAGATGCGGTTTTCCTGGATGTTGCTCAAGCCTTTGACAAAGTTTGGTAAAAAATCATACAGACTTGGATAATCTTTATATTATTAAAAGAATTTCTGGGATTTTGTCCAGAGCAAATCGACCCCTAGAAATTAATTTTTCTACACATATTTGGTATCAAATTAAAGCTATTACTCTCTAGATGTGCCTTTTGCCGGTTTCGAAAATATCCCATGAAAAGCCTTCACTCAGGAGGCTTTTGAAATTTCAGCGAAAGTGCTACTATCTGTGGGAGAACCTGTGAACTTTTTCAAATTTACATTTGTTAGTAACAAAACAGATGATCAAGATTTGAAATAGTTCCAGAGATATGCCACAGAACGCAGGACAAGCAAATGTCATTATTATTTTGATTTTTTAAATACTGAAATTTTTTTAAGGCAACAGAAAATTAGGAAGAGAGTAATTGCCATATTGAAACTAAGACCAACAGTCTGTTATCATCAGTGACGGATTTAGGGGGGGGCAGCCGGGGCGCCTGCCCCGGGCGCCGGCCAGTAGGGGGCGCCGGCCAGTAGGGGGCGCCGGCGGCTCTCCAACTGGCTAGCTTAGGTTAAGTAAAAATTGAAACAAATTAATTTAAAGTCAAATTTTTCGTTTCGCGGCCGGCAAACGTCTGTCCGATTGCGGCCGTCAAGCCTGTCTTTGTTTTCGTGACCGTCACATTTCTCGTTGTTCGATGGCAAGAAAGCCGCTCGCTCGTTTCGCGGTTGGAGAATAATAGTTCACTCGTCCCGCGGCCGAAAAATCGCTCGCTCATTTCGTGGTCGGAAAATCGCCTACTTGTTTTGCGGCCTGCAGATCTCATATTCTCATTATGGAGACGTCTCTCGCTCTTTTCGCGGCCATCACATCTATTGGCCATAACTTGAACAGATAGTCAGTCGTTGCTGGGAGGCATATCTCTTTGTTGTTTCACTGCCAAATGTATATCGCTATTTTCGAGGTCGTCATATTTATTGCATGACCACATTGCGGCCGAAAATCTGTCGTTTAAACAACGGCTTACAAATATCTGTCGCATTGCAACTACCGCTTGCCCTTTTTTATGGCAGGTTATACACCTTTCGCGGTCGCATCGCGGTTGTCAAATCGCGGTCGTGTAAACCACGGCCGGCAAAACTCTCGCTCGTATTGCGGCCGGAAAAAATCGCTCAGTGTTTCCGTGACCAGCAATCTCTTGGTCTCGTTGCGGCTGTTAAATATGTTGGAACATATCGCGTCCGCAAAATATCTCGGTCGCATTGCGGCCGTGAAATAACATTGCATTTGACTTTACATAGATTGGGCTCAAGTATTAGTTTAAGGAGGCAACATGGCCGATTTCACTGGTCGGGATTTTTTTAAGGTTGGGAAAGGTCAGAAAAAAATCGGAAGTTTCATATGTGAAATCTGGTAGACATCTTGCTTTGGTTTTACAGCGGCTGGCAAATTTCTCGGTCATAATGGCAATAACAGCTCTTGGTTAGGCTGCGTATCGTAGCCTATGAACATCGGTTGTAAAAAATGATAAGAACCATAAGATAAAACCATATTATGATATACGAGATAATCGGTATTAATATGATATTAATTGGTCCATCACATGAAACACATATTAAAAATATATATTTCTTGTGTTTGGTGCCAGGGGGGGGGGCGCCAAACTCAGTTTTTGCCCCGGGCGATAGTAAGTGTAGATCCGTCACTGATTATCATATTAATTTACTGTATTTTTTTTAAAGCAAGCTTAAAAAGGAATTAACATGAGTAAATAGGAGGTGCTCTGGAGATGGGATTTTATAAGAAACTAGCAGAACCCGTGGCTTCGCCCACGATAAAAATACAACATACTGTATACTCTTCACAACATGTCAAATGTTCTCTCATGAAACAGAAAAATGTTTTTAGAAATTCGCTTAGTACTCAGGTCTGCTGCAAGGGGAGTACCCTATCCCTGTCTAAATAAAGGGCCTGTCTAAAAATTCGACCATATCCAGCCCCCACCGACAAAGGCCCCAAGGGTGTCGCTGCCCTGGGTAGGCTCATGCCCATATTCGGCGTCCTTCCTCTTGCAAGTGCTGTTTGTATCGGCTGCCCATCAGTTAATCTTGCTATGAAGTGGGGAGGATTGCGCTCACACACTTGAGAAGCGAGATTACCTAGACTGGCTTACCCGAAGTCAAACGCCGAGAAGCATTTATGGTAATTTCTGCTTACTACACGACCTGAGCTGGCCCTGATGATGATCATGGGGCACGACTTAAGGAGCGGCACCAGTGGCTTTTTTGGCAGAGCGTTGAAACTGCTCGCATCTATAGTATAGAGTGGCCCTTAGGTGGGACTAATATTATTTATCCCCATCGCAGCAGACCTGCACACTCAGCGATTTCTAAAAACTTTTTTCTGCTTCATGAAGGTATTTGTGTGGGTAAACCCTTAAAACATTCCTAAAAATTGTATTCACTGTCAAATATAATTTTCTTCAGTTTTTAGGGTCTAACTTTGATAAATAAAAATACCCCCGTTGCAGCAGTCCTGCATACTCAGCGAATTTCAAGTGCATAAATAAATAATTTAAATGAAGTCTCGCATCAAGTAAAATCAATATACATTCAAAAGAAAGCGTGCAAAAATACTCTCCTAGTGGCTTTTAAGATAAACAGGCTATAAAAAATAATAGCCTATACTTGGCACGAAAATGCAATGTTCAAAACTTAAAAACAGCTGGCTTTTCCAATTTAATCGTATGGGGAAATGACCAGCTGTTTAAGTTTGAGTAAAAAATTTCATAAACATCATCAGTAAAAATCTGTATTCGCTATAGTACATTTATTTGACATATTTAGTTATCTGGCCTTTAAGTAAGCCATATGTCTGTATCCACCATGTGGCTTTGAATCAAACATCAGCTCACATGTTTTAATGTAAACAAAGTAGACGTTTTAGATCCCAATGCTACTTCCCAATGCTACTTAAATGGCAGTTATTTTATGTTATTTTTTGTTATCTAGCAAACTTTAAGAAATTGCAGTACTTTTCCTGAGTCCCTGACATTAAAACATTTAATTTGAGCCCTGTTCCCTCATCCTGTGATTTGCCAAATGTCCACAATTGGTATTCAAAAATAAATTATTCTTCATAAGATTAGTATGGAAAAATGCAGGTTTGCTGCCACAGAAATTTGAAAATGAGGTATTATAGGCTACAATCCAATATATCTAAACTATATAAAGCCACATAACATGTTTTATCAAGATATGCTGAGGAATAAGAAAGCTATCCAATTGCATTTACCTCTCATAAGGTTAACATTGGGAAAGAGAGTACACAGGTTTGCTGCCTCAGGAATTTGATGATTTGGATATTTTAAGCCATAATCAAGTAGATATTAACTGTATGAAGCCTCATGCCATTTCTTATCAGTATATTTTGAGAAATGAGCGAACTACACAACTTATTTTATTACCCATAAGGTTAGCATGTAGAATGAGTATGCAGGTTTGCTGCAACAGGTATGTTAAAACTGGTTAGTTTTAATTCATTATTTAGTATATCTTAACTAGAAGAAGCCATGTACCAAGTTTTGTCAAGAAATGTTAAAAAATAAGTAAGATATAGAATTTTTTTATTTCCCATTAGGATAACATGGGGAATAATTATGCAGGTTTGCTGCCACAAAAATTGAAATTTCGGGGATTTTTGACTAAAATACATTATATCTCATCTAGATGAAGCCACAAACCAAGTTTAATTAAGATATGTTGAGTATGAGCGAGATATAGAATTTTACTTATTCCCCATAAGGTTAACATTGGGACAACGTACTGTGTTTACCACTTTCAATATCTCGGTAACCAATGGACATAGAGCAATGATTCAAAATACTAAATTGTTTGTTTTTTTTGAGGCGAATCCAATGGTGCCAACAAAAATTTGATTAATTTCATTTTTTTATGTAAAAACCCCAAAAAACCCATTTTTGGGGGGGTTATTCCCCCTTTACCCCCCCTTCCGATGGTCCGATCGGGCTGGTTTACGAACTTGTCCAATCGATCACCATTTTACATGTCTGTACCAAATTTCATTAAGATCGGACCATATTTACGGCCGCTATCGTGCTCACAGACACATATATATATATATATATATATATATATATATATATATATATATATATATATATATATATAGATAGATAGATATATATATATATATAAATTCGAACGAATGGTGTTTTTTGCTTCTGGTGGCCCCAAAACAAAAAGTTATCATGGTCTCGGGCTTAGGTCTTACCATGAGACCTACGGTAATAGCTTCTTCCCTATAGGGGAAATTCGCTAATTAAAAATGACACAGCACATTCTGTTTCTGACTAAAAAACCACGTACTTTCCTCTTTCAATCTTGCCGGGATTTAGTCTCAAGACTCAGCCACAAAAGGCAGTACTCTCTTCACGTTTAAAACTAAAGTATGTCGAATTATACGAAACGCCAAATCATCGGACAGGCATATTTGTAATAAAAACATTATTAGGAATGTCTCCAGTAAAAATGATAACTCCCGCTACCGAAATAAAGATGGTGCCTCATAACTAATTAATGGTAGATTTGATCTAAACTTAGTGTAACTTTTATATGGTACATGATTATGTCCATGAAATAAATCAACAAAAAAC
Organism: Flexamia atlantica; assembly: GCA_035578135.1. NCBI lineage: Eukaryota > Metazoa > Arthropoda > Insecta > Hemiptera > Cicadellidae > Flexamia > Flexamia atlantica. Next base: position 49,255,276 of record JAQJVK010000005.1, on the reverse strand, counting down.
AATGAAGGCATGATGAAAGAAATCAATTTATTATAATCTATATCAACGTATACATTTCCGAAGCTAACTACCAGCTGATTGTTTCATGAACATTAAAAATGTAAACAAAAATCGTCCAACATACTTTTAAATGGGAAAATTTGAAAACTTCGGCCTCGTCAAAAACCCCTTTTTACTACGAATTTTGTAAAATCCGTTCTTAGCGGATGCCTACGCCCTAAAAGGAACATTCATGCAAATTTTCAAGGTTCTAGGTCGAGTAGTTTGGGCTGTGCGATGATAGTTGAGTCGTATTTGACAAATATATAGTAGAAGAAGATATTGACAGTGAAGACACATTGATACATGTTTCAACACATTTACGCATCATGTTTCAACGTTTTGAGCTTTAAAATATCAATATTAGTTGAATATTAACCTAAAAAATTCAAGTTTTAAAACACATTATAAATTTAAAACCTGTATTTTGTGAATGTACTTGGGATGGGAGGATATTGAAGTGTTAACGGTTAGCCTACCTATTTTACTCGATTTTGAAATGTACCAATAACAATATGCCTAAATTAATGAAGGCTTTTTAAAGAAAGTTAAGTTATTTGCTTACGTAAATATTTGCCAAATATGTATTTAATATGCGAAACAAAAAGCGGGTCTGTTTGAAAATTTAATTCTTTGGCCGTTAATATGTGTGTTGAAAAATTTGTTTTTACGGCGAATGGCTATATTTTAGAGGCGATTATATGTTATTTAGAGATTAAGGTTCATCAGTCAATCAGTGGTTTGTCCATCTTCTTACCGATTGTTGTTAAGTCCTGACAAAGTTGAATGCAAGACACTGACGCGTAGATGATGTGTAGAATTAACTCTAAAACAGAGACATGAAGATGCGCCAAGCAATGAAGATCCATATAAACTAATCCCCAATTAATGTCAGGTCCGCCGACAGACATTTTGAGGCCCGGGGCAAAGTTTAGGAGCGAGGCCCCTCAATACAAAAAATCGTAAATAAAAATACCTTTGTCTATCAAATAGCTACATTTGTAAAATCTGCTGATTACAAACCTTTTGATCTAAACATGTTGAATATATTAATTTGTTCAACACAAAACAACTAAATCACAGGTCTGTACTAAACTTTTGATTTATGAATTTTAAAAATTCAGAACATTACAAACAGTAAAAGCTGGTAAAATCCTTTTTGATACGGCTACCGAATAACACAGAACTTGGGATTAAAAGCACAATACTAAAAAATGTATGTTTCTAATAAGCCTGTACCTGGGGGTAAAAAGGATTTAAGAAACAGTTTTAAGTTATTATACAAGTTATTCACGGACTACCTAACTACAGATCAGTTCAGCCCAGAAGTCCTGTGGGATGCGCATGCGCAGTGAAGATTTCCCCTACCGCGAGTCTCAGTACAGTCAAATTTCGAAATAACTCATCTGTCAAAACATATGATTTTTTGTTTGCAACAATATTTGTAATGTTGTCACAGGCCATGTGGGATTTTAAGTTGACTATACACAACCGATGAAGGAAAAAACAGTGGTGGGGGTATCTCTCTCGCACTTCCACCCCTACAAGACTTCCTGGCTGAATAGATCTGTACTATAAACTACTTTACTTGTTTTTCTTCTGTTTTTCAACTCCCATAATGCCTGTGGTGCGTGTGACGTCACCAGGACACCATTTTACCGGTTGTATCCTAGCCCTAGCAAGGGCCTCTTGGTAAAAGTATAGCTTAAGTCTAAGATGTAGTAATAACTACCATTGATTATACATCGTCCACATTCAATGTAACTACTCTCTGACTGGCCAAGATACTTTATTGTGCCAGCTTGAGGCTACAGACGAGCGCATTCTTTCGGTCTGCTGAAGGCATCATGAGCTGCCTAAATTTTTGTATGAGGAAACCTGAATTTCTTTCGACCTTGGTTCGTAACACAGATAAACGAATACATTCGTTAATGTATTCTATTATCTGTGTTCATACGTAGCTGAGCTGAACTCAAACTCAGAGGAGAAATGAAGCTGAAGTTGTTAATCATTGGAAAAACTTAATGTCACGTCTTGAGTCGTAAATGCTATTGTTATTGTTACTACAGTATTATTCTTTTGTAAAATATACACCATTTACTTAAAGCTAGGAATCCTTTTCCTTGGTCCATCGTAGGCCTGTACAAAAAAAGTTTTGTGATGAATTTAGGGTGTAAACGGTTGGTATTGGACGATTGCTGAGCTTGGTACGGATTTAGTTAATGTGAGGTCTGATGCAGGCCTATCATCTCGGGGGGCCCAGACGCGACGCGTTTTAAAATGGTTTTGGAAACCGTTTTTTCGCGGTTTTTCAAAACCAAATGAAATTGTATCAAAATAAGACAAATGAATAGTTAGGTAATTTTAATTAGCCTATATACGTTTTATAAGTACTAATTTTTTTATTTATCTTCTAATACATTTAATATTGGTCTCCTTGTTTTAAAAACTCTAATATTTAATAGGCCTAATCCTCAAACATATTCTCAGCTCAAAAAGTGGCCCCCCTCCTTTTGTGGCCCGGGGCAATCTGCCCCCTTTGCCCCCCCCCCTCTCGGCGGCCCTGATTAATGTGAAATGAGTTCTGACGCACAGACGCGCACTGTCAAAATTTCTAAGTGTAGAACGTATAAAAGTGTAAACACGGACTAAAGCAGGTGAAATAAATGGACTTCTCGAATTCCGTGAGGAATTTCTTACCCATAATGAAGTTTCGAATATAAAGTAATAAGTTATTTTTAGAAGTTTGCCCCGATGAGAAGTTTAATTACTGGCAATTTTATTCCAGTGCCATGACATAAAAAATTTGTAGGAAACTAAATAAATCACAAACATTCACTAAGTTCATCATTGAAATAGTATATTACGCAACTAGTGCGGGAAGTAGTTGTCGGGAAAGTTGTCCGCCATATTGGAAAATGGCGGCCATTTAGAAGAAAATGGAATTAATATTTTTAAATGTCTTAAAAAAGTAGGTGAAGTCCCCCATTTAAAGTTTTCTCTAAATCCAATAGTTTCTGATATACCAATGGTGGCACAGTTAAGTTGGACACCCTGTATATTTTTAAATTAAACTTATTTATCAGTATATTTTTGACAGAGACTATGGAAAACAAACTACGGTATTTTTTAAATATATAAATATATCACGTTTTGTGTTTTTGTAATGATTAATTAATTAGGCCTATTGTTTTTTTTTAAATTGGAAATTCGCTGAGTATGCAGGTTTGCTGCGACGGGGGTATTTAGCGATTAAGATGACAAACAAAATGACACCACCCGCATGTCTGTAAAAATTCTGGTTAAGAATTATGGGGCTTTAAGTGTAAAAAAATTCATGTTTTTGAAATTTCACAAAATCTGTAACTCCTAAAGAAAATATAATTACTTGCAACCATTAAATTTGACTTGAAAAACTAAATAATCCAGTATTTTGATTCATTAGGTTGCGGAAATAATTGATTACTAGCAGCCCGCATCACTTCGTGATAAAAACGACTTGCTCCGCAAGCGTCGTGCGTGAACTATCGGTGCCGTGGTGAGCGCTACATGCGTCTGGCGAAGCGTCTCAAAACCGTGTCAAGACGGACAAGGCGTGTCAGGCATTCCCCGCGCCCCTGCCGTGGGTAATTTGGCGTCTCTTAGGAACAATGAACGTCCCCTTTATCCCTCATATAGTACCACGGACACATGGCCGGCGCGGTGGAGCCATCTTTCACTCAATAACTTTTGCTTACTTCATGCTGCTGTTGTGATTCATTTGTTGATTAGTTTATAATTTACAAAATTAAACTGTACATAAACCGAACGTTTAACTCGGAAACATGTTTACCGACATTCAAAAATATTATTTATGAAAAGAGTAAAAAACAAATATGTGTTTTAGCGAATTTCCTCTATAAGGGAAGAAGCTATTACCGTAGGTCTCATGGTAAGACCTAAGCCTGTGACCATGATAACTTTTCGTTTTGGGGCCACCAGAAGCAAATAACACCATTCGTTCGAATTTATATAATATATACATAGGTACGAGTTGAACACGTCATTCCGTCTATTATATCGTAGAAAAATTAAAAACGGAATTGTTGAAAAAGGTAATGCTTAATGTTGTTGATAAAATGCAAGATTCGTGATTTGCCTGCAATTGAGTAAACATATGGATGTTACTTGACCAAATAATGGAATTTTCGTACAATTTACCTATTTATTACATCCACGTTGGTTACACTGCCAAATCTATCACTTCTATCACGTTTCATTCCTTGAATTATCGTAATACCACATGAAACTTAATTAGTTAGGTTTGTCAGTTTTCCTAATTGTAATCTACTCTAAAAATAATTCAGTTTAGTCCAGTCTTCAGCCAACTAAATCTCCAGTTCTACCGGGCCGATTTTATTAATTAATATGGGTCGTTGGAAAGCTCTCTCTCTGAAGATTTGCAAATAATTATGAAAGTTTTTTGATATATTTGGTGAACAAGTAAAATACCCCCGTCGCAGCAGACCTGCGTACTTAGCGAATTTCCTTAGGATTTATTTTGTATATGTGAGCATTCAACTTGTTTTAAGGAAGTATCATTTGAATACGTTAAGTAAATAATATACTAAATACCCCCGTTGCAGCAGACCTGCATACTCAGCGAATTTCCAGTACAAAACAACATATTTTAATCCAACATAGCGAGATTTTACAGGTTTTTGAAAGCTCCATAAGAATAACATGGGGAATGAGTATGCAGGTTTCCTGCTACGGGTATATTAAAACTGGGTGGTTTTAATTCAATATTTAGTAGATCTGAACTAGAAGAAGCCACTTACCAAGTTTTATCAAGATGTGTTGAGAAATAAGCGAGATATAGAATTTTACTAATTTCCCATAAGGTTAACATTGGGACAACGTACTGTGTTTACCACTTTCAATATCTCGGTAACCAATGGACATAGAGCAGTGATTCAAAATATTATATTATTTGTTTTTTTGAGCTGAATTCAGTGGTGCCAACAAAAATCGGATTATTTTTATTTTTCTATGTAAAAAACTCAAAAAAACCCATTTTTGGGGGGGTTTACCCCCCTTTACCCCCCCTTCCGGTAGTCGGATTGGGCTGGATTACGAACTCGTCCGAATAATTACTACTTTACACATCCATGCCAAATTTCATTAAGATTGGACCATTTTTACGCGAGTTATCGTGCTTAAAGACACATATATATATAGATATATATATATAGATATATATATATAGATATATATATACTAGCAGTTGCCCGTGGCTTCGCTCACGATAACAATTTTAACACCCGGTGCCTAAATGAAAATGGTGCCACATACTGAGTTTATGATAAGTTATAAAAACTATTGGTGACTATAATATAGTACACCAATATACTAAAGAAAAAACACCTAAAAGAAAAAACAACCATAAAACCATGATCAAAGGAACCAAACTATAAATCAGCTGTAAAAACCAATCAGCTCTGAAAGACACAGCCCAGCCCAGCCCAGCACCCCCCACAAACCAGCCAGGCCTGGCCCGATAAAAAACACCCCTGGCCCCTGGCCTTGCCTGTTTTTTTTTTTGGGGGGGGGGCAGCTCAGGCTGTTCTTGTTCAGCTTTGGTCTTTCAGCTGTCGGAAAGATTTTAGACCGTTGACCCCACCGAAAAGCCCTGAAAACTTTGAATTTTGAAAACCCCGTTCTCAGCGGATGCTCACGCCCTATAGGAACGTCCATGAAAAGTTTCAAGATTCTAAGTCAAGTTCGAGTAGTTCGGGCTGTGCGATGATAGGTCAGTGGTGTTTGACAATATGAAGTAGATATACTTTAATCAGTCAGAAAGATGTTTTATGAATCCGCTAAGATCGCAGGTCTGCTTTGACGGGAGTACTTAAAAATATTGCTGCCCCCTCGCACGAGGCATTTTTTTTGGCCTCTCTATACTACACTTGCCAGCACATTCCAGCGCCCCCGCCGACAAACAGGGTGTCGCTGCCTGGGAAGGCTTATACTCAGTAGGCCTATCGTTGAATCTGTGCTATAGTACAGAGTGACCCTGAGGCAGGAAATACCCTCTTCGCAGACCGTGCGTACTTAGTGAATCTTAAAGCAGTTTCCTGTTTCATGAAAGTTAATGTACATAGAGTGGAAAATGCCTTGATTAAATGCCACCAAAGTATTTTGTAATGTTTTTAGGGTCTATTTTGAACAACAACAAAATAACATAGCCGAACCGCAATTAAAAAAAAAGGTTTACATATCTCTTTCATTAACCGCTGTTATAAGGAAGGAAATACTTTTTATTTTATTTTTTACAGACAGCTGGTTTTACATTCTATGAAATGTCTTGCTTTTAACATCTGTTTGAATATAAACATTTCATCACTTATAATTCTGGCATTGGATATTAATATGTGATCTTTGAGAGGGTCTATGCGCGGCCTTGGTCTGTGGTGGAGTCCGAGGGTGAGTTCAGGATGAAAATCCTGATAAATGTATAATGAATGGGAAAATATTAACTTTATATAGTACATGTCAATTGAAAAGAAATATTATAAACCAAAACATAAAACTGAATGAAATCAAAAACATCTGTAACGACGAATCCATCAGTGAAGGTAATACCATCTGTTTGGAACACTGAAAATGTAATCAAAACGTCATCCCCTTGAATTGTGGGGAAATTCAAAACAAACTTGGTCGAAATCAAATAAAACTCGGTTTTTAGAAGCTTGCTATTTGATTTCAAAAAGACGTAATCTCATTTTAAGTCGTCTAAAACCTTCTCATATGTGCATACAACACAGGAGAAAAGTTTCAGCCAAAATGGTTCTCTAGTTGTTGCGTGAAAAGCGGTCTAAAGTGTGATGTTGAGCGTTACCAACACACATCGTGACATAAATTGAGATAAGGCTTGATTCGGATTCTCTGACCTTCAAAACGCAAAAATAACCAAAAATTTCATAATTCTAAGCAATGTACAGACAACACTCTAATTTTATTTATATAGATTTATGAAAATGAACGAATAGTGTTTTTTGCTTCTGGGGGCCCCAAAACTAAAAGTTATCATGATCTCGGGCTTAGGTCTTACCATGAGTACTACGGTAACAGCTTCTTCCCTATAGGGGAAATTCGCTAAAACGCATATTTAATCATTCATGAGCTTTAAACATGAGGAAAATTAACAAGGAGACCATATTGGTTTTCATTAGTAATACATACACTTTTGTATTTTATATAATTCTTAGTCTTTTAATTTTTAATAACTGTAATCTTGTTATAGATTATAAATGTCAACAAACATATAATCAATGAACTCAAAACACTCAAAACAAACAAATAATTTAATCTAATGAAAAAATTAAATTCAATCATATGGTCAGTTTTATAGTAATTAAAACATCCCTGTTGCAACAGACCTACATCTGCAGCCAATTTCAATAACACATATTATCAATCCTCATAATTGTAAACATACCATATCTTATAAGTATAAAAGAGGATGTTGGTATATATATATATATATATATATATATATATATATTTAGTTGGCACTGATAAACTCAGACACCGCTGGACCGATGGCCACGAAACTTGGTACATACATGTAGAATTTCATGGAATAGGTTTATACACCATCAATTTCCTGATAACTTTCAGGGCTTAGCCCTGGGACCGTCTTAAAGGTACCCATGTCAGGGATTTTTAATGAATTTGAATTGGATTTGTTTACTAACAAAACATATGAAAGTAAAATAATTTAAAACAGGTGATGTAAATTAATGGTGTTTCTTTTTGCTATTTAATTGTATTTGTTTACATGAAGATTTGTTACTTGGTGCCAGATGGTTAATGAATTAGACTTTTGCATATATTTTAAGTGCAATACACTATATAAAATTCTGGTATGTAGTATAACATAAAATAAATAACTGATCACTGATCACTTATTCTTGAAGGACTTCTTTTTTATGACAACTAACTGCTATAAGAGGAAGAGTGTGCTACTGTAAAGTTAATTTTATCTACAGCACTTTAAAAAAATTGCCGGGACGGCTCATTCAGTCTTTTTGTTCAATATTGAGTCTAAAAACGTAAGACAGCACTTTTTAATAATTGCTGGAGTGGCATTGTAACTTTTTGTTCAAGGTAGACCCTAAAACCTTAAGGAAATGATCTTTTACAGTGAATAAAATTTAAAGCCACGTTCTATGGTTCCTTTAACACGTATGCCTTCATGAAGGAAAGAAATAGGATTTCTAATACGCAGGTCTGCTGCGACGGGGGTGCATAATAAAGTTCTAATTAAGGGTAACTATGCAACATATGCGAGCAGATTCAAAGTGTCGTCGAAAAAGCCAAGGGTGCCGTTCCTTATATCGTGCCCCATGATCGTCTTCAGGGCAAGCTCAGGTACCGTGCGTTAAGCAGAAATGACCATAAATGCTTCTTGGCGTTTGCCTCGGGTGAGCCAGTCTCTGTAAATTCGCTTCCTAAGTGTGTGAGCGGAGTGAGCGCAATCCTCTTCACCTGACAGCAAGATCGACTGGACAGCCGATACAAGCAAACAGCACTTGCAAGAGGAAGGACCGCCGATATGGGCATGAGTCTACCCAAGGCAGCAACACCATTTGGGCTTTGTAGGTGGGGCGCTGGATATGGTCACATTTGTTATATAGACAGACACTTTATGCAAGAATGAATACCCCCGTCGTAGCAGACCTGCGTACTATAGCTCTGGACAGCCTTACTGGCGGGTGAGTGAGTGCGCTGTTGTCGTAATTAGTGTTTATTATCTGCAATGTTTTGGTTATAAATCACATGGTCATTTTTTTATGTAGAGGTACTTTGCACAAGAAAATATTTTGCTGCAACCGCAAGTGCAACTAATGTTAAATGCTTCCAAGCTCAACACAATTCATGAAGTACAACGACAAAAGTGTGGAAACACATTCTTAAATGTAAACAAATCATTTTAAAATGAAAGGTTGCCAAACTAAAAGACCAGCTGATGCATTGCGCAAATATTTTCCAGAAATTTTAATTGCGTAAGAAATCTCTCGGTGAAATATTGCAGGGCATTCTTTTGTAGTGTAAATGAGGTGAAACGTAAACAAAGTTTTGACAGTTCTACCAAAACATGTGTTTATTTAGTAGACATTTTAGGAGATTACAATTTTCGCCACCCGCCAGTAAGGCTGTCCAGAGCTATAAGAGTGAATTTCTAAAAACATTTTTTTTTGTTTCATGGAAGTACATTTGATATGTTTAAAGAAGTAGATTCTACAACAAGAAAAATAAATGGGAAATCAAAACTATATAATTGATGGGTGATAGTGTATGTTTAATTTTTATCGTGAGCGAAGCCATGGGTTCTTCTAGTATTATGCTACATTTTCAGGCAGTTTAGACCAAGACACCCCCCCCCTCCAAATGCTCTTACTTTCTTTATTAAATTTAAAAATAATTTGTATTTTTTGATATAGAATATATTTTCTGCAAAATCTTGATCAATGAACTCTTAACTATTCAAAATAAACACAAATAAAATATTTTACACCTGCAAATTTAATCATATGTTCAGAATTGTATTTTTTTAATCTCAAATCAGGGTGACTATACTTTTTGGAGGGAAAAATTAAAAACAATATTGGACAACGTACTGTGTTTAGCACATCCAATATCATCCAAAATCTAAGTAACGGATTGACATAGAATTATAATTCAAAATGCTAAATTGTTTGTTTTTTTAAGCTGAATTCAATTTTGACAATTAAGTTTAAAAATAATTAGTAAAAAGGTGTTAAATCTTGAAAATAAATTTTATTTTGTGAAAAAAACCTTCGTAGAGTAAATCAATCTTGCTGGTTTTCGAACTCGAAGTCATGAATGACGCTTCATACGTTTGTTCCAAATTTCATCAAGATCGGACCTTTTTTACAAAAGTTATCGCGCCTACGGACAGGTATATATATATATATATATATATATATATATATATATATATATATATATATATATATATATATATATATATATATACTAGCAGAACCCGTGGCTTCGCTCACGATAAAAATTATCGTCTAACCTTGATATGAAGAATCTAGAGGACTGAATAGAAAATATTTATATCAAGGAGTATGTCATGTAGAGATATGTTTGTTTTATGGCGGAATGTAGGATAAAATGTAGATACCACAGTAGGATGTAGGATACCACAGTAGATAGTGAAGGTTTTCTTTTCACCGTTAGTAGTGGCAAAGTGGCGTTTCTGGGCCAAAAACGCATAAATCAAAAGTGACAGCTACATCCGGTAGGTGACGTCAGAGGCTGTGACGTAGCTGTGACGTGTAGGGGTGGGTATTTAAAGTTTAAATGAGCGGAAATGGGTCAAGGTTAGCTGTGGATGTTTTTAAAAAAGATCTTGCATTTTCGGAAAATCCGAAAATGCAAGATATTTCATTTGTTTTCTTTTTTACAAACTGTTTGTTAATTGTTGGTTTGTTGATTTTCATTTCTGTTAAAATACCATGTAAAAAATGGAATGGATAAGTTAACAAGAAAATATCCTGTTACAAAGTATCCAAATAAAGATGCAATTACATAAACTTTAAAATATAGCGAATGTTCTTCCTCTTTATCTGTTAGCATTTCATGAACAAGGTAACCAAAATTGTAACCACATAAAAATGAAAGTAGGCAAATAACAAATTTCGACGGGTTCACCAAAACCAAGTTGTGAAGTCGTGAATTTCTTTCTTCTTCCATTGTTGAATTTTTAGTCGAAACCAATTAATGATAACATTATTGCTTGTGCATCAGAAGTAACAGTTGACGAAATTTCATTTACTTGTATACTTGTATTAGTTTCGTTTGTAGTAGGTAATTGTTCGGAAGTTGGTGTAGATGTAGAAGAAACAGTATTATCTTGAAGCTGAGAGTCCATGTGTGTTCGGGTGAAGAGCTGAAGCTTTAATGACGTGTGGTAGCCGTGTCCTACTCTGTATCAGGAGTTGTTGGTGGTGGGGGGTCGTTTGGTTCATGCACTGAAATGTAGATGGAATCATAACTTTCTGGAGGATGTACTAAAATTTGTTGTATAGGATCTGAGTAGGGGGGTTTGATCACCGCTGGGTCCGAGCTGACTCAGCGGTTTTTAAAATGCTGAATTGCAGATTTGGAATTGGTAAAAACTGGTTACAGTTCAAGGTCAGTCTGTTGAGTTTTTAAAAAATATTTTACATATCAAGACGTAAAATGTCTTGATATGTAATTTAGCTTTAATTTAATTTTAATAATGTTTACAACAAATTAAAATTATGTTTATTATTAGTTATACTCCTATTAAACGCTCAAGAGCTTCAACAACTGCTCGATCAAAAACAGGAGGGGTTTTGGTGGTTGATGTGACTTGCTGGTCTTGTATAGGACTATTTCTTCTTCGAATATAAGACCGCTGATGTTGAGTTGTTGTTGATGAAGTATAGCTTTCTGAAGTCGATTTTATGTCTGGAACTTGGATCGACCTTTCTTCTCTTTGAGACATGAGGTTGAAATTTATTTAGACAATGTTGATGTAAATAACCGTAAGTTTTCCTCTTCAGAAATGTTTATATATGGTTAATATTAATAAAAATTATTTAAAATTGTTCGCTGTTAAGCAACACGTCCCCCTGATGTGTATTCTCGGACGTTCTGTAAGAGAGTGAATTATTCTGTTCTAAACATAAATATTTTTGTATTAATTTTTAGGTGCCAGCAGTTTTATGAAATTTAACACTTCATCAATTGTTAGTAGATATTTTTCCAGTTGATCTATGTACATGTTGAAATAATAGAATACTTAATCTTTCATATTGTTGCTGGTTTTCCTTCAGTAATCTGTTTTGTTCCTGCACCATTTTATTTAATTCTCGTTTGAGAGTTCGAAGATTTACAGCATCACCCCATCTCCTACATTTTAAATTTTGCAATTAGAAGCATCAAAGCTCTCATCTCTGTAAAGTTCATTTGATGACCCATTCCGATATTTTATCAAACAGTTATTTCTCAAGTATCCTAGATTAACAGCATCATTTTCTAAGGTCGGTTCACCAACGTTATGTAAAACTCGATTCTTCATATCATAATTACCTGTGTGGTTCACTTGAAAACTTTCATGGGATCTAATGATTTTTCTTTTACGAAGGACATAGTCTTCATGACGTCCGAACTTGTCAACGTTCATTTTAATACTGAATCCTGAACTATTAATAAAATATATATATTCAATATTGAAATCAGGTCAAGGTCATCTGAAGCAGTTTTAAAAAAATAAACATATTGACCTACTCAGTCCGGTCAATATGTTTATTTTTTTGTTTTTTTATTAGTTTATTACATAAAATACAAAATCATTCTAAAATCTACAAAGACTACAATTACTACCACATATAAAATCTACAACCATATACAATTTACAATAATATACATGACTAGAGCAAATGAAGTGTTAATTCTGTAGAGTTATTTCCTGTCTGACCATGAGAGACTAGACAAAGTTTTCCAGCTTCAATTGATTCTACATCTTCGTTTTGAAGTAATGTTACAAATCGTTTTGGCAGATAAACTTGAAATCTCGGTGTGTCTCCTCCTTTGTAAGGTGCTTCACTTAATGCTACAATGATTCCGTCTCCAACAGATGTATCCACTTTTTTCAAATAGTGAACTATGTACTGCTTCTTTTCCTTCAGTTCAGAACATTTTTTAGTTTGTAGTACGCTTGATTTTGAATGTTGGTTGAATATGTCCACTAGGGTCTGTAATTTCGAGTCACTCATTGCTGCTGGGTTTACTGTTGATGTTGGGGTTGGTGGAGTGGTAATGGTGAACTCCTGATTCTTTACCTCTATTTATGCTCCTTACCCCCACCACTCATCCCCTCCACTACAACTGATTTAACTTGACTGTTTAGTACAGCTTTTAACCCATAAGCATTAGATACGGCACAGTTAGAAAACTTATGATTGTTACATCTAACTCCAATGCATATCCCAGGGACTTTTTGTTCTTTTCTGTTAATGTTATAGATTGTTACTTTTGAACTGGCATACAATGAGAAAAATTCACATTTTTCTAGCCCTGAGGTAAAAATATGTTTGTACTTATTACAGTATTGCATCAAAATGTTTTCAAGTTCGCTGTAATTTGTGAACCCTTCATGCCAAGATAGATGATGAAAGTGATTTGAAAGCCATTTGTTCGTTCTTGCATTCTTTTCATTAAGATGATGGAATGGAAACGGAGGCTTAAAAAGAAAATAGTTTGTTACATTAGATTTTAGATCTAAAATGACGAGTTCTTTTACAATAAATTCATTATTGTTTCCTCTGAATGCTTGAAACTCGATAACACATGAGTTATTAGATAAACTAAGAAATTGTTCCCACCTGTACTTTTGTGTGTCCATCATGAAGAATCGCAGAGATCTGAAATTTCATACAACTCATCTTAATTATATGTTTTACCCCCACCACTTACTAAACTTTTTGTGTTAAAGCTTCTCGTTTACTTAAATCAAGGGGTTCATCACTTTCCTTTTCAACTTTGAACGTAATAAGCTCGTCAATTTCAGTCATATCAAGTTTCTCGTTCTGAGGGAAAGTAAAATTCATATTGCGAAACAAATAAACTTCTTGAGGCAATCTGTTGTATATTGAAGTATCTAATGGGCTATAGATCAAAGGAGAATCTTGTTCATTTTCAATTGTGCTCACCAAATAATCTTTAATAGTGGTTTTAGAAGATTCTAGTTGCTGCATGTACCTTTCAATAGCAGGTACAGCACTCAGGAATATTTCTAATTCATTTCTGTTCAGTAACACTTTGTCATCGTGTGAAGAAAGGTTTCTTACACGTACAAATAATTCACCTCGAACTTTCATATTTCTAACTTCAATATCGGAGTTTTCAATGGAGATATTTGTTTTCTTCCCATAAACTTGATTAATTAGGTAACAATGAATCAGCTGGATGGGTTTACTGAAAAACATCCACGCATTTTCGTAAATTACGATTTGTTTCTCTCCATGATTAAGTAATACACCTGGGCTGTAGTTCAAGAACTTACAGAATCCAACAGTAACATTTTTGTTTGTACATACTGACAGAGGGTACACAATTCGTAAAAGTATCTCGTTTAACATGTACAAAGGCATGAATACTTCTTGTTTTTTCCTTCGTTTAGTTAAAGTTTTCATAGCTTTTTTGTTGATTTCTTCATTATTTTGGGATCCTTCCCTTACATTTATGGCATCTTCCAAATTGTCTTTACATATTTTTTTTTAACTTTCTGAATCTTCGAGGAAATGATTCCCTTTCAAAGAAAAAGCTGATTCTTCTAATCCTCCACACTCGTTGTCAATGGACTCCATGGTTTCAAATTAATGTTTCCACAATGAATGTTGTCTAGAAACTGGTTGTTTCAATGTGTGCTCTCTTTTATATACAGAAGGCGTATTAGGAGGGAATGGGAGTTACATTACAACACCTTTTTAACGATCCCTGTAAGTGGTGTGTATGTAACGATAGAATCGTGTAAGATCAAACAGTATGCTGTAGTATTTGGAGGGATATTATCTTCAAATTCAAGTTCTAAACGAATATCGACCGTTGATGATTTCAGTGACTCGTTTTGCTTTGAACAGTCGATTACAACTAACGGTGCATCAGAAGCAAACTTTTCAGGGTCAAGTAGGGGGGTGTTTGTTTTACCATAGTATGATGATTGAAATCTTGCATACATATCATACAGTAGGGTGTATCTTTTCTTCGTGAACGCAACGTTCAAATTGTCATATGGAAAAAATTGTGAATTCAAAAACAACTTGATATTTGTTAGATTACAGTGATCAAATATTCCTGCATTTTTAGTTATTTCATTTTTTCTTCCAGATTGCATTGCAAATATTACATATCTTGGTTTTTCAAGTTGAGTAGAAGTTTTTATGCTCCATGTGTGTCTTTGTGTAGTTGGTAGTGAAGGATATTCATGCATTTCCCAACTCCGAAAGGGTAGCACTATTTCCCGATCCGAATTCAATTGTTTCAAAAGAGATAAACGATGTTCATCAGCGATTTTCAAATGAGGTACCCTCCAAACAATCTTGTCTAGAAAAAATTTCCAATCTAACTTATCTGAAGTAGTTCCATCAGGTGCAACAATTAAATCATTGTTTGTTGATGAACGAAGCAAAACCAGTTCATGTTTGACATTAATTATTATCCTTTTTTAGTCTTCTGTAAGTCCTAGAAGCATAAAAAGTGGTACACAAAAATCGAAATAACCATTATCAGATGGCGTGAAAGAGTTATTAGTAGGTAACACCCAACCAGAGGTTTGCAGGCTATTGGTTTCTTTAGGTGACAAAGAAACAAGATTCTTTAGGGTACTGGAAATTCCCACTCGTTTAGTAGAATCTACTGTGATCCCTGATAGTTCATACCTAATTTCTTCAAATAGATATGCCATAGCGTTGTTTATGAATGGTACAGTTGATCCTGCTGTTTTCCCGTCTTTTTTAGTTACTCTTCCCTCTATGTATAGATAACTTTCAAGGGCAAAGTATAAGCATCCTGTTGTTGAATAGGTATACGAATTTCATCGTTATTTCCTAATTTTGATGAAGCGTAGGGATGATGGGTGTGGTATTCCTTTTCCCAAAGGGTCTCGTCGAACAGCGGTCCTTGACGGATGTCCAATATATCCATGATCATTTACAGTCAAACCAATTTCTTCCAGGAACCTTATGTTTTCTCTTGTTAACTGGCTGCTAGATCCAGGAGAAATGAGAGCTTCCTTTGGAGAGCCCCTTCTTATAAAGCTTAGCCCCATAACAGTTTTGTTACTTTGCGGCTCTAATGTGCAACCTTAATGATATTTCTTCGCCTCTGAAGTCCACAGGATTATCGTCTTGATCTAGTATGTTCACCTCAATGTCCGAGATGGAAGTGGTATTTAATGGTAGGTATACAAGGTTATGAGGCTTCTCAATTATTTTAAATCCAGGTGCAACTGTTGGGTAGATTGTATGTAAAATATGATGGTTTGCTCCATTTTTATATGATCCCTGAACAATGTTACACATTATGTTGATAGTTTTAACTTTTATTATATTAACTGTATCTGCTCCTATGTGTGTTTTGTTTGGTTCAAGTATATCTGCTGAAGGAGGGAAACCTAACAACATTCCGATTGAATGAGGTTGTTTGAAATCAATGTAAAATCTTGATTTAATCTCAGCCCGAAGTGAACTGTTATTAGCTTTAATTTCAATATTTTCTTTGCCCATTTGCTTTTGTAGTTCTTCATTGATAAATTCAACTTCATAAGAACCAGTATCCAACTTGATTGTTTCCATAAATTTTAATTTCCCATTAGAATCTTTCTCCTTGTAATAGTAAAATTTGTTATTGAAATCTTCAGTTATGTTTGGAATAGAATTGTATGTTGTGAAATCCAAAAGACTGGCTTCCCAATTTTTATCTCTTTGAAGATGTAATGCAGGGAAAAGAGTTGTCCGCAAATTTGATGTTTTTCCACTGATAGATACCGTATATGATGACATCTTAAAGCATACTAACGCTTGTCGCTAAAAACTCCAAACATAAATGACCACATACTGATGTATTTTAGCTTTGAAACCTGTCATAGTTATGAAAGACTTCATCTACACCAGAAAAATATTCTTGAAGTTCTAGAGGTGGAGGTAGGTTCCCAAAACTATCAAAATAATATACTTTATTTTGTAACTTCTTGTAACAAACCCAATGAGTTCCAGGACCACTTGAGTTATCCAAATTAACAATGCCAGTTTCATTTTCCCAAATTTTTTCTGGCAATTTATCTCTCATGAAAACACCTCGGAAGAAAGGAATTTTTAAACAGGTTGCATAAACCATTAGTTCTTCGTTGGATAAAGCTATATTTGGAATAATAAGTTTGTTTTGCTTACTTTTTACAAACTGTTGTAGGGTTTTAGGTATAGACCTTTTCCTGATTTTATCATGGTCCACACCGATGTATTTTTGGGTTTGTTTTTTTTCTTATTACATTTCTTTCTTTTGATATTTCCACCTCGCTTTCCAGCCACTCTTCGTTTTGCTTTGGATTTTTTTCTCCCTCCTCCTATAGCAGTTTTCGCTTTCATTGCGGCTGATACTGCTAAAGCTGCAGCTCGTTCGCCAAAACTTGAATCTTCAGCCTTCACTCTCTCCCAGGCTTTCTCAGCCAAAATCCTATCAGCCACAGTCCTATTAAATGTGTCAAATTTTTGAATAAGCTATATCGTGGTTTGCAGGCTCGATCTAGTTTATTTATTCCAGGGTCTCCACGGCTCAACCTTTCTTTCAGTCTTGTTCCAGAACCACAATATTGGTAGCCACCAGGCAAATGAAGCTCAGTAGGTAACACATCAATCGCTGTATTAACAAGTTTTCCAATTGGAATTTTGCGAAGAATAGTTTCACCTGCTGATACAAGTGCAGAAGTTATACCACCTCCTTTCTTGTGAAGCTCCTGCCTACAACTGACCATTACAAAGCACTGATTTTTCTTATATGTGATAGCGTGTATTGAGCTCAAACACAACTGATTGTTCTGCAAAGGTGTACTACGTTATATACCTGATTCCGAAGTTCTTGAGTTAGCGCTATAATTTCACTATCAATCCCAGTATGTCCTGCCTGCTTAGCTTCATAAAGTAAACGCATCCTGTCAACGAGTTTATTGACATTATTTTAGTATATAATGTTTGTTTCGTAGGCATTTTTCATTAACATTCCATGACCAGACTTAGCATTTCTTGGAGGAAATAATTTTACAATAATCATTTCATATTTCTTAGATTTATTGCGATATATTGGCGCAATAGATGAGTAACCCTTTCTGTGTGCATTTGTAAGTTTGATAATTTGTTTAAAGTTAATAAGATCCTTAGGTGTGTATCTTGTGGGGGTAGTTTTAAAGATCAGCTCAAAAAGACCTGGTGTACCAGAATAGGTTTTTCCTTTAATTGTTATGTTATACATATCATCCGTGGAAATAACAATATTACCAATCATAATTTTATCATTTTCCACCCTAGCACCATAGACGTGACATTTCCTCCTCGGTATGTTTCCTTCTAGCATTTTCAATATATATTTTCTTGTTAAAAGTCCTTTTTTACCGATATCTATAGCTATGTTACTGACATTAGTAATAGACTTATCTGTAACCTCAGTTGTTGGTTGTTCATCCGCATCATCTACTTCATTTTCACTAACTTCAATCCCTTCTTTTCTTTCACTTTCGATATAATTTTCTTCGGTTATATCTTTGTCAACTGAACTATTAGAAGTAGTTGAAAAGTTATCTTCTGTAGACGAGTGTTCCCCTTCGGATTCATATTTTTTATCAACTGGCAAAATATTGTCTAAATCATTATTCTTTTTTGTTTGCATTTCCATTTTTCTTGAGATTTCTTTTATGGGATTTATTACAGGTTTAAATGTAGTTTCTAAATACCGTTCCCTTTCCTGAATTCCTACTTTTAAATCCCGTGTCTTTTTTGTATTGAATCACTGAGGAATTTTATTTTCCCAATCAAGTCTTCTTGATCAGCCATGTTCACTCGGTAATGGCATATATGTAAGTGGATTTGGTTAGATATTATAACATGATATATTGATCAAACCCAATTCTGTACCGACCCTCTAGAAGTGGATGATCTTTGCTTATAACTAAGAACCCATACATTTGGCTCCATGCTTGACAACAACACTCCTTAAATTTCGAAAACGTCATGTCACATCCAACATGATCATTGTAAATGTGTTTTAAATTTAAATCATCTTGTTTGAAAATCACAATCAAGTTTACATTGTCCCGGATTAATTGTTTTGGAATTTTGCTGTACGTCTGTCCAATATATATTGAGTCTATGTTGTTGTGCCTTCCCATTGCAAAGTGATTTGATATAGACTTTTGGTTCTCTGACGAGACATCCACAAATATAAAAACTGAATACTGTTTAGCTTTGTTTGGTGCAATGACAGTTTCACTCGAACTAAATTTGTAGTATCCAATTTCACCAGCATCCTTTAAAGTTTTTTCCAACAACTGATATTTTGGCTGGTCCAACGACTTTGAAAATATGTATACATTGTTGAAATGCAGACCATTTGATTGTGTTAAGAGACTGAAAACAACATTTGTTTTTCCAGAGTTCGATGGCCCTGATATAATACATCTAACCGAATCTGAAAATAAACTCCCATGCTTGCTACTATTTCTCGACTTTATATTATTAGTCCAGGAGCTACTAAGGAGAGTGAGCATGCATAAAAGTATGACGCAATGTTTTTGCAGATTATTGTAATATGGACCTAGGTGATGCCGGAAACGCATGTCGTCACTTTTCCAGGTGGTCGATAACTTGGGGGGAGGGGGGCAAAGATGGCGGGGGGCGCTACGCGTTAAATCGCTGATATCTCGAAAATGGTTAAAGATAGAACGTAAGTTAAAACGTCATTTTGTTTGGAAAGTTATGGACTTTAAGAAAGGTTATTAGGTCCTACGTCGTATCTCGAATGATAAAAGAGATATTAAATAAAACATGAAAATAAGGAAATTTCGTTCGATTTTTTTCACGAGATTAGGTTTAGTTTGTGAGTTTTGTATACTAGTCTGACTGAATATTGTCACATACTGTTGTTGTATGGAGTGTTCTGATACCGTTAACGCATGTCGTCACCCTTCCAGGTGGTCGACGACATAAGGGGAGGGGGCAAACATGGCGGAAAGCGCTTTGCAGAAAACAACTGTATCTCGATAACGGGATGAGATAGAACAGCGGGAAAAACGTTATTTTAATCACAAAAATTATTTAAATAAAAAAGGTCCTTAGGTCCAAGGTCGTATCTTTAATAATAAACGGCTTATAAAAATCATACATTTAGAAACTTAGTAATACTACAGATCTTTTCTACAAAAATCTTGACATAATGTCAAGTTTTTTTGTTTTATTTGATAATAACATGATAACCATGTTTACGAAATAAATCTTTATATATTAACAGATTTAGTTATTGCGTAAACAGTGTGTTAACATGTACAACAAGTTATCTTAATTGCGCCCAGTACGGGAGGTTGTTGATGTAGAGAAAAGGTTCGCGTGACTGGTAAATAGGAATAAAATATAAATTAAAATTATTTCTAATTAGTTTTTACTAGGAATTGTATACTAGTATAAAAATTAGTATTACTATGGAAATTTTTCTGCACTGTAGGGAAATGATTAGTTATAACAAGGTGTACAAGTAAAATTTAGTTTTTAATAGTTAAATGATGGGTAATGAAATTTGTTATTACGTACCTTGATGTAATAAAAATAGTTAAAATCAATTACATTAAAATACCTTTAAAGTAGGCATGTTGTATATATCTGTTAGGAACAAATAAGTTTGATAATTGACGACCATTGCTTGTATTATCCAATCTTTGAATCTTTCATCTCGAAAAGTATTTTCCAAGTTAATCCCAAATGCATCTTTTGGCCTGGAATAAAAATAAAAATAAAAATACTACCTCCTTCTTTTTACTAAAATATGTATTTTCACTTTATTACATCATTGTTATAGAGAGAACAAAAATTAAATTGACCAAAAATTGACACACTGTGGTATTGGTTGGTCGATGTTACAGGGTATTATTTGTCTGCAATGATAAACCTGAATTTAAATCATGTTCCTTCCCATTCATATATGTTAAAAATGGCAGACATGAATTTGATGCTTGTAATTTTTGGTGGTTTAATATATGGAGGCGAGTAAAGATATATAAAAAACCATAAATATATTAGTTGTCACACAATTATGATCTCCGATTGTTTTCATAGTAAAAACTAATTAGACATTATTTTAATTTATATTTTATTCCTATTTACCAGTCACTATGAACCATTTCTCTACATCGCAACAACCTCCCGTACTGGGCGCAATTAAGATAACTTGTTGTACATGTTAACGCACTGTTTACGCAATAATTAAATATGTTAATATGTAAAGATTTATTTCATAAACATGGTTATCATGTTGTTATCAAATAAAACAAAAAAACTTGACATTATGTCAAGAGTTTTGTAGAAAAGATCTGTAGTATTACTAAGTTTCTAAATGTATGATTTTTATAAGTCGTTTATTATTAAAGATACGACCTTGGACCTAAGGACCTTTTTTATTTAAATAATTTTTGTGATTAAAATAACGTTTTTCCCGCTGTTCTATCTCATCCCGTTATCGAGATACAGTTGTTTTCTACATAGCGCTTTCCGCCATGTTTGCCCCCCTCCCCTTATGTCGTCGACCACCTGGAAGGGTGACGACATGCGTTAACGGTATCAGAACACTCCATACAACAACAGTATGTGACAATATTCAGTCAGACTAGTATACAAAACTCACAAACTTAACCTAATCTCGTGAAAAAAATCGAACGAAATTTCCATATTTTCATGTTTTATTTAATATCTCTCTTATTAATCGAGATACGACCTCGGACCTAATAACCTTTCTTAAAGTCCATAACTTTCCAAACAAAATGACGTTTTAACTTACGTTCTATCTTTAACCATTTTCGAGATATCAGCGATTTAACGCGTAGCGCCCCCCGCCATCTTTGCCCCCCTCCCCCCAAGTTATCGACCACCTGGGAAAGTGACGACATGCGTTTCCGGCATCACCTAGGTCCATATTACAATAATCTGTAAAAACATTGCGTCATACTTTTATGCATGCTCACTCTCCTTAGTAGCTCCTGGACTATATCAACTGTTAAATCATCAATGTTAAGGACGTTCAATTTTTTTTCTTGTTGCTTTATCCTAAAACTCATTTCTTTGCCCAACAATGTACATTCAACAGTACACTCAACACATGTACATGTTCAATGTACATTCAACACTGGAGATGGAATAATTACGACTCTTATATCAAGTCCTTTTTAGACACCCAAGAGTCATGCGATTTGTTAAATCCTAACTGCCGAACGTACACTTTATCTTTTTTTCTTTTTAATATTTTTTCAACGAGATATATGTCACAAATCTTTGATTTTAACATTTCATGACCATAGAAACTCCCTTGAAGTATTTCCCCTCTATTATCTTTAAGGATGTACCCTTTTACAGCCACCATCCCCTCCACATTATCATAATAAGTTGACCTGATATCAACATTTGATATGGTTAAAAAAAACTGTTTCGACCTTATTGGGTCTCATCAGGTGTGAGGTAGGCTAAAGCCACTCACATGACAGTTTTTTTTGTTTTTTTTCTTCGATTTTTTATTTTTTATGTTTTTTACTTTTGGAAGGGGGATATAACTACTTCCTCTTTTAAAATTAATATATCTTTCTATTTTATAAAATGTATGTCAAGGTCACTCGATTATCAAATAATAGAGCCCCGAATGAGGTGGATCCGTAAGCAACAGCTTCCTCATTCGGGGGCTTAAAGTGTGCTTAACCATGTCCGATATTAATGATAATGTTTTTATTATTGCATTAAGCAAAAAGGTGCACCATAAAGAAAAAATCTATTTGCAAACAGACATGACCAAGCTCACAAATTAGGAATGGAAGGAATTGAAGGAATGGAAATAATTTCATTATCATTACCAAACAAGCTTATTATGAATTACTTATTTATTTTAACAAATGTTGATTAAAGTCTTAGAAACCATGTTTATTTTTCAACTTAAAATTTTTACAACAGACTTCGTTATTCGATCGGTAATGACAAAATAAAATGATAATATTTGTTTGAAAATGTTGAATGTCATTATTTAAATTTGAAAGTTTGGTTTGTAATTATTATTTGTAATTTTAAGAAAATCTCATATTGGTATGTGAGTGTAAACCCTTGTTATGAAACAAGGATAATTTGTACTTTGATGAAATAAATCTATATGTGCGATAAATAAACATTCGTCATCAAATTCATCATTACACTCAGGACAGAGATGCATCGTTTACCATAAGAGTCTTCAACGAAGTGACTTCTTTTAACTTTAAGCCCCTATATATAATAAATCCCCTGCTATCAACATTTGATATGGTTTAAAAAACTGTTTCGACCTTATTGGGTCTCATCAGGTGTGAGGTAGGCTAAAGCCACTCATACGATAGTTTTTTTGTTTTTTTCCTTCGATTTTTATTTTTTTATTTTTCATGTTTTTTACAAAGTTTGACTACGTATCACATCTATATACAACTTTTTTTGCTCAGATTTTCACAAAACAAAATCAAATTGGTTTTTGGGAGTAATGTATTTCAATGTTTTTCCAATTGGATTTTCCGGAACTTGCATTTCCTTCGGCAATGATAAAATAATTATCTTTTGATTTGCAGCCAATTTCATTTCTCTTTTCCCATCATAATCCATGAATTTGTAGGAACATTTTTTATTCAGTTTATGAATCTTTATTTTGACAACGACTTCTCGACTTGTGGTGGTTTGTTCACTTTTTTGTAATTTTTCAATCGTTTTTTCCAATTCTTCAATTTTTGTTTTCTTTTTTTTCTCGTTTTCCGGCAATTGTTTGAGTAGGAAATCAAGTTTCGTTGTTATTTCCTGAGTTGTTATTTTCATATCTCTAAGTTCCTTTTGGTCGTGAGCCAATTTTATTTTATCTTTCAAACCTTCTTTTTTCTCTTCTTTATTCAAGTGTGATGAGCAAAAGTGATGGTCCGTGAGATTTGTACATCTCTCACCTTTTCTGGGTTTGTTCACATAAATGTGACGGCATTGGTTTTTACCTCTAAGTGAAATCAAAATGGTTTTCCTTGGAGGCTCGTCCACGTTTTCTTCATCATCCGATACAAATTCTTTGCTCAAAATCCGTTTCTTTGTCTTTTTTTTCTCTGGTTTTCCTTCTAAATGTTTTTTCTCCAACTGATTTTCTTTTTCATCTTTTCCGATTCATCTCTTTCCAACTTTTCTTCAATTTTCTTCTTCTCCTGGCTTTCTGCTACTGCTTCCTCCACCATCAGGGAAAGTAAATCTTGGACTGATGTTGTTGTCTCGTTTATCTCACTGTCACTTATTTCTAAATCTTTTTCTAATTGATTTTCCATGTTTGTTTCTATCGAATTTTTACAAGGGGCAAGCACAGGCCGTGGCATTGTCGATTTCCTCAGACGAGGATCCTCCATCATGCTGCAACAGACAACAGGATAGTACTACTACAGCTGACAATCTCTCCCTTTATACCCTTTAGCATCCCCACTTTTATGCTAGATCATCAAAATTTAAAATTAATATATCTTTCTATTCTATAAAATGTATGTCAAGGTCACTCGATTATCAAAAAAATAGAGCCCCGAATGAGGTGGATCCGTAAGCAACAGCTTCCTCATTCGGGGCTTAAAGTGTGCTTAATCATGCCCGATATTAAAGATAATTTTTTATTATTGCATTAAGCAAAAAGGTGCACCATAAAGAAAAATTCTATTCGCAAACACACATGACTAAGCTCACAAATTAGGAATGGAAGGAATTGAAGGAATGGAAATAAGTTCATTATCATTACCAAACAAGCTAATTATGAATTAATTACTTATTTATTTTAACAAACGTTCATTAAAGTCTTAGAAACCATGTTTATTTTTCAACTTAAGATTTTTACAACAGACTTCGTTATTCGATCGGTAATGACAAAATTAAAATGATAATTTTTTTGAAAATGTCGAATGTCATTATTTAAATTTGAAAGTTTGGTTTGTAATATTATTATTTGTAATTTTAAGAAAATCTCATATTGGTATGTGAGTGTAAACCGTTGTTATGAAACAAGCAATTAGTTAGGCTGATTTTCTTTTTACTTTAAACAATAAATCAGATCAAAAGGCTTCATTACGTTGGGATTTTAACAAGGATAAAATTTATATCTTGCTTAATTGTCATGAACAGTTTGTTTTTCAGTTATTAATCAATTATTGAATTTTTTATTTTCTTTTGCATTAGTAATAAAAATAAAAGTTAAAATCTTTCTAATATTAATTTCAAAAGTCAATCTTTTAAAGTATTTTTTTCTTAGAATCCTGCTGCAAGTCTCTGGTCAACACCCGCCTCTAGGGTTTCGTTCCTCTGGACTTTGGCAAGAACTCTATTTCATAATAATTTAGTTATAAAATAACTACATTTAATATTAATTGTGAAATTAATTAGTTTAAAATAGTTTGTCTTAGAATCTTGCTGCAAGCCTCTGGTCAAAACCCGCCTCTAGGGCTTCGTTCCTCTGGACTATAGGCAAGATTTTAAGTGTTCATACTTCACTTAATATTAATCTTTTACAAATTGTTTAACATTATTTTAAATAAATGTCTGATAATCTATAAAAATTTATTCATCAAATAATTTTTAACATTAATTTTGAAAGTAATTGTTTCAAAATAGAATCTTGCTGCAAGCCTCTGGTCAACACCCGCCTCGTGGGCTTCGTTCCTCTGGACTACTGGCAAGATTTCTAAGTGTTAATAATCCACTTTCCAAATAATCTCTTACACATTATTTAACATGAATTTTAAATAATTATAAGATAATCTTGCCGCAGGCCTCTGGTCAAAACCCGCCTCTAGGGCTTCGTTCCTCTGGACTGCTAGCAAAAATTCTGTCATGAAAATTTAGCTATCAAATAATTTTTAACATTAATTTTGAAAGTAATTGTTTCAAAATAATTAGTCTTAGAATCTTGCTGCAAGCCTCTGGTCAACACCCGCCTCGAGGGCTTCGTTCCTCTGGACTATTGACAAGATTTCTAAGTGTTAATAATCCACTGTATAATAATTTTTACACATTGTTTAACATGAATTTTAAATAATTATATAATAATCTTGCTGCACGCCTCTGGTCAAAACCCGCCTCTAGGGCTTCGTTCCTCTGGACTATTGGCAAGAATTTTTTCAATCATAATAATTTAGTTATTAAATAGTTATTGATTTCTTAAAACATTAATTTTAAAGTAATATTTCTCAAAAT
Organism: Flexamia atlantica; assembly: GCA_035578135.1. Lineage (NCBI taxonomy): Eukaryota > Metazoa > Arthropoda > Insecta > Hemiptera > Cicadellidae > Flexamia > Flexamia atlantica. The sequence goes on along the minus strand of JAQJVK010000005.1, from coordinate 49,229,180 downwards.
AATTTGTCTTAGAATTCTGTGCAAGCCTCTGGTCAACACCCGCCTCTAGGGCTTCGTTCCTCTGGACTGTTAGCAAGAATTCTATGTCATAAAATTTAGTTATTAAATAATTTTTAATTTTAACATTTAATTTTGAAAGTAATTGTTTCAAAATTGTTAGTCTTAGAATCTTGCTGCAAGCCTCTGGTCAACACCCACCTCGAGGTCTTTGTTTCTCTGGACTATTGGCAAGATTTCTAAGTGTTAATAATCCACTTTCCAAATAATCTCTTACACATTATTTAACATGAATTTTAAATAATTATAAAATAATCTTGCTGCAAGCTTCTGGTCAAAACCCGCCTCTAGGGCTTCGTTCCTCTGGACTGCTAGCAAAAATTCTGTCATGTGAATTTAGCTATCAAATAATTTTTAACATTAATTTTGAAAGTAATTGTTTCAAAATAGTTAGTCTTAGAATCTTGCTGCAAGCCTCTGGTCAAAACCCGCCTCTAGGGCTTCGTTCCTCTGGACTGCTAGCAAAAATTCTGTCATGAAAATTTAGCTATCAAATAATTTTTAACATTAATTTTGAAAGTAATTGTTTCAAAATAGTTAGTCTTAGAGTCTTGCTGCAAGCCTCTGGTCAACACCCGCCTCTAGGGCTTCGTTCCTCTGGACTGTTAGCAAGAATTCTATGTCATAGAAATTTAGTTATTAAATAATTTTTATTTTTAACATTTAATTTTGAAAGTAATTGTTTCAAAATAGTTAGTCTTAGAGTCTTGCTGCAAGCCTCTGGTCAACACCCGCCTCTAGGGCTTCGTTCCTCTGGACTATTAGCAAGATTTCTAAGTGTTAATACAATCCAGTTTTTAATAATTTTTTACACATTGTTTAACTTGAATTTTAAATAATTATAAAATAATCTTGCTGCAAGCCTCTGGTCAAAACCCGCCTCTAGGGCTTCGTTCCTCGGGACTATAGGCAAGATTTTAAGTGTTCATACTTCACTTAATAATAATCTTTTACAAATTGTTTGACATTATTTTAAATAAATGTCTAATAATCTTGCTACAAGCCTCTGGTCAATACCCGCCTCGAGGGCTTCATTACTCTGGACTATTGGCAAGATTTCTAAGTGTTCATACTTCACTTAATAATAAGCTTTTACAAATTTTTAAATACTTGTCTTAGAATCTTGTTGCAAGCCTCTGGTCAATACCCGCCTCTAGGGCTTCGTTCCTCTGGACTATTGACAAGAATTCTAAGTTCACAGTTTACTTAATACTGATCTAAAGATTATTTTTACGTATACATTATTTTAACTAATTTAATAGAAACATTTCATTGGATAACTAACTTAATGATAATTCTTAATTCTAACTTAATTCATAATTGTTAGTACTCAAGCACCCCCATGCTACCGTTAGTAAGGCATGCTGTTAACTGTGCTGTTCATTGTGACGACCCCTCTTTTGTCCCCGCGGTTCGCATTCTGATTGGCCCACGCCCGACCAATCAGAAACCTGTATTTATAAAAATTATTTCCATTGATTACAGTGGACGTATAATTAATTTTTAATATTCCAGTGACTCCCTATGTTTTAAACTATTAATCCTAAATAGGTAATAAATGTGTAAATCTCAAAGTATAGACATTCTGATAAAATTTAAATGTCCATAATACAATAGTTTACAATCATGTAAGAAATAACTCTAACGGTGGGACTTTACAAAAACCACTAAAAGAACATTTAGTGAAACATTATTTGAAATTATTTAACTAGTTGATATTTTATGATTTGAAGTCTTTGAAACAATATTACTTTTGTAAATAAATCTTTGATAGAATGTCTTACCTCTTTGCTTGTGGAAGAAACGATGCCAATTATTAAAACTGTTTATAAACTTTGTTAGCTTGACTAGAGCAGCAATGTTTCCTCTTCGATGAGCCAGTATTTAAGAAATGCTATTAATTTTTTGCGGTAATTTACGTAGTAGTTTAAACTTTAACGAGAAAGAAATGTGAATTATATTTAGCGGGCTGTTATGCGAACTATTATATTTATACAATCGCTATTAACTAACTATTAGATTTAGTTTTAGACATACCCGTTCTTAAAACAAACATTACCTATAGTAGAAAAATTGTTTCTAGTACATAATCGCGAATGACACAGCCCAGATTCAATGCTACACGTTTGAATCTTTTTATAAAAACAAAAGTTAATATTTCTTCTAAGTCTTAAAAATACAGTAGTTTAATAATTGTTGTAAAATATTTCCAGTACATGCTCGCAAATGATACATCCATAATTCAATGCCAAACTTTGAAACTTTTATTTACATCAAAACACGAAAGTAAACATTTGGTCTAGTTATAAATACAGTAAGTTTAATCCAACGTTTACCTTGAGTTTCTCACCAAACGATTGTGGTTGTTTCTGTAACAGCTCCGTTGTGTCCAGTGTGAACAGTAGACATAAAATGATACTGATTCCCAGTGAGATCAATCGATTCATTGACGTAGAGGTGGGGATAGCCGTGAATGAATGAACTCAGCGGCCGCGGCGTGAGAAGCGCTGACCAGCCGCGGGGTGTCACATGTCGGCTCGCAGTAGCCGTCCGGCCGCCGCGCCGCGCTGCTCCGACACCGCGGCCGGGACTCACGGATCGATGTCATAGTTGATAACAAAATTTGGTTTATAATTTGTTTAGTTTGTATTGACTGTTTATTAAATAATACCAAACTAATCTTTCGAAACTTACGGGCAAATAAAGTACCTTGAAAGATTTTTCCTAAATTCAAATAAGTTTTTACCAATTCCAAATCTGCAATTCAGCATTTTAAAAACCGCTGAGTCAGCTCGGACCCAGCGGTGACCAAACCCCCCTACTGATCTGCACCAATAGTAAAACTTTGCGTTTCAATGCAAAGTCCATCTTTAATAAAAGAAACATATAAAACAGAACTCATGTTTATTTAGATGTTTACTCTGCAAGTGGTACCGGTAAACTGATGTGTTGGTAGTGGCTCAGTGATGTCCCTCGACATGGGGTGCGTAGGAGGGAATATGTGTTGCACACCTGCCTTCCCCCACCACCATGAAAGACTCCTCGCAATTTTTAGATATGTAGTGTTAGTTATAATTTAGGTGTTGTAGGGTCAACATCTCAGTGCTAAACATTTGGCTTAAAAATATTGTTTTGAAATACTTATTTAACTTTGTACAAGTTACAATATTTTTAAAGATGCTACTTTATTATATTACCTTAATACTTAGTTAAAATATTTAGTTAAAGAAATCGAAACTGTAGTTGCGATTAAAATAGAAACATGGTTTCTTAACATTTGCCTTAAAAAATATTTGTAACAAAATATCGTAAGAAACTTTTTTCAACATATTTTAATTAATATGTTTGCAAACCCTATCATGCGGGTTTTAAAAGATAAACGAGACCGAGTGGGCCCGGTTTGACCTCGCATGCTTTCGCTTGTTGCCGACCAGTTAGCAATACAACTGGTCGACCTTGCGCCACACTTTCGCTTGCGGCCGGCCGGCCAGTCGCCAATACAGGTCGTCGTCCTTGTTGCATCACCCGGCACACCAGTCCTTGATTGCTTAACACACTCTACACTCTACACTCGACAAGTTATTCTTTCCTTTGCCACCGTCCTAACATCCTTTGCCACCGCTCTGAGTATACCGAGATTTGGTATAACTGGTTTTCCTATCTTGAACTGCTTGGGGTACGAATTATTCAATCGAATAACAATCGTGATTGGTACGATGTAACATCTACCATCGCTCAAAATCCTTTTCAACATCCTTCAAAAAACATTCTTACCGGCACCAAAATTACCACCGAACCACCTCTTTCACCTGTATCTTCAAACGTACCCCAGCAAAAATTTCATCTAAAAAAACTGAAACATAACCAAAAATACCAAATCCTGAAACATGAATCTTCTTCCTTTTACATTTTCAATTTAGAAAAAACCAAGATTTATGTCATTGATATTCCCAAAAAAAATCCTATTCCCCTTAACCCTCGACACTTGATAATAAATAAAAAAGGTGCGAAGTTGGAAATAAATTTTACCGAGTAAAACCTTTTCCCACCTCCAAAGTCCACCCTGGTGGCAAAAAAGGCCCTTCTAAGGGCCGCCCTAAGACTTTCAAATTTAGGCTTTCGCTAAAGCCTCAACCCTTGGTGACTAACAAGGGGTCCATGTACCTCTAAGTCGCAAAGGGGTGGTTTGCGAAAGCCCCTATGGGACTTAGAGGTACACGGACCTCTTGTTAGTCACCAAAGGTTGAGGCTTTAGCGAAAGCTCCCCGCTATTGACTCAACCTTTGGGACTTAGAGGTATGTGAACCGCTTGTTAGTCACCAAGGGTTGAGGCTTTAGCGTCCAACCCTTTGTGACTTAGTGGTACACAGACCACTTGTTAGTCACCAAGGGTTGAGGCTTTAGCGAAAGCCCCCCGCTATTGACTCAACCTTTGGGACTTAGAGGTATATGAACCGCTTATAGTCACCAAGGTTGAGGCTTAAACTTAAGCCTAAATTTGAAAGTCTTAGGGTGGCCCTTAGAAGGGCCGTTTTTGCCACCAGGGTGGACTTTGATTGAGGAGGGGAAGGAATATAAGGTTTAATTTATGATATTTATTTTCAATTTTCCACCCTCCGCTGTTACTAGTAAAAATTTGGATTTGTTGGGACAAGTGGTGGTTTAGTTTTTGGAGTTGTGAGGATATAAATTTTCGTCCTCTCCTCGTTGAAGATATAAATTTTGTTTTCTTCAATTTTGTACAGGTTATATTTTTTGTTTTTCTTTAATTCCTTTAGTCTGATGTTCTTTAGTGGTGCGGGATGAATTGGTTGGGGGGTGGGGGTTTCTTTGATTGGTGCGGGTTGAATTGGTTGGGGGGTAGAGGAAGGGTGCATTCCGCACAATTCCATCCAATTCCATCCAGTCTTCACTTAAAATGTCGTCACAAATTGGGGCCGGGGGAATTTCTTCAATCGTGAAGGTTTCTACAACTGGTGTGGGATTCTTAAATAATTGGGGTTGATCTTCTTCACTAACAGCATCAGCTATTATGTCGTTAATGGAGGAGAGGACGGGAGCAGTTGGTCTTTTTAGAAGAAAATCAGTAGTAATAGAAGACAGGTCAATCGATACCGGAATAGTAGTAGGTTTCTGCTGCAGAGGTTTCTGCAGCAGACCCAGGAGAATGGGGGTAGATGAAGAAGATGCTGAAGAGTCCATAGTTATATGAAAAGAATAATAAAATGGAAAAATGGATAAAATAATAAAATAGGAAAAATGGTTAAAAACGTGGGAATGGATAGTAACAGCGATGGTGGCGAGTGGCAGAATGACACAAGGCGGGCGAATGGGGTTATTATAGGCAGCAGACACAACAACCTTGTAGTCAAGGTAGTGAAAGCTGAGGCTAGCGACCAGGTCCAAGTAGGCCAGACGAAGTTGTGAGAGCGGTGGCTAGCGACCCGGCCAAGGCTACCGGCCCCGGCAGAGCGACACGTTGCCCTACTAGTCAAGGCTCGCTAGCGAGGTCGAGTCTCGAGCTCGCTGATATAAGCAAGCGCGCAACGTTTCTCTTTGGCATTACGGTGAAGGTGTACCTGGTCCGCTTACGTGGAGGGTTATCTGTAACGTAATGTTCGCCATGGTGTGTGGTATGGCTTATGTCAAGCACACACTGCGTTCGGCTATTGTGGGAGAGGCGCCCTCCTATAATAGTCGGTCGCAATGGCAATCCACCTACCTTTCCATTTCCTGCGTGGTTTAATTGTCAGGGTTAATATTACGGAGAGGTGTGTGAGTTCGCTTACGTGATGATCACACCGTAACTGTAATATTAAGTTAGGTGTAATATTATAGGGAGGTGTGTGAGTTCGCTTACGTGATGATCACACCGTAACTGTAATATTACATAGTATAAGATAAAATAGGGGGAACGTTAGGTAGGGGTTAAGATATGATAGGGCGGTGAGGTGTGTGAGTTCGCTTACGTGATGATCACACCGTAACCGCATGCATGATAGCATTTAAGGGGTAGCATAAGTTATAATAAAGTAGTATAGAAGTAAAGTAGTAGAATAAGGTAGGGACCCCACCCCCTTTTTTTATAATTTTTAAATGACCTTGACCTAGTTTTGGTTGTTCTACTTTCGGACTTAGAATTATTTTAAATGACCTACTTTTTAGACTTAGATATTTTAATTTTAAAAGACTTACTTTTTAGACTTATATATTGATTTTAAAAAATCTACTTTTGAGACTTAAATATTTTGTTAAAGTTTTAAATAACCTAAGATTTTAGTTTTGTGTTGTATCTTTTATTAAATTATTATTATTTTTAACATTTGGGTTTTAATTCCTGTTGATGGTGAGTTTAGTTTTCGCGTTGGTTATTAATATTTAGGTGTTTGTTAAAGCCTCAACCCTTGGTGACTATCTAACTTAACCTAACCGACCCCCCAACCCCTTCCAAAGGGGTTGGGGGGTCGGTTTTTTTAACCCCCCCCCATCAACCCCCCCGGCAACCCCCCCGGCAACCCCCCCCGGCAACCCCCCCCGGCAAATGTTGCCGGGGGGGCCCCCACTTGATCTCGTCACCGTTCAACTTTGGAGCTGCGTCGACGTACACGGTGGCAGTGGATATAACAAAAATGCTCTAAATATATCGTGCGGGTACTCAAATTACGCGGAATTAAAAGACAAACAAAAAAGGTCCAGTAACATTTTTCGATATAACCAACGGTGTAAAAGTTATAACGCAAAAACTTAAAAAAATGTACATTTTCTATTATTTTTTACTTAATTTATTTCTAAACTATAAAAATTAGGTCAAGGTCATTTAACTTTAAGCGGAAAAAAGAGAGGAACAGTGTTATTAATTAACACTGTTCCTCTCTTTTTTCCTAAAAGGCAGGGGAAGAAGTTCCGTTAATGTCTATTTTTATGTGGCAGAATCATATCCATCATCATCTGTTTCGTTTTGAAAGTTGATGTAACTAACATCAACCCAAAGATAATGATATCCTTGTTCGAAAGCCATAGTATCAATATATGATTCCACTGTTGAAAACCAATTTGGATCTATTAAAGGGTTGATTGTAACCATGACAGTTTCCAATGTTAAATTTACCCATCTTTCTCCAGTAACAGAAATTGCAAAAAATTTACATTTTGAAGAACATGGATCAAATTTAACATAAACTGAATATGTTGTACAGGAGTGCAATGAACATTGTAAGACATCCGGAAAGTTTCCATGCTGATCAGGGAAATGTTGTCTTTTACTTAATCCACGGTTTATATATGCATTTCCCCCACCATAAAGTTTTTAAAAGTGGGTCAAGGTCATCTGAAGATACCCTATGAACGGGGAACAGAGCAGTAAGTGGTTAAACCACAAACTGCTCTGTTCCCCGTCCCTATTTAATTTCTTTTATTGATATGTCTTTATAAACTTATAATATATGTTTATAAAAACATACATTTAAGTTCATATTTGGCAAATGGGAAGAAACCACACAGCTGGCACAATTCTTGCGGTCTTGGTGTTTCCAGTTTGTATCATATGATGCCAAATCGATACATCATTTGTCTATGCAACGGTTCTCCCTCTTCGGCTGAAGGAAGAGCCTAAAAAATATAAGATATTTAATAAAATAATATATTGTAAATAGAAAAGAACAATACTGTTAATGAAAACGTACCCAGTCACATAGGGCACATATTTTCTCGCCATCTGCCATTTCAAACCAAATTTTGGTTTTAAATATACAACGTTTCTTGTGCTCAGTAATGAGCTCGCTTTGCAAGATTTGCGGCAGCGGCCATGACACCTCCCTGATTTGCCGAATCATAGGGTTGTCTGAGCAGATCCGCTGCAAACATAACTCGTACAAGGAGCTCATTGCTATGGTATGACTATGCACACCTCACAGCCTTAAATACGTACCAATCACCTTGATGGCAAAGGACAACCCCCTCCATTGGGTTAACTAGGTCGCCATAGGAGGCCACCGCCTTGGACCGACAGTATATATAAGGTGTGCTGCAGTCTTGTGGTTATATTTGCCACGGAATCCCTCATGATCTTTGGTGCTGTGCACAACTTTGTTGAAGCCAAAAGAGTACTATGGTACATAAAAACGTATCATAGCAATCTGAATTGCATCAGTGGAGTACTTGAAGCTGTTAAAGCAGACGGTACAAAAATCTGTTGCACTTCGGATTCTATGGATTACGAAGGACTTGAAACATGGGTCCTTTATTATGTACAATTTTGTACAAACATTTACATCAAAGTTGACACGGACTAAAGGGGTTTTCTAGGAGGAAAGAAAAGAATAGATATCAACAATGCATGTTGGTAGCTATTCTTTTCATTCTTCCGCTAAGATTTAAATGACCTTGACCTCGTTATGGACTTAGAAAATTTTTGCTAAGTTACAATAGACCTTCAAAATAACTAGGTCAAGGTCATCTGAAGATACCCTATGAACGGGGAACAGAGCAGTAAGTGGTTAAACCACAAACTGCTCTGTTCCCCGCTCCTATTTAAAATCTTCTATTGATATGTGTTTATAAACACATACAATTAATATCATATTGCTCCAGAGGAAACCAACCACAAAGATGACAATATTCTTGCGTTATCGGCGTCTTCAATTTGTATTCTACATTTTCAGATTCATGTTTTATGTATCTGTACAGTTCTTGATCCGGATTCACACAAGGAATCCGCTAAAAAAAATTATTAATTTAAAGAAAATTAATAAAATAATATATTGTAAATAGAAAAAAACAATGCAGTTAATGAAAACGTACCATGTGACATAGGGCACATATTTTTTTGCCAGCATTTGGCATTTCAAACCAAATTTTAGTTTTAGAAACACACCGTTTTTTGTGCTCATAAATGAGCTCGCCTTGCAAAATTTTCGGCAGCGGCTCAGACACTTCCCTGATATGCCGGAGCATAGGGTTGTCTGAGCAGATACGCTGCAAACACAACTCGTACAAGGAGCTCATTGTTATGGTGTGACTATGCAAACCTCACAGCCTTAAATATATACCAATCACCTTGATGGCAAAGGACATTCCCCCCCCCTTTTTCCCGGCCAAGGTCACTAGGTTGAAGGCAATCACCTTGGACTTTTGGTATATATATTCACCGAATAAAAGCTTTATCAAACTTAGTAGTTTGCTAAATCTTAAGTTGGCAAAACATCATGGATTCTTTGTCGGAAAAACAGATTCGAGAAAAATTACGAAGACGAAGAAAGGAACAACGAAGAGAACAAAAGATTAAAAAAGCTTTCAAGGATTTAAAATTTGCTGTACCAGACAGTCGAAACCAAAAACGTATCAATAGACAACTCATAGTGAAAAATGCTATAAATTATATAAAAAAACTGGAAGAAGACTTGAAATCACCAACTACAAACGAAATCACGACAGCTACAAACGACTTGGAACAAATAGAATTTGAAAAGAAGTTTTTAGAAGAAATGGAACAATTGACTGCTACAATTGACTTGGAACAATTAGAATTTGAAAAGAAGTTTGTAGAAAAAAATGGAACAATTTCGTCTAATTAATGAAATTATTAATGAACCATTACCAACTGAAAATGTTTCCTTACCATCAGTCGAAAACTTGGATGAATACTTTTCGGAGTTATAAAAAATTAATTGTCCTTGAAAAGTGGAGGGGGTAAGCGGGTGAGGGGCTGTTATAAGAGCAGGGCTAACAGAGTAATCTTTACTTTTTAGGATCCAGCGCTATGGCAGGTACTTCCTCGTCGTCCAGGTCTTCCTCCTCCTCATCATCATCATCATCATCATCATCTGTTGTTTCTATTTTGAAACAAAAATCTCCTTCTCCAAAAAAATCTTCACCGAAAAAATCTTCTCCAAAAAAATCTCCTAACAAAATTTCTGAAAAACTTCAAAAACTTCAAAAATTAAGAAAAACTTGTTTTAAGAAAGAACAGTGTACTCATATTTTTAAAAAAGGAGCAAATAAAGGTGAAAGGTGTGTGAAATTGTGTAGTGTAAATGAAAAATTGTGTAGACTGCATAACAAACGTGAACCTTCCTAAATTCAATCTTCCGAAAAAGTCAAAATTCAACCTTCCAAAAAAGTCAAAATTCAACCTTCCAAAAGTGAATTGCCAGAAAAAACTGAATATTATAAAAGAATTAGAATCAACAGATTGAAATTGAACCACAAATATGTTTTTGTAAAAAAGATCAGTAATAAGGATGTTGTTGTTAAATGTTGTGATGAACTCTACATGCTCAAATTACCAGTAGATCTTCGAATTCCAAATATCAGTAATATTCATTATTATTTAGTAAGAAAATCTCCATCTGAGAAAGTTAAATGGTCAAAGTAAAAAAAAGTGAAAAAAGACAAAAAAATTGGAGCGGGGGAATAGACCACTTTGTAATTCGAAAAGAATTACTTAGCGGTCTATTCCCCCGCTCATTAAGTATTTTTGAATGACCTTGACCTACTTTCAAAAAGAGAGTGAAGGGGGTAATATCTTATAAAAGCGGGATAACAGAATGACTTTTTACTTTTAGAATCCAGCAACATGTCAGGTTCTTCATCATCCAGTCCTAAAAAAGAACAATGTTCGTATATTATTAAAAAAGGACCGAAAAAGGGTAAAAGATGTGTAAGGATGTGTTGTGTAAATCAAACATTATGCAGTGCGCACAACAAATACCTCCTTTTGTTAAAACTGAGAGGTTAGTGTAAAAATGAAATGAAAAAAATAGGAGCGGGGGAATAAACCACTTTGTAATTCTAAAAGAATTACTTAGCGGTCTATTCCCCCGTTCATAGGGTGTTTTTTAATGACCTTGACCTACTTTTTACACTTAGGAATTTTCGCTAACTGCTATTAACCTTGAAAATAAATAGGTCAAGGTCATTCAATAATTAAAAAGAAAATGGAGGTGTACGGTTTTACAGAACCGTACACCTCAGAAACCTAACAGAAGAAAAGCTAAATCTACCTATATAAAAATGACCTTGAGACTTAGAAATTTTCGCTAAGTCTTTTTGTTGACCTTTGAAATAAGTAGGTCAAGGTCATTCGATAACTAAAAAGAAAATGGGGGTGTACGGTCTTACAGAACCGTACACCCCCGGAAACCTAAAAGAAGAAAAGCTAATTTACAATACAATCTGCCTAGAATTTATGAATTAATAAAAATAAAAAATAAAGAAATAAAATTAAGTTTTAAAAAAATAGCTAGACAGCCCAGCGCTGCACATCATGATTACAGTGTGATCATCACCTAAGCGAACTCACACACCTCACCATAAGCGCACAACGCTAAGCTAAAACAAAAATGTTATTTTGAAATAGCAAGTTGCTTAATTAAATTTAGGAAAAATGTTATACAAATATGTTTTTTATTTCCTAACACTAAAGAAGCCAGTGTCTCGCCATTAGCGACGCAGAGCAACTGAGGTCTAGCGAAACTCCGGAGGTAGGCGAACGACCCATCCAGCACGTATAGAGGTTGTAAGTGACTCGGTGTGGGGAACCGTAATCACTACAAAGGCGGGAGCCGGTTAACCATAAATTGGTGTACCATACTCCAAAAGAAAGAAGGAAAAAAGGAAAGGAAATTGGAATTGAAAGGTTTCCCTAACTAAAAAGGAGTACAAGACAAGAGAGGGAATGCCCTCAACAAGCTTGTTGGAAAAAGGAAGTTGGAATAGAAAGGTATTAAAAACATATCATATAACATTCTTAAAAACAAAAATTTACTTAAACTTAAACACTCCAGGCAAAAATATATTGTAAGTAAAAGAAAGATTTTAAGTTAATACTAACTACCAAACCAGCAAACTAAAAACAAACTACAAACCCTAGGGTATCTACAAGCACAAACAACTACCATGCCTTAAAATTAATCAGTCCTACGTCAAGATGTTATTATACAAATAACACCAAGATATTTTCACCAAACAGCAAAAATGATAAAATGTTCAGGGCGCCTTCTGAACATGTTACCACCTCACTGTCTAGCAAGCAACTGATGCCGAAGCACAAGCGCAGACCCCGGACCCCAACTCGGCTCGAGGTCATCCCTCCTCCTCGCTTACCCCCTCCCAAACCACAGGAGTCTTGCTGCGGGTTTGGTTTCCATCATTCGTTTGCCACTGTTCCAACAGGCAACAACACTTCTTTCTTTAATTTACATTGGACTTGTACAAATTTTAAGTGTTAAAACTTTCCAGTAATTATTATTTTAGGACTTAGAAGATTTTTCAAACCTAACATTCTTTTGTCACTGTTCCAACAGGCAACAACACTTCTTTTTTTATTTTACTTTACATTGGACTTGTAAAACTTTTAAGTGTTGAAACTTCCCAATAATTAATACTTTCGAACTTCGAAAATTTTCAAAGCATTTGCTTCAACATTTATTTTACAATATCAAGTTTCTTTTAGAATGGCTCCAACAGACAACAATTTTCCTACTGGATGTGCAATCTGTGAACAAATATATAAATTGGTTGAGCCAGAAGATTTAACGGATGAGGAAAGTATTTTTGAAAACAGTTTGATTCCAGTTGATGATACATCTGATGCTACATCTGATGCTACGTCTGATGCAACTCGCGGTAGCTTATAAAGCGTTACGTAAATTGACTACCGGAGTTGTAGCACTACATCTGATGAAGAAAATATTTCGGAAGAACCAGTAGCAATAGGTGAAGAAACACCGTTAACACATGTTGTAACAATTGACTATGATCCAGTACAATATATACATGCTCTTGTTCGGCGACGTTTGTTTCCATCATCAGACACGGAGGAAGATGAAAGCGATTTGGAAGTAGAATATTTAAACAACAGCAACGATGAACATACTTACAACACATAACATGTATTTTTTAAAGCTAACATTATTTAACCTTGGCACTTAGATTTTTTTTAAAACTTATATTATTTGACCTTGACACTTAGTTTTTTTTTTAAACTTGCATTATTTGACCTTGACACTTAGATTCTTTTTAAAACTTGCATTATTTGACTTTGACACTTAGATTTTTTTTAAACTTGCATTATTTGACCTTGACACTTAGATTTTTTTTAAACTTACATTGGATGATCTTAGTACTTAGGTGTTTTCAAATATAATATATTTACACTTTGTGTGTTTAATACAGAAACAAGTGGTGGGGGTATTGTTATAAATACGGGTAGTTTTAGAGTAGTTTTCATTATTACGGCAACTTTTGTGGAGAGCACACCTACATCATGTATTACTGCATCAGTTGCGAAGAATCTTTTGAAGATGAAAACTTACTACAATTACACAAAGAACTTTATCATAACAACGAAACAAACCAAGAAACAAATAACAATGCAGAAGAAGATTTGGAAGAATTAGATCAAATGCTGGCTACCCATCAACAACAACTAAATTCAAGAGCAAGTGTTATTCAATACGCACCCGGACCATCTTTAGATATGGAATTATACGCCCGAGCTTTACCAGGTAGTGTAGTAACTCATTTTAAGATTGACAATGCTCAATTGCAACTTGCACAGTTTATTTCAAAAGCAAAAACATTAGTAACAGAAACATTGAACAATGAACTAAGAAGATTAAATTTTATAAAGTTTGGAATATTATTAGATACTGTATTTACAAATGTTCAAAATGAAACATCACCAAGAGGATTTTTAACTAAAAACAAAACCATCATGTTTGCATCGGATATAAGCTCAATCGTGGATGAATGTTTTGAAGAACTTTTAACAAAATTGCAAGAACATGAAGGAAGAGGTTCAGGATGGAGTTTGTTAAGTATAACAGGGCTAGATATTAGAGTTCATAAACATGGATATGGAATAAGAGGTAGTAGTCATATTGAATTGCCAAAGAAAATTCAAGACACCAAATCCTGTATTAATGTTCAAAATAAAGATGTTGAATGTTTCAAGTATGCAATGCTTGCAAAATATGTAAGAAATCATGCGGAACGACCGAGTAGAGCATACAATGATGTTTACCAAAAGTATAATTTTCAAGGCATGACTTATCCTGTTTCAATTCAAGACATATCAAAATTTGAAAAGAAAAATCCTTTTGCATCTGTAAACATATTTGGTTTAGATTCATCCAACAATGTCTACCCCTTACGTATAACACCTACCGAACGCAGAGATCATACTGATTTATTATTAATAACCAAAGGTGATATTTCACATTATGTATATATAAAAGATTTTGAAGCTCTAGTTTCCAAACAGTTATCAAAACGAGAACAACCAAAAACAACTTGTAAAAGATGTTTTTGTTTTGTAAACAAACCTTTGAGAAGAGGAGGTTCAGAATGGCTGACGGAACACTAAAGACTATGCAGTGGAAACTATGAAGTAAGAATTAAATTACCACACCCTAGAAGATCGCAAGTAAAATTTGACAAAGTTGTCCAACAATACAGAATTCCCGTTGTAGAGTATGCAGATTTTGAATCTTCATTGCTTCCACTTGAACAAAAAGAAGGAGAGGAAAATACCAGCAGAACAAAGTATCAACTTCACAAACCAAACAGTTATTGTTTAATAGTAAAATCGACTTTATCTGAACAACATCTTCAAGAATATGGTTTGACATCTACACCGAAGATCTATCGTGGACGCGGCATCTGGTGGAGAAGAAGCAGCTCGATACTTTGTTGATGATTTATATGACATCGCTGGGAAAGTGGAAGCAATGTATAGCAATGTGGTTCCTATGTCACCTATGACACCGGAAGAACTTTATCTTTATGATTCGGCAACAACATGCTATTTGTGTAATAATAAATTTACAGAAACTAAAATTAAAGTTCGCGACCATGACCATCTGACAGAAGCCTACAGAGGTGCAGCTTGCAACGGATGTAACATCAACTACAAACTACCATCTTTTATTCCAGTGGTTTTTCACAATCTTAGCGGATTCGATGGACATTTTATTATTCCCGAATTAGCAAGAGACAACGGTGAAATAGACGTTTTGGCACAAACTATGGAAAAATTTATAAGCTTTTCAAAAAAGGTGGGCAAAATTAAACTTAGATTTGTTGATTCTTTTAGATTTATGCCTTCTAGTCTTATGAAACTTTCTGAAAATTTATGAAGACGAAATTTAATAGAAACAAGCAAAATTGTACCTGCAGAAAAAATGGACTTGGTTCTTCGGAAAGGAGTTTTTCCGTATGATTACATCGATGGACTACATAAATTTCAAGAAACATCACTTCCTCCACCAGAAGCATTCAAAAGTAAACTTACCGATTCGGACATTTCACCTGAAGACTATCAACACGCATGCAGAGTTTGGGACGAATTAGAAATGAACACTCTGGGAGATTATTCTGACTTTTATGTAAAACTTGATGTGACCCTTCTATGCGATGTGATGGAAGAATTTAGAAACACTTGTTTTGAAGCCTACGGATTAGACCCTCTTCATTCTTATACTTCTCCAGGACTAGCTTGGCAAGCTATGCTAAAAGAAACAAAGTGCAACCTACAATTATTAACAGATATTGACATGGTGTTGATGATCGAATCGGGCGTTAGAGGTGGATTGACCCAAAGTGTTACTAGACATGTTAAAGCTAACAATAAATATCTTCCAGACTACGATGAAGAAAAACCATCAGTGTTCTTGGGATATTTTGATGCCAACAATTTATACGGATGGGCCATGTCTAATCCACTTCCTTTTGGAAACTTTGAATGGGTTAATCCAGACTCTATTGGTGATATTTTGCAAATTTCAAAAGACGGAGACACCGGATACATATTAGATTGTGATTTTGAATATCCAGAACACTTGCATGATCTTCATTACGATCTTCCGCTCCTTGCAAAAACAGAAGTTTCACCAATTGGCAAACATCCAAAATTAATATTGACTCTTGAAAATAAACAAAGATACGTAGCTCACTTTTGGGTTGTTCAGCAAGCACTCCAATTGGGTTTACGTATAACCAAAATTCATAGAGTTTTAAAATTTTCCCAATCGTGCTGGTTAAAACCGTACATTGATTCAAACACCAGAAGAAGAGCAGCTGCAACATCAACATTTCAAAAGGACTTTTTTAAATTAATGAATAATGCGATATTTGGCAAAACATTGGAAAACAAAAGAAAACACAAAAATGTTAAATTAGTTACAGATCCGATAAAACTACAAAAACCAAACTTTGGAACATCTGTTATTATCAATGAAAACCTTGTGGCAGTATCTATGAAGAAAACAAGCGTGAAAATGGATCGTCCGTTGTACGTTGGAATGTCAATCTTGGATATTTCCAAAACCCACATGTATGATTTCCACTACAACAAAATGGTCGCCTTCTACGGTAGAGATAACATGGGAATCGCCTACATGGACACGGACGCTTTCATCTACTGGATTCTTACTGAAGATATGTATTTGGATCTTCGAACATTTGTTCACAAAAATGAATTTGATTTTAGTGACTATCCAAAAGATCATTTAAATTATGACAATGATCGGAACAAAAAGAAACTTGGAAAATTTAAAGACGAAGCAAATGGAATTTTACTGAAAGAACTTATTGCACTAATGTCAAAATTGTATTCACTACAATTGCATAAAGAAGAAAACAATGTTATTAAAAAAGCTAAGGGTGTAAAAGGTTTGTATCTTAAGAAGAATGTAAATTTTGAACACTACAAGCAATGCTTATTTGAAGAAACGACTATAACTGCAAAATTCAACACCATCAGAAGTTTCAACCATCAACTTTACAGCGTAACAGAAGTGAAAAAAGCACTCTGCTCCAATGATGACAAACGACACATTCTTCCAGACAAAATTCACACTCTACCATTCGGCCACTACTCTCTCAATCCTATCAATGAGTAAAAAGAAAAAGAAAAGAGAAAAAAATAAAAAAGAAAAAAGAAAAAAAGAAAAAAAGGGGAAATCACAGCATGCTCGCTGTGATTTCCCCTTTTTTTAAAATATGTTGAAATGACCTTGAACTATAAAAGCGGATGCAGAAAAAGAAACACTCAATACTAACTTGACTTTGTTAGTAAAATCATCATGACAGAGTTAAAGGAAAATATTGTTAATGAACTTCATAAACCTGCAAGAATAAAGTTTCCACGAAGAAATACTGTTGTAAAAGGAATAAATGATTTATATCAAGCAGATTTAATTGAAATGCAACCGCATAGTAAAATAAATAAAGGATTTAAATACATACTTACGATTATTAATTGTTTTACTAAAGTTGCAGATGCTTTGCCATTAAAAGACAAAACTGGTAACAGCATAACAAAAGCTATGGAAGTAGCTATAAAAAGAGATAAAAATAAAATTAAACATTTACAAACTGATGATGGGAAGGAATTGTTTAATAAACCTTTTGCCTTGTTAATGAAAAAATATAACATAAATCATTATTCCACAAATTCTGAGAAAAAGGCAGCTATAATTGAAAGATTTAATAGAACCTTAAAAGGTGCAATGTATAAAATGTTTTCGAAAAGAGGTTCTTACGTATGGGTTGATATCTTACCAAAATTAATAAGCGATTACAACAACAAGTTTCATAGAACTATCGGTATGGCACCTAACAAAGTGAATAAGAAAAACGCTAAACTAGTTTTACAACGAATTAAAAAGAATACACAGCCAAAAGCGGAACAAAGAAAACCAAGAAAATTTAATGTAAATGATAAAGTTCGAATTAGTAAATACAAAGGAGTGTTTACTAAAAAATACCTGCCCAATTGGACAAACGAAGTTTTTACAGTGTATAAAGTACAACCTACTGTACCGGAAACTTATATTTTAAAAGATATCAAAGGAAATTTGTTACAAGGCGGTTTTTACGGACATGAATTGTTAAAGTCAACAGTAGGCGATGTTTATCTTGTTGAAAAGGTGTTGCAAAGGAAAAAAGACCAAGTTAAAGTGCGTTGGTTGGGGTTTGATAAAACTGAAGATTCGTGGATACCTATAAAAGATTTGATTTAGTTTTAAATCAACTTATTTACTCTTCTGCCTTTGAATAAGATGGAAATTGTTCACCATAAAGATAAATTTAATATTAATAACATTGATGATTTAACCGTAGATAACGTTAAAATCAACAATGGTAAACACGGCAGTTTATTTCCAAACACTGTACGATGTATAGTAAGCGGTCCTTCAAACTGTGGCAAAACTAACGTTGTGTTTAACTTAATTACAAACACAAAAGGATTGCGATTTAATAACCTATATATTTTTTCAAAGTCCTTACATCAACCAAAGTATCAATTGTTGGAAAAGATCCTGACTGATGTGCCTGATGTTAACTATTACAAATTTAATGCTAGTGACAGTGTTATGCAACCAGACCAGGCTAAGCCGTATTCTGTATTTGTATTTGATGATGTATCTAGTGAAAATCATGATACTATTAGAAACTATTTTGCCATGGAAAGACATAATAATATTGATAGCATATATATCGGACAAACATATAGCAAAATTCCAAAACAACTAATTAGAGACAATGCAAATATTTTAGTTTTATTCAAACAAGACGATACAAACCTAAAACATATATACAACGATCATGTAAATGCTGATATGACATTTGAAAAATTCAAAGAGTTTTGTGGAAAAGCTTGGGCGGAAAAATATGGATTTTTGGTAATTATGAAAGATAAAGCTATAACAGATGGTCGTTACCGCATAGGTTTTGATAAATTTGTTTTAATACATTAATTAACAACATTATCGTACAAGTCTCCATGGTGTAAACATGGTTAATCAGGAAAAGCTATTAAAAGAAATAAAATCACTTAGTGATTCTATTAGACATAAAAACAGAGCGTTAAGATTAGGAATAAGTGAAAGAGAGAAATTTCTGGAATCAACATTTAAACCTATTACTGAGCCATTAAAACAATTAGGGCAAAATGTTAAACATTCAAAATTTAATTTTTCCGGAGATGCTATTTTACCCATTTCAAAATTTGAACAAAAAGAAGAATATGAAGGTGATACAAGTTTTACGCAACAAGGAGAAACAACTGAAGAAGAAAGCGAACTAGGTGAAGAAACGGATGTTTTAACAGAAAAAGAAGGTCTTTCTACAAGCGAAAAACAACAAGAAGAAGAAGAGCCTATTAATCCATCCAACTTGAGCAAATTGGGCTCGGATATTGCGTATAAAGGGCCGCTTGCAAGATAATTTGTTTTAAAAATGTTACATTCTGCACAACCAACTCGAAAATATCATACTTTTGGTGCTAGAATAGAAGAAAATGGGCTAATGATTGGAGATAGCAAACTTGATGTAGACGAACATGACAATATTATTATAAATAATAAACAATACAAGGGTACAAAAGGATTGTTTGAACTTATTTTTAAGCCGAAACCTAATAAATATACTAAAAAGGATTTAAACATTTTTAAACAAATATTGGAGGATACAAATGCGCATAAGAAAAATTATTCTAAAAATTTCAATGTTCATAGAAATGCATCAGAAAAATATAAAACTATTATTGCTAAACTTTTCCCACCAAAAAGAAGGGAACCCATAAAAAGAAAATCATTATCTTCTGCTGAAATAAATATTTTACATAAAAGGAGAAAAACAAATCAATCAAGTTTATCAGGAAAAGGATTATTGAAAAACTTGTATGATACTAATATAATATACTACAACGATATAAACAAATTGGTTGACAGAATGAAGTTGATATATGAAGCTAAACAAGCCGGACATAGTGGTTTAGAAAATGAATGGGTAGCTTTGGTCGGCGAACTGCGAAATCGAGGAGTAATTGCATAAAAAATATGAGTATATATAATACAAGTATAACTGATTAAATATTCAGTATAACCATGAGTGTGGATAAGTTTGGACGGTATTCCGAAACTGGAAGCAAATCAGGATCTTATGGAAAAAGAGGTGGTTTACCACTAACATCCGATGGAGATTAAGATATAAATGACAAACGTTTAAAGTTTTTTAAATGATCCAAAAGATGATAATGATGCGGTAAATTTTAAAACTTTAAGAAGTGAAACATTACCTAGTTTAAAGCTTCAAAATGAAGTGTATAACGCTAATTTTTATAGAATTGTAAATCTTCCAAAACCAATAGATAAGAATGATTCGGTAAATAAAGAATATTTAATGTGGTACATAAACCAAACCTTACGATCTGATCCTAGGAGTAATAATAAAGTATATGATGCAAAAGATCTTAGAATAGCCAATATAGCAGATCCTATTAATGATCAAGATTCAGTTACAAAAAAGTATTTACATTCAGTCATCCCTGAAAAAACAGATAAATTTTCCTTTTACAACTTTGTAATACATGATATTGGAGACCCTAAAGATATGAAAGATGCTGTAAACCTTCAATATATTACCGATCATTGTATTACACATGATATTAACACAATTGATTGCAAAAATAAAGTGTTGACTAACGTTAAGGAAGGAACTGCAAAATCAGATGCAGCTACAATAAGTCAAATAATAAAATCAAAAAATAACAAATGGGATGCCGATGCAATAATAATTACTAATGTTAAAAAAGGGTGGGATGAAACTGATGTAGCAACAATTGGAATAGTTCCTGTATTACAAGAATATGAAACAGGTCGTCGACAAGTCTTTGATTGCAAAGGGAGACCATTAGTTAATGTTGGAACAGGAATAGCAGATGGTGATGCAGTTACAGTAGAAGAATGGCGTAAAAGAAGCCTAAGAAAAGATCGGCATAAGGAGTATTTTAATTGTGAATACTTGCGATTAAGCGCCTTAGATGACCCTCACAACTTTAATGATGCTGTTAATGTAAATTACATTGTAAGACTATTAAGCGTAGTATTATATGATGTGTATAACACAATAAACCCTATAAAATCTGATCAAAAACTACATTGGGTTAAACAAAATGTTATGGAAAAATATTTTTTAAATAAGGAAACTAATACTCTAAGATCTTCTAAAAATAATGATGAAGAAGATACAATCATACCGCAATGTTGGAGAACACTTTATTACCCATAAACAAACATACTTTTACATTTTTATTATAAATAAACAATGTCAAAGGATAAGTGAATCATTAATTATAAAGCATTTATAAAATAAACAAGTATTGACATTTCTTTTTACTATAAAAGACCATGTTGAAAGTTCAACGCATCAGTCATAATCGACACGTTATAAAGAGAGGAAGAGGAATAGCATCAACAGCACTTTCTCTTATTACTAAGCCGGTTGGAGCTATAGTTAATAAAGCTATCGATTTATTACCTGTAGAACTACATTTACCAGGAGGTTATCAATATTGTGGTCCTGGAACAAAATTGAAAAAAAGACTTGCTAGAGGAGATTTTGGAATAAATAAACTTGATCAAGCCTGCAAACAACACGATATAGCATATTCAAAGTTTGCAGATACTAAAAATAGATCAATAGCGGATAGAGCACTTGCTGAAAAAGCTTGGCAAAGAGTAACATCCAGTGACGCTAGTATCGGTGAAAAAGCAGCAGCTTTAGCGGTATCAGCAGCAATGAAGGGTAAAACGATGTTTGGAGGTGGAAAGAAGAAAGGAGGTGGAAAAAGGAGGAGAAAACCTGCAAAGAAACGTGGAGGAAATATAAGAAGAAAACGACGATCCACCGCAGGTAAAAATAAAAAGAATCAAACAATATGGTCAATGATAAAAAAAGGAGGAGGATTATACCTAAGACCGTATCGTGTGTATTAAACAGAAAAAAACAATTACTAATTCCAAATAAAGAATTAACAGATAAAGAATTAATTACTTATGTTTCTTGTTTAAAAATTCCATTTTTTAGAGGAGTGTTTATGAAAGATGCATTACCTGTTAAAATTTGGAAAAATGAAACCGGAATAGTAAATTTAGATAATAGTAAAGGATCAGGCACTCATTGGGTATGTTATAAGAAACTAGGATCAACTATTTACTACTTTGATAGTTTTGGTAATCTCCCACCACCAAAAGAACTACAATATTACTTTAAAACAGCTAAAAATGTACTATACAATTATAAAAGAGAGCAACCTGATAATACGGTAATCTGTGGACATTTATGTTTAGATTTTTCAACAAAAAGCGATAGTCAAATTTAAGATGTCTTCCTATACAGTATCATTAACTGGAACTTCATCTACTTTGCGAAGTATTCTTTTCCCTGCGTTACGTTTGGAAAAAGATAAATTATGGGAAGCCGCATTATTAGATATAACAACTTATAATTCTATTCCCAACGTTACTGAAAATGTTAATGACAAAATACATTATTACAAAACAAAAGATAAAAATACAAACAAATATTCAGATATACAAGTATTTAGTTTACCCACTGGAGCATATAAAATTGATGATATAAATGAAGCGATACAAAATCATATGGGAAAAGATAATATAACAATAAAAGGAAATAACAATACTATGAAAGCTGAAATTAAATGTAAATATTATATAGATTTTACCAAAGAACATTCAATTGGTAGTTTATTAGGATTTCCTAAAACAACAAAAATTTTAGAACCTAATATTAACCATTCAGGTGCTAGAACTGTGACAACAATGAAAGTTAACAGTATAGATGTTACATGTAATATTATACATGGTTCTTATAGAGATGGTGAAAATACTCATATATTGCACACATTCTATCCAACAGTCGCTCCGGGTTTTAAAATTGTGGAAAAGCCACAAAACTTGGTGTACCTACCGTTAAACACCAGTTTTATTTCAGACATTGTGGTGAACATACTAGATCAAGACGGGAATCATATTGATTTTAGAGACGAACCTATAACTATACGAATACATATAAAATCAACCCTATAACAATGGGGTTATCATTTAAAAAGAAAGAGCTGACTGGTAAACAAGTCAGTAGCACTTCAGCTATAGAAGGATTAACAAGTGATAACATTCGTTTTCTAGAAGAAATTGGATTAAAACTTATTAATAATGGAAATATTGGATATAGCGCAGGGTCCGACATTCGACGAAACCTTATAGGAAAAGGAATATCATACGCACAACCCTTACGCTTCATCAAAATTAAATAATAATGATGAAATTAGAATTCCCATACAACAACAGGATATTTATACACTTCCATGTGAAAGTTATTTGTATATCGAAGGAAGAGTAACAAAAAAAGATGGAAACACTGCAAGTACTGTTCCGTTCATAAATAACCCCATGGCATATTTGTTTGATGAAATAAGATATGAAATTTCCGGAGTTACAGTAGATTCAACAAAAAAGGTGGGAATTACAAGTACATTAAAAGGATTAGCATCTTTAACACCGAGTGAAAAAAATATGCTGGCCGCCGCAGGATGGGTAGCACCCGATTCCAGTACAATCACTCCAAACAGTTCAGGCAATTTTGACTTTTACATTCCTTTAAGATTACTTTTAGGCTTTGCTGAAGATTACCGAAAAATAATAATAAACGTAAAACAAGAATTAGTTTTGTTAAGATCATCAAACGACAAAGATATTATTATGGCGTCTGATGGAACAACGGAATCTACTTTAGAATGGAAAATGCAATTAGACAAAATTGTTTGGAGAGTACCGCATGTACGGTTAAACGATCAAAATAGAATTTCATTATTAAGAACTTTAAAATCAGATCGTGATAACGTAATACGATTTAGAAGTTGGGAGTTTCATGAATATCCGGTTTTACCGGAAACACAACGTCATACATGGACTGTAAAAACTTCTACTCATTTGGAAAAGGCAAGGTATGTAATATTTGGATTACAAACAAAAAGAAGAAATGAAATAACTAAACATGCTGGTGAATGTGATCATTGCAAAATTACAAATTTTAAGGTGTTTCTAAACTCTCAATTCTTTCCATACGACAACTTCAACATAAACTTTACAAAAGACAGGTTTAGCGTTTTGTACGATATGTACGCAAGATTCCAAAATTCATATTATGGAAAAACAAACACACCTTTATTAACGCCAAACCAATTTAAATCTAACTATCCGATTGTTGTAGTTGATTGTTCAAAACAAAATGAATCTGTAAAATCTTCCAGTGTAGATATAAAAATAGAAATGGAATTTGAACAAAATGTACCCAAAGATACATCTGCTTATTGTTTAATTTTACATGATAAAATTGTTACATATACACCTTTAACCGGAATTGTAAAAGCAGTTTTGTAAAATGAAAAGAAAAAAAATACCCCCACCACTCGGTTATAAAAGCAGGAGCGGGAACGAAAATTGTTTAGTTTACTGTCTACAGTTGTATGGGTAACATCGTCTACAGCATTATAAACAAAATGAGTTCTTTATCAGTTGTACAAGGCGTTTCCGAAACAGCACCTTTATTGGAAAATGATGATAAACATTTTGAAGAAAATATTGTAAGGGAAATTGATGACTTTTTAAAGTTTGGAAAACAAAATAAAAAGTTGGAAAATAATAAAACAAACGTAAGAAAGAAAAGAAAACTTGAAGAAAATATTCCACCAAACATTTTAACTGAAGTTTTCCTTCGCATCTTTTATCCTATTTCATCTTGCATGAGTAAAAGTGTGTCGATAGGATTGGTAAAATCATTAGACTACTCTCCCGCAGTAATACTAAGCCATGGAACAAAGATGGTTTTATTTTCAGAAAATGCTTGGGATTCCTTTTTAAAACATCTACATCTTATTGAATGTTATTTAGCCAACAGTTTCTTTGGAAGAAAAACTAACATTCGACTTTTGGATTGTGACAATGAAATTGACATTATTAAACATCGTGGTCAACAACAAGTAAGAATTAGAGACTCGACACAATTTGAAAATAAAATTCTTCTAACACGTGAAGAATTTTACATTTTAAACTATGCAACATCACCTATTACCAGGTATATGAAACAATTAGTATTTTCAAGCTCTGTTTTTAAAAATTATCATCCATGGTTTAGCCCCTGAGCTGTGCGAACAAATAATGTAAGACTATATTACTTACTGGGGACGTCAGACAGCTCAAAATTTACATAGTTCTGTTCAGAACATGTTTCGGTGTAATAACACCATCCTCAGCTGAGTACAGATGTGAGGTCGGAAATAATTATCCATCGGTGGATGGCTTCGTCATAGTTGATTAAAAAACACATAAAACATAACATTAAATCACGAGACGGATACGATTAAACATTTACACGAAATATAACAGGCCTGTCACAACTAAATCGAGAACACGGCGCGCCGGCAGTTGGGGGCAGACTGACTGGAAGTTGATCGTTCATGTATCCTGGTTATCAGATGGGCAATGTACAGCTGGCTTTTGTGGTGGATCGAACGCCAAGAGAGAATTAAATATAGAATGAGAACTGAACTGAAGCTTGTCGTTTATTATTACCTGATCAGGGTTGTTTTTCTTAAAACATTTATAAATTTCGAATTCCTCTAGAGTGTCCATCTTACGTCCTTTGTTACAAAAATGTTATATCTCAAGGCTGTCATTGATACTGTCAGTGGAGTGGTTAAAATCAATCAGGTGTTGGCCAAATGTAGATTTTTGTTTATCCAGCTTGTGATTTGGGCAATGTTCTTTAAAACGGGTTTTAAATTAACGTCCCGTTTGGCCAAAGGACGTAAGATGGACACTCTAGAGGAATTCGAAATTTATAAATGTTTTAAGAAAAACAACCCTGATCAGGTAATAATAAACGACAAGCTTCAGTTCAGTTCTCATTCTATATTTAATTCTCTCTTGGCGTTCGATCCACCACAAAAGCCAGCTGTACATTGCCCATCTGATAACCAGGATACATGAACGATCAACTTCCAGTCAGTCTGCCCCCAACTGCCGGCGCGCCGTGTTCTCGATTTAGTTGTGACAGGCCTGTTATATTTCGTGTAAATGTTTAATCGTATCCGTCTCGTGATTTAATGTTATGTTTTATGTGTTTTTTAATCAACTATGACGAAGCCATCCACCGATGGATAATTATTTCCGACCTCACATCTGTACTCAGCTGAGGATGGTGTTATTACACCGAAACATGTTCTGAACAGAACTATGTAAATTTTGAGCTGTCTGACGTCCCCAGTAAGTAATATAGTCTTACATTATCTGTTATTAAGGAATATTTGGTAGATGCATGCGAAAAACAACCAGACAGCACTTTACAATACGGACCAATAGATACATCCATCTTTAATAGAATACCTCACGAAGTGGAAATGTGGAGGCAGTTAAGAAACTTTGAACCTTTTACTGAAGTTGCAACGGAAGCTACAGAAGAAGAAACTAACAACAACAGTACAGAAGAAGAAACCAACAACAACAACAACAATAATACGGAAGAAGAAACTTTGCTAATTTAAAAACTACAATGTAATTTAACAAAAGAATAAACCGTGGGGTAGGCCTACTGGGGATGGTGCCCACGTTAAACATACACCAACGCGCCTACAACTGTACGGCCTGGTTTATATATCTAACCTACCGTGGTGTGGAAAACAGTTGATTAGCAGACACCGTGATGAGCAGACAGGATGATGAAATGGCAGCAAACCCTTGTGTAATTGAATTTCAAGCATTTCGCGGAAACGATGATAGATTTATCATAAAAGAATTGGTAATTTTAGATTTGCTTACACAAGTAGCATACCCGTTTTTATTTGAAGCACCGTGTTCTGTCCATGAACTAAAGTCAAAAGCTAAAATAACAAACAGATGGCTAACAAATAATTTTCATCATATCCATTGGTATGAAGGTTTCCTACCGTACAACAATGTACACAAAATTATGTTTCATTTTTGCAAACAATTTACACATATATATACCAGAGGATTGGAAAAAAAGAATTGGATACGACAGTACACAAACAAAGAAGTTTTAAACAAAAAAGTGGACAAAACATTTCACTTTGATGCTAGAAATATTTGTGTTTCTACAATAAATCCGAAACACAACCAATCTCAATGTGCATTACAAAACGCGTATCACTTGGCTGCTTACTTACAACAACAAACGGAAGAATGTAGTGGGGGTTCCGAAGGTTATATAAACGAAGAGGCAACACACCCCGAGTATCAGTCTACACTTGGCACATTATATCTTGACCCTTGGCCTAGTCCATTGCTGGAGCTGTCATATATTGTTTATTGCTAATGATTTTGGACAACAAACAATGAAAAAACAAATTTCTACAAACATCAACTGTATTTTGTTTACAAATGACAATTAAGATATACACTGACAGCTGTTGGAAGATGCTAACACGTCAGGCTAGTACTACTTTACGTATCAGCTGTGGTCTCCTGATGAATTTCAGTCCACTCCAATTGCTTCAGGTGTAAAGGGTTCCCAAGGGTCAAGATATAATGCGCCAAGTGTAACTCCATACTCCGAACAGACAACATCTCCTGTGAAGGATGGCATCACAACAGTTTCTCCAATGTTTAGTTGAACAATTCAACTTGCATTCAAAATCAAATACTCTAATTATCAAGAAATGTTCAGAATTAAAAGAACAGAAACATTATATTGTTCATGAAATGAAGAAAATTGATACAACGCATGGAGACGCAGTCGTCGCATCTTTATCCGATGCACCATATACACCGGGTGATGAACCAAAGTTTCAAGTATATCTTCCAAAACGATTCGTCCAGTTGCTGCAAAATGAAGATCTGCGGGAAATTCAACCAGGATCATTATATTTGGTGTCACACGGAACGAGCGGAAACAACTCTACGGAACTTACTCTGCACATCACACAAAAATAACATTGTAAATATTGTAAAAAAATGTTTTAAATAAAAAGATAAAAAACAACATATCAGTATATGTTTTTATATACTGATATGTTGTATTTTTTTTAAACTCAAACGGATGACCTTGAACTTTTAATCGATGGTATTATTCGATTATTTTATTCGATTGTTGTATTCGAATACTTTACATAAATACGAAACTTTAACGTTGAGAGGCTCAGTTCTGTTTAAAACAAGCTACAAGCAACATGTCATCCAAAAGAAATAATCTAACATTTATAACTTATTGTTGCAAAGAAAAATGTTTTAGAATACCTGAAGATCAAGTTGACGGAAAAGCTTGTACAAAATGTAATTCTTTCTGCTACTGTAAATGTAGTTGCAAAACATATCAAAAGAACCGGTTGGATAAACTAGAAGAATTGCAACATCGGCTCGGTCTATTGTGGCAACGATTAAATTCAAAGTGATTAAACAAACACCTGTCATTACCCCCACCACTACCATCGGAGGTACCCGCAGCACCGGCTTTGCAATAGTCATTCCTGCTACACCTCTCGTCGAGTAAACAACTCTAGTCATGTCTCTCAACATTCGCGGCATTCATTACAACACTATCAATCTTACAACCTACAAGGATTTGGAAATTTTTAGTGAAGAACTAAAACAACCTATAGCCACTGGGTTTGGTTTATCTTTAGAACTTTATGCAACAAACAATCAAAACGAAAAAAAATGTGTTTTTTCCAACTTACAATAACAACAAAAAGAATGAAAATAAGCAAGAAATTTCACCACCGACAACAACTTACTTTTCAAATTTGGGAGCAAACTTTTCAACCTTAATGTAAAAAAATAATTAAAAAAATATATCTTGCATTTTCGGAAAATCCGAAAATGCAAGATCTTTTTTAAAAACATCCACAGCTGACCTCGACCCATTTCCGCTCATTTAAACTTTAAATACCCACCCCTACACGTCACAGCCTCTGACGTCACCTACCGGATGTAGCTGTCACTTTTGATTTATGCGTTTTTGGCCCAGAAACGCCACTTTGCCACTACTACCGTTATAACTCGAAAACGGCCGGACCGATTTACACACCAAATGTGTCGATTTTAAGGTACTTCTTTGTAGATTTACCATTACGTCCCTAGATTGCCTAGTAGGGCATCAATTAAGTACAGTAAAGGGCTGAATGTTCGAAACAGTCATGGTGCTATCCGTGGGCAGTATTTCAAACTCGATTCACTTAGTTTTTAACTTAAAATATGGACGGGTAGGAATAATTTAAGATCAACCACTGATTGCAGCATTTATTTTTCCGTGAAAAGCCGGGACACCGTCGAATTAGATGAAAAAGGAATTTGCCAAATTATTGTAACTGGCATGATTGTAATTAAAAACATGAAGGACGGCCTAAGGAAATAACTATAGCTCCCGCTGCCTAAAAAGATGGTACTACATAATGAGCTTATGATTGAACGTATAAGGTACGAAACTAAACCAAATGTAACTTTTATATAGTACGAATAATCTAACAAAATCATCAAAACAACCATAAAACCAAGATAAAAGGAATCAAATTATAAATCAGCTGTAACAACGTATCCGTTTGTGAAGCTAATATGCTTGATTGAGTAAAATTGGAAATTTAAACAAAAGATCATCCATTACATTAACATGGGGCATTTTCAAAGCTTCAGCTCCATGAAAAACCTCTAAAAACCTCGAATTAAAAAAAATCCGTTCTTGGTGAATGTCAACACTCTGTAAGGAACGTCCATGCAAATTTTCAAGGTTCTAGGTTAAGTAGTTTTGGCTGTACAATGATAGGTCAGTGGTATTTGACAAAAATATAGTAGAAAAGGTAGTATAAATATAACTTACAATCAGGGATTTGTATAATTTATAAATTTTTACATAAGTAGATCAAAGAATCATATCATTTCAGCACATTCTATTTGTGACTGAAAAACCACTGTTCTTTTCTCTTTCTATCTTACCGGGATTTAGCCTCAAGACTCAGCCACAAAAGACAGTATGCTCTTCACGTTTAAAACTGCGTAACTCCCGCTACCGAAATATAGATGGTGCCACTTCACTAATTAATGGTGGATTTTATCTAAACTAAATGTAACTTTTACATAGTACATAATTATGTCCTTGAAACAAATCAACAAAAATCAATGTAGCCATGATCAAAGAAATCAATTTATTATCATCTGTATCAACGTATACATTTCCGAAGCTAACTACCAGCTGATTGTTTTATGAACATTATTTTTTATTTTCTAATCAATTTATTTCCGGATCAATACAAAATAAGTATTATGCACAGAATGTAATAACATTAACTATATAACATGTGAAACATTATTGGGCTCGCTCTCATGGAGACACCCAGGAACTAATTTTCAAACGAAGCCTAATCTATTTCGTTCATTATGTCCTGCAGAACCCTCGCCTTCAAACGTCTATTCACTGTTGGTTCACAAATATTGAAAAATTGTGCACCGGGGACAATACCAATATTGTTAAGGAACTTGGTTGCACTCTTTTTTACGAATTCTTCAACTGAGTCCACCCCAAATTCTTGATGAATTTGTCTGTTCCGGACAAACCAGGGCGAGTTGACACATAGCCTAAGAATTTTATTTTGAAATACTTGAATTTTGTTTTATGAACATTAAAAATGTAAACAAAAATCATCCAACATACTTTTAAATGGGAAAATTTGAAAACTTCGGCCTCGCCAAAAACCCCTTTATACTACGAATTTTGTAAAATCCGTTCTTAGCGGATGCCTACGCCCTAAGAGGAACATCCATGCAAAGTTTCAAGGTTCTAGGTCAAGTAGTTTGGGCTGTACGATGTTTCCACTGAGTGGCATTTGACAAATATATAGTAGATATATATATATATATACTAGAAGAACCCGTGGCTTCGCTAACGATTAAAATTATACATACACTATCACCCATGAATTATATAGTCTTGCTTTCCCATTTATTTTTCTTATTGTAAAATCTAATGTATGTAATGTATCTACTTCTTTGAACATATCAAATGTACTTCCATAAAGCAAAAGTTTTTAGAAATTCGCTCTTAGTACGAAGGTCTGCTACGACGGGGGTATTATATTCCTGCATAAACTGCCTGTACATAAAAAAATGTGACCATATCCAACGCCCCACCGACAAAGCCCCAAATGGTGTTGCTGCCCTGGGTAGGCTCATGCCCAATATCGGTGGTCCTTCCTCTTGCAAGTGCGTTTTGCTTGTGTCGGCTGTCCAGTCGATCGTGCTATCAGGTGAAGAGGATTACGCTCACACACTCAAGAGGCCAATTTACAGAGACGAACGCCGAGAAGCATTTAATGGTCGTTTCCACGGTACCTGAGCTTGCCCTGATGATGATCATGGGGCACAATATAAGGAACGGCACCCTTGGCTTTTTCGACGGCACTTTGAATCTGCTCGCATATGTTACCCTTAATTAAAACTTTATTATGCACCCCCGTCGCAGCAGACCTGCTTATTAGAAATCCTATTTATTTCCTTCATGAAGGCATACGTGTTAGAGGAATCAAAGAAGTTAGCTTGAAATTTTATTCACTGTAAAAGATCATTTTCTTAAGGTTTTAGGGTCTACCTTGAACAAAAAATTACAATGCCACTCCAGCAATTATTAAAAAGTGCTGTCTTACGTTTTTAGACTCTATATTGAGCAAAACGTTTGAATGAGCCGTCCCGGCAATTTTTTTAAAGTGTTGTAGGTAAAATTAATTCTTTACAGTAGCACACTCTTCCTCTTTAAATAGCAGTTAGTTGTCATAAAAAAAGTCCTTCAAGTATAAGTGATCAGTGATCACTGGAGTCCTTCAGTAATCAGTTATTTATTTTATGTTATACTACATATTATCAGCATTTTATATAGTGTATTGCACTTTGAAAAAATGCAAAAGTCTAATTCATTGACCACCTTGCACCAAGTAACAAATCTTCATTTTAACAAAAATACAGTTAAATAGCAGAAAGAAATACCATTATAATTTACATCACCTGTTTTAAATTTTACTCTCATATGTTTTGTTAGTAAACAAATCTAACTCAAATTATTTCAAAATCCCTGACATGGGTACCTTTAAAACAAAATAAAGTTAGCTATCAAAAACTTTTTTTTAATGTTGGCATGTCGTATTCAATTCAATTCAAATATCTTTATTCATCAGCTGTACAAATTATACAGGCAGAATAGTGTCAAGAAAATAAGGTATCTCATACCTAAAACTAACACTAAGAATGTGTATACAAATATGCTACAAGAAAAAAGAATTACTTTTTAAAAAACTAAAACTAATAAATAAAAGAAGAAGCTGTTGCCTGCACCTAAAAATGTAACATGTAAAATATAAGTTATTTCATTTCACAGATTAATTTTTATTTAAAAACTCGTCTACTGAATAGAAAGGATTATCCATAAGGTACGACTTTAACGCCTAAAGTATACCAAATTAAAGCTGATATTACGAGGATTAATAAAATTTAAACAGAAGAAAAATATGTTTTTTGTTCGTATTCCATAAATAACAACCATTTTCACGAAAATGGCCGCCATTTTGAAATGAATAAAGATAAATGAATCCTGTTTTCACCAAATTGTTTGCCTTGTTTAGAGCTTTAAAACTATGTATCACATGACATGATTACATTGAAAAATTCTGTGATTCGACCGGTTTTTGGAACACCCTGTATTTTAAAAAGCTTAAAAATATTTTTACGTTGTTCCTTGGGGTCGATTTAGTGGAGAATGACTTTGTTTCATCTATGTAGGACCACTACTTTGTCCGCAATCAGTTTGAGACACCTTAGGTGAGACAACCTGTATAGAGATATATATATGAACGAGTGGTGTTTTTTGCTTCTGGGGGCCCCAAAACAAAAAGTTATCATTGTCTCAGGCTTAGGTCTTACCGTGAGTACTACACTAACAGCTTCCTCCCCATAGGGGATATTCACTTAAACGTGTCATATCTCGCTATGTTGGATAGAAATATATTTTTAGCGAATTTCCCCTATAGGGAAGAAGCTATTACCGTAGGTCTCATGGTAAGACCTAAGCCCGAGACCATGATAACTTTTCGTTTTGAGGCCACCAGAAGCAGAAAACACCATTCGTTCGAATTTATATATATATATATGTATATATATATATATATATATATATATATATACATCTATATATCTATACATCTGAATATCTATACATATATATATCTACTAGCAGTTGCCCATGGCTTTGCTCACGATAAAAACTGTAACTCCCGCTGCCTAAATGAAAATAGGGCCACATACTGAGTTTTTGATTAAACAGATAAGGTAATAAAAACAAATGACAACTTTAATTTAGCTAACTAAATTAAATTTAACTTTTATATAGTACACACCACCTAAAAAATCAACAAAACAACCTTAAACCATTATGAAAGTAACCAAATTATAAATCAGCTGTAAAATTGTATCCGTATGTGAAGCTGAACCACCTGCTTGTTGAATGAACATTGAAAACTAAACAAAAGATCATCCATTCCACTTGCGTAGGGAAATGTATAAACTTCGACCCCGCCAAAACCCCTTAAAACTTTGAATTAAAAAAACCGTTCTTAGCGGATGCTTACACCCTTAATATAGTCCATGCAAAGGTCCAACGTTCTAAGTCAAGTGGTTTGGGCTGTGCAGTGATAGGTCAGTGGTATTGGACAAATATAAAGAAGATGGACTTTCATTAACCAGTAAGATGTTTTCAGGAATCCTCAAAGTCCGCAGACCTGCTGCGACTGGAGTTATTCTATTGCTGCCCCCCGCAGAAGGTATTTCTTTTTGGCCTCCCTGTACTGTACATGTGAGCAGATTCAACGCCCCGCCGATAAAGACCTCAAGGGTGCCACTGCCCTGGGAAGGCTTATGTCCAATATCGTTGAATCTGCTCGCACGCATGATATATATTGGCCCTTAAGCAGGAATTTAAATATCTCCGTCGCAGCAGACCTTGCGTACTTAGAGAATCATAAAGCAGTTTTCTGCTGCATGAAAGTATATGAACGTAAAACGTAGAAATTGCCTTGATTTAATGTCAAAAAAATTCTAAGGTTTTAGGGTCTATCTTGAACATAAAAATACCCCCGTTGCAGCAGACCTCCGGACTATGTGCATGACCTTAATTTATTTCTTCCATAAGAATAACACACGGAATGAGTATGCAGGTCTTCTGCAACAGTCATACAAAAATTTGGTGGTTTTGAAACAATATCAGGTGTTAGGTGAATCTGAACCAAAAAAGCCACATACCAAGTTTTATCAAGATATGTTGAGTAATAACCGAGATATATAATTTTTATGTATAGGGACAATGTACTGTGTTTTCAGATTTAAATATAGTTTGAATAGTGTTTTTTGCTATTGGGAGCTCCAAAATGAAAAGTTATCATGGTCTCGGGCTTAGGTCTTGCCGTAGACCTATGATAATAATTCCATGAATAAAATTCGCTAAAAGACAAAGGCAAAGTATTTTTTTCTAATGATGTAAATAAAATAAATGGTTTAAGTTAGCTCTTTTAACGCTTCGGAAAATAGAATTTATCGAATTTTTGTTGGCACCATCGAATTTTGCTCAAAAAAACAAACAATTTAGTATTTTGAATCACTGTTCTATGTCCATTGGTTACCGAGATATTGAAAATGGTAATAGGAAAATATAATTTATCGAATTTTTGTTGGCACCATTGAATTTTGCTCAAAAAAACAAACAATTTAGTATTTTGAATCACTGTTACAGGGAAGAAAGGTCTTATTATTATATCCTATACTCTTATATGAGCAATGTTATCGTCCGTTCTTGTATGCTTGCTTGCTTGCTTGCACAAAGATCTCAAAAACGGCTCCGAGGATTTCCTTCAAAGTTTGGAAATAAGTAATTTATGACTCAAAAACGTCTTTTATGTAGATTACTTGGCCGGAGAAAATCTATTAACGTAATAAATCGAATTTAAAAGTTGTAAAATATTAACATTGGCCTTATGGGTTGCCGTGATGGCAACGAAAATAAACAAGGAAAGTGTAAACAAATGAAGTAATCATAACAGCTGTTTGGAATCTACAGCCATCAAGGGAAAATACAGCAAGTGGGATGAAGAGTCCATGGAGCAATAAAAAAGGTTTCTATTTATCAATTTTATGACATTGAAATATTTTATAGGAACTGGATGAACTGTTAAATATGAAATAACACCGAGCAAGGCTCGGTCCACCAGGTACTCTAGTCAGTGATTTATTTTATGTTCTGTACCTGACAGCTGGTTTGACATTCTACAAAATTTCTTGTTTTTAAATCTGTTTAAATATAAACATTTCATCAATTTATATTCTGCCATAAGGATAATATGGGATCTTTGAGAGGGTCTGTGGCGGAGTCCGAGGGTTGGATCAGGATGGAAACTACTTATTTTTCCTATTTAATGCCTAAAGAAACAGTGTGCCAAATTTCAGCCTTCTGGGTTATTGGGAAGTTGGAGAATTAGTGATGAGTGAGTCAGTGAGGGCTTTGCCTTTTATATGTATAGATATATATGTGTCTGTCAGCACGATAGAGGCCGTAAAAATGGTCCGATCTTAATGAAATTTGGTACAGACATGTAAAGTGGTAATCCCTTGGACGAGTTCGTAAGCCAGCCCGATCGGACCACCGAAAGGGGGGGTAAAAGGGGATAAACCCCTCCAAAAATGGGGTTTTTATCGAACCCATTCGAAAAAAATACCCCCGTTGCAGCAGACCTGCATACTCAGCGAATTTCAAATGCAAAACAATATATTTTAATCTAACATAGCGAAATTTGACATGTTTTTGTAAGCTCCATAAGATTAACATGGGGAATGAGTATGCAGGTTTGCTGCGGCAGGTATGTTAAAACTGGTTGGTTTTAATCACAGATAAATGAATACACAACGCTGTATGAATGAATGAATATGACGCTGCCAGGCGGCCATTGTTTGGCCACGGGCCAGCTCGGCAGCCTCTTCCCGATCCATCTCGGGAGCACGCCCCCAGATGGTCTCCTTCTCTTGCGCCAGCAGGTCGATTGGGATGACTCCCGCAATGACCAGCACCGCCGCCTGAGAGACCGTGCGGTACGAGGACGCGACCCTGAGCGCGCCGCGTCTCTGCACCGCCAGCATGCGAGTCCGGTATTTCTTCACCTTCGTCGCATCTGCCCAGATCTCCGCTCCGTAGAGCATGATGGCCTGTGCCGTCGACATCAACAGCCTCCGTTTCCCCTGACTCGGTCCTCCGATGTTGGCCATCAGTCTTCCGAGGCAGGACGTCACTTCGGCCGCCTTGTCGCACACGCTTCTGATGTGGTCCCAGTAGGTGAGCTTGTTGTCCAGCACCACCCCCAGGTACCTGGCCGTCCTCTGCGTCTCGATCACTTCGGTACCCACCCGCATCGGAATGATCGAGGGTATCCGCCTCCTCGTCAGCATGACTATCTCCGTTTTGGAAAGAGCCAACTGAAGGCCGTGATCGCGCATCCAGCCTTCCACCAGGCGCATGACCTGATTCAGCCTCAATTGGGCCAACTCCGCGTTTCGTTCGGTGATGACCGCCGCCACGTCGTCGGCGTATCCCACGAGGAACGTTCCGTGTGGCATCTCAGTGCGGAGCAAGCTGTCATACGAGACATTCCAGAGATCCGGCCCCAGCACCGATCCCTGGGCTGCCCCAGAGGTGACGGCCCTGGTTACGAAACCCCTGTCCGTCTCGTACATCAGCCGCCGGTCCCTTAGGTAATCTCTCACCATGGCGAGGAGGTACCCAGGTAACCTGAATGTTCTTTCCAGTGCGACCAGAATGTCGCACCACCGTGCCGAGTTGAACGCGTTCTTGACATCAAGCGTGACCAGCAGCACGATCGGACGAGCCGCGTGGCACGCCTGATCCGCTCGTGTCACCGAAGCTACGACCTCCGAGATGGCACTGAGTGTCGAGTGGCCCTCTCTGAACCCGTGTTGTCGGGCCGAGAGGTCCCCTGCCGCTCGCACAGCCTCTCCGATTCTCGGTTTCAACAGCCTCTCCATCAGTTTTCCCGCCGTGTCCAGCATGCACAGAGGGCGGTACGACGATGGAGCGTCCGGTGGGCCCCGTTTTTTGCTCAGAAGGACGAGCTTGGCCAGTTTCCAGCGGGATGCGAACACTCCCGCTTTTAAGCAGACGTTGTACATGTCCAGCAGGAGCTGAGGGCGGCATTTCGCCACCAGTTTCAGCACCTCTGACAGTACGTTGTCGGGGCCCGGGGCCTTCTTGTTCTTCATGGAGCTGACCGCTCTCTCCAACTCTTGGCGCGGGAACAAAGGGACCTCTTCGGCGATCACCCGCAAAGGGGTGTCGTCTCTGACCCGGTGATCCGGGAAGAGTCCGTCCACGATAGTCCGCATCTTCTCAGCCTCCATCGGCACGTACCCGGGTCCCTGCGCGAGTTTCCTCATGACCAGCTTGTACCCCAGTCCCCAGGGGTCGCTGTTCACGTCCTCGCGCAGTGCGCTCCAGCAGCGCGCCTTGCTTTCTCTGATCGCTTTGACCAGTTCTCTTTTTGCCGTTCTGTACTGGCTCGACCTCTCCGCCGCTTCGGGTCTGTCCCGGGAACGCTGGGCTCGCCGCCTGAGTCTCAGGCAGTTTCGCCGCAGCTCGGCGATGCGGTCGGTCCACCAGTACACCGGGCGCTTTCCGGTACGTGCCGACTTGCGGGGCATCGACGCGTCGCAAGCGCGATGAATGAGGCGTGATGTGGCTTCCACCACAGCCTCCGCGTCCGCCCTGCTTGGCTGGTCGTCCGGCATCTGGGGGATGTCCCCCATGCCGTTCTGCAGAGCCTCTGTCAGCCTCCGTTCGTCCATTCTCGCCAGGTTCCAGCCGAGCGGGCGCCGGCTGTTGCTGCGATTTCCTTGTCTTCTTTCGGCCAGCTCGAAGGCGATGTATTCGTGATCACTCCCCGAGTAATCACCCATCACCCTCCAGCCGACGATTCGGGAAGCCAGACCTTCCGATGCCAGGGTCACGTCGGGGATCGATTCCCCGAATCCCGGCCTCCGGTAGGTTGGCGTGTCCCCTTCGT
This sequence comes from Flexamia atlantica, assembly GCA_035578135.1. NCBI lineage: Eukaryota > Metazoa > Arthropoda > Insecta > Hemiptera > Cicadellidae > Flexamia > Flexamia atlantica. The sequence continues at coordinate 49,191,148 of JAQJVK010000005.1, read as the reverse complement.
TCATTGTCAGCAGCCCCAGCCTGGATGCCATCTCCAACAGCAACCTTCCTCGGGTGTCTGTATGTGGCATCCCCCACTCTCTCGCTCTGGCGTTGAAGTCGCTGGCCAGGAGACACGGACCGGCGATCGCTCGGATCGCGTCCTCCATGGTCTCCAACTTCTCTGTGAATCGTGGAATGCTGTCATTCGGGGAAAAATAACAGCTCACGAACGTGACTCCGTTGCTTGTGATCCAGGCGAAATTTTCGCCGTTCCCACTTCTTTCGATGGGGATCACGCGCGGGTCGGGCACCCACAGCGCAGCCCATCCTGTGCGGTCAGGAAACCATAGTGGACCTTTAGCCCTGTGAGGCTCGCTCACGAAGACGAGTGATGTTCCCGTCTCCCGAACGATTTGGTCCACCAGGGAGCTTGCCGCGATGCTCCCGTTTAGGTTTCCCTGGATGACCCTCAGCGTCCGCGCCTTTCAGTCTTCTTTGAGACCAAAAGGTCTCTGAAGGTCCGACAAGCGCCGGAGCCTTGGACATGATCCGACGGTCGGCCGTCGGTCGCCTTCTTGCAGGCTTCGCACGAGGGTGCCTGGCTACAAGCGGACGACTTGTGCCCGACACCTCCACACTTCCAGCATGCCTCGCTGCGGTCCGGACCTTTACACTCTCGTCGAGTGTGGCCGTACTCCAAACAGCGGAAGCATCGTGGGATCTCTACGCGAGTTCGCACTCGGCAGACGACCCACCCGACCTTGACCTTGCCCCTTTGCAGGAGCTTTGCAGCGCTATCGTGTTAACAGACATATATATATATATATATATAGATATATAGATACAATATATATATATATATATATATATATATCTATATCTATATATATATATATATATAGATATATATATATATATATATAATTTCAAACGAATGGTGTTTTTTGCTTCTGGGGACCCCAAAATGAAAAGTTAACATGGTCTCGGACTTAGGTCTTACCATGAGTACTACCGTAATAGCTTATTCCTTTAAGGAAATTCGCTAAAATTCGAACGAATGGTGTTTTTTGCTTCTGGTGGCCACAAAACAAAAAGTTATCATGGTCTGGGGCTTAGGTCTTACCATGAGACCTACGGTAACAGCTTCTTCCCTATAGGGGAAATTCGCTAAAAACAATTTAGTATTTTGAATCACTGTTCTATGTCCATTGGTTACCGAGATATTGAAAATATTTTGATTAGGATTTTTGCGGACATTTGCCATCACTGATTAGTAAAAACAAGTTTCACGACGTTTCGGGATCTGGAATCTAATCCCGTCTTCAGGTGGAAGAAAACCTAGAACATAACAAGATTAGTAACACATAGCCAGGAAAACCTGGACAAAACACAGCTAAAACAGAGAACTGTAAAAGCAGTCACGAAAACACCAAGCTGAAAAGAAAAAACAATAACACCAAAAAAACACAGGAATCACAAGAATCAAGAATCACCAGACAGGAGAGAGCACGTCCACACCCAATCAGAGCTGAGCTGAGACTGTGTTTTTTTGGTGTTATTGTTTTTTCTTTTCAGCTTGGTGTTTTCGTGACTGCTTTTACAGTTCTCTGTTTTAGCTGTGTTTTGTCCAGGTTTTCCTGGCTATGTGTTACTAATCTTGTTATGTTCTAGGTTTTCTTCAACCTGAAGACGGGATTAGATTCCAGATCCCGGTACGTCGTGAAACTTGTTTTTACTAATCAGTGATGGCAAATGTCCGCAAAAATCCTAATCCTATACTCTTATACGAGCAGTGTTATCTTGTATGTATGCTTGCTTGCTTGCTTGCTTGCTTGCTTGCACAACGATCTCAAAAACGGCTCCGAGGATTTTCTCCAAAGTCTGGAAATAAGTAATTTATGTCTCAAAAACGTCTTTTATGCAGATTACTCGACCAGAGAAAATCTAATAACGTAATAAATTGAATTTTAAAGTTGTAAAATTTTAACATTGGCCTTATGGGTTGCCGTGATAGCAACGAAAATAAACAAGGAAAGTGTAAACAAATGAAGTAATCATAACAGCTGTTTGGAATCTACAGCCATTAAGGGAAAATACAGCACGTGGGATGAAGAGTCCATGGAGCAATAAAAAAGGTTTCTGTTTATCAATTTTATGACATTGAAATATTTTATAGTAACTGGATGAACTGGTAAACATGAAATAACACCGAGCAAGGCTCGGTCCACCAGGTACTGAAAATATAAAATCACCATCACCAACAATGAATTTCAAACAAAGAATATTGAAAATGGTAAACACAATGTTAAAATGGTTGTCCCAATGTTAACCTTATGGGAAATAAGTAAAATTCTACATCTCAGTTACTTCTCAACATATCTTGATAAAACTTGGTAAATAGCTTCTTCTAGTTCAGATCTATTGAATATTGAATTAAAACCACCCAGTTTTAATATAACCGTAGCAGCAAACCTGCATACTCATTCCCCATGTTATTCTTATAGAGCTTACCAAAACATGTCAAATCTCACTATGTTGGATTGAAATATGTTGTTTTGCATTTGAAATTCGCTGAGTATGCAGGTCTGCTGCAACGGGGGTATTTTGCATTTGAAATTCACTGAGCATGCAAGTCTGCTGCTATGGGGGTATTTATTAGTATATAACAATAAATTTAAAACATTCGAGACTTTTGCCTAACCCTGTATATTGCTTATATTGGGTTGATATAATTCTAAGCATAGCCGTCTCTAAGTAACAGGGCCGCGGCACTAATATTTTTTTTTTTTTTTATTCTTTATTACGGCCTAGGGTTTACCCAAGAAAGGCCCACAACAATTTACAATAATGACAATTAATTTTAATCACAATTTCACATTGATCAAATTGAAATGTTGTTATTAACTATAAAGTCAAAAATCAAGTCCAAAACTGTTTCATACATTTCTTCCAATAATGTTAATACGTTCACTGGAAATTTCACTTTTAATTTTGTAAGTTTCTTGAATAAAGTATTTGTTGATTCTTCGTCATTCAGAGGGCATGCAAAAATTAAATGATCTAGACTGGCCGAATCGTTATTACAATCACACGTAGAATTTTGAAGCACATGAATTTTGGAAAGATGGAGGTTTGTATATGTATGGCCGATTCTCATTCTGCAAATTGAGGTTATAAATCTTCTATTTTTTGAGCAGGAACTAAACCATGGCGGGGTAGAAACATATTTTTTCAGTTGGTAAAGTCGATTTCCATTAAATTTTGAAGTTAAGTCCCAGGTAATTTGCCAATTTTTGTAAGCTTTTGATGTAAACAGGTTTTTTATGTCGAAAAATGAAGGGATATATGACAGATTTTGGGCAGAAGCTGTTTTCGCTGCTCTATCCACCACTTCGTTTCCATGTATCCCAATATGCGATGGGACCCATGCAAATGCAATTGAGAATCCTTTCAAAGATAAATCGTAATATTTTTTCCTAATTTGAAGAATAATAGGAGACGTTTTAAGACCAACATTATTGCTCATTAAAGACAATAATACACTCTTGGAATCCGAAAATATGACAAACAATTTCTTATTCAAGGTTTCAATGTAAAATAATGAATGAAGGATAGCAATGGCTTCGGCAGAAAAAATTGAGAAAATGTCATTAATCTTAAAAGATTGAATGAAGTTACGTTGATAGTGAAAAATTGCACTTGCAGTGAAAGAGGGTTCTTGTGATTTTGAAGCATCAGTGTAGATCATTTCGTGATCTGGCCACCTTGAAGTTATTAAATGATTAAATTCGTCATTTAAAGCCAAGCAATTATTAACGAAATTCTGCTTGCAGGAATCAAAGGAAACAAATTCTATCTTGTTCATAAAGTAGTTTAAGCTCATCTGAAAACAAGTTGGATGAAAGTAATTGTGATCGTTTGTATTGATAGCAAGGTCATTAAGCATATGTTGATAACTAACCAGAAGTAAAGGAGTTTTTTTGTTTTCCCATTATGAAGATCGTTGGTAAATATAATCCAATTTCTGTAGATTTCTTTTTAGAGGATGGTATTTCTGGAGAAGTAAACATTTAGACAGGTATCTGTCACTCAACATTTGCCTTCTTATTTCCAGGGGCATAACTCGAGCTTCAACTTCCATCGCATTACATGGGGAAGATTTCATCAATCCCAGGCATGTCCTTAAGGCACTGTACTGTATCCTGTCTAGAGCCATCCTATTAACAGTGTTGGCATTACCAAAAATAAAGCAAGCATAATCCAGAACTGAACGGATTAGTGATTTATATAATGTTAGCAATAATAATGGGTCGGCTCCCCATTGCATACTAGACACAGACCTCAGTATATTCATTCTTCTGGAACAGGATTGAGAAATTTGATCAATGTGTAGTTTCCAATTAAGTTTCCTATCAAAAGTAACCCCTAGGAATTTATGCTGCTCTTTACATGGGATTTCTTGATGGTTATATTCAATTTGAACATTTTGAGGGTTGTGTTTACGAGTGAAAACACAAACTGCTGATTTTGAAGAAGAAACCTCCAACCCGTTATTCAATCCCCAATCATACATATCACGAAGAGCATTGTTTAAAATAGTTTCACAATTTATAAGAGATTTGTTAGTTGTGTAAAGGACAATGTCATCAGCAAATTCAAGTATATTGACTTGATGGGAAAGTTTCACATTAAGATTGCCACAATAAAGCGAGTATAGTATTGGACTTAACACCGAGCCCTGTGGAATTCCTTTGCTGGTAATTCTGGATTCAGATAGTCCACACACTGATTTTAATCGCAGTGATCTGTTAGAAAAAAGTAGGGAAATTAAGTTCACAATTTTTGCGGGAATGTTTATGGAGGATAATCTTTTTGACAGCATATTAAGATTCACGTTATCATATGCACCATTGATATCCAAAAATGCAGCCACTAAGAAATTTGATTCGGTAAATGCAATTTGGATTTCTGTTGATAAAATGGCCAGATTGTCTCCACAGCTTCTTCCAGAGCGAAATCCAAACTGGGTTCGAGAAAATAAGTGATTTTTTTCTGCCCACCATTGCAATCTATGTTTGAGTAATCTTTCGAACAATTTCCCTATGGACGATGATATTGCAATGGGACGATATCCTTCAGCTAGACGAGGATTTTTGTTTGGTTTTGGAATAGGAACGATTAAATATTCCTTCCAGGTGCTTGGAATCAGATTTGCGTTCCAAAGGCGGTTGAAAATGTTCAAAAGCAGTTGAACCGCTTTTTGGGATAAATTTTTCAAAAATGAGTTATGAATGTTGTCCAGGCCAGGACAAACATCCTTTAAATTGGAAAGAGCAAGGTTAACTTCATCCAGGCAAAAATCATTTAATAATTCCAAATTTTGAGTGGTAGCTGTAAGAAAAAGGCACTCGATTAAAAACCTAAATTTATTAAAAACCTCTTTAACAACCCAAAAAGAACTGAGAACAGACCAAGACAAAGAATCGTCAACATAAACAATAATAATAAACATTTTCCATCACCTGATTATTTAATTCACAAACACACGCCCCCGTGGTGACAACATCACCACCATTTTTATTCATTCTCGCTACACGCCCCCGTGGTGTCAGCACTCAACTGCTCTTCGCACATCCCCAATGTGGTGTGGCCTCCCGTCTACTTCAACACTCGTGGGCGAAAACTGTCCCGTTACCACTCCTTCCCTCCACCTTGATGTACAGGAGGGATTTACCGGCTTCACGAACACACATTCTCCCACGGCGAATCCTGGCCCGTGATACTCAGTAGATTTTGTTGGCTCTCCTCTGCACCTCCATTTGTAAGTAAACAGTTGTGAGCTCGGCGATGATCCATCATTTAGGCCTTCCTTAGGGGTCAAATTATACCAGTAAACCATTTCCTGAATACTCCCCTTACTTCTGGCAGCCATACGCTTAATCGTCCTATGGTTCCGTTCAACAATTCCATTTCCACTCGGCCGGTTAACACATCTGAACATACGTTTTACTCCCCATTTTTCACAGAGCTGATCAATCTGCTCGCATCGAAATGTCGCACTGTTATCCATCAGTATCTCACATGGTGGCCTTCGTTCAGCAAATACTTCTTTCAAAACCTTCAATACTTGATCTTTAGTTTCGTTTGAGATCTGACGCCAAATGCAAAACCTACTGGGGCCACAGTCCACAATTGTCATGAACTTATTTTTCCCATAGTGTGTTACGTCTATAGCAAGCCTATACCAGTTGTGCTTGCAATCTAGATGCCCAGGCTCCCATTTAATACTTGACGGATCGATCGTCAAGCACTCTTTACAGGTTTTTACCACTTCTTCTACATCTTTTGTCGTAAAATTTAAATCCGGATGGCAACGCCTGACAGTAAAAAGAGTACGGTTAACTCCAAAATGATGTATGTCATGAACCTGTTTAATCAATGTTTTTCGATCTCTTTCCTCTTCCTGACCTAAAGCTGCAATACCTGTTGTTTCTTCCTCCCTTGCTAACCATTTCTTAGGCACTCTTGTCAGGTTATCTGCCTTGTTGAACTGCGATTTCACAAGCTCTATCTTTACATCGAGTCCGCATTCCAAAATAATATCTTTGAAGAGGCTTAAACGTCTTCTGACTAGGATTTCACTTAGTCCATGAGTTTTAATGGGATGGTCTCCTGTTAATAAGGACGTCACCCAAGCATGAACAGTCGCTGAGTCTGTGACGATACAAATCTTCTTCAATCCCCATTGCAACGCAATATTCACCCCCTTTAGCAAAGCTTCTAACTCAGCCAAATTTATATGGGCTGAATCATGCATCTTCCTCAGCCAAGAAGCATCTTCGACTATTTCCCCTCCAATCTCAAGACAAACACCGATTGCCAGACTGCTTGCATCGCACCACACTTTTCCCTCTTCCACAGGAGGTACGGCCCATTTGCCGGTGACCGGGTCCCTTTCACTGATTCGATCCATCATGTTTCTTAAGATACTTTGCACATGATCCCCAACCAAATCATCCCAATTCAAATCCGACAACTGCCTCTTTACGAAACTACATGCAGGTCGGAGCCAACCTGCTACCGGATAGTGTCCAATTAGTTGCCCACACAACGAGAATACGTCTTTCTTCGTTTTAACTTCATCAACCGGTTTTACTTTGTTATCCCTACACCATATTAGATTACCGTTAATTTTTCTCAGCCTCAAGCCTAACACTCTGCCTCCATCAAGTGTTTCTGCTGGCTTCGCCGACAAACCATATTTTTCCAACAGTCTTATCACAACATCGCTACTGACGATTTGCTCATTTACAACAATGTCGTCGACATATGAATCAGTAGCACTCCTAACTATTGGATCCATCGATAAAACCTTGTTGACAATGCTGCTCATTATCTTCGGAGCGACGTTCAACCCAAACCCAAGTCTTGTTAAACAATAGTTTTCACCTTTGAACTTGACGACTTGAAATTTCCACAGATGTGGGGCAATATGAATTTGCAAATACGCTTTTCGAAGATCCACCGTGCTGACACGCTCTCCTAATCTTCTCCATAGCCTCAACTTCTCACTACAGACCTCACTTCCAGCTGTATGACTTGAAACAAACTGATTAAGTTCTCTATAGTCCATTACAGGCCGCACTTTGTCTTTATTTTGCTGAATAACAGCCATAAGTGGGATCACACCATCAAATTCCCCGTGATATGGCTGAAGCCAGCCACTTTTTATCCATTCTTGGACTTCAGTTTCAAAGGCCTTATTAGCGTGATCAGGAATTCTGTACATTTCTATCTTGTTCTCTAATATAGGTGCCATATCATCGTCCTTCCAATTCCATCCAGCTGTCCATTTTCCATCTGAAAATTCTGCATGGAAATCACAATCTTCAATAACAATCTTCTCAATTCCATTTTGGTTGCCTCCACTCTCTTGCATAGTTTCAGCCACCGCACCTGTGCTCAAGTTATTTTTAAACTTTACTTTTCCATTACCCTCAATGGTAACTCCTCCCATAGCAGAAACAGCGTCCATTCCGAGAAGTACTTGATAGCTAGGCAACAGTTTAGCAACCAGGCAGTTTAATGATATGTTAATTCCACAAACACACACCTCTGTTTCACACATCAAGTTACAATTCACAGTCTCCCCATTCATCATTACTACACATTGTCTCGTTGGCCTTGTCTTTGCCCCGAACCTGACTAGGCTTGGTGAAATTATAGTTCTTGAACACCCCGTATCTAGCAATGCACAACACTTAGTTCCTGCAACAGTCGTCATCAGCGTAGGCAGTTGCGTCGTCAATGTAGGATAGCCACCCGCGCAACAGAAAGTGGCCCCTTCTACTCGTTTTTTGGATCCTGTGTACACTTATTAGCGTAATGCCCTTCTTCTCCACATCGGAAGCAAATAACTTTCATGGCATTCTTCTGCTTCCTATTCGGGCACGATCGAGCCAGATGTCCTTGCGTATTACAAACAAAACATGCTCTGAGATCCTCTCTTTTATTTATAGTTGCTTTCATTTGCGCAGCTGCTCCAAAGCCGGACTCTCCTCCAGTCACTAAACTTCTCGCCCTTTCTAGCACTTTCGACAACTCCATGTCTTGCAAGCAGCAAGCCGCCTTCAACTGGTTCTGAACATCTTTCGGCAGTCCGTGTACAAAAGAACTCTTGACCCATTCGTCGGAAACTACAGGATCTATCAATTTGGCCAACCTTCTCAAATCCGATGCATAGACATCAACCGACTCTCCTGGAAGCAAACGTCTTGAAATGAACTCTTCGTATGCCTGAAACCTATTTGCGGAAAAAGCCTGGTTTAAGGCTTCAGTAAGTAATGTATAATCACTTTTGACTGCGTCTGTTAGTCCTTCGTAGACGGAAAAAGCTCCTCCAGATAGGAACAATGGAAGGACTGTCTGTAATTCTTTAATCTTCTGAAGTCTGCACACAAGTTCCAACTTTTTCAGCCATTCCGAGAAATCCCCCTCGCCGCTGTACTGTTTAATCAGATCAGAAAATCTCGTACCGGTGCCTGACATTTTCTTAACTTTACTGCCGAAATAGCTTGTAAGAAAAAGGCACTCGATTAAAAACCTAAATTTATTAAAAACCTCTTTAACAACCCAAAAAGAACTGAGAACAGACCAAGACAAAGAATCGTCAACATAAACAATAATAATAAACATTTTCCATCACCTGATTATTTAATTCACAAACACACGCCCCCGTGGTGACAACAGTAGCATGGTCTTCAAGAACAGGAATAGGCAATTCTGCGGATAGTGGTGAATATTTCACAAAAAACTCCTCAGAACATTCCGAAAAGTACTTTAAATTTCTTGACTTAGCATTATGTGTTATATACTTACTCTTGAGAGTCTTCACTACTTTCCACACCTCAGATATGTCTGTATTTCGGTTGATTTTGTTACAAAATTGAATCCAGTAATCCTTCTTACAGGATTTAATATATCGTTTCGTAATTGAAGCGACTCTCTTATAATTAAAATAGTTCTCTCGAGTCTGATGCTGCCTATATTTAATGAAAGCAGCTCTCCTCTCTGAAATATGTCTGGAACATTCAGTTGACCACCATGGACAGGGTACAAATTTGTTTCTTGATGGTTTAGACCTAGGAATTGATGCATTTGCCGCAGTAAATAAACAGTCACAAAAGTTATCGTATATTTTTAAAGGATCATCATCGAAATTGATAGTGTCAATCAAAGTGTCAACAGTAGCTGAATACAATTTCCAATCTGCCCTCTTGAAGCTCCAATAAGATTCATTGGATGGAGGAAGACTAGAAGAGGGTGGATCCGTGATGTTAGGTAGGCCTACGATGGAATTGTAACAGAAATTAATTAATATAGGAATATGTTGCGTGCCACTCCATCCATCTAAAATGTCCCAGTCACAAGATGCTGCCAATGACGAAGAAACAATAGATAAATCAATTGCGCTTTTTCGTAATGGGAATCCAGAATAATAAGTATATGCACCAGAGTTCAAAACTACTAAATTATTATCTTCAACAAATGTATGTAATTCGTTTCCCTTGAAATCATTGAAATCATTTCCCCAGGACATGTGATGGGCATTGAAATCCCCAAAAACCATGAATGGCAAATTAAAGCTAGAAAATAATTGTGTCCACATTGTATTGTCAACCTTATGGGGTGGTGGAGCATAAACAGAAAATATGTTTACAGTTTTACTTTGTAGTTTCACCTGAATTCCAGTTACATTAATCTCATTGATCATGAAGTCATTTGATAAATCTATATTAAGTTCTGTGTATTCTATACTATTATGAACAAGGATCGCAGAACCCCCACCACCCCTAGCGATTCTGTCATCCCTTATAACTGAATAATTATTAAAAGTAACATCACGAAATGGATTAAATCGTGTCTCTGAAAGAGCAGCAATGTTGATGCAATGCTCTTTTAATAGAAATTCAATTTCACCTTTATGGCAGAGTGCAGAATTACTATTCCACTGCAATATTTTCAGATTTGCGGTATTCATAGCTGCCAGATCAGAAATTAGTGTCATAAAAACAAAAATACAGGTGAAATATGAAAATTTACAAAAAAATGATGTATTTTTTCTGGAATCCATCATTGATAAGGTAAATAAGAGTGAAAGTGTTAAAACGAGTCATCGGACGAGACATCAGGAGCTGGGATGCTTGTCAAAAATTGGTTTAAATCAATATTTAAAACAGGTTGAAGCTTAGATAATAAGTGTTCAACGCTGATTTTACTATCTTTGTATAGAGAAAGAGAGTTTAATACAAGTGTTGATACATTTTCAGACTGACTGGAGTCAGTAGGTTCATGTGCTCGTGAAGAAATTACAGGTTTACTAGGATTTCCTTGTTGTTGGAATTGACCGAAATACTTATTAGTATATTCAGGGGTGACAGGATTTGGGCGTTTAGTAAAACGATGCATTGTTACATTTTTATGAACTTTGTTATTTATGGGGGCGTTCTTACGTGCCAATCGAGGTTGAGCAGGAATAGGAATCGAGTGGCGAAGCTGGTTTGAAGATTTCTGAGACAATTCGGGAAACGATTTATCATTGTTAATATCCAACACCTTTGAAAAAGAGACTGGAAGTTTTGTCGATTTTGGAAAAAGAAAGAGTTTCGCTTCGGAGTAAGGAATGTTACGATAGGCCATTGTTTCTTTTATTTGTTTTTGTATGTCCCACTCAGGGCACGATTTGTCAATGGACGAGTGAGGACCCTTGCAAAATAGACATACAGGGATTTGAGCTTGAGGGCAATCCTTGTGATTGTGGTAGGTCGGACATCCATTTGGACATCTTGCAGAACTTTTACAATTTCTGGAGGTGTGTCCATACCTGACGCATTTGAAACAAATAATAGGGTGCGAAACATAAGGCTCTACAGGGCATCTGGTGTAAAATAGATACACAAATTCTGGCAACTGTTTCCTTTAAATTTCACAGTTACAAGGGACAACGGTTTTGATTTTTTCTGTCCGTCATCTTGAGTCACGATTTTCGACAAACGTTTCACAGAGATAATAGTGATATTGTTTGAAGTCTGCAAATTTTCATATATGTCATTTTCTGAAAGGGAAGGATCGACGTTTCGAAGCAGGCCAATTCTTTCCAGTTGGAAAGATGGGACGTAAACACGGACATTGTTATCTCTAGAAAAGGAAGAATTTACAAACATGTTTGCTGATCCCGCTGATTCGAAAGAACAAACTACACGGTTTCTGTTAGAGCATTTTACTTCTACAATTCCATTGACATTGCTGTCAAACAATTTCTTTCCTAGGACGGTCGGGTGCATTGATGTGACTTTAGACTCGGGCAAATTTTCAATATAGACCAAAAACGGAGCAGAGTCCGATTTTCCATAAAAATTCCCAGTTTCTGTCATAAGTAAATCAGAAGTAGTACTGTTGTTTATGTTCACATCGTTTACCTTTGCGTAGTCATGTTCGGTAGGAAGAGAGGCAATTTGAGGAATACTTACAGTATCCAGGTCCATGCTACAAGAAACTAGGGTTGATGAGTTCGAAGTTAGGTCAGTAGCTTGTTGTGTCTGTTTCAAAGTTGCGTCTTTCCGAGGTTTTTTTGATACCAGATTCCATCCAGTGTCATCTCCGGGACTCGAATCATCCATTGTTAATTATGAGAAATTTAAGCAATCAAATAATAAACAAACTTTCTTAAAAAACAAACGAAAATAAATATAAAAAAAAACTAAATATAAAAGAAAAGATACGTTTAAAACCTAATAAAAACTGTTAAAACGTTAGATTAATTAAATGGTAGAAAACCTAACCTCACTAATAAATGGTAATGTCATAAGTAAGGGTTCAGCTGATTTAATCCACCCTTTCTTGAGACACTATCCACCGTCAATCCATTGTTTACTTAGAATCACATGGCACTGTAAGAGTTTTTACAATAATGCAAAAAATCTTAAAAAGTGGAGCTGCAATATCGAAGGCTGCGGCCTTGACCAAGGCCACACACTACAAATACAGGCCATGCTGCAGGATTTATGACGTCAAACAAGTAGGCAGTCTGAGAGTCTGGCTAAGGACTCACAGCTGTGCTGTTCATCAGTTACTTTTAAATCAAAACACTAAAACGTAAATAAACAAGGAATATTTGACGTTTGGTGATAAAATGTAAACATAGGATGTTAGTTCCTTGCCTACTTGTGGTGACGTGGCGCAGCGCTGGGATCGCTGCAGTATGGCCTGTTTTTTTCAGTGGGGCCTTGCCTTGACACTATACCACAGAGGAAACAGATAAAGGGTCGGTCCCTTTTGGGTGGCCGGATCAGGGTGGGACGACCGGTGCGCGTACGGGCATTATCATCCACGTCATGACTTGCCCTGTCCGTACACTGTCCGCACGAGCCTGATCCGGCACGACTTTCCCGGCCATATCGCCTTCAGAACTCACAGGGGCCCGCCAACTCCCGAGCCTAGTGACGCATCGGTCTGCTCGTAACGAGCCTAGGTCGCAGACTCATAGTGGTCATGGCAGTTTCCCTCCGAGCCTTAGGGCAACCGGAGTTGGATATAAAGTGAAAAAATCACAAGTCCCGAGCAAGACTGATCGCCATTACTTGGGGACTCGTGTTGTATGAATCTCGGGCAAGACTGATCGCCATTACCCGAGAACTCGTATTTTTCAAAATTATTCTAAGTCCGAGAGTGCGTTCCCACGCGAGCCTCTCGCCTTATTTTGTAAAAGCAAACCTCGCGACATCCAAGATGTTCATCTTGGATGTCGCGAGGTTTGCTTTTTATAACGAGAGTAAGCTTTTTATAATTATTGAAAATTTTTCTAAGTCCGAGAGTGCGTTTCCACGCGAGCCTCTCGCCTTATTTTATAAAAGCAAAACTCGCGACATCCAAGATGAGCGCGAGTAAAGCTTTTTATAATTTAAAATATTTATCCAAGTCCGAGAGTGCGTTCACACGCGAGCCTCTCGCCTTACAAGCCAGCTGGTCTCGCGACATCCAGGATGAACACGAGACAGCGGCTGTTTTACCTTCATGGCTCTGCTATTAGCACGGGGAGTGCGTTCTCACGCTATCCTCCCGTATCGTGCGTTTCGGCCGGGACTCGCGGCATCCAGTATACGCACGAGACCTCGGCTCGACACAGCTGTTCAAAGATAGAACCGGCCTAAAAGGTCGTCATAATAACATACGTCATAACAGACAAGCTCAACTTTACTTGGTTTTCTGCGTTCTCGGACACGACTCGGGCGCGCCGGGTGACACCGTAGGCGCCCACCGACGGCCGCGGCCGTTTCGCGTCTCTCGGCCCGAAGGCCTACAGACGCGGGGTCTAAAGAATAACGCTCGTTTGTTTGACAACACAGGCTTATATAGCGCCTGGATATATCTGGTTACTCTGTGACTATACTAAGCGTCACAAATGCATAGTTAGAAATTGCTTAAACAGCTGATTCCCTCTATATTTAATATTTAAAATCAACTGTCTGAATAATTTTGAACATTGCAATTTCATGACGCTTAGCATAGAGACAACCACGTTCTAAGCATTTGAAATTCACTGAGAAGGCTCCCCAGGTCCGCTGCATCAGGGGTAATTTACTTTCCTTTTGCTTATCATTTAACAGTCAAGAGTGAAATGAGTAAATCAGCTGTTTTTATGTTTGTTTATATTTGGTAAAATAATTATTTCCAATGAAATTTACTGTAACAGAGTCTCTCATGACCTCATCCAATTTATTTCACCAAACAGGAAGTTCTCAAATCAGTGAAAGAGGCCTAACAGGACTACAAAACATAGGAAATACCTGCTTCCTCAACTCAGTCATACAGTGTCTGAGTAATACAAAACCACTTTTAGAATACATTTTAAGTAGAGAATTCTTACATGAAATAAAAAATCCTTCAAAAAGTCTTGTGATCAAACGTTTTGCAGAGCTTATTCAGAGTATTTGGGACGATCATCGGGGTTCTGTCAGCACACTGCCTCTGAAAAGTGCCATCGCTGTGTATGCCCCACGTTTCAATGGATACAGCCAGCACGATGCCCAGGAATTCCTAAGGTATCTATTGGAAGGAATCCATCAAGAAGTAAACAGAGCAGAGCGTGCTCAGTCGAGGACTGATTCTATCCGCAGTGGGAATCATCACAGTTCTGACTCTTTATCCGCTACCGAGACTTGGCAGAGGTACTTAAGGACAGACAATAGTAAAGTGGTAGACATATTTGGTGGACTTTTAAAATCTACTTTAAAGTGCACTTTCTGTGGGTACACGTCTATTGTTTTCGAACCATTCTGGGATCTCTCTTTGTCCATCCCCATTGAACATGAACATAGCCGCATTCAAAACCTAAACCTCAATCACTGCTTGAACTTTTTTACCAAAGAAGAGAGGCTGGATGGACAAGAGAAACCTATGTGTGAAAAATGTAAAACAAGACAAACGTGTATCAAGAGAATTTTGATTCAGAAGTTCCCTAGAGTTCTTGTGATACATATGAAACGGTTTTCGGGGAATGGAATGTCCCATAAAGTAGAAAACCATGTTGATTACCCCCTCAATGGACTCCATATGGGTGCTTATTCTGCTGAACCCCAGTTCCAGAACACTAGTTACAACCTGTATGGGGTTATCAACCACTATGGGACTTGTCAGTATGGGCACTACACAGCTTCTTGTAAGCATCCATACTCCGGACGGTGGCATCGCTTCAATGATCGCTCCGTGTCTCAGATCAACCCTGAACAAGCGGATAAGTCAGAGGCGTATATCTTATTTTATGAGTCAAATCTTTGAAAACCCCTGCACTTCAAAGTGCTGAGGAAAAAGAAAGACTTTTTGTAATATATTTATTATACTATGTGATATATTTTTCTATAGCCAAACATAAATCGGACACTTAAATACAAAATAACCAAAAGTAAGTACAAAAGACCTTTAATTTTTGAAATAATTTTTCATGTTTTTAAAAGTAGTTCCAAATATAACATTTAAATTAAGCTTAAATCACATTATCACAATTGGACAATAGATTCAGCCAGTACTGGTTAAGAAATGGCCTTGACTGGGCCATAACGGGCCAGTATTTTGCAATATTCTCTGGTCCAGACAAAAATAAAAACCATTATTGTTACAGTTAAATGTCTTAGATTAGCAAATTTAGTGTCACTTTGTTCGTCAAACAGAGCAGCGCCAGGGGCGTCGCTCTGGGAAGGGTGGGGGAGAACCCTCCCTCCCCCCAAGAATTTGGAAATCAAAAAGTTGGAATTTCCAGCCTGCTAGTTGAAGAAATTGAACTGAAATTGAATGTAAATTGTACAAAACTTCAGTTTTAACTAAAACTTTATTTGTATATTTTGCAATAATTTTACAACCAAAATTAAATTACTGTAATTCAACAATAACCAAATTCTAATCTTGGCTTTTCAATTCCCAACTATCTTTTTGGTAAATCAACCTACACAGTACAACTGGTCAAAGTAAATATAATTTTAGCGTAAATAAATGTCATTCAAGTGCTGTGATATTGTGCCCTACTACACATTTTTGTTTAAGCTTCAATTCCAAAGTATGAAGATCACGCATAGACACATGGCTTATGACACTTAAACTACCAGTATTTTGGGAATATCAAATTTCCCAACTCTTAAGGTCTTTAGGTGATGTGATAAAAAATATTTTTTCTGATTGATTTCCCTGTTTAAATTGAATGATTTCAGTTGGGAAATTCAGATTCAAGAGTTGGGAAATTCAAGGTCATCAGTTGGGAAAATCATATGACCTTCCCCCCTAGAATTTTTTGGTGTGATGCTACTGACAGCACCCTCTCAAGAATGTGATTTGGACCAATTGTACATTAAATTAAAGGTTTCAATAAAATTAACAATAAAATAATTTTTTTAAGTATATTCATTAATTTTTACAAAAGTAATGTAAAACTTTTACTGTGTGTAAATTTTGTATGGAAACAAATTTGTATTTTGTAAACCAAAATAGATAGAAATATTTTGTTTGTAGCATTAATTGTTGACAAAGGTCCCGGAATTTTTGACTTCAAAAATTTGGTTTCACCCCCCCCCCCCCAACAGGGGCTACTTAATTTTTTCAAACAGCAACCCATATTGAATGACCCCTCATTTTGAAGGGTTTGTCAAAAGAAATACAATGGCGCAAAAATATAGCGTTGTGGCACATCATTACAAGCTAAAATCTCACGCTGATTACAATAGCGTTCGCCGTTTTCAAAACTTCTTATTCTTTTACTTAAAAAAAATTTTTCTGTACATTCATTACAGGAGTTTCGAGTTTTAGTAGCAATTCGTTCTATTCTTAAAACACTCCCATAATATTATGGTTTACTTTCATAGTCCAGTAAATATGTACGAAAATATTGGGTTGCTGTTCAATAGGCCGGGTAGTTGAGTTTTCGGGAATGATGTTTGTGTCAAGCTGATTAGATAAAATCCTAGTTTTCGACCTCTTGCATCCCCTGGTCACCACAGGGTACGCCACTTTTTGGTAGGCTAATTATTTTCGGATTTCAATATATATTCAAAACCTATGCATCCTTATGAATTTAAATTTTTTACTAATTTAAAGAAGGTTGAATTCCCTATAATTTGTGTGCAGCTCTAAAGCTTTGATTGATCTGGGGATATAGTCTTTCAAAGCTAAAAAGATTTGTCCATTTGATTAAATTAAGAGATTCCAAAGATTTCGGAGGCAAGTAGCGCGGAACCCTAAACAGTTAGGACAAACTGAATACTTTAAAGAAATCCTTCATCCAAATCTACAAAAGTGTACAAAGTTCAATGGCAAACAGTCAAAAAGTTATAAACCTCAAACAAACTCAATCTTCCCTTATAACAATATGCTTACATGTAGAAAGCCGCAGAATGTTTTAAGTTAATTGGTTGAAGGACAGTTTGGCCATTTAACATTAGATTTTGTATACATATGAAATTTGCACTGAAAACATTGTAAAGCTATCCATTTTGCCCTAACTATTTAGGGCTCTGCCCTAGTAGCCTCCGAATTTTTCAAAATTTCCCATGTTAATCAAAGGACTTGTGCTAATCATGGAAGAATATCTTTAGATTTGAGAACCATATCTCCAGATCCATCAAAAGCTATAGAGCTGCAAACGAACTCAAACTGTAGGGAATTTAACCTTATTTACATTAGTGATGTCTGTGTGATGCATAGTTTTGAAAAATATATATTGAAATTTAAAAAAGCCTACCAGAAAGTGGCGTACTTTGTGGCGACCCGGCGAAGCAAGAGGTCGAAAACTTGGATTTTATGTTATCAGCTCGACACAAACATTATTTCCGAAAATCTCAAATACCTGATCTTTTGCACAGAAACCCAATATTTTCGTACATATTTACTGGACTATGAAAGTAAACCATATTATTAAGGCAGTATTTTAAGACTAGTACGAACTACGTCTACTAAAACTCAAAACTCCTGTAATGAATGTATAGAAAATATTTATTTTAAGTATAACTTGAAAAAGAATAAAAAGTTTTGAAAGCATAGTACAGTATTGTAATCAGCGTGAGATTTTAGCTTGTAATGATATGTCGCAACGCTATATTTAGATTTGAACAAAATTATTACAGCCAAGATGGCGGCAGAAAACGATATCTGAGACAAAGTAAAGCTCTTACCATCCGTTGATTATTAGCAGTGGTATTACAGCACAGAAGTCACTTTCATATCACCTCTGGCATTAATTCCTGAAATATTTTATGACTTTGACCTCAATTTGAACGTCATCTAGAAATTGAGGCACTTCCAGTGATCAAACTTGGCTTAACTTTGAGTATGTTGCTAAGCACATAAAATATGACAGGAATGTTACATGTCACAAGTGTGGGAGATTGGACATTTTTCTAAGGTTTGCAGAAGCTACGTGCACTCAAAATCAAGAGCGAATACGAAGTCTGCTTCTCTGTCAAACAGTCTTTTTCTCAATAATCTAAACGCTGCTATTCCATCCTGTCTTATAAAATCTGTCATCAAAGTACAACTGAATGGAGTGGAAATGAACGCCTTGGTGGATACTGGGGGTTCAGAGAGTTTTATCAGTAAAAATATTGTACAGGTACGTAGTTTGAAAGAATTTCCCATTGACGTCAATTTTTCTATGGTTTCTGCTTCTTTCCGTTTTAGATTAAATCCTACTGTAAAGTTAATTTAAAGATCTTGAAAAATGTTCATAGTAATGTTAAACTCTTGTTCTTGATCAATTACGCACAGATATCATTATAGGTCATGATATTTTGAAAAACTACGAAAGCTTGGAAGTATTGTTTGGTGGTATTAATAAATCACTTAAGATTTGTAGTTTAGCCTCAGCAAGTATCCAATCTGTTTGATTATTCAGTAATTTGCCACCAAACTGTACACCCATATTGATAAAATTATGTCGGCATAGTCTCGATGATGAAAAATTCATTGAGCAGAAATTCGGAAACCGCTATCTGAAGAAGTTATTGAAACTAGTGACTCTCCTTGGAGTGCACAGGTGTTAATAACAAAGAATGAAAATCATAAGAAGCGAATGGTAGTTGATTATTTACAAACTATCAAGCGATTCACAATGCTGGATGCGTACCCGTTACCTAGAATCGATAAAATAGTAAATGGTGTTTCCAAATACAAATTTTTTTGCACGATAGATCTTCAAAGTGCCTACTGTCAACTCCCAATTGCTAAAGAAAACAAAGAATTTACCGCTTTCGAAGCCTGTGGAGGACTTTATCCTTTTAATCAAGTGCCTTTTGGAGTAACTAACAGTGTTACTGTATTTCAGCGTGTAATGGACTGCATTATTGAACAGGAGAAACTTAGGAACACTTTTGCATATCTGGACAACATAACTATTTGCGGTAAAACACAAGAAGCTTATGACATGCATATGGAAAACTTCATGAAAGCTGTTAAGAAATACAACTTAACGTTAAATAAACAAAAATGTGTGTTTTCTACTCAGTCTATTCATCTCCTAGGTTATGTCATTAAGATTCAGCCGGATCCTGAACATCTAAAACCACTGATGGGTCTTCCAGTCCCTGACAATTCTGCAGAGCTCTTTGTTGAGCCACGGATATGTTTGCGCACTATTCCAACTTCATTCCTCAATTCTCCGAGAAAATACGCCCATTAGTAGGGAGCAAACGATTCCCCCTGACAGAAGAATCTGTTAAAAAATTTGAGAATCCTGAAACAGATATTTCCTTGGCTCTAAAAATGCCTGTAGAAGGAGGTGTTCCATTCATGGTAGAAACAGATGCGTCTGAGAAAACTATTGCAGCCTCTCTTTCACAGAATGGTAGACCTGTTGCATTTTTCTCCCGTACGTTGTCAAAATCTGAGCAATTGTGAACTTAAGCCTGTTAAGGGGTTGTAAGCCTTAACCCCTGATTGTGCTGAACTTAAGCCTAAATTTTGTAAATTTGAAGGAACATTAATTAAATCAACCGCTCCTTCCGAGCATTTAAACACTAACTTTAAAGGGCCACTGCTATCAACTTCCCGAAACCGTTATCTCCTTACTATTGTTGATGGGTTTTCTCGTTTTCCGCTTGCCTTCCAGTGTTCCGAAATTACATTTTCAGTAGTAATCCAAAGCTTATAGCCGCTGTTTGCTATTTTGCTATTTTTGGAATGCCATCCTATATCCACTCTCACCATGGTACATCATTTCTCTCGAAAGACATAACTTCTTGCTTGAATTCGCTTGGAGTTTTGCCACTAGCCATACCACTCCGTACAACCCACAAGGAAATGGACAATGTGAGAAGTATAATGGTATCATTTGTAAAACCATAATTCTTGCTTTACCGTCTCAGAACTAGCCCATAACAAGATGGAAAACAGTTATTCAAGAAGTGTTACATTCCATTATTAGGTCTTTACTTTGCACTGCTACCAATTGTACACCGCATGAGAGAATGCTCAAGCATAACAGGAAATCTGGTAAAGGATGTTCAATACCTACATGGCTTACTTGTCCTGGGCCTGTATTTTTGAAGAACTTTGAGAGATCGAGGAAATATGATCCATCAGTTCGCCAAGTAGAACTTATTATTCATGCAAACCTTATTATTATGCCTATGTCCGCTTACCAGACGGGCGAGATACTTCTGTAAGTATTCCCAATCTGGCACCAGCTGCTGAGTCACATATTGACGATATTGAAACAGAAAATATAAGCCAAGATTCAGCCACAAAAGAATCTAACGAATCTCAATCTCAACCCAGTGGCCCAACTGAGAGTCTGCGTCTGATGGTGATGATTCAGTAAGAAGACCACAAAGAAACAGACAGCCTCCGAGATATTTTCAAGACTATGTAATGAATTGATAGCGGGGAAGAATGTAGTATATTTTAAATTGTAATTAACCTGATATTGTTTTTAATCATCTGTGATAATATTTACTTTTGCTTGACAATGAATTATTTCCAAAACATGTACAAGTTTTAAGTTGATTGAGGCTATGTTTTCTCTCAATTTACTACTCTATCACTCACTTATTCTAGTATTTATTTGTCATCAGAGATTTGTGTTTATTTATTTATTTTATTTATTTATTTACTTATTTATTTAATCATCCACTTTTGCCCTTACATAAACTAATTTCCTGGGCATTAGACTTGTCAAAAAGTACAATGTCTATAATCAAACTTACTTAAAGTTAAAAATCAAAAGTACGTAATACATGATTCAGTACTACATTATAATGTAACATAAACTAGATTCAATTGCCAAGCCTGAGGAAAACCCATGAAAACATTTGTAATGAGAGTGCCAGTCAATCTGTACCAAGATACTCAGAGATGCTGTAGCAGCACTTCTGAAGAAGGAATTCAGTAGCCAACTTTTAGAACTTTTTAAAAATGGGCTCTTTTTAATATGAGTGGGGCAGTTATTATAAATGTTTAAACAGAAATATGATGGTGAATTTTCAAAAAATGTTGTCTTGTGAATTGGATATTGTAAAACTGCACCATTTCTAGTGAAATATTGATGTTGATGATTATTATCAAAAAACCTCTGGAAGTTTGATTTAACAAATAAGAGACACTGAAGGATAAACAGGGATGGAAGTGGAAGAATGTAAAAATCTCAAAATGTTTGCCTGTAAGATTCTCTTGGGCCTGAGCCAGAGAGAAGTCTGATGACCCTTTTCTGCATCTTGAAAACTCTGATTGCCTCAACTGAATTTCCCCAGAATAACAGTCCATAAGAAATCAGGGAGTGAAAGTAAGCAAAATATACCACTGCTTAAATTCTACTGCTTGAGAAATGGCTAGCAAGGCATAATATGCTTTACTAAGCCAAGGAAGAAGAAAATCGACGTGCTGATGCCAGGAAAGTGTTGAGTCGATTTCAAGTCCTAGAAATTTGGTGGAAACAACTGAATTGAAATGAGAAGGAAGATAAGAATCATCTGATTGAGGATTTTTGCTATGATTTATATGGAAGTTGATAAAGTGAGTTTTGGTTGGATTCAGATTTAGGCCATTATGTCACACCATGAGTCTAATTTGTCCAAGGTATCAGTCAGAGTACGGGACAGTGCAAACTTAATTTCACTAGAAGAGACAACGGAGGTGTCATCAGCATAGGCTACATCAAGAGTTGTGCCTTGGATGTGAGGTTAGGAAGGTCATTGCAGTATATCAGAAAAAGAAGGGGACCCAGGATGGAGCCTTGAGGGACTCCTGAAACTACTTTGCAAAAGCCACTTTGTGCTCCTGAATTCACCACCACCTGGCTGTTCTCTGCCCATTAGGAAAGGCTGCAGCCAGCTCAATGCAGAACCAGCCACACCATAGCACTTCAGCTTCTCAATGAGGATCTCAAAGTTGACTGAATCAAATGCCTTGGACAGGTCACACAATGCCCCAACAGTAAACAGTAAACCCATCCACGGCATTTGCAATCCGATCCAAAAACTCAAAAATGATGTGAGCTGTTGTTCCCTTACCCTTTCGGAAACCAAATTGAAAACATGATAACAATTGATTTTTTTTTCAAAGAAGTCATACAACCTTGTAAAAATAATCTTTTCATAAACCTTTGAGAAAGCTGACAACAGGGAGATAGGTCTCAGGTTATTTAAAGAGTGAACATTATTCTTCTTTGGTATTGCTTATTTGCTAATGTGTATCTTGGAAGTTTGATTTTTGTTTTGAATAAATTTACAAAAAGGAAACATTGAACATTGTTATTGAAAAAATTGGCCCTAAGCTTAATTTTGTTGACTTAAAGCCTAAAGTATTACAGGATATAAATAATAAAAAATGTTTAACCCTACTACAATTTTGTTATCAGTGATGAATGGAATTTCCTCTGTTTGTTCCAAATTTCATCAAGATCAGACTTTTTTGACAAGATTTATAGTGTCATGCCTAGATATATTTATACACTAGATCTTACCCGCAGCTTCGCCTACGTTTAAAACGATTTGAAACAGCTGGCATTGGTCCAGCACTATTAGCGAATTTCCCCTATAGAGAAGAAGCTGTTACCGTAGCACTCAAGGTAAGACCTAAGCCCCAGATCATGATAACTTTTTGTTTTGGAGCCTCCAGAAGCAAAAAATACCATTAATCATCTATAACAGCTGATTTTCCTAATTGTGTAAAACACTGCACAGCTCATTTGTACGCTGATGACACCCAGCTACTTCATATGTTCCTGAGCTTATGAGGGAGGCCTTCAGTCAAATCAATGCTGATCTGCAGAACATTTCTAGATGGTCTACTGACAATGGTCTTAAGCTCAATTCTAATAAGTGTGCTGTTTTGCACACTGCACCATTCAACCTAGTACAGTTCGCGCATTATATCTCCGGCTATGACCACTATGCTACTAACTGTGTCATATGATATTTTTAACATATGATATTGGTAAACACAACATTTGACAAGCAGCGGTGTTTTAGAAAATGTTTTCAGAAAAGTACCACTCTCCCCCCCCGCACCCTACAATCAGCTGACTCAGTCATAGCCGGAGATATAATGCGCGAACTGTACAGACTCTCAAAAATATTGGAGAGAGCATCTCACTTGACAGCAAAAGCCTAGCAATTTGTGACAAGATCAAGACACTTGGTGTGGTGCTTGACAAAAATCTCTCCTTCTCAAATCATGTAACGCATGCCTCCCAGCGAGCTCTGGGAAGGCTAAGAGGTCTGTATAGGTTTAGGAGTCTGCTGCCAGAAACTGCAAAATTACATATTGTGCAGTCACTGATTTTATTAGTATTTTGTTACTGCTTTCCCACGAGGGAAATCATATGGCAACAGCCTTTCAAAAGAGGATTTAGGTCGGATCCAAAAGCTCCAAAACTCTGTTGTTCGCTTTATTTTTGCTTAAACCGATACGACCATATATCCCCATACCGCGAAGCGGTCAAGCTGCTGCCTGTGGAAGCTGTATGCAGTATGATGACATGTTGTTTGACACACAGGGTTTTGATGACAAGCGAGCCTGAATACCTTTGCGAGAGGCTCTCCTTCCGCGACGAGGTCTCTCAACGCAGAACTCGCCATGGTGGGAGACTCCACTTTCCCAAAGTAAATCTTGAATTTGGGCGGAAAAGCTTTTCATACTTTGGCCCCCAGTTATACAATGAGCTCCACGATAGCCTAAAAAGCTTAAGCTCTGCTTCTTTCAAAAGAAAAATAAAATAATTGTTAATAGAGCATAGTTAAGTATAACCTATTTTTTATAAATGTGTTTTGTAAATTTTTTTGTAAGATTTTTCAATTGATTTTTCAAGTTGATCTGAAAAGCTGGTGTACCAGAGAAACGCTTGTTTAATAAAGGCATTATCATATATTTAATTTTGTAAGGCGATTCTTTGCGTCAAAATTGTGGGCGTCTGGCAAGTCGTAGAAAGATGGGAGAGGGCTCAAATTAAAGGTCTCTATTCCGTGATGGCGGGAAAAATACTGAAATTGCTTGAAATTAACCAGAAATCGAGAAATAACGTAAAATATCTGCCATTTAAAAAGCATTGGAATCTAAAAACGTCTGCTTTGTTTACATTCAGACATTCAGCATGTGGTGCTGATGTTTGATTCAAAGACATATGCTAGATGTTGACATCTGGCAGCTAACTATATTCAATGTACTATAACAAATAAATATTTTAACTTTAAGATTTTCAGACTTATAACTACGGCTTTGAGTATACACTTATAATTTAAAATTATAAAGAGTTAAGTGCGTTTGTGTCGTTTACGTTATAACGATGCCGATTTAATGCCAAATGATGTAGGCAAAATTTTTGCTGCGAAATTACAGGAGTTTGGAAGTCGCAGGATAATAGGAGGGGGCTCAAATAGAAGGTCTTGATGCCAGGGACTCGGAAAAATATCAGAAAATAAGATATAATGTTGTATACCTGCCATTTAAAAATCATTGTACTCTAAAAACGTCTGCTTTGTTTACATTAAAACATGTGTTGCTTATGCTTGATTTAAAACCACACGCTAGATGTTGATATATGGTTTATTTAAAATCCGGCAAAATAGGTTGAACGTACTATTAAATTTTTTTACTTTTAAATTTTCTGTTTTTATAATTTAGGGATCTCAACCTTAAAAAGCAAGAGGAATTAATTTTACATTGTATCATGTAGTAGTAGCTGATACTGATTTAAAGCCAAGTGATTTGTAACATTAACACGATCGAATAAGCGCAGGCTACAGGTACAGTGAAGACCTCATTCATCACTTTTAGGGCCCAGCTCTACCAGTTTTATGTGTGGTCGGAATTGGTCATAGTTTTGACTGAGGAACAACAGTGTGCTGCACTAAAAGCTATTGAATATAACATCAACTTTAAATTTGATCCTACCAAAAAGGTTCACTTTTAAATTTGGCTCACCAAAAGTATATTTAATCTTGAATCTACCAAGACAAAGCAATATTTACTCCCGGGTAACCATAAAAAATCCTTAATATTAACTATTTACCAAACTCATGGTTTCCAAACCTAACTTCCTTATGAAGTAGAGCCAAAGTCTCCAACGTGGAGCGTGGAGTCTTCTACGGGAGACCATTTTCTGATTTCATCCATATTTATTTGCTTATCTTTTGGGAAATAAATTAAGTGCTACAGTCTGTGGTTAACCTTAAGAATTTCTGCAAACCATGTCCATATGTTTAATTGTAAACAAAGTGGACTGAGTTTGTTTTGAGGACGACGGATGGCGCCACTGTTCCAAAAAATTCAGCCCTTTAATTACTATGCTGAAGCAACGCCCTTTCTTAAAATTCTGATACCTACGTACTAGCAAATATCAAAACATCTTTAACATTACTCTTTAAACGTTCAATTCCGTCAAACTGTTACCGAGCTGTGAGTGTGAAGGAAACATTAAACATCCAGCATTTATATTTTATTTTTAGGGGCTTTTGCCCCTACAAGCCACTAGTTATTATTATTTTTATTTGTTTACCGGGTGTCCCAAACCACCCTTCCACCCCTTTAAATTTTTTAACAGTTTGATCTAGAAACACCAGAAAAAATCTTGATCACTAAATCGCATATGGAGAATCCAATAAAAGTAATTTCATTATGAAATACCTACAGGGTATCCCAGAACTAATGGTCACGAGTTCATATCTCAAAGATTTCAAATGACATATTTATATCGTTTTAAAGGGCTCGTCAAGAGAAACATTTTGGTGTAAACAGAAATCAGTTATCTCAATTCATTCTAAAATGGCGGCCATTTTAAAAAGTTTTAAAGGTATTTTTGACACCCTGTATCTCATAATCCACTGAATATTTTTTTGTTCAGATTCGTAACATGAATTCCTCTTACACTTAGCAACACTATGATATGTTACATAGAAACACTTCAAAATGTCAATTTCTTCCATGTCAATTGCCATAAAAAAATTTCGGAACGTCTGTTTAAAAACATCGCGACCCCCACCATGTTCCCTCCTCAGGGCAATATTTTCCAAGGGGCGCATGGAGCGAGCGGCCAGAGCCCCGGCCCAAGAGGGGCCATAAAAAGGGGTCTTTGGGAACCGACCTGATGGGCCTCGCAGGGGTGGATTTACATATGGGCTTAAAGGGCTATAGCCCAGGGCGGCAGAATTTGGGGGGGCGGCAAATTAGAGAGAGAAGTCACAACCCCCCCTAGAAATAGCCTTGCGTAGGGCCCCGGAACAGGTAAAATCGGGGTAAAATGGCCACAACGGGTTGAAAAAGCACACGCGGGAGTAAAAAAAGAAAAAAAGGTCACCACTTTTGCCGAGCTCGAAATCCCGCCGCCGGCCCTACTCCGCCTGTATAGCCCAGGGGCGGCAAATTTCCAAATCCGCCTCTGGGGCCTCGGGAGCAAAGGAGCCCCAGGGAAAAACAATTGGGCGAAAAACCGCTGTCGGGTGAAAAAGACCAAAAGGAATTAAGGGATTTTATCAATAATTTATCAATTAAATTGCCATACAGTACAGCGATTGCGCTGAACGGTGGGCACCGCGCTTGCAGACAAGCTCAGAACCCCGCAGTGGCGCGACACGATGCTGCAACGTGCCGACTGACCATGGCGCCAAACTCCAGATGTACTAGTGACTGAAAAACGCTGATAGGAACGCTGATAGTCCGATACAAGAGCCATCCCGACATGTGATTCGCCTGGGGCGCTAACAGGAAACGACTGGCGGGCCATTGCGTTTCTCCAGCGGAATAATGAAGCCTTTCAGCGGAGCTGAAATTTTAAAACAAGTTGGCTGTAAAACGTGGATCTAATGACCATATTATTGATGGCCATATTGTTATATTAAAATGACGTTTTTACTAGTGCTCTATCTCGTACCATTACCAAGACAGCCGTTTTGACGCAAAGCGCTTCCCGCCATCTTTGCCCCCCTCCCCCCACGTTGTCGACCACCTGGGGAATAGGTGACATTCGTGTTTTATATAACCATATACCCATAATCCATATTGCAGTGAACAAAAATATTTGGACTCACTTGTTTGCGATGTTCACAATTGAATTCGACTTACGTTAACAGTGCAGGAAAATAATGCAAAATTTAGAGTGATTGCGGAATTTTAATTTAGCAGGCTGAAAATTGGTGGAAAGGTCGCAAATAAAGCTGGGATCATCATACTAAAATTCCCAAAATATCCCACTTGGGCAACATGCCGCCATCTTTAAAAAACCATTTCCGGTCCGTGTTTCTCTGAACATGTTTTTGATTAACACGAAAACCATAAGAGATATGAAAAAAGTGTAAATGACATTTTATGTAGGAAATAAATTTTTCAATAAAATTAGTATGAGTATGCACAGGAAATATTGATTATATCTGTTGATACTATTAATTTTCTAAAATGTTGCAATTCAAATACCACTGCCATAAGGAATACATGTAAAATTTGATGTAAAATATACTCCCTAGGGGACGAATCCATTTAACCTCAATGAATAATAAATTATATCTTCCAGTTATTTGCCACCTCAATCATCAAAAATGGTTCACCATAAAAGCGTGAGTAACTCACAAAAAATGATTCCTTATGATAACATTTGTAAAATTTCCTTAAGGAATATCCTTTTTGCGAGCTTACCCACGCCTTTATAGTGAACCGATTTTGATGATTGAGGTGTCAAATAACTGAAAATTTTATGAGGATTCTATGGGTAAAGTTTATTATTCGTCGAGGTTAAATGGATTCGTCCCCTAAGGAATGTATTTTACATCAAATTTTACATGTATTCCTTATTTCAGTGGTATCACATATGAATTACAACATTTTAGAAAATTAATAATATCACCAGTTATAATCAATATTTCCTGTATTTCCTGTTTTTCCTGTACAAATTGTATTGGAAATTTTATTTTCTACAAAACATGTGATTTACACTTTTTTCATATCTATTATAGTTTTCGTGTTAATCAAAAAAATGTTCAGAGAAACACGGACCGGAAATAGTTTTTTTCAAGATGGCAGCATGTTGCCCAGGTGGGATTTTTTGGGATTTTTAGTATGATGATCCCAGCTTTATTTGCGACCTTTCCACCAATTTTCAGCCTGCTAAATTAAAATTCCAGAATCCGTCACTATTTTCCTGCACTATAAAACAAATAGTCTAAATACCTCATTACCTCATTTTTTATGTTTTAGTTTATACATCGTTTATTATTTTAGATACGACCTCAGACCTAATGACCACTATTGTTGGCCATGTTATTGTGATTAAATGATGTAATAACCGATGTTACATATTATTTACATTTTTGAAATACAGTACACCTCGGATTATCCGGATTAATGTGGCGGAACACCGATCCGGATAACGAAAAATCCGGATAATCCGAGGTCATTACAATATCGCCTAACTAGCGATCACGTGCCTTCGCCCCTGCTAAATTGATTCTGCAAACGAAGTATCAAGACTGTACAACATGTTATTCTTTCAAGCTTGTTCCGCATAAGTACCAATTTTTTAACTGCGCTCGATTCTTTCTGTCACTGTACTTGTTCCAACACCCAGATCCTTAGCTAATTGTTTACTTGATTCTCCTGCGTCAAGTCTTTTGATAAGTAAGTTTCTGTTCTAAAGTTAAAACCATTTTTTCCCTTTTACAATCACCCATTTTGAAATTCAATATCAGTTCACATAAAGAGTTCACAACTATAAACACTTAAAGTGACAGCAATAAACTAGCTCGCAAAATTACCAAAGGCTAAGCTTATGTTGATTACTGCTAGCGCCCCAAGTAGCAAACTAAAAGACTACGTTCACGGAAATGCTGTAGTGTACTGTTTTGACAATGCGACTCTTTTAATTATTGTGATTCCAAATGCGTACAGTAATGTATTGCATTTGCAGTTTACTTTTAGAAGGTGCATTTCACTCGTGAACTCACTAAAATCACTTTTTGCTGTGATTAAAATTTTTTAATTTCTCGGATGGACCAGTCCGGATAATCCGGGATCCGGATAATGTGGGGTCCGGATAATCCGAGGTGTACTGTATTCATGTTTTAACGCATAGCGTCTCCCGCCATGTTTGACCCCTCCCTCCACGTTATTGACCCCCTGGGAAATACACAACATACGTCATTTTCATCACCTCGGTCCATATTACAATATTCAGCAATAATATTGTGACATCCTTTCATACATGCTCAACCCCGCTCAGCTCCTGGACTAGAGTAGATGGGGGTCATGACCCTCCAAAACATATAGCCTATTAACTGAAAAATTACACATATCAGAAACTACTTGTTATTTCTAAAATTTAAGTATTTTTAATTTTTAAACATACAAAAAAAATTATCCAATTTTTGCAGTGGCGTAGATAGACTTTGGTCAAGGGGGGGGATATAACTGGGGGGTCTGGGGGCACCCCCCCAGAAAATTTTTGAAAATTATAACCCTAAAACTAGCTTTTTATGCAATCTAGAGGCATAGTGGAACTCATATTATATACGGAATAATTAATGCAGACACGTGGTCGCCGCGCGCATACCGGAAGCGGGCATTGGATCATTCTCGAAAAGAACGAGCTGAACACAGGGGGAGTGGTTTGTGGTTTGATGTCATAATGATCTTACATTTGCTTTATTCTTTTTTTGAATGTATACGTTTTTACTTCATTCTCATAATTTTGTTAAGTTGCTTTCACGTAGTTTTGGTGCTTTTATTAAAAACTCCATCTGTCATTTATTTTACTTAGGCTTGAAGAAATTACTTTTTATTTCATTTTATAATAAAATCACTAGATAACAAATGGGTACAGGAATCTGCATCAGTCCACTTCACTCCATTCTCTGCTAGCACTGATCACTGATTGTTTCAGCATAGTTACAACAAATAAATATCATAGTTTTTTCACGCCACTAGTATCACCTTCACTCTCACTTTTTCGTTTTGGAGCGAAAACCCCGTCAGTTTGCACTGTTTCGACATCACAACATATTGTAGTCACGTCGCGTCGCGTCGCTGCGAATTACGCAAGGTCACAGAACCAACTGACCGAGTTATAAACACATCCTATACGTCAAAGTGAGATCAGATGCGTTAGTTCCAGTGTTGGCCGTTAGAGGGAATACAGGTAGTGGGTGAATCTAGTATTTTTACTGGCTACTTCAGTTCCAAAGAGAAATAATTTAGGCCTGTATAGCTACAGGTTCACTCATTTTGATATAAATATAAATAATTGTTCAAATTAACGTTTTTCTGGTATATAGGACTTAAAACATTCAGGACAAAATGAACAACATTATAATTTTTCCGAAAGATGTAATATTATAGCGGCGAATTTTAATCTAATACCAATTCGGCTGTGAATAGCACGTTTTCAGTTGCGTTCTCAGACTGATTTATCGTCTGTCTTTCATAACAGGGTATTTGCAAAAATCGGGGACCATCAGTGATTAAGAAACAGAAAATGCGAAATTTGCTTTGATTCTGTTATAGTAACAGTTCACTTTCAGTTACGCATTCGCCACTATCACTAATATTCCAAAATACTGTATTGTATTTTTATGCCTCTTGTCACCGATCCTGCCGCGTTCGTTTGGCGCGCAATACCTCAAAGATAACATTTTTTGGCAGTTTTTCAACTACTAAATAAATAATAACAATAATAACTTTATGATTCTGTTATAGTAACAGTTCACTTTCAGTTACGCATTCGCCACTATCACTAATATTCCAAAATACTCTATTGTATTTTTATGCCTCTTGTCACCGATCCTGCCGCGTTCGTTTGGCGCACAATACCTCAAAGATAACATTTTTTGGCAGTTTTTCAACTACTAAATAAATAATAACAATAATAACTTTATTTATATATTTTTATACAGATTTTTTATTTCTTATTGCGGTAAAAGAATTACTTCCAAATTAAAAGTCGTAGCCTAACTTTAATTTTTTTAGTATAATTAATTTTTTTTATATACTGTAAGGCCAAGGGGGGGATATATCCCCCTTATCCCCCCCCCATACCTACGCCACTGAATTTTTGTTAGCATCATTGAATTCAGCTCGCAAAAACAAACAATTCAGTATTTGAAATCACTGCTCTATGTCCATTGGTTACTAAGATACTGAAAGTGGTAAACGAGTACGTTGTCCCAATTTTATCCTTATGGGAAATAACCCCGTTGCAGCAGACCTGCATACTCAGAGAATTTCAAATGCAAAAAAATATACTTCCATCTAACATAGCGAGATATGACATGTTTTTGTAATCTCTATAAGAATAACATGGGGAATGGGTATGCGGGTCTGCTGCCACGAAAACGGAAATTTCGGGGATTTTAGACTATATTCCCACAAAACAAGTTTTATTAAGATATGTTGAGAATTAAGCGTGAGATATAGAATTTTATTTATTTCCCATAAGGTTAACATTGGGACAACATACTGTGTTTACCACTTTCAATATCTCGGTAACCAATGGACATAGAGCAGTGATTCAACAAACTAAATTGTTTGTTTTTTCGATCTGAATTCGATGATGCTAACAAAAATTTGATTATTTATATTTTTCTATGTAAAAAACCCAAAAAACCATTTTTGGGTGGGTTTACCCCCCTTTTACCTCCCTTTCCGGTGGTCCGATTTACTAACTCGTCCGAGTGATTACCACTTTACTCGTCTGTACCAAATTTCATTAAGATCGGACCATATTTACAGCCACTATTGTGTTAACAGACCTATATATACATATATATATATATATATATATATGTGTATATATATATATAAATTTGTATAGTGATTCACTGGTAAGGGATATTATTATAATTATATCAGAAAGTAGAACAAATACCCTTTTTTTCATGGTTTATTTTTTCTTTTAATAAACCATGAATAAACCATGAAAAAAACCATGAAAAAAGGGTATTTGTTCTACTTTCTGATATATATATATATATATATATATATATATGTCTGTTGTTGGCTTGAACTATGTAGTTCAAGCCAACAAAGTGAGATTTGACATTTTTTGTAAGCTTCATAAGAATAACATGGGGAATGAGTATACAGGTTTGCTGCTACAGGTATATTAAAACTGGGTGGTTTTAATCAATATTTAGCAGATCTGAACTAGAAGAAGCTATTTATCAAGTTTTATCAACATGTGTTGAGAAATAACCGAGATAGGCCTATAGAATTTTCCAAAAATATTTTTTATCAAACCTATTAAATTTCAAAATGGCGGTCATTCAAAAAATTCAAATGCAAATTTCATAAAATCTAGCAGGTAAAAAAAAATTACAAAGCATCAAATTTAAAGAACTTTTTAAGCCAAATCCAATAACACTAAGATTGTTAAAATTGGTTAATAAATAAATAAGTTATTTAACATTTTTCAATTAACCTCAAAATGACGCTAAATGTGCTAATAAAGAACCAAAGTAAAAAAAGTAATTTGATAATGGAATAGTTATCTTAATATATTTTAGCCCTTTCAAATCACCAATAAATTTCATAAAAAGTATTTTTAACATTTTAAATACTTTGAATTTGGATAACTATTCCATTATCAAATTACTTTTTTTGCTATATTGTTCTTTGTTAGCACATTTAGCGTGATTTTGAGGTAACTGAAAAATGTTGAATAACTTTTTTATTTATTAACCAATTTTAACAATCTTGGTGTCATTGGACTTGGCTTAAAAGGTTCTTTAAATTTGATACTTTGTAAAATTTTGTTTTACCTGCTAGTTTTTATGAAATTTGCCTTTGATTTTTTTTAAATGGCCGCCATTTTGAAATTTGATAAGTTTGATAAAAAATATTTTTGGAAAATGTTAATGTTGAAATGCTCAAATTTTATACCAAGTTTCATAAAAATATCTCCAAGGGTTGATGAATTATTAATTATTTTCAAAAAATAAAAAATGGCGGATAACGGCTAAACTAAGGTGAAATCGAAAAAATGTTACTCTTCATTTTCGACTCATTTTTGTATGTAGAATCTGGTTCTGCATAGCACGCTAAGCATTTTTGTGACACCCTGTGTACAGGGTGTTCAATAAATGTGAGGCAATAATTTATGTAGTGGTTCCTTGGGTTAAAATAATAAAAAAAGTTTATATAAACATGGGTCCTAAAGTGCTTCGTTTTCCGTCTGTGATTTTTACATATTTAATCATACTTTACGAATCACTTAAGAAACAAACTTCAAACTTGGTATATGGATAACCACTATTCAGAACCATTTTTGTAAGAAGTATGAAATTTCTACTTGGTACAATTTCAAAATGGCGACTGTTAAAGCAAATTTCCCCTATAGGGAAGAAGCTATTACCGTAGGTCTCATGGTAAGACCTAAGACCGAGACCATGTTAACTTTTCGTTTTAAGGCCCCCGGAAGCAAAAAACACCATTTGTTTGAATTTATATATATATATATCTATATATCCTTTATCTATAATACGTGAAGCCGTTTTTTGTGAACACTACTCCTCCCTTATTTGTGGACCAATTTCAGCGTTTGAGGTGTCAAAAAATTCGTCTCATTTCGTAGTTTTCCATTATGGTTTTAGATTTTGAAAATTCCTACCCCTAAAGGCGTGAGGTGCTCTCAAAGGTCGATTTTTCTCCATAAGAGTAACATGCAATAAATTTAAAAACAAAAAACAGCTGATTATAAGAAGAAACTCAGCAGCTTTTGTAGAAGTAAATATTGATGTTTGTAATATTTAGGAGGTTATATACCGATGTAATCACTTAATGTAAACATATTAGTTTTATTCCTTTCATTGACATTTGAACGCTCCATAATCAATTCAAACTACCAATACCGATAATGGAGAATTCAGTATCTGGAGTAACACCAAACTCTACGGTGACAATAACGGCAAAAAAGGGGATGCCCACAAGGGGGAGTCCTCTAACCCCTTCTCTGGGCACTTGTGGTAGACGACCTATTGGAAGAAGCTACACAAAGAGACATAAGTCTTCAGGCATTTGCGGACGACTTGGTGCTCACTGTCAGAGGGAAATACAAAGGAACCATTGAGGACCTTACCCAAGAGGCAGTGAGTTTCGTTGATGCCTGGTGCACAAAGGAGGGTCTGACCACAAACCCGAGCAAAACAGAGATGGTGGCCTTCACTAGGAAAAGGAGAACAAGAATCTCCCCTCCATGGATAAGAGGAGTGCAGGTCAAACTGACGAAGGAGACCAAGTATCTAGGTGTACATCTGGATCAGAGAACACCTTGACTACATACTTACCAAAGGAGCGGGCGCTTTTGGGGCCTGCAGAAGAACCTTTGGGAAAAGATGGGGTCTGAACCCCCGCTTAATCTGGTGGACCTACGGGCCATAGTTAAGCCAATGGTGGAATATGCTTCCCTGATATGGTGGCCAAAAGTCCAACAGTCAACAGCAGCCATAAAACTGCAACAACTGCAAATGCTGGCTTGCACAGGGGCTTGTGGCACCACAAAGTCATGTCCTACTGCGGTGCTAGAGGCAATCCTGAATACACTCCCACTGAGTACGGACATCAAGAAGAAAGCAGCAGTTGCTGCCCTGAAAATGACAAGCAAAGGTGAAATCATACCTTCAAGTCAATCGGGACACATGATGATTCTGAGGGAGTTCCCTAATCTGGCTGGACATGGAACAAACTGTTCCTGATGTAATGGTCAAAAGTTTGGAACTAAAATTAGGTACTGTACCTCAGACGTCAAACAGTTCCAAAGTAGAAATAATCACCAAAGTAATAAATAAAGTGTGATTATTTCTACTTTGGAACTGTTTGACATCTGAGGTACAGTACCTAATTTTAGTTCACATAACAGTTCAGGGGCTACAACAATGGATTTTAAAAGTTTTGACTTCGAAAAACCTTATCAAGTAGTCATTGGAGGCGGAGGAAGCTGGCAACAGATAAGGTCTGACATGGGAAAATCAACCCTAGTGTTCTACACTGATGGATCACGAAAAGAAGGAAGGTCTGGCCTAGGAGTGTATGGGAACAGATCCCACGTATCCAAGGTATTGGGACAGACTCCTACAGTTTTTCAGGCAGAGATCCTGGCAATCGAACATTGCGCAAGAGCACAGCTTGATAAGAGGATAAGAAGAGGAAAATCCTCATCCTCTCTGATAGTCAAGCAGCTCTCAAAGCAAGACTCATACGAGGTAGATTCAAGAGTGGTGCAGAGCTGCAAAGGGGCACTGAAAGAACTAGGCCTGCATAATCGTGTTCAACTTTCTTGGATCCCGGGACACTCAGGGCATGAGGGCAACAAAAAGGCCGATGACCTGGCGAGGAAAGGGTCTGAATCCCACCTCGTCGGGCCTGAGCCTTACTGCGGGGTCCCCATGAGCAAAGGAAAGGCCAAGATCCTTGCCTGGGCGGAAGACCAAAAATCGGAAGCTTGGAGGAACAGCCCAGGGCTTAGACAGTCGAAGCTGTTAATAAATCCATTCAGGAAAGAATGGAGAGGCATATTGAGCCTCCAAAAGAAGGAGATAAGCCTGCTGATAGGGTTACTCACGGGTCACGGCCCGTTGAGAAAACACCTAAGCACAATAGGGCTTAGCCAAACAGACCAATGCAGGTTTTGTGTCACACATGTGGAATCTGCAGTGCACATTTGGCTGGATTGCCCAGCTTTAGCCCAAAAGAGGTTGAAATTCCTGGGAAAGGCATTCCTGGTGCCTGACGAAAACAAAAGTTATCCACTTACCATGTATTATGGTTTGTCAACAAGAACAAAGTGTAATAAATATAATGGTAAAATTTTGAAAAGATAATTTCTTTTATGAATTTAGTTATTAAAACGAATTTATTTGTTCTAAAATTTAACACGTTATAATGTTTTTAAATATACTTGTTAAGGAGATAACTTTTAAAATTTATTTAGATTTTATAAGTTACATTGAATTTTTGTTGTACAAATGGTTACATAGAATTGAAACTGAGTTTTTAAGAATTGATGTCACTAACACTTGGTCAATCAACTTTTGAATTTTGAACTTTTTTCTAAAACATAATATAGTCTTTATTTAGAGTCCCTCTGGAACCAAACAGAAGCCCAATCACTGATAAATTTTCTATTTTATATTTGTTTTTAAAAAATGGTAAGGTCGGTTCATAAATATTTTTTTTTTCTCTTCGTTCACTTCTTTTGGCTGTCCGGTGGTAGTTTCAAATCTGACAGTTGGTATCCACCCTTGCGTCAACCAGCTAGTAGGCTATGCTAAAAGCCTAAAGCTAGGGGACTGGATGGTGGGTGCTACAAAAGACCTTTTAGGTCTATCAAAAAAAACAAACACTAAACTCCTCTCAGGGTGAATATTTAAACTCGGCAAAACTTATTATAATTGATGAGGTAAGTATGACTCCTTCAGGAGCCATTACAGTTATCGATAGATTATTTAGAGATCTGACACACAAAATCCAAAGTTTAAGATTATACCTTTCGCAGGAAAAGTTGTACTTTTCGCAGGAGATTTTCGCCAAACGTTACCTGTTGTGCCACATGCAGGACGCAAAGTTATAATAGACAATTGTCTAAAAAACAACCCATTCGTATGGTTGGAGAGGAGGAATTTGCTTGGTTTCTGCTTTACGTTGGAAATGGCTCATTACCAAAGACACAAGATGATACGGTATGTCAATTTTGCCTAATAAGCTGCTTGGAGTTGGTTCGCCAATATATTTTGTCAATATATGTATTCGCCAATACATTTCCGTAGGGAAATGTAGTAGTGAGTATTCAGAATGAAGTTATTAAAGGCAAAGGGATATTAGCCCCAAAAAATAGTGACTGTGACCTCATAAACAACGAAGTATTATCCAAACTGCCCGGAGACCACAAGACATACGAGAGTATCGATACTGTACTGAGTGATGACACCAACGCAGACTTACAATATCCAACAGAATTCCTAAACAGTGTTGAAGTAAGTGGGGCTACCGAAACACAAGTTGATTGTAAAATCCGGAGCAGTAGTTTTATTAATGAGAAATTAAAATCAAGAAAACGGATTAATAAACGGCACAAGGCTACAAGTAATGAGAATGTTTAGGAAATCCATACAATGTAAAGTTATCACTGGAGTAAGTGAAGGTGACTATATCCTTATCCTGCGGATAAAAATGTGCCCTTCAGAATCAACATTACCTTTTAGAACGCAAAGAAATCAATTCCCGTTGTCATCGTCATTTTGCATGACCATAAACAAAGCATAAGGGCAATCCCTAAATAACGTCGCCATTTACCTGCCAAGACCAGTGTTTACTCATGGATAACTTTACGTAGCCTTGAGCGGGTCAACATTTTTGCAGGGATAAAAATTTATCTAAAAGAAAGCCCAATCCAAGGAAAACTATCAAACGGAGATTTTTCCACTACTAACGTAGTTTTCCAAGAAATATTAAATGATTAGTCAAGGTAAATAAATTTATTTATTTATTCACAGTTACCATTGTTTCATTTGTTGATTTTTTTAGTAAAAATTTTGTAAAATGTCGTTTTTATTTATATTAACTATAAAAATAATTAAATAAGAAGTAAATGGTTGTTTAAGAAGTAAAATTACATGCTATGAAAAACATGCAGCGCATTGCTCTGCTCGGGTATTCCTAATATATACAGTGTGTAAAAAAAGTCCGCCCCCCCCACCTAAATTTTTTTGTTTGTTAAGACAAACGATTAACCTTTGGGGAATGATACTAACTCAACCCTAATTATTTTTTGACGTTACCAAAATTTTTGAGTGTCCCCAAAAAATGGGGGATTTTGGGGGCAACTCGTCTCTAACGTGTTTCTATCCAAATTGATAGCTTGTCAAAGTTTTGAATACATCACAAACTTGAAACCTGGCGTCTAGGACGTGCGGAGTTTTAATTCACCTTTGGTGATGTAAAAATGAAACGAGCCTCGGAAAAATGTTAGTAGATGAAAAAGTAGTCTCTTTTGGTGGTATCTAAAATTTTGAGTGTCCCCCAAAAATGGGGGATTTTGGGGGCAACTCAAAATTTTCAAATGCAAACCCCTTTCGAGTGACCCCTCATTTTAAAGAGATTTAAAAAATTGGCGATTGGTGGAGGCTGGAGGTCTCTAACGTGTTTCTATCAAAATTGGCAGCTTGTCAAAGTTTGGATACGACTCCAAAAAACTTTGACAAGCTGTCAATTTGGATAGAAACACGTTAGAGACCTCCAATTTCCACCATTCATCTACTTTTTGAAAGCTCTTTAAAATGAGGGGTCACTCGAAAGGGGTTTGCATTTGAAAATTTTGAGTTGCCCCCAAAATCCCCCATTTTTGGGGGACACTCAAAATTTTAAATACCACCAAAAGAGACTACTTTTTCTTTTAGTAAAACTTTTCCTAGGCTCGTTTCATTTTGACGTCACCACAGGTGAATTAAAACTCCAAATGCCCTAGACGCCAGGTTTCAAGGATGTGTGGTATTCAAAACTTTGACAAGCTGTCAATTTGGATAGAAACACGTTAGAGACCTCCAATTTTCACCATTCATCTACTTTTTGAAAGCTCTTTAAAATGAGGGGTCACTCAAAAGGGGTTTGCATTTGAAAATTTTGAGTTGCCCCCAAAATCCCCCATTTTTGGGGGACACTCAAAATTTTTGGTAACGTCAAAAATAATTAGGGTTAAGTTAGTATCATTCCCCAAAGGTTAATTGTTTGTTGTAACAAACAAAAAAATTAAGGAGGGGGGACGGACTTTTTTTACACACTGTATATATACTAGGTGAACCCGTGCGAATTCGCATGATTATTAAATTGTGACCGCCAAGGGAAAAGGGACCTTATCTTCCCAGACAAAATTTTACAGGACAGCAAGTTTTAGAGGTTAGGTTCAAAAAAACACATTTTCTGATTTTTATTGTTTCTTACTGTTTATATGTTTCAAAACAATATTTGGTCCATCTTACACCTGAATTTAACTTTTACCATGGTTAAATTAATTTTTTTCGAAACCCTTGCAATCGGAAGAAAGGGGGCCTTGACTTACCCATTGCTATTTTAACGCTTTGAAGTTAATAAAATCTGAGAGTTTTGGGAGGAATAAATGCAGGACTTGCTAAGCCCCAATCCAGGAATCAGATCATGAAAATGTACAGGATCTTCCAAAAGAAGTAGTCGACAACGTAGCTCCTGGTCCATGTGAAGTTTCAAAACAAACAAAAATATACTAGAAGGTCAACAAATAAAAAAATTAAATTTAGACACCTAATATAATGTCATATTTTGTTAAGGTTTTTTGTAATAAATTCTTATTTGAGTATAAAATTAAAATTAACTTAAGTTTTTATCATGTAACAAGACGGTTTGTCTTTAAAACTTGTGTTTTTTTATCATTCCCATCTATTTAAGTAGCATTTGATACAAAATACAAACAATTGACACATATTCAATTGTGGATTCATATTCAGCTTTAAATTTCTGGCAAAATGATATAAAAAACATAACCAATAATGTAGTAGTAACAAAAAAATTTAAGTTAGAAATTTGTAAAACTTTAGACCACGATTTCCTAAAATTGATGTTTTTAAAATTTCAAATTCAACAATTTATAGCTCAGGCATTTTTTAAGATACCATGAAAATTCTTTCACCAGTTTGTTTGGTGTTTAATGTAGATTAAGGATATACTAATAACTCAATTTCGAAAAAATGGAAGTTAATTTCCCTTGGCGGGTCACAATTATAAATGATCGTCTGCCTTCTATGCGCACATAATATGTCGACAATCTATTGTAAAAGTAGGTTTTTGGAATGATGTAGTGCGCCAAAATAAGTTTCTCTGATAGCCAATCGATAGGATGCGTATTGCAGCATTGTAAGCGATGTTCGTTGTGCACTTGGGTATTCATTACAGTTTTTTTAGATCTATATGTCAACCTTCATCTCCTTATGGAAAAAGCAACGGGTCAGCCATTGGGTCGGGGCAAAATTAGTAATTATTATACTGTATTGTAATTGGAGAAAATTTACTCTTCTAAGTGGCTGATCTTTTGGGTAAATCATCAAGTCTTGGTGGCAGGGCCTGATTAACCACTAGGCTGACTAGGCTGCAGCCTAGGGCGCCAGCCATCCAGGGGGCGCCACGGGACAGAAAATAAAATCTTGTTTTTATTTTTTGAAAAAATAAAACAAAAGTCCCGTGCTTTTTTGCAAAATCGGGCCTGCTTGGTATGTTTTTTTATTAAACCTAAAGTTACATCCTATAATCTTAAATGAGAAATGTTTGCTTGATTGCTTGCTTGATTGCACAATTATCTCGAAAACGGGTTTGAGTATTTCCTTCAAAGTCTGGAAATAACTAATTTCTGGCTCAAAAACGTGTACTATGCAGGTTACTCGGCCAGAAAAAATCTAATAGCTTAATAAAATGATTTTTAAGTGGAAAAAATTTAAATAATGGCTTCATTGATTGCCTCATCGATGATGGCCATGCTAGCAACGAAATGAAGAAAATATAACTAAATAATTTAATCGAACAATGGTTGTTTGCAAACTACAGCCATCTAGGAAAAATACAGTGTTTGAGATAAAGGTCGCATGGAGTAATAAAAAAAAGGTTATAAATTTTATGATTGAAAAACCACAAACTCCTCAATGCAGAGCAAAAAAGATAATCCCAGCTTTAGTCCATGTGGGACCTGGATGGGTGATGGGTGTCTTTGTTATCCTACTGGTATAGTTATTCGATGAACTGCTAAACATGAAATATTACCAAACAAAGCTTGGTCACCAGGTACTCTTAAGAGTCTAATGATGACTGTTACGATGAATCCATATCTGAGTCAGATGTGGCAGAAGTAGGAAAGAAGAGCAGTAGGGGTGAGTAAGTTGCGAGAGTGTGATGAGTTGAATAAATGTAACAGGCAGCGGTGACTTGTCTTTGAAACATTTAACTGATTAGAATAGACTTTTTTATTATTTTCGTTATAATCTTTGTGTGCACTGATCATAGTTAAATTATTTTCTAAGTTGAATGTAGTTTCTTAAGGTAATAGTTCCGGAGGAAATAAACTCCCAATTTCATTATAATACGATGCATCAGGCAATACAGGGGCGGAAGGGGGGCTAAGGGGATGGGGGGGGGGGGCCAAATCAACTCAAGCCTAGGGGCGCCATATCTCTTAATCAGGCCCTGATTGGTGGTTCACTATCGTTTGCTCTAAAAATAATAGCAACATCATTAAGTTAAGTCGTCATATCGACGCTAATATTCTTTTCGATCTCAGACAATGTGTATTCCGAGTTGTGTATGCTGCTCATCTGGAGTATTTTTCAGAACGCAAATCATCACGTTGAAATCTTGCGCTTAGGGATTAACTTTAACCAAGTGTTCAGCTAAGCTGTTCATGAGTTCGTTGCTGCAATAGCCCTTGGCTTTGTTTAGCACTCTTTCTTGAACACCAGTTTCGACGTCCGTCAGAGATACTAATTTGAGCATATAACAAATGCTTTCCTCACGGTTGTAAGGTGCTATAATTAAGTGATAAATTGTTGCATACACTTTATACATGAAAAACCCTCCGCCATTTTTTTCTTCAATTTAATAGTTCTTTTGCTTGCCGTTGTGAGCACAGAGTTGTAGGAATGTTTTCTTTGTAGTTTCTGACCAGACTATCGGTACCAGTAATAAGGCTTTGAATGTAATTCCTTTGACGGTATGTAAGTAGATTCACTTTCCCTTATGGCAGCAGTATGAAAATCCTTAGCCTCTTCCTCTTTTTTCTCATTGAAAATGTAGCATGCCACATTTCTGACATGGTAATGCCATCCCGCCAAGTGAATGCTGCAGAATCCTTGGATTTGTTAGTGATATTTTTGTCAGTGCAATTTTCCACTAATTGATCCAGCTCCATGTACGAAGCCTCTGTGACCACTATAAACACTTCCTTGTCATCTCGATATTAGCATGTTTGAAAGAATATAAAGTGTCCGATCACAATAGAACTATGAATCTGCACATAGAGACGTGTGTTTTAATATATAATATGTGGGGGTAAATCTTAAAATAAAAAAGCCTTATCGTTAGCAAAGTTTCTATGTAGCGTATTAATAATATA
Organism: Flexamia atlantica; assembly: GCA_035578135.1. Taxonomy (NCBI): domain Eukaryota; kingdom Metazoa; phylum Arthropoda; class Insecta; order Hemiptera; family Cicadellidae; genus Flexamia; species Flexamia atlantica. The sequence continues at coordinate 49,148,542 of JAQJVK010000005.1, read as the reverse complement.
GATATATGAGTCTGTTAGCACGATTGCGGCCGCAAAATTGGTCCGATATTTATGAAATTTGGTACAGACATGTAAAGTAGTAATCAATCGGATGAGTTCGTAAACCAGCTCGATCGGACTACCGGAAGGGGGGTAAAGGGGGAAAAACCCCCCACAAAAATGGGTTTTTTGAGTTTTTTACATCGAAAGATAAAAATTATCCAATTTTTGTTAGCACCATTGAATTCAGCTCAAAAAAACAAACAATTTAGTATCTTGAATCACTGCTCTATATCCATTGGTTACCGAGATAATGAAACTGGTAAACACAGTATGTTGTCCCAATGTTTACCTTATGGGAAATAGGTAAAATTCTATATCTCACTTATTTCTCAACATATCTTGATTAAACTTGGTAAATGGCCTCTTCTAGTTCAGATCTGCTAAATATTGAATTTAAACCACCCAGTTTTAATATACCTGTAGCAGCAAACCTGCATACTCATTTCCCATGTTATTCTTACGGAGCTTTCAAAAACATGTCAAATCTCGCTATCTTGGATTGAAGTATGTTATTTTGCATATGAAATTCGCTGAGTATGCAGGTCTGCTGCAATGGGGGTATTTTGTTTTAAAATCTAAACATCTTAAAAACCGTCAATTTTAGAAAAAATATACAAGAGACAAAAAAGTTGTGAAATTTAATCTTATTAACACACACATTAAGATTATAATGATCGAACAACTAACAATGGCGAAATTTTAAATTTTCCGAATAAAAAAAATGACAATTTCAGACAGAATGTTCTAAAGAACCATGTTTTTATGCAGAAAAGTTAAAATTTCTCCGTTATTAGTAGTCTGATCATCATAATCTTAGTATCAGCAGTGATTGGATTAAATTTTGCAACTTTTTTGTGGTGGCTAGTATAATTTTTCTAAAATATCCGGTTTTTAAGAAAACAAAAAACAGCCGCCATTTTGAAATGGTACAAAGTAAAAATTTAATACCTCTTACAAAAATAATTCTTAATAGTGGTTATCCATATACCAAGTTTGAAGTTCAGACGTTAAGTGGTTCGTGAGATATGATTAAATACGTAAAAATCACAGACACATAGACGGAAAACGAAGCACTAGGACCTATGTTTATATAAACTTTTTTGCTTATTTTGACCCAAAGAATCACCACATAAATTATTGCCCCACATTTGTTGAACACCCTGTATATATAAAAATTTGAATGAACGGTGTTTTTTGCTTCTGGGGACCCCAAAACAAAAAGTTATCATGGTCTGGGTCTTAGGCCTTACCATGAGTACTACGGTAACAGCTTCTCCTCTATAGAGGAAATTCGCTAAAATTCAAACGAATGGGGTTTTTTGCTTCTGGGGGTCCAAAAACAAGGAGTTATCAAGGTCTCGAACTTAGGTCTTATCATGATTACTACGGTAACAGCTTCTTCCCTATAGGGGAAATTTGCTAATAAGTTAATAAGTAATGATTTTTATCTCTCTTATCTTAACGTATTTTAATAATACCCCCGTTGCAGCAGACCTGCATACTCAGCAAATTTCAAATGCAAAACAACACATTTAAATCCAACATAGCGAGATTTGACATGTTTTGGTAAGCTCCATAAGAATAACATGGGGAATGAGTATGCAGGTTTTCTGCTACAGGTATATTGAAACTGGGTGGTTTTAATTTAATATTTAGTAGATCTGAACTAGATTAAGCTATTTACCAAGTTTTATCAAGATATGTTGAGAAATAATCGAGATATAGAATTTTACTAATTTCCCATAAGGTTAACATTGGGACAACGTACTCTGGGTAACCAATGGACATAGAGCAGTGATTCAAAATACGAAATTGTTTGTTTTTTTGAGCTGAATTCAATGGTGGCAACAAAAATTTCATAATTTTTATTTTTATATGTAAAAAAACTCAAAAAAAACCCATTTTGGGGGGGTTTACCCCCCTTTACCCCCCGTACAGTGGGCCGATCGGGCTGATTTGCGAACTCGTCCGAGGGATTGCCACTTTACACGTCTGTACCAAATTTCATTAAGATCGGACCATTTTTACGGCCGCTATCGTGCTCACAGACACATATATATATATATATTTTTTCGCAACACCACACTAGTAAGTAGCCGATTTCCCGCTTCCGTTTCAGTGTGGGAAGTCGCCGTTTACAAAAGAGTACGGCAAATATCAGCTGTAGTGAGGTAACAAATCAGCTGGAGTGCGGTAAAGAGTTTGCATTGAGCATTTACCGCACGAGTGCGGTAAACGCTCAATGTTGCCAAACTCAAGAAAAAAGTATATCACACAATTTACATACATTACTCTACATAAACACAACATTTACATTTTAACTATGACGACCATAATATCTCAATTGTAACTAAATTGGTTTCCCAGGTTGCGACTACGTACAGTTAATAGCGATAAGTTATAAAGAGCAGTATTACTTATTCAATTGTTGCCGTTTGTGTGACGATAAGACGTATTCCTAGAAAGGCTTACTCGGTCGCTGAACAGCAGAGATAACGCTTTTTGTTTTCTCCCCGCCACAGATAAATATAGTTTTATTCATATTTTTGACACTACAGTTTATTTAATATTTTTTAAATCTTTTACTTTCATAGAAGTGTTGTTTTTTACTTACCCTGTATATTTGTTGCTGGTAGTGTCGTGAAAACTATCGTACGCAACTCATCCGGGAAGGTGTTTACGTTGCTCGCATGAAATTCCCGCGCTCCGCAAGCGTCGCGCGTGAACTATCATGCTCGCACGTAAACACCTACTTCCCGCACTAGTTGCATAATATACTAATATATATATATATATATATATATAAATCTTTGTATCTATTTCGACGCCGTCTATAAACGTGCTATTCGGCGGCTATCTAAAATATTTGAGTATATACAAATTTTATTCTCTAAATATGTTAATACGACTACTAAGAAATATGTATGCTATTTTTTTTCTTGATTTTTTCACTCTATCCAGTCACTGCAATATCGGTGCTATTTAGCAGCATTCAAAAATCGTGCTATTTGGCGCGTCGTGTATATAGGTCCTATTCCGTCGCCAGCGATGTTGCCTGATTTATGGGGCACTGAACCCAGAGTGAGGTCTACAAATCTGCAAAAAGCGCTATAGGTAGAGTTTGAGGCTGTAGCCTGAAGCGACAGTGCCTTTTTCTTTTTGTTTTTACGGTATGAATTGTCAAAATATTGTTAAATTTATTTAATTACCAACTTACCGTTACTAAGTTCATTTGCCTAAATTGCATGTAAATAATAGAATATAAACAAAGTTTCATTTACCTATTTATTACAACATTAGATATATTAGATACATTACTTTGAAATGGTGAGTTGGTGACCTACCCATGTAGGTATTTTAAGCCAAGTATGAATGACAGATGAGTAACGGATCATTGTGGCACGATCTTGTAGTCTTGTTACTGACTAAGGCCGACATGTTCCTTAAGAGTTTTTCTCCTATTAACATTCTGTTACGTATGCTTTATTGGATCAGGTAGGTTGAGTCGAGGTCGGGGCCTGAAACTTTACCAATCTTGCCAGATTTTCAAGGCCGTGGTCGTGGTTTAACGGGGATTAGGCTTAGAGGAGCTTAAAGGGATCAGAATTAATTAGTTTTTATCATATTTTAAAGAGCTTAAAATTTAATTCTCGTTCAAAATAAATGTAATGAAATCCAGGTACATTACGCGATTATGCTAAATAATTTAGATTAAATAATTTATTGACACCATGTAAATTGTGTAAATATGTTGGAAATAATGCTCTATTTTCGGAAATGATAGTTTTACTGTCAGTAAACGGTAAACAAAAAAAAGTTGCAAAACCAAAAAATATATTTTTTAAGGAAATAAGTCACGATGGGTCTCAAATTGTCAGGCAGAACGAGCTTAAAAACAATATGCAAAAATGTCAATATTCGATAGATATTAACGGAAATAAGCATTTTCGTAGAATGCGTTCTATGGCCTAACTGTAGAAAGGCCAGAACGTCGTTTTTCGCGTTTAAAACTATTAAAACATAATTGAGAACGACAATGTTTATAGTTAGACTTATTATTAGCGATTCTGTTAATTGAACGTGCCATGGTTGTTGGAATGATCTTTTATGACCTCGTACGTATACGAGTTTGCTGGAAGAAAGGCAAGAAAAGTTGACTTTTATTAATTGGATTAAAATAAACAAATTATCATCAAAACAAGCACTCTCCTTTGATTCCCATGAAATATGACAATAAGACTGATTTTGTAATCAATAATATTGTTTTTGTAAAATTTTACAAAATATCAGATTTTGCAACATCGGCCGAAAATGAGGTCCCTAATACTTTTGTTTGTTGTTTTTCGTCACAATTAATCAAGGCAGCCGAAGCAGCTCATAGTGCCCGATAACAATGAGTGCCGATATTGCTTTCTATATAATTTAAAATCTATTCTTATTTAATACGTGAGCAGTTTTTTTGTTACAAAGACTCCTCCTAAACTACTGAACCGATTTTCATGTTTTTGGTGTCATTGGAAAGAGCTTGGCATGAAGTTTTGCAGGAAATAAAATTTAAAAAGGTTTGACTAAAGGAAAGAGCCCTAGACGCCCTTAAAGTTTCATATTAGCCCATAAGATTTAACATGGGAATAGACATTTCAAATAAAGCAGCTGATTGGAGCAAACAAAGTTTTTCAGCAAAGCCATATTATGTTGTTAATGGAATTGAAACCATTGCATCTAGAGCTGGAGGAATTTCAGTTGATGGAAGATGTAAATAAATAAACTATTATACTAATACATACTTAAGGTCAGGGGGCTGTTTCATAAAACTTACAGGGCCTGTAATACAGGGGATTTCCCTGTATTACTGGTAAATATTACAATCATGTGTTTCATAAAATTTGTCAACTGTTAAACAATTTATAGGAGATTTAATACTGCCTGTATTACAGGCAATGTAAATAAGATAGATTTAGACTACCATAAAAGTTGTACACGTTAAATCTTTTTAGTTTGAACAGTGTAGTTTTGGAACAGTGTAGTACTTGTCTTTTAGTAGTTGAAATGGTCTCAAGAAGGAGTTTTAGTGGTTATGAGAACATTATTGTTTGTATTAGCTACTTACAAGGGGCTGTTTCAAAAACGTCTTGTTATACAGGTCCTGTAATACAGGACTTTGTGAATAAAAAATACAATGTCTGTAACATCTGTTTCATAAAAATTATTCCATAATCATAAAATCACCTGTAAATCTTTACCTGTATTACAATAGAATCCTGGTATTTGTTTGTTTACCTTTTCAACTTAGGTTAGAATTATATAGTGAATATACTTGGTATACTTATTCCTTCTAACCAATATCATGTCTAAAAGAGAGGGGAAAAATATGTTGATAAGGAATTTTCTGAGAATGATAATCAGAAAGAAAAGCCAATTATTTGACCAATACAGCCTGAACATAACAAAGGAATCTAGGAGGAAAGGGTGGAATGAAGTGAGGGACTGCAGTGTCCATCGGGTTGGTCCCACTTTTTTTAAGAGGTTGGCGGCCTCTTTTTTCCTTGCCTTTTCCCCACTCACATAGATTATTGCTCTGTGCGTGGACGTTATCAAGCAAAGCCAGGGAGTGAGCATAGAACATAGAAGCATAAACATGGAACAGCGACGAAATGCCGCGAGAACGGTCCGGCGGCCACTCCGCTCCCTCACCATGACCAGGAACGGGTACCGTTCTTATAACATGGGAGAGATTGGGAAAAACGCGACGCGCGCTGTTTCGAATTAGAACTGCCGCCAAATTTTAACACCTATGTGGTTTTCCGGTTGAGTATTTAGAGTATATTAAATTTCCTATCGTATGGCGTGATTTTTTTCTATGAATAGTTATTTTTAATATTAATCATAGAAGATCAAAGTTAGAATGACTATTACGGTCTCTGAATATGTGGTTACTATAATTACGTATGTGAGCAAAATATGATGTATCTGTCCAAAAAAAACAATTTATTCATATTTCTTACGAGTTTCTCCAACAAAGAATAATATATTAAGCAATATTTATTCGGAATATGATTGATGAAAATAATGCTGAAAGTTGTTAAGGAAAGTCCACAAACATTAACATTAATACATCGAGTTGGGAGGAAATAAATATTTAACTCGTATTTCTTTCTATATTTTTGTATTATTTCAACCTTATTTTGTTTTAGGAGAATCATGTGTTACGTATGAAAATAATAATTATAGGAAATCTAAAGAAATACTATAATCCGTGCTCATATTAATTAATCTTACAGTCTTCCAAAATGATATTGTCATAATTATTGCACTCCTCCAAAATTTTTAGACGAAAAAATGGTTTTGTTTAGACTAAAATCTGTTTTTTTTATGTGAATGATCTATGAAATTTGTCTAATTTGTCTCGTTTAACAGTTAGTTATATGGATGAACAAATAATTTAAATTTATAAAATGAACATGTTGTGTTGATTATTAGCCTATTACCATGTCTCCTAATTAATTAATTAAATAAATTAGAACTCGTAGGTTTCTTGCAAAAAGATTATATGAAATTCTTTGTTTAAATATCCTTGATCTACAAATAATTATGTTTTCATCATCACTAGAACTGCTTTCTGAGTCAATTTCAACTACTTACAAAGCAAAAAAGTTTCAACAACACTCTGTGTAAATATAAAATGGATGACTTGTAAATATTTTATGGTGGTCTTGAGTACAATAAGAATTTCTCCAATTTACAGAGCCTGTAATACAGGACTCTACTGTTTATGAAACACAATCTTGTAATTCAGATGAAGATTCACAGCTGATTTCGTATCTGTATAATGGTTTTTATGAAACAGATTTTACAGGCATTGTACTTTTTATTTTAAAAGTCCTGTAATACAGGACCTGTTTTACAGGTGTTTTATGAAACAGCCCCCAGAATTCAGTTTTAAAAACATTTATTTTGAATCACATGTGTGAAGATCTTAATATTTACATATGTTTATATTCCAAATAAAAAAAGTAAAAAAAATTCTTAAGTATAAATTCTATCAATATAGATAGAAATTAAAGAAAAAGAAGCAGACTTAACATTCATTATGAGTATAAATTTATTGAACCATTTTAGTTCGGTTTTAGACTGAGACAGGTCGTACGCTACTTAGGCCCACCTTTCCCCAATTAAGGTTTAAAGTAAACGTGAATTTAATTTAAACCATATGAATATTCTAATTTTAAAATTATGAACCATATTATCAGGAAAATTCAAATGCTACTAAACTTAAGTTTCAGAAGTTCAAATAAAACTAGATTTGGGGAAAGCAGCTCTTAGTAACATATACCCCACTGAATTTCAGAAAGTTTTACAAAAATACATTTAAAACAGAATAATACATTTTTTACCCATTTAAGAACATTAGAGTTGTCTAAACAAGTTTGCAGTCGATTTTCACATATCAATTTGTTTTGGTTAGTTTTCTTTCATATGGTGCTGGGGGTATTTCAAAAACAATTAATTTATTTGTATTTCATATTGATGAACTTGGTTGAGTACACTCAATTGGAGTTTATGGTGAATGATAATGTGAAGCGTTTATGAGCAATTATCTACAATTATCCTAAAGAAATTTACATGAAAATGTAAATTAATTTAGTTCAACTATGAAATGCTAACCTTGAATGATGTAAACATGTAAATAATATAATTTTAACAATTCTTTTTGTGTTTAGTGATGTTCTATAGTAAAAAGAACCCAGTTTCCAGTAATTCCTGTTTAGGTATCTAGGTATAGGTATAGGTCAGGGTCAGTCCATTACATATGGACTACTGTATATGTGGCGGCAGGTCAAGCCAACTCCTTCGAGGTGCTCATAATATTTGTAGAAAACACTAAAGAAACATGGACATCTCTTTAAATATGAATGAGTATTCACAAGAAATTTAATTAAAAAAGCTTTTGTAAAAAATTTCAGTACAACACGAAATTCAACCATAAAATTAATAAAATAGTTCTAGAATACTATACCATGATTGTTTTTATGTTGAAATCAATACATAAAAATTGCTCGATTTTGAGCAACAGGTTTACTAGTTTGTATTATTATCTAGTTATATGATCAATTATTAAAAAATAAAGATTAGCACTAACGTAATAAAACGACCCAATAGAATTGACTGAAGTGCTAAGCGCTGTAGGACTGCAACTTACGCACTCGCCGCCTCGCCTCCAACGGCTTTTAAAGGCCCCGCAACTCAGATCGGCCCAGGGCCCCCCAAAGGCTAGGGCCAGCCCTGTGATACTGCTTACTGCGTACAGTGGATGATATGGTTTTTTGCACGATTTAAGAATTAGGTTTGATGTAGAATACAGCAAACCGATAATGAACAGTGAATCAAGACTTTATCTTCACTGCAGAAGCTTTACAAAATCCTAATCCAAAGGATCTAGACCGGGCTGAATCAAGCCAAGAATTAAGAATATAAAAGAAATCAGTTAATGGAGGTGGAATAAAACAAGACTAGGTGAACCCGTGCGAATTCGCACTATTCAATTAAATTATAAATGATCGGCTGCCTTCTATGCGCACATATGTCGTCAATCTACTGTAAAAATAGGTTTTCGGAACGATGTAGCGTGCTAAAAGTGCCTCTAATAGCCATTCATTAGGATACGTATTGCAGCATTGTAAGCGATGTTCGTTGTGCACTTCCTTCACATTGAAATTAAGGAAAAAGCAACAGGTCAGCCATTGGGTCGAGGCAAAATTGAAGAATATGTACTCTTCTAAGTGGCATATCTTTGGGGTAAATAATTAAGTCATGCTCACACTCGGTGGTTCGCTATCGTTTGCTCTAAAAATAATAGCAACATCATTAGAAGTTATGTCGTTGTATCGGCGCTAATATTCTTTTCGATCTCTGATGTGCATTCCGCGTTGTGTATGCTGCTCATCAGGAGTATTTTTCAGAACGCAGCTCTTCACGTTGAACATTTGCGTTTAGGGATTAACTTTAACCAAGTGTCCAGTCAAGCTGTGCATGAGTTCATTGCTGCAAGAGCCGTTGGCTTTGCTTAGCATTCTTTCTTGATCACCAATTTTGACATCTGTTATAGATACAGAGCATAAAACGAATGTTCTCCTCACGGTTGTAAGGTGCTATAATTGAGTGATAAATGGTTGCGTACAAATGTATATATGAAATCCATTGTTTTCTTCAATTTAATAGCTCTTTTGCTTACCGTTGCGAGTACAGTGTTCTTGGCATTAATGTTTTATTTGTAGTTTCTGCTCAGTCTATCGGTACCAGTAATAAGACTTTGAACGTAATCGCTTCGTTTAGATGTAAGTAGATTTACTTTTTCTTTATGGCAGCTGTGTGAAAATCCTTTGCCTCTCCCTCTTTTTTCTCCTTGAAAATGTAGCGCGCCACATTTCTGACATGGTAATGCCATCCCGCCAAGTGAATGCTGCTGAATTCTTGAATTTGTTAGTGTGATTTTGTCAGTGTAATTTTCCACTAATTGTTCCAGCTCCGTGTATGAAGCTTCTGTTTGCACATCTTCACGTACGCTGTCCCACCGTGTGCAAACACCTTTCCGTACATTGCCCCGCCGGGTCCGACCTCTATAAAACTTCTTCGTCGACTCGTTCTTAGCACGTTTGAAAGAATATAAAGTATCCGATCACAACAAATTTTCGTCGTCTTGTTCCTTTCCGAATAAAAAAAACAGCTGGGCTGAGTTTTAAACTATTTTGATATCTAAAGTTTTTTTCTTGGTCTGTGATCTATATATTTTAAATCCCACACAGCTGATCAGATGTTTATTTGTTTACATTTTCGCTTCTGTCAAAACACAAATAATTTTCTCATAAGTTTTTCGCACTTTTTCAAGTTATATTGCCTAAATTAAAAATCTAGACGCGTGTTTTGATGTATAATATCTAGGGGTAAGTCTTAAAATAAAAGAGCCTCATCTATACTATTATAAAAAAGAGGTGGTTTCTGTATGTGTGAATGAATGGGATAAGTAAACTCGAAAAATACTGAACCGACTGGGTTGAAATTTCACACAGAGGTAGATCTTGAACCTGGGAAACATATAGGCCTATTCACTTCCTTAAAATCCCCTCGGGCTACGCCCCGTGAACGTCCTTAGCTTCAATGTTTACATTTTATAAGGATGTAAACATTCATATACCGAAATGTAATCAGCTGTGAGTACTACAGTTTGACAGTTCAAAGAGCAGAAGTAAGAAGATCAGCTGTAATTTTTATCGTGAGCGAAGCCACGGGCAACTGCTAGTCCTATATAAAGTGTTCATGTAGCGTATTAATAATATAGATAGAAGAGTGAACTCAGCTTAAAAAAAATACAAAATACTTCAGCCTGGGTTTTCCCAAATTTGTCTTGCCTTAAGACTCATTGTAGTTTTGCCAATGTCCGTTACCTCTGGAGGACCACCTTTAGTAAGATGGCCTGAATAAAAAATAAGTTACGTCCCGCAGTTGATGGAAATAGTTCAATCACTTAATAATACTAAGTATAGGACATGATTATGTTAAACAAATCAACTTTGATGACTTGATCAATGATTTTGCAATGGCTAAGGCCAGGAAAGAAATTATTTAGATATTTAGACCATAACTTTATTTTCTTTATTATACAGTATTGTAATGTTAGGTCAGATAGAATATATCTGGAATCATATGATTGCACATATAAGATTAATTTTAGCAAAATGCAATGAATATCATTGTATATTATGTTGTCATGTTGAGGTCGATTTAAAATAAAACTCTCTGTGCACAAATAGTATTCTGGTTTATACTAACTTTTATATACATTATTTATCTTAGGCTTTACATTTAAGCAACAAAATTAGTTGTTAAGAATGAGTACAATAGTTATTATAAAAATTATTATTGGAGCGTACCACAGATATATGTTTCATTGATGCAAATTTTTACATTGGTAAAAAGTGATTAATATTCGACATGACAGCAAGGGCCTCCACCAGAAATTTTGCCCCAGGCCCCCAATCTCCTCGTAGCGGCCCTGGTCCCGACTCAAGTTTGCGCATAATGAGATCTAGTCCAGTAGGAATCTCTAGTTTATTTGTTGTTAGGAGAGAAGACACTGAAAATTATAGACTCAGTACTAAATGTGGATGTTTTAATGACTCTGATTGAAGAACGATTATCGTTGAAGGAGAAAACTTTAGATATTTATAAATCATAAACAGAAAATACAGCTGCATGGAGGGAGACATGCGTGAGGTGACACTCTGGGTTTAATGGCGTTTCGAAGAAAAAATAACAATAATTTGCGCGGAAAAAATAAATATGGTAATTATCAGCATCTGCTTACAAAAAGAAAATGTTAGAAGTACTGTAAATTACACTATGACCTGCAAATATATTGTAACATTTCCCAATAAGAATAGATTGTGTTTGATTATGTTAAATATTGAAAACGTTTTAAAAGTGGCGGCCCTTCTATTGAAAAAAGCGTCACTAGCCTTCCAATTTGAATCAGTTAATAACAAAAAAAATACAGATGTCAAATGTGATGGTTTTCTGCTACAAAGGTGTGATTAATTCGTTGTCACCCTCATATTTTCAGGTGATCTCATAACAAATATTTCTTTAAACATTTTTAATTTCGGTTAAAAATGAAATTCACTTGGGATATATTTTTTTTATAAGATGAAAACATATTGTGGTTCATAGTAACTCATACCGTGTTAATAATAGAGAAACATGAATTTATATTCACACAGCTGCAGATGGGTTAAAGTTTCTGTTTACTTTCAAGCAACCAATCAACTGTCATTATGTTTTGACCCAAATTGGTTTAAATATGCCTACTAAATATTAACAAAATTAGCAAAACACTCTTTCTTCGGGAACTGAGCTAATCACCTGAGTATTAAAATGAAAAGTATAAGTATGTAGGGCCTATGTAGGTACTTTTCATTTTAACAAACTACATTGTAGGCCCAGATAATGTTTATTTTAATCAAAAATCAATAAATAACATTACAAAAGTATATGAATATACTCAGTTCCATATTCACTTTCAGTATGGATTGCCATAAGCAATGTATTGAATTTAAAATGAAAATTTAAGTTGTACTAGCAATTAATAACTGGTCCCAAATTATATTACAAACAGGTGATGGTTTTATCACAACATGCTACAGATATAATAAAATATAGTAAACTAATAAATTAGCAAAGGTAATAGAGTAACAGTATCTCTAAAGGCCTGTACAGCCACGGCACGGCGCGATTCGTCTAGAGCAGGTTTTGTGGTCCACGGCTTCGTAAGCGCACTGCGGCAACACGAGAGGAAAATTTCCGCTCCGAATTCTCAGTGCCGGATTCAAAGTTTTTTTCGGCGCCGCGCCGCGCTGCGCCTCCTCAGAGTTGGCGTCAGCCCGTAAGATAACATAGAATGGATGATTTTTAAAATTCTTCCATGGCACCGCGCTTCGCCGCGCCGCACCGCGCCTCCCGCTGAGCTGCATAAGTAGGCGTCAAGCTTTAAACTTAAAAAATCAATTTACTTTTTGAAACTCAGAGTTTAAATAAATTATAACTCAACTCGTAATATGATAAACCTAGTAATTTTAAATAATGTTACAAATTCAAATAATCTGTAATAATAAATATTTGAAAACTAAAACCCCCAGTTATCCAATGAATGGACTGACAACCCGGGCAAAATTAGGCCCGTTTATACTAAAACACCGGCGCGGCGTCCCACAAACCTGAGACACTGGTGACCAGGGACACTCACTTGGCATTGATCATATGAGAGTGTCCCGCTTGCATTGTACTGGGACACTGGTGTCTGAGACACAAAAAAGTGTCTGGAGAGTGGAGAGTGTAAAGTCAGTGTCTTCCCCTCGGACACAGCCGGGACATTCGCGGGACACAAATTGGGCGCTTATCGGAGCTGATCGTAGCATTGAATCAAATGAGAGTGTCCCGCGAGCTATTAGGCCGGGTTCACTATGGACACTTTCAGAATCCCTTGGCGGCCACAGTTCTAGGTATGAAGAGAGCAGGAAGTCAAAATCGCGCGGGATCGCCCTGTACTGGTTCACATTGCAGTGGCCCAAATCTTGTGTCTCGTCGCTAGTCGCCCGGTCAGCCCCGGCCCAATCTGGAAAAATAATCAGTTTTCCGAAATCCGTTTGAAAAATAATCATTTCCTCCTCAAGATATGATGAATTTTCGTAACTTGATTTCACCGGCCAAAAATTACCTTTCTCTTAAAACAAAGTACTGAAACCGTTTACCAAAAACATCTACGCGAAGACATCGTACGGCACCTGTGTGTAACCCACCTTAGACTGGTTTCATGGGTGATAAGCTCGCGCTCAGTTATTGGATTTAAATTACAAGTCCTGGTTGGAGAGAAACTACTTATGCTCCCTATGCAACCTTTAAAAAAATGACACTGTCATTTGATTTCGGAGTGTCCTGTTTTGGAAACCATCAGAAGAAATTGACTGGATAAAAATAATTTCAATTATTTTTCAGCCAACCCGTTAGACGGCCAAGACGGCCAACAATGGGTGCCATTGTTGTGCACGCTTAGGTCCAGGTTTCCTGCGTGACAATTTTGTTGTGTTAATTTTTTTTTTAAGAAAATGAAGCGATTTTCATTTCATTAATTTAGTTTAATTCGTATGTGTGTGGGTACGACGAGAAAAAAATAAAAGAGTTATCAGCCCCCACGTTTACCTAAAGGGCTTTACCTAACTTATATCTTGAGTTGAGATATCTCAAAATAAAAAGAATCAAATACAAAATCTAATTAATAGTCTTGTGTTTAATTTTCATGTTTTCCACAAGCAATAAAATTATTTCTTTTCAAGAACAGATACATATCCGAGATATGTTTTCCTTTACCTCTATACAAACACTAAAACTCTGACCCCACGTAGGAATATTACTGCATTTATCAGTGCGTGGACACTAATGATATTGATATTAGATGATATTGTATACATTGATATATTATATTAAACAAATATAGTGAAACAGCTTCAATTGGGCAATAAAAATGAAGTAGTATTTAAAATCTTTTTAGAGTATACACAATTTTTTAAGAAGGCCTTCCTTGACGCGAGGTCCTCTCCCTCTGTGTCCACCCCCCCCCCCCCCCCACCACAGTAAAAACAACACTGCTGGGAGATTCGGAAGGATTCAAGGAATCTGTTTAAATTCCAGCAAATACGCGTCGGAGGGTCTGCGGGGACGAGGAGGGGGTTTCCGCAGCGTTGCCGGATCGAGGCCGCCATTTGGGGGTAATATCTATAGGATATATACAGTCGGCCGCTAGTTTAAATAAATTTTCTGTAGACCATATACGGGCGCGAAATATACGAATGCAACTGCGGCGCTCCAAGCGGAAAAATGGTAAACTAACTATATACGAAAATCATAATATGCGCTGTCATTTGGCCGCCACATAAAATTTGTTTTTCTTTTAGTTTTCGTCATAAATGATCAAGAAACAAGGGTTTGGCGATGTGGCGGCCATATACGGCCGCCATTTAGGACCGGCCGCCAAATCAAATGCAGATCCGTCCATGTACGGCCGCCGCTTGGGACCCGATTTTTACATATATATATATACACACACACCGGGTGTCCCATAATAGTCCCCCCCCCTAACTTTTTCCTCTATTTTTTCAAATATCAATTCCACACCACCCCCAAACATTATTGGGTAGTTAATACTTCATTTTGAGGGGGTATCCAATTTTGGCCGCCATCTTGGATCCGCCATATTGGATCCAAAATATTTTTTTCAAATGTAAAGGTGGTGTTGTGGCCCATCATTTCGAATTAGATTTTTTTACTGATTACAATGCCGCAATCCGTTTTTTAATATCTCAATTGGTTCTCAAGATATGGGTCCTTTTAATTTAATTATTTTCAACCAATTTTAACATTACAAATTGATAAAATAGGCCCATAACCACAACATATTGCTAGATAGTGACAAATAACCACAATCAGTCATTGTTGAGCGATTTACACTTAACTTCAATGTAAATTTTTGGCCGCCATCTTGGATGCGCCATTTTGAAATGAGGTAAGTTATTTCAAATATGAAGTTGGTATTGTGACCCATCATTTCAAACTAGTTTTTTACGCCGAACTCAATACCGCAACCCGTTTTTATCTATACAATTTAATTTTTGAACAATTCATATTTTTTGAGATTTTTATTAGAAACATGTCAATATCTTGAAAACTAAACGCTATAATTAAAAACAAGTTGTGGTATTGAATTCGGCGTAAAAAACTAGTTTGAAATGATGGGTCACAATACCAACTTCATATTTGAAATAACTTACCTCATTTCAAAATGGCGGATCCAAGATGGCGGCCAAAAACTTTACATTGGTGAAAGTTAAGTGTAAATCGCTCAACAATGACTGATGGTGGTTATTTGTCACTATCTATCATTATTTTGTGGTTATGGGCCTATTTTATCAATTTGTAATGTTAAAATTGGTTGAAAATAATTAAATTAAAAGGACCCATATCTTGAGAACCAATTGAGATATTAAAAAACGGATTGCGGCATTGTAATCAGTGAAAAAATCTAATTCGAAATGATAAGTCACAACACCACTTTTAAATTTAAAAAATTTATCTTTGATCCAATATGGCGGATCCAAGATGGCGGCAAAAATTGAGTACCCCCTCAAAATGAAGTACTAACTACCCAATAATGTTTGAGGGTGGTGTGGAATTGATATTTGAAAATCTATAGGAAAAAGTTAGGGGGGGGGGACTATTATGGGACACCCGGTATATATATATATATATATATATATAATTCCGAACGAATGGTGTTTTTTGCTTCTGGGGGCCCCAAAACGAAAAGTTATCATAGTCTCAGACTTAAGTCTTACCATGAGACCTAAGGTAATAGCTTCTTCCCTATAGGGGAAATTCGCTAAAATTTGGTATATTGGCTTCTTTCAGTTCAGATTTACAAAATATTGAATTAAAACCACCCAGTTTTAACATACTTGTTTCCAGTGGCGTAGATAGACTTTGGTCAAGGGGGGGGATATAACCGAGGGGTCTGGGGGGTATTCCTTCTGGAATACCCCCCAGAAGGAGGGGGTTTGGGGGTACCCCCCAGAAAAATTTTGAAAATTATAACTCTAAAACTAGCTTTTTATGCAATCTAGAGGCATAGTGGAACTCATATTATACGGAATAATTGATGCAGACACGTAGTCGCCGCGCGCATACCGGAAGGCTCGTTCCCCAAAAGAACGAGCTAAATACACGGGGAGTGGTTTGTGGTTTGATGTCATAATGATCTTCCATTTGCTTTATTCTTTTTTGTATGTATACGTTTTTACTTCATTCTCATAATTCTGTTAAGCTACTTTCACGTAGTTTTGGTGCTTTTATTAAAAAATACCATATGTCATTTTTACTTTACTTAAGCTTGAAGAAATTACTTTTTATTTAATTTTATAATAAAATCACTAGATAACAAATGAATATGGGAATCTGCATCAGTCCACTTTACTCCATTCTCTGCTAGCACTGATCACTGAAATATTGTTTCAGCATAGTTACAACAAGTAAATCTCATAATTTTTTTAACACCATTAGTATCATCTTCACTCTCACTTTTTCCTTTTGGAGCGAAAACCCCGTCAGTTTGCACTGTTTCGACATCACAACATATTGTAGTCACGTCGCGTCGAGTCGCTGCGAATTACGCAAGGTCACAGAACTAACTGACCGAGTTATAAACGCATCCTATACGTCAAGTGAGATCAGATGCGTTAGTTCCGGTGTTGGCCGTTAGAGGGAATATAGGTAGTGGGTGAATCTAGTATTTTTATTGGCTACTTCAGTTCCAACGTGAAATAATGTAGGCCTGTATAGCCTCATTAGAGGTTCTGGTATACAGGACTAAAAACATTCAGGACAAAATGAACAACCATTATAATTTTTCTGTAAGATGTAATATTATAGGCGGCGAATTTTAATCTAATATCAATTCGGCTGTGAATGGCATCGTTTTCAGTTGCGTTCTCAGACTGATTTTTCGTCTGTCTTTCATAACAGGGTATTTGCAAATCGGGGACCATCAGTGACTAAGGTACAGAAAATGCGAAATTTTGCTTTGATTCTGTTACAATAACAGTTCACTTTCAGTTACGCATTCGCCGCTACCACTAATATTCCAAAATACCGTATTGTATTTTTAAGCCTCTTGTCACCGATCGTGCCGCATTCGTTTGGCGCGCAATACTTCAAAGATAAAATTTTTTGGCAGTTTTTCAATTACTAAATAAATAATAGCAATAATAACTTTATATATATATATTTTTACAAAGATTTTGTATTTATTATTGCGGTAAAAGAATTACTTCCTAGTTAAAAGTCGTAGCCTAACTTTAATTTTTTTGAGTATAATTAATTTTTTTTACATACTGTAGGGCCAAGGGGGGGATATATCCCCCTTATCCCCCCTTGTATCTACGCCACTGCTTGTTTCAGCAATCCTGCATACTCATTCCCCATGTTATTCTTATGGAACTTTCAAAAACATGTGAAACCTCGCTATATTGGATATGCTCTTTTGCATTTGAAATTCGCTGAGTATGCAGGTCTGCTGCAACGGGGGTATTATATTTTATAGTACGGATACTTTTGTCTGAAGGACTTCAGAAGGAAAATATACTGCTTCAGGTCTTCATCTAGGGTTAGTATTTTGTTGTATTTTTGGATTAAGGACACCCCTCTTTCTGCTGTATCATTGACTACCTTAAATTTTATTACTATCTCCTTACATGGAATAAAGTCCATTGGTTACCAAAATATCAATAGTGTGGTAAACACAGTACGTTGTCCCAATGTTATCCTTATGGGAAAGAAGTAAAATTCTATATCTCTATTTCCCAACATATCTCAATAAAATTTGGTATATGTTCTTCTAGTTCAGATCTACTAAATATATAACTAAAACCACCCGTTTTTAACGTACCTGTTGCCGTAAACCTGCATACGGCAATGTTATTCTTGCCGTATGCAGGCTCCCAATGTTATGGAGCTTACAAAAACATGTCAAATCTCGCTATGATGGATTGAAATATGCTACTTTACATTTGAAATTCGCTGAGTATGCAGGTCTGCTGCAATGGGGGAATTTTGAATTTATTTTGGTAAGATGTTTATTGACAGTTTAACTTAATTATTAAGTTGACTACCGATAAATACCGAGATATTGAAACTGATGAGTTATAATGAGATAATAACTTAATTATTAGATTAATGTACATCATTAATGTACATTTTACAAATTCTATCACAATATAAGTAACAATACTATTGTTTTTTATTATTTTTTTATTTTAGCCTGGTTATAGCCTAGTAACATTGAACATTTTGCGTTCAAAGACAATAAAATTTCTTGATTCTTCATTTAACTTACGAATGATAGAAGAAATTGTAAAAGAAGGTTTAATAAAATACACATAAAATTTTACACATTTTATTGCAAATTATTCGCTTAAATATCTGTACAAGTTGATTTTATCACAATAAACAATAAATTTACCTAACATTACATCCTTTAAGAATCAATTGCAGGCGAACGATGTACGTACGAGCTCGTGAACAAAACCCTGACAAGAAATTCCGCAGCCTTCTCATCTCCAATAAATAAAGACTAGAGTGTAATTCCCTTCCTGACAAAAATTAATACTGCACAAAACCGCAATACTATAAGAAGGATCTGTAAAGCGTATCGTGAGCTAAGTCTTTAATTCGGGTGGTAAAATGCGAGTATAATTTTTTGACGAGAGTTCCGATGTATTAATGCTGCATGACGAAGGGGTGCAGAGAGACAGGGACGTGCGGTCGGAAGGGGATGTTGTGGTCGCGGACGACTCGCGCCGCCAGACAACTCAGCTTGGTGTAGTGCAGTGGGTTGACGATGAGGTGGAGAGGTTTGCCGCCGAGGTGCAGCAGGTCGGCAAACGTGCGGCCCTGGCCGTCGCGGGCGTCCAGGTGGGCCCCATGGCTCAGCAGCACCTGCACCGACACAAACAGTGATGACACGAGTTGTACACTGAGGTTTGCCGCCGAGGTGCAGCAGGTCGGCGAACGTGCGGCCCTGGCTGTCGCGGGCGTCCAGGTGGGCCCCATGGCTCAGCAGCACCTGCACCGACACAAACAGTGATGACACGAGTTGTACACTGAGGTTTGCCGCCGAGGTGCAGCAGGTCGGTGAACGTGTGGCCCTGGCCGTCGCAGGCGTCCAGGTGGGCCCCGTGGCTCAGCAGCACCTGCACCCACACAAACAGTGATGACACGCGTTGTACACTGAGGTTTGCCGCCGAGGTGCAGCAGGTCGGCGAACGTGTGGCCCTGGCCGTCGTAGGCGTCCAGGTGGGCTCCGTGGCTCAGCAGCACCTGCAACGACACAAACAGTGATGACACGAGTTGTACACTGAGATTTGCCGCCGAGGGGAAGCAGGTCGGCAAACGTGCGGCCCTGGCCGTCGCAGGCGTCCAGGTGGGCTCCGTGGCTCAGCAGCACCTGCACCGACACAAACAGTGATGACATGCGTTGTACACTGAGGTTTGCCGCCGAGGTGCAGCAGGTCGGCGAACGTGCGGCCCTGGCTGTCGCGGGCGTCCAGGTGGGCCCCATGGCTCAGCAGCACCTGCACCGACACAAACAGTGATGACACGAGTTGTACACTGAGGTTTGCCGCCGAGGTGCAGCAGGTCGGTGAACGTGTGGCCCTGGCCGTCGCAGGCGTCCAGGTGGGCCCCGTGGCTCAGCAGCACCTGCACCCACACAAACAGTGATGACACGCGTTGTACACTGAGGTTTGCCGCCGAGGTGCAGCAGGTCGGCGAACGTGTGGCCCTGGCCGTCGTAGGCGTCCAGGTGGGCTCCGTGGCTCAGCAGCACCTGCAACGACACAAACAGTGATGACACGAGTTGTACACTGAGGTTTGCCGCCGAGGTGCAGCAGGTCGGCAAACGTGCGGCCCTGGCCGTCGCAGGCGCCCAGGTGGGCTCCGTGGCTCAGCAGCACCTGCACCGACACAAACAGTGATGACACGAGTTGTACACTGAGGTTTGCCGCCGAGGTGCAGCAGGTCGGTGAACGTGTGGCCCTGGCCGTCGCAGGCGTCCAGGTGGGCCCCGTGGCTCAGCAGCACCTGCACCCACACAAACAGTGATGACATGCGTTGTACACTGAGGTTTGCCGCCGAGGTGCAGCAGGTCGGCGAATGTGCGGCCCTGGCCGTTGCGGGCGTCCAGGTGGTCCCCGTGGCTCAGCAGCTCCTCCACCGACACAAACAGTGATGGCACAAGTTGTACACTGAGGTTTGCCGCCGAGGGGCAGCAGGTTGGCAAATGTGTGGCCCTGGCCGTCGCGGGCGTTCAGGTGGTCCCCGTGGCTCAGCAGCACCTGCACCGACACAACCAGTGATGACACGCGTTGTACACTGAGGTTTGCCGCCGAGGTGCAGCAGGTCGGCGAACGTGCGGCCCTGGCTGTCGCGGGCGTCCAGGTGGGCCCCATGGCTCAGCAGCACCTGCACCGACACAAACAGTGATGACACGAGTTGTACACTGAGGTTTGCCGCTGAGGTGCAGCAGGTCGGCGAATGTGCGGCCCTGGCCGTCGCGGGCGTCCAGGTGGTCCCCGTGGCTCAGCAGCACCTGCACCGACACAAACAGTGATGACACGCGTTGTACACTGAGGTTTGCCGCCGAGGTGCAGCAGGTCGGCGAACGTGGTCCAGGCGTCCAGGTGGTCCCCGTGGCTCAGCAGCACCTGCACCGACACAAATAATGATGGCACAAGTTGTACACTGAGGTTTGCCGCCGAGGTGCAGCAGGTCGGCGAACGTGCGGCCCTGGCCGTCGTAGGCGTCCAGGTGGGCTCCATGGCTCAGCAGCACCTGCACCGACACAAACAGTGATGACACAAGTTGTACACTGAGGTTTGCCGCCGAGGTGCAGCAGGTCGGCAAACGTGCGGCCCTGGCCGTCGCAAGCGTCCAGGTGGGCTCCGTGGCTCAGCAGCACCTGCACCGACACAAACACATGTTTCACATGTTCTAACTGCACAAAAAGAAATCTAGTAAATAAACATAACGTGAATTCAAATAAATGCCCGACAAACCTCAGGGAAAATGAAAGGATTGCCAGCCAAATCAATTATGGATCATAAAAACAAGCTTAAAAGAATGCAAGGAAAAAAGAAACAAAAAAAAACAATACACTAACAAGACACACCAGTTCTGAAATATAAGACTGTGTCATACTACCTGAACAATGAATGAATACCATTGTGTGAACATGAGCACTATTATTCCCATCTTGGTTATTTGTATATACTCATATAAAATGCTGTCTACTCCTTTGTTAGATGATTGTCACAGTTGTACCGCTTCTATTTTTTAACACATGTTTACCAAAGTCAATCAGTATCAGTACTGTCCCTACGTCCACACAGTAGCAAAAATCCTTTTCTTTTAATTTGGTCACCCCAACATCAAACTTCTCTTTTATGGCTGCTGAAAGGCCCTTGCAATTTGATCTGATTGTCGCAGTGTAATACGTTCCTAACTTGTACGAAGCTAAAGGAATAGAAGCAAATCAGGAAAGACATGGAACCCTTTATATCAGAGTTTCCCAACCTTTTCATGCTCGCGTACCACCTACCACTTTTTCAATATTTTGGCGCACCATCGCAAGGACCCCCCCTCCCCCTGCTACTGAGAGTTCCCCTCCAAAATTGCTTATAATTACCCTTTGGTGGTTTTGTTTTTGACACACAAAAAACAAATAAATTTATTTTATTTTACTTTCCAATGTTCATTTTTAGATCGTATTTTTATCATAAGAAATTTTTGACAAATTGTATGCTCCTCTCAGCTCTGCTTAATGAGTTTATAGTCAATTTGGCAAAAAAACCGAATAAATTTGAATATGAATTTCGTAATGTGAAAATATTAACATAAATAAACAGTTCAAAGACATTCAAAGTATACTGTATTTTCACCAATGATCTTATATTTAAGCATGTTACAAAAATATACACAACAGATTGACATAATTATGTGACGGATATTTCCTGGTGAGAGAAAAGACGATCGGTTACACTGGTACACCGAACCGCAGGAAATCACGTCACGGGTTGTCAGATGCCTTGGAATCGCTCAGCTCGGTCGCTGGGATCGAAATCAAAGTAGTTATCAGATATTCAAATATGAGAGCTCAGTTATATTCGACCTAGATGGCATTCAACTTAGGACAGTCTAAATCTGGAAACACCTTCTAAGTAAAATGCCCTCTGCTGTTTTCCCTAGCTCTGTGAGATGTTCAGAGTTAACACTAGTTACCCATAGTTAATGTTTACCCTAATCAAGAGACAACATTGAACTATTTCACTGGTGACCAGTAATTACAGGAGCAGGACAGACCTTACACTCCTGTCGCACAGCAGGTTTTGACAAGACTAAGCCTGTTACAACAGCAGGAAAATCTAGGAATTAAACCAATTATGAGAAACACCAATCACTCTAACTTGGTTACACAGAATTTTGGAAAATAGCCTATCCCAAAAGCAAAACTAAATGATAATCGGCACCAAGATAATTAATTTAACTAGTCTTGGTTACAGCCAAGAGATAAGCAGGATAGGTCTCGGAACCCTATCCTGCGACAGTTTCAACGCTAAGTCTAAAAACTGGCGTTTAAAATAAAATCAAAGGAAACTGAGAGAAGAACGCTGTCGTACCTTTAATACCACAAGGTATATGAAGACGACGAAGTCTGCTTTCCCCGCACAAAATTGCACCACGAGAAGAAGTTCGCACGAGAGAAACAGAAGAGCACTGGACACCTCGAGAGAGCACCGACAAGTGAGGTTCCTTATCAAGACCTCGTGGAGCTCACTTTCCGCTGGGAAAACCCACCAGCTGTCCAATGAGCTGGTTAAAGGATCGAAAAAAGGTTCTTCCGGTTGCCCTTTTTTTCCCGAGCGTCTGCCAGAAAAACAGACTGGCGCGCTCGGCGAGCAGAAGAAGCAGCGCAGGCTCTGTCGTCGTCTGCATAACGCAGTCGTGACGATGTCTTTCGAGGTTATGTACGTTGTTTACACACAACAACATCTCCACTCGCAATATCGCGTTTATTGGAAGAAGTGACCTTCTCACTAAGTGTTTGTACGACTTCTCAGTCGTAGTGAAAAGTGCCAACACTTAGGATTCCACATCTAAATCGGCGATCAGAGTCGGCGGTTATGAGTCCGACTAGGTTAGCCTTCCAACTTCAATAGATAGGTTAGAAACACCTACTGCTGTTATGTGAGTCACTTAATCACTTAAGGGGTTTAGGCAAGGGAAAGAGTAGTTTTTATTCTGATTGTCAACACTCTTTGCACGGCAGGGACCATAGGCTAGATTACATCTAGGCTAGGCTCAGGTAGGCCTAGGCCTAATGAGCCAATTCTTACCCCTGTGCAAATTAGGCTCATTACAATTAGACTGTGTGTGTGTTCAAAATAGAAAATACGTTTGGTTAGTAAATCGCATAACTAAAAACTGTAAAGTAATACCACCGAATTAACACTTTAAAACTGGTAGTATTTCTTATATAGAAAGATAATTTTTTAATGTCAAAATGTTTAGTAAAAAGAATTACTCTTAAAATAAAAGAATAACAATAGTTCCTAAAATATGGTACGAAATTGGAATGCTGTGACAAAGTAAAATGAAAAGTTAATAAAGTTAAGGCATTATGAGCGACTGACTGTTTAGACTGTTTGTCGGGACATCGTTCGTTCGTAAACCTAGTATTTTACTTTGTACTACTTCTTCAATCTCTTGCGTACCACCTGAAAGGCCTTCACGTACCACCAGTGGTACGCGTACCGCTGGTTGAGAAACACTGCTTTATATAGATAATTACCAATGGATAGCAGTTTTTTACAACTACATATCCTTATCCAAACTCAATCTGTTCTTGTTTTTCATTCACAGTAACTTTTTTGCCTTTGTAAACATAAAAGCCAAAGACGTAGTTGACAACTGAATCACTCAACATCCAAACTTTCACCCCCCAAGATGATGTTTTTTTTGGAGGTACTGTTGCAGTCTGTATGGGACTTCGTTCCATTTAGAGACTCATCAACCAAGAGCTGCTCATGAGGCATTTAACAGTGTCTAAAAAGAATGTTAGCATGGTCTACAATCGGCTGAAATTTTGCACATGGATCGTAAGGTCTTTGAGGTATCACATCATTATTTACAAGTTGAAATTGATCTCTGATAAATATTTGCCAATATGAGAAAATTCTAGGTTTCCTTATTAGACCCATGTTCAAAATGCAGGCTGTGAAATCTTTAATTTCAGGTATACAAGTTGGCAGCCATTTTTGCTCTGGAGTGGTCTTTGAATTCAGAGCGATACAAACATTGATCTGCATATATGTTGGTTTCCCTTACGATGCACTGAAACAACAGGGTGGTAAAAAATAATTTAAAATATGCAATTGGGGGTGAATCTACTGGTGGCATGTGTATGGGCCCTGGAACTTACTGGGAAGTAATTGGGTGAAGAGGAAAATCTACCTCGGGTCCAATTTCATCCCAACCATTGTTTGGCTCATCCACTTCCTCGCCAATATTCAAAATAGGCTCGTTCTGATTGAGTTGGTCAGGCCTACCTTCTGGGGGCACATTATCTTGATCCTCCTAATTGTCAATTTCATCCCAGCCTAGAGGTGTGTCATCTTCAGATTCTTCAATACGATCAGTTAGAGGTGTTACAAAAAGCTCAAACTGAGGGGGCTCGTTGAGTCTTATTGGACTTGTAGGGATGTAGAAATCTACATTAGAATTATTGTGAGATTCAAACATAGGCCTACCTGTCACCAATTTTCTTTTTTTTTTTGGAGTTGAGGACACAAATTCTAAAGTTTTGTTCACTTCATCCTCAGACGGCGCATAATCTTCGTCCTCGCCAGGGTCATCCGGTTCACAAGGGATGTCAATGTCGCTATCATTCACTTCCTTGTCCGTTGTAGGCATATCATCAACTTCACTTTCAGAATCTACATAATAGTTACTAATTTATGACTGATGAGAGTGTCATTTTCACTAGCACTGCTTTTGTCATTTATTAGAGCTCTGAGCCTCTCATCGTCACCAGCCAATTTTTGACGATCCATTGTTTTAAGATTTATAACAAAATTTGAATAATAAGATTTAGGATCTAATAAACTATATAAGATTCATGCAGACCTGCACATGATTTCGCACAGAAATATAAGAGGGAATATAAGAACAGAAACGTGCACTAACCTAGGCCTAGAAAACCTACTTAAGCCTAGGGACCTAACCTATGGAAAGGAAGTAGTTAGAAAGTTCAAAAAAGAAGAGAGAATAGAGAAGTATGTAAATCCATAATTCAAAACAAAAAATGTTTCAATTTCAGTCTAACAAAATAATCCTCAGAAATGAAATTGATGAACTTTTGCAGTCAGAAATACGTACTGGTGAAACACGGTATCCACAATACTACACTTCACCATATTTGACTCTTAGTTTTCATTTCAAGTCATAGATATTTGCTCATTTTTATTAGAAAAACTGATAAAATAAACTGGAGATGTGCGAGTACAGGTTTTTCAGGTCGAGTCGAGTTTGAGTCGAGTAATTGTCAAAAGATTTGAATCTCGAGTTCGAGTCGAGTATAAACTAAAAAAAATCTAGCTTAAGTTATAGTCAGGGCCGGCCCCAGGGGTGGGTGGACCGGGCGGCCGCCCAGGGCGGCAGATTTTTGGGGGCAGCAAATTTTAAGGAACGGCAAATTTGAAAATATGAATAAAATAATAAATTCATGATATGATTGTGAAGAGTAAAATTTTCTGTATCACATTTTACCCAAAGATCAAGCCTAAGAACATATACGGCATTGCAAGCATCGATTTACAATTATTATAATTTAAGTCCAAATAAAATATAAAAACAAACTACGGCTACTATCGAACAACCGTCGCCGCCGCGCTGCGCTGCGCAGAACAGTGACAGCGTCAAAGCAACAGCGCAGCGGTTGAGAGTGACCTTAACGGAATCCTCCCTCCTCCCCCAACGTTGTGTTTATTATTGTGGTAGCACATAATTTCATAAGATATTTTGTGTTACTGTTCCCTAAGATTTAAATTTGTCAAACAAAGCCTTTAAATTTTTAAACCTAAAACAAAAGTTATTTGAATTTATACCACGAAATAAATTATGCACTATAGCCTACTCGGGGCGTCATAAAACTGCGTGTTTCTAAATTACTTGAACAGCAGATCACTTACCTCACTTAGGGAAAGGGCTGTTCAAGTGATTTCGAGGCTCACGATATTACATTACGCCTGTCGCCTATAGTCGATTTGTTATTGTTTCAAACAATAAGTAAATATAAACAATTATTTTTTAGTTCTGTCTAAAATGGTTCTTATAACATCTCGGCATAGTCACGTGTAGGCCTATATTCAAAAAGCCAGGTACTTATATCAGAATGGTACTTAGGTTTTTTCTTAAAACTGCGAACTTTTTCAAGCAAGGGAATATTACAAATGAACGCGTTTTTAATATCATATTAAATTAAATAGTTAAGCATATATACATCTAACTTCTACAAATTCCTTAAGGGGTTTCTCTGTTACGTCCCTTTTCTCCCGACCTACTCCACCGATTTTCACGATTGAGGTGTCATTTTAAAGCTTATGATCTAGCGCACGGCGGACAGGTAATTAAAAAGGGTATTTCGTTTGGGGCCCCTAGCCTTTGATTTATTTCTAGAGGGCACTTTAAAATGGTGACCAACTTCATTGTAAGAGTTTGAAATGTCAATTGTAACTTAACAGCTGATTACGTTCGGGTAAATTTTTAAGTCAGATTATAACAAGAAAAATCAAAAATAGATCTCTGCAACTGTAAACATGAACCAGCTTATGAAATGAAAATAATTTTAAAATGTGCAATTTACACTTGGGGCCCCTAGTATGTAATTAAGAGTTAAAAAAAAAACATTACTGTGGTGCGATCGCATCACAGTGGAGACACTGTGCGATCGCTCAAGGAAGGGGTGGAGCCCGGGAGTAAACAATTAGACGGGATATATGGGGGAGGTGGCGGCGGCGGTTGCCGATCTCGCCCAGGGCGGCAAAGTCCCTAGGGCCGTGCCTGGTTATAGTAATACATGTAAAAAGTTTTACTTGTTAAAGTGACGATAAATAATGTTTCAATCATAAATTGAGAAGTATCCAAATATGCACTTCTATTAAATATTATTAATTTAAAAGAACAACAGTAAGGGACAAAACATTAATGAATATCTGCCTCTGATAAAAAAGGTAAGTATTTTACATGTATTGACAAGAAAAATTACACTAACCCCCATTAATTACAAATATTGCATGATACTTGGCTAAAAATATTTGATACTTGTACCTGTTGGATATTAAGGTTGAAATATATTGCTTAATAAACTGATTTATTTTCAGACTTGAAATTTTATTTCCTACCTTCATTTTTATTTTTAGTTTATAATTTTATTATCATTCTTTGTGGTATGATTTGTGTAGCATTTGATATTTTCCTCAATAATAAAATAATGCTATAACCAATAGGAAAGTAAAATTGTTTAAAGACAATAGTAGTTTATGCAACGATTGTATAATGAATGCCTTTAAGCCACGAGTGAGATGTAAGTTAGAACACGAGCGAAGCGAGTGTTCTAAATATCTCACGAGTTCTCTAAATATCGTTGCATACACTATTTTATCTACGACCAACAATATACGACAAAATTTCCCCCGAAGTTAAACAAAACTCATGATTTTTACTAATGATGGAATAGGTCAACTAAAATTTGAGGTTAGGCAAATAAGCAAACTGAACCATGAATCGTTGTGGAACAATCAGCTGATGGGATAAGTAAACTCAAACATGAATCGTAATGCAACAATCAGCTGATGTGCGAATTGCGTAATTGTTATTATGACACTATTTCCGTCAAATGCTGAGCTCTCATTGGTCTAGAACCAGTACTCTAAAGTGACTCCAGTACTCTAAAGTCGTCATTAGAGTACTGCTTGGTTTTTGGTGTTTTAATGTATATCATTATAATGTTTATTGTAATACCATAATTAGTGCTTATTGCAATGGTCATAGATAAATTTATTTTATGACCTTCTGTAAAAACAATACGTTATTACAGCATCACTAAAAAGATTTAACAATAACATCTCTGAAAATTACTAAGTACTTATTTATACAAGCCTAAAGTAGGCCTATTTTTCAAAAAAGAATTTATACAAAAAGCAAACTGTTAATTGAAAATAAACATTTCAAGTGGAGATGTTTTGTTTTGAAATAATTTCACTTTCTAAAATCAATGGCAGAAAACCCATGAAGACACATGTAAACCAAATACAGTAAAACCTCACTAACTCGACTCTCGATAACTCGAAAGTCTGTATAACTCGACACTTGAACAGCTGACAGAGAATCTTCAATTAAGCATTTTTATCAGAACATTCAGTTTTGATTGTTGAGTATTTGACATTTCTTCAAAGATTGTTCACTCATTATGTAAAAATACTTATGTAAGTGATAAATTTATATGTGAAACTAATATTTGTTTTGTGTTCATATATTAAAACCCATTGAAATTCCAATGTTCAGGATAACTCGACAACCCCCAAACTCGACGAACTCTGGGTCCACCTCGATGGGTCTGGGTCGAGTTAGTGAGGTTTTACTGTATTAATGTGTCAATTAATTCTAATCTATTTAAGAATAAAAAACATAAATGCAACACAGACTATTTTAAGAAGACAAATCATCACACTACACAACAACTTAAAAGGAACGACAAACTATTAATTCTATCACTGGCACCTTAGCAAAGGAAAAGTTGACAAAATAAATTAAGGCAAGAAGTAAGAGAGCAATGTTTGTTTACTTTTCAAGGCCACCCCACCCCCTGCTGCCGGTCCCATTGTTCCAGGCCAACCGACACGGCCGGCCGGCCATGATTAAAAAAGAGTCTCATAACCAGTGAACAACCTTTTTCTCACGGCCGCTGTTTTCTTTTTTTATCCGGCCGTGAGAAAAAGATAACAACTCCCCAATACAAAAATATCATAACCTAAACTACTGGTCGTATGAAAACCAATGACGTCTCATATTTTTCTTCTAATTTTTACAAATCAAATGAGACAAAAACGAAAGTTGTGCAATGCTCCATTCCAGAGATAAACGATGATTAAAAAATAAGATAAGCTTTATGAGTGCGAGTTCAGTCAGAGCTAAATATAGCTTTATTTCCTGTTTTTCCGAATCCCGAGAAATAGTTTTTTATTTAAACCTGTCAACATCCTTCCCTTATCAGTTGAAATATTGTTATTATCCGACGACTAATAACACTTTGACTGTTTTAATTTTTATCAATCGTGAAGCTGACGACCGGTGATAGTTGGCTTTTGACCTTCCACGTTATCGATCGACACACGAGCATATTTCTGTTAAAATAATAATGCGTACAATTTCGGCAGTTTCGAAGGATTTGATTCTCGAATTTCGCCAATCGAATCTCGAATCCGAATCTTTTCTATAGATTCGAGATTCGGATTAGACACATCCCTAGTGTCGACAGTCACAACCACTGCTGTTACGATCTGACATGACGGCTGTAAGATAGGTTAGGTCACCTACCTTTTGCATATTTGTACAGCACGACAAAATTAAACAGCATTTTGTGACAAAAATTATATTTTGAACAAAAATTACAGTTTTTGCAATTTGAAATCAAACTCGACTCGAAATTGCCTGTAAAAAAGCTCGAGTTTCAAGGTCATACTCGACTCGAACTCGAAATCTCGAGTACTCGCACATCTCATAACATCAATGTATTGTTTTGAAACACTGTTTGAAACTAGCAGTAATAGAAGACCAAGACGCTAGATACTTACGACAAAAAACCAAGAACTGAAATTCAGACAGCTGTCATCTAACGACAGAAAAAGAAAACATGTCTATAGCATAATTATAGATTGTTTGAATCATTTGGATGGTTTTGGTGAGATTTTCAGCCAATAAATCAAACAATGAATGGTGTGTCATAATGTATAAAATACGTAAAGTCGCCAACAGCGACGCTCGCACTTAAGGCGCTCAACACTACGTAGCTGTAAGCGACGCTGCAGCACTAAAAGGGTTAAAAAAGATGACTAATTATATTTGATGGAATTAAGTTAGGCTTATACAATGTAGAAGAGTATCTGTCCAACGGATGACATTATTCATTGCCAATACCTATTTAATCAACTATTTATTTATATATTGTAAAATATCAACTGCATCTTGGAATTTCGTTTTGCATTATATTTATGCATGTTCTCACTTACTGTATCCATTTATGTATTGGCATCAGCCGTTGAAAATAAAATAAAATAAAAAATAAAAATAAAATACCTTACTCAACTTGCTACCTAGCTTTCCTTGCGAAACAAGTTCACCTGTCCAGTTCCTTTGCATCAAAGACATGGTTGGAATAGATAAGTAACAAGTAATTAAGTGATTTATGAATTAAGTTGTAAAATATCAAAAGTAAATATTTATATTAATGCATTTTAGTTGCACAGAAATGATACAAGACATTTTCCAGTTGAAACAAATGTCATAATATCAAAACAATCAAATGTCATAATATCAAAACAAATAAATGTTAAATGATTAGACAGTGAGACCTCAGCCTTATCATATATTAAAGAAAACACCTAAAACAATCATATCTTATATATAATATTATACAAAATACCTTCAAAAATACATCTTTAACTGTGGCTACAGTTCCTCACCTTGGCGACGGAGGGGACGAGCGGGTCGTTGGCGGCGGCCAGGTGCAGAGGGGTGTTGCCGAGGTCGTCGCGGGCGTTGACGTCCGCCCCCACCTCCACCAGCATCTCCACCAGCTCGGGCGAGGGGAAGCGACACGCCTGGTAGCGGCCGACCAGTGTGGAGATGGACGAGCAGGCCAGGTGCAGCACTGTCTGACCCGCGCGGCCCCTCACACCCAGCGACACCAGCGAGTACAGCGTCTGCACCACACACACATCTATGTTAGCGACACGCCTGGTAGCGGCCGACCAGTGTGGAGATGGACGAGCAGGCCAGGTGCAGCACTGTCTGACCCGCGCGGCCCCTCACACCCAGCGACACCAGCGAGTACAGCGTCTGCACCACACACACATCTATGTTAGCGACACGCCTGGTAGCGGCCGACCAGTGTGGAGATGGACGAGCAGGCCAGGTGCAGCACTGTATGACCCGTGCGGCCCCTCACACCCAGCGACACCAGCGAGTACAGCGTCTGCACCACACACACATCTATGTTAGCGACACGCCTGGTAGCGGCCGACCAGTGTGGAGATGGACGAGCAGGCCAGGTGCAGCACTGTATGACCCGTGCGGCCCCTCACACCCAGCGACACCAGCGAGTACAGCGTCTGCACCACACATATATCTATGTTAGCGACACGCCTGGTAGCGGCCGACCAGTGTGGAGATGGACGAGCAGGCCAGGTGCAGCACTGTCTGACCCACCCGGCCCCTCACACCCAGCGACACCAGCGAGTACAGCGTCTGCACCACACACATATCTATGTTAGCGACACGCCTGGTAGCGGCCGACCAGTGTGGAGAAGGACAAGCAGGCCAGGTGCAGCACTGTCTGACCCGCGCGGCCCCTCACACCCAGCGACACCAGCGAGTACAGCGTCTGCACCACACACACATCTATGTTAACGACACGCCTGGTAGCGGCCGACCAGTGTGGAGATGGACGAGCAGGCCAGGTGCAGCACTGTCTGACCCGCGCGGCCCCTCACACCCAGCGACACCAGCGAGTACAGCGTCTGCACCACTCACGTAACTATGTTAGCGACACGCCTGGTAGCGGCCGACCAGTGTGGAGAAGGACGAGCAGGCCAGGTGCAGCACTGTCTGACCCGCGCGGCCCCTCACACCCAGCGACACCAGCGAGTACAGCGTCTGCACCACACACACATCTATGTTAGCGACACGCCCGGTAGCGGCCGACCAGTGTGGAGAAGGACGAGCAGGCCAGGTGCAGCACTGTCTGACGCGCGCGGCCCCTCACACCCAGCGACACCAGCGAGTACAGCGACTGCACCACACACATATCTATGTTAACGACACGCCTGGTAGCGGCCGACCAGTGTGGAGATGGACGAGCAGGCCAGGTGCAGCACTGTCTGACCCGCGCGGCCCCTCACACCCAGCGACACCAGCGAGTACAGCGTCTGCACCACACACACATCTATGTTAGCGACACGCCTGGTAGCGGCCGACCAGTGTGGAGAAGGACGAGCAGGCCAGGTGCAGCACTGTCTGACCCGCGCGGCCCCTCACACCCAGCGACACCAGCGAGTACAGCGTCTGCACCACACACACATCCATGTTAGCGACACGCCTAGTAGCGGCCGACCAGTGTGGAGATGGATGAGCAGGCCAGGTGCAGCACTGTCTGACCCGCGCGGCCCCTCACACCCAGCGACACCAGTGAGTACAGCATCTGCACCACACACACATCTATGTTAGCGACACGCCTGGTAGGGGCCGACCAGTGTGGAGATGGACGAGCAGGCCAGGTGCAGCACTGTCTGACCCACCCGGCCCCTCACACCCAGCGACACCAGCGAGTACAGCGTCTGCACCACACACATCTATGTTAGCGACATGCCTGGTAGCGGCCGACCAGTGTGGAGATGGACGAGCAGGCCAGGTGCAGCACTGTCTGACCGGCGCGGCCCCTCACCCCCAGCGACACCAGCGAGTACAGCGTCTGCACCACACACACATCTATGTTAGCGACACGCCTGGTAGGGGCCGACAAGTGTGGAGATGGACGAGCAGGCCAGGTGCAGCACTGTCTGACCCACCCGGCCCCTCACACCCAGCGACACCAGCGAGTACAGCGTCTGCACCACACATATATCTATGTTAGCGACACGCCTGGTAGCGGCCGACCAGTGTGGAGAAGGACGAGCAGGCCAGGTGCAGCACTGTCTGACCCGCGCGGCCCCTCACACCCAGCGACACCAGCGAGTACAGCGTCTGCACCACACACACATCTATGTTAGCGACACGCCTGGTAGCGGCCGACCAGTGTGGAGATGGACGAGCAGGCCAGGTGCAGCACTGTCTGACCCGCGCGGCCCCTCACACCCAGCGACACCAGCGAGTACAGCGTCTGCACCACACACACATCTATGTTAGCGACACGCCTGGTAGCGGCCGACCAGTGTGGAGATGGACGAGCAGGCCAGGTGCAGCACTGTCTGACCGGCGCGGCCCCTCACACCCAGCGACACCAGCGAGTACAGCGTCTGCACCACACACACATCTATGTTAGCGACACGCCTGGTAGTGGCCGACCAGTGTGGAGATGGACGAGCAGGCCAGGTGCAGCACTGTCTGACCCGCGCGGCCCCTCACACCCAGCGACACCAGCGAGTACAGCGTCTGCACCACACACACACATCTATGTTAGCGACACGCCTGGTAGCGACCAACCAGTGTGGAGATGGACGAGCAGGCCAGGTGGAGCACTGTCTGACCCACCCGGCCCCTCACACCCAGCGACACCAGCGAGTACAGCGTCTGCACCACACACATATCTATGTTAGCGACACGCCTGGTAGCGACCAACCAGTGTGGAGATGGACGAGCAGGCCAGGTGCAGCAATGTCTGACCCACCCGGCCCCTCACACCCAGCGACACCAGCGAGTACAGCGTCTGCACCACACACATATCTATGTTAGCGACACGCCTGGTAGCGGCCGACCAGTGTGGAGATGGACGAGCAGGCCAGGTGCAGCACTGTCTGACCGGCGCGGCCCCTCACACCCAGCGACACCAGCGAGTACAGCGTCTGCACCACACTCATTCTATGTTAGCGACACGCCTGGTAGCGGCCGACCAGTGTGGAGATGGACGAGCAGGCCAGGTGCAGCACTGTCTGACCCACCCGGCCCCTCACACCCAGCGACACCAGCGAGTACAGCGTCTGCACCACACTCATTCTATGTTAGCGACACGCCTGGTAGCGGCCGACCAGTGTGGAGATGGACGAGCAGGCCAGGTGCAGCACTGTCTGACCCGCGCGGCCCCTCACACCCAGCGACACCAGCGAGTACAGCGTCTGCACCACACACATATCTATGTTAGCGACACGTCTGGTAGCGGCCGACCAGTGTGGAGATGGACGAGCAGGCCAGGTGCAGCACTGTCTGACCCACGCGGCCCCTCACACCCAACGACACCAGCGAGTACAGCGTCTGCACCACACACATAACTATGTTAGCGACACGCCTGGTAGCGGCCAACCGTATCGTTCCTCAATCACTCAAAAACTAACTCATTTTACTTTAATTTAAGAGAGCATAGTAATTAGACACGTCATTAATGGTCTGAAATGTTTTCCCACACGAATCGTAGATACAAAGCCAACCATTTTTCCTGACGGTTACGTCTGGTTAAACTGATGTTTTCGGCAAAATTGTCCTTTTAAAAAGGTGTTACTTCTGCTGAGAGTAATCCGGTGAAACCGAAGTGCAGTTAAAAGGTATCCGGATAAGAGGGAGTCTACGGTATCTAGGTTATTTTAGTGTTACGTATAGCAATAGCTCACCAAGTGGGTCGAGAGGGGACGATCACTATCCATTCAGAAAGTAAATATACATTTTAAATGGCCATCCCAAGAATTTGTTATTTTTACAGTAATACCCTTTCATTTATACAGGGGAAGTATAAAAAATACCCATATATTTGCTAACGAAAAACTGTAATATCAGCTATCACCTAAAGGTTGATCATTACATTCTTTACCATCTTTGCTGACCTTAACAAAAATAACCCCATCACAGCAAACCTGCGAATTCAGCGAATATCTTAGAATAAGAAAGAAGGTAACTGGAAGGAAAATAATGTTTTGAATAGTTTACATAAGTAATTCTATAAAAAATACATATAGTTCATAATGCGTGAGTTTAAGACGTAAGGGAAATGAATGAGGTGATCCCTTTTGTTTTCACTACATTATTATACACTTTGTCTTTTTCAAAAATGTTTATACAATTATTCTGGTTACTGAATAGCAAACATGTAATTATCACAAAAATATCTAAGGAAATAATTGAACTTAATTATATGATTTAAAATATAATTTCATCTTATGGTGCTATAATTTTAATTAAAACTTTCAGTACATTTTGATAAAACTATAGGATTTTCATGTCAAATCTGCTGTAAGATTTGCAGGCCTCGTCTGCCATAAAATTTGTATACTAGATAATATATAGTTTGTATGTGCCTAGAGCCACATAAATGATCAAATGATCTGCCGGCCACAACCAAAAGATTTTCCACCTGAAATACAAACTAGAGATTTGTTTGCTGATATTTGCTGTTATTTGATTATCACCAAATTAACATTCCCGGAGAGAGACTCAAATTTAAGAGTGGTAAAATTTCCTGACTATTCCCAACCTTACCAAAAAACATAAAATGTTCTTAACTGGTACAACACCCTGTATAAGTGGTATATAATGGTATATATAATTAGTGTATATATATATATAGTAAGAATGCAACCTGCTTTACCAACTAGTGAGAAATATTCTTACATGAAAATAAAGAAACGGTTCATATAATTTGATGAGGAGATTATTTATCGCTACAGTCTGTCACCTGGTGGGCGAGGTGCTTCTGCTTGTCGGAGAGCGAGTGCAGTATGCGCGCCAGCAGACAGGCGAGGTGCAGGGCGATGACCAGCACTCTGTGCAGGTGCGATGGGTCTCGGTCCTGACACGCCTCCAGCACCTCGGCGCCGGCGCGCACCTCGGCCACCGCGCGCTCCAGCACGCTCACGATGTCTGCGAACGCCACCGACGGCACGCGGCGGCCCCGCGAGTTGGCTCTGCCTGCAACCACAGCATAGGTCCACTAGGTCTACTTTTTATGATTAGATATTATTGTGAAATTTAAAAAACATCGGTTCAATGAAAAAAACATCCAAGCAATCTTATGTTCCAAAAGAAATACATAAAATTTATAATAATTTGAGGGTTTTAAGGATAGTTTTGAAGATGTGAGGGTAGGTTAATAAATAGATAAATAGGCATAACATATTTTTCTAAATCACTTGCTCACATATATAGTATAGAGTTGCCGTTAGGCAGGATTATACTATGTACCCCCATCCTGCGTATTACAAAATCCTAACAATTATTTTGCGTTATGAAGGTGAAAGTAGAACCACAGAACATGGCTTGAAATTGTATTAACTGTCAAAAATAATTTCCTTAAGTTTTTAGGGTCTACCTTGGACAAAAAATAACAATGCCGCTCTAGCAATAAAAATTATGCTATCTTATGATTTTAGGGTCTATATTGAACAAAAAAATGAAAAAGCCGTCCAAGCCATTTTTGAAAGTTCTGTAGATAAAATAGTTTACGTAGCTCATTCTACCTCTTTAAATAACAGCTGTTATAAAAAAGAAGTCCTTCAAGTATCTCTGGCAAGTGATATAATTTATCGTCGGTGAAGAAACAATACAGCCTATCTGACAAATACCAAACTTTACAGGATTAAATACTTTACAGATTAAATACTGTTTTGGTAATACCGCCTATCTGCATTGGTCAAATCCGACTAATGCAGGGGACTACGGGAGATAGGCGGTATTTCCACTCAAAATCACTTGGGGGCAGTTAGTCAAATTAGAACATTGCCTATACTAACACTATCCTTTGGATTTTTGTGAACTACGTCCGCCATTACGTGCGGAATAACTCTACAGTTGCTAGGATACTAAAAACTCAATTTCTCAAGATTTGTCAGATAGGCGGTATTGTTTCTTCACCGGCGTTATGTTATATTCCTGACAGCTGGTTCAAAATTTTACATTTCTTGCTTTTTACCTCTTTTTTTATATGATCTGCAATCTGTAAGAGATGAGTCCAACTAAAACCAATTTCATACAAAGATGAACTGTTCAAGTAAACATGTAATTTCTTTTAAATTTTGTAAACAATATCTTTGCTTAAGGCTGATATGAGAACCCTTTTGGGCCTCAGAGGGGGAACCCATTTCAGTTAGGACAAAATGGATGGCTTATAAACCTACTCTGTGAAATTTTACATACATATATACCAAGTTTCATGGCAAACAGTCCAACATTTTTTGGGTTTATAAACTATATATACACATATATAGGTATACATACTAACATCCTCTTTTCTAAATATAGATACATATATCTATATATCTATGTGTCTTTAAGCACGATATCTCATGTAAAAATGGTCCGATCTGAATGAAATTTGGCACAGACATGTACAGTGGTAATTATTCAGACAAGTTCAAAACCCAGCCCGATCAGAACATCGGAAGGGGGGGGCAAGGGGGGATGAACCCCTCCAAAAATGGGTTTTTGTGAATAAAAAAAAATAAATAAAATTATCAAATTTTGGTTTAAATTATTGAATTCAGCTTGAGAAAACAAATAAATTACTATCTTGGATTATTGCTCTATGCCCATTGGTTACCGAGAGATATCACAAGTGGTAAAAACAATACGCTGTCCCAATGTTAACCTTATGAGAAATAAAATTTGATATCTCCTTTAATTCTAAACATATATAAATAAAACTTGGTACACGACTTCATCTAGTTGATATCTATTGGATTATTACAAAAACCTCTCTATTGCAGCAAAGTATATTACAAATACATTAGCATATAGCATATAGTATATAGCATATTCCTTGCTTATTCCC
Source organism: Flexamia atlantica (assembly GCA_035578135.1). Taxonomy (NCBI): domain Eukaryota; kingdom Metazoa; phylum Arthropoda; class Insecta; order Hemiptera; family Cicadellidae; genus Flexamia; species Flexamia atlantica. Next base: position 49,110,546 of record JAQJVK010000005.1, on the reverse strand, counting down.
CCTGTTATTCTTATGAAGAAAATTGTAGTATTCCCATTGAAGGAATCAAGTTGATTTTACTTGATTTGGGACTTCGTCTAATGCCTAAATGATTTATTTAAGCATGAGAAATTAGCTCAGTATGCAAGTCTTCTGCAACGGGGGTATTTAATCTTGAAATAGACTATTTTTCAAAACAGAACATTCACATAGTACAGTGGAACCTGGATCATTCGAACTTGCATAATTCAAAATATTCTTTAATTCAAATATTTATCTTGGTCCCTAGCATTTTGTATCCAAACAATGCTAAAAATCGTGGATAATTTGAATTTTATTTTGGATAATTCAAATTTTTAAGAGCCAAATTAAGGTACATTTATGCTATTCCACGACAGAAAATAATTACAAATACATTAGAAAACACGTTTTACTACGACATTCGGCAAAAAATTGACGCCAGACCTATGGCGTGTCAGGTTACAGTCAAACAACACATCCCTTCCCCCTTCAGCCCCGCACCAACACTGCTTGTAACTCGACACCAAGGCTACTTGACACTGCGTTGTCAACATTGCACTCGCCCTCTCCCCTCCCCCACTTGCCAAAATAACTTCCGAATTCCAGCGCCAAATTCCATTGTTATCGGTCGTCCTTCGAACAGTGTGTTTTCATTTGAGCAGTGCCTTGTTTTTAGTGATCAAGTTTTGATAAAAAAATGTTATGTAACTTTAAATAAGTGTAGTGATGACGTTGACAAAATCTCGGACCTATAAAACTTCATATGGGTTTTGCTGTTTCATGATCTTAAGAATTAGAGTAATCAGTAAGTTATAGGCAAATACAGCACAGTACTTTTCTTCTTATTTTTTCAAACAAAATGGTATTTTCTCTCTTTGAAACTCAGATCTCTATTTTAATATGCTAATATTTTTGTCAATGTTGTACGAGGTTAAGTTGGTAGCCTGAATCAGATCATATGTTCCAGAACGTACTGTAAAGGTTTAGATGTTACTTTGTATCGTACATAGCTTATTAGTAAGGTAGTTATTTCCGTTTTATGATTAATATTTTTGAATCCTAGGATAAGCTTATAAATAAGCGTTTGTTGATGAATTTATACTTTTAGAGTGTCAATTAATAAAGAGCTTTAGTTCACAATGTAAAGTTGTAATATTTTGGCCCCATTCTTTAGAAATTCTTTAATTCAAATTTTTGGATAATTCGAAGTTTTTAACTGGTCCCTTGAGGTTTGAATTATCCAGGTTTCACTGTAAACAAAATCCTCCGATAAGGTCAAATCAAGTAAGCATGTTAATTTTACCTCAATAATGATAAACTTTTAAACAATGTAAGTTTTTGTTGAAGTATAATTAACTTCATACCCACAACCAATAATTAAATATAAGAGAAAAAAAAGACAAACAAAAATGATCCTTACAATTGATGTTACCTTCCTTATCCATCATGAAGGAGAATAGTTCTGTGAATGAGAAGAGGGAGGATTGTGTCATGGGGTTGAGAGGTTCCAACATGGTCTGTTGCATCTCAAGAGCGTAAGACCAGAGTGCGACACAGCGGACAAACTTGCCCGCGTCGGCGTACACCGCGCCCCTGTAGCGTATGTAGTAACTCGTGTCCGGGTGCGCAGGCCCTGCAATGCAAAATATTAAGTACTTATTTACTTTTAGTTAAATATTATATAATATTTTTAAGAATTCATTATAAACTATAGATTGAACAACAAATGATCTATTGAATGTAGGTAATTTTAATTTGGTTGTTCTTTATTCTTTTTTTAAAGAGGCAGTTATGTTTCTGGTCAATAAGATTATTGAAACTTGACTGATCTGGAGATTACTACATCTCGACGAAGCGGTGGGAGTTCAATGTCAAAGGAAGTCTGTCATCATTACATAAGTAGCTTCTTCGAAAGCCATGACAGTACTAATGATTGACACAAACTACTTAAATGAAATAAATAATAATAAATTCTATAAGATAATAATTTTTTTTTGCTTATTGTTATTGCCAACATATATTCACCCGTTAATTTAATTACAGTTTGGAGCTTCAGACCAGATGGAATCCAATAGCATCCAGGTATGCTGGTTAAATAATTATCGTTAAGGCGATGATGATGAGGAGTGTATTGTGGTACCCAGTATTCGCTCGCGGATGAGCAGCGCCTGCATCCTCATCTCGTCGGGGTCGGCGAGCAGGTCCTCCAGGTCCTCGGGCGAGCGGATCTCACGCGTGTGTTCGTACGCCTCGATTGTTATCGGCTGCACAGGCTTCACTATGGGCACCTGGCCCTCCTCGAACCTGCAAATACAACATTGTTCACCTTCAGGTGCAGAGAATATCCTATTTAGTGCCAGTTGGTAAACTATTTTATAACTGGTAGATGAGCTTTTAGAGCTTAAAACTGCCTAGCTTGGACATGTCATCCTTCAGAATATTAAACCACCGGATGCAAGAAGGTAACTGCAGATTAGGGCCAAAGTTGCCCAAACAACTGAGTGTGTTGCTGACCTAACAGTTGAGAGTTGTGGTTGAAGAGGTCACAGGTTCCATTAACTGAATGGCCAAAAGGGTTTGGTCCGCTTTTCCTTGGAAGCATCTTTGTTATTCTGCTATAAAAATGGCATCAACAAAAAAAGATAGAAAGTGAGTTGCCCTTCAACCTTCAACCTGATCACTTGGGTTATAAATAAAAACATAATGGTTTACACTCAAATAAAAAAATTATGAGGCTTTCCTTGCTGTTATCTTACTCCTAGATACTGCCCAAACATTTTTTATTCAACAGGGTGTTTTTTTAATTTGCTTTGTTATTCATTTAAAAATAAAAACTAAATTTTAGTATTGTGTTTGCTGGAAACGGTTACCTTCGATAGGGGAAGTATTTTTCACAAGAACATTTCATTCCAGCATCAACCCCCTACTCATCCCCACCCCAAACTTAAAAATTTAAATGGAAAGGTACCTTTCTACCTTTATGATTAGATCAAATTAAAGAGCATAAAAGATTAAAATGTTGGAGAGTTAAAAAATAAAATCACATTATGTGTTCAAAGAAAGTGTGATTTCACCATTTTAACCTTTATTAGATTTTATTTTTTATTGAAAAAGCAAAAGAAATTCTGGTATGCTATTTGAGGTAAACAGTTAACCATTGGGACGGATATTTTTCATGATAAAATTTTACACCCAATCCAATCCTCTTCTGCCACCAACCCTAACTTCAAAATTTCCCAAACTTTTTTAGAGATAGATTTATTATTATTAATGATATCACCCATTGGTCATAGATATTTCCAGAAAACTGAATACTAAGATTAACTTTAAATAATGAAGCTACTTTTTAAATAAACACCTATATTTTTAAGACCAAGGCATTTGAATCTATCTTCAAAAAACCCTAACTAGAAGAAAAACTAATAACTAAAATCTGTAAAAGAGGTGAAGGAAGAACAAATAAGCAGCAAAATATGCTAAAAATTCATTTTAACCTGCAGTATACCTCAAGGCCATAGCACGCTTCCAGAGCTCGAGCGCTCCGATCATGTCGCGCTTCTTGTCCACGTACGTCGCTCCGAGCAGCTCGAGGGCCTCGATGCGCTCCGCCCGGGTCACCAGACACTCCTGCTGTATCAGGTACTCCACGATGTGGTTGTGTCCCGTCACACTGGCGGCCAGCAGAGGCGTCATGCCTACGACAACAGAAAAAACCTTTCAAAATATGCTTTTGGGTTTTACCAAGAGTTGTAGTGTCTTATGGTAGAATTAATCGACTCGACTTCAAAAATCACTACTCGCACACCCCTAGTTATGAAGAGGTTACAACCATTATATTCAGCTTGGGAAAAACAAATAATGTAGTTTGAATTGTTGCTCTATGTCCACTAGTTACCGAGATATCGCTTTTGGTAAACACAGAACGATACCATTACTGCCCTGTATTTAGTCTAATGGGAAATAAATAAAGTTCTATATATCACTTAGTTCACAACACATCTGAATAAAACTTGCTGTATGGCTTCATCTAGTTGATATCTAGCCTACTTGATTGTTGCAAAATATCTCTCAATTTCATACTACCATGGCAGAAAACCTGCATACTCATTTTCTATGTTAATATTATGAAGAACATTTTTGTGTGCTCAATTTGAATGATTTATTCAAGTATTTGAAATTCCCTGAGCATGCAGGTCTCCTGCAAGGGTTTATATTGATTTATAGATAAATCATATTCTTTCACTGAAAATCTAATAAGGCTACAGAGGGAATAGGATTCACACACCGTAGGAGTCGACGTCCATTTTGGCACCCTGCTGTATCAGCAGCTTGAGTATGTCCAGCGAGCCACTCTCCGCGCAGTCGTGCAGTGCGGTGTTGCCCTTGACGCTCTTGCGGTTCACGTTGGCGCCGAGCGTCAGCAGGTACTGGGCGATGCGGAAGTGGCCCTTGTAGCAGGCGATCATCAGACACGTGTGCCCATGTCGGTTGGACACCTCGATATCTGTCCGTTACAAGGTTAGGTTTGACTCTGAGTTAGGTGTAGTTGATTATATATACAAACATATCAGAACAAACTCTCTCTTTTGTTATTGGATTAAGCATTGGGTAAGTTTTTCACCACTTAATTTTTAAAATCTTTAAGAAGTTTAAAATTGTTCTATAAATTTTACTTATAAATTGTTTAAATTAAAACTTCACATTCCAATCTTTTGATATTTTGTTATTTGAAAATAAATTACTGAGTTTTGTTTTACTCTAAATTAACAATCAATTTAAGAAATTGATCATTGAAATTGAGTTTGGCGGGCAAAAAAAAATATGTTCAAAGGGCTATTTTGACGTCCACCCACTATTCGAGACAATAAACTCACCAGCCCCTTCCTCTATGAGGAACTTGACGATGTCGAAGTGGCCGTCGAAGCAAGCGGCCCGAAGCGGCGTGGAGTTGGTTCTGGTGGTGGAGTTGACGCAGGCGCCGCGCTTCACCAGGAACTTCACTATGGGGAAGTGGCCGGCGGCCGCGGCGCACCACAGCGGCGGCGCCCCCTCGATCGTCTCCCCGTCAAACACCACTGCAACCACCACCGAGTTTCAATATTAAAAAAAGGTTAATTGGCCTTACCAAAACTAAATCTTGTTTACAAATACAGATGACAATTTTTTGTAATGGAAAAAGTGAGTTAAAAAAGAATTATATTGTGGTTATGGGGAAATTAAAACACAAAGTCCCTTGTATGTTATATGTATATACAGTGCTTGTGGCAGAATGGCATTCCAGTACCTCTTTCTACCATTTAAGACGTTTAAGAATAACGCATTATGAATCATTGGCAGTTGCAGCTTAGCTGCAAAAGACAATTGCAAGAAATCGACTGGAATAATTTTGCCCTGACAATCACATGCAATAAGCGAAAGTAATTGTTCGCATTTAATATTATTTTACCTAAAGGCCGTTTGTGCAATAAAAATCACAGCACATTAGCGATAGAAATACATCTGTTTTGAATTATGATTGTGCATAATTGTACAGTAACTGCACACACGGAAGTGAGAGTTTTGGCTTAAAAGTCATGCTTTTTTGTTTAGTTTAGAACTATGCCGAATGTTGAAAACCTCAACAAAAAAGCTTAAAGACCTGAACACTCGCAATGATCATTTTTATTATATGTGAAATTTTTTTAGCTAAATCATGTTTTGTTTATTTCTATTTTATCAATTAAAAAGTTTGAATTTGTAACAAACTATTCAAATTTATGAATTATTTTTTAAGGGAGGGGCGAATGGAGGATGAGGGGAGGGCGGGAGAGGTTCCATGTACTTCCTAGTAAATTATCGTTCCGGTACCTTAATTTCTACAAATCAAGCACTGTGTATAAACGAATCATGGATATAGTATCAATAAACCTAACTTAAATAACATCAAAATACAACCAACCCCTATAATTCATCTTTAATAAATAGTTTTTAGTTTTATTTTTTGTTCACTAACATAACTTTACTTCTTTTAAATATATAGAGGGTTTCACTAATAATTTGCTCCAATATGTATTTTAAAATTCGAATTTATGATCAGCAAGGTACGATGACATCCTTGTTCGATGTGTTATATTTTGTATGGTTTTGCAGTTTATTGATTTAATTGAGTAATTTCATAAATATTTATATTGTATCATAAATATATTAGTTTGTATGGAGCGTTACAGTAATTTAATATGGTATAAAGTAATTGAAACCATACAAGGAAGAGAATTTGCTTGGAGAGCAATTTCTTAAAATTCTTCAATCATGCCTCCACAAAGTAAATTTAACTTGAACATTATATGTATTAAATTTTAAAAATTAGATACTAAATTTACATTGTAAAAATATTTAAATACAATAACATATTAGAGAGCTAAAATACTGTTTACTTTACAGCTTTTGAAACTAGTCTTAATTAAAAACTTGTCGCACCTGATCCGACTTGCTCAATGTCGGCGTTGCAGCGCTCTACGAGGTACTCAACCACCTGGTAGTGGCCATTGCGGCAAGCCATCACCAGCGGAGTGGCTCCGTTGGTCTTCTCACCTACCAGCATCAGAACCTCCTCCGTGCTGCGGTGGTCCAGGAACACCTGCCGACAACAACGCTACGTTAGCAAAGTAGGTAAACTCGACCACCTGGTAGTGGCCATTGCGGCAGGCCATCACCAGCGGAGTGGCTCCGTTGGTCTTCTCACCTACCAGCAACAGAACCTCCTCTGTGCTGCGGTGGTCCAGGAACACCTGCCAACAACAACACTACGTTAGTAAAGAAGGTAAACTCAACCACCTGGTAGTGGCCATTGCAGCAGGCCATCACCAGCAGAGTGGCTCCGTTGATTTTCTCACCTACCAGCAACAGAACCTCCTCCGTGCTGCGGTCCTGGAACACTTACCGACAACAAACACCAAGTAGAACATCAATGCAAAAACTGGGTAACCTAATGTATAAAGGAACTCAATAAGTGATGGTTATAAAAACATGTAGGACTAAAACATTATTCTTGCTTGAGCTCTACAATGCACTTTTATGCATTATTAACACAAAATACTATCAATACAATAAGAACACGTTATAGAGAACGTATTATGGGAACACGTTATAGGGAACGTGCTATACAAACACGTGTACAACACGTGGCATGATCACAACAAGAGGTATTGATGGTTTGGTTGAGGTATTGATACTTTCTTCAATACTGTGTCGTCATCAGCTTACAATAGCTTAATGTGACACGCACTGAAATGAAGTTTCAATGATACAGACACACGTGTAAGTTCCGGGATTGTTTTCGCCAAAATTTTCAAATTTGAGTTGTTAGGAGAAATATTTGTTTTAGGGTTTCGCGAAACCAAAAAATTGATTTCAGAGTGTTGGTGTCCGTCCGTCCATCCGTCTGTGCGCGAGCGCGGCGTGCGTGCGTGCGTGTGCGTGCGTGCGTGTGCGTGTGCGTGTGCGTGTGCGTGTGCGTGTGCGCGTGTGCGTGTGTGCGTGCGTGCGTGCGTGCGTGCGTGCGCGTGTGCGTGTGCGTGTGCGTGTGCGTGTGCGTGTGCGTGTGCGTGTGCGTGTGCGTGTGCGTGTGCGTGTGCGTGTGCGTGTGCGTGTGCGTGTGCGTGTGCGTGTGCGTGTGCGTGTGCGTGTGCGTGTGCGTGTGCGTGTGCGTGTGCGTGTGCGTGTGCGTGTGCGTGTGCGTGTGCGTGTGCGTGTGCGTGTGCGTGTGTGTGTGTGTGTGTGTGTGTGTGTGTGTGTGTGTGTGTGTGTGTGTGTGTCAACAAAGCTAGAGACGAAACCAGTGGTCCCATTTTCATGAAATTTGGCATGTATAAAGCCGTGATAATTCCACTACAGCGTTAAACATGTATTGAAAAAAGACTGATATGGGGATATGTAATTTCTTCCATACTGATTGATTATAGATGAGCTATGAGTCTGGAAAAAGGATAAGAAAGGTCATTCAATCAACAACCCCCTGCCCACCCCTTGTTTTAAGACTTTTTCTTCTAATTCCTTGCACAAACTAAAAGGAAACTAACAAAGGGAAAATAAATACCAAACAATAAAACTAGTGTTAAATTTTGATGGACAGTATTTTTTAACTGAACAACATGGAAAAATTACCTCTGTTATAAAGAATTTAAGTTTTAAAAACAAAACAACAATTTTTATCGATTACACACCTCTATCACACCATAATTTGGCTTCCGATACAAACAAACAACCAGTGCAATTATTTATTATCATCAAAAAGTGTTCTATTCACCATAAATTTTATAACAAGGAATGGTATAAATTTTTTTAATTCTACACCAGCAGTTGCCCGTGGCTTCGCTCACAATAAAAATCACAGCTGATCTTACTTCTGCTCTTTGAACTGTCAAACTTTAATATTCACAGCTGTTTACAATTCAGTATTTTTTTAACACTTTATTAAGAGGAGGCTAAAGGCAATTCGGTGTCGCCCTCGCGGTCGAGATACGTACTAAAATTACTCCGCGATTATAATCGGAAAAAGTAGTGTGACGTAGTAAATAACCAGTTATTCTAAAATTATGGTCCTTACTAGCATATAAAGTACTTAGTCTTCAAGGTACAATGAAATTATTTGCTCTAAATTTAAAATATATCGCCGGAAAATGCGACCGCCTCAACGTTTTCTCGCACTGATCGCCGACCCCGCAGAGGAATACTTACTACATTCTTCCTGTTTGAACACTTTGTGCTGAGCGAAAGCATTATATCAGCCTCTGAAGCTATATTTTGGACTTAAAAGTGGAAAGGGAACTTTATATACTAGTTAAGACCATAATTTTAGAATAACTGGTTATTTACTATGTCACACTACCAGTGGCGGCTCGTGTGTAGGTTCAATGGTTCAGTGAACCCCCTAATATAATCAAAAACATTTTTTTTTTAAGTAAATAACCGAAAAACCCATTGCTAAACATACTTTTATAAACAACATGGCAAAAAAACTATTGTTGCGTCAGGGCGAAGCTCTCACGCAACGCCGGCAGAGCGAGGTTCAGTTCGCCGAGTGAACCCAGCTGGCTGGCGAGGGGTGTGAGGGGAGCGGAGGGGGGCTTGCTTGAAAGCAATGGACTTATAACGCTAATGCTCTCGGCTAGCGGCGAGCCGAGCGCTGACGACATTGGCCGACCTCTTCCGAAAGAGTAGTTTCTTTCCTAACCACTTCTGTTTCAGCAGCACCCTACGGAACGCGAGCTGTAAACCTTGATAATGTTGTTTTAATGGTTCGGGCGATGTTTAAGTTTATTTATTTAAATATTGTGTGATTTCTATGTTGTTTTTAGTTATAAATACGTTTATTTCAGTTATGTGATTATGCGTTTTATTTTTAGCTCTGATTATTGAAAGAAAACAATCGGCGTAGCGGCCGCACCATAGCTTTCTGTAAGAACAGTAATTAAGCTATCGAGCAACGGTAATAACACGCTATTGATTTAATTAATTTTGGATTTAACATTTTAATGTACATAGTGGCATAATACAATTTATCATCAATGGTATAGTGCCTTCATCCTATAGACTATAAGCATTACACTCGTGTAAAAGCAGGTATGTCAAGAAATGCAGGCACTATAATCTTGTAAGCATTTAACGTTTTTAAATACTGATTGGCTGATTGGCTTAAGACAATAACTCCAATATAACACATTAGTATCATGTATATGTTATTAGCTCTGAACCCCCAGTACATAAACTCACGAGCCGCCACTGCACACTACTTTTCACAATTATTATCGCGGAGTAATTTTAGTACAAATCTCGACCGCGAGGGCGACACCGAATTGCCTTTAGCGTCCTCTTTAATTTACAATCTGTTCAATTACAAATAGAACAATAAGCAAATATGATACATTTTTTACAATCAGTAGTTAGTCTTTATCCAGCGATAAAGCCAACAAACAAACCTTGCAATTTAGAACAAAGTGAGAAGTCCATGTACAACAAAAAACGATGACTTAAGTCCAAAACATGGCACCTTTTCAATCTATAAACACAGTTACTATTGTCCAATAAATTTAGTGCAAGATGGTTTGGATGGTTTTCCAATTTCGTTTAATACTTTGCGCTAAACCTTTGGATTTCTTATTCAGTATTTGAATGTTTAAGGGGATCCGCCACCTTTAAATGGTTTTTTTTTTTTTTTTACATTTTTTTGAAAATTTTATTTTTTTGTTCTGCATATTTTTCTGAGTATGTGGGTAAAATTTAAAGAGAAACCGACCATTTTTTCATTAAATAATATTAAAAAATAAAAGTTGTTACAAATCGCTTTTAAGCGTGAGTGAGTACCTACCAAAACATATTAGCCTACTTTAAAGCCCGTTTTCCGCAAGTTCTGTTTTTCCGTGTTTCTTATTACATATGTTTGAATATCTTTTAAAGTATTATAGATATGCTACTCAAATTTTTACCACTTGTTCCTTGTTATATTACTGAGATATTTGGTCATAAGAAATTGTAGAGCTCATAAAATAAAATAATTATGAATTTTTTGAATTTTTGTAAAATAAAAAAATTTACTTTTAAAATATAATTGCTTATAACTTTTTTTTCTGAAATGGTATTTTAATTCTAATGATCAAAAAGTTTCTAGGTATTATAAGGATCAAAATAAATCAATAACCATTACAATTGATCAAAAAATAAAAAAGTTATTCAAAGTTTAGCAATGTACCTAAAAACGCTAAAATAAAACGCTAAAAAAATTATATAAAAAAACTGAAAGGTTAAAAATTAAATTTAAAACCTCAAAAGCTCATTAAATAAAGGTCCTAAATATAAAACCTGCATAAAAATCTCTAACTTACAAAATAAAAAAATTACCATTTAAAGGTGGCGGATCCCCTTAAATAAATCCTCATAAAATGTAAACATTGAAGCTAAGGACTGTCAAATTTTAGTATTTACAGCTGTTTATACAATTCAGTATTTGAATGTTTACATCCTTACAAAATGTAAACATTTAAGCTAAGGACTGTCAAATTTTAGTATTTACAGCTGTTTACAATTCAGTATTTGAATGTTTACATCCTTATAAAATGTAAACATTGAAGCTAGGGACGTTCACGGAGTGTAGCCCGAGGGGATTTTAAGGAAATGAATAGGCCTATGTCCTTTTCTGATATAGTGACTCTAAAAATATTCCTGCAAAATTTCAGCTTAGTTGGTCCAGAATTTTTCACGTGGTTGAAAGACAGAAATTCACACAATCATCCATACTTTCACATTTACAATTGGATGAACGAAGTGGGTCCTTATTATAGTTTGTTTGTATAATAAAATTTCACTTCTATTGGTCTGTAGAGAAGTCCTTACTTAGTACTTATGAATTTTATAAATGAATGCCAGTTGGTGTTTGAACACAATGCACTAAACAAATAATTATTAGCATGATAATCCGTCTTTGGCGGTTTTTTCATATAGGCTAAATTTAATTATCTGCAAACGTATTACAAAACAATGTCACTGACTGCCTGCCTTAAATTATTTTTTTTAATTGTAGGAAATTGTTTATAATATACTAAAATTATTCTTTTTTTAATTGTAGAAAATTGTTTATAATATACTACTTGGCGTTAACGATAATTTTTTTTAATGGCAACAGAGGCCTAATAGCAGATACAGTTTACTTATCCTACTAATATTATAAATTAATATTGAAACAATATTAATATATAATATTGTTATAATTTATAATACTTAAATACTAATGTAACAATAATTATTGTTATACAAACTGTAAGTCAAAATAGTTGGCATTATTATGAAATGACTGAATGAGTTTAAAAATTAATAAGGAAATAACTGTAAATTTGTACAATAAAGAAAATTACTAAAGTCAACAACCTACTGAATTGAACTCAAAAATAAAAATAAAATACAGGAGTAAAATTCTTAGTTTTTCCTCATGACTTGAAGTGCTTTATTTATTTTTTACAAATTTATTTTTACGGGGAACAAATAAAAGTAATCATCACAGCTATTGCAAACCACTCATCTGATATGATAGAAGGAATGTCTTTTCAGCGTGTGGATGAAGATTGCATGAAGCTATAATGAAAGAGAATTTACAAATCTAATGACACTGAAATTTTCAACACTAATTGGAAGAACCTGCAAAATTGAAATATTGCGAGCACGATCAGTCCATCAGTTAATATTTTTCACCATTGAGAGGAGAAACAATCGAATGATATGCTATCAAGGATCGGCCAATGCCCTTGGAGTTAACAGGTGAGGATACAAAGCAATTTCCAAATCGAACTACCTGTAGTAGTAAACAAAGAAAGGGTTGGGGTCTATTTGCGTCGAAACACAAGAGGGTGCGTGGCCTTGGCGAGTGAACAACCTTGAGTTGGCGCCAAAACCGTCAGCCACAAACAGCTGTTGTCCTTAACAATTACTACATTACTATCGCGATCACGACGCTGCGAAACCTACTCCGGCAATGTGTGGAGCTGGATATATAGCGGAGAAGACGAATTAAAACAAAGTAATCCTCACCAAATTATTTTGTGGCACGCTGTACGAAGACAGCCGGTTTTTGTCCGTAAAATCTCACATATTCCTGGTACTTAAAGATAACCTTAAACATTGATACTGTTTCATTCATTTAATATATGCTATAAGCGTCGTTCGCAAAATTACAAATTGATTATAAAATTAGTAGATTTTTACTCTACGTAAATGCCTGTAGGTATCAAATTTCAGTTATTCGCCGTACGCGTTTCGTGGGATTAACCCCTCATCCTCAGCGGCGTTTCACTTCATAAACAATAAGCCCACATTTCTATAGTTAAAACACGAACAGAGAGTCACAACATAAATAACAAACTATACAGACGACTCGGACACGACACGTAAAACAACAATTAACATTGCCTTCGAAACGCGTACGGAGAATAACTGAAATATCGATACCTACAGGCATTTACGTGAGTAAAAATCTACTAATTTTATATTAAAAGGTATCAAGGCTGTATGAATAGTTGAAATTTTGATTGTAAGTAACAGAAGTGTAAACATTGTAAATGACGTTGTACCAGTTAACCTCAAAGAACTCACTTATGATAAGAATTTCAACGATTACAAGCTTACTTTGACATTACGATAAAAAACTCACGGAGCTAAAGTGTCTCTAGCTCTTTGGTGCTTATCGTTTTTGCAAGTTCGACTGAAACCAGGAATTGGAACTCGCCTTTAAAACATGATTGCGCATCAAAAAGTACCACTCTCACTCCTTGACATGAATACTATGATTTCAGCAAAATTTCTCCATTAATTTGAGCCACAAAATTAAAAATAATTGATCTTAAATTAGAGTCAGTTTCATACAGCTGAATAACGTCGCATTATTATTATTTACGTGACACCACAGAGACAGATGATCCTGTGAAGCGATGGCGCTGCCCTTCTACCTTATTTATGTCTATTTCCTCGACCTTGTCATGTCCTCGTAGTCTCGTATTTCTGCCCGAGATTTGCTCAGGTTTTCCTGATCCTTAAAATCAGTCTAGATCTGCGATCGCAAAAACAGAATCGGTCCCCTATAGCGACATTATATACATACACAAATGCCACATTTTATTTATTCTTTGTGTTGCGTTTTTAAAAAATTCGCTAGGCTATAATTAAGGCCAGTAAAAATATGATCAAGCCAAGAAAAAAAAATTGTGTAAGGCTGAAAATCGTCTTAATCTTTTCTTTTCATATCCAAGAAAAGGAATTTAAAGTTTGTCTATTTGTCCTAGTGAGCTTTCGACGTGGGACCACAAAAACATCAGTTTTGAGCCCTTTTAATTTTTTGTTGCAAATAAGTAAAACCCGTTTATTCTACATGAAAAGTTTAAAAACAAAAATTGTAGAGCACAAAATTCTACATTTATTTAGTACCTTCTGATAAAGGCACTTTAAATAATAATATGGTAAGTTAAATATAAGTAATAATATGGTAAGTTTAATATAAGTGGTAAGTTGAATCTTTTAAGCCGCCCACAACAGATTGTAGACGAACGGCTTGACATACAAAGTCGAAACAAAATCTTTTTTACTAATTCATACCCAATTACCCAAGGAACAAAGTAATTTTTTTTAATACAGGGAATCCCAAAAACCGGAGGTCATGGGTATGAATCTCAGAATTTTCAAATGTAAACATATGTCATGTTATTAAGTAGGGTGTTTTTTTAACGCAACCCATTTTTAAGATTGAATAATGCACATGTAAATAAATTAGTATCGTTTTATTGATCTTTACATTTTATACAACCACAATTATTTACAGTTAACAATTTACAATTTAAGTCCGATCACATTTAATCTACATTATGTGCTCACTGCTCCAACAGTCCGCCATTGGCATTTGTATAAAGTTATGCTCTCTCCATAAAATTCCCGAACACGTGTTGCAAGGTACCTCTTTGAATTTCTTGCATTAAATTTGTTATGTTTGTTTTGAGGTTCTGAATATCCTGTGGTTTGTTTTCGTAGGCCTTACTTTTATGTATTCCCAAGGAAAATAATATAGTGGGGCCAAATCCACGGATATATCTAGGGGGGAATAATCCTTCACTGATAAAATAAAGTTTTGGGTTGCGTTTTAAAAAAACAGGTCGCCGGTTCGATTCCTGTCAGGATCGAAACTGGGTCTAGTTGCCATTTGTCATTGGGCTATGAATTAATGATGCTATCTAACAAAAAAAGGCCGCCGTTAGATAGTAACAAGACCCGGGTTTGGACCGTTCCCGATCAAAACGTTAAAAAATGCCACTGGCGTTGAAATGCACAAAATGCACAAAAAAATAACACCCTGTACGTCATTTTAAGTCTCTAAACAAGACGAACAATTTGGTGAAATCAGAACGCATTTATCTCTATGCATTTCAAAATGGCAGCCATTTTTGTGAAAAATTTTGGTATTTACGGAATGCTCTGTATCTCGAGAACTACAAATCATATTTTTTTCTGTTTAAAAATTATTAATCCTAGTAAACTCAGCTTTAATTTGATATACGACGTGCCAACATTTAGAAAATAAAAGTTTTTTGACACTACATCTTATTTTGTTTTAATGTTGTTAGCCCTGAAAGTCAAAAAATGTAAATGGCAGCTTATGTCAAATAGCACATTATTTTACAGGTCTTGCAAAGACCAACAACTTTCCAATTTACACCTGGCTCCTATCTTTGGTGGTTTTGTAATTATAAGCCAAAAACTCCCTTTTGCCATATGAAGCCCTTGTTAAATGTGCAGTATTTAAGTTTAATGGATGCAAATTCAAATGCCTTGCTTCAAGACTAAGAGGGGGATTCGCCCTCTTGGGAAAGTATCTGTCATCAAATTTGACATTATCCCTTTTAACGGAGGTATTAGAATTACATTTTAGAAAATTAATAAAAACAGCAGTTATTATTAATAGTCTTGTAAATATTTATGCTCATTTTATTAGACATTTTATTTTCTTCAAAAAACACCATCTACTCTGTTTTTTTTGTATCTACATATTATGGTTTTCATGCAAATTTAAAAATGTTTAGAAAAACACGGGCCGGAAATGTTTTTTTTAAGATGGCGGCTTGTTGTCTAAGTTTGATTTTAGTATCATCATTGAATTTGAATCTGATCATTAATTATAGTCAAAGGTATGGTGATCCCAGCTGTATGTGCGACTCCACCAATTTTCAGCCTGCTAAATAAAAATTCCGTTATTGCGCTATTTTTTCATTATTTTCCTGCACTAAGACTTGAATAAACTGTAATTTTATCATATGAAATGCCTGAACAAAGGACAAAGCTACATGTATTAGAACCAGCATGAAATCTTCACAGAACCATGATACAATAAGTACATATTAAATTACTTTCTACGGAGAAAGGAGGACGACTGTGTAGAGTAATGGACTTGGTCCACTCAGTAGGCCCTTGCATTGCGGCCCGCCCAACAAGGCTAAGTGGATGATTACACTTCACAGAGGCTACTGGGAGAGTCCCAGCACTGGCTTTAAGGCCTAATTACTGTACATTACCTTTGATCATACTTTTTTTACGGAATCGAGCGGCATAAAAACTACTTATAGACTAAAATGTCTGTATTAGGTAGTTTTTAAATTGTTTTACCTTACAAACGGTAAGCAACGCACTGTTGCAGCTTTAAGCTCTAAAAAGTCTAACGGTTAGAATAATTGTATAATACGGAAGGTAAATCACTTGAGCGATATTTGTGGATTATCATTGAGTTCTTTCGACTGAGGATGCGCTAAGGTAGCGTTGCCAAGTGTTTGGTTGGTAAACTAAAAATTATAGGCTAGTACAATTACAGGTAAAAACCAACCACGGAATGTAATAAATGAATAGAAACTCCTCAACAAACCATGAAATCATAAAAAATCACGTGATGATACTTTACAGCTAGCTCTAACATTTCAAATTTCTGTAGGGCAAAAGTTAAAAAGACCAAAAATATCAAACAGATCATTCAAAACTACGTTCAAAGATATTATTAAAATAACAACTTTCAAGGTTTCATTCACAGGAGAGTGGCTCATAAAATACAACCAATATTGTTTTAGAATAAATTTGGAATCTGAGTTAGTCTGTCACGGTACATATCAGCCTGTGTTGAATGCTATTTACGACTTTTCGATCGCTTCAAGACGTCCACAAACCGGTATAGCGGTAAAGCAATTCGTTGATGTTGATGGCCTTTTAATTGCTTCCGCTGGCGATAAAGTAAATCGCCGAGTCGTGTGACTAATCGGTGCTTAAAAATTAAAATTACTGATGTACCGTTAAAGTGTAGACATAGCGCTCTCACCGCGTTGTAGTAACAGGCCCCTTTAAGTTATTGCTAGTAGTAATAACTTAATTACCACTTGAATTAGGCATATGATTTTTTCTCTGTGCATATACCCATCCCTACTCTACAATCAAACAATCAACCTCTAAACTATGTTGTCTTTTGGAAAGGGTAAAATTAAATTAGGGGGATTCGAACTTAACTACATGGAATGCAGTTGTCACTAAGTTGCATAAATAATGGTGTCGACTATTAGTCGCGGGATGCAGTTCACAACATTCGTTAACCGCGGGTTTAATCCTATTCAACCGGGATAATACGTGTGAAAGACGAAACAGCACGTGAGCAACTGGGTCAAACCACCACAACAAGCGTGGCCCCACTCCACAGTCCACGGCAGGTGGTCGCCGGCGCGGCGGCGGCTGCTCACTGCCCACACAACACAGCGATGATCGCTCGCGCTGCAGCCAATTATTTATTTGTTTGAAAAAGAACTCGAAAGGTTCACATAAAGACTATTTCAATTTAATTGTTACCGTATGTGACCTATGAAAGTTAATGTAAAAAAGAAATGTTATACATCACAAGTATAAATTGGGAATCAATGCGGATGACCATACAGGTCTAACCTACCAAACATCCTGCAGTAATTCGTTCTCTCTGGAAGGGTAAACAGCCAGTGAAACTGTGGAAAATAAACTACTAACCACTGACCCACTTTAGGTGCAAAAATCTATTACAGAGCGTTTTAACTAGATTGGTGTTATGGTGTTTCAGAAAGGTCTCCCTGATATTCTGGCATAGGTCCACAAACTTGTCCACATTTTTGTAAAGTGCATATTGGTTTAACAAACAGTGTCGCAACAGGTCGAGTGCTTTGCAATTCGTGTTGCTACTCAAATATTTACACGAATATCAGCCAATCGCTTACCAAGCTGTATTGTGAGGTATATGTAATAATGAATTCCGTAAGTTAAAATGGATTGTAGATAAAATTATTCAATATATTTAAACAATTCAAGTTTACATATTCCAGAGTATATAAATTGATTAGTAATTCTTATATCAAAATAATCATTTGTTAGAAGATTTTTGGCTTTCTTGAGGTAGTAAACAGTAAAATCGGCTACATTTTCCATTAAAAGAATCCAAATTTCCTCAAAGATGTTTCTGAAGTCATATCCTTAAACAATGGCTGCTGAACTGTGAATACAATGCTCACAAAAACATCCAAGTGTAAAATTCAACAGTATCTTCATAAAAATGTCCAACCTCAGTGCTTTCTTTGCTCTGCAAAAGTAATAAATCAAATCACAACAAAATCTGAGGACAAAACCGTCAGTTTCTGGGGAGGCTCATCGATTGCGATCTTGTGTCGTTACGTCACGCTCGGTCGATCGACAGCACCGGCCCCACAGCACACAGCGTAACGTCCCACGCTTACGTAACGCGCCCATACAGGCAAGTTTTAAGTCAAGGTGAACCTTGAGGTAAGGAACTTTTGTCAGTGACTCTCAATTATAATTATCAGCCCCCTTTTAAGGTAAACTCAAATATCTTCCAAAGACGATATTCACGGACACTCCGCATCCGCGAATCCACGAGACGAATAAGGTTATGCGACCTTCGGACCATACAGACGTTTACGCATCCTTCTGAGCGTGCACATCGGGAATATATTTCCCGGTCTTTAAATATGATGAAAAATAGAATTAGCGCTTGCATAAATCAATTAACATCAAAGGTTTTTTAACAAACTACGTAAAACCCGGTGGGGTGTTCACATTTGCTGAACAGTTAGGTATTTCCTCTAAGATATAAAATGTAACCGGAGGTTGCTCCGTTTTAATGTTTTGTAGTGAGTAAATTGCCAATATCGTTAATTGTTATTTGAACTTACATAAGTTATTATACAAAATATTTATAATGTCAATATTTCTGTATTAAATAATGTAATATATTGATATTTATTAAGTAATTATTTCTATGATTAAATATTCATTCGTTCGTTCGTTCGTTCGTTCGTTCAATTCATTCATTCATTCATTCATAATAAAGTGGCATCCCGAGTGTTCGTTAAACGTAATCTAATAATGCCTTTGTTAGTTAAAAAAACAAATGGTGGACGAGGAAAGTATTGAAAAGAGAAATGAGAAAAATGTATACATCGCGACCCGCTAATACAAAATGCTTCATCTAATCACGCAAATAAATAGAAATTTGGATCAGTTTGGGTAGGTACCAATGCCCCAGCCTCACATATCAGAAGAAATATGTGTTGTAATACTAGAGTAGTCGACATAACAACAAAATAGTCAACACCAACACTGTAGTTAATTTCCCTAAAAAAACGGAACCTGGTGGTATGAACAGTGACCTAATTTCCGATCCACTTGGTTCTTGGTTTATCCGACAAATCAGACCTGAGGGAAGGAGGGGCGGGGAGACCTACCCTCCTCCCGACCGGGATCGATGTTACACTAACGCGGTAACGTAAAGGTCGCTTGGAATACGTAACTTCACGTCGTTAGAATCAGATGTCCCTGTTACACAACCACGTCTTCGCGTTTCGTAAAAAGATGCTTGCATTCGGGGCGTTTCATAATAAGTGTACCTATGCAACTGTAAATAAAATCTTATTAGGTTAAAAACTATGCAATAATATATTTAGATAGGCCGATAAACCTAGTTAATTTTGAAATTATTTCACTTTAAAAATCTGTTAGAAAAGTATGTGCTTTTATTAACAACAGGGACGTTTTCAAGAGTAAAATTAATTGGGGGAAAAAGGAAGCAGGTCAAAGTTTAGCTAAAGCTAACCATTAATGCTACCTGATGATGCTACCAGGTTATATCTGTTTTATTTTTTTGCACATTAACAAAATTTCCCAAGGTCTTTAAAGCAACAGATTAATTCTAAATACGCATATCCAGCGATACATATCAAATGCTGCATCAGGAGTAGCTGCACTATATACGAAAGTTGCTGATTTTATTTTGTTGCAGTCAAATTTCAAAAAATAATAATTTGCTATCGAGTAGGAAACTATCTGCACGCTAACCATGATGCAGCTCGCAATAGCGCGGTAATAATAAAATACCCCCGTTGCAGCAGACCTGCATACTCAGCGAATTTCATATGCAAAACAACATATTTCAATCCAACATAGCGAGATTTGACATGTTTTTGTAAGCTCCATAAGAATAACATGGGGAATGAGTATGCAGGTTTGCAGTTATGGGTATATTAAAACTGGGTGGTTTTAACTCAATATTTAGTAGATCTGAACTAGAAGAAGCCATTTACCAAGTTTTATCAAGATATGTTGAGAAATAAGCGAGATATAGAATTTTACTTATTTCCCATAAGGTTAACATTGGGACAACGTACTGTGTTTACCACTTTCAATATCTCGGTAACTAATGGACATAGAGCAATAATTCAAAACTAGAGATCGCCAGTGGTCGAAAATTCGACCAACTTTCAAAGTGACAAAGGGATCGCTAATTTCGTAAATGATCCCCGCATATACCAATGCGTTTCTAAATACATTTCATATAGTACACTTTTTCCATGTAAACACATAATATAACCAAACTGGGGGCCGATTCTAAATCCTTGACTAATTATTTACTTCACTTCTGGCTTATGGCATTGTTTTTAGTAATTAGTATTTTATTAAGATAGTGACTATTTTATTAAGATTACATGTTTATTTTTTTAAGAATGATTATTGAATCAGAGGAAAGTAAAACTTCAGTCATCAAGTCAGTTTATCTCGTACACCCCTTACCACAGTCTCTCCCTCCCTCCATTAATTCCTTCCCTCACTCTCTACTTCCCTTCCTTCCGACCTTCTTTCCACTTTTCCCTCCTTTTCTCCTTCATTTTCTTCTTACCATATCTCCTCCCTTCTTTCCTACCATTTGGAACTTTTTCCCTCCTTCCCTCTCTTCCTATTATTATCACTAAAATGTTATTTATATTTTACCCATTATCCACCAATAAAAACAAAATTTGAATATAATGTGTCCATTTGTACTCCGGTTGCCAGGCCCGGTGACAGGATTTTCGGGCCCCTGTGCAATTGAGAAACCCCGCCTTTTTTACTTATCTCGCCTTTACTTTAGTAATTAGTATTGTATAATATTAAGATTCCATGTTTATTTCTTTAACACTGAGCTGGTTATTGAATCAGAGGACGGTAAAAATTCAGTCATCAAATCAGTTTATCTCATACACCCCTCACTACAGTTCTCTCCCTCACTCCCCTCATTAATTCCTTCCCTCACTCTCTATGTACTTCCTTCCTTTCGACCTTCTTCCTACTTTTCACCCCTTTTCTCCTTCATCCTCTTCTTACCATCCCTCATCCCTCCTTTCTTACCTTTTAGGTATGAAATAATAACACCTAACATTTACGTGCCTAATTATTATTTGAGACCTAAAACTCCCCTTCAAAACTTTTTCTCCCCTTCCTTACCCTTAGGACATTTTCCCCTCGTTCCCTCTCTCCCTATCATTATCACTAAAATATTACACATATTTTACCCATTCCCTACCAATTAAACACACAATTTGAATGTAATGTCCATCTGTACTGCAGTTGCACGATAGTACATCGGATGGTAGAGACTCAATTTAATGTTCCTTTTTCTTCCCTTTTTATTAGCTAATTTTTATCTCTTAATCTTATTGAAGTGAGCAAACTTAATTTGAAACACATTCAACCTTCTCTAAATAGCCCTGGATTTCAATCAAATACTATATTTTTACTCCATGCCCCAATAAAACATGCGGCTTGAAATTGTTTAAAAATAATAATTTGTTTGGATTTTTTACTGGACAAATACTAACTCGTGTCATTAATGAATTCCTTACATTTGTTTTTGCTTGATAAAAACTTATTATTGTTTGGGTTTTCTATCTCATTTGTTTGTATTTTTTACTGGCCAAATACTAACTCGTGTCATTAATGAATTCCTTACATTTGTTTATTGCTTGATAAAAACTTATTATTGTTTGGGTTAGAAAAAAACAGCGTTAATATTTGCCCACTTTTCGCCCTCACATAATATTTCTACATCTAATCTTTACTCTACGAAAAATAGCATGTGATAACAGCTACATATGATGACAAAAGCACAGTTCTGTTTTGTTTTTCTATCACCAAAACAGCAACTCATAAGACCAATGTTAATTTTTTTGAAATTTCTAATTCAATTTTCTACTTGTCTAAAAGACTAATATACATTCCAATGGGATTCTGCACATCTACAGGGAAATACAATTCTATCGGTGTGCTTAGATTTTTGCTACGATGCACACTGGCTGAGAAAAAAGGAGCACAAAAACCTTATGGAAAAAATGCTTGCCTATTAATATAAAGAAGATACTAAATTGTTAGTTTTTTTGAGCTGAATCCAATGGTGCCAACAAACATTGGATTATAAGCGAATTTCCCCTATAGGGAAGAAGCTATTACCGTAGGTCTCATGGTAAGACCTAAGCGCGGGACCATCATAACTTTTCGTTTTGGTGCCCCCAGATACCAAAAACACCATCCGTTCAAATTTGTGTGTATATATATATATATATATATATATGTGTGTGTGTGTGTGTGTCTGTAAGCACGATAGCGCTCGCAAAAATGGTCCGATCGGAATGAAATTTGGCATAGGCGTGTAAAGTAGTAATTATTCGGATGAGTTCGAAAACCAGCCCGATCGGACCACTGGAAGGGGGGGTAAAGGGGGATAAATCCCCCCAAAAATGGGTTTTAGCGAATTTCCTTAAAGGAATAAGCTATTACCGTAGGTCTCATGGTAAGACCTAAGCCCGAGACCATGTTAACTTTTCATATTGGGGCCCCCAGAAGCAAAAAACACTATTCGTTCGAATTTATATATATATATATATATAGATATTTATATATGTATATTTATATATATATATATATGTATATATATATATATGTATATATATATATTTAATATTTATGTATATTTATATATATATATATATATATATATATAGATATTTATATATGTCTGTTAACACGATAGCGGCCGTAAATATTGTCCGATCTAAAAAATTTGGTACAGACATGTAAAGTGGTAATCACTCGGACGAGTTCGTAAACCAGCATGATCGGACCACCGGAAGGGGGGGTAAAGGGGGGTAAACCCCCCAAAAAATGGGGTTTTTGGGTTTTTTACATAGAAAAATAAAAATAATCCAATTTTTGTTACTACCATTGAATTCAGCTCAAAAAAACAAATAATTTAGTATTTTGAATCACTGCTCTA
Organism: Flexamia atlantica; assembly: GCA_035578135.1. Lineage (NCBI taxonomy): Eukaryota > Metazoa > Arthropoda > Insecta > Hemiptera > Cicadellidae > Flexamia > Flexamia atlantica. Next base: position 49,087,391 of record JAQJVK010000005.1, on the reverse strand, counting down.
TGTCCATTGGTAACCGAGATATTGAAAGTGGTAAACACAGTACGTTGTCCCTATGTTAACCTTATGGGAAATAAGTAAAATTCTATATCTCGCTTATTTCTCAACATATCTTGATAAAACTTGGTAAATGTCTTCTTCTAGTTGAGATCTACTAAATATCGAACTAAAATCACCGAGTTTTAAAATACCTGTAGCAGCAAACCTGCATACTCATTCCCCATGTTATTCTTATGGAGCTTACAAAAACATGTTAAATCTCGCCATGTTGGATTGAAACATGTTGTTTTGCATTTGAAATTCGCTGAGTATGCAGGTCTGCTGCAACGGGGGTATTTTGGGGTTTTCACATATAAAAATAAAAATAATCCAATTTTAACTAGCACCATTGAATTCAGCTCAAAAAAAAAAACAAAAAATATTGTATTTTGAATCATTGCTCTATGTCCATTGGTTACCGAGATATTCTAAGTGGTAAACACAGTACGTTGTCCCAATGTTAACCTTAGGGGAAATAAGTAAAATTCTATACCTCGCTTATTTCTCAATATATCTTAATAAAACTTGGTTTGTCGCTTCATCTAGATAAGATCTAATGCATTTTAGTCTAAAACCCCCGCAATTACCATTTTTATGGCAGCAAACCTTGTAAACCAATATGTGGAAATAAAGAAACCTGCATACTCATTCCCCATGTTATCCTTAGGGGAAATAAAAAATTCTATATCTTCCTTATTTTTTGACATATCTTGATAAAAGTTCATATATGGTTTCTTTTAGTTCAGATCTACGAAATATTGAATTAAAACCACCCAGTTTTAACAGACCTGTTGCAGCAAACCTGCATACCATTCTCCATATTATTCTTATGGAGCTTACAAAAACATATTAAATTACAATACCTTAAATTGAAATATGTTCTTTTGCATTTGAAATTCGCTGAGTATGCAGGTCTGCTGCAACGGGTTTTTTATTTTTCTATGTAAAAAACTAAAAAAAAAACATTTTTTGGGGGTTTACCCCCCTTTACCCCCCCCCCCTTCCGGTAGTCCGATCGGGCTGGTTTACGAACTCGTCGGAATAATTACTACTTTACACATCCAAGCCAAATTTCATTAAGATCGGACCATTTTTCCGCGAGTAGTCGTGCTTAAAGACACATATATAGATATGTATATATATTAATATATAGATATATGATATATACATATATGTTTTTTGCTTCTGGGGGCCCCAAGACGAAAAGATATCATGGTCTTGGGATTAGGTCTTACCACGAGCACTACGGTAACAGCTTCTTCCCTATAGGGGAAATTCGCTAAAATTAATATTCAAATGTACATTATTAATTTCAAGATAGTCCAAATATTCAAAAATAGTCCTGTATTTTTTTTTAGAAACGTCGTTATTTCATATGCTTCAATGGGAAAGGAACTCAAAAATAGGAGAGAATTGTTATTTAAAAGTAAGTTACACGAAAGCAGGAGACGGAGGGCGACTACAATCGCAGTGTTACCATACAATGGAGTTGCACACTCGAGGGTTGTGCAACACGTTACGTTGGCAGCCTTGTCGAGCGAAGAGCAACGTCCTTCTCTTCCTCTTCCTATCCTCTCACGTCTTGCTACCTCGGTCGTCATCGACTTCACTTGTGTGGTCGCTGGATTAAGTAAATGTGCATGCCATAGCCTACTCATAATCCTTTATATTTGGGCAACAGTATATCCTCTTTGAATATTTTTCAATTATTCGATCGACTCTGGTTTATAATACCAGAATTCGAAAAAATTAAGTAGTCAAACTTGAGGCATACATCAAATTTTGAAGTACGCGCTGAACGTTCTTTTTTATTATTTTCTTTTTAATCGTTCTTTTTTTTGAGACAGGTACCTCATGGAAGACGTTATATGAGTGAAGGATGAGTGTGATGATCGTTGATTGCGCATCAACGAACTTAGATGAATGATCTAACATAATGTTATTATCTTCACCACATCAGTTCCAGCGAGGAGCGAGGAGGAAGAAGGCGACGGGTGATCCTGAACTAACGCCGTGACGCGCGGTGAGCCTTGGCCGCCGGTCCTTGGCTGGCGGTCGCCGACCCGGCCAATAACATCATTAATTTGTAATGAGCATTCCGTCTTTTACTACACGCGACTGCGCCGTGTAAAATTTTAAACCGAAGTTGTAAGAAAATTGTTGTAAGAAGTTCGCCAAGATCCATCACGAACCCGGCGCATTTGGCTTTGAGTTATTGTTGATTGACATAGAAGCCATGACGAATCTGGTAGGATCTAAAGATTTTAAAAGAATAATTAATACCATAGAAAACAATTCTCATCATCAGAACGGAAATATATTAAATATCCCATCCCATTCAAAAATTATTTGTCTCCTCCCGTAAATCACACTCTATCATTACGTTACCAATTATGAACAGGTTAGTCAACATTTTTAAGAAAATTAATCAAAAGTATTGAACAAACAAGATTAAGCGAATAAAAGAGATGAGCCAATCGAGATTTGCTGCGGTAATGAGTCACTGAGTCAGCCTTGCCAGTCATCTTGATCTTGCACGGCCGCAGCGCAGAGCGGACGTGGCTCCGACACAAAGCCCCTGCCACCGCTCGTCGTCCTCGTTCCCAACACTGAGCTTCGTGTGCTGTTATAATGATGGTGTGATCTCGATCTCCATAGGTTATTTTCAAAAGAATAACGGCAAATAAAACAAAGACACATGAACTGAAACAGGCTTATGAACTGAAATATCATGCATCTAACATTAAAACCAAGTATTTTAACTTGGTGTTTTATGTGGTACTTCAAGCACTAGTGTTTCTGCTTTCTTCCCTAAAAATTTCAACCTACCCCTGACAATTCTATTTTTTCCTTATAATTTTAACTTATTCGTTAAGGTAAAAAAACTATGCCTTGATCTTGTAAGAACCTTGGTTTTGGAAATTTGTGCTATATTTATATAGTGATAGTAAAATGTAACTTTTATATGTATTTATATTACTGAATTTTTTCAAGAACCTTAATGCTAAGATTCTGACTGAAGGAGGGCAGAATTCGAAAGTCGACCTTGCGAAATCAGACAGAAACGCAGGACTGGAGTTACTATAAGATGCTAGTTTTTCACATTATAGTCCTTGTGAATGTGATTGAGGTTTGATTTAGCGTAACCTGCTGTTTTAGCACTCTCGATTATACGCTTTGTCCCATAGTCCTAATCCTCTGCACAGACGATATCTGCCTTGTCTCTCGCGGGGTGAAAATCGAGGATTGGGATGAAACTAAGCCACGACATGTCCTGTCTTGCTCAACACGACCCAGCAGCACCCAACACCGCTAACCTTTGCTCGCACTTTGTCCTGTGGTCCTACCTCGGCACAGACGATGTTCTGCCTTGTCTCTCGCGGGGTGAAAATCAAGGATTGGGATGAGACTAAGCCACGACATGTCCTATATTATAAGCCACCGATCTTGCTCAACACGACCCAGCAGCACCCAACACCGCTAACCTTCGCTCGCACTTTGTCCTGTGGTCCTACTCAGCACAGACGATGTTCTGCCTTGTCTCTCGCGGGGTGAAAGTCGAGGATGGGGATGTGACGTACCCACGACATGTCCTGTCTTGCTCAACACGATCCAGCAGCACCCGACGCCTTCGCTCGCACTTTCGTCGTTAGTCAGTTCAGGAGTAAAGTAATCAATGGTTCAGGATATGCAGATTATAAACGATAATTCGGTATTATCAACTACCTCAATGCAAAATGCAATAAAACTTTGGGTTAAAGTTAAAAGTTTGGAAACTGAAAAGCTGACAAACCACGATCAAATCAGCGACCAAATAGTACACATAGACGGAGCACGCGGAGGCGCGACATGGGCGCGAAGTGAAGCCATAAATTTGCTTTTAGTCCCTATGCACGTATGCATGGAAAAACAAACTACGTAAAAAATTAAAAAATCAAATTGTTAGGTCTGAATTTCGGAATTACTATGGTACTACAGATAAATGGTTCACAGCAGTCTACATATCGTATACACTGATAACCTAGAACCTCGTCCTGACATTTTTTTAGAGGAGCTGCCACCACGAATGCACCTGTAACGTTCCTATAATATGTAAACTGCTTCTAAACCATTTACAATTAATTGGTACCATAGCAATTGTGAGATTCAGTCTTACAATTTGATACCACATTTGTATTTTTATAGTCGAATGTATTTTTGTAAACAACAGTTTAGGACTGACTTTCGTTTTTATGCAGGCGCCGCACGGATAAACTCTCACAAAAACTAAGTTATCAACCAAACTACGGCATGCGGCAGCAATTTTTTTAATATGATTATAAAATTTTAACTCCTCAGCATAAATTTCCACCATTTTTTATTTTGTTAAAAACCCTCCTTAGAGTTAGTTAACCTATCGTGCTGGTTTTCGAACTAGAAGTAATAAATTAAATGTCGCTGTTTAAATATATGAAAATGAACGAGCGGTGTTTTTGGGGTCTAGGGGCAAAAAAAAAGGAAAGTTACGGTAGTCCCATGCTTAAGTCTTACCATGCAGCCTACGGTAATAGTTATAGGGGAAAAATCAGCTATAGGAAAATTGACGATAATCTTCAAATTAACAGGCAAGTACGATTTTTGTTATCCCTTTTCCAGCACACTGTTAGAATTGTATTTCCCTATGGATGTGCACAATCTTACCACTATAATGTGCATAAGTCTCAAGGGTACGTAGACAAATTAATTTGAAATTTTTAACGAAAAAATTAACAAAGGTGTTATAGGAGGTTGCCAAGTTGGTTACGAAATTTAAACAAAGAATTTTTTATTGCACCATGGCATGGCAGTAGAATACAAAACGCTACAGCTTGGAAAGATTGGCCATAAATTGTTCAAGTATGTTTTAGAAGCATATTAAAGGAGAAAATCAAATGTGACCGTTTTGAACAATAAGGAGAGTTGCAAATTAGGTTATGCTGATAAAAAGGGGGAAGTATTCACTGAGTTGAGTTAAAACAATTCAATGTAACTGACGTGCAACTGAACTGCTTAGAAATCACCCAAAAAAGTTCATTGGCAAATTGATAAAATATTGAATTTTTTTGCCGATGTTTGCGACTTCCAGAGATCGGTCGCCAGACCAGATAGGTACTTAGCGGTTAACGACCAAATTAAATGTTATGATGAAGGTGGGAGGAGAAAGAAAGGAGAGAAAATGAGCGGTGAAAAGGGGGTGAAAGAGGTAGGTGAGGAAAAGAGAAAAGAGGGTAGAGAGGGAGGGGATGATCAATGGAATATGATAAAGGGAGAAACGAAGGGGCTAACTGAGTTTCCTTATAAATATCAGTACAATTAAAAAAAGTCAAATCACAATGACCGGGACTCCGTACAATCAAGGCCACACTACACTACAGGCCGGAGTCCTTTTATGGTGACGTCACATTATCAGATGGAATCGCAGACGCTTTTATAACGTACTCTTATGGCGATTCACTGTCGCACTCTTAAAACTATCTTGCCCTAAGTAATTCGTTTAAGTTTTCGTTTAGAAACCATTATTTTTTCGAATCTGCATTAATCAATGAATAACCAAATGCAGTCGAAAATAATTAAAAAAAAACTGTATTTCTTATACTTAAAAACCAGTAAACATTACAATCAAGTAAGAGGATTTATTGGAAATTTGACAGTTTGTTTCTTATTGTTTTCATTTCGATGTTCTTATGGCATAATTTTTTGGTAAATGTTTACGATTTTCATATGATTTTAGTTGTTATTTCCAACACAGCGCTAGGAGTTCGGCCGGTGTTGTGACGTGGCATCAAGGAGGAGGGGGGGGTGACTCCGGCCTGTAGTGTAGTGGTAAAGCGACAACACGACTGTGCAATAAAACTGACAAGGGCTATCGGTTTGCTTGGTTTGCAGGGCTACGACTACACGACTGTGGTGCAGCTGCGAGGGGACACCGTCGTGTAGTCGTAGTCTGCACGGCTTGATTGGGGTAAACCTTGAGGTTAGGTTAGGTTAGGTTAGGTTATGTTATGTTAGGTTAGGTTAGGTTAGGTTATGTTAGGTCAGGTTTGGTTTGGTTAGGTTAGGTTAGATAAAAAATAAATACAATAGTTTGATAGTATATAAATACTGTAGATATCACGGTGTATTTAATTACGTACAATAGTAATGTGCAGTCATTTCTTTGTTTTCAGTGTAATCAAATGAAGGTAAAAATGTTGAGAAAAGTATTATATACGGCTAATTTCTTAACTAGTATAAAAATCCGCTGTGGTAACGTAACTATAATCATAAAATGACAATTTACACTTATGATTTACACATAAACAATTATGTGAAGTGATTTTAAAGGAGTAAATATTTTATAATTAGAAACTCAGTTATGGCATTGATAACGCTTTCTTCAAGACAGCCTCGCAGGTAGCCGCGGGGGGATTAGCGGCTGGGGGCTCGGTGCAGACTACGTCTATACGACTGAGCCGCTAATTAGATTCGGCACCGTCGTGATGTCGTAGCCCTGCAGATTTGTTTATTGGCCACCAGTGGGGTCAGGTCGCATTCAGTCGTGTAGTCATACAACCGTAGTGTAGTGTGGCCTTGGTACAATCATGGATACGTCTAGTTCCTTAAACGTTCCTTCTATTTTCATTCGTAATTTCAGTTTTATTACTTCATATAAGATTAATTTCTTCGCTGCAAGACGACCTATGTTCACAAGCATTGCCTGGATGAGTGTATAGTGTTGTCTGCAGCCAGTGAGTGAGGTCAGCAGAGCGAGTCAAGATTCCGTTGACGGTCGTATCCATATTCATCGCTACGGTAGCCGCACCGCAGCGCTGGGTCACACACCGCCACAAGGCTGGTCGCCCATTGTCCCGGCCCGACACAAGGGGATCCCCACCGTTATTGTAGCGGACACACGGTGTACGAGATATGAAATCCGTCCTCGAGCAGACAAGGTTGTATACTGGTGATATTAAGGAGTGGAATATAGGAAACCCATTACGAATTCCCAACCGCGCCCTGAGGTTCCGTTGTAGTCAACCTCAGGCGTAGCCCTTTCACTAACACGTGTTAGCAGTACAGACATGGTTTTTGGGTACCTCCCTAGCTTGTTCAAGGATGTGGGGATTTTATGTCGTATTTGAGATCCAATAGCTTCCACATGCACCCAGCGAACCTTCATGAACACACATTGTCACTATTGGCAGCTTTTTTTAGGTTTCAAAACAGGTAAGTACGTAGGCCTATGCTTTACAAGAGGCGATTACGGTCCGGCACTCGAGTAGAGTAGAACTTAACACGTATCGTACTCAATATTCTTTCAATGTGCCGTTTTCCACCCGTGGCTGACGTTGGCGGGCGGTTCGTGCACGGACCACTGCCATGCGCGGCGCCACTGCCTGTGATAGTTGACAAACACATGGCTGCCACTGCCAAATGACGAGGTATTTAGAAACCCGTGAATCACAGCCATCTGAATTCTTGGCTTCCCCGCGCCGCTCGCTCCTCTTCCGCTGTCGCAAACGGCAAAACAACTCCGCATTGCCAGTGCCCAAGAGGCTCACTTTGCAAGTTTCTCGATGTAGAATACATAATATAACATTTGATGCAAAGCACCACCTAACCTTAATATCTACTAGATACACATGATGCATGTGCTGCTCTCTATTACTAATCGAACAACAACGAAATGTAAACAGTGATTTCATATTACATCAGCTCAAATAAAAGAGAATGTTCATTTCATTGCCATTAACATACTTAATTTGACGATATGTGGGTCGAAACACAGGAACCCTAATCTTGTTGTTATACATTTTCTTCAGCAAACACAATAAAAAAAGGAAGGTGAAAGGTATACATCGGTTCCAAATCCCATTACAATATATACCTTTATCTATAAGATTTTGGAATGAATGTAAATGCAGGAGTCAAACAGTGGAATACAGATTTTTACACAAAGATGAAATGACGCCAAGTCTATTACCAAAGCCACCCTCAAGGATTTTATTTCCAAATTTGAGATTTCAAATTATGAGAACCCGTCTTCAAATTAGTTTCACAATCCCGAGATACAAACACAGATTCCAATACGATCAACGGTCTCTTCTTGGCGTCGGCGTCGGTGGCGAGAGGAAGGATTCGCTGTTTTATGTTGAAAATCGCGTCACGATAGAAACAACTAACTATATTGATTTGACGTGAGACGGAGAAGCTATGCAACTGCAATTGTGTGTTGTTTTCACCTCTCAGCTTATAGAGAATGTAGTATTTTTCCAGGAACCGGTAACATTTATTAGTTGACGTTTATAATTGCACGGGTGGTTAAAAATTACAATGTATATTAGTAGAAATTGTATTATGTCAATGTATCGAGTATAGTTAAAGAAGAACAATGAACTTTGTCAGGTATTATTAAATGGCAAAAAAACCTTTGTTGTATTTTTTACAGTAAAACGAATAGGCCTACATTATTAGCCTACGTTGACTAATAAGAGAAATAAGAATGACGAAAACAACTGCAACCCAAGTTTTGAGGACGACCAGAGAAAGGACTTGCAGAGACGGCCTAGGATGACACAGATTAGACGCCAAGGGCAGAAATAATTTTGGTTGGATATTTAATCAATGGTTACTCTGTATTTGAATACACGCGATGTTATGCGCCCAGTCGACCACAACTGCTATATACACTGCGGCAACGTTCATAATCCGCGATCTGTTTTGTGTTGCGCCATGTATTTTGTATTGGACACTTTTGTCTCAGCAATTCATAGAGTTAGTAAAACATTACCAAGTACTTTGCGTTTATGATAAGGGACTTTTTTAAGACTATCAGATTTTTATTTTGAAAATGCATGGCAGCAGTTCGTGACAACGACTGTAATTTTGCCCATCTTAATACTACCCATCTTTATTATTTTTAATTGTTAAATTTCTAAAGCGAGGGGAAGAGACCAAAGTGGTAGGTAATAGCATTCAGTTCAGGCGGAGGTCTTGGCATCTATTACCGGTGTGGCCCACGCGGCGGAGGGTATAAGCTAGTTCATTTCGTATAGCCATGAATAGAACAAAAATCTAATGAAGGCCGATTTTGAGATCAATATCTGAAATCTGATATCATCGAACGACAAAAAATTGTCCAAACTAATAACAAAATTTTAAACATAACTTTGCAATACCTGCCCAACTTATTAGACAAGTGAAAAGATTTCAAATATGATTCAATCATTCAATTGAGGAATTCAAGTCTTTTACTTGTTAAAGGTACTATCACAATAAAATAGAAGTAATTTGAGCAACGATGGCATTTTTCTATGATGGCTTAAGTTGTATAATTAAGTACTAATTCAAGTGGGCAGGCCTAAATATTTTCAATGGAAATAAAGCATTTTAAAGTAATCATTCAACACGACGGGGAACTTGGGTGTTATACAATAACGATCATTCATTAGCTCGTGTGACTAAGGACGTTATTTGAAAGTTAAAATGGGTTTTTAATGAAAAGCTTCATGATCAACATTTTCCTTATTGCGTAGTGCGGAACACCAGAGGTTCTTCTCTGAGCGAAAGTTGTAAATGATAAACATTGCACAAGTCCTTTTCGACTCTCTTCCAGATTTTATTTTACAGCTTATCTCACAGGATAATATTTTTAGGTAGGTCCTGCCACCACTGTGAATGTGAACCGCTCTGCGATCGAACACTTGAATACGGCATCGATACCATGATCTTAGCACAGAGAAACGAATAGAACGTCCGATCGTTTCTCTGTGATCTTAGCTAAGCCTTAAGACTGAACAACCCTCCCACCAAATGTACGTTTTCTTTACATTTACACCAAAGCGAGGAAATCGTATTTTATTGCTAAATAAAAAATGCTTCTTAAAGGATTTTACTACATCTGAATAAAAAAAATGGTGTTTTTATTAATGGTTAAATTATCAGATAATTTAATTGCACTCTTCTCTTTGGTTTATTTATGTTATACAAAATTATGATAGACCATGGTGATTTAAGCAAAAGTTCGTATTAATACACAATTTCACATATAGTACTTGTTTTGTAGTTGTACCAATCGCGGTATAAATAAACGGTATCGGGAAACTGACACATACTTTCTCCCTTCAAGTCATTTAAAACCAGAAAACATATTTAGTGAAATAAAAACGGGCGGGCATTAACTGCGCGAACTGACCTGAGTCAGGTAGTCGGGTATTCCTGAACTGCGCGAACTACTCCAGGTAGCCACCAGATACGTTCCTTAACTGCGCGAAGTGGCGGCCCTCTTTGACTGTAGAATTCTTAGATGAGAACATTTAAGAATTTGTCAAAGCCCAAGTCATCTGCAGAGAGTGCATTCATTACGGATTTTATGTTCTACTAAAAAAGGGAGAAAGTGCTCAACAGTTTATTTCGAACTGAGGTAGCGTATTTAAGTTTGTAATGAAAATAAAATAAAATGTATAGAACATGTTAATGAAAATAAAATGCACCTTTTTGGGGATTAGGAAAATATCATGGCTTCAAGACGGCGACCAAAGTGCATGTTATTCAATCGCATACGTTAAAAATAACATAGCAATAATATTTTATAAACTATTGTCGTAGTTTTTCACAATAAATTACTCTGAATGGAAAAATAAGTAAACCGTATTTTCAAAATAAATCCCGTTACTGTAAAATAAATAAAATTTTCAATTAATATCAATGTTTCATACCTTTATGTGTATGTTCCCTGAAAGAAAATGTTATTCTTCCAAATGGTTTTCTGATGTCATAGAAATACGACTACAACGAATAAAATGTAAATAGGACCAAGGAAGGTACTGCAATAAAAATTCAGAAATTTAAAAATACACTTATATCTTTATTTAAAAAATAACGTCATAATCACAATCATAACCAAGGCATCTACACAAGATAGATTTTGCTCGAAACGCACTTTACAAGTTGCAATCTGTCAATAATGGTTTGCGGTATGATTAGCGCAGTTAAGGAACTCTTTCGCGCAGTTAATGCGCGACCAATAAAACAAATTAACAATTAATTATCACACAATAAATACCAAATCTTATCAAAATCGCTTAGTAAATAACGGAGATATCGGGTTTTTAATATTTGCCATAAGAATAACATTGGACAACGTACTGTGTTTACCGCCAAACTAAAATATCAATTACCTCCGCAACCTGTTAATGTAAACTAATGATTAAAAATACTAGATTATTTAGTTTTTCAAGTCAAATTTAATGGTTGCAAGTATATTTTCTTTAGAGGTCACAGATTTTATGAAATTTGAAAAATATGAATTTTTAAACACTTAAACCCCTATGACTTCAGAACCTGAATTTTTACAGACATGCGGGTGGTGTCATTTTCTTTGTCATCTTAAGCACTAAATAACCCCGTTGCAGCAGACCTGCATACTCAGCGAATTTCAAATGCAAAACAACATAATTCAATCCAACATAGCGAGATTTGACATGTTTTTGTAAGCTCCATAAGAATAACATGGGGAGTGAGTATGCAGGTTTTATGCTACAGGTATGTTTAAACTGGTTGGTTTTAATTCAATATTTAGTAGATCTGAACTAGAAGAAGCCATTTACCAAGTTTTATTGAGATATGTTGAGAAATAAGCGAGATATGGAATTTTACTTATTTCCCATAAGGTTAACATTGAGACAACGAACTGTGTTTACCACTTTCAATATCTCGGTAACCAATGGCAATGTATTCAGAACCCTCTAAGTAGGGACACCTTATGGAAAAATGAAGTTCCCGCCGCCGAAAAAGAGATGGCGCAACCACAGTCTAGGAGAGAAATTTTTCTCCTAGACTGTGGCGCCACTTTCATTTTTCAGTCCGATTGGAATTGTTTTAGGAGTTTACGGATCAAGCTCACTTTCCTAAGTCAAGCAGCTGGTTGTTGTATTTTGACAGTTGTATGTTATTAGCGAATTTCCCCTATAGGGAAGAAGCTATTACCGTAGGCCTCATGGTAAGACCTAAGCTCGGGACCACTATAACTTTTCGTTTTGGGGTCCCCAGAAGCAAAAAACACTATTCGTTCGAATTTATATATATACTAGTGGCTTGAAGGGGCTAAAAGCCCCTAAGGAGGCAAAATTCAAACAATACTTATTTATTATAGTACAAAATACCTTCATAGCAAACTGAACTGAATCTACCTTATATTGATATCTAGCCTACCACATGGTTTTCAATCAAGTAACAGCATCACATGTTTTATGTAAACAAAGCAGACGTTTTTAGATCCCAATGCTTTTTAATGGTAGATATTTTACGTTATTTCTCGTTTTCTGGTGAATTTCAAGCCATTTTATTATTTTTCCCGCCATCACGGTATGGAGACCTTTAATTTGAGCCCTCTCCCATCTTTCTACGACTTGCTAGACGCCCGCAATTTTGACGCAAAGAATCGTCTTACGAAATTAAATATATTATATCTATCTATATATATATCTATGTGTCTGTTAGCACGATAGCGGCCGCAAAAATGGTCCGATCTTGATGAAATTTGGTACGGACATGTAAAGTGGTAATCAATTGGACGAGTTCGTGAACCAGCCCGATCGGACTACCGGAAGGGGGGGTAAAGGGGGATAAACCCCCCCAAAAATGGGTTTTTTGAGTTTTTCACATAGAAAAATAAAATTTATCGATTTTTTGTGGGAACCATTGAATTCAGCTCAAAAAAAACAAACAATTTAGTAATTTGAATCACTGCTCTATGTCCATTGGTTACTGAGATATTGAAAGTGGTAAACACAGTACGTTGTCCCAATGTTAACCTTATGGGAAGTAAGAAAAATTCTAAATCTCGATTATTTCTCAACATATTTTGTTAAAACTTGGTAAATAGCTTCTTCTAGTTCAGATCTACTAAATATTGAATTAAAATCACCGAGTTTTAATATTCCTGTAGCAGCAAACCTGCATACTCATGAATGATACTCAGCATGTTATTCTTACGGAGATTACCAAAACATGTCAAATCTTGCTATGTTGGATTGAAATATGTTGTTTTGCATTTGAAATTCGCTGAGTACGCAGGTCTGCTACAACGGGGGGTATTTTTTGAATTGTTGTATCTTTTGCCATGACGTTTACCTTTTTTGTTTACAAACATTCTCATTTTGACATTTCGGATAATGAGTAAAAGCGCGGACTATACGAAACCAGCTTGAACTATTCCATGCATCAGCGCTAATTTCTCCTCTGCTTTTCGGCGACGGAACTAAACAAATTAACATTGGATGTCCCTACTTAGAGGGTTCTGTATACATTGCCAATGGACATAGAGCAGTGATTCAAAATACGAAATTGTTTGTTTTTTTTGAGTTGAATTCAATGGTGCCGACAAAAATTTGATAAATTTCATTTTTCTTCGTGAAAAACTCAAAAAACCCATTTTTAAGGGGGTTTACCCCCCTTTACCCCCCCTTCCGGTGGTCCGATCGGGCTGGTTCACGAACTCGTCCGAGTGATTACCACTTTACACGTCTGTACCAAATTTCATTAAGATCGGACCATATTTACGGCCGCTATCGTGTTAACAGACATATATATAAATCTTGATCACCAAACCAAAACCATTCAAGAAGAACTAAATGGAAATCGATGTAGCAGTAAGAACTATTAAAATACCCCCGTTGCAGCAGACCTGCATACTCAGCGAATTTCAAATGCAAAACAACATATATTTCAATCCAAAATAGCGAGATTTTACATGTTTTTGTAAGCTCCATAAGAATGACGTGGGGAATGAGTATGCAGGTCTGCTGCTACAGGTATATTAAAACTGGGTGGTTTTTAATTTAATATTTAGTAGATTTGAACTAGAAGAAGCTATTTACCAAGTTTTATTGAGATATGTTGAGAAATAAGCGAGATATCGAATTTTACTTATTTCCCATAAGGTTAACATTGGGACAACGTACTGTGTTTACCACTTTCAATATCTCAGTAACCAATGGACATAGAGCAGTGTTTCAGGATACCAAATTGTTTGTTTTTTTGAGGTGAATTCAATGGTGCCCACTAAAAGTCGATAAATTTTATTTGTCTATGTAAAAAACTCAAAAAACCCATTTTTGGGGGGGTTTATCCCCCTTTACCCCCCCTTCCGGTAGTCCGATTGGACTGGTTCACGAACTCGTCCAATTGATTACCACTTTACATGTCCGTACCAAATTTCATAAAGATCGGACCATTTTTGCGGCCGCTATCGTGCTAACAGACACACAGATATATATATATATATATATATATATATATATATATATATATATATATAGAAATTCGAACGAATAGTGTTTTTTTACTTCTGCGGGCCCCAAAACGAAAAGTTATAGTGGTCCCGAGCTTAGGTCTTACCATGAGACCTACAGTAATTGCTTCTTCCCTATAGGGGAAAGTTGCTAAAAGATATGCAAGATCCTGTAAGACATAATTTTGTTCATGAAATGAATAAATCCGGAATTGAAGTCAAAAATAAGAACAGGATAAACAAATCTAAAATAGAAATGAACACTGTAAAATCCATATCAAATAAATTAAAAGAAAACAATGCAATTATAACAAAAGCGGATAAAGGAAATACAGTTGTAATAATTAATACCAACGATTATAATAAGAAAATTGAAGAGTTTATCCAAAATAATTCATTTCAACAGCTAAATAAAGATCCAACTCAAGAATAAAATAAAGAAATGAATAAAGTAATTACAAAATGTAAAACAATCATGAATGGTGAAAAAATAAACTTAAAATCGATAAACCCTTATGCACCAAAAATGAGAGGACAACCCAAAATACATAAGCAAAACCCCAATTAGACCAGTAGTCAATTTTATGAGTGTCCTATCCTACAAATTATGCAAATACCTAAACAAAAGAATTTCAGATAACATTGAACTAGAAAACAACTTAAGTATCAAAAATACATATGAATTAATCGAGAAAATCAAAGACATAGATATTACTGAAAATTGCATGTTTGTATCGTTTGACGTTTCAAACATGTATACCAATATACCAACCAATGAAACTTTAAATATACTTAGAAATTTACTCAAGAAAAACCACAACCTCGACAAAAATTACATCAATGAAACGATACTATTAACTAAAACTACAATGACTCAAAACTATTTTGAATTTGATTCTAAATTTTATAAGCAAACCGAAGGATTAGCCATGGGCTCACCACTTTCTGGTTTAATATCAAATATATATATATATGTGCAATTTAGAACAAACAAAAATTATTAATGAAATAAATCCGTTCAATAAAAATATAATGTACTGGCACAGGTACGTAGATGATATTATTTGTCTCATAAAAGGAAATAAACAAACTTGTGATGAATTACTTCAATATCTTAATACATTATCCGAAAAAATAAAATTCACAATGGAAAGTAAAGATGATTATATAAACTATCTTGATCTAATGATATACAAGAAAAATAATAAACATTCATTTAAGATATACCGTAAAAATACCCAAACCGATTTAATAATACCTGCATCATCAAACCATCCCTGGCAACAAAAAACAGCAAGCTTCAGATCAATGATACACGGACTTTTAAAAGTACCAATGGAGAAAGAAGATTTTGAAAGTGAAAAGTACCATTAAAACTTTAGCAGTGAAAAACGGATATAGATAAAAAATGATTAATAAAATGTTGAATAAAATGAAAAATAATTTTGATAGTAAAAAAGACAACAAAAATGAATACATATATGTCTTCCTTACAATACGATATTGAATAAAGCTTTAAGAAAAACATTTGAAGGATCACCTATGATAGTGAGCTACAGGACAAAAAATAACACATTCAAAATGATACAAAGACTAAGTAATCCAAAAAACAACCAACAAGCTAATATATATGACCAAAGCGGTATCTATAAATTAAAATGTCACCAATGCCCTAAAATATACATTGGACAAACAGGACGTAGCTTCAATTGCAGATACAAAGAACATATACAAGCAATAAAATCATGTAATTTAACCACACAAAAATCATCATTTGCAGAACACATCCTTGACACAGATCATGAATACAAAACTATTAATGAAAATATGGACGTTTTAAATATAATGAAAAAAAGGAGAAAAAATGAATGTATACAAAGAGTTTCATATTTACAGACATAAAAAAACAGAACCAAACAACATTCTTAATATAATACAAATTGACAGACAAAATCCAATCTTCGACAAAATCATGGACATAAATAAGAAATAAGGACAAATAAATAAATATATATATATAAAACGACAAATTTCTACATATCTATACAGTTTAATTTTAATTTATACTTTTTTGAATTTTAAACATATGATCTTTGTATATTTATTTTATATATGTATTTAATTTTAAGGTTACATTTTACACACTTGAAAATGGAATAATTTCCGAAACGCGTTGTGTATAATAAAATGTTAAAAAAGGGTACTTAAGGGATTTCTTTCTCTCTTTAATATATATATAAATTCGAACGAATAGTGTATTTTGCTTCTGGGGGCCCCAAAATGAAAAGTTAACATGGTCTCGGGCTTAGGTCTTACCATGAGACCTACGGTAATAGCTTATTCCTTTAAGGAAATTCGCTAAAACCATGAAATTTTGATCAAAATCGTTAGAGCCGTTTTTGAGAAATTTGGATTTTTGTCATTTTTTATGGGTTTTTATGGGGTATATACCCTTAAAAATCAAAAATTCAAAAAAATGAAAATTACTCCTGGAGATACCACGGCTTTATACCTACATGCCAAATTTCATGAAAATCGGGCCACTGGTGTCGTCTATAGCTTTGTTTACATCCACACAAACACACACACACACACACACACATGCACGCACGCACGCACGCACGCACGCACGCACGCACGCACACACACACACACACACACACACACACACACACACACACAGACAGACAGACAGACACCATGCCGAAAACCACTTTTTTGGATTCCGTGAACACTGAAACAAATATATCCACTAACAACTCAAATTCGAAAATGTTGACGAAAACAATACTTTCTCCATATACTATGTATAGGGGGGAGAAAGTAAAAACTGTACTTGGCCCTGCTATGACACTTGTCAACTAAAAATACTAGGGAATACTTTACAATGAATCGATGAAGAACATTAGTTTATTATTGATATTGACAATGGTAAAATAGCTGTCATCAGTCAAAACAACGATATATCTCCGGCCACAACCGTAATCAGCGAGAGACTTGATAACAAGTAAAAGTGTTTAACAAATAACATACAAATTGCAGAATCTATTAAATCTAGGAGATGTCTTCCAAATACACAAGAGGTGGTTGCAGTTAATTTGATGACGAATAAATCCGAGGCTGATTACTTAAATATATTTTCGTTATACTGCTTCAAAAACAGCTGTTTTATTGCATGTTTTCCGGACCTAAATATGCTCTTTTTATTCCTAGGAATTAAAAGATAATGTACTCAATACCAGCTGATCTTTTTTACTCCTAGGACTAAAAAAGTCAAAAAGTGCCGAGTACATCAGCTGTTTCATTTTTGACGTTTATTATCATAACTATCGTTCACGAAACTCTTTCATTTGAACACATAGTATCGATTCGAAGAATCGATAATGTATAAGCAAATATTTCCGTTCGTAAGTGAAGAAGGTATAAATTCTGCTACTACGATCAATGATAAAAATTATTAAATTTAAATAAACAATCAATATGTAAGGTAAACAGATTTTCTAGAAAGTAAAAAATCTCTTCATAATAATAATAATTATTATTATTATCATTATTATTATTATTATTATCATTATTATTATTCCTCTTTTGGAGCACCTTCAAAAGTGCTTCGCCACCCTCGCTGTCATGAAGGCCGCGACAGGCAGGCAGAAGAACATCAGCAGGGATGTGCAGGAAGGCATAGTCCAGTTGGAGACTAGCCTTAACCACATCCTTCAGCTGAGGAAATCTTGGCAGTCGTGCGAGTCGGTGACTGCTTCGACGCAGACGACCCCATCACTGCGCGTTAAGGCTCAGCCGGCCGGTGGGAAACGGGCTGCTTCCAGCCCCGCCCAACCGGAGGCTGAGAAGAAACCCAGAGGTGACGGTCCAGGGGAGACATCGGACCCCGAGAAATGGACCGACGTCGTTAAGAGGAAGGGGAAGAAGAAGAAAGTCCCACCCCAGCAGCCTGGAAGCCAGCCCGGCCCTCAGGACAACAAGAAGGCGCCGAAGAAGAGGTCACGTAGGACGCGGCCAGACGCCCTTCTCATCAAGCCGTCGGAGGGGAAATCCTACGCCGACGTGCTGGGCGAGATTCGCAGCAAAGCGAAGCCCGATGAGAAGGGCGCCGTTATCAAGGCCATGAGGAAGACCCGAGCCGGCGATCTTCTGGTCGAACTCGGGGACGCCTCCGAAAGCAAGTCCGCCTTCAGCGAAGACCTGAAGAACATCTTGGGGGCGAACGCGACTGTCAGCGTTCTCGAGCCCAAGTCGACGCTGGAGGTGAGGGACCTCGACGAGCTGACGACCGAGGCGGAGGTGACTGCAGCTGTCAAATCCGCTATCGGCGAAAACGTCGAGGTGAAGACTTTCGTCTCGAAGGCGAATGCTCGAGGCCAGAAGGTGGCGATCCTTACGCTGGGAGCCAGAGCAGCTGCGAAGCTCCTGGAGAAGGGCCACCTGAAGATCTGGTACGTGAGCTGTCGGGTACGCGAGAAGCTCGTGGCCTCCAGATGTTTTAAATGTTTGGGGTTCGGTCACGTCGCTAATCGCTGCTCTGGACCCGATAGAAGCAAGCTCTGCTTCAAGTGCGGCGGCCAGGACCACAGGGCCAGCGCGTGCAACGCAGCGTTGTCCTGTGTCCTGTGTACAGAAGCCGGCTTGAAGGGCGACCAGGTCAAGCATTCCGCTGGGTCTGGTCGTTGCGGGCAGTACAGGCGGGCCATCCAGGAGCTTCGCCAGAACCAACAGAAATGATCAGTGTTCTGCAACTTAATATGCAGAGGAGCAGGACAGCAAATGACTTGCTGTTCCAATTCGCCACGGAGCAGGGTGCTGACCTACTGCTTCTCAGTGAGCAGTACCAGAACCGACGCTCTGCGCAGTGGTTCTCGGACCCCTCCGGCACTGCGGCGATTTGGATCTTGGACCTCGGGTAGGTGCCTGTTCTCGATTCCGGATCGGGCAACGGCTTCGTTTGGGTGAGGAGCAGGGGTTTCACCGTCTTCTCCTGTTACCTCACGCCTAACCAACCGATCGCAGACTACCGCCACATGGTCGATTCCATCGAGGATAAGATCATGAACACCTCTGGCGGGGTCATAGTCGGTGGCGATTTTAACGCCAAAGCCGTGGAATGGGGTTCCCCGCGGACCGACACTCGAGGACGTTACGTCCTCGAGTCGGCTGCCAGGTCGGGCCTCTGTATCCTCAACACGGGCGGCATTTCCACCTTTCGCCGTCCGGGGTGCAGAGAGACGATCCCTGACATATCTCTTGCCTCTGAAGGGATTGCCCAGCGGATCTCCGACTGGCGTGTCTGCGAGGACTACTCCTCCAGCGACCATCAGGCGATCCTTTTCAAGGTCCTTCCCGAGGGCGCGCGCTTGCGCGCTGAACCTGCTCCTCTGGCTCGACGCTGGAACACCAGTCGTCTGAGCAAAGACACTTTTAAAGAAGTAATTAAGGACCAGAGCATTGTGAACTTCACAAGTGCCGAAGATCTGGCAGCATCGACGATGCGACTCATCGCGACCGCATGTGAGCAGTCGATGCCCGGAGTTTCCCGCCGCCACAGGAAGAAGCCGGTTTACTGGTGGACGCCTGAAATCGCGGAACTCCGGAGGAGATGCCTTGGTCTCCGACGAGCTGCGCAGCGAGCCAGGAACCGCCCTGATGCAAATGCCAGATCGGCTGAGCACAGAGCGGCCCGCCGAGAGCTCCGCGGTGCCATCAACCGGAGTAAAGTCAGGTGCTGGAAACAGCTGTGTCAGGATATCGACAACGACCCCTGGGGGACGGGCTACAAACTTGTAACCCAGAAGCTAGGGGCTCGCTCACCACCTGCGGTCATGGAACCACAAGCCATGGCCGCCGTCGTCGACACACTGTTTCCCAACCACCCAGTTCGGCCAGTCAGGGAATTCGGAGAGGTAGGCGCCTTCCCAGCTTTCCGGGAAGAGGAACTCACCGCCGCCGTCCGATCCCTACGACCCAGAAGAGCGCCCGGTCCCGATGGCATTCCGGCGGAGGTGCTCAAGCTCGCTGCGGAGGTGAATCCAAGGCTTCTGCTCGACATGTTCAACGCGTGTCTGGCGGAAGGCGTTTTCTTTTCGTCGTGGAAGGTTGCCCGCCTTGTCCTTATCCCGAAGGCGAAGAGCACACCGGGGACCCCTTCTTCTTTCCGACCCCTGTGTATGCTCGACACGGCCGGGAAAGTGCTTGAGAAGCTCCTGCGCGTCAGGCTGACCGAGGCCATCGTCTCTGCGGGGGACTTGTCCCCGCAGCAGTACGGCTTCAGATCCGGTCGCTCTACCATCGACGCTATTCAGGAGGTAGTTGAGGCAGTGCGGAGGGCGGAGGACCACAACCACTGGTCGCGCCGCGTGGTCCTTCTTGTCACGCTCGACGTGAAGAACGCTTTTAACTCCGCCAGGTGGAGCGATATGCTGTGGGCGCTTGAGCATACGTTCCAAGTTCCCTCCTACCTCCTGCGTATGATAGAAGCGTATTTGTCAGACCGCGTTCTGTTGTACGACACGACCGAAGGTCAGCGGCGCATTCCCATCACTTCCGGGGCTGCGCAGGGGTCCATTCTCGGACCAGATCTCTGGAACGTGTCCTACGATAGCTTGCTGAGGCTAGACATGCCCGATGAGACCCGCCTCGTTGGCTATGCTGACGACGTCGCTGCCTTGATCGCTGCGAGGAACGTCGAGCAGGCAAAACTGAGGCTCAGCGTAGTAATGGCCAAGGTCAACGGGTGGATGCGAGATCACGGCTTGTCCCTGGCTACCAGTAAGACGGAGATCGTCGCCCTCACCAAAAAGAGGATAAACACCGTGTTCCCGGTGCAGATAGGTGACGTCACACTTGAGACTAAGCCTGCTGCAAAGTACCTGGGAGTCATGGTCGACAGCAGACTGTCTTTCGGCGAGCAGATCCAGCGCGCCGCCGACAAAGCCGCTAAGGGTGTCGCTGCCCTTGGTAGGCTTATGCCCAATGTCGGCGGTCCTCGTTCCTGCAAGCGCCGTCTGCTCGTGACTGCCGTCCAGTCAGTCTTGCTGTACGGGGCGGAGGCATGGGCTCACGCACTCGAGAAGCGAGTCTTCCGAGACCGGCTTGCCCGAGTCCAGCGTCGAGGAGCTCTGCGGGTCGCTTCGGCCTACCGCACAGTCTCCGAGCCTGCTGTGATGGTGATCGCCGGAGTCATCCCCGTCCTCTTCCTCGCGAGGGAGAGGCAGGCGATTTATCGGAGGAGGCCTGAAGTGGGCCGGGAAACAGCTGCCAGGGAAGAGCGCGATCGCAGCTTCGACTCCTGGCAGCGCGACTGGGAAGCCGAGCCGAGGGGACGTTGGACCTTCCAGCTCATACCATCCGTCCGACCATGGGTGGAGCGGCAGCACGGCGAGGTCGATTACTACGTGACCCAGTTTCTTTCTGGACACGGGTACTTCCGAGCCTATCTGCACCGGATGGGCAAAGTCGCCAGCCCGGACTGTCTGTCGGCTGTGGGGCCCGGGGCAATCCCCGGCATCCCAGACACGTCCGAGCACACCTTTTTTCAGTGCGACCGTTGGCACGTCCGCCGAGCCTCGCTTTCATCTGAGATCGGCGTGGTCGTCAGCCCAAACAACATCGTCGGAGCTATGCTCCAGGGAGAGGGCAACTGGAACTGTGTCCAGCACTACGTCCAGGCCATTCTTCGGGCGAAAAAGGTCGACCTCGATCGGCCTTAATCCTCAGCATTTCCCAACGGAGGTTGCCCTAGCGGCGTAATATCAAAGGCCTAGCCCGAAGTAATGTGTGAAACAGTTCCAGGCTAGTGTCCTCGGTGCCGAGGGAGGTGGTTTAGTCGGTAGTTCACGGGACATCGAGCTCGTGGGAGTCCGACACTACTGAGGGGACAACGAGCCCCTCAGTGTGCGTAAACGCATTCCACCTCCTACCCAAAAAAAAAAAAAAATTATTATTCCTCTTCTCGGAAGGAAGATAACAGATTTGTGAAACTCGCTCATTTCACCAATCAATTATTAATGCGTTCGATACGTCGATAGTTGTTCATTGTTGTCAGTCTAACCTAACACAAATGAAACAGACAATCAGCTGATTCTTCAAATAGCAAGAACAAGATGGCGGCATCTTTGGAAGGTAGGCCATCTTTAAAGGTAAACAAGCAGTAACATTTTGGGTTTCTTAAGTAGTTTACGTATTGTATTGAGCAATATAACGAAAAATATAGTTCATCACACGGACCTAAAGCTTCTTTTCGTTACACGGTCATTTTTCAACCTCGCCTTACAGCCTCGGTCGTAAAACTTGACCTTGTACGAAAAGCGCCACTTTAGGTCCTTGTAATGAAATATACTATTATATGGACGCGTGGCGCACCAGAGCTTCACTGGGGGACGCTCGGTATCCTAGCAACCGACAACGTGCGTCTCTCGCCCACGTCTCGCAAAGCTTAATGCATTTGTTTGCCACTTCTGAACCAAAGGCAATGAATACAGAAACTATAGTATCTGTATTCATTGCCAAAGGGCACAAAGCTGATGATGATTAAGTTTAAATCAGTTTAACTGAACTGACGGAGAGTCCTGGTGGCATTGTCCACGTCCGGGAGGATTATCTTACACTGCTTACAGTAGGCTATTTCATTTCCTGATGGAGGTCAATTTTCAGTTCTTGTGAGCCGGTAACAATTAAAATTTAATTAGGGGAGGTCAAAGGGTAATTGACGGATCTATGAGTGAAATATATTTATAAACTAGACGGTAATTCATCAAAACAAAAAAATTCTAAATCACTTTAGGACGAGAGCGTTAAGTATGGATAAGCTTTGTTTGCGATTTAATAGCAAGTGGGTGTGAGGGATACCCTCTGCTAAGTTAAAATTTAACTGTCGGAAATATAATAATCCATTATCTGTGATTCGAAAACCCTAGGGAAATCGCCCCAATCGACTGCGAACTCTTCATCAATGGCAAACTACTTTACTTCGCTTTACTTTCTCACGACTTCCAACAAAGCTAACGACTACGGTCAAACACACTGAACGCGAAAACAACCGATCAAATGGCAAATTCGAATCGACTTAATAAAACGACCGCACAAACAACGAAAGTAACTCAATCAGGATGGAATAACCGCCTCGCCGGGTCCGGTTGCTGCGGCTGCGGCTGCGGCGACCTTCCTCGGGAGCGGGCGGCCCTGGAGCCCCATGTACGGCGGCGGAAGTGACCGGCGGCCGGCGGAAGGTCAAGGCGCCGACCGCTGCAGCACCTTCCGCCACCATCTGGAGAGAGCTCGATATCGCACCGAGCAGGGCGACTTTTGTACCAAGACAAAGGCACCTGTCAGAAGACATCTCTATAAATGAAAACTGCGGTGTTTGAATCGGCATTATTTATATTTCAGGTAAAGATGCCCGTTTTATGCATCTGTATGCTAGATCCCTTATGACTTCACTGTAATCAAAAATATACATAGAAACGTAGGAATTACAGAGAATTTGATGCTTAAAAAATCTTTAATGAAAAGCACTTAATTATTAAGTGAACAAATTCGCAACCACTCTATTCAATCAACAAATACGCGAACTGCGAACAATTGTTCGCTTGTTCGGAGTTAACACATGAGTGCTTACTCACACAATGACTTCCGGCATCTCGTGCCACAAAGCTACGTTGTTTATAAACACACGTTTCGTCGTGTTAAACAAAATTAACATAGCGAATATCAGATGAGTTCACGTCAACAGTCGAAATGATTACCTCAACTACTTTCCGGGGACAAACCAACAAACAAACTTTGGAATAATTTATTATGTGGTTCAGTGGTTCTTATCAACTGATATGTTCTACGTGCATGTTGAATTAAAGCGATTAAATCGATAACGAAAAGAAAACTGCTTGCGTTCTACGGTACAAAGAGAATCCATAACCCTGTGGTCTATTTACGTTTTCTTGGAAGAATTCTGCCAACAGATATTCAAGAGCAGAAAGTGCTGTCCACACGATCTCAGTTGTTTTTCAACAGTAAGAAAAAAGGGAGGCTATGATTACGTATCTTTTTCGAAGTGCCTTGGTGCTGAATGAGCCCCAAGCGAGCCGAAAACGAGTAGCAGTTCTAATCAGGGATCGATCAACGATTAGTGCTGATTCTAATTTAAAACTTTATACATCATTCCGCATCAAAGTTTTGTCAACTACGGATTTTTCAGTTTTAGGTTTATAAAATTGAATTTTAAACCTAATTCATTGGGATGACAGACTAGATATGGCATGTTAAACTGAATTAAGAGTGAACCAAGGTAGTAACTTTTCAATCACTTTCCAACCCATAAATCAATCCATTCAACCTCTCAACAGGTGTCAAGTTAAAGAAGTTTTGATCAAGTCAAAAAGCGATTACGTTATAAATGGATACCAATTAATGAAAGCTTGTATAATATCAATTTCCTCTTCCTAGATTTCTGTTTGTTCTTCAAGTCTTAGAAAATTATTGACGTAGTATAGGAGGACGCAAAAAGAGTCAGTTGTCTTAATATTTATATAAGGCATTTACAGATTGAGAAATTGGTTTGGCCTAATTTAACTTTAAATTCATAAATTATTTTCTCAGAATATTACTAAACAACGTTCTATAACAGTATAGCCGAGACGTGAGTCACACCAGTGGCATTGACCGGCGCTGCGTCGCGGATGTGAGAGATAAGCCGCCGCAGTCGCCACCGATGGAACAGCGGGGGACAAGATCACCTTGCCTTGGAGCGGCCTTTCTCCTCCATCGGCTCTACTGGTAGTGTCTCGACCAGCCGAGATTGCCGGAAATAAGATACCCTTCAGCCGGTAAAAAAGACAGAGCAACTAGGCAGTGAATAGTAATCATGCGGCAAGAGTAGACAGTAGACGATCGGCGTATTGTGTAGTTTAAGCAACGTTTGTTTGGTCAACCTTACCAGGATCGTAAAACCGAATTTACTTCTTGGTTTTTATTGTTTTACTGCAAAACGGCCTTTCCGTTACAATGGTCAGTTTCCATTTTAAACTTCTTTTTTCTCTGTGCTTTCGGTTAGGACGTAATCTACTATAGATCCAACCACAAAAATATTAATTTCCATGAATCCAACAAATTGAGCGTTGAAACTTGTCTGCGGATTGTTTCTCGTACCATCAGCTTGTTTGTCAAAGCATTATTGACTTTGCCAAAATACACTTAATGCTCAAGAGAAAATTCAGTGTGTCTGCGGGGTACTGAGTATAGTACTACATTACTGAATTAATGCGTGTGTCTCTTTTGCTCCACGGTTAAGGGTCATTTTAGAAACATCGCTTTTGCTCCACGGGTCAGCAGGTAGATTTCAGAGCCGCCCAAAACATCGCTTTTGCTCCACGAGAGAGGGGCCTGCGCTTCATCTCCCCCAAATCCTCTCTTTGGCTCACCTCCGAGCTCTATGAGTTCTTTTTTGAATGGTGCCATCTAAACGTAATATGCGACTTTGCTATTTTTGCCTTAACGAAAATATTTATGATTAAAAGAATTTTAAACTATTTTAACAGTAACGACAAGTAAACGATATTGTTTAAAAAATGATCAAAATAAAATAGTGTTCCTACGTTTTATTCGTATTTCATTTATTTTATACAATAAATCACGATAACAAAAAGGGAAGCCTTATAACAAGATCAAGCTTTTAGGCATGAGCAGGAGGTTTAAGGTCACTAAATTTATTCAGACTTATCGTTTTTGCAGATTACTTCGTTTTTTAATAAACCATGTAGGCTTTAAAATAATGTGACCTTGAACCTTCAGTTGATTTCAACTTTACTTTTTATAGGTACCGATATTGGTCCCAAAACAGGTTGATTAATATAAAGCAGAGTAACAGCCGATCGAGAAGGAAGACAGCTATACTAAGCTTGAATTTAGTGAAATTAGGTTAGTGTTTGATGCCCGTAGAAAATATACTCTTACGGCTCAAACGTGGTTTTCTGCTCCATGTTCATGCCTAAAATCTTTACCTTTTGTCAAAAGAATTGTTTCTAATAGTGGATTATTGTAAAAAATAAACTTAATGTGGATAAATAACAACACATTTTAGTATGTAAGTTATAGATAATACGGTGTAAGTTACACATTATCGTTTACTTGCGCTCACTCTTACAATTGAAATTGTTTAACATTTATTTCAAAAATCTATATTTTCCGTTAGGCATAAAAAGTTAAAGTTGAAGTATTACGTTTAAATGACATTTTTCAAGTTTAACCTAGAGGTGAGCGAAAGAGAGATGTGGGAGAGAGGGAGCGCAGGCCCCTCTCTCGTGGAGCAAAAGCGATGTTTCGGGCGGTTCTGAAATCTACCTGCTGACCCGTGGAGCAAAAGCCATGTTTCCAAAATGACTCTTAACCGTGGAGCAAAAGCGATGCAGCCGAATTAATTGTTGTCGAACAGAAACTCATAATTTTAACAAGCATGGAAGCAATCTAAAAAGGAATTGTTATACATTTAAGGATTTGCTATTGATGGAGGAAATAGAAGTATATGTAAAAAATAACTGGATGAATCAATTAACTCAAAGTTAACGTACAATATGATTTATTTTAACCTCTAGAGGCCGATTTTTCTTATTCAAAAGCACTTCCAAAAGCTGTTGCAGTCTTGTACGGCATCATTCATTACATTATCAAAACTGTTAACGTCAGAAATTTGTGATCAGAAACTCTGTGGCGGTACCCCGATGGAAAGCACGCTGGATCGATACTGGACGAGATAACGTCGCACCGACCTCGATCTGACGACTGTCTACTTGGCGTGTTCGGCGGACCCAGCGACCTCGGTCCAGGAGCTGAGGGGGTTGAGCATGCATGAAAGGGTGACGGAATATTTTGGTCGATTATAGTAATATGGACCGAGCTGATGAAAATGTATGTCGCCTATTTCCCAGGTGGTCGATAACGTGGGAGGAGGGGGGGGGCAAACATGGCGGGGGGCGCTATGCGTTAAAACGCGGATATGTCAAAAACGAAAAAAGATAGGACATCGGTTAAAACGTCACTTTAATCACAATGTCAATGTTTAACGTCACTTTAACCAACAATAATGGTTATTAGGTACGAGGTCGTAACTAAACGACTTATAAAATAAAACATAAACAATAGGTATACAATAGGTAACTGTTGTTTTCAACGAAAGCAGAATTAAATTGTGAATGTCGCAAACAAGTGTGACCAAATATTTTTGTTCGTTGTTGTAATATTGACTCTGGGTATATAAAACACGCATGTCGCCTATTTCCAAGGCGGTCGACAACGTGGGGGGAGGGGGGCAAATGTGGCGGAAAGTTCTGAGCGTCAAAACGGCTATATCTCAGTAACGGTACAAGATAGAACATTGGTAAGAATGTCATTTTAATTGTAATAATATGGCCAAAAATAATGGTTATTACGTCCAAGGTCGTATCTAGAATAATAAACAAGTTATAAAATAAAACAAATAATGAAGTAAAGTAATTAGACAGGGTTTTTAACAAAATTAGAACTAATTTGTTGCTAATTTGTTGTAGAACTAATAATGTTGCGAAAAGGTGTGACAAAATATTATTGTGGATTATTGTAGCATCTTTGTGTTAAATCTTCAAAATTAATTTTATTTTGTTAAAACCCCCTCTCTTAAAGCTAACCAAACGTGCTGGTTTTCGAACTCGAAGTAATAAATCTCGCTTTACATGCATGTGCCAAATTTCATAGCGAAAGTTACCGAAATTAACAAACGGTGTTTTTGAGGTCTAGCGTCATTAAAATGAAAAGTTACGGTGGTCCCGCGCTTAAGTCTTACCATGCCGCCTACGGTAATAGGTATACTTCCCTATAGGAGGAAATTCGCTAATAGAGATGTATGTGATGGCACCATTCTATCGTAACTTATCTTACGCTAAGCAGTATATTTAGTAATAACTGAACCCACCGGAAATCCCCATGAAAGCTCTTTTTACCTGCTATTTAAACACTTACACTGACGCCCCAATAGAATTCAATTTTTGTAATGTGCTAGCTGTCATCAACTTGAAGTTTGTAAACAATGAGAAAGCGAAAGTGATATGACTTTCCCCTCCACCGGGCGATTGTGTGCAAATCAACCACAACACGGCAGTCGCGCACCGCGGCGACGTCGCGTCCTCGACACTACGACACCGCTCCAGTGACGGCGCGCTTTGTCTACCGAGCGAAAGTGAAATTCAGGTTCAACTTGATCTTCACTATCGGTGGCCGCTAAAAATGGTAATGCTGAAGTTCTACAGTAATCAGAGGCAAAAATGAAACGCATATGAAGAGGGGTATGTTGATTAATATTCTTACTTACTTCCTGAAGTAACCGTACGGGATTGCTTGATGTGTTTAACAGTATTACACTAATAGCTTTTACATAATATTAAACAGGCTTATGTTTTCTGTGCCTTGCTATTAGCAGGAAAGTTACTGTTTGCCAGTAACTGCAAGGAAAAGTTTCCGTGCTAATAAAGGCGAACGTGCACTAGGAAACGGAAGTAATAATCAATCAAGTAGGTGCATTAAGACACATATTTAATGCATATGTGTCGGTGTCGATTACTTAAGAGTGACAGTACGACAGTAACCTAAGACATGCTTGTTTGTGTTACTTTCACTTCATTTCGTTCGTTCATCAATCAAGCAGTCAATACCCCCTCTTCCTCTATCGAACTTTTCAAGTAAATGCCGAAGTAGGCCTATAACACGCGGACTTTGGGACTTGAGCGACGACATGAAATCAAAAAGGTAGCTAATTAAAATATACCCAAAACATGTTCACAGCGAAACCATTAACGGCGCATCAGTTTGGCCAATAGCCCTCTCTCTTTCCTTCATCCATCACAAAAACAATCTCCTTCAGACAACGTCACACACGACATTTTCCCCCAGATTGCGTCATTACACTGTACAGAACTCCTCGCCCGGGCCGCAGCCGCAGCCGCAGCCGCAGCCGCAGCCGCAGCCGCAGCGGCCCCGTTTCCACGCCACTGGACGTGTTGCAGCGACAGTGACACCAAGGCGGAGGTTTCTAGAAAGCGACATTCGCGTCAGAGCCCATCTCCACGTCGCAGCGGTTCGCACGCGGCCGGCGAGGCGGGTATTTCTGGCCGCCCTTGGGCGCGGGACCAATGCCGCTGACCCCGCCCGCTACCTGCACTCAGCTCCAACAAGGAGCGCAGGTACTTCAAGTAGGTGAAATTCACTTAGGGGTGATATTGTAACTCTTGCAAGGGACGAAAATTTGATACAACCGTTTGAATTTACATTCAAATATACAAGATATTAAAAACTTCCAGTGAGCAAAGAAATTCGTGATTTGTTGTATTTTGTTGTTCATGCTTTTTGGTTCAACATTTGCTTCTGGATATAAAAGGGCATGATAAAATATTTGCGGTGCTCTCGCAAAATAAATAATCATGTCGTTATCAATCAAAAACTTCAACGTTGACTTTTTCAAAATACCTAAATTTCCAAAATCAAAAATAAAACTAAAGCAGAGAAGAAGAATGTGATTGGCGATTCCTTTGTCCAATGTAGGCCAAGTTGAGATTCTCTCCTTGATCCGTTTCGTTTGTTACGGGAACGGCGGAGAACAATGCTTCCTCGGGTTCCGGCTCACAAACACGGTGGGCACTCGCTGAACTATCTATCTCCCCGATCAAACCTGCACCGCAGCATACGCAGCAAGGCTATCAAAATAGAACAGTTGGACCGAATTCACACGATGGTCCACATTATTTATAGACCAGCTGGACGTTCCTCTTCCGTCACATCTGATGTATCATACATTTGATAAACAACGGTCCATGACAGACGTTAACTGCGACATTAGGTGACCTCGAGGACGTCGACGAGTGCCTACTTTGTCCGTAGCTCATTACACGCGACAACCATGCTGATTTAAGAGTGTCAAGTGATTAAAATGTTTGGAGAAATGTACTTTGTCTTTTATAGAAACACATCGTAACAATTTATGTACCTGCGGTACGAATAAACGTGTCATCTATATTATTAAAAGAATTTCTGGGATTTTGTCCAGAGCAAATCGACCCCTAGAAATTAATTTTTCTACACATATTTGGTATCAAATTAAAGCTATTACTCTCTAGATGTGCCTTTTGCCGGTTTCGAAAAAATCCCATGAAAAGCCTTTACTCAGGAGGCTTTTGAAAATTCAGCGAAAGTGCTACTATCTGTGGGAGAACCTGTGTACTTTTTCAAATTAACATTTGTTAATAACAAAACAGATGATCAAGATTTGAAATAGTTCCAGAGATATGCCACAGAACGCAGGACAAGCAAATGTCATTATGATTTTGATTTTTTAAATCAGAAAATGAGGAAGAGAGTATTTGCCATATTGAAACTAAAACTAACAGTCTGTAATCATATTAATTTACTGTATTTATTTTCTTAAAAAGCAAACTTAAAAAGGAACATAAGTAAATAGGAGGTGCTCTGGAGATGGGATTTTATAAGAAACTATTGAAAGTGAAGACACATTGATACATGTTTCAACATATTTATGCGTGTTTCAACGTTTTGAGTTTTAAAATATCAATATTAGTTGAATGTTAACCTACAAAATTCAAGTTTTAACACACATTATGAATTTAAAACCTGTATTTTGTAAATGTACTTGGAATGGAATATTAAAGTGTTAACGGTTAGCCTACCTATTTTACTCGATTTTGAAATGTACCAATCACAATATGCCTAAATTAATGAAGGCTTTTTAAAGAAAGTTATGTTATTTGCTTGGGTAAAGATTTGCCAAATATGTATTTAATATGCGAAACAAAAAGCGGGTCTGTTTGAAAATTTAATTCTTTGGCCGTTATGTGAGTTGAATAATTTGTTTTTACGGCGAATGGCTATTTTAGAGGCGATTTTATAAATTTTATTAAGAGATTAAAGTTCATCAGTAAATCAGTGGTTTGTCCATCTTCTTACCGATTGTTGTTAAGTCCTAACAAAGATGAATGCAAGACACTGACGCGTAGATGTTGTGTAGAATTAACTCTAAAACAGAGACATGAAGATGCGCCATGCAATGAAGATCCATATAAACTAACCCCCATTTAATGTGAAATGAGTGCTGACGCACTGTCGAAATTTCAAAGTGAAGAACGTACAAAAGTGTAAACATGGACTAAAGCAGGTGATGAAATAAATGGACTTCTCAAATTCCGTGAGGAATTTCTTACCCATATTGAAGTTTCGAGTATAAAGTAATAAGTTATTCTTAGAAGTTTGCCCCGATGAGAAGTTTAATTACTGGCAATTTTGTTCCAGTGCTGACATAAAAAAAATTTGTAGGAAACTAAAAAATCACACAGTTCATCATTGAAAAGTATTTTACGCTGCAAAGCTCCATAAGAAATCAATATTAAACTAAAGCCTAATTTACCAAGTCGCTTTTATAAGTCAGGAAGTGACGCGGGCTGCTAGTATTCATTAACTAAAATTACAAGCTGTGAGTCACACGAGTAATGCAACTGTACTACATGAGGATGGACTATTCTCATGGACACATCTTTAAATTTGCCACTCAGTCGGAGGGCTTCCTGATTTCCTTTGTTAAGGCTTTCTAAATCAAATAAGCTATCTATTAAAATAAGTATTCGACACAATTTTACAGAGAAAGTGATGTAAAAGTTAAAAATCCAAGTTCTAAATATTTTTCCATTTTCCACAAGCAAACATTTTTTACATGAGGTTCGTCAGCAAATTGCAATTTCAATAATTCTTTCCAAATTTTAGGCTGACGTTTTTGCTAAAGTGCTTCTTGAATAATCTAATCTAATAGGCACGCCAAAACACATATCGCACGAGAATATTTTCTCAACAAGAAACCCATAAACCAGGAAAAACATTCAGTGCTACAAGGTAATCGGCATTTTAAACGTAAATAATTAACTATGTAAAATAAACTGTTCAACATCATAATTAACAGAATATAAGATTCTACATAAAACTATTTTGAATCTATTGAATCGGTTGATCAATGTACATTAACATACGGTTAAAAGAAAAAAGAAAAACGGAAGTATATGTTAAATGTAAATAGCCCTATGGGAACCTAGATGAGTTAACTGTAACACTAACATACTTACTAGTACTTGGTATTTTTCTACTTTACGAGAGGAAACTCTAACTCCAGGTATTGTTACATTATGACATGACAATTAGGTGATTTTTATAAATATACTGTAAAACTCAACTCTTACCTTCCCTTTTCTGTTTTTTTGCTTGATAAAACAATTGACAGATTGCAACAGGCTGGTCAACATACCTGTAAACAAAGGCATGTTGTGAGCAAACATAGTTTAGCGTACAAAGCAACACACAAGCGGCACCGCTTCACTTTAGACTGAGGCGGGGCCGTGAACCCAGCGTGATAACACGATAGCTCTGAACTTTGATATCACCGTCCGCCGATGACTGGGTTCTCCGATTATTTGCATCATTTAATAGTTAAAACCGGACGCAGAGTCAGCTGATTAATATTATCAACAACGAGAATCGCTGTATAGTTTTTGGATTAATGACCTTATATTTTTAGCACCAACTTAGCAACTAAATACCTTAAACGATTTTTTTTACTTTAAACTCCATAATATCATAGAGCTATACCTATTACTATTTTTATGCATGAGACAAGTGGCTAAGTAGATTGACGTTGGGGTTTTTACACCAACCCCCCATACTCCCGGCCCGGTACAGACGAGCGAATTTGCCGGCGATTTCGCTGCAGACAACTTTCGCGCTATTTACGGATTTTTTTGAACTGGAACTAGATTCAATCCCATGAGAAAGAATAAGTGATCTCTGCCAACAATAAGGTTACACAAGTTATCTCCTCTTCGCCGCATCACTCCTGCAGTCCATTTAAATCAAGTATGCAGTCATAAATTTCTATCATGAGAATATAAGTGTCCAATCGCAAGCGGTCATGGTATGACGCGTTTTACAATACACTAATAGATTACTAGTGCAGCTTCGCTTGCAAAAGCTTTCATATTTCCAGCATTAACGCTTGCCCTTTTTAGAAAAATAGTGTTTACTACTACAGTCAGCTGTTTACTATAATGATAATTTTAGCATTGGGCTTGTGCCACATCATCCGACTCGGACTACCCAGCACACAGCCCAAGTCGTATGTTACGTCAGTTTCCAGCCAGGGACTCAACAATCAAAACCCCTTTCCACAGCCACATTTTATTACGGTATTAATTTTTGATTATGTTTTACTTCAACTGATCATTTGCCGGATGATTACTAGTTCGCGTACGAAAATCCCGACCATAAAAAATGTGCGAGATAAATAATGAATGTTTAGAGTGAGGTAGACGATTCCTAAATATGCGTATGTCATTGGCTGCAGCAATGTGTTTTTGTACCGGTTTGTTTTTCTAATGGACGATAGTTTTTTTATTGTTCTCGAAGTGTTTTTATTGTCCGCTAGATGACCCTTAAATCTAAAGTCAAGTTTTGACAACTGCCATCAAACAAGGAAAAGAAGCATATTTCGCAACGAGGGTCGAAAATGACGTTTTACGGGCTCGAGTCGAGATCATGTTTCAAAACCCAGACGAAGTCGAGAATTCGTAACGGTCGAGAGCTTCAAAACCTTATAAGCCGAGTTCCTAACGCTGTAATGAAATAACCCTACTTTATAATGAAATAACCCCTATATAACATTAAAATCTGTTAATTTATTCGACAAAATTGAAAACAAAACTTTGATGTTACGAGCAATGATACAAGTTCGTCATAGTTACCAAGCAAAAACAGCAAAGAAAATCATATGATCGCAACTATACTTCATTCAGTGAGTGTGTAAAGTAAAGCCCCACCTCCTGCACCAGCTGTAATGTTGGCAGGCTGTGTCACATGAGCACCTGTTGTCATTGCTACACAACTCCAAAGAGCTTAAGTATAAACTGGAGCTGGATCTGGATGTCTATTAACAAAGCTAATTTGGTTATCTTTGTATGTAGGGAACTTAAAATGCATTTTAACTTTACAAAAATTCAATAAATAGCTCGTAAGACAAGTAAATGCATTAATCCATTCTTTGTTTATTGTTCATATAATATGGTTTATATTATTCTTTGTTTATTGTTCATATCATATGGTTTATATTTTTCATTTCAAATCACTAAGTGGAATGGCTGTGAACCATCCCTGGGTACATATGGACTGCCTAATTCCTGATTGGTTCTTTTCTATACAAATTTTATTTAAGGGCAGGGGCTTTACTTTACACACTCACTGATCAAACTATAAGCCAGACGTTGGAACCTATTAAATGCATATACTGTACAGTAATGTGATGTTCACAGTTAGTTGTTTCAAGCAAACAGACGATCCCTCCACGACTTTCGACTTTCAACCCCATGGTCAAAGATTTTCGGCCCTAAGGCGGAAAAGGTTTCGGCCTCCATACAGTATGCCTTTTGTGAAACAGGTTATTACGTCGTAGTGTAGTGGAAACGCGTTTACTTCTAGAAAATTATTTTTTAATTAAAAGTTTTGAAAACATAATCATTATGAGTTTTAACTTTCATTTAATAAAAAATAAATATACGAAGACTATTAAGAGGGGCGGGGCTAAAGTAAGAGAGTGTTTACATTGACTTCCCCTCCTCCCCCACTCGCCGATGAGTCAAAAACTTGGGGCTGGTCGGGATTTTCGTAGCGCGAACTCTAATTTCCAATCCATATGATATCGCCACCAACCGAGCTGGAAGCGCAGTGTAGCCGGGAGGACAAAGAGCGAGTGCGAAGTGCGGCGACCACCAGCGCCGCTCGAGCGTAACAGTGCCTCAGTCTGCAGTCTGCAGTCGTCAGTCGGAGACTTTCAAATTCCCCGAGTCTCACTGTCCATGGACAATACCGGCTCACAATATTCGCCAGTTCCACAAGACTTTCTCCCAATTCCAGCATCCTTTTGACGGCTCCTAGCCTACTTTTAAATCCCTTGTGATAAAAAATGGATGATAGTTCGCATACTGTAGTTACAGTTACATTATATGATTCAGTTGAATGTGGTGTCCGTAAAGCCGGTGCAAACATTGCGAAAACCAGAGGGGGCGAGTGCACCAGTGAATGACAGGTTAAGGACGTAGTGTATGTTAATTTAACATTACTTCCTATTTCTTAATTACAGCCTACAGTTATCCCTTACACTTTTCAAAGCTCGTTTGTCGTTCAAGGATAAAGAATCATCAGTAAAACTTACTTTATAATTGGAATTCTGATGGTAATTGAATCTTTAGACAGTTTTTTTTATAAAACTTTGCATGTGGCTTAATCTAGTTGAAATATACCGGATTATAGCCTGAAATATCCTAATTTTACATTTCCATTGCAGCAAACCTGCATACTCATTTCCATGCACTGAGGAAAATCGCATTGCGGAAAAGCAGAGTTTTTGCCCCAAGTACAGAATAAGTACTAGCTGAACGTAAATAAGGACTTTGCTCACGTACAGCTGTGTTGTGACTGGACCTGGCTCAAAGTCTGAGCAGAGACAGACGCAGGACTCGTAGTCCTTTCCGATATTTTACTCTGCAATTATGCATAAACTGACGTATTTGCACATAATCAGAGGGCTATCTGTTGTTATTTTTAGAAAGATTGCAATAACATGACGTCATTCTTGTTAGTACTTCACTAAACACGTTATCAGTTTATCCATGATTACTTTCTGCCTGAAGCCCACTTCATTTACGATAGGCGTATAGTTGAGAACTTGAAATTATTTCCAAGTGATTTCGGTAAAAGCAGTCAGTCTTTACCTTGTTTTAGTTCGTACTATCATCAAATCTTGTATTTTAATGGAATCGTTAATGTAGTGTGCCCATAATATGAATCGTTTTTAACTTGTTTCTGTCGTTGTATCAGAAACAAGTTAAATGAGGACGACAAATAACTCATCAAACAATGATTATTCTATCAAAAACATAACATGTAACTGGTTTTAGCGAATTTCCTTAAAGGAATAAGCTATTACGGTAGTACTCATGGTAAGACCTAAGTCCGAGACCATGTTAACTTTTCATTTTGGGGTCCCCAGAAGCAAAAAACACCATTCATTCGAATTTATATATATATATATATATATATATATATATATATATATATATATGTCTGTTAACACGATAGCGGCCGTAAATATGGTCCGATCTTAATGAAATTTGGTACAGACGTGTAAAGTGGTAATCACTTGGACGAGTTCGTGAACCAGCCCAATCGGACCACCGGAAGGGGGGGTAAAGGGGGATAAACCCCCCCAAAAATAGGTTTTTTGAGTTTTTCACATAGAAAAATAAAATTTATCGAATTTTTGTGGGTGCCATTGAATTCAGCTCAAAAAAACAAACAATTTAGTATTTTGAATTACTGCTCTATGTCCATTGGTTACCGAGATATTGAAAGTGGTAAACACAGTACGTTGTCTCAATGTTAACCTTATGGGAAATAAGTAAAATTCTATATTTCGTTTATTTCTGAACATATCTTGATAAAACTTGGTAAATGGCTTCTTCTAGTTCAGATCTACTAAATATTGAATTAAAACCAACCAGTTTAAACATACCTGTAGCAGCAAACCTGCATACTCATTCCCCATGTTATTCTTATGGAGCTTACAAAAACATGTCAAATCTCGCTATGTTGGATTGAAATATGTTGTTTTGCAATTGAAATTCGCTGAGTATGCAGGTCTGCTGCAACGGGGGTATTTCTTAGTTATAACATTGTTTTAACTGATAAGATCCTAGTAAATATCGATTTTACCGTAATTTTACAATCCCGAAAATCCCGGGATTGAACCGAAAAATCCCGGGATTGAATAAGTCCTAAAATCACGCGGGATCCCGGGATTGGATTCCCTAAACGCAATGGATATAGCAGTGTCTTCACCTGAACATACAAGCATACAAGTCAAGAAACATCGGGCGTGGTTAGAACTTGATGGGCGACCGCTAGAAGGACCTAGACATTTTTTTACTGATTTTAAGTAAAAAATACCGGTAAATGCAGAGACTTGGCAAGTCAGTGCATAGAAATCGGTTGTATTTTACGAGAATAGGAATGTACATTCTGTGATAAACTGTGGCGAGGGCAAAATGAATCCCAGGATATTCTGAGAAAAGTCTCTGCAATTACGAGAGCCAACTCTAGTAGTATAGGTTATCGCTGCCGTTTTTGGGGGCGGCACCCTCACTTTTGCTAATAAGAGTTTTATAGCACATTGATACTATCCACCTTTCACCTTTAGAATTACCACATACCTTGAACACTTTGAAATATAAAGTTATAAAAATAGACTAAAAATACTGATGTCCGATTTGTCTAATACTTGGAAATGCCTGATCATTCCTATTGCAGTTATACATTTTGAAATATAAAATCAATAAAACAGGATTTGTCTGTTGTTGCCTGTGTTATTCCTATCAGACTTGTGCGTTAGTAAAATAGTCTAAAATAGTAACTTTACTCTTTATTGTGTGATTTGTATATGCTATTACTTAAAATTAAAGCCATTTTAGTTGTATATTTTTGGGTCATATGCTATTCTTCCAAGTGTAAAATTAATGCTCTATGTTATATTATAGCAATAAAAAATAGTGCTCCTTTGTAATATAATACTTTTGTCTCTAATATCTATAATCTATAGAGCTATTATATATGTGCTAATGGTTTATACTTTGTGAGGAAGTTTCCTCGAGCACTAGACCTTAACAAGGGTTGGTAAGGGTCCTAAGTGAAATCGTCCGGATATCCAGTCACTTACATTTATTCACACAGTTCAAATAATATATACACAATATACAAGATCCAATCACTGGTTTGTAGTCTTGGCGTGGACTCCGGGAACCAGCTCACCGCGTCCGTAGATGGATCAGTCTCGTCGCCTATGTGATGCCCCGGGGGGTTATTGCCACGCCATTGTCCAGCCTCGCTGAACCCCTAACTATCCTCGGCTTTCACTCCTGTATGGAGGCTCGGCAGCGACCTGCTCTGAGGAAGCCCGGAGGATCTTCGTCTGCTCACTAGGATACCCGCTGGCCCGCGGTGCCAAGGGAGTACGGCCTGGCTGCGCAGGCTCAGACGTTTAGCTGCGACGGTGTAGACGGGCAGCGGCCTGCACTGCCTACCATTAACTGGCTGTAACATACATATACCAATTAATAAATAACAAAACTATAGTGGAGGGGGAAAACCATCCCCACCTCACCAACTGGTGGACTACAAACCAATGGCTGGGGGCTCAACACGCCCGTCCAGCGTACCGGGGGCTCAACACGCCCGTCCGGTCTTCCGCGGGCTCACCACGCCCATGCGGGTGCTGGGGGCTCAACACGCCCGTCCAGCGTACCGGGGGCTCAACACGCCCTTCCGGCCTTCCGCGGGCTCAGCACGCCCATGCGGGGTGTCGGGGGCTCAACACGCCCATCCGACGTACCGGGGGCTCAACACGCCCGTCCGGTCTTCCGCGGGCTCACCACGCCCATGCGGGTGCTGGGGGCTCAGCACGCCCGTCCAGCGTACCGGGGGCTCACCACGCCCGTCCGGTCTTCCGCGGGCTCAGCACGCCCATGCGGGGTGTCGGGGGCTCACCACGCCCGTCCGACGGTGCTGGGGGCTCAGCACGCCCATCCAGCTCACCGGGGGCTCAACACGCCCATCCGGTGGGTCGGGCCGCTAGGGCCCAACTGCCTTCCTGGTCCCCAAAGTCCGCCTTATATGCCCGCTGTCCCCACCATTGGGCACCATGATGCTCCATCCTCCCCTCCAGTGAGTACCATGAGGTACTTGGGTACCTGGTGCTCGGGTACCGTTGGGTGTTCGGGTACCACACGGTGTTGCGGTACCATAGGGTGCTTGGGCACCGTGAGGTGCTTGGGTACTGTGAGGTGTTGGGATACCCTGGGGGCTCGGGTACCATGGGGTGCTAGGGTGCAGTTGGGCGCTTAGGTACCGTAAGGTGTTGGGTACCGTTTGGCGCTCGGGTACCGTGAGGTGCTCGGGCACCCTGGGGTGCGAAAACACTTCATTACAACTTCATATAAACACAGTCTTGGCAAAGCGTAACTTTTTTTTAGCGTCATATTTTTATTCCTGGTATGTTATGGTAGACTAACTTTGTGTTGATAGTGCCTGGTGAATTAATTTGAAAATTTTCTGCAAAAAAAAATTGGAGTAACTTTTTTATCTTGGATATGCCATGGTACACTATCTTTGTGTTGATAGTGAGAGTGTCATTTTGTTGGCATATTGGTGTGTTTATTGAAGTATATCTGTTGCATTAATCCAACTATTTTTATTACTTGGAAATCCTAACCACTTGACATATAATAAATTACCTTTTCTTTTAATAACTTTCTCTATTAAGTACATATCTTTATACTTAGTTTTTAGTAATTCATGCTCATGAAAGCCTCCCCTAATAATGTTTCCCTCCTCATCTTTAAGTATATAAGTTGTTGGTATAGTATCTTTTATTCTGCTATAGCAAATGTTTCTGTAGTGTAATTTGGCAAGTAACCCTTACTAAATATATGTTTATATTTAGAAATTCTTACACAATCTCCAATTTTAAATTTATTCTGTCTAACTATTAACTTTCTAGAATTTTTAGCAATGTTTTCGTGCACTTGTTTAGAGTTTTTCGCTGTAACTTGATTTGGTTTTATTCCAATTGTTCTGTGCACTTTGTTATTATATTTCTTAATTAGTTTGGGAAGTAAGTCTATCCATTTATAATTTCCTTGACTACTAAACTCTCTCTATAAAGCCAATTTTTCAGTGTCCTTTGAAATCGTTCAACAATTGCTGCTTTTGTTGTTGAATAAGTATGATAGTGATTAATGTTTAATTTATTCATTAAAGCTTTAAAATGTTTATTAAAAATTTCTTTCCCATCATCAGATTGAATGTTTTTAACATTTTGTAATAAAATTTTCTTTATTGCCTCTGTTACAACTGGTCCTGTTTTATTTTTTAATGGAATAGCATAAGCTTTTTTAGAAAATGTGTCAATTAAGGTTAAAATATAATTATAACCTGAATTTTCGTTAGAATGTTTTTGCATATCTATTAAATCGATTTGTAAAGTCTCATTTATACCTATTAGTTTAAATGCTCTCTTGGAAAATTCTTCCTTACAGGCTTATGCAACTCATAAGCTATATCTCTCTTACTCATTTTTATAACTACTTAATTGATTATTATACACATGTAAAGGTTTATTGTCAGAATTACTAATACGTGATCATTCTCCCTTCTGTAAACATAACTCTTTGGTAAATAAGGTGTACCATCTAATTTTCGTAAACCGCTTATAATGTTTGGATCGGCAACAAGTATATTCGGATTATATTTTAAAAATTTAAATCTGTTATCTTTATATTCAAACTGATTCAATTGTTCGCAATACTGTATGATTAGATCAATAATTGGCACATCGGAAGGTAATTTCCCAGGTAAAACATTAGATATTTTCTTTTGTTTTCCATCAAAAGTATCTGCATCTATACTAGTGATAGTTTGTTGTTTAATTACTACATCATGATCATCTATTGCAGGGCTAACATTTGTTAATTTCATATTATAAAAACCCCAATTTGATTCTTGTGATCCAGGGAGTTTATAAAGCTTAGGCACTTGTGCATAAATAACAGCATCATGTCTATCTTCTCCAGGTTTTAAATTACAAAGTTTTTTATTTTTACAATCCCACATGTTATCTTTTGATTCTAAAATTCATATTT
Source organism: Flexamia atlantica (assembly GCA_035578135.1). NCBI lineage: Eukaryota > Metazoa > Arthropoda > Insecta > Hemiptera > Cicadellidae > Flexamia > Flexamia atlantica. The sequence continues at coordinate 49,046,246 of JAQJVK010000005.1, read as the reverse complement.
TTCATTCCCTTGTACAAAACCATTTTTATCCCTAATTAAAATCTGTTCTAATGTTACTGCTTCGTTGCTTTTTTCTGCTTTTTCTAAATTACTTAATTTATGTTTATTGGCATCCCAAACATTATCCTTTAATTCTAAAAGTTCATATTTTTTATCACCCTGTACAAACTGCTTATCTTTTTTTATTAAAACTTGTGCTAATGTGGGCACATCGTCTGGCTTATCGGCTTTCTCGACATTACTAATTTTATGCTTCTTCGCGTTCCAGTTTTTATCTGATAATTCTAAAAACTCATACTTACGTTTTCCTGTACAAAGCTATCACCTTTTCTCATTAAAGTTTGTCCGACAGTTGACGTCATTATCATATTTACCGTCTTCTACAGAAACGATTTTATAATTTAAAGCATCCCATTTATTTTCTATTAATTGTAAATTTGGAGGCTGGGCACTCCTAGCTTCTGAATGTTGTGAATATGGGTTGTATAGACGATAAAATTTATCTATAAACATATCTTTTTTATAAAAAAACAAAGTTTTTTTTGTTTTATTAAAATTAACTTAATAAATAATTCCACTTTCACGTAATTCTTCTATAATTGAATTAATTTCATTATCAACACCCGTATTTCCAGCTTGCCTTGATAACCAAAGTAATTTTAATCCGTCTACAAGCTCATTAGGGTCATTCCAATAAATATAGTCAATTTTATTACTGGTTACTTCTCTTAATCCCTCACCAGATATAACTTTGTTGAATAGGGGTTTAATTACATTTGTATATTTATGATACTTGTTACTTGATATTGCTGCATCGGACTTGTAACCCTTTAAATGCCCATTTGTAAGCTCTAATATTTCTTTATAGGTTTTTAAATCACATTGTGTATACTCCTTAGGTTCTTTGAGGGTTAATAATTCCCAAAGACCTTTTGTACCTTTAAATATTTTATCTGTTATTGTTATGTCGTCGTTAGCAATTTCAACCTCTTTGTCACCGATATAAAATTTATTTCCCTCACACCTAATACCGTATGTAGTATCTGTTATGTTACTTTTATTAAGATAATTTCCTAAATATTGTGATGCCAATAGGCCAAAATCTAATTTTAATGGAGTGGGTGGTATTAGTTGTGGTATTTTAGAGGGTGTTTTAGGTAATAAAGGCATGGGAGGTGGTTTAGGAATTGAAGATATAGGTACTATTTGCATTTCATTATTTATGGAATTTTTAGCAGCAGTTATATTTTTTAATTCTTGTAATGGTTCGATTAAAGGTTGAAATGTTTGAAACCTCTCTTCAGCCTCTAAAAATTTACCTCGTTTCAATGCTCCGTATTTTTTCCTAATTTGATTAGCAGATTCAATTAATTCTTTTTGAAAATTAGATTTCATTTTTTATTATAGTTTATTTATTTCATTTGTCAATGGATTGTATTCAAATACTTTATCATGTATTATACGACAGTAAGCTGAAGTATTTTCCGGGACATTTTCATCTGTTTCAATCTCTAGTTTTATATCAATTACTCCCTCTTTAATAGCTTCATTTTGTCTCGAACAATCAATAACAATTACTGGATATTTTTAATGAATTCACTTCTACTGATCATAGGATCTGGTAGGGTATTATAATAACTTTCTCTGAATCTAACAAGCATCTCATAAGCCTTGGACACATCACCCTTCTCGAAATCTAAATTAAGATCATTGTAAGGGTAGTATTCAGAATTTAAGAATACTTTTAAATTTTTTAATTTACAATGATCAAACTCATCACTTCTCTTTCGAGGTTTATTATCCCTATCTGTTTGAAATCCAAATATAATGTACCTAGGACTTTCAAGATGTGATGAAGTTTTTAAACTCCAAGTATTTCTTGTGGTCTGTGGGAATGAGGGGTATTGATGGAGTTCAAAGCTTCTAAAAGCGATTTGTAAATTTTTATTTTGCAATAACATTTTTTTGCAATTGTAATTTTTCACTATCAGATGGTGTAATATGGGGCATTACCCACTGAATTGATTTAAGTATAATTTTAGGAAGTACGTCTGCAGTGCCAGAAGAAGGTGCATTAGATGTTGTAAACATACCATTATTATCATTTTTAGACCGTTTTAATATTAATTCCTGTTTAACATTCACTAAAACTTTATTAAAATCTTCAAAAACACCCATTAATAACTCCAACGGAATACACGTACTAAATTTACAATTTTTATGGAAATTTTTTAAATTTTCATCTGTATCAAATGCTACATTTGTTAATTTACTGGTTTTATTGTAAGAGCATAATATTTTCATTAGACTTGTAATTCCTGGATTTCTTACTAAATCAATTTGTTTTCCAGCAACTTCATACCTAATTTCATCAAATAAAAATGCAAATGCATTATTTATTAAATGGCCACTATCTTTATTCTCTATTTCTCCCTTTATATATAAATAACTTTTACAGGGAAGTGTTGTCAAGTCTTGATTGTTAATTGTTAAAATTATCTCATCTGAATTATTTATAGCTAAAGTATTATGTGGCACGTATGCATGATTTGTAATTTTAACAATACTATCATCTAATGGGGATTTCCCGGTAAAGTCTAGAAAATCTGTTTCCATTTTTATATATAGAAAATTTTAGTTTTAGTCCAATTGATTGCAAGAACCTTGCATTTTGCGTACTAAGTATACTACGTTTATTTTTATAAATTCTCATATCTTTTTTATATAATCTTTTTTATGTGGCATGTAATTGTAGTCTCTTCACCATTAAAGTCAATGGGTCTATCGTGTTGGTCAGTAAATGTTATACTAATTACATCTAAAGTTTTTTTTATTTACAGGAAAATATAAGATATTTTTGGGGACTTCAATTATTTTATATCCAGGTGGAGCTTCTGGATAAAAGCTGTGTATGGTGTGTGATTTTTCACCATTTAAAAATGATCCATTTGCGATATTACACTTTACTCTAATTACATTAACATTATTTATGTTAATTTTATTTACTGACTTAAAGGCAACAAATGGTGTAGAATAACCTTTAAATCCCAGTAACATACTGCCTAAACATGGTTTCGTAAAATCAAACGCATAAGGACTCACAATTATAGCTTTCATTGTTCGATTATCAGCGGTTAGTACAAAACTTGGAATTGATTTCTGTATTTCTTTGGCTAAATCATTAACCTCATATGATCCCTCAGGAATTTCTATAATTTTTGAATTTGGTGCATAATAAAATATATCTTCACCTTCCTCAATAGTTATTGTACTTCCCTTATGACTATTTAATTTTGGAATTAAACCCTTATAGGGTATAATTTTATCATTAAATTTTGTTAGAGTTTCCTTATCAGTTACTTTAATAGTGAGTTTACCATCTAGAGCTTTATTTAATTTATCTATGCTCATTGTGCCCTTAGGAGTTACTAATTTCTGTATGTCATAATATGTTAAGGTATTAAAAGGTTTTTTAACATTCAATATTGAATTATAGCTTTGAAAATCTACTAAACCAATTACATAGTCCCCATCCCATTCAATTGGAGGAAAGAAGACAGACTTTAACTCTGCCTCTGTCCCTGTGAATGTAATCGTTAATGAATCCATCCTTTTTTTTATAAACTAAATTGTTTTTAATAGTAAACATAATTGTCCACAAATAGAAGTGTTGATATCTTGAATTTGGTCTGTTGTGTAATAAATTTTAGAAGGAGTGAAATAATCAATCACTTCCATCGGAGGTTGAATACCAAATGGGTCAAAATAAATCACAATATTCTTATTTTTACGATAAGCTGTCCAATGAGTACCTTTATTATTATCTAAATTAATTATTCCACATTCTTTTACCTTTGGTCTTTGATTCTTTAGTTGACTTTTGAGATATACACCGCGAAATTTTGGGATTTCCCTTCCGGCTTTTAACAGTTGGAAGTTGTCCATATTTTTTATTTGGAAATTTTAATCCCATGCCTAATTTCGCTTTAGTTTTCATTAAGTTTGTTATAGCATAAGCAATGGCTTTCTCAGCTAAGCTGGCATCCTTGGCTTTAACTCTACTCCACGCCTGTTCTGCTAATCGCATATCTGCCTTATTTCGTGACGCTACATCATAGTGATTGGCATAAAATATGTCATGTTCTTTACAATAGTAGTCTAATTTGTTTTTAACAGGTAAGTTCTTGGAAAGGTCTGTACCAGGCCCACAGTAATTAGTACCTGGAATCGTTATACTAAATGGAATCTTATCAATCAAAGTGTTTAATAAGCCACGACCTCTGTAAGGTTTTAAGAATAATCCTTTACCTGTTGTCTTCTCTTTCTTTGTCATTTTTATATAATATAAAAAATGTCATTCATTCAACAAAAGAGGAAATTTAAAATTGTATACACAGAAAAAGAGAATAATAATAAGAAACAAGAATTATTCCCTAGTAATATACGTTGTATTATCTGTGGGCCAAGTGGGTGTGGTAAAACAGTTGTAATTTATAATTTAACTGTGCAAAAAGAAGGTATAAAATTCTCTAATTTATATATAGCATCTAAAACTTTAGAACAGGAAAAATATAAAAAATTAATTGAAGTTTTTAATTTATGTGGAGATAATGTAAAATTACACACTTTTTCTGACTGTGAAATTACACCAAGTGACGTAAAACCACATTCTGTCGTAGTTTTCGATGATATAAACTGTCCAAATATCAGTAACTTTTTTGCTATGGGTAGACATAGAAATATTCACAGTTTTTATTTATGTCAATCATATAGTAAAGTCAGTAAGTATATAAGAGATAACATGAACTTTTTATTTTATTTAAACAAGACGATTTAAATTTGAAACATATTTACAATAATCATGTGGGAAATGACTTTACATTTAAACAATTTATAGATTTATGTCACCAATGTTGGGACTAATTAAAATATGCATTTTTTACTATAGATAAGGAGAGAGGGAAAAATAGTGGAAAATACAGATTCATGTTTGATAAATTTTATAATGACCCATGCTAAGGTATTTATCACTTTGTATCATTAAGGGAGGGAGTAATAAAAACAAGACTTTTTCTAGTTTCATTTTCTTTCTAAAATATTATATAGCTTATATGCAACTTTAAAAAGTATACATTTTTATTACTCAAACCTGGGGTATGATTTCATCATCATATCAGATATTCTCAAACCATATCCTATGGTTGGGATAATTTTTTTTTTGTCATAGAAAAAGAAGATAACATGTCTGGAGAAACTTCAAGAACGCTGCTCCAAGAAGCACCCTGTCAATTTAGATGTAGGGTAAAAACATTTGTTGCCTATCCAACATCATCTACAAACTTGGACGATTTTCTGACTACTCTACAACCAGAAATAATTAGCACACTCCAAGAATGTGTACAAACACTTGGATGTCTTAAAGCAATTTAGTTGTGGAAGTAGAATATTTAAATGGGGAAAATGTTGTGGGTATTAATCTAAAAACTAAAAATAAAGAATTCTATCATTCTACTAATGTGGGTGGATTGGTATCAACAGAACTTAACAAAATTAAAAATGAGATGCGAGAATACCAATTAAAGGGGAGTGGGCACACATTTTAAAATGTTAAGAAATTAGAACTACGCATAAACAGACATTGTGCATATTAAGATTAAATCACTAAAATACCCCCGTTGCAGCAGACCTGCATACTCAGCGAATTTCAAATGCAAAACAACATATTTCAATCCAACATAGCGAGATTCATCATGTTTTTGTAAGCTCTATAAGAATAACATGGGGAATGAGTATGCAGGTTTGCTGCTACGGGTATATTAAAACTGGGTGGTTTTAATTCAATATTTAGTTCATCTGAACTAGAAGAAGCCATTTACCAAGTTTTATCAAGATATGTTGAGAAATAAGCGAGATATAGAATTTTCTTTATTTGCCATAAGGTTAACATTGGGACAACGTACTGTGTTTACCACTTTCAATATCTCGGAAACCAATGGACATAGAGCAGAGATTAAAAATACTAAATTGTTTGTTTTTTGAGCTGAATTCAAAAATGCTAGCAAAAATTGGATAATTTTTAATTTCTATGTAAAAAACTCAAAAAACTCATTTTTGGGGGGTTTACCCCCCTTTACCCCCCCTTCCGGTGGTCCGATCGGGCTGGTTCACGAACTCGTCCGAGTGATTACCACTTTACACGTCTGTACCAAATTTCATTAAGATCGGATCATATTTACGGCCGCTATCGTGTTAACAGACATATATATATATAAATTCGAACGAATAGTGTTTTTTGCTTCTGGGAGCCCCAAAATGAAAAGTTAACATGGTCTCGGGCTTAGGTCTTACCATGACACCTACGGTAATAGCTTATTCCTTTAAGGAAATTCGCTAACCTTTAAGGAAATTCGCTAAAAGTCGATTTTTTTTGCTATACTGCTTGTTTAATAAAAAAACCGCCAAGACTATGTTTATGTACAGCATAAATCCTTAGCACATATATAATAGCTCTATAGATTATAGGTATTAGAGACAAAAGTATTATATTACAAAGGAGCACTATTTTTTATTGCTATAATATAACTTATAGCATTAATTTTACACTTGGAAGAATAGCATATGACCCTGAAATATACGGCTGAGATGGCTTTAATTTTAAGTAATAGCATATACATATCACACAATAAAGAGTAAAGTTACTATTTTAGACTATTTTACTAACGCACAAGTGTGATAGGAATAACACAGGCAACAACAGACAAATCCTGTTTTATTGATTTTATATTTCAAAATGTATAACTGCAATAGGAATGATCAGGCATTTCCAAGTATTAGACAAATCGGACATAAGTATTTTCAGTCTATTTTTATAACTTTATATTTTAAAATGTTCAAGGTATGTGGTAATTCTAAAGGTGAAAGGTGGATAGTATCAATGTGCTATAAAACTCTTATTAGCAAAAGTGAGGGTGCCGCCCCCAAAAATGGCAGCGATAACCTATACTACTAACTCTGATCGGCAGGACTTACAACCGACAGTAATGACGTCATAGCCAGTGACGTCATAACTGTTAAGACAAACTAAGTCCTGATTTTCCGTGTGGCGGCCTCACTGCCGGAGCATTGAGCCGGGTCCAGATTGCAGTGGGTAACCTGCACGCCCTTACTTATGTGTATTTTCCACGTATTTCAGGACTAAATTTTTCTCAGTGTAGCTTAACCTAGGAAGGAAAGGACTGATGATAACACTACGGCGTTGAAACCTAGGTCTTCGTTAAAAACAATTGGATCGTAAGGTAAGCCTTAGATATAACAAAACAAAACATTTGTATTTACATTTTCTATTCAAACATCTACAGAATGTAATTTCAACATGAAATGGAAGAATTTCAATGAAATACTTTCTCCCACCACGTCAACTATCACATACTGTGTATACTGAATGAAATACAAATAAAACATACAAATTCACTACAACGAATCTATCAAATTACAATACAAAAGCCGAATTTAAGCCTGTACATACCTCTGTTGCAATTATTCAGCTAACAAGGCAACACAAAGATCAAGACCCTTAAAACACCTGTAGTGAATAAACCATAACTAGACTCGCGACCACAACGCAATACCAACCACAGACGACAACTCATTTCAAGTTAAAAGACACAACTAAACTAGTACAAGCTGAATCCGTCTCACACAGAAAAGCTTTGACGTACAAAGCCTAAACAGCAAGTGCGAACCGTGTTATACCGCGCCACCGGCATTTACATCAGAAAGAGCTAACTTTGCTTCCGCGAATACAAAATATCTCCCTATGGGAATAGGTTAAAGGAACAGATTTTAGAACTGTTTAAATACGTCAACTCCAAAAAGAATTTCTATGGCGTCTATGTGGCTTCTGTGACATGTATTTCCATAAAACCTAAAATCTGGAGTTGCTTCAATGTGTTTTAGGTCGGCGCTCTCTGAAAATAGCATAACGTAAATAGAAAACTCTTGATTAATACACGTGTTCCATAACAAAAACAACTGCTTGGGCAAATATGAATGGCTATGTCGTAGCCACATGCTGTAATTGGGCACTTCATGAAATGTCCAGCGCTAACCGGGCACTTCATGAAGTGCCCAGCTTGCCTGGGCACATAGTGTAATGGAATGGTTTCATTCAAAATTACAGTAGGTGACCAACAAAACTGGGCACTTGCTGTAATTACTTCTTTTACACTATGTGTCCAGCTCAGATGCTGGGCACTTGATGTAAACACGTAAAACTGCTGTTTATACGTTGCTGGTGGTAGTATCCGATGTATTATTTTAACTATACAAAATAGCAACATTTTACAGGAATTTTGTAAAACATTAAGAATAAGATTGTCTACCACTATACCAGAAAATTCTTGCCTGAACGTTTTTATGACGGTTTGTTCTATGTTTTCTGAGTTATTTTGGCTACACATTATTATTAATATTATATTAGTGGAACAACAAACTGTTTTAAAATAGTTTGTTGTTTAAATAATAATGATGTGTAGCCAAAATAACTCAGAAAACATAAATCAGACAATTCATTCAATTTAAATTGTATGCTTTAATAAAATAAAAACATCAAAAATTTTACCTAAAACATTTATACAGGGTGTTCGAAAAATGTGGGGCAATAATTTACGTAGTGATTCCTTGGGTCTAAATAAACAAAAAGGTTATATTAAACATAGGTCCTAAAGTGCTTCGTTTTCCGTCTGTGTGTCTGTTTATGATTTCTACATATTTAATCATATCTCACGAACCACTTAACATATAAATATCAAACTTGGTATATGGATAACCACTATTAAGAACTAATTTTGTAAGAAGTATCAAATTTCTACTTTGTACCATTTCAAAATGGCGGCTGTTTTTAGTTTTCAAAGCTAGATATCTTAAAAACCGTACATTTTAGAAAACTTATACACGAGCCAAAAAAGTAGCAAAATTTAATCCTATTAACTTTGATATTAATATTACGATGATCGGACTCTAATTACGGAGAAATTTCAACTTTTCTGCAAAAAAACATGGTTCCTTAGAACATTCTGTCTGAAAATTGCATGTTTTTATTCGGAAAATTTAAAATTTCTCAATTATTAGTTGTCCTATTGTTATAATCTTAATATCATCGTTAATAAGATTAAACTTCGCAACTTTTTGTCTCTTGTATAGTTTTTCTAAAATTTACGGCATTTAAGATATTTAGCTTTGAAAACAAAAAATAGCCGCCATTTTGAAATGGTACAAAGTAGAAATTTGATACTTCTAACAAAATTAGTTCTTAATAGTAGTTCTCCATATACCAAGTTTGATTTTTATATGTTAAGTGGTTCGTGAGATATGATTAAATATGTAAAAATCATAAACAGACACACAGACGGAAAACGAAGCACTTTAGGACCTGTGTTTATATAAACCTTTTTGTTTATTTTCACCCAAGGAATCACTATGTAAATTATTGCCCCACATTTTTTCAACACCCTGTATGTAACATAGCACATAAACATTAACCTATTTTTCATGTTTAACTGATTAACTTCTGACTTAGTCTGTACTTAATAAAACTTATAATAAATCAAAACATAGCAAGGTGAAACAAATTTAGAGAACGTACCATAAGAGTGTTGAACAAATAAAAAAAAAAAACTTTAGTTTTGTTTTTATCAAAATTTAAAACATTCAATTTAGATGACATTTTTTATTTCGTTTTTTCTTTTTACAATTTTATTAACATTAACGTCAATTTAGGTTCAGGTTTTTCTTTCATGTCAGTAAGAAATAAATTAACATAACATCATTACAACAAGCCTTTTCATTGTAATTTCTTTTAACTTATTTGTTTATGAAATAATAAAAAACGTATACGGAGAGTCCTGTTTACCTAACAGCTTTTCAGTAATATACTTAAAATCTTTTTTATATTCCTGCTAACACAATAGCTTAAAAATTTAAGTTTATATTATTGAGTTATATCATTATTATATTTTTTTAATAGCGCATTACTAAAAAAATCGCATCATTGATAGGCGCGCATCATTGATAGGCGTTGTACTATCAGATAGAAATTCGGAAGACATGGAAATTCAGAACAGGATAAATGGAGCAAATAAGAGTTGGTATGCATGTGGAAAACTAATGAAATCAAAGCTTTTACCAAGGAAAACAAAAATTCGTATTTACAAAACAATAGTAATACCAGTACTTTTATATGGAGGGGAAAATTGGATCCTGAGCAAGAACACGGAAAAGAAGATTATAACCTTTGAAAACAAAATCCTAAGAACTATATATGGCCCAGTGTGCGAAGATGGAGTATGGAGAATCCGCCACAACCGAGAGTTAAGAGAATTGTTCCGAGATCCCGGTATTGTAGGAGAGGTCAAAAGTAGAAGACTAAGGTGGGTTGGCCATATCCTGAGGAGAAATGAGGAGAGCTTATTGAGGATGGTGCTGAGGGTAGATCCGAGGGGAAGGAGACCAGTAGGAAGACCAAAGGCCAGGTGGTGGGATCAAGTTCGGTTCGATATGGAAAAAATGAGACTTATAGAGGAAGATTCGAGGGACCGAGAGAATTGGCGACAACGTGTTGGCGAGGCCAAGTACCAACTTGGGTACAAGTGGCCATGGCAGTAAGTAAGTAAGCAGTAAGCGTTACCTCTTATTTTTTACTTTTGTTAAATTTATCAACTATTTGAAAACCACAGTAATTTTTTAAAGCATTAAACCATGTATAAGTATTTATGTTTTATTCTAGATTAAGTAGTGATTATTTTATTGCTAAAAATAACTACGTTAATTTTAGTCAGGATATATGTTTTTTATTTTAGTCAGAACTTACTTTTTACATTTGAAAAATCCAAATATAACGTTAAGTTAACTAATTATATTTTCAAAAAGCTTACGTAATTTAACCGATATTAAAATTTTTAGATTTGGAAAATATTAAAAGGTTTAATAGCAAACAATAACATTGGCTACTTAACAAAGACACTGGGATTTACTTGAACGAAAAGATCTTATAGCGTCTGTCCAAAGAGCGTTGGGCACTTCATGATGTGCCCAGTTTCGCTGGGCAAATCCTGTAATTTTGATTAAAATAATCGAGTTACACGATGTGCCCAGGCGCGCTGGGCACTTCATGAAGTGCCCAATTACAGCAAGTGGCTACGACAGCTATACCAATGCCACAACAAAGGTACATAATAAGGTGGGAAGTATTTATTTAAGAACGTCGATTTTCATACTTTACTTACTCTCGCTTTTAGGAAATTTACAAATCTGAATAAGGGGACTTGTTCAAGGACAAAACTGAAAAAATCATACAAACGGACAGTTAAGTATCGGACGTTAATATTGGCCTATTTACATACCTGAAAACATTCCTAATTTAGTAAAACATTCAACATAGCCCCTACAAACATTTATAACCAAAATGTAAGAATTTTACATGTAAGTAGAAAGTTAATCGAAGACCAAAAATCTGTTCAAGCTTTAAAGAAATCATCAAACAAATAAATGGCATTTCCAAATTCAAGAAAAATTTGAAAATTACCGTAAGAAAAATGTTTTTACAATATTAAATATTATTTCACAAATTAAATGAGGACCAAACCATAGACGTTTTATTTAGTTAACAGCTTTACCATGGTCTATTATCATTACAAAACCAACCATGAAAATGGCAATTGTGCTTAAAACATTAAATAAATAATTATAGTTGCTTATTTAAATGAAATTACTTACTTGGAACTAAGCCCCTAAATTTACGAAATACTTTACTTGAACTGCGGTTCAAACTTGTAAACTGCTGATTTAAATAAGTGGCAACTGATTAATATCTCATCTCGATCTGATAAGGATAGAAATAATCTCACCGAGATAAAAGAGCAAACGTCATCTAACGCTACGTGACTTAAAGTATCATGACTGATAATCTCTTATCGAGCAAAAAATGACTGCAGTAAAATATGATTTTGAACAGTAAGTTTTATTAGTGTTAGGCTACATTGAAACTATATCTTTAAACATCGAGAAAACATAAGCCATATTCTGATTTGGACGGTTAGAAATTTTATAGCATACGCTATGCAAACATAATTACCTATATGAATACGTAAGTCTGCCTATACACTTAATATAAAAAACTGAAAATAATATGAGTATGTACAATACTGATTAATTTATAAAACTAGTGAACACAAATTTCAACAAAGTAGAGATATTACGACTATAGAGCAGTGGTTCCCAAACTTGTTGGCTGGCGACCCAACCCTCCGCCTTAGCGTTTGTTTTGGTATTAAAGAATATCCAAGACGATGAAAACACAAAATCCAAATTCATCCCGATCAACAATCTACGCGACATTTCGCGGGACCAGTAAAACATAAAAAGTCACGCTTCTTCAGGATTTTCCCTCAGGACGTGTTTCCCTCGAGAGTTTAAGTTAGGCGTTCGGCCCTCGTCAAATTCCTATAATTAGTTATTATTGTAATCTAATGGCGACTCCGCAACCTACCTAGAGCCCTCCCGCGACCCACACTTTGGGAACCGCTGTGGAGCAAAATAGAAAAATTATAAACAGGCAATTATATATAACTATACTGAGATTCCATAAAAAGAGAAAATATTTCATGTATGAAGACTCCTAGACTAAACTTTCTTAAAACAAGCCATTAATTATGCAGAATTATGTATGCTGAAGGATCAATGAAATCTTGTTGTCTATCATTTACTTGCGTCCTAATTAAAATAGCTGATAAGTTTTTCTTGATGTGATCAGTTTGTAATCATCAAGTGGTGGACTCGTGCAGACATCGCAGTACGATGCGTCAATGCTAAGTCACATAGCGTGATGTCACGAGGCATCGGGTCACACGGTCGGTTGTCATGTCACTTGTCAGCTGGCTTCAGTAACTTGTGCAAGGACCGAGCCTCGCTCGATAAAATTCCAATTGCACCCATAACAGTTCGTCACATTGTCATAAATGTGAGAGCAATTATGTTTACAGTACACATTTTACTTTCTCTTCCCTACATATGGAGAAATAGGTATGAAGCCGTTATATCTCCAAGCGTTTTTTTATAATTTTGATTTGTAAGAGTATTCACCCCATAAAAACGACAAAAATCCAAATTTCTCAAAAACTGCTGACAATTTTGAAAAAATGTCATGGTTTTTGGTGCCTATTAAGATAAAAAAACTAAATGACAACATCTGCATGTCTGTCAAGTTCTGGTTGAGGTGGGGGGGGGGGGTTAAGGGGATTTAAGTGTTAGGCCATTCTAATTTTTCAAATGAACTTCAAATTATAATAATCAATCAAAATGTACTTGCAACCATTAAAGTTGGTTAAAAAATTAAACTATCACTAGTATTTGAATTATTAGCTTGACAACTGGTTGCAGAGATAATTTTCGTTTGGCGGTAAACACAGTGCTATGTATAATGTTACTCCTTATGGTAAAAATTTAAAAACTGCATTACATCTCCGTTAATAACAAACCGATTTTGATTAAATTTGGTAGTTATTTGTGAGATAATTGTAATTGGTTTTATTTTATTGTAGGATTTCTTACTTTAAATGGCTTTAGGAGAGAATTATTTATGTGTAAATTTGCTGATGCCGTTTATTTTGTATACCATGCAATTTTCATCCCACACGCTGAAATGGCATCCATTATACTTGTATCAGTTGTATCATTAAGGTTGTGGTTTGCAAACAGTTGTTATGATTTATTTATTTCCTATGGTTTTAGCGAATTTCCCCTATAGGGAAGAAGCTATTACCGTAGGTCTCATGGTAAGACCTAAGCCCGAGACCATGATAACTTTTCGTTTTAGGGCCACCAGAAGCAAAAAACACCATTCGTTCGAATTTTTATATATCTATCTATCTATCTATATATATATATATATATATATATATATATATATGTGTGTGTGTGTGTGTGTCTGTCAGCACGATAGCGGCCGTAAATATGGTCCGATCTTAATGAAATTTGGAACAGACATGTAAAGTGGTAATCGAATGGACGAGTTCGTGAACCAGCCCGATCGGACCACCGGAAGGGGGGGGTAAAGGGGGATAAACACCCCCAAAAATGGGTTTTTTGAGTTTTTTACATATAAAAATAAAATGTATCGAATCTTTGTTGGCACCATTGAATTCAGCACAAAAAAACAAACAATTTAGTGTTTTGAATCATTGCTCTATGTCCATTGGTTACCGAGATATTGAAAGTGGTAAACACAGTACGTTGTCCCTATGTTAACCTTATGGGGAATAAGTAAACTTCTATATCTCGCTTATTTCTCAACATATTTGGATAAAACTTGGTTTGTGGCTTCATCTAGATGTGATCTAATGTATTTTAGTCTAAAATCCCCGAAATATCAGTTTTTGTGGCAGCAAACCTGCATAATCATTCCCCATGTTATCCTTATGGGAAATAAAAAAATTCTATATCTTACTTATTTTTTAACATTTCTTGACAAAACTTGGTATATGGCTTCTTCTAGTTAAGATCTACTAAATAATGAATTAAAACCAACCAGTTTTAACATACCTGTTGCAGCAAACCTGCATAATCATTCCCCATGTTATTCCTATGGAGATTACAAAACATGTAAAATCTCGCTAAGTTGGATTGAAATACCGTTTGTTGTGTTGCATCTGAAATTCGCTGAGTATGCAGGTCTGCTGCAACGGGGGTATTGTTGTTGTCCTCGTTACCAACGCGGCAACACATAAGGCCGAATGTTAATGTTTTTTCGACTTTACAATACATTTCTTTTTAGGGAATTTCCTTAGAAATAAGCTATTACCGTCGAACAGAATGGACAAAAAATATCCGTTCAGGGTAACCTCAGCAATCATATTAATATTTATATTAATTTACAGCTTTTTATGTGTACTTTCTGGATATGAAGTGAGTTTATTGTGAAAACGCATTTTTACCTGCAAAAATCACGATTTGTTTCAAAATTTAACACGGGCTTCTATGGGAAATAGAATTTTCATTTTTTGAGTTTAGTCAGCACGATAACTCTCGTAAACATCCTCCGATCGTAACAAAATTTGGTACAGACATGTAAAACTAGATTATCTTGGTCGAGTTCGTAAACCAGCCAGATCGACATATCCAAAGTGGGGTAAAGGCCCCATTTTACCCCCCAAAAATGGGTTTTTTGAGATTTTCAAATTGAAAAATTATATTAATCCAATTATTGTTTGCACCATTGGATTTAGCTCGAAAAAACAAACAATTTGGTATTTTGAATAATTTCTCTTAGTCCATTGGTCTCCGAGATATTGCCGCTTCGCATTTTTTCTCTGTGTTTTTATTATCAGGGCAGCAGAATGTTGGCTTACCCAATTTCCTATTTACTCTCTACTGAGGTTTTCAAGGAATCGCTTAGATAATTTCTCAGTTTATCAATGTATTTAATATAATTTTGGTTTTTAAACAATTTTAAGTTAACATAATTTAAAAAATAAACATTCTTGCCTACTTCATTGTATGGAATCTTTGTGTTTTTTCATCGAAGTCATTTACAAATATTTTTTTACAAAGTCTTTGTAAAACAAGCTTTAATATATTATTTTAATATATAAATATATCACTTGTTTATTTTTCTTTTTTTCCGTAATAATGGATTAATTACTGGATATTTTGTAATTGGAAATTGGCTGAGTACGCAGGTTTGCTGCGACGGGGGTATTTATTATTAGCTTTTGACCGGGCAAGTAACCTGCATAGAACATCATTACGTTTAACTTTTATGAGCCGTACAGAGGTTATTTCCAGCATTTGAAATAAATTGTCGGAGCAGGTTTTGAGATCATTGTGCAATAAATCAATCTACATAAATAAAACAAAATCTATATTTTTTTGTAATTCAATAACTTTTGTACGTGTGCGCCAAATTAGAAACTTATTTTTTTATTTATTGTTAGGTCAATATTCGTATGAATATAAAATTTTAAATCTGACCACAGAGCTCTGTCCCACTGGCCTTCAAAGTTATCTGAACAAGGATAAATTCTGTGGAGTAACTTAAAAATATTCCGGCGTACATTATTCGTGCAAGAGTATGGTAACACAACTCGATGCGAAATGAAATATTTAAAAACAAAAGAGCAACAATTGTATATATAGTTATAACAATGCTGAGCTAAAATTGTGCAATTTAACGTACTTTGGTCGATTTTTATTAATATTTTGACAAGCCTTCATGTCGTAATACCATTGGACGAATTGAAATAGATAATATATTTTCTTGGATATATAGCCCTAAATTAAAGAGCTTTTCCTCTTTCGACAGTCAAAGATATTCTAAACAAATACGAAAAAAACCCTTCAAGAATAAAACAATCATGTAACTGAGAGTGTACTGTTATCTAGTCTAGTTGACGCCTCGTAATTTCATAAGCACTAATTGGCATCGTCATCAGCTGTTACATATCATCGTATTCGCTCTCTAATGTGTCGTTACAAAACAGCGTTATAGGCTATGCTGCACGGATTTCTCAACAGCTAAATTAGTTATTACAGGTTATTAATATACATACATTATAAACAGACTATATGGAATAAGCATGAATCAGTGGTTTTTTATTTATCGCTAGTTAAACTGAATTAATTTGTTAACTAAAATCAACATTGCGTTCCTTTTCAGGATACCTCTTTTTCTTCCTGTTTCAGTAAAACGGAATTTGATTTTTTGTAGAGGGTAATTTTCTACTTAGTGTACTAATAATGATATCAGGGCTGTAGTTCTGTGTTAGATGGGTACAGTAACATATTCCACAAACTATTTATTCAACCTTATTGACCAAAGAAAATGATGATAACGGGGTCACTTCACTGCTCGACTAGAACGACTTGTAAGTCACGGTTCGTTAAATATACTAGGCCAGTTTTCCAAGAAAAGCGAACAGACAACGTCAAAGCTGGCAGTACGTATTCAATCACCACAGCTAAACATTCTCTGGACTTACATTCATTCGACTTGAAAATTAGGCAGTCAAACAAACAAGGTCATGTCATCAGCTCTCCCACCGATCACCCGCAACACCAGTGAACTGGAGACTGGCGGTAATTTAGCTCAACAAAAGTGACACACTGCCCCAATCCAGTTCTAATTTACTCCGCAATAAACGAGGTGGACACAGTGTCTATTCGCAGACTGGACCACGGGATATGGGCCTAGGTCAGGGCAAGACTCGCCGCACTCGCTGACGCTGACAACTGACAACACCAACCCCCCGTTTGTCCTTGTAGGCGGTGAGACATCACACCGCGCAGGGAGATAAAAAAGCAGTAAAAGTTTACTCCACAAATTTCCCAGATCAAGACATCGGATCACAACAAATTTCATCGAGAGCTGTAAAAGGGAGTTAGAGAGGTGGAGAACAAGGGCGAGAGATAAAGAGAATGTGTATGGTGATTGGTCCATTCGTCCGTTGCTTGCCAGTAGTTATTGATGATAGTTGATAAGTTAATGATTTGATAGTTGATAAGTTAATGATTTTTAAAAGTTAAGTGAAAATATTTTGATAATGTAGTAGAAATTGCTGTAGATTACCGCTCATGCGGAATCGCATGGTTTTCACTGAAAGTCTGTCCGCGGAAGAGTTTCTCACGTCGGTAAATCGATAGTAAACGTATGAAAGGGAAAATTTTGATACAGTAACAACTTTCTAGCTTTCTCTACAAGCTGAGAAATAAATGTATTACATTGGTTATGATTAACTTATATTTATATAAATTTACGCAGTGCTTAAAACTCGTAAAATAAACTTTAACCCGACCATTCAAAAAATTACACCATACAACCTCATAGCACAATTAGCACACACACCCGATATTACACGAACATTAATTGTTAGTTTAATTTATTAGGCGTATTGCAATGTTAAATGTCAACGCGCGCGGGGTGGCGCGGCGCGGCGCTCGCGACGGCGTACGGAGCAACATTCGGGGCGAAATGGACACACTATCACACATCATACTAGACGCCGTTCCAGACTTTTCTTTGATCTTTCGCGAAAAACCCACCTACAGAGCGCCCGGGACGATGCGCGGTGTGATACGCAAACCCCTGACACTATCAGTTTTGCTCCCTTCGACTTTCCTCCCAGCGCGGTGTGATGTCTTGTGTGAAGCGCAAACCCCTGACACACTATCCGACATGCTCCCTTCACTATCCTCCCTGCGCGGTGTGATGTCTTGAGTGATGAAATATGTGATAGAGTGTCTTAAACGCTACTGTATCCAATGTGACATTGTCAGCCAGGGTGAACGACTGGATCACATATCACTATACTGTGTCCAGTCGCACTCGCAGGTCGATTGGAAGTATAGTAGTTTAGTAGTACACGTGCTGCCTGTTTCGCTGGCATTATAATCGTGTCAACACATAACAACCCGATGACACAACGCTTGGCGGTGCTTACACGACCGCAACCCTCTACAACTGGCCGCAATATGTCAAAAGCGTTCATAGTATTTTTAAGCAAAGTGTAGGATTATCTCAACGCTTATCGTATTTTGCCAAGACAATCGGCCACAGATTTGAAGATTTTTATTAGTATTTCATATATCATATCAAGACCCTGGTATATCTCCGCAAATAAACAGTATATACTACTGCAAAAGTATATTTTTTAATGAAATAAAATACACTCAACATTCTTATACAAACTATCAGATTCTCCACTCTTTTCTCTGTTTTGCAATACAACTTGCTTGTTTGAACATTTTTCACACAATTTCTGAAATACATTTGATTAGCTCTTATACTCAATTTGTTATTTATGCTTTCAATTATATTTTTTGTTATGCTACAATTATTTATGCTTTCAGTAATCGACATATTTTCTCAAATAAAACTGCACTGAGAAAAATCACTTTTGGCCTAATATCTATTCCGACAATAAGTACATCTGATTGCACTGATTATATTAGGTTTCGTAACACAGTGTAAGTTACAGATATAAAATATTTTAAACGGACATAACCTTTTCTCCGTAAGAACATAGGAAATGTTTGTATTTCATATAACCCTATATTTATTGGCTTATATCAAAAAATCAAACTTGTTGTGACTTTGGAACATATACGTATGACTCCTACAAAAATAAGGCTTATATCTGGAATGTATGACGTCACAACTTTGGATGGACTAAATTCATTTTGGATATAAGCTTTGTCTTTAGCCGCCGTTTTAATATCTATTGCCGAAATCAAAGATTTATCATAACGTATAACTGATACAGTTATGTTGCATGTCCTTTCCTGTAATACTTAAACTCCCCTGATCAATAGTTGGATCTGTCACTTACGTAGCATATGTTTAAAACCAACAGCTATAATGGTTGTAGTAGACGTACATATTTTTACTATTTAAGATATAGTTGTTGTCTTTTTCAGTCAACTATACATGTGTAACAGATTTATGGTTTTGTACGCTGCAAATATATATTGTGTCTAAACCAGACAGTGATTTTTACGGTATAGTTATTGTTATATCTCAAATTGAAACCTAATATTTAAAATCAAAATCTAAATATAGCCAGCTGAGATAGTTAAATCTGAACCACACATATAATTTGACTGGTATTACTATATTACAGTAGATTGGTGTTGAGTTATATACATCGTGGTGCTTGTAGGCCTTTCAGTTATGAATCGGTCAGTCGGTGAATCGGAGACCGGGTGAACTGAGGCGTGTGTCGTGTGAAGTGTGTAGTGTGTAGTGTGTCGGGTCTGCTTCTACTTGTGCTTCACGTGTGTTGTGCTGTGTTGTTTGTTTGTTGTAATCATTACTGATATTTTGTAATGAAACCGATCAAATCACCTGTGAAATGTTGACCACTCGGAAGTTACATGGTACTACATCGACGTATTTTTCTGTTGTAGAAAGCCCTGTAAAATATTGTGAGTTTTTCTATTTTATTCAAGGTTAGGACGTGTAGTTAGGATAAAAATCTTGCACTTTTTGATTCAACCATTCTTACGTGGTGTAAGTATAGAAGATATCAGTAGAAGTATTTTTGCACGAAGAACCGACCTCAAATTCATGAAGAACACCCCCATTCCACCGAATTTCACGTATGATATTACAACTAAAAATCATCAAAAAACAAACTGAAATACAGTTTGGCAATTAATTATTTATTTAGGATTTTTTATTTTATACAGTTCAAATGTTTATATTTCATATTTAAGAAAAAAATTATACCGACGGATGAAGTTGTTATTATGGAAGGGCCTGTTAATTTTCCCTATGTTAACATTGGACGGACAAAAACACCTTTTGGCTTATCAGAATGGGTAGAATCATAGAATTATACTACAGTATCACGATCGATTTTTCTTGGTTCATTACAGTAAATGTTTTTTTTTCTCAATGAAATAGCGAGAAAACGAGCTAAACTGGGAAAACGGCTTATGCGTGTATCTTTTCGAGGTAATTGTTTTGATAATAATTTACCATTTGGAATAAAATTTCTGTGCGTAAAAGTTTTTGACCTATAGAACATATTACATTTAGCTATAGCCTCAAAACGCATTTTATTGAGGAATAGACTTCCGCATGGGAAATTTTGTTGTTCCAATATTCAATAAAAACTATTAATTTTCAAAAGTATTAAATTCAAATGGTTTTATTAAAAACAACCTTTCAAATAAAAATATGTTCTTCATGATCGGAATACGCCTACTGTTACTGGAGTCATAGTGCAATTTATGAATTTATGGCAGCTATCTTAAATGGCAGATATGAAGGTGTTCTTCACGAGTTAAGGTGCTTTATTCGGATAAAACTACTTCTACTGGTATCCTCTATACACACCAAGTGGCTAAGCTGTACCAAAGAGTGCAGGTCTGGTGAAAATTTACGCTAACCACAGGTACTGTAAATATTTAAAGTTTTTTATGAAGCATTATATTTTATTTGTTTTCCTGATTTTTTGTGAGCAATAAATAAACTTTTTTTCAAAAGACTGTTTTTTTATTTTGCTTCCTTTTCTTGAGTGTTGATTAATTAAAACAACATCGTTTTTATGTAGTTAGTACAAATTATTTGCTAAATTTATAGTGGTTTATTGATTTTTAGTTTCATTTATTAATCATTTCAACTTAAATTTACAAAGTAAAGTAATATTTTATCTGTGGCTATTTGCAAACAAATTTGATGAAAAATCTGAGTGTCAATAGATTGAGAAATAATAGATGATTTTTTTATCGATCTATGTTTGAATAGGTGTTAAAACTAATGCAGTCCTTTAGTAATGACAATGGTATCCTGTCTCCCATACCTCATTAAGCATTCTTCATGTTTAAAAGAAACAATTACAAGGGATAGTATTGTTTCAAATCCCAAAAAATTACATTTTTTTGTGTTTATCTGTTTGTGTTTTCAATTAACATTTTAAAAACAAATAAGTACATTGACAATTTTGAATATTAATTTGTTGGTTAATATTTTACCTAAAATGTATGAACATAGGCCCATAGGAATTTTTTTCGTTCATTTCATCATGGAAGTACTAATATGGCAATTTTTAAAACCAGGTCTATTCTGCTAAAGTTCAGTTGTCACTGTCTACTCAGTAAAAATCTTTCTTTATACTGTTTTTATAGAAAGAAATAAGATAAGAAATCATATAATTCGTTATTCAAAACTTTAAAGATCAAAGTAAATGCATGTTAATTTTACCACAGAAAGACTTATTCATAAAGACACTGATTTACAACAAAATGAGATAAAAAATAGATAAAACTCTTCGTCTAAGGTGATCAATGCTTATTTCAGTACTTTATCCCACAGTTTTTCTCTCAAGTTCTTTACATTGTCGATCTTCTTGACTTCAAGATCTTTCCAGGGGGTTTTGTCAACAATAACAAATGGAAATATTTACAAGTGATGGTAAGACTAATTAATGCTACATGATATGTCTAACATTCAATGGAAGTAAATTTTCCATTAACATTTTCTTGGATTTAATTTTTTTTAAGTAAAATTTTTACTTGATTTTCACAATTAGCATAGACAATACCACAAATTACAAGTAGAAACATGATAGTACACAAATATAGTGACAAATATAGAATAACAGATACAGCACCTTTCTGACGGGGGTCGCTATTCATTATTTCCGTTACAGAGACAAGTATAACAGATACAGCACCATTCTAACGGGGTTTCACTATTCATTATGTCTGTTACAGAGACAAGTGTAACAATTCTATTTGCTCTTTGTGGGGTCTGGCCATACGCTATGTCGGAATTAGAGAGAATAAGTCATTGTTACAGGCATTTCTAGATCTGAAAATATGATAGCTTGTAACTATTTCAAGAGTAGCCTATAATATAAACAGAAAGGAACTGCAAGTTATTGTTATAGTCTATTTACAAATCAGTCACTTCTTTATATATATTACCACTATTGGAGAGCAAGGATGATGACGTGTTTAATGACGTCATTGTTCGTGTTTAGATATAAGTTTATATCTGTTTTGGAATTTTTCCTCCGCTTCTGTTTTAGACATAACTAAACGTGAATGAAAATAGTGTCTGCTGCAGACATTTTATGTCATTTATTTTTCTCAGTGTGGAAAAAGACGTAGTACATCTTCAATTAAAGGGCAAAGTAATGTATGTAATAGTGGCTTTTCTTGATGTAAAACTCAACGTTTCGTTCTTCATAAACCTATGAATTCATGATGTAAAGGGAAGGATGGCCACGTGGAGATGTGCACAGGTGAAGACGAGACGAGCAATCAGCGCTCGCTGTGCATGGTTATTTCGGTCCGTGTGACGTCACAGATACGCTTCTGATGACCTTAACCTTAACGTCACCATTCTAGCACGTCATTTAGGTCCACCGCACATAAGCTTCAAAGCTGACAACTTTTCCAAGTACAAAGGGTGTTTCAACATGTGATGCGGGCTAAGGGAATCCACTCCCAGGATCCCGCGTGATTATTTTAGAGTATATTGAATCCTGGGATTCTCAGGCTAAATCTCGAGATTTTCGGGATTATCAAATTTACATACAAAATCGATGTTCACTATATTCCCATCAGTTATAACAAGGTATCAGAAAAACTAGTTGTATATGTCGTTGTTGACCAAGTAATCATTTGCCGTCTTAAATTAATTATTTATATAAGTGATTTCCATCAGTTAATATTTTCAAGCGTTAAAAAGAATGTAGAAATATATGTTAATTTGTTTTTAAAATGGTACACTTGCTATTAAGTTTCCATACGAAGCTCTTATGATTATGTTTTAATAAGAAGAATATTTTTTATCTTAATTCTAGTTTTTTACTTACATGTTTGCAAGCGAGGTTAGTTCTGATATCTTTTGGTAAAGTAACTAAATATATTCATTCAAAACTTTCGCTTACGTATGTTTGAATACATATTTCTATCGTTCTTTTACATATTTATTTTTCGTTTATTTAGGGCCTATCTGATAACGTGTTCTGTTTACACTTTGATATATATATATATATATATATATATATATATATTGAGAGTTTCATGGTAAAGCTGACCATTTCGATAATTTTTTAATTCTAATTTTTCACAAAAAATATGTGACAACTCAAATTAAAGCCAGCAAACCTGCATACTCATTTTCCATGTTATCCTTACGGTAAATAAAAATTCTTTATCTTCCTTATTTCTTAACATATCTTAATAAAACATGGTGAAAGGCTTCTTATACTTTAGACCTAATAAATATTTAACTAAATACACCAAGTTTTAACATACGCAGGGCTTGTAACAGTTCTTGAGGTTGAAAAAAATAAAAAAAATAACTCAAATAAGAAAAAAAATAACCAAAAAATAACCTTTTGTACACAAAAAATGCTGCTGAAAATTAGAAAACCGGTGTTATATTGGGGATAATATATTCTTAACCTTGGTAAAAAAGAAAATCTCGACAGACTAATCACAAATCTGCCTAGATTTGACGGCGAGACTTGGTTTTCACGCATTTTAGCATGATGAGATTCGTCTGCCGCGATGCTGCTGCGAGATCGTCTGACAAAGGATTACTGTAAACAGGGCTTGTAGCAGTTCTTGAGGTTGAAAAAAATAAAAAAATAACCAAAATTCCAAAAAAATAACAAAAATAACCAAATTCCAAAAAAATAACAAAAAATAACCAAGAGCAAAAAATAACAAAAAATAAAAAAAATAACCTGTTACAAGCCCTGCATACGTGTTGCAGCAATCCTGCAAACTTATTCCCCATGTTATTCTTATGGAGCTTACAAAAACAAGATGTTGGATGGAAATAGTGTTTTTTTGACATTTGAAATTCGCTGAGTATGCAGGTCTGCTGCAATTGGGGTATTTTACTTTATTTCATATTAAGCTTCTTTTAAATTATTGATTTAAACATTTGAAAATGGCTGAATCAGGAATATTATAATTTAACTTGTATGATTATTAACTGAACTGGTTGTTCAATACTAGACGATCGGTTGTTGAGTCTAAGAAGTAGCAGAGTGCCCTTATATTTATTTATTTAGAGAGCACAAGATTGGTGTGACAGAACTGACGATTTACCAGCGCAGGAAACAAGCATATTCACATGACAAATCAGTTGCATAATTTAGCACAATTATTTTTAACAGGCAAGAAAGTGAATGTTCCAATTAAACCTTCTAGAGACAATGGGAACAAACTGTGAGCTTCCTGATGGTTTCATGTAACAGTCTTCTTAACACTTGCTTTTAATAGGCACAAGAACTTAAATTCGTAAATCCATAAAGTACTACTGACAAGCAAATTTTAAAATATCAAACAATTTTACAAATAATTTCTTACGTCAATTATTAATTTAGAGTAGTTCAAAAAACCAGTATTTACAGTAGACTCTCGATAGTTCGACACTTAGTGGACTTCGGGGGTGTCGAACTATCAAAATGTCGAACTATAGGGAGTATATGGGATTTCACATTAGTAAAAGCATTAAAATACAGGTTGTACATATACATCTCCTAAAGTTATTAAATACCATAAACCTAAACCATTGCACAGCTATTTTATTAACTTTTATCATAATATAGGTCCCAGTAAATATCACTGGGCAAAATACTTGGGAGTCTTATAATGTTTATTGAGTGTCAGCAGGTGTCAAACTATACAGAGTGTCGAAGTATCGAGTGTCGGACAATCGAGAGTCTACTGTATATGCAAATAACAAAATATCAAAACATGTTACTATCTATTTCTTGTCTGCGTATATTAAACCAAGTAATGTTATTATGAATAATTTATTACTCTGGATAGTTTATTGTGTAGTTTAATTTTTCATTAATGCTGGAAGAGTGCTTTCATTTAAGCCTTCTAATGAAATATGGATAAAGTGTTACTGGAACTTTTTCAACTCTATTCTTTGGACATCCAAACACTTTCTGTATATGACAAAACACAAAATGCTGTCCTGCTGCGCCAAAAATAGGGGTTTGCGCTCATATTTTGAGGACCGAAAGTTCATACTGATGATCCTTCCCCCTATGGCCAAGTGTAGTTTGATTTTATTTCAACCTACAAATTCAGCTGTTAATTTCATAATTCATCACGTCACCTTGTTTATTGCTTTTTGAATATATAGTTTGGTTTAATTACTCTACTGTAAATAATCGTTAAAGTAAATGTTAAATAATATGTTTATAAGTTTTTGTATTACTCAATCAAATAGAATGAATTAATCAATCTAGCAATTGATGTTTACTCATAAATAACCTAAACATCTTAACAGCTACAATATGTTGCCAAGATTGGAATGGATAAAACCGTTAATAAAAAGAAAACATGGAATTAAATTTTACTTTTATGAAATGTTCACATCAATATTGTTGCAGTAAGATGAAAAATAGTGTTCATGTTAAGGGCAAATAGGTTTTCACTGGCTTTGATCGATCCAAGTTCTCGACTTGAAATCTCGGACTTGAATTGATATCGAGCATACAAAATCTCATTTTCACCCTGTGCGAAATATACTATTAACTGAATTGGACCTACTGGACACAAGCAAGTTAAAAATGTTTTAGTGTTTCAAAAACATTACAATAATCCCAGCTTTTGTTTTTTTAATGACGGTTTCCAATCTGCAAATTTTATGTATAAAAAAATGTTATCCTCCACTTGAAATTTTCAATACTAAGGAAATAATAACTTCTCAAGTGATCCAACTTTGACAGTAAAACTGAGTTCAGATTCAGAGAGATACCAAATATTTACTGTGTATACTTGTGTTTTGAAAATATTTGAATCAAACAGCTTTTTTGTTTGTTTTTTTATGAGTTTCTAATCTTAAAATTTATGAATAAAATAGTTTTACTCACAACTTAAAATTGTTAATAAGAGAAAGGATTAACTTCTCAAGCTTTAAATAGATAAATACCCAACTTCTACATTGGTAAAGCTAAGTCCAGATTCAGAGAGTTAACAATTCTTTAAAGTGTACTATAAATAATATTGCCAAACGCACACACGCACGCACACGCACACACACACACACACGCACGCACACATACATATATAAGAAAAATATGGTTTGATAAAAGTAATATTTAAAATTTCGATGTAACAAAAAATGTTTATGCAAAACAAGATTTCGAGACATTCTAACTAAACACCAGGTAAAAATAATTCCAAAGGTCCCTTATTAATTGAATCTTTGTTCTTGTATGTCAATAAACACAGAAAAAAACATAACCTCAGTGTAGACCGTCTTACCTGTGCTAAAATCTCGGCCTTAACCTGCACTATTTGATATAATGTTAGGGAACAAAGCTTTCTAAATATGTAACGGTCACTTTAGCACCACATTCACTGCAATTCAAACAGTGTATGTATACAGCTATTAAAACCATAAAGGCCTGGCGATAGGAGTTTCCTGATAGCATTGGGTAACTAGCTTATCCACTTAACACATTGTAAAATCCATTGTGAATAAAATATTCCACTTGTAATTCAAATTTAGTGACTATAAAGCACAACCAGAATAATTTAGCATTGATTTAGAGTAGGCCTACTAGGTTGCATAACATACTTGGCAAATCTAACAGGATTCAAGCCAATCTTTCCCATTAGTTTTGAGTCTTGTATCAAAGCAACATCAATGCTTAAATGTTCGGCTATATAAGGCAAGATGGGGAAAGGATGGGACATTTTGCCCCATTTCCCATGGAGTGACTACACATAGTGGGAAAGGACACTGACACAGACATGTGGAGCGATGCGTGCACAGCCATATAGTGCTTACTGCTTACTCCACTAGCCATGCCCCCACCATTTATTGCCACTGACATCATGGAAGATATGCCTTAGGTAATATCCCATGATCCGTCAAGAGACCAATTTTGGAGCAGAGTTTCTACTTTATACCAATGCCAAATTAGACCAAATAGGCCATTTTCAGTTTTCAAAACTTGATGTCTTAAAAACTAAATTACTATATACAAGAAATTGTAAAAGGGTAAGGAAGATGTAAAATTCCATTTTTAAAATCATAATTTAGTTTCCTGTAATCATTTTTCCACATCAATTTTGGGAAGTGATGTTTAACCGGAAAATCTGTTATCCAGACAGGCCTTGGTCCCGAGGGGTCCAGATAAGAGGGAGTCTATTGTATTTGGGAGTGTACTGTGTAGGGAGGGGGGCCCAAAAGATGGCCTGAATTATCGTCACTAATTTTGTAAACAGGATTGCTTGTAACTAAGGAACCCTTTCTTGTTGAATAACTTGAAAATTTGTCATTGTATTTCCCGAATTTCCTGTGGAATAATGAGCTATTCACAATCACACACACATAGTGGCTCTGAGGCTGAGGCAAGAGACCATGAAAATGTGTTTTTTTTCTTTTTCTTTTTTTTGGGCCCCTATATGCCAAAAACATCAACCATTAAAAACTTACATATATAATTGCATTCTAGTGCTTACAATTTTGTCCAATTTTCTTTAAATTTAGTCCTTTCTATGATTGGTCAAGTTTGTTGCGGAAAAAATCGCCCAAATGAGAACCCTTTAATCCCACTTTTGGGAGATAAATGTGCCAAATCTGGGGTTTTTGAGATCATAAAGGATAATACAAGATCCAGATGAAAATTTAATGCATTTTTCATTCAGGGTGTCAAGTTGTTTTACCCTCCAAAAATGTAGAGTAATTCCAGACTTTTCGCATTAGGCCTACTCATACAATTCTGACGATTTTAGTTAAAAAATTACAAACGCCAAAACTTTTACTATTTGCAAAATTATGGCTTAGAATATTTGCCATTCTTAGTAAATTCCATGTTGTCCTCAGTGGATTTTGTAATCTGGCAGCCACAATTAATTACACCAAACAATTCACACCGAGAAGATGAAAAGTTGTAGCATGTAGTATCTAAGCATCTAAGTATCTAAGTAGAATCTAGCATGTAGTTGTTAGTTGTAGTATCTAAAACAAATGGGACTGATGATGGCATTACTGGGCTGAAACCTAGGTCTCCCTAATATACATATATTGGATCGTAAGGTAAGGTTAAATATTAAATTATAACAATTAATTGTTACACTGTTTATTTAAATTTGGGGGAGATATTAGTTCTAATGGCCAGATTGACCAGTTGGGGGGATAAATCAAGAGCCCCTGTCCCCATTGTAGGAGGGCATAAAGCCTAAAATTAGAAATCTTTTGATCGAAAATTTTATTTAAAAGAAAATTTTTTTATTATGTTTAGGGCTGTTTAAGCCTTGAAAGTGAATTTCAGTTACCTCAGGTCAGGGTGCTGCATGAGTACTCGTGTTTATTAACGGGTCTGATTATTATTTTTTATGTAATGACTATGTACAAGTACGATAACTTGTAGTCCTTCTCTTCAAAATACTCAAGACTCGAAAAAGCTTGAAATTATCAGACAGATAATCAGAAAACCAGGCATTATAGACCACTGTTATAAGCTATTTCAAAATCTGTTTCTTTCGATGCAAGGTTCAAATCCACAGAAGGAATTAAATTATTTTTGGTGGCACACAAAGATTCCCAAATAAGCATCATAATTACATAAGCAAAATCTTAGAATCAAAAGTGTAAGCATTTGTTTGATGGATTGAAGGATGAGGGGAGAGGGTGCAAGTTAAGTCTTGGTCCCAGAGCCTTGGATAAAAACCTGGGTTCCCAAACTTGGCAGAATTGACAGAAATTGTATTTTAAAATGTGCTATCGTTGGTTAACACAAAAATATATTCATGTAAATATTCAAAATTTCAGTTTCATATTAACATTTGAAACTTAAATCATTGTCATACTTCTCATTCTTATCATTGGAGTCATGTGCATTTTGAAAAACTGACAAGTGGCTAAGTTGAGGAAATAGCGTTCTAGTTAGATTTAAGTGATGTAAGGCTACTTGAGAAAAACAAACAAATAAGATAAATGTTGTTTCTGTTTCCATTGTAAACAAATGTTCAAGGTTGGAACAGATAATTAAGCATTACTCAATCCTCATTATAATAGCAATTGTTCTACGGCATACTCATTGTGGGTCATGTAATGAAATTTGTAATAGAACACTCCCGATTGTTAATAAGGGTGTCATTGAATAAATATCAATCTGCTGCAATTAGTAAACACTATATAAAACCAAATCAATTTTAATAATACTTTGAACATGTAAGTGATTTTATTCCTCAGGGTTAGGATTGCGATATACCTATCTCACAATTTTCATTATGGTCCAGGACGAAATTGCCAAAAATTACCCTATTTTCTGCCTGTTTGAATTTAATTAGGTAGGCCTAATATTTTCAACTGAGAATGAAATTTTGTTATGAGACTGGATTTAGAAGAAATTTTACATCTGGCCTATATAATTAAAATTAGTTTTGCCTGTATACAGGGTGTTCAAAAAATGTGGGGCAATAATTTACCTAGTGATTCCTTGGGTCAAAATAAGAAAAAAAGTTTATATAAACATAGGTCCTAAAGTGCTTCGTTTTCGGTCCTGTGTGTCTGTTTGTGATTTTTACATATTTAATCATATCTCACGAACCTCTTAACGTATAAACTTCAAACTTGGTTATATGGATTACCACTTTTAAGAACTATTTTTGTAAGAAGTGTCAAATTTCTACTTTGTACCATTTAAAAATGGCGACTGTTTTTTGTTTTCAAAGCTAAATATCTTAAAAACCATAAATTTTAGAACAATAATACAAGAAATAAAAAAGTTGTAAAATTTAATCCAATTAACGCTGATATTAAGATTATGATGATTGGACAACTAATAACGGAGAAATTTTAACTTTCTCGAATAAAAACATGCAAATTTCTGACAGTATGTCCAAAAGGACCATGTTTTTATGTCGCCATTTTGAAATGGTACAAATTAGAAATTTGATACTTCTTACAAAATAGTTCTTAATAGTGGTTATCCATATACCAAGTTTGGTGTTTGTACGTTTAGTGGTTCGTGAGATATGATTAGATATGTAAAAATCATAAACAGACACACAGACAGAAACGAAGCACTTTAGGACCTATGTTTATATAAACTTTTTTGCTTATTTTGACACAAGGAATCACTACGTAAATTATTGTCCCACATTTTTTTGAACACCCTGTATTGCTTAGAATAATGAAATTATTGGTTATTTTTGCGTATTGAAGGGCAGAGAATCTGATTCAAGCCTCATAAAAATTTCTGTGTCTGTCTGTCAGTTGGTTGGTAGTTGGTAACGCTCAACATCCCACCTTAGACTGCTTTTCACGCAAAAATTATAGTACTGTTATGGCTGAAACCAAAGCCGTAGCCAGAAATTTTTTTAGGGGGGGGGGGGTTTGGCCAGGCCCGGCGACGGGATTTCTGTTACTTCAAATCTGGTAACCTTTTTTTTTGCGCTTTACGTATCATAGCTTCGCGTTCGTGTCATAGCTCCAATTTGCCCCTTCAACAATTTCGGGGGGGGGGGGGGGTTTCACCCCCTGACCCCCCGTTGGCTACTATTTCAAGGCTATTTCAACTATTTCGGGGGGGGGGGGGTTTGACCCCCTAACCCCCCCATTGGCTACGGCCTTGGCTGAAACTAATTTTCTATATTGTATACACATGTGAAAAGGTTTTAGCCCAATTAAAACAGGCAAAAGTCTTATTAAACAGCAAGCCCCTAACAAACGAATTTTTTTTTTATCCAGACTAAGTTTGTTTTCATTTTCCCCTTATAATTCAAGTGGATGATGTTTTGTTTACATTTTCAGTGTTCTAAGTAGAGTTACTTTCACTGATGGATTTGTCGTTACAGATGTATTATGATTTCATTCTCTTTTATATTATGGTTTGTAATATTTCTTTTTAATTGACATCAACTACATAAAAGTAACATTTAATTCAGTATTACAGTAGAGCGCCGATTATCCGAACTAATTGGGTACCTTACAAGGGGTGTTCGGATAACTGAATATTCGGATAATCGAACATGAAAAGGTAAAATTTAAATACCCCCGTTGCAGCAGACCTGCATACTCAGCGAATTTCATATGCAAAACAACATATTTCAATCCAACATAGCGAGATTTGACATGTTTTTGTAAGCTCCATAAGAATAACATGGGGAATGAGTATGCAGGTTTGCTGCTACAGGTATATTAAAACTGGGTGTTTTTAACTCAATATTTAATAGATCTGAACTAGAAGAAGCCACTTACCAAGTTTGATCAAGATGTGATGAGAAATAAGCGAGATATAGAATTTGACTTATTTCCCATAAGGTTAACATTGGGACAACGTACTGTGTTTACCACTTTCAATATCTCGGTAACCAATGGACATAGAGCAGTGATTCAAAATACTAATTTGTTTGTTTTTTTTGAGCTGAATTCAGTGGTGCCAACAAAAATTGGATTATTTTTATTTTTCTATGTAAAAAACTCAAAAAAACCCATTTTTTACCCCCCTTTACCCCCCCTTCCAGTAGTCGGATTGGGCTGGATTACGAACTCGTCCGAATAATTACTACTTTACACATCCATGCCAAATTTCATTAAGATTGAGCCATTTTTACGCGAGTTATCGTGCTTAAAGACACATAGATATATATATATTTATGAAAATGAACGAATAGTGTTTTTTGCTTCTGGGGGCCCCAAAACGAAAAGTTATCATGGTCTCGGGCTTAGGTCTTACCATGAGTACTACGGTAACAGCTTCTTCCCTATAGGGGAAATTCGCTAAAATATATATGTAATGTAATTTTTACTAGACAAAAAGGCTAAAAAGTGATCAAACAAAAATTTTTTCATATAGTTTTATTATGAAATTGATCAGAATACATGGGTATAAATTTTTAAAGAACAATTTATCATACATAGATACAGTACACTGTATACTTTTTATTTAGAAAAAAAGTCCAAAATTTGTGTATTTGTATTAGCCCTGACACTTTTTATGGCACGCAAATTTGAATTGCTTGAGAATCATGATCAAGATATGAATTTACGGTGTTCGGTTAACCGACGGTTCGGATGACCGACTTTCGGATAATCGGCACTCTACTGTAAATATTAATGGCATTAAATCCATCGTTTTTTTTTATATATTATCCATTTACTCATGGATTCTAATCATCTATACCTGTAAAAGGCAAACCACTCACTCGCTCAGAGAGCTGAAATTTTGTACACTCATTCTTTAGACATATAGGTTAGGATTTTGGAGAAAAAAATTAGGAAAAACCGAATTTTTTCCCACCGACTACTACCATATAGACAAGCTTCTAGCCAAAAACCCCCTTGCTTCCCCCCCCCTACAGCCCACCCTCCAACATTTTCCAAGTCGAATAAAGGCAGTTTTTTTAAACACCTTATATTTCAGAAACTGTTTGAGATGACCCTTATAAATTATAGTTTCCAGATTCCTCAAGAAATTCTTAATATTTCACACTAGACACTTGAAAATAGATAAAACTCAGTTCAACACTGGAATTACAGATGAAAATACTCATTTAAATTAAAACTAAAATTACAATTGATTAAAACACTCATTTAAATTACCTAAACTAGAATTACAAATAGTTAGTTACCTGTTGCATAGCTCATTGCTAACTAAATTCCTTAGGCTAGGCCCTAATTCTCTTTATAACTATCAGTTTTTCAGAAGGGTTCGATCAATAACAAACAACTAGGCCTGCAGGATACTTTTAACTTTCGAAAAAATTATAAAATGGTGATCTGAAAATCAGGACAGTTAAATTTGCCAAACAATGACAATGGTCCTTCTTGAGACACCAGGACAAAGATATGAATATTGGTAACCATCCTGAAAAATCTGGACATAGGTATGGTACCCAAACCCTTTAAAAAGTAATAGGTAGAAAAGGAGGAAAGTATGACAGTTTGTAAAAAATTGGAATTTGTCAACTTTGGTACTAAAATTAGGTTAATTATAACAACTTTGAGGTAAGTTTTACTTTATAGGGTAGCTGTTTAAGGTAATGTTCATATAGATTTTAATTTATTTTATAATTTAATAACTTATGCTCTTAAATACCTTTGATTTGCAAAAAATCGCAAGTATATTGAACTCATCATACTTTTGAATATTTCCATATAAAACAGTCTGAACAAGCTGAATGTGAAAAGTAGAGAAAAGCTTCGTAATGTCAAAGGCAACAGACATAACCTAAATCAAACAAAAGGCTGTATTCAGGAAGTGTCTAATTCTTTAAAACTGAAATTTAAATTACGATATTTAGGGTAATATTGACTAAACATAGGCTAAATATCACTTGAGAAAATTGTTTTTTGTGATAAGTCTTGGGGTAACCAAGATAGATGTTAAGCTTTTGGTAACAAAGAACATAAAGTAAAACATGAAAGTTTACATATTTACTAACCTTTAAACGACGAATCTTCCCATCTCGTGCGGCGTTGAATACTACGTTTTTGAAATCCATCTTCGCATTATACAAATGCACCACACAAAAGCAGAAAATTTAAATCGATGGCTGTTATAACAGGATTATAACATTCCACGACGAAAGCCAACAATCAGGCCTACCGACCAACAGCTGTTCACTGCAGCGGAATAACCAACGAACTGCGCTGTCGAGAAACACTGCTGCCACATACAACACTTCAAAACGTGGCGGGGAGGAGATTTTAAGGTTCTTCGAATCTCCGCTAGATCTCAGGCGCTGTACCTGACCTTGGTTGTAGCATTGACTATGAATGTAGAAGTACTTATACATTCAAAGTCAATGGTTGTAGTCTGATGTGTTATAGATCGAATAATTTGAAAGATTAATATTTTACACATGAAAAATTATTACGACTTAGGAAGTACGTTAAGTCATTGATTATCTACATCAACGCCTATGATGTAGAATGTAGATAATCATTGGCATCACTGGTACAGAAACAATTAATTTTTAACTGTAGAAGCGGTCAAGACACAAGACCAGGGCTTTTTTCTGTCCTGGATCAAGACGTCAAGACGAGATTGAATCTTTAAACAATGGACTTCTTTGATTGTAGTATACGTTATTTTGATTTGGGGTTTTGAGGACAGTTGCCATCGCTGATTGGTAAAAAAAAGTTCCACGACGTGCTTCTCCTTGTCAAGAGTTGAGGTTTTGTTTAGTTAAAATCAAACAATAATCTAGGCCATTTTATTTTATATCATTAGAACAATACCATACACAAGTAAAAAGCATTAAAAATGTAACCCAACAAAAAGTTCAAGATCAAGAGAAATAATATTACAATTACAAATACGTACAATAATCATATAATTAAAATGTATGGCAGAGAGTAATTCCAAAAAATTAACCTAAGAATTAAGAGAACTCACTCTTTGAGAAAAATTCTAAGAGAAACTCTTTGAATCTACAGATTAAAAATAAATCATTTAATTAAATTATTTCTCTCACTAAAAAATTATCAAAAAATCCTCCTTACCCGGTATTATTCCGTGAGTAGGAACGTTTGCTGCTGTTGTTAAAATTAATTTATACAAAAAATTGATTTAATCTTGATCAAGTAGGAGCAAATCAGTATTTTTAAAGGGTACAAGCATTGATCATCCTCTACAGGTGTATTGTCAATGGTACAAGATGCATGTTAGCTAATCTACACTATTTACTTTATTTTATTACTAGCAGTTGCCCGTGGCTTGGCTCACGATAAAAATGACAGCTGATCTTTCTTCTGCTCTTTGAACTGCCAAATTTTAGTATTCACAGCTGTTTACAATTCAGTATTTGAATGTTTGAATCCTTATAAAATGTAACTTAAACATTGAAGCTACGGACGTTCACGGGGCATAGCCCGAGGGGATTTTAAGGAAGTGAATAGGTCTTTGTCCTTGTCTGATGTAGTTGCTCTTTTCCTGCAAAATTTCAGCTCAGTTGGTCCAGTATTTTTCACGTTGTTGAAAGACAGATATTCACACAAACATCCATACTTTCACATTTAAAATATTTAAAGTATTATATATATATATCTGCCTGTTAGCACGATAGCGGCCGAAAAAATGGTCCGATCTCTATGAAATTTGGTACTGACGGGTTAAGTGGTAATCAATTGGACGAGTTTGTAAACCAACCTGATCGGACCACCAGAAGGGGGGATAGAGGGGGATAAACCCCCAAAAATGGGGTTTTTGGTTTATTCACATAGAAAAATAAAAAATATCCAATTTTGGATTCCACCATTGAATTCAGCTTGAAAAACCAAACATTTTAGTATTTTGAATCATAGCTCTATGTCCATTCCATTCTGTATACATTGCCATTGTTTACCGAGATATTGAAAGTGGTAAACACAGTACGTTGTCCCAATGTTAACCTTATAATAAACTAGTAATATTCTAAAGCTTGCTTATTTTTTAACATATCTTGATAAAACTTGGTTTATGGCTTCTTCTAGATTAGATTTACTGAATTTAAGTCTAAAATTCCCGATGTTTCCATTTCGTGGCAGCAAACCTGCGTACTCTTTCCCCATGTTATCCTTATGGGAAACAAAACAAATTCTGTATTTTCATTATTTCTTAACGTATCTTGATAAAACTTGGTACATACATCTTCTAGTTCAGGTCTACTAAATATTGAATTAAAATAACCCAGTTTTAACATACCTGTTGCAGCAAACATGCATACTCATTCTCCATGTTATTCATATGGAGATTAAAAGACATATCAAATTTTGGATGGAAAATTTGTTTTGCATTTGAAATTCGCTGAGAATGCAGGTCTGCTGCAACGGGGGTATTTTATACATTTTTAACAACTTATCTGCGGGTAAACGATGGGAGTAATGCGAAAGAATAGACACGGAAAAATTAAACGCGGTTGATCGATAGCGGGCATAATTTTGTGAAATATCCTACATAATTGTTGTGTTATTATTACATTTTAGGTTATCTTATTTTTTTAGAATCCGATCACGTATCAGTCTCAGTTGGTTCGGATCAGTGCTTTGTAGTGGTGGGGGAACGGCCTTCCCATAGACAGGTACCATGTACATTTTGCTGATGCTAATTAATTGTTTATTCGGTATGCTTATAGCGCTTCCCCCCAATTTTTCAACTGGTTCGGATTAATTATATTGAGTTCAAATCCGGGTAACCGGCTTTCTATCAAACCATATAAAACACATTAACAACAATAAATTTATTTTTTTTAGATTCGGTATACAAGGATTTTAATTTAAAATTTCATTCTGTATACAAAGGCAGATAATTAATTATTATTTGTTTTGATCTGCGTTACTGTCATTAAAATCTTTATGCGACTCAAGGTGACCGGCAGATACCTTAGACCGTTAAATATTTAACTAACGTACGTTAGTTATAGCTATAGTTATACAAATTGTTATACATTGTATATAATCAGTGCCATTGACTTTGAATCTGTGCTTAGACATCATAGCCGATGTTGCGAAAACTACTTTACCATCACAGTAGTACGGGGACGGCTAGCATTGCGGCTAGGCTGTCCGGAATGTGCTGATGATCAACTCTAGCGTGCAATCACGCAACTACTTAAAAACGCAAACTGCGTTACCGTAAATAGTATTTCCTGCATTACACATTTTTAATTTTAATTAGGAAATTTTACATGGATGTTCTCTTCAAATAGCCTAATTTTCTCTGGGCTCAATTGAGTAAATATATATCCTATGTAAAATTTTCCCTATGGCTATTAAAGTTTTGTTGTTGCACTGAAGGGGTCGTCGGAACAGAGTGCTGAGACCCATAAAATTCCTATGCTGGTTACACTTATGAGTAGATAATCACTTATTGCATTGTTGAATTAAGTCAAGTTATACACGTAAATATTTGTTTAAAATTAATTTTGTTGGATAGACATCAAAAATAAAATTGTAACAAAAATGTATTTCAAATTGTCCGTAAAAGAATATGGTTTTGATGTAAGTAACCGTTATCCCGAAGTCCTGACGGTTTTTAGTAAACACCCTGTATAAAGGCGTCGGGATATGATTACTTATATCAAAACTAAGATAAAAGTTCCTTTCTATCAAAACTAAGATAGAAGTTCCTTTGAGTATAAAAGTTCCTAAAACGCTCGGTTAACCTTCTGTCGGTGTGTGTGTTTTAGCATGATTTTGCATAATTTTGGAACCAGGTATCAACTTCAAACTTGGTGCGTACATGTTGACTAATAGCATAGACTTTACATCTCTTGTAAAGTCAATGTAAAGAGATGTAAAGTCAATGCTAATAGGACCTATTTTGGCATGAAGTATCAAGTTTCTACTTTGTACCATCTAAAAATGGCAGCCATTTATATTAAAAAAAACGTATTATCTTAAAAACCGTAGATTTTACGAATACTTTATTATGAAAAAGACAAAAAGGTTGCGCAGTTTTATTTTCTAAAAAGCCATAAAAACTAATCTGATTATTAAGATCGAACCACAATTAAAACGGCGTTATTGCAATTTTTATGCGAAGATTTGCTATAACTGCTATTAACAACCATGTATTTCATTAGAAATATTGCAATAACTCCATTATAATTATAGTCTAATTGTGGTTCGATCTTGGTAATCTTTATATGGCTTTTTAGAAAATGAAATTGCGCATTTTTTGTCATTTAAAAAATGTTCATAAAATTTACAGTTTTTAAGATATTAAATATTAAAATATTAAAATAGCTGCCATTTTTAAATGGTACAAAGTAGAAACTTGATACTCCGCACCAAAATAGTTCCTATTATTCAGCATATATGTACCAGTTTTGAATTTGATATCTTTAGTTGTTCCAAAGTTATGCAAAATAGTGTTCAAACACATACAGACCGACAGACGCATAACCGAGCATTTTAGGACCCATGTTTGTAGGAACTTTTTTTTCTTATTTTTGATGTAAGTAATCATATCCCGAGGTCTGTGAGGGTTTTTCGTAAACACCGTGTATATGTGTATATATACATATGTAAATTTGAACGAATTTTATCATGGTCTCAGGCTTAGGTCTTACGATGAGTACTACACGGTAACAGCTTCTTCCCTATTGGGAAAATTCGCAAATGTATAACAAATTAAAATTATGTTCTTATGACAGCATTTTTGTCATGCACAAGTAGTATAGAACATTAATAATATCTTCAAAAATAAAATACCTTATCATATTTATGTACACACAAGATTATTGAAGAACATTCTAGTATGTTTAAGAATGTATTTCTAGAAGAATCTCGGTTTCCAATTTTTTAGGAAGATAATTCACTCAATGGAAGGTTCAATAAATTTTACTCTACTATTACAAATATTTTTCATAAGACTTTCCACTAAATAAATATTGTTGAAAATATATGTATATATATTATATTCATTGAAAGATGTTTTCCCCCAATTGTGTAATTTATTCAGTGAGCTGATAATAATGTACAAGGTTTTGTATATTTTGTTTTTTACTATGATGATTATGTTTGTGTCAAGTTTTTGATATATTAAAGAGTTTTCTTTTTCTGTTACAATGTACTGTTTTACATCTAATTAAAAGGTTTATTATAATGATTGCTACCAAAACTAACCAATATTTAAACTCTGCTAAAATAAAAAACACAATAGGTTATGGAACACAGCACAACTTCCACTGAGCAAAAACTAATAATTAGTACTTTTAAGTTTTAGGTACCATTGGAGAAGATTTTCTTAATGGATTTAAAAGTCAATATTGGTTATTTGGAAGGTAAGAGCAATTGGGCTACCTGGAAATACAAAGTCCTAATCCTTCTAAGGAGCATTCCCGGAGGTGAGGATGTAGTAAAAGGAAAACTAAGCAAACCAGAGGCTGTACCAGAAGGTTCAACAGAAGAACAGGTAAAACAGTACCACTCTAAGATAGAATTCTTTAATAATGCTGATACAAAGGCGTTGTTAGTTTTAACCGCTAATATGACAGAGGAATCATTAACAAAAGTAATGAGATTCCATTCAGCTAGAAAAGTTTGGTTGGAACTCCACAGACTTTACGAAGGAGTAACGGAGGATAAAACCTTTCCCTTGTGCATGGAGTTTTTTAATTTTAAATGCAACTCTGATGATGATATGTCCAACCATCTTTCAAAATTAAAGAATATCTGGAACAGTTTAAATATTGAAATAAATGAAGGTAACAGTGTTGACAAACTTCCAGAAATTTTGTTAATCTGTAAGATTTTGGAGACTTTACCTCCTGAATATTTTTCTTTCAAATCGAGTTGGCAGCTCATGGCCAAGTCTGAAAAAACTGTTGACCACCTAACCAGTCAACTATGTTCGTATGAAAGATCTCTGCGAACAACTCCCTCAAGTAATGACGATAGGGATCAGGAGACTTTGAGTTTAGTCAAAAGAAAACCCAAAGTAAAGCAAGATTTTAAACCGAAATCTAAGTTTGTTTGTCACTATTGTAAAAGAGAAGGACACGTGATAAAAAATTGAATCAAGTGGAAAAAGGACGGAAACCTCCTAAACCACAAAACATTGAGTTTGGTTCAAATAATATGCAATTGTGTGCACCTAGTGTATTTTCTATTGAATGTGACAGTCATCATTGGTTTGTAGATAATGGGGATACAAATCTCGTTTGTAACAATGAGAGTCTTTTTAAATTTGTAAAACCTTTTGACAGACCTCATAGTGTTACAACAGCTAATGGTCAAAGTGTCGATGCACTTGGCTATGGGGACGTAGGTCTCAGGATTTATGAAAATGGTAGTTACAGGGATATCACTCTTTCTAATGTATGGTTTGTCCCAAGTATGAGCAAAAATTTTTTCTCTGTGCTGTCAGCTCATGACAGACAACCTGAAAGTAAATTTATTTCAAATGTTAATAAATGTAGGTTGGAAGTCAATGGTAAAGTAGTTTTTACTGGGCAAAGGGAGCGGCACAATGCAATGGTCTTTACAAACTAAATGTTGTAAATATTCCAAATCAACAATCCATTGTAAATTCTGTAACAAACCCAAGCAAAACTTTGCAAATTTATCATGAGCGCATGGCTCACCAAGACAAACGTCACGTCAAAAATGTCATTGAACGTGAGTTGGGGATTAAAGTTCCTGTGAGCTCTGAAATTTGTGAAGGGTGTATCTATGGAAAGGCACACCAACAGAAGTTTGGTACAAGGCAGAGAGCAACAACTCCCGGGGAGGTAATTCATGCGGATGTATGCGGACCTTTTCAAAGATCGTTTGGGGGAAATCGCTACTATGTTCTATTCAAAGATGATTTTACGAGATTTCGATTCATCTATTGTATAAAAGAGAAGTCTGAGGTATACGAAAAGTTTCAAATGGTTATTAAGGAGTGTGAGCGAGCTGGTCATAATATTAAAGCTTTCCAGTCTGATAATGGGGGTGAGTTTGACAATGCTCGAATGAAGAAACTGTTGGATGATCACGGTATTCAGCAAATTCTTACTCCACCTTACTGTAGTGAGCTCAACGGCTTTATCGAAAAAGATAACCGCACTGTCGTAGAAGCAGCAAGGTCACTTCTACATGCTCATGGAAACCTACCTCAAGCTTTATGGGGCGAGATGACAAACACTGCTGTGTATATTCTCAACAGAACGGGAAAATCCGGAGATCCAGATAAGTCACCTTTTGAAATGTGGTTCCACAAGAAACCAAACATTAAGTATCTACGGATAATTGGAAGCGAATGCTTTGTACACCTCCCAAAACAGAAGAGAAAGAAAATGGACAAGAAGGCAATCAAAGGTGTTCTAGTCGGCTATGATCGCTTCGGCTATCGAGTTTGGACTGGAGTATCCAATATAAGGAGATCACGAGATGTCATTATCAATGAAATTCCATTGAATTCTGAATCTACGACTATTTGTCTACCAAAAGAGGATACAAATGACACGAAAGAAGAGTCAGGAAATATTTCAAATAATAATTCAGAAGAAAAAGAGGTTGACCCTCAACCGCCTCAAGATGATGGCAATCAACTGAAAATGAAGCTCAGAAACAGGGAGAGCATTTTTCATCCTGAGCGTTATAATGAGTACGTATCACTTTTAATGACTGAAGCATCATATACTCCAACAACATATGAAGAAGCTATTCAGTCAGAGGATTCCAAACATTGGAAAGCAGCGATGGAAACTGAACTTAAAGCGCTTGAAGAAAATGAAACGTGGGAACTTCAAGAACTACCTGAAAATAAGAAAGCCTTGCCATGCAAATGGGTCTTCAAAATAAAGGAAAACCCAGATGGAACTGTCGAAAGATATAAGGCAAGACTCGTTGTGAAAGGTTTTTCTCAACAAAAAAGAATAAGACACTTCTTTGTTCGAGAGGTTTCTCAAGAAGGACTTATCAACATTCAACCGATTGCAACCGAACATCAGTTAGCTGATATGTTAACTAAGCCATTACACAAGAGGAAGTTAACAGACCATTTAATTAAAATTGGACTTATAAAATGAAACATCTATTCAATGAGGGAGAGTGTTGAAAATATATGTATATATTTTATATTCATTGAAAGATGTTTTCCCCAATTGTGTAATTTATTCATTGAGCTGATAATAATGTACAAGGTTTTGTATATTTTGTTTTTTACTATGATGATTATGTTTGTGTCAAGTTTTTGATATATTAAAGAGTTTTCTTTTTCTGTTACAATGTACTGTTTTACATCATATATTTAATTTCGTAAGGCGATTCTTTGCGTCAAAATTGTGGGCGCTTGGCAAGTCGTAGAAAGGTGGGAGAGGGCTCAAATTAAAGGCCTCTATTCCGTGATGGTGGGAAAAATTCTGAATTTGCTTGAAGCTTACTAGAAAATGAGAAATAACGTAAAATATCTGCCATTTAAAAAGCATTGGGAGCTGCTTTGTTTACATAAAACATATGGTATTGTTATTTATTTTAAACCATGTTCTAGATATTATCATATGGTAGATCTAAAAGCCAGTCTATAAAGGTAGATCTTATTATATGAAATAAGAATTGTTTTAATTTAAATTTTCCCTTATTAGGGGCTTAAGCCCCTACAAGCCTCTAGTCTAATTAAAAGGTTTATTGTAATGATTGCTACCAAAACTAACCAATATTTAAACTCTGCTAAAATAAAAAACACAATAAATATAAAGTTAATCGTATACTAAAAAGAACATAGAAATCAAGTAAGAAAAGAAAAATCTCTTTAATATAGTAGGTACTTTAAACGGAGACCTACCACTATGAATGAGAGAATAGTGTGGGATGATTGTGGCGCGATCTTTATTTTAATTTACTTTAAAATTATACGAAGTATTATAAATTAAAACAGTTTTTCCACAAAGAAATATAAAATTAATCATAACAAAGTTTCAATACCAAACACAAAAAGGAATTTAAAAAACAATCGAAAAGTTAAAACATATAC
The DNA here is from genome assembly GCA_035578135.1 of Flexamia atlantica. NCBI lineage: Eukaryota > Metazoa > Arthropoda > Insecta > Hemiptera > Cicadellidae > Flexamia > Flexamia atlantica. Next base: position 49,003,305 of record JAQJVK010000005.1, on the reverse strand, counting down.
TTAGGCCTACTAAAAAAATATGAATCCTTGAAATATATTACAAAGAAATGCATAAAAAATGAAAGAATAAAGAAATCAAGAAAGAAAAGAAAAATCTCTCTATATTAATACAAAAATATCAGAATAAAAAAACCTTCAAAATCTCTATATGGAGCACTATAAAACAGAAGTAAAGAAAGTTCTTAACAAGATTTCAAAACTTTAAAAATAAAAATAATGATGAATGTCTTGAGGATTTTCAATTAATCGCTGAAGAATTCAAGGTATTAAAAGGAAATATAGTGGTTGATCACCACTTTAGCTAGGATGTTATTCTTCCCCATGTTGTTCTAAGAAATTATCGGATTTTGGCCTCCTCCTGACATTGAACCCGTTTATCATTTCGGTATGTTGTCCACCTAGGCGAGTACATTTGTAAATTGTATACGTTGCTCCTAACCCCCATACATTTTTAAATGGGCCAAAAATATTAACTTTGGTCATTACCGTCCGATTTGTCTTAAATTATGAAGCAAACACGCACACGTACCTTAGTTAGCACACGTTCCTCGTGACGGAAGAGGAGGTGAAGGCAGTGATCCAACGATTGCCTTCTAAAAGGCTGTAGACATCAATGGCATGTCTGTTTGCCTTTTAAAAAAAATTCCGAACACTTGGTCCTTTGACAGTAGTGGTAAATGCCTCCTTTGAGAGTGGGATCATCCCAGAAGACCTAAAGAGGGCAAAAGTCATCCCTGTCTTTAAAAAGGGGATCCACTCGAGGCATGTAACTATCGCCCTATTTCTCTCTTGCCTACATTCAGCAAAAATTTTGAAAATTAGTTTTTGGAACAATTATAATTATTCCTCAACCACCTCCGTATCTTCTCAGAAGATTAGTTCGGATTCAGAAAAGGAAGATCAACCATTGATGCAGTCTATAGTCTGGTGAGGGAAGTGATTGAAAACCTAGACAAGCGTAATCCAACGCTTAGTGTTTTTCTTGATCTCTCCAAGGCATTTGACTGCGTTGATCATGATATCCTACTGTCCAAGTTGGAACACTGAGGTATTCGAGGGGTTCCACTACATTGGATACAGTCGTATCTTTCAAACAGGACGCAACAAGTTAAAATTTCAAACAAACTGTCAAAAGGTATAGCCCTTGAGTACGGTGTCCCGCAGGGATCCATTCTCGGGCCAATTCTATTTTTGATTTACGTGGATGATTTGTCATTGGCATCCGGTTCAGGCCGTTGACACGACTCTCTGCTGTAGTGTGAAACTTCGTTCAGAATTGGATATAAAAACGTTTGTTGACCTCAATTCTTGTGTCCAGTTTTTTGCAAAAAACAATTTAAAAATCAACACTCAAAAACAAATTTTATACGTTGCCGCAGATACAAAAAACTACCCAAGAGGAGACCATGACTGTCATGATTGACGATTCAATCATTGCAGAAGTCGACTCCTTCAAATTCCTCGGGGTCGTTGTTGATTGAGGACTTACTTGGTGCCACCACTTCGAAAGTGTCTGTACGAAAGCTTCAGGCGGTTGTTTTGCTTTGAGAACTTTGTCAAAATTTTGTCCGGATCAAGTTTTGAAAATGGCTTACTTTGGACTTGTATACCCCCCCTTTTTGTACGGCTTCGTATTATGGGGAGGTCGTGCTGAAGCGGACTTCCGTCTTCAGAAAAGAGCTGTTAGAATAATGGCGAAACTGCAGATTAGAGAGGCATGTAGGCTGGCCTTCAGGGAGTTGGGACTTCTCACATCGGCCTCAGTGTACATCCTTGAAGCAGCATTCTTCTGCAGATTTAAATGTACCTTGATTGAGGGTCAAGATGTACATAATTTCCAAACTCGAGGCCGGGGACAGTTCAGGTTACCTCACGGTACGTCCTGAGTGCACGCCGGTTCCGATTCCGATTCAGTTTCAGATTATCGGCGCCTGTTTAGGCTGAATCAGATTTTTTTTAGGTGGCCGTAGTGGAGGATTGAAAGGCTTCGCCGACTCGGCGAGCAGGCAATAGAGTTGCCAATGTTGTGTACATTATTTCACCATTGATTGTTCAGCTAGTGTAATCTATATAATTAATACGCCAACACGAAATTTGTCTTATGAACTCCTCCGTCATTTCTTAACCGATTTTGATCATTGACGGCTCATTGGAAAGAGCGTGTCGCGTAGATTTGCAAACTGGCCTTACATTTTTGAAAAAGTCCCATGGGCTCTGCCCCATTGGCTTTAAAAGTTCCCATGTTATTCTTATGAAGAACATAATTGTTTACATTTTGATCAGCTGGATAATTTAATTGCTGTTATTTTTCAATTTGTGTAAACATAACCCTCAAGACGGATCGTGTTAGCATGATTGTGTTTTAAATTTGTCACCATTTGAATTATCGCTCTGCTAGAGTAGCGCACGATTCCGTGCGCTCGGATCCACTAGTAAATAATTAATTTAATAAATGCCATTAATTACTTTACACGGCATATTGGTAATTTAGGAGGCCTCAAAGGAAAAGATCGGGGAGTAGTAGAAAGGCCCCCACTTGACCGCTAACATGGGCTCTTATGGGGAATAGATTTAACATGGGCTCTTATGGAGATTATATTTAACATTGAGTCTTATGGAGTAATAAATTATTTGAAATGTAACAGTATTTTACTATTGTTAGGTATATAGTGTAATAAATGTGTTTTTATCTTATAATCAATTGTAAATGTTGAGTTGTTGTGTCTTAAATGATCCTTTATTATAGTACAAAATACCTTCATGGCAATTTTAATTTACCTTTAACCTTCCTACTTACCTTTAATTAAGTATCAGCATCTCATGTTTTATGTAAACAAAGCAGATGTTTTTAGATCTCAATGCTTTTTAAATGGCAGATATTTTACATTATTTCTTGTGTTCTGGTGAATGTCAAGCAATTTCATTATTTTTCCCTCCATCACGGAATAGAGACCTTTAATCTGAGCTCTCTCCCATCTTTCTATGACTTGCCAGACGCCCACAATTTTGATGGCAAACAACCGCCTTATGAAATTAGATATTTGATTATTACTACTTGAGGTGAAATTTTCCTGGTTATTGCCTGTATCTTTTTTATATTAAAACCACTAAATTATTTTTATAATTTTTTATAATAAAGTAGACTGATTATAATGAGTGATATATTTTTGTTATTGGATCCAACAAGTGCTAATGAGAACAAGTAGTCTAGGCTGAGACTTAGAACCGGAAACAAGATGGCGGCCGTTTCCCGCCAAAATGTGACGTCACCGGAAACAAGATGGCGGCGTCTTTTCCCGCCAAAACGGCGGACATAACCTCACTTTTTCCCGCCAAAACACATAACCTCACTTTTGTTTCCCGCCAAAACACATAACCTCACTTTTGTTTCCCGCCAAAACTCATAACCTCACTTTTTCCCGCCGGCGGAGACATAACCTCACTTTTGGTTCCCGCCAAAATGCGGCGGGAAACAAGCAAGATGGCGGGTGACCCGCCAAAACTCATAACCTCACTTCTGTTTTCCTCCGCCAAAATGCGGCGGGAAACAAGCAAGATGGCGGCCGTGGCCCGCCGTGATACCGTGGTGCCCTGTCCCCAGCGTTGGCAACTGTAGACGGTGAAAACATTCATATTTATTTAAATAACACTGTAACTTATGTCACATTATCCCCTATAATAGTGTTACTATATAAAGTGTAGTTAATTACATAGAGTATTAAAAGACATATGTGTACTATATGGTATGCCGGGTATGTCATATTAGTTCTTTGTAATGTTATAATATTATATGAAATTTTACTTAATATTAAATAACTCTGGAATGCGTTAGTTAATATAGCTAAAATTTGGTATTTAGGTACTTCTTAACCTCTTCCACCTTTTCCAAAATCTTAAACCCCCCTCTTACCCCTCCCTCTCCCTGATTTTGTTCTTTTTCTTTTCAAATTTGACAAAAAATATATAAAATCGTCGATATCTCGAAAACGGTTGGTTCTAGAGCAATTTTGGGCCCAAAAATCGACCCTTTGGGCATCAGAACTCATGGGGAATATGACCATACCGAAAAAACTTAACATTTGTAATGTGGTTTGCATTTACCAAAAATGTAGGGGTAAATACCATGTAAAAATGTAAAGTTTAATAACTCAAAAACTGCTAGTCCGAATGCAATAAAATTTGGTATTTAGGTACTTCTTAACCTCTTCTACCTTTTCCATAAACTTACACCCCCCGCTAACCCCACCCACCCCCTCTTTTTGTTCTTTTTCTTCTCAAATATGGCTAAAAATATATAAAATTGTCGATATCTCGAAAACGGTTGGTCCTAGAAGTATTTTGGACTCAAAAATCGACCCTCCGGGCATCCGACTTTGTGGGGAATATGACCATACCAAAAAAAACTTAACATTTGTAATGTGGTTTGCATCGACAAAAAATGAAGGGGTAATTATCATGTAAAAAACTAAAATTTAATAACTTAGGAACTACTTGACCGAATTTAATGAAACTTGGTATGTGGATACTTGTTAACTTCTGCTACAATTTAAATCATACTTAAACCCTGTAGTGCGGGTGAGTATCTAGATAATTGAAGGGGCTACATTAAAAAATTTAATATCTTAAGAACTAGGTGATGGATATTGATGTAACCTGATGTATAGGGACATGTCAACTTATGCTAAGGCTTAAACTGGGTGATGCGGGTTGCATCACAGAAATTGAAGGGGCAAAAAATAAAACACTATATCTCAGAAACTAATTATTGAATTTTAATTAAAATTGGTATGTGGGTATATTTGAATCTCTGCTACCTTGGTCTGTACTTTTTTATCATATATTGAGGTATTAAGACATTAATTTAAATATTAATGGGAAAATTAACATTTATTGACCATAAAGGAAATGGATATTTAATAATTAACTTTGCTCTTGTAGCTTTTAAATGGTTGTCCTTTTGATTTGTGTAGTCAGTTTACTAGCATTGACATGTGTAGTTGTTCTTTTGATTTAAGTAGTTAGCTTATTAATATGTATAGTTGTTCTTTTGGGTTGTGTAGTCAACCTCCTTGTATTAACATGTACAGTTGTTCTTTTGATTTGTGTAGTTACCGATTTCTGTACGGTACGTACTACCTTATATATCTGCTACCTTTAGCTCAGTTCTTCACTCTGCTCTAGACTGCAGTTCAGTGTAGACATACTTTGTTCTGCTCTTGATATTGAGATAACATACTAACTTTTGAATTGCATAAATTTAAGTATATTTTTACATCTGATTTTTATCTATAAGTATAAAAGAGGATGTTGGTATATATATATATATATATTTAGTTGGCAGGGATAAACACAGAAACCGCTGGACCGATGGCCACGAAACTTGGTACATACATGTAGAATTTCATGGAGTAGGTTTATACACCTTCAATTTCGTGATAACTTTCAGGGCTTAGCCCTGGGACCGTCTTAAAGGTACCCATGTCAGGGATTTTGAAATAATTTGAGTTAGATTTGTTTACTAACAAAACATATGAAAGTAAAATTTAAAACAGGTGATGTAAATTATAATGGTATTTCTTTCTGCTATTTAACTGTATTTTTGTTAAAATGAAGATTTGTTACTTGGTGCCAGGTGGTCAATGAATTAGACTTTTGCATTTTTTCAAAGTGCAATACACTATATAAAATGCTGATAATATGTAGTATAACATAAAATAAATAACTGATTACTGAAGGACTCCAGTGATCACTGATCACTTATACTTGAAGGACTTTTTTATGACAACTAACTGCTATTTAAAGAGGAAGAGTGTGCTACTGTAAAGAATTAATTTTACCTACAACACTTTAAAAAAATTGCCGGGACGGCTCATTCAAACGTTTTGCTCAATATAGAGTCTAAAAACGTAAGACAGCACTTTTTAATAATTGCTGGAGTGGCATTGTAATTTTTGGTTCAAGGTAGACCTAAAAATGATCTTTTACAGTGAATAAAATTTCAGCTAACTTCTTTGATTCCTCTAACACGTATGCCTTCATGAAGGAAATAAATAGGATTTCTAATACGCAGGTCTGCTGCGACGGGGGTGCATAATAAAGTTTTAATTAAGGGTAACATATGCGAGCAGATTCAAAGTGCCGTCGAAAAAGCCAAGGGTGCCGTTCCTTAAATTGTGCCCCATGATCATCATCAGGGCAAGCTCAGGTACCGTGGAAACGACCATTAAATGCTTCTCGGCGTTCGTCTCTGTAAATTGGCCTCTTGAGTGTGTGAGCGCAATCCTCTTCACCTGATAGCACGATCGACTGGACAGCCGACACAAGCAAAACGCACTTGCAAGAGGAAGGACCACCGATATTGGGCATGAGCCTACCCAGGGCAGCAACACCATTTGGGGCTTTGTCGGTGGGGCGTTGGATATGGTCACATTTTTTGATGTACAGGCAGTTTATGCAGGAATATAATACCCCCGTCGTAGCAGACCTTCGTACTAAGAGCGAATTTCTAAAAACTTTTGCTTTATGGAAGTACATTTGATATGTTCAAAGAAGTAGATACATTACATACATTAGATTTTACAACAAGAAAAATAAATGGGAAAGCAAAACTATATAATTCATGGGTGATAGTGTATGTATAATTTTAATCGTGAGCGAAGCCACGGGTTCTTCTAGTAATAATCTAAGGTTGGTGTATTTGCCTGATTTTATTAATAGCTGTATTTGTTTTTATTATCTTTAAATAATGCAGTCTGTTTCTAAGATGAGTTCTCCAACTAAGGAACCAATTATTTTTATTGGCGAAGAACAAACTTATAATAGAAAATTTAGACTTTATGGACTTAGTACTACTTTTAAGTTTACTAAGCCCCCTAAAGGTGTATCTGAATTTGACTGGATCCGTAAAGGGCTTGATAAAATTGTTGAAAGGGAGAAAGCTAAAGCTTCTCCTACAGACTATCTTGGCTTTAAACTAATGTCTATCAATTTGAAAAGTAAGGAACCGGGGTATACTAACATGCGGTTAGCTTCTGAAGTAACTAGTAACGACATTTGGCAGATCTTCGGGGGAATACTTCAAAGTAACTCTGGAAATATTACTTCATCAGACACTTTTAGAATAGATGTTTCAAGGGTAAATGTCCCTGTAGGAAAAGGTAGAGTAAGGCCTGGACTCTATAATAGTTTCGATGAAGAATGCAAGGCAAGGCGTGGTATAGTTGTCATTAATAACAAAGATAACCTATGTCTCCCTATAGCTTTAGTGGTAGGTAAGGCTTATGCTAAAAATGATCCCCAATATAGTCTTATCCGTGATGATAAAGGTAGTCGGTAGCTCTAGATAAATTTAGAGCTAAAAGACTTATGGCTAAGACTTGTGTAGAAATCCCTGAGGGAGGAGCTGGTATTCCTGAATTAGAGAAATTCCAGGTTCATCTTAAAAAGTATAGAATAACAGTGTATAATTATGACAGTAAAGGTAGAGAAGTATATTTTGCTGGTGGAAATGATGATGCACGGTTAAAAATTAACTTATTGTTTCATGATGGTCACTATAATGTAATCACTAATTTAACTGCTGCGTTTGTTTGCAAATATTTTTGTGAAGCTTGTCATTTCCCTATGATCATAAGGGTGAGCATAGGTGTACTAATTGCTGTTCTTCTTGCCATTCTATTTCCCCTCCTTGTAAGCTTGAACATGGAGGCGTAACATGCCGGTTTTGCAAACGCTTTTTCAGAAATGAACGGTGTTTTATAGCTCACCAAGGACAGATTTGTAAGACTATACAGCTTTGCCAACATTGCAAAAAGCTAGTTTTCCCGACTAAATGTAAAGATGTTCATGTTTGCGGAGAGGTTTATTGTAATCCATGTGGTGCTTTTAAAGACCCAAAACATCAGTGCTATATACAAGTTGACCGGAGAAGTCCAAAGAACCGAGACTTTTTGTTTATTTTCTTTGATTTTGAAACAAGACAGGATGAGACTTTAGCCTCAGACCCTAATAAAAATGTTCACAAGGTTAACTTATGTGTGTCTCAGCAGTATTGTTTTAAATGTATCAATGGAGGAGAGTGTGAAATTTGCTCAGAGAGACAAAAAGTATTTGAAAAAGACCCTGTTAAGGAGTTTATGAACTAATAATAATAATAATAATAATAATAATAATCATTTTATTGCAGTTGACAAATATAAATTGCATTGCAAACGTCAGAAGTTACAATTTTTATTACATTTTATTTTCTCATCATTGCCAAAACCCTTTCGCGGAAACACCTACAATTTAACTATCCCAGCGGCTCATCATGAACTCGTCGACTGAGTACAACGATTTGGACACCAAAAGGCGTTTTAGTCGAGATTTGAATTGACTTTTGGTTCCGGATTGCTTTACACTCTCAGGGAGTTTATTGAGAAATTTGATACCAAGCTGGGACGGTAAATGCTCAAACATCACGGTCCTGTGTTGCTGAGAGCGGTAACCGTCCCTGCCTCTGGTATTGTAGCTGTGAATTTCTCTGCCCTGTACAAGTGAGCAATTGTATTTGCAGTACAATGTCACTTCGAAAATGTACATGCTGGGCAATGTGAGCAGCCCCAACTCCCTGAAGGCGTCTTTACATGACTCCAAAGGCTGTAATTTGCAAATTGTTCTCACTGCTTTTTCTGCAGCTTGAACACTCTTTCCATTCTAAATTTTGCACAGCCGCCCCATACTCTTAATCCATAAGAGTGGTGGGGGTAAATTCGGCCAAAGTAGGCCATTAGGAGCACATCTTGTGAACAGAATTTTGAAAGGTTGCGTAAAGCAAAAATGCCGGATGCAACCTTGGCACAAATGTGGTCAACATGGTTTTCCCAGGTCAGACCTCTATCAAGGTGCATCCCCAGGAATTTAACAGAATCAGTTACCTCTAAGAGGTCGTCATCCACCATTATTGCTGGCTGAATTTCCCAATCATGCTGTCGGAGGTAAAATGACATTACATTTGATTTTGAATTGTTTGTTTTGAGGTTCATTTCAGAAAAAGTCTGAATGCATGAATTCAGATCAATGAAGGAGTTTACCTCAAGTTCATGCTTTGTTGACGCTCTTACACAGATGGTTGTGTCATCTGCGTATTGGATCATCTTTCCATTCTGGATCGATGAATCTATGTTGTTGACGTACAGCAAAAAAAGGATTGGCCCTAAGATTGATCCCTGAGGGACACCTTGGACCATTTTTTCTTTTTGAGAGAGTTGACCCTCAATTTCGACACACTGGAACCGGTCTTCTAAGTAGGATTTTAGCCATTTTTGTGGCAATCCACGTATGCCGTACGTCTCTAACTGGTGCAACAGTGTCTCATGATGCACACAGTCAAACGCTTTCGAAAGGTCAAGAAATATGCTGAGCACATGTTCTCGCCTCTCGAGGCCATCGACAACCATTTCAATTAGATTAGTTATTGCGTCAACTGTTGAGTTACCTTTCCTAAACCCAAACTGATTTGGAGACAAGATGTCAAAACGCTCAAGGAACTTCATCAGCCTTTCCAAGAAAAGCTTCTCGAAGACCTTGCTGAGAACAGGCAGAATTGAAATAGGCCTGTAGTTGCCAGCGTGCAAAGGGTTTTCCTTCTTAAACAGAGGAATCACTTTAGCCATTTTCAGCTTGGCTGGAAAGATTCCAGTTTGGAATGAGAAATTGACCAATTTGGTCAGTGGTATCAAAATGTGCCTGAAGCAGCGTTTGAGCAACCACACTGACATTCCATTAATATCACAGGTTTTTTTGGGTTTCAATTCCTCAATGATATGCGCCACCTCATCTTCACTAACAGGAGAAAGAGCCATGGACGAAACCGGACCTCCACATGGATTTGCGAGAAAATTTGGAATATTGAAAGATGGATCCGGTAGAGAAACTGTCGAAAAGAATTCATTTAATTTATTGGCCACTTGTTGAAAATCTGTAATAATTTTGCCTTCACTTTCAAGTTGGATAGGCTCGGAAGTTTTATTTGGTTTGGTGACATTATTAATTATTTTCCAGGCAGATTTTGAAAAATTCTGACAGTGCTTGAGGGTGCGATCAACATCATACGCTTTGGCTGCCCTAATAACTTTTCTGTAAATCCTCTTATAATTCCGGTAAAAAGCTTTGAAATTATCGTTCTGAGTTTGAATGTAAATTGAGTGAAAGAATTTAAGTTTTTCTCGTGAAGTACGGATCCCTTGGGTCATCCAGGAATTTGATTGAAATGGAGGTTTGATTTTGGATTTTTTGAATGGACAAAAATTATTTAAGTGAAATGTTAAGCAACCCTCAAAAGCCTGGAACATGCCATTTACATCCAAAAAATCGTTAAGAAATGTCCATGATTCATGCTTCAATGCGTTATTGAATATGGCAATATTTCTGGGTTGTGTGGCCCTGTTAATTTTGAAAGAAGGAGGTATCTTTTCCGGTAAAAGACCAGTAACAACTAACTCCTGAGCAAAGTGATCGGAAATGGCTGCATTTATCACTGAGGCTTTGGAATTTGGAATGTTTGTTATTACGTTGTCGATGGCCGTACTCGACATCGCTGTTACTCTTGTTGGCGAGTTCACGGACCAATTTAGATTGAAAGTGTCCAGGACGTCCCGTAACCGCTGGGTTTTGTGGTTGGTGTGGTCTAGAACATCGATGTTAAAATCCCCCATTATTATAAATTTCTTTTTATTTTCGTGCAAAAAGTTTAAAAGATGTTCTAGTTTTTCAAAAAAAGAATTAATACACCCACTTGGGGATTTGTACAGACCAATAACAATTACTTTTCCGTATGATAATAAATTCAATTTTATTCCACTGACTTCAAAATCAAGGTCTGTACTTGATTCAATTTTGAACGTTTCAAATTTTATTGAGTTTTATAGAAAGATCGCCACACCACCACTCTTAAACGCGTTTCTGTGAAAAAATGATGCCAATTTGTAGTTTTTAATTTTGAAAAAACAAATATTTTCCTCATGGAAGCCATGCTCTGACACGATGAACACATCAGGCAGTAGCTCCTCGCAAAGAACCGAAAGTTCATCTAATTTATTTGTGGCAGATTGGGAATTGATGTGGACAGCGCTAAATTTTTGAGAGCAATTTAGAATTTCTGGATTTGTTTTCCCGGATTGGTTTGGGTAATTTTGGACCGACGCCCCCCATTTTGGCAATGATATGTTTAGGATGGTTCGGCAAGATGTTTCACAAGAAGGTTTTTTTGTGTGTCTTTATTAATTGAAGTTGACTGCGACGTTCTTGACACATCGAAGGAGGTTGACTGGGCTGCGGGTGCAGTTGGCTTGGGTGGATTGTTGCTATCCGTGGAGCGAGAAGACTGCGGCGGTAACCTCACGACGTCGGCGTAGGACTCGTAGTCGCTGGTTGTTGAAAGTGGCTCGGGGCTGGAGTTGGTACGCAGTTCATACGATGCGGTACTGGGCTCCGAGCACGAAACTTGCTTATCTGCCTTAAGTAAGCTTTCCAAAACCAGTCTCGCCAGGAGTCGTTTACCTCTCAGCTTAAGGTGAAGTCCATGGTTGGTAAAAAATTTGCGACTTAATCTATTAAAATCAAGCAGATGCGCTCCTGTGTATCTCAAGCAAATCTCTTCTATATATGCGTTAACTAACGCAATGTTGTCGTTAACGGCATGGTTAGCAGGCAGGTCATGACGGTACGGCAGAGTGGAGACCACAACTTGAGACCCCCGAAGGCGAGTGGTAATCTGCTTCTCCAGATCTTCGTAAATGGCCGAGGCGTCACCATCGGCAACATCATTGGTGCCAGCAATCAGCACGGAACAGCTTCCCGTGGGAGGAGGAGCACCTGCCAAGACTGTCCTGAACTTCGCTCCAGGTTTGCAGTAACCATTGATTTTTGTCCGGTTATTGATCAGATTTTGTACAAATCCTGCTAAATGTCGTCCATGGCTGTCACTATCAATTTGAACAGTAGAAAATGTAATGTTTTTTGTAGGTTTATCTACTTTTTGTGACATTTTAGGCCATTTATTGCTGTTAGATTTAGTTTGCAAATTCTTATTCTTTCCATTGATGTTTTTATGCTTTGTCTGTGATTTGTGCTCAGTTTGACTAACAGCAGGGTTGGATGATTTGGCAAGGACTCCAAACTTATTGGACACTGCCAGCGGCTTGTTATTTTTTCCCCTTACCACTACCCAATTTTCTTCAGGATCTTGAGTATTTTTATTTTTGGCAGAAGTGACTTTTTCTTTCAAAGACCGTATTTCCGCTTCAAGGACTTCGATGGTGGTGCGCAGTCCAGTTATGGTGGTCCGTAATTCAGCGCAACGTTCATCCTCGCAGAAAGCCGGTAGATCGCATTGTACACTACATTCGATTGTTGTCGGAGGGTCTGGTGTCATACGATTCTCCAGTGACGATTTGGGGACAAATACCTGATCTGTATATTCTAGCAGCCTTAAATCTGACTCAATCGAGTGGTCCAACACTACTTTAAGTTGACCTTTCAGTTTACAAATTTCTTCCTTTAGTTTTCTGTTTTCACCATCGGAGTCATCTATTAGAGGAGTCGGGATTTCTGGAGAAGAGCCTACAGGAGTTGAGGATGCAGGCAGTGAGTGTGCTGAGGTTGTGGGGGTGGCGAGATCGGGGAGCGACCCGGGAGGCGCGGACGAGCGGTACGTGACGAGCTCAGCCGCGGCAGGGCCGGACGGTGTTACTGAGGCAGTTGAAGTCCTCGAGCTGGGTTGGGGCGAGGAGAGGGACCGCATTGTCACTGGATGAGGTCCCGAGTGCTTGCTGTTTAGTTCAGTAACATTTATTTTCGTGGAGTCCGTCTTTACAGTTGCTCCACACGTACGTCCCAAGCAGCGCCAGACGATATCACCGTTTTTGACACTGTAACTTTCTCTATACTTATAGTTATTAAATAATATATTTGGCTTTCCGTTTTTTGTGAATTCAATATTTAATGCCATTGCTGTTACTGTTTTTTTTTCTTTATACTAACAGACTATTCAAACAGTTTTATCAAAATAGTGACTTATTTTAATAATTTTGCAAAGAGAAATTATGTGTGCCTTCCTTTTCCTTGTTAGATTATTCGAAGCAGGGCTGCATCCCAGGGCTGCAACTATGTAATGACAGTGAGGAAACAGTTTAAACATGTTTGTGTAATCGCCCATAATGGACAGGGCTTTGACTTTCAGTTTATTTTAAAGTATATCATAGAAGAAACCAAGTTTACACCAAAAATCACTCCCCGGGGAACAAAATTGATACTAATTGAAGTAGATAACGTAAGGTTTGTTGATTCATTGAGTTATTTTCCTATGTCTCTCTCTGCTCTCCCTAAAGCTTTTGACCTACCTCCAGAGAAAAAGAAGGGTTACTTTCCACATTTATTTAACACCCTAGCAAATCAAAATTATGTGGGTCCTATGCCTGACAAACAGTACTATTGCCCTGAGACCATGTTTGAGAAAAATCATAATGACTTTGAGAAATGGTATGATGAAAGTGTAGCAGAAAACTATGTGTTTGATTTTAAAAAGGAAATCTTGGAGTACTGCATCTCAGATGTGGAAATCTTGGCTCAAGCCTGTATTAAATTTAGAGCTTTACTCCTTGAACAGTGTAATTTAGACCCATTTCTAGAATCAATTACGATAGCAAGTGCTTGTAACTTGGTTTTTCGCCGTAACTTTTTAAAACCTAATACTATTGGCTTGATCCCTAAAAATGGTTATAGACTAACTGACAATCAATCAGCATTGGCTTTACAATGGTTAACTTGGGAAGAGGAAAGGCGCGGGGTAAAAATTCAACATGCAGGCAGAGGGAGAGAAGTCAAAATTAAGGGGTTGAAAGTTGATGGGTTTGATGGGAAGAATATTTATGAATTTCATGGGTGCTATTGGCATGGTTGCCCCAAATGCTTTCCTTACAACAGAGAGGCTCCTTTGAAGGAGGATCCCTCTGATACATTACATTTGCGTTATGAGAAAACCAAATCTAAAATTGAAAAGCTTGGGGAAGTTGTAGAGATGTGGGAGTGTGACTTTAACAATTTAAAGAAAGAACATAAACTAAATCATTTGGATAAACTTTCTATTCTAAACACTTTACCATTAAACGCTAGAGATGCATTCTTTGGGGGTAGGACAGACAATATGAAATCATATTACAAGTGTAAAGAGGGAGAGACAATCCAGTATGTAGATGTTTGCTCTTTGTACCCATATGTAAATAAATATTGTAAATATCCTGTAGGCCATCCAAAGATTTACATTGGAAATAAAGAATGCTTAGAAAGAGGTCTTGAAGTGGATGGTTTAATGAAATGTAAGATCTTACCTCCTTTTAATCTTTATCATCCTGTACTCCCTGCAAAGATGAATGATAAATTGATGTTTGTACTATGTAGGACTTGTGAGGAAACTTCAAATCAAGGTGATTGTGTTCATGAGTGTGAGGAGAGAGCTTTAGTGGGTACCTGGACTATGGATGAAATTAGAAAAGCAGTAGAAAAAGGCTATGTAATATTAGACATGTATGAACTGTGGGAGTATCAGATGGTGACTTTTGAGGAAGCAGGGTTGTTCACTGACTTTATAAATAAATTTCTAAAGTTAAAACAAGAGGCATCAGGGTTTCCAGAATGGTGTAAAACTGAAGAAGACAAAGACTTGTATGTTTCCAAGTTCTTAGAACATGAAGGGATTCAATTGGAAAAGGGCAAAATTATTAAGAATGGGTGTTTGAGATCACTTGCGAAGCTTATGCTAAATTCATTTTGGGGAAAATTTGGACGAAGAGAGAACATGGAAAAAACTTCACTTGTTAGAAACTCTAAAGATTTATTTGCATTGTTTACTCAGATTGGAAGTGTAGTTAGATTTATTGAAGCTATTAATGAAGATGTAGTATTAGTCAACTGGAAAAACTTAGATGAGGCTAGGGAGACATTGAAAACTGTTAATGTTGTAATTGCAGCCTACACTACAGCTCATGCCAGATTGAAATTATATGAATATTTAGAAGCTTTAGGAGACCAGGTCTTATACTATGATACCGACAGTTGTATTTATTACTTCCGGGAAGGTTTGTACAGAGTACCAACAGGAGATTACCTTGGGGAAATGACAGCTGAACTAGCAGAGTATGGTCCAGGTTCATATATAACTAAGTTTGTCTCTGGGGGACCTAAAACCTATGCGTATCTTGTATGGTCTACAAATCAAAATAAGTTAGTGTCAGTTTGTAAAATTAAGGGTTTAACATTGAATTTAAAAACCTCTAAATTACTAAACTTTAAGACATTGAAAGATATGGTTCTTAGCGAAGTTCCTCAAATTATAGAAATTCATGAGAGTAGAATTAGGAGAACTAAAGACAAAAATGTTGTAACTACCAATGAAACAAAAATGTTTAAAATTACTGGTTCAAAAAGGAAATTAGTTGATGGATATGATACAGTGCCTTATGGATACAAAAAACAAAGAATACAGTAACATAAACCAGGCATGTACACCACCAAACATAGAGCTCATATACCTCTTAACACATGCTCCAAAATGTTAGTTTGCTTTTAGCTGTGGTACTGAGCGGATGTACTAGAGCTGCTCTGTCGCTATAATAATATACTTGTATTTGCCATGGCAGTCTTTTTGAAACTTTTGTCCAAGACAAAGCTAAAGGAAAACTCTAAATTTTGTTTGATCTGTACAGAATATAAGTTTCAGTTAACAGGTTCAATAAATGTTTTAGAATGGCCTTTGACATTTTCAGAACAAATAGTATGTTATATAACACAGAATTTGACATCTAAAGCTTTTATACAAATAACAATCAACCATGGTGATACCTCAGGAAATATTCCATTTTTACAGCTAAACAAACTAACACTGGCAGTTTTTGATTATCATTTTGAAAAAATATTTTCTCAAGTTAAGACACTATCAGATATTATAACATTGGAAGTAACTGTTGTTACTGTTCCTAGCTGCTACCTTACATTTTAGATGAGTGCAGTAACCCTTAAATGTAATGTATAAACATCTTGTTCTCAATACTGAGGTCATTCTGTCTTGGCAAACCGAGACTTGGCATTGAAGCCACCAATGAAATATTAATTAGTATTGCTGTTATTGCTGATGCCAAGTCTCGGTTTGACCGACCGCCGCCATTAAACCTAACCTAACCTGACCTATTTTAAACCTAACTCAACCTGACCTCTTTTAACCTAACTCAACCTGACATATTTTAACCTAACTTAACCTGACCTATTTTATCCTAACTTAACCTGACTATTGGATTTTATTTAAAACATTTATTTATTATAGATAAATTTTTTTTATACTATACTACTTAGAGGCAAAACTCCATTGGTAGATAGACTCATATGAGCCAGGTTCTTTAGCAAGTACTGTATGAGATTAGATATTCAAAGAGAGCACCGATTCGGTGCTCTCTACTTCCGGTCTACTGCCTCATACCTTTGGCTTTAACCATGGACTACTTTTACCATCAAATAATAATACAGAGACTAACCAACTGAATAAATCAACTTGATTTTACTAAAACCTTTAGCTTAATATCCACTTACTTTGAAGAAATTCCTGTGCACACCTAACATATACCATTCAAAAGTAAAACGTCATAAGCAGATAGTCTCATTCAAGCCGGGTTCACTAACAAACACTGTAAAATATACGATAATCAAAGGGAGCATCGAATCGGTGCTCCCTTCTTCCGGTCCGTACGAAACACAATGACTACCGGTTGGCCGCCATGACATAACCCGAGTTAGACACGAACTCGTACGGAGATTACCGAACTTACACGAACTCGGATCCTAACGAGTCAACAAGTCGGAAAACTACAATCCTATTGGTTCAGTTCGAGTCAGAAACGAACTCGTCTGGGGATAGATGAAAACATTAAGTGACAACACAAGTAAGGTCCATTAATAAATAAATATATTTGATAGTTTAAAAAGGAATGATATTTTTCTCCTTTACATGATCATAAACTGACAATAGACAATTTTTCATTATCTCTCAACCCCATCTAATAGACGGGGTTTCAGGAGGTGGTTAACTTTCAACCAAGGCCAGGGCAGGATTATGTAACTGACTTTTAACTAGGGCTAAGTTGTTTTGGAGTCTCATTCTTGTTTTGTCAGCTGAAAGTCAGACCCGTCCCCAAGACGGGTCTGACTTTTCAAGTTTAAACTTGAAATTTTCAAGCTCTCTCATTGGTTAAATTATCCTGCTCTGTGATTGGTTATAAATAGGCATGGTCAAGTTAGGTAAAAATAAACGCAAAGCATACGTAAGGCATACGTAAAGCAAACGCAAAGCATACACAAACGCATCACGCAAACGCAAACGCACATACAAACGCATATTCAAACACATATGTAATCGCAAACACACACATACGCAAACGCATATGCAAACGCAAACAAACATGCAAAAGCAAACGCATATGCAAACGCACATTGAAGAGAGCACCGTTTCAGTGCTCTTTTCAGAAAAGCAGTATCTAAAGCCATCTCACAATAACTTTAATTGAACTCTTCTAAGTCAACAAATTTTTAGGGCCCACGTTTCCACACCACGGTAAGCCTTTATGGCTATGCCGTAGAGGCCTCGGCGCACTCTTTTTGTTTACCCAGAGCATCCCCTGTAGGCCTAACCTCTGGGGTGAGGATAGAATTATAAGCTCTATCTCTCACACTAACATTTATTTTATTTTTTTGGCCCTCTGTTGGTCTGTTCATTATGTATGAGGCACTCGATCATTTACTGGGGATAATTCCCTTTCATTTTGACCTGTAACCTCTCCATTTACTTGGACAAACAGAGGATTTTTATATTTTTTGACTCAAACAATTGATTTTACATTCTATAAACCTATCAAAGCTTAGTAAGAGAGCTACTCATTATCTTTGAAATCTAGCAATATCCCACCGGGCATATTAATTGAATGACCCAGAATTTTTAAAGTTCTGAGCCAGACTATTAACTTAGCCCTACATTCACACACCATTCAGGTTTACGGGTTTTTACACCGCGCCAGGGACCTTCATTCAAGGTTTACGGGCTTTTACACCACGCCAGGGACCTCCATACACACCGGACATCAAGTCCTTGTCTGTGGCAGACGCGGGAAATCATTTTCTACGGCAACTAAGCCAACCCGCCATCCACAAATGGACTTACCAGGGGTTAGCCCCGCCAAAATGTGGGTGTCTGTCCACAGAACAGAAGCTTTCAAGACTAAGCCTTACTAACTTCTCACATACACACTCACACTCATACAGTGGGATACATTAGATCTGTTTAAGATAACTTTGAATCTTTAATATCGGTAAATGGAAGATAAAACTTCTTTGGAAACAGTCTTTTTACCAGCTCTCTTGCTTCAGGATTAGGAGAACGTAAAATCAAAGATAGTAATCCAGATTCATCAACAAAATAGGTTCTACCATCATGTTTTTTGAGACCTTGTTTTTGGGTCTCTGGAAAATCTTTAAAAATCTTTATACTGTTACCATTTAAAGAAGATTTAATCCATCGTCTAACCTCAAGATGCCCCAAGGCTTTAGCTATATCCATAGCTTTAAACCAAGGGTTACCTTCACTATCAAACAATACCAAGACTAAATGTTCATTAAGATTACAATATTTAGCAGGCATTATAAAACAATTAAGCAAACACTTAAACTGTTAATACCTTGTCAACACATCTGCTCAGGAGCACTGTCCAAGACAGAATGACCTCAGTATTGAGAACAAGATGTTTATACATTACATTTAAGGGTTACTGCACTCATCTAAAATGTAAGGTAGCAGCTAGGAACAGTAACAACAGTTACTTCCAAAGTTATAATATCTGATAGTGTCTTAACTTGAGAAAATATTTTTTCAAAATGATAATCAAAAACTGCCAGTGTTAGTTTGTTTAGCTGTAAAAATGGAATATTTCCTGAGGTATCACCATGGTTGATTGTTATTTGTATAAAAGCTTTAGATGTCAAATTCTGTGTTATATAACATACTATTTGTTCTGAAAATGTCAAAGGCCATTCTAAAACATTTATTGAACCTGTTAACTGAAACTTATATTCTGTACAGATCAAACAAAATTTAGAGTTTTCCTTTAGCTTTGTCTTGGACAAAAGTTTCAAAAAGACTGCCATGGCAAATACAAGTATATTATTATAGCGACAGAGCAGCTCTAGTACATCCGCTCAGTACCACAGCTAAAAGCAAACTAACATTTTGGAGCATGTGTTAAGAGGTATATGAGCTCTATGTTCGGTGGTGTACATGCCTGGTTTATGTTACTGTATTCTTTGTTTTTTGTATCCATAAGGCACTGTATCATATCCATCAACTAATTTCCTTTTTGAACCAGTAATTTTAAACATTTTTGTTTCATTGGTAGTTACAACATTTTTGTCTTTAGTTCTCCTAATTCTACTCTCATGAATTTCTATAATTTGAGGAACTTCGCTAAGAACCATATCTTTCAATGTCTTAAAGTTTAGTAATTTAGAGGTTTTTAAATTCAATGTTAAACCCTTAATTTTACAAACTGACACTAACTTATTTTGATTTGTAGACCATACAAGATACGCATAGGTTTTAGGTCCCCCAGAGACAAACTCAGTTATATATGAACCTGGACCATACTCTGCTAGTTCAGCTGTCATTTCCCCAAGGTAATCTCCTGTTGGTACTCTGTACAAACCTTCCCGGAAGTAATAAATACAACTGTCGGTATCATAGTATAAGACCTGGTCTCCTAAAGCTTCTAAATATTCATATAATTTCAATCTGGCATGAGCTGTAGTGTAGGCTGCAATTACAACATTAACAGTTTTCAATGTCTCCCTAGCCTCATCTAAGTTTTTCCAGTTGACTAATACTACATCTTCATTAATAGCTTCAATAAATCTAACTACACTTCCAATCTGAGTAAACAATGCAAATAAATCTTTAGAGTTTCTAACAAGTGAAGTTTTTTCCATGTTCTCTCTTTGTCCAAATTTTCCCCAAAATGAATTTAGCATAAGCTTCGCAAGTGATCTCAAACACCCATTCTTAATAATTTTGCCCTTTTCCAATTGAATCCCTTCATGTTCTAAGAACTTGGAAACATACAAGTCTTTGTCTTCTTCAGTTTTACACCATTCTGGAAACCCTGATGCCTCTTGTTTTAACTTTAGAAATTTATTTATAAAGTCAGTGAACAACCCTGCTTCCTCAAAAGTCACCATCTGATACTCCCACAGTTCATACATGTCTAATATTACATAGCCTTTTTCTACTGCTTTTCTAATTTCATCCATAGTCCAGGTACCCACTAAAGCTCTCTCCTCACACTCATGAACACAATCACCTTGATTTGAAGTTTCCTCACAAGTCCTACATAGTACAAACATCAATTTATCATTCATCTTTGCAGGGAGTACAGGATGATAAAGATTAAAAGGAGGTAAGATCTTACATTTCATTAAACCATCCACTTCAAGACCTCTTTCTAAGCATTCTTTATTTCCAATGTAAATCTTTGGATGGCCTACAGGATATTTACAATATTTATTTACATATGGGTACAAAGAGCAAACATCTACATACTGGATTGTCTCTCCCTCTTTACACTTGTAATATGATTTCATATTGTCTGTCCTACCCCCAAAGAATGCATCTCTAGCGTTTAATGGTAAAGTGTTTAGAATAGAAAGTTTATCCAAATGATTTAGTTTATGTTCTTTCTTTAAATTGTTAAAGTCACACTCCCACATCTCTACAACTTCCCCAAGCTTTTCAATTTTAGATTTGGTTTTCTCATAACGCAAATGTAATGTATCAGAGGGATCCTCCTTCAAAGGAGCCTCTCTGTTGTAAGGAAAGCATTTGGGGCAACCATGCCAATAGCACCCATGAAATTCATAAATATTCTTCCCATCAAACCCATCAACTTTCAACCCCTTAATTTTGACTTCTCTCCCTCTGCCTGAATGTTGAATTTTTACCCCGCGCCTTTCCTCTTCCCAAGTTAACCATTGTAAAGCTAATGCTGATTGATTGTCAGTTAGTCTATAACCATTTTTAGGGATCAAGCCAATAGTATTAGGTTTTAAAAAAATACGGCGAAAACCAAGTTAAAAGCACTTGCTATCGTAAATGATTCTAGAAATGGGTCTACATTACACTGTTCAAGGAGTAAAGCTCTAAATTTAATACAGGCTTGAGCCAAGATTTCCACATCTGAGATGCAGTACTCCAAGATTTCCTTTTTAAAATCAAACACATAGTTTTCTGCTACTCTTTCATCATACCATTTCTCAAAGTCATTATGATTTTTCTCAAACATGGTCTCAGGGCAATAGTACTGTTTGTCAGGCATAGGACCCACATAATTTTGATTTGCTAGGGTGTTAAATAAATGTGGAAAGTAACCCTTCTTTTTCTCTGGAGGTAGGTCAAAAGCTTTAGGGAGAGCAGAGAGAGACATAGGAAAATAACTCAATGAATCAACAAACCTTACGTTATCTACTTCAATTAGTATCAATTTTGTTCCCCGGGGAGTGATTTTTGGTGTAAACTTGGTTTCTTCTATGATATACTTTAAAATAAACTGAAAGTCAAAGCCCTGTCCATTATGGGCGATTACACAAACATGTTTAAACTGTTTCCTCACTGTCATTACATAGTTCATAAACTCCTAAACAGGGTCTTTTTCAAATATTTTTTGTCTCTCTGAGCCAATTTCACACTCTCCTCCATTGATACACTTAAAACAATACTGCTGAGACACATATAAGTTAACCTTGTGAACATTTTTATTAGGGTCTGAGGCTAAAGTCTCATCCTGTCTTGTTTCAAAATCAAAGAAAATAAACAAAAAGTCTCGGTTCTTTGGACTTCTCCGGTCAACTTGTATATAGCACTGATGTTTTGGGTCTTTAAAAGCACCACATGGATTACATTACAATAAACCTCTCCGCAAACATGAACATCTTTACGTTTAGTCGGGAAAACTAGCTTTTTGCAATGTTGGCAAAGCTGTATAGTCTTACAAATCTGTCCTTGGTGAGCTATAAAACACCGTTCATTTCTGAAAAAGCGTTTGCAAAACCGGCATGTTACGCCTCCATGTTCAAGCTTACAAGGAGGGGAAATAGAATGGCAAGAAGAACAGCAATTAGTACACCTATGCTCACCCTTATGATCATAGGGAAAATGACAAGTTTCACAAAAATATTTGCAAACAAACGCAGCAGTTAAATTAGTGATTACATTATAGTGACCATCATGAAACAATAAGTTAATTTTTAACCGTGCATCATCATTTCCACCAGCAAAATATACTTCTCTACCTTTACTGTCATAATTATACACTGTTATTCTATACTTTTTAAGATGAGCCTGGAATTTCTCTAATTCAGGAATACCAGCTCCTCCCTCAGGGATTTCTACACAAGTCTTAGCCATAAGTTTTTTAGCTCTAAATTTCTGCCGACTACCTTTATCATCACGGATAAGACTATATTGGGGATCATTTTTAGCATAAGCCTTACCTACCACTAAAGCTCTAGGGAGACATAGGTTATCTTTGTTATTAATGACAACTATACCACGCCTTGCCTTGCATTCTTCATCGAAACTATTATAGAGTCCAGGCCTTACTCTACCTTTTCCTACAGGGACATTTACCCTTGAAACATCTATTCTAAAAGTGTCTGATGAAGTAATATTTCCAGAGTTACTTTGAAGTATTCCCCCGAAAATCTGCCAAATGTCGTTACTAGTTACTTCAGAAGCTAACCGCATGTTAATATACCCCGGTTCCTTACTTTTCAAATTGATAGACATTAGTTTAAAGCCAAGATAGTCTGTAGGAGAAGCTTTAGCTTTCTCCCTTTCAACAATTTTATCAAGCCCTTTACGGATCCAGTCAAATTCAGATACACCTTTAGGGGGCTTAGTAAACTTAAAAGTAGTACTAAGTCCATAAAGTCTAAATATTCTATTATAAGTTTGTTCTTCGCCAATAAAAATAATTGGTTCCTTAGTTGGAGAACTCATCTTAGAAACAGACTGCATTATTTAAAGATAATAAAAACAAATACAGCTATTAATAAAATCAGGCAAATACACCAACCTTAGATTATTATAAAAATCAGATGTAAAAATATACTTAAATTTATGCAATTCAAAAGTTAGTATGTTATCTCAATATCAAGAGCAGAACAAAGTATGTCTACACTGAACTGCAGTCTAGAGCAGAGTGAAGAACTGAGCTAAAGGTAGCAGATATATAAGGTAGTACGTACCGTACAGAAATCGGTAACTACACAACCCAAAAGAACAACTATACATATTAATAAGCTAACTAAAATCAAAAGAACAACTACACATGTCAATGCTAGTAATCTGACTACACAAATCAAAAGGACAACCATTTAAAAGCGACAAGAGCAAAGTTAATTATTCAATATCCATTTCCTTTATGGTCAATAAATGTTAATTTTCCCATTAATATTTAAATTAATGTCTTAATACCTCAATATATGATAAAAAGGTACAGACCAAGGTAGCAGAGATTCAAATATACCCACATACCAATTTTAATTAAAATTCAATAATTAGTTTCTGAGCTATAGTGTTTTATTTTTTGCCCCTTCAATTTCTGTGATGCAACCCGCATCACCCAGTTTAAGCCTTAGCATAAGTTGACATGTCCCTATACATCAAGTTACATCAATATCCATCACCTAGTTCTTAAGATATTAAATTTTTTAATGTAGCCCCTTCAATTATCTAGATACTCACCCGCACTACAGGGTTTAAGTATGATTTAAATTGTAGCAGAAGTTAACAAGTATCCACATACCAAGTTTCATTAAATTCGGTCAAGTAGTTCCTAAGTTATTAAATTTTAGTTTTTTACATGATAATTACCTCTTCATTTTTTGTCGATGCAAACCACATTACAAATGTTAAGTTTTTTTGGTATGGTCATATTCCCCACAAAGTCGGATGCCCGGAGGATCGATTTTTGAGTCCAAAATTGCTCTAGGACCAACCGTTTTCGAGATATCGACAATTTTATATATTTTTAGCCATATTTGAGAAGAAAAAGAACAAAAAGAGGGGGTGGGTGGGGTTAGCGGGGGGTGTAAGTTTATGGAAAAGGTAGAAGAGGTTAAATACCAAATTTTATTGCATTCGGACTAGCAGTTTTGAGTTATTAAACTTTACATTTTTACATGGTATTTACCCCTACATTTTTGGTAAATGCAAACCACATTACAAATGTTAAGTTTTTTCGGTATGGTCATATTCCCCATGAGTTCTGATGTCCGAAGGGTAGATTTATGGGCCCAAAATTGCTCTAGAACCAACCGTTTTCGAGATATCGACGATTTTATATATTTTTTGTCAAATTTGAAAAGAAAAAGAACAAAATCAGGGAGAGGGAGGGGTAAGAGGGGGGTTTAAGATTTTGGAAAAGGTGGAAGAGGTTAAGAAGTACCTAAATACCAAATTTTAGCTATATTAACTAACGCATTCCAGAGTTATTTAATATTAAGTAAAATTTCATATAATATTATAACATTACAAAGAACTAATATGACATACCCGGCATACCATATAGTGCACATATGTCTTTTAATACTCTATGTAATTAACTACACTTTATATAGTAACACTATTATAGGGGACCTCCCGTGTTGGGCCGGGACAGAATGTCCAACAGTATCCCCTGCTTGTCGTAAGAGCCGACTAAAAGGGGAGGGGGACGCAATGGTCCTTTTTCGCGTCTCCTTTTTACAACTGCATTCTCCGTTTCATTTCAATAGCCCGGTTGTTTTTTCTAAATCATTCCGGCCTACTTGCCGGGGTGACTCTGGGTTCTTCAGCCTCCACTGCGCTGGGGGTCTAGGACGAGCAGAGGGTACAGCTTAAAAACTGGGTTCTGCACCTCCCAGGCTGCCGGATAGTACAGGGGCCCGGGTCAGCCCAGCCAGCTGACCTGGCTGCCCTATCAGCCGGCGAAAATCCCCTTGGCCGTGGTGGTGCCGGTTGGCGACCGGATAGGGCCCTGCTGCGGTCACGGGGGGCTCTGCCGAGGCCACTGCTCGTCTGGGACCGCCGGTGTTTTGGAGGCGGTCGAACACGGATATAGTTGCTCTGGCAACGGGTCGGTTTTGACATTCACATTGGGGCACTGTTTTGGGGGGTAACAAACGCCCAGTCTTGGGGGCTAATCCAGACATTATGAGCGGTTCACAAGAAAAAAACTATTCAAAAGGTGCAAGAACCTTCCCGGGGTACCCTAACCCCAAAAACGAACCAGAGGGAGCAATTTCCTCGCCTACCCTCTCAAAGTGGGGACGTCGAGGTAGAAGACCCCTTTGGCCGGAAGCCTCGTGTCGCGAGGTCGCCACAAGGCCGAGCGACACCAACTGCCTCGGTGACAAGAACACCGGTCCTCACCGAGCAAGCATCCTCCGGCGGCGTTTAGTCGATGCACACCGACCCGTCCCCCTTCCAGGCGGTGATTGCACTTGCCAGGCAGCAGGAGGAGGAGCACCTCCAAAAGTGCTTCGCCACCCTCGCTGTCATGAAGGCCGCGACCGGCAGGCAGAAGAACATCAGCAGGGATGTGCAGGAAGGCCAGTTGGAGACTAGCCTTAACCACATCCTTCAGCTGAGGAAATCTTGGCAGTCGTGTGAGTCGGTGACTGCTTCGACGCAGACGACCCCATCACTGCGCGTTAAGGCTCAGCCGGCCGGTGGGAAACGGGCTGCTTCCAGCCCCGCCCAACCGGAGGCTGAGAAGAAACCCAGAGGTGACGGTCCAGGGGAGACATCGGACCCCGAGAAATGGACCGACGTCGTTAAGAGGAAGGGGAAGAAGAAGAAAGTCCCACCCCAGCAGCCTGGAAGCCAGCCCGGCCCTCAGGACAACAAGAAGGCGCCGAAGAAGAGGTCACGTAGGACGCGGCCAGACGCCCTTCTCATCAAGCCGTCGGAGGGGAAATCCTACGCCGACGTGCTGGGCGAGATTCGCAGCAAAGCGAAGCCCGATGAGAAGGGCGCCGTTATCAAGGCCATGAGGAAGACCCGAGCCGGCGATCTTCTGGTCGAACTCGGGGACGCCTCCGAAAGCAAGTCCGCCTTCAGCGAAGACCTGAAGAACATCTTGGGGGCGAACGCGACTGTCAGCGTTCTCGAGCCCAAGTCGACGCTGGAGGTGAGGGACCTCGACGAGCTGACGACCGAGGCGGAGGTGACTGCAGCTGTCAAATCCGCTATCGGCGAAAACGTCGAGGTGAAGACTTTCGTCTCGAAGGCGAATGCTCGAGGCCAGAAGGTGGCGATCCTTACGCTGGGAGCCAGAGCAGCTGCGAAGCTCCTGGAGAAGGGCCACCTGAAGATCTGGTACGTGAGCTGTCGGGTACGCGAGAAGCTCGTGGCCTCCAGATGTTTTAAATGTCTGGGGTTCGGTCACGTCGCTAATCGCTGCTCTGGACCCGATAGAAGCAAGCTCTGCTTAAAGTGCGGCGGCCAGGACCACAGGGCCAGCGCGTGCAACGCAGCGTTGTCCTGTGTCCTGTGTACAGAAGCCGGCTTGAAGGGCGACCAGGTCAAGCATTCCGCTGGGTCTGGTCGTTGCGGGCAGTACAGGCGGGCCATCCAGGAGCTTCGCCAGAACCAACAGAAATGATCAGTGTTCTGTAACTTAATATGCAGAGGAGCAGGACAGCAAACGACTTGCTGTTCCAATTCGCCACGGAGCAGGGTGCTGACCTACTGCTTCTCAGTGAGCAGTACCAGAACCGACGCTCTGCGCAGTGGTTCTCGGACCCCTCCGGCACTGCGGCGATTTGGATCTTGGACCTCGGGAAGGTGCCTGTTCTCGATTTCGGATCGGGCAACGGCTTCGTTTGGGTTAGGAGCAGGGGTTTCACCGTCTTCTCCTGTTACCTCACGCCTAACCAACCGATCGCAGACTACCGCCATATGGTCGATTCCATCGAGGATAAGATCATGAACACCTCTGGTGGGGTCATAGTCGGTGGCGATTTTAACGCCAAAGCCGTGGAATGGGGTTCCCCGCGGACCGACACTCGAGGACGTTACGTCCTCGAGTCGCGGCATCCGGGCATCCGGAGTCGACCTTTCGCCGTCCGGGGTGCAGAGAGACGATCCCTGACATATCTCTTGCCTCTGAAGGGATTGCCCAGCGGATCTCCGACTGGCGTGTCTGCGAGGACTACTCCTCCAGCGACCATCAGGCGATCCTTTTCAAGGTCCTTCCCGAGGGCGCGCTTGCGCGCTGAACCTGCTCCTCTGGCTCGACGCTGGAACACCAGTCGTCTGCAAAGACACTTTTAAAGAAGTAATTAAAGACCAGAGCATTGTGAATTTCACAGGTGCCGAAGATCTGGCAGCATCGACGATGCGTCTCATCGCGACCGCGTGTGAGCAGTCGATGCCCGGAGTTTCCCGCCGCCACAGGAAGAAGCCGGTTTACTGGTGGACGCCTGAAATCGCGGAACTCCGGAGGAGATGCCTTGGTCTCCGACGAGCTGCGCAGCGAGCCAGGAACCGCCCTGATGCAAATGCCAGATCGGCTGAGCACAGAGCGGCCCGCCGAGAGCTCCGCGGTGCCATCAACCGGAGTAAAGTCAGGTGCTGGAAATCGCTGTGTCAGGATATCGACAACGACCCCTGGGGGACGGGCTACAAACTTGTAACCCAGAAGCTAGGGGCTCGCTCACCACCTGCGGTCATGGAACCACAAGCCATGGCCGCCGTCGTCGACACACTGTTTCCCAGCCACCCAGTTCGGCCAGTTAGGGAATCGGAGAGGTAGGCGCCTTCCCAGCTTTCCGGGAAGAGGAACTCACCGCCGCCGTCCGATCCCTACGACCCAGAAGAGCGCCCGCTCCCGATGGCATTTCGGCGGAGGTGCTCAAGCTCGCTGCGGAGGTGAATCAAGGCTTCTGCTCGACATGTTCAACGCGTGTCTGGCAGAAGGCGTTTTCTTTTCGTCGTGGAAGGTTGCCCGCCTTGTCCTTATCCCGAAGGCGAAGAGCACACCGGGGATCCCTTCTTCTTTCCGACCCCTGTGTATGCTCGACACGGCCGGGAAAGTGCTTGAGAAGCTCCTGCGCGTCAGGCTGACCGAGGCGGGGGACTTGTCCCCGCAGCAGTACGGCTTCAGATCCGGTCGCTCTACCATCGACGCTATTCAGGAGGTAGTTGAGGCAGTGCGGAGGGCGGAGGACCACAACCACTGGTCGCGCCGCGTGGTCCTTCTCGTCACGCTCGACGTCAAGAACGCTTTTAACTCCGCCAGGTGGAGCGATATGCTGTGGGCGCTTGAGCATACGTTCCAAGTTCCCTCCTACCTCCTGCGTATGATAGAAGCGTATTTGTCAGACCGCGTTCTATTGTACGACACGACCGAAGGTCAGCGGCGCATTCCCATCACTTCCGGGGCTGCGCAGGGGTCCATTCTCGGACCAGATCTCTGGAACGTGTCTTACGACAGCTTGCTGAGGCTAGACATGCCCGATGAGACCCGCCTCGTTGGCTATGCTGACGACGTCGCTGCCTTGATCGCTGCGAGGAACGTCGAGCAGGCAAAACTGAGGCTCAGCGTAGTAATGGCCAAGGTCAACGGGTGGATGCGAGATCACGGCTTGTCCCTGGCTATCAGTAAGACGGAGATCGTCGTCCTCACCAAAAAGAGGATTAACACCGTGTTCCCGGTGCAGATAGGTGACGTCACACTCGAGACTAAGCCTGCTGCAAAGTACCTGGGAGTCATGGTCGACAGCAGACTGTCTTTCGGCGAGCAGATCCAGCGCGCCGCCGACAAAGCCGCTAAGGGTGTCGCTGCCCTTGGTAGGCTTGTGCCCAATGTCGGCGGTCCTCGTTCCTGCAAGCGCCGTCTGCTCATGACTGCCGTCCAGTCAATCTTGCTGTACGGGGCGGAGGTATGGGCTCACGCACTCGAGAAGCGAGTCTTCCGAGACCGGCTTGCCCGAGTCCAGCGTCGAGGAGCTGTGCGAGTCGCTTCGGCCTACCGCACAGTCTCCGAGCCTGCTGTGATGGTGATCGCCGGAGTCATCCCCGTCCTCTTCCTCGCGAGGGAGAGGCAGGCGATTTACCGGAGGAGGCCTGAAGTGGGCCGGGAAACAGCTGCCAGGGAAGAGCGCGATCGCAGCTTCGACTCCTGGCAGCGCGACTGGGAAGCCGAGCCGAGGGGACGTTGGACCTTCCAGCTCATACCTTCCGTCCGACCATGGGTGGAGCGGCAGCACGGCGAGGTCGATTACTACGTGACCCAGTTTCTTTCTGGACACGGGTACTTCCGAGCCTATCTGCACCGGATGGGCAAAGTCGCCAGCCCGGACTGTCTGTATTGCCCCGGCATCCCAGATACGTCCGAGTACACCTTCTTTCAGTGCGACCGTTGGCACGTCCGCCGAGCCTCGCTTTCATCTGAGATCGGCGTGATCGTCAGCCCAAACAACATCGTCGGAGCTATGCTCCAGGGAGAGGGCAACTGGAACTGTGTCCAGCACTACGTCCAGGCCATTCTTCACGTGAAAAAGGTCGACCTCGATCGGCCTTAATCCTCAGCATTTCCCCACGGAGGTTGCCCGTGCGGCGTAACATCAAAGGCCTAGCCCGAAGTAGTGTGTGAAACAGTTCCAGGCTAGTATCCTCGGTGCCGAGGGAGGTGGTTTAGTCGGTAGTGCACGGGACATCGAGCTCGTGGGAGTCCGACACTACTGAAACGACAACGAGCCCCTCAGTGTGCGTAAACGCATTCCACCTCCTACCCCAAAAAAAAAACTATTATAAGGGATAATGTGACATAACTTATAGTGTTATTTAAATAAATATGAATGTTTCACCGTCTACAGTTGCCAACACTGGGGACAGGGTACCACGGTTTCACGGCGGGCCACGGCCGCCATCTTGCTTGTTTCCCGCCGCATTTTGGCGGGAACCAAAAGTGAGGTTATGTCTCCGCCGGCGGGAAAAAGTGAGGTTATGAGTTTTGGCGGGAAACAAAAGTGAGGTTATGTGTTTTGGCGGGAAACAAAAGTGAGGTTATGTGTTTTGGCGGGAAAAAGTGAGGTTATGTCCGCCGTTTTGGCGGGAAACGGCCGCCATCTTGTTTCCGGTTCTAAGTCTCAGCCTAGACTACTTGTTCTCATTAGCACTTGTTGGATCCAATAACAAAAATATATCACTCATTATAATCAGTCTACTTTATTATAAAAAATTATAAAAATAATTTAGTGGTTTTAATATAAAAAAGATACAGGCAATAACCAGGAAAATTTCACCTCAAGTAGTAATAATCAAATATCTAATTTCATAAGGCGGTTGTTTGCCATCAAAATTGTGGGCGTCTGGCAAGTCATAGAAAGATGGGAGAGAGCTCAGATTAAAGGTCTCTATTCCGTGATGGAGGGAAAAATAATGAAATTGCTTGACATTCACCAGAACACAAGAAATAATGTAAAATATCTGCCATTTAAAAAGCATTGAGATCTAAAAACATCTGCTTTGTTTACATAAAACATGAGATGCTGATACTTAATTAAAGGTAAGTAGGAAGGTTAAAGGTAAATTAAAATTGCCATGAAGGTATTTTGTACTATAATAAAGGATCATTTAAGACACAACAACTCAACATTTACAATTGATTATAAGATAAAAACACATTTATTACACTATATACCTAACAATAGTAAAATACTGTTACATTTCAAATAATTTATTACTCCATAAGACTCAATGTTAAATATAATCTCCATAAGAGCCCATGTTAAATCTATTCCCCATAAGAGCCCATGTTAAATCTATTCCCCATAAGAGCCCATGTTAGCGGTCAAGTGGGGGCCTTTCTACTGGGAGTGGTAAAAAAAAAAACACTAAGCAATTAATGAATAATATATTCCGGTGAGCAGGTACCTGCGCGCAAGCTCTATGCTTCCGACTGCCACAATGGCCACTTCCGTTAAAATACAAGTTTCATTCCTGTGCCGAAAATCTGAATCTGAGTTGGAATCGGAACCAGCGTGCACTCAGGACGTACCGTCAGAACAGATCTAGAGCAGCTATGAACCTACCCTCACCCTCTCAAGTGATGGGAGTCAGATTCCTAAACAAACTCCCGGAGGGCATAAGCAAGAGGGAAATGAGAGGAAATTCAAGGCTCGCCTCAAAAGTTACCTAGTGGATCACTCATTTTACACTGTGGGCGAGTTCCTGGGCGTTTAGCAGAGGTGTGTGTTCAGCGTCTCTGAGGTTATGACGTCTTGTAATAGTTATTTGTGCATCTAGGGACTAAAGTGTAACTTTTTCTCCCTGAGGGAAACTGTTGTCAACCCGATGGCGGAGCCGAGGGCGACAATTTCCCGAGGGAGAAAAAGTACTTTAGTCCCGTGATGCACACAAAATTTTTCCTCCACCTACACCATTAACAATAACTAGATATAACACTGTAACTTTACCTTCAGATGATCCTTTGCTTCAACAAACTGCATTACAATCACATAGCTTATATAAATGAATAATGCAAGGTATTTAGGCTTTAATTTTAACCATTTTATTCACACTCTTCTTTAAAAATACTCAAGGCCTAACTTATTTGTTTACAAATATGCAGGAATACAGCCTAAACTACGGCAAACTCAAAATGGATACGCTGTCCTGTAGGCAACGGAAACGGACGCTCGGGTGTTGTGACACTCTCTTCAACATAGAGAAACAAATTAAAATCGACAGTGTTGCCATATTTTCTCACTGTCTACCGCGGCGTTGCTGGATTTCTTCCCATGTATTTCTTATGAGATTACTTTTAGTCCCGTGGGACTAAAAGTAAGTAAGTAAATCCCACGGAGTATAAACTAGTACTTTAGTATTCTATTCGAGGGACTAAAAGAAGACTATAGATAGTAGGTGGAGGAAAAAGTTATTTTTGTGTTTTGTGTAGGTGGGCGGTGAACACAAAAGAACTGATGGAACATTTTAGCTACTAACATAAATGTCAGTTTTAGTTATGACGGATGCCCTGCAATAATGTATTGTTTCTTCGGCAATAAAGATATTTTTTTTCATCCACGCTGGAAGGGAGGTTAAAAATAGCCCTTACCCGCACCGAAATGCGGGCCCTCTACGCCGCTCGCCCAAGAGAGCAAAGCGACGAGCAGGGGTCTCCAACCTCTGACAGACAGCATCAGTGTCAGAGGCCCCGCCTCGAGGCTCGAGGCGGCTAGGAGTGTACAGTTGTCTGTACGTCTCCTTGGGCCATAGGCGTGCGCACGGTGAGTGCCGTGGGTGCCCTCGGCCTAAGAAGGGCGCCAAAATGGCAAAAACTGTATTTTTTACCTAAAAATATAGAAATAAAAAAATAAGCCAGTAATTTAGTAAAAATTATGGCCCAGTAAAAATATATATTTTTATAACATTATTATATTAGTAAATTTACAAACTAAAGAAAATATTAGCATTTTGTGTGCAACATGTTACTTTAGGCGACTAAAGACGATACGGCGCGGGCGCGGCGCCGGTCGTCGACGGCGACGGTGTTATCATTTCAGCCGAGTCTTTCAGGCTTGTTCACATACCCCTTCTCTCTCCAAATCATAAATACAGTAGACCCCTCTTAACCGACCTCGTTTTAACCGACGATCGGATTATCCGCCCTTGCTGGTCAGATATTAAATGTCGTTTTAACCTACCCTA
Source organism: Flexamia atlantica (assembly GCA_035578135.1). Taxonomy (NCBI): domain Eukaryota; kingdom Metazoa; phylum Arthropoda; class Insecta; order Hemiptera; family Cicadellidae; genus Flexamia; species Flexamia atlantica. Next base: position 48,970,487 of record JAQJVK010000005.1, on the reverse strand, counting down.
TTTTGACAACAGTTCGGTTTAACCGCCCTTTTCTAGGAATTGCGGCATTTCCGTTCGACGATATTCGACGATGGGAACTTTACGCTCAACTCCACAGGTTATTTGTTATTGTCAGAATTAATATATTTTGTGTCATTGACAAATTTAAATTATTAGCATTTCTATTCTTCTGTTTTTAAACTTGGTGACACATTTGATAATTAACATATGTTGTTGTTTGTTTTTTGTGTAGGGAAAAACATTGGTTTTTAATTATTAGTACTCTCTGAGATGTGAGTTTTTGTTATAGGAGTGAATAATTTTTTTATATGTGTTTTTCAGTTGATTGATACTGAGTAGATTGGAGTTTGGGTTCGATTTGAGGAATTCAATTGTGGATCATTTGGTTTAATGTATTTATTTAGTTGTGAATGAGACTTCTTGTAACAATTATAAATTGTGTTGTTGTTATCATGACTAAATCATTTAACTTTTGATAGGTCATGGGCCCAGAGCCCGCTTGAATGCTAACTGTGTAACTTTGCTTGAGTCTTAGAAGTGAAAATATTCAAATATCATGACATCAAACAGTGACGGCTTCAAAATTGAGAGACTAGGACCTAAAAATTATTTAGTTTGGAGTAAAAGGGTAAAAGCTTTTCTAGTGAGGAAAAAATGTTGGACTGCTATTGATCCTGGTTTTGACGATGATGAAGACTTAAATGATGAGGAAGAAGAACAGAATTTAATTGCTCTTAGTTATTTAACTGAACTGGTAGAAGATTGTTATTTAAATGATGTGACAAAACATGACAGAGCCAAACATGCATGGAACAGATTGAAAACTATTCATCTAAAAATTTCTCCGCTTCAGTTTGTGAGTACTATGGATGAACTATCTAGCTGTATGAAAAAATCTGATGAATCAATACTGGAATATTTAAACAGAGTAGAGCAGTTAGTGGAAAAATTGATAAATCATGGTTCCAATATCAACGATCAAGATTTAGCAGCTTACATGCTTAGGGGTTTAAAGCAAGAAAATTACAAACATATTACACATGTGATGGAGTTAAATGAAGAAAAGTTAACTTCAGAAAATGTCAAGAGTAAGTTGATGCTGGAGGAAGCTAGAATAGAGAGGGAAAAAGCCGAACGCGAGAAGAAAAATCAAGAACTAAAAATTTTTATGGTGAAAAACAGAGGGAGAGATGAGACAAGTAATGTTATGAAAACTAATTTCAGTTATGGGAAAAATATCCTTCAAGATAAATCTTGTCACTGCTGTGGAAAACTAGGCCATTTTGCACGAGAATGTCCAAAGGCAATGGAAGCTAAATCAAGGGGAAATATAATTTGTTATAACTGTGGGAAGGAAGGGCATCCTTCGACAAAATGTAAAAGTAATTTGAGAAATGTGTACAAAAAGAATGAGACCAGTGAACTACAAAGAGGTTTTAAAAATAGAAATGTTAGTTATGAAGAGAAAAAAGAGCGAGAATCGGAAGAGAAAAAATTAGGAGACAGTGTGGTGAGAGTAAAGTATTCTGTGCATATGATGAATGGCTGTGATAGAGAAAGAAAGGAAGATAATGCAATGAAAAAGTCGAGTGATGCAAACAAATGGATAGTGGATTGTGGATGCAATCATCATATAACTCCTTTTAGAGAGCTGATGAATAACTTTACGGACAACACGACTGGAAAAGTAGAGATGGGAAAGAAAAATGTTTCATGCGATGTAAAAGGCGTTGGGTCAGTGACTCTGAAGATAAGTGATGAAAATGGCGGATGGACTTTGAAACTGACCAAAGTTTTATGGGTACCTGATGTTTCGGACAATATTTTATCAGTGAGACAGTTAGAGAAAACTGGCGTGCGCTACACAATTGAAGATGGGGCATTGCGTGCTTTTGACAAAAGAAATGGAGATGAGGAACTTTTTTGTGCTAATACCACGGATGATGATATGTACTCGATCAAATGTGATTGGTATGAGTTGGAGACTTCCAATCCTAATAAAGACTGTGATGAGGAGCCAGTGAATGCTACTGCCTGTAAAATGGTGACCAGAGAATTGTGGCATAATCGTTTTGGACATGCAGAAAACCTGCCTGACAGTGAGTTAATCAGCAAAAGAGTAACTAATGATAAATGTGATGTGTGTTCTAAAGGGAAAGCAAAGAAATCTTCTTTTCCTGACAGACCTGTGAGGTCATCTGCTCCACTGGATCTTGTGTATTCTGATGCGTGTTATGTCAAGCCGAAATCTTTGGGAGGGGGTAAATATTTCTTAACACTGACTGATGATTACTCACGTTACAGCGAAGTTAGTGTGCTGGAAAGCAAAACTGATGTCTGTGAAGAAGTAATGAAGTATAAAAAGAGGGTTGAAAATCTTCATGAAAATACTTTTAAGTCAATACAAACAGATGGCGGAGGCGAATACTGTAACCATGAACTTCAAGAATTTTGTAGTGAAAATGGCATTGTTCATAGACTGTCATTACCTGGAGAACATCAACAAATGGGTGTCGCAGAGAGATTGAATCAACAGCTGTTGACCTTGCTAAGGTGTATGTTGATAAACTCAGGACTTGCTCTTAATTTTTGGGGGGAGGCTCTGCATACTGCATGTTACATTAAAAATAGATGCAAATCAACTTCTATTAATAATAACATACCTTATGAGTTGTGGTTTGGTGAAAAACTGTCTGATGATGAATTGGGGAGAATGAGAGTTTTTGGATGTCGTGCATGGGTTTACGAGGAACACTCTAAAGCTGACAAATTGGAACCTCGTGCCAAAGAATGTATTTTTCTAGGGTATCCTCATAGTCAAAGAGGTTATAGATTGTGGGATTTGGAGAATAAATGTATTGTACTGTCTAGAAACGTTGTTTTTGAAGAGAAAGTCTTTCCTATGAAGATTAGGGGAGGTAATCCTGAACCTGTCCTAACTGCTGAAACTAGATGTAAACAAAAGATTATTGATTTGAGTTTGAGTGATGAATCTGATAACGAGACTGCATACATTAATGAAACTAGTGAGATCGTTGAGAATGATAATGTAGATGTTGAACAAGAAATTACGGTAGTAAATGAAAATGAAATTGAGATTGATGAAGTTGAGGAAGTCCCTGAGTTACGAAGATCTGAAAGAATGAAAAACACAAGAAATTGTTCTGATTGTGTTGGATGCAGGTTGTGTGTTGTGGCTGATATGAATGAAAATCTTCCAAAAAATGCCAGAGAAGCTCTGAGTGGTCCAGATAATAAAAAATTGTTGAAGAATTACAATTTAGAGAATTCAAAAGGCTGTGTTACTCCATTGGATGTTGGTGATAAAAGAGTGGCTGGTGAAGCTGATGATTGTAACCAAACTTTGTATCAGAAAGCTATAGGTAGTTTGCTCTACGTGTCAAATAATACCAGACCGGATATTTCATTTGCTGTGTGTAAACTGAGTCAATATTCACAAAAGCCGAGTGTGAAAGATTGGCAAAGAGTAAAGAAGGTATTGAGGTACTTGAAGAAAACAAAAAATGTCAAGCTTTGCTACAATAGGGAAAATAGTTTCTTACAGATTTTTTGTGACGCAGATTATGCTAACTCTGAAGACAGAAAATCAATATCTGGTTTTGTGTGCAAGTTTGCTGGTTCACCAATCTTGTGGTCAAGTAAAAAACAACAGATTATTGCTACCTCAACAGTTGAAGCTGAGTACGTATCTATGGTTGCATGCTCAAAAGAGGTTCTGTGGCTAAAAAATTTCTTTTCTGAAATAGATGAAACAAGAATTGTCAGAGAGCCAATCAAGATTTTTTGTGACAATCAAGGTGCGATATGTGTTAGTTCAACTTATGTTGTATCTGAGAAAACAAAACACATGGACGTGCGTTATTTATTTTTGAAGGACATTGTGGCAAAAGGACTAATCAAATTTGAGTATGTACCTTCAAACTGTAATGTCGCGGATGTTTTCACGAAGCCATTATCGGGAGAAGTGACATCGAAATTTAGAAACTTGCTAGGTTTAGTCGAGTAACTTATCAACCATACTAGTATCTTCGATTAAATTTGTCATGACAAGGGGAGGTGTCAGAATTAATATATTTTGTGTCATTGACAAATTTAAATTATTAGCATTTCTATTCTTCTGTTTTTAAACTTGGTGACACATTTGATAATTAACATATGTTGTTGTTTGTTTTTTGTGTAGGGAAAAACATTGGTTTTTAATTATTAGTACTCTCTGAGATGTGAGTTTTTGTTATAGGAGTGAATAATTTTTTTATATGTGTTTTTCAGTTGATTGATACTGAGTAGATTGGAGTTTGGGTTCGATTTGAGGAATTCAATTGTGGATCATTTGGTTTAATGTATTTATTTAGTTGTGAATGAGACTTCTTGTAACAATTATAAATTGTGTTGTTGTTATCATGACTAAATCATTTAACTTTTGATAGTTATAGGTTAAAATATTTTGAATACAGCATTCATTAATTTATTAAAACGTACAGTCAGTGCTTTTCAGAGCGCATAGTACGATAAACGTCTGAGTTTTCGTTTTCGCATCTGGAAACCAACATATAATTCATCAGTAGAGTAAAGAAAAAACAAAACAAAAAACACGCACGTTGTGTGTTTGTCTGGGTGGGCAGTCCACTCGAAGTTAAAGTTTATGCAATGGGGTTTTGTGACTTAAGACTCCAGTAAGAAGCTATAAATAAACTGCCTAATCCGTAATAATGCAATGATTGCTTGTTTCTCATCACTAGTTTTGACAATCATTACGTAAAATTTGTTAAAAATATATGAACATTCTTAACAACTTAATTGAACTATAGAAAATGCATTAATATTCAGCACTCATTTAATTCAAACAAAAAGTAAACATAAACAAAAACACAAACATAACCATGTGATTAAAATTAAAATTGACAATCATATGGTTTTAACTAAATATACCAACATCTTCCCTTTTCTAACAAGTTTTCATGTTCGCAAAAACCTTCTATTTCTTATATATTTCTTTCCTTGAAATTCTACCTCATACTTCCTTCTGCCTTCCTTCTGAACAATCCTTCCTTCAACCCATGGTTCATTTTCCAGTTGAGGTCGTCGTTTAAACCAAACATTTTGGCCTACGCTCAAAGGAGGGAGTTCTCTAGTTCCATAGTCGAACTGTTTTTTATATTTAATTTTCCTCTGATCCCACAATTCCTTAACATTGTTGGGTATCTGAGGATGGAGCAGCTTTGGCATAATAGGAAGCCGACTTTGCGTTCTTCTGTTCATGAGCAGTTGGGCTGGACTGTAGCCTATCCCTTGAAGGGGAGTATTCCGGAGTTCCAGAAGCGCTTGTTGAAAATCAATCCCATCTTCTCGGGATTTTTTCAGTAGATTTTTAAATATTTTCACTGCTGACTCTGCTTTTCCATTTGCTTGATGATGGTAGGGTGGAGATAGTACTACTTTAAATTTCCAGTGTTGTGCGAAATCATTAAAATTTTGAGCTTTGAGCGGTGTACCACTGTCTGCAACCACAACCTCTGGTATTCCATATCTGGCAAAGAGCTCCTTGCAAAATGTGATGAGGGTTTCACTAGTACATTTGGTTGTTTTCTTTACTTCAAAGAAAGATGAATAGTAATCCGTCACAATCAAATAATGTGTGGAGCCCTCCTGAGCAAAATCGATGGCGATTTTCTGCCAAGGTCTTTCTGGAGTCGTGTCCTGAAGGAGGGGCTCTCTTTGTTGATTGGGTGCATATTTTTTACAGATCTTGCAGGAACCAACTACATTTTGTATGTCTTTATTTAAACATGGCCAAAAGAAAACGTCTCTGGCTCTTCTTATGCATGAGTCTGCGCCTTGATGTGTTGAATGAATGACTTGAATCAATTCTTGTCTTAAACTAAAAGGAATGACGATTCGTTCTCCTTTAAGAATAATTCCCTGCTCTGTTGTCAGTTCGTCCCGAAATGGCCAATATGCTTTTAGATCTTCTGGAAGTTGTTTTCTTGTTGAAGGCCATCCTTTTTGAATAATATTAATTAACTTTACCATCGTTGGGTCTGTTAGGGTGTTACTTTTGATCTGCGAGAGTCTCTTATCAGTCACATTCAAGTACTGAATCGAGCTAGTTCTTTCAAAACTTCTCAAGGTATCCGTCGAAAATATCTGCACATTTTTATCGTCATATTGCTTGTTACCTACCACAGGAGCTCTTGACAAAAAATCTGCGATCAGCATACATTTTCCAGGTCGATAAACTACATTAAACGAAAATCTTTGCAGACGAAGAAGCATTCGTTGCAGTCGTTTTGGTGCTGATGTCAAAGGTTTCTTAAAAATTGTCTCTAATGGCTTGTGATCTGTTTCAACTGTAATGTCAGGTTTACCAAAAAGGTATTGTTCAAATCTTTCCAGAGCATAAACGACCGCCAAACATTCTTTTTCAATCTGTGCATAAAATGATTCTGTCTTGCTAAGGGTTCTGGACACATATGCCACTGGCTTACCACCTTGCAAAAGAGAAGCCCCTAAACCAAACTGGCTTGCGTCACACTGTACAGTTACAGGTTTGTCAATATCAAAATACTGTAACGTTGGGGCTGATGTTACCATGCGAATAAGTTTATGGAACGCTTCATCGTGTAATTTTTCCCATAACCAAACTGAATCATCTTTTAAAATCGATCTTAGTGGTGCTGCAACTTCTGATAGCTTAGGTAGAAATTTTCCCAGGTAATTTACAAAACCTAAAAATCTTTGTAGTTCATTCTTGTTCTGAGGAGGCTTCATGTTGATCACAGTCGTAATTTTTTCCGGATCCGGTTTCAGGCCGTCGGAACTGATTATATGACCCATGTATTTAATCTCTCGCATTCCGATCATGCATTTCTTCAAATTGAACTTAATATTCTTCTCATGAGCTCTTTGAAGGAGTAACTTAAAATTCTTGTTATGATCTTTGAGAGCTTCTTCCTCCGTGTCACCACTTCCATAAACAACCACGTCGTCTGCTATTACAATAACACCTGAAAGTCCTTCAAACTGGTCATTGACACGTCGTTGGAACTCCTCTGGCGCCGAACAGACACCAAATGGTAATCTCAACCACCGATACCTCCCGTATGGTGTCCAAAATGTCGTTAATTTACTTGAATCTTCACTTAACTTCACATGCCAAAATCCATCTTTTAAATCAAGTTTGCTGAATATCTTGGCTTTTCTTAGTTGAGGTGCAACTTCTTCAATAGTAGGTGCCTGGTAGTGTGATCTTTTTATCGCTTTATTCAACTGATGTGGATCAATACATATGCGAAGTTTATTCGGCTTTTTAACTACCACCATAGCACTGACCCATTCAGTGGGCTCGGTTACCCTTTTAATAACTCCAATATCTTCTAGACGCTTGATTTCTTGAATTATCTCCTCTTTTAGTGCTACAGGGAACCTTCTTGGAGGTATTACCACTGGTCGCACGGATTTATCTAACTTGAAATCGTAAAGTCCTTCAAAACAACCTAATCCCTTTCCGATTTCTGGATAAGAAGACAATATTTCGTTGGGATCTTCAGAATATTTGATCTGATACACCATTTCATCAAATGAAATAAGTCCAAGCCTTATACAATCTTGAGCTCCTAGCAATGGATTATGGGGAGTCTGAATTACCTCAAAGGATATCTTGTGTCTTCGATTTTTCCACCAGACATGCAACTGAATTTTTCCTAGTGAGCATTGTGAAGCACCCCCGTAGAATGTCAGTCGAGTATTACTTTCTCTTAGCACTGGATTCCCGACTAATTCCTTCAACGTATCGATTCCGATGACATTGCATGATGCTCCACTGTCTAGTTGGCATTTTAGATGTTTTTGTACTCCCTTTACACACAGTGGAAGGCTGACATATAACCGTTTCTTCGGACAATCTTCGTTAACATTATAAACATCATCATCGCTATTATCAGTAGCTATCTGCTCGTTGATTCCAAGAGTTGAATTAACCTGCCTAGCCTCGCGTACATTCTGCATACAAACTTTAGAAAAGTGGTTTTTCTTTTTGCATATATTACAAACTTTTCCATATGCTGGACAGTTCTCCCGGCTCCAAACATGATTACCTCCACAAAACTTACAAGACCGAGCGTTCTTATTGTTTATCCTAAAGTTAGTTTCACATTTATCTTCATTATCATTTTCATTTGAGGTTGATTTCATTTTTAGTGCCAAGTTTTCTGACTCTTCATCAGTGACACATAATTGAGTTGCTTTATTCAGGGATAAGTTTGCTTTCGTTAGTAAACGTTTCCTCAGACGTACATTTTTTACCCCGGCTACCAGACGATCACAAATAAGCCGCTCTTCTAATTCTTGCTGGGATAGATTTGCCAAAGCACCAAAATCACATTTTCTCGCGATGACATGTAACCTATTAATAAATTCTTTGCATGATTCTTCATTTTCTTGCAAAGCGCTATTAAATGTAAAACGCTCATAGGTTACATTTTTCGCTTCTTTGAAATACTCGTCTAATCTTGAGATTACGTATTCGACGTCTGATGGTTCATCGCATAGTTTATTTATTAGCTTTACAGCTTTTCCACCTATAACTGAGAGGAATAGTGCAAGCCTGACTTTCCTGTTTGACAAATTATTTGACTTAGAGCTGCATGCTTCTGCCAAGGTGATATGGTTCTTCCATTGGCATTTGAAAAGCTTCCAATTTTCTGTTGAGCTCTGTTTTTCTGTAAAGTCAAATGGCTCTGGCACTGGTATATTATTCATTTTTCCCAATTTAATCTTCTGACACCATCTTAACAACTTAATTGAACTATAGAAAATGCATTAATATTCAGCACTCATTTAATTCAAACAAAAAGTAAACATAAACAAAAACACAAACATAACCATGTGATTAAAATTAAAATTGACAATCATATGGTTTTAACTAAATATACCAACAAACATGTTATTAAAAGTGTCATCATAAAAAAATTTTGCCTCGTCTAATATTTAGTTTATAAAATGTGTCATTTATACAGTAAATATTTTGAAAAATAGGTTGGTAATTATAGTTAATTTTCTAAATAATCCACAAACTGCTTGAGAATTATTTTAATGGAACCCTAAATTAATAGAGCTTTTATTTTTCGGTGTTTAGCGGATTACCCGCTTTAACCGACCTTTAAAGTTATCCGACCTAAGTCCGGTCCCGTCAGGGTCGGTTAAGAGGGGGTCTACTGTATTATGATTGTAATATCGCGGTTGTCATTTTCGAGGTAGGTAATATTTAGATTAATTGTAGTCTTTTCTTGGCATTATTTGTAGAGAGCACTTCCACGTAAATTTAGTCAGCGCATCACATTATCTGCTGATAGGGATGGTAATTGTTTAATACTATTATTTTCAAACTATCCAGTTATTATTTTAGTGATTAGTGAGCTACAGGAAATAGTGTAATTTTAATATGTCGAAAAAAGTGTCAGGTTCTGGCTTTCGGAAAAAGGCCAAGGAAAGGATACGGACAACTCAACGTAGTTCTAATTATAATTCACTTGCTTCGTAACTTAAAAGTAAGGAAGAAGAAGTCAACAAAGATAGAACCATAGGTAAGTCAGAATGAGTGTTTTTGTTTTTGTTAAAAACGATTAAATTTTTTTCAGTAAAATGATTGTCCAAAATGTTTTCAGTATGGACACTTTTTTGATGATATCACCGAGAATCTCTGTGGTTTATATTTTATTTGTCACGGAACGATTTGCGTTGGTGCGCGACCTAAATCGCCCCCGTTATTTTATAGTCACACGTTGGGAACTTCCTAAACAAAACTTGCGTCGCTCCTGCTTTTCGCATTCGCTGTGTCCGGGTCAAGGGTCTATTTTTCACGTAAATTTGAGTAACCAATATTATGATATTATGACTAAAAGTTAATTTATCAAAACCCATTTACTTTGGTATAACTTTGACTTAGACGTCGTAAGATTTCTTGTTGTTGCTTTTCACAACTATTAATAACATTGATTAATCACCTAATTTGTCAAAAACCCAATGTTGGAAATTTTTATGTTTGCTAATATTGTTTTTGTCTCATAAATATCCGATACTTATTAAGCTTGCCTGTAGAACGTTAACAATAATATTCAAAACATAAAAAGTAAGGTAACAATATAAAATTAGGTTTCTTTATTAAAACTTAGACAAAAGGTCATATTACCTGATCTTTATTCAGTCAGCCTGTCCGTACCTAATGGTTTTTAAACATAATTTAACACTCATTTTGAACCTTTTAAGGAATCAACCTTAAACCTCGCCAATGTATAGGGTCTTCAAGGACCTCTTAATAATCTATATATTAATACGCAAGCGGTTTTCTTTTCACAGTCCAACCGCAACAACGGCTGGACCGATTTTAACGTTTGATGTATCAAATTAAAGGGAATTTTATGTAGATTTGTCAACAAGAATCGGAATTTTGAAAAAGGGTGTCACTAAAGTACAGTAAAGGGCTGAAGTTTCGGAACAGTGGCGCTATTCATCGACATTTGAGCAAGCTCAGTTTACTTTGTTTACAAACTGAACATATGGCCAAGCTCTGAAATAGTTCTACAGGTAAACCACAGATAGCAGCAATGAATTACAATTAATTTTTCGAAAAGAACAGTTTTTATTTGTTCAGCTGGTTTGGCTTAGTTTTCAAACAGTTTTCTTTTTTTAAGATTTATTATGTAATTTAGGTTATGTTATGAAGTTTTTAAAGCTCTTATACATTGCATCAAAATCAGTTACCAGTTTTACAATGTAGTTTACGATATCTCATAGTGATTTTTGAAGTTATATTAACCTGAGCAAATCTATTTTTGGATTTGGAGCATTAATAATGCCACCGATAAGAAGAAGACGAACATAGACCGGTCGGAGGAGTCGGAAAGAACACGGGGGTAGCGGATTTGTACCCCCCGGATTTGTACCCCCCACAAAAAATGCTACGTCATTTTGACGTCACAGGAGGCGGGGCCTAAATCGCTCGAGAAACAGCCCGCGACTGGAAATGTACCCCCCATTACATTATTAAATCATCAACACGTAATTGGTTTAAATTAAATTATTTTCCTTAAGACTGACCCCGGAATTGTACCCCCCGGATTTGTACCCCCCGGATTTGTACCCCCCGTGGTCAGATTCTTAAGTCTGACCCCGGATTTGTACCCCCCGGATTTGTACCCCCCGTGGTCAAATTCTTAAGTCTGACCCCGGAATTGTACCCCCCGGATTTGTACCCCCCGTGGCCAAATCCTCAAGACCTACCCCGGATTTGTACCCCCCGGATTTGTACCCCCGTGCTCAAATCCATTTTGACCGACCATGGAAATATACCGGGTCAATATTCATTGATGTTGTTGACTTTTTTAATTAGCTGTCGTAAATCAACTGCTGTTCGTAAAATTATTACCTAATATTTTTCTACGAATATGTCTTATTCTACGAAAATCGTACGTTGCTTGGGTGACGTATGATTTTTATTCAAGTATTTTTGCAATGAATTAAACATTTAACGAAAGCCAAGTAAAAAACGTCGCTTTTTAGTTTCGTTTTTAGAATATTGTAAATACAATTAACATTTTTAACAGATGAATTGGAAAAGAAGTTCAACCTCAGGTGTTTAACGATCAATCTGGAATGTAATTGAACTCTACGTAGAAGGGCGGAAGTACATAACAGTTTTCTTGCCGTATGAGGGTTTCCCGGGTGGCAGGAGGTCAACAAACATTTTCAAATGCCCTCGGCATGCCTCGGCATTCCTAAGTGGACCTGATGGAATGTACCGCTCCTCCCTCTGTAAGTATAGTAGGCGCGTTTTGAAGATTCGCCCCCCCCCAGAACAGGTAGAAGGACAGTCCTAATCCCCTGTTGACAAACAATGCATTAGTGCCTTTGTTACTGGAGGCCGGCCGGGACTCTCTGCATCCGCCTGAAATTCCGGTTACTGGCATAACAATATATATCGCAATATTTGAGGTGCAAGTTACGCGGCATTTTCTTGGAATGCAGGCGGGTGAACCACCAGCACAACGGTGGCCACCCCTAACAAAGGCTTTGTTTGATAACAGGGGATTAGGACAGTCCGTCTACCTGTTTTGGGGGGCCGAATCTTCAAAACGTGCCTACTATACAATTTATGGGTTTTGGACGTTTTTACTGGAAACAGTTTACTTCCTTTGATTAACACATGTTCTTCGTAATAGTTAATGAATTTCAACGCACATAACAGTTTTCACGCCGTGTAGGGGTTTCCCGGGAGGCAGGTGTTCAACAAATATTTTCAAATGCCCTCAGAATTCTTAAGTGGACCTGATGGAATGTACCGTTCCTCCCTCTGTATGTGCAAGTAATGGGTTTTGAACGTTTTCAATGGAAAGAGTGTGCTTTATTTGATTGACACGTGTTCTTCGGATTAGTAAATAACTTAACCACAATTTGTTCCTAGGTACAATGGAGTTGGAAATCCTTTGCTCGCGGAAAAGTATTTCATGCTTTTAAGTGATCTATAATAGTTCAAATTTAGACGCAAAGTTCTCATGAGACTAATTAGCTAATTTTCAGGAAGAAATAAGTCGGGAAATATATTGATAGTTATGTTCCTGAATCAATAATAAAATTTAAGGGTATTGCTTTCATTCTTTTACTTAATAAGCCGTTAAGAGCCTGCTGTACTACCCGCCGTATTAGGTTTAAGTCCCTTAAGAGAAATGTTATTTCTCTTGAACTATGCTTGGCTTTGAACTGAAATTACTCTTTTACCTGAAATTGTATGATTATTACTCTTGGTTATGGTTTTCTTATTGATATTTAATAGAGAACTGCGAAGACAAAATTTTGAAATCCGTTCAATTAATAGATAAAATGTACATGTGACTGAAAAACGTGTTATCTACAGATTACTTAGCAGAGAAAATCTAATGCTAAAAAAAAGTAGTAAAATGTAGTAAAACGTAATAAAATTTTGAAGTTGGAAAGTTTAACGAGTTGGCCTTACGAGTTGCCATGATGGCAACGAACTAAACAAGGAAAGTTTAAACAAATAAAGTCATCATAACAGCTATTTGCAAATTACAGTCATCTAGGAAAAATTCAGCGTGAGAGATGAAAATTACTTGGAGTAATAACAATTGCATTTATTATTCATGAATATTTTCGAATTGTTTTTATTTATAGTAATTGGATTAAATTGTAAACATGAAATAATACCGAGCAAGGCTTAGTTCACCAGACTAATTAAATAAGGGCATTAGTGAATTTATTTTGTAAATATTTAATTTATTTGTAAATAATATGTGCTGTGACTGATACTTCTATATAAATAACTAGCTGATCAACACGGTGTTACCCGTTAAAAAACAGAAAACCTTCCTTGGATTTCAGATTTAATTTTAAGGTTGCCATGACAACTACATGAGCTTCCCTATACGTTAACATTTAAACTTTGATGTATCATAGGGCGTAGCCCTGAGGGAATTTTAAAAAATCCGTTCTTAGTTGGTGCTTATGCCCTGAGAGGAACGTTCATGCAAGGTTTCAAGGTTCTAGGTCGAGTAGTTTGGGCTGTGTGATGATAGGTCAGTGGTATTTGACAAATATATTGTAGATTACAGAAATAAAGCTGATTTTGATTTTATGATATTCATATTGAATGCATTCGTTAATCATTTAAATCAGTAGTCAAGACGCCAACCTCCGGTATATATATTATTTTAGAATATGTTCTAACGGACAACACTGCATTGATCTCCGATCAGTTTTTATCAAACACTCCAAGTACAGAATACCCAAAAATAAATATGTTAACGTCCAAAACCCATCAATTGTACTTACAGAGGGAGGAACGGTACATTCCATCAGGTCCACCTAGGAATGCCGAGGCATGCCGAGGGCATTTGAAAATGTTTGTTGACCTCCTGCCTCCCGGGAAACCCTCATACGGCAAGAAAACTGTAATGTATTTCCGCCCTTCTACGTAGAGTTCAATTACATTCCAGATTGATCGTTAAACACCTGAGGTTGAACTTATTTTTCAATTCATCTGTTAAAAACTTTAGTTTTATTTACAATACTCTAAAAACGAAACCAAAAAGCGACGTTTTTTACTTGGCTTGTGTTAAATGTTTAATTAATTGCAAAAATACTTGAATAAAAGTCATACGTCACCCATGCAACGTACGATTTTCGTAGAATAAGATATATTCGTAGAATAATATTAGGTAATAATTTAACGAACAGCCGTTGACTTACGAGAACTAATTATAAAAGTCAACAACATCAATGAATATTGACCCGGTATATTTCCATGGACGTCAAAATGGATTTGAGCACAGGGGGTACAAATCCGGGGTAGGACGGATACGGCCACGGGGGGTACAAATCTGGGGGGTACAAATCCGGGGTCAGACTTAAGAATCTGACCACGGGGGGTACAAATCCGGGGTAGGACTTTAAGATTTGGCCACGGGGGGTACAAATCCGGGGGGTACAAATCCGGGGTTGGACTTAAGAAGCCATGTTTAATTGGATTTATATCAATTATGCAACTGTTCAGCCAACCGTGAGAAGTCAGTTGATCAAAATACATAATAATTTATCTGTCCTAAAAGTTCGCGGCCGGATTTGTACCCCCGTCCTGTGACGTCAAAATGACGTAGGCGTTTTTTGTGGGGGGTACAAATCCGGGGGGTACAATTCCGGCGACCCGCGAACCGCTGGCATCACCCTCCCGATGTAACATTTTATGCTCCTTCCAACCTCAGACCAAGGAACTAAAAATGTTTTTATTGCGTTGGTTCCATTTCAAGTGTGAAAAGACTGTTAAGAGTAATGGTTCATTTACGCGTTTTTACCACAAAGGAAATGTTGCCTATAAAGACAGCCGTTCCCTATAATATCTGTTTTGGCGACAATTATCAATAAACTGCAGCGGCAATCCCTAAACAAAGCAAGTCATTGCTCACGGCGCCAGTGTTTGCTCTTGGTCAGCTACATGTTGCTGTAAGCAGAGCGTGATCTTTTGCCGTTGTTAAAATATACATTTCAGAAAAAAGAGGAGATGGGGAAATGAAGGTGTTCCCTAAATAATCGTTTACTTTTACCAGAAACTCCTGCGGTAGATCAAATTAACTTTAATAGTTTCAGCAGTTAAGCCATAATATTGTTAATGAAGTTAGCCCTTTGATTACACTTTAAAAGTATATAAGTAGGCTGATTATTCTTCATTATTTTACCACATGATTTTTGCTCGATTTCGAGCTACGTGTTATCTAGTTCTATAAATTAATACGCAAGCGGTTTTCTTTTCACAGTCCATCCGCAATAACGGCTGGGCGGATTTTAACGTTTGAGGTGTCAAATTAAAGGGAATTTTATGTAGATTTGTCAACAAGTCTCAGAATTTTAAAAAAGGGCATCACTAAAATACAGTAAAGGGCTGAAGTTTCGAAACAGTGGCGCTATTCATCGAAATTTGAGCAAGTTCAGATCACTTTGTTTACAAACTGAACATATGGTCAAGCCTGTCAAGCTCTTAAATAGTTCTACAGTAAACCACAGATTGCAGCACTTTATTATTTTGAAAAGAAAATTTTTTTGTTTTTCCAGCTGCTTTGGCTTTCAACAAAGAGATTTATTATGTAATTTAGGTTATGTTATGAAGTGTTTTTAAAGGGCTTAAACATTGCAGTTCCCAGTTTTACAATGTAGTTTACGATATCCCAATACATTTCAGTATAGTGCTTTTTGAAGTTTTATTAACTTGAGCCAATTTACTTTTTGATATGGTGCGGTAATAATGCCAATAAGAAGAAGGCGAATATTGACCGATTGGAAGGAACATGATCGCAACCGCCTACAATCACCCTCCCGAAGTAACATTTGATGCTCCTTCCAACCTCAGACCAATGAACTTAATATGTTTTCATCGCGGTGGGTTGCATTTCAATAATTAATTGACTGGTAGAGATAGTGCATCATTTAAGCGTTGATCCCTACAAAGACAGCCGTCCCCTATGATTCCGCTTTGGTGATAACTATCAATAAGGTGCAGGGGCAGTCCCTAAACAAATGAGGTCTTAGCTCACGGCGCCAGTGTTTGCTCTCGGTCAGCTACATGTTGCTGTAAAGCAGAACTCGATCTTTTGCCGGTATTAAAATATACATTTCAGAATAAAGAGAACATGGAAAATGAAGGTGTTTCCCAAAAAGTCGTTAACCAGAAACTCCTGCAGTAAATCAAATCAACTTTGAGAGTTTCAATGGTTTAGCCATAATTTTGCTGTTGAATTTAGCCCTTTGATTAAATTTCAAAAGTATACAAGTAGGCTGTTAATTCTTCTTTCTTTTACTATATGATTTTTTGCTCGATTTCGAGCTACGTGTTATCTAGTTGTGTATCAATTTTCTGGTGTTCGGTCAACGTTGAACTATTTTTGAAATGGATGCCTCTTTATTTTTCACGTTAAATCATGAAAACTGTGAACCTCATTAAATTTTCCTGAGACTAGCCCTGATATTAATGCTGTTGTGGCCGACTTGAATAAATGGATAAAAATATAATATTGTTTTGAGTAAAGATCAAAGCGAATAAATCTGTAAAATATTAAAAATATTCCATTACTCTCAGACATCCTGTGCACAGCCATCCCTGCACGACATGGATCTAGTACAAGTTTAAAGTTTAACACTACACAAGGTGGTTTGGACTCAGTGACTCAGTCTGTCGACTGTTTCGTTTGGTATGATTGTTCGTAAAATAAATTGTTATTTTACTTTATTATGTTGTACAATCGTCTTCTTACTTCTATGTTGTTGATGTTACCCTTTTAGCGAATTTCCTTAAAGGAATAAGCTGTTACGGTAGTACTCATGGTAAGACCTAAGTCCGAGACCTTGTTAACTTTTCATTTTGGGGTCCCCAGAAGCAAAAAACACCATTCGTTCGAATTTATATATATATATCTATATATACATATATATATATATATATATATATATATACATATATATATCTATATATCTATATATATATATGTCTGTTAACACGATAGCGGCCGTAAATATGGTCCGATCTTAATGAAATTTGGTACAGACGTGTAAAGTGGTAATCACTCGGACGAATTCATGAACCAGCCCGATCGGACCACCAGAAAGGGGGGTAAATGGGGATAAACCCCCCCAAAAATGGGGTTTTTGAGTTTTACACATAGAAAAATAAAATGTATCCAATTTTTGTTGGCACCATTGAATTCAGCTCAAAAAAACAAACAATTTAGTATTTTGAATTACTGCTCTATGTCCATTGGTTACCAAGATATTGAAAGTGGTAAACACAGTACGTTGTCTCAATGTTAACCTTATGGGAAATAAGTAAAATTCTATATTTCGCTTATTTCTCAACATATCTTGATAATACTTGGTAAATGGCTTCTTCTAGTTCAGATCTACTAAATATTGAATTAAAACCAACTAGTTTAAACATCCCTGTAGCAGCAAACCTGCATACTCATTCCCCATGTTATTCTTATGGAGCTTACAAAAACATGTCAAATCTCGCTATGCTGGATTGAAATATGTTGTTTCCGCACTTGAAATTCGCTGAGTATGCAGGTCTGCTGCAACGGGGGTATTTTTTCACCTCATGTACTCAAAGAAACCGTTCTCTAATCATCTAGTAAAAATTAGATTTTTTTACTCCTGATTAAGTCTGCAGTGTGAATTTGTATTGAATATAATTTGTTTATTACGTACAAAGATGAATGCGTAGCAATAATAGAAACATAAATTTATAACATAAACACATATTGCAGTTGTTATTCCCGGCCTATATATAACACAAGATCGATTGTCTCATTCATAACAATATATATTTACTTAAGTCGCTAAAGTAGGAAATATCGTACAAAAGGTTAAAGTTTTCAAAGTGTAGCAGAGTGACCTTAAGCATTAGTGGGTAGCAGTCAGCCGCAATAAGTTGGTAGTAGTATATAATGGGGGCTAATCCCGCGGCAGCTCGCGGCAGCCTTTCTGGGATTCACCCTATTTTTGGTATTAATCGTTATTTCTGTTTAAGAATTGAGTTAATATGTGTAAAAAAAATTAAAAATTCAATTTGTAAATGAATTTGTATACTATTTTTTAATTATTTCAACCATTTTTTTAGTCCGGCAAGCCGAACTAAAAATGATTAAAACAATAAATATAGACTAAAAATTAATTTACAAATTGAATTTTTAATTGTTTTACACATAAGTGTGTTTTTAGTACACGTTTTGTTATGAATTGTGAGTTAAAAAATGTATTCCGTGTAAAAAAAAGAATGTAGTAGGGTGAAAATGTATGTTTTGTGGGTGCACCCGAGCAGGGAGCAGCCGCATCCGAGCAGGGAGCAGCCGCACCCGAGCAGGGAGCAGATCTTAAAAAAATAATAAAATAAAATAAAGGTATTTTAAGAGATTTTCAATTTATTTAAGACCATTGGAAGATGTAGTTGTATGAAGGAAAGTAATTATACCATAAACAGCCTTTATAGTATTCAATAAGTTGAAATTTTCTAAGATTTATTTACAATATTAATTTCATTTTATTCAATCACAAGTTTCTTTCCTACGCTCGAGTGGTGGTAAATCATTATAGGTATTAAAGGCTTATACGGTGGATGCTGTCTCGGTCAGTCCTAATCTACTTGGTGTTCGGTGTATCCAACAACCCCTAAATTAGTATCAGTAAATGAGTAAATCTTTTGTTTAATTTAAATTTTAAGAAGAAATCCTACAACATAGGTGTGATTGAGTAGATCCTAGAAATTTCATTTTGATGTGCGATGAGGGTTAAAATTGCCATAACAGCTTAAAATTTAATCTGAAATAAAATTTCACCTTACTGCACCTTATACTTTTGGTGCTGCAAGGTTAGCGCAGTGAAACTGTGATTTTTTGCTTAGAAAGAATGTTTGTAACAGTATAGAATTTGGGCTAATCCCGCGGTCCCGTTACGGTCGTCTTTTGGGATCAACTGCGTTTTTTGTATTAATTGATATTTCTGTTCATGGATGAAGTTAATGTGTGCAAAGAAAACTGTTAATTAAAATTTTGAATTAACTTGTACCACATTTTTGATTAGGTCTATGTTAATAATTTTTTAGTTCGTAGTAGGGTGAAGTTGTATGTTTTATAAGCGACCGGAACACAAGAGCACAACTCTGGAGCACAACGGAGCACAAAAGAGCATCCCTAAATTATAAAGAAACTTGAAAATATATAAGAAAAGTGTCTTAAGAGATTTTGAGAAAGTAGTAGAATTGTTTAATCTCAAATGAAATTTTAAATTTCACCTCACAGCACAAATTATGGGTGTTGAGTAGGGTATGTGTGTACTTCTTGGGTGTGTGATGAGGACCAGGAGGATTATGAAATAAACCCTCAAAACATCAAAAGAACTATAAAGTCTCTTAATAGATTGTGTTGCTTCTAGATTCTTGCAAGAGTATTTACATTTCTCTGCAAGCTACAATGTTCTAAAAAGAAATAAACCTTTTACAATACTATTGTGATTTTTTAAATCGTAAGTTTCTGCCTGTGCTAGAATGGTGACAGGAAAGGAAATGACGGTTACACTACCGATAGCTTTTTTTTGTGAGGAGCCTTGAGGTGAAATGTGAATACATTTTTGCCTATTTTGGTAAATCTAATAAATTTAGTTCTGTCAAGCTAAAAATTATGAAAATGTCAAATTAGCATATAATTTATTCAAAATTGGAATTCTGAATTCACACCTAACTACACCTGACATCAATGCTATTGCAGTGTCAGTGGGGCTGGAATTGTATGCTCGTCTATGAGGGGACAAATGTATCCGTACATATAAAACATTTGATTTGTATGCATTTTTTAAATTTTATTTTGATAACACAGAAATTTTTTTTAATCAACCATCAATTCAATTCTCATAAAATAGCTTATTTCACACATATTATTTAACGGTTTCAATTTAAGACCCAACTTATATCGGACCATTCCTTGCACACAAAAGCGGCTTCAACCTCAAAACGTATTTTTTATCTTAAATTGTGTTTTTTAAACACTGTTTATCCCTCGCTGATCGTCTTATTCTTCACAAAATGTCTTATTTTTCAAAATAGCATTTGCCCTACAAAACGCGTTATTCCTCACGAAACATCCTCCTTCTAAACAAACCTCATATTCCTAATAAAACCAGCTATTCCTCACCAAACGATGTACTCCTTATAAAAGATCATCTCATTTTCTACAAAAAATCTTACAACTCACCAAATAGCTTGTTTATCACAAACTACTTATTCATTGTGAGTGCTTTATTTCTTTTAGCTCACCACAAAGTCCTAAATTTTAATTGATTTTGTCCGGCTCCACCGATCTACAACGGATAAAAATTGTCAAATCAGCATACAATTTAATACATTATTATATTTAAAATTTCAGCTCATAGCACCTCATACCATGGCTGAAACAAGGTTCTTCAATTAAATTTCAAAATTTTACCTTACTGCACATTACCCCATGTCTGTTGTTAGGTTTTCTTTCAAGCTCTGAACCTATTTCATGAGGACTGAAAACAAACCAGTGCAAGTGTTACAATAGAATTATCTTGGTAGGTAAATCCTTTTTGTGAAGCTATAAATTTTGTCTTCGAAATTTCAGAGTTCAAGAACATATTTTCCAAATAAGCAGCAGAAAATATGTGAACTGTTTTTACAAATTTAGACTAACTGAAACTGAAATAAACCCTTAAATCACAAACTCAGGTCTATCTTACAACTAAGAGTTTTGAACCCACACCTTATGCAGCCTACCTAAACAAACTGCACAAACTGAAAACTCAAACTTTTAAATTTGATATTACACTAACTCAACTGACTTGAACTCAGTCACTCGGTAAATTTAGCAAATCTAAACTTATAAATTGAAACATTAAAACTTCAAGTTCTAAACTGAAATCAAAAACTTAATAAAACCAAGAGTCATTATTTCACTTATAGATCATTAACTCTAAATTAAAAAAACTATACTCAAACATTTTATTTCGAACGAACAAACCTAGAAAAAGAAACACATATTGACTCAAACTCATTTTACAAACTCTAACTAAGATTTAAAAGCTAAATCTACGTCATAAACTTAAAATCATACTTACAGTTTAATACTGAACTGAAGTCATTAATTTAAACTGACAAATGAAACTCATAAACTCTTAAGATTAAACTCAAACTCATTAAAGTGCAATTACAAGTTCAAATTCTAAAAATGTAGGTAAAAACTCGGTAATATAATTTAAAACTACATCCTCATCTCTATGTCGTCAACTTAAACTAACAAATTCACATTATCAATCTCAAACCAAGAAACCAATATTTAAGTTTTAGTATTCAAAATATCAGAAATGTTTGAAAAATAACTGCCCTGAAAACTGTGAAATTCAATATAAAGCTTTGTTTAAAAAATTGTTAAGTGATTATAACAAACCTAGAAAACATGTCCAAGAAAACAATATAAAATTGATGTTCAGAGTGAGTGAAATATATCAACAAAATTTTAAAAAAATGTGCATATTTTTCAAGAGCATTTATTCAACAATTGAACAAGTATTAACGGTAACTAGTAGTGTTGAACTATAACATGCTTGAAGCATAATGTTTGCTAAGTATTATATTTTTTCATGTCTCGAAAGTTTGCTAAAAAGAAACAATCAAGATTGAATGAATGAAATATTATTCTATATTTAAAAATCGAATAATGCGTCTTGCTATGTTTTTACCGAATAAAAGCTTTGAAAAAACAATTTAAAGTGAATAAAATATCAAACTTCAGAAACATCATTAATTGAAGATAACTTTAGTTGAAAATTTTCACTTGCGTTAACATTAGTTAAAAAACTTTTCATGTTAGTAAATCAGTTACAGAGGGGAAAATCAATTACTTCGAGATATGATGATTGAGGAGACATGACTTGAAGAGGCAAAATCCTTATCCAACCTTCAGCTTGTAATGATTAATAAGTTTTATTGGTCAAACTTAGAATTATTATTTTCAATCATAATCACCATTACAAAATTTATCAGTGTGCTATTGATTGTGTAAAATTTATAACCACACCTAATAACCTGATTTTCCATACCCAACACGTGAAGAAGGCCTCAAAATGTCATTGAGGTACCACATTTCGTAAGTCTTCACTATTTACTGACGGTGGCGTGTCCTGTAATCCAGCTACTTGGAAGTCACGAATTGTGGATAGTTATGAGCGATGGATTGTGGACGCAGTGTTCCTTAGTGGGGATTAACGTCCGCACTAGTGAGTACTCGTTCATGGGACCATCCTCATAATTAGACCAGTTCGTAAATTGTTAACCGAGGCGAAATCGTGGTTCGGATCCCACGTTATAATGTAGGTCCCTTAGTTGCCATTGGCTGTTGGGCTATTAATTAACAGTCCTGTCTAAGGAATATGTCGGCCTTAGTCAGTAACAAGACTACAAGATCGCGCCACAATCATCTTTCACTCATCTGTCATTCATACTTGGCTTAAAATACCTACCTGGGTAGGTCGCCATTTCAACTAATGTATCTAATGTATGTATTTCAATATGTCAGTGAAAACCTATTTGAGGTATTGCTTTTTGAGATTGGAATATTAAATATTGTTTACTATCATAATATTGTTTTGATTGCAAATCGTCAAATTCAATTCACCAACCAAGTTTACAAATTTAAGATGTCACCAAGAACTTAGCAGAGTGGTTGTAAACAAGTATACTTAAAAATAATGATATCCAACAAGTAGCTACGAACATATTACCTTATTTAATGTTTTTACCAAATTTAGAATTTTTCCCAGCATCATATTACTGAGAGTGGCTAAATGAATACAATTATTTTTATAAAGTTTTAGACGATCGATCATCAAAACATCTTGGATCAGTCAATCATCGCGATTAATATATTATACTTAAAGCTTTATCATTTAGTTTTAAATGTAAGCTGCCAAATTAGTTCGTAAAATTAAGAAATCCTGAGTAGGACTTCATCAGAGTGTTGTAAATAAGGTTTACTTACAAGATATTGATAAGCAAATGAATAACTGATTGATTGGTTGAAACAATATTCAACCAAGAGTTATTTCCCGAACTGAACTCTTAGCAAAACCAAGATACCAATTTACTAAAGTACTACCCAGCTTAAATAAAAAATTACAACCAGACGTTCAAAACATTCAATTTTTGACAAATTCAAAACATTACAGTCGTATTGTTTGTTTGGAGATCTGAATATTTACCAAATTATAATTCAGAGCGAATGAAAGATGTTAGTCAAACTCAATCCATCAATGATAAACCATGCACAGTTAGCAGCTTACACTCACATAAAACTATTAGTTATCCATCTAATGAAAGTTAGTTAATCTGTTATGAAAACTATTGCAAAGAGAGTAAATAAATAATAAGTTGGCTGCTTATAGAAAACTAATATTTATTTTGATTTTTATATTATGGTTATGATTAAAAAAATTACTAAAAGATTCTAGGTAAAAGTAGTATTCTTTTTATGATTCTAAATAAATCGTCAATGAAACCTCTTTATATTTTCTATGTTTTCCCAAGAAAAGTGGTTGTTTTCGCAATCAGTATGCGTTGAAAATAGGCAATTCTCGTGTTTATTTTACTTTGTTCACTTATTTTTACTTTGCAAGCTCCAGCGTTTAAATTTAAGAAAACAAAATTGTAAAAAAACAGCGTGCATTTGATAACCAGGTTACATTGTTTGAGCATGAAATTACGCTTCCTAATCTAAATATAAAAAAAATGCCAAACGATGTATTAAGCAGATCTCTCAGCATTTTTTGGACCTTTTTGCCAAGTTGATTTATACTTCTACTGATATGTATATCTGTCATTTATTTGCTTTAACTATCAAAACGAAAAGTACATTTTAATGAATGAAAACTCTGAAAAAAAACTGAAAACTCTCCAACTTGAACTTGAAAACTCTGAACTTGAAAACTCTCCAAAAATTTTAATGAATGAAAACTCAGAATGAACTGCCCACCTTGGTCCATATTAGACAAAAAACTGTATTCAAACAAGAAGTCTATAAATCTGTTGACAGACATTGGCCTTTTTTGCTCTGTTAACCAATTGAAATGTTTTATACAATCCAAGGCCGGTTGTAAAAATATGGGATGGATCAAAGAATCCAAAAAAGGTAAATTAAACACGAATATATTTTAGTTGTCTTATTTATTCAACTGAATGGCCATATTGTAAAATACCCTTTAAACTAGTAAAATGTACACTTTTAGGGAAAGTATTTTTGTGAGAATTTTTATCTTACATTTGACAATATACGTTTCAAAGGACGAAAAATAACCATAAATTTACAAAGATTATAACACTAATCTTCCCCAAAGCAAGCATAAACACTACATAGTTTAAATCTAGATAAAAATACGGGAATACAATACAAACAGATATTGAAACACAGCAAATGGGATTTTATATCAATAGAACTTAGTCCATCGAGTTCTAAGTTGTGTAAGAAGACTGTAATTGCCTCTTTTATTTCCTGATCTCCTGAAGTTAAATCCAAACCTGCGTTCCGAAGGTGATCCATCACGAACAGACTTATTGTATCAAAATGTGTCTTCTTTCTCTGTATACTCCGAAGCCTCCTTGATGGATTTTGAAACACATCGGTGCGACATCATGAGAGTGTCCCAGCTTGATCTCTGGATTGCGACGGCGTCAGGAAGATGGACTCCTCGTTGACTGGAATCAGGTTTACAAATTACTAGAGTTTGCTTTCCATCGATGATCAGTAATGACAATATCATAGATCCCAAATCTATTTGCTTAGGAGTAATATTAGTTACATCTTCAAAGTAGTCAGTGATTTTCTCAGAATTCTTCATTAATCTTTCCCATTCGGTTTGAGTAAGAGGTACACCAAAGCGACTGGACCCATTTCTCTGTACAATTTGAATTTCTGTTGAAAAATTTTGGTCAGAACCATTCAAGCCAACTACGATTTCTCCGGAGAAGATTTCATCCAACGGATAAGACCTGTTCATTTACAATTTTTCCAACTGACGATATGGTCGTTGTAATAATTTATCATGATCCAGTGTTGTCGAAGTAGATATTTGATAAGATTCGTGTTGGGTGGATTTCTCAATATCACCTTTATTCTTCAAGTATGGAGTAAATCGCTTAAAGGAAGATGTCATCGTAAATAGTACCCGTTCTTATGCGTTCGAGCTTTACCAGAGTACTGATATTTTTATTACACTTAGAATATGACCTCTACCATTCAAGAGTTTAGTTATGGTGGGGGGAAATCCAAACAATTGGGTCACTGACGGATATAAACTGCCTAGACGAATTTCCAGGGCAACGTTGTAACAAAACTTGTATTAAGGAACTATTTTATGTGTTGATAAAAATAAAAATTCAATTTGTAAATTTATTTGTACACTATTTTTTATTATTCTAATTATTTTTGGTCTGGATAGCTGAACTAAAATTTATTAAAATAATAAAAAACTACAAATAAATTTCTAGATTTACTAGATTTTTCATGTTAGATTTACTAACAAGAAAAGTTTTTTAACTAATGTTAACGCAAGTGAAAATTTTCAACTAAAGTTATCTTCAATTAATGATGTTTCTGAAGTTTGATATTTTATTCACTTTAAATTGTTTTTCAAAGCTTTTATTCGGTAAAAACATAGCATGACGCATTATTCGATTTTTAAATATAGAATAATATTTCATTCATTCAATCTTGATTGTTTCTTTTTAGCAAACTTTCGAGACATGAAAAAATATAATACTTAGCAAACATTATGCTTCAAGCATTTTATAGTTCAACACTACTAGTTACCGTTAATACTTGTTCAATTGTTGAATAAATGCTCTTGAAAAATATGCACATTTTTTTAAAATTTTGTTGATATATTTCACTCACTCTGAACATCAATTTTATATTGTTTTCTTGGACATGTTTTCTAGGTTTGTTATAATCACTTAACAATTTTTTAAACAAAGCTTTATATTGAATTTCACAGTTTTCAGGGCAGTTATTTTTCAAACATTTCTGATATTTTGAATACTAAAACTTAAATATTGGTTTCTTGGTTTGAGATTGATAATGTGAATTTGTTAGTTTAAGTTGACGACATAGAGATGAGGATGTAGTTTTAAATTATATTACCGAGTTTTTACCTACATTTTTAGAATTTGAACTTGTAATTGCACTTTAATGAGTTTGAGTTTAATCTTAAGAGTTTATGAGTTTCATTTGTCAGTTTAAATTAATGACTTCAGTTCAGTATTAAACTGTAAGTATGATTTTAAGTTTATGACGTAGATTTAGCTTTTAAATCTTAGTTAGAGTTTGTAAAATGAGTTTGAGTCAATATGTGTTTCTTTTTCTAGGTTTGTTCGTTCGAAATAAAATGTTTGAGTATAGTTTTTTTAATTTAGAGTTAATGATCTATAAGTGAAATAATGACTCTTGGTTTTATTAAGTTTTTGATTTCAGTTTAGAACTTGAAGTTTTAATGTTTCAATTTATAAGTTTAGATTTGCTAAATTTACCGAGTGACTGAGTTCAAGTCAGTTGAGTTAGTGTAATATCAAATTTAAAAGTTTGAGTTTTCAGTTTGTGCAGTTTGTTTAGGTAGGCTGCATAAGGTGTGGGTTCAAAACTCTTAGTTGTAAGATAGACCTGAGTTTGTGATTTAAGGGTTTATTTCAGTTTCAGTTAGTCTAAATTTGTAAAAACAGTTCACATATTTTCTGCTGCTTATTTGGAAAATATGTTCTTGAACTCTGAAATTTCGATGACAAAATTTATAGCTTCACAAAAAGGATTTACCTACCAAGATAATTCTATTGTAACACTTGCACTGGTTTGTTTTCAGTCCTCATGAAATAGGTTCAGAGCTTGAAAGAAAACCTAACAACAGACATGGGGTAATGTGCAGTAAGGTAAAATTTTGAAATTTAATTGAAGAACCTTGTTTCAGCCATGGTATGAGGTGCTATGAGCTGAAATTTTAAATATAATAATGTATTAAATTGTATGCTGATTTGACAATTTTTATCCGTTGTAGATCGGTGGAGCCGGACAAAATCAATTAAAATTTAGGACTTTGTGGTGAGCTAAAAGAAATAAAGCACTCACAATGAATAAGTAGTTTGTGATAAACAAGCTATTTGGTGAGTTGTAAGATTTTTTGTAGAAAATGAGATGATCTTTTATAAGGAGTACATCGTTTGGTGAGGAATAGCTGGTTTTATTAGGAATATGAGGTTTGTTTAGAAGGAGGATGTTTCGTGAGGAATAACGCGTTTTGTAGGGCAAATGCTATTTTGAAAAATAAGACATTTTGTGAAGAATAAGACGATCAGCGAGGGATAAACAGTGTTTAAAAAACACAATTTAAGATAAAAAATACGTTTTGAGGTTGAAGCCGCTTTTGTGTGCAAGGAATGGTCCGATATAAGTTGGGTCTTAAATTGAAACCGTTAAATAATATGTGTGAAATAAGCTATTTTATGAGAATTGAATTGATGGTTGATTAAAAAAAATTTCTGTGTTATCAAAATAAAATTTTAAAAATGCATACAAATCAAATGTTTTATATGTACGGATACATTTGTCCCCTCATAGACGAGCATACAATTCCAGCCCCACTGACACTGCAATAGCATTGATGTCAGGTGTAGTTAGGTGTGAATTCAGAATTCCAATTTTGAATAAATTATATGCTAATTTGACATTTTCATAATTTTTAGCTTGACAGAACTAAATTTATTAGATTTACCAAAATAGGCAAAAATGTATTCACATTTCACCTCAAGGCTCCTCACAAAAAAAAGCTATCGGTAGTGTAACCGTCATTTCCTTTCCTGTCACCATTCTAGCACAGGCAGAAACTTACGATTTAAAAAATCACAATAGTATTGTAAAAGGTTTATTTCTTTTTAGAACATTGTAGCTTGCAGAGAAATGTAAATACTCTTTGTAATAGTTCACAAACATTTACATTTAAATTTCATAAATGAACACCCATATAAATAAACAAACACACAGCTTAATAATTATTTGTATATAATATGTCAACCTAGTATATCACTCAGTTAATATAAATTATTTGATAATGTTATTTTCCTAAAATCATTCATTAATTTATTACCATCTACCATAAAAATTTTAGATAAGTTAAGTTAGATCAGCTGTATTCATAATTTAATATAATTTATATTTATGGGTCAGGGAACGCTATCTCAAATTATCTATTTTATATAGCATGTTTTTCAAAATTTGATCTCTAATAATTCAGTGAAGTGTTTACCAAAGACCAAGTTAGTGAACCATGTGTTACATTGTTAAAGTGAAAAGTGGAACCATTGTAAAGGACTCCAGCTTCTATTCCAGAGAGAGATGGCCAAGTGTTAACTTCATTGTACCTGGACCTCGTTCCAATTTTAAATTTCATCCCCCTTAATTAGTAGATTTTTTTTTTGGTTAGCCAGCGGTAAACCTGATCTTAGTTGATTCCCCTTTAAATGGCCAAATTTATCTATCTGAAGAAAAGATCAGGGTGAAGAGATAAACTCTTGGTAAGACCAATCCAAAATTTACTTCACCAACCATTGTTGAAGAGGAACAGACTTTCAAACAAAGACTTGATTTAATTAAATATAAAAAGAGATCAGAATTGGCAATTTATATTATTATCAAAATTATTTATTCTATTTAAAAGTATTTATGATTGTGATATTCAAACAAATTAATTTTTCAATGTCATGCCCGCACGATTCCCAGAACCCTATGTGAAGAGATCATGCTTCTCAAGAACTGAGCTAATGCCCTTAAATTGTACCATATTAATCCAATTAGCATAAGTAATTTTATCTAACCCCATCCACTGTAATAATCCTTGTACGTCCCCCTAGAGTTCAATTTTGATATTCATATTTATTGTTATTGTTGAATAAATAATAGTTTTGTAACAGATTACCATTCTTTTATTTCAAATTTAAATATTAAATAGGCTAGTATCACACTAATTATAATGACGCCATCTTGAACAATAATAATTAATTAGAATTAAGAAGAAAATATAAGAGTCACCTACCTGTACTTATAATTAAAGATATTTATTTATTTATTTATATTTACAAACCAAAAAGGCTGAGTTGTTGCAAGAATCTAGAAGCAACACAATCTATTAAGAGACTTTATAGTTCTTTTGATGTTTTGAGGGTTTATTTCATAATCCTCCTGGTCCTCATCACACACCCAAGAAGTACACACATACCCTACTCAACACCCATAATTTGTGCTGTGAGGTGAAATTTAAAATTTCATTTGAGATTAAACAATTCTACTACTTTCTCAAAATCTCTTAAGACACTTTTCTTATATATTTTCAAGTTTCTTTATAATTTAGGGATGCTCTTTTGTGCTCCGTTGTGCTCCAGAGTTGTGCTCTTGTGCTCCGGTCGCTTATAAAACATACATCTTCACCCTACTACGAACTAAAAAATTATTAACATAGACCTAATCAAAAATATAGTACAAGTTAATTCAAAATTTTAATTAACAGTTTTCTTTGCACACATTAACTTCATCCATGAACAGAAATATCAATTAATACAAAAAACGCAGTTGATCCCAAAAGACGACCGTAACGGGACCGCGGGATTAGCCCAAATTCTATACTGTTACAAACATTCTTTCTAAGCAAAAAATCACAGTTTCACTGCGCTAACCTTGCAGCACCAAAAGTATAAGGTGCAGTAAGGTGAAATTTTATTTCAGATTAAATTTTAAGCTGTTATGGCAATTTTAACCCTCATCGCACATCAAAATGAAATTTCTAGGATCTACTCAATCACACCTATGTTGTAGGATTTCTTCTTAAAATTTAAATTAAACAAAAGATTTACTCATTTACTGATACTAATTTAGGGGTTGTTGGATACACCGAACACCAAGTAGATTAGGACTGACCGAGACAGCATCCACCGTATAAGCCTTTAATACCTATAATGATTTACCACCACTCGAGCGTAGGAAAGAAACTTCTCAGTTGGTGTTCAACCGATCTTCTGCTGTCCTCGGTTCTGGGGTCATTTGAGACACCCGTCTGTCCTCTTCTGGCGCAGGACGGACATGACAAAGTCAGCCACTGCGTTCCAGCTGACGCTGCCCTGCAGCATCTTCCCCACGATGTTGTCCGGGGTCAGATGACCGCCGACCGAGTCGGCGAGGGCAGTCCGTTCTTCGTCAAAGCGATGGCACACGAAGAAAGTGTGATGCACGTCGTCTCCGTCGTGTCCGCAGTACTTGCACCTGGGCGAGTCGACCTTGCCCATTCGGTGGAAGTACAGGCGGAAGTAGCCATGACCTGTCAAGAACTGGGTGAGGTAAAAGTTCACCTCCCCGTGGTCGCGGCAAACCCACGGCTCCAGGTTCCTGATGAGTCGCCATGTCCACCTTCCGGTCGTGTCTTCGTCCCATCGACGCTGCCAGGCGGCAATTGTTTGGCCACGGGCCAGCTCGGGAGCCTCTTCCCGATCCATCTCGGGAGCAAGCCCCCAGATGGTCTTCTTCTCTTGCGCCAACAGGTCGATTGGGATGACTCCCGTAATGACCAGCACCGCCGCCTGGGAGACCGTGCGGTACGAGGACGCGACCCTGAGCGCGCCGCGTCTCTGCACCGCCAGCATACGAGTCCGGTATTTCTTCACCTTCGTCGCATCTCCGCTCCGTAGAGCATGATGGCCTGTGCTGTCGACAGCAACAGCCTCCGTTTCCCCTGACTCGGTCCTCCGATGTTGGCCATCCATCCATCTTCCGAGGCAGAACGTCACTTCGGCCGCCTTGTCGCACACGCTTCTGATGTGGTCCCAGTAGGTGAGCTTGTTGTACAGCACCACCCCCAGGTACCTGGCCGTCCTCTGCGTCTCGATCACTTCGGTACCCACCCGCATCGGAATGATCGTGGGTATCCACCTCCTCGTCAGCATGACTATCTCCGTTTTGGAGAGAGCCAGCTGAAGGCCGTGATCGCGCATCCAGCCTTCCACCAGGCGCATGACCTGATTCAGCCTCAATTGGGCCAACTCCGCGTTTCGTTCGGTGATGACCGCCGCCACCCACGAGGAACGTTCCGTGTGGCATCTCAGTGCGGAGCAAGCTGTCATACGAGACATTCCAGAGATCCGGCCCCAGCACCGATCCCTGGGCTGCCCCAGAGGTGACGGCCCTGGTTACGAAACCTCGGTCCGTCTCGTACATCAGCCGCCGGTCCCTAAGGTAATCTCTCACCATGGCGAGGAGGTACCCAGGTAACCTGAATGTTCTTTCCCGTGCGACCAGAATGTCGCACCACCGTGCCGAGTTGAACGCGGTTTTGACATCAAGCGTGACCAGCAGCACGATCGGACGAGCTGCGTGGCACGCCTGATCCGCTCGTGTCACCGAAGCTACGACCTCCGAGATGGCGCTGAGTGTCGAGTGGCCCTCTCTGAACCCGTGTTGTCGGGCCGAGAGGTCCCCTGCCGCTCGTACAGCCTCTCCGATTCTTGGTTTCAACAGCCTCTCCATCAGTTTACCCGCCGTGTCCAGCATGCATAGAGGGCGGTACGACGATGGAGCGTCCGGTGGGCCCCGTTTTTTTGCTCAGAAGGACGAGCTTGGCCAGTTTCCAGCGGGATGCGAACACTCCCGCTTTCAAGCAGACGTTGTACATGTCCAGAAGGAGCTGAGGGCGGCATTTTGCCACCAATTTCAGCACCTCTGACGGTACGTTGTCCGGGCCCGGGGCCTTCTTGTTCTTCATGGAGCTGACCGCTCTCTCCAACTCTTGGCGCGTGAACAAAGGGACCTCTTCGGCGATCACCCGCAAAGGGGTGTCGTCTCTGACCCGGTGATCCGGGAACAGTCCGTCCACGATGGTCCGCATCTTTTCAGCCTCCATCGGCACGTACCCGGGTCCCTGCGCGAGTTTCCTCATGACCAGCTTGTACCCCTGTCCCCAGGGGTCGCTGTTCACGTCCTCGCGCAGTGCGCTCCAGCAGCGCGCCTTGCTTTCTCTGATCGCTTTGACCAACTCTCTTTTTGCCGCTCTGTACTGGCTCGACCTCTCCGCCGCTTCGGGTCTGTCCCGGGAACGCTGGGCTCGCCGCCTGAGTCTCAGGCAGTTTCGCCGCAGCTCGGCGATGCGGTCGGTCCACCAGTACACCGGGCGCTTTCCGGTAGGTGCCGACTTGCGGGGCATCGACGCGTCGCAAGCGCGATGAATGAGGCGCGATGTGGCTTCCACCACAGCCTCCGCGTCCGCCCTGTCCGGCATCTGAGATATCTGAGGGATGATCCCCATGCCGTTCTGCAGAGCCTCTGTCAGCCTCCGTTCATCCAATCTCGCCAGGTTCCAGCCGAGCGGGCGCCGGCTGTTGCTGCGATTTCCTTGTCTTCTTTCGGCCAACTCGAAGGTGATGTATTCGTGATCACTCCCCGAGTAATCACCCATCACCCTCCAGCCGACGATTCGGGAAGCCAGTCCTTCGGATGCCAGGGTCACGTCGGGGATCGATTCCCCGAATCCCGGCCTCCGGTAGGTTGGCGTGTCCCCCTCGTTCATTGTCAGCAGCCCCAGCCTGGATGCCATCTCCAACAGCAACCTTCCTCGGGTGTCTGTATGTGGCATCCCCCACTCTCTCGCTCTGGCGTTGAAGTCGCCGGCCAGGAGACACGGACCGGCAATCGCTCGGATCGCGTCCTCCATGGCCTCCAACTTCTCTGTGAATCGTGGAATGCTGTCATTCGGGGAAAAATAACAGCCCACGAACATGACTCCTTTGCTTGTGATCCAGGCGAAATTTTCGCCGTTCCCACTTCTTTCGATGGGGACCACGCGCGGGTCGGGCACCCACAGCGCAGCCCATCCTGTGCGGTCAGGGAACCATAGTGGACCAGGGCTAAGAGCCCTGTGAGGCTCGCTCACGAAGACGAGTGATGTCCCCGTCTCACGAACGATTTGGTCCACCAGGGAGCTTGCCGCGATGCTCCCGTTTAGGTTTCCCTGGATGACCCTCAGCGTCCGCGCCTTTCAGTCTTCTTTGAGACCAAAAGGTCTCTGAAGGTCCGACAAGCGCCGGAGCCTTGGACATGATCCGACGGTCGGCCGTCGGTCGCCTTCTTGCAGGCTTTGCACGAGGGTGCCTGGCTACAAGCAGACGACTTGTGCCCGACACCACCACACTTCCAGCATGCCTCGCTGCGGTCCGGACCTTTGCACTCTCGTCGAGTGTGGCCGTACTCCAAACAGCGGAAGCATCGTGGGATCTCTACTCGAGTTCGCATTCGGCAGACAACCCACCCGACCTTGACCTTGCCCCTTTGCAGGAGCTTCTGGCCGCTTGAGGCGTCGAGATCGACGACCGCCAACCTCTGCTCACGGGCGTTGGGTTTGGTCAGGAAGACCTTGAAGTCTCCCGTCTCCTGGCCCAACTCCCGCTTCAGAGCGTCGCTCACCTCGTCCGATGTGGAGCACGAATCGAGATCCATGATCTCCACACGCAGACGAGGGGCGGCGCTCTTGAGCTTGTCGCCGGCGCCGAGTGCCGACTTCACCGACTCGGCAAATCGGGTCTGACCACGGCCAGAACCCAGCTCGATGAGTACGCCGCCGTCGTTGGTCCTGCGGAGCCTGCGGACCTCCACACCCGACTGCTCGGGTTGGACGTCCTTCCGCAGCTTCCCAATGACGTCGGCGTAGGAGCGACCTTGCCCCGGTTTGATGATGAGGGCGTGCCTCATCTTCGCCCCAGAGCCGGTCGCCCTCGTCTTATTTACCCTTGCGGGGGCACCGCGATGGGGCGCCTCTTGGGTGGCAGCCCGCCTCTTCTTCTCCCTCCTCCGGGCGGACTTTGACTTCACCTGAGTGAAGCCATCATCCGCCGGTTTCGGTGGATCGTGCACTTTCTGTGGGACCGAAGCTTTGGTGCCCCTTCGGTTTCCCACCGTTCCTCTTCTTCGGAGGAGAAGTCATAGAAGACTTTTCCTCCGTCTTCCTCGCCTCCCTCGGCGTCGGGGGGAGCATCTGGGGTGAGGTCATAGTAGACCTCTCCATCCCAGACTTCTGCACCACCTCCGGCGTCGAGAAGGAAGTCTTGTTCCGCTTTTTGGGCGGAGACTTCTTGAACACTCTTCCGACGACCCGGCGTTCAGCCTGGAGGGCTTTCAGCCGTCCGTGTCCCCTTCATGACGCTGACGGCTTCCTCGATCTTCGCGAAGGCCGTCCGAACACCATTGCTGATGTTCTTCTGGATGGCCATCGCATCGCGGATCTGCCCCAGCCGTCTGCCTGCCGGTCGCGGCCTTCATGACAGCGAGGGTGGAGAAGCACTTTTGTAGATGCTCCTCCTCCTGCTGCCTGGCGAGCGCGATGACCGCCTCGAAGGGAGACGGGTCGGCGTCCATCGGCTCGTTGTTTCCTGTGGGTTGCTTCTCGGTGGCCACAGATGTTCTGGCCACCGATGAGGCAGGTGTCACGTTGCGGCCTGGCGGCGATCTCGCGACGCGGGACCTTCGCTCGGAGGGGCTAGCCACCTCACCCGTGAGCCCGCTCGGAGAAGCGGTTGGTTTTGTTGTTGGGGTTAGGGTACCCCGAAAAGAGTCTGACACCTTTTCAGACGTAGTTTTGTTGTTTGCTGCCATCATGTCTGGTTTAGCCCCCAAGACTAGGCATTTGACCCCCCAAAATGTGCCCCAATGAGAATGTCAGACCGACCCATCACCAGAGCAACTATATCCGTGTTCGACCGCCTCCAAAGCACCGGCGGTCCCAGACGAGCAATGGCCTCGGCAGAGCCCCCCCGTGACCGCAGCAGGGCCCTATCCGGTCGCCAACCGGCACCGCCACGGCCAAGGGGATTTTCGCCGGCTGATAGGGCAGCCAGGTCAGCTGGCTGGGCTGACCCGGGCCCCTGTACTATCCGGCAGCCCGGGAGGTGCAGAACCCAGTTTTTAAGCTGTACCCTCTGCTCGTCCTAGACCCCCAGCGCAGTGGAGGCTGAGGAACACAGAGTCACCCCGGTAAGTGAGCCGGAATGGTTTAGTAAAACAACCGGGCTATTGAAATGAAACGGAAAATGGAGTTGTGAAAAGGAGACGCGAAAAAGGACCAGTGCGCCCCCCTCCCCTTTTAGTCGGCTCTTACGACAAGCAGGGGATACTGTTGGACATTCTGTCCCGGCCCAACACGGGAGAATAATAATAATAATAATAATAATAATAATTTTTTTTTTTTTTTTTTTTTGGGGTAGGAGGTGGAATGCGTTTACGCACACTGAGGTGCTCGTTGTCCCCTCAGTAGTGTCGGACTCCCACGAGCTCGATGTCCCGTGAACTACCGACTAAACCACCTCCCTCGGCACCGAGGACACTAGCCTGGAACTGTTTCACACATTACTTCGGGCTAGGCCTTTGATATTACGCCGCTAGGGCAACCTCCGTAGGGAAATGCTGAGGATTAAGGCCGATCGAGGTCGACCTTTTTCGCCCGAAGAATGGCCTGGACGTAGTGCTGGACACAGTTCCAGTTGCCCTCTCCCTGGAGCATAGCTCCGACGATGTTGTTTGGGCTGACGATCACGCCGATCTCAGATGAAAGCGAGGCTCGGCGGACGTGCCAACGGTCGCACTGAAAGAAGGTGTGCTCGGACGTGTCTGGGATGCCGGGGCAATACAGACAGTCCGGGCTAGCGACTTTGCCCATCCGATGCAGATAGGCTCGGAAAAGTACCCGTGCCCAGAGAGAAACTGGGTCACGTAGTAGTCAACCTCGCCGTGCTGCCGTTCCACCCATGGTCGGACGGAAGGTATGAGCTGGAAGGTCCAACGTCCCCTCGGCTCGGCTTCCCAGTCACGCTGCCAGGAGTCGAAGCTGCGATCGCGCTCTTCCCTGGCAGCTGCTTCCCGGCCCACTTCAGGCCTCCTCCGGTAAATCGCCTGCCTCTCCCTCGCGAGGAAGAGGACGGGGATGACTCCGGCGATCACCATCACAGCAGGCTCGGAGACTGTGCGGTAGGCCGAAGCGACCCGCAGAGCTCCTCGACGCTGGACTCGGGCAAGCCGGTCTCGGAAGACTCGCTTCTCGAGTGCGTGAGCCCATACCTCTGCCCCGTACAGCAAGACTGACTGGACGGCAGTCATGAGCAGACGGCGCTTGCAGGAACGAGGACCGCCGACATTGGGCATAAGCCTACCAAGGGCAGCGACACCCTTAGCGGCTTTGTCGGCGGCGCGCTGGATCTGCTCGCCGAAAGACAGTCTGCTGTCGACCATGACTCCCAGGTACTTTGCAGCAGGCTTAGTCTCGAGTGTGAGGTCACCTATCTGCACCGGGAACACGGTGTTTATCCTCTTTTTGGTGAGGACGACGATCTCCGTCTTACTGACAGCCAGGGATAAGCCGTGGTCTCGCATCCACCCGTTGACCTTGGCCATTACTACGCTGAGCCTCAGTTTTGCCTGCTCGACGTTCCTCGCAGCGATCAAGGCAGCGACGTCGTCAGCATAGCCAACGAGGCGGGTCTCATCGGGCATGTCTAGCCTCAGCAAGCTGTCGTAAGACACGTTCCAGAGATCTGGTCCGAGGATGGACCCCTGCGCAGCCCCGGAAGTGATGGGAATGCGCCGCTGACCTTCGGTCGTGTCGAACAACAGAACGCGGTCTGACAAGTAAGCCTCGATCATACGCAGGAGGTAGGAGGGAACTTGGAACGTATGCTCAAGCGCCCACAGCATATCGCTCCACCTGGCGGAGTTGAAAGCGTTCTTCACGTCGAGCGTGACGAGAAGGACCACGCGGCGCGACCAGTGGTTGTGGTCCTCCGCCCTCCGCACTGCCTCAACTACCTCCTGGATAGCGTCGATGGTAGAGCGACCGGATCTGAAACCATACTGCTGCGGGGACAAGTTCCCCGCAGAGACGATGGCCTCGGTCAGCCTGACGCGCAAAAGCTTTTCCAGCACTTTCCCGGCCGTGTCGAGCATACACAGGGGTCGGAAAGAAGAAGGGGTCCCCGGTGTACTCTTCGCCTTGGGGATAAGAACAAGGCGGGCTACCTTCCACGAAGAAAAGAAAACGCCTTCCGCCAGACACGCGTTGAACATATCGAGCAGAAGTCTTGGATTAACCTCCGCAGCGAGCTTGAGCACCTCCGCCGGAATGCCATCGGGACCGGGCGCTCTTCTGGGTCGTAGGGATCGGACGGCGGCGGTGAGTTCCTCTTCCCGGAAGACTGGGAAGGCGCCTACCTCTCCGAATTCCCTGACTGGCCGAACTGGGTGGCTGGGAAACAGTGTATCGACGACGGCGGCCATGGCTTGTGGTTCCATGACCGCAGGTGGTGAGCGAGCCCCTAGCTTCTGGGTTACTAGTTTGTAGCCCATCCCCCAGGGGTCGTTGTCGATATCCTGACACAGCTGCTTCCAGCACCTGACTTTACTCCGGTTGATGGCACCGCGGAGCTCTCGGCGGGCCGCTCTGTGCTCAGCCGATCTGGCATTTGCATCAGGGCGGTTCCTGGCTCGCTGCGCAGCTCGTCGGAGACCAAGGCATCTCCTCCGGAGTTCCGCGATTTCAGGCGTCCACCAGTAAACCGGCTTCTTCCTGTGGTGGCGGGAAACTCCGGGCATCGACTGCTCACACGCGGTCGCGATGAGTCGCATCGTCGATGCTGCCAGATCTTCGGCACTTGCGAAATTCACAATGCTCTGGTCTTTAATTACTTCTTTAAATGTGTCTTTGCTCAGACGGCTGATGTTCCAGCGTCGAGCCAGAGGAGCAGGTTCAGCGCGCAAGCGCGCGCCCTCGGGAAGGACCTTAAAAAGGATCGCCTGATGGTCGCTGGAGGAGTAGTCCCCGCAGACACGCCAGTCGGAGATCCGCTGGAAAATCCCTTCAGAGGCAAGGGATATGTCAGGGATCGTCTCTCTGCACCCCGGACGGCGAAAGGTGGAAATGCCGCCCGTGTTGAGGATACAGAGGCCCGACCTGGCAGCCGACTCGAGGACGTAACGTCCTCGAGTGTCGGTCCGCGGGGAACCCCATTCCACGGCTTTGGCGTTAAAATCGCCACCGACTATGACCCCGCCAGAGGTGTTCATG
The DNA here is from genome assembly GCA_035578135.1 of Flexamia atlantica. NCBI lineage: Eukaryota > Metazoa > Arthropoda > Insecta > Hemiptera > Cicadellidae > Flexamia > Flexamia atlantica. The sequence continues at coordinate 48,932,231 of JAQJVK010000005.1, read as the reverse complement.
ATCTTATCCTCGATGGAATCGACCATGTAGCGGTAGTCTGCGATCGGTTGGTTAGGCGTGAGGTAACAGGAGAAGACGGTGAAATCCCTGCTCCTCACCCAAACGAAGCCGTTGCCCGATCCGGAATCGAGAACAGGCACCTTCCCGAGGCCCAAGATCCATATCGCCGCAGTGCCGGAGGGATCCGAGAACCACTGCGCGGAGCGTCGGTTCTGGTACTGCTCACTGAGAAGCAGTAGGTCAGCGCCCTGCTCCGTGGCGAATTGGAACAGCAAGTCGTTTGCTGTCCTGCTCCTCTGCATGTTAAGTTGCAGAACACTGATCATTTCTTTTGTGTTTGGCGAAGCTCCTGGATGGCCCGCCTGTACTGCCCGCAACGACCAGACCCAGCGGAATGCTTGACCTGGTCGCCCTTCAAGCCGGCTTCTGTACACAGGACACATGACAACGCTGCATTGCATGCGCTGGCCCTGTGATCCTGGCCGCCGCACTTGAAGCAGAGCTTGCTTCTATCGGGTCCAGGGCAGCGATTAGCAACGTGACCGAACCCCAGACATTTAAAACATCTGGAGGCCACGAGCTTCTCGCGCACCCGACAGCTCACGTACCAGACTTTCAGGTGGCCCTTCTCCAGGAGCTTCGCAGCTGCCCTGGCTCCCAGCGTGAGGATCGCCACCTTCTGACCCCGAGCGTTCGCCTTTGAGAGGAAGGTTTTCACCTCGACGTTGTCGCCGATGGCGGATTTGACGGCAGCAGTCACCTCCGCCTCGGTCGTCAGCTCGTCAAGGTCCCTCACCTCCAGCGTCGACTTGGGTTCGAGAACGCGGACGGTCGCGTTCGCCCCCAAGATGGTCTGCAAGTCCTCGCTGAAGGCGGCTTTACTTTTGGAGGCGTCACCGAGCTCGACCAAAAGATCGCCGGCTCGGGTCTTCCTCATGCCCTTGATGACGGCGCCCTTCTCATCGGGCTTCGCTTTACTGCGAATTTCGCCCAGCACGTCGGCGTAGGATTTCCCCTCCGACGGCTTGATGAGAAGAGCGTCCGGCCGCTGCTTGCGGGACTTCTTCCTCGGCGCCTTCTTCTTGTCCTGGGTGCCAGGCTGGCTTCTAGGATTTGGAAGAGGGTCTTTCTTCTTACCCTTCCTCTTAACGACCTCGTTCCATGCTTCGGAGTCCGACTTCTCCGCTGGACCGTCTCCCTTCGGCTTTTTCTCTGCCTCCGGTTGGGCGGGGCTAGAAGCGGCTCGCTTTCCACCGGCCGGCTGAGCCTTGACCCGCAGCGATGGAGTCGTCTGGGTCGACGCGGCCACCGTCTCACAAGACTGCCACGACCTCCTCAGCTGGACAATGTGCTGCAGACTGGCCTCCAATTGGACAATGCCATCCTGCACGTCCTTGCTAATGTTCTTCTGCCGGGCGGTAGCAGCCTTCATTACAGCCAGGGTGTCGAAGCACTTTTTAAGGTGCTCCTCCTCCTGCTGCCTGGCGAGCGCGATGACCGCGTCAAAGGGAGACGAGTTGGCATTCATCGGCTCGTTGTCCTCAGTGGGTGCCCTCTCAATGGCCGCGGATGTTCTGGCCACCGATGAGGCAGGTGTCGCGACCCGGACTGGTGGCGATCTCGTGAGTCGAGACCTTCTTTCGAAGGGGCTTGCCACCCCGTCGTCAAGCCCACTCAGAGGAGAATCCTGCTGGGTGTTTTTTGGGGTTAGGGTACCCCGTTTTGATTCGTGCACCTTTTGAATCGTTTTTTTGTCTGCACTTGCCATGTTGTCTGGATTGGCCCCCAAGACTGGGCGTTGACCCCCCAAACGTACCCCGATGAGAAAGTCAGACCGACCCATCACCAGAGAAACTATATCCGTGTTCGACCGCCTCCAAAACACCGGCGGTCCCAGACGAGCAGTGGCCTCGGCAGAGCCCCCCCGTGACCGCAGCAGGGCCCTATCCGGTCGCCAACCGGCACCGCCACGGCCAAAGGGATTTTCGCCGGCTGATAGGGCAGCCAGGTCAGCTGGCTGGGCTGACCCGGGCCCCTGTACTATCCGGCAGCCTGGGAGGTGCAGAACCCAGTTTTTAAGCTGTACCCTCTGCTCGTCCTAGACCTCCAGCGCAATGGAGGCTGAAGAACACAGAGTCACCCCGGAAAATAGGCCGGAATGATTTAGAAAAAACAACCGGGCTATTGAAATGAACCGGAGAATGGAATTGTGAAAAGGAGACGCGAAAAAGGACCAGTGCGCCCCCCTCCCCTTTTAGTCGGCTCTTACGACAAGCAGGGGATACTGTTGGACATTCTGTCCCGGCCCAACACGGGAATAATAATAATAATAATAATAATAATAATAATAATAATAATAATAATAATAATAATAATCTTTTTTGGGTAGGAGGTGGAATGCGTTTACGCACACTGAGGGGCTCGTTGTCCCCTCAGTAGTGTCGGACTCCCATGAGCTCGATGTCCCATGAACTACCGACTAAACCACCTCCCTCGGCACCGAGGACACTAGCCTGGAACTGTTTCACACATTACTTCGGGCTAGGCCTTTGATATTACGCCACTAGGGCAACCTCCGTGGGGAAAAGCTGAGGATTAAGGCCGATCGAGATCGACCTTTTTCGCCCGAAGAATGGCCTGGACGTAGTGCCGGATACAGTTCCAGTTGCCCTCTCCCTGGAGCATAGCTCCGACGATGTTGTTTGGGCTGACGACCACGCCGATCTCAGATGAAAGCGAGGCTCGGCGGACGTGCCAACGGTCGCACTGAAAGAAGGTGTGCTCGGACGTGTCTGGGATGCCGGGGCAATACAGACAGTCCGGGCTGGCGACTTTGCCCATCCGGTGCAGATAGGCTCGGAAGTATGGTACCCGTGCCCAGAAAAGAACTGGGTCACGTAGTAATCGACCTCGCCGTGCTGCCGCTCCACCCATGGTCGGACGGAAGGTATGAGCTGGAAGGTCCAACGTCCCCTCGGCTCGGCTTCCCAGTCGCGCTGCCAAGAGTCGAAGCTGCGATTGCGCTCTTCCCTGGCAGCTGTTTCCCGGCCCACTTCAGGCCTCCTCCGGTAAATCGCCTGCCTCTCCCTCGCGAGGAAGAGGACGGGGATGACTCCGGCGATCACCATTACAGCAGGCTCGGAGACTGTGCGGTAGGCCGAAGCGACCCGCAGAGCTCCTCGGCGCTGGACTCGGGCAAGCCGGTCTCGGAAGACTCGCTTCTCGAGTGCGTGAGCCCATACCTCCGCCCCGTACAGCAAGACTGACTGGACGGCAGTCATGAGCAGACGGCGCTTGCAGGAGCGAGGACCGCCGACATTGGGCATAAGCCTACCAAGGGCAGCGATACCCTTAGCGGCTTTGTCGGCGGCGCGCCGGATCTGCTCGCCGAAAGACAGTCCGCTGTCGACCATGACTCCCAGGTACTTTGCAGCAGGCTTAGTCTCGAGTGTGACGTCACCTATTTGCACCGGGAACACGGTGTTAATCCTCTTTTTGGTGAGGACGACGATCTCCGTCTTACTGATAGCCAGGGACAAGCCGTGATCTCGCATCCACCCGTTGACCTTGGCCATTACTACGCTGAGCCTCAGTTTTGCCTGCTCGACGTTCCTCGCAGCGATCAAGGCAGCGACGTCGTCAGCATAGCCAACGAGGCGGGTCTCATCGGGCATGTCTAGCCTCAGCAAACTGTCGTAAGACACGTTCCAGAGATCTGGTCCGAGAATGGACCCCTGCGCAGCCCCGGAAGTGATGGGAATGCGCCGCTGGCCTTCGGTCGTGTCGCACAATAGAACGCGGTCTGACAAATACGCCTCGATCATACGCAGGAGGTAGGAGGGAACTTGGAACGTATGCTCAAGCGCCCACAGCATATCGCTCCACCTGGCGGAGATGAAAGCGTTCTTCACGTCGAGCGTGACGAGAAGGACCACGCGGCGCGACCAGTGGTTGTGGTCCTCCGCCCTCCGCACTGCCTCAACTACCTCCTGGATAGCGTCGGTGGTAGAGCGACCAGATCTGAAGCCGTACTGCTGCGGGGACAAGTCCCCCGCAGAGACGATGGCCTCGGTCAGTCTGACGCGCAAAAGCTTTTCAAGCACTTTCCCGGCCGTGTCGAGCATACACAGGGGTCGGAAAGAAGAAGGGGTCCCCGATGTGCTCTTCGCCTTAGGGATGAGAACAAGGCGGGCTACCTTCCACGAAGAAAAGAAAACGCCTTCCGCCAGACACGCGTTGAACATATCGAGCAGAAGCCTTGGATTCACCTCTGCAGCGAGCTTGAGCACCTCCGCCGGAATGCCATCGGGACCGGGCGCTCTTCAGGGTCGTAGGGATCGGACGGTGGCGATGAGTTCCTCTTCCCGGAAAGCTGGGAAGGCGCCTACCTCTCCGAATTCCCTGACTGGCCGAACTGGGTTCCATCAGCTTGTCCACCGCGCAAGACCTGGAGTACTGCGAGATGCAATGGGGGAACGTCCTCAAGGCCCGTGAGGAAGATCAGAAGATCTTTGGCCAAGTCGAGACGTTGTTGACCAACATGACTGGAGCCTGCAAGATCCAGAAGAACGTCAACAACACGGTGAAGGAGGGAATCCTCTCCCTATCCGTGTTGTTTGAGAAACTGAAGCTCCTGCGCAGATCGGCGGAAGAGATTCAGGACAGGTACCACCATAATGTTAATGATATTGAGGTGGCGAGAGACGCACGAAAGAGGACTAGGTCGCGGATCCAAGGGCAGCTCCTCAAGGATGCCGTCCTCGCGGCCAGTGCCTCGGCTCCAGCCAAGCGGGTGCACAGCCCTAGTGAGAGCTCTGACGAGCACGAGCCTAGGGTTGTGCCAACGAAGAAAAAGAAGAGGGCAAAGAAGAAACCAAGAAAGGCGGAGGCGGAGGATCTGCCGGCTATCACGGTTACCAAACCCGATCAGGGTGCGGTGGCCGTGAGGCCGAAAGCCAAGCCGGGGGCGAGCGCTGGTCCATCATCTGTGCTCGTCAGAGTGGCTGGCGGCCAGTCATATGCGGGTGTTCTCGGGAAGATCCAAAAGGACCTCAACCCGGACACCTGCGCCGCCAAGATTGTCTGCGCGAGGCCGACTCCGAAGGGGGATGTTATCCTCCGGCTGGGGAAGGGCTCAGACAGACAGAAGTTCGCTGCAGCCCTCGGAGCTGCTGTCGGCAACGCGGGCAACGTCATTGCCCCAGAGAAGCGTGTGTCTGTCGAGGTGAGGGACCTCGATGCCCTCACGGAGAGACAAGAGGTGGTCGATGCGCTCGACAAGGCCCCTTGGTGGACCCAGTGACAAACGCAGGGTGTCACTGGGACCGGCAAACAAGCGGCAACTAAAGTTGGCGGTCCTCGACCTGTCCGAGGACGAGGCCGCCAAAGTGTTGAAACAAGGCCACCTTCGGGTGGGTTTTCTGAGCTGCGCGGTGCGCCTGCGAACCGTGGTCGTCAGGTGCTTCAAGTGCCTGGGCTACGGGCACCGTCGCAGCGAATGCACGGGGACGGATCGGTCCGCTCTTTGCTTCAAGTGCGGAGAGTAGGGCAATCACTACAAAGATTGCGGCAACGCAGTTCACTGCTTCCTCTGCAGTGAGCTGCAGCCGAAACCGCAGTGCGACCATATCGCTGGTTCCGGGGCATGCCGCGTTTTTAGGCTTGCCCTGGAAAACGCCAAACAGGCAGAACAGCAACGCAAGTCCAAGCCGGCTAGAAGAAGAGGGAAGTAGTTTCCTCTTCTGACAGACCGCGGTCTCCAGTACGTGGTTTTCCAGCACGGGGCCTCCCCCTGAAGTAATGTGCGAAACAGTCCCGGGGGGAGATTCGCCCGGAACGAGGAGGTGGTTTAGTGGGTAGGGCTTCGGCGAGTCCCACACTTCGTCCGTAAATGGATTCCACCTGCCTTTCCCAAAAAAAAATATATTATTTTTATTATTATTATTATTATTATTATTATTATTATTATTATTATTATTATTATTATTATTATTATTATAGGAGAAAAACGTCATACTGTAACTCTTCTCTCAACGGGACGCGAAAGCAAGGACGAATAAAGCTCGTACTTCATACCTATTCTCCCTTGTGAACCAACTGGAGACAGACGACAGACGTGGTGGGATATGGAACATCCTATCCGGACCCGACCTCAGCACTCAGCGTATGGAGGACAGCCGCTGATAAGAGCTGCTGACGCATCTGTTATCATCAGCACCCCCAGCGCAACGGCAGTCTCTCGCCAGACTCCCCGCCTTTGTGCGACACTCGGGAACATCAGAGAACGGACATCGCAGCAAGGAAACGATGAGCGACTGCGGGAGGAAAATATGCTATTGCTTCCCTAAGAAACGGGGCAAGGTAAGAGTTTAATCCACACATTAGGCGACTCGGTCGCTCGTCGACGAGCAATTTGATTGCCGGCAATCAAATCGCCGGTCGAAAGGGCTAAAAAGTGCCCTAGCAATCATGCAAGCAATTAGCTCGGCAACCTAATACTTCTGTTTGGCTTTGGCATATATACTAATAATTTAAATATATTGGATTATTTATTTTAGAAGTCAAGTTGGTAATTATGCGGCATGGGGTACTGCAGTAGAAATGAATAACCTTTTTTCAAAAAATAGGAAATAATGCCCTGATTCCATAAATGATAGTCTTTACCGAGTGCAAGACGTCGAAAACATACGCAACAACTGAGAGAACTTATTTTTCGCAAGGGTGTATTCGCATGAACCGTCGAGGTGAAAAAAATAATGATTACATCAATATTTAACAAAGATGAAAAAAAACAATCAATCGTTTGACGATACTATTACTAATACCAATTCCTTTTATTAGTCTCGTCTTAAAAAGTAACAAGACAACAACATCGCACCATCCTCAGACGATTCTGGGCTTTCATATGAGCTATGGCTAATTAAAATCGGACTTATTTAATTTGAGTTATGAACCTTCATTTCCATAAAATCTGTTCACTTTCGTAAATTGTATATAATTAATGACTCATACATAGAAAACAAACAGAGATTCAAAACAGTTTTATGTTTTAATTAACTCAGTACATTATTGGCTTTAATTTAAGCTCTTAATCATTTAAATCGGTTGAATTTGAGGTGAGATATAGACCTCAAACCAACATAAAAATCTTTTTTTTTCAAAATTTCATAATTATTTAAAGATTTGTATCTCAAGTCCCAAACATGGCCTGCAAGTTGGATTGGTTTTGAAACACGCGCTGATCTACTAGCTTTCATTTGACATATTGATAATTGAAATCTGACAAAAATAGGATGAGTTATATTCTTTTATATCATCTTTGACAAAAAACAAATTTCTAAAAAATGGATTTTCGTGTCGATTTTAGCCTTATAGCTCGTCCAGCAGTCGTCCGATTTGAATGATCAATAGATCATATATAAGCCGTTAAATGACTGAGTATTTTAAGACCAAAACGAACTACATACCTTAATTAGAACCAGAGATATAAGAGATAATTCTTAAAAAATCTTTAAAAAAAATTAAACGTTCATAAGAAATGTATGGGGATGAATTTTTATTTGAGCATGTCTTTTTAACGAATGCATATTTTCAAAAACGAAGTTCAGCATTGTAATCAGCGTAAAAATCTAGTTCATAATGATGTGTCACAACACCATCTTTACGTTAAAAAAATAAAGTTTATATCCAGTATGGCGAATCCAAGATGGCGGCCGAAAATTATTATCCTGTCAAAATAAAGGATTAGCCAACCAAAAATGATAGGCGTTGGTCTCGACTCAGTATAGCGATAAACCAACATCGCAACAACCACACACCCACCTAGTTAGTTAGTTTTTTAGGGCCATTAATTATATGGTTTAAATTGTTTTTTTTTATGCTCAAAAAAGCATGTAAAAAATGATGTGAGGTAATTTTTTTTTCAAAAATGATCCCTTGTTAATTTTTAAAACTATTTATCAATGGTATTTTTTGTTTTTCCTGGGTTATGCTGTAATTTTTAAGTGGCAAACAAGCAAAACCTTAAAGTACATGTCAATACAGTAGACCCCCTCTTAACCGACCTCGTTTTAACCGACGATCGGATTATCCGCCCTTGCTGATCAAATATTAAAGTTAGTTTTAACCGACCTTGTTTTTGGAATAGTTCGGTTTAACCGCCCTTTTCTAGGAATCGTGGCATTTCCGTTTCCATACTCGGCGATGGGAACCACAGTCTAAGAAAAAATATTTTTTCTTAGACTGTGTGCGAACGTTAGGCTCAACTCTACAGGTAGTTACGGGTTAAAATATTTTGAATACAGCATTTGTTATTCATGAAAACGTATAGTAGATGCATTGACAATCAATACCGCAAGAATTGTTAAAAACATATTAACATGTTATTATATATAAAGGTGTTAACATAAGAACTTTTTTTAAACACGTCTGCTATTTAGTTTACAAAAAGGTTTTGTTTTGACCGTATTTGGGGTTATTTGTGACATTTCTACAGTAACTATTTTGCAATATAGGTTGATAGTTATGGTTTATTTTCTAAATAACAAACGAACAGCTTTATAATGATGTTAATAGAACCCTAAATCATTAGAGTTTTCATTTTTAGATGTTTAAAGGATTACACGTTTTAACCGACCTTTTAAGTTATCCGACCTAGGTCCGGTCCCGTGTGGGTCGGTTAAAAGGGGGTCTACTGTAGCAACAGAAAAAAATATGTGTCGAAAATTACCACGGGGAGGGAGTGTTTCATATTGGCAGCCCATGGTCTGCATGTGTTTGACAAAATATTAATATTGGACGCCATCTTGAATTTTAGACTTCCGGTACTCCGATTTCCTTAGACTTTTTTACTGGTAAATTCACATAATTCTTAGTCGAAATAACCAATAAAACAATTTAAAGCAATTTTTTAGGGTTGTCGTACGATTTTACTCGACTAAATATTGTATCAATATTTAACATACACTAGTGAACCCGTTGCTCGAAATCGAGCAATTGTTATGCATTGATTTCAAAATAAAAATAACTATGGTACAGTAGTCTATATAGAACCAATTTATTAATTATATGATTGAACTTCCTGTTATACTGATTTTTTTTACAAAAGCTTTTTTAAATTAAATTGCTTGTGAATACTCAATCATCTTTAAGGAGATGTCCATGTTTCTTTAGTGTTTTCTACGAATATTAAGAGCCCCTCAAAGGAGTTGGCTTGACCTGCCGCCACATATACAGTAGTCCATGAGAAAGTACTGGGGAGGGAAGGTAAATTACAACTTTTGCATTGATACATACTGATCATATGTTATATAATTCAAACATTAAGGTATTCATATGGTTTAAATTAAATTCACGTTTACTTTAAACCTTAATTTTTTTAAGTGGCCCTAAGAAGCGTGTGACCCGTCTTAATCTCAAACCGAACTAAAATGGTTCAATAAATCTACTCATAATGAATGTCAAGTCTGTTTCTTTTTCTTTTATTTATATTTATATTTATAGAATTTATACAAAAGAATTTTTTTCTTTTAGTATTTTTCTTTGGAATATAAACATAAGTGAATATTACGATCTTCACACATGTAATTCAAAATAAATGTTTTTAAAACTGAATTCTGACTTTAAGTATGTATTAGAATAATAGTTTATTTATTTACATCTTCCATCAACTGAAATGCCTCCAGCTCTACATGCAATTGTTTTAATTCCATCAACAACATATGGCTTTGCTGAAAAACTGTTTGCTCCAATCAGCTGCTTTATTTGAAATTTATATTCCCATGTTAAATCTTATGGACTAATATGAAACTTTAAGGGCGTCTAGGGCCCTTCCCTTTAGTTAAACTGTAGTGTCTGTGCCGTAGATTAAATAAAATAAGAATACATTTTGTAAGTAGGATATTGTATTAGATTACTAACGTGACAATCGTAAAACGTAAAACATAAACAAAATATAAACAGAGTAGGAAAACCAATTTCAATAATATCAGCTGATTGAATATACTACATCGTCCCCCCTTCTTCTAAGGACTAAGCCTGGCGAAGTTGATCTGCGTGGCATCGTCTGTTTAGTCCATTTGTGTTGACTACGTACGAGTAAGGACCATTCACTTTCACAATTGTTCCTATCTTAAACCCAGACCCCGATTGGTTCAGGATCCAAACATTGTCGTTTTCTTCAAACATTTTTGCTTTGGATCCAGGTTTTTTTAGTCGCTGTTGAACCAACTCTCCGTCGATTTTCTGCTCAACGTCAGGAAATAACAAATCTAATTTAGAGCATAACTCACGACCGAACATCATGAATGCTGGTGTTTTCCCAGTAGATCTTCTCGGTGATGTTCTGTATGCGAATAAAAAATTGTTGAGCTTTTCCTGGACAGTCCCAATATTTTCTTTTGAGGCATTCATGCGTTCTTTAAACGTCCGCACACAGCGTTCTGCTAACCCATTGCTTTTAGGGTGATAAGGAGTGATTCGAGCATGTCTGATGTTCAGGATCTTACAAAAGGTTTGAAACTCGTAGGATGTTAGCTGTGGTCCATTATCGCTTACAATGGCCTTTGGGTAGCCGAATCTTGAAAACAACTCTTCCAGAGCTTTGATTGTTGACTTTGTTGTTGTTGACGACGTTGGTATTACTTTAAGCCATTTCGAACGTGCGTCCACTACGATCAGCCACATTTTCCCCATAAACGGTCCGGCAAAGTCGATGTGGATCCTTGACCAAACTTCTGCAGGGACAGGCAATGAGAATAACGACATTTCAGGGTCTTTGCTTCTGTTTTCTTGACATCCAGTGCAGTGTTTAGTGTGTTCTTCTAAGTCTTTGTCTAGTTTAGGCCACCAGACTTGAAAACGTGCTTTTCCCTTCATGGCTGCAATACCTGGATGTCCCTCATGGAGTATTTCCATCACCCTTAATCTAAGTTTTGTAGGTATGATTAATCTTCCAAACCACAGCAAAATTCCATTCTCAAAGGGAAGTTCTTCGCGTTTGTTGTAGTAAGGTTGGAGATTGATGTCCTCATTTTTCTCTAGATGCCAACAACCACTTCGTAAATTGTTTACTACTTTTGAAAGTGTAGGATCAGTTTTTGTCGCTTCTTGTAAACTCTTTGTAGATATTGGTAAATCCTGAGAACGCAAATGGAAAAGATGTGCCTTGTTACTGCACCCCTGGTCTTCCTCTGTAGATTTGGCCGTGGTTTGCAAGGGAAACCTTGATATTAGATCTGCTGTTTTGTTACCTTTCCCTTGTTGGTAGTTGACTGAGTAGTCATAGGCACTCAGCGTTAATGCCCATCTAGCGATACGATTTGATACTACCTTCGGAATTGAATCATGTTCGCCGAAGACTTTAAACAGAGCTTTATGATCCGTGCGAACTTCAAAATGTCTACCATAAAGGTACTGTTCAAAACGAGTGACTCCGAAAACTAGACCTAACGCTTCTTTTTCTATTACATTGTATCGACACTCAGCTTGGTCAAGGCGTCTTGATGAAAATGCCAAAGGTTTCTCAGTCCCATCAGGGTACTTTTGAAAAAGAGCAGCTCCAACACCAATTTCACTCGCATCAGTCGCGAGGATCAGAGGTAGTGATTCGTCATAGTGAGCCAAAGAGTCTGTTGTAGTCAGGAGATGTCTTAATTTCGTTGCTACTTGTTCGTGTTTTTCACTCCAATGCCATTTCACTCCTTTCTTTAATAGTTTGTGTAATGGAACACACAAAGACTGTAAATGGGGAACAAACTTACTGTAGTAGTTAATCGACCCAAGAAATGATCTCAACTCTTTCACATTTTTCGGAAGTTATACTCAAGGACCCAGTCTAGACCGAACAAAGGAATGTCGTTTTTCTTAACAACGATTACCGCTAGTTTGCGTTTGAAACCAAACGCTTCAACAGAAATATACGTTTTTCCCAGAGTTTCAATTGGTACCCCTGTGTATGCACTTAAGTTTTCTGTAGGGAACAGTTTAGGAGCTCCTAATTCCTCCCATAACGTTTTACCAATGATACTAAATGCTGCACCTGGATCGTATAACATTGAAATCTCATGTTTGTTTAACTTGACTGAAAGTATAACCTTTGAACCTTGATTTATTGCTTGTATTTGATCTGTATCAGAAAATGATTTTACATTAGAGTTACTAGAGGAGGGACTTTTTTGTAACATATTAAGTCGCTTACCTTTATTGATGATTGTATTACCCACTTTGAGTCATACGCGTGCAAAGTGATTTAGTCCTCTACAGGCGTTGCAAGTAGCATCGAGAGCGGGACAGTTTGTTCCTCGTTCATGTTTCTTGTAACCACACCGAATGCAGTCAGTTGTTTTGTTAAGATGTAAGACGTTTTGTTTTGAAGCAGTGTTTCTTCTTGTTTCTTGTTTCGATGGAATTGCATTCTTTTTGTTACTGTTGCTTATTTTGTTTACTATTATGTGTGCATCACGGAATTGTGACTGTTGATTGTCGACAATTTCTAACAACATAGCAGTGTTTGTGACTTGTTCCAATGTAGTATCTGTCGTAGCATGTAAGCGTAAAAGTTCAAGTTGCCAGCGATCATTGTTGATGCCCAGAATAAATTGATCTCTTAGCCGTTCATTTAGGTTGTCACCAAAGTCACAGAGACCTGCAACTTCGCGCAAAGCAAGTTCGAAATGACTCACAGATTCTCCCTCTTGCCTGAAACGGCGAGTGAAGACAACCCGTCGCGATAGTGGTGCAGACGCTTTTGTGTAGTATTTCTTCAGTATGTCAATAACTTCTGTAAAGTGAAGATTACTGACGGGAGCAGGGCGCGCGTGGTCAGATACTAGCTTGAATGGTTGATGAGGTCCAAGGTTTCCTAGTAATAGGTCTCGTTTTGTATCTTCATTCTTGATTCCTCTGTTTCGTAATACGATCTTGAAACGTTCATGCCAGTAAGTCCAATCCTCAGAGTTTCCATCAAAAGCATCGATTCGCAAATCGTCGGTTCGTTTAGTGGACTGCGCCATTTGTAGTGTCTGTGCCGTAGATTAAATAAAATACGAATACATTTTGTAACACTGAGAAAAATATCTTAGCGGAAAAGCAGATTTTTTGCCCCAAGTCTAGAATCTGTATACTCGCAATACGTAAATAAGGACTTGGCTCACGTACAGGAGTGTTGTGTCTGGACCCAGCTCAATGACTCGGCAGAGTTTTGGGCATTAGTACAGACGCAGGATTCGCAGTCCTTCTTTAAGAACTATTTCTCTGCAATTACGCTCGAACTGCCGTATTTGCAAATAATCAGGGAATTTACCGTGATTTTAAGGAAAAAACATTAAAGTGACGTCATGGATGGTTTGTATACGTCACAAAACACGTCATAAGTTTATCCATGATTACTTTCTGCATGCAGCCCACTGCATTTACAGTAGGCATATGGATGAGAACTACAAATTATTTCCATGTGATTTGGTAAAAGCAGTTAGTTAGTCTTTACCTTGTTTTAGTTCGCACTATCATCAAATATTTTATTTGAATCGAATAAATATTTTTTAACCAAATCTGGATTGATTTTAAGTCCGTTGTGTTAGTTTTATACTTGGGATTGAAAATTTACAAATGTGGCACAAGTTTGAATGATAACATTTGATTTCGATAATACATGTTTTAATAATTTTTTATAGATTTATTTACTGTAGTACCATTGATAGTAAATACATATAAAGTAAATGGTAGTAAAACGTCAAAAAGAATATCAAATTACCAATTTTTCAGAGAAAAGCTTAGATTGTTGAGGAAAATCAAATCGTTTTATTTGTCAGCAGTTACTTATGTTAAATATTGTTTTATTTTTAAATAGTTGCAAGGACACATTGATTAGTTTTAGACCTAAGATTAATTTTATCTGCCCAAAGTTTACATGAAAAAAATACCAAAAAAAGTTATTGCACTGTTTAAATCATGCTTCGATTTTAATAACTCAGGTATATTCAGCAAAGTATTAAATAAGATGAATTGTAAGAAATAGATTGCAGGTCGAGTATAACCTTGCATTTATTTGCTGCCACTTTTAAATTTATCAAATAAAAATGTCAGGGCAATAAATTTTAACTATTAATGGTGTAAATACCTTGTACTGTCAAAGTGATCCTTTGTAGTCTCATATTATGGGCTACGACAGTTATAATCTCAGAAAGATCTTCCTCAGGCGATGGAAGTAAAATTTCATTCCATTGGAAGTCGTCAAGAAGCATTAAAAACCATCATGACACATGCCCATGTAACACAAACGGACAGACGCACAAAACGAACAAACATAACTTTTTATAAAAATTCCGGTACCGGGAAACACGCACGGCACGCACGGAGGGCTACTCTAGACTCTATTACGCAATAAATTGTCACTGTAGAGAAGTACCATTAGGCGTAAAACTACACTTATCACTTCTTCAGATGCTATTCAACAACTACACCCGTCAACAGGCAGCCGTGACGCAATGGATACAGCAATCTTCACCTGAACATACGAGTCAAGAAACAACGGGCGTGGTTAGGACTTGGATGGGTGACCGCTAGAAGGACCCAGACAATTTTTACCGATTTTAAATAAAAAATACCGGTAAATGCAGAGACTAGGCAAGTCAGTGCATAGAAATCGGTTGTATTTTACGTGAATAGGAATGTACATTCTGTGATAAACTGTGGTAAAGGCAAAATGAATCGCAGGATATTCTGAGAAAACTCTATGCAATTACGAGAGCAAACTCTGATCGGCAGGACTTACAACCGACAGTAATGACGTCATAGCCAGTGACGTCATAACTATGTAGACAAACTAAGTCCTGATTTTCCGTGTGACGGCCTCACTGCCGGAGCATTGAGCCGGGTCCAGACAAGGCCCCACTGAAAATACAGGCCATGCTGCAGCGATCCCAGCGCTGCGCCACGTCATACAAGTAGGTAGTCAACTAATCCCATGATGACGTCATCGAATGTCAAATGTCAAGCATATTGTATTTGTTTATTTTTATTTGGTTTCTTTATTGCAAATGTTTTGTTTTGAAAGTATCTCTGAAAGAAAAACGTTGTTATTATATAATTGTGTTAACCAAAAAATAAGTATTATCCTGCAATATTAGTAATGCAGTTTACGTTGGAGAAATTCGGGCTTTTGAAGTGGAAATATTTTTTTTTATCAGTAAAGAGTTTAGTCTACAATGACGCCAATAACCTAAATAAAAGTGTGGTAGATACAAGATAAAAGTACGGTGTGAGATACAAGTTGTGTAAGATTTGTTTTCATTTACATTCTTTAGTGCGAAATTTATATTGACAGTTTTTGTTTGATCTTTATTTTATGTCAGGTATATTTACAGTTTTTTTTATAATTTCTATTGACTAACAAATTAATTAATTGTGATGCCTTATCGTTGCTGTGTCCCTGGCTGCCGCAGTAACGACTTTGACGAGGGAAATGAGTCTGTACCATTATTTTCTTTCCCAAATTACCAACCAAGAGTCGATTTTTGGATAAATGCAATTCCTCGACGTGACTCATTTGTCCCTGGCCAAAAACCAAGTAAAAGTCACAGGGTATGTATAAAACATTTTGAGGAGAAATTCGTTGTGAGAGAGGACTCACTTACCCGGCCAGATGGGACAGAAATTTGTGTTCCTCGTAAACGCTTTAAATTGACATACGACGCCATTTAAAATTTAATCCTTCGGACTTATGCCATACAAAATGTCCTTTACCTTCATCTTCAACTCAACAAACATTCGGAAATGAGCTGAGATCTTTGGATAAAAATATCGAATATCAAGAAAATGACTTCATCAAAAATTTTGAAATTCTTCAGAATTACATTAGAACCAAATTTAATGTCGAGACAGAAAAAGTGAAAATTCACTTATGTGAAGACAAAATTACTCTTTTTAATTTGAAACATTCCAGTGAAAACATACGTAAAATCGACGTATCCATTGTAATTAAACATGACTTATCATTTCTTGTAGTAAAAAATGAATTCATTGTCAATACAACTACTGTTTGTCCTGTAAATCTTTGTCAAAAAAACAAAATCACTAAGTTTTCAGAATTTCACGGCCTACGGACTTGGTTGTTTGAAAGCGGAACTTCTGTCGAACCCTCCCTTTCAGACAAACTTCAAAAAGTTAACAGTATTATTGAAGACATCAAGGAATCCAGTGATGAAGTAGTTTCAAGGAAGCTGTCATTTTACAAAGAACAAATAAACCTAGCATTTCAAAAACAAATTAGGTATTGTACAACAACCTTAATATGGTTCGCAACTATATTTTTTTGCTTCCCTGGAGCCTACAAAAGTATAAGACTGTCTAATTTTTTTACTATGCCTCATCCGAGATATTTAAAATCATTTACATCAAATATTGGAACTGGTTGTTCGGGCATTGACACTTCCCATGTGAACTATTTAAAAAATAAATTAAACCATCTACAAGATCATGAGAAATTAGTTAACCTTCTTGTTGACGAAGTTTATGTTAAACCTGGTTTAACATATAAGGGTGGTAGATTAGAAGGGGTAGCTCATAAACTACATAATGAAAATGATTCCTCTTCTGCAGAACTAGCGACCACCATCCAAACATTTATGATAACTTCCTTACTTTCGAAGAATAAAGACGTTGTTGGATTATTCCCTTGCAAAGATATGACTGGAGATCATTTGTATGAACTAATTTTACAAGTTTTGAAGATGTTAACGTTATTAGGATACAAAGTTTTGTCAATAATATCGGACAATAACTCGATAAATCGAACTGCATTTTCTAAGTTAAATGGAGGACAATTGATGTCATGGTTTTTCAATCCATATGATACCACCAAGGAAAAACAAAAAGTTTTCCTCCTATTTGACACTGTACACTTGTTCAAATCCATTAGAAACAATTGGTTGAACCAAATCGATTGCAATCAGACCTTTGTATTTCCTAAATTTGAAAATTTTGATGAAACGTGTTTTGCCAGTGTCAGTGATCTTAAATCTCTTTACAAAAGTGAAGAAAATAATGTTGTTAAACTAGCTCCTGCTTTAAACAGAAAAGTGCTCCATCCAACATCTGTGGAACGTCAAAAAGTAGAATTATGTGTTAAGTTTTTTGACGAAAAAATGTTGCGGCTCTCAAATATTTTCAGTCTAAATCAAATTCAAATTTTGCAGGTACTATATTGTTCTTAGAAATAATTATTAAATGGTGGAAAATTGTAAATGTGTCCCATGCATTGAAAGGCGATCGTTTTAAAGATTCATTTTCCCAGCCTATAAGATTTGAAAATTATGAAAATGTACTATTTTTAAAACGGTTTTTACTATGGGTTAAAAAGAGGAATGAACTATTAGTGCAAGGTGAAAGTACGGGCAACAAACGAAAAAGGAACGGTAAACTTACTTTGGACACTCAATTAGCTTTACAACATACGACTGCAACCATACTAGAGATTATACCACATTTAAAAAGTGTTTGGAATTTTGATTACATACTGTTGGCTAAATTTCAAACTGATGCTCTTGAAGAAAGATTTGGCCAATATAGGCAAATGAGCGGAGGTTGTTACAATATTTCTGTCATGCAAGTTCTTGAATCAGAAAAGAAGCTAAAAACTGTTAGTGCAATTAAAGTGTTTTCTTCCTCTAAAAAAGAAATAGTAATTTCAGATACGAACATCGGTGATGATTGTTTCAGTGACATTTTTCCAAACAATGAGCTTCTGTACGATTGTTCTGATTTTGAAAATATTTTAGAACACATTGATCTTATGGAAATAAGTGATGATGACTTAGTGTGTCTCACTTACATTGGTGGGTATGTCTGTCACAAAATCATCCAGAGAAACAAATGTGAAAGTTGTGCGCAAGCATTATTAAATAATGACAGAGACATGATTTCGATAAATACAAACAATGATTATTTAAGTATTGTGGATAGGGGGGGTCTTAAGTATCCATCTGACGTAGTAGTAAGGATTTTAGTTATAGGATTAAAATTGTTCAAAACTATATTGTAAGCGAGCGTTTTGAACAATCTTTCATCAAGGCAAAACACCATCGTCAACTTTTTGTGAATTTAATGGCTAATGCAATAGATTTATTTTTGGTGGAAAACATTTCAGACTGTAAATCATGTAATACGCCTTTTTGTGAAATAATTTACAAATGTATTACAACATTTAGTAACATTCTACTAAATAATTATTGCAAATCTTCAAGAGACACGATTGAAGATAAGAAATCCAGTAAAAAGCGTAAGATTCAGAAACTAACAAAATCAGACTGATTAGAGTATATAGTGTACAAATTATCAATGTTATTAATAAAATCCTTTTTTAAATTCATCTTTTCATTCATGACTTCTGTAACCGTGTGATAAGAAAGGGTGAAATAGTATAAAGTTAGCGTAATTTTTTCAGCATCATATTGTAATTTTAAGATCCTTCTTACAGAAGTTGTAAACTAAAACATATCATTCCAGAAATTGAATATCTCTTTGCTAGCAATAATTTCACTCTATTGATATGTAGGATAAGAGTGACCAGAACTATCTTAAGATCCTTTTATACGATGTGATTGTTATGCGGCTGCTGTAGTGCGAAAAGGACTCGTGCGACACGCTGCGCTGCCGTCCGACTGTTGTTTTTAAGGTTTTTTTGCGGCTATCTGCCGCACGGCTCCTCGCGCGGCTTCTTGCAGGGAAAACTCATTGGGATACTTCGCTGGTTAGGTAGTGGAGAGCGGTACTTGTTTAGAACATGTACTAATGGATTCAGTTTAAAAAAATATGTCGTGTGGCCGGACGGTAAAAATTAAAAAAAATCTTGAAGTTCAGTTTAAAAAATCTTGAAGTGGCCGGACGGTAAAAATTAATTTTCGCACGGCAGAAGCCGCTTCAGAACCGCCTTATGTGAAAGGGGCCTCGTCTAACACAAACTTGAATATCAGTTGCTTGCATTAATATAAACTATACGTCAGATTAGCTTGTGGATGATTCCACATTTAATATAGGCCTACTGCCATAATATTTCAACAAAACATTAATATGTATAGCATAAATTCTTATTTAACTGTAAAATTATTATTGGGAAAATTACATGTCTGAAAAAGTATTAGCCATCTGAAGTCTACATAATTATTTAAGACAGTTTATAATTATTTTAAAAGTTTTAAATGGCCAAATATGTGCGGAAGTGATGTTGGGGTTGGGATGATTTTTGTCGTGTTGGGGTATCTGGAGTCAGTTGTGGGTAATCAGTCACCAGAGTGGTGGTAAAACTGATGACCAACACAGCTGTGATGACCAACACAGCTGTGAGTCTTGAGCCAGACTCTAAGACTGCCTACAAGTATGACGTCATCGTTTCTGCAGCATGGCCTGTATTTTCAGTGGGGCCTTGGTCCAGATTGCAGTGGGTAACCCGCACACCCTTATTTACGTGTATTTTCCACGTATTTCAGGACTAAATTTTTCTCAGTGTAGAATATTGTATTAGATTACTAACGTGACAATCGTAATACGTAAAACATAAACAAAATATAAACAGAGTAGGAAAACCAATTTCAATAATATCAGCTGATTGAGTATACTACCAAGGCCCCACTGAAAATACAGGCCATGCTGCAGAAACGATGACGTCATACTTGTAGGCAGTCTTAGAGTCTGGCTCAAGACTCACAGCTGTGTTGGTCATCAGTTTTACCACCACTCTGGTGACTGATTACCCACAACTGACTCCAGATACCCCAACACGACAAAAATCATCCCAACCCCAACATCACTTCCGCACATATTTGGCCATTTAAAACTTTTAAAATAATTATAAACTGTCTTAAATAATTATGTAGACTTCAGATGGCTAATACTTTTTCAGACATGTAATTTTCCCAATAATAATTTTACAGTTAAATAAGAATTTATGCTATACATATTAATGTTTTGTTGAAATATTATGGCAGTAGGCCTATATTAAATGTGGAATCATCCACAAGCTAATCTGACGTATAGTTTATATTAATGCAAGCAACTGATATTCAAGTTTGTGTTAGACGAGGCCCCTTTCACATAAGGCGGTTCTGAAGCGGCTTCTGCCGTGCGAAAATTAATTTTTACCGTCCGGCCACTTCAAGATTTTTTAAACTGAACTTCAAGATTTTTTTTAATTTTTACCGTCCGGCCACACGACATATTTTTTTAAACTGAATCCATTAGTACATGTTCTAAACAAGTACCGCTCTCCACTACCTAACCAGCGAAGTATCCCAATGAGTTTTCCCTGCAAGAAGCCGCGCGAGGAGCCGTGCGGCAGATAGCCGCAAAAAAACCTTAAAAACAACAGTCGGACGGCAGCGCAGCGTGTCGCACGAGTCCTTTTCGCACTACAGCAGCCGCATAACAATCACATCGTATAAAAGGATCTTAAGATAGTTCTGGTCACTCTTATCCTACATATCAATAGAGTGAAATTATTGCTAGCAAAGAGATATTCAATTTCTGGAATGATATGTTTTAGTTTACAACTTCTGTAAGAAGGATCTTAAAATTACAATATGATGCTGAAAAAATTACGCTAACTTTATACTATTTCACCCTTTCTTATCACACGGTTACAGAAGTCATGAATGAAAAGATGAATTTAAAAAAGGATTTTATTAATAACATTGATAATTTGTACACTATATACTTCTAATCAGTCTGATTTTGTTAGTTTCTGAATCTTACGCTTTTTACTGGATTTCTTATCTTCAATCGTGTCTCTTGAAGATTTGCAATAATTATTTAGTAGAATGTTACTAAATGTTGTAATACATTTGTAAATTATTTCACAAAAAGGCGTATTACATGATTTACAGTCTGAAATGTTTTCCACCAAAAATAAATCTACTGCATCAGCCATTAAATTCACAAAAAGTTGACGATGGTGTTTTGCCTTGATGAAAGATTGTTCAAAACGCTCGCTTACAATATAGTTTTGAACAATTTTAATCCTATAACTAAAATCCTTACTACTACGTCAGATGGATACTTAAGACCCCCCCTATCCACAATACTTAAATAATCATTGTTTGTATTTATCGAAATCATGTCTCTGTCATTACTTAATAATGCTTGCGCACAACTTTCACATTTGTTTCTCTGGATGATTTTGTGACAGACATACCCACCAATGTAAGTGAGACACACTAAGTCATCATCACTTATTTCCATAAGATCAATGTGTTCTAAAATATTTTCAAAATCAGAACAATCGTACAGAAGCTCATTGTTTGGAAAAATGTCACTGAAACAATCATCACCGATGTTCGTATCTGAAATTACTATTTCTTTTTTAGAGGAAGAAAACACTTTAATTGCACTAACAGTTTTTAGCTTCTTTTCTGATTCAAGAACTTGCATGACAGAAATATTGTAACAACCTCCGCTCATTTGCCTATATTGGCCAAATCTTTCTTCAAGAGCATCAGTTTGAAATTTAGCCAACAGTATGTAATCAAAATTCCAGACACTTTTTAAATGTGGTATAATCTATAGTATGGTTGCAGTCGTATGTTGTAAAGCTGTCCAAAGAGTGTAAAGAGTGTCCAAAGTAAGTTTACCGTTCCTTTTTCGTTTGTTGCCCGTACTTTCACCTTGCACTAATAGTTCATTCCACTTTTTAACCCATAGTAAAAACCGTTTTAAAAATAGTACATTTTCATCATTTTCAAATCTTATAGGCTGGGAAAATGAATCTTTAAAACGATCGCCTTTCAATGCATGGGACACATTTACAATTTTCCACCATTTAATAATTATTTCTAAGAACAATATAGTACCTGCAAAATTTGAATTTGTTTTAGACTGAAAATATTTGAGAGCCGCAACATTTTTTTCGTCAAAAAACTTAACACATAATTCTACTTTTTGACGTTCCACAGATGTTGGATGGAGCACTTTTCTGTTTAAAGCAGGAGCTAGTTTAACAACATTATTTTCTTCACTTTTGTAAAGAGATTTAAGATCACTGACACTGGCAAAACACGTTTCATCAAAATTTTCAAATTTAGGAAATACAAAGGTCTGATTGCAATCGATTTGGTTCAACCAATTGTTTCTAATGGATTTGAACAAGTGTACAGTGTCAAATAGGAGGAAAACTTTTTGTTTTTCCTTGGTGGTATCATATGGATTGAAAAACCATGACATCAATTGTCCTCCATTTAACTTAGAAAATGCAGTTCGATTTATCGAGTTATTGTCCGATATTATTGACAAAACTTTGTATCCTAATAACGTTAACATCTTCAAAACTTGTAAAATTAGTTCATACAAATGATCTCCAGTCATATCTTTGCAAGGGAATAATCCAACAACGTCTTTATTCTTCGAAAGTAAGGAAGTTATCATAAATGTTTGGATGGTGGTCGCTAGTTCTGCAGAAGAGGAATCATTTTCATTATGTAGTTTATGAGCTACCCCTTCTAATCTACCACCCTTATATGTTAAACCAGGTTTAACATAAACTTCGTCAACAAGAAGGTTAACTAATTTCTCATGATCTTGTAGATGGTTTAATTTATTTTTTAAATAGTTCACATGGGAAGTGTCAATGCCCGAACAACCAGTTCCAATATTTGATGTAAATGATTTTAAATATCTCGGATGAGGCATAGTAAAAAAATTAGACAGTCTTATACTTTTGTAGGCTCCAGGGAAGCAAAAAAATATAGTTGCGAACCATATTAAGGTTGTTGTACAATACTTAATTTGTTTTTGAAATGCTAGGTTTATTTGTTTTTTGTAAAATGACAGCTTCCTTGAAACTACTTCATCACTGGATTCCTTGATGTCTTCAATAATACTGTTAACTTTTTGAAGTTTGTCTGAAAGGGAGGGTTCGACAGAAGTTCCGCTTTCAAACAACCAAGTCCGTAGGCCGTGAAATTCTGAAAACTTAGTGATTTTGTTTTTTTTTACAAGGATTTACAGGACAAACAGTAGTTGTATTGACAATGAATTCATTTTTTACTACAAGAAATGATAAGTCATGTTTAATTACAATGGATACGTCGATTTTCGGTATGTTTTCACTGGAATGTTTCAAATTAAAAAGAGTAATTTTGGCTTCACATAAGTGAATTTTCACTTTTTCTGTCTCGACATTAAATTTGGTTCTAATGTAATTCTGAAGAATTTCAAAATTTTTGATGAAGTCATTTTCTTGATATTCGATATTTTTATCCAAAGATCTCAGCTCATTTCCGAATGTTTGTTGAGTTGAAGATGAAGGTAAAGGAAATTTTGTATGGCATAAGTCCGAAGGATTAAATTTTAAATGGCGTCGTATGTCAATTTAAAGCGTTTACGAGGAACACAAATTTCTGTCCCATCTGGCCGGGTAAGTGAGTCCTCTCTCACAACGAATTTCTCCTCAAAATGTTTTATACATACCCTGTGACTTTTACTTGGTTTTTGGCCAGGGACAAATGACTCACGTCGAGGAATTGCATTTATCCAAAAATCGACTCTTGGTTGGTAATTTGGGAAAGAAAATAATGGTACAGACTCATTTCCCTCGTCAAAGTCGTTACTGCGGCAGCCAGGGACACAGCAACGATAAGGCATCACAATTAATTAATTTGTTAGTCAATAGAAATTATAAAAAAAACTGTAAATATACCTGACATAAAATAAAGATCAAACAAAAACTGTCAATATAAATTTCGCACTAAAGAATGTAAATGAAAACAAATCTTACACAACTTGTATCTCACACCGTACTTTTATCTTGTATCTACCACACTTTTATTTAGGTTATTGGCGTCATTGTAGACTAAACTCTTTACTGATAAAAAAAAATATTTCCACTTCAAAAGCCCGAATTTCTCCAACGTAAACTGCATTACTAATATTGCAGGATAATACTTATTTTTTGGTTAACACAATTATATAATAACAACGTTTTTCTTTCAGAGATACTTTCAAAACAAAACATTTGCAATAAAGAAACCAAATAAAAATAAACAAATACAATATGCTTGACATTTGACATTCGATGACGTCATCATGGGATTAGTTGACTACCTACTTGTATGACGTGGCGCAGCGCTGGGATCGCTGCAGCATGGCCTGTATTTTCAGTGGGGCCTTGATACTACACAAACCTTTTTAAATTTTATTTCCTGCAAAACTTCACACTAAGCTCTTTCCAATGACACCAAAATTATTAAAATCGGCCCAGAACTTTAGAAGGAGTAATGATCACAAAAAACCCCTAGCGTATTAAATAAGTACTAGATAACACGTAGCTCGAAATCGAGCAAAAATCATATAGTAAAAGAATGAAGAATAATCAGCCTACTTATACACTTTTAAAGTTCTCATTAACAAAATTATAGATTAACTACTGAAACTTTCAAAGTTAATTTTATCTACCGCAGGAGTTTCCGGTATAAACGTTAGCGATTGGCAACACCATTTCCCCATGTCCTCTTTTTCTGAAATGTATATTTCAACACCGGCAAAAGATCGAACTCTGCTTACAGCAACATTTAGCTGACCGAGAGCAAACACTGGCACGTAATGACTTCCTTTGTTTAGTGATTGCCGCTGTACCTTATTGATAATTATCGCCAAAACATCAGAGATTGCAGGGAACGGTTGTCTTTAAATGCATAACCTTTCCCTTGTGGCAAAAACGCGTAAATGACGCATTATCTCTACCAGTCTTTTCATTCTTCAAATGCAACCCACCGCAATGAAAAAATTTTTAGTTCGTTGGTCTGAGGTTGGAAGGAGCATCAAATGGTACATCGGGAGGGTGATGCTAGCGGTTGCGATCGTGTTCGTTCCGACTCCTCCGACCGGTCAATGTTCGTCTTCTTCTTTTAATCGGTGGCATTATAAATGCAACAAATCCAAAAATAGATTTGCTCGGATTAATGTAACTTCAATAACACTATGATATATCGTAAACCACATTGTAAAACCGGTAACTGCACTGTTTAAGAGCTTTAAAAACTTCATAACATAACCTAAATTACACAATAAATCTTTAAAAGAAGAAAACTGTTGAAAACAAAGCCAAATCAGCTGTAAAAAATTTCAGAGCTTAGCCTGCATATGTTCAGTTTGTAAACAAAACTGAGCTTGCTCAAATGTCGATGAATAGCGCCACTGTTACGAAACTTCAGCCCTTTACTGTACTTTAGTGACGCCCTTTTTTATAATTCTGAGACTTGTTGACAAATCTACATAAAAATCCCTTTAATTTGACACCTCATACGTTGAAATCCGCCCAGCCGTTATTGCGGTTGGACTGTGAAAAGAAAACCGCTTGCGTATATATATATAGATTATTTAACATTTCAGATACGCCCGGAAAAACTAAATAAATTTTAAATTTTACCTTCTGAATGGTTAATGTGACTATACAAATTGTCGGGGAGAGCGAGCTGAACTGGAATGTGCATAAAGATTCGATATTAACAAATATACTAAGGCCGGAAAATAAAGAAATTTTTTTTGAAATAGTTTATCGGTTCTCAAATTGTCGAGGAGAGCGAGCTAAACAACAATTGTCAAGAATTTTCAGAATTAGACCGATATTAACGAAGATATGGCCGAAAGAAAATGACCGTGGCCCTAGTGCGTATGCGCGGACTTCGGATATCGCTCATGACGGTCGCTTGACGCCACACACTCGGCAATCTTGTCGCCGAGCGATCTCCCGGTCGCCCGGCAATTTGGTGGATCGCCTGGGAAAATCGGGCAATCAAACCATCGCCGGGCGATCTCGAGATCGCCAGCAATCTGATCGAAACGGCCCCATACATTGGGCGATATTTGAGCAATTTGGTCGAAAGCAATCAAATTGCTGGTCGACGAGCGACCGAGTCGCCTAATGTATATGGAATTTGATATAATCTGCTTGAATGTCTCACCACTGTAGATACTAATATGCATGCGGGACATGGTGAATTACGACAAACATCTCGGAACACGGAAATAAAAAAAAACATATTATATGAAACTATCGCGTTGTTCTTAAAGGTAACGGAAAAAGAAAAATTACCCCCGTTGCAGCAGACCTGCATACTCAGCGAATTTCAAATGCAAAACGATAAATTTCAATCCAACATAGCAAGATAATAGGTACTTTACATGAATACACGTTTTTGTAAGCTTCATAAGAATAACATGGGGAATAAGTATGCAGGTTTTGCTACAACAGGTATGGTATATTTGGGTGATTTTAATTCAATAATTAGTAGATTTGAACTAGAAGAAGCCATATACCAAGTTTTTTCAAGATATGTTGATAAATAAGGAAGATATCATTTCTCATAAGAATGACATAGGGATTGAGTATGCAGGTGTGCTGCCACAAAAATGGAAATATCGGGGATTTTAGACTAATTAACATTAGATCTCTTCTAGAAGAAGCCACAACTCAAGTTTGGGAAATAAGCGAGATATAGAATTTTACTTATTTCCCGTAAGGTAAATATTGGAACAACATACTGTGTTTACCAGGTTCAATATCTTGGTACAGAAAGAGGGTCAGCGACATATATATATTTTTGTTGCTACTGACATGTAATTTTAAAGTAGGCCTATTGATTGTTTTCCACTTTTAAATTACAGCATAACCCTTAAAACAACAAAATATCATCGACAAATAGTTGAAAAAAATTAACATGGGACTTTTTGAAAAAATGTTTCTTCATTGCATTTTTTACATGCGTTTTTTGAGGTATTTAATCGGGACCAACGCCATCGTTGGGTGGCTAATCCTTTATTTTGGCAGGATAATAATTTTCAGCCGCCATCTTGCATCCGCCATATTGGATATCAACTTGATTTTTTAGAGTGAAAATGGTGTTGTACCACGTCATTATAAACTAGTTTTTTACTATAATTACAATGCTGAAATTCGTTTTTGAAAATATGCATTCGTTAAAAAGATGTGCTCAAATAAATATATATCCCTATATATTTCTTATGGAATTTTCATATTTTCCATAATTTTTTAAATATTTTTCTCAGATCTCTCATTATATTTAAGATATGTAGTTCGTTTTAGTCTAAAAATACTCAGTGAAATACCTGCTTTCATTTGAGATATCAATTATCAACATCGGACAAGTGAGAGATGAGCTAAAAGGCTCAATTATTTAACTTAAAAATCTATTTTTGGGAAATTTGTTTTTAGTAAATTAGTAATTTTGTGCTTCATTGTTCTAATAAGGTATAAATATAAAGTTAATTTTTTTCTTAAATCCGAAGTGATATCTCGGCTTTTATTTGAAATATTGTTACGTAAAATCTGTTCTGCTGAGAACGAATTCTATGGGCTCATTACGACATAATGTTTAGTTATTTTTACATTTTACCATTGACTTTGATATTACGCCTAGTAGTGGATTATAACTCACCCCGAACTTGCTCTAATTAAATGATCACTGTCTCAATTGAAATCTGATATTTACTGAGTCATTTAAAAGCATATGCAGAGCTCCAGACTTTTCCTGGAACTGGAGATATCGGTCTTTACATAAACGAAAATGTCTAAAAATTTTAATTTTATGTGTGTTTTAGAACCACAACTCACCTGAAACTCAATCTATTAAAATAATTTATGACTCAAATGAAAGCCAATAATCTAGCAAGTCAATTAAGACCTTTACGACTTTTGAGTCTTCATTGGAAGTAGAAAAATCCTTCAAGAAATGTAAAATTATTCAAGTCAAACGAATTTATGTTGAGTGAAAGCTCATAAGTCACATAAACTTTAGTCTGGTCTTTTTGAGAGTCAACTCACTTGAAAGCTGATGATTTTCTGAGTGATTTAAGACCAAAATGAACTTAATACCTTATTAAGAACCGGAGATATAAATACTTGATTAAAAACAAATTTTTGAAAAATTGATTTTTAAGTTGCATTGAGAATTATAGCTTATTTTTGGCACTTGTCCGATGTTGATGATTAATATCTCAAATGAAAGCCGGTATTTCACTGACAATTTTAAGACTAAAATGAACTAAATGTCTTAATTATAATAAGAGATATAAGAAAAATAATCAAAAAAATATTGAAAATATGAAACGTCCATTAGAAATGTATAGGGATAACTTTTTATTTGATCATATCTTTTTAACTAATGCACATTTTCAAAAACGGATTTCAGCATAGTAATCAGCGTAAAAATCTAGTTCATAATGATGTGTCACAGCACCATCTTTACATTTGAAAAAATAAAGTTGATATCAACTATGGCGGATCCAAGATGGCGGCCGAAAATTATTATCTTGTCAAAATAAAGGATTAGCCACCCAACAATGATAGGCGTTGGTCCGGAGTAAATATCTAAAAAAACGTATGTAAAAATTGCAATTAAGTAACTTTTTTGCAAAAATGGTTTTATGTTAATTTTAACATAAAACGTATTTAATGAAGATATTTTTTGTTTTTATGGGTTATGCTGTAATTAAAAAGTGGCAAACACGCAAAACCTCAAAGCACATGTCAGTAGTAACAGAAAAATATATGTTGAAAATTCCTCCGCGGGGGAGGCTTTCATATTGGTGGCCCATGGCTGGGCCCATAGTCTAGTAATCAATGATTTAAAATACAAAATTGTTTGTTTTTTAGAGCTGGATTTAATGGTGCTAACGAACATAGGATTATTAGCATATTTTCTCTGTAGGGAAGAAGCGTTACCGTAGATCATGAAGACCTAAGCCCCAGACCATGATAACTTTTCGTTTTGTAGCCTTCAGAAGCATAAAACACTGGTCGTTTAAATTTATACAGTGTACAGAGTGTTCAAAAAATGTGGGGCAATAATTTACGTAGTGATTTCTTGGGTCAAAATAAGCAAAAGAGTTTATATAAACATAGGTCCTACAGTGCTTCGTTTTCCGTCTGTGTGTCTGTTTGTGATTTTTACATATTTATTCATATTTCACGAACCTCTTAACGTATAAACTTCAAACTTGGTACATGGATAACCACTATTAAGAACTTCTTGTGCAAGAAGTATTACATTTATACTTTGTACCATTTCAAAATGGCGACTGTTTTTTATTTTCAAAGCTAAATATCTTAAAACCCGCATATTTTAGAAATAAATATGCCAGAGACAAAAAAGCTACAAAATGTAATCCAATTAACGTTGATAGTAAGATTATGATAATCGGACAACTAATAACAGAGAAATTTTAACTTCTCTGCATAAAAACATGGTTCTTTAGAACATTCTGTTTGAACTTTGCAGGTTTTTATTCGGAAAATTAAAACTTTCTTCATTATTAGCCGTCAGATCATTATGATCTTAATATCATCGTTAATTAGATTAAATTTCTCAACTTTATTGTCTCTTGTATAATTTTTCTAAAATTTATGGTTTTTAAGATATTTAGCTTTGAAAACAAAAAATAGTCGCCATTTTGAAATTATTCAAAGTAGAAATTTGATACTTCTTACAAAAATAGTTTTTAATAGTGGTTCTCCATATACCACTGGACTAGTGGTTTGAAGTTTATACGTTAAGTGGTTCGTGAGATATGATTAAATATGTAAAAATCACAGACGCACAGACGGCAAACGAAGCACTTTAGGACCTATGTTCATATAGACTTCTTTGATTATTTTGACCCAAGGAATCACTTCGTAAATTATTGCCCCACATTTTTGAACATACAGTGTGTTCATTTTTTTGTGCACACCATTGGGATCTCGTAAACTATAAAAGATACAAGAAAGGTTAAACTAGCAAAGTAATGTGTAATAATAAGGCAAGTAAAATGGTGGTGAGCTATTAAAAATATTTGACCAAACTCGTTCGCTACGCTCAAAAAAACATTTTGGCCCCAAAACTAAAATTGCCCATAGCTCCCTTATTTATTTAGGTTACGAGGCTGTAAGCAGGGTCAAATTTACACGAAATTTTACGTAGAATCTAAATATTCAGTCAAAAATGTGATGCCATTTATGGGTTTCTGAGAATAATGCTCAAGTCCAGAAATTTAAATGCTAATATGTAAAATTTTATTTTTCTTTGGGAAAATATTTTTCTCTTCAATACAAAAATACCACACATGTGATATTTTCTTCTTCAGATGCGTTTTAAATCAGAGAAAATAGTTTTTTTTAATGATAGTGGGTTGTAATGCACTGAATTTATCATAAAATGAAAACTATCAAACCCGCTGATTTGTACTAAGCAGCTGATTGGCAGCAAAAAGCTGTTTACGGACAAATAAGCATCTTCATTTAAAACAACAGATTTATTTGGAAATTATCTCTTTACTGTTAGTCAGCTGTTTCTAGTAAATCAGCTGTTAACTATTAATCAGCTGTTCCCATTTTATTTATTGTTACTATGTATCCAATACATCATAATCCATAAAATATTGTAAATTAATGTTAATTATTGTACATGAAGATGGACTATGATGAACTAGATTTGTAATGAAAATAAGGAAAAGGGGATTACTAATATTTAACAGCTGATTGGCTAGAAACATCTGCATGATTTGCAGTAAAAAGCTGATAGACCAGTGTCCGCTCCTTTCTCTGTGATTTTAGTCACAGAATAACCCGTAAACCATAATATTGTCCACCTCATTGGTAAACGACATGACAGCTCGAAACTACAATGATATCTATCATTAACGGCATCAGTTACGTTTTACTTGTAGTGCATAATTAATTGAAAAGAACACGAATAAACAGTTTTACAGTAAAGCAATTAAATATCAGCTGATTATTACTATTGTAATTCCCAGTCGGCTGATTTAGTCAACAGATTCAGCTGGTAAAGAATTGGAGGCAAATACAATAATAAATTTGGTATTTAGAGCCAATACAGAATGATGATGCCAATCTTGATAATGTACCTTAACAACATTTTTATGAAATTCTCAAATTTTTCCCCTTATATGACCCCTTAATATTTATGCATAATTTTAAACATAAATACTGTAAATAAGGAAGTTTTTTTATGTAATTGGACATAAAAAAACGGCAAATTTAACTGATTTAATTGAGCCTTGAATTTTAAAGGAAAACTTCTGAAAACAACAAATTTTAACTTTAATGTTATTTTATATGCAATATAAAATAATTTAAATGTTTTTAGTTTAATTTGACCGTGGTAATGATAAGTTAGTAACCTAACTATGTCACTTAGTCAAAAGCTGAAAAATTAAATACCGTAATTTAATTTTGTTTAATTTGATTTAATTTGACCAATCTCACTAGGGTGCAGTGCTTCAACGTTCAACAACCACAATTAATTGTAAAAATTCAATGTAGGCATATAACCAACATTTCACTATGCATACAAATAAATGTTTTAGGTGGGTCACGTCGGATCCAATATGCCGATTACGACAAACACAGGTTGACATGAATTAAAAAAATTATAACAATTCCTTCGCCATAATTTTTTTTATATTTCGGACCCCTCATTAAATTGTACGTCCCTTGTCAGTAAGAAGACAACATCGCGCAACAATCATCTCTCATTCATACCTGGCTTAAAAAATGTACCTGGATAAGTCGCTATTTCAAGCAAAAGTATTAAGTAAGTACGGAGTTATATTTATTTTAATGAAAATAAATACCCACGTTGCAGCAGACCTGCATACTCAGTGAATTTCAAATGCATAAATACATATTTCAGTTCAACAGAGCAAGCTATGATATGTTTTTTAAGCTCCATAAGAATAACATGGGAATGAGTATGCGGATTTGCTGCAGCAGGTATGTTAAAAATGGGTGATTTTATTTAATTCAATATTTAGTAGATCTGAACTAAAAGAAGCCTTATACTAAGTTTTATCACAAAGTGTGTCCAGGTTGTTCGTATACACCCTGTACATATAAATTCGAACGAATGTTGTTTTTTAGCTTCTGGGGGCCCCAAACGAAAAGTTATCATGGCCTCGGGCAAGGCCACACTGTGGCCTTGCCTCGGGCTTAGGTCTTACCATGAGACCTACGGTAATACCTTCTGCCTTATACGGGAAATTCGCTAAAAATAGCCTAAGTTTATACGTGAAATTTTACAGTTATAAAAAAGGTCCATGTCTTCAATTACATTTATAGTAATAAAAGTTACTAAAACGCAACACATGACATTCAACATTCAACAGTTCAAAAATAATGTCCCCTCCAGAAAAGCCTGCACATGAAACATTTCAGAGAACTGAATGAACGTAGCGAATTCAGGGCTAGACATGTTTTAACATACCCTGAAATCGAACACAGCGCAATTGTGAGAGATTAAAATTTTAAATAAATTAGGGGATTCCGTTGAACAGCGTTCCTGTAAACGTGGATGGTTTTCTGGGTTGTTTTATTGTAGCTATTAACATAATGAGATGTGAGGCGGGGGGAAACGTTTTACACGGACCAAAAGGAAGGCCTAGGCTTTGTCAGTGTTGTTTAGAGAGAGAGAGGACGACTGTGGGCGAGAGAGAGCGAAGATTGTCGATAGTCCGCGTGGACTCGACGGTCGCCTGTCAGTCTGGGAGGGGCGGGGCTTAGCGCCTGTCTAGCGCACTCATTGGCTGAGAACGATATGACGTTTCTTTTCGGTACACCACGTGGCCATTACGGCATTACGGCGAAAGTATCGCGCTAGCTGTGGCCGAGTTGTCGTCGACGCTCACTAGAACGCGCTTCGGTCGCGGCCGCTATGGAACGGTGCGCATTCCTGATGTGATTCGTGAGCTGTGAGCGGTCGCGTCAGTCGGTTCGTTGCTAGGTGACACTTTTAGATTACGAAGGTGCAATTTTCGAGTGTGATGTGTTGTGTTTGACGTGTTTTGGATGTGTCTGGATTCGCCATGTATTCTGCTCCGACTCGCCACCCTGCAGCAGGGGTAAGACATAACCTAACTTTGCAGTTTCTTTGTTTGATCGCGTTTCTACCCGGTTACTCTTCACGCTTTGTGAATTTATTTACTGATTAGAATTACTACAACAAAATAACTCAAACGTAGTTCGATTGGAAGTGCTTTAGTTGCCCTTGGACAAGCTATGCACACCGCACACCTCTTTTCGATGACGTTTGTT
This sequence comes from Flexamia atlantica, assembly GCA_035578135.1. Taxonomy (NCBI): domain Eukaryota; kingdom Metazoa; phylum Arthropoda; class Insecta; order Hemiptera; family Cicadellidae; genus Flexamia; species Flexamia atlantica. Next base: position 48,899,143 of record JAQJVK010000005.1, on the reverse strand, counting down.
TACCTGATACTTGCTGAGTGTTCATTTATAAATCTGGCCGAATCAGTTCAGTTAACCCTCCATCTGGCAGTCACAAATCTCTGTACTGGCAGGCCCTTTTTTACTGTCTGAACACAGGTAACTTTAAAGCTATATATTTTTTTATTTACTGCAGCAAAGTATATACTATTATATATTTTCTTTTTCAGGAAATTACAGGGAACAATTATACAGTATTGGTAGAACACAAAAAAAATTTTTTGGATCTGTTTACTTATAAAAACTAAAAAGCAAAAATTTTTTCTGTAAAATTTTTCAAAAGTAGAGACTTGTAAAAAATGAAAAATAATTTTTTATAAGAAAACCAGGATATACAAAACTTTCAAAATATGGTTCTTTACATAGAAAAGTAAAAAAAATCTCATATTTATTACTTTTTGTATATAAAAAATACTTTGTATGAAAAGTTTACGGTTTTTGTAAAATTGTCAAGTTTCAAAGAAACACCAGAAAAAAAAAATTTTTTCAAAATAAAGTATCCAAAATGTTTATTATTTTGAAAAAAAATAAATTTTACATAAAAAAATGCCTTGTAGTATATTTTTTTCCTAATTTTATGATCTAAAAATAACTATAGAAACAACAATTTTTTTTCCTGTCGGGAAAATTATGTATAAAAACTCACATATTTTTTACAAAAATCCTGTTTTATTGGATGAAAAATGTTGTAAACTAATAACAGAATGTCTAAAAATACCTTAGAACAATTATTTACAACAAAAACTTACATAGTCATTCCGAACTGTCAGGGGAAGGAGCCCTTCGCTTGCCTCCTCTCGGCTGACAGTCTGACTGGTCACTAATAAATTCATCTTGTAAGAGCAGAGCTCTTAGATCACCTGACTTATCAGCTAAATTGTCACTCATGTCTGAATTTCATCACAAAATAATAAAAATATAATACGAACCAAATCAATAAAATTCACACAAGAAAAACACGACACGCACAGTGACAAATACTGACGCCGTCTGATGCTTACAAATCCAATATGGCTAGCCTTGTTGCCCACTCCTCCTAAATTACACAATTTTCACGGTGAAAATAAGAACAATAAACTACTTGCGATAGTTTGATACTCATATCGCTGAAATCGTTATTTCATAAACAATCGATTGGTGCCGAGTATTTTATAAAACACTTCGATATAACCTAAATAATAAAGGAAAAATACTCGACTACCAGAAAGTAGTCGTCTGCCAGTATAGGAATTGCAAAAACACTGACCGAAAGAAAAATCGTAGCAGCTGTGAGGAAGAAGAAAACAAAGCAAATGACATATGTTCTTGTAGAGAAAGAAATACACTACGCAGTGTTGCCGGTATTTCCCTTTCCCGAACGAAATTTACCCCAGAAAAACAAAGAGTGAAATTGACCTCCACCCGCGCTGACACGCAGTTGCGTCATCTTACGTTTTTCTACTCAACTTTGAAATTGTGTTTACATCACTTTTCTTTACAGTAAGTAAACAAACTATATATGAAAATAAACTTTGAAATCTCCTGAATAAAGTGGTATGAAGCATATCCTAGTACAGTGATGTTTTTTGTTAGAACAAAGACGATAAAAAAACAGATGCTCAAACGACTACCGGGTAGTCGTCTGCCAGTGGGGGAACAACTTTTATCGACTACCCGGTAGTCGTCTGCCAGATGGAGGGTTTTAAAATGAAATTCATATCTACTTACTTTTTCAGTGTTGTTTAATTTCAAGTTTGTTTAGCAAAAAGGTAATTAACAATTGAATTTCATAACCAATGATTTAGGCTAACTGACGCCGATTACTTATAGTTATAATAGTATATTTCATTACAAGGACCTAAAGTGACGCTTTTCGTACAAGGTCAAGTTTTACAACCGAGGCTGTAAGCCGAGGTTGAAAAATGACCGAGTAACGAAAAGCAGCTTTAGGTCCGTGTGATGAACTATATTTTTCGTTATATTGCTCAATACAATACGTAAACTACTTAAGAAAACCAAAATGTTACAGCTTGTTTACCTTTAAAGATGCCTTCAAAAGATGCCACCGTCTTGTTCTTGCTATTTGAAGCAATCAGCTGATTGTCTGTTTCATTTGTGTTAGGGTAGACTGACAACAATGAACAACTATCGACGTATCGAACGCATGTAATAATCGATTGGTGAAATGAGCGAGTTTCACAAATTGGTTAAACTGACAACAATGAATGTTTCGATAATAACGATGAATGTTTAGATTATTTGTAATTGAATGAATATTGTTAGATTATTACGACGTACTCGGCACTTTTTGACTTTTATAGTCCTAGGACTATAAAGCGTCAGCTGGTATCGAGTACATCAGCTTTTAATTCCTAGGAATAAAAAGAGTGTATTTAGGTCCGGAAAACATGCATTAAAAACATCTGTTTTTAAAGCAGTATAACGAAAACAATAATAGAGGCCCTATATGCTAATTCTTAATGTACTGTAAACGGACTAAATAATCCAGGGTCAGTATACATACAAAGTAAAGTAACAACTCTCAAACATATTTTTCTTGGTAATCTAACTCATAATCAAAGTGTTGTTTTAATTTGTTGTTGAAAACGAATGAATAGGATTTTGAGCTCTTACACACATATTTTATGGTTGTGGTATCCAATAGAAGTGTAGGATAACATTTTTTGGAGTTAAAATCTGACGGATTTTCCTTTCTCTACACGATGGAATGTCCCGGCCGCCTCATTCATAACAAACACCTTTCTCTTGAATCGTCGTTTGATTTTGAATGGACAAATCCGGAAGTTTCAACCATTCGATCAGTGAAAAACAATGAAGGACGTCGAGACGAACTTAGTTCACTTGGAAAAGTATTTTTCATGATGTCACAAAGTCATCACATTACCTAATCGCAAATCGTGCCTGTAACTGCCCAGTGGGAGAGTTTTTTTTGTTTGAAAATATTTTGGTCGACTAAGCATATTTTGAGGAATCATTACAAGTTCAAGTCAATCAAGTGAAATCTTGAAAAACCATGTCGGGTCAAAATTAATTTTTAATCGGCTTGAATTTCCTTTTTATAAAAAAGTTTAGGAGTCAAAATCATGTACAGCTTAGTCCACAACACTTTGGACCTGGTGGTTGGAACGGGGGATTTAGGTCTCGTGGGCCCGGGTTCATATCCCGCCTACGATGGCCTCTTCGCCATGTGATAATGCCGTGATATCTCCTGAATAGCCCGAAGTAATGGGCAAAACGATCCCGGCTAGGTATAGGAGTCCTGGGAAGTGAAGGTGGGACAGAAAAAATGCCTGCGCTGCAGCAGACCTGCATACTCAGCGAATTTCGATTGCGTAAAAACATATTTCAATCCAGCAAAACGAGATAAGACATGTTTTGGAAATCTCCATAAGAATAACAAGGGGGGTGAGTATAATGCTGGTTTGCTGCACTAGGTAGGGGCCTATGTCAAGATTAGGTCGTTTTAGTTGAAAATGTGTTGGATCTGAACTTGAAGAAGCCATGTACCATGTGCTTCAAGGGTTTTTTTACAATTCATTCATTTAAAAATATTTAGGTCGTAAATTTTCCTGCCTTCCAGGGTTGTTTTATACTAGGAGAAAAGGTAGGCTAATGCCCGCGTAATCGCCATTTATTACTAGCTTTCTCTTCAATGAAATATCAAATCCCAAATATCTATCAATGGTGTGGACGCTTAATAAATTGCCTTCACTCAACAATACGTTGTAAACTAAGAGACACCTTTCCCCAACCTCTCTCTTAAGAAGGCGGTTGGTGAGAACTTGCAGTCTCACTGAATGGCCATTTTGTTATGATTGATTATCAAACGGAGCTTACAATCATTATTTTCTTGTCGCTTTCGAACGCCAAAAATAACAAGAGTAATCATCAACCGCGTGTAGTGGTTTTTATCGTACTTGAAACTCTCTTTAAGAATATACAGTATGAAATATTCTTTAAGAATATTTAGTAAAACTGCAGTCTAACTAATCTTGAGCACAGGAACTTAATAATCTTGGTTGTTATTATTAGAAATAGTACACTCATGAGTTCGTATAAATATATCGTAGCCTATTATAGCCTACATAATATCGTGTATACCATTGCTCATTCAGACATTTTATGTTTGAGTATGAACCAAGATTAGGGTGTGCCCAATTCAGGATTGCTGCTCTAAAGTGAACAGCAGCTAAGCTCGCCTCAGACATGTCCACTCGGCTCCAGCTCCGGGCCCAACAAAGAGCCAGCGGCGTGGCGGGCTGCCGCTGCCGCCCTTCACCTGCCTCGTGGCATGTGCCTTTCGGTTCTTCGAACTCGAAACAAACCCTCCCCCTCCCCCTTTCTTTTTGATTGGCCAAGCATTGAAGTATTTCGATTGATGTGTGTGTGAGATGTGATTCGCAGCTGGTGGAGTATCTTCGGAACAATGCCATATTATCAGAAACTCAATTTGGGTTTAGAGAAGATAAAAATATTTCTGATGCACTTTTTGAAGTCTGTAAGGAAGTTAATTCTTCGATTTTTGATAATAATCGTACTATGTTAATTTTTCTGGATTTAAAAAAAGCTTTTGATTCAATAGATAGAAATTTACTTTTGAATAAATTAGACTTTATTGGAATTCGTGGTAGTGCCCTCAAGTGGTTCAAGAGTTACCTTTCAGATCGTTCTCAAGTTGTTTCAATATGCGGGGTCAATAGTGATGCTAAACATATCAACTATGGGGTAATTCAGGGTAGCACATTAGGGCCAGTCTTATTTTTAATCTACATAAATAATATAACAAAACTCAATTTGAACGGGAAAATTTTTCTATTTGCTGACGATACATTGATTTTGGTTAAAGGGAAATCATGGTTAGATGTCAGATCCAAGGCCCTTGGTGATCTTTCTTTGATTAAACGTTGGTTGAATCAAAATATTTTGTCTTTGAATGTTTCAAAAACTAAATTCTTGCCAATTTCTTTAAGTACTATTACAGATTATAACTTGCAGGAGCTTCGGATTCACACTTGTGGTAATATATTTAATGATAGCTGCAATTGCGAACCCATAGAACAGGTTTTCAGCTTTAAGTATTTAGGCATTTTCTTTGATTTTCGTATGAAATGGGTTGAGCACATTAATTTTCTTACAGTTAAATTAAGAAAATATATTTATGCTTTTAGACAGTTAAGTGAGATTTTAGATGATAAAGATGTAAAACTAGCTTACTTTGCATACGTTCAATCTCTGCTTTCTTTTGGAATTTTGAGTTGGGGAGCTTGCTATCCAACAATTTTAGAACCCCTCAATATAATTCAACGAACGATTTTAAAGGTGGGATTCCGGAAGCCCCGAAGGTACCCCACTGAAGCTCTTTTCCGAGAATCTAATTTACTAACAATCAGACACCTTTACATATATTTTTTGTTGATTCATATATTTAAAAATTTCAATTCAATTTTTTCTCCCATTGCTCATGAACATTTTACTAGATTTTCACTAAACATTGGAATTACAGTTTTACAGCTTAACAGATCATTTTCTTTGACAAACTCTTTCTATGCAGCGCAATACCTTTTCCGAAACCTAAGTCTAAATGATAGAGCTAACGATTTATTTACCTCTCCATCAATTAGTATTTTTAAGCATCGTTCTAAAAACCTTTTAAGCACTATTAGTATCGATGAGGCCGAGGCCCTTATCAGACCGAACTATGTTAGACGCAACCTTTGACATACTACAAACCCCCCTGCCCCCCTCTTTAATTTTGTTTACCATTATTACATCCCTCAGACAGTTAGTTGCTGTTTCTGTTGTCGCCAATTTAAATTGATTAATTCTAAGAAAATTATAATTTATTTTACATCCCGTTAACTAAAGTGATTATTTCTCATATTATAATTATTTTTACTTTTTTTCAGCCTAACTCACAGGTTAGATGGCTTCTCATAGGCTTACGCACAGGCATCTGCCCATGTAGGCCTAATTCTTTATAGGCTTAGTTAATTTATTATTATTTTCTCTTTATGCTGTGTTTTTATGTACTTATTTTATTTTTGTCAGAAAATGGGATAAATAAACGTATTTCATTTCATTTCATTTCATGATGGGTGAATGCACTGGGTTCGTTTGGACTAGCAGATTGCAAGGTGTTAAGGTATTTAAGAATTAAGGTATTTTTAGCGAATTTCCCCTACAGGGAAGAAGCTGTTACCGTAGGTCTCATGGTAAGACCTAAGCCTAAAACCATCATAACTTTTCTCTTTGAGGTCCTCAGATGCCAAAAACACCATTCGTTCACTTTCATAAATATATATATGTGTGTGTCTTTAAGCACGATAACTTGCGCAAAAATGGTCCAATCGGAATGAAATTTGGGATAGACGTGTAAAGTAGTAATTATTCGGACGAGTTCGTAAACCAGCCCGATCAGACCACCGGAAGGGGGGGGTAAAGGGGGGTAAACCCCCCCAAAAATGGGTTTTTTGAGATTTTTACATAGAAAAATAAAATTTATCAAATATTTATTGGCACCATTGAATTCAGCCCAAAAAAACAAACAATTTAGTATCTTGAATCATAGCTCTATGTCCATTGGTTACCGAGATATTGAAATTGGTAAACACAGTACGTTGTCCCAATGTTAACCTTATGGGAAATAAGTAAAATTCTATATCTCGCTTATTTCTCAACATATCTTGATAAAACTTGGTAAATGGCTTCTTCTAGTTCAGATCTACTAAAAATTGAATTAAAACCACCCAGTTTTAATATACCCGTAGCAGCAAACCTGCATACTCATTCCCCATGTTATTCTTATGGAGCTTACAAAAACATGTCAAATCTCGCTATGTTGGATCGAAATATGTTGTTTTGCACTTGAAATTCGCTGAGTATGCAGGTCTGCTGCAACGGGGGTATTTTGGAAATGTAAAAAAATTGCCAATAAAATCATGTTTTTCTGTTTAACATGTTTAAAGTAGAGACGAAATTAAAGGTTGATAAAAAAAGTTGAAAAGTACATAATTTTTAAATCATTTTAACTACCTATCTAAATTATTTTAAAAAGCTAAGTATTTGATCTAAATACAACTTTCTCAAAGTCAAATAAAATTATAAAATAGTTTTCTGGCATATTTTTTGATTACCTATAAGAAAGATATACACCGTCAGTTTATATTAGAGACTTTTCTACATGGAGCCCCCGATAATCTGAATTAATTGGCAACGCCACTGTTTCAGTGTATTGAGTAATTCGCTTTAAGGGGAATCATTACAAAAAACATTTCAATTAAAAAAGAGTTATTTTTTAAGTTCTGTTTAAAAATACAGGGTTTAATTTATTCCCGCTGTTTTTACCCGCGACCGGCAAATACGCGCGATAGAATGTTTTCCGCAATTGACATGTATTGACAATCGCGGAAAAATATTTAATCAATATATTGACGTAATATGTATGAGTTTGGAAACCACTTGTTATGTTAGGGGTAAAACACGTTTTTGAGACATATCACAATCCTCTCAGCTGATCTTTTTGTAATCAAACAAATATTGCACATCATAAAAGAGCATAGGATTTATTTTTCGGTTTTAAAATTAAGACTCATGATGGCTATACCTTGATTTTCACCGTATAAAGGTGCTGCTATACATACACGTCGCGTCCTCTTACGGCCAATTAAACGATTCCGGCGGGGGTGCTATATTGGCATCGATTCGCAGTTTCTAGTTTCTAAGAGTCGAATGGCTGATTGGACGTCGGTGTAAGCTATACATACACGTCACGTCGCGTCGCGTCCCAATTCGGCGGATTCGGCCGTGTATGCTCTTCAGAACATTCGAGTCGGGCCGTGACGTGACGTGACGTGTATGTATAAGGTGCTGCTATACATACACGTCACGTCACGTCCATTTTTAAAGTGAATGAAACCTGTGTAATCAAATGGAACCGGCTATACATACACGCCACGGCACGGCCCGACTCGAGTGCTCTGATGAGCATACACGGCCGAATCGGCCGAATTGGGACGCGACGTGACGTGACGTGACGTGTATGTATGTATAGCTTACACCGACGTCCACTCGGCCATTTGGCTCTTAGAAACTAGAAAATGCGAATCGATGCGAATATGTATAGCACCCCCTCCGGCATCGTCGAATTGGCCTTAAGTGGACGCGACGTGACGTGACGTGCATGTAGAGCAGCACCTTTAGCCGGTTCCATTTGATTACACAGGTTTCATTCACATCGAAAATGGACGCGACGTGACGTGACGTGAAGTGACGTGTATGTATAGCAGCAGCATTCCTCCAACGCTGCGCTACGCGGCCACTTTACACACACGATTAGAGGAAGCTGTTAGCAGCTCAACAGCACACAAGACAAGCAGTATATATAGTGTACTTGCCCAAATACCCGCCAAACTATCGGAATTAAGGTGATCATTCACGTACGTGCCTTGCACGCCATGCAATTCTACAACATTGGTCTTATGCACCGTGCCGTACGTTTGTGGGCTTCGGCGTGAGCGGCACCGGTGCACCGCAACTGAGTCAAAACGATCAGGTAGATGGCGTAACTGAGCTAAAGTGATAAGCGGCCCCTCGAAAACGGGTCGTAACTGAGCCAATTTCCCGTCCTGCGCCCGTCCCGCGCGGCCGCCGCCGACCGCGTCCCAACTGCAGGACTGCGATTTCAGTGAGCGGGATTTTGATATCACATTTAGAATAATTTATAAACAATTCCAAAAATACAATATTTTAACAATCAAAGAATAAACTATATCAAAATTCTGCTTACTGGAATCGCTAGATTTTTTTGTTTTTTTAAATGACCTATCAAGCAACGATTTTGGTTGAGCGGTTGATGCTGTAACGAATTTAGAAATTAACATTGGTCTTGTGGGAGAAGCAGGTAGTCGCGCGGGACTGGAGCGACCTTTTCGCTCGGCATTTGCGGGAATACCTGGACCACTTTGGCTCAGTTCCGCCTCGTACCCTGTAATTAATTTGTCGTCCCTGTCATTAGGAGTGCATTCTTGGCTTGGTCGTGGTGTAACCCGCGGCACGTCTCATAAGACCAACGTTAAGACGTTGCACGGCGAGCAATGCACGGCGTGCAAAGCACGTACGTGAATGGTCAGCTTTAGAAGTCGCGGCGGCCTGTCAATATGATTACAAACAGGCGGTGGCGTGGCGTTTGTTTTGTGTTAAATTATTCGCTGTTAGCTCGCAACATTCGATGATTGGAAGCTGATATGTCCCGCACTGTCCGTTTCCGGGCTGTTTGATATGAGCTTTATTACATTTACCCGCAAAGGTATAAGGTATGATTAATTAAAGTCGCGCTTGGTTTGGTATTAATTCGTCGTTGTTGGGCGGGCCCTCAGATTATTTAAATACCCCCGTTGCAGCAGACCTGCATACTCAGCGAATTTCAAATGCAAAACAACATATTTCAATCCAACATAGCGAGATTTGACATGTTTTGGTAAGCTCCATAAGAATAACAGGGGGAATGAGTATGCAGGTTTGCTGCTACAGGTATATAAAAACTGGGTGGTTTTAACTCAATATTTAGTAGATCTGAACTAGAAGAAGCTATTTACCTAGTTTTATCAAGATATGTTGAAAAATAACGGAGATATAGAATTTTACTTATTTCCCCTAAGATTAACATTGGGACAACGTACTGTGTTTACCACTTTCAATATCTCGGTAACTAATGGACATAGAGCAGTGATTCAAGATACTAAATTGTTTGTTTTTTTGAGCTGAATTCAATGGTGCCAACAAAAATTCGTTAAATTTTATTTTTCTATGTAAAAAACTCAAAAAACCCATTTTTGGGGGGGTTTAACCCCCTCTACCCCCCCTTCCGGTGATCCGATCGGGCTGGTTCACGAACTCGTCCGAGTGATTACCACTTTACACGTCTGTACCAATTTTCATTAAGATTGGACCATTTTTACGGCCGCTATCGTGCTAACAGACACATATATAGATATATATATATATATATATATATAGATATATATATATTATATATAAATTCGAACGAATGGTGTTTTTTGCTTCTGGTGGCCCCAAAACGAAAAGTTATCATGGTCTTGGGCTTAGGTCTTACCATGAGACCTACGGTAATAGCTTCTCCCCTATAGGGGAAATTCGCTAAAAATTGATATAAAAGCCTATTTTTCTTTGATTTTAGTTTATTTATAATCCCGAACTTATTTGACACCCTGAAGATTTTAGTCAAAACTAAATAGTAAGCGAACAGCTATAATAGGCTACATATTTTTTTGTCAAGTGGATATGTGGAACATGTACATAATCAAATTGATATTGAGGAAATTAGGCATACTATCTAATCTCTTTGGTTAATAACTCGTGCAAACATATCGAACATACATGATTTCCTTTCCCTGTAACCAAACAGGAAATACACAATTTTTTAAGTTTATCTTTGCTAATATAATAACGTCCAATTTTTCTTAATAGTCCAGGAATTTCAGGAAAATCTACCAAATAAATACGGATTATTTATTTATTTATTATCAGTGGCTGGCGACAATTAGTCGTAAATATCGCACGTTGTCTAGCGAACCCCCCTAATTAAATCATCAAAAGTCCCCAAAAATCCCTGGTGAGCTCTAGCCACAATCTTGGAATAGAAATGTCCGGTCCTTGTTTTTCTCTCATTTTTACAATTAACACAATAGCGTATTTCGCAACTAGGACCGAAAATGAGGTATAGGGGGCTCAAGATCGTCGAGGATTTGAAACTACCGTATCGAGAGCTACAAAACCCTCTCGGCCGAGGTGCGAACGCTATTTTTCACCACATTACACAATAAAATAAACCCTATATAATAACATTGAAAATTTGAAAATTTATTTGATGTACTTGAAAACAAACTTTGAGTTTGTGAGCAATTATAGAACTTCTTTTTAATGTTTACCAAGCAACGACAGCAATGAAAATCATATAATCGCAACTAGCCTGTCGTTGGAACCTTTTGAATGCCGTTCAGTTATGTGATGTTTATTTTCAAGGAAGTAAACGTCAGTTGACTTTCGGCCCTACGGCCGAAAATTTTTGGCTCTGTGGCGGAAAAAAGCCGCTTTCGATCTCCATTTGACGTTCGTCCGGTCCCCTACCCTTTGATACTTAGAAATATTTAGAGGGCGCTTTCAACGCTGTAGTGCTGACCAACTTGCATAGTAATAGTTTTAAAAATGTGATTGTAATTTATCAGCTGATTACCTTCAGATGGATTCTTAACCAGTCAGATGGTAAACAAAAACAAAAGTCTGCAACTGTTAAGAAGATTTGAACCAGCTAATGAAAATTAATTCGTAAATGGGCAACTTTTAATGGTAATTCTAGCCTAATTATCACCCTTTATGGTAAAGATATACTATCGACATATCATAAATATTGTAAATTGAACCCTGCTATAGAATAAAAAAGAAGAAGGCAGAGATAAAACCGAGTCGAGGAGAATAGGGAAAACACGCGTAACCTAGTTGCAAACTTTCTATTTTTGTTTACAATCTGACTCAGGTTAAAAATCCATCTGAAGGTAATCAGCTGATAAATTACAATCACATTTAAAACAATGAGTGAAGTGATTAAAACGTTGTGACTCCCTAGCTGATGTAGTGATTGATTTATCTTGAATCAGTGTGATTAAACGAACGCTAACACTTCGTAGTTATATCCACCCTGAACCGGAAATTTCTTGGAAATTCTGGAGATATATCTATGGGTATAGTAGGCACGTTTTGAAGATTCGCCCCCCCAAAACAGGTAGACGGACTGTCCTAATCCCCTGTTATCAAACAAAGCCTTTGTTAGGGGTGGCCACCGTTGTGCGGGTGGTCACCCGCCAGCATTCCAAGAAAATGCCGCGTAACTTGCACGTCAAATATTGCGATATATATTGTTATGCCAGTAACCGGAATTTCAGGCGGATGCAGAGAGTCCCGGCCGGCCGCCCGTAACAAAGGCACTAAGGCATTGTTTGTCAACAGGGGATTAGGACTGTCCTTCTACCTGTTCTGGGGGGGCGAATCTTCAAAACGCGCCTACTATAGTTATAACTCAAGTATAGTTGTATAGTAGGCGCGTTTTGAAGATTCGCCCCCCCCCAAAACAGGTAGACGGACTGTCCTAATCCCCTGTTATCAAACAAAGCCTTCGTTAGGGATGGTCACCGTTGTGCGGGCGGTCACGCGCCTGCATTCCAAGAAAATGCCGCGTAACTTGCATCTCGAATATAGCGACATATATTGTTATGCCAGTAACCGGAATTTCAGGCGGATGCAGAGAGTCCCGGCCGGCCGCCAGTAACAAAGGCACTAAGGCATTGTTTGTCAACAGGGGATTAGGACTGTCCGTCTACCAGTTTTGGGGGGGCGAATCTTCAAAACGCGCCTACTATATCTTCTGCTAGATGTTTTCTTTCTTGTTGCGGCGGCCAGTCGACAATTTGACCATTTGGCGTGGTTTTCATTGGTGGCATCGGATTTAATGGATAATTCTTAATTTTAATAATTCCTAATGATTTAATTTTTGATGACAATCTATTCCTAACTTAAAATGTTATATTAACGTCTTTTTTATCACTAAACAAAACACATTTTGAATTAAAGAACCCAGGTTCCATACCAAATCAAAAACCAACTTCACACCGAGTGTTCCACTTTTTTTGCTCTATTTTTTCTGATAAAAAACGCCAACGTTAAAACTCGGCAGAAATTTCGTTTGAAATTATAATTTATTAGTGAAATTGTATATATTATTTACTTATTGTTTAGGCCTATTGAAGGTTTATGGTGTTTGTAGGCCAAGTTATTTATACAGTATTCTCCACAATACACTAACCAAATTAAAAATTAAAGATATAGAAGATAAAATGTTTTTGATATAGATTTACATTTTCTTCAGCGTGTTTATGAAATAAAATACTTTAGCAATTTTTTCATATCTCGTGTTCAAAGTGTATTTTTAATTTGCCTTACTTTCGCCTTTACACGCAACAGTATTTTATAAATCTGGTTTGGTCCGATCAGGTCGTTGCAAGATATCGTTGCGTGTAAATGGGACTTTTCGCGATCGGGAAAATGACATGATTGTCTTTCACAGTGTTTGTGTCTTCACCAAATATAACACCCACTGTTTAAGGGGCTATTTGTAGAATACACAAACAAAACCCCAAGAGGAAAAATTAAATGTAAAAAACAACTTTTATGTTAACAAGTTAACAGGTTCTTTCGCCTTGAATCCAAAACATTTGATAATTTTTTACTATCTTGAATGTAAATGCTTGAATGAATAAAGTCATTAACTGAATTTTTGACGTTCTAAAATGAAGTATATATTATATTTATTTATTAACAATTTTAATTTTACTTAAATTTTTCCTCTAAACATGCATTTACTTCCAGTATTCAGAGGTTAAGTGATAACCGAAATAAGTGATGTGTGCCTGTACCCAGACTAGCCAGACTCCAAAAAATGATGATTTATCTAAATCTAGACTTTAATCACACAAAAAATATAGTTATAACTCCATTTCAGGAAATTCTAAATCTTGGGGATGTGCGAGAATTGATTTTTGAAGTCGAGTCGAGTCAAGTCGAGTTTTAAAAAATACCCGCGAGTTTCGAGTTTTTTTCGAGTCGAGTATTTTGAATAATATAAGTTAATAGTTATTATTGATCACATAAAATGCAATGTTCTTTATTTACTAAACTGGGTTGTTTTCCTAAGCATTAAAAGCAAACCAGTTTTCAAATGACAATAAACGAGAATTCAGGCCATCTTTAACATAACTTTATATAATTACTCAATTTATTTTATGTATTAAACTTTCAGCCTTAGGAGGTAAAAGCCAAGCTGCATCTGTGCTTGTTGCTTTAAAAAAGGGGTTTTTGTAACATATCGGTATAGGTTTAAAAATTAAAGTTAAACCAGTCTCATTGAGCATATGTAAGAAAATATATCAAATTATAGAAAGAAAAAAGACAAGATTAAATTTATTGATATTAATAACTCAAAAACCACTTTAATTCAAGAAAAATAATAGATAATAAAAGTTTTATGGTGGTGGTATGGTGGCTGGTAACGAGTGGTGTTGACTGTGTAAAAAACGACCGTAAAATGCGATCGCGCGTACCAATTCCGGGTAAACGGCGGGAGTAACTACTCGACTCGAACTTCCGAGTATTTTTCAAAACTTCGACTCGAGTCGAGTAGTGTAAACTCGGCTCGAAAAAAGCTCGATAATCGAGTACTCGCTCACCCCTATCTAAATTATAACTACGAGTAGATATAGGCCTAACTACCTTTTTTAATCACTAAATGAAGTTTTAACTCCAAAATACTGGAGTGGTAGCAAAACTACGTTTTAATCACTCCACGCAATGCAAGTTGGTCAGCACTACAGCGTTGAAAGCGCCCTCTTGAAATATATCAAAGGGTAAGGGGGCGAAGCCTTAAAATAAATAGCCTTTTATTTTACCAGTCGCCGGTGCGCTTGATCATAAGCTTTAAAAAGTGGCACCTGAATGGTAAAACTCAGGACGGTTTAAAAGGGGATGTATCAGAGAAAACTCTTATTGTAATAAGTATATAAACCCTTTATATAGGCCCACGTGATACAATATAAATGCAAAGTAAATACAACTAAATAAATGATATAAATAAATACTTTAGGAATTAAGTAAGTATGCAAGTTCACTGCAACAAGAGTATTTAAATTATAAGGTAAATCATATGTTTGGATTTAAGTTTTTAATATGATTATTTTATTTGTTTTTAGTTTGACGTTTGACTGAATTAAGATCATTGATTGTATGTTTGCTTACATTTATATACTAAGACAATAATATACTTAAATGAAATATTAGACCAATAATTATAAGGATATCAAGAAGTGTATTAGACTACTGTAATGGATACCGATGTGATTCCCGTGATCATTTCCCTTATATCCAATCTAAAACACTTGGATCATCATGAACAATACTTTTTGCAATATTTACATAAAACATTCGAAAAATTATTTTCCCTTACATACAAAGAAAGTCCACGTATTAAGTAAGATCGCATATGAAAAATATTTTTTTTCTCGAAATTTGCTGATCACGCAGGTTTGCTGCGGCGGGGGTGTTAAATGATTAAAATGTCCAGCAGGCCACCACAGGTAAACAGTCAGTCGCTTTTAAATGGTCGGACCATTAAAATATGGTACAATTAAGATATATGTAATTTACATAAATTCCATAAGGACGACGTTAATTTTTTTTTTAAATTTTCTCCTACACCACTAAAGATAAAAAGTAAATACCCCCGTTGCAGCAGTCCTGCATATTCAGCGAATTTCAAGTGTATAAATAAATAATTTAAATGAAGTCTCGCATCAAGTAAAATCAATATACATTCAAAAGAAAGCGTGCAAAAATACTCTCCTAGTGGCTTTTAGGAGCAAAAGGCTATAAAAAAATAATAGCCTATACTTGGCACGAAAATGCAATGTTCAAAACTTCAAAACAGCTGGCTTTTCCAATTTAATCATATGAGGAAATGACCAGCTGTTTAAGTTTGAGTGAAAAATTTCTTAAAAATCATCAGTAAAAATCTGTGTTCGCTAAGGTACATTTATTTGATATATTTAGTTATCTGGCCTTTAAATAAACCATATGTCTGTATCCACCATATGGCTTTGAATCAAACATCAGCTCACATATTTTAATGTAAACAAAGCAGACGTTTTAGATCCCACTGCTACTTAAATGGCAGTTATTTTATGTTATTTTTTGTTTTCTAGCAAACTTTAAGAAATTACAGTACTTTTCCTGAGTCCCTGACATTAAAACATTTAATTTGGGCCCTTTTCCCTCATCCTTTGTCTTGCCAAATGCCCACAATTGCTATTCAAAAATAAATTATTCTCCATAAGATTAGTATGGAAAAATGCAGATTTGCTGCCCCAGAAATTTGAAAATGAGGTATCATAGGCTACAATTGCTACAATCCGATATATCTAAACTATATGAAGCCACATAACATATTTTATCAAGATATGTTGAGGAATAAGAAATCTATCCAATTTTATTTACCTCTCATAAGGTTAACATTGGGAAAGAGAGTACACAGGTTTGCTGCCTCAGGAATTTGATGATTTGGGTATTTCAAGCCATAATATATATATTAACTGTATGAAGCCCCATGCCAGTTCTTATCAGGATATTATGAGAAATGAGCAAACTACACAACTTTTTTAATTACCCATAAGGTTAAAATGGAGAATGAGTATGCAGGTTTGCTGCCATGAAAATGTAAAAATAGGGTATTTTAGGCCATAATCCAGTATATTTCAACTAGATGAAGCCACATACAAAGTTTTATCAAGATGCGTTAAGAAATAAGGAAGATATAGGATTTCTTTATTTCCCATAAGGATAACATGGGAAATGAGTGTGCAGGTTTGCTGCCATAAAAATGGAAATATCGGGGATTTTAGACTAAAATGCATTAGATCTCATCTAAATGAAGCCACAAACCAAGTTTTGTCAAGATATGTTGAGAAATAAGCGAGATATAGAATTTTACTTATTTCCCTTAAGGTTAACATAGGGACAACGTACTGTGTTTACCACTTTCAATATCTCGGTAACCAATGGACATAGAGCAATGATTCAAAATACTAAATTGTTTGTTTTTCGAGCTGAATTCAATGGTGCCAAACAAAATTCGATTATTTTTATTTTTCTTTGTGAAAAACCCAAAAAAAACATTTTTGGGGGGGTTTACCCCCCTTTACCCCCCCCTTCCAGTGGTCCGATCAGGCTGGTTTTCGAACTCATCCGAATAATTACAACTTTACACACCTGTGCCAAATTTCATTCCGATCGGACCATTTTTACGAGCGCTATCGTGCTTACAGACACATAGATATATATATATATATATATATATATATATATATATATATATATATCTAGAAATTTGAACGAATGGTGTTTTTTGCTTCTGGGGGCCACAAAACGAAAAGTTATCATGGTCTTGGGCTTAGGTCTTACCATGAGACCTACGGTAATAGCTTCTTCCCTATAGGGGAAATTCGCTAAAAGAAGAAGTTTTACAACATGGGTATAGTGAAAAAAATGAAACGAGTTATTTTGCGCTGCGTGAAAATAAAAAACTGTTTTTACCTATTTTCAACCCTATGAAACACTATTACTGTTGATTAATTTCGTTGATTCATGAATAGTTTATAAATAATACAGGGTTATAGTTTTGGGCGAAATTCGATCCAAATTTAAGTTTCATAAGAATGTTAATAAGAAAAATATTACAGTTTAGAATATTTTTACAAATTTCAGGACGTCATATTGGATAAACCTATTTCCTAGACTCCGATTTTATTAGACTTTAAGTATATTTTTTAGCATACTTATTAAAAGTAAAAAACCATCAAAAAACTTTTAAAGCAATTTTTTAGGGTTAAGGTGTTTTATTTCACGTATTGACTAAACTAAATCGTCTTGTGGGACAAATATTCTCAACAGTTTCTAGATAACAGTTTCAAGTGAAGACATTCATATTGTTGAGCTTTATTGATAATCGCAGAAAAACAGACATTGTAAAACACACCGAGCTAAGGAGCTCGGTTTGTCTGTGTCGGGACGAGGCGGTGAATTATTTTATCAACTTAAGAAACAGGTTTGGAATGAAATTAAATGTCATCAGTAAGAAACAAAAAAAATACCAATATTGTCTAGAAGGTTTCAGTTATTTATATTATTCAGTAGATTCAAACTGTCAGGTTTGAATCTACCACTGGACAGCCAAAAGAAGTAAACGAAGAGAAAAAAATTATTCATGAACCGACCATACCATTTTTTAAAAACAAATATAAAATAGAAAATTTGTCAGTGATTGGTAAGTAGATAACTTTTGTTATTAAAAAAACTACAAATATGTATATATAGCTATGTACAAATATGTAAATATGTATATATTTATGTAAATATGTATTTAAATATATATATATATATATATATATATATATATATATATATATATTTATATACTAGCAGTTGCCCGTGACTTCGCTCACGATAACAATTTTAACACCCCCTACCTAAATAACGATGGTGCCACATACTGAGTTTATGATTAAATAGGTAAGGTACAAAAACTATTGGTGACTTTAATATAGTATATATAACCTAAAAGAAAAAAGTCAACCATAAAACCATGATAACAGGAACCAAACTATAAAAATCAGCTGTAGAAACCTATCTGTATGTGAAGCTTAAACCGCCTTCTTGATTAAATCAAAATTGACAATTTAATCGAAATATCATCCATTAAATTATACAGAAAGATTTTAGACCGTTGACCCCACCGAAAAATCTGAAAACTTTGAATTTTGAAAACCCCGTTCTCAGCGGATGCTCACGCCCTATAGGAACGTCCATGAAAAGTTTCAAGGTTCTAAGTCAAGTTCAAGTAATTTGGGCTGTGCGATGATAGGTCAGTGGTATTTGACAAATATAAAGTAGATATACTTTCATCAGCCAGAAAGATTTTTAGGAATCCGCTAAGAGCGTAGGTCTACTGCGACGGGAGTACTTAGAAATATTGCTGCCCCCCCCCCTCACGAGGCATTTTTATTTGGCCTCTCTATACTACACATGCCAGCACATTCCAGCGCCCCCGCTGATAAAACCCCTAAGGGTGTCCCTGCCTGGAAAGGGTGGCAGAAACACCCTAAGGGTGTCCCTGCCACAGATATACTCAGTAGACCTATCGTTGAATCTGTGCTATTGTAGTACCAGCAGACCGTGCATACTTAGTGAATCTTAAAGCAGTTTCCTGTTTCGTGAAAGTTTATGTACGTAGAGTAGAAAATGCTTTGATTAAATGCCACCAAAGTATTTTCTAATGTTTTTAGGGTCTATTTTGAAAAAAAAAAATAGCCGTCCCGCAATCTTTAAAAAATGGTTTACATTAGATCGTTCATTAACAGCTGTTATAAGGAAGGAAGGAAGGACTTTTAAGTAGCTATAGTCAGTGATTTATTTTATTTTTTACAGACAGCTGGTTTTACGTTATATGAAATGTCTTGCTTTTAACATCTGTTTGAATATAAACATTTCATCACTGTTAATTCTGGCATAAGGATATTAATATGTGATCTTTGAGAGGGTCTATGCGCGGCCTTAGTCTGTGGTAGAGTCCGAGGGTGAGATCTGGATGAAAATCCTGATAAATGTATAATGAATGGGAAAATATTAACTTTATATGGTACATGTCAATTGAAAAGAAATATTATAAACCAAAACATAAAACTGAATGAAATCATAAAACATCTGTAACGACGAATCCATCAGTGAAGGTAACTACCATCTACTTGGAACACTGAAAATGTAAACAAACGTCATCCCCTTGAATTATGGGGAAATTCAAAACAAACTTGGTCGAAATCAAATAAAAATCGGTTTTTAGAAGCTTGCTATTTAATTTCAAAAAGACGTACGCTTGTTTTAAGTCGTCTAAAACCTTCTCATATGTGCATACAACACAGGGAAAAAGTTTCAGCCATAACAGTTCTCTAGTTTTTGCGTGAAAAGCGGTCTAAAGTGTGATGTTGAGCGTTACCAACACACACACATCGTGACATAAATTGAGATAAGGCTTGATTCGGATTCTCTGACCTTCAAAACGCAAAAATAACCAAAAATTTCATAATTCTGAGCAATGTACAGACAAAACTCTAATTTTATTTATATAGAAGATATATATATATATATATATATATATTTAATTGCAGTAGTAACACGTTATCTAATGTTTATCTATATACGTCGATATCTCTATCTAAAAACAAAACATTTTTTGAATATATATTGATTTATTTATACCTATGAAGTATGTATACCTATATAGGTATGAATAAATTAAGTACATATAAGTAATTTATTAAATATTTAATTTATTTAATACATTTTTATAGGTAAAAATAAATCAATATATTCATTCGTTTGAAGGAAATAATCATTCGTTTGAATACGTATAGATATATTCATACCTAAAGTATACCTATATAGGTATAAGTCAATTAATTAAATATAAGTAATTTATTATTATATATTTAATTTATTTAATACATTTCAATAGATATAAATAAATCAATATACCGGGTGTCTCACCTAAAGTGAACCAATAGCTAACTTTTTTATTATATATCTGACAAAAAACGTCTTACGGGACACTTCCCTTAATTTTTAACGCTGCTTTTTGGAGTCACTTCGAAATTTAAAAATATGGCCGCCATTTTCCAATATGGCGGACAACTTTGATTATTCTTATGGAACACCCTATATTTTAGGGCGTTTTTTGATTTTACGCTTAATTTCAGGAACTTTTTATCCTCTATAATTTTTTTCTAAACCCAATGGTAAAGGAGGTATGAACAGTTAAAGTTAGATATTTTCTCCATTTAAAATGCATTGGGACATTTTTGGTAGTCTGTATATCGAAAACGCTTGGGTTTAATGAAAGATACCAAAGAACAAAAGTGCCTAAAATGTTAGTTTAGTTCAGGTTTAATCATAAAATAATTTTCAGTCGTGATTCAATCGTGGAAATGTGTTATTTTGAATATGATTTTACTCCATAAGGAATACATGGGATGGCACAGGTAAATGGACACAATGCATTTTAAATGGGGAAAAATCAAACTTTAGCTGTTCATACCTCCTTTACCATTGGGTTTAGAAAAAAATTATAGAGGATAAAAAGTTCCTGAAATTAAGCGTAAAATCCAAAAACGCCCTAAAATATAGGGTGTTCCATAAGAATAATCAAAGTTGTCCGCCATATTGGAAAATGGCGGCCATATTTTTCCAATATGGCGGACAACTTTAGTTTTTCTTATGAAACACCCTTTATTTTAGGGCGTTTTTGGATTTTACGCTTAATTTTAGGAACTTTTTAAAAAAAAGTTCCTAAAAAGTTGTAAAATTTTTCTTTCTAATTTTTTCTTAAACTCAATGGTTCAGGAGATATGAGCAGTTAAAGTTTGATTTTCCCCCATTTCAAATGCATAGTGTCCACCCCATGCACCTGTGCCATCCCATGTATTCCTTATGGAGTAAAATCATATTCAAAAGGTGAGTCACCCGGTATATTCAAACGAATGATTTTTCTAGGTTTCTGGGGGTCTTAGAACGAATAGTTATCATGGTCTTGGGAAAATTTGTTATCGGAAATTATCTAATTTTCAAGATTTTTGAATACCATACAACGTCTCAATTAGTACAAATTAATTTCTAAAACTTTGCTATATTTTTGGAGGTTGCACTGAGAAACTGAACTTTGCGTCTGCATTGGCAAGGCAACCCGTATTATACGAAAGAATGCCATTAGCACAATCCTGTCGCATCCTCCGTCATATAAGTTTTTTCAAATTCTCGTCGAAACACCCCTAATGGGCAATTTGTCTCCAAAAGAACCCTTGAAAGGGTATGAAATATTTGTTCTACTCAATAGTGGATTCCGTCTGCTCGGAGTGCGGTTGTGCGTCGCCGCCGCGAACGTCGAGGCCAGCCGTAGCGGATAGGCCACCAGAAATTACAGAGCCCGGCATCTAATTGATATTAATCCCATACATTATCTCTGCGGCGGCGCGACGACGTGCTGTCATAGTGCCATTATCATTCCAGCGCCACCGCCGGACCGAGTTTTTGACCGACGGGATTTTAGTTCAAATTGCCAATCTGGAATTAAATTAGGTCTACATTACTTAAGACAAACCTTAATTGGTATGTCTTGTGGAATTGTGGGGAGCTAATTGAATGGATCGAACAACAAGTAACCCTCTACTTGCAGTACAGAACGTATTACTTTGCGAATCATAACGAGTTTTGAGCACCGTATAATCTGTATGCTTCATTGGTCATCACGTAGATGATGATTGCAATGCAATACTATATATAACGAGGCATACTGTATTTTTAATGAAGTACCTTGTGGACCGAGCTTTTCTTGGCATTTTTTTCAGTGTTAGTTGATGTCTGATTCTTATCCTGTTTGCAGTTAACTTTACTGTACTTGAACAACTCTCATCGTTTTGATTATCAGCGAATTTCCTTAATAAAAGGAATAAGCTATTACCGTAGGTCTCATGGTAAGACCTAAGCCCGAGACCATATGAACTTTTCATTTTGGGGCCCCCATTTTGGTGATCTTTATATAGTTAAATAAAGATCACTGATAAGGGCTGCTATTAAAATAAATATTGAAAATTAACATGACTACCCTTAGTTTTCCTCAAACAAAAGGGTACTCAAGTTAATTTTAAATATTTATATATGTATACGTATCCATACCTAATCTAACACGGAGAAAAATACTGAGCAAAGCTCGGTCCACCAGGTAATCGGAAAAATTCGTAAAACCGCTCTATCGGACCACAGGAAGGGGGGAAAACCCTTAAACCCCCCCAAAAATGTTTTTGTGAGTTTTTTATGGAGTGAAATAAAAATAATCCAATTTTAATTAGCACTATTGAATTAAGCTCGGAAAAAAACAAACAATTTAGTAATTTGAATCATTGCTCTATGTCCATTGGTTACCGAGGTATTGAAAGTGGTGAACACAGTACATTTTCCCAATGTTAACCCTATGGGAAATAAGTGAAATTCGATATCTCTCTGATTTCTGAACATATCTAAATGAAACCTGGTGTATGGCTTCATCAAGATGAGACCTAGTATATTAGTCTAAAATCCACGATATTTCCATTTTTGTGACAACAAACCTGCTTACTCATTCCCCATGTTATCCTCATGGGAATTTAAAACATTATATTTCCTCCTAATTTCTTAACATGTCTTGATAAGGACAACCGACACGAACACATACATATCGCGAACTTTTTATATGGTTTCTTCTAGTTCAGATCTATTAAATATGAAATTAAAACCTTCAGTTTCCAAACCTATACACATACTCATTCCCCATGTTATTCTTATGGATCTTACAGAAACATGTCAGAACGTAAAGTTACCTGCCAACAGGGATCCCGTCATATCTCGCTATGTTAGATTGAAATACAGTATGTTCTTTTGCATTTGAAATTCGCTGAGTATGCAGGTCTGTTGCAACGATTTTTTTCACATATTTCGTTGTACTGATTTTGTTGCGGATTTAGCAACATATCTGTCCCTGATTTTTGCTAAGTCGTAACATTTTTTATTCGATGTTTAGCTATGCCGGTATATACTTCATTAGATTTTACTGGCGATTTCACCTGCTTAGAACACTTTTGTAAGCCATAAGTCAGTTAGTTCAAGACCTTAAAAACAAGACCCTAAAAGAAATCCTTGGAGACGTTTTTGAGATAATTTTACAAACACGCAAGCATACATTGAATATACGAGTATAAGATTAATTTTAATGTCCAGTTTATATCATCAACATTCCGCATTGTGTGGTCCGGGGATTGCATTACATCACATAGACCCCTTCACTCCAACACAAAAGTATAGATTATTTCATGTTACTTATGGCATTTGTTTTAAGCAGAGAAGCCCGTTAACGTCAAGAATATCATTCTGGAAAGCAGTTTTCAAATTTGAAATACGATAGTGAGCCAGCGGGTTGTACAAACACGTTTGGGAGGGACAGTTTGTTTACCGGCCGGGGAGACCCGCATGTTGTAAAGGTGATAAATACTCGACCACGCAGGGCTTCCGTCACTCGGGGCGACGCGACACCTGGCCAATATATCTCACACCGCGGCCAACACTACTGACGGGCTCTGGGCACTTGGGGCACCACGGCTGGCGCACAATAGGCTACCTTGCGGCACTAAGTAAGTCAAATACTCGACCACGCAGGGCTTGCGTCAGTCGGGGCGACGCGACACCTGGCCAATATATCTCACACCTCGGCCAACACTACTGACGGGTTCTGGGCACTTGGGGCACCACGGCTGGCGCACAATAGGCTACCTTGCGGCACTAAGTAAGTCAAATACTCGACCACGCAGGGCTTCCGTCAGTCGGGGCAACGCGACACCTGGCCAATATATCTCACACCGCGGCCAACACTACTGACGGGTTCTGGGCACTTGGGGCACCACGGCTGGTGCACAATAGGCTACCTTGCGGCACTAAGTAAGTCAAATACTCGACCACGCAGGGCTTCCGTCAGTCGGGGCGACGCGACACCTGGCCAATATATCTCACACCGCGGCCAACACTACTGACGGGTTCTGGGCACTTGGGGCACCACGGCTGGCGCACAATAGGCTACCTTGCGGCACTAAGTAAGTCAAATACTCGACCACGCAGGGCTTCCGTCAGTCGGGGCGACGCGACACCTGGCCAATATATCTCACACCGCGGCCAACACTACTGACGGGTTCTGGGCACTTGGGGCACCACGGCTGGCGCACAATAGGCTACCTTGCGGCACTAAGTAAGTCAAATACTCGACCACGCAGGGCTTGCGTCAGTCGGGGCGACGCGACACCTGGCCAATATATCTCACACCGCGGCCAACACTACTGACGGGTTCTGGGCACTTGGGGCACCACGGCTGGCGCACAATAGGCTACCTTGCGGCACTAAGTAAGTCAAATACTCGACCACGCAGGGCTTGCGTCAGTCGGGGCGACGCGACACCTGGCCAATATATCTCACACCGCGGCCAACACTACTGACGGGTTCTGGGCACTTGGGGCACCACGGCTGGCGCACAATAGGCTACCTTGCGGCACTAAGTAAGTCAAATACTCGACCACGCAGGACTTGCGTCAGTCGGGGCGACGCGACACCTGGCCAATATATCTCACACCGCGGCCAACACTACTGACGGGTTCTGGGCACTTGGGGCACCACGGCTGGTGCACAATAGGCTACCTTGCGGCACTAAGTAAGTCAAATACTCGACCACGCAGGGCTTGCGTCAGTCGGGGCGACGCGACACCTGGCCAATATATCTCACACCGCGGCCAACACTACTGACGGGCTCTGGGCACTTGGGGCACCACGGCTGGCGCACAATAGGCTACCTTGCGGCACTAAGTAAGTCAAATACTCGACCACGCAGGACTTGCGTCAGTCGGGGCGACGCGACACCTGGCCAAAATATCTCACACCGCGGCCAACACTACTGACGGGTTCTGGGCACTTGGGGCACCACGGCTGGCGCACAATAGGCTACCTTGCGGCACTAAGTAAGTCAAATACTCGACCACGCAGGGCTTGCGTCAGTCGGGGCGACGCGACACCTGGCCAATATATCTCACACCGCGGCCAACACTACTGACGGGTTCTGGGCACTTGGGGCACCACGGCTGGCGCACAATAGGCTACCTTGCGCACTAAGTAAGTCAAATACTCGACCACGCAGGGCTTGCGTCAGTCGGGGCGACGCGACACCTGGCCAATATATCTCACACCGCGGCCAACACTACTGACGGGTTCTGGGCACTTGGGGCACCACGGCTGGCGCACAATAGGCTACCTTGCGGCACTAAGTAAGTCAAATACTCGACCACGCAGGGCTTGCGTCAGTCGGGGCGACGCGACACCTGGCCAATATATCTCACACCGCGGCCAACACTACTGACGGGTTCTGGGCACTTGGGGCACCACGGCTGGCGCACAATAGGCTACCTTGCGGCACTAAGTAAGTCAAATACTCGACCACGCAGGGCTTGCGTCAGTCGGGGCGACGCGACACCTGGCCAATATATCTCACACCGCGGCCAACACTACTGACGGGTTCTGGGCACTTGGGGCACCACGGCTGGCGCACAATAGGCTACCTTGCGGCACTAAGTAAGTCAAATACTCGACCACGCAGGGCTTCCGTCAGTCGGGGCGACGCGACACCTGGCCAATATATCTCACACCGCGGCCAACACTACTGACGGGTTCTGGGCACTTGGGGCACCACGGCTGGCGCACAATAGGCTACCTTGCGGCACTAAGTAAGTCAAATACTCGACCACGCAGGGCTTGCGTCAGTCGGGGCGACGCGACACCTGGCCAATATATCTCACACCGCGGCCAACACTACTGACGGGTTCTGGGCACTTGGGGCACCACGGCTGGTGCACAATAGGCTACCTTGCGGCACTAAGTAAGTCAAATACTCGACCACGCAGGGCTTGCGTCAGTCGGGGCGACGCGACACCTGGCCAATATATCTCACACCGCGGCCAACACTACTGACGGGTTCTGGGCACTTGGGGCACCACGGCTGGTGCACAATAGGCTACCTTGCGGCACTAAGTAAGTCAAATACTCGACCACGCAGGGCTTGCGTCAGTCGGGGCGACGCGACACCTGGCCAATATATCTCACACCGCGGCCAACACTACTGACGGGTTCTGGGCACTTGGGGCACCACGGCTGGCGCACAATAGGCTACCTTGCGGCACTAAGTAAGTCAAATACTCGACCACGCAGGGCTTCCGTCAGTCGGGGCGACGCGACACCTGGCCAAAATATCTCACACCGCGGCAACACTACTGACGGGTTCTGGGCACTTGGGGCACCACGGCTGGCGCACAATAGGCTACCTTGCGGCACTAAGTAAGTCAAATACTCGACCACGCAGGGCTTCCGTCAGTCGGGGCGACGCGACACCTGGCCAATATATCTCACACCGCGGCCAACACTACTGACGGGCTCTGGGCACTTGGGGCACCACGGCTGGCGCACAATAGGCTACCTTGCGGCACTAAGTAAGTCAAATACTCGACCACGCAGGGCTTGCGTCAGTCGGGGCGACGCGACACCTGGCCAATATATCTCACACCTCGGCCAACACTACTGACGGGTTCTGGGCACTTGGGGCACCACGGCTGGCGCACAATAGGCTACCTTGCGGCACTAAGTAAGTCAAATACTCGACCACGCAGGGCTTCCGTCAGTCGGGGCGACGCGACACCTGGCCAATATATCTCACACCGCGGCCAACACTACTGACGGGCTCTGGGCACTTGGGGCACCACGGCTGGCGCACAATAGGCTACCTTGCGGCACTAAGTAAGTCAAATACTCGACCACGCAGGACTTGCGTCAGTCGGGGCGACGCGACACCTGGCCAATATATCTCACACCGCGGCCAACACTACTGACGGGTTCTGGGCACTTGGGGCACCACGGCTGGCGCACAATAGGCTACCTTGCGGCACTAAGTAAGTCAAATACTCGACCACGCAGGGCTTCCGTCAGTCGGGGCGACGCGACACCTGGCCAATATATCTCACACCGCGGCCAACACTACTGACGGGTTCTGGGCACTTGGGGCACCACGGCTGGCGCACAATAGGCTACCTTGCGGCACTAAGTAAGTCAAATACTCGACCACGCAGGGCTTCCGTCAGTCGGGGCGACGCGACACCTGGCCAAAATATCTCACACCGCGGCAACACTACTGACGGGTTCTGGGCACTTGGGGCACCACGGCTGGCGCACAATAGGCTACCTTGCGGCACTAAGTAAGTCAAATACTCGACCACGCAGGGCTTCCGTCAGTCGGGGCGACGCGACACCTGGCCAATATATCTCACACCGCGGCCAACACTACTGACGGGTTCTGGGCACTTGGGGCACCACGGCTGGTGCACAATAGGCTACCTTGCGGCACTAAGTAAGTCAAATACTCGACCACGCAGGGCTTCCGTCAGTCGGGGCGACGCGACACCTGGCCAATATATCTCACACCGCGGCCAACACTACTGACGGGTTCTGGGCACTTGGGGCACCACGGCTGGCGCACAATAGGCTACCTTGCGGCACTAAGTAAGTCAAATACTCGACCACGCAGGGCTTCCGTCAGTCGGGGCGACGCGACACCTGGCCAAAATATCTCACACCGCGGCAACACTACTGACGGGTTCTGGGCACTTGGGGCACCACGGCTGGCGCACATTAGGCTACCTTGCGCACTAAGTAAGTCAAATACTCGACCACGCAGGGCTTGCGTCAGTCGGAGCGACGCGACACCTGGCCAATATATCTCACACCGCGGCCAACACTACTGACGGGTTCTGGGCACTTGGGGCACCACGGCTGGTGCACAATAGGCTACCTTGCGGCACTAAGTAAGTCAAATACTCGACCACGCAGGGCTTGCGTCAGTCGGGGCGACGCGACACCTGGCCAAAATATCTCACACCGCGGCAACACTACTGACGGGTTCTGGGCACTTGGGGCACCACGGCTGGCGCACAATAGGCTACCTTGCGGCACTAAGTAAGTCAAATACTCGACCACGCAGGGCTTGCGTCAGTCGGGGCGACGCACAAAATATGATCAGTCGGGGCGACGCACAAAATATGATAAACGTGCATGGGTACACAACATTTGATGGAACTTTCTAGGGCCCAACATTTTACTTTTTTAAATTTTCAAACTGTGTGATTAAGTGGTGCTGCTGCTATTTCATGTTTGTAAGGGGCCAAGGATGACACAGTAGTTTTTAATTATTTAACTAAGTGAGTGGTTGGTAATGTGGCAGTATCGAATTGTCTGGTTACATTATAAACGAGAAGGCACGTAGGAAGATCTAGATTAGTGGTAAGTTATGAAACTCCTCCGCACCTTTATTCTGGGCCAGCTGAGTCTGTGCGGATCTGTAATCCTTTAGCAAGTGATTTCATTAATCCGGGGAAACCCTTGTAGGAAAGAGAACACCAGACCTTATAATATTCAAATCTGTATCAAGTGGGATTTCCAGTTTCTGTCTCCTTAATAAGTAGGCTTATTTATTTTTGGATCTCTAATGCGAGACAATCTGCTGAGCTCAGAGCCATCGTGCACTATCATACATGTTTTTCAAACTTGAAATTTTGTATATTTTTCACTTATTCTTTTGTTGTGAATTAATCTATCCAATTTTAGCAGACCAGTGTTTTTATGACTTTAACTCGGATGAAGCTTAATGAGCTATGATGAAGCTGGGGACCCCCAATACTGTTTACATAACTTGATAAACAAAGTGCAGAGGGAGAAATGAGAACTTGAGGAGTGAGTTAAAGAACTGAATTGACACATTGTTTAAGTTCATAGGTTTTTTGCTACATAAAAAGGGTTTTATGGTTTTATTTGTATAAAATTGAATTGCAGTACTACTTACTGTGATCACATTGTAATAGTGAACAGTATAAATTATTGTCTTTCGAAAATCTTAAAAACAAGTTGTAAATGATCGATAAAGTCAGGTGTTTGTTATTTTTCACAAAGTTTGTGGAACCCCTTGCCAATCATATTTAAAATTAGGGAAGTACAAGCCGGGTCGTTTGGAAGCGGATCCGATTATTAATATTATTAGAATATAAACAGCTTTTATTCGGAATTGATAAGTAGATATTTATGTGAAAAGTAGTTAGGTTGAAACAAAGCAAATAGTTAGCATTGCAAATAGTAATGTTTAACAGATTTTAGACCATGAGGCGCCCATATAAAACCTCCTCCCCCGTGGGAATTTTCGACAGTTATTTTTTTTTGTTGCTATTGACATGTACTTTAAGGTTTTGCTTGTTTGCCACTTAAAAATAACAGCATAACCCGCAGAAAAAAATATCATCGACAGATAATTAAAAAAATTAACATGGGATCATTAAAAAAATAAGTTACTTTACTGCATTTTTACACGCATTTTTTTTAGATATTGACTCGGGACCAACGTCTATCTTTGTTGGGTGATTAATCTTTTACTTTGACAGGATAATAATTTTCGCCTTCTTGGATCCGCCATATTGGATATCAACTTAATTTTTCTTAATTTAAAGGTGATGTTGTGATACGTCATTATGAACTAGATTTTTACGCTGATTGCAATGCTGAAATCCGTTTTTTGATATATACATTCGTCGTTAAAATGATATGCTCAAATAAAAATTCATCCCTATACATTTCTTACGGACGTTACATATTTTCAATATTTTTTGGGTTATTTTTCGTATATCTCTCATCTCTCATTATAATTAAGATATTAAGTTCGTTTTAGTAATAAAATACCGGCAGTGAAATACCGGCTTTCATTTGAGATATTTATTATCAACATCGGACAAGTGACAGATGAGCTATAAGGCTCAATGTAACTTAAAACTCAATTTATCGGAAATTTGTTTTTGTTAAGTATTTATATCTTCGGTTCTAAATAAGGTATTTATGTATAAGGCAAACAAGCAAAACCTTTAAAAAGTAAATGTAAGTAGCGACAAAAAAATGTGTCGAAAATTCCCAAAAGGGGGAGGGGGTATACAGGTGCCCTCCCTCTACTTTTACAAATAAGACGATCATGAATTTTTGAACAAGGATTTTTAATACCTCGTCGTTAAAACAGTAAATAAAGTGACGAACCAAAGTGAAACCAACTAAGTGAAAAAAGTATGGTGTATTGGGTTTTTGTAGGCATTTATTATCATAGGTTAATCAATTTGATTGACTTGCACTTAGTAGAAATATCATCAGTAAGTTATTTTCCCGTTTTATTATCCAATAAAACACGTCTCGACCTAATGGAAGGTTTCCCAGTGACACGAAACTCCTCTCCCGGCAGGTTCGGTGCAAATCCTTGTTATCAGATGAGGCCCGGGCTCGAGCTGTTATCATCGGCAAAGGTCACGTGAGCGGAGATGAAGGAAAGGTCAGCCCGGGGCGGACCGGCTCCGGTACAGGGAAATGCCAGCCTCGCCGCCTGCAAATGTTACCACAACTCGCCGACCGCGACCGTACCTGCTTTTGTCATATCTTGTTTTTAAGTCTTTATGGGTGTTAAAATGTTTCAGTTTTTGCTAGAATAATGTTACAATTGTGCTTTCTTTGCTTCTCCTCTGCTCGTCTCAGGTAACTCGACTGGGGTATTGGAGATACTTGGAATTTTTGGGAATTGCATTTTCAAATTGGAAATTTACATAAGAATCAGTAAGTGAAATGTTGAAGAATAAATTTTAAAGCATCATTAAAACTTTCATTGGGGAACGGAAATTGCTCTAATTTTGGGAAAATACTGTACGGTGTATCTTCAAAGAAATGTCTGATCGTTAATTTTACGCTAAAATGCATCAGATCGTAACATACGACGATAGTTGGGAGGCTCTCTTACAGTTGTCCAAAGAGACATCAGTGGCGGCCGGTGTAGCATGCACAAAGTGTCGTGTGGGCGAAGGCGTCGGGTCTCAGTTGTGCATGCAACCCCTCCATGTACGAATGGGCGCCTACCTGCTTTCTGGTTTTGATCTCAATTGCACATGCTACCCCTGTATGCACAAACAGACACCTACCTGAGTCCGGGCAGCCGCGTTCTTCACGCACTTCAATGGTTTCTACTAAAACTTCTGTCATTGTTTATACTTGTGGGGCTAACGCGTGCGTTCCAATAATTGTAATCTTATGTAATAATAATATTTATTCCGTGACAGTGTTTAACAATGTATTGGAATTCACAACTAAATGTTAAATATATGGGAAAATCTTTTATCCAGCTAAGGAGGCCTGAATGATATATTTTTCTTCTTAAAGTAAGATTACAACTATATTGATACAACAAAGTTTAATCTATGCTAGTTTTTGCTTTAAGTTCAGAAGTTCTACACATTATTTTTCGAATCATGGGCATATTTGATATTAAGATAACCAACACCCTGAAAAAAACTCTGTCTCACTCCTGCACTAGCATCAATGACGTTTCAAACTTGGAGTATAGTCATTACTATATTTATCTTTTCTTAGGTTTATACCATTGAAAACAGCTACATATAATACAGCTCGAGAAACCGCCTCGGACGGACGGACGCTCGGAGCTACAGACAAATGCGAATTATCGTGTTGATAATACTCTGGCATTCATATATACATTTTTAAACGATAACTTTAAATATATTTTTAACGTGTTATTTTACTACTTTTTTATTACATAATGTAGTTAATAATGCACAACATATTGCTTTCGAAAACATCAGATTTTTAACCGGTTGAATTGAAAAAGTATAGTTTCATCTATTAATGCAAAGTTATTTTTAATACCTCTACATACGTACATGGTAGGGGTATTTTTATATATTTTTGTTGGATTAATACAGAATTTATGAACAAAATTAATTTGAAAACTATAAATACCTGGTATTATAGTTGTTATAATACTTACTGACAACATTGTAAACTTAATAGAATACTAACATTAAAAAAAACACGTTATATTTTTTTAACCGGTGAGGCGTGTTGTTTTTAATTCTTTGAGCCCTTGTTGAGCCCCTCCGGAGGTCCAAAGTCTCGACTTCATTGATGTCCGATCCGAGCACAGAGGGTCTCATGCACAGACGGGACGCGCGCCAGTCCCTACATAGTTCCAGCCCGCCGGGGTAGCGTCCGTTTTAAGCATGGAGGGTCGCATGCACAAAAGGGACGCGCGCCACGTCTAGCATGGTCCCATCCGTGCATGCTACCGGCCCATAAGGACTCTCGGACGCCGCCCCCCCCAGAAGATTTTCAAACATACTGAATTAAATTAGTTTACATATGTATCCGATAAATGTGTAAAAACTACTAATTTTCATTACACTGATCATTAATAATAAATTCATTTCAACTATATGCATAGAAATATGTTGCGAAAGTATTAGGTATCATCTGCTATTGCGCGTACTATATCCCGCGGACGCTAGCCGAAGCGTCCCAATCCTAACGCATGCTATCTTATGGCAAATCGAGCAGTCACTGGTGAGGGTGCTCTGACGTCACTACACTGAGAAAAATCACTTTTGGCCTAATATCTATTCCGACAATAAGTATATCTGATTGCACTGATTATATTGGGTTTCATAACATAGTGTAAGTTACAGATTTAAAATATTTTAAACGGACATAACCTTTTCTTCGTAATATCATAGGAAATGTTTGTATTAGACATAACCACTTCTGTTTTAGACATAACTAAACGTGAATGAAAATAGTGTCTGCTGCAGACATTTTATGTCTGACTACGGTATAACATTTTTCTCAGTGTACCATGCTTTGATATAAGGCGGATCGGGCAGAGTCCGAAGATGCGCGCGCACATCAGCAATCAGTGCAGCCACCACAATCCTTTAGGGCAATAAGAAACTGAACCTTTGCTGCCGTTATGATTGCACGATTCATGTTGGCTCACCTGTTGTTTGCTCGTTTTATTTAGTAACCATAGCAACCAAACTCTCTAACCTCCAAACCGTAACGTAACCTAAACGATGGGAGCTGAAGTGAGGTTATTTATTTACATTCTGTGTTTCATGTATCTATTTTACTCCAATGAGAAGGTAATAAGGGATGGTGACAAGTGATTAATATTATTTTAATAGTGAATCCAGCGGATATTGGTAATATTACAGACCATGAAATGTGAATAGCAATCGAAGGTAGGTGAAATACACAAAATCCGTAATACTCTTTTGGTAGTTAGTAGTAAGTGAGTCTTCCTGTTCATTTAACCCACCAGCCGCCACTGAGAGACATCACTATGCAGCGAAAACCTCTGCCAGGTGAAAACTATTGAATCACTTTTTTAGGCTTGCTATCAACGGCGGATTTAACCCTTTTGCCCATAAATGCAAACAATACAGGTTTTAATCAAGGCTAATTTCATCTACACATCAGTTCAAGTACGAGAATTGGTGAATTGCGAGTATAGTACAAGTTAGTAGACAAGTTGTGTTTGCAGTCTTGTTTTACTGACTGACAAAGACTATAGCCGAACTTGCCAGGATCATTTATTGAGTCCCGTCTTCAATTAATTGCTTGTTGCTTGGACCTCTTCTCAAACCAAAAGGGTATTTCGAGTAGTTTTCGTATAGCTCCGGTAGAATTTTTTGTGTCAACAACACAATAAAAATGCAGGATGTTTAATCCGAATGTTCTTTACAATAATGAAAAGATAATCATATCAAATATTTTCCTAGTAAAGAATGTAAATTTAAAATTTGGTAGGAGTTTTTTAATGTTGACAATGTAGACCGATCTTTTAATGTTATCCAATTAGCAAGATGCTTTTTTAAATGTGAGAAATAGTTCTTTGGCTAATATATAGTTCTTAGTAGTTAGTAGTATAGGCTTGTATAGAAATAGTTCCTAGGCTTTGAGTAGTTCTAGTTCAAATTATATTTATCATTTATTATGAGTAATGCTTTAATTCGGTTGGAAAATTTTTCTTCGTCCATTATCAACTTCTCAGCCTATATCATTCCTTTAAATCGGACAACCCAAACATAATAATTGAGAGGGAAAGTGAAAGGAAACGTGGCACACTCAACATTGCAGCCGTTCCACCAGTTCGTCAATGAATCCGTTCTTTGAACACCGCCGGCGCCGATCGCTAACTTGGAACTAACAATAATTAATTGATGTGCATATACAGTGTCGGGTAATCGTCATGTATATTTCACAATATAAAATGTGGCCGAAGGATATATGCTCTGATTTTTAACCCTCGAGCGGGCGCACGCGGAATTTTCCTCCGCACGTGTTTTTTATGTTAAAATAATCGGACATAATGGGTGTCGGCGGTCGTGTCCGGCTCCGTACTTTACGCCCCTCATTCCAGGAATCTCCTAAAGCTATTTATACCCCCACCCCCTTCTTTTGGTACCTCGTTATTTGCAATTCAGAGATGCCGTCTCAGTTTACGAAGCACCCTTGCCCGTTACAAAGACAGTGATACATATTTTTAAAATTCATAATAGCGAAGGATTTGTAATAATTACATTTTTTGGACTTTTCCTTTCACTTTCGAAAAAAAGAAGCGGAAGGAAAAGTCCAAAAATGTAAATAATAATTAATACATATTTTATACTAGAAAATTACTTACTATGTTTAGCTGAAATATTACACCTATTAAGTTGAACAATTAATTGCATCGACGATGAAAAATGATTCCTAATGAAGTTTGTCAACATTTAAATACAATATTTCGTTATAAAACAAGTAAAATGGGTTAAATTTGTGCAATATAGTGTTGCGGAGTAAAACTCCGCATGCGCCCTCTCGCGTTTTGCCGGTGAAGCGCCCGCTCAAGGGTTAATACCAATTATGGAGTTTTGCAACAAATTTATTTTTTATTTTGTAGCCTACTTGTTATTACATTTATATTGGAGTCACGATTTTGATTGAACAGTGCAAAATTCCATTTGAAACGAAAGATAATTTCTTATCTAGGTAAGAAGCCGTTACCGGAGGTCTCTCTCATGGTAAGACCTAGGCCCGAGACATTATTATTATTATTATTATTATTATTATTATTATTATTATTATTATTATTATTATTATGTTTCGTTTTGAGGTCCCCAAATGCCAAAAACACAAATCGTTCATTTTCATATACAGTATATATATATATATCGTGCTTAACTCAGCACGATAACGTACAAATGGTTCGATCAGTAAGTAATTATTCAGACGAGTTGAAGACCAGCCTGGTTGGACCATCGGAAAGGGGGATGGATACACTGCTGGGTTATGGCCTAAAGTCTATCAATTTGACATTTCCGTGGCTGCAAACCTACAACTCACTTTCCATATTATGCTTATGGAAAGTATTTTTGGTTGCTCATTTTGGGATTTAAGTTTATTGTACTAGATTTGAGGCTTGGTCTTAATTATTTAAATAAGACTGAAATTCATTGAGTGTGCAGGTCTTCTGCAAAGAGTGTATTTTAACTTCAGATGAATTCTGTCATTTCTGGTCGTTGGCGCCTTACCTGGTAACGAAATGATCGTGTATATCAACAACAAATACAATTACATAAATTAATCAATATTTGTTTATTTTTTAACAGGAAATATTATGTTTTTTCACGGCAATGTGAAGGTACAATACTTGAAGGTTACCTAATTATCACTGTTAATCTAATCGCTTCCCTTAAATCATACCGTCTCATCTAAAATCCCCCTGTTGTTCACCCTACAACCTCTCCCCAGCAGCAACGTGGGTCTCCCTCGCCACTAGCCGAGTTTCGAGTTTTTAACGACTGTTCAATTAGGGAATAATTAAAAGCGCTTCAAGACGTCCGCGGCGAGAGGAAGCAGCGTCTAAAGATTATTGCTGGGGGTCGGTTACAGGGGTGTGATGAGCCCCCCCCCCCCAGTGGTGTGCGGGAGAGGTGGGGGAGTTTAAACACTTCGACCTAGTGCGCGCGGAGTTGAGGCAAGTCCGGGGTTAACGCTCCTTTGTAAAAATGGGGCGGTTTCTTTTGATGAACATTTCTAAAGCCGGTCGCTTTCACGCCTTCTGAAAAGGGTTCCTGGATATCTCTGTTTCAGCGGGGCTGTTTTACGTTTTACAGCGAACTGATTATTTTTTCAGGGCATGACGTGTTCGTGTTATATCGTCGTACGATAGTATAATGTGATTAAAATGACGGAAGGATCAAAGGATGCCTTCAGTCAACGCTTCTATCTCCCAAATTAATGCACTTTAATAACTGAAAGCCTTTGTAATATTATCTTCTACTCTTATAATAATTCAGTTTATTCCAACCTTCAGACAACTAAGTCTCCAGTTCTACCGGGCCGATTTTATTAATTAATGGGTCATTGGAAAGCTCTCTCCCTGTAGATTGTCAAATAATTATGAAAGTTTGTTTTTGTTCAGATTTATGGTGAGAAAGTAAAAAACACATGTTTTCCATAAGAAATACATTGAAAACGGGTTTTTTCACATTTTTTATTTCGAGGCAAATTTTGGTTGGCTTTATTGAGTATTTTCAAGAAATGCATAGTAGTCATTTGTAGGAAATTTAATTCTCTTTCAGAATATTACCTTCCACTTTAGCCGATTTCTGCACCATTTAAAAGTTATTTGCAAAAAACCTAAGCAGCCTCCGAATTTATAATGGTGAGAAAATACTGAATTAGAGTAATTTTTGTTAAACTTTGTACAACTAAATCTAGAGTACTACCGGACAGATTTTAGTAATTAACAGGTCGTTGGAAAGCTCCATCCATGTAGATTTGCAAATAATTATGAAAGTTAGATTTTTTAAAATATTTATGGTGGAAATGTAACAAGACAAATTTTCTATAAGAAATAGATTTAAAAAACTACTTTTTTAAAGTTTCTTTTTGTAGCCAGGTTTTGGCTGCCTATTATCAGTATTTTTAAGAAATGCATAATACCAAATTTTAGGAAATCTTATTCTCTTTCAGAATATTACCTTCCACTTTAGCCGATTTCTTCACCGTTTTAAAGTTTTTTGCAAAAAACCTAAGCAACCTCCGAATTTATAATGGTGAGAAAATACTGAATTAGAGATATTTTTGTTAAACTTTGTACAACTAAATCTAGAGTTCTACCGAACAGATTTTAATAATTAACAGGTCGTTAGAAAGCTCCATCCATATAGATTTGCAAATAATTATGAAAGTTATATTTTTTTAAAGATTTATGGTGAAAACGTAACAACACATATTTTCTATAAGAAATAGATAAAAACAGCTTTTTTAAAGTTTCTTTTTGTAGCCAGGTTTTGGCTGTCCATTATCAGTATTTTTAAGAAATGCATAGTACCAAATTTTAGGAAATCTTATTCTCTTTCAGAATATTACCTTCCACTTTTCTTCACCGTTTTAAAGTTTTTTGCAAAAAAGCTAAGCAACCTCAGAATTAATAGGTAGTGAGAAAATATTGAGTTAGAGATATTTTTTTTAACTTTTTACAACTAAATCTACAGTTCTTAACGAAACATTCTCTTTCTATATTTGCAAAGAATAAAAAAAACTTGATTTTTTCAAGATTTATGGAGAAAATTTGTTAATACCCACATGCTTCCTATGAAAAAAATACCTAAACACAGGGGTTTTAAGTTCCTTTGTAGCCAAGTTTTGGCTGCCAGTTATCAGTATTTTCAAGAAATTAATTTCGATGTCTTTTGGGAAATTGTATTCTCTTTCAGAATATTACCTTCCACTTTGGTCGATTTCTTCAGCATTTCAAAGTTATTTGCAAAAACGCTAAACAACCTCCGAATTTATAGTGGTGAGAAAATACTGAGCTAGAGATTTTTTGCAAAACTTTGTACAACTGAATCTACATTTCTACCTGAGAGATTTTAATATGCGGCCGTTGGAAAGCTTTCTCCCTGTAGATTTACAAATAATTGTGATATTTTAACTTTTATAAGATTTATGGTAGAAAAGTTTAAAAAACATGTTTTCTATAGAAATACATTAACAGCTGATCATCTGATCATGTTTTTTTTTCAAAACAATTTTATTTCTGAAAAAAATCTAATTATCTTTCTGGCATTTCACAAGAAAACCCCATATACCATGTACTATTTTTCTAGAGACCGTTGTATTTAACCACAACGGGCATTGAAGCTAGTTTTAACATAATTGGGTTTAAAGTAAATTACGTTTTGTGATGTGGGGCGGGTAAATACTCAGCGGGTAGGTGAATATAAAATGGAATATACATTACCCAAATTACCTAGCCCGGGTGAATACCCCAAAACTATGTAGGTTTTTATGATTTTTATAGAATTTAGAGGAGTTTGACTTGTATATTCCTGCAATTCCCAAGCTGTAAGGATGTTAACAAGTTTTTTTCAAGTTTTTAATGTATTCTACGAACATTTTAATCCTTACCACGATGGACATACGTACCCAAGTCCCGTTTATTTATAATTTTCATAGTTTCTTTGGGTGTTAATTTTATCAAATGTGTTTCCTTTAATTCATAGGAAAATTTTAATTTTCGGCGTACCAGGGTTGCATTAAAATTTTATTAAAAATGTTCCACTCAATGATAGTAGAGAATAAGGTTATCAAGGGTTAATTCAATTGTTTTTTACTACACGATTTTTATAAATAATGAAAGTTCCTAGGTAGACCTAGTTACAAAATTTTTTGTATTA
The DNA here is from genome assembly GCA_035578135.1 of Flexamia atlantica. NCBI lineage: Eukaryota > Metazoa > Arthropoda > Insecta > Hemiptera > Cicadellidae > Flexamia > Flexamia atlantica. The sequence continues at coordinate 48,860,207 of JAQJVK010000005.1, read as the reverse complement.
ATGAAAAAGTTTTATCTATTTAAATTATTTATAACAATTGCCCTAACTTGAAATAGCACTGGGCTGGGGTGTGATATTACCAGTTACTGTAGTTTATTCGACTGATCTTGTTTTTCTTATGAAGTGCATAAATGATAGAATGTAGCTAATAAGGTTCATAAATAAATGTATAAGGTACCTAATGTTTGGTTTTCAAAAATAGTTGATTAAAAATGGTAAATAAATTAATTGTAATAAGCAATTTTCATGGGTAAAAATCAATTAATCCTGCGTGTTTTAAATACCTTAAATATCTGGGTTTTGGTTATGTAGGCCTACCCGGGTAAATTTTACATCAGGGTTAAATCCGGGTAGGTACCCTGATGGGTACCCAGGGTGTTTACCATGATTTAAAATGCCTGGGTATTTTACATCACTAATTCTGTTATGAGCATGGGCGTAATTTCAGCATTTCGATTGGGGGGGCAAGATCTTCTAGGTAATTGCCTCATCCTGATTTGATTGCATACACCATACACCCCCCCCCCCCTTTGCACTAGCAGTTCGTACTGCAGAATATGGGTTGGTACTTTGGTATTACACGGAGGCCACCCTTATACAGCGCGCTGCGGCGGTTATGTTAGGCTGTTAGGTCAGGTTATCATAAATATATTAATAGGACTTTCCTCGTTTCGTTACGAATCGAACGATACCAGATGAGTCATACTTTTGCCCGCCAAATACCCTTGAAATAGGCCAAGGTCAGGTCGTTGATCGGAGCGCACGCATCACCTGTCAAGGGATTTAGCAGGCGAAAGTATGACTCATTTGGTATCGTTCGTTTCATAACGAAACAAGGAAAGTCCTCCTAACATATTTATGATAACCTAACTTAACATAACCGCCGCTGCGCGCTGAATAAGGGTGGCGTTCGGGTGAAGTCGCTAGTGGCGGTGGCGACTCGATCAACTCAATCCTCACCAACATCGCTGTCTTCTGGGAAGCAGAAAACAAAGACCGCTTATCATAATTATGTCCAATTTGTTCAGTAAGTCAATTAAAGTATGTTCTTTCCAATTACAAAGTCATTTTTGGTAATCAATAAAAAAATCTCTAAAAATAGTGGCTCCGTATAATACCAAAGTATCTATGGGGTATATACACTGCCAATGCATATTATTTTCTTTATATCTAACTAGCTTAAGTTAATATCCAACCACGATATCACAACACAATGTGAACTTGTAATCACCATTCACTTCACTCAAAGCCGTAGCCAGAAAAAAAATTCCTCCGCGGTTACAGGAAGTGAAAAAAATAACTTTCTAACCTTTCATTTAAATGCCACTTCAATATTTTCGGGGGGGGGGGGGTTTGACCCCCTGACCCCCCCCCCCCCCCCATTGGCATGGCCTTGACTTCAGTCAGTAATTGTACTATTTGTAATACTGCCTCACTGCAGTCAAAGCAGGCACACCAACTGAGTTTTATACGACTGGCGATTGACTGTTGCTATACTCTTATCTCTAATGTCCAGTGTTGCATTACCCAGGATTTGGCATTTTACCCGCCAACTCATCCATTGATAATTCTCACTTTTACCCGGTTTTTCGGCACTAATCCCTGCAAAATCCCCCCCAAGTACCAAAATCCGGGTAGTTAGCCGAAAAACCACCTAATGACTTTAAAAACACCAAATACCGAACTGGACATTGAATATTTGTAAAGCAAATCACAATTCAAAAATCCCCGGCTTTACCTGTTTTTTATGTATTTAGGATGCCGAGTAAATCCCCGCAGCTCAAGTCCAAAATCCCCGATTTTACTCGATTTTTCTTAATCATGTTAATTATGTCCCCGAACGGCCAACAAGAAACCCACAAACCGGGCTATTACCCATGTTCTGGTAACACTGCAACGAAATAACCAATACAACCAAACCAAATACATAACACCAACTTTCGTTTGAAAAATAAAATATCTAGAGTTCCAAAAAATTCTTGTACCTCGATCGTCAAAAATCCCCCATTTCACCTTTTGTTTAATATCCAAGTTGATGAGTAAATTTCCTCAATCCAAGTCTTAAATCCCCGGTTATACGCGGCTTTTTCTTAATCACTGCCAAAACTCCGCACGGCCTCCAAAATACCCGAAAACCGGGTAAATACCCGGTTTTGGTAACATTGCTAACGAACGGCTGTGTCAGACCGGGGCCACAGACCGTCTGACACTATGTCTTCTGGGCCCGATGTCAGACAGAGTTGCCAGTCCAGTCGACCCATTGTCAACCGCCCTTCAAAATAACTTAACACATGGATTGACTTTATGGAGATTCCATGGATGGTTTACCTAGCAAACTTGAATATATGACGAGTTAAGTGATGGTAATGGTTACCATCAATTCAACCTGATGAAATGGTTAGATAAATAAACAGTACTTTTAACTGTTGCGTATGGTTATGATAATTTATTTTTTTGTACTTTTCCCTTATTCGCTGGTTCAAAATTCCTCACAAAACCTTTATCCCGCCCAAAAAATCATGCCCCCCCAAAAATTTTGATGGCGCAAATTGCGCCATGTCCCCCCTTCTGGGCACCCCTGGTGAACAGTGTCTTATGACAAGCAACTTACACTGGCTCTGAACAGCACTACAGAGTTTAGAGGTTGGCCATCCTGGAGCGTTAGTTTGGTGGACGTGTCGTTTGGCGTGGGAGTGGGTTCTCGTCGACCGGCGCGCCATAGTGCGCCGGCGTGTATGTCTGTATTCGTTCGCTAAACGTATCCTTGGAAATTTGCAATCGGACTTCAAACAAAACTACGCCACCAGCGTACTTTTACGGCATATCGACAAGACTCATATTAATGAAAAATTAATGTTAATAATAATTTAATTTTACAACTTGAAAAAACATGACTCTGGTCAATTTTCGTTATTTATACCTAAAAATTAATTTTAATTTCCAAATTTTTGGGGGGGCAAGTGCCCCCCCTTGCCCCCCCCGAATTACGCCTATGGTTATGAGGAAAAGGGTATTAGACACTTAAGTAAATGAAATAAATTTAGGGCTATACAGTATTTATAACTGTATTTATATTTATGAGATTGGTCCACATAAAAAAAATTTTGAACCTTTTCATTACCACACGTAACTGTAGGTATAGACTTAATGCCAGTTTAAAGTGCTGTTATTTTTATCCTTCTTTCTACATAATGCACACACAAAGCCGAATTACAACCAATGAGTTATGGCTAATCCTTAAAGCACTCTTTAAAATCAGAAACAACTTAGCCTAGTCTAATGTTATTACTTAAGAGTTACCAAAAATACTTCAGTTCAGTTGAAATTGTTCATTGGATAATATGAGTCTGTAACCGACCTTGTTGAAATATATCGAGTTTCGGTACATTCGTAATATTTCTTCCACTCACTGCTGCACCACATATATATAGGAGTGAGTTTATACTATTCGTAATATAGAATATTTCAGCGTTTAGAAAATACTATTCTTTGATTACTGGAAAATTAACAGTTTTTTGTTTCATATTTTCATCGCAGAAATGTTATTTTATCCGAAATATTATTAAATCCTTGTTTTCTTATTTTAAATGTTTTGTATTATAGGCCACACCCCCTCGAGTACCTTTAAGTTCGATCCCCACTATCCTCAAAGATTGGCAAAAACCTTTTTTCTTACCTCATCTATTTGACATGACACTATTCCCACAAGCAGGCAAGATTTTTGCAGCTATGAAGTCGCCCGCCGTCGCGCACACAACTGTTATTGCCAAACTGATAATTTATTACAGACACTTTGTGTTTCACTGATTATCGTCTATGCACTGACTTAGTTTTCATAAATAATCATTTAGAATGTTAATATTTTTCAGTAGGGCTCTAGCTAGCTCTACGTTTCTCCTGAATTCTAATAATAGGTCCCTAGTGTTAATAGTAAATTTCTTGTCATATATTTGTTCTCTTTTCAGATATTTTCTTATCGTTAATCGTTATACTGCACTGTAATAACGCAAGATTTGTTCAAACTCCACGAATTTCGTGTGCATCAATTTGTTTTTTGCAGATCCATACATTATCATTGCTCGTCGCACGACGCGGTTGTTGCTCAGTCCAGGAGCGCCGGAACTTCGCGTTTATCGTGGACAATGCAGTTTTAATCTCTGATAATTGCTGACTTAGTTTCCGGTTTCCGACGACGCTGTCGCGGATGTTTCTTCAACTTCCGGTGGATCTGGTTTCACTTAATAGCGCTCGACACATAAAGTCGACCTGCACTTCGACTTCGATCGGATTAAGTCTAATCCACATTAGCAGATTTATATTACCAAAGAAAGGTATCAAATTACTTACTTTTCTGGCAAGTGATTTCTAATTGGTTTCTAGTATGAATCACTTTGCAGTAATCTAATTAATGTAATACTTTTTTGGTTATATATCGGTGATTTGGAGACAATTTCATCATGAAATCAGATGTATATCCGGATTCAATGTATGCAAAGCAGACTGTATCCCTGTTTACAGGGTGATGTTTGGAGGCAGTATGCTGGCAGTCCCCATTTGATTCCCCGTATGATAGCATCAATCAAATAAATATATTGGTTTTCCTTCAATAAAATCGAATACAAAACACTTTTATTCAGGTAATAAAATGTCTTGGATAAAGAAGAATATAACTTAGTATGAATGATAGCAATGGTAGGGTATAATAATTTATAGAATGGTTACGGCAGATAATTCATAAGGGGGAGGGAGAGTTCAGTGGGTACAATGGAAAATCTCAGGGTTTTTTTTAAGTAAACAAAGAGCGGATTTGCATTTATAAATAAATATGCGCATGCTTTAAATAGCAAATACAAACAGTTTTATATTTGTGCAACTTTTCAAATCACGATTTAATAAGAAAATTTGTATAAAAGTTGCTTTGAAAACACTAAATATCAAAATGTTTACGTAAGTTTTTTTGTAAAAATGCAATCTTTCTACTGAATAAACCACTTTATGTATGGATTACATGAAAATGTTTTAATGACATACTATTAAAATCATATCGAATTATTTAAATTATCATACAACATAAATTGAAAACCATGCTTTAAAACCCAATAGGCACTACTATAATTTCATATTTTACACAACGAAAATACTCGTTTTAATTAAACTGAAATTACGGCCAAAAGTTCATTGCTATTCCAATTTCTTGTATTCTAAACTTTTTACAAATAACAAACAGATATTTTTATGGATTTTCAGAATTATTTTAATGGCCATCTGAAAGTTGGGGCAATTACGTGTCTTAAGGGCCCTTCTTGAGACACCGGGGCATAAAGGTGAAAGCTAGTGAAAGTCCTGAAAAATCGGAACCTATGGTAACCCAATGAGCTAATGAAAATCCAGCGATATGATACAATCATTAATTGTTTTTATTTGTATCACAACCGGATTATTCTAGTTATAAATTGTTACAGTAGCCAAAATGGGAGAAGGTAAGTAATTAATTGATTATTTTTTCCTTATTTAACTCGCACCGGAATAACAAGGGTTTATTCCACCATATCCTCCTATTTATGAGTTAGTTTCCACCTTTTTCACGCTCATTTTGTGTTCGGGGTGGATAATTAATTGAAGTTAAAACTATTTCGTCCAATCTTGAGGCAATCACTTGAAATTTGATACCTCTGTCCCTGGTGCACGGTGTTCCACATTTATTTAGGTGCAATTTTAAGCTTATATTTTCTTCGTCAAGTTGAAAACTTAATTCAAAGTAGATCATTTGAAAAGTTAGAAATTTATTTATTAAAGTAGGTGGAATTTCGAACGATAAATACTTTTTAATTCAGTATACACATTACAGTCTGGAACAAGTTGTACCACGCTAATTTGATTAAGATGGTTTTTGTGATTTGCATGAAAACTGAGTGGCGCATGCTCGCTTACGACCTGTGCTTGTGAATATCAACCAAAGCGCTAGGAAATGAGAAATTTCGCCTTCTTCGTGGGACCGGCAATGAGAATAATGCGATGATTTCTGTGTTCTCACGGCACGGCCAAGTGACTCTCAAAACTCAGGAGCATCTATGAATCTAACTGCTTCCTGTTAACGGGACTGAACTAGATTTCGCGTGAGAGCGCGCTCATGGTCGCCTTTCGAGCAATTATTAAAGTTGACTTGGAAGCAGAACGATTCTTATTGCAGCGACTGGTTTATATACGATGGTGTGAAGATTTGAATCGATGCCTAATGGAGTCAGTGTTTATTGTTTCTGATGTTTGAAACACCTAAAAACATAGGAACGGTGCATGCAACTGCAAATACCGTAATGAACTTTTATTCCACATTTAAGTGTGTTGTACTGATACTAAGTTCAGTCTTGTTAGACACGGCCCCACGTCATGTCTGCTCGTGACAGCGACTCTGTAGTAGCGGTTCGGTCGTGGTGGAAATGATTGTGTGTCAGTCATGGATACATCAGAGCATTACCGCGCTGTGCATCTCGCATCACGCGTCACGTTACAGATTGGATTTCCCGATTACAGTATTGGGGCCAGGGAATCTTTGATTTCAATTTTACTGTTGATTGGAAAAACTACATACTTACAGTTAGAAAAGCAATTATTCGTTGATTTATAAAGTAATTGTATTTTATTTAGCTGGAAATTAGTTCAGTATTAAACTGCAACTGGTGCAGCTTCACATGTAATCAATATATATATATATAAAAGAAGAGTTGTGTGTTGGTATATTTCGGGCTACAGCCAAAACTACATGTCGTAGACACCTGATCTTGGTGTCAAATTAAAGCTTGGAATCTCATGATGTGCACTATGGTGGTTTGGTTTTGATATCTTTAAGGGCTTAGGCCCAGGATCGTCCGAAAGGGACCTATGTCAAAGATTTTGGGAGTGTTTTTAATTGTTGCTATGGTTACCATTATATCTAATGGTAGCTATTTCTAGCTTCTATGGTTACTAACAGAATACAGCAAAAAGAAACGATTAGAATAAGATAAGAAAAAATAATCTTCCGGGCAAAGCCGGGGTTATCAGCTAGTTGCATTTAAAAATTCCAGTGACAACGGATGCCTTGTGATTATTCTAATCAGCTGTCCATTTGAAATTTCTCGGAGGCCTAGGGCTCTTCCCTGCAAAACTTGACGCCCAGCTATTCCCAAGGACACCTAAAAACGTGACATGTTGCATACAAAGGACACTTATTGTAATCTGTTCAGAACTGAAGCAGATAGATGGATGAAAACATTGATTTATTAGTCCTAAACAATTAACTTCTTCAAATAATTCAACACCAAACTAAAAAATAATTATCAATCATTAATTAAATACTGTAGGCCGGCTAATAATATAATTTATTACAGTATTATACGAAACTACAAATTTTACCTATACAGGTAGATGTAATTACCTGTTATTAAGTTGTTAAACTGATGTGCAACTTACTCTTACTGCACAATTTGTTGCATAAATTGGTGCAAATACTGTAATTTTGTTTAGGCGTAATGCCCTTTTTACTGTGACTGAGCTACCCTTACTGACCCCCCCCCCCCCCCCCCCTTACTGAGGGTACCGTGACTGAGACTTTTTTAGCTTTACTGAGACTTTGGAGGAATGAAAGCCCCAGCAACGCCAGCTAGGCACGTATCGTAGGGATATTGTGCACCTTACGGAAGGCAGGATGGGAAAGGTATGATATGGCCAGTCAGCCTCGCCCCTGAAGGAAGAGAGATAGATTTCCGACCCATCCTCCAGGCTCTTCCGGGGACGCCTCACGGTCAATCCGGACAGCCAGTAGACTTACCAGAACAATGACAGCTTCTAATCACTGTAGCAATTGTCGACCTCTGCATTGGTATCAGCATTGGTATAGACCAGACAGAGAACCATCGGCCAAGCTTTACTGAAACTGAATAAGAACTAGCATCAAGCGTTACAAGTCGCAAGCCACATATGGTATTGTATCCATTCCAATTTACAACCTATCGATTTGTTGACATTCTGAACAAAAAAGATATCCAATTTTAGCTATTTAACTCAGATTTTTCATATTTGACGTTAAAAACAGTAATTCAATTTAACGTACCGTAACGAATTTTTCATTTTATATGGGGAAGTTTACCTATCAAACAGAAAAAGTTCTGAATCTGAGCACCAGTTATATGCTAACAAAATCGAAAATTAACAGCGACCAGGTAGACAACGCGAGGTCGGCGTGTTTCAAATATCGGCAGAAATAAAAGAGTAGAGCGGGACACAAGAGATCAAAGTAGTGATGATAATTGCGAGAATAGCCTCTCTCCCCTCCCCCTTTCTCTCTCACCACCCCCACGTCTCTCACTTCAATTCATCACCACCGGCACCAATAAATACTTTGTTTGTTTTTTCGAATCAATATGGATTGTCGCGGCGTTGTCAGATCTCCGATGGATCGATCGAGTGAAAGAGAGAGCGGCAACGATGCGAGCGAGGTTAGGTAAGGTTAGCTTTATCCCAGGCGAGGATAGATTGTTCGCCTGTTTCACCTGCGATCCGACAGAGTTCGCGCCTTCACGGAAGCGGATACTGGGATGTAGTTCGCATGGTCGCCGCCCGGAGGCGCGTGGCGCTGCAGGCGAAGCGGCCGGAACTTGGGCTGAATTATCGTTTAGCACGATACTTCAAATGCACGGTAATTGTTTGTGGTTCTAAAAATAACTGCCAGAAAAGAGTTTGGCAATCGAATTGGATGCATTGCGATCGATGGTATAACCACAGAACACTATACTGCGGCTGCGGAATTATTGAATACTATCTGCTGTGTGCTGTACACATATATTTTTTTAAGAAAATTATCTTAAACATTTTTTTACAGATACAGATTACAGAGGACAGAGTTATCACATGACAGATTTTGCACGTTTTTTAATCTCCAATGTAAGGTACCGAAATGTAAGGTTACAGAAATTTATCTAAATTTAGTAGTTTACTTAATAAAACCTGTTTTTGTCTTGGTCAGTCTGTAGTCAGGGCTCAAGCATAATATACTGTACAGTAGTAGTATGAGCCGTAAGCATGCTACTATATAGGCGCGAAAGTAAGCAGCACTCTCCTCCTATTCAGCATCTAAAATAAAGGAAATTCAAAACACGGATGTTAGTACTGTATAACTAAATAACATTTTGAGTTTAATTACTTTCTCCTCCCTATACATAGTAAGTATATGGAGAAAGTATTGTTTTCGTCAAAATTTTCGAATTTGAGTTGTTAGTGGATAAATTCGTTTTAGTGCTCCCTGAATCCAAAAAAATGGTTTTCGGCGTGGTGTCTGTCTGTGTGGATGTATGTGTGTGTGGATGTAAACAAAGCTAGAGACGACACCAGTGGTCCGATTTTCATGAAATTTGGCATGTAGGTATAAAGCCGTGGTATCTCCAGGCGTATTTTTCATTTTTTTGAATTTTTGATTTTAAAGGGTATTTACCCCATATAAACCCATAAAATATGACTAAAATCCAAATTTCTCCAAAACGGAATTAACGATTTTGATGAAAATTTCGTGGTTTTTAGTGCTTAAGATGACAAACAAAATGATACCACCCGCATGTCTGTAATAATTCAGGTTCAGAAGTTATGGGGGTTCAAGTGTTAAAAAATTCATATTTTTTAAATTTCACAAAATCTGTAACCTCTAAAGAAAATATACTTGCACCATTAAATTTGACTTGAAAAACTAAATAATCCAGTATTTTGAATCATTAGTTTACGTCAACTGGTTGCGGAGATAATTGGTATTTGGTTTGGCGTTAAACGCAGTACGTTGTCCAATGTTATTCTTATGGCAATGGTGCTTCTTCATTTATTTAAAAACGAAAGTAATTTTTAGTCGTCAGTTTACTGGTAACGTCTGACACCGGGGGGGAAGTATTTTCCAAATATTTTACACAGAAACAAACACCCTAATCAACTGCACCTCTAACTTACAATTATTTTTAAATTGTAAATTACTCTTCGTAATACATCAAATTAAAAAGCTTAAAAAAAGAAAAATAATGTGGAAGAGTAATTATAATCGCGTCATGCGTTCGTTCTTGAGATAGTACATGATTTTAAATTGTCAAAGAAAGTGTTTTCTATTGAAACCACTTTTCTCTATTACTGTATTACATTTTTTAATAATTTTAAATCACTGGGCATTTAACATTTGCCCCGAACTATAATCGCCCTGGAATTTATTTGACAATAAATCTAAACATTGATCAAATTGATCAAACCCAGACACCGATCTCCTTGTGGCGGCCCTAAAAAGAGTTTTAGCATCTCAACCTTTGAAGGGCTCGTAGGCTTACCAAAAATTTTCAGAGCCAACCTCGGACACCAATGAAAGGGGGGGGGAAGAGGGGGACAAGGGAAATGTAATGGTGTAGTAAAGTTTGGTCTCGTGTAAATATAGGGTCTCGGCAGACGGGCTACTTTGCTGCCGTTTTTGCGTGGCATTATCGTTTCTTGAATACTGATTGGCTAAAAACAATGATGTACGACTTGCAACTAAGCAGAAGATACAGTTGAGCAGTTGTCGCACAACGATTTAGCCCGTCACCGGCCGAGATTCTTTTAGTGTGATACCTGGTGAAACCATACAATGTCCCTTCGTTGTTATTGTTTTGTATAAACTCTCTTAAAAACTGCACAAAACTAATTACCAATTCATTTATTTCTGGTGTTATCCTCTCTTTTTCACGCAGGCTGACTAAAACCCCGGACAAAATTCAACCCCGGACGTTTCCCCGGACGCAAGCCTGAAACCCGGACTGTCCGGGGAAATCCATGACGTCTGGTAAGCATAGCTCTAGGGCGTATTTAACACGGAAAAAAGAATACGTAAAACAAAACTACTGTACATAAAATATTTTAGAAAACTGAATTTCCGCGTATTTGTCGTTTTTGTCCTTGGTCTGTTTCTTGAGATTAAATTTTGAACTATTCTTATCGCGTGGGACAGGAAGTCTTCATACAGGAGCTTCATGAGTCACGTGGATTGCGAAGTGTATTTTTGTGATTGGGCTAGACCTTGTTCATCCTCAGTTTTAATTTCGTTTCAGCAGTGGTCCGTCGTGGATCTGTCGGTGTGGTTCAGTGTTTGGTTAACAGTGAAGCTTAGGTTAGTTTTCATCGACAATGTCCGGTTTTGTTTTCAATCCCGAGTTGGTGCCTAGTCTAATATGCCTTTGGAAGCAGGAGGAGTGTTTGTGGCGGAAGCAGGTATTGCTGTGAAATTCGGGGGTCAATAAGAGAGTTCAATTCTTATTTAGAAACGTGATTCTATAATGATATTGTAATAGAATATTTTTATATTTTCACACCAACTACCCAACTTTAATTTTAATAGTTCAAGTTCATACTTTACGTTTGCCAAGACTTTCAAATCTAATAATTTATTATTGATTTTAGATCTAACGTGTTTAGGTATACTGAAATGCAAAGTCGTAGTTCAAAATATTTGAAATAACATGAAAGTCATTAAAACAGTCCGGGATTCTTATTAGAACACACGGTTTGTTAAAATTTGAAGGAGTGGCGTTCTTGGCATCTGGGCATTTAGTTATCTTTGGCATCATAACGATAATTTATGAAGACGCCTAGCTTCTTTCGTAGACGGTAATGCTTCTTACCTTTAGACGAAATTCAATGAAGTTGCTGTACCTAAGTTAGGTTGTTTATTTTTTTAACTTAAAGTTTTCTGAAGACAAAAGTCTAGTCAGGCCGTAGGAATATATAAGGCAGTTCAATATTGACCCCCCAATTTGACCGCGGTGTGAAGGCGGCGTCACCGAGGGAGCGGCGCAACGCGCTGGGGCGGATCGCCAACGTGCTGCGGCGCCGCGACCCGCGCGTGTCGCCCGAGGCCGTGCTGCGCAAGCTGGGCAACCTGCGCGAGCTGTTCTGGCGGTGGAACAGGAAGCGGAAGGGGCAGCGGCCCAAGATCCTCGCCGACTTGGAGTTCTTGAATCAGCGGGCGGCGCCGGCGGCGACTACGGTGAGTCGGAAGTGTAAGGTCGGTCGTTAGGGTGAGGACGTTGTTCCAGAGTGACCTACACGTGCCTACACTCTGTAGAGGAAAGGAATAATGGATTTTCTGCATAGTAATATCTAAATACCCCCGTTGCAGCAGACCTGCATACTCAGCGAATTTCAAATGCAAAACAACATATTTCAATCCAACATAGCGAGATTTGATATGTTTTGGTAAACTCCGTAAGAATAACATGGGGAATGAGTATGCAGGTTTGCTGCTACAGGTATATTAAAACTGGATGGTTTTAATTCATTATTTAGTAGATCCGAACTAGAAGAAGCTACTTACCAAATTTTATCAAGATATGTTGAGAAAAAACCGAGATATAGAATTTTACTTATTTCCCATAAGGTTAACATTGGGACAACGTACTGTTTACCACTTTTAATATCTCGGTAACCAATGGACATAGAGCAGTGATTCAAAATACTAAATTGTTTGTTTTTTTGAGCTGAATTCAATGGTGCCAACAAAAATTCGATAAATTTGATTTTTCTATGTGAAAACCTCAAAAAACCCATTTTGGGGGGGTTTATCCCCCTTTACCCCCCCCTTCCGGTGGTCCGATCGGGCTGATTCACGAACTCGTCCGAGTGATTACCACTTTACACGCATGTACCAATTTTCATTAAGATTGGACCATTTTTACGGCCGCTATCGTGCTAACAGACAAATATATATATATATATATATATATAAATTCGAACGAATAGTGTTTTTTGCTTCTGGTGGCCCCAAAACGAAAAGTTATCATAGTCTCGGGCTTAGGACTTACCATGAGACCTACGGTAATAGCTTCTTCCCTATAGGGGAAATTCGCTAAAACAACTAATTATCCTCATAATATTATTTTTTCCATATGTAAAAATCTTGGAGGGTTGCTCGTTTGGGTGAGGAGTTGGTCTAAGACTAAGAGTGACTCAAACTCTGCACAGGGAAGGTATAGTGGATTTTATGCTTGCAAATATCTAAAAACTACTAATTATTCCTTTTATATTATTGTGTCCGTCTTGGAAGGTTGCTCATTAGGGCGAGGATAATTTCTACAACAACCAGCGCACGCAGCGTCTACGTAACAGCCACTATTGCCCGCTTCACATTTGACTCAATCGCATTGAAGTCACCGTTGACGCTGAGCGCGCTGACGCTATGTTGGAAATGGAGCCTAAAGAGAGGCACCTATATGCTTTGTTTAGGAAAGGTATTTTCAGTATGCAAATATCTCAAAACTCCTAACTATTCCTGTACTGTTATTGAATCCTTATGTAAAAAAAATCACTGTTACATAATTATGCGTAATCGTCATTTAATTTTGCCCCATTGGTTTGATTATTGTCGCCCGACGTAAAAACAAATGAATTAATTTATTATTTTTTTATTATATATATATATTTTAGTTTAAGCCATTTGTAATTTTAGTAAGTACTAAGTTTATTAATACATTTTGCAATTACGGACGTTCCAAAGTGAAGCAGCTTACATCGCATTGATGGACTTATCAAAGTGAAGCATCTTGTGTAATGATGTCTATAACAATTACCTTTATTAAGACTGACATGGCTCTTTCCCCACCCACAGGCTTCTGCCCATGTGGGGAAATAATTCAGTTATATATTATTGGATGTCTCTGTATTTGTATTTTTATACTGAATAAACGATTTCAATTTCAATTTCAATTTCAATTGATCTAGATATGTTCTTTTTGATTTATATGTGGGCCCTAAAGAAATACTATCGAACAAATATGTTTTCATCATACTGTCCCGAAAACAGCCGTTTTTAGTTCTCTAAATCGTACGCAAAATGATCGTTTTTGGATCACTTCGGAGTACTGAAAAAACATATGGTGAATTTTGCCGTACTCTAGTGTCAAAATTTGTTTATGTTACCTTTGAAAGGTTGAAGTATTTCTTAACTTGTGTTTGTAAACAGATGTGTAAATGACGATGACTATTTTGGATAACCTCAAAATTATGTAGTCTAATTTTTTGACGATTAAATGGTTATTTATACATAATAATGAAAATAGTTGTTCATCACACGGAGCAAAAGTGTCTCCTTGGTACTCGATCGCATTTCCAAACTCGGCTGCGCCTCGCCTGTAAATTACGATCTCGTACCAAAAAGAGCCACTTTCGCTCCTAGTAATGAAAACTACTATTTCATCATACTGTCCCGAAAACAGCCGTTTTTAGTTTTCTAAATCGTACGCATAAAGATCGTTTTTGGATCACTTCGAATAGGAGTACTGAAATAACATATGGTGAATTTTGCCGTACTCTAATGTCAAAATTTGTTTATGTTACGTTTGAAAGGTTTTTTTTATTTATTTAACTTTACAATCTGTTCTATGCTAATCTGAACAATGAGTAAATATGATGAAGGGTACAATGTTAGTTATAGAAATTTATCCTCAGTTTACAAAACGAAAAGGCAAGTCCAAGATTGAAGACCTCTTCAGTCTGTAAACAGTGTCAGTATTGTCGAGTAGGTTCAAGGCTAGGTGATTAGGGTGGTTTTCTAATTTTTCAATAAAATTTTAACTAAATATCGTGATCTCTTCTTTCACTGTAGGTATTTTAAAGTCTTAATGTAAGGTCCTGTTGGAAACATACCAAGGTGCGTTGGCAATCTTGCGTAATAATTTTGACTGGTACCTTTGAATTTGTAACGGTGTTTGTTTATTTTATTTATGTTTACCATGTTAATAGGCCTAAATTAACATGAACGTCACCATCACTTTTAGTACTAATTTATTAATCCAGCTATCTCAGGTTCTGATTCCTAATCTCAGGTTAATCGCGAGGTTCGTGGGGCATATTTCATAAAAAATACAATACTGATCAATTACAATAAACTGTAAATTTTATTGAAAAAGAAGTGAAAACTGTAAGATTATTAATTCAAAGACTTGTCCTAAAGTTTTACATTGTTAAATTGAAGATCCGTTGGTCTTGATTCACAACATGGCAAGCCTATCCTGAAAATTACAACGAGGAAATTATCATTTGTGAGAGGTGATGAGACTTAAAAACTTATCTTTTTTGTTAATGTCCTCGAAGAAAGGTGAAATGGATCCAGGCCCGCTCGTGCGTAGTCGAACAGTCCATGTCGAGTCCCTGCGCCTCACGCCGGCACGCCGGGTTGCCGTGGTCTCGGAGATGACGCCATTTTGCCCCCTTGGTTGTATAGATGTCGAAAGAAAAAGTTGTATACGGCACCGGCGAGATTTCGTGCGATGAAAAGTGTTATCACTCCATGACGCTCCGACCAAACCGGGTAAACTGTGGCTTACGTGTCGAAAGCCGGTTATTAACAAAACCAAACAGATTAGCAGATAGTTAGCCGAGGACGATGCGCACGAACGACATACTGTAGTTGATCGAGGGTTGAACTGCGACTCTCCGAAATACGCAGGGCTGCGCGACTGGCTGCGCCGTCCATCCAAAATTCAACAGACTCGTACTGTCTTAGCCAATCACAACGCTCCAATCAGTTCACTTTCGTTTTTATCATGTTGGGTCTTCACATTTTCAACAGAGTTTATTTCCGTTTTCGAGGTGTTCTGAATTCACTTTTTCAACAGTGACGCTATCCGTTTTACCCACTCAAAATAAAAATGGCGATGCTGTTGTTGATATAATTATATTTTAAAAACTCATTTATAATTATTTTTGTTTTAATTATTTATTATTACTTTATGAACATATTTATTTATTTAATTATCAATTCTTGCGAATTTATTGTCGTTATTAAATTTATAGTGTGAATTATTCCAATTAATTATCTTTATTAATTTGTTTAGTATGGTAATCGACCCACTACAAATTATTTCAATGTTAGAGACACTTGCAGAATAGTACAGTAAAAACTAACTTTGTCTGAAAAAAAATTAGCCCCACCTTGAAACTTGGTATGTAGGTCACCTATACCCTCTAGTTGAAGAATCCGATGAGTCCATAAAAATTCAGGGGGTGGAAGGCCCCTTTTTCGAGGGGGGAAGGGGGGGAAGGTTGTATTTTTTTATAAATGCAATAACTCCGGTGAAAAAGGTCCGATCCATATAAAATTTGGTGTGGGCTTTTAAAACTGTATATTTTAACAATACATAAAAAATAAATTCGATCGAGCCATCCTAAGGGGTCCAAAGGGGGGATTTAATACCTCGAAAATGGGTTTTTTTAATTTTTGGCACCCAAAAATTAAATTTATGAAAATTTTGTTTTTATTTTTGAATTCAGCTCAAAAAATCAAACAATTTAGTATCTTAAATTATTACTCTATGACCACTGGTTACCGAGATATGGTAATTGGTAAACACAATACGTTGTACCAACATAACCTCAAAATACACAGAAACTTATAAATCTAGCTTATTTTTTATAATTTATTAACGATATTCCGTATTTGGCTTCCTATAGTTGAGTTTTACTGGATTAGGGCTCATAAGTCCCACTTTTCTTCATCCCCTTGTCAGCAAACCTACATACTCATTTCCTATGTTATTTAAATGGGGAAAAAATTATGATAAGTCAATTTCTCTTATATTTTCGGTTCTAATGACAATAATGAAACTGTTTTTGACTTATTTTATTGGGAAAATCTTTGGCTTTCAGATTAACCATTAACAGCTCAATTTGGTTGGGTTTAAGGCTAGTTGAAATGCTATTATCAATGTTGTATATTTTTTAATTATTTTTGTTTTTAATTGTTAATAGTGAATATCCCAGCTCTTAAGAGAGAGAATGCATTTGTTATGGTCTCGAATTGCTCTGTAAATAATTTTCTTTCATTCGACCTATAAATCGTTTATATTGGTTGATATTGAGGGGAATTGTAATGTTTTATCGACATAAAAAACAAAATTTTTCAAAACTTTTATTTTTAATTAAAGGTTCATAGCTCCTCTTAAAATTAACGGTTTCAAATTATCTATAGCTCCAATGAAATCCACTGGTTCACTGAATGATTTAAGACCATAACAAACGTTTAATCTCTTTTAGAACCGGAGACATCATCCTTTCACTGTGAGTAAAACTTTAAAAAAATTAATTTTTTTATTGAATTAAGCATTATAACTGAGCCAAACCAAAACCAATTTTATCAAATAATAGCTCATATTAAAGCTGATGAATTTCCGTTTAATTTGAGATCAAAACTAACATTTTATCTCCTTTAGAACCGGAGATATCATCCTTTCACTGTGAGTAAAACTTTAAAAAAATATCTATTTTTATTGAACTAAGCTTTATAACTGAGCCAAACCAAAACCAATTTTATCGAATAATAGCTCATATTAAAGCTGATACATTCCTGTTTAATTTGAGTCCAAAACTAACTTTTTATCTCCTTTAGAACCGGAGGTATCGCCCTTTCACTGTAAGTAAAACTTTAAAAAAATATCAACTGTTATTTAACTAAGCATTATAACTGAGCCAAACCAAAACCAATTTTATCAAATAAATTGATTATTTTAGTCTTAAATCTCTAATAGGTCATTAGCTTTCATTTGATCAATTGATTGTTCAAATCGGTCGATGTTGAGACGAATTAACTAGCTATCATCAGCATAAAATCAATTTCCAAAAAAATTAGTTTTTTACTTATATAGTAATATCTCCAGTTCTAAAGGAGATACAAAGTTAGTTTTAGTCTCAAATCAAACAGTAATGTATCAGCTTTAATATAAGTTATTATTCGATAAAATAGGTTTTTGTTTGGCTCAGTTATAATGCGTAATCCAATGAAAACATATATTTGTTTTAAAGTTTTACTTACAGTGAAAGGGTGATATCTCCGGTTCTAAAGGAGATAAAAAGCTAGTTTTGGACTCAATTAAACAAGAATGTATCAGCTTTAATATGAGCTATTATTCGATAAAATTGCTTTTTGTTTGGCTCAGTTATAATGCTTAGTTCAATAAAAATTGATATTTTTTTAAAGTTTTACTTACAGTGAAAGGGCGATACCTCCGGTTCTAAAGGAGATAAAAAGTTAGTTTTGGACTCAAATTAAACAGGAATGTATCAGCTTTAATATGAGCTATTATTCGATAAAATTGGTTTTGGTTTGGCTCAGTTATAATGCTTAGTTCAATAAAAATAGATATTTTTTAAAAGTTTTACTCACAGTGAAAGGATGATATCTCCGGTTCTAAAGGAGATAAAATGTTAGTTTTGATCTCAAATTAAACAGAAATTCATCAGCTTTAATATGAGCTATTATTTGATAAAATTGGTTTTGGTTTGGCTCAGTTATAATGCTTAATTCAATAAAAAAATTAATTTTTTTAAAGTTTTACTCACAGTGAAAGGATGATGTCTCCGGTTCTAAAGGAGATTAAACGTTTGTTATGGTCTTAAATCATTCAGTGAACCAGTGGCTTTCATTGGAGCTATAGATAATTTGAAACCGTTAATTTTAAGAGTAGCTATGAACCTTTAATTAAAAATAAAAGTTTTGAAAAATTTTGTTTTTTATGTCGATAAAACATTACAATTCCCCTCAATATCAACCAATATAAACGATTTATAGGTCGAATGAAAGAAAATTATTTACAGAGCAATTCGAGACCATAACAAATGCATTCTCTCTCTTAAGAGCTGAGATATTCACTATTAACAATTAAAAACAAAAATAATTAAAAAATATACAACATTGATAATAGCATTTCAACTAGCCTTAAACCCAACCAAATTGAGCTGTTAATGGTTAATCTGAAAGCCAAAGATTTTCCCAATAAAATAAGTCAAAAACAGTTTCATTATTGTCATTAGAACCGAAAATATAAGAGAAATTGACTTATCATAATTTTTTCCCCATTTAAATAACATAGGAAATGAGTATGTAGGTTTGCTGACAAGGGGATGAAGAAAAGTGGGACTTATGAGCCCTAATCCAGTAAAACTCAACTATAGGAAGCCAAATACGGAATATCGTTAATAAATTATAAAAAATAAGCTAGATTTATAAGTTTCTGTATATTTTGAGGTTATGTTGGTACAACGTATTGTGTTTACCAATTACCATATCTCGGTAACCAGTGGTCATAGAGTAATAATTTAAAATACTAAATTGTTTGATTTCTTGAGCTGAATTCAAAAATAAAAACAAAATTTTCATAAATTTAATTTTTGGGTGCCAAAAATTAAAAAAACCCATTTTCGAGGTATTAAATCCCCCCTTTGGACCCCTTAGGATGGCTCGATCGAATTTATTTTTTATGTATTGTTAAAATATACAGTTTTAAAAGCCCACACCAAATTTTATATGGATCCGACCTTTTTCACCGGAGTTATTGCATTTATAAAAAAATACAACCTTCCCCCCCTTCCTCCCTCGAAAAAGGGGCCTTCCACCCCCTGAATTTTTATGGACTCATCGGATTCTTCAACTAGAGACTAAAGATGACCTCTACACCAAATTTCAAGGGGGGGCTAATTTTTTTTCAGTTTGGTCTTTTTTTGGACAAATTTTACTGTACTAGAACCCCAAAGCTGCACACCATATGTCCAAGTTTGAAAGGTTGAACGATTTCTTAACTTGTGTTTGTTAACAACTAACAGATGTGTAAAAATGACGATGACTATTTTGGATAACCTCAAAATTATGTAGTCTAATTTTTTAACAATTAAATGGTGAAAATAACACATAATGATGAAAATAGTTAGTTGTTCATCACACGGAGCAAAAGTGTCTCCTTGGTACTCGATCGCATTTCCAAGCTCGGCTGCGCCTCGCCTGTAAATTACGATCTCGTACCAAAAAGAGCCACTTTCGCTCCTAGTAATGAAAACTACTATTGTCTGTTGGGCAGGGTTGATAATAATTATTGTCATTAAGAATATTTAATTTTGTTTTGTTAACATGTTTATTTTATTTTTACTGTTATTTACTCCCTCCACCATACATAGTATATGGTGAAAGTATTGTTTTCGTCAACATTTTCGAATTCGAGTTGTTGGTGGATATATTTGTTTTAGTGCTCCCCGAATCCAAAAAAGTTGTTTTCGGAGTGGTGTCTGTCTGTTCGTGTGTGTGGATGTATGTAAACGGAGCTAGAGACGACACCGACGGTCCGATTTTCATAACATTTTTTGCATGTAGGTACCATGATAACTCCAGGAGTTTTTTTTCCATTTTTTAAATTTTTGATTTTCAAGGGTATTTACCCCATAAAAACCCATTATAAACGACGAAAATCCAAATTTCTCAAAAAATGCTCTAAATAACGATTATGATCAAACATTTTGTGGTTTGTAGTGCTTAAGATGCCAGACAAAATAACACCACCCGCATGCCTTAAAAATTAGGTTCAGAAGTTATAGGATTGAAGTGCTAAATTTAAAAAAATCAAAATATACTTGCAAACCATTGAATTTGTCTTTAAAAATAAATAATCCAGTATTTGAAGGTTACACCACGACTGAGCCAAGAATGCACTCCTAATGACAGGGACGAAAAATTAATAACAGGGTACGAGGCGGAACTGAGCCAAAGTGGTCCAGGTAGCTAGACCCGCGGTGCGGCAGCGGCGGCGGTTTTGGAACGCAAACAAACCGCAAATGCCAAGCGAAAGAAAAGAGGGTGCTCTAGTCCTGTGCGACTACCTACCTGCTTCTCCCATAAGACCAATGTTAATTTTCAAATTCGTTACAGCATCAACCGCTCAACCAAAATCGTTGATTTATAGCTCATTTATTTGAAAGAACAAAAAAATCTAGAGATTCCAGTAAGCAGAATTTTGATACAGTTTTTCGTTTGGTTGATAAAATATAGCAAAAAATCTTATCTTCGGAATTGTTTATAAATTATTCTAAATGTGATATCAAAATTATTTTCACTGAAATCTATAGATTATTTGTTAATCTTTTAAATGAGCTAAAAATTAACGATTGTGGTTGAGTGGTTCAGGCTTTACCTAATTTGAAAGTTAACATTGACCTTATGGGAGGAACAGGTAAAAACGCGATATTTTTCATGACTGGTGCCCCCTCTTACTTTATGCCCTATACAAACGTGGTACTTTAAGTCTGTAGTATAAACTATTTTTATATTTCTAGATCGAGATTTTATATTTTATTTAAGAATACTATATGAATATTATCAAAACTTTCATTAATCTTGCTACAACGCTTTCTTTTGCCCGGTTCTTTCTGTTTGTAAAATATCATACGTTATTTACAATAAAGATTTGTCTATTTGTCTATTGCCTATTTGCCTATTCCAGTGAATGTGAGGTGTTGATTATGGATGATTTTTTATTTATAACTGAATTGTATTTTTAACCATGAGTACTCGATCTGTAGAATAACAGTCCTGCGGTTGGGACGCGGTCGGCGGCGGCCGGGCGGCAAGTGACGTTTGGCTCAGTTACTACCCGTTTTCGAGGGGCCGCTTATCACTTTGGCTCAGTTACGCCGTCTACCTGATGATCGTTTTGGCTTAGTTTCGGTGCACCGATTTTGAATTATTTGTTTACGCCAACTGGCTGTGGAAATAATTGATGTTTTCGTTTGGTGGAACGCTACGTTGTCTCATGTTATTCTTATGCCAAATATTTGTCGATTGTCAACCGATTTCGGTAGAATTTGGTTTGTATTTGTGGGACTGTTGTAAATTTATTTTATTTTATTATTGATTTCCTTACCTAAAGGGAGAGGGGGAGTATGTAGTATGTGTCAGTTTGCTGAAACCATTTATTTTATCACTAGCGTTACCCGGCGCGCGTTGCTGCGCCCATGATAATTAAATATTTAAATAAAAAATATCATATTGATTAATGCTAGGAATGAAAATTGTTTTTTTTATTAAATTATTGTATTAAAAATAACACAAAAATGAAACATCAAAATGAAGAATACTTAATTTACTTTAAAGCCAAAGGATATACAACGTTTTTTGTTTTCCCATTTGGTGTATAGATATACAAATTTGTGGGCGTGCCAACACGTGAGCATGCAACATATAATTGCCCGTGGGAAAAACATGAATTTTCCAAATTCAATCCGGCAATTTTTAGGGATTGTCCTTGTGCCTTATTAATAGTAATTGCAAAAGCAAGGCGTAATGGAAATTGTAATCGCTTAAAATCAAATGGTAACTCAGAGGATATCAAAGGTATTCTTAACACAAAAATGAAACATCAAAATGAAGAATACTTAATTTACTTTAAAGCCAAAGGATATACAACGTTTTTTGTTTTCCCATTTGGTGTATAGATATACAAATTTGTGGGCGTGCCAACACGTGAGCATGCAACATATAATTGCCCGTGGGAAAAACATGAATTTTCCAAATTCAATCCGGCAATTTTTAGGGATTGTCCTTGTGCCTTATTAATAGTAATTGCAAAAGCAAGGCGTAATGGAAATTGCAATCGCTTAAAATCAAATGGTAACTCAGAGGATATCAAAGGTATTCTTGGAATTAAGGCTTCTTCTCCCTTGAACTTGCCACTAATGATTTTTGCTTCAATTAAATTTGGAGACAGTTTCATCTCTCTTAATCTGGTCCCATTGCATAGTGTTGGTGGATTCAGGTTCATCAAGAGTAGTATAGGTGACCCTACTTTTAGTTCAAGTAAGTGTGGTGGCATTCCTGGTGGCTCTGTTGAGTTCAGAAATTCTACTGGGTAGTTTACTGCTTGTTCTTCGTCCATTACATTATCAATTGATTTGTATTTTAATGTTTTCCCAGGTAATTTCAATTGAATTTGCTGATTTAACTTGTTTACATAATCATTTTTTGGTGCTAAAATCGCACGTTCGCAAAGCCAATCCGGATTGTTGAAGTTGGTCGTTAAATTTGGGAATACTTTCTCCACAACAGATTGAATATTTGGTTCCATTTGGCAAAATGTTGGTGGGAATAAAATTTCATTTGTTGATTGATCAGCTTGAATTGTTCCATTTCCAATTTCCAACAGTTGTTTTGAAAATATTTCTGCAGAGACTTCTTTTAATAAATGTACACGCATGTTTGTGGAGAGTGAGAGTTTTTCAACCTTGTTCCATAAATACGATGCCTTTAGACAGGCGTTAAGCTCGTCAGCTGGTGTTGATTTAGGTATAACGGGCAGGGTTTGACGAAAATCACCTGCAAGAAGAATCAGAGCGCCTCCCATTGGTTCAGCATTCTCTCGAAAATCACGCAGAGTCCGATCAAGTGCATCAAGTGACTTTTTATGGGCCATCGTGCACTCATCCCAAAAGCTGTTAGTTTGACAAAGAATTATAGAAAATTAAGTGTGCTGCAGACTGTGTGAAAAAGGATCATCAAGTCAGCTGTTCATTGTAAACACACAATTTGTATCTGTGTGTGATGCAATCTGCAGGAAAAATGAGGAACTACATCAAGTCACAGTCTTATATAGAACAGTGTATTGGAGTTTTAAGTATAATCATATGTTTTTTTGTAAACAAACCAAAAGCTCATTTGAATAACATGGTATCTTTAGGAGCCCGTCGGGCAGATCCCTGTGGATGGATTTACACCAAACTTGACAAAAACCATCCTGGGAACATGGTAAACAATCCCTGCAAATTTCATAAAAAACCGTTGGGCGGTTTGGGCGTCTATAGGGACCATACCCCCACACACACACACATACTTCCTCTTTTATAGATATAGATAGATAGTGTAAATCATTCCAAAATATTGTCGAAGCAATGAGCATATCGTTAATACTTACTTAAATAATTTTTTTTCATAGGTGTTTTTAATAGTGCATTGGTAGGAAGAATAAGTTAAAAGTTAGTTAAAAATATTTTATTCTAGTAACTGAATCATTATGAACAAATGCAGTTAATCATCAGCATTACAGCTGTTATAAATCATCAGCATGAGACCACGGCTGTTACGGAGGCGTGCTATGAGGTCTGAGCGCGGTGGGGGTTGCAGGGGGTGCAGGGATCAGAGAAGTGAGTTCTGTACAGTCTTTGAAACAAATATTAGCGGCAACCAAGCTCCTGGTGGTGGGGTGGGGAGGGGAGGTGTTTAGTGTGACGGGTAGGTCGATCATACCACCCCCGTAATCCGCAAGTTCGGGCGTTAGTCTTGTCGTGGAGGGGGAGGGGGAGGTTGGAATTGTGTCATCTGTACGTCTCTGTCTGACTCGTTCTGTACGCTGTCATGTCGCTGTTGTAGCTTTGGTTAGACTCGTCCTTGACAATGTATTGTAGAAGAGTAAAGTTAAATTTATTTGTACCAAGAGACTTGATTTCCTCGAGTGTAGGAACTAAAATTGCAGCGTTTAAACAAGTAAACGGTCAGGCTTGTTAGAGTATAGATTGGATTTACTATTGAAATTATCACAATAGCCTATATCTGCGGGTCTTGAAGTAAACGAATCTATATTATTAATTCTGTAAGCGATTTTTTTCAATCAAAATTGTGAGACTTTGACAGCTCCCAGGATGATGGGAGAGGGCTCAAATTAAAGGTCTTGGTCCCAGGGGGTCGGGAAAAATATCAGATTATGTTCAAATCTACCAGAAAATGAGAAATAACGAAAAATATCTTCCATTTAAAATGCATTGGGATTGAAAAACGTCTGCTTTGTTTACAATAAACATGTGGGTGCTAATGCTTGATTCAAAGCCATATGGTAGATGTTGACATGTGGGATTTTCTTCAAAATGCAGTTAACTATGTACGTTCAATGTATATATATATATATATATATATATATATATATATATATATATATCATTTGGTATATACATATAATTACGTAGGGGAAATTTTTTCGCCGAAATTGTGGGCGTTTGGAAGGTTGCAGGATGATGGGAGGGGGCTGAAATTGAAGGTCTCCATCCCAGGGACTCGGGGAAAATACTGAAATTGCTTTTAGCTTAATATAAAATGAGAAATAACGTAAAATAGCTAAAATTTAAAGACCATTGGGTTGTAAAAAGGTCTGCTTTGTTTACTTAAAATGAAATGCTAGATATAATCATAATTTTGTGGATCCAAAAGCCTATTTTCTAAGAAGGTATTTTGTACTATAGTAAAGAAGGATTATGCTTAGGGGCTATTATAGCCCCTTCAAGCCTCTAGTATGTATTTATTTTTGTAATCACAGCTGATACTCCAGTCAAAACAGGGGTTGACCTGAATTTTGAAACTTTGCACACTTATTTAGAAAGAAGTACCTGAGGATGAAAATACCAAAAGTCCTGGAAAATATGTGGCGAGCTCTAGTGGCAATTGATGGAAACAGGGTATTTTTTTTGTTTTTCGAGAAAATATCGAGAACCGTTGGTCGGAGGTTAGAACCTTAAATGTACAAAATAAAGCTTATTAAATTCTCTACAAAATGATGTGGTACAGTTTCTTTCTACTCCTAACGGCTACCGAGTTATAGGGCGCCAAAAATAAGGATCTTTTCACGATTTTTCTTTAAAAATAAGCAAAATTTTCTTTTTTAATTTTTAACGTATGAAAATAAAAATTATCTAATTTTCGTGGGCACCATTAAATTCAGCTCCAAAAAACAAACATTTAGTATCCTGAATTATTGCTTTATGTCCGTTGGTCACCGAGATAATGGAGGCGGTAAACACCCCTTACATTGTACCTATTGTACCTTTTGGGAAATAAAAGAAAGTTCTATATCTCGCTTATTTCTCAACATATCATAGTAAAACTTGATTCATGGCTAGGGTGACCAGATTGTTTCCAAATAAAAACGGGACACAAACAAAACTCACACCCCCCCCCCCCAATCCCCAATACAACACACCACACACCAGTGTCTTTAATTATACAGGGGTCTCTGTAATTTACAAATTTTGAAATGGAAAAATTAAGAATCAAACTGTTTTTAAAGCTTTTAGACCATGAATTTTATTTTCAATTTATTTAACTTATTTTAGTGCATGATTGTTACAGTTTTTCTTTAAGAATACAATAAATGGCATGCAGCCATGAAAGATAAGTTTTGAATCGTGTCATACTTAGGATTAAAAATAATCAAGTCATATTTTTAAGATCTTATTATAAAAAAAGAAAAGATCGGTTAACAATAAATTATGTAGGTGGTAATATATATCAAATACTGTAGTAGGATCAAAAAAGTATAATGGTCATCTTAAACTTTAAGTTCTTATCGTTAATTGTTATGATTATAGTAGGTGGCGTAAAACTAAAATATTGTTTAGCATTTTGTAAAAGTTCGTAATATTCTTTTATAACCGTAAGTAATGTCAGATGCCTCTAAATTTTAAGATAAGGTTAGGTATGTTCTTTTTATAAATAGCCTACTTTAAAAAAACGGGACATTTTGACGTCCCGACAAAGTTTTTCGGGACAACGAAACGCAACGTCAAAAAACGGGACTTTTCCGTTTTTACGGGACGTCTGGTCACCCTATTCATGGCTTCATTAGTTGAGATATATCGTATTAGAGCCTAAAATCCTCAATTTTCACATTTACGTGTCAGCAAACCTGCATACTTCATTGTTCGTATTATTCTTATGCAGGTGAGTATGCAGGTTTGCTGACACGTAAATTTGAAAATTGGGGATTATAGGCCCTAGTACGATATATCTCAACAATATCAAGCCACAAATCAAGTTTTACTGAGATATGTTGCGAAATAAGCGAGATATAGAACCTTTTTTATTTCCCGTAAGGATAACATAGGCTCAATGTAAGAGGTGTTTACCGCCTCCATTATCTCGGTGACCAACGGACATAAAGCAATGATTCAGGATACGAAATTGTTTGTTTTTTGGAGCTTAATTTAATGGTGCCCACGAAAATTAGATAATTTTCATTTTAATACGTTAAAAACTAAAAAAAAACTAAATTTTGCTTATTTTTAGGGGAAAATCGTGAAAAGGTCCTTATTTTTGGCTATCTATAACTCGATAACCATTAGGAGTACAAAGAAAATGTACCACATCATTTTGTAGCAAATTTAATAAACTTTATTTTGTACATTTAAAGTTTTCACCTCCGACCAACGGTTCTCGAGATTTTTACTAGAAACCAAAAAAGTACCCTGTTTCCATCAATTGCCACTAGAGCTCGCCACATATTTTCCAGGACTTTTGGTATTTTCATTCTTAGGTACTTCTGAATAAGTGTGCAAAGTTTCAAAATTAACGGAATTTTTTCCAGGTTTGACAATTTTTTCAAGTTTTTTGACTGGACTATGAATTTTGTTAATTAATTATTAATGTGACAAGAAAGCAGCTCGAGGCATCAGTAATATTTTTCATAAGTTGAATTAATTTTATGGCAATGAAACAAAAATCCACTTAATTAAAAAATAACTTTAATCTGATCTAGCGGATCCAAGATGGCGGCCAAAAATAAACAATCGGTTAAAATGAATTATTTACCACCCAGACATTATCAGTGGAGGTCCCACGACATTATATTGATAAATGCAGGTACAGGGGAAGCTTTTTTCAACATTCATTCCATTACTAAAAACCGCCATATTGAAACGTGATTTTATAGGTGTAAAACAATTTTATTTTTGGGGACTCATCGGATCTTAAATTATAGTGCTCAAAAGAAACTCTTTATATTAGTGAATGTACACCAGTTGCCGATCTGTAAAGGTTGCTCTTGGCCTTATTTTACTGCACCACTATTGTCTTATTGTCTTGTTAGACAAACGCATTACTGGACAGAAGGAATTCTGGTTTTAAACTATCTTGATTACGTACATTACGAATTCAACAACGATATTAGCTCTACATTATTTTGACAGTTGGTGTATTTGCCTTCTTGGATTTTACCGTATCGCTACTACTTTTAAATTTAACCAGCGTTTAAACATTTTAAACGCAAGTTATTCATTCACTTGATTAATTCGGCATAAATCCATTTCTCACTCACCGTAATATGTGCAAGGTGAGCATGTGCGTGTGTAGGTGTGCAGTGTTTGTGCGTGTGCACGTCTTGTCCCCCCTCTAGTTCACACCCCGCGGCGCGCGTATCAAATAAGACCCTCGTCAAATTGCCTATTCAAACCCTCACGGACCCTCGCGGCCGCCAGTAGTGTTTTTGTAATCTTTTTCCAATTTCTGTCAGGGATTGAGAACGCTTTAATATACGCGATGTGTACTATTTACCTTCAGTCGCAATTAACCTTCCAAATGAGCTAAATATTTGGGTAAGATTATTTGATTTCTTGAACGATAATAATTGAAACCAGCATATTTTGGAAACATTTAACATGCGGTACTTTGGTATTATACGGAGGCCACTATTTTTTGAGAGATTTTGTTTACTGTACTGTATACCAAAAATAACCATATAATTAGAAAGAACATATTTTAATTGACTTACTGTCCAATTTTGACATAATTATGATGAGCGGTCTTTGTGTTCTGCCTTCCAGAAGACAGCGATTGACGAGGAACGCTCTATTTATATGCGTCGTTTAAAGTTTATTTTCGTAAATTGCATTTGTTAACCTAATCAAAACGAGTAAATATTCGGGTCAGATTATTTTAATTTCTTGAATGATGCGATGGTTGAAAACCGAATGATTTGAAAACAAGAGAAAATGAGAGATGATTTGAAAATGACCTGAGTGTAAGTGTTCAGAGGTTCGTCTAAAGGACTTGACTTAGATATTGGTTAATTTGATCTTTATAAGGCACAAGGAATTAAAATAAGCCAATTTGTTTAATAATTCATTTAATTTATTTTGTTAAATGTATAACGTAAGCTGCATTATTTTTGAAGAAACTTTGATTCAACAAAAGCTCGAATTGATGATACTTTGTGCGTGTATCGGTGCCTTTTTTTAAAGAATCCACAAAAATTACAAATTTTCATCGTGTAAGATTTTAAGCTAGGCCTACAATGTGATTTTTATATCGTACGATTAGATTCATTGCCGGTAGTCTTGGCCTATGCAAAAGTAAAATAAATAAATTAACCATCTGTGGATATGTGGTTATGAATATTTGAACGAATTTGGTTAGCGTGTATTAGCGAATTTCCCCTATAGGGAAGAAGCTATTACCGTAGGTCTCATGGTAAGACCTAAGCCCGAGACCATGATAACTTTTCGTTTTGAAACCCCCAGAAGCAAAAAACACCATTCGTTCGAATTTTTAGATATATATATATCTATATATCTATATATATATCTATATATATATATGTGTCTGTTAGCACGATAGCGGCCGTAAAAATGGTCCAATCTTGATGAAATTTGGTACAGACATGTAAAGTGGTAATCGATTGGACGAGTTCGTGAACCAGCCCGATCGGACCACCGGAAGGGGGGGCAAAGGGGGATAAACCCCCTCAAAAATGGGTTTTTGAGCTTTTTACATAGAAAAATAAAATTTATCAAATTTTTGTTGGCACCATTGAATTCAGCTAAAAAAAACAAACAATTTAGTATTCTGAATCACTGCTCTATGTCCATTGGTTACCGAGATATTGAAAGTGGTAAACACAGTACGTTGTCCCAATGTTAACCTTATGGGAAATAAGTAAAATTCTATATCTCGTTTATTTTTCAACATATCTTGATAAAACTTGGTAAATAGCTTCTTCTAGTTGAGATCTACTAAATATTGAATTAAAACCACCCAGTTTTAATATACGTGTAGCAGCAAACCTGCATACTCATTCCCCATGTTATTCTCATGGAACTTACCAAAACATGTCAAATCTCGCTATGGTGGATTGAAATATGTTGTTTTGCACTTGAAATTCGCTGAGTATGCAGGTATGCTGCAACGGGGGTATTAGCGAATTTCCCCTATAGGGAAGAAGCTATTACCGTAGGTCTCATGGTAAGACCTAAGCCCCAGACCATGATAACTTTTCGTTTTGCAACCCCCAAAAGCAAAAAACACCATTCGTTCGAATTTTTAGATATATATATATATATCTATATATCTATATATATATCTATATATATCTATATATATATCTATATATATATATGTGTCTGTTAGCACGATAGCGGCCGTAAAAATGGTCCAATCTTGATGAAATTTGGTACAGACATGTAAAGTGGTAATCGATTGGACGAGTTCGTGAACCAGCCCGATCGGACCACCGGAAGGGCGGGCAAAGGGGGATAAACCCCCTCAAAAGTGGGTTTTTTGAGCTTTTTACATAGAAAAATAAAATTTATCAAATTTTTGTTGGCACCATTGAATTCAGCTCAAAAAAACAAACAATTTAGTATTCTGAATCACTGCTCTATGTCCATTGGTTACCGAGATATTGAAAGTGGTAAACACAGTACGTTGTCCCAATGTTAACCTTATAGGAAATAAGTAAAATTCTATATCTCGTTTATTTCTCAACATATCTTGATAAAACTTGGTAAATAGCTTCTTCTAGTTGAGATCTACTAAATATTGAATTAAAACCACCCAGTTTTAATATACGTGTAGCAGCAAACCTGCATACTCATTCCCCATGTTATTCTCATGGAACTTACCAAAACATGTCAAATCTCGCTATGGTGGATTGAAATATGTTGTTGTGCACTTGAAATTCGCTGAGTATGCAGGTATGCTGCAACGGGGGTATTTTTTTATTTTGAACGTAGTTCGCACGTAGAAGGATAAATCCAACCTTTAATAGCCATTACACTCATAAACCACACTAAGTAGATGTGGGACTACGTTGATGTTTTCTGACAGTACTTTTTATGGTGACATTCTTATTCTGAAGATGAGAATATACCTAAACCTGTTAATATAGTCAAACTTCATTTTATATATTGATGGCGAATATTAACTGTCATTTATCAGTAAAATTATTGAGGTTGTGATGTTCTAGTCCGTTTGAGGAGCATGTTAGATCGCAGCTCACCTAAAACCCCCCTCTTGGGCGCCCCATTATGGGCCTGTTACTTGCCTTAGCTTTGTTGAAGTTGTAATACGATCATTTTATTCGATCCTGAATAGAAAAGGCGAAGCTGAAAATAAATAACATATACAATGTATTATTCAATAAAATTCAAAAATGTTTGTTTCAGGGCGCTCCACCAAACCCCGGGCAGCTCAAGTTCACTATAGCAGAAACTTGTGAGCGAATCAAGGAGGAGTTCAATTTCCTTCAGGCTCAAAACCATACGTAAGTTTAATCCGTATTGTATTGAAAGTTGCTTATCGTAACTGATAAACTTATCTGTAATGCACATTCAGGAATCAAGTGGCTAGGAAGCCTTTTACTACCGCTGATCTCGAATAAATAATGGTATTAACGTCAAGACTACACAATGACTGTTCAAGTACAAACAATGAAGACAACTTGAAGAAAGGCCCTGGCCCTAGTGTTTGGCGAGTGAAAAAATAAATTACTTTTAAAACAAACAATTAACTACTAAGCTCAAGCTGTAGATGTAACAGGTGGATAATGCACAAGCCTCCTCCCCACATCATAAAAAATCTCTTGAAATCTGACTGCTTCTCTTTGCTTTTAAAATTGAAACTACTCTCATCCACTAGTTCTTTGCCATACATATAAGATATATAATTTTTTAGTTGAAGGAAATTTGAAATGAGTACTAATTGAGTAGCAATTGCCAATTAAGAGGGAATAAGAAAATATACCATTTGAATATAATTTATCTATCGTAATATTTATGTAATAATTTATAATTTGACCATTCTTTCCTTATCCTACTATTTTCCTGTTCCCATCGACCAGATGTACTATGTGACCAACGAGCACAGATGTGACCCATGTTCCACACTTGAAATCCTGTAAGTGGTTCTTTTTTTATATATTATTTCATTTCCCCTCTGACTTATGAGTTGAAGTAAAGAAATCATTTGTTTGACAATGGATTCAACATTTGAAGATTATTTGAACCATGAGTAACAATGAAAAATTCAAAATTCTCCTAGGTGTCCATTCATATTACTGTAAACATTTTCAAACTTTTCTGACTAAAAAATTCACGGGGTTGAATTTTCCCGAAGTGAAAATTCCCCACTCGTTAGTCAAGCCTCGACGCCGCGGCCCCTCGGGCTTTTGAGAAGACCGATGTGGCTCGGTCTCTGTTCCTCGCAGTTCAGTTTCCCGCTCCAATAATCCTATTCGTGACGTCAGTACTGGGGGGGGGGGTAAAAGATTACCCCGCACGGGGATGTCCAGCCCCGAAACCACACGCGAGGAAAAAAGTGGAAAATTGCGCTTCCCCTTCCTTTCCCCCTGAACGCGGGTATCGAGCTGCTGCGGCCTAATTGGCTTTTTGTCTTTATCTGACCCTTTTAACAATTATTGTGACTTTGTGCGCCCTCGCCATCTCGCGGGTTTAAAGGGATTTACTTGGAGTGGTTAAAACGCCATTTGGATTTCACGTGGAAGTATTGCGGTAGATTGAGTGGTGTTCGGGGATTCACTATTTGTTGCGTATACAATGGGTGTTTTGCAAAGCACCCATTGGAAGGAATTTATTTTTTTGGGTGGGGGGGGGAGGGTTGAGCTCCCACCAGCGCCGGATTTTCGCTCTCCAAAAGTGGTGACCTTTTTCAGTAAAATTACGTTCGGTCTTCGCTCCTATGCGCTACGCGGCCCCTATCGGTGCGCAGCCCCAAATCCGTGCTATCCGTGGTTACACAACCTTACAACATTACTTTATGACCTAATGTTTTAATAACCTTTTTTAATAAAAAAAGGTTTTTTTAATAACCGTGTTATGAACCTACATTTTAAACTAAAGGCTTAGTTTTTAGCGAATTTCCTTAAAGGAATAAGCTATTACGGTAGTACTCATGGTAAGACCTAAGTCCGAGACCATGTTAACTTTTCATTTTGGGCCCCCCAGAAGCAAAAACACCATTCGTTTGAATTTATATATATATCTATATATATATCTATATATATATCTATATATATCTATATATATATATCTATATATATCTATATATATGTATGTTAATACGATAGCGGCCGTAAATATGGTCCGATCTCAATGAAATTTGGTACAGACGTGTAAAGTGGTAATCACTCGGACGAGTTCGTGAACCAGCCCGATCGGACCACCGGAAGGGAGGGTAAAGGGGGATAAACCCCCCCCCAAAAATGGACTTTTGGGTTTTTCACTTTAGAAAAATAAAATTTGTCAAATTTTTGTTTGCACCATTGAAATCAGCTCAAAAAAAGAAACAATTTAGTATTTTTAATCACTGCTCTATGTCCATTGGTTACCGAGATATTGAAAGTGGTAAACACAGTACGTTGTCTCAATGTTAACCTTATGGGAAATAAGTAAAATTCTATATCTCGCTTATTTCTGAATATATCTTATTAAACTTGGTAAATGACATCTTCTAGTTCAGATCTACTAAATATTGAATTAAAACCAACCAGTTTAAACACACCTGTAGCAGCAAACCTGCATACTCATTCCCCATGTTATTCTTATGGAGCTTTCAAAAACATATCAAATCTTGCTATGTTGGATTGAAATATGTTGTTTTACACTTGAAATTCGCTGAGTATGCAGGTCTGCTGCAACAGGGGTATTTACTATCACTTTAGGCCTATGTTATGCTATTTTATGTAATGTATTGTATATTTTGTATGAAAATGGGATAAATAAATGTATTTTATTTCATAATGCAATTCCAACATTTTGGCGGGGGGGGGGGGGGGGTGTTTAACCCTCTGAAGAGTTTTACCCCTTTGCGTAATATGGTCATGGTGTTTTGAAATGGTCAAAAACTCTTTATATTTTAAAATAATTTGTATATTTTAAAATCTAACTCAACAATAAATATAAGAGAGTTGATGCGAAACCCTATTCATACTGTCATTTATAAAGTCAAAGTAACAATAAATTAGTGTCTTATGACTCATTCATAAATAAGGGAGGAAAATTGGCCACCATGACATCCTAGAACTGTCCACTCGTACCTTTTATACACGGTACATTGTAGAGGTATGACAGTTGCATTATTAAAATTGAATGAATTTAAAAGGTGTTGGAAGGAAATGAAGTTTTTTTTTTAGCAGGCACTCAAGTTGTACATTGAAGATGATGGTCCAGTTGTCCAGTTACCCTTATCCATAAGTTTAATATTGTATTCCGTTTCATAACAATGCCCGTAAGTGACTACCTGTAATAATATCAGAAACAAAACTTTAAGCGTGACTACTTGTAATAATATCATAAACAAATCTTTAACATCAATCACAAAAGGATTTTATTATCATTAGTTGTAAAATTAAGCAGTTTGTGTTGAACTTCCATTCATTCTACAAACGAAAAATATAGTATACTAGCTGTTGGTAACCCACTTCGCTGGGTTGAAAACTCTTATGAAGGCCTAAATAGTAGCTTCAAAAAACGTAATTTGGAAGCAAGCATTATAACGTCTAATGTAGTATATAAAAATTCAACATGTCTTGATGTTTATCCATACATAAATTATTTGAGAAAGCCGGGGGTGGCATATTTGATGGTAGCAATCTTATTTGCCCTTTCAAATAGCGCATAATTTTCGCTGTTGGTAACCCATTAGTTAATTTGCTGTTGGTTTGAATTAATGTCTTTGCTATGCAATGTTATCCATCTCGCAAATTACTATATTCGGGTGTTCAATAAAATCTATATTTGATCGGAATAATGTGTCCTTCATGGTCCAAATCGTAGTTTCCTGTCCTTTTCCAAAGAGCTTCTCTATTTGATCCCTTTTTCGAAGGTTCTCCGTTATCTCTGTTCTGATTATTTATTTCATCACCTTGTGTGTCTGTCTCCCTTTCCTGCGTCTGTTCCAATCTGTTTCGATAGTGTTTCTTGATCTCGCTGTGAATTTTCCCGTGATACCCTTAGATGTGTTCCTTTTTCTTCGTTGTTTAATTTTTTCCGTGAAATCTATTGTCTGTGTGATAATATACGGAATTGCAAACATTTTCTCCTATGATTTGACATTTTCTCATATGATTTTTACTACCGACTTTGAATTTTAAAACTAAAAAATATGTAACTCTAAATTTTAGTGCACTTTATGTTTGTAATAACATAACCTTACAGTAAAAAATTACAAAATAATTGAAAACGTAAATAATAACACATTTGCTAAATAAGACTGCATTCACATGTTGTACAAAAACAATTATAGGTGCTGCATCCTGTTGGCAACCACTGTAACCACGGTGACCATTTCAAATTAAACCATATGTATTGATATAAACAATAAAATATAAAGTACTCACAAAATCCTTGACTTAGGTCCCTTTAGGACGATCCTGTGCCTAAACCCTATTAGATATCGAAACCCAACCACCATAGTGCACATCATGAGATTCCAAGCTTTAATTTGATACCAAGATCAAGCGTCTACGACGTGTAGTTTTGGCTGTAGCACTAAATATACCAACACACAACTCTCTTTATATATATATATATTGATTTCATAACAAGTGGAAAGTGGGTCATTGCATATTTATTTGAGACCTATGTTTGATGTGCAAGATTTATCAAGCACTTCATATGGTCGAGAATATGCAAACCACTGTCACTCGTGTTTTGAACGTACTTTTCGCTACTCAGCTGATGAAGCAATAACAAATATTTGTTAGTTATCGGGGACAAAATTCTAAAAATATTACTTTCCCATTGCAAACAATGTAATGATGAATTGTCGCAGGTCGCAGGTAATAAACACAAACACATAACAAAAACAGGTGCTCTCATAGTAGTGGAGCGAAAAAGTATTTTTCCTCCACCTACTATCTAAAGTCGTCTTTTAGTCCCTAGAATAGAATACTAAAGTATTACCCTTAATCATTTTAAAGTTTTGTTTTCAAGTATACCAAATAAATTTATTCAGATTTAAAATGCTATATAGTGTTTATTTCATTGTGTAGTGTGGTGAAAAGTAGTGTTCGCACCTCGGCCGAAAGGGTTTTGCAGCTCTTGATCGTTTCAAATTCTCGGCTTCGTCTCAAATTTGAAACACAATCTCGAGTCCCCTAAACCTCACTTTCGGCCCTAGTTGTGAAATATATTATTACAACATGTTTATCATACAAATTAGATCCTGTAGTGTTCAATTAGATTTAGTATAGTGCAATATATATAATTAATCTGATTTGAAGTATCAACAAAGGATTTAAGTTATGTCTAAAATAAACTTAAGGCCTTAAGGCTCTAATTTTAAATGTATTAACATTAAAAATAGTTCTAATGAATGAAGTATGTAAAATACGTATTGCTGTTACTCAAATCAAATCAAATCATTTATTTGCCATATGGATTCATACAAATCATTGACAATGTCTCTTTCAGCCTTACAGCTAAGTCCTTAATCTAACTAAAAATCAATCCCACCATATTTAAAAAATCGTTTAAACAATAAAATGTGTTATCCAGTAACCATAAATAAAATTAACTTTTAAACTTATCCATTGGATATTTCCTAATCATAGGTTCTAAAACATTATATATTTTTAGTGATATTACCAAATGACTTTCTAAAGGTTTAGTCAAACGGCAGTACTGAATTACAACTTTTTTTTTATTTCTGGTACTGTATCCATGAATGCTATCATTAAATGTCAAGTATTGTGAATTTTTAGTGTATAAACAGTGATATCATATAAATATATAAATTTATTACAGTCTGGATCTGGAGTTGTATAAAAAGAGGTTTTACATAATGTTCCCTAAAATCTTTAATTACTGTAATACTGCAATTACAACCATCTATCATTTTGCATAATATTCATTGACCAGAATAGGAGAATTTCAAACGATCAATGATAATACTTTAACAGAAATCCAACACAGTGCTACCTCAGATAAAACTTTTGCCAATATAAATCTCCCCCTCCCGCCCTTATCGTCCTCCCCAACACTGCCCACATACCAATCAAACCACCCAACTCGCTGTTAGTTCTTTTTCTTTTCTCGCTACCGATAAACTTCTCTTCCTAAAATATGTATTTTATCTTCTCTACAGTTAAAACACTATTTTGCTACCAGAGTACTTTAATCCTTTGTTTTATTTTATATTTGTTTGATTGTAATCCCTTATTTTTATTCTGATGTTATTGGATTGAAGCGCACTATGTATTAGATTGCATATTTTTCATACTAAGAGACGCTAACACATTAGGTTGAAAGGTTTAGAAATACATTTCAACGAAAATTGTTAATGTTATTTTTTATTCAGTTTAAGCAACGGTAGGCTTACAGTGCTGAGCATTCAAAAAACACTCAGCAGAATAAATATTATCATTATTGGAATAAAAAAACATCAAGTGGTTTTCCTAGATAGTTTGATTTGTTATTCAGCCTTGCTCCAACAAACAACCATTTTTTTAGCGAATTTCCCCTATAGGGAATTAGCGAATTTCCCATATAGGGAAGAAGCTATTACCGTAGGTCTCATGGTAAGACCTAAGCTCGGGACCACTATAACTTTTCGTTTTGGTGCCCCCAGAAGCAAAAAACACTATTCGTTCGAATTTTTATATATATATATATATATATATATCTATATATATATATATATATATCTATATATATATCTATATATATATATATATATATCTATGTGTCTGTTAGCACGATAGCGGCCGCAAAAATGGTCCGATCTTTATGAAATTTGGTACAGACATGTAAAGTGGTAATCAATTGGACGAGTTCGTGAACCAGCCCGATCGGACCACCGGAAGGGAGGGTAAAGGGGGATAAACCCCCCCAAAAATGGGTTTTTTGAGTTTTTTACTTAGAAAAATAAAATTTATCAAATTGTTGTGGGCACCATTGAATTCAGCTCAAAAAAACAAATAATTTAGTATTTTGAATCACTGCTCTATGCCCATTGGTTACCGAGATATTAAAAGTGGTAAACACAGTACGTTGTCCCAATGTTAACCTTATGGGAAATAAGTAAAATTCTATATCTCGCTTATTTCTCAACATATCTTGATAAAACTTGGTAAATGGCTTCTTATAGTTCAGATCTACTAAATATTGAATTAAAACCATCCAGTTTTAATATACCTGTAGCAGCAAACCTGCATACTCATTTCCCATGTTATTCTTATGGAGCTTAACAAAACATGTCAAATCTTGCTATGTTTGCTTGAAATACGGTGTTTTGCATTTGAAATTCGCTGAGTATGCAGGTCTGCTGCAACGGGGGTATTTTATCTATGCTGGAAGGGAGGTTAAAAATAGCCCCTACCCGCACCGAAATGCAGGCCCTCTACGCCGCTCACCCAAGAGAGCAAAAACCACGAGCAGGGGTCTCCAGCCTCTGACAGACAGCATTGGTGTCAGAGACCCTGCCTCGAGGCTCGAGGCGGCTAGGAGCGTACAGTTGCCTGTACGTCTCCTTGGGCATACCTGCTAAAAAAACCCCTCACGTGCTGTCACCACATCATTGCGATCGACCCGAGCGTCTGCTCATTGCGACATCGCAATGCGTGGCCTCTGTCCCTCTCAGGACTCCGCGCTGCTGTCCCTTTCGGGACTCCTCAATTGGTGTTCAACCGTTCTTCTGATGTCCACGGTTCTGGGGTCACTCGAGACACCCGTATGTCATCTTCTGGCGCAGGACGGACATGACAAAGTCAGCCACTGCGTTCCAGCTGACGCTGCCCTGCAGCATCTTCCTCACGATGTTGTCCGGGGTCAGATGACCGCCGACCGAGTCGGCGAGGGCAGTCCGTTCCTCATCAAAGCGACGGCACACGAAGAAAGTGTGATGCACGTCGTCTCCGTCGTGTCCGCAGCACTTGCACCTGGGCGAGTCGACCTTGTCCATTCAGTGGAGGTACAGACGGAAGTAGCCATGACCTGTCAGGATCTGGGTGAGGTAAAAGTTCACCTCCCCATGGTCGCGGCAAACCCACGGCTCCAGGTTCCTGATGAGTCGCCATGTTCACCTTCCGGTCGTGTCTTCGTCCCATCGACGCTGCCAGGCGGCCATTGTTTGGCCACGGGCCAGCTCGGCAGCCTCTTCCCGATCCATCTCGATAGCACGCCCCCAGATGGTCTTCTTCTCTTGTGCCAGCAGGTCGATTGGGATGACTCCCGCAATGACCAGCACCGCCGCCTGGGAGACCGTGCGGTACGAGGACGCGACCCTGAGCGCGCCACGTCTCTGCACCGCCAGCAAGAGAGTCCGGTATTTCTTCACCTTCGTCGCATCTGCCCAGATCTCTGCTCCGTAGAGCATGATGGCCTGTGCCGTCGACAGCAACAGCCTCCGTTTCCCCTGACTCGGTCCTCCGATGTTGGCCATCAGTCTTCCGAGGCAGGACGTCACTTCGGCTGCCTTGTCGCACACGCTTCTGATGTGGTCCCAGTAGGTGAGCTTGTTGTCCAGCACCACCCCCAGGTACCTGGCCGTCCTCTGCGTCTCGATCACTTCGGTACCCACCCGCATCGGAATGATTGTGGGTATCTGCCTCCTCGTCAGCATTACTACCTCCGTTTTGGAGAGAGCCAGCTGAAGGCCGTGATCGCGCATCCAGCCTTCCACCAGGCGCATGACCTGATTCAGCCTCAATTGGGCCAACTCCGTGTTTCGTTCGGTGATGACCGCCGCCACGTCGTCGGCGTATCCCACGAGGAACGTTCCGTGTGGCATCTCAGTGCGGAGCAAGCTGTCATACGAGACATTCCAGAGATCCGGCCCCAGCACCGATCCCTGGGCTGCCCCAGAGGTGACGGCCCTGGTTACGAAACCCCGGTCCGTCTCGTACATCAGCCGCCGGTCCCTTAGGTAATCTCTTACCATGGCGAAGAGGTACCCAGGTAACCTGAATGTTCTTTCCAGTGCGACCAGAATGTCGCACCACCGTGCCGAGTTGAACGCGTTCTTGACGTCAAGCGTGACCAGCAGCACGATCGGACGAGCCGCGTGGCACACCTGATCCGCTCGTGTCACCGAAGCTACGACCTCCGAGATGGCGCTGAGTGTCGAGTGGCCCTCTCTGAACCCGTGTTGTCGGGCGAAGAGGTCCCCTGCCGCTCGCACAGCCTCTCCGATTCTCGGTTTCAACAACCTCTCCATCAGTTTTCCCGCCGTGTCCAGCTAAACAAACAACCATTAAAACTTTAAAAATTCAACTCATTGCTTAAAACTATTAGGCTACTAATAGTTGAATTTTAATCACTTTTAAATGCTTGGTGTTCCTTTTATGTCATGTGTAAATATTATACAGATAAATTGTAGTGGGAAAATTATTAGACACCGGCAACTTAAATATTGATATGTAGTTCATTTAATAATATTTTTAATTAAAGTTAAAACTTCATATTGAAGAAAATTTGTGAAAATTCTTCTGTATCAGGAGTAATTAAAATACATCGATTGTAAAGAGCTTTTTCCTTTCTGAGACACATCTATCTCTGAAGTATACTTAATTGTAAATTATTGGTCTTGGTTTTTGATAGTTAATGGAATTAAAACCTGATGCTTTCTACGTAATAACAATTAGTTTCACTAGTTTTATTTGTTTTTTGTTCCTACTTTGTGGGAACCAATTAACAGCAGAGGGAGGGTTTGGTTATTATTTAATTTATTTGATCGTGACTTTTTCACTGCCAAATACACATATAAATTAGGATATCGCCAGAAATCATCAATGATCAAAAAACCCTACCAGATAATGTTTCAAAGTTTCATAAGATTTCTTTGGAAATCTAATTGTCCTAGTACAATATTTAGGTATTTAAAAATTTATGGATTTTTACAAATTGTTATTTATAGCAAGGATTTTCACCCGGCATATTTCACCTGAACAAGGATTTTTCAGATTAAATCAATATTATTATTAACCCTCCAAGCGGGCACTTGTGGAGTTTTCCTCCACAAGTGTTTTTTTTTATTGAAATACACCAGGATAAGATAATGGGTGACGGCTGTCGTGTCCGGCTTTGTACCTCACACGCCTCATTCCAGGAAGTCC
Organism: Flexamia atlantica; assembly: GCA_035578135.1. Classification (NCBI taxonomy): domain Eukaryota; kingdom Metazoa; phylum Arthropoda; class Insecta; order Hemiptera; family Cicadellidae; genus Flexamia; species Flexamia atlantica. The sequence goes on along the minus strand of JAQJVK010000005.1, from coordinate 48,819,264 downwards.
CTAAAGCTATTTATACCTTCCCAAACAAGTACCTTTTTATTTGCAATTCAGTGATGCCATGTCAGTTTGCAGAGTGCCCTCTCCTGTGACACAGACAGTGTAGAAAATTACTTAGTATGTTCAATTGCATTACTACACCAATTAAGTTGAACAATTATTGTATCAATGATGAAAAATGTGATTCTAATGAAGCTTTCAACATTTAAATACAATAAATGAAGTGATACCTATTCTATACTAGAAAATTACATACTATGTTCAATTTGATTATTATAATTCAAAGACCATGCGATGTAGATATTGCACACAAATTTTTTAAATATAAAAAAATGTTGAAAAATATTAAAAAAAGTCTGGCGATTGCTATTGATAACTTATTGTCCGGTAACAATAAAGATATTATTATTGTAGTCACAATGATATTGTCGACATAATTGTAATCAGAGCATGTTTTATCCAACTAAAAAATAAATGTCCCATATATTATTTAAATCAACTTTGTTACCCAATTGATACTCAATTATAGTATTTTAAATATTAAGACAAAACTATTGGCTGTTGTCATCCCCTTAAGACCCACTGAGGGTGCCAGGACACCCAAGGCACCCACCGTGCGCTCGCCTGTGCCCCTTCTCCTTGCCCTCTCAGCAACAGCTGGCTCCTGCACTGGTATTTTAGAGATTTGTTTTTCAAATTCAAATTCTTTATTTGTAATTGACAATTTATAAAATTGTATTAAAAGAGTCAGTTAGTTTTAGTAATAACTATAATACATTTGTTTTAAAACTAAAAATGTCATCTGTATAAAAATAAAAACTAGCTAGTCAAAAACTCATCAACAGAGTAAAATGCCCTTTCAACTAGGAATTTTTTTAATGCCTTTTTAGAAGTTGGAAGTGTCATCTTATTTTGTACAATGGAGGGAAGTTTGTTATAAAATTTAGGACCAATGTTTTGTGGAAGAGATGCAGCCAAATCTAATCTGTGGGAATTTTGCCTATGTAGAAACCTATTTCTTGTAAAGTGGTTATGGATATCTGCGCCTAATTGGAATGAAGAATATTTAAATTTATAAAATATTATGACCTAGAAAATGTATTGTGATGCCAAAGTCAAAATATTTAAGAATTTGAAAAGTTCCCGGCAAGACGTTCGCCTATTGACTCCGGTCATTATTCTAACAGCCCTTTTCTGTAATTTAAAAACGCGTGAAAACAACATACCGGAAGCTGAGCCCCAGAGCACAATGCCATAAGACAGTCTTGATTCTTTCTATCAATGACGAATAAATTCGTTTTGAAATAAATAAATTTTTGAATTTAGGAAATCTACATAGCAGAAACAATTGTGAAGACAATTTTGCACTTAATGTATTAATATGTTGCGACCACGAAAGTTTGTCATCGAATATCAATCCGAGATATTTTCTTTCAGTTAAAAACTGAATCGTGAATGTGTGAACTTAAACTTACTGAATTTAATAATTCAATTCTTATTTTATTGTCAATTTACAATTTTTATGGTTTATTTTCTCCTAATTAGAAGTGACAATTTTTTCTTAATTTTTTTTACAGGCTCAAACTGGAGTGTGAAAAACTTGTAAGTGAGAAGACTGAAATGCAGAGGCATTATGTTATGGTAAGTCACAACCCATACAATATGCCTTAACCACTCTTTCCCCTTTTTTTACATGCTGAAAATTTGTATGGATGGTTAGTTTTAGCAAAGTAGATATGAATTTACTGTGACAAAATGCTTTAGTTTAGTTAAATTTGTTGAAGTAATTAATGATGAAAAGGTAATGTTAGTATACATTCATTTTCCTCTCAGTATATTTTTTAGGATAAACTGAGGTTTTGGTATGTCTGTAAAAGTAGTTCCAAAAGAAGTCCACATCACGGTATTATACGACACCAATTAAATAGCTAAACATTAATATTGGCCAGCACAATTAAATTCATACAAAAACATTGCTTGATACATCATTATTTTAATCGATATTATAATAGGTATAATTTTGTGTTTGATGTTTGAGATAATAAACCCTGTTCGTATGCTGACATACTCCAAAATGTGCCTAGGATATGACATGATGATAGACATCTAAGTTTGATTGCTATAAAGGAATTCGGTCTCAGAATTTAATTGGAGGTACTATTTATTTTCTGTAATATTAGGGTTTGTAAAAACGTCTGACAAAAATTTGAGAAATTGCATGTGATTCTGACTTTGGCTCAATTTATAATTTATACTAAAAAAACAATTAATTAAAAAAAAACAATATTTTCAATAAAATAATCATGGAATGAGACCAGTGTAACAATAACCCAACCCCCCAACCCTAATGATGGAGGTATGTTACAAGTCATATGGAATCAGAAATCGTAGCTCTGAACTTAGTCCAGTCAATTTACACGATGACCTCAAAAAAAACTGCAAGAAAACATTTTTTGATGGAATTCTACTTAAAAAAATATGAATTTTAACATTTCCAAAGTTTACCAAAATCGGGCCATGGGAACCTCACTAAAATCACGTTTCGAAATGTCGGCTTTTCCCACCATACAAAATTTAAAAAAAAAGACATTCAACTGCATTTTGTATCAATGTTTTTCGAGATATTGACTTTGGACCACCGCCAATCATCATTGGGTGATTGGTTCTAAATTTAGACAGAGTTTACATTTTCGGCTGCCATCTTGGATTCGCCATATTGGATAGAAATATTTTTTCAAATGTAAAGATGGTGTTGTGTCGCATCATTATGAACTAGATTTTTACCCTGAACACAATGCTGAAATCCGTTTTTGGAAATATGCATTCGTTAAAAAGATATGCTCAAATAAAAATTCATCCCTATACATTTCTTATGGACGTTTAATTTTTTTAAGATTTTTTAAGAATTATCTCTTAAATCTCCAGTTCTAATTAAGGTATATAGTTTGTTCTGGTCTTAAAATACTCAGTCATTTTAACGGCTTTTATATGAGCTATTGATCATTAAGATCGGACGACTGCTGGACGAGCTATACAGGGTGTTTCAGGATAAGTGTAAACAAATTCACCAGTCGATTCCTTACACCAAGACAAGAAAAAAATGTTACGTGAACATGGGTCCGAAAACTAGTTGTTTTGGAGTTACAGCCAAAAATTGATTTTTTTCAATTTTAAGTGTATTGCACTTTTTTGCCTCTAGATTAAAAAATTATGAAGATATTTTGATGAAATTTTCACAGTTAGATAGATTATGAAATTCCAAAGAAATATCATTACTTTTCAGTACTGAAATTTTAAATATGGCTTAGTAAAAGTTGTTGAAAAATAAAATTTTTCTAAAAAATTCAATGCCTCTAAAAATATTTTATTTTTGATTGCTTATGAAATTTTTACTATTAAATTATTTTGAATGTAACTTTCTCAAAAACTGTGGAATTTCATGGAGAACAAAATAATAACAACTTTTTTACATCTTCGCCTGTGACTTTTTATGTTATTAACCAAAATATTGGAAGATGACAAAAATTAGAAAGTAAATCATCAAAAGACCAGTCAGTCAAAAACATTGCGTAGAGCCTGAGGAATTTTTTAGTATGATGATTTTTTATGAAATCTTCCGAGAACTGTCGATTGTAAAATTTAAGAAATCGAAAATCCCCCAAAAATCCAAGCACAAGACCAACCACAGAAAATTATTCAAAATGGCGGCATTTACCCTTCACAGGATGGGCTGTGAACAGAAACTTGCTCCCTTCCCTTTTATTTATACATGTTATGTTTTTCAACGTTGGACTCCACAATAATTTTGCTTTGTAATGTACTTCATTTCAATTGATTTCCGTGGCTTACGGAAACGGTGCTGTCAACTCACTTAAAAACAGTAACAACGGAACAATAACAATACATACAAGAGGAAACAACGAAAATGGAATATGATTAAACAACATTAAGCCCAATTGTGTTGTACTTTTTCAACAAGCATACATTCAATTTTTATCTTAAGCAATTTTTCAAACTGATTTCAGCATTGTATTCATCAAGTAATAATTCTCAATTACTGCTTACAAAATCTGGAATGAAAACTGGCTTTATCGAATTATTAAGGTAGTTTCTCTTCATACGTTAAGAGCTTTTATAAAATATTGCGGATCTAAGATGGCAGCCGTAATTGAGTAAATGCAGAAATCAATCAAAATAAAGTACACTACGAACCAAAAATTATTGTGGTAGTCCGTTGAGAAACATAAAATGTACAAATAAAAAGGAAGGGAGTAAGTTTGTGTTCACGGCCTATCCTGTGGAGGGAAAATGCCGCCATTTTGAATAATTTTCTGTAGCGGGTCTTGTGCTTGGATTTTTGGGGATTCTGGATTTCTTAAATCTTACAATCGACAGTTATTGGAAGGTTTCATAAAAAATCATCATACCAAAAAAATTCCTCAGGCTCTATATGCAATTTTGTTTGACTGGCTAGTCTTTCGATGATTCACTTTCTAATTTTTGACACCTTCCAATATTTTGGTTAATAACATAAAAAGTCACAGGCGAAGATGTAAAAAAGTTGTTATTATTTTGTTCTCCTTGAAATTCCGCAGTTTTTGGGAAAGTTGCATTCAAAATACTTCAATAGTAAAAATTTTATAAGCAATCAAAAATAAAATATTTTTAGAGACATTGAATTTTTTGGAAAAATTTTATTTTTCAACAACTTTTACTAAGCCATATTTAAAATTTCAGTACTGAAAAGTAATGATATTTCTTTGGAATTTCATAATCTATCTAACTGTGAAAATGTCATCAAAATATCTTCATAATATTTTAATCTAGAGGCAAAAAAGTGCAATAAATAAACTTAAAACTGAAAAAATCAATTTTTGACTGTAACTCCAAAACAACTAGTTTTCGGACCCATGTTCACATAACATTTTTTTCTTGTCTTAGTGTAAGGAATCGACTGGTGAATTTGTTTACACTTATCCTGAAACACCCTGTATAAGGCTAAATTCGACACAAAAATCCATTTTTTTAAAAATCTTTAGAAAAAGTCTTTTAGAAAAATTTTTGTATGGTGGGAAAAGCCGCCATTTTGAAACGTGATTTTAGTGAGGTTCCCATGGTCCGATTTTGGTAACCTTTGGATATGTAAAAATTCATATTTTTAAAGTAGAATTCCATCAAAAAACGTTTTATTGTAGTTTTTTGAGGTTCCCCATGTTACTTTTTGTAGAATGACTGGCCTAACTGCCGTACTGGCGGTTGGCTAAAAGTGGAAACTAAACAAATCCTCTTCTAAAACTCATGATTATATTGAACTGTCAAAACGTTGTTTATGTTTTTAAGAACACTGAAAATGATTGCTGCAATACTGTACAAAAGTTGTACTACAAAATGTAATACAGTACACCTCGGATTATCCGGATTAATGTGGCGGAACACCGATCCGGATAAGAAAAAATCCGGATAATCCGAGGTCATTACAATATCGCCTACATAGCGATCGATTACCTTAGCTCTAGCTAAACTGATGCTGTAAATGGCGTGTCAAGACTTTACATCATGTTAGTCTTTCAAATTTTATGGGAGTTTAATTTTGAAGCAAATTTAAGAACTAAACTTTATTATTAATCTTATGAATTTACAATGTTGACTTAAACCGTATGATTTAAGTTTGGAATAAAAAGCCAGATTAAAATATTTAATTTATTAAGATTAAATTATCATAACTTGAAATAACTCAAACTTGAAGTAATCATGACGAAACTAACCCAAAACTCAAAACTTATTACTATAACTCTTCTCAAGAAATAACAAAACTTATCAAATGACAGCAATAAACAAACTCGCAAATTGCTGTAGGCTACGCCTTTTTGATTACTGCTAGCATCCCAAGTAGTAATCCAGAAAACTACGTTCACGAAAATGCTGAAATGTGCTGTTTAGGCATTGTGATTTCTTCAATTATTGTGATTCCCAATTCATACAGCAATGTGTTGCATTTGCATTTTACTTTTCAGCCGTAAACTTGTTAAAATAATTTTTTCTGTGATTTTAATTTTTTAATTTCTTGGGTGGACCGGTCCGGATAATCCGGGATCCGGATTATGTGGGGTCCGGATAATCCGAGGTGTACTGTATTAAGTACAGTAGAACCCCGATTAACCGTCACTCTTTTATCCGTCACTCTCTGTTATCCGTCACTGCTTCTGGGCTCGCAATATTATGTTGTAAATAATTGGCGTCGCACAAAGCACGGAAGAAAGTGCAAGCGCCATTGTGATCGAACGCGATTGTCCGCCGCTAATGACCTTGAGTTTCCGCCGAAAATCGCCACTCCCACGCAAGGAGTGGTATAGGGGTGTGCGAGTTATTTATTATTCATTGGCATGTTGATTTTTTGGGTTAAACGGCTCGCCTCGTAGTTCAGCGTTACATAGTGTTTGCTGTTACACACTACACAGTGTGTAGCTAGATACGCACTGTTAATCAACTACAGTACAGTAACTGTTGATTGTTGACGATGGCTGATAAACGAAAACGAGTCGTACTAGGGCTTGACCAAAAGATCGAAATCATTAAATGTTTGAGGAAGGACGAAACAGCTACAAGTATCGCTCTGATTTATGGTGTTGGCGGACTCATTTAAAAGATGACGGACTATCTTTTAATGTGAGGTTATGTAATTCTCTTACGAACACTGAATGAGCACAGCATACAGTTTAGAAGGTCTTTAATTACCATTGTATGAATTTAATTTAAATATAAATATGTATTTTCCACTTATGCAGGGTTTAATTTCTTCCAAAATATTTTAAATCTACGTATTAAACAGGTTTTATAGCTAAATTTCTGTTATCCGTCTATTCTCTTAACCGTCACACTCCCGGTCCCGGGAGTGACGGTTAATCGAGGTTCTACTGTATTATACTTCCACTAATGGGAATTCAACCTCTTCTCATACTTGTGACAAGCTCTGCGGCAGCTTTTACCGTCATATTTCGCGTAAGTTTAACATTGATTGTAGTGGTATGACAATGTTCAGATATCATATTTATTGCATATGAGCTTGGAACAAAAACTTTCATATATTATAAATGCGTCTTTAATTAAATGTGTAATCATAATATGATAATTTGCCAATACAACACATGTGTTTAACTTTAATTCTGAATACATTGCACTCACCCACCCCCCAAATTAGCTGTCCGGAACATTTGTAGGACCTTACATAAATTACCATGTTAATAACATCAGTAGCATGTAAAGGATTATTTTTATGGGGAAGGGGCCCATTCCAAAAAAAATATCCTTCTGTAAGCGATTAAGATGGTAGTTTTTACCAGGAGGTGTAGAATAACCAACACAAGGGGGGGGGGGTCCATGGGCCTTCTGAGAATTTAGAAATTTTTTAGGTAAAATGGTTAGTTTCAGCCCCTTTAAGGGGTGCTTTCCCCAAATCTGGCTTAAATTTAACGCGTTTAAATTAAACTAAGTTTAATCGGACGTTTAAACTACGAATGACTTTCCCCAACGCATGGTTATGATGGTTTAGTTTTGTCTCAGTTTGTTTTAATGTCACGATTTGTTTCAGCTGATTTAACAAATTGGTGTTTTCCTCTTGTTTTTCCTCATTTCTGCCTACTTGATATTGTATGTTAGGCAGTTATCGATACTATAATAGAAACGATTTTGAATCATGGAACCTTGTTACTCTTCCCTTACAATCGTGGAGGAAACTACATTGTCTGTATTGGACCACATGCATCTAGGACCACATTAGCTGTTCTTTTATGCTTTCTGAAACAATTGGAAAATTCAAATTCGTCCTTTTTTCAGAGCTTGTAACGGGTTATTTTTTATTTTTTTGTTTTTTTTTGCTCTTGGTTATTTTTGTTATTTTTTTTGGAATTCGGTTATTTTTGTTATTTTTTTTGGAATTTTGGTTATTTCTTTTATTTTTTTCAACCTCAAGAACTGCTACAAGCCCTGTTCGCACTATTCGTCTGTCAGACAATCTCGTAACAGCATCGCGGCAGACGAATATCGTTATCCTACATTGCATGAAAACCAAGTCTCGCCGTCAAATCAAGGCAGATTTGTGATTAGTCTGTCAAGATTATATTTTTTTACCAAGGTTAAGAATGTATTATCCCCAATATAACGCCAGTTTTCTAATTTTTAGCAACATATTTTGTTTAAGCAACATATTTTGTTTACAAAAAGTTATTTTTTCTTATTTTAGTTATTTTTTTTTATTTTTTTCAACCTCAAGAACTGTTACAAGCCCTGCTTTTTGTAAAATGGTCGACCCGGTCTCTTATTTTTGTTGGACCTCTAGTTCTGGGAAGCTCTCTGTCAAAATCCTCTTCAACTACTTCATTCAGTAGTTAAGTTATATCATCCATATTTAATTAAGGTTAAAAATTATATCATCCATATTTAATTAAGGTTAAAAACTGAAAGATCGTTTAGTTAAATTTTTTAATAATTAAAAAATAAAACACCGCCTGTAAAAAAAAACAACAATTAAAATAACAAAGTAGAGTAGGCCTAATACAAATTTAAAGTAACCTGGAATGGTTACTGAATAACGGAGCTATTTTTACGAAAGTCGTAACGAAGCCCAAATTATTTTGCGATTCATAAAAATCTTATTTGTTGTGTAAACAAGAATAGTTTACATTGGGCGCGTTCAGCCGCAGTCACCGGTGGCTAACCGGTTACCATAGTCACTTATAGGCAAATCCACCGCATCTTGACAATCAACAATGTCCGGTTATTTACCAAATCCACCGTAAACACAACATCGGTGGATGCACAATAATGATCGGTAGGTGGTTCGTCCACCACTACCGTTCACTTATTATAGGTTAGTAGATTACCCACTGGTGACTGCGGCTGAACGCGCCCAATGTAAACTATTCTTGTCAAACAGCAGTTCTATTTCTCTGTGCAAAGGATCTTTCTCTATGTCCTTCAGTGAAACTATACTTCTCATCTGAACTGTGAACTGTAAATAAATTAAACTAAGTTTAAAAGGAGATTTTTTGGAGAAAGTGAATCCGTGGGTTTAACTAGCGTTTAAACTAGATTCAGAGTTAAACGAGATTTGGGGAAATAAGCGCCCTTTAGAGGCATGATTTTAATTTCAAGCAGATGTCTAATCTGCTCCGAATGTCAGGTGTTTAAATATTCATAATAAAAGTTATCAATTTTTAAACACACCTATCTATATGCTGGCAAGAATTAAAAAAAGTTTAAATAAAAGGTGTTTCTCATTTTAGCCGATTTTTAACCCCATTCGAGCACTGAACATTTTTGAAGCAGGCTTTTATAATCTAAGCGTAATCTAATGCTAAATCCAAGGATCATCTCTGTTCAAGTTCCAATGGTTTTTTCTTTGGGAAGGATTACTTCCTTGCTTGCAATGAACTTTAACTATAATTAATGACAAAATTAATTTGCTCACTTTGTTAAGTATTACGAAGCTCTGAAACCAATGAAGCCCCTCGCATATTATATTTATTTTGTTTCAGTACTACGAAATGTCATACGGGTTAAATGTGGAAATGCATAAGCAGGTAAGTAAATTATTTTAGGCTGGTTCATAAAATTGACCTTTTTATTACAAAAAATTGGTTTAAAAACATTCAAGTACAGTAAGAGTATTAATTTCCGTTTGTTAATTTTATCCAAAGCATATTTCTGTTAAATTTTTTAAAATGCTCCAAAAACCTATGCAAGGAAAAATATGCTGTTTCCATTCTTGTAAATAAAATTATTTCAGTATATTGACAGTTAATTTTTAGTCCATGTAGTGCTCAGGCAGCCAAAAGGGAAAGTTTGTGATTGTTAGAAAGGTTCTGGGGGAATATTATCTAAAAATACCAAAATATTAAGGGGCTAGGAACAGAATGAAATGATATTGGCACAGCCAATATCAGAGTGAAATCTTAAGTGTTAAAAAAAATCAAAGCTGTTGCTCCTATCAGTTGTTGTACGATACATTTTTCCGAGTTGTATTCAAATTAAAACTTGAGTCTTGTCATTTAATCTTGAAATAATGTTACTTTCCTAATAAAGGACTGTGTTTTACAATAATACACAAAAAAAATTTGCTTCATATTGTGATTAGGTATGCTGGTTAAATGAAGGGGTCCCACGTAAAACGTTCTAAACGACAAAATTTCAAAATATGAGATATTCATTGAAAAAGGTTCTCTAGGACATGAGCTACACCGTGGTATATTTTGTTTTGAAGATATTTGAGTTGGTAGCCCCGATTTCGACTGTCAAAGTTTGTGTGCTTCGCAGGACTGCACAGACTTTCTGGGGAATAACGTTCTATTCGCCGAAAGATGGAATCCCCGCCGATCGTTGCGCTGTCACCCAAGGACCAAAATCGCGTAAATAAAAATATAAGACGTGAAGTAAATATTGGAAAGTGGAAGAATTAGACCAGAAATGAAAATAGAAAAGTTGGATTACCCTATATTTCTAAACTTAAGAAGCCAAGGCCTGGAAATCACCCCCAAAAGAAGTAGGTAGAATAACGTTTTAAGTACCACATGTGGATAACTTTTAGCAAAATGACTTTTCACGTTTCAGTGTTAACATTACGTTTTTGTACTTTTACATCAATAAAATTGTTTTATATTCAAATTTACTTTTGTTTCTGTTGGTATTCCTACACTCCCTGATGTTTTCTTCCAAAGTAGAAGAGCAGTCCGTCAGAAAATGTTTCAAGCGCCAGTCATTTAGAACGTTATAACCCCTAAAAAACCACTAGCCCAGGCAATAAAGGATTTGTGTCGGAAGAAATTAGAGACAAGCTGAAATTTTTCCAGTTGTTAGTACATGATTAGAGGTACTTTTTCCCAAAAGTCCCCTAAAATCCCCCCGGTGCTTTTTCCCCCGCCCCCCTTTTTCCCCCCCAAAGTCGGAAAATGCAAGCTTTTACTGAATAGCCTATATCTTCGTTGCTATTTATCGCATACCAATAAACTTGATCTCGTTTTAATCCTCAATAAATTCCCTACAAAAGATGTCGTATCCTTTATAGTGATAAAATCAATGCCTTCATAGTAATTTTAATTTTTACCATAATTTTTAGACTTTTTTAGATACACCTTTTAGTTTTTTAACCATATGTTTTTTAATGTGATAAAAGTGAAGAAAGCTCCCTCTCAACGTTATAGTCCTTTTCTTTTCGCATCCATTGATATGCATAAGTATAGGGTTATATTTTTATTTGAAGCATCGGGCTCACTTTAAATGAAGTCGGTTCGACGTGCTTGTGGTGCGCCGTGCGGCGCCGCCGGCGCCGGTGCAACGCAACGCCCAGGCTTGGCACTACGACGGGACGACGTCTGATTGTTTAGAATTTTGAATAATAACCCACAATCATTGATGCTATTTGGTTCTGAAAATTGTTATCATTCTGATTTTAATAAAAAATTGTAAGTCAATTTTTGTTACCATACATAGCATTATTATTTTAAAGACTGTATTATTTTTGAGAAATACAAATACTGAAAAAAACATTAACCTATAATGCTGTAACGTTTGTTACTGAGTGAATAAAAGCCAATTTTGGTTCGGGAGAGCCTTGCTCCTAGCCCAAAAGCGTTGTACCATTATCCACTACCTATGGACCCGCCGTGTCCCGGTATGGCAAAAACCGGCAGCTATGTTTTTTTATTATCAAATTACAAAAAGTTGGATCGATTCATATCTCTGCGAACCTCCCACCTACCCTTCTTAATTATATGCTTCTAGTGATCGTTTTGAGTCCTTACCTGTTTGTACTTGAACTAGTCGTTGTATCAATAATTAAATATTAAATCTCCATCTTCATCATGTATACACTGATGTTGTGGCTTGATAAACAATTTCAGTTCTCGCTCATGGATGAAACCCTAGTTTGCGGCATCATAGTAATGGTCAAGTAGTTTCCGGAGGCTTGTTTGCAAGAACAAGACATCAATTGCAACAACCCGATTGCAACAAGTCATTTGGTGCGAACGGCTTAAGACTAGTTACTGGCTGAAGAACTAGTTTATCTCCTCAGTTTTCCTTCACAACTTTTAATCCCCATCCCCAGTCTGTGGGTTTATTTGTATTTCCTACCCATTTTTTTACTTGGAGGTATGTTCTCAGATTGTGCTGGTGCCACGCTTCTGTTGTAAGGAAGTCTAGCCACATCGAAATTAGATCTAAAGGCTGTTTTTTTTTTTTGCCAATGAGGTAAACTTGGAATAACGAGCTTCATTCAAACTATCTGTTTATCCATACAGACCAAGCACAAACCGTTCTCCACTGGTTTAGTAACTGATCTTTTGTTACATTGGTATCCATGAACATTTCTGCTTGTTTTTTTCGCCTCCGAGGACTACTTGACCATTTCAACATCTTTCGTTTCACCCAGTCCATAAAACACGGTGTCGTGTTGCACCCTGTTACAGAGTGCAGAAACAATAAATATTTTCCAATAACTTGTTCACATCGTACATTGTTGGAGTCACGCCTCCTGTTGGTTTCAGGAAATATAAGTTTGATGAAGGTAGAGCCAGTGACACTAACTTCACCAATAAGTCAGTGTCACTGCCCACAACCACAACCTTTAGACATTTTTCAGACATTTTATGGCTGTAAAGTGTTCACTCTGTCGTAGTTCGCGTCATCTTCAAATATACGAGTTAATACTCCTTGTTTTTCCATTTCTGAAGCAACAGCCTGCAACAACCTTCTCTTGTTTCTTGTGTTCCCCATAAAGTTTTCTTTTAGAACCATGCACTTCATAGTCTTAGTGAATATTATTATGTCACAAGAGGTTCTTTAAAAGCTCTTCTTGATAGTTCTTCTTGCTTCTTTGTGGAATGTTATGGATAGCTATAAAATATAATAGCCATATGTTGTCCTATCCTTATGGTTGTTTATTGTGTATTTGCAATAGTTTGTTACTATGTTTCCAAATGTTGAATTCCCCAGCCACTTTTCGTAATGTAACAAAAGAAGCTTTATTGGTTAGATATGCAGTGTCTTCAATGCCACTTTTGAAAACTTTCATCAGTTATGATTTTGTCCCTTATCGAATTGAAACATCATAAAAATGGATGGTGGTCTAGATTCTATTTCAAATTAGAGGTATTATTTATTCAGTTCCTTTGGGCTACCTATCACACACACAAAGTATTCTATTAAAAATTGCTGAAATTAACAGATACCTCTTGAGACCTTACCTTGACTTTCTTTGCTTTTGCCTGAGTTACAACTTTGTTTTTTCTTTTTAACGTAAGATCTCCAAAGTTTTTCCCTTCATATTCTCCATTGATTTAATTCCTACTCCATAAGCTTAATCACTGTCGACAGATTCATCAGCTAACGAAATCAGCTCTCCTCAACATGTTGTGAAAGGGTTGTGTGTTTTTGGTCACTGCGTATTCTTTTCCTGATCATTTTCATCTATCTTTTCCTTGTCATTCTGATTTCTACATGTTTTCAAAAAGTCATGGTTGTTCCTAAAAAATCTTCAATTGTCTCATGTACTTTAAGGAAGTATGGGGTTCCATGTATCCACTTTTGAAGAGAACTTGCTGTAATCCCCCGACCATGGGTTAACCCACAAACGCCAGACCAAAATTTTTCAAGACGCGTGCCAAAATTTTTCATGACGCCTTACTGCAAACATTCCTGATTTTGTATGGTAGATGGCCTGAAGCGTGAAAAAGGGAGCATTTTCACAGTAGTTTTCTGATGCATTTCTAAGTCGCCGGACCCTTCTGCATTTCTGCATATAAGAACCGTAGAACTTAGAATAGGGTCTACACAACGCAACAGATTGATCCACAGTTTTGCTATGCAATCAGAAGTTTCAAGTTTTTCCATTTTAATATTTTTTATTCTATTACACGCTTCAATAACCTCTCCTTCTATCAATGCATCTAGTGGCTTTATCTCACTCTCAAGCAGCAACTTGTTAAATTTCTCCAATAACTCAACATCACTTTTCAGAGCTCTGTTCTGGCTAACACTTTGAAAATCGCCTTTGTGGTTAACGTGTATGCTCTGATTCACCTAGCATAGGAATTACCTTTCATCATGTGTTGAATTGTGTTACTTTCGTAGAAGTACCCCTTAAGTATTCGAGTCCACTATCTTTCATTATAAGTCCACGGACCCCATAAAGGTCATTAATATGTGGAACTCTCTTAGCCTTGATATTATCTTGGAAATGTCACCGTCCTTATCCGCTGAGGCTATAATTCCAGATGCTTTTAGGTAAAGCGGTTGATCAAATGTGACTATGCATGATTGATTTTGTTTCCTACTTTAATATGCAGCGAAGGTCGAGGCTGAGAATGTTGTGGGCATATTCGAAAGCATCCATGTTAATGAAAGGTAACGCCTTAATATAGGTTGATTCATCTTCTTCCTTCTGGTGAATAACTTGCAAGAAGGAAATTCACGGTTATACATGTGAATAACTTGCATGTATAACCGTTCCAACTAGGTTGGTTACCTACTCTTGATAGCCAGAGTGTGTTGAGAGGAAATAAGGGAGGGTTAAAACCTTCAGTAGGACTTATTTTTATTTGAGTTCTCAAGTCTGCATAGTTTCAAACTGATATAGAATTCAATCCTTCGCGAGATCGTTTCTTTCCATGGCATTTTATCTTGATTGTCTCCACAGAAAAGGCCCTAGAGACAATTCTGTCACCTTAGCTTGGGTTTTCACACTGGTCTTTAGTGAAATCACTGGATCCTCCCATTGCGTGGAAAACATTTAATCCATCAAGTGTCCTAACATTCATATCCACGTTGTCAAATACGTGTTGTACTAATACATCCTCTTGTATGTGCGGTGGATCTGCAGTTATGAGAGGATTTAGATAAATTGATGTTTCATTTATGACACATGAATTCCCATTAAGCATGTTTATTAAATGTCTAGAACCAAATAATCTGTGTAGAGTTAGGCTGACTCCCAGTTGTACTGAAGAAATAAGTGGTCGGGGTCTGACTTCTGAAATTATAGCATAATTTATGATTACACATTTTCTCTGTATGTTATCTTGTTCTGAAGTTCCTTGTTTCTTGGTTAACCGGTTTGTGAATGCTGCTAATGACTCAGGGATTACTTTTTCACTTTCTTGTTTAAGATCTTGTATATCACGGTAAGGCTTTGTATCGTAAGTCACCTTTTAAGTATCTTCTTTGACAATTTCTAATTTTTCAGACTGATTGTCTGATTCTCTATCCTTACACCAGCTATCAACGATTTTGTGAGCTGTATCTGACAAACATATGATATTTTTCTTGCTTGAAACATTTGTTATTACAATATGGTCTTCATAATGCTTTAAAAGTCGCATTTTAAGCCATCTGCCTGTGAATAACTCTGTTTTCCCACTTATATAATTCCTCCCCCACTCGTTCGTTCGTTTGCCTACTTAAGTTCGTTTAAATGTGAATGTTAAAATTGGCATTATCGTCAAATTCAGTTTTGCATTCAGTTTTCCATACTTAAAATCTATGGATGAAAATTGAAACTAGAATTTACGGTATAAGTGTTTGAAGTACAGGGACTGCAACTCATTTTTAATTAACAATAGGCCTAGAAGGTTTACGTAAAACTTAACATAAAACGGGTCCGACGAGGCCTAAATCTCGTTACCGCCTATAAAGTACTTAAACGTTTTTATACAAAGAAACAGTTTGATATTTGCTCACAGCTATTCACTCATTGTATTGCAAGATGCGCTTGATTTTAAAATATTTGTATTTTATTAACTTTGCCTTAAAATATAAAAACGATTAAAACAATATTAAATATTTGTAGTTAGTAGTTAGTTAAAATCAGGGGAAAAGAAGCACAAGCATCGATTTAAATGAGATAAAACTGAATGAGCAGCAATAAGCAAATATGGGAGTTTCTGAGGAACTATAATCTTAACTATATGTATATCTGAGGAACTATTATCTTAAATATATGTATTTGATATCATTTTTCTCGTAATTTCACGAAGATTACAAATATGTTATGATCATTAGTTGAAATTTATGTTTAAAAAAATTCAATTACTCACTTAAGACCCTAGTGCATGAGTCATCTACCTGCCGGTTAGAGGGTAGTGGGGCCAGCCGCTCCGCGTTGGTAAGTGTGCGTGCGAGAGCAAGGGTCATCTTAATCCCTTACACGCCATGCGAAATGGAAAACCGTATATGACTTCAAGCGTCCTTCAAGCGTCCTTCCACCGCGATGCACCGCCGCGCCCCGCGCCGCCGAGCCGCGGCACCGCACAGCGCGCCACAAGCACGTCGAACCGACTTCATTTAAAGTGAGCCCGATGCTTCAAATAAAAACATAACCCTATACTTATGCATATCAGTGGATGCGGAAAGAAATGGATTATAACATTAAAAGAAAAATTTCTTCACTTTTCTCACACTAAAAAATATATGGTTAAACAACTGAAAGGTGTATCTAAAAAAGTTTAAAAATTACAGTAAAATTAAAATTACTAGAAAGGCATTAATTTTATCAATATGAAGGTTATTACATCTGTTGTAGGGAATTTGTTAAGGATTAAAACGAGATCAAGTTTAATGGTATGTGATAAATAGCAACGAAGATATTGGCTATTCAGTAAAAGCTTGCATTTTCCGACTTTGGGGGGGAAAAAGGGGGGTGGGAGAGAAAGCACCGGGGGGATTTTAGGGGACTTTTGGGAGAAGGTACCTCTAATCATGTACTAACAACTGGCAAAATTTCAGCTTGTCTCTAATTTCTTCCGACATCGGCCTTTTTTGGGCATTCATTGCCTGGGCTACACGTAAAATGTTTTAAAATGCTTAATGGCAAATAAAAATTCAATAAGGCTACATTATGATGTTATAAATAGGGTGTTAAAAAAATTATACACAATTATAAGTTCCAACCTTAAAAAAAACGTAAATTTTACAATTCAACTTTCAACACTTGATTACTCGAACTCGGTTTTTGTAGTTTAGAATGTTTTACGGGGGACCCCTTCAAATGATCTGTAATCAAAAGCTCCTTTAGAACCTGAGATGGTGCTATCTCCCTATTTGCAGCATGTTTCAATGGCTGTATAAAGAAAACAATAGCCCAAAATATTTTTACAGTGAGGAAATAAGGTTTTGACAAATAAATAATGAGGCACACGGTGAAGCTTTTGTTATAGGCAAAAAGTGGATAGAGCACGAGTTTTTTTGGGTCGGGAAGAAATAATAACAGATGCTCATAATAGGTAGAACAGTAAAATTTCTAGTAAGAATCTTCTTCTACTTATTAACTTTAAACATTTCACCTTTGCATTTATTGTTATGCAAATAGTTAAATTTCGGTTTGATTCAAGTATTCATTCTTGATATATTTTATGGACGAAAATATCAATATGAACGTTACATAGAATTACTTAAGATGTTCTATGGGTACAGATCCAATGCTTTCTACCAGACATAACTAAATCAAGTGGCTGTGTTTACTTCCCTTCCATCAATGATTTCCTCCCCTCCTCTGTCAAAACTAACTCATGCATCAACATTCAGATACTGCTCATCAAGCTCTAAGTTTATGCATTAAAATCGCAAGTAAAAAATTAATTAATCAGTACTCTTAACTGGATTTTACCAAGCTCAAGAGAGTTAAGTTTGAATGTAATTGCCATGAGAGACTTGTCTGGATTGAAAGGAAAACTTGAGTCTTTTGTTTGTTGAACAGTTTTATTCATAACAAACTTTGTTTCAGACTGAGATCGCAAAACGCCTCAACGCCATTATAGCTCAAGTGTTGCCCTTCCTAGCCCAAGAGGTAGGAAATCAACAATTAAATTAATAAATTTTATATAAGTAATGATTAAAGTCACTTTATCAGCATAACCAATAAATGTTTTCTAAACAGTTTAGATGCCTCAACACATATAGAAAATATACTTAAGTATCAAGAAAAAAAATTATTGCCTCCCTTTTTTTGAGAGTACGTAAGTCATATTATTGGAGAAAACTGTCAATCACACCATAATAAATTACTTTGAGTTATATGCTATACTTAATGAAAGGTCTCGATGAGAAAATCCGAGGAAGAATATTTGTATTTTGATAAAATTTCTCTAAAGGGCACAAATAACAAGAAAAGAGCTGAACAGCCGATGCATTTGCTTTCATTTACAATTATTTGTTTACTTTTTCCCAGCGAAGCGAGTCACCATCAGCCTGTATAAATAATGTTTTGTCAAAGTCATGATACTTCTCCTGTCAAGAATGCAAAGCTTTGCCTGTATCACAAATATCTGCTTAACTAACAACAAGAATGCAAAGCGTTGCCTGAATCACAAATATCTGTTATAACAACAAGAATGCAAAGCGTTGCCTGTATCACAAATATCTGCTTACCTGTTTTCTAACAATAGCAAATGGATAATTCACTTCATTATGGTTGAGCTTATTATCAGACTTGATGTTAAAGTGTTTCATATTATGTTTTATATTGTTGCAGCACCAACAGCAGGTAGCGACTGCCGTGGAACGAGCCAAGCAGGTTACCATGACCGAACTCAACGCCATCATTGGGGTACGTCCGTTTCTCATTGTTGCAATTGTTCACATTGTGTCTTACAAGTGAGGAATGGTCTGTGAGGCCAATGTTAACTTTGTGTTTCCTCAACACATCTGAAATTTTTAATGCTCTGATAGAAAAACAACTATTTAGAAAACTAATGAACATTTCTGTTAATAAGTTCTGTTCAGGAGATGAGTAACTAAAGTTATATTACAAAGATATTAACGCTGGATGTATAAGTTTAAATCCTAGGCTGATACCACACAGTCTGAATCAAATTCTAAAAAAAAGAGTGAATCAATAAAAATGAACGGCTTTATTGCTCCCTCAAAAATACAATTGTGGTATCAAATTGAAGGTCTGAATCTCACAATCACTATGGTACCAATTATAAGTAGTTTAGAAGCAGTTTACACATTATAGGAACACTGCAGGTGCATTCCGTGGTGTTAGCCTCTCTCAAAAAATGTCAGGACAAACTTATAGGTTATCAGTGTTTGCAATGGGTTGACTGCTGTAAACCATTATTACTAGGGGTGGGCGAGTAGTGGATTTTGAATTCGAGTCGAGTCGGGTTGAGTATTAAGCCAATTACTCGAGTATCGAGTCGAGTCGAGTAGTTGTTTGTGAAAAGTAATGTAAAGTAAATTTTTTTAAGTAATTAGGTCTTCGAATTACAATTAATTAAAACTAATTGCTTTATGTAAACCAATTAAATCCACGATTTTCTTCTCATTTTTACAAATCAAATGAAGCAGAAATGAAGGCTCTGTATTATTCAAAAGATAAACTATGAATACAAATTTGAAGTTGTAAAATGTAAGGTCAGAGCTAAATATAGCTGTAAGTTTTCAATTTCTGAATTCTGAGAGGTGGTACTTCTTGATAACTGTTGAAATCTATTCTTCTATGAGTTAATGAAATACTGTTGAGGTTATTATTACGAAAAACTCATGGACGGCTGCGAAAAACGATAGCGCGTGTCTGTCAATCGCGGATAAACGGCAGATGTAGCTTTCCGAAACTCGCGATCTGCCGTGAAAAACGACCGCGTGTATTTGCCAATCGTAAATAAACTAAATGCAACTTAGCGAAACTAGCGATCAGCGGTAAAAAACGGTCGCGCGTATTTGCCGGCCACAAATGAACAGAAAATGCTGCTTATTTGTGAAATTAGCGAGCGGCCGCGATAAAGAATCTGTTGATTGAGCATAAACGGCAAATGTAACATTTGCATTACTCGCGATCGGCTGTAAAATTCAATCGCACACTCGTAAATCTCACGTAATTTCGATCGCAAGTAAATGGCGGGAGTAACTAATTACTCGACTCGTTTTTTCGGGTAGTAGGAGCTACCCGACCGGTGCTCGAGTAGTTGTAAAATTTCGGGTAATTACCCAACCTTCGGGTACTCGCCCACCCCTAATTATTACCAATTAATGTAAACCAGTTATTTGGTACTATAGTAATTCTGATATTCAGACCTTTAATTTGATACCATATTTGTAATTTTTTATGTAGCTTGTTTTTTCCGTGCATAGGGATGAGAAGCAAATTTATGGTTTCACATCGCTCCTCGTGTGCTCCGTCTTATTGTACTATGTGGTTGCTGGGGTTAGGCCACATCAAATTGACAGCTATGATTAGTATGAAATTTGTAACAACCTGCCTTGGGTCAGCTAGTTTTTTAGAACCATCTGAAAAGTCAGAACCATTTTTTTTAAGTCAGTGGTGTTACCAATATTGTTCTAATATGTATACTGAATTTTACTTGTGGCTTTGCCTGTATACAAGATTTTAATAACATCTTTTCATAATAAGATGCTATCTACATTGGTTATATGTACATGTCAAATATTCTTAATTTTTTGATGAAGAAATAAAATGTAGATTCGTTAAAATGAAGCAGCTGGTAGATTTTTAAATGGATACGTAGTTACAGCTGACTTACATAATATGACAAACATTCAAACTCCCAAACTTAAGTACTTAGAGTATTAGTAGTATAACAACCTGTTATAAGAGTCACATTCAGTTTAAAAGCAGTTGTGTATTGTTCCAGCAACAGCAGCAACAAGGCCTGCAGCAACTTCTGGTGAGTTTTCATTTTATGTACATATTCTTAAAAGTTAAAATAACAATTATAACGGATTTATCTATTTATCTAAGTTAGGTTTAGATTTAAATATTACCTTGCTTGATATGTTTGAAAAGCTTTGAAATTAGAGGAATCAAGAAATTACAGAGGAATTCAAAATACAACATATAGCCTACCATAAAAATTGGTTGAGTGTCTAATCAGGTGGGTATTAACTCTGTTACAATTGTGTTATTCAAATTTGCATTTAAATCTTGAGGTGGGTGCTTCCAGTTTATTTGCAACCTCTCTGACCTATTTAAGCTATTACAATTGTTCATTAAGCAAAGTACTACATCAAGAAAAAAGCTCAGAGTCTAACCAATTTTTGACTTGATTACGACGAACACAAATTTCTATAAAAAGTCTAACAATGAAAATATTTTTATTAATGTTACTAGGATTACAGTGTTATCATGCCATAATGCATGTAACGTATGCAAGTATTACAGCTGTATATTGCACATTGACTTAGGTATTATTGGCAAGCAATAGGTCAGAAGTATCTCATTTTCTTTATCATATTATATTTTATCTATATCTTTTATTGCAAGGATGTTCTCATATGATACGTTTTTGATTTATAATGTACTTTTACTTTCTCCCCCCTATACAATGTATATGGAGAAAGTATTGTTTTCGTCAAAATTTTCGAATTTGAGTTGGTAGTGGATATATTCGTTTTAGTGCTCCCTGAATCCAAAAAAATGGTTTTTGGCGTGGTGTCTGTCTGTCTGTGTGTGTGGATGTATGTGTGTGTGTGTGTGTGGATGTAAACAAAGCTAGAGACGACACCAGTGGACCGATTTTCATGAAATTTGGCATGTAGGTATAAAGCGGTGGTATCTCCAGGCGTATTTTTCATTTTTTTGAATTTTTGATTTTTAAGGGTATTTACACCATAAAAACCCATAAAAAATGACAAAAATCCAAATTTCTCAAAAACGGCTCTAACGATTTTGATAAAAATTTCATGGTTTTTAGTGCTTAAGATGACAAACAAAATGACACCACCCGCATGTCTGTAAAAATTCAGGTTCAGAAGCTATGGGGGTTTAAGTGTTAAAAAATTCATATTTTTGAAATTTCACAAAATCTGTGACCTCTAAAGAAAATATACTTGCAACCATTAAATTTGACTTGAAAAACTAAATAATCTAGTATTTTGAATCATGAGTTTATGTCAACTGGTTGCGGAGATAATTGATATTTTAGTTCGGCGGTAAACGCAGTACGTTGTCCAATGTTATTCTCATGGCAAATATTTAAAAATCGATATCTCCGTTATTTACTAACCGTTTTTGATAACATTTGGCATATATTTGTGTGATAATTAATTGTTAATTTGTTTTATTTCACTAAATATGTTTTCTGGTTTTAAATTACTTGAAGGGAGAAAGTATGTGTCAGTTTCCTGATACCGTTTATTTGAATAACAAATGCTTTTTCTAATTAGTTCGTTTCTTGATTAACATATTCTCATTTATCCATGAAGTACACAGTAGTTCTTTTATCCAAGTAATTTTGAATTTGCCATAAAAGTTAATTTGTAGTTTTAAAGTATTATCAGATATTTTAATTTTGTTTATGTTGATCTCTTTGCTGGTTGGATTACTGAAGTTTGACATCCCTTAGAAATTTTAATTTTCATGGAATGAGAGAAGTTTAAATTTAAGTTATTTGATGCTAATTCAAAACGTTAGTACGCATATGCGTTTTATTTGATTATTTTTGTATTAATGACAACATTTTGTCAGTATAATTATATTTTCTAGGTTGTTAGCATGTAAACTAGGTAAATTTATAGTTTTGTACTAAAATATATATAAAAAACACTGTATACAAGAATAAATTAAAAACACTCAAATATTAATTTTTTATTTTATTTTAAAGCTTTAACTGAGAGTAAAACTAAAATACGTAGAAAAAATATAAGTTTTAACAAATAGTTGGATAAGTGTGTAAAGGATCAGTATGTAAAGGTAATTTGTAATTTGTTTTCCTCCAGTTTATTTTCATTAAAACTTAAATTATTATATGTCTTTAAACTTTAATGTGAAGTTCCCCATCTAATCTGCCTTGTGTTTTATTACACAGGTTCTTAGATCTTTCCAAAATGTAAAAATCAACTAAAAAAGATTGAATTTTACAAATATAGATCGTAATTCAGTCCAACAAACAAAAAAAACGCATATTAGTATTCACAACACACAAAGTTTTGTATTCACATTCAAAACCCGTGAAGTAAACTAAAAACCACCATGTGAAAATCTGGTGAGAGCCAAACTAACTTGCAATGTCTTTGAGAGGACTGAATAGTGATTGGTTTAAACATGCCAACAACTGAGGTGAGCTCACACTTTTTTTTGGCCTCTTAATGAAATTTGAAAAAAATGAAAGCATCATAGTTTCAGGTGCAATGGCCTCTTGTGTGCGGGCCACTTGCTCGATAGATTAGGACTGCGTGACTCGCATGCCAGCCATCCGCACTCAACATGTCAATTGCACGACTAACTTTACATCAGCCAGAGATTACACTTAATCATCTTGATGATCGCAATGAAATGCTTCAAAAATCGTTAAAGCCTTTGTAGTTCAAAGTAGTATAGAGTAGCGGTGGTGGTAGCCCCACTTGGTAGCCTGTCGGGTAGTGATTGTGGCACCGTTGGTTCTCAGCAACAGATCCATGCACAGCAATTGCCGGCGGGGCTGCCCATGGGCCCCCACCCCCCCGCCTCGCTTTTGGGCTTCCCCGCCAATCCCCCGCCGCACCCCCTGCTGAAGGCTGCGGATCTGCACACGCCTCGCGAGCCTGTGGACCTCAAGGGACCTTCGGCCCTGGCTGAGGACAGACTGGTAGGTGCGACTTTGTACATTAGTTACAATATTTTTGTTTTAATTGGTTTCATCTACCAATATACAGGGTGTTTACGAAAAACCCTTACAGACTTTGGGATATGGTTACTTGCATCAAAACTAAGAAAAAAATCCCTATAAACATGGGTCCTAAAACGCTCGGTTATCCGTCTGTCGGTCTGTATGCGTTTTTAACATGATTTTGAATAACTTTGAAACTTCAAAAGATACCAACTTCAAACTTGGTACTTATATGCTGACTATTAGGACCTATTTTGGTGCGGAGTATCAAGTTTCTAAATTTGTACCATTTCAAAATGGCAGCCATTTTTATATTTTAAAACTTAATAATATCTTAAAAACCGTAAATTTTTCAAAAATTGAACAAGAAACAAAAAAGATGCGAAATTTTATTTCTTACAAAACCATATAAAGATCATAAAGATCAAACTACAATTAACGGAGTTATTGCAATTTTTCTAACAAAATAATGCGAATATTTGCTATAAATGCCATAAACAGGCATGTATTCTGGTATAAAAATTGCAATAACTCCGTTAATTGTAGTTCGATCTTTAAGATCTTTATATGGTTTTCTAGGAAATAAAATTATGCAACTTTTTGTCTCTTGCAAATGTTTTGTAAAATTTACGGATTTTGAGGTATTACGTTTTAAAATATAAAAATGGCTGCCATTTTGAAATGGTACAAAGTAGAAACTTGATACTCCGCAAAAAATAGGTCCTATTAGTCAACATATACGTACCAATTTTGAAATTGATATCTTTAGTAGTTCCAAAGTTATGCAAAATCATGTTAAAAACACATACAGACTGACAGACGGATAACCGAGCATTTTAGAACCCATGTGTACAGGAACTTTTTTCTTATTTTTGATGAAAGTAATCATATCCCGAAGTCTGTAAGGGTTTTTTGTAAACACCCTGTATATAATATATTTTGATATTTTTATATATTTTGATATTTTTATTTGTTGCATAGTCATATTTTTCTCTGTACATATTAATATATTTATTTACATTTGAACAGAGTTATTTAAGCTGTTGTTAATTTATTAATTTAAAATAATAATTGTTATCCTCTTATGCGCCTATAGAAAAGTTTTCGTTATATTAACATATTCTTGTTAAAGTTAATCTTTGCTTGTTGTTATTTATTTATTATTATTATTATTTTTACTCTATAGATATTTTTATAATGAAGGATCAACAGATAACGGACCATTAATTTTTATATATTATGCTTCAAATTGTGTTACATTTTAATGCTATTTTGTAATTGGCATTCACTGTATCATGGCATTGTAAAAATAAATAAATAAATAAATAAATTTGATACCTCCTTTGATATTTCCAGTGACTGTACATTAGGGTGGGTCGAAGAAACAAAATTTTGGAATTTTGAATCGTAATAGGTCTCAAAAGTTGTGTAATAGCATGTAGGATACTGAAAAAATAACTTCAAACAAATCATATAAAATCCTCTGGTCGCGCAATGACCTTGAAGTTAACATGTAAAACTCCATAAGAGAATGAGTGAAGAATCCTTATTTGGTTTATGCTGGGGATGGATAATCGTAACAGAGATTTGCCATGAAAAATGAAAAGAGCTCTTTAAAACATTTAAAAAAATGATATAATGTGTCCAATTAGGCAACAGTATTATCGATTTATGGCCTTCTAAAAATCTCTTATTTGGGCATTTTTTCATGTTTTTGACTTGTATTAAATCAATAATTCTGTTGCCTATTTGCACAAATTATACCATTTTTCAAACTTTTATAAAGAGCTCTTTTCATTTTTCATAGCAAATGTTTTGTAAGATTATCAATGTCCCGCATAAACCCAATTATGATATTTCACTATTCTCTCATGGACTTTTATATGTTAAACTACAAGGTCATTACGCGACTGGAAGATCTTACATGATTTTTTTTCAGTATTCTACATGATATTTCGCAATTTTTGAGACCTATTACGATTCAAAATTCCAAAATTTTGTTTTTTCGACCCACTCTAATGTACATAGCCATATTAGGGCTTAAAATGGCTTCATATTTTAATTAACACGTTAAGTGCCACGCCGCCCCGATCGGAGCGGCATAGGTAGGTCGGGCGGAGTGACGCGCCGCTTCAACCGGGGCGGCGCCCTGGGTTGTTCAGTCTTTCACCAAATTGCCGCTAGTGTTCACTGGTGGACCTCAAGCGGCAATCTTACGAACTAAATCGGCAAAGTAGATCCCGTGCCTCACAGATGGCGTTGCCGTAGCCTCGTATTGCTCCCACAGCCTTCCTAATATACTTACAAATTTGCTCTAAAAACGCCGCCCCGACTGGAGCGGCGTGGTTTCACTTCATGTAAGTGTTGTACATTTCATTTGCTGTAACTTAAAAATAGACTGCGATTGCACAACTAATATTAATAATTCACTAAAACTACGTCAGTAAGTGTTATTTTACCTGAAAATTAATTCATAAATATTTTCTAAAAAACCTAAATCTCATCGTAATTGCTATTTTTGGATGTGATTGAGAAAAACGTTTTATTTTTATTTTAGACAAATTTATAGTTTAGTTTATTATAGTTTAGTTTATAGTGATAACTATAAACTAAACTATAAACTCACTGTGACACTCACAAGTAAACAAACGCATGTCATGGAATACTGGAACTGAGTGAAGGTCACGAAGTCAAGGCGGGGGATGAGGGGTGGTAGGGGAGGGGGAAGACGTGTAAAGCCCGGGGATGTGTACAAAACCATATGTTGTAACCAGGTTTGGCGGGAAACTAAGTTACTGCCAACTTCGCGGGGCACAATACCCTGAAATACCGAAAGATTACCCGGGGTCCGATCGGGGCGGCACTGATTTTTTCTAGCAATATTTTGCTAAAAACTTTCACTGCCGCCCCGATTGGTCCAAATTTTATTTTTGGTCAAAATCGTAATTTTTTTTATTAAAACCTTATAACTACGATATTCAAGTATAAAAAACATCATATGGTAAAAAAAAGAACTCCATTTCTGTTTGGCACTGCGGTAATGTGGCTAAAAAACGGCGTGGCACTTAACGTGTTAAATGTGATTGAAAGATGAGTGTGAAGATGGGTGAGGTCAGAACCAGAACTTTGTTAAAGACAAAGATCAGCGAATTCATTGTGTTAAGATTGTAAACAGCCCAATAATCAATGTCAGCTGTGGCCAGATTTGAACCTTCACAAATAGTTTTCGGGATCTTCATTATGATTGATTGGGCGATAATGAGGTTGAGTTAACCCATCAAGACGTTTTGACGTACATGATACGCAGTAAGACGTTTCCGCCCGCCGCTGCGCTGTTCCGTCCGATGCTGCTACCTATCGGGAAAAACCGCAAACATCTGGCCTAGTAGTTCACTGGTTTGCTACTAGGGTCATCTGTAGGCTTTATGCGCCAATCGTTCTCCAGGCCGACCGTGGTAACGTAGCTCATTCGGTTGCGGCGCTATACTGACGAGTATAGCGTTGAAACCGTTCTGAGGTGCGTGGGTTCGAATCCCGACCATGCGCATTCCCTATTAGGCTTACAAATGTGTGGCTTGGTGGGAGGGCCCACCTAAAATAAACGATGACCAGCTTGGGTGGAAGTTGACGGCGTTTGTACGTTTAATAAGGATTGCAGGGGACACCTGTTTTGCTTCTTTTTACCCTTGTATAGAGGAGTAGGACACCTTTTTTTTATTTTTTATTATTAACCTCTTGAATCCCGAGTAATTGAGGTAATGCTACTGTGCTCAACCCGGGTATTTTTGCCACTTTGCATGCTTATTTAAAAAATTGTAACATATTGAAAAACTTAGTTAACATACATAAATTTACTTTTCTTTGTGATCAGAATATTAAAATTACGAAAAAATGTAAAAACTATACCATCACTCATCGGCATATCAGGTCTCGAGGTTATGTAAACATCATTCACTTTTGGGCGAGGCACTAAATGTCCGTCACCATACTGAATACTAATTATCTTCATCATAATCGTCGTTATAATTAACCACAGATATATCACGTAACCAATCATTGTCTAAATATTCATTAATTTCTAAGAGGACGC
Source organism: Flexamia atlantica (assembly GCA_035578135.1). Taxonomy (NCBI): domain Eukaryota; kingdom Metazoa; phylum Arthropoda; class Insecta; order Hemiptera; family Cicadellidae; genus Flexamia; species Flexamia atlantica. The sequence goes on along the minus strand of JAQJVK010000005.1, from coordinate 48,791,583 downwards.
GACATTCCGGCACAGTTATCCATTGTTTACAGGCAAACTATGCCATTGCAACACGCACATAGCATAAACAAAACATCATCTGTTTTCTAAACACCGTTGCAGTGATGCTCAGAAATCTAGAGCAAAACAAAATATACCACGAGAATCGGCGTTTCTTCCCGATTAGAATGGTACCAGACAAGGCATATTATTCTTCTTCCAGCTGTCGTAGTTAGCGCGGCAAATTCAAACTGCACACGGCCGCACATATGCGCCCGTGGGCTACTGGCGGGGCTACCGCACGGACGCAAATATGCGCCCGTGGGATTCAAGAGGTTAATTAATTCAGCATATTGTCAATACACATGGACAATCAAAAAGGTCATAACCAAAATATTAGACCAAATACAGACAAAATAAACATATTACAATTAAAAATTAAGAAAATTAAAAAATTGATACCTTAAAGGGTTAAATTGATTACAGGGTGTCTAGTTGTCAGGAAAATCTTAAATTCTATAATGGTCTGAAAAAATGTTGAATTTCAAACTAAGTTTGGAAATTTATTAAATATTTATTTTTAAGTTGACTAGCTGATGGCGTCATGCTTCACGGGGAAAAGTAAACAAATATTGTAAATTAAAAAAAGAATGAATCAGCTGTTCTTTCCTTCTCTTTAGGGAAAAGTTATCAAAAAGACTATTGTTTTTCCCGTGGATTTTCCTCACTGAGACATTTCATTCTAGGACAAGGTTGATGCGGGGCAGATTTTTGGTTTTCTTAAAAGTTGCAGGGGTAGTTTGGATTTTATGTATAGATACCTTGATTGAATTTATGTTGTTTTGTTGTTATGGTACTTAAATCTGTATGGCTACATAAAAACAACGTTATAGCCAAGTGAAATAAATACATTTTAAGTAAAAAATTGAAAGTTTTTCTTGGCAGTAAAACTGGATGCAAGTTGTCTTATTAACAAAGAGTCATTATTTTGGATGTATTTTCTTACTCCATGCCAAACGAAAGTAACTTAGTGGATCAATTTCAAGCTCTAAGCATATTTTACGATCGAGTCATATTTAAAATAACAAACAAAAACAAGTCATGAAGCCTAAAGAAAGATAAAGTAAGACTAGGAAACAAGGAACTAAAGGACGGCAGGAACTCTGGGAAGAACCAGAAAAAACTATTTAAATATCTGATCTGAGTAATTAAATTTTTTACACTTAAGGTCTCGGGTACGATACGAGCGAGAAGCGACAATGTTCGGTTTTCAGGTAGCATTTATTTTCAAGCTGTTAATTTTGAAGGCAGTTGCTATGTTAGTCCTAAGCGGCAAGTGGCGTTCAGTGGTATCACTCAGTGTCGTTCAGTGGTATCACTCAGTGTCGTATTTTTGGCTGGTCAGGTTCGAAAATGTTTTTCGTGTCACTTTTCGGTCACCATCTGCATTGTTCCATCGTTTGAGGTTAGAATCTATACACAGGAGATACTGGTACAATGCTTGCGTTGATGAAAAAGCGGATTTCATTTTTTCAGGTTGGAAATATGAGGGGGATTGATTAGTAATTTAGTAATTAAATACCATTTTTGTGCAGCAATTTTAAACAATTGGAATCTTCGATCAGAAGTAAGTTATCGCCTGTCCCTTGTCGTTTGTTGCTCGTCACTTGCATTGTACCCGAGGCCTAAATGTTACTGACACAATACACAGAGGAAAAATAATAATTAAAAGTGAATCATTTTAGACAAACAAAGCATCATTTTGTAAACAAAGCTAATACGACTGACAGAGAGAAGTTCATAGAGTAAGTTCATAAATGGTTTGACCTAGTGAAAAGATGAGACTGGCACAATGAATAACAAAAACACAGTTGTTGTCTGCCCATCTATCATTAAATATGGTCTAAAATGTCTTAGGACACCTTTTTAAAAAGTAAAGGATTAGAAATAATAATAATAATATTTTTTTTTTTAAGTAAGGAACTAAAGATAATATAGGAGGAGTATTTTTAAAATTTGATTGATCAAAACCTTCAATTTATTTTCCCAATTAAAATTCATATGGAAATGTTTATTAATAGTCATTGCCTTTTGATGAACATATTATTTATTTTCAAAGGAGTTCTGTGTCACTCAGGCAGTGTCAAATAACACACAGGGTGTAGTTTTGAGTAAAATGAATTTTTTCTAATATGTGCTGTCAGCTGCAATTAATAATTTCCTGAGGAGCCCTGTAAGGGAAGAGTGAAACACAGTGACCTTTGGAGCAATGCATTAAAATTCAACATGGACCTTTTGCAACCCATTTAGAAATATTAATTTTAATGTTGTTCTACAGCATAATGATGTTGGTATATCTGTCGTAGCCACTTGCTGTAATTGGGCACTTCATGAAGAGCCCAACGCAGCCCGGGCACTTCATGAAGTGCCCAGCGCGCCTGGGCACATAGTGTAACTCGATTATTTCAATCAAAATTACAGCATCTGCCCAACGAAACTGGACACTTCATGAAGTGCCCAACGCTTATTGGACACATGGTGTAACTGTTGATGCATGTTGAGCAGTCGATTTTAAATCTTTGTCAAAACCAATCCTAATGTTTACATTAAATATCAACGTCCGTGTTAAAGTAGCCAATGTTACTGTTTGCTATTAAACCTTTTAATATTTATTATTTATTTATTTAAATAAAAATATTTTAACATCGGTTTTAGTTACATAAGCCTTTTGAAATTATAATTAGTCTACGTTATATTTGGTCAACGAATTTGTTGGAGTATGAGTTGAGTTCAGACTAAAATAAACAGTAAACAATCTTAATCTAGGATAAAACAAACACTTATAATTCGTTTAAAGTTTAATACAAATATTGTCGGTTTCAAATAGTTATTAAATCAAAGAGTAGTATAAAATATTATATTATTGCATGTTATATTAAAGGATTATATTATTGCATATAAAAATAATCTATTTCTACAGACGATGTCCATTACACTATGTACTTGTGAATAAAGACAAATAATGATATTATATTCTAAATTATAGGTAGTGCGCTAACAAAAAAAAAGATTAAAAACCGAACCGCTAGAATTTTTTAGTAACCACTTCCTCAAGAATAACGTTTAACATTCATAGGTTATCCCTTTAGACAATGTTTCATATGAATTTCCAAATATTTGAGTTAATAATATAAACTTAGATTTTTAAGCTACTGGTGTCAGTACGAATATAATAAAAGGCATATTTCTGAAAAGCTGTCAAGTAAACAGGACACACGTTTTTTAATATTCTATAAACAAATAAAAATAATTACATAGAAAGGCTTGATGTAATGATGTTACGTTAATTCATTCATACTGACATAAAAGAAAAACTTAAACCTAAATTGTCGTCAATGTTAATATAATTACAAAAAAAAGAAATTGTAAAATTTTATACAAATTAAATGTTTTCAATTTCTATAACAATAAGAAATTAAGTGTTTAATGTATTTTATTTTATTAAAGCACACAACATTGAAATTGACTGAATTTTTTCGTTTGTGACTTTCTGAGTTATTTTGGCTACGCATCACTATTAATATTATTATTTAAACAACCGTTTGTTGTTTAAATAATAACAATTTTTATAGTTATGTGTAGCCAGAATATTTCAGAAAACATAGAAGAAACCACGATAAAACATACAGGCAAGAATTATTGTCTGGTTTAGTGGAAGACAATCTTATTCTTAATGTTTTACAAAATTATTTTAAAATAACTGTATTTTGTATTATTGAAAATAATACATCGGATACTACCAACAGCCACGTAAACAGCAGTTTTACGTGTTTACATCAAGTGTCCAGCATCTGAACTGGACACATAGTGTAAAAGAAATAATTACAGCATGTGCCCAACGAGCGTTGGGCACTTCATGAAGTGCCCAGTTTTGTTGGTCACATACTGTAATTTTTAATGAAACCATTCAATTACACTATGTGCCCAGGTGAGCTGGGCACTTCATGAAGTGCCCGGTTAGCGCTGGGCACTTCATGAAGTGCCCAATTACAGCATGTGGCTACGACATATCTATTTTCAGCTTCAGTTAAATGAATGTGTTTTAAGTACCTGTTAGCGTTTTTAAAGGCATCTAATTTAAAATTCTGTTTCATGATAGCCAAGTACACAGAATGAAAAACATTCAGCTTATCACAAGCTGGTAGTGGACACCACCTGACGTACACATCCTTCAGAAGTGATGTGTCTATCAAATGGCAAGTGCACCAAAGATTTTTGTAAATCAAATCAGATTTTTGTAACAGAAGTTGAATGGTGAGTGTTAAATAAATACAGAAAAAACTGTAGAACTTCTTCTGTCTGACAACATACAACTGAAGTTTAGAATAGAGTTCCTCGATTTAATAGCAATAAAAACCACTTTTACAAACACCTTCTTTAAAACACACATTTTATTGTTTTACATAAGCTGCAATACTGAAGCAGCTTTGTTCCAGGAATTAATGTAAGCTGGATTTGTCTCCTTATTGTGAGTCAGTGTCAGATTATGTTTCTTGTTTGTGTCTAACAGAGGAGTTCCGTGTCTCCAGGGGAGAAGTATCGACCAAGGTCACCTGTCGATGCTGAAGTCAAGAGACGAAAACACGAGAAACTCCAACCACATGTGAGTACACACACAACATTCAGCCTGTCAAAGGACGGTTTCTAGTTTTGTTTAGTAAATTAAAAATGTTAAGAACTGATTGGTTAATGAAAATGTTTTGTTTTAAAATTTTGATTAACTGACAAGATTTTTACATCTGGAGGGTTTTTATCAAGAATTTTTTATTTGGCAAATTTGGAGGGTGTCACTCAACACATCACTTCTCCTGTCCTCGTAGCTCGAGTTATTATTTGGTGTTCTTCCTTTGAGAACTTGTCAAACTTTCAAGCAGGTGGTTTCGCAATATCCGTTTTGGTTAAAAGCTATCATTATTGGAAGGGTGCAGGAGTTTTTGCTCAGTGAGGCATAAAAGTTATTTTGTTACTAACTAAAGTTTCTTAGACCCATATTAATCTTAAAATATTACAGAAACAAATATAATGGTATAATTCATTACTGGGGCCAAAAGTGATGCTTAATTCTTATGAGGTTTATTGACCATGGCATTAAGCTAAGGAAAACAAACCGAGTGATGTAAAGCTGGGATGAATTATACTTTTCATTTTATTATTACACTAACTTCTGGAAGAAACCAAAAAAATTCAATATGTTTACCTTCAAAAGATTTCTTCAAAAGAGGCTTTCATCGTCTTAAAAAATCAGCCGATTTTTTCATTTGTGTTAGTGTTTGGCTAAGACTGACAAAATTAACTTTGATGCATAAAATACATCAGTCTATGAAATGGTAAAATTAGCGAGTTTCACAACCGACATCAATGCAACTTTGAATTACAATCGATAGTAGTAATGATTAGCTCTCTCAATACAATCGATAATAATTATAGAGAACGAGTGTTTTTAGAATTTAATTGACAAAACAAACAGCAGACATCCTGAATTCAGCTGATTCTTTTCCTCCCTAGAGTGAAAAAGAGATTCTCAAGCCCCACAACACGTATGATAAAAAATTGCTGCTTTGCTGCAGTAAGTTGTTTAACAACATTTTTTTATTTTTAACTTACCAAGTTTTAACTAAGATGTTGACGTGATACAAGATATTTATTTTTTCAGAAATTAAATGATAATATAGCTTTTGTATTTGAATGGTTAAAGAAATTTGAATAAATGTTTTGAATTTCATGGCCTGAAAATTAACAATTATAATTCCCATTTTAGTGTGATATTTTGATTACTACTGAGCAATGATAAATATTATAATTCATCCTATCATTCTTTATCATTCTTTTCGGAGAAAGGTACCTCATGGAGGACGTTACCCAGAATATGAGTGAAGGATGAGTGTGATGATCGTGATGATAGTGGCGCGATCTTGTAGCCTTGTTACTGACTAAGGTTGGCACGTTCCTTAGACAGGACTGTTAATTAATGGCCAGCCAATGGCAGCTGGCTCCAGATACAACCCTATACTCTTATATGAGAAATGTTATCTTGCTTGCGTGCGTGCGTGCTTGAACTATCATCTCAAAATCAGCTCTGAGGACTTCCTTCAAAGCCTGTAAATAAGTAATTTGTTACTCAAAAACGTGGTATATGCTGATTACCAATTCGTGGCCAGAGAAAATCCAATAACGCAATAAAATTAATTTTAAAGCTGTTAAATTTTCACATTAACCTCATGAGTTGCCATAATAGCAACAAAATAAACTAGGAAAGTGAAAACAAATAAAGTATGAAAAATACAGTGTGTGGGATAAAGATAGCTTGGAGTAATAAAAAAGGGTATTTATATTGAAGTGTGTTTTTCTTGAATCGTTTTAGTAATTCGATAAACTGATGAAATATAATTTAAATTAAAAAATGTATACAGTTTAGGCCTAACCTGAGCATTTATGTTAACACCACACCTGAATAACAAATTCAGTGAATCTGAATTATTTTAAAAAGTTAAAATGATAGCCTTTAACAATGATACATATTTTGTAATCAGATTAATAAGTTCTTTACACCTACCTCAAATTAGTTAATAAGGAATAACCATTATTGGAGGTATTATTTATAATATTTACTTCCCCCCTCTATACACATACACAAACATTCATTCTTTTATAAATGTAATTGTTTAGAAGCGCCACTTGTTTTTCCTGTTGGCGGTTTTAAATCATTTTAAGACTTGTTGTTTGCGGAAGCTTGTCACTCATAAACAACTATAAACAAAGGGAGATCACAGCAGCTCTGATGACAGAACATTACAAATGTCAGCAAACGTTAGCGAAAAGCAAGCTACAGCCAGGGAGGCACATTTCCTCTCGCTGAACGAAATAAACAAAGATCATCAATATTGTCGTATTCACAATTTCCATACTGTCGAAATGGAATCAGTCTATTTCCTGGTGAGAATGGCTGTAATGTCTGACACGGCAGCGGAAACGAGAATGTGTTCTGCAACTGAAATGAAATACAGACTCAGTTTCGTCCACCATAGAAATTTAATAATTTTTGGGGACTGTTTGTTTGGGACTAGCTAAACAAAAGATTTTGTTAGTTACTGTGGTGTTAAGAAAATTCAGTTTATAAGCTCCCCAAGGGTTTTTTGTTTAAAACCTCAAACCTATAAATAAGGACTCCCGGAACTCTCTACCAATATTTTTTGGTATTGTTAGTGGACCAAAGACAAGTCAAAATGTAATATTCAAAATTTATATGAAACAAAATTCAAATAAAAATTAAGGCGCTTTCTAGTGCCGCAAGTGTACTACTCGGTGGATGAGCTTATGACCCACACATTAGGGACAACATCGGCTTGATGCTTCATCAATTTAATTATAAAATTATATAAATGGCTGTCTTTAGCTTAAAAACAAAAATACCTTATTGTTTTCTAAAGAAATTGAAATTTAATCATTGCAAATTGCTAATATTGTGTTATTGCTATGCAATACTTGCATTGTCCTTAAGCAATAAAGTTTATTTATTTATTATTAATTTATTTAAAATATAAAAATTGACTTTTACATCTACCATTTGTTTTTTTTTTATAAAAAAAGAGTTCTTAATAAATAAAAGAGGCCTGTTATAAAATATGGTATAAGGCTTTAACACTTAAAACCTAGCAAAAAAAAATTTAGCTACAATGTTTGTTTTGAAAATGGATGCTGCTTAAAAATTTCGAAAATAAACATCTCAAAAAACCTCATATAACAAAACTTGTTCTATCAATAACATTTTTAAAGAATTTAATTTCAAATTTAAGATAGTGGTATTTTTAAACTAGTTTCAGTTTAAACTAGAGTTCAGATCCCCAGTACCAGTGTAAAATACCAAGGCAGTGCCTAAATATTGAGGCTAAAAATAATTTTAAGTAACCAGCTATTCAGATTAAAAAGTTATTCCTGTTAACAATTATTGTTAACTATTAGGCGCTGCCTTGGTATTTTACGCTGGAACTGGGGATCTACACATCCACTGATTATTAGTGGGTCTGTTTTGACAAATATCCTTCTACATAGGCCAGGGCCGTAACGACCACCGGGGCAACCGGGGCACCGCCCCGGGGCCCCTGAGGACAGGGGGCCCCTGGCTGAGGGAACATAAAACCGGACTCGACGCCGTCCTCGTCGCAGCCGTATTTTTCCCGAAAAAACTTGATTGTTCTTAGGTTAGAACCAGTAAAAAGATGAATGTATGTTTAAACAACTTTGAGGCTGGAATTTTTCTTTGCAACTGTTTTTATTCGACCATACATATTATCATTTGATTGTAATAATGTAATAAATGTCTTAATTGTAACTAGAAGCCTGCGTCACTTCGTGACTTTTAGTTTTGGTTTCATGTCGATTACTTATGGGGTTCCGTGGCGTAAAAGCCCGTTCAATGAGGAAGTGTGTGGATTGTCGTGTTTTTTCTAGAGAAATTAATTGCGTTTTTTTAATAAAATTACCCGTGGCTGAACTTTTCATCAAAGTAAACTTTTAAAATTAACCTATTGCTTAAGATTTGAAACTTCAATATGGGTAAGAAATTCCTCACAGAATTTTCGGTGTTCATTACCTAATTTAACCTACTTGAAAGTGTCCATGAATATAACGTTATGCTGATCGTAATCACTGAAATATCCTTCGCATTCCAAGTAAATTTACAAAAAAAATTGTTTTACATTTATAATGTATTTTAAATTTGTTTTATTTTAGATACACCTTCAACTAATATTGCTATTTTATAATTCCAAATGTTGAAATATGCTCCAAGAAAGCCCCACTTCATGAGCACCTCCTAAGTTAAATTTAGTTTAAGTTTAAAGTTTCCTTTAAAAAAAATACTCAAAATTAAAATGATAACAGACTGGCCTTCGTTTCAAAAGAGTAGATCCTCTTCCTCCATGAAAATAGGTTATTTTCTGTTGTCTTCTAAAAACTTCTATATTTTAAGAAATCAAAATCATAATGTAAATAAATATTATCTGACATTTGCTGGCCCCATGTTCTGTGGTATAGGGATAACTGTGTAAAGATTTAAAATCTTGACCATCTGTTTTGTTATAAACAAATGTGAATTGGTAAAAGTCCACAGGTTTTACAACAGATTGTACCACTTTCGCTGAAATTTCAAAAGCCTCCTGTTCGAAGGCCTTTTATGCAATATTTTCCAAACCAACAAAAGGCACATCTAGAGAATAATAGCTTTAATTTTATACCAAATATGTATGGACAAATATATTTTCAGGGGTCGATTTGCTCTGGACAAAATCCCAGAAATTCTTTTATAGATAGAAGAAGATAATGTAATAGTTCTTTGTCTTCGAATTATATTGATGAGTGCACAGCGTGTAGGCCTATTATAATACTTCCAGTAAGTAACCATTGCACAGTCAGAGTGATATTTTCTAAGCTTAAATTAATAAAAAGTTATTGAAGAAGTACAATGGCACAATACAGTAGCTTAGCTCTAATCTCTACTGAAAGCGACGGAACTCAAATTTTTTTAAAGTTATTGATGACTGCCTGCACGAATGCACAAAGAAGAGCAAGGTTTGGGGGCCCCACCAGCTTGTCTTGCCCCGGGGCCCCCAAGTTTAACGTTACGGCCCTGACATAGGCCAATCATATTCAATCCAATTATTAGTTTGGCCGCTGAAAATAACGAGAAATTGGTATCCTTTGTTCCTATGATTAATTAATTTGGTCTATTAAAGTGTCATCAAAAGTGTTGATTGTGATCCATCAATATTTCAGCTGTCATTAATAATTCTGATTCAATTACGATATGGATAGTTTTCCCCTACCCAGTCAGGAATGTGCGCAAAACTTCTGTGACCATTGATAATCAGTTTAGTGAGATCAATTCAATATGATACTAATTGCAAAGATTGTTTTTTTTTTAACTTTAGCCTATTTTAAAATTGTAACTAGTTAGTTGTTGCACCCATTACTCGCCCAGGTAAAAATACATCAGTTATTGTCAATGCCATTTGAATTGTAATTATTGAAAAACAGCTGATCATGCTTCTGTTTTAAGGCCCGCATTACACTATCAAATATTTTATAAAAGATTTGATTTGACCAATCAAAATTTAAGCCAGCTGATTTTCAAAACAAAATCTTTAATTCTGATTGGACAAATAAATCTTTTGTAAAAGAATCTTTTATAAAATATTTGATAGTGTAATGCGGGCCTAAGTTTCAATTATATCATATATTTAATTTCGAAAAGCGATTCTTTGCATCAAAATTGTGGAAGTCTGGCAAGTTGTAGAGAGATGGAAGAGGGCTCAAATTAAAGGTCTCTATTCCGTGATGGTGAGAAAATGAAATTGCTTGAAATTCACCAGAAAACGAGAAAAAACGCTGTCATTTAAAAAGCATTGGGATCTAAAAACGTCTGCCTTGTTTACATAAATCAAAGTGCCATGCTAATGCTTGATTCAAAGCCGTATGCTAGATGTTGACATATGTTTTTTTCAAAAGACAGCTAACTATGGTCAATGTACTATAACAAATCAATATTTTAACTTTTAGACTTTTATATTTTATAGTTACGGGTTTGAGTATACCGGGTGTCCGAAAAAGAACTCCCTAATTTTGATGACCTCTAATTTTCAATTTATAAATCAAATCAACTCAAATTATATATTGAATGATAGGTAAACTCACCAAGTTTTTGTTCAAGTCACAAATGTTTGGTGAATTTCACTTTGGGCTCATGGCAAACATAAAACAAAAAATCAAACTGTCACTGCGTACCAGTAGTGAATAAAAATCACGTTTTAAGTTTTTTTTAGATTCAACCGTTATCTTGAAAACTATGAATCCTATATAAACCTCTCAGTTTATAACATTAAAGAAAATGAATTTTTCCCTACAGTTTGGGTGTTTTTGCAGGTTTTTAGCTTTTTGGGTCCTGAGAAATGAGTTTTGGAAACGAACAAATTGTTTTTTTTGTGTTTCGTGTGCCATACTGCTAAAGTTGGAAAACCCCAAAATTTTTATTTTTACCAAATTAAAGGGAAATAACCAAGTTTTGGTAAAAGTAAGAGGTTTTAAACATAAACTGAGAGGTTTCTGTAGGATGCTTAGTTTTCAAGTTAACTGTTAAATCTTGTAAAAAAACTCATTACAACGTGATTTTTAAGAACTACTGGTGCGCAGGGAAAATGTGATTTTTTGTTTTTTGTTTTCCATGACCCCAAAGTAAAATCCACCAACAAATTTGTGACTTGTATCAAAAACTTGGCGAGTTTTCCTATCATTTAATACATAATTTGAGTCGATATGATTTACAAATTACAAATTAAAGTTCTTCAAAATTAGGGAGTTCTTTTCGGACACCCGGTATATTTATGACTTAAAATTATAAAGAGTTAAGAGTGTTTGTTTCGTTTATGTTGTAACGATGCCGATTTAATGCTAAATGATCGATATAAATATATATGTTTGTAAGCGAAACTTTTGCGCCGAAATTGTGGGCGTTTGGCAAGTCGCAGGATAGTGGGAGAAGGCTCAAATAGAAGGTCTTGATGCCAGGGCCTTGGGAAAAATACCGATATTTCTTAAAGTTCATCAGAAAATAAGATATAACTTTATATATCTGTGATTGGGCGCGCTCAGCCGTAGTCACTGGTGAGTAATCTACAAGCCTGAAATAAGTGAACAGTAATGGTGGTTTTACCACCCACCGATCATTATTGTGCATCCACCGATGTTGTGTTTACGGTGGATTCGGTAAGAAACTGGACATTGTTGATCGTCAAGATGCGGTGGATTTGCCTATTAAGGACTATAGTAACCGGTTAGCCACCGGTGACTGCGGCTGAATGCACCCATTTAAAAATCATTGTAATCTAAAAACGTCTGCTTTGTTTACATTTAAACTTGTGTTGCTTATACTTGATAAAAAACCACATGCTAGATATATAGTCCAAGCAAATTAGACCAAAAAAAGAGCTGTAGCACCCAAAATTAAGAACAGTCTGGGAAATCGTTTTAATCGGTTCAGGGCGTCCCAAACAAGGTAAAAATAAGTTTGTGACGGATTCTGACTGGTGCTTAACTTTTGAGAGGCAAAAAACAGCAAAATTGTGTACTTTTTATAGGTTTTTACTTATAACTCGAAAACAGTGCAACCTAGAGATAACTTTCAAATTACACTTCTAAAGAACATGAAATTCTACGTCAAATGACGTATAAATCATCAAGATCGACCCCACCGTTTAGCCACAACTGATCGTCAAAGTTCTCTTATTTTAACGAAAAATCGAGCATATGCTGCTCTCTGGTAGGGAACTTGGAAATGCGTAAGGATTAGTCGAGAGGAGAACGTTGTCCCCGTATCTTTTACATTTAGGTTTTATTTTTTCGTGAGTAATAATCATATTTAATTCTTTAAATCTCGTTTGAAACGTTTATTAAATGGCGGATTAAGTATTTTTCATAAAAAATATTTTTTCATATTTTTTATTATGTATTTGAAACTATCAATATTTGCATCCCGTAGTTTAATAAAGGTATTTTGTCTCGGCATTGACCCAATAGATTTTTCTTAATTTTTTATCAAATTAAATATTGGAACGCGGTTATGTGGGATTATTTAATGTTCTCGCTTAGCTAATAAAGAATGTGTGCAAACTTTCAAAGAGTCCGTAATTATGTATGTCTTGGTGTTTTGAACCAGTTCTTAGTATGTAATTTTTAGAAAGATTATGGAATTGAAATCCGACTGCTACTACTCGTTCTAAATCAACAAAAATTGGTTTTAGTGCTTGACATGTCTGTAAATAATTCTATATGCCCATCTTTTACCGAAGATTCAAGGCCGGACGTCAAAGGCTTCCAGGCTAGCGTATAGGTTACACACCGTAATCAACTTACAATCAAGCATTTCATACCTTAAGTAATTAGCATACTTTAAAACAATAAGCAATATATCAACAACAAAATATATAAAACCAATCCTTGATTTTAAATTCAGCTTGACGAATTTAGGTGATTAACTTAAACATAACGCTAGCCTTAATGGCTCTGTCTGACGCCTGGCCTTGAAGTTTCGGTCAAAATTAAAAATGGGCTCATTGAACTATTAATTACAGAGAAGTCAAGCACTAACACATATTTTTGTTAGTTTTTAGTGCTCAGAGTAGTAGCAGACAACTTTGAAATCTATTTTTTTAACATAATGGTTAGGTATATACCATGACAAATAAAATTATGGAACTCTTAAAAAGTTTGCTCAAATTCTCATTCGGCATTGAGAATATTAAATTAACCCAAATAACAGTATTTCATTAAGTTTTAATTTGATAAAAATAAAGAAAAATCTATTGGGTTTTGCCGAGACAAAATACCTTTACTAAACTACGGGATGCAAATATTGATAGTTTCAAATATATAACAAAACTAAAATAAAAAATATGAATAAAATATTTTTTTATGAAAAATACTTAATCCGCCATTTAATAAACGTTTCAAACGAGACTTAAAGAAGTAAATATGATTATTACTCACGAAAAAATAAAACCCAAATGTAAAAGATACAGCGACAGCGTTCTCCTCTCGTCTAATGCAGCATATGCTCGATTTTTCGTTAAAATAAGAGAACTTTGACAATCGGTTGTGGCTAACGGTGGGGTCGATCTTGATGATTTATACGTCATTTGACGCAGAATTTCATGTTCTTTAAAAGTGTAACTTGAAAGTTTTCTCTAGGATGCACTTTTATGGACCGTTTTTATAATTTATGGACATTAACCTTCATTCAAGAGGAATTAAATATTACAGTAGAGCGCCGATTATCCGAACGTCGATCATCCGAACCGTCGGTTAACCGAACGCCGTAATAATTCATATTTTGAACATGATTCTCAAGCAATTCAAATTCGTGCGCCAACCAAATCTCCCATTGCGCCGGGATATCAATGTATTCTGATAGATTTCATAATAAAATTAAATAAATAATTTTTCTTTGATCATTTTTGAGCCTTTTTACTATTAATAATTACGTTACATATATAATTTTAATTTGTTGTCTTTTCATGTTCGATTAACCGAATATTCAGTTATCCGAACACCCCTTGTCCCCAATTAGTTTGGATAATCGGCGCTCTACTGTACTGTTAATTTTACATTGTATCATGTAGTATAGATGATCCTGATTTAAAGCCAAGTTATTTGTAACATTTACACAATCGAATAAGCGCAGGCTATAAGTACAGAGAAGACTTCATTCATCATTTTTAAGGACCAGCTCTACCAGTTTTATGTACGGTTGGAAATGGTCATAGTTTTGACCGAGGAGCAACAGTGTGTGCTGCACTAACAGTTATTGAGTGTAACATCAGCTTTAAATTTGATCCTACCAAAAAGGTTCACCTTTAAATTTGGCCAATCAAAAGTATATTTAATCCTGAATCTACCAAGACAAAGCAGTATTTACACAAGGGCAACCATGCATAAGGGTTGAACGTAGGGTAAAATCCTCAATATTAACTGCTCAAGGTCTCCAAGCCTAACTTCCTTATGAAGTGGAGCCAGAGGCTCCAACGTGGAGCATGGAGTCGCCGACGGGAGACCATTTCCTGGTTTTATCCTTATTTATTTGCTTATTGGGTAAACTGTGGCCTCAATCGGAGATTTCCATTACCCTTTAACTGTCCAATATATGTTCTTTTGAACCAGGTGAAGGCTACACACGACATTTGTTTACATTTTTGTGTTAAATGTCGTGACTTTCTTTGGGGAATAAATTAAGTGCTGCAGCCTGTGGTTAACCTAAAGAATTTCTTCAAACCGTGATTTTATGCTTAATTGTAAGCAAAGTGAAGTGAGTTTGTTTTGAGAACGACGGATAGCGCCTCTGCTCCAAAAGAAATTCAGCCCTTAAGTAACGCCCTTTCTTAAAATTCTGATATAATGTCAAAACATCATTAACATTACACTTTTAAACGTTTAATTCCGTCAAACTGTTACCGAGTTGTGAGTGTGAGGGAAACATGAAATATCCAGCATTTATATTTTATTTTTAGGGGCTTTTGCCCCTACAGGCCACTATAGTCCAGGC
Organism: Flexamia atlantica; assembly: GCA_035578135.1. NCBI lineage: Eukaryota > Metazoa > Arthropoda > Insecta > Hemiptera > Cicadellidae > Flexamia > Flexamia atlantica. The sequence continues at coordinate 48,776,456 of JAQJVK010000005.1, read as the reverse complement.
AATGAATGCTCAAAAATAAGTATAGAGGGAATTGCATGGATCACAATTTTTGACTTTGTAACTTTGTTTGGACTAGTTAGGAGTAAAACATATCAAAAATCCCCGCCCTTAGCCCTTGAGCCGGCTGGGCTGGAAGGGCCTAAAGGTACGATTTTTTGGTTTTTCCTAAATATCTTGAAAACTATTAACCTTTAGTATTCCCTATTAAATTTGAAAATTAAAGAAAATTAAATTTCCAGTAAGAAAAATATATAATATGTCTACTTTGGTTCGACCGTTTACAGGGTAAGCACTAATTTTGTTAATATTTTAAAAAATATACCTTCCACAGGAAGTACATGTAAATTTGTGGATAACATAGATGCCCAGTTGGAAAACGTTTTTTTCACTGTAATGTTTCTTCGTAGGCCTAAGGCCTAACCCAAAACACTCAGATTTTGCTAGCCTAGTTATCAGCTTCTTGTGCCTAGCCGTAGACTCTACTAGGTTTTGTTTATTTCTATTGTAGGCTTAAGTTAAAATATTCTATTAATTGTTTGATTTCATTTGATTACAGCCACAAAAATAGTTCAAAAATATGTAAATATGTAAAGTAATTACTTACGTGAGAAGTTAGGTTAATCCGCTATCATCACTTACAAATAAGAACACATTTTATATTTTGCTAGTATTTATTATGTACATTGTTGTCCCTATTGTATAATAGTTAATATTTATTAGTTTTAAGGACATAATAAGCTATTAGCAATAAATTTGTAAATTAGAAATAAGTTTGTTTACGTTGTAAAGGATCAACAGTGTGACGCTACAATTTTGGTAAAACTGCAACTCGCAGCCAGGCGAGGGGATCACGTGACTCCTCGTCAGCTGAGCTTTCCTATATAAGGAGACGTCCGTCTCCGGGCATTTCAGAAGCGTTTCACACTTTTGATGCTGCGGTCCTCCCTGAGGGCATTCTGCTTTGCATCCTAAGTTATTGTTGTTGGTGACTAGTGTCACCCGCTAAATTTGGATTTTCTTTTTCTGTGAAACAAAAGAAATAAAGGTCAGTAAAATAAAATATCCCTCTCTCCTTATTTATTTGATTTAAATATTTAAAAAAGGGTTGGGTGATTCTGGTAAGTAAATTACACATTATTACACAAACAAAACAAAGGTACTTTGCTTGCGCCAGCTGTCCGCTGGAGCTGCGACCTTAACTCTACACGTTCGACATATTGCTCTTGCATCTTAATTGATGCTGCGGTCGAATAACACCCACAATTAGTGACACTAACAGTTTACAAACAAAACAAAGGTACTTTGCTTGCGCCAGCTGTCCGCTGGAGCTGCGACCTTAACTCTACACATTCGACATATTGCTCTTGCATCTTAATTGATGCTGCGGTCGAATAACACCCACAATTAGTGACACTAACAATTTACAAACAAAACAAAGGTACTTTGCTTGCGCCAGCTGTCCGCTGGAGCTGCGACCTTAACACTACACGTTCGGCATACTGCTTTTGCATCTGGATTGATGCTGCGGCTGAACAACACCCACGTAGTGATACTAACATTACAAATATAAAAGACACTAGCTCTTGCATCTTAACTGATGCTGCGGTCTTTTCTGAGATAGGGCATTACATCAAACCCAGCCTATATTTGTGAATAACTGCCGATGGCAAAGGACTTACCCTGAGAATAGTTTACAAAATATAAAGTTGTTAATTACAACATAAAATAATAATAAATAAAACGTAACAATATATCACCTAAAGGAAAATGAACAGCATTCAGGAAATATTGACAAAATTTCCTGTAATTTGACACCTCAATCATAAAAATTGGTCTAAAATTAAGGCGTTGGCGAGCTCACAAAATACGTCATTTTTCAAGGAATTATAACAAATTGTAATGATTCCTTGAAAAATAACGTATTTTGTGAGCTCGCCAACGCCTTAATTTTAGACCAATTTTTATGATTGAGGTGTCAAATTACTGGAAATTTTGTCAATATTTCTTGAATGCTGTTCATTTTCCTTTAGGTGAAAAAAGCGTTGTTCAATTAGTAGAGGTGTGCGGATAGTGATTTTTTGGATCGGATTGGATTCGGATCGGATAGCTTATGTTCGGATCGGTTTCGGATCGGATAACAACAGGTTCGGATCGGATAATACCGGATTCGGATATTTACAGCGCGGCGTAATGAGCAGATTTAAGTTTTCTTTAAAGCCTAAGGTAATTGCAAGGAACTACCATTTCATCCTAATGTGTAAGGTAAGATTTGCCTTGATAGGGTTGAGTTGTTGATTGTTGTGATATATTGTTTCCAATATAGGCCAAATGTCAATTATTAAAGTATGCAAAGGTTCAGCTAAATATCTGTTGAGAATTTAGAAATTTGTTGATTCCCCTTAAGCATAGGTAGTATATAATTAATTGAATAAGCTTATTAGGCCTAAATCAATTTCAGGATTTGCAACTTAAAAAATCCTTTTCCAATGCAACATAAATTTGTTCACTATTAGGCCTCTGTCTTTTTTGTTCTTTTCCTTAGCCTATTTGATCAGAAACTAGGCCTAAGTGACTAGACAAAAGAATTAAATATAAAACTTGATTCACCAATCACCTCATATTTGAAGAAAGCTTTACATTTTTATTTATGCACTAATGCCTGACAACCTAGATTTTGATTCACTACAATAACACTAAAAAACAAAATAAGTCCGAGCAGTAAACTTCACCTAAATTTCAAGATAAGTTTCAAATGTTTAAGTTTCGGTATTAAAGCTTGGTCATTTAATTAGAACAAAGGTCTATTTGTTTTATATCACAAACAACAAGCTAACTCACTAATTATTTTCATAGACGTAGGCTGTCAAGTCGCATTGTACTGTTATCTAAGAAAGTCCATTTTAAAACTTTAATCACGTATTGAAAATACGGCCGGCCGGCTTTGACTAGGCTTAAATCGTCAAAGATAAATATTTCAGCAAAATAAAAACTTATTTGTGATCGTTCAACTATCTATTTCTAGGAAGGTAATTGTTTAATTGATAAATAAAGTAAGAAGAAAGACGTTCTTGAGTTAATTCAGCTTTAAAGCAGACGACGACATTCAAAATGAAGTGATTTGGAAAGACGGAAAGACAAAACAATGAATGAACAGGTTTGCCAAATCTTTCACAGCCCAAAATTATTGTAGGCTTTTTATTTTATCGTATCGACAGGCCACGTAAGATATTTACGGCCTGAAATAGTCGTACTAAACATCAACACGACTATTTGTTTATGGGGTATTTACGGGATAAATATTTCGTTTTAGTGATGCGCAGTTCGATTTTTTTTGGTGAATCGATTCATTTGAATCACTCAGTTCCAAAGAATCGAAAATTGAATCGATTCTTTTGATTCATTTGACTCACTATCCACTGCATACCAAACAACGTCGACTTTAATCGGTTTTTATGGATTATAAAGTAGTTTTTTAAATGTTTAATTACAATTAATTAATTTTCGTGGTGTATTAAAACTATTTCTAACCTAAAATTGTCTGTTAAAAAGAGTCTGATAGGGTACATTGAAAATTAATAATAAAGAGAAACAATCGCGAACCGATAGTTGAAGTCTAATCATCAACCGATAGTTGAAGTCGATTCAGTTAAGAGAGAAATCAAAACGGAAAGAGATTTTGAGGTTTTGTGTTATTGGTGGAAATATTTTACCGCGTAAACGCAAACCAATGAGCGACCGCCTTGCCCCTCATGTCTCCTTATCATATTTCCATCCTCCCCCTCACCCCTCACCCATCACCCCGCTCCAAACACATCAATGCCCATTCCTTTTATTTGTCCTACACGAAATTAGACTCAAAACTCAATTGACTGACGCGCAGAATTATGATCAAAACCGGCGCGTCGTCTGCGGCATGTTTTTGTACAACTGATTCGCGCCACGAATCGATTCTTTTGAAAAATGAATCATGATTCATTTGATTCACTCGATGAGTCGTTCAAATTGAACGATTCGTTCGCGAATCGCACATCACTATTTCGTTTTGGAAATTCAAGACGACTGACTGTTGGACACTGTCGACATTGTCGGTCAATGGCGAACACTGAGTTGTCTTGATTGCGATTCTCCCTCATACCAATCGATGTTTCGTCGGTAACGGATACTAATCGAGACAGAACTATTACAGTTTGTACTACTATTTGTTAACTGATTTAATGCTACGATACAAGAGTTTATCTTAAGAAAATGTTTGTTATCGTGTCGGGTATTGCGCAGTAATCTGATCATATACAACGATCTCGATTCTCGATCTTATCACGAGTCGCAATATCGGCAACCGAAATACATCGCTTGATGCATACCACTACATAATCGCATTGTGTTCAGGCGTTGTTCTAGCCGCTATCGCAACCGTCGCATTTCAAAGCGTCGTTTTTGCTCCGCGATGTTTTCTGTCACTAATGTACTTTCATCGGCGGTGACTTCTTTTGTTTGGAAGACTTTCCTCACTTGAAAATTTGTTCTTACTTTACAATTTACCCCAAAAAATGCAGTCTATCCGATAGAGTCGGATATCTAGTCAGTCTTACCGGATAGTTATAAAACCCTCGAATCGGATTCGGATATCCGATCCGATCCGAATCCGATCCGAGTTTTCGGATATCCGCACACCTCTACCAATTAGGCATCTAAGTTACTCACAAATTTACATGTATTTCTTATGGAAGGGATATTTTTTTAAATATTAATAAAATTAGTGCTTACCTTGTAAACGGTCGGACCAAAGTAGACATATTATATATTTTTCTTACAGGAAATTTAATTTTCTTTAATTTTCAAATTTAATAAGGAATACTAAAAGTTGCTAGTTTTCAAGATATTTAGGAAAACCAAAAAATTATACCTTTAGGCCCTTCCAGCCCAGCCGGCTCAAGGGCTAAGGGCGGGGACTTTTGATATGTTTTACTCCTAACTAGTCCAAACAAAGTTACAAAGTCAAAAATTGTGATCCATGCAATTCCCTCTATAACCTTTCATTGCCTGGACTACTAGTAATCTTTATATTAATAGACAAGCATTTTTTCCATAAGGTTTTTGTACTCCTTTTTTCTCAGCCTGTGTGCAACGTAGCAAAAATCTAAGCACACCGATAGAATTGTATTTTCCTGTAGATGTGCAGAATCTCATTGAAATTTATATTAGTCTTTTGGAAATGTAGAAAATTCAATTTAAAATTTCAAAAAAATTAACATTAGCCTTATGAGTTGCTGTTTTGGTGATATTATAACAACCAAATATGTAAACAAAGTTAGCATCATATGTAGCTGTTATCACATGCTATTTTTCGTAAAGATTTGATGTAGAAACATTAAGCCACAGTTAATTGGGTCATGGAGGGAAAATATAGAATTTGATTGAAATCAGGACTACTTAGAGAAGATTAGGGATTTCATACTCAAATGTGTTTTGTTTTACATATATATGGAAAAATAAAGTTTACTTGCCTAAATAAGATTAAGTGATAAAAATTTTCTGATAAAAAGGGAAGAAAAAAGTACATTAAGTTAAGTTTCTACCATCCAATGTATTAACTGACATGCAACCGGCAGGGCCGTCGAAAGGGGGGGGGGAATGCACAGGGGGCTGGACTCACAGGGGGCCCGGATCCACGCGAGATTAGTAAAAATGGGGCCCAGAATCGAGATGAGTATAAAAAGGTGAGTTTCTCAATTGCACATGGGCCCGAAAATCCTGTCACCGGGCTTGGCAACCGGAGTATAAATGGACAACATTATATTCAAATATTGTTTTTATTAGTGGATAATGGGTAAAATATATATTACATTTTAGTGATAATAACAGGAAGAGAGGGAAGGAGGGAAAAAGTTCTAAATGGTAGGAAAGAAGGGAGGAGAGATGGTAAGAAGAGAATGAAGGAGAAAAGGAGGGAAAAGTGGAAAGAAGGTCGGAAGTAGAGAGTGAGGAATTAATGGAGGGAGGGAGAGAACTGTGGTAAGGGGTGTAGAGCATAAACTGATTTGATGATTGAAGTTTTACTTTCCTCTGATTCAATAATTATTATTCTTAAAAAACATGAAATCTTGATAAAATAGTCATTATCTTAAAAAAAGACTAATTACTAAAAACCATGCCATAAGCCAGAAATGAATTAAAATAATTAGTCAAGGACTGAGTCTTTCTCTTTTGATTTTGGGCCCCCAGTTTGGTTATATTATGTGTTTACATGGAAAATATGTACTATATGAAATGTATTTAGAAACACATTGGTTTATGCGGGGATTATTTATAAAATTAGCTATCCCTGTTTGTCACTTTAAAAATTGGTCAAATTTTCGACCACTGGCGATCTCTAGTTATTATAATTATCCATAGCTGTTCAAACTTCAGTTTGATTATTTATATCTTTTCATTAGAGTTAACATAGAAACTTTGAAAGCCCAATGGACGATTCCCTTTGTGAGTTAAAAAACTGGAATAGGATAGGAACCTTTCCAGGCACATTTATATATACACATGTAGAGTGCTTGATTTACGGTAGAAAGGCGTTCCGGGACCTCTTTCTGCCAAAGGTGATCACGCATACTCAGCAGTAGCAACTTTGCCACTAAAGACAATCGATTGCCTGTAAATAGCCACGGAGCAATTTTGCCACGAGAGACGATTGTAATGAACGAAAGTAAATTCCACAAATTACTATCATACTAAAACCTTGAATGCCGACTACGCAACAAGACCAATATGTGTAATCGGCAGCAGTAAATTTGCCGTAAGTGACAATCATGGGTCATGTACAGTAGTTACATGTGAAGTTTTTGACTAGTCTCGAGCTAAATCGAATGTTTAATCTGCTTTAAAGACCCAAAGACCGAAATACTTGCACAGTGCTAGTAAAAAGAATTTCCTAAAAAAAATTTTTTAATATTTAATTGATGCTGTGATAATTTTTGTTTTGTTCATTAAGAAGTTTCAGATAAAAAAATATGACTTTTTTTAACTATTCACACAGACACTTAATTTTGTTTGCAAAGGGATGAATTGAGAGGAGCTTCAGTACATCAATTTCTACAAAAATCAAGCACTGAGTATATATACAAGCATTTGAACACATTCTGAAATTAGTAGTGAAATTCCAGCCAACCTCAAAAGTGTGCCAGTGCCACGGGGTGAGTTCCAGAAGCCCCAATTACTCTTGTAATTACTAAGTTTTTACGGAGACGTGTAAAGTGTCTTGACGCGTCTTCAGATGAATCCAATAAATCGTGTAACATATTAAATAAAATAATGGCATTTAACAAAAACTATAAAACGATATAAATATGAACTTATATATTGTATTAAAATTAAGAAATTAAACCAACTCAAATTTAGACCGTGGAAATTTTGACCTAAGACCCATTTTGATGCGCTTGCTTCATGTGTACCTCAACTCTAGGGTTGTATAGAATAAAACACCTAGTCATCTTAACTTTAGATACCAGGTCTTCTATAATGGCAATGTCTTAAATTTTTTTTATGTAAACCTGCATTTTTTGACCCGTGTTGTTAATTTTTTTGGTGATTGTAATATCTAAGTTTTTCTTTAATTTCTTTCACGAAATAAATCAATTGCTCTGTAAACTATTGTATTTCAATACATATTTGTATCGAGGGAAGTAATAGATGATGGTGATACTTCCCATGTAAATTTGTAGTTGTTAAAATTGTTAACTGTACATATCACTTCTTAAACTTTTATGGCGATTGAATTCAAAGTCTCAAATAGCTTTTATTTGGACATTGAATATGTTTAATAGACCAAATCAGAGATACAAGATCAGCTACATAAATAAAAATTCTGTGCAGGAACATGGTGGAGGTTACAAATGGAATTACTAATATATATATATATATATATATATATATATTATATAAGAATATTAATATTTCTGAGGCACTATCTGGAGTTGTTGTTAGTTATGTTTTTAAACGATAATTAACTTGTTAATCGTCAATAAAGAAAACTGCTGTTTCGCACAAGTAATTTCAAATGATCCCAATTAATTAACTGTTATGCTTATGCGGTCAGGAATTTTGGTGGTATGTAAATTGAAGGGGTTCCCGTAAAACTTTCTAAGCGACAAAATTTCAAAATCGGAGATATTCAGTGAAAAATGTTCTTCAGGACACGAACTACACCGTGGTATATTTTGTTTTGAAGATATTTTAGTTGGCAGCCCTGATTTCGTCTGTCAAAGTTGGTGTGTTCACGGGACTGCACGGACTTCTGGGGAAATAATGTTCTATTCGCTGAAAGATGGACTCCCCGCTGGTCGTTGCGCTGTCACCCAGCCACCAAAATCATGTAAAAGCAGATTAAACATTCGATTTAGCTCGAGACTAGTCAAAAACTTGACATGTAACTCCTGTACATGACGCATGATTGTCACTTACGGCAGATATACTGCTGATGATACTGACTTATGAAAATCAAAATAGGGCTGCAACAATAGTGCCATAAATACTTGATTTCAGGACTAAGTAGGATGAATACCTCTTAATATGGTTAAACTCAGTTTTTGCTTGAAAGTCATTTTGTTCATCCAATGGAATATAAATATAAATGATTTATAATGTCCCTAAAAACTGAAGAATTTTGTAAGAATTAGTTATAACCAACTAAAGGATGATTATATTTAAAACGTCTAATATAATTGAGATTTTGATTATCTAAAGAGTCAAACTCAAAAGATTTAGGTATTAAAAAATGAGGGTGTTACATTTACCTGTACAAGATTTACTGAAGCATTATCGTTGCTTGCTAATACAAGTTGGAGCAGTGGTGATTTCAGAGGCGTAATGAATATAACAACTCAATTAGCGTTTTATCGGGAATGGGGCGAGCGGAGAGGGTGGGTGATGTTGGAGAGGAATTCACCCCTCCCCCTCCCTGGGGTAGCGGTTAACTGCCCAATGTCACAACCATGCTTTTATATCCACTTCCTCCCATGTATCCAAGTGAATACTTGGTGAATTTAAGTGAAATACATGTATATTTTTAAAGTTCAAAAGCAAACCAGTAAGTAAATTACAAGTCTTTTCCTTTGTTAGAAAAAAATCTTCTCATATTAAAGAAATTTGCTTTTTTTATATGAAAGAAATCATTAAAATTAATATATTAGGTATTTAATTATTACCTTCTTAATGTTGAATGTATAAATCCTAATGTCAATAGAAAGAAGCTCCTAAATCCTGTTGTTCGAGAAACTGACCAAAGATTTCTTGAAATACTCAAGTGGGTTTCATTAAACTCTATAGAAATTTTCAGACGAAGTCAGATCTAAATGATGAGTATCTAAATGACCTAAAACGATGTCAGATCTAAATGGTGGTATTATAATATGATTAGTTTATTAGTAATAAAAAATAAACAAAAAACACCTGATGAATGAATTAATATTTCTTATTACTGTTACCACATTAAAGAGCACACATTATAGATAACCTTTTTCTCTTTTTTTATACTCTTTGTTATGAGTTTATTATATATATATATATATATATATATATATATATATATATATATATATATATATAGGTAGGGAGAAATACAACCAGCAGATTAATTAAGGTGTGCAGTTTTTTGGCTATAAGTTGATCGTGATTGTGAAGTTGGATGTTGCGATTGTGTTGGATTACAATGCCGCAATCCGTTTGTGAAAATAATGTTTTGATCTCAAGATGTACCAAATAAAAATTCTTCCCTAAACATTTCTTATGAGCCTTTCCAAAATAAACTATTTTTTGTTTTGTTTTTCTTGTATCTCCGGGCCTTTTAAAGTTCGTCTTAAAAGATTCAATACTTTAAAGGCTTTAATTTTTAATATTAATAATTTAAATAAGACCAGTCAGAGATGAGTTACAAAGCAACAATGAACGAAAAATTGTTATTAAAAAAAATGTATTTTTACTTAAAGATTAATATCTTAGGTTCTAAGTAAGTCTAAATATTAGGTTTGGTCCTCTAACATACATCTGATCTTTGGATTTCATTTGAGCCAAAACAAACTTTAAAATGTGATTAGAACTGGAGATTTAAGAAAAACAAAACAAAAATAGTTTAATTTGGAAGATTGTATGATCTTTGAATAGTCATAACTCTTTTCCCCACATTCATATCAACATCATCAACTGCTCAAATTAAAGCCAAAGATCAGATGAGTGTATTAAGACCAAACCTATTTAGGCTTCCTTAGAGCCAGAGATATAAACTTTGAATTAAAATAAATTTTGAAAAACAAACATTTCATGTTCAATGTTGCGTTGTAACTCATCTCTGACTGGTCTTATTTAAATGATTAATAATTCAAGTCATAGCCACCATATCACTGAATCTGTACATGAAATAGTACAAGAATCAATCATAAAATTTTAGACGGACCCTACTTCAAGTTTTCATGGCTCGGCTCAGCTCGGCGACTGAACCAGAGGTAACAACTTCAAACTTGGTGCATTCCAGTTTGCACATCAATGTACTGGTGTCCTATGAAGGCCCTTAGGACACTGAATTGTACCAATTTTCTAGTGGCCATAAAAAAATGATCTCCTAATAAGCTAGTGGAGCTTTTAAGGGCCACAAGGTGTTATTTTGCTATGGATTATTAAGGTTCTACTTTGTAAAAATTTAAATGGCAGTCAATTTTTTTTAGTTTTCAAAACTTAATTTCTCAAAAATGGTTATTCGTACAGAACGTTGTCAAGGGACAAAAAGATACAGAACTTTATCTCCTTTCCAAAAATATATTGTAGATTCATGGCAAAAATAACTCAAGATATTTTAATTTGTCTTTTGATAAGCAAAATGTTGAAATTATCCCCAATTTGCCATAGATATAAAAGGAAACTACAATTACTTGGTCATTTCTACTATACATTTACTAAAACTAAACATTTATGGAAAAAAGTAAATTAAATTTTACTTATTTTTGGTCATGACAATGTCTTACTTGAATATGTACTGAAATCCACAAATATGTTATTCCTAAGACAGCCAACCCGAGTATTCACCCTCAGTGTTAAACTTATGAGATTTAAATAAATATCCCATATCTCAGAGATATCAAAGTTGCTCATATATCAATATATATTAATAAAAATTGGCATATGGCTTCAACTAGTTGAGACATACTAGATTGTAGCCTAAATCCACTATCTGCAAATTTATATGGCAGCAAACGTTTTTACTCAATTTCCATGTTATTCTTATGGAGAATATTTTTCCTTGTTTATTTACAGACATTCTTTATTAGTTTGATATGAGGCTTTGTCTTAACTTATTCATTTTTTGCATTTGAAATTCGCTGAGTGTACAGAAGTCCTGTAATGGGGGGAATTATATTTTCTATACCAGATTTAAAATCAGGCCGTTGACACACTGTAAGTCTAAAGCCCAACATTGGTTTAACCAACAATTTTGTGGTGCGATTACGATTGCAATTACATTGGTTATATCCGCACATGGGCATGCCTAAAGTTGAGTTGAGACAGTGATCACAACTGAGACAGTGAGACAGTGAGTTGAGTTGATTGAGTCATCATTTTGTTATTAAGATACTGAGTATTGTGTGTATGGATAGCAGTTATGATGAAGAAACAAATAAGAAGCATTAAGGACATAGGTAGTATTGGGTATTGATGCAAATATTTAATGCAGGCTCTTGTTAGCTGCTGCTGCATTACAAGAGACATACTCAGAATTTAATGTACCAAACCAATTGTTCATTCAACTTCTGACTACTCATTAACTTTTTTTACACATGTTACAGAATGTTCAGTAAACTTGTCTACACAAATATACAAAATACTGAAAAGTTTTTCACACCAGGCAATTAAAATCACCTCGCGACCGGCAGGTGCTGTTGCTTATGACTGATCACTGACTGGTCCGCTACTGGTCGCGTCACAGTTGTGGCTTGTGAACTGTCCTACCTAACTACATTGATCTTGTCACAGGTCTAATTTGTCCAGCTTGTTGCCGATTTCAGTTACAAACAGTCTTCCTGTGTGTCGACTGCATTAGTAGTACTGGATATTCATCCCCCTAGGTGCCTGGAGAGGCTTTTGCCATATTGACACTTTTCCTCAGTTAACTAAATTTCAATTTCCTCTCTCCTCACAGTAATTGATTAAATAAAAGTTATAAAATGTTATTAAAATGAGTTTTTTTTAATGAAGTAGTTATTTCTTTACAATAACAATAATCTTATGTTTATGGATTAACTTTAGAATTATCTCTAAGGATTAGTCCTCAAACATAATGTAACACTCTCATTAACGATAAATGTAGCCCAAAGCTAATTGTGCCAGTGTTAATGTATTTGGCCAGTAATTGTTTCTCGAGGTCTCAGTAAACTTTGAGGGGAGGAGGTGTCAGATCAATAATCCTGTTATTGCGTGGCTCAGTTGCAATAGCGTGTCTGTCTGTCTGCCTCTTAAAAATGGCATTGGGAAAGCACTCTTATAATAAAACCTTTTGTGCTCAGATTACTATTCCTAAAGTATGATATGGATTAATCAACTTTTTTTATGCTTTTCTGACTCAAGGAAGTTTTTTTGACCACAATATTGAGTTTATTTTCTTTAAAAACCACGGGTAGGTACTTCTCCTTTAAAAAAGAAAGAGTTTTCAATCTCTTACCTCACAAACTGCCTTGAAGATAAGTTCAAAATGAAATATAACCTTAAAAATTTATACTTTTTTTAAAATGTTAAATTCAAGATGATTTCTTTTAAGAACTATTATAACTAATTGAATTTAAATAAATGAAACCATAAAAACATATATTACATTACATAATAAGAGTGGAAAGTGGGTCATTGCATATTCGACACCATGCATTTGAAGTGTGAGATTTCCGTGTTTGGTTAAAAAATCAGAAAAAAATATATTTATGATTTTTAACACATTTTATTCTGTTATTGAGTCCTCTTATTTCTTACCTGCGTCTGTTATTCAGTTTTTCTTTATGATGAGGCTAAACATGTCGTCAGTATTTTGACTTTCTCATTTCTTATCATGGTAATGTTGAAAAAATGTAACGTTTAAAACTTGAAACTAAATATAAAACTCTTCCAAGTAATACCTACTATAATTAAGGTACCATGTATATTTGCAAAATTATACTTAAACTTTCTCTTTGTAGTGAGAAATTAAAAGTTGATACAGTCCCTGGATTGCTCCCGGGACTGATTTTATTCAGTTCTGTAATCTCTGAACTGAAAATGTCAACCAGGATGGGATTCTCTACACATAATTTATTGATCGAGCATTTGAGAACATTGAGTCACATTCATAGTCTTGACCAAATGTAAACATATAACAAATACATATCATTAACCAGATCCATCTTTTGTCTCAAGTACTTTAGTATGTTATTAAATAAAAGTGGTATACAGAGAAACCACAAGAATTTAAACAATTAATGTCTAGGTTAAAACTATTTTTTAAAATCTTTCAAGCATACAGTACACACTCGATTATCCGAGCCCTGGTTATCCGAGACTCCGGGTTAGCCGAGTCAGCTCTAAGCTTAAAATACATTTTTATTTTCTTACTACGCATTATAATAATGCGTGAAACAAGTGTCTATATTTAAAATCCTATTATTTGCAAATCGAAAGGACTTTCATTGTCGTATTTATTGGGAAGTAATATATTAATAAAACATTTTGAAGTGGTATTATTACAGCCCAACCTCAAAACACACGTAAACCCCGTATTATCCGAGGTTCGTGCTATCCGAGGTGGTCTCAGTCCCGAAGACATCGGATAATCGAGAGTGTACTGTATTCTAAACACTAGTTAAAAATAGTCAACTTACTTTAAGTTACTCAACTGGAGAACACGGCATTCCCTCCTTTGTAGGAAGATACATATAATCATATGTTGAAAATTAAATCTGCTGAACCATTAAAAACAAAAATATAACATGGTTTGCGGAATGAACAGTTTTCTCATGTTAAGTTTTAGGATCAGAACAAGGCATAATTATGAAAGAAGAGGAAGAGAGGACAGGGAGTCATGTCATGAGGTTTGTATAATTTAGGCAGAGGACAAAGCAGAGAGGTGATTAGAGATGGGATAACTCTGCCTTTGTACTTGTGCTTGTGTGAGTCGAGTTGCTGTCTTTGTATTCTCTCTCGACTGTCCTGTTCTGAAAATACCTAGGACAAGCACTGGAACATTGATAGAAATGAATCACTCCAATATTAACTCTGATGAACATTACCTGTAGAATACTTACCTACTATTTGTTGTTTGGAGCTCTGATGGTAGCAAAAATATTTATGTCATAAAACATAAAAAGGTCTTTTAAAGTTTGCATGCCTCTATTTGTTACGTGAATAGGTGCAGGGATCATTTAGGCCCTTAGCGATGAAATAGCTTTTTTTATAGCTCCCTCCTATTGTAATATTTTTTTAAATTTCGACTTATTGTTTAGTTTTTAAGAGTTTTCCACCATTTAATTTTTTCTAAGTAATCCGTGGTTAGTGGTTGAACAAAAAATGCCAAATAACGTAAAATGCAAATTTATTTAATGAATTAATCACTCACATATAACAAATGAACACTTATAGCAGAAAAGAACTTAATGTCAATAAAGTAAATACAAATATTATTTAGTTTTTATCAATAGTTAATTATTTTAATTTGAAAAAATATGTTTAGATTTATTTGGAATGGACTTAATGGGTCACCAATATCTGTTAAGCAGTGATGCCAATTGCTTCAACAATTTAAAGAAACTGGGTAGGTCGCCATTTCATATAATGTATCTAATGTATGTAATGTATTTAAATTGCTTGGGGTCTATTAGAGCCCCACACCCTCTTAAGGGCTACATTTAGTTTGAGGGTGGAGTTCTAAAATTCCATTCTACTATCAAAGAATCAGTCTTTATTACACTGAGATTTTAAACCTTTCTTTTTAGCGAATTTCCCCTATAGGGAAGAAGCTATTACCGTAGGTCTCATGGTAAGACCTAAGCCCGAGACCATGATAACTTTTCGTTTTAGGGCCACCAGAAGCAAAAAACACCATTCGTTCGAATTTTTATATATATATCTATCTATCTATCTATCTATATATATATATATATATGTGTCTGTCAGCACGATAGCGGCCGTAAATATGGTGCGATCTTAATGAAATTTGGAACAGACATGTAAAGTGGTAATCGAATGGACGAGTTCGTGAACCAGCCCGATCGGACCACCGGAAGGGGGGGTAAAGGGGGATAAACACCCTCAAAAATGGGTTTTTTGAGTTTTTTACATATAAAAATAAAATTTATCGAATCTTTGTTGGCACCATTGAATTCAGCTCAAAAAAACAAACAATTTAGTCTTTTGAATCATTGCTCTATGTCCATTGGTTACCGAGATATTGAAAGTGGTAAACACAGTACGTTGTCCCAATGTTAACCTTATGAGGAATAAGTAAAATTCTATATTTCGCTTATTTCTCAACATATCTGGATAAAACTTGGTTTGTGGCTTCATCTAGATGAGATCTAATGTATTTTAGTCTAAAATCCCCGAAATTTCAATTTTTGTGGCAGCAAACCTGCATAATCATTCCCCATGTTATCCTTATGGGAAATAAAAAAATTCTATATCTTACTTATTTTTTAACATTTCTTGACAAAACTTGGTATATGGCTTCTTCTAGTTAAGATCTACTAAATAATGAATTAAAACCAACCAGTTTTAACATACCTGTTGCAGCAAACCTGCATAATCATTCCCCATGTTATTCTTATGGAGATTACAAAACATGTAAAATCTCGCTAAGTTGGATTGAAATACCGTTTGTTGTGTTGCATCTGAAATTCGCTGAGTATGCAGGTCTGCTGCAACGGGGGTATTAATTGAATGTGTTGTGCACGATTGAAGACTTAAAATTTTTTTAAGGTACTTGCTTTAACTTGTAATACATTAATTTTAAATACTAAAGTTGTATTATCCATTAAATGGTTTTAAAAATATTCCCTTATTTAGAAAGACTACTGATACTAATTTTTTACTTAAGAATTTTGAAAAAAGTATCCATTGTCTCAGACTATAAATGGACTTAAACTTGGAATAAAGTGGTACAGTGATTGGTCAGCCAAATAACTTAGCCTCTGAAAGAAATCAGCTGATTGACTACTAGCCACATTAATTGTTTGTAGTAGTTGATACAGCACAGATGTTGTCGGAAACTTCATTTTCACTGGTTTCAGGGCGCTCTATTGTGTAATAATGGAAACATTGAAAGGCAGAGTTATTTGGCTTTACCTATACTCCTTACTTATTTTGTACATTTTGCAATTACAATTCTCAGTAGAACCTCTCATATTATCTAGCCACCACAGCACTGAGCTTTGTCCAGATGATTTGGCCGGATAAACCAACCTATTATGAAAACGATAATTTAAAAATAACATAATTAATTAAGTCAAAGCAGTGTTTTAAATCTCTTTTTTTTAGGGTTATTTAAAAAGTATACTTCTTAGTACAACCAATATAGCCCATCACTTGAACTCTTTATAAAGCAAAATAATTATTAACCCTTGAGCGGGCGCTTCACCGGCAAAACGCGAGAGGGCGCATGCGGAGTTTTACTCCGCAACACTATATTGCACAAATTTAACCCATTTTACGAAATATTGTATTTAAATGTTGACAAACTTCATTAGGAATCAAATTTCATCGTCGATGCAATTAATTGTTCACTTTAATAGGTGTAATATTTCAATTAAACATAGTAAGTAATTTTCTAGTATAAAATATGTATTAATTATTACTTACATTTATGGACTTTTCCTTCCGATTCTTTTTTTTGGAAGCGAAAGGAAAAGTCCAAAAAATGTAATAATTACAAATCCTTCGCTATTATGAATTAAAAAAAAAATGTATCACTGTCTGTGTAACGGGCGAGGGTGCTCCGTAAACTGAGACGGCATCTCTGAAATGCAGAAAACGAGGTACCAAGGGAAGGGGGTGGGGGGTATAGATTTCTTTTGGAGATTCCTGGAATGAGGGGCGTAAAGTACGGAGCCGGACACGACCGCTGACACCCACTATGTCCGATTATTTTAATATAAAAAACACGTGCGGAGGAAAACTCCGCGTGCGCCCGCTCGAGGGTTAACCACAATGGATAAAAACCAACCAACTGTTGAGGGGCTACCAGCTCAAACGAGTAGTTTAAATAGTACAATTAAACAAACAAAGAAGCAATATAATGCAGAAAAAGGTAAACAAAAAGAGAGATATCGCTATAAATTATCAGAGAGCCCGTAGAGCCCATGTTTGTAAGCCATGGGAAAGACATTTTGAAATTGTCTTCTGAGAAGCGGCTGGATAAACGACCATTAAAATAGATTCGGGTATGAGAGGCTCTGCTGTAGACAATTTTAGTACAGCATTTTTTAATGTTTTGAATAGGCTAATTCAAACAATAATTTAAATTTTTTGTACATTTGTGAAGCGGTTTAAAAATAACTGCTAATTTTTGGTAAAATATGAAATCCTGCATTCATGAAATATTTATACAGAAAATCTTTAATTTTTCACAAAACATAAAAAAATACAGAAATTCCATGAACCTTGGGGGCAGTTTTCCATTTTCACTTTGCCGGCGTTGCCAATCCTTTGTTCCCCGAGGTCGGTGGGTCGGGTATGATTGAAGCGCAGGGAGCAATGTGAGATGGTAATACATTCACCTCGCCAGACACACAGACACCGTGACAACTCCCCCCACACCCAACCCTCCAAGTGGACATATTGATCATCCCTCGTGTCGGTTTTTTGTTCTTCCACCGTTGATGAGTTTTCTCTTTTATATATGCCTGTTGCTAGACCTAAACAATGGTTTTGCTATTGGTACAATCGATGTATCAAACATGGTTGTTGAAGAAAAAACTTGATGAATTCAAAGAAACTTGATTGAACTTAAACTTTAATTAACTAAACGGAATTGATTTGAAATTGATTAACTTTAAGCTTTATTTTTTTATGTAATCTCTGTTCTATTGGCTTTTGATATAGAATGTCTAGAAATTGTTATGACAATTTCATTAGGTATTTTCTTTATTCTTGTACATTTATTAATTTTTCTAACGTATTAGATTTAGAAAATTCCAGGTTTTTAACCTTTCAGGTCCTATTATACATGTTTAAAATCATAATTATAATTCTATTCTATGTATATTTGTCAAACACCACTCACCCATCATCGCACAGACCAAACTACTTGACTTAGAACCTTGAAACTTTGCATGAACGCTCCTTTTAGGGCATAGGCACCCATTAAGAACGGATCTTTTTAAATTCCCTCAGGGCTACGCCCTATGGTACATCAAAGTTTCAATGTTAAAGAATAGGGAAGCTCATGTAGTTGTCATGGCAACCTTAACATTAAATCATGAATCCAAGGAAGTTTTTCTGTTTTTCCTTATGAAAAACTGTGTTCATCAGCTAGTTCTATATAATTACAATCTTTCATGTTATATGACATTTCCATTACAAATTGCACCATTTGTATAAAAAAGATTGTCTTGGGTGTTTTAATTGTTCTAATAAAGAAATCCCATTGTAATCAAGGAGTGATAAGTTTTCATTTTATATGTACTTTAGCAAAGAGACTTTTTAGAAAAAGGCTCTGCCGGCGGTAATGAATTAATAGTATATTTCATTACAAGGACCTAAAGTGACGCTTTTCGTACAAGGTCAAGTTTTACAACCGAGGCTGTAAGCCGAGGTTGAAAAATGACCGAGTAACGAAAAGCAGCTTTAGGTCCGTGTGATGAACTATATTTTTCGTTATATTGCTCAATACCATACGTAAACTACTTAAGAAAACCAAAATGTTACAGCTTGTTTACCTTTAAAGATGCCTTCAAAAGATGCCACCGTCTTGTTCTTGCTATTTGAAGCAATCAGCTGATTGTCTGTTTCATTTGTGTTAGGGTAGACTGACAACAATGAACAACTATCGACGTATCGAACGCATGTAATAATCGATTGGTGAAATGAGCGAGTTTCACAAATTGATTAAACTGACAACGATGAGTGTTTCGATAATAACGATGAATGTTTCGATAATAACGATGAATGTTTCGATTATTTGTAATCGAATGAATATTGTTCGATTATTACGACGTACTCGGCACTTTTTGAATTTTATAGTCCTAGGACTGTAAAGAGTCAGCTGGTATCGAGTACATCAGCTTTTAATTCCTAGGAATAGAAAGAGTGTATTTAGGACCGGAAAACATGCATTAAAAACATCTGTTTTTGAAGCAGTTTAACGAAAAATAAATTATTGAACAACTAAATAAAAAATAGCAAAGTATAATTTATTTAATAGTATTTATAATTTGATTGTATGATACTATATTTATTTCTAACACCGTTGATAATGATTTTTCATTGTTTACCAGAAAAAAATAACATTCCTTAATAAATATCTAGTGAAGGATGGATATGATTTTTATTGAAGGACCATGAGATGTCTTAAAAGTATTCTCTAGAAAGTAATAAAAAGAATTTGCACCATGAATTTCCTCCAATGTAAAATTTATTTAATTTTGTGACCAAACATAAATGCTGATTGTACTTGGGTAGGTTTACATTTCATAGACAAAATATCCTTACCAGCATCCAGAACTTGGATTCGGAGTCAGAGAGATTGCCACTTAAAGAGCCATATTGATCTGCTTCCCCTCCCATGTACCGACACAGTTGATGAGTTGTACCTGTAATATACGGCGCAGTCCCATTGTGTTTACGTGTGGCAGCCTGTCTATCTACCGTGATATATCGTTCTCTGCTGATATTTATTTTATCTTTCCATTTTAAATGTATGGGTCAGCGGACAAATTTTATCGCTTATCGTTCTTTGACAGTGTACTCATTTATGTGGCCGGCATATTTATGGCAGACACTTCTTTTGCTGATTTTTTCCAAAAGTGTTCATTTTTACGTTTTGCTGATTTGTGTTATTTCTGATATTCCTGTTCCCTGTTCAGGAAAGGATTTGAAAAGCTTGCTTTGTCATCGTTCAGAAAACGGTTTAAATATTTCAATTATAAAAAAAATACAGTAGATTTAATAAATACCCTACCCTTGATTATGATTTTTTTATCGCAGTACGATTTCAAACGATATTAATTTGTATAATAGTAATTCTGAGACTTAACAAAAATGATATTTATTTGATATTTTGCCAAAATACAATTTGATAAACACACTTCATAAAATTTTGTTGATTGTTTGTTTGGAAATATGTTTTTTTCAGAATTATTTGATCTCAGTAAGATTAGTTTCATCGTCTTGCCCATGTGTCGTCAATCATAATTCATTCATATTTGCCCTAAAAGCATAACGTTATCACTTTACACAGTTAAAAAAAAATATTTATTTTCTAATTCCAATGGCATATAAAAAATTGAGAAAAGTAAAGAATAATACATCCTAGTAATACATTTAAACCATTTCTTGCTTTGATTTAGGTGTCTGCTATCAAAAACTTATGTTTTGGGTATCCTAAATATCAGATCCAATCAGACATAAGTCTCAGGATTTGTGATTTAGCTGCGGTTTAGGATTCTATAATCATTTGTAGATCCCAGTAACGATCGACTAATACACAAGTGCATGTCAGGTTTCAATTTGAAATTTAGTTGTTTGGTGAATGTAATTCAGACAAATTTTTAGAAAATCAATTAAAAACTTAAATTAATATGACAAATTACTGTTCACAAGTTATATGGTTAAAAAGATGATTTTTCAATTTTCTTGGCTTAAGTTCTTTTGTGATAGTGCCTACGACAATCCAATTGGTCCCTGTTGAATAGAGATAGGGAACGAGGTTAGTGTTACGCTATGAATCTCGCTTCAAGTCTTGACGTTGTTGTTAAATCCTTGTAAGTGAATTAAACACTGGCACCATACCCTTTGCTCCTTATGTTTATATTAAAACTTGTTGATGTTGATAGCAGTTATTTTATTTTAAAGTGGTATAAATTATTTTCTTTCCATACATTATGTCACAGTTTTGAGAAAAGCACTCTTAGCAAATGACTATTGTAATTCCTTATCATTACTTTTGATAGTAACAGATCCACATTCCATTCTAAGAGCTTATTTTGCCATTGTAACTCGCTGAACTTGTTGGTCCGAGACATTTGCAAGCGGATGATGATTCCGACTGTAAGTGGACATATTGATCTTTCTGCCCTCCCTTCTTCCCCCTCCCTCTCTCTCTCCCTCACACACACTTTTTATTCACCAGGTGATGAGTTTTCTACTGTTTTATTTGGCCGCTTTTCTGTAGCGCCACACCTTTTTATTGTTGCCTAAAGCAGGTCGTTTCATTATTCGATGTTATTTAATGTTAGTCCCTCTTCAAACTCTGTTTCTCTATTTTACTATTTTTGTTGCTGATTTATCAGGACACTGCCTTTTAAAGTTAAGGATTTTTGTCAGATGGTTGAAAATAATACAAAATGTAATAAGATTTATAACTTGGATTAGCTTTTTGAAGGTTTTCCTTAAAAAAAGTAGAAATAAAAAAGTAGAATAGTTAAAGTAGAATTCCTTTTTGTGAAAATAACTCATTGAAATTTATTAAGTTTATTGTAATGTACTTTAATCTTAATGGAGTGAATCACAGTTTTTCTTATTATGGTTCAGTTCAAGTTAACATGATGAGGAAATCATGTCATTGATTATTATTTTTTGAAATACTGCTGCAAAAACGAAAACAGCAGTTTCAATCTATGCGCTCTTCAAACGCTGCATCTCTATTTTACTATTTTTGTTGATTTATCAGGACACTGGCTTTTAAAGTTAAGGATTTTTGTCAGATGGTTGAAAATAATACAAAATGTAATAAGATTTATAACTTGGATTAGCTTTTTGAAGGTTTTCATAGTTAAAGTAGAATTCCTTTTTGTGAAAATAACTCAATGAAATTTATTAAGTTTAATGTAATGTACTTTAATCTTAATGGAGTGAATCACAGTTTTTCTTATTATGGTTCAGTTCAAGTTACATGATGAGGAAATCATGTCATTGATTATTATTTTATGAAATACTGCTGCAAAAACAAAAACAGCAGTTTCAATCTATGCGTTTTGGGGTGAAAGAAGTTCTTTTCCGCCCCAGTGGGTAAAAATCAGCCGTGAACATTGGGATTGAGAGTAGTTGACTCAACAATAAAACTTATCGATTGTTATAAAAACCATTACCGCATCCAAAGCATTAGCTGGAACGTATTTTGCATTATCGTTATTTCAGTATTGGATAAATGTATCATTAGTAGTCCAGTAACTGCATTTCCCTGGAGAATTTTCTCAGTCAGCACCGATTTGCATGAAAATTTGGATTTAGGTTCTACTTACCCTCTACTTCAAAGTTAAAAATGTTTTAAGGGTTGTTTTTTCCCAGGGGGTGGGTGCCACCCCTTCTAGGGGGTGAAAATTGTTGCATTGAAACTAAGCCCGGAAATGGATATATTGAACAATTCTAAGCAAATTTTGTTCTATAAATTTTTTTCTTAAAGTCAATACTTTTCGTGATATTCACAATTGAAATTGGCAATTTTTCTTCCCAAAAAACCACTTTTTCAAATGGTTTTCCACAAATAACTCAAAAACTAAGAGGTTTAGCGAAAAAGTTATAATGAAATAAATTGTAGCGTATAAAAAAGCAAAGAAAATGGTGGGCTTGTGAAGTCTGTAAACCCAGTTAGAGCCAAGTTATGGCTAGTTTAATAGTGGTTTTAATTCGTCGAACGCCAACATGCACAATTTCAATGTGAAATAACTAAAATCTAAAAGTTTTTCGAGGAAAACTTACTGAACATTTTTTAAAGATCATTAAAAGACCTTCAATTTTGTTTATTGGAAAAGTTATTATCGTAAAAATTAAGCGAGTTATGATCAAAATAAAGTTGGTTTATATTTTTCCGGCGATAAAAATCTTGAAATATCAACCCCCAATTAGGACTCAAATTGCAATTAATTCTTACCGCTCTGCAATTCCCTTCAATTATGTCTTTTCAATAGGCTCAAGAAGTTTGAACTCTTTTAAGAGAGCATATTTTTGGAAAAAATGTGAATTTAAAATAAAAAGGAAATTTTAGCAATAACAAAAAATACCTTTTCTTCAAGATAACTCTAAATCTATAGGTGATGCGGAAATTTTTGTTGAGTAAAAAATTGTAGAGATTGAGTTGATAAAATGTTGATACCTTTTTTTTTGGCAGCAATTAACGATGATACAGGCGTTCAAAGTCTTCAATTGTTGATAATTACTGATATTTTCAAACCCTTTCAGCTCACCCAGTTTTTTTTAAGGGTTGATAAACAAATACTACTCTGTGAGCTTATAGCTCCTAAAAAAACGTAAAAAATGATACTTAGAAAACCTTTGTAACTTAACAATTGACCGAGTTATGGTTGATAATTCAAGGACATATTTTAACAATTATCGCAAATAATGTACTGATTGCTTTTTTCAATTACAAAAATGTTATATAGGTTCCAAGTACAAAAAGGTTCCAAAATGTTTTATGTCCTGAAAACATAAAAATTTAAAAATAGTTAATAGTGATAGTGTGTCAACTATTGGTTTTAAAGTTCTTGTAAGTACCAATAACTTTCCAAAGTTAACCTACCACCTACTTTTTGTAGTATGTGAATCTTTGGGCATCAACTTTTTTAACTACGTTGGCAACACTGCTACCGGTTCAGCTGTTTCCCACCACGAGCGGAAAGGGAAAGAGTACGCAGCTTTCATTGTTGACAATCGTTAAAGGCTAATAACTTTCAAACGTTCACCTTCAAGATATTTCAAGTTTTTTATCGCCAAAAAAACATAAACCAATTTTATTTTGATCATAACTCGCTTTATTTTTACAATAATAGCTTTTCAAAAAAACAAAATTTAAGGTATTTTAATGATCTTTAAAAATGTTCAGTAAGTTTTCCTCGAAAAAAATTTAGATTTTAGTTATTTCACATTGAAATTGTGCATTTTGGCGTTCGACAAATTAAAACCACTTTTAAACTAGCCATAACTTGGCTCTAACTGGGTTTACAGACTTTACAAGCCCACCATTTTCTTTGTTTTTTTATACGCTACAATTATTTCATTATAACCTTTTCGCTAAACCTCTTATTTTTTGAGTTATTTGTGGAAAACCATTTGAAAAATTGGTTTTTTGGGGGGAAAAATCGCCAATTTCAATCATGAATATCTCGAAAAGTATTGACTTTAAGAAAAAACTTTATAGAACAAAATTTGCTTAGAATTGGTCAATATATCCATTTCCGGGCTTAGTTTCAATGCAACAATTTTCACCTAGAAGGGGTGGCACCCACCCCTGGGAAAAAGCAACCCTTAAAACATTTTTAACTTTGAAGTAGAGGGTAAGTAGAGCCTAAATTCAAATTTTTATGCAAATCGGTGCTGACCGAGAAAATTCTCCAGTTTCGCCGTTTTTTACCTTCAGTTACTGGACTATAGCTTGACCTAACATAACACAAATTAGGAAGATTTCTCAGCTGTTTGCTTCTTTGCTTTGAACGAACAAAATTAATCCATTATGAAAGCAAAATGACGCTTTGGTCGAAAAACTTGACCTGGTACAATAAGATCACTATTTTATTTTTTTTATATTTTTATTTTTTTATTGCTATTTTATTAAAAAAATAACAATAAGTTTTATAATTAATAACATACGTTTTTTGTTAATTATTACATTAGTTACAAGTGAAGCAAACGGACTCTGTCTCATTCTCACACACAGACGTACAGTCTAAAAGAGAATAATTCCAACTAATTTATGTAATGTGCTAATTTGAAACTATGTACTGATTTGGAAATAAACAATTTGATTTGATTTTTTGATTTATTCCTTTATTAGCTCCCTCATGAATTGAAAATGAAAGTTTTAAAGAATTTTTAATAAAAAAATTTAATATCCAGAAAAAAATTATTGTAGAGTACTTTTTTATTAATGTGATGTTATTTGTTGTATTCAAATGAAATGGGTTAGTCTTTGTATAGTGACCAACTCATCTAGCCCTTTTAGTGCCGGAAAAAAATTTAATGTAGGTGCAAGAAGTGCCGGACATTTTTTCATTGTTACCTGCAAGAAGTGCCAGGCCTTTTTTAGCAAAAATGTAAGGGTTTGGGGAAAAAATCACTAAAAATTTATTTATTAACATTTTTTAACAAATCTTTTTTTTATTTGTTTCTAAATACCTCTACTATTTATAAATGACAAGAAGAAAGACAAATTTCAAGTTTCTGGTAAAAATAAATGTTAATAAATTTAAAAAAAGTTTTGCATCATACTCATTTTTTATGTTTACACTAAAAAATCATATTTAGATTTTACTCTGATGCAATTTTTATTAGTTTTATGTGAAACTACGTTAAAAAACAAGTAAAAACCATGTATAAAACATCAATTTACTGTAATAGGTTATGAATTAACAAAATAAAACGATAACCTTGCAACAATGCAGAGTTGAACAACGTCACTAAGCAACCTACTTAAAACAGTATTCGTATTCCATATTTACACTAGAAACATCATTTAACATTTAAAACGATCCACAATAACAAAATACAAACTATATTTCAATTATAACCCTATAGGTAAAACAAAAACATAGCCTAAAAATTACACAATCGAAGTTGCATCACCGCCATATGAAATGCATGGTTATTTGTCTGCCAACAGCTGTTTGCATTTCAGAATGTCATTTCAGCTAACCATAAGACAGTTCAGGAGAAAAGTCACATGAAACGAAAGATTTGACTATAGAGAGGCATTTGGCACGAATTCCAGCCAGTAAAAACGAAAAAATATATTTTATATGTATAAAAATGTAAACGTCTCGCTACGAGATCCTGGCATACTATGCAGTTAGAGACAGGATCTCGCTAAGAGATCCCGGCACTAGCGGTAGTTAGTGTGCGCGTCTCGCTACGAGATCCTGGCACTAAAAGGGTTAATTATGTTTATCTGGTTTTATTATGTTTCTTTATATTTCCATTTGACATATCTCTCACGTCTGTTGTGGTGTTATTAACTCACAATATTAACAAATGTTTTGTGATATAAAGGAGTATTATTCCTATTACTCCTTACACTTAAATTATTCCTTATATATATATATATATATATATATATATATATATATATATATATATATATATATATATAAAGGAGAAGGGGTTTTCTAACAGACAGCAAATCTTCAAAACTATAAGACCTAAAGAGTTGAAATTTGGCACATGTGCTCCTCTTGGGTGGGTCTTGGATGCACACTAAGAAACGGTTTTTCAAATTTCCCAAAGGGTTTCGCCCTATGGTACTTTAAAGTTTTAATGTTATATTGTAGGGAAGGGATATAAGGTTGTCATGGCAACCTTAAAAAGTATGAAAAATTAAATCAATTTTTTATGTTTTCCATGGGTGAAACTGTGTTGATCAGCTAGTTACTAATATTTACTCTTAAGGGGTGTTTTCGTCGAAGCGACTCTTGCGTCTGACGCACCTCGACCCTCCCTGTCATGGGAGCTGTTTTTGTAGGAGTGGCTTTTTTTCAGCCGCTCCGCTTTTTTCTGTCTGTGTCGATATCATGCGACAAGCGTTCATTACATTTATTGGATGAGTGGAAGATTACATCTTGTGAAACACCTCCTTTTTAGGCGGAAGCTATGAAATCAGGTAGGCAAGGAATGAAATGAAAAAATAAAGAAAAATGAGCCTAAATCTGAAAAGAAACTGTTCTTGCAGTATTTAAATTAAATAATATGTAGGTGTATTTTGTAGTTTGTTTTTGTAATAGTATTGTACTTTGTGTATAAGTAAAAGCTGGCAAATAATACGTATAACCATTGTTAAACTGGAGATATCTTTAGTTTAGTTTATTCAGAATTCCTAAATATGATAGCTTTTTTTGGCTGTAAAAAATGAGTAAAAATACTAAATATCATTTGTCTAATTTGTAAAAAAAATTGTACGAAGTATTCTTTGATAATAGGTGCTTTACAGTGTGAAAAATAGTGTGTTATTTTTTAATAAATTATCAATATATGTATATACTTCAGTCACAAAACTTTACTAACAACTTATCTGAAATATGACAATACAGGTTTGAATTATGAATTACGAACTGGAAACTAATTTGAATTCTGGAATAACAAGTAATAAAAATAAATTTAAAATCATTAATAAATAAAGTTAAAGGTCTGGGCACCCTTGAAATTTGGGATTTCTCTGTTTGATGATAAAGTACCTGGTAGACCGAGCCTTGCTCGGTGTTATTTCATGTTTACCAGGTCATCCAGTTACTATAAAATATTTCAATGTCATAAAATTGATAAATAGAAACCTTTTTTATTGCTCCATAGACTCTTCATCCCATTTGCTGTATTTTCCCTTGATGGCTGTAGATTCCAAACAGCTGTTATGATTACTTCATTTTTTTACACTTTCCTTGTTTATTTTCGTTGCTATCCCATAACCCATAAGGCCAATGTTAAAATTTTACAACTTTAAAATTTGATTTATTATGTTATTAGATTTTCTATAGCCAAGTAATCTGCATAAAAGACGTTTTTGAGTCATAAATTACTTATTTCCAGACTTTAAAGAAAATCCCTGGAGCCGTTTTTGAGATAAATGTGCAAGCACACATGCAAGCAAGCAAGCAAGCATGCAAGACCGATAACATTGCTCATACAAGAGTATAGGGGTGAAAGAACAGCTGATACAAATAAATATTGTTTTATAAACAGGCCATCAGAAAAAATAATAACAATAGCTTTAAATTGCTAAGCAGCAGGGGTCCACTTGTTTGTTTAAATCTTATTGAGTTAAGTTTGATATTGCTGTTAAAAAGGCTAAGCACACCAACACATAGTCTACTGTTCCCCTTGCTTTTACTGCCCTAATACCCCATTCCCCATTTGGGGTTGTACAAAGGATGGTCTTGCCACTCTCAGCGTTTTGTGCCATTACAACACTAAATAAATACAAACAGTTAAGTTACATCACTTAAGCGCTGGCAATTTTTAATTGCTTTCTAACAACCATCAAATTTTGTACAAAGCTTACACTGTTTGCTTTAACAAAGTTAAATTTTGGTTAAATTAAAATAAATAAACTGTTTTCCCCTGGAAAATCCTATTATTTTTGGCCATTTCAACTATCATTTTAGGCCTACATGATCTAAAGCAAAAAACCATGATGATGATGGAAGCTCTGTGCTTCCATGTCCTAATATTCATTAAGGAGAATAATATTCTGTCTGACACAAGAATTGTCATGAGTTTGTAAATTAGCATTTCCATTAAATCGATATCTTACAGGCTCACTGAATTCAACTTGCGTTTTTTATAGATTTGATGTTAAAAGAAATATTTTAGTTAAACTTAGTTTTTTCTTAAAATAAAATAAAAATATGAATATATTTTAAAAATTGAAAATAATTTTTTGTCTTATTAAAAATCATCAAATAAAATATTTAATACCATACCAAGTATACCTTGCAGGTTTTTAGAACTGACTGTAATTTTTTTATTTTCGGTACTGAAAAACAAGGGTTATCTACAATTTGATCTCCACATTAAGTTGCTCATACAAAACGTCATTATGAGTGGTGTAAAGCCCTGGAGAGTCCTCACAGTTGAGTTCTGTCTCACTCGTCCTCCCCTTTTAGCATGAGATGATGACAAGTAACCGAGCAAATGAAACCGAGGGTAGGAGAGGACGAGTGAGGCTCTGATAATGAGAGCCTCAGAACAATGAGGGTCCATTAAATGAGCAATGGTGTCGTGATCATAGGAGCTCTGTTTTGCAATGCTCTCTGCTGCCTGGATATCTTCCCTCCTTGAATGTGTTTTTTTTCATTCCTGTAAGATACTTTTATCAAACGAGGAAGATTTGGAGTTTTAATTATAAAAAAATTAGTTTGTTATGAGAGGAGAATAATATGTTTTGCTTCACATAAAAAATCCTGTTTAATGTAATGTATGCGGATAAGTGCTCACTTTGACTAAGTCTGGCGTAATCTTGTCTCTGCAACATTGTGATAAACATTTTTACGTAATTGGTTTTATTAGGGCATTCCTTAGCGTGTGCAATAAATAGTTAGTTAAGAGTAAATATTATGTTAAAATTCAGCTTTTAAAATTTTTAGTTCAGAAATTAAATATGGAAGTTTAAATTAATAGAGGAAAAGTGTTTTATACCATTACCTGGCTAATGGTTTAAGTTCTGTCATAATAACAAAATATATTTCTCCCACACAATAACCAAACAAAGGCAACAGCAACACTCCAACTTTTGGAAACGAAAGTACAGCAGGTAGTTCATGAAAGTACAAAACGCTTGTAAATGCCAGTGCAAACTGAAACGTTTTTTCGCATGTAGAAAATTTGCATTTTGCTTGATTTAGATTTAATACATCCTAACAAACAGACTACACTCTTGAGCTCTCATTAATAATTCTGTGTATGCTTCGCAAGTTGAGGATGTGGAGGGTGGGCTTGGACTATTACCACTTGGCTAAGGAAGTCGCGTCGTCACCGATTCATTAATTACTGGCAGCATTGCTGTTTTGTCCCACCCTTCGTTAGGTATCGCAGTGGCCTCGTGGCATTATTGTGACCTTAGGTTCTCCAGTGCTCTTCAGCTTCTCTTAACAGCTCTTGAAAACTTAAGTATGAGTAGATTTTCATTTCATTTGGTGCCACCTCGTTGACTCGCACTGCTCATTTAATAAATTTTGAGGAGTTAAAATATTTTATATTTTCTTTATTAAGGATTAAAAAAATTGTATTATACTCCCAACATAATAATTATTCTTTTGATTGTTTTATAACATTACAAAAATGTTTTTTTCAAGCTATTAGTATTTTTATTAAGATCATTTAAATATCTTTAGGCATTTCTGTGAGAAGGAAGGAAACATTTTAAAACCATTTTTAGTAGTTATGTTACTTGAAACTGTCTTAGTGGTTATGTTACAAAATATTGAATCACCAATTAACATAAAAAATTTGATGAACACTCCTTAAATATAATATTTGAAATAACATAATTTCTGAGAGGAATTGGAAACTAGTAAATTAGTGGAAGCCTAAGTAAAAAATTATTACTTTTAAATTACTTGAGCCATTTTTCATTTAAGTGAAAAATGGCTACTATTGTTAAAGCCCTTTAGGTGCTGGGAATGAAGTTTATAATTGCTTAAATATTTTAATTGTCAAAAATTTTGAGATCTTTTAGTTAGTATCATTTAATAAATGTGGATGCTTTTATTTTCTTTACTACTGAAATGGTGGTGGCTCAATCTGGCATCTTCTAGGAATCGTTTAAGGAAGTGCCACTGGGCTACATAATGATTTTGTGCTGAAATTTCTTGTTCTAACTCTGATGTCAACACTCGCTCAATGTACAGCAGTACACTACAAGTAATTTCTTACATATTTATGTGTATGTTGAATTCTCTGATCTTTAAAAAAAGTTTTAAATTATACCTAAGTTCAGGGAAATAAAAATCTGCCTCTAAATTATTGACCAAAATTCACATGACATCAATAATTGTTTCAATATTGTCAAGAACTTTTGAATCTGCAATACATGAACAGCCGAATGAGTTCTTTAAAAATAATTGTTTCCAAAAAAAGTCTCGATTTTAGGGAGGTAAATCAACAGTATCTGTTGTTCCTAGTGTAATAAAACTGTAAATGCTTTTGAAGATAAAATTAAACATCATTGTTTAATTTAAGGAAGGCTTTAATTGTGTTCCTCATAAGAAATTGATTGAAAATCTTAAATCCTATGGCATCATGGATTCACAGATTTCATATCCTACCTGAATAATTGAAGGCAATATGTTTTTGTTGGAAGGAGGCAGTCTAGTTCGAGGGAGGTGCTTCTGATGTTCCGCAGAGCTCGGTCCTTGGTCCTTTCCTTTTTCTAATATCTTAATGATTCATCAGAAAATGTTGGGCTTGACTTTGTAATTTATGCAGACCCTACCACTCTAATTTCAGCTTATAAAGACAACACTCATAATTCAGTCTCAAATGAATAACAAAATCTTACGTCTGTTTGGGTTTCAACCACAAACTCAAATGCAATACAGGAAAACCAGAAAATATTTTAATAGACTTTTCCAAAGAAACTGAAGAACAATCTGTCAAATTGTTTGGTTTTTATAATGATTCTCAATTAAACTGGCAGGAACAAATAGATAATACCTATGTTGATAGATAAAAAATATAGATAAAATATGAATAAAAAATACCAATGTTGATTATTTAATCTGGAGGCTCAAAAATGTAGTCACATCTAATTATTTAAGGTTGGCACACGTAGCTTTTTTCCAATCACATATTTCATTCGGACTAATGCTATGGGGACACTCGCCTCATTCGAAAAATATTCTAATTTTGCATTAAAAAAAGTAATTTGTACTATGTGAAGTATTTAAGGACTATTTTATTGATGCAGTGGATAAATTAATATCAACAGACATACCATCAGACAACACTCGCAAATTCCAAGTTTTTGAAAATAGTAAAAATTTTCATCTCAAACCAATGGATGACAAGGAAATTGAGCAAATTTTAGCTTCTTTGGAAAATAAATATACATCTGGTTTTGATGAAATTCCTATGCCTATATTAAAAAGTGCCAAAAATTCTTTAATCAAACCTCTGGTCCACATTATAAATTCCTCATTCATTTCTGGTATTTTTCCAAGTAAATTAAAAATTTCTAGAATTAGACCTTAGCACAAATCCAATAATGTAACAGAACCATCCAACTATCGACCGTCATCAATCCTACCAACTATATCAACAATTTTTGAACGGCAGTGCATTCACGGTTAGTCAATTATTTAGAATAAATAAATTATTTGATACTGAACAACATGGTTTTTGACCAGGTAAATCAGTAACTACGGCAGGGATTGACTTGGTAGAGACCATAATTGATTCAATTGACAAGGGAGAGAATACAGGTGGTATCTTCATGGACCTCAGTAAGGCCTTTGACTGTGATTCACATCCAATTTTGATAAAAATTTTAAAGACATTTGGTATTGTAAATAATTCTTTAGAATGGTTTCAGTCATACCTGAAAGGCAGAAAACAATATGTGGAAATAAATCATGTGGAAAGACCAAATTTAATCAATTAATTAAAGTAAAATCTTTAAAGGATATCAGATATGGAGTGCCTTAGGGCTCTATACTTGGTCCAATTTTATTCCTCTGATACATTAAAGGTCTCCCAGCAACAATAAAACATGAAAACAGTAAATAATGCCTCTATGCCGATGATTCAAATTTATTGGTTTCTGGCAAATATATAAATGAAATTAAATTGCAGCCCAAAACAACCTCATGTTGATTAAGGAATTTTTGACAAACAATAAATTAGTATTTAACGTAGACAAAACAAATTTTATATCATTTTGCGCAGCACAAAAGAAAAATTCTAATCCTTCTATAAAAATTGAAAATGTCCCAATAACTCAAGTAAAAGAGACAAAGTTTTTAGGGTTAATATTAGATGAAAATTTATCCTGGACATACCATGTACATAAGCAGCAAAATAAAATTTTCTCTGGTCTGTATGTGCTGACAAGCTTGTCTAAATTTTGCCCTTTGGATATCCTATTGGAAGTCTATCACACACACATAAACTCTCATATTACTTTTGGGATTGAGTTAAATGGTGCGACCATTATTCAAAATTTGGAAAGTATATTAGTTCTCCAAAAAAGAGCTATTTAAATTATTATGTTAAATTGAGGCCCCAATGAATCCGCAAAATCACATTTTTCTAAATAAAATAGTCTCACTGTATTCGGACTGTACATTTTAAAAACTACAATGAGTGTCAAAATATCCTCTGATGCATTGCCGATTTTAGGAATAAATCATAACTACAACACTCGACACAAAAATTATCCAGCGATTTGAGGTCATAACCTGGAGTTTTATAACAAAAAGCATACTGCTGCAGGGACCAGATTTGTATATCACCTTCCAAAAGAAATATACGCAATAGAGAACGTAAAGTTATTTAAAAAGAAACTTAAACTGTTTTTGATTGAAAAATCTTTTTATTCATTTAAAGAATTTTTTGGTGTACATTAAAGTGCAAATTTATTTTGTTTTTGTTTTTAGTTTTGATATTTATTTTAGGCTAGTATTTAGTTTATAGTTGACACCATTCTGTATTTATACATTTTTTATAAATCATGAACAAAGTATTTCTGACTCTGACTCTATTTGTAGGGTTATTTTAGATGGAAGGGCACAGTGGTGCACTGCAGACTTCTTTTCATCAGACTCAAAATTATGACAGTAATTAATTCATACGTTTATAAAATTTTATAATATACTAAAATTAATTTGCATGAATTCAATATTAGTCTAGACATTCATGAAACAAGAGGTAAATTTCATCTTCAGATACTGGCTCGTAGGTTCATATAAGGAATAACAACTGCCTGG
The DNA here is from genome assembly GCA_035578135.1 of Flexamia atlantica. Classification (NCBI taxonomy): domain Eukaryota; kingdom Metazoa; phylum Arthropoda; class Insecta; order Hemiptera; family Cicadellidae; genus Flexamia; species Flexamia atlantica. The sequence continues at coordinate 48,742,848 of JAQJVK010000005.1, read as the reverse complement.
ACTTAACTATATACTTTTTTAAATAAATAATATCTCAAAATATTTAAATCGAAAATATGTCAGTGATAAATTGATAACCCTTTTTATTTCTGAATTTTTAAGAACAAACATGATTTTTTTAATTTCTGTACATAACAAAATGTTAAGTTTTGATTTTTGCTGACATTTGCCTACACTGATAAATAAAAACAAGTTTCATGACATTTTGGGATTGGTGGACTCATCGATTAAATTCATAAAAAGTTTAACTAATATTTGACTTGTCACCTCTCTCTCTTTCTTATATACAGGGTGTCTGTAAAGTCCGTCACCAAACGCCATAACTTTGTTTATTGGGTCAAAATAAGCAAAAAAGTTCCTGTGAAGGTATGACCTAAATGCATATTTACCCAGATATCCGCCATTTTGTATTTTTCACAAAATATTTTTTATCTCCGAAGTTTTTAAATCGATTTTTTTGAAACTTGGTATGTACCTATAACTAGTCAAGGTCAGTTTATGAAAAAATAATCAGCATGATCGAATAGTAAATTTCAAAATGGCGGCCGTTTGAAACTTTTAATTTGAAATATCGGAAAAACGTTACGTAGTACAAAAAAATATGAAGAATTAAAATGTTTAGAAAATTTAATTTCCTGTCTAATGACACCAGAATTATGAAAATCGGTTAATAAATAACTGAGTTATGGTCAAATTTATCTACTGAGGCAGCGTAATTGACCTATGTCAGCGCATGACTCAATGCAACAATGGGCCATTCTCCTTCCAATTTATGCTGCCTCGTTGGATAAATTCGACCATAACTCAGTTATTTATTGACCAATTTTCATAATTCTGGTGTCATTAGACTGGAAATTAAATCTTCTAAAAATTTTAATTCTTCATATTTTTTTGTACTACTTAACGTTTTTCCGATATTTCAAATTAAAGGTTTCAAACGGCCGCCATTTTGAAATTTACTATTCGATCATGCTGATTATTTTTTCATAAACTGACCTTGACTAGTTATAGGTACATACTAAGTTTCAAAAAAATCGATTCACAAACTTTGGAGATAAAAAATATTTTGTGAAAAATACAAAATGGCGGATATCTGGGTAAATATGCATTTTAGGACATACCTTCACAGGAACTTTTTTGCTTATTTTGACCCAATAAACCAATTTATGGAGTTTGGTGGCGGATTTTACAGACACCCTGTATATAAATATTTAATCCTGGTTGTGAACAATTATTGTATCTACAGCTGCATGTATATTTAATGTGTCTATTCCTTTATACAAAATGGTCAATGACAATTCTTGATTCTTGATTACAGAACAATGATATAAGTACAGTAATGATTTATTTTTGCAGGACAGTGATGGTGACAAGAGTGACCAAGAGTTGGTGGTTGATGTTGCTAATGAGGTGAGATAAGTGCTATCAAACTTGTGAGAAGCAAGGTCTTTACAACCAATTTTGATGTTCTTTTATTTGATTTTATACAATTTCAGATAGTTTTGTGTAAAAGTATGTACATATCTTAAATTTTTCAATCTGACTTTTTAACAAATAACCATATTGGGTAAGAATTTATATATTCATAATTTTTTTATTTAATTATTTTAAGTGTGCTATTTGTCCTTAGAATTGTGCTTATTTTTTAATTTTATATAAACAATTTAAGTTAACTTCTCTTAGGTTACAGACAAATCATTAAGTTCCAGCAGTAATTCCTTTTAAATCAATCATAAAACAGGGGATGTAATTTGCTTCAATACAACCCACAAACAAATGGACACAAAACACCCTAATTTTCGTACTCTCTCGTATTCAAAGTCTTCAGACTGAGGCTGCTTTGGATACCAAGAACCTCAGATAATATGGAGGTCACTTGTACTTTTAGTTTATGGTGTAACAAGACTACTATACATTTTAGTTACAAATAAATAATTTCAAGGGACTATACAGTCTCACTCTTCTAGATGTTATTTTGTAGAATACAAGCTTGAGAGTTAAGAAAATATTTTTAAACCCGGACTCTTGGATAGCCAGGGCTTGGATAATCAGGAATTATCCAACACTGTTAACACTGTTTTGAGTTTTTTTGCTTTTGTATTCGAATGATATATGCATTTTTTATTGCAGCAAAAACCCTACTTTTCTAAACAAAAGTAAAGACCTTGATAAATAATTCTGTATACCTCAGAATCCATTAGCCCTCTCTCAGTAATCTTATTTTCCTTAATGGTTACCTACGCCAAAACTGAGACTGCCATTAATCTGAACTATTAATGAATAAAATCACCCCATCTTTTCTTATTTTCTATAAAACCTCTTCCACATTTGGAATTGTAGACCCGTAAATGTTCTCTAAACAAAATTAGTTTATACACAGTTTCCTTCAATATGACTTTGTCGTGTTGCAGGAGGGCGGGTCGCCTCAGCACAACGGGGACAGCCTGTCGGGGGACGTGCGGGAGAACGGGGCCGTCGGCGGGGCGGCGGCGGGGGTCAAGCTGGAGCGGCCGACGAGTCGTAGCGGCTCCTGCTCCTCCAACCGGTCCACACCGTCCCTCAAAAGTAAAGATGTAAGATGGCTGTAATTTGTGTTCCACTATAGTAGTTAACAGGGTGGCCTTTAAATTGTTTTCTCAAACCTCTTTGCTTATCAAAAGATTAATGTATTTTATTTTACAGCAATTGGGAAAAGGTGTTTTTGTGGTGCGAGTCATATGAGGAGCATTAGGCAAAGACTAAAGAATACCTCAGGTGTTATAAAAAGGAGGTTGTGACTAGTGAGTACCAAATAGAGTTTACACTACTTGTCTCGACCTGCGACGTTTACCCAAAATCGGTTCTCACAATTGAATCTTAAAGCTGTTTTTCAAACATTTAATCCCATCTTTACTCAGCATTGGTATAACCTTTTTTGATATACTTTAATGAAAGATATTTGACATAACATTTTTGTAACGTTATTCCTCCCTAGAATTTGAGATTTGTCATTATTTCTCGTTGTGTGTATTTTTTTTTATATTTTTGAACTTATTAAAACCTCAGACTAAATTAATTATAAAATGAGTATACAGGGTTGGGCAAAAGTCTGGAATATATCAAATAAATTTTATATTATTTTGCAGAATGTGATGAAACTTTACAGCTGTGTATCTAGTACAAATAGGAATATTTTGCCGTATTTTCTCAGTTTTTCGCACGATGAGGGGACGGCCCACGTTGGAAGTCTTGAAATTCTTAAATGTAAGCATGCCTCGGAATTATACCTCATTTTAAAGGTCTTAACTAGTAGATCATAACAGCGCAAACCGCGCCTCAAAAGGTTGATCCAATTAGAAGTTACAGCTCCTCAAAGATATTAATGTTGGCCATTAAACTCAATGCTAAAATCAGGGGAAAAAGTCTAATTACTTAAAAAGCACTCGGAACGATGTAGTTTAGTTTTATAAACATGTATTTCTCATTGATAAGGATAATTTGACGTATTAAAAAATATTTACTCATGACCAGGGGACGACCCGTGATGGACGTCCAAAAATTCTAAGGGTAAGCATACCTCGAGTTATACCTCATTTTAAAGGTCTTAATTAGTAGATAATAACAGCGCAAACCGCGCCTCAAAAGGTTGATCTAATCAGAAGTTACAGCTCCTCAAAGAATTTAGCCTGATTTTAGCCTTGATTTTAATGGCCAACATTAAGATCTTTGAGGAGCTGTAACTTCTGATTGGATCAACCTTTTTAGCCGCGGTTTGCGCTGTTGTTATCTAATAATTAAGGTCTTTAAAATGAGGTATAACTCGAGGTATGCTTACATTTAAGAATCGCAAGACTTCCAGCGTGGGCCGTCCCCTCATCGTGCGAAAAACTGAGAAAATACGCCAAAATATTCCTATTTGTACTATCAATCAAACAAACAATCAGTATATCTTATTCATAAAGGCAAAATAAAATATGCACAGAATGGCGTCAAATACATAAGTACAAAAGAGGTTTAGTCTATTTGAGTAAATTATTTTCAATTCTAGCATAACAGATTAGATATAAATATAAATGATTCACATAAAAAACTCATCCACATTATACAATGGCCTACTGGTAAGAAACACTTTAAGTTGTTTTTTTGAATGCATTAAAGCTGTTCAATTCTTTAATATTTTCAGGCAATGCATTAAAAAACTGTATACCTTTGTTGGAAGGTTTTTGTTCATACAATGTTAAGTTATGCTTAATGTATGCCAGATTTTTCCCATGTCTTGTGTCATACTTATGGTGTGAATTTTGGTAGTGTGTCAATATTTTTTTCACATGAAGAATAAGTTGGAAAATAAATAAACTATAAACTGTCATTATCTCAATTTCTTTAAAATGTTGTTTAACTGATTCCTTTGATTGTAGTTTTAACATAATGCGAAGCGCTTTTTTCTGCAATATTAGGATGCCATTTAAATTCATGCTTGATGAGCAACCATATAAACATAACCCAAAGGCAATGTGTGACTCTATAAAGCATGGTACACTAGTTTTAAAGTTTTTAGGGAACTAAATTTGGTTAGTTGTCTTAATCCATAAATGCCAGAAGATATATTTTTACAAACAGAGTCTACATGAATGCTCCAATTTAATTGACTATCAATAACCAATCCAAGAAATTTTGTATTTTCCACTTCCTGTAGTAAGTGATCATCCATGAAAATATCTAAATTTTACTTGTAATTTTGATTTGATGGTGTAAACTTTAAATACTTTGTTTTATCTGGATTTGGCAATAGATTGATGTCGTTTAAGCATTGCGTGGCATTTGAGAGGCTAATAAAAGATTGAATTTCTAAATCTGATTCAGTATTTTCTGGAATTTTTATATTGATGTCATCGGCAAAGAGACAAATTTTTTGGGGTTCTTTTATGATTGATGTAAATCCTGTTATATGAATTAAAAACAATAACGGTCCTAATATAGATCCCAGGGACTCCATATGTAATGATATTTTTAGATGAAGTGTAGGTTTTTAATTCATTAAAGTCATTGATTTGGTCTATTACAACATACTGTGTCCTGCCAGTGAGGTATGACTCAAACCAGCGAAAAGCTCTATCTTTTAATCCGATTTGGGATAATTTTTCAAGAAGTAATTTATGCAAAACACTATCAAACGCTTTAGTCAAGTCCATAAAAACTCCTACCACTTTCTCTTTTTTATCCATTAAGTCAATTACTGACTCACAGAAATCCACTGTAGCATCTACCACACTTCCCCTCTCTAAAGCCAAATTGTTGTGTGTCTAACAATTTATTTTCCTCCAAAAATTTTGAAAATTGATGCTGCATGACTCTTTCAAAAACCTTGGAAAAAGAGGACAAAATAGTTATTGGACAATAGGGCTCTTTTATGTCACCACTTTTGTATCAGGGTTTAATTTTTGATATTTTCAATTTTTCTGGAAAATAGCCTGAAATTAAAGACGAATTTATAACGTGTAGTAAAGGTATTAATAAATAAGTCCGGGCTTCCTTGATGACTGGCATAGGAACTTCATCCCATCCTGTTGAGAATTTGTTATTAAATGACATAATTATTTTTTATAAATCTTCATAACTGATAGGATTAGGACTAAACTTTGTCGAACAAGTTTTTGACGGTAATTGATTAATTGACACATCAGATATAAATTTTGATTTTGGCAGTATGAATTCATGTACCATTTTAGTATAGTAATCATTAAACATCTGGCACACATTTTTAATATTATCACAGTTGTTATTTCTTTCAAGGTATGGAATACCTCTAGGATTTCTATTTTTTTGTACATCTGCTTTCCTAGCTTCTTTGTTAACAATATTCCATGTAGTTTTACAAACATTATGTGATTTCCCCAATAGGCCATCATAATAAGTACATTTTCTTTTTTTACTTCATTTTTCAATTCTTTCTTTTTGTCCTTCAAGATTTTTTTAAAATTACAATTTTTATTTTCTCTTACTGTCTTACTTAATTCTACTATATCCTTTCATTTATTTAAAATATCTTGTGAAATCCAATTGTTTTTTTCTTCTTTTAGCCTACTTTTTATTTTTGGGAAACATATATCAAAGTAATACATAAATATATTAAAGAAAACATCAAATTTTTCATAGACTGAAGCATTAAAAACATTAATCCAGTTTTCATTTGAGACAGTACCTTGTTGAACAAAGCAGAACCACCATCAGTAAACTTCCTACAACATCTGACTATATTTTTCTTTTTATTGGCGAAATTTTAATGTTCTTGTCATAGATCATGAGATACATTAGTTGAAATGGCGACCTACCCAGGTAGGTATTTTAAGCCAAGTATGAATGACAGATGAGTGAAGGATGATTGTGGCGCGATCTTGTAGTCTTGTTACGGACTAAGGCCGACATATTCCTTAGACAGGACTGTTAATTAATAGCCCAACAGCCAATGGCAACTAAGGGACCTACATTTTAACGTGGGATCCGAACCACGATTTCGCCTCGGTTAACAATTTACGAACTGGTCTAATTATGAGGATGGTCCCATGAACGAGTATTCAGTAGTCCACAAGCCACCTCTCGAGTATCTGTGCATCATGGTCGGACAATTCAGTAATCAACCCTAAGATTTTTGTTTTGTTGGAATCTATATTAGTGAAAACGTTATCAATGGCACTTTCCTTTGTGTCACATATCCTCGTGGGGAAATCCACTAAAGATTTCATTTTATACAATGTCAGGGTGTTCATTAGTCTACAGGTATTTTTTGATTCCTCTAATACATTAATATTAACATCCCCCATTACTATGATGTTACTGAATTTTTTACTGAGGCTATCTACTAATTGATCAAATTTTTCAAAAAATGGCACATCATAACATTTCTTATGTGTCCTGTACACACCTACTAGTACAAATGAAAATGACCCTGATGATACTTTTACCATAGAACATTCAAACTCTTTATCAATAGTTATTCTTGTAATATTTTTCTAAACTATTTCTTTTACATTGAGTTTTGGACTTGCTAATATTAATACACCCCCACAGGTTGCTGTTTTACGAACATAAAACGATTTTACTTCCAAATTTTTAATGTTAAGGCAATGTATATCTTCTTCACTCATTTTATGCTCCGTTTGTACCAACAAGTCAACCGTAACTTCTTCAAGTAAAAGTGATAGAATGTCTACTCTGGAGGGCAAATGTTGTATATTTTGATGCAGGATACAAATTTTTTTGTGTTTAAATATTTGATTTTTTCCTATTTGTATGCAATAATTTTGGTGAGCTATTTAAATTATTACCTAACATTGCTATTTTTGGTAAATTTGTTGTGTCAGATGGCAGTTTAAAGAATTGAAGAGTGGTGCTGAAACATTAAGATCTAAAACATCAATCACTTCACTAGCACAATTTTCACCCCCAGAGAGAATCAACCCCCCATCACTGGACACTGGCGAAGGTTGCTGCAGTAGGTCAGGCTGAGATGTTATTTCTTCACTGTGGGCCGAGCTTAAGGATGTGCTGATTGCTGGTGACTCTTCACCCAATGTCAAATTTTGGATGTCAGCTGCTGGTAGATTGATGCTTCTCAAGCGGGAGGTCTCCATTTCTATGGCGTCTTTCAGATGGTTCACAAACTCTTGATGTTGCTGGCTATTAGATTTTGTCAATCTTGTGTATTTGTCAGTGGTTACAATAATTACTGAGGCACCAGTCAAACTTTGGAACTTAACAATGTTTCTTGCAAAGTGTTGAGGGGAAATTTTATCCAGAGAACATCCCATTGGAGAACAGATGAGAGTTTGTAACTTAAGTTTTTTAAATTCTTCTATGAGCTGGTCAAACGCAGTGTTGTAGAAAATGTAGTTATTGTCACTGGGTTTTTGAAGAATTGCAATTTGGAAACCAAACTGAATATTGTAGCCCCATTTTGTCTTTGTATTGTCAAGTTGTTATTACAGAGGTTTTGCATCAGTTGGTTTCCCAAACAACTCCTTGAATACCACTGCTACTCCTTTACTCATATTTTTCTTGTGGCTGAAATCTGCTGATATGCAGTGAGCAAAGGCTATGTCAACATTATCTCTGTGCTGTTCAATCAAAAGTCTCATGTCTGTCTCAACTACTTTAATCTTAGGTCCTTCTGTGTATGAGAGCAAATCATTAACATTTGGTAATTCAAGAGGTAATGCATTTCTATCAAGACTTAGGTTAGAATTGGGACGTACAACATTATCTGATGGTACTTCATAAGTTTTGTTGTACCAACTTGTTAAAGCATCAATAGCCATATATGCTAGTTTCGACTTACCCGGACTATTCAAGTGTAGGCCGTCATATTTTGTAAAATGAAAGCGTTGAAACTGGTCTAGTTCTATCAGATGTAGGTTTTCAATTGTATTACTTAGTTTTCTAAGATATCCATTTGCATTCACTAAATCTAAGTTATCAAAGTGACTCAAAGGTAAGTCATGTCTGGTTGGGATTGTACAGAGAAAAACTGGCCTGCTCTTGCAAGTTTTTAACAGTTTACCTTCTAAGTTGTTATACAAGTCTTGTAGAGTTCCATTCAAACTGTCATTTGTTCTTCCCAAAATGATCAAAGGGTTATCTTTCACAATAGACGATGAATCGATAATTTGCAGGAGAGTTGCATTTTCCCTAACATAGCCAAAGGTGGTTATTTTACCTGAGCTGAAGTTTTCAATTTTGCCAGCTATCGTTTTGCCCTGACTATCTGCGCAAAAAGTTAGATCAATTTTTGGACATACAGTTGTGCGGCTTTTGCTTTTCCTATCTTTCATTCCATTTGTACGATTTTTTTGTTTATGTCTCATTTCCCTTTCATCGTTTTCATTTCTTGGTTTTCTTTTATTAGGGTAAGTTGTTTTGGCCTCAGGGAGGGTAAGCTTGCTCTGGCTATCATCGTTCTGGTCTAGGAGATCCTGAAGAGCATCAAACATATTGGATGTTCGTAGTTGAGTTTATTCTCCTACGCTGGCTGAGATGGCACTCTGGAAACTGAGTGCGCTGTAGTACAGTGACAGCTGGAATCTGCTGTCTATCTGTACCTGATGAGACAAAACATCTCGAAACGCAACAAAGGAGCAAAGAAATGTGAGCTGACGACATCCCATCTGGGCGTGTTGTAGTCGCAGTAATCTGTGACCGCCGTAGCATTAGCTACAAGGGGTGGTTTTACCATACGAACCTGGTAAAGAGGTTACTGCTCCAACATTTCTTCACAGACATCACCACTGCTGGGCGAACCAAGTGGTAGTCTCTGCACAGTAAACCCATCGTTGCTGGGCGTACCAAGCGATAAGGTAAACCTGTCGCTGCTGGGCGAACCAAGCGACGTGCATTGACAATGTCTCCTTCGTTTTCCACGCGCAGTTTTCAACTCCGTTGAAAGACACGGACGCGTTGCTCTGCGATACCAAAAGCGAATCCGCCGTTCTGGCACGCTAAGGTAGTGTTGGCACCACCACACTGCTATGCAGCCTGCCCTCTTGCGAAAGCTCGGGTGGCAAAGGTGCAGATGCACCGCCAAGTGGAAGCTGTTTCGACGTTGTTTCGTCTCATCAGGTACAGATAGACAGCAGATTCCAGCTGTCACTGTACTACAGCGCACTCCGTTTCCAGAGTGCCATCTCAGCCAGCGTAGGAGAATAAACTCAACTACGATAAACTTCCTGGCTAAGAAAGACCATGGACGATTCAACTGACGTCCATCTCAGTGGAAATATTGGATGTTGTCACAACAGAATTTTGGTCCAATTGTATGTGGTTTTTGATTTTTGATTTTACTTGAGTCCAGTGATTTGTATCTACCAAAGGTTCTTTAGGCGTTCCTTTACACGTTTCTTTAGGTTTCCAAGACTTCCCGCTCTTTTCAATCATTAAGCTGTAAAACAGCTTATGGTTTAGGGTCGATTAGCAATGCAGAAAATATGCAATTTACGAGCGCTTTTTAATCACTTCATCTTCTGATAGTTTGACATTTTGAAGAAAATCAATGTCTAGTTTCCCAGTGTTTACTTTATCGTGTACCAACGACTCTACGACCCAACAGGAATAAATACCACAGTCATATCCATTAGGCTGCTGTGGGCTTTTCACTGATATGAGGCACGCTGAATTTGCGTCCGCTACATAATCTTTTAATTTTTGTGCAACAGAATTTGCAGAGGGCAGGTTATAGTTATTTTTTGAGTCACAGTGATAAAATTTGGATTTTATTCGATCAAAGACCAAAATACTCCAATGACTTCCACTAGCTTTACTACTCAATCCTCTAGAGTCATTTATAGGCATGATAAGAATATTTTTACTTTTGATGTCCAAAGGTTCCAGAAAATGGTGAAAATCTTGTGAATTTTTAACAGCATGAATGATTAATGGATTTATAATAACAGCTGATGTTGAAGGTCGGAGTCTTTCATTTAGTATATCCAAATAGGGTTTGATAGTTGTATCTGAAAGCCAATTTGTACCTAATAACTCATCAGTAGCAGTTTTGGATTCTTCCATAAGATTTGAGTCAGTTTTAATTTCCACTGACCTTATTTCTTTGTCTGGAGGTCTGTTCTCTTGGTTTGATTGTAAATCCAAAAATAGATTTTGACTGAGAATCGAATGTGAGTAATCTGAAGTTGTGCGAACAGTTGTTAAGGGTTCATCTTTATCAGAGCAACCTGAAATGTGAAGGCTACAGTTGGGAACAGGAAAAATCTCTTTGGTGAATTCCATTAGGCGTGTGTCAGATTCGATTGAGTGTTCGAGAACACATTTTAGTTGTCCCTCAAGAGTAACATTGTGTTCCTTCAGCCGCCTATTTTCTTCCTCAAGTTCTACTACTGTAGGAGTTATTAACTCAGTTTCAAAAGACGGATTAGAAGAAAGCTCCAATGAAGAATCAGATAAGGAAATACACATTTGTGGAGTGGATGCCTCAAATGAGCCACTCTCATCTGATGATGATTGGGAGGAGGATTTATGTTTTGACACCCTTGGAGATAATAAAGATCTCATAGGGACAGTGTGAGGCCCAGAGTGTTTTATATTGGTTCCAGTTATGGTGGACTTATTGGAATCAGTTTTTATTGAAGCATTGCAGTTCCTTCCAAGACATCTCCATGTTATTTCTCCACTTTTGGCCACATAATTCTGCCTGTATTTAAAATTGCCATATATAATATTGGGTTTTCCACTTTTAGTCTCCTCAACTTGGAATTCCATGTGTCAATATGAAATTACTTCACTTATTAAAGTAATGTAAAATAAAATTGAAATATAATTTTTTGAACTTTATTATAATTAGTCCAGTCGCCAAATAGGAAAATAGGCATGAACCTTGAATTAGGGTCCGACTCAAATTTTATGACTGATTCTAGTACTATTTGATGTACTTAACAAGAATATGGCGGATGCCAGACTGGCATCCTTGAGCAATTTTGAATATCGAAGGTCAAAGTTCAAAGGGCCAAAAATAGAGAAACAGATATTGAAAAAATTTGTATTTGTGGTTTCCAAACAAATATTCTCAAAGGTATTGATTTTAAACCACCACCAATAGTTGCTGGGTGGTAAATACTTTATTTTGATTGGGTATTGATTTTCAGCCGCCATCTTGGATCCGCCATATTGGATACAAGTTAATTTTTTTAAATGTGAATGTGGTGTTGTGACACATCATTACAGACTAGATTTCCACGCTGATTACAATGCCGCAATCCGTTTTTGAAAACATTGTTTTGTTCTTGAGATATACTCAAATGAAAATTCTTCCCCATACATTTCTTATGGGCGTTTCCAAATTAAACTATTTTTTTGTTTCGTTTTTCTTATATCTCCGGTTCTAATCGCATTATAAAGTTTGTTTTGGTCTTAAAAAACTCAGTGATTTAATGGCTTCAATTTGAAATATTAATTATTAAAATTCAACCAGTGGGAGGTGAGTTACAAAGCAACATTGAACATAAAATGTCGATTTTTCAAAATTTATTTTTACTTTAAGATTTACAGCTCAGGCTCTAGGTAAGTCTAAATATTATGGTTGGTCTTAAAACACTCATCTTATCTTTGGCTTTCATTTAAACCATTTTCAACTTAAAAACCACTTTGTAAAAAGTGTTATGACTGTTTAAAGATCATACGATCTTCAAAATTTAACTATTTTTGACTTGTTTCTCTTATATCCCCGGTTCTAATCACATTATAAAGTTCGTTTTGGTCTTAAAAAATGCAGTAATTTAATACTTCAATTGTAAATAATAATCATATAACTACAATCAGTCTGAGATGAGTTACAAAGCAACATTAAATATAAGATTTAGATTTTTCAAAAAATATTTTTACTTAAACATTTATATCTCAGGTTCTAAGTAAGTCTCAATATTATTTTTAGTCTTAAAACACTCATCTAATCTTTGGCTTTCATTTGAGCCACTGATGACGATAATCCGACTTTGGGAAAAAGAGCTAAGCGTATTCAAAGACCATATGACCTTCCAAATTGAAATATTTTTGTTTTGATTTTCTGATACCTCCCGTTCTAATCACATTTTTAAGTTCGTTTTGGTGTAAAATGAAAGACAAATATTAGATAAGTGTTTTAATACCGAACACAATGTTTAGATTTGCTTAGAACCTGAGCTATAAATCTTTAAGTAAAAATAAATTTTGAAAAATCGACATTTTATGTTCAATGTTGCTTTGTAACTCACCTCCCACTGGTTGAATTTTAATAATTAATATTTCAAATTGAAGCCATTAAATCACTGAGTTTTTTAAGACCAAAACAAACTTTATAATGCGATTAGAACCGGAGATATAAGAAAAACGAAAGAAAAAATAGTTTAATTTAGAAACGCCCATAAGAAATGTATGGGGAAGAATTTTCATTTGAGTATATCTCAAGAACAAAACAATATTTTCAAAAACGGATTGCGGCATTGTAATCAGCGTGGAAATCTAGTCTGTAATGATGTGTCACAACACCACATTCACATTAAAAAAAATTAACTTGTATCCAATATGGCGGATCCAAGATGGCGGCTGAAAATTAATACCCAATCAAAATAAAGTATTTACCACCCAGCAACTATTGGTGGTGGTTTAAAATCAATACCTTTGGGAATATTTGTTTGGATACCACAAATACATATTTTTTCAATATCTGTTTCTCTATTTTCGGCCCTTTGAAATTTGACCTTCGATATTCAAAATTGCTCAAGGATGCCAGTCTAGCATCCGCCATATTCTTGTTCAGTACATCAAATAGTACTAGAATCAGTCATAAAATTTGAGTCGTACCCTACTTCAAGGTGTCATGGCTTGGCGACTGGACTAAATATAAATATTGGTCTGACAGTATATTTTTGTACTCTCTGAAGTTTGCTGTATAGATTTCTTACTCTATGTCTTATGCAGTTTAGCAGGAAGAGAAAAAAAATCATGAACTGTCAGATGTCACTTTCAGTTGGTGTCATGATTAAATCAATGTTTTGGAGTTCAAATTGGCGGTATTTTTTGTTTAAACATGAAATTACAGAAAAAGAATTATTCAGTAATCAAACATGAGAATTATGATTAGTTTGTTTTGTCAAATAAATTGCAGCAATTTAAATTGTCTGTATTGCCTGTTCTACAGTTTACTCACAGTAAGTTTGAGGTTATGTAGTATCACACTTTGCAGCCTTAGTTGGCTTTTCCTAGGGGAACTTGTTTCATCACTTCTTTCGTGATGCATGCATTAAATAATTCATTGTATATTTCTCGTAACACATTTTGTTATTTAAAGTATTTAATATTATTGCATGCAATGAATAACTCATTAACAATTAATTCACTAAAATATTTCTCACAAAAACATTATTTTATTTTAATAAATTTAAAATTATAGCAAGGCACCATATTATTTCTTTCCACTGATTTTAATGTTTATATTTATTACGAGTAAAGCTTAAGAATTTGCAAGTTACTTTCTCATCACAGTATTTAATCCATCATGCTTTGTAATAAAGTTAATATTTTTTCAACAGCACTTGATTTGCAAACAATTATCAAATCATGCATGATCTATTATTTTCAATTGCTAATTATGTTTGCATGTAATTTATTTTGCTCGCAGAAAAGGCCTCCCTGCAAACCTAATTTTAGCACTGCATAGTGTTAATAGATAAAAAAAAGTATCCAAGTAATCGTTATTTAGGTATTATATTCTGGCCATTTTTACGCTTCAACTGGGATAGTTAGATTTATTATAATTTAAAATGTTTTCTCTCAGATTATAGTTGAATGAAAGAATTTTATAATTTTATTTAATTATGCATTAGAATGTTTTAAGTTAAAAATATAGCACATGATAAGATGCATGTATTAGTTAGTGGAATGTGTCAGGTCATATCAGAAAATGCCATTATTTTAATTTTAATTTAAATGTTAATTTGATACTGACCACATTAATATGCCTTGAATAATTTATTATAATTACTATTATTGTTAGTGGAATGTTACATAAGTCATGTCAGAAGCATGTCACTATCTTGGTTTTCAATTGAATGCTACCATAACACTTCATTTTATATGCCTTCATAAATTTATTATTATTTATTATCATTTATTTGATTACTTATTATTTTTGAACTCTTGGTTTGAACTATTTTTATGGCTTTTTAAAGACTATAAGAGGGAATAATTATTAGAATGTCTGAGGGATATTTTTATGTTTTGTAAATCAATGATTTTCTTTGCATGTTAATATGTTGCATATAATCAATCAGGCAAGAACCTTTTTCATAATAGTAATATTTCATATTTATTTTGCTTGAGGCACAGTTTGCTAAAGTTACAGATTGTAATCACACTTTAATTTCAATACTTAAAGTTAATTGTTTGAGTAAGGGTTTTTATTATTTAATAAACTGCAACAGCAAAATGTATAATTTGATGAAGACTGGTGGGACTGGCGCGGTGCGGTGGACTGATTGACTGGACTTTGGACCGGACTATGACACATGAATGAGGACAGGTTACTGATAGACTGCTACAAGCAAACTTACTGTGATGAATTTGACAATCACGTACAGTTACAGAATCTTTTGAATAATGGCGTGACTGGAACTCTCAAAGTAATTCATTTTAATATTCGTAGTTTTTACAAAAATATTGAATCAGTTTTAATTTTATTGCAAAGCATTAATATACCGTTCGATGTTATTATTCTCACAGAAGCTTGGCTGGATAAGGATAAGGCTATTACAGCAATCGATGGTTACGATGCGTATCAAACAACTGATAGTTGGAATCACAACGACGGCATCGTTGTTTATCTGAAAAGCAATCTTCACGGGACTTGTACAGAAATTAAACTTGGTGATGCAACTGGACTTCAGATTGAATTTAACTTTAACGGGAGACTTTACAACTTACTATCGACTTACAGGAGCCCGACAATGAACTGTTATGATTTTTTATTAAATTTACAGTGCCATTACAATAGTTTACATTCGCAATCAACATATATTTTTGCTGGTGATATTAATATAGATATATTAGCAGAATCAAGTAACGATACAACAGACGAATATTTAAATCTACTTTCTGAATTAGGTTTTATGAAATGTATAGACAAGCCAACCAGAGTAACTCATCAAACTAAGTCCTGTATAGATCACATATTTGTTAAACACTTCGATGACAGAGCATTTACTTCTGGGGTTTTAAAAACATCCATCACTATGCAATAGTTACAAAAATTGATAGTTCATTGGAGGGCTCAGACTCAAATTGTAACAGGGAGGAAGACAATTTGACATAAACGGACTTAAAAGTGCTTAATGAATTGGTGGGGGCTCAGTCTTGGGAGCATGTATTGGCTCTGAATGATGTAAGTGCATGCTGTGACGCTTTTTTAGATACGTTTAGCAAGCTTAAATTTGCTTCTCTCAAAAATAAAACCTGTAATTCACGCTTTAAACACTTAAAACCCTGAATAACAAGAGATTTAATTTATGGTATTAGAGTTCGGGACAAGATGAGTAAAATGGTGAAAAAGCAGCCTTTCAATTATCAATTAAGAGTAAATTTCCAGAACTTTAGAAATGATTTAAATAGCAAAATTAAAAATACGAAAATAGCTTATTTCAAAGAAAAAATTTTAAACAGTGCTGGGGATCCGAAAAAGTTTTGGCAAACAATAAAGGAAATTAGTGGTGTTAAAAAAACAAAGAGTAGCTTTCGCTCAAACAGTTTATTCAGGGGCCGGATATCGGCGGCGGTGCGGTAGCGTCGGTGGCGAATTCCTTTAATGAATATTTTGCTGAAGTAGGAGAGAAGTTGGCTAGGGATTTGCCGCCGCCGGTCGCGCCGCCGCTGGTAGACGACTCCGCGTTTGGAGCCATGCATGACTTCCGTTTGGAGCCGGTCGACGACAGCCAGATTGTCAGGTGTGTGCAGGAGATGCGCGGCGGCTTGGCTCCCGGGGTGGATAATTTCCCAACTTCAGTACTTAAAATGAACATTATTAATCTTCTTCCACCTATTAAGCACATAGTGAATCTAAGTCTTGTTACTGGTATTTTTCCCAAAATGTTAAAAGTATCAAAAGTAATTCCACTTTTCAAGTCAGGACCTATCAATGTTAAGAGCAACTATAGACCAATTTCTTTGTTGAGTGTTATATCTAAAATTCTAGAGAAATGTGTGAAAATTCAGTTACAGACCTTTTTGGAAAGTAATAATATTCTATCAGAAAAACAGTATGGATTCAGGAAAGGTAAAAGTACGGCAGACCCATTATTTCTAATTAACAAATGCATTGTAGAGTCAATTAATAAAAACTATAAAGTGCTCATGGTCTTTGTAGATTTAGCAAAAGCCTTTGACTCAATTGATAGAAAAATCCTTTTTAAAAAACTAGAGTGTGTGGGAGTGCGGGGCGTAGCGCTGAGTTGGTTTAAAAGTTATCTTTCTGATAGAAGGCAGGTGGTTTCTATTAATGGTGTGATCAGTGATGTTTCTAATGTCATTTATGGTGTTGTCCAGGGAAGTACCCTTGGCCCTCTTCTTTTTCTTATATTCATAAATAATCTAGATAATCTTAGTATTTCCGGTAAATTCTTTCTTTTAGCAGATGACACAGCAATTATGTTCAAAGCTTCAACCTGGCAAAGTTTATTTCAAACTGCATCTGCTGAAATGTCTGTTGTTAAAAGATGGTTTGATGAAAATAGTTTAACGATGAATGTTTCGAAAACAAAATGTATGCCCGTGGCGCTGCGCCCTGCAAGCGAGCCGCCCGCTGACCTCAGGCTGGTGTTGCATACGTGCAGTGCCATGCCCGCCATCGCCTGTCAATGTTCAGAAGTAGAAAGGGTCGACCATTATAAATATCTTGGGGTTATATTGGATTCAAAATTAAAATGGGAATATCAAATTAATTATTTAAAATCAAAACTTAGAAAAATGATTTTTGTCTTTCATCAATTAAGTGTAATACTGAGTGCTCAGGAAATTCGTACAATTTATTTTGCTTATGTTCGATCTCTTTTGCAATATGGTATAGTAGTTTGGGGTGGAGCTGGAATAACGCTTATAAATTTACTATCCGTTGTTCAAAAGTCAATAATTAAATCTGCTTTTAACAAACATAAACACTTTCCAACAACCCAGCTGTTTTCAGAGACGAAACTACTTTCAGTTAGACAATTATATATTAAAACATTGTTGATTTACACTTACACTCATAAAGAAATGGTTATTACTCCTGTGGCACACAGTTATAGAACAAGAAACTCTGTTAATGTTGGTTCACAGGTGCCTAGGGCAGTAAGATCTATTTGTCATTCTAACTCATACTTTATAGCGAATTTTATCTATAGAAACATTCCAACGGATATTAGAAATCTCCAGGATCCTCTTAAAGTTTTTAAAAAAGTCGTTGACGACTGGCTGTTCGAGGTCGGCTCTGAGCATGCTGAGGTCCTCATCCGTTCAGAGTACTACAATGACTAATACATAGTAGGCCTACTGTACTGACTAAATGGCTGAACTTGACCGTCACTCACTGGCATCAATTCAGTACCACTTGTTGCATCAAAAGTATTAATTTTTTTTTTCTTTTTTCTTCCTCTTTTTTGTTGTTTTTAGAGGGTAAAGCATGCCTTTACCAATTGTAAATTTTTGTGTATTTTGTTTGTAGCTGTTTCAGTTTTTTTCCTCTTTCTGTTATAAGGTTTATGTTATATTTTCATATTAGTCATTAATGTACACACTTTCACTTTTAGTTAAGAACTCGTTCTCATGCACAGACCCTCAGGCCCATGTGAGAACTTTTTTTTCCGTACAAAATTTGTGTTATATTATGTAAAAAATATTTTGGAAATAAATATGATTCTATTCTATTCTATTCACTTTCATAAAGATTGGTATATGAAAACACTGGTTTTTAAGTAAAAATTTGGCACCGAAATTAAAGTGACTTCACCATTAAACAGCCATCTTTGAAACAAGATACACAGCTGTAAAGTTTCATCTTTTTCTGCAAAATAATATAAAAGTTATTTTAAATATTCCAGACTTTTGCCCAACCATGTATAAATGCTAGTGTACACTGATAACCATAGTAAAAAACATAGGTTGATGTTTTAATCAAATACTGGCAATGTAGGCTCGCTAAAGATGGCCCGAGTTAAGTTTTAAGTTTATTGGAAAACTCAGGCTGCATCCAAATCAATTTAGGCCTGAAGCTGATTAAAAATTACCAGAAGGACATCAAATGATCCCAGTGTATTCAAGTGAAAAAATATCTTAATTTAGCTGGTTTCATTTGATATGTTTACTGATCAGTAACACCTCAAATACGAATAACTTAAATATATTACATTGCAATTTATGATTGTTATTAAATTTTAACCCTTGAGCAGGCGCTTCACCGGCAAAACGCGAGCGGGCGCATGCGGAGTTTTACCCCGCAACACTAGATTGCACAAATTTAACCCATTTTACTTGTTTTATAACGAAATATTGTATTTAAATGTTGACAAACTTCATTAGGAATCACATTTCATCGTCGATTCAATTAATTGTTCAACTTAATAGGTGTAATATTTCAATTAAACATAATAAGTAATTTTTTAATATAAAATATGTATTAATTATTATTTACATTTTTGGACTTTCCTTTCGCTTCTTTTTTTGAAAGCAAAAGGAAAAGTCCAAAAAATTAATAATAATTACAAATCCATTGCTATTATGAATTTTAAAAATAGGTATCAGTGTCTGTGTAACGGGAGAGGGCGCTCCGCAAACTGAAACGGCATCTCTGAATTGCATATAACGAGGTACCAAGGGGGGGTGGGGGGTATAAATAGCTTTAGGAAATTCCTGGAATGAGGGGCATAAAGTACGGAGCCGGACACGACCGCCGACACCCATTATGTCTGTTTATTTTAATATAAAAAACACATGCGGAGGAAAACTCCCCGTGCGCCCGCTCGAGGGTTAACATGATGATCATGCAACGAAAGCCATCAGAAGTATGATTGCTATTATGTTCTGTTCTCAAATAAATTTAATATAAAAATGTTTTATAATTTTAAGAGCCATCTCATTTTCATAAAAAGGGAAGATTGCAAAATGTCTTTTACTTATATCAAGTATATTATTGAGAAAACATTTGTGGTAAATATCCAAATCTAAATTATTGTTTTTATGTTTTTTCAAATCGAATCAAATCAAATCAACAATGTCTTTATTCGTGAGTGCACTTAAGTGTACAGAATGGTGTCAATCAAAATTACATACTTATAATTATAAACAATTATCTTATAATAACTAGAGTCTCATACAATATGACACTCTATAAAGGCCTACAGAAAAATGTTAGTATCATAACCATTTTACAAATTTGTTGGTATTATATGAAAGCTTATCAGTCTTGTTTCGCTAGATTTTTTTACAATGGATATAGTGGAATAGACTAGTGCTTCTAGATTCCAAATGAGGCTTCCCACCCTGTTAATGAATATTTCCTCTCCCACCCCTTACAAAAATAAATAACTTTGGAATATTTTTTGTCTCGAGATTAATGATGTAGTGGCCACCCTGTTCATGCATGTTTCATTATAAAAAGATTTTGACATGTTATATGGAAACAAGTTCTGAACAAATTTTCATCAGTCAGTACTAAAGAGTTCCTTCTTAAAATACAGTAATCCTGAGCAAAAGGTAACCTAATTAAATAAAAATTCAATTTATTTATTCTTTTGGTATTAGTGTATCTACATATTTTGATTGTTTTCAAAATAAATTATCACGGATAGTGACATCCTTTACCCAACCATTAATTATACCGGGTGTCCCATAATAGTCCCCCCCCTAACTTTTTCCTATATTTTTCAAATATCAATTCCACACCATCACCAAACATTATTGGGTAGTTAATACCTCATTTTGAGGGGGTACCCAATTTTGGCCGCCATCTTGGATCCGCCATATTGGATCCAAAATAATTTTTTCAAATATTAAAGTGGTGTTGTGACCCATCATTTCGAATTAGATTTTTTCACTGATTACAATGCCGCAATCCGTTTTTCAATATCTCAATTGATTCTGAAGATATGGGTACTTTTAATTTATTTATTTTCAACCAATTTAAACATTACAAATTGATAAAATAGGCCCATAACCACTAAATAATGCTAGATAGTGACAAATAACCACCATCAGTCATTGTTGGGTGATTTACACTTAACTTTTACCAATGTAAATTTTTTGGCCGCCATCTTGGATCCGCCATTTTGAAATGAGGTAAGTTATTTCAAATATGAAGTTGGTATTGTGACCCATAATTTCAAACTAATTTTTTATGCCGAATTCAGTGCCGCAACCCGTTTTTAGCTATAAAATTTTGTTTTTGAAAAATTCATATTTTTTGAGATTTTTAATAGAAACATGATAATATCTTGAAAAAGAAGCGATATAATTAAAAATGGGTTGCGGCATTAAATTCGGCGTAAAAAGCTTGTTTGAAATGATGGGTCATAATACCAACTTCATATTTGAAATAACTTACCTCACTTCAAAATGGCGGATCCAAGATGGCGGCCAAAAAATTTACATTGGTAAAAGTTAAGTGTAAATCGCCCAACAATGACTGACGGTGGTTATTTGTCACTATCTAGCATTATTTTGTGGTTATGGGCCTATTTTATCAATTTGTAATGTTTAAATTGGTTGAAAATAAATAAATTAAAAGTACCCATTTCTTGAGAACCAATGGAGATATTAAAAAACGGATTGCGGCATTGTAATCGGTGAAAAATCTAATTCGAAATGATGGGTCACAACACCACTTTAACATTTGAGAAAATTATTTTGGATCCAAGATGGCGACCAAAATTGGGTACCCCCTCAAAATGAAGTATTAACTATCCAATAATGTTTGGGGGTGGTGTGGAATTGATATTTGAAAAACTATAGGAAAAAGTTAGGAGGGGGGACTATTATGGGACACCCGGTATAGCTGGGTTAATTCAGTCTATGAGTCATTTAATTGACCTTTTGGTTGTAGTACAGTAAAACCTCACTAACTCGACTATTTGTGGACCCAGAGGTTGTCGAGTTATCCAGAACATTGGAATTTTCAGTGGGTTTTAATACATGAACAGAAAACAGATTTTAGTTTCATATATAAAGTTATTACTTATATAAGTATTTCTACATATTGAGTAAACAATCTTTGAAGAAATATCAAATACTCAACAATTAAAACTAAATGTTCTGAAAAAAAATGCTTAACTTAAGATTATCTGTTAGCTGTTCAAGTGTCGAGTTAAACAGACTGTCGAGTTATCGAGTGACGAGTTAGTGAGGTTTTACTGTACTTCCCCTATAATAGTTCGAGTAATTCTAAGAATAGTTAGCTAAATACCTGGTGGACTGAGCCCTGCTCGGTAACATTTAACAGCTCTTTGTTTTCAATTTTGATGCTAACATGGCAACCCATAAGGCATAATGTTGAAATTTTACAACTTTCTTATCGTCTTTTTTACTCAGTTAGATTCCGTCTGGCATTATGTCCTGTAAAGAGCATGATTTTAGGCCAAAATAACTTATTTCTAGCATTTGAGGGAAATCCAGGGAGCCATTTTGAGATTATGATGCAATCATTCACTCAATCAAGTAAGCATACATATGTACAAACAAGCATGAAAACTTGCACTTACAAGCAATAACAAATAAGAAAAACAGGCTAAAAATTGAGCCTTCTAATTTTATTTTAATTATTGAACTTATCATTCTTTTATCATACACACTTATAAGAACAAGGTGGATATTATAAAAATGATAAGTCAATAAGTTAAAAAAGAAGGTTCAATTTTTAGCCTCTTTTTTTATTTGTTATTGTTATTTTGATGATAAACCTCCTAAATCAAATAGTTTTAATGAAATTCGGAACTGATTAACCGAGGTAGATGTCATGAGGAACTGGTTAAAGCTTGAGTGTTTTCAAACAGGGATAGTTTTAACACGGTATTTTAGGGTTGGGGGAAACATTTGACATGAATTCATAATTAATGATAATTGTTTAACCCGCGAGGACTGACATACCTGTCTAAAAGACTGGGTTAGTAGTTTTTTCGATAAAAATTATATTTTTTGGGTGTCTGCAGGGCTGGCCATCACTTTACCTCTTGTACGTCTTTCCAGGAACATCATGACTCACCTCCCGTTATTCCCTTACCCTTACAGTCCGTCCGTCTAACCCTTACAACCCTTATGACCGTGAGTCACTTAAGGCTTTATGTTACATATAAATATTTTGTGTGCACATATTTCTTATATAAAATATTAAAATACAAATGTATAATACTTTTGTGGAGTTTTTGTCAGTATAAACACATTGTTGTACAACATACGGATGTTTTTAATGCAATAACAATTATTGAAGTAACTATTGTACTGCAATTCAAAATATTTTTTATATTATACAAATATTTTGTATGCACATATATCCTGTATAAAGTAGTCACAAAACTAATGTAAAAGACTGTAGTGGAGTTTTCGTGCAAATAAACTCATCATTTTTCAGTATAATAACTTTTATATAAAACCTGGTCCAAAAGACCGTGGGTCAAATCAAATCAAATCAAAATCACTTTATTGACAAAACACAAAGATTTGTAATGGCATCAGGGTACATTAGTGTCCGTGGAGGTTTTCCTTCCATTTCAGGAACTCTTCCAAGGAGTAAAAAGGATTTCTTGTCAACCAGTTGGTGAGGGCGGTCTTCAGTTTTTTCCTGTTTGTTTTCTGACATCCTCTGGAAGAACATTGCAGAACTTTCCTCCACTGTAAGACGGTGTTTTCTCGTACAGCGCACTGTGATGATGTGGTTACTGGTACCTGGAAGCATGCCTGGTGTTCTGGCAGTGGATGTATGACCCCTTTAGGAGAGGTTTTCCATCCACATTGAGAATCACCTCCTTGAAGTATAGCGCAACGATTGTCAGTATGTTAAGTCAGTCATCATGTTTTTAAATCAAAGTCAGTTCTGCCGGGTAAAATGATGCCATTCATAATCTTTAGGTGACCAAAAGCTCCGGTTCAAACTGCATTTATGTGTAAACTCCCAAGCTTCAACATGTTCCTCAAAAACTATAGTTATCTATTTATTTACTTACATAACAACTGGTTTTCAACTCAATTGCAACCATGCGGAACATTTAGTTATCATTAAACATATTCTGGTGGAAATGTTTACATCTTAGATAAATTAATGTCCATTACATGCACTAGAAGCCTAGTACCTGGTTCATAATGCATGCAGTGCTAAAATAAAAAATATTTTCAATTTTGATACATAATATATGAATTTTAGGATATCCATAATATACATAATTAATTTTCTTATCTTCAAAAGAATCGACCAGTTAGTTATTACTTTAATTCTGATGGAAATGTTTACATCTTAAATAATGCCAATTACATGCACTAGAAGCCAAGTAACTGGTTCATAATACATGCAGTGCTAAAATAAAAAAAATATTTTCAATTTTGATACATAATATATGAATTTTAGGATATCCATAATATACATCATTAATTTTCTTATCTTCAAAAGAATCGACCAGTTAGTTATTACTTTAATTCTGATGGAAATGTTTACATCTTAAATAATGTCAATTACATGCACTAGAAGCCAAGTAACTGGTTCACTATACATACAGTGCTAAAATAAGTAATATTTTCGTATGAATTAAAAAATATATATTTTGGATAAACTTTGGGATTACATGCATAACATGCATCAATATTATTTTTCTTATCCTCAAAATTAATCAACCAGCCATTACTTTCAGCCTAATGAATCAATCTTAGATAATGTTTGAGTTTTCCTGAATTTGTATTGGTCATTCATATCAAATTATTATTTTTAATTAGGTCTCTCAATTCTGACCAGATACATATTCTGTGTGTTCAGATGGAAAAACCCCCCACACCAGTGTCCAAGTCGAGCACCCCCACGCTGGGGGGAGCCCCTGGGGGGTCCAAGCCCCCCGTCCCACCCCCCATGCACCCGTCTTTCGGCCTCGGCCGTAGCGCCGGGTGACGTCTTCAATGCAGCGGCCTCCCCCTACTCCCGACCCCCCAACATGGTATGTTTATTTTTCCATCAGATATTTTTTATTGGTATTTATACGGACAATTTCATCCAATTACTTAAACTATATTAATATGTATTTTGGACCTTTTAATTTGTTGTTCAGTCATTTGTTGCCAAAGGGCCGCACCCAAAGGTGACATCCGATCACCATGTACACAGAAAAGTAGCTTACTATTACCAGTAACAGTATGCTAAATTTGATCGTGATATCTCTTTTCGTTTCTATGTTATAAAATCGTTCTAAGACTTAATTGTCACCCTATTCAATCCGCTTTTTAATTCGTCTTTCATTCATATTCTTCTTCAATGAAATACCACCAAGTGAATGCAGTCTTTAGAAAATGATTGGTATTTCTTTATTCAATCCTGTAAACCAGTGTTTAGTAGTGGTTTATGTACAAAGACAATTGTTTGGGTACTTGGTTTATTTGCAGTCAAATTTCTTCTCTCTGCTTTAGATGGGTTTCGATGGGCACCCGCACACACGAGCTCCAGTTGCAGGCACAAACGGTCTCAACATTCCTGGAGGAAAACCGTAAGTAAAAACCTAAATGCTTATGTCAGTGTCATGTCGTATAGGATGTGCGAAGTGATAAGTGATCTTTAATTCAGAGGAAACCAATAAAAAACACAAGCTTATTATAGATTTTTAGGCCATAAGGTAACTATTGTAAAAATAACTGAAGTAGGAATAGTTTGAGCACCTCCGCCAAACCATGGGGGGAGGGGTAAAATCATCTTTAGACTCTTTTACTGGATAAACTAAATCCAAGCATTGTCATTCAAACAAAACACAAAATGTATAATCTTCATTTGATAGACGGAATGTTAGTACTTGGTTATAGTTGAAGTGCTAGTTTTGCCAGACCTGAGAAGTGACCTGGTTTAGATGTTGGAACGTTACAGTCTTGGGAGCCTGAATTCAAATCCTCCCAATCAGTGCCAGCCTTAGCGGGTGCGAGGCCCGGGGCAAGAAAATGTTTGCGAGGCCTTCGCATCCCAAATAACCCCCTCCATCCAGTTTTGATATTAGATGTTATCATTCACATGCTTTAATGAATATTTATGTGCCGTTTTATTGGACTTTTTTGTTACCAGGGAAGCGGCTGCCCCTGTCCCCTACCTTAAAGCCGACACTCTTCTTCCAATCGTCAATGGTGTTTTGCTCTGTGATAATGCTGTTACCCACTAGTCCTTGCCTTAAGCCGGACGTAAAGATGAAACACCATAAAAAATATTTGCCTGAAAAGAGAGCAGAGGAGGAAGGGTTATTGCCAGAAAAGAGAGCAGATGAAACTTAACTTTCAGTTCATGATGCCAAAGTATTGGAATTCTTCACAATGGAAGAGCCTTCATGATAACTAACTAATCCTAATATATTATTTGGAATACATTAGACATTTTCTGACCCTTTCAATTGATGAATTTAATACAGTAATGCAGACTGAGACATGGTCAGATCTTTATTTTTCATTTATTGATAATTAAACATGGTTTTTTTAATACTTTGATGCTTAATTTTAATTAATATTTTACTAATTTTGACAAGGTGATTCTCTTGCCATAGATGGTTTTCTCATAATCTTAAACTGATTAATCTATGTTGGTAAATTTATTATGTAGCCTAATCCACTTAAAAAAAAAACTTAAACAAATGGTGATTAACATTTCTTATTAAAACTCACTTATGCCCTCCTACTTTGCAGAGCCTATTCATTCCACATGAATGGCGACGGACAGCTGCAGCCTGTGCCGTTCCCGTCGGACGCCCTCCTCGGGCCGGGCATCCCCCGCGCCGCGCGCCAGATCAACACACTGAGTCACGGGGAGGTGGTGTGCGCCGTCACCATCTCCAACCCCACCAAGTACGTGTACACGGGCGGCAAGGGCTGCGTCAAGGTGTGGGATATCAGCCAGCCGCACGCCAAGGCCCCCGTCTCCCAGCTCGACTGTCTAGTACGTATCCACTGTTGTATAACAACACTCTCGTAAACACCTTCTTTGGAAAGCAGAATCTAAACATAGTAATTACAGTCTCAAGTCACAAAAGTTTTGCTATAAAATATTGAAAGCAAGTCTCTTTTATTCATTTTTTAATTGTTGTGATTTTTTATAGTTTATATTGTTTTATGTGTGTCTGAAATAGATTTCCATGATTTCTTTAATCATGAAAATCAAAATTTGTCATATAGTCTACTGCAGAGTACTTGGTGTCCATATATTCATGTTAATTCGGTTGCAGCAAAGGGATAACTACATCCGGTCAGTGAAGCTGCTCCCGGATGCTCGCACGTTGATCGTCGGAGGCGAGGCGAGCAACCTGAGCATCTGGGACCTGGCGTCGCCCACGCCGCGGATAAAGGCGGAGCTGACATCCTCCGCCCCCGCCTGCTACGCCCTGGCCATCAGCCCCGACTCCAAGGTACGTTGCTTATCACTGGTTATGAGTTTTATTGTGATCTATTGTGAGCTTAGCTTCTAGATGTTTAAATCTAGGTGGTTTTGTGTTGTGAATGGTATATACATTTTCTTCTTCATGATGATTGTTGTCGTGTTGGCAGGTGTGCTTCAGCTGCTGCAGTGACGGCAACATCGCAGTGTGGGACCTCCACAACCAGACGCTTGTGCGCCAGTTCCAGGGCCACACGGACGGAGCGTCTTGCATCGACATCTCGGCGGACGGGACCAAGCTGTGGACGGGCGGGCTCGACAACACCGTCCGCTCCTGGGACCTGCGCGAGGGACGCCAGCTTCACCAACATGATTTCTCTTCGCAGATATTCTCCCTGGGTAAGCCTAGATTAAGTACTAATGTACAGCCTTCTTTTTTCAGAAGAAATCATTTACTGTTCGCCCAATTTATTTATAAAACAATACAATTTGTTTTTCTTACCAACACTATTGGGAACACTTTTTATACCTAAAACATGAGATCACACTTACAACAAATTGAAACAACAACATTTGGAATTTGTCAATAAGAAAACTACTTTAAGAAGGGGACCAATTTTTTGAATGTCTGCTGCAAGCGATAAATTAGGGAGGGATAGAAATACAATATCGAAATTCTCTTAAGCTTTCTTTTAATTTATCCATCACTTAACTTTAATGAAGAATTTTTAATCACACTAACCGTCAATCGTTAAATTTTATTCTTAAAAAGTATGTTTTTAGATTTCTTTTGAGAGTCGTCCAGAAAGTAAATCATGGTTATCTTTTCATCTTCTCCTGTTGCCTCAATCTCCTCTCCCGCTCTCAATTTAAGCCAAATCCCGTTGCCAACCAGTCACACATTTCAATCTTACACCAATTCGAAATCTCTGTGTATATTAAAATCGGTGTTAATTAGGGATACTCTTATATACCTCTTTATCTACAAACACTAAATTTAACAAACATTTTTAATAATTTAGGGTTTTAAAACAAGATGTAGCATTAATATGTTTTATTAAAATGTACTTTAAATTGATGTCCAACAAACCTGTGACTCGCAAGGCTACTGCCCGACTGGCGAGTGGCTGGCCGTGGGCATGGAGAACAGCAACGTGGAAGTGCTCCACGCCCTCAAGCCCGACAAGTACCAGCTGCACCTCCACGAGAGCTGCGTCTTGTCGCTGCGCTTCGCCGCGTGTGGCAAGTGGTTCGTGTCCACTGGCAAGGACAACCTCCTCAACGCCTGGCGCACCCCCTACGGAGCGTCCATCTTTCAGGTAAGTTCTACAGATTTTCGGTCATTGTTCTTTTTTTGTATACATTCATTTTCAATTTTATGAAACACTTAAAAGCTGGAGTTACATGAAGTTTACATAGCACATAATACTGTTTGCACTACACAATATTAGGGGTGTGCGAGTATTCGACCGGTCGAGCTTTTTAGGTCGAGCTTTTCAGTATTCGGCTCGGCTCAACTTTTTTCGAAAAAGCTCGACACACGAGCTGAGCTTTTGATAAGAGAGTTCTTATCGGAAAGATAATTATTGCGATCTATTTTTGGACACGTTAAACCGGAAGAGCGTTTCCCTCCCACGAAAAACAAGCAAAAAATATTCCCTAGTGATAAGGAAAGGACATTGACAGGTAACAAGAAATAATATCTCCATTTGGACGGAAATCGGAGCTATATTTAGTTGACCTTGGGGAGCGAAATTCAGCATTTAAGTCTATTGTTTTATCAAGGCTTATCTCTTAAACGGTATATCGTACAAGTTTCATTTTGGTCTCATTTGATTTATAAAAATAAGGAAAAAAATATGAGCCGTCATTTATAGTTGTATGACAAGTAGTTTGTATTTTTGCAATTTGTAGTAAGGATTCCTTATCTCCTAATTAACTCAGCTCTCTGGCATATGCTCACACTCACTAAGTCAGACAATAGCAAAAAAACAGGGAAGGGGCTTGGAGTAAACAAACCTCCACCCCCCCCCCCCCCTCCTCCCTGGCCACTGATAAGGAGAGTGAGAGAGGTAGCTGTTTCTTTCTTTCTCTCTATTCCGTCCTTATTTATTTATGATCTTTCTTCTTCTTAATTGTACATTATTTTCTTCACAAATGTTTAGAAATGCAACTAATTTTAGGATTACAATAAATTGAGGCGGTAGCTGGAGAAAGGGCGTATTTGTTAAAACAGCGTTTTGAAAAAAGAGAGTTTGAAAATTTTCTTTCAGTCCACCATAAAATTATGAAAAGCAGTGATAATATTGTTAGGTTTATATGGTCACAAATTTATTCAGAAATAAAAAGAGACTAACATCAATAAAATTGGAAAATAACTTTTGTTATTTTAGTTTTTCTGAAGAGATAAATACGCCCTTTTGACCATAGACAGAATTCCAAGTATGCCCTTTTTCCATAGAAAAATCCATTTACATGTAAAACAAATGAGAAAATAAAGATTCTCATTATGATTATCATTAATTACTTATTAATAGTTTAAAATTTACTAAAAGCCTGTATGAACTGGTAAAATATTGCTGAAAATTTTCAAACTCTTTTTCTCAAAACGCTGCTTTGACAAATCGCCCTTTTTCCAGCTACCGCCTCAAGTGTGTACTTAAAATGTTGATAACAATAAAAATATATTAACTTATTCAGGTAAAATTAAGTTATTTGTTAACTGATATCAACTTAAACAAACACAACTTAGAGTTTAACTGAAACTGAGACCATTTCAGCTGTCTATGAAAGAAGGGCGTAATAACCACTTTACAAAAACAGCTGTATCTCTGTGAATTTTTGTCAGAGATTAATGAAATTTTGTACTGATTTAAACAGATGTGTGGAAAATCAAAAAATGCAATCTCCGAAAAAAAGGGCGTATAGGCCATTCCACCCTTTTTCCAGCTCCCGCCTCAATTATTGTTGTTATTAAATATTATTTCATTCATATATTATATTCTGAAATAATAAGTTTATCCATGAATATAATGCCACAATTGGGACTGCTATTTAACATTTTATCATCTTTATTTAGTGAACATTAAAATACCCCCATTGCAGCAGACCTGCATACTCAGCGAATTTCAAATGCAAAACAATATATTCAATCCAACATAGCGAGATTTGACATGTTTATAAATATATATATATTTTATATATATATATTCTTTATATATATAATTTATATATATATATATATATATATAGATATATATATAAATTCAAACGAATGGTGTTTTTTGCTTCTGGGGGCCCCAAAACGAAAAGTTATCATGGTCTCAGGCTTAGGTCTTACCATGAGACCTACAGTAATAGCTTCTTCCCTATAGGGGAAATTCGCTAAAAATCAATCTTGTGTTTGACTAAGTGTAAATGTGTGATTTTTTTACTAGGTATAACTATTTTAAAACCTTTCAACTACTCCTTTCTACTCTTGAAATTAAATTGTGTAGTACCTATATGTAACTAGTCTAATTATATAATTTTAACTATTTATTTTAAAGTAAATAAAGTATTGTGGGATTGGGGAGTCAAATAATAAATGTAGATTTTAATTTTGGTATTTTTCATCATAAATTATTTATTGAGCCAGTTTGATTAATTTTATGTAACATAATATAAAATACTGATGAACCTATCAGATAATTAACTTGTTTTGGAGATAAGCTTTCTATTTTTGAGCTGGCGGTCACTTGAGGTATGCAAACATTAGTCTATTGTATCTTTTAAAATTAAAATCAAGCTTCATAATTCCTTTTAATAATTTGGTGATTGTTAAAAAGCTCGGCTTGAAAAAGCTCGAGCTCGAAAACTTTTGAAAAAGCTCGGCTTGGCTCGGCTCGAGTTCAAAAATCACTATTCACACACCCCTACACAATATATTATTGATGTTCATCTTTCATGAAAAACATTTTTACCTTTTTAAACAGCGCTCTATTTTTTTTAGTTTTTATTCATTTTCAAAATGGTTTTTGAATACACAGAACATTTTTTTACTATAGTACATAGACTAATATGGAAAATATGAATACTGACTTTGCGTAGGGAAATCAAATATCCTCATGTTGTTTAGCTTCATAGCAAACAAATATCATCTCATGAAATACTTACAGGGCCGCCGAGAGGCCATGTCAGCCAAGTCTGAAACTTGGGGCCTGGACACCAGAGGGGCCTGGGATGAGTCAATTTTTTTTTAAATTGAAGAAATATTAGTATTGACTTCTAGGGAATAAAATTAGGCATACATGTTAAAAAACAAAATGTCTATCATTATCATGCAATTAACTTGGACAATACAGTATTTATTTAAAACATGAAATTTCGGTAATGTAATCGAAACATTTGCAAATAAAAACAATAGGAAAGTAGCTTTGTAAAGTTGTTTAAAATAGTTTCGTAACAGTAGAGATCGATTTAAATTCTTTTATATAAAGTAAAATTAAAATGATAACAGACTTTATTAATCCTTATCAAGATTCTACAAAAACAAATTAAATGAATATACAGTTTTAAAAAGCCAGAGTCAAAACAATTGTATTTTTATCTACATCTAAATTAAATATATTGACAGTAACTTAAATACGTTACGACAAAATTATCCAAGATCAGGGTGGCCACTCCAAACTAATTTTTCCATTCCAGGTTTTTTTCCTGGTTTTTATGGGCATTTTCGGCCGTATTCCCGGTGGCAGGGGCAAAGCCAGGGGGGATAAAGGGGATAATCCCCCCCCGAAATTTTGGAGAACAGAAATTTTGGACGAAAAGACAACCATTTTCAGCTATCACGACGCAGCTACGATTTTTATCTACCGCGACGCGAAAATGCTTTTTGTATACCGTAACGCGAAGACGATTTTCGTTTCCCGCGACGCGAAGAATTTCATTTACCGCGGTGCGAAGACAATTTTTGTCTACTGCGACGCGAAAACGATTTTCGTCTACTGCGACGTGACAACGATATATGAGTCTACCGCGACACGATACTCTGCTACAAAAATCACCACAACGACGATATTTGTCTACCGCGACGACTATATTCGGTTACCATGACAACGATTTTGTCTACCGCGACGACGATATTCGTCTACCACGACGACCTTATTTGTTTATCATCACATTAGTACAGGTGTTTGTGAATACCTAAATCCCCCCTTCCCCCTTCTTATAGGATATCCCCCCCCCCCCCCGAAATTGAATCCTGGGTTCGTCCCTGCCCGGTGACATATTAACTCCATAATAGTTGTCTCAATTGGTGACAACAGAGTAAACAATGTCTTACAGTTATTCTACAAGGGTCTCCAGAAAGTAAAGCACGTTTTGTTACTAAATCTAGCCCTGTTGCCCCAACACCGCGACTGAGTGTGTGGTCAAAAGGTTCATTCCCGGTCTCAAATTCAGCCAAGTCTCGTTGCTGACCAATCACGCATTTCATTTTTACAGCTTTTCAAAATGGCAGTGTCTACTGAAAATCCCGCCGAATGCAAGTGAGGTGATTTAAATAGTGTTTAGCGGCCTAAAACGTTTATTCACTGTTAAATTTATTCGTAGAGGAGAAAAAGTGATCCTGAGTCCATTATGACGCCCTACGATAACTTCACATGCCATACAAAACATGCGATCTGGATAAATCCAATTGCAGGCTAGGGTGTTGCTGATCCATGCCGACGCGGCACCCGCCCCACGCAGCAGCAGCAACTTCACAGAACTTTGCTGCCTGAATTGAGACATTTTCGGACAATCCCTGTGTAACCCTTACCTGGCCTTACGTGGATAAATGTTTTTCGTAGTTGAGGGAATTTTTAGGCTAGAAAGAGGCAAGGAACTGAAAGAAGTAACATTCTTAGGTAAATACATTTGGCGGGATATTCAAAGGACGCCGCCATTTTGAAACGCTGTGAGAATGAAATGCGTTGTCGGTCGGCAACAAGACTTGGCTCAGATTGGGACCAGGAGTAAACCTTTAGACCTTTAGAATAATAAATTATAAGCTTATTTTTATCTTCGTCAGTTTTACAACCGAGTTTGCGGTTATTCAGAGCGTAACTAACCAAGAATCGATACCTAATAAAAACAAATGAAATGGTCTTTTTATGCAGAAGTACGTTATATGAATAAAAATTAACCCTTGGCGGTATAAGAGCGACGTTTTTTAAGAATAGGTACCCATCACTAATGATCCTTGAGTACGTTGACTGTACGTAATAAATTTTCGTAGAAAACGTTTTATTTTAACCCCAATTCTTCTGCGTAGAAATTTGTTGTTCCATTACCTGCCTACCCCTCCCTCCCCTCGACTGCACTATTGCACCATCACTGTTGTCTGTCTGCTCCCCTGCAGGTGGACTGGGCAGAGTGGCAGAGACAACGTCATTCACTATTCTGTCGACCAACAATTTTCACCACAGATTGGCTTTTACACTGAGGGTGGCGCTTTGCCGTCTTTCGCTTTTTACTGACGCGTATGTGATTCTGCTTCAAGCAGTTGCGCATTAGTAGTTGTATTTGGAAGTTGCTTAGCATAAAGATGACGAAATAATCTTGCATTTTTCGTCGACTATTTTAATATTGATTCGTTTACGATATTTATTATTGTTCATTAAAAAATGGCGTTTTCCCGGATTTTGCTCGAGATTCACGGTTATTTCCCGGTTTTTTCACGGTTTGAAAAATTCCCGGCTAATTCCCGGTTTTCCCGAATTCCCGATGCAGTGGCCACCCTGAAGATGGTAAACGACAATAGTGCAACATATTTTGCAATTAATGCGGAGGGTCAGAAAAAACAATCGTGCACATTGATCGTGAAAAAACAGAAGAGTAGCTTTGTGAGTGGAATGAAAGCGGAAGTTATAGGAAAGAGACGAATGACTGGAAAATCCAACAGTGTGGGATCACAGATGCCGGTAATTTTTAATCAGAGTAGACTATTTTCTAAATATTCAGCCTCAATTGTATAAAAACACACATTTTTGCTGCATGCACAATATCGATGAATAAATAAATAAATATTCTAAAAATATGTTGTCTTTCATGATTCTTAGTGATTTGACCAGGTATTTGACTTTATTCAGTAGTTTGATAATTTAGTTCACCAAAGAATACCATGTAGTATTTGACACAGTAAGTACCGAATCTTATCTTATTATCTATGATTTTTAAGAAAACAATTTTACAATAGTAATAATGATTTATTCAAGAAATACAAAAGCATCTGATTGAAAAAGGGGACACAAGGATAGTACAATAATGGGTCTTACAATTAGGCTGAAGGCCAGATCAAAATTGAAATGTCTCTAAAAATAATAATTATTGTTCCAGGCCAGGCTATACTCAGGGTAAACATAGGCCTTTCTCAGGGGGAAGTATCGTGCCGGCTGGACAAATTCAGTTTTGAAATAAAGTTCATAAAACATAAATAAGTCCAAATAGTTAATTTTTGAAAATGTGCTCAACAATGCAAAGCCAATGGTCAGCTTCACAATAAGATGGCCGAATGGTAGAAGATCAATGTTCACTTCTCAAAGTAAATTAGGCTGAAATGTTATTAAAGTTCAAAATTTGTATTAAAATATTCTTCTTTAAATTTATATTTGATTAATTATTAAATTATTTAACCGTCTCTTCTTCTCTACACTTGCTAGTAGGAAATATAAGGATATGGTTGGATCTTACCAAGCTGCTACAACAATCTTCACCAAGTACCAAATATAATAATCTTGAGTGAGGAACAAAAGGGTTTGACTCGAAAAATGTACTTGGCAGAGTTCCCTACTAATAATTTAGGTACTGGCCATGCAATTCCAGTCCTCTGACTTGGGATATTTTAAAATTAGGAACAATGTCCTAAGTTAATGACTCTACACATCCTCTTAGTCTGGCTTCTGCTGCAAGAGTGTCCCTGGAAAGCTGGGGTAACTATTGTTGCACTAGGGGTTCACAAAATACTCATCACTTATATTCTTGACACCAAAATCACTAGAATTTAGATTATTATGAAGCTGTACATTTTGAATAAATTTATATTATTGTAGTTTCCATGTACATACTATATATATGATTATGACATTAACTTAGGAGATTAATTAACTCAGTAACTATTTATTTAACATGATTAAGGACAAGTTTAATAACAAGAATGAATTATTAAATTATTTATTTAATAAAATTAATGACTTATTATACTAGATGATTAATGATTTTCTGAGGGGTGATTACACATAAACATATTGAGGGTGGTTACACATATTAATTATACAAGCAACATTAAATTATCAAGGAATATCATAAATATCATGGGGTTCAAGGATCATTATCTATATTCAATCATGGTATTCGTTCACTTATTATTTATTCTTTACTGCATTACACAAATACATAAGACATTATACTAAAATATTTGGTTATTTACGATAAAAAAATGTATGATGATGACATGAAACATTTCAATTGGTTGAATTTTTGGAGTTCCTATGTGTATGATGTTCCTCCTCTAGATTGCCTAAGAACGCAAGTTTAGAGATCTAATTCTTTAACATTTTCCGGGGGAGCCCCAAGACCCTCCGGGGGGTATTCCACACCCCCAGACCCCACGGAGGGCCTGTTCGGTGTGCAAACTTGGGGCCCAGCTTGGCCCTTGGCGGCACTGAATACTTATTTATTTATTTTCCATACTTACAAATTAGCTATAGTTTTACTCAATCTTAAACAGCTATATTAACTTGCATAATGTACACAATAAACAACAAGAATAAATAGCACAAAAATAATGAAAACAATAATAACTTATTGATGGTAGTCCTCTTGCATACTTAAAACTGTGTGTAAGCAAAAATTTAAATGATTAATTGTGTTGCATTTAGGAAAAGAAAATAAATTGTTGTGACTTAAGTTATTTCTAGGGACATAGAAACCTATAATATTTAATAAAATGGGCTGTCAATCTTACAATAGCGGTGGGAACTTGCGGAGTTTTCCTCCGTACGTGTTTTTTTTAAAAATAAACAAGCATAATGGGCATCGGCAGTCGTGTCCGGCTCCGTACCTCAAGCCTCATCCCAGGAATCCCCTAAAGCTATTTATAACCCCCCCATGGTACCTTGTTATTTGCAATCGAATGATGCCGTGTCTGTTTGTAGAGCACCCTCTCCCGTTAACACAGACAGTGATACCTATTTTATATTAGAAAATTATTTACTATGTTCAATTGAAATATTACACCAATTAAGTTAAACAATTAATGGTATCAATGATGAAATGTGATTCCTAATAAAGTTTGTCAACATTTAAATACAATATTTCGTTATAAAACAAGTAAAATGGGTTAAATGTGTGATTTAGTGTTGCGGAGTAAAACTCAGCATGCACTCTCTGCCGTTTTACAGGTGAAGCGCCTGCTCAAGGGTTAAGTAATTTTAACAAAAAAATTCCTTGTGACAGAAAGATTTTCAACCAAAAAAATGGCCCCTTATTGATTTTTTGGGAAAATCTTTTTCACACTAAACATCTAATCTTTCACAGTACAGTGGAGACCGTCCAGTCCAAACACAGCTAATCCGAACGTCGGCTTAATCTGAACAGGCGCGGGAATTTTTTTTAAATTTCAAACTTTGAACAATTTTTTTACTAAATTGAAAGGCAAAACATTACAGATAAGGTGATTAATGCTGCAAGGAACTAAAATCAACGATATTGTTTTATAAATACAGATGTTTTTCAACTCTTTCACCACTTTATTTACACTTTCACCATTATTCAAACGTTTTAACGCATCTAGCTTGTCTTTAAAAGTCAAAGTCGTATGTTTCCGTTTGATAGCCATTACACTTTCGTTCAAAAAGGCAATGGGATGAAAAACCACACACAGCGACACTCAGCGACTGCACGACTGACCGCAATGAAAACAAAGCAGTCTAGGTAAAATTTAAGGTTATTTTTAGGCTGTTGGAGAGCAAAGTCTGTAGAAAACAAGAGAAGAGAAGAGAAGAATAACATTACTCAGGTTGTCTAAATCAAATGTAAACAAATCGTGACGTCTTCCATAGACCGGAAACATGTAACCTACACCTGGGATCGTGATGACTTTTATAGACCGGAAACTTATAACCTCTTGTTTCTAAAGACCTTATGGGTTTTAGGCAACCTGAGCCTTAATTAATAATAAGTTATTATTTTCGTTCCTAATCATTCTGTCTAGAGACCTAGGTTAGAGTGGGAAGGGGGAGGAAGTACAGTCTGGCCTTAGTGCGCTCGAATCGAAGCGTCATACGTACAGTCTGCTCACATGACAATAGAAGACAATGCACACTCCGCTATGAGCACTGTCTGCGTTGTGCATATATTATTCTTAATTAATTAATATTGTGTTTAAAAGAGTAAATAGTACATAAAATCTTGTTCCCATTTACTGTAATTTATTTTTCATATTACAATATTGCAGGCCTGTTCAACACTTCAGATTGTATTTGAATTAGTCTGGCTAATCCGAACAAATAGCTAATCCGAACAGCCTTCGGTCCCAATTAGTTTGGATTAGCTGGACTCCACTGTATAAATATCGGAGGCAGTGCTTTATTTGTAAAAATTGAGGTACCGGAACTGTAATTTGCCAATTTGTACATAACCCCTCCCTTTATAATTTTTTCCCTTCTTAAAGTATTGTTTGGCCATGTGATTAATTAGGTCAATTTAAAAAGTCACATTTTATCCGACTCAAATTTTTTTATAAGTAAATTAAAAACTAACAAAGCATTATTTTACTAAAAAATAAATTGTCTAAAAAATCCTAGATTTGTTATGTTGCCTTGTGAGAGTATTCAGGTCTTTTTAGCGTTTGCAAGATTCGGCTTAGCTCAAGAAAAAAGAGCATTAATTTCAGAGAGAATACTAATTTCAGGCCAAAATTCCGCGTGCAATTTCCGTACATTTTAAGCAATCGTTATTTCCGGTAATATTAATCCGGTCGAATACACGTGATCAAATACTCCGGCCGGTTACATAACCCTCTCTTTTAGCGAATTCCTCTGCCGATCATACGCGATCGTCTTTTGTGGCAAATTCTCCGGCCGATCATACGCGATTGTCTTGTGCGGCGAATTCTCAGGCCGATCATAATCGATCGTCTTTTGCGGCAAATTCTCCAGCCGATTACACGCGATTGTCATGTACGGCAAAGTGTCCATCCGATTACACCCGATCGTCTCTCATGGCAAATTCTCCAGCCGATTGTACACTATTGTATTTAGTGGCAAATTATCCGTCTGATTACACGCAATCGTCTCTTTCAAAGAATACTCCGGCCGATTACACACGATCGACTCTTGCGGCAGAAAGAGGCCCCGGAACGCCGTTCCGCCACTAATCAAGCACTGATCGGAGGAATTGATTTCGAATTTTTTCAATAAGATTTATTGATGTAACTATATTTGGTCCCTATACTAAAGTGCAATTTCTAACCTGCTTCAGACATACGAATAACATTACTTGAGGATTGAATCAACATTTTGGATAGGGGTGTGCGAATAGTGGTTTTCAAACCTAAGCCGAGCCGAGCCGAGCTTTTTCAAAAGTTTTCGAGCCAAGCTTTTTTAACAATCATCAAATTATCACGGAATCATGAAGCTTGATTTTAATTTTAAGATACAATAGACTAATGTTTGTATAACTTTAGGTTTACAAACAGCCCAAAATTGGAAAGCGTATCTCCAAGAGAAGTTGGTGATCTGAAAGGTTCATCAATATTTTGTTATGTTACAAAAAACTAACTAAACTAGCTCAAAAAATAATTTATTAAAAATAATAATAAATTTACAATCTACATTTATTATTTGACTTCCCAAGATCACAATACTTTCACATCAAAAAGAAATAGTTAAAATTACGTAATAAGACTAGTAACATATACTACAACATTAAATTAAAGAGTTGAAAGGAGTTGATGGAAAGGTTTTAAAATGGTTATATCTAGTAAAAAATAACATATTTGCGCTTAGTCAAAACACATTTCTTTTTCTTCTTAATGTTCACAAAGTAAAGATGAGTAGAAATAGCAGTCCCAATTGTGGTATAATACTTACGGATAAAAATATTATTTCAGAATATAATATAAGAATGAAATAATATTTAATAACAACAATAATTTATTTACATTTTAAAATTAGTTGTATTTTTAAACTTTTGTTAAGAAAATATTGTAAAGGATTAAGGAAATTCGGAAGCAGAAAGACCATAAATTAGGGCGGAATCGAGAGAAAGAGAGAAACAGCTACCTCTTTCACTCTTCTAATCAGTGGGGGGGGGGGGAGGGTGGAGTTTGTTTACACGAACTAAGCCTCTGTCCTGGTTGTGATTACGGCTGAGTGCATGAGTTAATTAGGAGATAAGGAATCCCTACTAAATAGACATCTACTTGACATTCAACTAAAAATGACAGCTCATAATTTTCGTCTTATTTTTATAAATCAAATGAGACCAAAATTAAACTTTTACGATATACCGTTTAAGAGATAAGCCATGATTAAACAATAGACAATGCCGTATTTTGCAGTACTCTTAAGTCAACTAAGTATAGCTGAAATTCCGATTCCCGACTCAGTATTTCTTATTGCCTGCCAATGTCTTTAACTTTTCACTTCAGGAAGGAATTTTTGTTTGTTGACTAGGAAATGAATAGGAAAGCAAGCTACCTTGAAATTAAGTCCACAGAACACAAATGGTTTGACACAAAATTGGAAATCTTCATGGCCACTGATCACTTTATCAACCATAAGAGATTTTGCCATTTCTCTTGTGGTTGATAAAATGGTCAGTGACCACAAAGATTTCCAATTTTGTGTCAAACCATATATATGTGCTGTGGACTTATTTTCAAGGTAAGCCTGCTTTCCTATATATTTTTTGTTTACGTTTTTTGTGGGAATGAAAGCTCTTCCGGTTTAACATGTCCAAAAATAGATTGCAATAATAGTTATCTTCTTGATAAGAACTCTAGTACCAAAAGCTTGGCTAGAGTGTCGAGCTTTTTAAAAATAAGTCAAGCTGAGCTGATCACTGAAAAGCTTGACCTAAAAAGCTCGACCGGTTGAATACTCACACACTCTAATTTTGGAACAATTTAGTATTTCTGATTACAAAGCCCTGCATTCGATATGCCTCATCATCATTGTAATGCATTGTCAAGTCACAGTGTTTGGCTCAAACGTCGGGCTTTTTCGTTCATTCTTGAGCCGAGCCAAATGTTTAAAAAGCTCAATTACTCGAATATATCACCAAGCAATGAAATTGCATGAAAAAAATCAAATTCCTAATTATATCGGTAAGCAATTTTTGGAGTCTAGATTTAAGAATAAGAAATGCTTTATTCCATTAATCTGTATTACAGAAATAGTACATGTCATAGTCAAAATTATAATAACAAAGAGCCAAAGAGAAATGCATTTTTATCAATAAAATAATAAATTTATATCTAATTAGAACTGAAACTCAAAATAATATATTTACCTCACAATTTATGTATTCACTAATTTTATAAAAAGGATTCAAAACTAACCAATTAGTTATTTTTTTTTATTTAAACATTACAACTAACTAATTTTACTTCTTCAGCCAGCTTACAAAAAAAGTATACAATTTATGGGATTTTCTAGTTATAACCAATCTTTGTTGCTATATATCTATCTCAAGAGGAGGCTAAAGGCAATTCGGTGTCGCCCTCGCGGTCGAGATATGTACTAAAATTACTCCGCGATGAGAATCGGAAAAAGTAGGGTGACCTAGTAAACAACCAGATATTCTAAAATTATAGTCTCAAATAGCATATAAAGTATTCTTTTCCATTTTTAAATCCAAAATATAGTGTGAGAGGCTGATATAATTTCATCGCTCATTTATATAAGTTTTCAAACAGTAATGAATGTAGTAAATATTTCTCCGCGGGGTTGGCGATCAGCGCGTGTAAACGTTCACCTGGTCGCATTTTCCGGCGATATATTTTAATTTAGATAAAATAATTTTATTGCACCTTGAAGACAAAAAAATTCAACACTAGGATCGTGAAGTAGATTTTTAATTTTCTTTTTATTTTAGCTCAAAATATCAACCAGCTAAAACCCACTATTTGAATTCTAATGAAATTACTCTTTTATTTGTTATAATATCGGAAAAATGAAAAATGCCTATTGAAAGGAATTTATTTCTTTTCATTTCATACGAAGCTTATTGTCGTACGTTAAAAATAACGTCAAGATTAACCCGCGAAAATCATGTAAACACCCTTGTGTGCGAAACGCATTTCGACTAGAGTTTTCGATTGAAAATCAAAACAGTACATATAGAATTAAAGAGGAGAAAAACCCTACAAAATATTACCATTTGGTTCCACGATTCTAAGAAAGGTAAATGAGTAATTACACCTAAAGTTAAGCCAACGATTTTTAAGCGATTTTTTTTTTCTTTGGGGGCTGGGGTAACATTACCCCTTGCTACCTCGACCTAAAAGATCTTTTGTAGCACCCTTTCTTTTAGTCCACCAGCCGAAGTCCTTTGGCGTAGCCTAACAGCTGGTGCACACCCATTTCTCTTATTTCAGTAGGCATCAAGAGTGCCTTTCCTAGGTATTTCAACCTTTTTTGGGCTAACGCCGGACAATCCAGCCATATATGTTCAGCGGATTCTACTTCTGAAAGACAGAATCTGCACTGATCTGTTTGCCTAGGCCCTATTGTTCTAAGGTATTTCCTCACATGGCCATGCCCAGTGAGGAGACCTATCAGAAGGCTTATTTCCCCTTTTTGGAGGTCAAAGATGGTTCTCCATTCCTTTCTAAGAGGATTGATCAACATCTTCGATTGTCTAAGGCCTGGGGTATCTTTGCATACCTTTGCCTTCTGGCCCTCTGCCCAGGTTAGGATTTCTGTTCGCCCTTTGTTCACTGGGGCTCCACAGTATGGTTTGGGCCCACTGAGTTCGGACTCTCCCCCTTCACCCGCCAGGCCGTCGGCTCTTTCGTTGCCTTCATGCCCAGCGTGGCCTGGGATCCATGCCAGCTGGACTCTGTTGTGTTCGCCCAAGGCCTTTAAGGCGCTCTTGCAGCTCTGCACAACTTTTGATTCTACCACACAGGCATCAATTGCTTTGAGAGCAGCCTGGCTGTCTGAGAGGATAAGAACCCTTCTCCTTTTCAGATTTTTATCCAGCTGCAGTCTCACGCAATGCTCTATCGCCAAGACTTCCACCTGGAAAACAGTCGGTGTTTCACCGAGGGCCTTTGAGAGGTGGGTTCCCAACCCATACACTCCAAGTCCCGACCTGCCCTCCTTCCGCGATCCGTCTGTGTAAAACACCATCGCCGACTTGCCTATTTCTTCCCTTACCTTCTGCCAATCTCCCCTTCCATCTATGGCCACTTGGTAAGGTTTAGTGAAGTCGTACTTCATAATCATAAGATCAGAGACCATCATCCCCCATGTCCAGACTCGGGAATTCCCTTAGAATCGACATGTGACCTGTCCTTCTCGAAGGTGATACTTCTCCTTTACTGTAAGTTTTTAGGGCCGTTAGTGCTGCCCTTTTCTTTATGTCTAGCCCAAGTGGGAGTGAGCCTAGAATTGACTCCATTACCACTGTCGGGCATGATCTTGTTGTGCCACATACCCCTGTGCAGGCCAGTCTTTGCAGTTTTTGCAGCTACACCAGCCTGCTCTGCCTTCCGCCACCACACTAAGGCTGCGTATTCCACCATAGGCTTTATTATGGCTTCATATGTCCACCAGATCAGTCTAGGTTTGAGTCCCCATCTTTTGCCAAATGTTCTTCTGCAGGCGCCCATGGCTCCTGATCCTTTGGCAATGACATGATCTGTGTGCCTGTTCCAAGTCAACTTCTGATCTAGGTATACACCCAGATATTTAGTCTCCTTGACTGACTTGACCCTCATGCCCCTTACCAGGGGAGGGGAGATTTTAGTTCTCCTTTTCCTCGTGAAGGTCACTATCTCAGTTTTTGGAGGGTTGATTGTCAAGTCCTTCTTGTTACACCAATTGTCGATGCGGTCCACCGCCCACTGGGTAAGGTCCTCAATGGTGCCTTTGTGTATCCCTCTGACGGTGAGCACTAGATCATCGGCAAAGGCTTGTAGGTCAATGCCTAATTGTTCAGCTTCCCTCAGCAAGCCGTGAGTGTCCATAGTAGAGGAGATAAGACTCCTCTTTGCGGACACCCTCTTCTGGCCTCGACTGTGACTGAAGAGTCGCCAACCGTGGCTGATATTTCTCTGCTTTGCAGCAAAGCCATTATCCAGCCCACTATTTCCTGAGGAACTCCTCTGGCTTCCAGCGCTTCCTCTATTGACTGATAGGACACATTATCAAAGGCTCCTTGGATGTCCATAAAGACTCCTGCAAGGATTTCCTTATTATCTAATGTGTCTTCAATTTTTGCTACCAGGCTAAGGAGCGCTGTAGTAGTCGATCTCCCCATCATGAAAGCATGTTGATTCACATTCAGGCTTGAGTTCATGAGAATCTCAGGGCTTGTAACAGGTTATTTTTTTTATTTTTTTGTTATTTTTTTTGCTCTTGGTTATTTTTGTTATTTTTTTTGGAATTTGGTTATTTTTGGTTTTTTTTGGAATTTTGGTTATTTTTTTATTTTTTTCAACCTCAAGAACTGCTACAAGCCCTGTTTACAGTATTCTTCTGTCAGACGATCTCATAGCAGCATCGCGGCAGACGAATCTCATCATCCTAAAATGCGTGAAAACTAAGTCTCGTTGCGTGAAAACCAAGTCTTGCCGTCAAATCTAGGCAGATTTTTTATTAGTCTGTCGAGATTTTCTTTTTTACCAAGGTTAAGAATGTATTATCCCCAGTATAACGCCAGTTTTCTAATTTTTAGCAGCATTTTTTGTGTACAAAAGGTTATTTTTTGGTTATTTTTTTTCTCATTTGAGTTATTTTTTTTTCAACCTCAAGAACTGTTACAAGCCCTGGAATCTCATCCCTCACGTGCCTGTTAATGATCTTCTCCATGGTTTTTAACATGAATGAGGTTAGACATATTGGTCTGTACGATTTTGGCTGAGTAGGTTCTTTTCTCTTCTTCCGTAGGAAGACCACTCTAGCCCTTCTCCATCTTGTTGGGATATATCCTAGGGCATAACTGCCCCTAAACATTGCTATGAGGAGATCCATTAGGACCTCTAAGCCGTCTTGAAAGAGAGCAGGGCTTGTTATTTAAGCGATTGTTATTTAGGTAAATTCGACCATGAAAATTCAGAGGCTGATTTCTCATAAATTTTTCGTATAATCTTAATTCAAGGGGTACGGTTTTATAGGATTTGTTCTCCTCTTCAATTCGATAAATTTAGTTTTGAATTTCGATAAAAAATTATAGTCAAAAAACGTTCCCAAACACAAGGTTTTGTCATTATTTTCACGAGTTACAACATCGCG
The DNA here is from genome assembly GCA_035578135.1 of Flexamia atlantica. NCBI lineage: Eukaryota > Metazoa > Arthropoda > Insecta > Hemiptera > Cicadellidae > Flexamia > Flexamia atlantica. The sequence goes on along the minus strand of JAQJVK010000005.1, from coordinate 48,698,295 downwards.
CGAAACCATATACCGACGTTATTTTTCAACGTACGACAATAAGTTACGTATCAAAATGAAAATAAATAAATTCCTCACAATAAGAACTTTTTATTTTTCCGCTATCATAACAAATAAAAGAGTAATTTCGTTAGAATTCAAATAGTGGGTTTTAGCTAGTTGATATTTTGAGCTAAAATAACTCGGAATGTAAAAAGAAAATTAAAAATCTACTTCATGAACCTAGTGTTGCATTTATTTGTCTTCAAGGTGTAATAAAATTATTTTAACTAAATTAAAATATATTGCCGGAAAATGCGACCGCGTGAACGTTTACACGCGCTGATCGCCGACCCCGCGGAGGAATATTTACTACATTCATTACTGTTTGAAAACTTATATAATTTAGCGACGACATTATATCGGCCTCTGACGCTATATTTTGGACTTAAAAATGGAAAAGAATACTTTATATGCTAGTTAAGACTATAATTTTAGAATAACTGGTTATTTACTACACGTCACCCTACTTTTTCCGATTATCATCGCGGAGTAATTTTCGTACGTATCTTGACCGCGAGGGCGACACCGAATTGCCTTCAGCTTCCTCTTAACCCTGTTTCTTTTGTAATGAGACTGAGTTTCTTGCAGGATAGGAGAGGAATTTAAAGTTTATTTTATATATTAAAGAATTTGGTAAGCGTACCGGTAAAGATTGAATATTGTTGGAATTTTAAACTCTTTATTGGAATTTTAAACTCTTTAAAAAGAGGCTTACACTGCTCAGTTTTATCACTCCAGCAATGTTGCTTATAGCCTTCTTTTGTATTAGAAGGAAGTCTGCAAAATGAGAGATGAATGTTAGATTGAACATAGATTAAATGGGGCTAAAAAGATCCAAATAAGCAATTTTCAGATATTCTGGACTATCAAACTCTTTGATTTTCCACAACATGTAATAAACTCGAGAAATCACGTTGCTTACTGTTTGTTGCATTTGTGAGAGTCCCAGTTGCTGTTGTATCTGATTTTAGGGGTTGCCTGTGGATATCATGTATTGAATAGTTGAATAAATAAAAAATGTTCTTTTATTTTTCATAATAAAACTAATTGACTTCTAACCTGTTTTTGTTTGTTGTTTTAGAGTAGGATTCACCTAAGTTGGCCAAAGCATGTATTAATCATCTCATCAAAAACTTTTATACAAATCACATTGAAAACATCGTTCGTTACACATGGTGATTGATTACATTTTCTCCGAACTGTCAAATCGCCACGTTGCGTTTGTTTACAATGTTGTTTATAGGTTATAGAATGTTTATAATATCGCCTATTTTTAGAATTTTCCAGCTTCATCCAACCTTTTTACATAACTATGAAGTTTAATTTGAATCTATTTCTTGATTTACATGATTTTCCATGATTTTTTCACATGATTTTTTATATGATTTTTTCTTGATTTTCCTGGTCCAATTTTAATAAGTTTTGACCGCAATATGAAACAATCTCTTGTCAGATGCTGACTTGCAGCAAGTAGTACTGGCTAATCGTAAACTCGCATATTTTTCTTTGTAAATATTATTTTAAAAGAAAATCTAAGACTATTAATTGTGCCGCATCCATGACACGCCCTCTCCCTTTTAATAAATACTTTATTTGGGAAAGCCCCTCAGAAACATTTTAAGTTGATAAGATAACTTTCAGATGCAATATCGCATCAGAACTTTCTCATTACTGTAAGTGCTGTACTAAAACAGATGTTCGTTGACAATGTTTTCAGCACAGCTGGATTTTATGGTTAAGTTCGTAAGAAGATAATAGTTTGTTTACTTTCATTTTGGCCAACTTACGTGAATTCTACTCTACTGTAATTGACCCATGTTCTTGTTGATGTTTCCAGTCCAAAGAGTCATCATCCGTACTGAGTTGTGACATCTCCGCTGATGACAAGTACATCGTGACAGGCTCGGGTGACAAGAAGGCAACCGTCTACGAAGTTATTTACTGATGGTGTTTCATGCTGACTATGTACAAAGTATTTGTGTGGCTGTGTATAGAATAGTGGCATTGTGCCTCAAACTCTCAACAAACAAGTGTAGTTTCAATTCAGTTAAACTTTTCTTTTTTATTAAGATCTGTTAATTTATTTGTGTATACGGTACCATTCTCAGGTCTCTGAAGTTTTGTATTTTGTTATTGTTTACCTTACTATCAAGCAGCAAAGCTTTGATGTTTATAATATTTTATCAATTTCTTTTGTAAAGTGACAAAGACATCTTATTTGTCCTATTTAAATAAATGTTTAATTTTTACCTTGTTTATTTTTACCTCATTCCAAAATCTTTGTTGTACTGTTTATTTCTGAAATGTCATTTATCAAAAATGTTAATAAATGATCTAACCTACAAATGATCTTCAATTCTGGTTAACTCTTCATTGGGTGCATTTATATGGATAAGTCATTGGGTGCTTGGGGAGTTTACCTCCGTGATAGTGGAATTAAATTCATAGTGAATTGAAAATTTTATTTCCATTGCATATTTCTGACATACTTGATCAGAGACAATATGTGGAGAAATTTTAATACCCCCTTTTACAACGTAACATGTTACAAAGTGGAGGGACTGATGTTACAAAATAATACAAAAATACCCCCGTTGCAGCAGACCTGCATACTCAGCGAATTTCAAATGCAAAACAACATATTTCAATCCAACATAGCGAGATTCAACATGTTTTTGTAAGCTCCATAAGAATAACATGGGGAATGAGTATGCAGGTTTGCTGCTACGGGTATATTAAAACTGGGTGGTTTTAATTCAATATTCAATTGATCTGAACTAGAAGAAGCCATTTACCAAGTTTTATCAAGATATGTTGAGAAATAAGCGAGGAATAGAATTTTCTTTATTAACATTGGGTTAGCGTACTGTGTTTACCACTTTCAATATCTCGGAAACCAATGGACATAGAGCAGTGATTCAAAATACTAAATTGTTTGTTTTTTTTTTAGCTGAATTCAATAATGCTAGTAAAAATTGGATAATTTTTAATTTTCTATGTAAAAAACTCAAAAAAACCCATTTTAGGGGGGTTTACCCCCTTCTACCCCTCCTTCCGGTGGTCCTTAATTTTCTATGTAAAAAACTCAAAAAACCCATTCTTGGGGGGGTTTACCCCCATCTACCCCCCTTCCGGTGGTCCTATCGGGCTGGTTCACGAATTCGTCCGAGTGATTACTACTTCACACGTCTGTACCAAATTTCATTAAGATCGGACCATATTTACCGCCACTATCGTGTAACAGACATATATATATATATATATATATATATATAAATTCGAACGAATAGTGTGTCTTTTGCTTCTGGAGGCCCCAAAATAATAAGTTATTATGGTCTCGGGCTTATGTCTTACCATGAGACCTACGGTAATATCTTATTCCTTTAAGGAAATTCGCTAAAAGCCATTAGTTATGTTACTAAAACATAAATTTAAATTAATAGGAAGCATGATTTTTGTATGACTTTTTTTCTTAGCCTATGGGTGCTGAAGGAAAAATCTAAGTACACCGTCACAAAAGTTCTTTCTTGCAGATTTGCACAATCCCATTATAATTTACTATCGTTTTGGAGAATTGTAGAAATATAAATTTGAAATTATAGAAAAATAGCTGGGTTTAATCTGTAGCCGTGTTGGTTATGGAATAACAACAAAATGTAAACAAATGCAGCCTTATTAGAGCAATGAGAATATTAGAAAATGTTTTATTAGAGCAATGAGTAAAAACTGAACCCAAATATCATCTGGATGAATTTTGACTGGCTGCATGGCGATCTCTAGTTTTCATTAAAACATTAGTTATGTTCTATAAAGAACAAACAAGTGACAAGGAATGAATGAGCTTCTCAGTGTCCTACACGTGCAGAAGAGGTGTGATTGCAGTGATAATGCAAGTCCATATAAGGTGGGAGTGGGGGAGAGATAGATGGTGAAATATCAAACTAAAAAAATACACTTATTGATTTATTTCACCAAAATAGCAATTCATGTCACCAAACTAACAATTTATGAGACCAGGCAAAAAGCAATGTAAGAGGTGGTTGGAATTGGCCACCATTTTGGATTTACACTTCATAAGAACCAATGTAATTCTTATGTAGGATTTCTCGTTCATTTCTGGTCAGAAAACTAAGTTCATATTTCAAATTAAAGTTCTTTTAAACTCTAGTTGGTTTTCGTGTGCTAAATTTCCTAATAAGCCAACCGTTTTTTGTAAAATTGAAAAAAAATTAATTGTTGTCAAGTAATTTAACAAAATTTATTGAAAATATGCCTGCCAAAAGAACTTTCTAAGAATGTAATTAATATTTCTAATATCTGGCTTTTGAAATAATCTGATTAAAAAGGATAAATTTATCTTGCAAAAATTCAAGGTAAATTTGAAGCACTTAATAGCGATCAGCTGACTTGTGATGAAAATTAGCCGGCATGGAGGAATACATTTTGCTTAGTGATTACTTCACATATTATCTGTGCTGTTTTCAATATCATTGACCAAAGATATAAGTTAGTTAAAATCTGTGTTTTGTCGTTTCTTGTTATTTTTAATTGGCTTGAAGTTTTAAATAAGATAATTATCAAAACAAAATTACTTAACTGAATCAAAATATAAATAGTTAAAATACACTGATTTTGAATGTTACCATACCATTGACCATACTATCGGAAATCAGTTTATTATATATGTTACAGATTCATAATAAAATCAATGCGAACAATTTTTGAGCTGCAATTTTTCTTTTTTGTCAATTTGGATCTGTATAAAGTATTAAAGTCAGTACTGCTTTCTTACTTATCAAGCTGATATCATTTTAGCAAATTTCCCCTATAGAAAAGAAGCTATTACAGTAGGCCTCACGGTAAGACCTAAGCCTAAGACCATGATAACTTGTTGTTTTAGGGCCCCCAGAAGCAAAAAATACCATTCGTTTGAATTTATATGTGTATAAATACAGGGTGAGTCTTCTAAGCCGTCCACAACAGATTGTAGACGAACGGCTTAACATACAAGGGCGAAACAAAACATTTCCCCACTAAATCATACCCAAGGAACAAGGTAAAAATATTTTTAACCTTTTTAAAATACAGAGTGTTCCAAGAACCTGGGGTCATGTGTTTGAATCTTAGAATTTTTAGATATTAACATGTATCATATTATATATAATTTTAAAGCTCTAAGCAAGACAAACAATTTGGTGAAAACAGAACTCAATTATCTTTATTATTTTCAAAATGGCGGCCGTTTTCGTGAAAAATATTAGTATTTACGGAATACCATGTATCTCGAGAACTACTGAAGGTTTTTTCATTCTCTTTAAATATTCTTAATCCTTGTAAGCTCAGCTTTGAATTGATATGCAAGATGCCAACATTAAAACAAAATAAATATTAATTTTAACATTTTATTTGTAAATGTTGGTGGCACTGAAAATAAAAAAATTAAATGGCAACATATGTTAAATTGGATATAATTTTAAAGGTTTTGCAAAATACTACAATTTTTCTATTTATACTCCCCTTCTATCTATGGTCGTTTTTCAGTAATAAACAAAAAACTATATTTTCCTATAAAACGCCCATGTTAAATTTGCTATACTCAATGTTAAGGGGTGCAATTTAAATGCTTTGATTACTTATTATCTGTCTCCACACCTTTGTGTTTGTTTACTTCCTGTCTTTTAGCGAATTTCCCCTATAGGGAAGAAGCTATTACCGTAGGTCTCATGGTAAGACCTAAGCCTGAGACCATGATAACTTTTCGTTTTGGGGCCCCCAGAAGCAAAAAACACCATTCGTTTGAATTTCTATATATATATATGTGTCTGTAAGCACGATAGCGCTCGCAAAAATGGTCCGATCGGAATGAAATTTGGCACAGGTGTGTAAAGTAGTAATTATTCAGATGAGTTCGAAAACCAGCCCGATCGGATTGCTGGAAGGGGGGGTAAAGGGGGGTAAACCCCCCCAAAAATGGGGTTTTTGGGGTTTCCACATAGAAAAATAAAAATAATCCAATTTTGTTTGGCACCATTGAATTCAGCTCGAAAAAACAAACAATTTAGTATTTTGAATCATTGCTCTATGTCCATTGGTTACCGAGATATTGAAAGTGGTAAACACAGTACCCCTATGTTAACCTTATGTTAACCGTTGTCCCTATGTTAACCTTATGGGAAATAAGTAAAATTCTATATCTCAATTGTTTCACAACATATCTTAATAAAACTTGGTTTGTGGCTTCATTTTCATGAGATCTAATGCATTTTAGTCTAAAATCCCCGATATTTCCATTTTTATGGCAGCAAACCTGCATACTCATCTCCCATGTTATCCTTATGGGAAATAAAAAATTCTATATCTTCCTTATTTCTTTATGTATCTTGATAAAACTTTATATGTGGCTTAATCTAGTTGAAATCTACTGGATTATGGCCTGAAATACTCTATTTTTACATTTTCATGGCAGCAAACCTGCATACTCATTCTCCATGTTAACCAAATGGGTAATAAAAAAAAGTTGTGTAGTTTGCTCATTTCTCAAAATATCCTGATAAGAACTGGCATGGGGTTTCATACAGTTAATATCTACTTGATTATGGCTTAAAATACCCAAATCATCAAATTCCTGAGGCAGCAAACCTGTGTACTATCTTTCCAAATGTTAACCTCATGAGAGGTAAATAAAATTGGATAGCTTTCTTATTCCTCAACATATCTTGATCAAACATGTTATGTGGCTTCATATAGTTTAGATATATTGGATTGTAGCCTATGTATGATACCTCATTTTCAAATCTCTGTGGCAAATCTCTGCATTTTTCCATTCTAATCTTATGGAGAGTAATTTATTTTTGAATAGCAATTGTGGGCATTAGGCAAGTCGCAGGATGAGGGAAAAGGGCTCAAATTAAATGTTTTAATGTCAGGGACTCAGGAAAAGTACTGTAATTTCTTAGTTTGCTAGAAAACAAAAAATAACATAAAATAACTGCAATTTAAGCTACTTAAATGACAGTTATTTAATTAATGCTAATTGGGATCTAAAACGTCTGCTTTGTTTACATTAAAACATGTGAGCTGATGTTTGATTCAAAGCCATATGGTGGATACAGACATATGGCTTATTTTAAGGCCAGATAACTAAATATGTCAAATAAATGTACTATAGCGAATACAGATTTTTACTGATGATGTTTATGAAATTTTTTACTCAAACTTAAACAGCTGGTCATTTCTCCATACGATTAAATTGGAAAAGCCAGCTGTTTTGAAGTTTTGAACATTGCATTTTAGTGCCAAGTATAGGCTATTATTTTTTTATAGCCTTTTGCTCCTAAAAGCCACTGGGAGAGTATTTTTGCACGTTTTCTTTTGAATGTGTATTGATTTTACTTGATGCGAGACTTCATTTAAATTATTTATTCATGCACTTGAAATTCGCTGAGTATGCAGGACTGCTGCAACGGGGGTATTATTATTGAGTCTGTTTTCTTATAAACAAATTTTATATACAAGCTATTTTTATAGCTATTATTGGCTCAAGGATTGAATTAGTTTTAAATTTGAGATACCTACCTGCACAGTTAAGTATTGGGCTCACAAAAAGTAATTAATTTAAATAAAAATTTGTAAACTAATTTTATAAGGGCTAGTTAATTTTATGAAAAATACATGTATAACTGGATGTAATAAATAATATAATAAAATGCCTGTTCCGAATTTTGTGGAGGGGGATAAAGTTTTTGCCAAACTGAAAGGCTCCCCACATTGGCCAGCAACTGTTATTTCTATTGATAACCATAGTAAAATTATCAAGTACACCGTAAGATTTTATGGGGCTGAAAATGAACATGCCTCTATCAAATAAATGGATGTGATTCTGATTTAGAAAATACCCCTGTTGCAGCAGACCTGCATACTCAGCGAATTTCAAGTGCAAAACAACATATTTCGATCCAACATAGCGAGATTTGACATGTTTTTGTAAGCTCCATAAGAATAACATAGGGAATGAGTATGGAGGTTTGCTACTACAGGTATATTAAAACTGGGTGGTTTTAATTCAATATTTAGTAGATCTGAACTAGAAGAAGCCATTTACCAAGTTTTATCAAGATGTGTTGAGAAATAAGCGAGATAGAATTTTACTTATTTCCTATAAGGTTAACATTGGGACAACGTACTGCGTTTACTACTTTCAATATCTCGGCAACCAATGGACATAGAGCCATGATTCAAAATACTAAATTGTTTGTTTTTTGGGCTGAATTCAATGGTGCCAATAAAAATTTGAAAAATTTTATTTTTCTATGTAAAAATCTCAAAAAAACCCATTTTTGGGGGGGTTTACCCCCCTTTACCCCCCCCCCCGTCCGGTGGTCCGATCGGGCTGGTTTACGAACTCGTCCGAATAATTACTACTTTACACGTCTATGCCAAATTTCATTCCGATTGGACCATTTTTGCGCAAGTTATCGTGCTTAAAGACACATATATATATATATAGATATATATAAATATAGATATATATATATATATATATATATATATATATATATATATATTTATGAAAGTGAACGAATGGTGTTTTTGGCATCTGAGGACCTCAAAAAGAAATGTCATGATGGTTTTAGGCTTAGGTCTTACCATGAGACCCACGGTAACAGCTTCTTCCCTATAGGGGGAATTCGCTAACAAAGCTAAGTATGGGAAACCTAAATCGCAACATGCTAGAAATGAAAAGTTTAACAAAGCATTAAAAGAAATAGAGACTTTGCATAGGAAAAATGTTACAATGGTTCCAAATGCAAGTAAAATTAGTGGGCAAAGTTTTGAGTCTTCAAAAGTTGATTCTGTTTCTCAAAAATCTAATGATGCTTCGTATTCCTTCATACAACACCTGAACACCCCAACAGCTACCAGTAGTCCCATAACCTCTTCTGAAAACCAGATGTGTGATGTTTTTTGCTTGGTCAATCATACAACTCAGGGCTAGCCCCAAAAACCTGATCTGTTGGGCCCAAACTAGGTCATAGACAGTACAATTTGGCAGTTCAGTAGAGCGCCGATTATCCGAACTAATTGGGGACAAGGGGTGTTCCGATAACTGAATATTCGGATAATCGAACATGAAAAGACAAAATTTAAAAATTATATACCTAATGTAATTCTTACTAGTAAAAAGGCTAGAAAATTATCAAACATAAAATATTCACGCAATTTTAGTATGAAATCGACCAAAATATATGGGTATAAATTTTTAAAGAACAATTTATCATACATAGATACAGTACACTGTATACTTTTAATTTAGAGAAAAAGTCCAAAATTTGTTTTTGCTTTAGCCCTGACACTTTTTTTGGCGCAAGAATTTGAGAATCCTGTTAAAATCATGTTAAAAATATGAATTATTACGGCGTTCGGTTAACCGACGGTTTGGACGACCGACGTTCGGATAATCGGCGCTCTACTGTATTTTGATATTTCAAACAATATGTTTGCCAAGAGCAGCAAAGTCTTCTGTATGAACCCCATAGTTTGTCTGGCTCTTTTAACATTGGAGGATTTCAAGTTTTTATTAGAACCACTACACATTGAAGAGTTAAACTACATTATTCTTCCTGTAAATGACTGTAAGGAAGCAAGTTTTCGGAGTCATTCTCGTGGCTCTCACTGGAGTCTACTTGTATTAGTCAACCTGCACCTTCTATCATTATGACTCATTGGATAAGTACAATACCAGTAGTATAAAAGGTATAAAATTACCTGAGTCTTCCAGAGTGATCCTGAATATCGCTTGGTGGATTGCGCATTTTAAGGACATATCCTCATCTTCAAATCCTCGTACAAGAACTTAAAATCATCACTTGTGAAAGGTCGTCAACAGTTTATAAGTACACCACAAACATAAACGGACACACGAACACATTACGAAACGAAGAAAAGTTGGCCTACACAAGAAAGACTACAAAAATCGACCGCAATTGCGCACAGTGACAGGTATCGGTCATGACTGAGACGCGGTAGTTGGCCGTGCGGACTTTTCCTTCTTGCCTCCTTGTTCACCAGCTGTTCTTGTCTTCTCAATGTGTCATATAGAGCATTGTGCTGGAAAATTAATTTATAGTTTAATAAAGCGTCGGGCTGAATTCAAGATACAAGATACAAGATATTTTATTGTCTTTAAGCTCACATACAGTGCAATTGACAAAGTCATTTTCCTATATTAACCAGCAAACCAGATGAACATATATAATCTTATAGTAAACAAATAAATTCATTTAAAATTTTAAGGCTACAAAAAGATAACAAAATAAATAGATAACAAAATTAATAAATAAGATAAAAATATAATTTAAAAACTTAAGCTCCTTATATCACAGGTCAAAAAATCATTCACAGAATAAAATATATTTCCTTTAAACCACCTTTCTGTTACCTTTTTAAATCTTTGCAAGGGTACAGTCCATGCCTTTTCAGGTAATTTGTTGAATAACTTCAGCTTCATTATAATACGACTGCTATTGGTCTTTTCCAATTTTAATTGAGGCAGTTCCAAAAAATAATTTGTTCTGGTTGGATATCTATGTAATTCATGTCTCACTTTAAAACTATCAAGATTCTCCTTAACACTAACTAAGCAAAAATCTATAAGTATAAAAGAGGATGTTGGTATATATATATTTATTTATTTGGCACTGATAAACTCAGACACCGCTGGACCGATGGCCACGAAACTTGGTACATACATGTAGAATTTCATGGAATAGGTTTATACACCATCAATTTCTTGATAACTTTCAGGGCTTAGCCCTGGGACCGTCTTCAAGGTACTCATGTCAGGGATTTTGAAATAATTTGAGTTAGATTTGTTTACTAACAAAACGTATGAAAGTAAAATTTAAAACAGGTGATGTAAATTAATGGTATTTCTTTCTGCTATTTAACTGTATTTTTGTTAAAATGAAGATTTGTTACTTGGTGCCAGGTGGTCAATGAATTAGACTTTTGCATATATTTTAAGTGCAATACACTATATAAAATTCTGGTATATAGTATATAACATAAAATAAATAACTGATCACTGATCACTTATTCTTGAAGGACTTCTTTTTTATGACAACTAACTGCTATAAGAGGAAGAGTGTGCTACTGTAAAGTTAATTTTATCTACAGCACTTTAAAAAAATTGCCGGGACGGCTCATTCAGTCTTTTTGTTCAATATTGAGTCTAAAAACGTAAGACAGCACTTTTTAATAATTGCTGGAGTGGCATTGTAATTTTTTGTTCAAGGTAGACCCTAAAACCTTAAGGAAATGATCTTTTACAGTGAATAAAATTTCAAGCCACGTTCTATGGTTCCTTTAACACGTATGCCTTCATGAAGGAAAGAAATAGGATTTCTAATACGCAGGTCTGCTGCGACGGGGGTGCATAATAAAGTTCTAATTAAGGGTAACTATGCAACATATGCGAGCAGATTCAAAGTGTCGTCGAAAAAGCCAAGGGTGCCGTTCCTTATATAGTGCCCCATGATCGTGATCAGGGCAAGCTCAGGTACCGTGCGTTAAGCAGAAATGACCATAAATGCTTCTTGGCGTTTGCCTCGGGTGAGCCAGTCTCTGTAAATTCGCTTCTTAAGTGTGTGAGCGGAGTGAGCGCAATCCTCTTCACCTGACAGCAAGATCGACTGGACAGCCGATACAAGCAAACAGCACTTGCAAGAGGAAGGACCGCCGATATGGGCATGAGTCTACCCAAGGCAGCAACACCATTTGGGCTTTGTAGGTGGGGCGCTGGATATGGTCACATTTGTTATATAGACAGACACTTTATGCAAGAATGAATACCCCCGTCATAGCAGACCTGCGTACTATAGCTCTGGACAGCCTTACTGGCGGGTGAGTGAGTGTGCTGTTGTCGTAATTAGTGTTTTTATTATCTGCAATGTTTTGGTTATAAATCACGTGGTCATTTGAGAGGTACTTTGCACAAGAAAATATTTTGCTGCAACCGCAAGTGCAACTAATGTTAAATGCTTGCAAGCTCAACACAATTCATGAAGTACAACGACAAAAGTGTGGAAACACATTCCTAAATGTAAACAAATCATTTTAAAATGAAAGGTTGCCAAACTATAAGACCAGCTGATGCATTGCGCAAATATTTTCCAGAAATTTTAATTGCGTAAGAAATCTCTCGGTGAAATATTGCAGGGCATTCTTTTGTAGTGTAAATGAGGTGAAACGTAAACAAAGTTTTGACAGTTCTACCAAAACATGTGTTTATTTAGCAGACATTTTGGGAGATTAAAATTTTCGCCACCCGCCAGTAAGGCTGTCAAGAGCTATAAGAGCGAATTTCTAAAAACATTTTTTTTGTTTTATGGAAGTACATTTGATATGTTTAAAGAAGTAGATTCTACAACAAGAAAAATAAATGGGAAATCAAAACTATATAATTGATGGGTGATAGTGTATGTTTAATTTTTATCGTGAGCGAAGCCACGGGTTCTTCTAGTAAATATATAAATTAGGAAGGGTCATTATTTGAAGTTCCCTAAAAATTTGTACACATGATTCGTGTGTTGGAACATTTTTTATTATTCTAAGTGTTTTTTTTGCCAAACAAGAACCTTTTAGCGAATTTCCTTAAAGGAATAAGCTATTACCGTAGGTCTCATGGTAAGACCTAAGCCCGAGACCATGTTAACTTTTCATGTAGGGGCCCCCAGAAGCAAAAAACACTATTCTTTCAAATTTTTATATACATATATATATATCTATAGATCTATATATCTATATATCTGTTAACATGATAGCGGATGTAAATATCGTCCGATCTAAATGAAATTTCGTACAGACATGTAAAGTGGTAATCACTCGGACGAGTTCGTAAACTAGCATGATCGGACCACCGGAAGGGGGGGGTAAAGGGGGGTAAACCCCCCAAAAAATGGGGTTTTTGAGTTTTTTACATAGAAAAATAAAAATAATCCAATTTTTGTTACTACCATTGAATTCAGCTCAAAAAAACAAATAATTTAGTATTTTGAATCACTGCTCTATTCCCATTGGTAACCGAGATATTGAAAGGGGTAAACACAGTACGTTGTCCCTATGTTAACCTTATGGGAAATAAGTAAAATTCTATATCTCGCTTATTTCTCAACATATCTTGATAAAACTTGGTAAATGTCTTCTTCTAGTTGAGTTCTACTAAACATTGAACTAAAATCACCCAGTTTTAAAATACCTGTAGCAGCAAACCTGCATACTCATTCCCCATGTTATTCTTATGGAGCTTACAAAAACATGTTAAATCTCGCCATGTTGGATTGAAACAAGTTGTTTTGCATTTGAAATTCGCTGAGTATGCAGGTCTGCTGCAACGGGGGTATTTTTAACTACAGTAGACCCCCTCTTAACCGACCTCGTTTTAACTGACGATCGGATTATCCGCCCTTGCTGGTCAGATATTAAAGGTCGTTTTAACCGACCCTATTTTGACAACAGTTCGGTTTAACCGCCCTTTTCTAGGAATTGCGGCATTTCCGTTCCCATATCCGACGATGGGAACTTTACGCTCAACTCCACAGGTTATTTGTTATAGGTTAAAATATTTTGAATACAGCATTCATTAATTTATAAAAACGTACAGTCGTACTTTTCAGAGCGCATAGTACGATAAACGTCTGAGTTTCCGTTTGCGCATCTGGAAACCATCATATAATTCATCAGTAAAGAAAAAACAAAACAAAAAACACGCACGATGTGTGTTTGTGTGGGTGGGGAAGAGGGAGTAGTCCACTCGAAGTCAAAGTTTATGCAACGGGTTTTTGTGACTTAAGACTCCAGTAAGAAGCTATAAATAAACTGCCTAATCCGTAATAATGCAATGATTGCTTGTTTCTCATCACTAGTTTTGACAATCATTACGTAAAATTTGTTAAAAATATATGCACATGTTATTACAAGTGTCATCATAAAAAAATTTCGCCTCGTCTAATATTTAGTTTATAAAATGTGACATTTATACAGTAAATATCAAGCAGTTTGTGGATTATTTAGAAAATTAACTATAATTACCAACCTATTTTTCATTTTCTAAATAATCCACAAACTGCTTGAGAATTATTTTAATGAAACACTAAATTAATAGAGCTTTTATTTTTCGATGTTTAGAGGATTACCCGCTTTAACCGACCTTTTAAGTTATCCGACCGAGGTCCAGTCCCGTCAGGGTCGGTTAAGAGGGGGTCTACTGTAGAACAGTTACCCCACAAAATTATGCCATACCGCAAATGTGAATGGAAAAAAAGGATATTAGGCAGTCATCAGCATATTAATTGTTACACAGTTCCTTAGCTTTCTTAAGAGATAAGTAACCTTTGATAGTTTTTTACACAATTCCTCAATGTGGTGTTCCCGACTTAGTCTGCTATCTAGATGTATACCCAAAGGTTTTACAGGCTTCATGTCTTTGTATATTGAGTGATTCGAGGAGAAGATAATTTTTTCAGTTTTGCTGTTGTTAACCATCAGTTGATTTGCCTCAAACCACTCTAATGCCGTTTTAAGTGCCTGGTCATCTAATTTAACAAGTTCGTCTATGTTCTTGTGAAAATTCAAGAGGGTGGTATCATCAGCATATAATACAGTTGTACAAGTTAAATTAAAAGCTAAATCATTGATGGCAATGACAAAAAGAAAAGGCCCCAACACCGAACCTTGTGGCACACCTACTTTTATTTCCTTAAAACTAGATTTTGTTTGCCCTTGTACAACCATTTGCTCTCTATAACTAAGAAATGATTTAAAGAGATTGAGCTAATTGTTATTAATACCATAATGAGACAATTTTTTAATTATTAATTCGTGAGAAATGCAATCGTCAAAAGCCTTTGATAAATCTATTAGAGTGGCAGATGTCAAAAACTTTTTTTAACTTTTATTTTATATTTGGTACAATACAATTTTGCACTATTTACAAATGGTATTGCAAATGTGAAAATAAATAACATGATCAATAAAAAATGTAGTTATAAACCCACTGGTTCAAACTCAGGTTTGTCAAAAAAAAAGAAGTTAATATGGAAAGTCATTGTAGTAGGTCTCTGCTCCACCTCCGTCTGAGTCTTCGTACGCCGTCATGTTGTCTGGAAAGTTGTTCAATGAGTGTGTTCAAGTGGTGAAATGTTCTGTCGTGGAAGGTCCTGTATAACTGTTTGGCAACTTCATCAATAAATGGAATTTTCAAGTCGTGGTGTAGAGTCCTATCGTTAACGTATGCTGGGGCGCCAGTGATTAATCTTAATAATTTTGATTGAAATGTTTGTAGTTTGTTCAGGTTTCTTTTGTTTGTCGTTCCAAAGAGTTGAATCCTGTATGTCCAGATTGGTCTGAGGAGGCTTTTATATATTAAAAGTTTGAGTTTTGTCGAAATTGGAGATTTTGAGTTGAGAAGTCGGTTTATCAGTTTCAGTCGGGAGTTGAGTTGTGGTCTTTTGCATTTTATATGATGAGCCCATGTGAGTCTTCTATCCAAATGTAGTCCTAAGTACCGAACGGTGTTACTTTGTGGGATTTCTGTGTTGTTAAGTCGGACTGGAGGACATGTTTCTCTTCGTAGAGTAAATGTGACTTGGGTGGATTTGGTAGAATTAACTTTATTTTCCAATTTTTAAGCCAATCGTCAATGAGGTGGATGTGTTCCTGGATATTTGGAGAAGTAATGATTGAAGAGTCGGAAGAAGCTAAAATAACAGTGTCATCTGCGTAAGTGGCTGTAACGGTGTCTGGTGACAATGGTAAATCTGATGTGAAAATGTTGTAGAGAACAGGAGGCAGGATTGCACCTTGGGGAACTCCTGCTTCAATGGCTTTTAAGTCACTGTAAGCGGATCCTTGTCAAACCCAAAAAAATCTGTCTTCCAAAAATGATTTAAGAATTGGGTAGTAGTTGTTGCAAAGGATTGCCGTCAGGTCAAAGTTTCTTCCCATGACCCGTGGTGTTCCCCAAGGGTCGGTCTTGGGCCCTGTGCTGTACATCTTGTTCACCAATGATCTACCACCCATCGTAAACCCTTTCAGCAAAGCCATTATGTATGCTGACGACGTTGCTTTGATAACTTCTAGAGCAAGAACTGAACAACTTGAAATCGACTCATTTATAGGTTTGAATGTGGCTATTCAGTACTGCAACGAACAAGACTTAGTTTTCAACGCAACGAAGACAAAACAAATAAATTTTGGTAGCAAAAAGAACAACGTTTCTACGCTGCCTGATTTGGAGGTCGTGCCATGGGTCAAACATCTGGGAATTATCATAGATAACAACCTCACCTGGGACGAGCACGTGGACATGCTTTGCGGCAAACTGAGTTCTGCAATATTCGCTCTGAAAAGGACCAAGGACATAAGTTCAACTGAGGCAACTCTTTCGGCATACCACACCCTCTTTGAGAGCCATTTGAACTATGGTGTCGCTGTGTGGGGAGGATCATCAGCTCAAAACTTACAACGAGTTACAATCCTACAGAAGAGGGCTCTCAGGACCATGGCTGGTTTGAGGGGGCGAGACAGTTGCAGGCATCTCTTTAAGCAGTGGAAGATTTTGACCGTCACCAACCTCTACATCCTTCAAACTGTGATTTTGACCAGTCAGCACCTGAAACCTTCAAGACATCAGGACGTGCACTGTTATGAAACGAGAAACTCCATCAACTACAATCTACCAGTCCACCACAGACAGAGTTTTGAAGAGAAACCATCCTATGCCGGTGCAAAGTTCTACAACGCTCTCCCAACAGACCTCAAGACACTGGACTCTAAGCTCCTGAAGTCAAGACTGAAGCTTTGGTTATTCGAGAGACCTTTCTACTGCTTACAAGAGTTCTTCTCCTGGAGAAATCAAGAACTTTGATCTCAAATAATTTACAATTTATAACTCTCTGTCTTCCTTTACTATGACTCCATTTTCAGTCTTAACGACTGTAAAATAAAGATTTTTTGTCTTGTCTTGTCTGGATTGTCTTCAATTTAAACTATAGCCCCTCATGCCAGACCTTGTCAAATGCGGCACTAACACCTAGGAATGCTCCTGAAGTGTACTTTTTCTCTTCAAGTCCCGAAGCTACGAAGTCTACGACCCTGTGCAGTTGATAGATAGTGGAATGGGCTTTTCGGAAACCAAACTGATGTTGTGGTATGGCATTTTGCTCATCAAAAATTTGTATAAGTCGTGAGAGTAGGAGTTTTTCAAAAAGCTTCGAAGGAATGGGGAGCAGACTAATTGGACGATACGATGATGTTAGGTGTGGAGGTTTTTCTGGTTTTTGAAAAAGTAGAATTTCAGATAACTTCCATTGTACAGGAAAATGTGTTGTCCTTAGTATCCCATTATATATTTCTGTTAGAAGTAGAATTCCTTCATAAGGCAGTTCCCTCAATACCTCTGCAGTAATCAGATCATAACCAGGGGATTTCCTAGGGGGTAGTTTTTTAATTAAATCCTGCACTTCTTTTACAGTGAATGGTTTTGGGGGAAGCGAAAGGAGCATTGGAGAGTTTAATTCTTCTTGTAAATTTTTACTAAATTCCTGGTCTTGAACAGTATCGTTTGGCTTGAAAACATGAAATAAGTGTTCAGAAAATAGTTCAGCTTTTTCTATATTGGTTTTTGCCCACGTTTCGTCTGCGACGTAGAGGAGGACATTGTGGATAGTGTTTAAGTATCCGTTTTGTTTCCCGCCATAGACAATTATCACTCACGCTTAAATTTTGAAGGTGCCGCTAATGTTTCTTCTTCTTGAACTCTCATATTTCTTTCTTTAGTCTATAAGATAGTCGGTTCAAAACTTGCTTTTCCACTACCTTCTCTACTGCTTTCACAGTACTACGGCCTGAAATGAATCCAAATTTTTCATCACAAAAAAAATTATCACAAAAAAATTATTTACTTGCATTTTTATACATCCTTCTAAAATTTTACTAAAAATAGGTATCAAAGAAATCGGACGATAACTTGATGGACTCAGATTATCTCCCTTCTTATAAATAGGTGTAACTTTGCTTATCTTAAGAGCTTTTGGATATTGACCTTGATCAAGAATCTTATTGAAAATGATTGTAAGAGGTACTAAGATTATGCCATAATTACCTTTACAACTTTATTGGATAGCCCATGAAAATCCTCACTCCTGGATGAACTTGAGTTAGAAACAAATTTTGTTATGTCTTGCTCTGCAATTCTTTTCCATTGAAAAACATCCACTGCTCTATTACAATTGATGGTATAATTATCTGTTAATTCCATCGCATGTTGTATTCCAGAAACATTTTTATTAAAACTATTACTTATATCTAAATTACCAGCTAAATTAACAAAAAAATCATTAAATTTATCACATGGTATTCCAGTTTCTGGATTGCACTTCATAATGCAAGTGTTAGTTTCGGCCCTAATTACATTCTAAGCTGCTTTACATTTATTTGTGGCATTACTAATGTAGTTTTCATTTGACAACATTTTTTCTCGCCTAATTTTATATCTATATTCTTTCAATGCTGCTGAATATTCCCTCTTATAGACATTTTCGTTAGTTGTACCCTTGCTATTTTTAAATCGATCATATAACGTAACAACAAATTGTCTAAATTTCCTTAACTCTGGCTGTCCTTAATTTTTGCTGTCTTGTAAATTTCAAACTCTTCTAAAGCATTCATAACATTGCCTTTATTGCAGTAATGTAAAGGGATCAAGGTCGTTCCTATTCATAAGAAGGGAAAGAAGAGCGACATAAAAAATTACAGACCCATTGCCCCTTTGTCCACACCTGCTAAGCTGTTTGAATCAATGTTGTATGACAGGCTCTTCCACCATGTTAAGTTCTTGATTACCCCACTTCAGCATGGTTTCTATCCAAGATGACAATGATAACACAGCTGTGTTTTGATCAGGTGAATCTTTCATCTAATTCACCACATTCTCCCCCACTTAGTTTGAAACAAAGTCCTTAAAACGTCTTGGTGTTCTTCTGGTCCTCGACGGTCTAGTACTTTGTGTATTCAGAAATTCATTAGTAGGAATTGATTCAGATATAGATATAGCGGTTCTCAGGTTACTTGTGGATTGAGAGTCAGTACATCCGTCACAAATGTGTTCTTGTTCATTTGGAACACTTTCTTCATTGCATGTTAAATTTGTATTGCCCCTTGATGCCAGTTGCTGTTGTTCACTAGGATCACTTTCTTTAATGCATGTTAAATTTGTATCGCCTCTTGGTGCCAATTGTCTTAGTGGAACGGTACCCTCTCTACCATTTGAAAATCAAATGAGAGCATAATTTGGGTTAGCTTCTACAAGTTCTGCTTCATCAACCAGTGGATCATACTTACTCATTCTCACATTACACTTCACTAGAACAGGTCCTGGTTGTAGCAGCCAAGCCGGTAGTGATGACCCACTAGAAGAGCACTGGGGATGTAAAAAAAGCCGTTCGTGAGGGGTACAGTTCGTAGCAGTACATAGTAAAGAGCGTAGTGAATGAAGTGCTTCCGGTAGTACGAATTCCCATTGATTTTGGTCAAGTCCTTTAGTTTTAAGTGAAAGTGTAATGGTCTTCCAAATGATACCATTATAACGTTCAATTTGTCCATTTCCAGTGGGGTTATACGGACTAGTCAAACTAGAGGCAACTCCTCATTGTTTCAGATATGTCATTAACTCCTCAGATAAGAAAGACCTTCCTCGGTGTGAATGCACGTAAGATGGAGTTCCAAATATGGAGAATAGATTGTCTAGGCATCTTATTACTGTACTTGAAGACATGTCCTTGCATGGATATGAAAACGGAAAACGTGAGTATTCGTCGACAGTACTTAAGAGATATCGGTTTTGTGTTGAAGATGGTAAGGGCCCTTTAAAGTCCATGCTAAGACGTTCGAAAGGTGAGGTAGCTTTGATTAAAGTACCCTGTGTCTTGTGGAAGCGTGGCTTTACTTCTGCACATACTGGGCACGAAAGAGTAATCTTCTTTATGTCATCAAGCGAGTAAGGAAGGTTTTTACATTTAACCCAGTGATTCATACGGGTTATTCCAGGATGGCAGAGCGATTGGTGTAATTCAAACAGATTTTTGTCTGAAAAAGTTAGACTACAGCTTCGAGAAAGTGTGTCAGCTGTTATGTTATCTTTCCCAGGTTGATACTCTATATCGTAAGAGTAAGGAGACAGTTCTAAACGCCAGCGCATTATTTTTTCATTTTTATCTTGCTGGGATGTTTGTGGTCAAAAATGAATGATAGCGATAGCGCTTTTTGGTCAGTTATCAGTCGAAAATGTCTTCCCAGTAAGAAGTGTCTCCATCTTTTCAAAGATTCTACTATAGCTTGAGTTTCTCTTTCGACTGCTGAATGATGTTTCTCACAATCTGATAAGGTCCTTGAAAAGAAAGCCACCGGACGACTATTCTGACTTTAGAGAGGCCGCGACAGCTACAGTAGAGGCATTGGTCTCCACAGTCAGTAAACCTTCACTTTCAACCGTGGCCAAAGAAGAATTTGCAATCTCTCTTTTCAGAAGCTGGAAATCATTTCCAGCAGGAGATGAAGGTGGGATAGGAAATTGTTTGCAGTTGGCTAAGTTCCTTATTTTCGCTGTAAAATTAGGGACCCATTTAGAATAATGAGACAGTAGTCCAAGAACCCGTTTTAGAGCTTGAGCGTCTTGAGGTAGAGGAAGATTTAAAAGAGGCTTGAGCCTATCAGGATCAGGGCACATCTTCTTGTTTCTAACAAGATATCCTAAGATAGAGATTTCCTTTTGAGCAAATTTACATTTAGCCAAATTCATTGTTAAGTTGTACTTCTTAAGATCTTCCATAAAGGCATTTAAATTGGTGACATGATCTGGCTTGGTTTTCCCTGCTATTGTCACGTCATCCAGATATGCAAATACGCCTTTAAGGTTTACCTCAGATATGATTTTGTTGATGGTTTTCTGAAAAGCCGCTACCCCATTAGTTACACCAAATGGGATACGCCTGAACTGATACAGTTGTCCATCGACTTCAAAAGCCGTGTACCTTTCCTCTTCCTTTAAGATAGGAACTAGTGGATCCGAGCGCACGGAATCGTGCGCTATTCTAGCAGAGCGATAATTCAAATGGCGACAAATTTAAAACACAATCATGCTAACACGATCCGTCTTAAGGGTTATGTTTACACAAATTAAAAAATAACAGCAATTAAATTATCCAGCTGATCAAAATGTAAACAATTATGTTCTTCATAAGGATAACATGGGAACTTTAAAGGCCAATGGGGCAGAGCCCAAGGGACTTTTTCAAAAATGTAAGGCCAGTTTGCAAATCTACGCGACACGCTCTTTCCAATGAGCCGTCAATGATCAAAATCGGTTAAGAAATGACGGAGGAGTTCATAAGACAAATTTCGTGTTGGCGTATTAATTATATAGATTTGGTGGTAAGCACTTTTCAGGTCAATAGTGCTGAAGAAATCGTACTGAGCAAGTTTACTTACTAGCGCTTCAATATGAGGTAATGGGTAAGCATTTAATAGCGTGAATTTGTTTATTGTTTGAGAGTAATCTACTACAAGTCGTTTCTTGTGATTCTCATTCTTTGTTATGAGGACTTGAGCTCTCCATGGAGAATTGCTCTCTTCAATAACTCCATCTCGCAGTAAAGATTGAATTTCAGACCTGATAAATTATTCATCATCATTAGAGTGCCCTCTAGATTTTGTAGCAATTGGATGACAGTCATTTTTTAAGTACTGAAATAATCTTACAGGTTCTACAAGAGCACATGCAACATTGCATACCGAGAAAGTTGATCTAGTACCACCAAATTCTACATTGACAGCAGTATGTAGTTTCATAATATCATGTCCGATCAGTACATCAGTGCATAGATCATTTATGATTAAGAGTTTTACCTTACTATATTTGTTGTTTTGTAAGAACAGATCCACAATAGTATACCCCTTGATAGTCGAAGAAAGTAAGGTAGAGGCCATGGAAACTTTCCTTGTCTCAGGAACAATATTAAGATTGTTTTTAGTAACAAAGCTGTAATCAACAAAAATATCTGTCAATAAGGAATTTAGCTCCATAATTATTTACTTTACCAATAACTAACTACTGCTTTCGAAAGTCCTGATGGAGATTTCATGGATGCTAACGTCAGGGAAGCTGAGGTAGTCCTACCTTTTAGAACGTTTCTAGATCTACATACCTTTAGGAAATGTCCGACTTTTGAACAGCCCCTGCAGATTTCGTCCTTGGCTGGGCATTCAGCGCGAGAACGATGTCTTGTACCCCCACAGAAATAACACTTTTGAAAATGACGTGAAGTATAAGCAGCGGCAGAAGCAGATATTGTATCGGTTGATTCTTTGTTTTCTTCGTTTACTGTTACATCGGGTCTTGAATTAGCAATGGGAGTGTTCGTACAATAGCAGTGTGTAGTGTTTTGAATATTATAAGACTCTGAGTGTTTTTGAGCTGATTCTAATGATCGTGAGATATCTTCAACCTTCTTTAGGGTGAGATTATTATGCTCCAAAAGCCGTTGTCAGATAAGAGAAGAAGATAATCCATTAATAAATGCATCTCTGACAGATTCTTCGCTATACATCTTAGCGTCAACAGCGACAAACTCACAATCCTTGCTTAAAGTTTTTAAAGTCTGTAAGTATTGGTCGATAGTTTCACCATTTTGCTGTTTACGATTAGCAAGCACATGTCTCGCAAAGAGTATATTATTTTTAGGAACAAATAAGTTTTTTAAAACTTCAACAGCTTCGTTGAAAGTTGTGCATTCACTGATGTATTCATAGTTCGTGTGAGATAAGAAATTGACTAACACTCCAAGTTTTTTATCTTCTGCAATCTTGGTTTCATTGATGAAAGTTGAAAATTTCTGGAACCAATGTTTCCATTCTTTAGTTGCATTGGGAGTGTCAGGAGTAGAGCTGAATCTTTCTGGTCTGAATATTTTATCCATTCAAGAATTTATTAAGTGTTATAAATTGAAATAAGACACAACCTTTAAGTTAATTAAGGCTTTATAATACTTAAAACTCAACGTAAACAAGTTTTAGAAATTAGTACAAAAGTAAACATGAATTGAATAAATAAATAATATGACAATTTGTTAAGGTGAATCTTTCATCTAATTCACCACACATTTCTTTTGCCTGTTATGTTTGCCTGTTTGTAGTTATTTTTGTAATCTTTTAGGTGTCACTTGTAGTGTGTTTCCTATTTAATATTTTGTGTAAAATAATGCTACGATGTAATTGGAAATATTTTCTGTATTGTAGCATGTGAAATAAATAAGTAAATAAATATTTGTCTCAAAATCTGTGTACTATGGCTTTTATTTACGAGATGTGCTGCGTAGTTTGATTTTAAATGATTTTTAGCTTTAGGTAAATGTTTTTTAAATCTGGTTTGAAATGCTCTGCCTGTTCACGGAGAAACTCTAATTTTAAAAAACTCTCTAAACTAATTTTATATCTATATTCTTTCAATGCTGCTGAATATTCCCTCTTATAGACATTTTCGTTAGTTGTACCCTTGCTATTTTTAAATCGATCATATAACGTAACAACAAATTGTCTAAATTTCCTTAACTCTGGCTGTCCTTAATTTTTGCTGTCTTGTAAATTTCAAACTCTTCTAAAGCATTCATAACATTGCCTTTATTGCAGTAATGTAAAGGGATCAAGGTCGTTCCTATTCATAAGAAGGGAAAGAAGAGCGACATAAAAAATTACAGACCCATTGCCCCTTTGTCCACACCTGCTAAGCTGTTTGAATCAATGTTGTATGACAGGCTCTTCCACCATGTTAAGTTCTTGATTACCCCACTTCAGCATGGTTTCTATCCAAGATGACAATGATAACACAGCTGTGTTTTGATCAGGTGAATCTTTCATCTAATTCACCACATTCTCCCCCACTTAGTTTGAAACAAAGTCCTTAAAACGTCTTGGTGTTCTTCTGGTCCTCGACGGTCTAGTACTTTGTGTATTCAGAAATTCATTAGTAGGAATTGATTCAGATATAGATATAGCGGTTCTCAGGTTACTTGTGGATTGAGAGTCAGTACATCCGTCACAAATGTGTTCTTGTTCATTTGGAACACTTTCTTCATTGCATGTTAAATTTGTATTGCCCCTTGATGCCAGTTGCTGTTGTTCACTAGGATCACTTTCTTTAATGCATGTTAAATTTGTATCGCCTCTTGGTGCCAATTGTCTTAGTGGAACGGTACCCTCTCTACCATTTGAAAATCAAATGAGAGCATAATTTGGGTTAGCTTCTACAAGTTCTGCTTCATCAACCAGTGGATCATACTTACTCATTCTCACATTACACTTCACTAGAACAGGTCCTGGTTGTAGCAGCCAAGCCGGTAGTGATGACCCACTAGAAGAGCACTGGGGATGTAAAAAAAGCCGTTCGTGAGGGGTACAGTTCGTAGCAGTACATAGTAAAGAGCGTAGTGAATGAAGTGCTTCCGGTAGTACGAATTCCCATTGATTTTGGTCAAGTCCTTTAGTTTTAAGTGAAAGTGTAATGGTCTTCCAAATGATACCATTATAACGTTCAATTTGTCCATTTCCAGTGGGGTTATACGGACTAGTCAAACTAGAGGCAACTCCTCATTGTTTCAGATATGTCATTAACTCCTCAGATAAGAAAGACCTTCCTCGGTGTGAATGCACGTAAGATGGAGTTCCAAATATGGAGAATAGATTGTCTAGGCATCTTATTACTGTACTTGAAGACATGTCCTTGCATGGATATGAAAACGGAAAACGTGAGTATTCGTCGACAGTACTTAAGAGATATCGGTTTTGTGTTGAAGATGGTAAGGGCCCTTTAAAGTCCATGCTAAGACGTTCGAAAGGTGAGGTAGCTTTGATTAAAGTACCCTGTGTCTTGTGGAAGCGTGGCTTTACTTCTGCACATACTGGGCACGAAAGAGTAATCTTCTTTATGTCATCAAGCGAGTAAGGAAGGTTTTTACATTTAACCCAGTGATTCATACGGGTTATTCCAGGATGGCAGAGCGATTGGTGTAATTCAAACAGATTTTTGTCTGAAAAAGTTAGACTACAGCTTCGAGAAAGTGTGTCAGCTGTTATGTTATCTTTCCCAGGTTGATACTCTATATCGTAAGAGTAAGGAGACAGTTCTAAACGCCAGCGCATTATTTTTTCATTTTTATCTTGCTGGGATGTTTGTGGTCAAAAATGAATGATAGCGATAGCGCTTTTTGGTCAGTTATCAGTCGAAAATGTCTTCCCAGTAAGAAGTGTCTCCATCTTTTCAAAGATTCTACTATAGCTTGAGTTTCTCTTTCGACTGCTGAATGATGTTTCTCACAATCTGATAAGGTCCTTGAAAAGAAAGCCACCGGACGACTATTCTGACTTTAGAGAGGCCGCGACAGCTACAGTAGAGGCATTGGTCTCCACAGTCAGTAAACCTTCACTTTCAACCGTGGCCAAAGAAGAATTTGCAATCTCTCTTTTCAGAAGCTGGAAATCATTTCCAGCAGGAGATGAAGGTGGGATAGGAAATTGTTTGCAGTTGGCTAAGTTCCTTATTTTCGCTGTAAAATTAGGGACCCATTTAGAATAATGAGACAGTAGTCCAAGAACCCGTTTTAGAGCTTGAGCGTCTTGAGGTAGAGGAAGATTTAAAAGAGGCTTGAGCCTATCAGGATCAGGGCACATCTTCTTGTTTCTAACAAGATATCCTAAGATAGAGATTTCCTTTTGAGCAAATTTACATTTAGCCAAATTCATTGTTAAGTTGTACTTCTTAAGATCTTCCATAAAGGCATTTAAATTGGTGACATGATCTGGCTTGGTTTTCCCTGCTATTGTCACGTCATCCAGATATGCAAATACGCCTTTAAGGTTTACCTCAGATATGATTTTGTTGATGGTTTTCTGAAAAGCCGCTACCCCATTAGTTACACCAAATGGGATACGCCTGAACTGATACAGTTGTCCATCGACTTCAAAAGCCGTGTACCTTTCCTCTTCCTTTAAGATAGGAACTAGTGGATCCGAGCGCACGGAATCGTGCGCTATTCTAGCAGAGCGATAATTCAAATGGCGACAAATTTAAAACACAATCATGCTAACACGATCCGTCTTAAGGGTTATGTTTACACAAATTAAAAAATAACAGCAATTAAATTATCCAGCTGATCAAAATGTAAACAATTATGTTCTTCATAAGGATAACATGGGAACTTTAAAGGCCAATGGGGCAGAGCCCAAGGGACTTTTTCAAAAATGTAAGGCCAGTTTGCAAATCTACGCGACACGCTCTTTCCAATGAGCCGTCAATGATCAAAATCGGTTAAGAAATGACGGAGGAGTTCATAAGACAAATTTCGTGTTGGCGTATTAATTATATAGATTTGGTGGTAAGCACTTTTCAGGTCAATAGTGCTGAAGAAATCGTACTGAGCAAGTTTACTTACTAGCGCTTCAATATGAGGTAATGGGTAAGCATTTAATAGCGTGAATTTGTTTATTGTTTGAGAGTAATCTACTACAAGTCGTTTCTTGTGATTCTCATTCTTTGTTATGAGGACTTGAGCTCTCCATGGAGAATTGCTCTCTTCAATAACTCCATCTCGCAGTAAAGATTGAATTTCAGACCTGATAAATTATTCATCATCATTAGAGTGCCCTCTAGATTTTGTAGCAATTGGATGACAGTCATTTTTTAAGTACTGAAATAATCTTACAGGTTCTACAAGAGCACATGCAACATTGCATACCGAGAAAGTTGATCTAGTACCACCAAATTCTACATTGACAGCAGTATGTAGTTTCATAATATCATGTCCGATCAGTACATCAGTGCATAGATCATTTATGATTAAGAGTTTTACCTTACTATATTTGTTGTTTTGTAAGAACAGATCCACAATAGTATACCCCTTGATAGTCGAAGAAAGTAAGGTAGAGGCCATGGAAACTTTCCTTGTCTCAGGAACAATATTAAGATTGTTTTTAGTAACAAAGCTGTAATCAACAAAAATATCTGTCAATAAGGAATTTAGCTCCATAATTATTTACTTTACCAATAACTAACTACTGCTTTCGAAAGTCCTGATGGAGATTTCATGGATGCTAACGTCAGGGAAGCTGAGGTAGTCCTACCTTTTGGAACGTTTCTAGATCTACATACCTTTAGGAAATGTCCGACTTTTGAACAGCCCCTGCAGATTTCGTCCTTGGCTGGGCATTCAGCGCGAGAACGATGTCTTGTACCCCCACAGAAATAACACTTTTGAAAATGACGTGAAGTATAAGCAGCGGCAGAAGCAGATATTGTATCGGTTGATTCTTTGTTTTCTTCGTTTACTGTTACATCGGGTCTTGAATTAGTAATGGGAGTGTTCGTACAATAGCAGTGTGTAGTGTTTTGAATATTATAAGACTCTGAGTGTTTTTGAGCTGATTCTAATGATCGTGAGATATCTTCAACCTTCTTTAGGGTGAGATTATTATGCTCCAAAAGCCGTTGTCAGATAAGAGAAGAAGATAATCCATTAATAAATGCATCTCTGACAGATTCTTCGCTATACATCTTAGCGTCAACAGCGACAAACTCACAATCCTTGCTTAAAGTTTTTAAAGTCTGTAAGTATTGGTCGATAGTTTCACCATTTTGCTGTTTACGATTAGCAAGCACATGTCTCGCAAAGAGTATATTATTTTTAGGAACAAATAAGTTTTTTAAAACTTCAACAGCTTCGTTGAAAGTTGTGCATTCACTGATGTATTCATAGTTCGTGTGAGATAAGAAATTGACTAACACTCCAAGTTTTTTATCTTCTGCAATCTTGGTTTCATTGATGAAAGTTGAAAATTTCTGGAACCAATGTTTCCATTCTTTAGTTGCATTGGGAGTGTCAGGAGTAGAGCTGAATCTTTCTGGTCTGAATATTTTATCCATTCAAGAATTTATTAAGTGTTATAAATTGAAATAAGACACAACCTTTAAGTTAATTAAGGCTTTATAATACTTAAAACTCAACGTAAACAAGTTTTAGAAATTAGTACAAAAGTAAACATGAATTGAATAAATAAATAATATGACAATTTGTTAAGGTGAATCTTTCATCTAATTCACCACACATTTCTTTTGCCTGTTATGTTTGCCTGTTTGTAGTTATTTTTGTAATCTTTTAGGTGTCACTTGTAGTGTGTTTCCTATTTAATATTTTGTGTAAAATAATGCTACGATGTAATTGGAAATATTTTCTGTATTGTAGCATGTGAAATAAATAAGTAAATAAATATTTGTCTCAAAATCTGTGTACTATGGCTTTTATTTACGAGATGTGCTGCGTAGTTTGATTTTAAATGATTTTTAGCTTTAGGTAAATGTTTTTTAAATCTGGTTTGAAATGCTCTGCCTGTTCACGGAGAAACTCTAATTTTAAAAAACTCTCTAAACTAATTTTATATCTATATTCTTTCAATGCTGCTGAATATTCCCTCTTATAGACATTTTCGTTAGTTGTACCCTTGCTATTTTTAAATCGATCATATAACGTAACAACAAATTGTCTAAATTTCCTTAACTCTGGCTGTCCTTAATTTTTGCTGTCTTGTAAATTTCGAGATATTTAGCTTTGAAAACAAAAAACAGTCGCCATTTTGAAATGGTACAAAGTATAAATTTGATACTTCTTACAAAAATAGTTCTTAATAGTGGTTACCCATATACTGAGTTTGAAGTTTATACGTTAAGTGGCTCGTGAGATATGATTAAATGTGTAAAAATCATAAACAGACACACAGACGGAAAATGATACACTTTAGGACCTATGTTTATATAAACTTTTTTACTTATTTTGACCCAAGGAATCATCACGTAAATTATTGCCCCACATTTTTTGAACACCCTGTATATGTCAAATGTGAAATTGCTATCATTTCTTGTAATAGCTACCTATGTCTAGGAAATTAAGTTTGCTTTCTTCTTCTAGTTCTAATGTAAATTGCAGTTTAGGATGAATCTTATTGATGTATTTAATCACATAATGATGTATCAAACTTTTAGATAAAGGCCTTAAATACAATCTACCATACAATGGTAAAAATAGTTTACTATCTGAAATCATTCATACAGAATCAGCCATAAGGATGATTCTGTATGAGAGACGTGTCCTCGAAACGCACAATCCACCAAAACGATATACAGGATCACTCTGGTAGATTCAGGTAATTTTATAACTTTTATAGTTCAATCAGTCATTCAGAGACAAGACAACAGAATACCAGTAGTGCTAAATGTATCTCGGAGAAGTTTTTGCAATTTTTGACCGACGATGTTGAGACCGTTAGGGGTCCCCAGTGGTGTACCTTGGATATGTGGCGCCCATGGCAACATTAAAAAATGGCGCCCCCAAGAACCCCCCAAACCCCTCGAAATTGGCATTTTCCCTCATCCCAAGAAAAGTTGAACTCGTTTATGACAAAAAATGTGAAACTTGAAATATTATTCAACCAAGAATTTGAAATTAAGATTTGTAAAATGCCAATTTGAAATATACATTGAAACATGTATAATACTATACAACCCAGAATCAAAGGTCAAAAACACAAAATTAAAATAAAAATTTGTTGTATTTTACAAAATATTTAATCCAAGATAAAATGAACTTGTGTATGAGAACGTGCATTAAAATTATCATACTTCTGTTATTATAAGCCTTATCTACCTAAAAGCTACTTTCCTATTAGCTTTGATTTTCACAAAACTATCAATTAATTAATCTAACTTAAGTTTTGCTACCTCCTCATGTTCAATAGATAAAATGACTAAATTTGACAAACGTTCTTGTCCCATTGATGATCTTAGATAATTCTTGATGAGCTTTAATTTACTGAAGCTTCGCTCACAAGACGCCACCGTAACAGGAAGTGTTAAGTACACTCGAAGAGCAATCTAGATGTTTGGATAAATATCCTCGAAAGACAGCTCTTCAATCTTTTTGCTTTTTCAAGATCGTTGATGAGCAGTGGCGGATCCAGAGCATGAGTTCGGGGGGGGGGGGGGGGAGCAAGTAGGATTACGAGTGTGACCTGCCGGGGGGTCTGGGGGTGTGGGGGCCCTCCCCCGGAAAATTTGTGAAAATTTGAACTGAAAACTCGTGTTTTTAGACAATCTAGAGAAAAAAAATTCTATTAAAAACTACATATTTTTATTGGATTTATTTATAAAAGTATACTTGATTAGGTAATTAGGGAAATAAAAAAGATTTTGAGTCGAGCCTTCTTTTTCCTCCCTTAGCATAACGCTCAGTTATCAACATTCACCTCAATATCACGATGTATCTATAAAAGACTTAGTCCGTTCAACCCCTCTTCAATCATTCTTGTCCGTGAGTTCCGTCAACATTGTTTCTTGTGCCGTTTATCAGCGACCGGCAAATAACTCGCAATCGTTTTTCCCAGCCGATCGCGAGTTCCGCAAAGCTACATCGGCCATTTATCCGCGATTGGCTGATACGCGCTATCGTATTTCGCGGCCGTTCACGAATTCCAGGTGTTACGTCTGAATTTCCACAAAGTTTATTTAGCCGTTCACCCGCTACTAACAAATACGCGCGATCTTTATCGCGGCCGATTGCGAGTTTTGCAAAGCTACGGTTACCGTTTTTATTCGCGATCGGCAAATACGCGCGATACTTTTGGCGGCCGATCGCGAGTTTCTTAAAGCTGGATTTGCCGCTTATGCGCGATCGTTTTTTGCGTCGGATCGCACTTTTCGTGAATCTACACTCTTGTTGCGATTGCTAAAACGATCCCGTCCCCAACATTTCCCGAAGATAATTCATATCCCGCCCAAAAACCGGGAATTTAATTTTCCCGAAAATTTCCCAAAATTTCGGGGACCGACCATCCCTTATAATATTTTTACTCAACAATAGTAGGCTATATTGTTTACTTACCAAGAATATATTTGTCACAATTATATACGTCTATTGAGAAATTACCAGAAACAATAACGAACTTATGCAGGAAGATGTCAACAAATCTCGCGCCCTCGTGCTCTAATAAAAAAGTTCATGGAGTAAGAAATTTCAGCTTATGAAATTTATATTATTAGTATTAGTAATTAGGCTATCATAATTTTTACACATGATATTATTTTGATTTTCAAATATTTTTCAGCTATTACTTTCTAAAAAATTACTTTTGTGCTGTGCTCTGTTGCGTCATCGTCGGCCGCCCTCTAAATTTGCGCCCCCCTTGCTCTTGCGCCCTTGGCGGGGGCCACTCCTGCCAACCCCTAGGTACACCACTGGGGGTCCCCCGTAAAATGTTCTAAGCGACAAAAACCTTGTTTCGAGTAATCAAGCGTTGAAAGTTGAATTCTTAAATTTGTGTTTTTATCGAAATTAGAACTTATAATCGCGTGTAATTTTTTTAATATCCTATTTATAACATCATAATGTAGCCTTATACTAAATTTTTACTCAAAATTAAGCATTTTAAATCATTTTATGTGTTTTTTTTTTGGGTTATAATGTTCTAAATGACTGGCGTTTGAAACGTTCTTTGATGGACTGCTCTTCTACTTTGAAAGAAAACATCTGGGAGTGTAGTAATACCAACATAAATAAAAATAAAACTGAATATAAAACAATTTCATTGATATAAAAGTACAAAAACGTAATATTGTTACATAACACGATACGTTATTTTGCACAAAAGTTATCCAAATGTGGTGCTTAAAACGTTATTCTACTACTTATTTTGGGGGCAATTTTCCAGGCCATAGCCTCTTAGTTTTTGAAATATAAGGTATTCCAATTTTTCTATATTCCTTTCTGGAATTACCTTTCCATTTTCCAATATTTTCTTCTTGTGTTTTATTTTTATTTACACGATTTTGGCCACCGGGCGACAACAAGAGGACCGGCGGGGAGTCCATCTTTCAGCGAATAGAACGTTATTCCCCAAAAAGTCCGTGCAGTCCTACGAAGCACGCCAACTTTGACAGACGAAACCAAGCTGCCAACTCAAAAATCTTCAAAACAAAATATATCACGGTGTAGCTCGTGTCCTAGAGAACCTTTTTCACAGAATATCTCCGATTTTGAAATTTTGTCGCTTAGAACGTTTTACGGGGGACCCCTTCATAAGTTGAGAATACCCCCGTTGCAGCAGACCTGCATACTCAGCGAATTTCAAACGCAAAACAACATATTTTAATCCAACATAGCGAGATTTGACATGTTTTTTGTAAGCTCCATAAGAATAACATGGGGAATGAGTATGCAGGTTTGCTGCTACAGGTATTTTTAAACTGGTTGGTTTTAATTCAATATTTAGTAGATTTGAACTAGAAGAAGCCATTTACCAAGTTTTATCAAGATATGTTGAGAAATATGCGAGATATAGAATTTTACTTATTTCCTATAAGGTTAACATTGAGACAACGTACTGTGTTTACCACGTTTAATATCTCAGTAACCAATGGACATAGAGCGGTGATTCAAAATACGAAATTGTTTGTTTTTTTGAGCTGAATTCAATGGTGCCAACAAAAATTTGATAAATTTTATTTTTCTATGTAAAAAACTCAAAAAACCCATTTTTGGGGGAGTTTATCCCCCTTTACCCCCCCTTCCAGTGGTCCAACCGGGCTGGTTCACGAACTCGTCTGAGTGATTACCACTTTACACGTTTGTACGAAATTTCATGATGATCGGACCATATTTACGGCCGCTATCGTGTTAACAGACATATATATATATATATATATATATATAAATTCAAACAAATGGTGTAAAATGGCTAAAATGGGCCTATGACAAATCAACTCATATGATTGTGGCATACATATGATAATAAAAGCTGAGTGGGTAATTGACCAGGTGCTTAGTAAAGGAGTCACCAGCCTACAACAAGCTAC
Source organism: Flexamia atlantica (assembly GCA_035578135.1). Taxonomy (NCBI): domain Eukaryota; kingdom Metazoa; phylum Arthropoda; class Insecta; order Hemiptera; family Cicadellidae; genus Flexamia; species Flexamia atlantica. The sequence continues at coordinate 48,665,252 of JAQJVK010000005.1, read as the reverse complement.
TCTGACGTACCCAGTTACTCAGTATGACATGAGACATGATCATTAATTACATTACATGATCACCAAGAGAAGTCACATTGCATATGTTATAAATAACCAACTAACATTGTCTAATACAATTCTTGAGTCACTATTTTTCATCAAAACTGTGAACAAATCCATTGACAATCTTGCAGTATTGAAAGAATCTACAACTACAGGGTGTTTTTTTTTAAACGCAACCCATTTTTAAGATTGAATAATTCACCTATAAATATGAAATAAGTATTGTTTTATGGTTCTTTACATTTTATACAATCTATTATTTAAGTTTGATCACATTTAGTTCACCTTATGTGCTCAAAAAATCCGCCAGAGACATTTGTATGAAGTTATACTCTCTTCATCAAATTCCCGAACACGTGTTGCTAGGTACCTATTTGAATTTCCTACAATACATTTATTTTGTTTGTTTTGAGGCACAAAATATTCCGTGACTTGTCTTTTTAGGCCTTACTATGTATGTATCCCCAAAGAACATAATAATATAGAGGGATCAAATCCAGGGATCTTGGGGGGAAATAATCCTTCACCGATAAAATCAAGTCTTGGGTTGCGTTTTTAATGTGTGTGTCTTCAAGCACGATAACTCGCGTAAAAATGGTCCGATCTGAATGAAATTCGCCACAGACATGTAAAGATGTAATTATTCTAAGAAAAAAATTCAAAAGCTATTCAGCACCTCAAAACAAACATAACAAATTTAATGCAAGAAATTTAAAGAGGCACCTTGCAACATGTGGTCGGGAATTTGAATGAAAGAGCATAAATTTATACAAATGCCAATGGTGGACTGTTTGAGCACATAATGTAAACTAAATGTGATCAAACTTAAATAATAGGCTGTATAGAATGTAAAGATCAATAAAACAATCATCATAACCCATTCATATGTGCATTATTCAATCTTAAAAATGGGTTGCGTTTTAAAAAAAACACCCTGTATATAAATTACCGGAAAATTCACGCCGGCAAAGATAACCAGCCCTCCAAGAAATGTGTTGGACTGTTGACAAAAAACCAGTACTAAAATTTCAAACCAGACAGTTACAGACAAATACACATTGCCCCCATGTAACAAGTATCTACCATTAAGAGAAGTTGTAGCCTGTGATAAACTTCAAAAACCATCAGAAAAAGGGTTCGTGACTACGGGACAGCACAATCAAACCAAAGAAAACAGCCCTGAAAAGAATAAACAACCACAAGCAGTTAAAAGCTTAAAAACCAAAAATTTAGGAAATCCAAAAAACCTTCAGTAGTTCTCGAGATACATGGTATTCCATAAATACTAATATTTTTCACAAAAACGGCCGCCATTTTGAAAATAATAAAGATAATTGAGTTCTGTTTTCACCAAATTTTTGTCTTGCTTAGAGCTTTAAAATGATATATAATGTGATGTATGTTTACATTTAAAAATTCTGAGATTCGAACCCATGGCCTTCGGTTTTTGGAACAAGGCTAAAAATATTTTTACGTTGTTCCTTGGGTATGTCTAGGCCCACAAGATATCTAGGCCCAGCCCTAAAGACCTGCCGCCAAACAAAACATAAGTCTTTTTTAAATTGTGTATATAGTGTACAGTTTTTAAATATTAGTATAGTAATAATATTATGACGCAATCCATCCAGTATCACTGGTCAATGATGAAGAAAAGAAGTATGAAGTATGAAGTATGAAGTAAGAATATGATTTAGTTGGGTAATGTTTTGTTTCGTCTTTGTGTGTTAAGCCATTCGCCTATAATCTGTTGTGGACGGCTTAGAAGACTCACTCTGTGTATCTTTATATGTGTCTGTTAGCATGATAGCAGCCGTAAAAATGGTCCGATCTTTATGAAATTTGGTACAGACGTGTAAAAAGGTAATCAATTGGATGAGTTCGTAAACCAGCCTGATCAGACCACCAGAAGGGGGGGTAAAGGGGGATAAACCCCCCAAAAATGGGTTTTTTGGGTTTTTCATACAGAAGAATTAAAATGATCCAATTTTGGATTTCACCATTGAATTCAACTTAAAAAAACAAACAATTTAATACTTTGAATCATAGCTCTTTGTCTGTCCATTAGTTACCGAGATATTGAAAGTGGTAAACACAGTACATTGTCCCAACGTCAACCTTACAGGAAATAAGCAGCCCCGGTGACAGGATTTTCGGGCCCCTGTGCAATCTTCATTTCCGGGCCCTGAGACAGACCTGAAGACTTTTTTACTAGTTTAGTGTGCTTTTGGGCCCCTTTTCAGCCGTTTCAGGCCTTTTTTTGGTGTTTCCGGGCCCCCTGCAAGCCCGGACCCCTATGCATTTGCCCCCCCCCCCCCCGCCCCCCCTTGTCGCCGGCCCCGGAAAGAAGTAAAAATCTATATCTTCCTTATTTTTTCTCAACACATCTTAATAAAACTTGGTTTGTGGCTTCATGAGATCTAATGTATTTTCGTCTAAAATCCCTGCAGTTTCCATTTTTGTGGCAGCAAACCTGTGTACTCTTTCCCCGTGTTATCCTTACGGGAAACAAAACAAATTCTATATTTTCATTATTTCTTAACGAATCTTGATAAAACTTGGTATATGGCTTCTTCTTGTTCAGATCTTCTAAATATTGAATTAAAATACCCCAGTTTTAACATACCTGTTGCAGCAAACCTGCATACTCATTCTCCATGTTATTCTTATGGAGATTACAAAGACTTATCATATGTTGGATGGAAATTTATTTTTTATTTGAAATTCGCTGAGTATGCAGGTCTGCTGCAACGGGGGTATTTCAGTATCTAAAAAATATGTTGGTTTATTTTCAATCAAAATCTATATACATATAAGAATTTCTGGAATTTGTCGAAAGCATATTGACCTTTAGAAATTAATTTTTTTATTCATATTCGTTATCAAATTAAAGCTATTACTCTCTAGATGGGCCTTTTGGGGGTTTTGAAAATATCCCATGAGAAGCCTTCGCACAGGAGGATTGTAGCATACATTTCTTACTGTCAATGGGCCCTTCAAATATAAATGTTTTGTGGTTTAATACAAACTGGAGTTTAAGCAGACTATTTGAGGAGTTGCCACTTTTTTCACCAGCCAATAAAGCTGACCAGGCTTTGTTGATTAAAGCTGGACGAGCTAAAAAAAAGTATTCTAGATTGTATTTTTGCTTCTTGAATTTCTGATAAGAAATAAGAATTAATCTCAAGTCCACAGTCATTAGCTCTTTATCTGCAGCATTTAGGATTATCAAGGAACCCCTCCTGCCATAGGACGTTTACCTTAAAGATAAACCACAAAGAACTCACAAATATGTCATTAATTGACATGAATGGATGTCACATCTTAGAAACGATTTGCCATGGCTGCAAGGTGGTTGTTTACTTTTATGGCTCTTATAATTTTTGTAACTGCTGAGGATTTTGAAACGGAAGACAATGAAGAAGGTAGGTATTATATACCAAATTAATCATTCAGTTTTCAAATTTAATTTTTTTTTGTTAAACTAATTTAGGTGTACAGTTCATCAGTTTTATCTTAAGCTATGGAAACCATTTACACCTGAAGCAGCTGGTGCGGAGTAATAAATGTCATCAGACACCAAAGCTGATTCCTAAAGTCATACTAACCTGACATGTTAGCATTTTCTAACAGCTGTCTATTTATATCTTTACTGTAAATTGTAAACAAACACAGTTGATGTTTGTTGAAAGTGTACTGTCCCAGATCATTGGGAATAAACAATGTTTGACATTTGACAGCTCCAGCAACAGAGTAAGCGATAGCTCAAGATAAAATGGACGAACTGTATTATCACAGTTTTAATTATTGTCAATATAATTAGCAGGGCCGCCGAGAGGGGGGGGGGCAAAGGGGGCAGATTGCCCCGGGCCTCAAAAGCAAGGGGGCCACATTTTAAGCTGAGAATATTTTTGATGATTATTAGATATTAGAGTTTTTAAATTGAGGAGACCAAAATGAAATGTATTAGAAGATGCATAAGAAACTTAGTACCTGAGAAACGTATATTTATTTATTTATTTATTCAATAAACACATGCATTACAATAATTGCATAACAATTCAAAATACAAAAGACAGCTACAGGGTAATCCTAAAACAGCTCTCATGACAAAAAATGTATTCTATTAATAAATACATATATCAAGAAAAAGATTGTACAAAATCGTTTGAATTAATTAAAAAAAAGAAAAAAATTATTAAAAAGTTTTGACAAAAATGCTGGTCACAATAAAAGTAGAAATGAAGATTACGATGGCACATTATTACTATAACACAGAATATGAAAATTTATAAGTAATTAAAAAGATAGGCTAAACATTTTTTGGTAAATAAACTATATGTATCTGCAAAACAATCTAAGTTGGTATGATTACTATTATAAATTCTTAACATTTTCAAGAAAGGAAAATTTAAATGACTTTCAGTATTGCAACAAGGAATGACAAATAATTTAGAAATTCTCAAATTACTTCTGGGAGCATGGAAATTTAATTTATTTAAAAGATGCATACTATCAATTCTATTGTTCAACAATTTATGTAAAAACTGCATCAAAAATACTGTTCTTCTATCTGAGAGCTTTTGAAAGTGAAACATACCTCTAAGGATACTTGTAGGAAAATCTTTTGGGGCACCCCGATTAAAAGTTCTAAAATATAAATATGTAGCGTAGAAAGTTATTCTGTAAAACTTCAAGTTTTTGACAGTAAATTTTATGTGAAGGATCCCATATAACACAACCATATTCCAATCTACTTCTGGCTAAGGATGCATACAACAATTTAACCGTATTAATGTTATGAAAAGATGAAGTATTTCTTATAATAAAACCAAGAAGTTTATGAGCTGCATTCACTACTAAATCCAAATGATCTTGAAATCTAAGAGCAGAATCAAACATTATTCCCAAGTCCTTTACCTTGACCAGTTTTTGTAATTGAGCTCCATTTATTACATAATCTACTACTAAAGGACTTCTCTGACGTGTATATGACACTGAAAAACATTTCTTAACATTCAATTGTAAGCAATTCATAACACACCACTGGAATAATTGATCAATAGAAGACTGTAGAAGTTTAGTGTCAAATAAAATGTGGATATTTTTATAAATTTTTAAATCATCAGCATACAATAGACATTTGGAACCAGCTGATATACAATTTGGAAGGTCATTAATGAACAATAAAAAGAACAAAGGACCTAAATTAGAACCTTGAGGGACTCCAGATGAACTTATATAACTTATATAAATCATAATTACCTAGAACTATTCATTTGTCTTATTTTAATTCAATTTAATTTGGTTTTCTGACGTCTCGTCTGGGGCCCCGAGGTTAAGCCGCGTTTACACTACAAAACTTGTTTTATTAAGCTGTGTTGTACAACCAATTACACTAATTTGTATGAACATGTTTAAGAAAGCAATTAAAATAAAAGTTGTACAACAAGCTTGTTTTAAAACCAAAAACTCGTGTTTTACAACAGGTTGCAGGTTTCGGAAGGATCAAAGGAAATTTTTGTTTTAAAAACTTTTGTTGTACAGCATGTTTAAAACAAAAGATCGAGTTTTAAAAACAAAAGTTGTCTGAAACGTTTTATACAAACAAAAGTTCATAAAACAAGTTGTATAGTGGCTTTAGGCCTGCGCCAGACCTCACATTAACTAAATCCGTCCCAAGCTCAGCAATCGTCCAATACAAATCGTCTGCACCCTAAAATTCATCACAAAACTTTTGTTGTACAGGCCTACGACGGACCCAGCGACCACATAGTAGAAATAGACGGAGCATAGCTATGGCATGGGCCGCCATATTGTCTAGGTATAGAAACATAAAACGGAGCTTAAAACCGCGTAATCTGACAGTGCTCATGTTTCAAATAACTCGTAGTTTATACCATTTAGCGCTGAGGTTTAAGGTTGAAATTTTGCCTTTGAGGAGTCCTTTAGTTTGGAACCATAATAATATCAATCATATTTCGAAAATAATTTTTTTATTTAAAAAATGATATAAAATCACAAGGTTTTATTCAACTTTAAAACATGACATAAAAAAAGTAGCCGGCTACTACTTTTTATTTTTTGGTCAGGCAAAATAATAAACGGTGAAAATTGTTGCTAAAGAGTTGAATTTTTCAAATCACATTTTTTGAACAAATTAGCTGACGTAGTTTGGTCGATAACTCTTGGTCACTGCAGGAGAGTTTATCCGTGCGGCGCCTGCATAAAAACAAAGCCAATCCTAAACTGTTATTTACGAAAATATAGTCGACTAAAAAAATACAAATTTGGTATCAAATTAAAGGTCTGAATGTCACATTTACTATGGTACCAATTATAAATGGTTTAGAAGCAGTGTACACATCACAGGAACGTTAAAGGTGTATTCCGTGGCGGCAGCTTCTTTAAAAAAATGTCAGGACAAGCTTCTAGGTTATCAGTGTTTACAATGTGTAAACTACCTGTAAGCCATTTATATTTGGTACTATAATGATTCTGAGATTCAGACGTATAATTTGATACCATATTTGTAATTTTTACGTACTTTATTTTTTCCATGCATAGGGACTAGAAGCAAACTTAGGCTTCACTTCGCGGTTTCTAGTGCTCCGTCTATTGTACTATGTGGTCGATGGATGGACCAAGGAAAAGGATTCTTAGCTTTAACTAAATGGTGTATATTTTACAAAAGAATAATAGAAATAACATAATTTTCGGCCCAAGACGTAACATGAAATTTTTTTCAGTGATTAACAACTTCAGATTCGTTTCTCCTCTGAGTTTGAGTTTAGCTACAACCAAGGTCCAAAGAATTACGGGTGTACTCATACAAAAATTTAAGCAGATCATGATGCCATCAGCAGACTGAGATAAAATGCTCGTCTGTAGCCTCAAGGAGGCACAGGCTAATTAAAGAGTAGTTATTACTACACCTTCGATTTAGGCTATACTTTTACACAATAGTAATAGGCTATGGCTAGGATACAGCCGGAACAATTATGTCCTGGTGACGTCACACGCTCCACAGGCATTATAGGAGTTGGACAACAGAAGGAATAGAAATTTGTTTAGTAACTTAAAACCTACTTCTTAAATCCTTTTTAAGAAGGATGCTGTACAAACAAAAGCACAACATCATCATGAGAGAGACTTGCACTCTCTTGCCTGGCGAAGTACAGGCTTATTAGGAACATACATTTTTTAGTCTAGTGCTTTTAATCCAAAGTTATGTGCTATCCAGTAGTCGTATTAAAAAGGATTGTATCTACCTTTACTGTTTGTATAACTCAAAAGTTTAGTACAGACCTGTGTTGTAGTTGTTTTGTGTTGAGCATATTAAGATATTAAACATTTTTAGATCAACAATTTTGTAATCAGCAGATTCTACAAATTTAGCTATTTAACAAAGGTATTTTTTATTTATGATTTTTTGTATTGAGGGGCCTCGCTCCCAAACTTTGCCCCGGGCCTCAAAATTTCTGTCGGCGGCCCTGATAATTAGTTCAGTCACTGTTTAGTTTAACTTGGTCATACAGCACAGTACAGGCTTCACAAATACATATTTTAAAATCTTATTCTACGATGAATTAATATAGGAGCCTCCGAGGCAATGCCAGTTTTGAGACTTCCTTCTCTTAAAATAATTATTTCAAAAGCTTTAAAGGTTGGCAAACTATAGCTCTGGACAGCCTTACTGGCGGGTGGCGAAAATTGTAATCTCCTAAAATGTCTGCTAAATAAACACATGATTTGGGAGAACTGTCAAAACTTCGTTTACGTTTCACCTCATTTACACTACAAAAGAATGCCCTGTAATATTTCACCGAGAGATTTCTTACGCAATTAAAATTTCTGGAAAATATTTGTGCAATTCATCAGATGGTCTTTTAGTTTGGCAACCTTTCATCTTAAATGATTTGTTTACATTTAAGAATGTGTTTCCACACTTTTGTCATCGTACTTCATGAATTGTGTTGAGCTTGCAAGCATTTAACATTAGTTGCACTTGCGGTTGCAGCAAAATATTTTCTTCTGCAAAGTACCGCTACATAAACAAATGACCATGTGATTTATTACCAAAACATGCAGATAATAAACACTAATTACGACAACAGCGCACTCACTCACCCACCAGTAAGGCTGTCCAGAGCTATAGTATTGTACTATATGTGAACATTAACATAAGAATACAACAACTGTTTTCTGCAAATGGACTGTTCAAGTATTATTAAAATAAATTTCAGTGAAAGTATAAACAGCATATTACTATTAATTAAGCAACTACCTTTTTTGATTAACACCTGTTTAAGTCCAGGACGCAGCCCTGGCTGTGCATTTGAACAGGAATATGAGGGATGAGTGAATGATTGTGGCACGATCTTGAAGTCTTGTTTCTGACAGAGGTCGACATTTTTCTTAGACAAATCCTGATTGTGCGAATTCATTCATGTTTATGCCTCCAGAATCGATGTCAAGTTAAAAATAGGATTACTTTTCCCTGATACTTTTGTCGTTGATTGTTTTGAAAATCAGCGATTACTGAAGTTTCGGCTCCACCCGGTCATTATTGAGATGTTTCATGCCATTTCATTTACATTTATTGTAAATTATGCTTATTTCTGTTTGTATTTTAGGTAATAAATAGTCAATGATTCAAATTATGAATTTGGACATTTAGTATGGATATGCCAAAATATATAATACTATCTCTTATGATATGCAGATACCTTATTATCACCCCACCCCCAGAAAGTCACCAACCATTTAGAATTAGATTGGTTAGTTTCATCATTAAATAATAATTTAATAATTTATATTTCAACTATAAACCTTGTTCCTTATTAATTAATTAATAATTGAATAATCATTTGCTAAATAAGTTAATAATATATTACGATCATAATATATACAGTGTATGGAAATTACAATCATAAAAAATTAAAATTAAAATTCCAAATTCAGCTTCATGACTAATCCAAGTTACAGTGAAGTGAACTCAAGAATAAGATGTGTGAACCCCATATGACTAACAATGTGTTGAGGGAACTTACCAGAGGGAGACTCCTGTTCCAGTTTCCAGAGGAGAGGCACAGTCTAAGAAAAAATACAGTCCCGACGTCCCGACACTTGCCATATGTTGCAATGCATTATGTTGTCCGCAGGGCGACACTAGCATTCCAAGCGGTACGCAAGCACAGTTAGTGACAAAATTAGATACAATCTAACTGTAATTGTACCAGTGGCGGATCAAGAGCATGAGTTCGGGGGGGGGGGGGCAAGTCAGATTAGGAGGTTAACCTTCGGGGGGTCTGGGGGGTATGGAATACTCCCAGCACAGGGGGGGGGGTCCGGGGGAAAATTTGTGAAAATTAGAACTAAAAACTCGTGTTTTTAGACAATCTAGATACAAGAACATGCTCAATTTTCAAATTTAATACTACACCGTTTTTATTGGAATTATTTATTAAAGTATACTTGATTAGAATTTGGGAAATAAAAGACTTGTTTATAGGTTCAAGCCATAAATTTATTATTAACAATACTTTCTCTGGAAAACTTAAACTTAACAATAAGTTCTAAGTCGGGCCTTCTTTCTCCTCCCTTAGCATAACGCTCGATTATATTATCAACATTCACCTCAATATAACGATGTATGTATAAAAAAGACATAGTCCATTCAACTTCTCTTCAACTATTCTTGTCCATAGCCAATTAACCAGCTTTACAATTGCCTTTATCAGCGACCGGCAAATACTCGCGATAGTTTTTTACGGCCGATTGCGAGTTCCGCAAAGCTAACTCGGAAATAAATTTCGGATATACATCGGAAATTTATCCACGATCGGCTGATAAGCGCTATCGTTATCGCGGCCGATCACGAGTTTTGCAAAGCTATACGTTTGCCGTTTTTATTCGCGATCGGCAAATACGCGCGATACTTTTTGCGGCCGATCGCGAGTTTCTCAAAGCTGGATTTGCCGTTTATTTGCGATCAGCAAATAAGTGCGATCGTTTTTTGTGGTGGATCGCAAATTTCGTGAAGCTACACTCTTGTTGCGATCGCTAAGACGATTCAATCTGGAAAATTTCCCGTAGCTAATTTATATCCCTCCCCCGAAAATCGGGATTTTCATTTTCCCAAAATTTTGGGAACCTTAATAATATTTTTACTCAACAATAGTATATTTCGCACCAGGGGCCGAAGAAAATGAGGTTTTGCGGGCTTGAGATCGTGTTTCAAATTTGAGACGAAGTCGCGTGTGATCTAGATTGCGGCGGCCGAAGTTCTGGTTCTAATTTCTAACCAGTGGGAAAAAATGGTCACCACTTTTGGGAGGCTGCAAGGACCTTATTTGCTTAACAGCATCAGCAAGCAAAAGCCTTACGGCACTGATCGGATGAATAACGTTCAGCATAAGAGCACGGGAAATTTGCACAAATTTGCGAAATCAAACTTAGAATATGACAAACATAGATATATAAAGCTCTCTTTTGCATAGCACTCATTATCCTGAATTTAGAAACATACTCTGATTTTTCCCACATTTTCGGGGGGGGGGCAATTGCCCCCTTTGCCCCCCCCCTTGGATCCTCCACTGAATTGTACTTATGTGCCAGCCTCCAGGATCGCATTGGGAGGACACTTTTTTCATTTGAGTAACCAGTCTGTATTTGATGCTAGACAATACATAGTCAAACAACATGTGATTTGCTTATGGACGTAGTAATTGTGCTTGGATGCTACTGGGGTTGGGGACACTTTTTGTGACCAACTGTCGGGACTGTATTTTTTCTTAGACTGTGGGAGAGGGATGCGTTAATCTCAGTAAAAAAAAAATAGGACATTGTTTCTAATTGATGCATTTACCAAGTCAGAGGACTAGTGCTTGTTTGCTAGTACCTAAAATAGGGATATTTTGCCAAAAGTACTATTTTTAACACCAACCCCTTTGTTTATTATTTGCCTGAACATTTTAAGTACTTGACGAAAAATTGTTGTTGCAGATTGGTAAGACCAACCCAAATTATCTTGCCTACTAGAAAAAAATCAACAAGAACACTGACTAGCCTAATTTTGTACCTATTCTTTGAATATCAAGATTTGAACCTATTCTTATATTCTTTTGAACCAAAACTTATGTTAAATTTGAATAAACTATCAGTGATTTACCTAATTCGGCCATCTTATGATTGAAGCTTTATTGGCTTTGTTGCGAAACTCAAAATTTATATTTTCCAAATTCATATTTTATTCATCTATATTTGGCTGAGATTGTCACCCAGCACGAACCTACCCTTAAGAGAGAGATGTGTTTTTACAACTGAACAGTTGGAGCAGTTAGTTTTATGTATTCAAGTTCACAGGACTAAAATTTGGACATTGACATACAAGCCTAGAGCAGAAACCCACAGCCCATATTTGTAATATATCATTGTAACTCCAAATGAATCATATTTATAATTTTGAAATAAATCTATGGTAATTGTTATTATAATTTGATATCTTTATTGAGTATTTAATTAAATACAGGTAAAAATACGATATGGTACATTAATAGCGTAAATGGGGTTATTTTAGAATATTTATATTATCAAATCTAAACAAAAATGTCTGGCTTTATTCATCTCAGTGATGGCATTGAATATCGACCTTGACTTGAATATCGAAGATGTATAATCAATGGTGATGGGAAGCTCGTCATATTGTTCATACACTCTCTTTGACATAAATCAGGTACACCTAAGCAGTCGCATATTTAAAATAACAAAAAACCGTTTCACAAAAATAACGGGAGACGATTTAGAAATGTTTCCAGCTGGCTGTGCAATACTGAGCTGATTATCTCTATTGGTTACCTCTACATCCAGTCCTTTGTTGTCCGCTGTCCATCTGTATGTCTGATGGAAAGGTCAATTAATTATTCTATTCAATTTAATTTTTTGTTCGGTGTCATTTGGGTTGTTATTGCGGGATTTCTAGATTTCTAATTCCTCAAGAGTGTTGAACATTTGGCCTGTTTAGCATTGATGTAAAACATCTATATAATTCCATTTAATTGACATTTTCCGCATCAGAATAATATATTAAGTTGGTAATATGATATAAGTAGTATAAAAAAATATTTTTGTAACTCTTGCAAGGTGACGGTATTTCCCTGGTGACCCGGGAAATACCAACAATGTCTTGGGGTAATGCTGACCATGGGCGGATTTAGGTCATATTTGGGGGTGCCAGCTCACTTAACATTTGAAGTGTTGTATACTCAAATTCAAACATCAAACCCCTATTTAAATGGTCCGTTTTAAGGTCTATTCCAAGTAGGTACTCATTTTATTTAAAAACAACCATTTGTAATTTATGCAAATACATTTTAAAGTGTGTTTCTAAATTAAGCTCATCTCGTAGTGAAGATACATATGGGTTTTCAAATAGGATTGTTAAGAGGAGGCTAAAGGCAATTCGGTGTCGCCCTCGCGGTCGATATACTTACTAAAATTACTCCGCAATAATAATCGGAAAAAGTAGTGTGATGTAGTAAATAACCAGTTAATTATTCTAAAATTATGGTCTTAAGTAGCATATCAAGTACTCTTTTCCACTTTTAAGTCCAAAATATAGCTTGAGAGGCTGATAAAATGTCGTCGCTCATTTATATAAGTGTTTAAACAGTAATGAATGTAGTAAATATTCCTCCGCGGGGTTGGCGATCAGCGCGTGTAAACGTTCACGCGGTCACATTTTCCGGCGATATATTTGAATTTAGAGAAAATAATTTTATTGCACCTTGAAGACAAATAAATTTAACACTAGGTTCGTGAAGTGCATTTTTCATTTTCTTTTTACACTCCGAGTTTATTTAGCTCAAAATATCAACTAGCTAAAACCCACTATTTGAACTCTAACACCAATTACTCTGGAATTTGTTATGATATCGGAAAAATAAAAAATGCTTATTGTGAGGAATTTATTTCTTTTCATTTTGATACGTAGTTTATTGTTTTACGTTGAAAAATAACGTCAGGATGTGGTTTCGCGCGATGTAACCCACGAAAATTATGAGAACACCCTTGTGTTTGGGAACGCTTTTCGACTATAATTTTAGATCGAAAATCAAAACGAAATATATCAAATTGAAGAGGAGAACGAATTATAAAAAACAGTACCAATTTAGTTACGGTCATACAAAAAATATAGGAGTAATCAGCCTCTGAATTTGCTTAGTCAAATTTACCTAATTAGCAATCACTTAAAAACCATCAGCTGAACTTTAGGTGTAATTACTCATTTACCTTTCTTAGAATCGTGGAACCAAATGGTAATATTTTGTAGGGTTTTTCCTTCTCTTTAATTTGATATATAATGTTTTCATTTTCGATCAAAAACTTTAGTCGGAATGCGTCCCCGCACACAAGGGTGTTTTCATGATTTTCGCGGGTTACAACATCGCGCAATACCATATCCTGATGTTATTTTTCAACGTACGACAATAAGCTACATATCAAAATGAAAAGAAATAAATTCCTTTCAATATTCATTTTTCATTTTTCCGATATCTTAACAAATACAAGAGTAATTTTCGTTAGAGTTAAAATAGTGGGAGCCTTTAGTTGGGAGACCCATACTAGTAATTTATGTACAAAACTGTCAAGGGTAACCTTTTTGTTACGTAGATTAAGCGTATGTGTAAGCAGGGAGATGTTAATAACATCCTACTTTGCCTTCTTTCACTCACTATTGTCATATGGGATAACCTTATGGGGAAATAGTAGTGGAGCTCACCGTGTTTTTATAATGCAAAAACAAGTTATGAGATTAATTAAAAACGTAAACAGTAGGGAATCTTGTCGACCAATTTTTGAAGAATTTCAAATAATGACGGTACCATCTATGTATATATACAGGGTGTTTTTTTTTAAAACGCAACCCATTTTTAAGATTGAATAATTAACATATAAATATGAAATAAGTATTGTTTTATGGTTCTTTACGTTTTATACACTCTACTAGCTGATCAACACGGTTTTACCCGTGGAAAAACATAAAAACTTCCTCTGTCTTTCACCCGTGGAAAAACATAAAAACTTCCTCTGTCTTTTTTAAGATTTAATTTGTCATACTTTTTAAGGTTGCCATGACAACCTTACATCCTTCCCTATAATTTAACATCGAAACGTTGAAGTACCATAGGGCGAAACCCTTTGGGAATTCTGTAAAACCGTTTCTTAGTGTGCATCTAAGACCCAAGGGGAGCACATGTGCCAAATTTCAACTCTTTAGGTCTCATAGTTTTGGAGATTTGCTGTCCGATAGAAAACCCTCTCTCCTTTATATAAATAGATTATTTAAATTTGGTCACATTTAGTTCACCTTATGGGCTCAAAAAATCCGCCAGTGGCATTTGTATGAAGTTATGCTCTCTCTTTCAAATTCCCGGACACGTGTTGCTAGGTACCTCTTTGCATTACACTTGTTTTGTTTGTTTTGGGGTACTGGATATGCTGTGACTTGTTCTTTCAGGCTTTATTTTATATGTATCCCCAAAGAAAATAAAAATATAGTGGCGTCAACTCAGGGATATTGGGGGGAAATAATCTTTCACCGATAAAATCAAGTGTTGGGTTGCGTTTTTAATGTGTGTGTCTTTAAGCACGATAACTCGCGTAAAGTGGTCCGATCTGAATGAAATTTGCCACAGGCATGTAAAGTAGTATTATTCTACGAAAACAATTCACAAGATATTCAGCACCTCAAAACAAACGTAACAAATTTAATGCAAGAAATTCAAAGAAGTACCCTTGCAACACATGTTCGGGAATTTGATGGAGAGAGCATAACTTTATACAAATGCCAATGATGGACTGATTGAGCACATAATGTAAGTTAAATGTGATCAAACTTAAATAATAGATTGTATAAAATGTAAAGATCAATAAAACAATCCTCATTACACATTCATATGTGCATTATTCAATCTTAAAAATGGGTTGCGTTTAAAAAAAAACACCCTGTGTATATATATATAGTAGCTTAATTAAAGTTAAGGAAAATTTGGATCAATATGAGATGCGGCAGGATACTCAAAATCATGATACAAGAGTAAAATCCAAACTGAACTTGTTACCAGTACGACTAGAAAAATGTAAGAAACTATTGTTATATGGAAATCAAACTTTTTAATAAATTGCCTACCAGTGTATGTTCTTTACCAATAAATAAGTTTAAAATAGTTTTAAAAACTGGTTGAAGAAAACACCATTCTACTCAGTAAATGAGTTTTTATTATGTGATACCAGAAATCTAGTCTTTTATTTCATTCTGATTGAAATAATTTTATCTTGTTGTTTTCACTTTAAATATTTTATTTATCTGTTAATGTTTTCGCCCCTAAGTTATTATATTATATACTAGCTGATGGTAACCCGCTTCGCTGGGTTGAAAAATATTATGAAGGCCTAAATCGCTCCGAAAGACGTAATTTGAAAGCAAGCGTTATAACGGTGAATGCTCTGTAAAAATTCAATATATTTTGATGTTTCTCCATATGAATTTGAGAAAATCGGAGGTGGCACATTTGGTGTTAACAGTCTTATTTGACCTTTCAAACATATTTTGCGTTTACTTTTTGAATTTCTTTACTGTACAATAACTACAAAATGTTGTCCATCTTGAAAATTACTACATTTGGGTGTTCAATATAGTCTATATATATTTTTTGTAATAACGTATCCTTCATAGTCCAAATCTTAGTTCCCTGTCCTTTAACTACTTAATTACTTAACTATTTAATTTAAATCACCTTCAGTTTAATCCCTTTTTCGAAGGTTCTCCATTACTGTATCTCTGTTCTGATTATTTCTTTCAACACCTTGTGCATCTGTGCACCTTGTGCATCTGTGCCTTGTGTGTCCCTTTCTGTTTCAAACTGTTACTGCAGTGTTTCTTGATGTCGCTGTGAAATTTCCTGTAATACCCTTAGATGTGTTTCTTTTTCTTCGTTGTTTTCGTCTATGTGATAAGATACCGAATTGCAGTCATTTTCTTGTACTTTTTGGTATTTTCTCATTTTATTTTTACCACAAACTTTGAATTTAAAACAAAATGTATGTAACTCTACATTTTAGTGTACTTTATATTTTAATAACATAAACCTAACATAAATAATTAAAAAAAAAAAAACACATTTGCCAAATAAGATTGCATTCACCTGTTGTACAAAAACAATTGTAGGTGCTGCATTCTGTTTGCAACCACTGTAACAATTTAACATTTCAAATTAAACCATATGGTTTGAAGTAAACAAATAAAACCTAAAGTAATAAAAATTCCTTGATATGGGTCCCTTTTGGACGATCCTGTGCCTAAACCCCATAAGATATAGAAACCCAACTATCATAGTGCTCATCATGAGATTCCAAGCTTTAATTAGATACCAAGATCAAGGGTCTACGACGTGTAGTTTTGGCTGTAGCACTAAATATACCAATACACAACTCTCTTTATATATATACTCTTTATATATACTATTTATATATCTATAAGTATAAAAGAGGATGTTGGTATATATATATATATATATATATATTTAGTTGGCAGGGATAAACACAAAAACCGCTGGACCGATGGCCACGAAACTTGGTACATACATGTAGAATTTCATGGAGTAGGTTTATACACCTTCAATTTCGTGATAACTTTCAGGGCTTAGCCCTGGGACCGTCTTAAAGGTACCCATGTCAGGGATTTTGAAATAATTTGAGTTAGATTTGTTTACTAACAAAACATATGAAAGTAAAATTTAAAACAGGTGATGCAAATTAATGGTATTTCTTTCTGCTATTTAACTGTATTTTTGTTAAAATGAAGATTTGTTACTTGGTGCCAGGTGGTCAATGAATTAGATTTTTGCATTTTTTCAAAGTGCAATACACTATATAAAATGCTGATAATATGTAGTATAACATAAAATAAATAACTCATTACTGAAGGACTCCAGTGATCACTGATCACTTATACTTGAAGGACTTTTTTTATGACAACTAACTGTTATTTAAAGAGGAAGAGTGTGCTACTGTAAAGAATTAATTTTACCTACAACACTTTAAAAAAATTGCCGGGACGGCTCATTCAAACGTTTTGCTCAATATAGAGTCTAAAAACGTAAGACAGCACTTTTTAATAATTGCTGGAGTGGCATTGTAATTTTTTGTTCAAGGAAGACCCTAAAACCTTAAGAAAATGATCTTTTACAGTGAATAAAATTTCAAGCTAACTTCTTTGATTCCTCTAACATGTATGCCTTCATGAAGGAAATAAATAGGATTTCTAATACGCAGGTCTGCTGCGACGGGGGTGCATAATAAAGTTTTAATTAAGGGTAACATATGCGAGCAGATTCAAAGTGCCGTCGAAAAAGCCAAGGGTGCCGTTCCTTATATTGTGCCCCATGATCATCATCAGGACAAGCTCAGGTACCGTGGAAACGACCATTAAATGCTTCTCGGCGTTCGTCTCTGTAAATTGGCCTCTTGAGTGTGTGAGCGCAATCCTCTTCACCTGATAGCACGATCGACTGGACAGCCGACACAAGCAAAACGCACTTGCAAGAGGAAGGACCACCGATATTGGGCATGAGCCTACCCAGGGCAGCAACACCATTTGGGGCTTTGTCGGTGGGGCGTTGGATATGGTCACATTTTTTTATGTACAGGCAGTTTATGCAGGAATATAATACCCCCGTCGTAGCAGACCTTCGTACTAAGAGCGAATTTCTAAAAACTTTTGCTTTATGGAAGTACATTTGATATGTTCAAAGAAGTAGATACATTACATACATTAGATTTTACAATAAGAAAAATAAATGGGAAAGCAAAACTATATAATTCATGGGTGATAGTGTATGTATAATTTTAATCGTGAGCGAAGCCACGGGTTCTTCTAGTATATATATATATATATTGATTTATGAATTGTTTCTCTGTAACTAAGTTTTAAGTCATCCATGTTTAGTCTGCCCTAGTTTTTGTGAAACTTTGTTATCTTGCTTGTTAAATCTTTAAGAATAACCCTGTATTTTAGTCCTAGTTTTGACCATGTCTATTGTACCTTTGGTATCTAATGACAATAAATATTCTTGATTCTTGATACCTCAATCAAAGTTATGTTGAAAACATTTTCTCCCTTCATTGCAAATAAATCCACCAAATATCAGGGGTGCCATGCACCCCCAGAAATCCACCCATGACGCTGACATAGGTGAGAAGTTACAAAAAATATTCAGAAACCTAGAGTTTATTGTTACATAAAGAAGAGTATAAGTTATAATACAATAAAAGTATATGAACTAAGAAAAGGTACCTTCCATTACTATTTTAAGTTCATAAAAAGTAATTCCAGGCATTCCCACTTCAGCTGCAACACTGTTTACCAATCCGTTATAGACCAACTCAAATTGCCCTTTTTAAGGGTTCTTCATCCCTTGAACCCTTGTGTTACCCATTTTCCAGACCTCATATGAGAAAGATAGTAAAAAGAAATCTTTAGACTCTACAAACTCCATAGTGATATTATTTTGTTCGAATAGGTAATATCCTGTCGGTTTTGCCCCTTTTGGTGTGTCGACATTACCTGAGAGAGACGAAATGGCGGATTTTTAACCCTAAGTCGACTTATCACAATCATTCCCAAAAACAACTATACCAAAATGTTCGCTTTTATATACACTTTCTAGCTGACCAAGTCTTATTTCTATAGGTCTAATGGTGTAGACGTATATTAGTTAGTTTAGGAGTCCGATTTTAGATCAAAAAGTGAAAAATTACTTTTAAAATCATCCCAAATTAACCACTTTGTCTGCTGACAAAAACTCTTTTGACTGTTAGTTCTGCTGTCTCCCACAAGGTACCAGCACTATCCAAAAGAGTTTTACTATCATATTACGACCGCAACTTGGGGTGTCGGAATTGCCCAATGTGTCGGTACAGTGGAACCTGGATAATTCGAACTTGTATAATTCGAAATCTTCTTTAATTCGAATATTTTTCTTGGTCCCTGGCATTTTGTATCTAAACAATCCTAAAAAATCGTGGATAATTCGAATTTTATTTTGGATAGTTTGAATTTTTAAGTGACAAATTAAGGTATATCAATTTCATTCCACGACTGGAAATAGTTACAAATTCATTGGAAAACACGTTTACTACGACGTTCAATAAAAAATTAACGCCAACCTATGGCGTGTCAGGTTGTGGTCAAATGACTCATCCCTTCCACCGCTCAGGCTTCCCACCCTGCCCCAACATCGCTTGTAATTCGACACCAATAATGTAAACTAAAACAGTACAGAACGCTGACTTGAGTTCGGAAAAGGGTTGCGCTCGCCGTGGCAGCGCCACTAGTCTTTTCGCGCTTGATTCTGTGTAGAAAGGCTCCCGGCAGACGAGCCATGCGCCAGACCTGATGCGCAGTTTTCTATGTCGACACAAAGGCTACTCAACACTGCGACCCCCTTCCCTCCCCTCACCAGCCAAACTAACTTCTGAATTCCAGTGCAGCATTCCGTTGTTTTCGATCGTCTTTCAAACAAAGTGTTTTTTTTATTTGTGCAGTGTCTTGTTTTTAAGTGTTTAAAAGTTTTTACGCAACATTAAATAAGTGTAGTGATCATTTCGACAAAATCTTGGACCTATAAAACACTCACTTTAGCGGAAAGTCAATGAGCGTGCAATTGTCAATGTTACACGAAGTTAAGTTGGTAGCCTGTACCAAGTTCAGAAGTAGCAGAGAGTACTATATTTTTTCTAGCAGAAATGTTTCTTTGTATTATCGTACGTCGCGTCGTACGTAGTTTATACCTTAAGGTAGTTATTTCTGTTTTATGATTACTTTTTTTGAACCCTTATAATTAGCGTTTTGTTATGAATTGCTGTTTTTAATTATCAGCTGTTATTTATGTTTACTTCTTGTTGATTACTGATATTTATTTACTTATCCAACTATGTAACAATTTTAGTTCATTAAAGCCTTATATTCTTAAAAAGGTTTTATTTATAACAAATTTAATGAACTAATGTTTTTTTAAGCAATTAATATAAATAATCGAAAAGCTTTTAAAACCTGAGAAGTTTGACATCAGTCCTGAGAACCCATCTGCAAGCAGAGCTTTTAAATATTGGGTAAAGACTCTTGACAATTTTATGTCTGATGCTGAAGTGGCCAATGAAAAGAAACTAAATGTGTTAATTAATTTTCTATCATATAATGTATATGAATACATTTCGGAATCTTCCACGTATGAATCAGCAATGGAAATTCTCCAAAATATTTATAACCCACAAAAAAAATGAAATATATGCAAGACACTTATTGGCAAATCGAAAACAAAGAAAGGATGAAAGTATAGACCAATACCTTCAAGAACTGAGACTTCTTAGCAAGGATTGCAATTTTAAAACAGTAGACGGAAATACTTATCGAGACGAATCTGTTCGTGATGCTTTCATTAGTGGAATTATGAACTCCCATATTCGACAGAGGCTATTAGAAAAATCATCATTGACATTAAAAGAAGCAGAGGACATTTCACGTTCACTCGAATCTGCACAAAAAAGCTGCGAAGCATATGGATCTTCTCATCTAGGCCTAACTGAAGTATACTGCAACACCTCATCGACTCTACCTGATCAAGTAGGTGACAGCACAGATCCTGAGGAGTCTCCTACTTCAGCTGCTGTACCGAAACACTTTAAACAAAAGTGTTTCTACTGTGGAGGCCGACGTCACTTTACTCGAAATGACTGTCCAGCCAAGGATGCTACTTGTTCTGGTTGCAAGAAAAAGGGACATTTCTTAAAGGTATGCAAATTGAAGAAATTTCAAGGTAAGATCTTTAATGCCTCTTCTTTGGTAATGTCCACACTTTCATGCGCATCTGCTTCAAGTGGACTATCAAAAGCAGTTGTACAAGGTAAAGTAAATGAAACACCTGTTAACGTTTTGGTGGATACTGGGAGTACTGATAGTTTTATAAACAGAGCCATTGTAATAGAAAATAATTTTTCTATAGTTCCCGATCGAAAACAGGTGTCTATGGCTTCTACTGTTTTAAAGTCGCCTATCATAGGGTATGTTTCTGCTAAATTAGAATTCTCTGGACATAATTATGAGGGAGTGAAACTCTTTGTAATTGATGATCTTTGCACTGACATCTTAGTTGGTCATGATATAATGAAATTGCATTCTTCAGTAAACGTTGATTTTGGGGGAGGTAAATTACCTCTATCTATTTGTAATGTTGCTTGTGCTTCTGTAGAACCACCTCGCCTTTTCCAAAATTTATCTCCTGATTGCAAGCCCATAGCAACTAAGTCTCGCAGATATTCGAATGATGATGAAATTTTCATCAACTCCGAAGTACAAAAACTCCTTCGGAGTGGTATAATTGAAGAAAGTTCATCTCCCTGGCGTGCACAAGTACTTGTTACCAAAAACTCATCTCATAAGAAGCGATTAGTAATAGATTACAGTCAAACTATAAATAAGTTCACTTTACTTGATGCCTACCCCTTGCCTAATATTGAAAACATAGCTAGTAAGATAGCAGAAAATAAAGTATTCAGTACTATAGATTTAAAGGATGCCTACCACCAAATACCAATATCGGAACATGAAAAGTGCTTCACAGCGTTTGAAGCAGCAGGAAAACTTTACCAGTTCTGTAGGGTTCCATTCGGTGTGACAAATGGTGTGTCTGCTTTTCAGCGCACAATTGATAGGATTACTTCTATTGAAAAGCTAGAAGGGGTGTGGGCTTTCATTGATGATATAACTATAGCTGGGAAAACTCAGTCAGAGCATGATGAAAGGCTGAATAAGTTCTTAAACATAGCAAAGAAATATAATATCACTCTTAACAAAGAGAAAAGCAAATTTTCTCAGGATACAATATCAATTTTAGGATATCGAATTAGCTACCAGTCTATGCAAGCCGACCCAGAACGTCTGAAACCTTTGTTAGATTTGCCATTACCAACTAATCCATCTGAGTTAAAGCGTGCATTGGGAATATTTTCTCACTACTCAAAGTGGGTTCCGAAGTTCTCAAACAAAATTCGGCCTTTGGTCGATTGTAAATCTTTTCCTATATTGCCTTCTTCTATGTCAGCTTTGGCATTTGAAGAAATTAAACAGGACATAGGAAAATCAATACTCACCGTGATTGATGATCATTCTACATTAGTTGTGGAAACTGACGCCTCAGATTTTGCTATCGCTGTGACATTAAGTCAAAAGGGTAGACCTGTCGTTTTCTTCTCAAAAACATTGTCTGATTGTGAAAAACGCCATTCCTCAATTGAAAAAGAAGCACTAGCTATAGTCGAATCTGTTAAGAAATGGCGACATTATCTTATTGGGCGGCACTTTCTCCTAATTACCGATCAACAAGCTTTGTCGTTCGTATTCAACAGTCGCCATACCAGTAAAATAAAGAACGAGAAAATCACTCGGTGGCGTCTAGAGTTGTCACCTTTTTCTTTTGACATACAGTACTGACCGGGCAAGGAAAATATTACCGCGGATGCATTTTCACGCGTGTGTGGGGCTGTCACTAACATAAACTGTGATGATAAGCTTTTTGCACTTCATCAATCGCTATGTCACCCTGGTATCACTAGGATGTACCATTGGATAAAAAGTAAGAATCTTCCTTACTCAGTTAATGATGTCAAAACAATGACAAACAAATGCCCAATATGTGCAGAGATTAAACCACGTTTCTATAAAAGTGAAAATGCTCATCTAATCAAGGCTACAAAACCTTTTGAAAGACTGAATGTGGATTTTAAAGGACCTTTGCCATCTTGTTCACGAAATCGGTACCTACTAACTATAATTGATGAATTCTCACGTTTTCCTTTTGCTTACCCCTGCAGTGATATGTCCTCAAGCACAGTAATTCGTTGTTTAGAAAACCTTTTTTCAATATTTGGAATGCCTAACTATATTCATTCAGATAGAGGCACTTCTTTCCTTTCAAAGGAGCTCAGGGACTACCTTCACGATAGAGGAATAGCCACAAGTCAAACAACACCATATAACCCTGCTAGGAATGGACAAGTGGAAAGACTCAATGGAACATTGTGGAAATCAATTTTGCTAGCCCTAAAGACCAGATCTTACGAGGTTGAACAGTGGGAAGTTGTGCTAAATGATGCGTTGCACTCCATAAGATCCCTTTTATGCACCTCAACTAATAGTACACCACATGACAGGTTTTTTACTCATCCTCGGCGGTCTCTCAATGGCACTTCTCTACCTGATTGGCTTATAAAGCCGGGACCAGTATTCCTAAAAAGAAATGTGCGGTCGTCAAAATTTGAACCTTTAGTAGAAGAAGTCGAACTCATTGATGCTAACCCTCATTACGCTTTGGTGAAGCACAGGGATGGGAGAAATTCGACTGTCTCCCTCAAACACTTATCTCATAGGGGGGACACAAGTCTAATAGACAAATCAAAAGAAGACTGTCCTTGCATTCAAGTACCTTGTCCTCCAAGTGATGCTGACTGTTGCCTGTCAACAGATGTGACACCAAACGATTGTCTAACAAACCTCTCCTCCTCGGACCCCACTTCTGAATGTAATATCGAAGAACAGCGTTCTCAAGAAAGGCTGAACCCTTCTCAAGAAACGGCAAACTATCCTCAAGAAAGGGCTGGCCTTCTTCAAGAAAGGCCAAACTATTCACAAGAAAGACCGAAAAGATTAAGAAAACCTCCAACGTACTTATCTGACTATATTTCCTGAAGTTTGGGGGGGAGAATGTTATGAATTGCTGTTTTTAATTATCAGCTGTTATTTATGTTTACTTCTTGTTGATTACTGATATTTATTTACTTATCCAACTATGTAACAATTTTAGTTCATTAAAGCCTTATATTCTTAAAAAGGTTTTATTTATAACATGTTTGTTGATGAATTCATTCTTTTAGAGTGTCAATTTTATAAAGAGGTTAAATTCACAATGTGAAGTTTTAATGTTTTGGCCTCATTCTTTAGAACTTTTTTAATTCGAATTTATGGATAATACGAGGTTTTTAGCTGGTCCCTTGAGGTTCCACTGTATTTCCCCGATCTACTCTACTCATTCCCCATGTTACCCTTATGAGAAATAAAAAAATTCTATATTTTCCCAATTTTTTACATATCTTGATAAAACTTGGTATATGGCTTCTTCTAGATTCCATCAACTTAATATTGATTTAAAACCTCCCAGTTTTAACATACCTGTAGCATCAAACCTGCATACTCATTACCCAGGTTATTCTATGGAGCTTACAAGAACATGTCAAATCTTGCTGTTGGATTGAAGTATGTTCTTTTGCATTTGAAATTTGCTGGGTATGCAGGTCTGCTGCAATGGGGTTATTTTATTACTCCATGTAACCTTTATCCCAAACACTGTATTTTTCCTAGCTGGCTGTAGTTTGCCAATATGGGCGGATTTCTGGGGGTGCCCGGCACCCCCTGATTTTTGCTTGATTATTTGGCGGAAAAAGGGGAGTCAATTTTCAATATAACTTTGAATAAGCTTTTACATAAATTACAACAGGGTTGTTATAAAAAATAATAAACAGATATTTATTGGATTAAGCCAGCAAATAGACTATTTGGATAGGAGTTTGATGTCTGAATTTGAGCAACTTCATAAGTGAGGTGACCTGGCACCCCCAAATATTAAGATCTAAATCCGCCCATGTTTGCCAACAGCTTTTATGACGGTTTTATTTTGTTTTCACTTTCCTTATTTATTTTGTTGCTATCACGGCAACTCATAAAGCCAATGTTGAAATCATAAAACCCTTGACTACGATTAATTAATAATTCATAATACAACTTGAATATGACTGACTTCAGATTCAAAGTCAATGGTACAACTTTAAAATTCATTTTATTACGTTACTAGATTTCCTCTGACCAAGTTATCTCCATAGAACACGTTTTGAGTCATAAATGTTATTATTTCCAGATTTTAAAGGAGCCGTTTTTGAGGTAATTATACAAGTAAGCACGCGCGCACACAAGATAACATTGCTCATTTAAGGGTAGGATTCATACAATAAGTTTTAAGAAGGCAGTTTTTTAGGCATCAGCGGGGGGCCTGACACAAAAGTTATCTCAGTCCCCAGCCTCTGAGCCACCAATACCTCACTTTTTCATAGAAAATTCTCTAACAATATATTGTTATCTAAATCATTATCCTTCACTAAAGGTTGGCCAGAATGTGACACCAACTTTCTCCAGGGAAAGTACTCCATTGTGCACCCCAAGTTCTGTGACCGATTTTTCGCCTGTCAGAACGGAGTGCCATACTTGATGCAGTGTGAGGATGGGTTCGGTTACCTTCCATTCCGAGGGTGTAAACTGCTTCACCTAGTCGACTGTACGGGTCGACCTCAACTACGTAAGATAGTTTTATTTTGAAAAATCTATTGGTTTATTTATCAAAATAAATTATGTCAATTTGAATATTTTCAAGAGTTAAACATGAAGAACACCTAAAATTGGTGTTATATCTGTGTTAGTCAAAATGCTTGTGTATATGTAGAAAGAAACAGTACCAAACAGTAGTGAAGTGGAGGGGGAAATGTTTATTAATTAATTATCCTTTTTCCCCATATTGTTACACAGTTTCTTGAAGCTGCATGGTCAGTCAGCTCAGAATACATACTATGCTTTGAGCTATTATACAAATTCAGGGGAAATCAGAAGTACTTTCTTTAACTAACTAATTTAACTGTTCCGAATCATTCATCATATACTTATTGTATAATGTTATAAAATAAGAAGTTCAACAACAGGTAAAATACAATTGGAACATAATTTGTTTCAGAGAGACCACGAGGTAATGACAAGTGTCCAAGGCTGTATGGCATCTTCAACGACCCACGAGGTTGTGGCAGATTTTACAAGTGTGTCAACGGAACAGCAGTGGAGGATAGATGTGCGGCTTCACTCATGTTTGACGACATCAACAAGTACTGCCGAGACGCGACTCGCGAAGAGATGGAGGCCTGCAGGGAGCCGGCACTGCTGGGCTGTGCTGGGGGTAGGCACCTTCTGACAACCATTTAGTTTGAGCCATGCACAAAACAATCATTGTCAACAGATTTGAGCTTATAAGCTTGGTTGATTCTTTAAAGTTGATACATCCGTAAGTCAAAAGTCAAAATTTTACATAAAATATTTATGACTATGGAACATCGAGGATTGAAAAGAAGCAAGATGGTACACAAAACATTCTCATGCTACATTTGTATATTGTTTTGCTATTGACGATGAACTGTAATCACAAAGGACTTAAATTAGCATAGTTAGTTCAATATGCAGGGTTTTATGTAACTGGAGAAAGCCACTTCCTACTTTTGTCTACTTAAGACACAGAAAAAAAGAGGCGGTTTCAGTGGTGACAAAAAATTCAACATCAGACATGTATTATTATACCAGCTGCTGAACCTGGGGTTGTGTTTCAGGGCGTGGGGACTGTGGGTAGGCAGTGTGGTTCAGCTGCGTTGCCGTTTGGTGTCCACTTTTGCCACCAGTACCCCGGCAACTGCCACTGATCTTGGGGTGTGTTACAGGCGGCGGGGACTGTGGGCAGGCAGTGTGGTTCAGCTGCCCCGTGGCGAACGCGTTGCCGTTTGGTGAGCACTCTCGCCACCCGTACCCCAGCAACTGCCACTGACCTTGGGGTGTGTTACAGGCGGCGGGGACTGTGGGCAGGCAGTGTGGTTCAGCTGCCCCGTGGCGGATGCATTGCCGTTGGGCGACCACTCTCGCCACCCGTACCCCGGCAACTGCCACTATCTTGGAGTGTGTTACAGGTGGTGGGGACTGTGGGCAGGCAGTGTGGTTCAGCTGCCCCGTGGTGGATGCATTGCCGTTTGGCGACCACTCTCGCCACCCGTACCCCGGCAACTGCCACTGACCTTGGGGTGTGTTACAGGTGGCGGGACTGTGGGCAGGCAGTGTAGTTCAGCTGCCCCGTGGCGGATGCGTTGCCGTTTGGTGACCACTCTCGCCACCTGTACCCCGGCAACTGCCACTGACCTTGGGGTGTGTTACAGGCGGCGGGGACTGTGGGCAGGCAGTGTGGTTCAGCTGCCCCGTGGCGGATGCGTTGCCGTTTGGTGACCACTCTCGCCACCTGTACCCCAGCAACTGCCACTGATCTTGGAGTGTGTTACAGGTGGTGGGGACTGTGGGCAGGCAGTGTGGTTCAGCTGCCCCGTGGTGGATGCATTGCCGTTTGGCGACCACTCTCGCCACCCGTACCCCGGCAACTGCCACTGACCTTGGGGTGTGTTACAGGTGGCGGGACTGTGGGCAGGCAGTGTAGTTCAGCTGCCCCGTGGCGGATGCGTTGCCGTTTGGTGACCACTCTCGCCACCTGTACCCCGGCAACTGCCACTGACCTTGGGGTGTGTTACAGGCGGCGGGGACTGTGGGCAGGCAGTGTGGTTCAGCTGCCCCGTGGCGGATGCGTTGCCGTTTGGTGACCACTCTCGCCACCTGTACCCCAGCAACTGCCACTGATCTTGGAGTGTGTTACAGGTGGTGGGGACTGTGGGCAGGCTGTGTGGTTCAGCTGCCCCGTGTTGGATGTGTTGCCATTTGGCGACCACTCTCGCCACCCGTACCCCGGCAACTGCTACTGACCTTGGGGTGTGTTACAGGTGGCGAGACTGTGGGCAGGCAGTGTAGTTCAGCTGCCCCGTGGCAGATGCGTTGCCGTTTGGCGACCACTCTCGCCACCCATACCCCGGCAACTGCCACTGACCTTGGGGGTGTGTTACAGGTGGTGGGGACTGTGGGCAGGCAGTGTGGTTCAGCTGCCCTGTGGCGGATGCGTTGCCGTTTGGCGACCACTCTCGCCACCCGTACCCCGGCAACTGCCACTGGTTTATCATGTGCTTGCGTGACGGCAGCGTCAAGATTGGCGGCTGTGAGGCGGGCAATGCCTACGACCCTGTGTCTAGTACCTGCCAACCCGAGTCCACCGTCCTTTGCTGAAAGTCATTTTTATCACAAGGAAATAAAACAAAGAATACGCACAACTTCCGAAAGGTATAGAGAATTTTATGTAAAATCTGATGTGATGTTCATGAGAAGAAGTGGAGTTCTAATCTAAGTAAATTCACTAGTACAACTTATATTTAATGTAAATGTGAAAAAATAAAGACAAAGGTACAGCAGTAAATAAATTTATTCCGCCAGAATGAACATATGCAAGAACTTATTATAAAATAGTTACAATTATGAATCACGATAAATTACGCCTCTTCTGATATAAATATTTGGTTTTTCAAAAGAAGTTTTACATACAACATAATTTGTTTGGTAAATAATACGTTGAAACTCTACAACACTCTTCAGTTCCGAGTTCCGCAACAATCGGCAGATAATCGAATAACTAGCGAATTAATTACAAGTTTGCTATCCGGGATCACACCCCGGGGCAGCGATCCGTCATTATGTACAACAAGTAATTTTACAACTCTTGGTTGGGCCTAGGCATGCAAGTCATCAAAAGACAATGATAAGAAACTAATGGCTTATAGATTAAACAAACATCTTGAAATAAAAAAGACTTGCATGCCAAAGCTGGTTTTGCTGTAAAAATAAATTTCAGTGAAGTAAAGCAAACATTTTTATACAATTTTAAGCAATATTTTTTAACTTAAGCAGTTTTTTTATTTCGAAAGCTTCTAAATTCATGCATTAATAAAATGTTTTGTAACCAAAACAATAAAAATAAGTAACAAAACTGTAATTTTTAATTTATCCTAAGTCATTAGAATACAAGACAGAGAGGGTGAGATTATCATAGTTTACAAAATATATTTGCAATTTTATTACACTGAAGTACACATGAAATATAGTCTATAAAAAAATATTGTATCGCATACTACGACCAAAAATAAATAACTCGGTAATTGTCTAACTAAACCCTTCACAGAAGTTTATTTTTGCACCAAATGCGAAACATTTTGATTTGTTAAAACCTATCACATAAAGCGCATCCTGTCTCAAAGTAGATACGAGTTAACAGGAAAATAAAAATTCTTAATTTAGGACTAAAACGATAGTTACAAATATATATATAAATAACCTAACAAATAGTTCAAAATTTACATAATTTACAAAAACACTAATCCCTTTAAAGGCGAAATAGGAGTGAACATACGCACGCAGGACATTTGGTTCTCGGAGATCACTTAATGGAACCAAAGAAAGAACATTGTTCCGTTGATAAAAATATGTAAGTATATAGAGTAGCACTGAGCCCCGACTATCTTCTCATTTACCATTTCACTTGAAATAAATCTCAAGCAGAGGTGTGGCTAATGCTTGCAACTGTTGTAAATTAAATCATCTTTGTCCTTCACGGATCGTTATCCAAGGCTGACTAAAGCAAAATCATCAAGATGGTATACCCTTTTGAATGGCCTCGTAAATGATATGTTAACTTTCTCCAAACGGACTTGCAAATTGACTACTGTTAATATTCAGTGAGGATTTTTAAATTGTGGTGGGTTGACACTATGTCTATAACCTAAATATCTAAATGATTTAGATATAAAAATATTTAGTTAATTCTTATGTACAACTACAGAATTTAAGCGTTTAGGATAATAAAATAAGTTCTTTGATCGATTCACAAAATAGCAGAACGTTTCAATAAGAATGAGAAATGGTAAATGAGTTAATTTCATTGCAAGTGGAATTGAATTTTTTCTTTGAAAGAGGAAAAGTAAGCGTTAAGAGAAATATGATATTTTATTTTATTATTTGCTGACTCCAAACTGGGAAATTTTACACAAAATAATTACACAATACTATGCCTAAACGTAAGTTTTTGTTGTAACTCAATAATATATTATATTATTTTGTAGTCAGCCAATGGTAAACAAAGTGTAAAAGATTTATGATTTTTTTTTAGGTACGAGCAAAATTAAGTACTGAATATTTTTTAGCTGATATAAATTGACTCTCGCTAAATTATTAATATCAGTAATTTAAAAATGAACACATTTTGACACACTTCCAACAGAAGATCGTCATCTAAAAAATGAAAGAAACCTAAAAATTAGCAAAATTATTTAAGATTATTGATTAACATGTAAATACGTGTAAGGTATCTGATGTGCCAAACGTAATTATTATGTAATTACACTCCATCAATAACGGCCCAATTACATTAGGCTGGTTGCCAGCGCTGATGATAATCTATTGAGACGAAGCCAGTGCTGCGGCTTGGTATGAACATAGCCACCTGCGAAGGGTTTCTACCAGCCACTGCTAAACAGCTAAACGTCAGTTCTGGCAACCAGCCTGACATAAACAAGTTTTAAAAAATAAATTCTATTAAACAACCAATCCTTAGTAATGAAAAACCATTGTTCATTATAAAGTTTTAATTGGAGATAAAAAATACTTCTGCATATTTTGCGTCTTAAAACTACACTTTTAAATTAAAGCCCAATTACTTCAGATCAATGTCCTATTACCAAAATTGCCAGGAAAGGTTCCATTTATGTATGCACCTGCAATACTCTTGACACTTACATCCCAAGCTATCTACGTTTAATAGAGGGTGATAAACAAGTTATGCTTTGCTGCATAAAATGGTCCAGTGTTTATCCAATTATTCCACAAAATTTATCTTTAAAAAAGAAATCAATTTACAAAACAATATGTACAAGGGAAATATATACAATGAGAAGCCAATGTCTCAATGACCAACAGACTGTACAAAACAATGACAATAACTCAAACAGAGGACACAAAAATAAATGAAAACTTAAATACTGGATATAAAATATTGAAAAATTTGTGTAAGTAACATGTTACAAACAATTATATTTCGCATTCAAGTTATTTGTTACAAAAAATGAACGTTTTTATCTTAGATGTGTTGAGGCATATAAATAAGGAATAAATAAATATTTTTCAACTAAAATCACAGAAAGTTAAAATGTTGAATTTGCTATAGATTAAAATAAGTTTAAAAACTCACTTAATAATGATTACAACCATAATTTAAAGAAGCATGATACTTCAATTTGCTTAGAATGTTCGAAATCATCATGAAATTTGGAATTAGGGAAATTTGTATAATAGATAGCTTCTCACTTCCATGGCAATAATAATTCAGATGGAAATATATTTTTTTAATATTTGAAATTTGTTACTGATATTTTATAAACTGTAGTACATAATGAGAGAAGTTATCGTTTTTTCATTCTGAGTTCAAAGAAGTATATAGTCACAGCCGATAACATAAACTCAAATTGTGTCAATGAATACGCTTGGAATTAACTTTAATGTATTTATATCATGACTGAAATTATTTATGTATTATATTTTTAGGCATTGTATAATATGAGCTCTCAAAAGGTTACAATATTAGCTTTTTAATTACTTTAAATAACTTTTTTCTTATTCAACCATGATATCAAAAAAAAGGAAAATATTACATTACAGGACAATATAAAAAGGCTGAACTTTGAATTGTGTTTTTTTTTTAAGTATTACTGATAAGAATTAAAAAATAACAATTAATAACTCATACACTACAGGTTTTCAAAAAAAAAAAGATGGACCCAATTCAACATACCGTTTCTTATAAAATAACAAATGAAATTGAACAATTTATCTAATGATAAAAACAGGAAATTTCAAATT
This sequence comes from Flexamia atlantica, assembly GCA_035578135.1. Lineage (NCBI taxonomy): Eukaryota > Metazoa > Arthropoda > Insecta > Hemiptera > Cicadellidae > Flexamia > Flexamia atlantica. The sequence continues at coordinate 48,633,463 of JAQJVK010000005.1, read as the reverse complement.
TCGCTACCGTAACTAAGTGCCGCTAGAGTTCTAGCAAAAATGGGCAATCATCTTATTTAACCGTAATTGTGATTAAGATGGTTACAATGCAGCCTTTTCTTATTTTTTTTATGAATCAGAATACCGACAAACACATAACCTGATGGTTTAAACAATTTGAAGAAATTGAAAGCGTGTGTAAAGAAAAAAAATCAGTTTTATTTTCACAAGTGCGTCATAACTGGCGGCAACACAAGACAACTGCTTATTATTACCAGAACTCTAGAGGCCGTTTACGCAACTGCAGTGAAATACTTTGAAAATTCATCCTTCTATTAGTATATAAATTGTTAGTTTTCAACTGTTACTTTATGAGATACAAAGTAATTTAGTTGAGTCCATCTATTACAATAACTATGTTTTGAAAAAGAAAACAAAATGCACAAGAAATTAATAATCAATAAACATTATTTTTACAACAGTGAACATAGAATACTTGAAAGTCTTACATTGATGATATAAAAACTTAGTGGTACAGCATTATTTTCTGCAGTTCTCAGTATTTCAAAACCATGTGCTGGCAGTAAAATCACAAAACAAAGTCAAATTTTTAAATCAGCTATGTTTTTTTAATGTTATTTATTCAAATATTTCAAGAGACTTTTACCAAAGAATACAAACATTGTTCAAACTCTGGAGATTCACTGAATCTAATTAAATATAATGCTCAAGTGACTAACATCAATGAGAACCCATCGCATATCCTACATTCACTTGTAGACGTGATACTTAAAATGCTTCTATTTAAAACTTATGTCTGAGTGGGGGCTCATGTGACCGCAGGGTTGAGAACGCTGTCGCGCGAGTTGCTCTGACTGGTCGCGCGCAGCAGAGTGACTGCCTCGCGCTCGGGGCTGCACTGCACTACCGCCGCTAGTCACTTTCCTCTTACGCCTTTCTTTTTCTTTCGCTTGAAGAAACAACAGCACCTGCAAAACCAACACCTGCGCCTTTACTTCAATGCACGTAACATGTTATTTGTGTAGGAACAGTTGACCTCATTTCCTCAAGCTTCTTACTATGATTCTACCTTTACAAAAAGATAACTATGATAAATGTTTTATACCCTGCACTGAATGGTTTATTATTGGTGATAGTAAATATTACACTGTTGAGAGAGGACATGTTTATGAAACAGTATTTTTACTAAACTAGCCATTTAGGATAAAGCCTACGATTTTTATAAAACACCACCTTAGTGTGACAATAGTATCACTCTAAAGCTAGGTTTGATAAATTAAGAATTCTGTAAAAAGGCAAATTACTTCAGCATTGTAGTAAAATGTGGCATTTTCTTCACAAAGGCGAATAACACAATCAGCCATTTTATAAAAAGTCACACGATTACAGACATTTTATCAAAATGTATCAGAACACTTTGTTGATAAGAGTAACACTTTTTTATAAATTGTGTAGATCAGTTTTAAAACATTTATTATCATATTCTTGTTTTTAAAGCATAAGTTTATTGAAAATTAAATGGATGAAATAAAATTAACAATTTACAAATTAAATTTAGACACTATTCTTCTCTATTACTTACTTGAAGGTTATTTCAAACATAATAACTAAAGCAATATTTAAAAAATTGCCCCCTTTGCATATAGTTTGCAATTTAAGCTACAGATACAGTATAATAGTATTATTGTAACTTATGAATAATAAAACTACTTAATGTGACTAGGACCTAAACAATGTTTGGACAGTCACACAACCGCAACTTAGTAATCGTAAAAAGGCGACACAAGCATCTCCTAGCGTTTCTCGCTACAATGAGCCTTATTAAAAAAAGGCTGGTTTAGCTCTGGCTTTTGTTAATTTTTCATGATGCGAAAAGGCTGTCTTAACCTGTGTAAGTTAGCCATTTTGTATAATCACTTAATTTATAAAGCCTAATTGTGGAATGAAGCCAATTTTTAAAATAAGGTGTTGCTTTATTCTAGGCTTTATGAAAAATGGCTAGTGTTATAAAAAATACAGTGACAATGTTAAAAATAATAATACCCAACTTAAAATGGCAAATGAATCAAAAAACAGGATCAAATTAGTTTTTATAACATTAAGTTTTAGATGCAATTTCAAAAACTAATAAACAAATCAAAGGAAACTAGACACCTGGGGCCTAAGGTTGATTGAGTGCCCTTCCTCATAATCTGAACAACTCACTTTCAGATGAGGGGTCCAATGAGATTTCTGACACAATTTTTCTTGGGGGAGTTAAAATTATATTTCTATTTCCTTTTATACAAAGCAGGATTTCTATGCAACTTTTTGATGTACAGTTGTCTTCCCATGCTACATGCTTCCATTACTATCCTAATGCAATGTACCATCACTTCGCCGAAACCAAACCTCAAGCATTTCAGTTCCAGGTAAATTCAAAACACATTATCTTCCGCAATGCAATTTGCTTAGCCGCTGTTAGATTGCTTGCACTACTCAGGTTCTATTTGTTTCTTTATTATTTAAAAGAATTTTATAATACTTTTAACAATTTCAACTATATTTTCAATTTGATGCACCTCTACATAAGAGGAGAAATCATATAATAGAAGTAAAATGAGAGAATATCAAACATACATTGAAAAGTTCAGAATATGAACATACAATCATTGATAAACTACAATTACCAACATACAAAAGGGGAGGAGGGAAGTTTTTTTTAATGGATATTGGATGATTCATTTTTTTAATAGTCTTAACTTGAAGAGAAATATGTTCATTCTGCCAATAAAACTTTCTAAATGCAAAAGATAAGAGATTAACATATGGTTACTTAATTCTTTGGGTTAAATATTAAGTATACCTTCTCTGGTAAAAGTCTGGCATTTAAAGGGTTAAAAAAGAATCTTCAGTGTAAATATACTGTTCCATAATAATAAATTAAAGACTTTTACTGGTGTGTTTGTATTGGCTACAACTGCTAAGGCGTAAGGCAAACGATACCAAGCGAGGCAAGGCGGTTTGCAATAGATTTCATACAAAGCCTTTAGATTTAGCCAAAATATCAAAGTTGCATTATTGCATCTGCCAAAATGTAAAAGCTTTATTTATATTGCTCACATTAATTTTTTACGAAAAAAAGAGGTAAAAATAAATTATGTAAATTTTGGCTTTAGAAAGTTCTTACAATTTAATAACCATTTAGATGTTGGGTTGAGATTAGATTTTTAGTTGGTTATGTTGATTTTTAAACAAAGGACATATGCTTTAAACTTAAAACAATTGAAACTGAATGAAGATTTTTGCCCTTTTTTCTTTTATTAACTACATTCATTGACTAATGTTTCCGAACTAAATATATACAGTTGTACTAATTGATTTTCTGGATTATATCTAATCTATACGTAATTTGATAAGTAAGAGGGTTTTAAAACTTAGAATATGACAATGGAAGTTGTTTTAACATATTGACTGCGCAAGACGAGGATCCACGTCACTGCCTAACTCACATTTCATCGTTTCGGGTGAGCTTAGCGATTGTCAGGTGGGATCTATGTGACTTGTGCGCGTTGGGCAGTTCCCACCGTTTCGTTCTGTTAGCCGCGTCCCACTCCATAGACTCGTTCGGTTACTATGATCGTTTTATTGTTATATTTCATTACTTGCATTAGTTATTATTTTATTATTTACATTTTCATTTGTTGCATATTCAATTTTTATTTCATATCATATGTTTTCGTCAATACAATCTCATAAAAATTGTTTGGTGTATAGTATTTTTACTTTTGTTTTATCACATATGTATCATATATTTTTTATCACATATGTATCACAAGATACATATGTGATACAAAATGTTTTTGAATGGTAAAACTGTAGAAATTGCATTTGCGAGGCGCTAGGACACAAAATAAATGTACCAAGGTTGTATTTTTTTTTCTCTGTCCTCCCTTCACATCCCAGGACGCTAGACCTAGCCCGAAACCGTTTTACACATTACTTCAGGTTAGGCCTAGTGGGTCACGGCGGCCATACCACATTGAATATACCGGTTCTTGTCCGATCACCGAAGGTTGCATTGTTGGCTGATTTTCAATTATACATTGGAAATCCAAATTTTTTGAAGATCAAAAAAATTGTCCCAGACGCTGTTGACATGGATCCGTTTCCCAGAAATTACGTCACTGATTTGAGCGAAAATATTGTCTGACAAGCCCCAAACCCTATTTCTACCTTAAATACACCATTTTAAGATAATTAGAATTATAAATATTTTTTATCATTTTTGGAACATAATTTTAAGCATTTTTAGCAGTCAATGTTTTAAATGTACATGGTAAGAGGATCGTCCATAAAGTAATTTTGCACAAAATCCGGTCATGTTGCCCACCTCCATGATTATGTTTTTGGCTTAAAGCTTCAATTGGAGCCAAGTCTTGTTGCCGACCGATAACACACTTCATTCTTACAGCATTAAAAAATAGCGGAGTCCATTGAAAATCCCGCCAAATGTGAATGAGCTGATTACAATAATATCTGCAATCCCTTAGTAGTTGCAATTATTCTAAAGTGGGACATTTCTGGAGAATTCTATATAACCCTCATCAGGTCCCAAGTGATTACTTCTTTTTCAATGTGAGGGGCATTTTAAGGCAGGAAATTGTTTCAAAATGGCAAGGAACTGAAAGAAACAACAATATAAGGTTAAATCCACTACCTAGTGATTTGTGCCATGATTGTGAGGGCCGCGGCTTCACTTCAATAAATGCGGCCTGTCTTCTCTCTATTCTTATTTTGTACTTGCTATTATTATGAATTAAGAATGTCTTTAAGGACATTAACCCCTACACATCACTAATATGATAAAAGTATAGTTTTAATTGACAAATTTAAAATGAGGATTATGATACATGGGTGTCTTAGAGGGGTTAAATTAAAAAATATATTTTGTGTTAAGAATAGTTAATTATCTCAAGGAGAGCCCATAATTTATTTTAAAACATATTTTAATCCATAAAATATTAAAACTGCTCGAAAATGTATAATTTATTTTAGTTATTTCTAAATTCAGCAAGTTAGCAGAGAATCCATTTAATACATCCATATTTTTACAAGTACAATAACATTTTGAGACTAACTCATTTTAACTATTTTGGAGACTCATAATCCATATCACTCCGGACTGACACAAGGTGCAACTGCAACTGCAACAGCAACAACGCAACTCGTCTACTCTAACATCAGCCCATGCCAGCTCATTCGGCTTACTACTCAGGGCATAACACGGAGCAACAAAGACCAGCAACTTCCGGTCTCCACGACACTCGACTCTGTTGTCTCTGTCTCTGACTCTGACTCACTACTGTCACTGACCAACAACAACCGGCCGATGTCAGAAAACTGGCCACACACAGCCAATCGGCTGGTTTGAGAATTTTAAAATAGAGCTATTCACTTAACAATAAACTTTTCCTAACCCTAATCGGGATTTAAAATCGATAGACAAGTTTTTTACATTTCAGAAAAAGGTAAAATGCTTTGGCTGAACTAATTGTATTTGAATAAAAGTAGGGGTGTGCGAGTATTCGAGTGAACGAGTTTTTTTACTCGAGCATTTAAGTATTCGGCTCGGCTCGAGACTTTTTGAAAAACCTCAAAGTTCGAGCCGAGCTTTTGATACAAGAGTTTTTACCAGGAAGATAATTGTTGGGATCTATTTTTGGACACAACTGGAAGAGTGTTTCCTTCCCACAAAAAAAAATACACAAACAATATTCTCTCTAGTGATAAGGAAAGGAAGTTGACAGGTAACAAGAAATTTGATAGAAATCAAATTATCTCCAATTTGACAGAAATCAGAGTTTCAGCTATATTTAATTTACCTTGGAGTGCAGCAAAATATGGCATTAAAGTCTATTGTTTAATCATGGCTTATGTCTTGAAGGACGTACCGCGGGAGGCAGGCCGATAAAAATTAAATTGGTGAGGCACTAGGACATGAAATAAATAAATCCAGCTTGTTTTGGGGCTGAATTTGAATTGTATATTGAAAAAATGTTTACAAAAGACCGAACCTGAAGACCGTCACTAATTTTGGTGTAAAAGGATGTTTGACAATCATCTAACCAAATGTCTGCTTCCTGGGACCACATTCAAGCAATTAGAATAAAAAAATTATCATTTTTTGAACACAATTATAAGCATTTAAAGCAGTCAATGTGTTTAAGAGGTAGAGTGTGCAACTGTGAACTATTTATTATATCTACATTTTCAAAAATTGTCAGGACGGCTTTTCACTTTTTGTTCATTATAGACCCTAAAAAATTTAAACAGAATTTTCAAAAATTGCTGGGACGGCATTTGTATTTTATTTATCTAAGGTAGACCCTCAAAACTTAAGAAAATTACTTTTGAGAATGAATATAATTTGTAGGCATGTTCTATGGCTTTACCTACACATATTATCTTCATGAAGCAGAAAAAAGTTTTTACGATTCGATGAATGTGCAGGTCTGCTGCGACAGGGATACATATATTCTTCTCTTAGGGCCACTCTATACTATGTATGCGAGCAGATTCAATGTGCCGCTGAAAAAGCCAGTGTCCTGCTCCCTATGTCGTGCCCCATTATCATCATCAGGGCGACTCAGGGGTACCACGCGGTAAGCAGATACGACCATAAATGCTTCTCGGTGTTTGACTTCGGGAAGTCTAGGTAAACTCGCTTCTCGAGTGAGTGAGCGCAATCCTCTCAACCTCATAGCAAGATTGACTGGACAACCGACACAAGCAAACAGCAATTGCAAAAGAGAGGACCGCCGATATTGGGCATGAGCCTACCCAGGGCAGCGACACCCTTGGGGCATTTGTTGGTGGGGGGCTGGATATGGTTGCATTTTTAGTGTAGACAGACCCTTTCGATAGGAATAGAACACCCCCTTCCTAGCAGACCTACGTACTAAGCAAATTTATAAAAATATTTTTCTGTTTCTTGAAAGTATACTTGACATGTATAAAGAAATATACGTTTTTACAACAAGAAGATATATATAAAAAAAAGCAAAACTATATTATTGAAGGGTGATACTGTATGTTGTATTTTTATCGTGGGCGAAGACAAGGGTCCTGCTAGTGTTGTACATGTTACTAGTCTAATTATATAATTTTAACTACTTATTTTTAATGTGAACGTTTTGTGGGCTTTGGGAGTCAAATAATAAATGTAGATTGGGTATGCAAACATTAATCTATCATATTTTTTAAGATTACAATAAGCTACATAATTCCTTAATAATTTGGTGGTTGTTAAAAAAGCTCGGCTCAAAAACTTTTGAAAAAGACCGGCTTGGCTTGGCTCGAGTATGAAAATCACTATTCATTCACACACCCCTAATAAAAACAAATCAAATTTTATTGAGATATATATTGTTGGGTTAAAAAAATCTTTAAAAATATACTCATACAAAAATTAATACAAAAATGGTACTCAGTTGGAAAGAGACGATATTTTTATAAGGTTTATACCAATTACATTTGAGAACAAAGCTTTAGAAAAAAGTTAAACAACATTCAAAGTGAGTTGAGAACAACTAGACAATACAATCTCACTTTCTAAGTTGATTAAGATAAGTATACAAACTAATCAAAACATTTAATGAGGGACAAAAATTCAACTGGTTCTGCAGGGGACAAAACTTATTAGCCTAATAGTACTTTTACCACCATTTACGATATTGGTCATTCATAATAACTAATTTTCCTAATCAAGAAATGTCACAATTGCCTTGAAACTAAAGCTTAGGACTACATAGCTATTTCAGAGAGAGCAGAAATTATTTCACTTACTTGGTTTCATCTACAATCTCAACTTCGGCCTGTGCAGTGATGGGGGTGTTTGAGTGTCCTGCTGTTGGGTCATCGTTTGCTAGCTCTCCATTGGTCGAGGAAACCACCTGCACACCTCATGGCATTAGACAAATGCAACTGTGATTTCGCTGATATCTTACTCAAAATAATTGCCACCTTTGTTGAGAATATAGGAAGGTGGCCTTAAGAAACAATAAAGGCTACCAGATTTTAGCCTCAACCATAGTCATTTGATCATATGCACATGACAATTCATCTGCCCTGCCTGTTTCACTAAGACTTTGTCCACAAAAGCACAATAAGCAAGAAAACCATCTGGTTTTGTTAGGAGAACTTTTTTCCTATCAGTAAGACATACTGTTAAAAATGTTTCCTTTTCTTAAGGCGAGTTTGCAATAAAGACTGGTGTTCTGATCCTGATCCTGGTGTCCTTATAGTGTACTGCCTTGAAACCTGGCTTTAATTTGTGGACCACATGGCGAAATGGTGGAGGTCATAGTTCTATTGTAACAGTCCCTTATCATGACACACTACACTTCCGTTATGTGTATTTTTTCCTAAGAGTGAGAATTAAAAAGTGAATTTTGCCTAGATTAAGGGTCGGGATATCTGCATTACATTCAAAATGTCGGCAATAATCTCTACCACTTCAACTGTATGTTTTTCACAGAAAACCAGGATTTATTGGGAGCATACTTTGACTGTAGAAGAGTGACATGGAACTAACTCTGAAGACAAGCCGCAAAAACAAGACATATTATGAGAGTACTTGAGACAAAATATCCTTAAACAATTTTTATTGAACTGTTTGAAAATTTGCTGATGTAATAGACTCTATTTTATCTGGCAATTACTTTAACCAGAATACACACTGCAGAGGTTTTTTTTTTACTGGTTGATTTTTATTGATTTTTATCAAAGCTTCAAATTAACTGGCCTGAACTGGCAGAAACCGAATTGTATAAACCATTTCCTTGGAAAATATTAGAGACAAATTATAATGCATGGTTTTAATTAATTTGATCTAGTAATCAGTATTAGCCTAGTAAGAGCATATTAGACCTATAATTTAACAAGATTTAGGACACATGGGCTTAATTGGCCAAATCATTATACAGGCACAGGTCTCGGTCCTGAGGTGTCCGAATAAGAGAGAATCTAATCTACTAGTAATTATTCTTATCTACTAGTTTTATTTATTAATTCATTTTCAAAACAGGAGTTGTCCTATCATAAAAGTTTTATTTACCTTCCTAATTTATTATCATAGATAAAATAAGTGAATGAAATTATTAAACTCAAAGATTCTCTTTGAAACACAATGAATAAAATACTAAAATCGTTTTGAATCCTGATGATATAGGAAAAAACAGTAACTAATGGTGACATAAAGTCTGTAAAACAAATTAACTCTGATACTGAGACAGAATTATAAGTATAAAATTAGACACAATATAAGTATTTTACAATGTGTTATGCATTGCGATCAGTTCACACAAGATGTTAGTCTCACACAATTGGCAAATCAACAAAAACTGATGGTTATGATAAGGATCATGCAAAGGCATTGTTCATACTTAAGGATAATTGATCAAAATGCAATATAAGACATGCTACATGATTACTAATCTTAATTCTATTGCTGTACTGGTTAAGCCTAAGAATAAAATCAACAGCTCATAACCATGATAAACAACTTAAGACCTGAAACTAGCAGACCCGAAACTAGTAGTCTGCCGATATTTTGGATTGACGACTTAAAGGTTAGTAACCTAGTATTTTTACAAGTCAATTATCAATCCAGGAGGCAAACCATGAATAAACAATTAAATTATGAAACACGTAAAACTAAAATTCAATTAAATATTGAGAATACGATAACCCTTCCTTAATTTTTTAGCCACAGGCTAAGCTGCAAATATCAGGAGAAAGGACATGTCCACTGCTGCCATTCGTCTACTCTGAACCTTCATTGTTGTTTTAACTTGTATAAGTGTAGAAATAAAGAAAATCAACAATGTATAAAAATTATATTTCTATATACTTCCAATGAATGTACACAGAGTTTTACTGAATATCTGATCCCCTAACCATTAACTGCTGAGTAGGCATTTCAAAAAGCAACAATATAACAAGGAAAGTGGAGCAAATGTATGGGAGGTGCAGAACATGTTAAGGCTTTCTTGATCACTGTAACAGTTCATCCGAGATTCACTGAAACTTTCACAAGACAGTGTACGTAAATAAAATACTGTTTTCTATAAGGGGTGGGCGAGTAGTGGTTATTTGAGTCGAGTATAAAGCCAACTACTTGAGTATCAAGTCGAGAAGTTGTTTGTGAAAGGTAATGCAATTTTCATATTGTTTTAAAATAATTAAGCCATTCAATTACAATTTAATTCAATCAACTAATCTTTCAATTAAATCTTTCACCAATTTACTTATCAAATTGGTCTGCTTTATTTTGGCTAATCATTTTATGAAATTGGTCTGCTTTATTTTGGCTAATCATTTTATGCTTTTCTTAAAAAAAAAACTCTGCAATTCTAAGTTTATGTTAGACCTACTTTCAATCTCTCCTTTTTTAAAAATATCTTGAAATTATAAATCACTTAGGCCTGATTTCACCAAACATTAGTTAAGGGTCGGTTAATAAACCGTTCGTTAAAGATAGGAAAATAATATTAAACAGCAAGCTGATAAAATTAAACTAACCGATCCTTAACGGTGGTTTAAAGTTGAGTGAAATAGGCCTTAAGGTTACGTTTTCTAAATTTTAAAAATCAAATGAGAGAGAAATAAAGGCTGTGCGACATTCAAAAGATAAACCATGAATAAAAATTAGATTGAAGTTGTATTAGTGAAGATTAGTAGATTGAAGATCAGAGCTAAATAAAGCTGAAAGTTTCCAATTTCCAAATTCTGAGCGATCACATTTCAAGATACTTGTTTACATCCTTTTTTCTATGAGTTGATGGAATATTGAAATTGTTGTTTTGAGAAACTCGCGAACATCCGCAAAAAACGATTGCATGTATCTGTTGTACTCGGATAAATGACAGATGTAGTTTTACGAAACTCACGATTGGCCGCGAAATACAATCGCGTGGATTTGCCGATCGCCGATGAATGGCAAATGCAGCTTTTTGCGAAACTCATGGTCGGCCAAAGAACACAATCCCACTTGATTGCCGATCTCAAATAAACAAAATGCGACTTCAAGAAACTCACGATCAGCAGGAAAAACGAACATGCAAATTGCCGGTCACAAATGAACAGAAAATGTAGCTTCACGAATGCCGCAAAAAACGATTTAGCATTTCTTTTGATCGCAGATAAATGGCAGATGTGATTTTGCGAAACTCGCAATCATCGTAAAATTCGATCGCACGTACAAATTTCGTGTAAACGGCAGGAGTAAAAACTCGACTCAAGTTCGAGTAGTAGTAACTACATGAGTAATTACTCGAAAGTCGAGTACTCGCCCATCCCTATTTTCTACTAATTTCAGCACAGGTTTAAAAATGTAAATGATGATATGAACTTTTATATCTGATGAACATAAGTCCAATATATTGTCAGATACCAAAAAGGTTATTATAATCAGAGTAGAAATATTGTAGCCTGAAAACACAAACGGGTTAAAAATTAATTTTTATGATTAGGCTATATAAAAAATAAAAAATACCTACAGAAAATCGAACAAAATCTCTTTGGCTTTTATAAGAATTTTCAAGGGAAAAAATATATCAGGAATGCTTTGTACACATTGGTGGGTGGTTGTTGACGTGGTTGGATGTACCGAGGAGCAATTTAATCACGATTATTGACAGGTTTTGTAATATTATATCATTGTTAGGGGGCTGGCTGAAAGAAATGTTCTGAACGTAACTGGTCTGAGAAAAGGGGAAGTCAATTAGACACAAGTTTAACAAGATGGAATAACTGGTCTGAGAAAAGAGGAAACCAATTAGACACAAGTCTAATAAGATGGGATGGACCAGTTCTGCACCCCCGGATGTGCTGTGTGTACCTGAACAGATCCGTGCCTGTCGGCCGGAGTCAGGTTACCCAGAGTGTGTGACGGCTGCTTGGAGACATCAGGCCAAGCGGCCACTCCCTTGCCCCCTCCCTGCAACATACACAGACACGCTCGCAACATACACCCGCTACAGGCTGTCTACCACCACCACCCTCCCCCTTCAAACCAACCTCCCCGTTTGATCACTGAAAACTTTTCAAGTAACAATTTAAAAAACTGCTAAGGTTTCAAAAATCTTTATTTACTTAACGTTAGATCCCAAACCCAATACGTATCCACAATAATTTAATGCACTTCTTTTAAAGCCAAGAACCTGTTATTTTTTACATTTATGGGTGAAACAGACATCCTGAAATATCCAAATTAGACAATAGAAAAATTACCAATTAGACTGCTACTCACAATCACAAATTAATAGAATAAGAAGACTGGTCTAACAGTGAAATGAATAAAATATTGTTATCAAAAACATAACAGGAAACCATTCTTTATGAAATTTTGAGAAACATTTTTTGGTTTACTGCGTATCTTGTTCATGATACCCACTGTACAGATGTTTCAGATATTGTATATTGTTTTACTTCCCTTTCAAGATATTCAGGTGTGGTAGACACCCTGTAAAAACCACTACAAGCTTCTATAAAGAACTGGGTAGGGTAAAAGGACTTGTCTGGTAGAGAAAAATCAACCAAAAGTATGATTAAAAACCTCTGCAAAAGAAAACAATCACAGAAGGCACAACTGACTGGTTCACAGGAAAAATTAACGGTAGTTTGGATTGAGTTTAGTACAAATCAAGAAAACAAATTATATTTGGTTGCCTACGACTCACAAACAAGGGTGATACAAATTCATTTTAATTAAAAAATAAGCAGACTCAAATTCATGACAGCAGATTGCCTTCATGGTAACCATTTTTACCATTCACAGTTAACAAGTTGAAACAGGAAATTTTCTATAAACCCAACCTAATATTTTATGTGGTGAATTAAAATTTTAATTTTATCAAAAGTTTGGTTTTTAAAAGAAAAAATATTTTTCTGCATTTGAAACACCAAGACAAATGACAATTTATTTCAAAGTAGACTTTAAAATAATTTGGGGATGAGTTGATTCTCAAACCTAGATAACTACAACCATAGACAGACATCAATATCAGTATTAAAATTCAAATGACATGTCAATTCTGATAAGCAGAGATAAACAATCAAAAATAATGATCACATTCATTATGGCAATACAGTGAAACCTGGATAATTCGAACTTGTATAATTCGAAATCTTCTTTAATTCGAATATTTTTCTAGGTCCCTGGCATTTTATACCTAAACAATGCTAAAAAATCTTGGAAAATTCGAATTTTATTTTGGATAATTCAAATTTTTAAGTTCCAAATTAAGATACATCAATTTCATTCCACGACTGGAAATAGTTTAAAATTCATTGGAAAACACGTCTTACTACGACGTTCATTAAAAAATTAACGCCAGACCTATGGCGTGTCAGGTTATGGTCAAATGACTCATCCCTTCCACCTCCCAGGCTTCCCACCCAGCCCCAACATCGCTTGTAACTCGACACCAATAATGTAAACTACACAGTACAGAACGCTGACTGGGTTCGGAAAAGGGTTGCGCTCGCCGTGACAGCGCCACTAGTCTTTTCGCGCTTGATTCTGTGTAGAACGGCTCCCGGCAGACGAGCCATGCGCCAGACCTGATGCGCAGTTTTCTATGTCGACACAAAGGCTACTTAACACTGCGACCCCCTTCCCTCCCCCCACCAGCCAAACTAACTTCCGAATTCCAGTGCAGCATTCCGTTGTTTTTGATCGTCCTTCAAACAAAGTGTTTTTTTTTTATTTGTGCAGTGTCTTGTTTAAGTGTTAAAAAGTTTTTACGTAACATTAAATAAGTGAAGTGACCATGTCGACAAAATCTCGGACCTACAAAACACTCACTTTGGCAGAAAGTCAATGAGCGTGCAATTGTCACTGTTACACGAAGTTAAGTTCAGAAGTAGCAGAACGTACTGTATTTTTTCTAGCAGAAATGTTTCTTTATATTATCGTACATCACGTCGTACGTAGTTTATACTTTAGGGTAGTTATTTCTGTTTTATGATTACTGATTTTGAACCCTTGTAATAAGCATTTGTTGATGAATTTATTCTTTTAGAGTGTCAATTTCATAAAGAGGTTAAATTCACAATGTGAAGTTTTAATGTTTTGGCCTCATTCTTTAGAAGTTCTTTAATTCGAATTTATGGATAATTCGAAGTTTTTAGCTGGTCCCTTGAGGTTCGAATTATCCAGGTTCCACTGTATTTTAACATGTGTAGTTCTGGCCACAGCATTAGGTGGGTGGGTGAGTGCGCTGATGGCGTTTAAAATATGTTTTGATTAGTAAATCATTAACCCATCTGACGTTATAGGCAGCTATGCTCTATACTCCACTATCAGCAGATCATTGAAATATGTGAATACACAGGCTCAATGTGAATGTGCTACTATCTTTAGGAAATATCTTCAACTACTATCATTTGTAGAGGAGCTTAGCTGCCTCCGCTGCCTCTAACATCACGTCATTTTACACTTCTGGAGTATCCATTTTTTGCAACCTGCCTACGCTGTGACCGGAATTGTAGGTTATTTCATGTTCAGAGACTGTGTTAAATACAATCGCGTGTAACTGGTGGTAGGCCTGGCAACCTTGCCACAGAGTTGATTGCATAGAATTGGTCGGAGCAATTTTGCCATGAAAGAGACGTTGATAAGTGAAAGTAAAAATCTGCAAATTTTTGTGATTGTGATATGATTATCTTTAACACAGTTTACGTGATAAAGACCGCAGCACATAATTGCTAGAAGTAAATTTGCTTTAAGTGATGATCACACGTAATCGCCAGGAATAGTGTATGAAATTTCGGCTCGCAATTCTTATTTAGTCCAAGCCAAATGTTGAAATCCTAAATGACAAACCTCAGACTTTAATACTCAACAGGGCTACTTAAAAAATAATTATTAAATTAAAAAAATATTAAATTAACAATTAAACAATTAAAAAATATTAAATTTCTTTAAAAAAATTTCATTTTTACATCTCAAGTTTTACATCTTAGTTGATTTTTATTTCATTGATTAAGAAAGTTGAGTTAAAGAAAATGTGATTTTTTTTATACCTAACATTCACACAAGTAGTTTTTTGAGGGAGGGACGAATGGAGGGTGAGGGGAAGGGTCATTACTTCCACTTCTTGGTAAATTTTGAAGTTCCAGTAACTCATAACAATAATTGTGCATATAGCAGTAAGATTTTAATACTGATTATTGATACAAAGACAATCAATTTTTGATGCTACTTTATTTATTAATATTCGTATATAATAAAATAGTCTAACAATGTTAAAATTTGATCAAAAGTTAAGAGTTCATAATATCTATTATTGACTTAGGTGCGTCAGTGTTTAAGTATCGAGAATCAGTGCTTTTGGTACTAGCTCATTCCAACATTCCTGAAGTTAATATTTTTATAGCTTAAGTCTATGACAAGAACTAGTGTGTTAATAAACTAAACACAAGTAAAATGTTAATAAAGCCTCTTTCAATTTTATATTTATTAAATGTTTGTACTTAAGGCAGCACAAATAAAAATGTTTAACAAAACAAAATAAATATTCAAAATTATTACACCTATTCCACCATGTGTTAGCTATAAAAATGTTATAAATTCAAACAACAAATGATAATCATATTCAAGCACACCAAAGGTGAATTGATAAAATGATGATAAAAATAGGTAATTCTGATTATACAACACAGACACAAGTGAAACCACAACAGCATGAGAAAAAAATACTTATGTGGGATCTGCGGCTTACTTTCTGAAACTAATGACATCAACCATCAAAACAAGGACTAATGAGTCACACTAAATAGCATATATATACATGATCCAATCAAGTTTGGTATAATTTATCACCCCTTGAAAAAGTTAAATAGGAACGATTCTAGTATTTATATTAATGTTTATATTAATCACCTCTAAGCTATGTTATATTTCCCCTGAACTAGTTTTGACAAATATTTGCTCATTTTACCTCAGATCATCTAGTTCACTTAGATAGTATTTTGCGACTGGAGTGAACTGTATGAAGTAACGTAACATAACTCAATATCTTGTGTTTGATTAAATTATTTGGTTTTGTAAATTTGTACAGATATTGTAAAAAGTAAGATAAACTGACTGTTGATTTATAAAGAATACATTTTTTTGTCTACTTGTAACATATGAATTATTATGTCCAAAATAAAAATCAAAGGTACTCCAAAAAATACATCGTCTATATATTTGTAAGAATATATGTTAGTTTTAATTTCCTCATAAATAACACACTAGTTGTATTAACTGCAATTATCATGGGAAATAAGATGTGCCATTGACTATAGGCAATGTTTGTATACAAACATCATTGGTTGTGCATTGAACAATGAGTACATTTTGGCACAATGATGTGTTATTGTACTTTAAACTTTGGCTTCGCCCTTGGATTTTTCTCCAGCCTTTTTTGGTTGATAGTAATTTTTCAACTAAATTTAATCATATTTCCACTACTTTGTTAAAGGGTCATTCAAAACTAGATGAAAATACTAAAATATTCGTTGTATTGTATTAATGAGCGTAAAATGAATTTGTTATGGTTGAGTGTAAAAAAAACCAATGGTAAGTTCTATAAAAACAATTGTATGCCACTCGAAAAACATTTATTTTGCCCGGACTTCAGCTGTAATTATTTAGTATAAATTTGGCACCTTGGAGGGCCTCCGAGAGGCCCCTGGTGCCCTCGGCGTCACCGACCAGCCGACCTGGCCAGACCACCACTGAAAACTTCTAACGTCAACATGATGTAGCTAATATATGAGTTCATTATTATAATTTTTTTTTACTTTTCCTTTCTCTTCTAGTGTTTAAACTACACTATGTATCGAGAGGTACTGACACTCCTCTCGTTTTCAATGCTGCTGTCAGCTTACCGTCAGTGAGGTTTTTGTTAAAATTTTCTTCTTTTTATTAGTTATTTGTATTTGCTTAATGTGTTTTGTATGCATTTTTGTGTGAGTGATTTCAATTTTGTTGCATGTTGGATGAATGTAAATTGTGAGACAAAAACAAAAAAAATCCCAAAAATGAAGATCGAATAGGAATAAATAGGTAATGTAATTTTAAGCAGGGTCCCTTGAAAACGAAAGAAGTTTCAATACCTCTCGAAACGTAGTGTAGTTTAAACACTAGAAGGAAAAGGAAAAGTCCAAAAACTTAAATAATAATTATAAATCCTTCGCTATTATTATTACTTTTCTATTAATATGAGTTCAGTTGCCTGAAGGAGCTCTGAAATGATTTTTTCATAATAATTTCAATGAAAGATAACCCACAGCAATAACTAGGGGACAGCTACAATACAAATTAGAACCTTAAGAAAAAGCTTCAGGAAAATTATAAATAAAACATTTTAAGCCAACAGGGTTAATGTAATACAAACAAAAATGTTTAAAAGAGGGTTTAAATGAAATTTTTAAAAATTTTGAGGGGGAAGGATTTACATACGGTAACTATAAAACACAGCCAAAAAATGGCAAGGAGTAAGTACCTATTGCTGCTATAAAATACAAAAAACTACAAGCAAATCTTGAAAGACAGATACAATCTGACCTCAAATATCAGCATAGTTTCATCGTCAAAGTCAAAATCAATATCATCATCCTAAAATAAGTGAGCATGAAAAGACACAATGTAATAAATTACATATAAAAATGTCATAAAAATGGTGGGGAAAGGTAGTTAAAATTTCAGCGAATTTCAATGCCACTAACACTATTTCAGAAATTTTTCATAAAATTAAACTTAGCAGTAACTTTTCCCATTTGAATTCTCACAATTATTGTCTTAATAGTACAGTGCAATTAGACCTTTTGGTCACCCTCCAAAAACACAGAAGGAAACCATTTGGAACGTGTAGGGGACACTTTTGAAGCTTCAAAACTAGAGGTGTGCGGATAGTGAATTTTTGGATCGGATCGGATTCGGATCGGATAGCTTATGTTCGGATCGGTTTCGGATCGGATAACAACAGGTTCGGATCGGATAATACCGGATTCGGATATTTACGGCGCGGCGTAATGAGCAGATCTAAATTTTCTCATAAGCCTAAGGTAATTGCAAGGAACTACCATATTATCCTAATGTGTAAGGTAAGATTTGCCTTGATAGGGTTGTGGTATTGATTGTTGTGATATATTGTTTCCAATATAGGCCAAATGTAAATTATTAAAGTATGCAAAGGATCATCTAAATATCTGTTAAGAATTTAGAAATTCATTGATTCCCCTTAAGCATAGGTAGTATATAATTGAATAAGCTTATTAGGCCTAAATCAATTTCATGATCTGCAACTTAAAAAATCCTTTTTCAATGCAACCTAAATTTGTCCACTATTAGGCCTCTGTCTTTTTTGTTCTTTTCCTTATTTGATCAGGGACTAGGCCTAAGTGACTAGACAAAAGAATTAAATATAAAACTTGAAACACCAATCACCTCATATTTGAAGAAACCTTTACATTTTTATTTATGCATTGATGCCTGACAACCTAGATTTTGATTCACTACCCAATAATACTAAAAAAACAAAATAAGTCTGAGCAGTAAACTTAACCAAAATTTCAAGATAAGTTTCAAATGTTGTAAGTTTCAGTATTAAAGCTTGATCATTTAATTAGAACAAAGGTCTATTTGTTTTATATCACAAACAACAAGCAAACTCACTAAATATTTTCATAGACGTAGGTTGTCAAGTCGCATTGTACTGTTATCTAAGAATGTCCATTTTAATCACGTATTGAAAATACGGCCGGCCGGCTTTGACGAGGCGTAAATCGTCAAAGATTAATATTACAGCAAAATAAAAACTTATTTGTGATCGTTCAACTCTCTATTTCTAGCTAGGTAATTGTTTAATTGATAAATAAAGTAATCTGGCGATAGAATAAAAGACGTTCTTGAGTTAATTCAGCTTTTGAGCAGACGACATTCAAAAATGAGGTGAGATGGAACGACAAAACAATGAATGAACAGGTTCGCCAAATCTTTGACAGCCCAAAATTATTGTAGGCTTTTTATTTTATCGTATCAACAGGCCACTTAAGATATTTACGGCCTGAAATAGTCGTACGAAACATCAACACGACTATTTATTTATGGGGTATTTACGGGATATTTCGTTTTCGAAATTCAAGACGACTGTTGGACTGTCGACACTGCCGGTCAATGGCGAACACTGATTTGTCTTGATTGCGATTCTCCCTCATACCAATCGATGTTTCTTTCGGTAACGAATACTAATCGAGACAGAACTATTATAGGATGTACTACTACTTGTTAACTGATTTAATGCTAAGATACAAGAATTTATCTTAAGAAAATGTTTGTTATCGTGTCGGGTATTGCGCAGTAATCTGATCGTATACAACGATCTCGATCTGATCACGAGTATTCACGAGTCGCAATATCGGCAACCGAAATACATCGCTTGATGCATACCACTACATAATCGCATCGTGTTGAGGCGTGTTGTTGGCCGCTATCGCAACCGTCGCATTTCAAAGCGTCGTCTTTGCTCCGCGATGTTTTCTGTCACTAATGTACTTTCGTCGGCAGTGACTTCTTTTGTTTGGAAGACTTTCCTTACTTGAAAATTTGATCTTTCTTTACAATTTACCCCAAAAAATGCAGTCTATCCGATAGAGTCGGATATCTAGTCAGTCTTACCGGATAGTTATTAAACCCTCGGATCGGATTCGGATACCCGATCCGATCCGAATCCGATCCGAGTTTTCGGATATCCGCACACCTCTATTCAAAACCAAAAGTCCCAAAAAATCCCGTGACGGGTTTTCCGCCATTTTGAGAGAAAGACGGCCATTTTGAATTTGTGCAGTACATTTACATTTTGGACAATAATTAACGTATTTTTTAACTTACAGACCTGGAAATGGTGTTATTTTATTCAAAATTAAATTCTGTACATTTTAAATACAATTATGTACACGTTATTCCACAATATTAACACTATATATCACATTAAAATAATTTTTTTAGATTTTTTTGTCACATTTTAATATAAATCACGATACATTTTTTCTACATTTACTGTGGGAAAATATTATTTGAAGTAAGGTTGTAGAGCGAAAAATTCTCTATAAAGTTCATATATAACAATGGTTGTTAGGTGTAACAGTCATGAAGAAATTTAAAATTCATCGTATGTGAACGAAACTGCATTTTTCATTCTTTGTACAGTAATAATAGCTCCAAAGCTAACCTTACCTTACCATTCAAAATAACCGTGAAAAAATGTTTGGAACATGTAGGGGACACTCCTCAAGCTTCAAAACAAAAAGTCCCAAAAAATCCCGTGACGGGGTTTTCCGCCATTTTGAGGAAAAGGCAGCCATTTTGAATTTGTGTAATACATTTACATTTTGGACAATGCTAAACGTATTTTTTAACCGACAGACCTGGGAATGGTGTTGTTTTATTCGAAATTAAATTCTGTACATTTTAAATACAATTATGTATACGTTATTACATGATATTAACACTATATATCACATCAAAATAATTTTTTTTAGGTTTTGTGTCACATTTTAAAATAAATCACGATACATTTTTCTACATTTACTGTAGAGAATTAATATTTGAAGTAATGTTGTAGAGCGAAAAATTCTCTATGAAATTCATGTATAACAATGGTTTTTAGGTGTAACAGTCATGAAGAAATTTAACATTCATCGTATGTGAACGAAACTGCATTTTTCATTCTTTGTACAGTAATAATAGCTCCAAGGCTAACCTTACCTTACCATTCAAAATAACAGTGAAAAAGTGTTTGGAACATGTAGGGGACACTCCTCAAGCTTCAAGAAAAAGTCCCAAAAAATCCCGTGACGGGTTTTCCGCCACTTTGAGAAAAAGGTAGCCATTTTGAATTTATGTAGTACATTTATATTTTGAAAAATTCTAAACGTATTTTTTTACTTACACACCTGGGAATGGTGTCACATTATTCGGAATTTAATTCTGTACATTTTTAATGTAATAATATACTCATTATTCCACGATAACAACACCATATATAACATTAAAATAATATTTTTTATTTTTCGGTATTTTTAAAAATGAACTGTGATATATATATTTCACATTTAATACAGGAAAATTTAATTTCAATTATTCGTCACTTTTAAAAATGGATTACGATATATTTTTTTACATTTCCTATAGGAAATTTTAATTTCAACTAAAGTTTAAATGAAAGAAATTCTCTGCAGAAGTCATACATAACAGTTGTTGTTAGGTGTAACAGAGATGAAGAAATTTAACATTTATCTTTGGTGATCAAAAGATCATTCTTCAATAGCACCTAAACTTACCTTTGTACCTTATTACCATTGTACCCAGGCTAAACTTACCTTACCCTTCAAAATAACAGTGAAAATATATTTGGGACTTGCGCAGGACACTTTCCATGCCTTAAAATAAATCCCGTGCCGGGTTTTCCGCCATTAAAAAAACACCTCTGCCATATTGGATCCTTGTAAACTTCTAGTAAAACTGTAATTTAGGAGAAGGGATAGGCCCAGAGTATTAGCTATGATTGAAATTTATAACGGAATAAATTTTACACAAGTAAAATTAAGTTTTTTATGGTCATCTAATGGTATAAGGCTTGGTTTACAAACTTTAAAGTGAATTTTAAAGTGAAAAACATATAACTTGTTAGGACAAATAAAGTACAAAATGTACCACGGATCGATATTAATTTAATTTTGAGCTCGTCATATGCTAGTAAATTTTAAGGACTAGTCTGATAATGTAATAATAATATTCTGATGTAAATTATTTGATAAGGAAAACATAATGAAATTGTGGTTTGGATTCCACGTTAAAATGTAGGTCCTTTAATTTCCATTGGCTGTTAACAATCCTGCCAAAGGAAAATGTCGGCCTTAAGTCAGTAATTCTGCGCTCGCTAGTCAGTAACAAGGCTACAAGATCGCGCCACAATAATCCTGCACTCACCCTTTACTCATATTCCGGTTAAAATACGCAACCGCTGCGTCCCGGTCTTAAGAGGTGTTAAAGGTATTTTCAGTTTGCTGTTAGCAGGATAGACTTAGGACTTCTTTTTTTATTTCATCTCCAAAATCATAAGTAAGTGCTAATATGTACTTACAAATTAGTAGATCAATGATTAAAAATAGTATTTTAATTTTTTCTTTATTTTATTTTTGGAATCCGAAAATATTTTGCAGGTTGTTATAGTTGGTGATACCCTTACATTAATTAAGATAAATAAATTTGCTAGTTATTTTTAGTAATTTTTCCATGACCATTACAAGCGGGATGTTACAAGTGGAAAATACCACGTTGTCTAGTGTAAGCTTGATTTGCAATAGGCAATAAAAATGTGTCCAGCATATATCTTAAAATTTTGTAGTTTAAGTTCTTACTTGGCTTATATTTTCTTTAAAATTACCAATTTTTTCCATGTCTGTAAACTTCCTCAAACAATTCTTTTCGGAAAGCATCATACAATTAGATGATTTTACCTAAAAATGTCTGAATTTTTTAGGTAAAAACTATTTATCAAACATGATAAAATTTCACATTTGGAAAGATCTTTCTATACTTAAATTATATCGAAAATATAAGTACTGTGTGATAGATTTTTCAAAAATGTAATTCTTATGGAAGGAATATTTGCATAAATAATGATAAAATTAGTGCTTATCTTGTAAATGGTTCGACCAAACTAGACATGTTATATACGTTTCTTTCAGAAACTTTAATTTTCCTACTGAATAGAGAGCACTGAAAGTTGATAATTTTCAAGATATTTAGCAAAAAACAAAAAATGGTACCTTCAGACCCCCCTACCTCCCTCCGCCCAAGGGCTACGGACGGGGACTTTTGATATTTTCACCTCCTAACTAGTCCAAACAAAGCTGCTAAGTCAAAAATTGGGTTCCGAAAATTTCGGTCTATACCTTTTCGTTGCCTGGACTAAAATTAAAGCTTTCATGTAGGCAATATTTTTAATAATTTTATAATAATAATAATTTGATTAAAAATTTGTGTTCGGTGAAAGTTAAGTACTAATAAATGTTACATATTTAAGAATATGCCAAATTTATGAGAGTGTACTTGATTATTCGGAAAAAACTATAACTTTTTTCACTTTATCGCGTTTAAACTATGCTTTTTACCATTAAATTACTATAAAAATATAATTTTCTAGTAGAAAATTAATTTTCGAACAAGACGAAATCAAATTTAATACTCTGGGACATTTAGTTTTGACTTTATTGTAGTTCTACTTGAAGCTTACACAAATCCAATAACCGACGCAACACTGCCGCTCGCGTTTAAACTACATTTTTCTTTTGTCCCCGGAGTAGCTTTAGAGAACCAATTGAAAACTGTACAGTAGTAAATTTAAATTAGTAAGTTTAAATCGGTTAAAGTTAAGTATTTATAAATATCATTCATTTACAAATGCGGCAAATTTATAAGAGTGTACTTGATTTTTCGGGAAAAACTATAACTTTTTTCACTTTATCGCGTCTAAACCATGCTTTATACCATTACATTACCATAAAAACTATACTTTTCTTGAAGCAAATTTATTTTCGAACAAGATGAAATCAAATTCAATACTTTGGCTCATCTGGTTTTCTCTTGATTGAAGTTTTACTAGAAGCTTACCAAAATCCAATATGGCGGAGGTTTTTTTCAAGATGGCGGAAAACCCGTCACGGGATTTTTTGGGACTTTTGTTTCCAAAACAAGGGAGGTGTCCTGCACATATTCCAAGCAAATTTCTTCTCTGTTTTTGAAGGGTGACCTAAGGCCTGTTTTTGAGCTAACTGCACTGTACTATAATAAGTTATAAAATTTATCCGACAAACAAAGATGACAAAGGTGTCACCAACCTTTGCTTTGAATTATAAATATAATAAAAATTAACCTTGATTTAATTAAGAGCAAGAGTAGCTCGTCATGTTCATGTTTACAATAAAAACAAATCAGATACATATCCAAAGTATTATTCTTAAACTACTAAATTATTTTAAAATTGTCTTCCTTAACAATCTCAGACATATTTTTTCTATTCTATCCCAGCAACAGCATTGTGAACTTTAATATGAAGCACAGTACACAGGCCTTTCATTTCACTTAACTGATGAACTGTTATGGCGACTTGCAACATGTTAAACATAGCATTCAACCGTATTGCCTTGTTATGTATGAAAGCATACACTAGAATTTGTAATCAACTAAGCTTGGCTTATTGAAATAATTAATGACCATTATTGATTTGAAAGCTTGGTATAATAGTGCTATATTCTAGAAACCATGCTAACCAATAGTCAAAAACCATGCAAAGAAACTCAACACAAAACAGGCTCACAATGAAGAACATTAAAGAATTTTTGAACTCAAAAACATGTACAAAATTGTTGTACTTATTTAACACTATTTGAAAATACTTCATTATCATAAAAAAATTTGTTTCTTTATATCCATCAGGACTCAATACTAAGGATTTTTAGCATACTTAATCACATTTGATATGAATCAGAATATGAAAATCTATAAATAAACCTATAAATAAAAATCTATCTATATACTCAAAGCCTACTTTTTAATACACAATGGTTTTTTGAGGTAAAACCCCTTCCAAATGGACAGATTTTAATGGTATACGTGTCGTTAGAAAGAGCTCGGTTTGAAGGTTTGCATGATGGAAAAATTTATTGAGGTTGGACTTAAAATGGAAATAGAAGAGTCAAGGGAATAATAATAATAAACAGTTATTTATCAATAGGCCATTGGGGAAAAGCCTGAAAGCTCCTGAACAGTGGGTCTACTATTAAACTGCATTAGGAAAATTTAAAAGAACTAAATTTATGAAAATATTATATTTGATCAATTATGCAAATTACCATTTTGATTAGGCACCCTGTTAGTTTTTATCTGACTCAATCAATATAACTTTTATTTCCAAGCAGTACATAATATTATGACTAACTACATAAAGGGGATAAATCCCCCAAAGATAAGTACTGATAAGAGTAAGAAGTTAATGTTTATAAATTAGATTTCATAGAACCCCAGACTTTCAAAATTGTTTCCTTTTTATATTTAAAAAACTTTGATCGTGAACTGCCATTTTTGTCTATCAAAAGTAAAGACAAAAATAAACAAATTTAACATAAATAAATTCAACGTAAACAAAATGACTGAGATAAAACAAAAACAAACCTTGCTTGCGGTGGGATGCCTGTCTCTGTTGGGAGAAACGACGATTTCATGGCCTGTTTGCAGTGAACCAACTGGCGTAGACTGTAACAGAAAGAGCGTTGTAGGTTTCAGAAATTCAAGATAATCATAGTCTTACAGTCAAAACTAAACTTATCAACCATTCAGGTTGCAGATTCAAAACACTCTTTGAGAACTTAATATGCATGAAGGGGTGCAGAATTTGTCTGAACCGGCGAAAGTTCGGGAAAATTATCGAGTTGTCCCTTTGTCGAGTCTTAAGGCAAAACAAGAATCGTCATCCATAAGAGCTCAACATGTGTTGGTGTTGGTGTGGTTTTCAAGAGCTTCGATATTTAGACTTTGAACGTAATTTCAATCTGAACCATTTAATCAAATCTTTATTTTGAAAACTTATTATTTTTAAGACAATCAAACTATCAAATAGTTATCATATAACTCCCCCACATAAATAAAATAATGCAACCCAAATAAAATAAAAATAATTCCATAAACCTTTCTATGCAGTTTATAGTCTTTGCAGCTTATTTTACATTATTTTGTTAACATACATTTTTACTATGCACTATATAGTTTTGTTATTACTTTGAAAATATGAATAGCGAAATTTTGAGAAATAGAAATCTTTTACATGAGGATATAAGATGGAAATTTTGGGAGAAATTTCAAGGGCCCAAACATTTTCTACACCTCTGTATTCAAACACGGCCTTAAAAAATATTCAAACCACATTTTTCTCAGCTGTGACATTCCTATTCATCTGAAAAGAGGTGTTAAATGTTTGCACTTACCTCTATGAGGGCATGATGGAACAGAGGGAACATGGGCACTTTTGGAGAAAAAAGTAGGTTTTCTGCAGGGGGTAACTGGGAGACACATACAATAGGTAAATAGTTCAAAATAACAATTAAATTAACAAAGAACTAGAAAAAATAAGTAAGTAAAAATTAAAACAGGCCTATTAAATACTAAAAATAATGATTACATTTTAACAAGTAAGCTGCGATTCATAGTCACTCAATTTAATTAATTTCTTACTTGACATTTCAGTCATCATGAGTAAATAACTAAAAACTATTTTTTATTTTGTTTTTGGCACCAAAGCAATTCTATTAGGTTTTTTTTTAATACAAATGTGAACTTTTCAAATTTTAGTAAACTGCTTTCCATAAATAGTTCCTAAACTTAACAAAAATCAAAATTAATTCAAAGCAATACCTACCTTATCAGACTTGGTTTTGCCTACGTGAGAAGGAGGAGCATTACGTATAAGTCGCAAGGCTTCCATGTTAGAAGGCTAAGCATGCAACAGAGAGCACAAAAAGCCCATGCGAGAAATAGCACCACATTTAGCTCATGCAAACATATACTAATATAAGCTCGTTTAATCAGCATGTTGAGTCTGTGGTCTTTCTGTATCACTGATTTTGCTGGTTATTCAAACATTCAGCTTTCACCTCTCACCATCGAGAAAAAACTTACATTTGACAAATCAAAAGTAATTTTTTTACTCTTATAAAACCTGCCAGAGAATCTAAAACTTTAGAAATAATATATTTTAACACAACATAAGGAATGAGAATACAGGTTTACTACTAAAGAAAGAAAAAACATCTAATTTTAAGCCCGGTCCCATTAAATCTCAGTTATACTAAGAATCACAAAACTCTGACCTGAAAAAACTTAAAATAGCTGGTCATTACCCACATGATCACAGTGGAAAAAGCCCACTGTTTTGAAGTATTGAGAGTCATAATTCGGTTATGCCTAGAATAAAAGTATCCACATATTCAGATTTCTTT
This sequence comes from Flexamia atlantica, assembly GCA_035578135.1. NCBI lineage: Eukaryota > Metazoa > Arthropoda > Insecta > Hemiptera > Cicadellidae > Flexamia > Flexamia atlantica. The sequence continues at coordinate 48,606,373 of JAQJVK010000005.1, read as the reverse complement.
GTTTGAAATTCATTGTTGGTGATGGTGATTTTATATTTTGATTAGGATTTTTGCGGACATTTGCCATCACTGATTAGTAAAAAACAAGTTTCACGACGTTTCGGGATCTGGAATCTGATCCCGTCTTCAGGTGGAAGAAAACCTAGAACATAACAAGATTAGTAACACATAGCCAGGAAAACCTGGAGAAAAACACAGCTAAAACAGAGAACTGTAGAAGCAGTCACGAAAACAATAAGCTGAAAAGAAAAACAATACACAAAATAACACAGGAATCACAAGTATCAAGAATCACCAGGCAGGAGAGAGCACGTCCACACCCAATCAGAGCTGAGCTGAGACTGGTGGGGGGAAAGCAAATGGCGGCGGCAACGGCAAAGCGGTTTTGCCGTTGCCGCCGCCATTTGCTTTCCCCCCACCAGTCCTCAGCTCAGCTCTGATTGGGTGTGGACGTGCTCTCTCCTGCCTGGTGATTCTTGATACTTGTGATTCCTGTGTTATTTTGTGTATTGTTTTTCTTTTCAGCTTATTGTTTTCGTGACTGCTTTTACAGTTCTCTGTTTTAGCTGTGTTTTTCTCCAGGTTTTCCTGGCTATGTGTTACTAATCTTGTTATGTTCTAGGTTTTCTTCCACCTGAAGACGGGATCAGATTCCAGATCCCGAAACGTCGTGAAACTTGTTTTTTACTAATCAGTGATGGCAAATGACCGCAAAAATCCTAATCAAAATATATTCAGATTTGTTATTATAACTACCGTGTAAGAAGCTGACTGCCAGTAAGGGGTAATATGTTAAAAAATAAGGAAGTTAAATAATTTTCTTTTTTTCTTTCCCGTCCACAATCCGGTACATATTCAGAGACATACATGAACATGAACTAATGGCGTTTTTGGCACTTAAGACCTTTAAAACCAAAAGTTATAATGCTCTCAAGTTTATGTTTAACAATGAGACATACTGTAATTACTTATTCCCATATCTACAAAAAAAGAGAGACTCGGCTGACAGCATCATAATCCACTGAGAGTAATGTGATGCTTCATACAATTAGTCCAGGCGGTATCTGCTAAAAAAAGCACGTGGTTGGGTAAATCATACAGTCTCCGAGAGTTTTGTGTTAATGGCTTCGGAATATCATTAAAAAAGAAAATTTCACTAAGCGTATGGATATAAGCCTGTGCAAAATTTTTTATCGAGGAAAATATTAAAAATTAAACAAAAAATCCATGTTTTTCGCCTGTTTTTTTTGGGATATCTCCAAAACTATTCACTTTAGACAAAAATAAATAGCACCAAATGTTTTGTTATGAAATTCTACATTGAAAAAAGTTATTTAAATTTTTTTTATTCCTACAAAAAGGCATTTTTTGATTGAAAAATGTAAAAAATAGTAAAAAAGATCTACAAATTTACGTTTTTTGTGATTTTGTTGGAACACGATGACTGAACCAACGACCCTCAAACTTTCCACAATAAATGTTTGTATAATAAAAAAATAATTACACCAAGTTTCATAAAAATCAGCCTAATATCTTCAGCACAATAATCATCTAATAATCGTACTGCCAAAATATTTAACAATTTTCATATCCTTCTAAACCACCAAGTACGATCCGGAAATACATGAAATTTGGACCAAATATAAAGGAATACCCCCGTTGCAGCAGACCTGCATACTCAGCGAATTTCAAATGCAAAACAACATATTTCAATCCAACATAGCGAGATTTGACATGTTTTTGTAAGCTCCATAAGAATAACATGGGGAATGAGTATGCAGGTGTGCTGCTACAGGTATATTAAAACTGGGTGGTTTTAATTCAATATTTAGTAGATCTGAACTAGAAGAAGCCATTTACCAAGTTTTATTGAGATATGTTGAGAAATAAGCGAGATATAGAATTTTACTTATTTCCCATAAGGTTAACATTGGGACAACGTACTGTGTTTACCACTTTCAATATCTCGGTAACCAATGGACATAGAGCAGTGTTTCAAAATACTAAATTGTTTGTTTTTTTGAGCTGAATTCAATGGTGGCCATAAAAATTTGATAAATTTTATTGTTCTATGTAAAAAACTCAAAAAACCCATTTTTGGGGGGGTTTATCCCCCTTTACCCCCCCTTCCGGTGGTCCGATCGGGCTGGTTCACGAACTCGTCCAATTGATTACCACTTTACATGTCCGTACCAAATTTCATAAAGATCGGACCATTTTTGCGGCCGCTATCATGTTTACAGACACACACACACACATATATATATATATATATATATATATATATATATATATATATATATACAAATTCGAACGAATAGTGTTTTTTGCTTCTGGGGGCCCCAAAACGAAAAGTTATAGTGGTCCCGAGCTTAGGTCTTACCATGAGACCTACGGTAATAGCTTCTTCCCTATAGGGGAAATTCGCTAAAATTAGATCTTTCAAATAAATCTTAAAATACTAAAATCGGTTCCCTAGGAGTGCCTAGGCAGGTGTTTAAATATAGTATTATTTTTGGCAATTTCTAGCAATTTCATTAATTTTTATTTTTTCCGATTAAAGTATTTTTTTAAACCTCCAAAAGATTTATTTCAGGCCTGAGTGGCCTTAAAATCGAGTCTGACCCTCATTTGTCAAAGCTCGGTCCCCAAAAACACAAGGGGCGCCTTTTATTAGCAGTCCTCGCACAATGCGATCGAACTGACATTCACATGCATGAAGCTCGGCCCCCATTTACATTAATCCTTTATGCCTACTTTCTCTACGCCAAGCTCAGTCCCCAAAATTAAACATGTTTCCTTCATTAAGTAATACTTAACCTCCATCATAGGACTGTTTTTATACGAAGCTAGATTACTAAGTGATAAAAAGGTCCACTTCAGTTTCCTGTGGCCTTTCTCATAACTGGAAGGTCCTTCTTTTCCGCTTCTTTATGTATGTATGCTGAAGTCGCTCTTTGCAAGATGAAAAGTGTTGCTTGTTAACAACAGAAATGTAAACATTTTAAATTGCGTTGTAACCTCAAAAATCTTTTTAAGGCAAGAATTTTAACGACTAAAAGCTTATTTCCGCAGTATGATAAAAAAAGGCGCTCCTGGTGATATAAACTACTATTTTAACCCTAGAGAGGTATCGTACGTAATTTTGACTTGTGCGGAAGTGTTTTTTTTGTCCGATTTTGCAATCAAATGACCTTGAGCCCTGTACCGTCAGCAGTGCTTTTCCCGTTACAGGTTTGATTTAATATGACCGTATTATGGCTGTTCTTAATGTATTTCTAAATTTAATTGAAAAAATACCGTCAAATTTACGTATGATAACAACAACAGCAAAATGTGCTTTTCAATGGACTCTTATGGAGCTTATTCCCTAAAATTAAAATGGAGCTAAAGACATAATGTAAGTTTATTATATAGTAAATAACATTATCAATGTTTACTTGTATTTGGGTGCCTTCTTTAAAAAAAAAAATATTTCATCAAACATATTTTAACTTTTAACCACAGAGTAAAATTTACGTATCGATACCTTTAGCGTATTTTTGAATAACGATACCTTTCTAGGGTTAAGCTCTACGAAGACAACTATCTATATAAATAAAATTAGAGTTTTGTCTGTACATTGCTTAGAATTATGAAATTTTCGGTTATTTTTGCGTTTTGAAGGTCAGAGAATCTGAATCAAGCCTTTTCTCAATTTATGTCACGATGTGTGTTGGTAACGCTCAACATCACACTTTAGACCGCTTTTCACGCAAAAACTAGAGTACTGATATGGCTGAAACTTTTTTCCTGTGTAGTATGCACATATGAGAAGGCTTTAGACGACTTAAAACTAGCGTACGTCTTTTTTAAATTAAATAGCAAGCTTCTAAAAACCGAGTTTTATTTGATTTCAACCAAGTTTCCCCATAATAATTAAAGGGGATGATGTTTTGTTTACATTTTCAGAGTTCCAAGCAGATGGTAGTTACCTTCACTGATGGATTCGTCGTTACAGATGTTTAATGATTTCAGTCAGTTTTATGTTTTGGTTTATAATATTTATATTTTTATGTACTATATAAAAGTAGCATTTAATCCATCGTTAGTTTTCGTACATAATCCATTTGCTCATGGAATCTACTCATCAAGTTTAAAATGTTTGATATTTTTAGGCAATTTATTAAATCACAAGTACTTTTGAAATCAAACTGCAAAATCCTAAAACACGACTTTATTTAATCTCGACCAAGTTTAAGTTGTGGCAGAATACAAAATAATTGATGAACTGTTTATATCTAAAGAGATGTAAAAAGCAAAAAAAGTAGTATGTCAAATCAGCTGTCAGGAATAGAACATAAAATAAATCACTGACTAGAGATAATTTAAAGACCTTTCTTCCCTGTAACAGCTGTTATTGAAAGAGCTAATTTAAACCATTTATTTTATGTACATCCTTAGAAAAAGACTTTGCTTTTGTCTTTTAGCGAATTTCATTGACGGAATTAACGAATTTCCTTCAAGGAATAAACTATTACCATAGGTCTTATGGCAAGACCTAAGCCCGAGGCCATGATAACTTTTCACTTTGGGGCTCCCAGAAGCAAAAAACACCATTTGAACGATATTTAAAGCGGAAAACACAGCACATTGTCCCTATTTTATCCTCATGGAAAATAAGAAAAATTCTATATCTCGGTTACTACTCAACACACCTTAATAAAACTTGGTATATGTGGCTTTTATGGTTCAGATTCACATGATATTGTTTTAAAACCACAAAATGTCTGTATGTCTGTTGCAGCAGACCTGCATACTCATTCCCTATGTTATTCTTATGGAAGAAATAAAATAAGGTCATGCATAGTCTGGAGGTCTGCTGCAACGGGGGTGTTTTTTCGTCCAAGATAGACCCTAAAAACCTTAGAACTTTTTTTGACATTAAATCAAGGGAAAATTCTACGTTTTACGTACATATACTTTCATGAAACAGAAAACTGTATACTTGGTCTGCTGCGACGGGGGTATTTATATCCTGCCTAAGTGCCACTCAATACCATACATGCGAGCATATCTGACGATATTGGGCGTAAGCTTTCCTAGGGCAGTGACACACTTGAGGGCTTTGTCGGCGGGGCGCTGAATCTGCCCGTATGTATAGTTCAGGGAGGCCAAATAGAAATACCTTCTGCGGGGGGTAGTAATAGAATAACTCCAGGCGCAGCAGACGTGCGGTCTTTGCAGATTCCTGAAAACATCTTTCTGATTAATGAAAGTTTACCTTCTTTACATTTGTCCAATACCACTGACCTATCACTGCACAGCCCAAACCACTTGTCTTACAACCTTGGACCTTTGCATGGACGTTCTTTATGGCGTAAGCATCCGCTAAGAACGTTTTTTTTATTCAAACTTTTAAGGGGTCTTGGCGAGGTCGACGTTTATAAGTTCTCCTTAGTAAATGGAATGGATGATCTTTTGTTTAGTTTTCAATGTTCATTCAACAAGCAGATGGTTCAAGCTTCACATACGGATACAGCTGATTTACAATTTTGTTACTTTCATAATGGTTTTATGGTTGTTTTGATAATTGATTATTTTGATTATATGTACTATATAAAAGTTAGATTTAGTTTAGTTAGTTAACTTAAAGTTATCATTCGTTTTTGTACCTTATTTGTGTAATCATAAACTCAGTATGTGGCCCTATATTCATTTAGTCAGCAGGGAGTTACAATTTTTATCGTGAGCGAAGCCACGGGCAACTGCTAGTAAGAAATATAATTATTTATTTACTAAAGTACACACTATATATTGAAAACAAAAGTCTTCTGCGACTAAAATATCTCCTTACATAGTCTACAGCAAGTATTCAGGGAAATAAAAACAGTCCTCCTCGTAATTAAACAATTTACACTCATGTAAAAAAATAGTAGTCCACTTCGACATTTTTCAATCTTCAGTGAAAAAAGGAAATATAAGTTATAAAATACATATTAGGAAGAAAGATTTTGTTACCTGCAAACATGACCATTGCCATTTTTTTACTTAAATGTATAAACTCACCAACTTAATATGATGACCGCCATCCCACATGTCATGCATTTGCGTACAGGACATACACAACAGACACACATGCTTAGAATGTACTATTACATTAGTGGTGGCCCTTTCACAGTAAATCAAATCATCTTTCTTTAATTAATAATAAAATAAAATTGTTTTTTAAATACATTCTATAAATTACTTATATGTTACTGAATTCTGAACGTTCAATCCTTAAACTCCAGTGGGGGTCTATTCCAGTTGGTAATGGCTTGAGTAAAAATAACTTCCTTATAAAAATACTTCCTCTATATGCATTAACAGAAAAAAATAACTAAATTTTTATTACAGAAAATAATTAAAACACTCCAAGTCCAGTATTTTGTTCTTTTTCTATTATTATCTAAGGTATTTGGACAGTACATTTTAGACTTCAGAAGAAGAAGACAAATATATGTGTAGCACGTTTTCTATTGTAAAGAGGTAGTTAGTTAATAATAAACGTTTAACTATCAAGTCTAAATTCCTTGAAAGAATTTTATAAATTTTGATCCAATTTCACGTAGGAAACAGTTTACAAACCATTAATTTCACCTAAATTGCCTGAATATTAATTACACTTTGTTTTGTCACAGTAACATTGTGTTAAACAATTGCAAAATATTTTAAATTGCCATAGCAAAATTGCCAGTTGTGAGAGAAAGCCACAGGAAACTGAAGTGGACCTTTTATCACTTGGTAATCTAGCTTCGTATAAAAACAGTCCTATGATGGAGGCTGAGTATTACTTAATGAAGGAAACATGTTTAATTTTGGGGACTGAGCTTGGCGTAGAGAAAGGATTAATGTAAGTGGGGGCCGAGCTTCATGCATGTGAATGTCAGTTCGATCGCGTTGTACGAGGACTGCTAATAAAAGGCGCCCCTTGCGTTTTTGGGGACCGAGCTTTGACAAATGAGGGTCAGACTCGATGTTAAGGTCACTCAGGCCTGAAATAAATCTTTTGGAGGTTTAAAAAATACTTTAATCGGAAAATATAAAAATAAATGAAATTGCTAGAAATTGCCAAAAATAATACTATATTTCAAAACCTGCCTAGGCACTCCTAGTGAACCGATTTTAGTATTTTAAGATTTATTTTAAAGATCTAATTTTCCTTTATATTTTGTCCAAATTTAATTTATGTGCTTATCGTACTTTGCGGTTTAGAAGGATATGAAAATTGTTAAATATATTGGCAGTACGATTATTAGATGATTATTGTGCTGAAGATATTAGGCTGATTTTTATGAAACTTGGGTAATTATTTTTTATAATACAAACATTTATTGTGGAAAGTTTGAGGGTCGTTGGTTCAGTCAACGTGTTCCAACAAAATCGTGAAAAACGTAAATTTTTAGATCGTTTTTTACTATTGTTTTTACATTTTTCGATCAAAAAATGCCTTTTTGTAGGAATAAAAAAATTTTAAATAACTTTTTTCAATATAGAATTTCATAACAAAACATTTGGTGCTATTTATTTTTGTCTAAAGTGAATAGTTTTGGATATATCCTCGAAAAAAAAGCAAATCGTAGATTTTTCTGTTTAATTTTTAATATTTTCCTCGATAAAAAAAATTTTGCACAGGTTTATATTTGTACGCATAGTGAAATTTTCTTTTTTAATGATATTCTGATGCCATTAACACAAAAATCTCGGAGACTGTATGATTTACCCAAGTCAAAACATATACCGCCTGGTCTAAATGCCAGTTAAAAGATCTTTTATGGTGGCAGAATTAAGCATGATGTTTAGCCCATAACAAAACATCAAATTAAAACAACTGATTTTACATCTGAAGAATTATTTTTACAAGCTAACATGTATGCTGGTGACAATTTTTTAAGCACTATATACCTATGAATACACTTAGACAAGAGAGTGCAAGCCTTAAGATTTAATCTTTAAGTACTTGACTGTGAAGAAATAAGTTTGGTTAATCATAATAAAAATTTCTGACTTACTTTAAATAATATCAGAATGAGCAAATTTCCATTTTGAATAACTTTAGTGCTCATACACAACGTATTCTACTCTAGATTCTTATTATTAACGTTACTTTGGCAACTGATGATGCCATAATAGTAATTAAAACTGAAAAATCAAGGGTGTTTTTTTATCACATTCACCGCTTATAACTGAGATGAAAAACGGCGTAACTGAAAATCAATTACGGGAAAAAATCTAATTTTATAAGCAAGTTCTTGGTCCAAGCAAGAAACTAATGGCTCCAAAATAAGCAGCAAAATCAGCCTAAACACGCAAGCAATGTGTATGATGATAAAATACTGCTGAGCTTAAAAGTTTTGTTAAACATCAAAACTGACTGTTAATCTAGCGATCTAATTTTATTTTCACTGAATTTTCATCATCAGCACTGTCACTTACTTAAAATAGGCCAAATTAAAATCATTTTTATATTTTAACCTTAAAGAGTTATTTTGCCAAGAGACTTTCTGTTTTGTCTATTAAAAAAATAATAATAATTTGTTACCTATGTTTTAAGTGGTGCAGTTTAAGACACAAACTTTCCAAACAGTCATGTAAGGAAAAACAGGATATTTTCAGTAACAATAATGGAACAGTGATGGAAATAAGATCTCTAATGCACAGAAATCTGATAGATGTGGATTCGTTCATGACAGTTGAAGTAGGTGTTCTGCAGTGTGCAGTAAATTTTCAAAAAAAAATTGTGCAATAATGACAACAGTTAAAGTAAAATTAAATGAAATGAAAAATTCTTTATTTAGCCAGGCAAAGTTAGGGCCACATGGCCCTATCTTAACACTTAACCTGCCTTAACACATGGAGAAACATGAGTTTCATTCATTTTAACTGTTCATAATCAATATATAGAAAAAAGCAGGACAAAATATCCTATATTTCACTCATTCACTCAAACATTCATCTGTCAACAACCTCACCCAAGACAAACCACTTAGGACAACTGCTCAAAGAATAATTTTTTCAGCTTTTAAAAGTACATTCGTTGAAAGAAATTACAGAAATTAAAAGGTAATGACATTGATTTTTTTTATATGGCTTGACATCTTCATTTTTACTTTAAGTATGCTGTTCTCTTTTCAGCATTAAGGACAATGTAGTTTGTAACCTATTTCCATTTGAAAGTCATTATGTTTTGTAGTTATTTCATGCTTAATTACACCTTTTATCAGTCCATAAATGAGATCAAGAATAAACAAGTATACAATTTAGAGCTTTTCTTGGGATTTCTTAATCCTCAATGTTGAAATCTGGAAAAACAACATTTCCCTGTTGCGTTGAGTGAGACTCTACTGTGATTGATTAGTAAATGTCTTATACATGTTTTTCAGCTGTCTTCACTCTTCATCATTTTATAAATATAAATAGAAACCTTTCATTTCCTTAGGAATTTCACTTAGTTGCTAAATCCAGGGTTTCGACAAATTTTTGAGGTCTTTTTTCCAGACTTCTATTAAAAGATCTGAGATATTTTCCCTGACACAAGTGCAATCTCACAAACTCAACTCCCGGTAACTCAGCGCTCTTAGCAACTCGATACCTTAATTTTTAATATAAGCATGTAAAAAACCTTAATATCTGTGGAAACCCCGTTATATCATTCCCTGCCCAAATTAGTAAACAAATCTTAAAACATTTATCTCCCAACTAGTCCTAATAAAAAATAAAATCATGCAGGTGCACAAAAGATTTACTTGTATCATGATACATGTCATAAGCACTATCCCTCATTCACTCCAATCGTGTTTAGAAGCGTAGAAAGTGGGAAGCTATTCCGCGTGAGGTGGCCGAGGAGAGTTTTGTCCCCTTACCATGGTTTTTCCCGTCCAGTCAAATTCGGAATCGTCAACGAATCCTCTCCGCTCGAACAGGTCTTGAAACAGCTTGCGCAGGTACTCATAGTCTGGTGTCTCGAAAAAGTCCAGCCTCCGGACGTATCTCAGGTACGTGGCCATCTCCTCTGCAACAGGTAAAAGACCACGGTGGTGAAAAAAGCAATGGTTTGTTCAAAGCTGAGAAATCTAAAATATGTTGGTGGAATATGTCTTATCAAAATAAAAAAAAAAAAATGCCTTTACTTTGTGAAAGTGTAACATGCAGTTCATAAACTTATTTTCCATACAAGAATTATTTCAGATTTTTTAAAAATGTTGCTACATTTTTCTATAGAATAATTTACTTGTTAGGTATTTTCACACCGTGCAATCAGATGCTTTAAGTCCCTTCATAGAAAGTCAACAGCTCTGACATTCCTTTACTTTATATATACTGGCACCACTTTCACTAATTAATTTTTCAATAAAAAGCACATTTCACAAGAAGAAGACGGTGCCCGAATTTAAAGCAACAGTCAATGGAGATCATCTTTAAAGCCAAACAATCACAGTTGAATTTATGTGAACGCCAAGTTCAAGTTACAAGGTTAAAAATTTCACACTCTGTCTTATTACTTAACTCTACCTCTCGGTAGAAAGATACGAGGAAAATACACAGAATGGTAAAGAAAGGAATTCTTCCCCTGCATGACAATGCAGGCACTAGGGGTGTGCGAGTAGTGAATTTTGAGTTCGAGTCGAGTCGAGTCGAGTATTTGGTTATTTTTTCGAGTTTCGAGTATTTTCGAGCGAGTAGTTACGTAAGCATTAAATTCAATTAAATATTCCGAAAACCAAGGATTGAAACCCAGGTAAGTATATTTAATTGGTTGTTTACCTATTTAGCATGATTTAAAGACAACACATTAGCTATATTTTCATTTAAGTTATCAAATAAAGATGTCTATAATATAATAAACTTGTTTTCTGTAACCTCCTCATAATTTTTATTTTCTATTATATTGCCCAACTTTGGTACTTTTCATATAAGCTGAAGACCTGTGTAACTTTAAATAATAGAATAGGTTAAATTAAACAAAATTCAAACCATGAAATAGTTTATTATATTGGCCTACTTCAACTCACCTACTGATCACAGCTGTTAAAACAAATTTTTATTCAAGGTTGAGTCAGTAGTTTTTACCTTAATTTAGTCAGTCTTTTAAATTTCAGACTAGGCTATATTAACAGTCTTGGGAAAGAAGTCTTTATTCATGAATTTGATTTTACTATCTTGCCTATATCAGAGCATAAGGCTAATTTATTTTATTAGGGTTTAAAAGTGTGTTACTCTCTCTCCTAATCAATTAGAAAAAATAACAAAATGGACTTACAACAAAATTAGAAAATGCCCAAAATAATAAAAAAGGGAAAACATAACAAAGAATTATCTAAATAGTTTTTGGACCAAGATGAAAATTTTGAATTATCATGAAAAATTGCACCAGATAATAAAAACAAAGAATATGTTATAAGGCCTACTTGGTCTAAGTAAAAAGCTCAGGCTACTAACAAATTCAGGTGAGGTAACTAAGAATAACAAAATTAAAGTACTACTGCTACTTGTTCCCTGTAGCGGAGAAGGGTCATCGACATCGTATTCTTCCATTTTACTTAATCATTTACAGAAATTTTGATCAGGTGCAATCACAACCACATAACACTGCCTTAACCACTTAAGTACGAAGTTTGCATTCAAAAGCACTTTGGGTTGATGTCGTATGTCGTCTGTTTGTTTTCATAACATTCGCAAGCAGTCAAAACACAGAGCAATGAGGTTAACATGCAATGCATTTTTATAATAAATCAATGACAAAAACCAAATACAGTATCCAGATATAATTACTCCTATAAAAAATAATACTTCTTAATTTATTAAGTAAATTTTAAAAAGTTCTAAAATAATGTCACCTTATGCTTTATAAAAGACTGTGACACGACCGATATTACTCCAGTGATAATATAAAACTTTGCGTCGTCAGTAATGACGTGTTCGTTTGTTGTTCTCCGTGAAATGGCTCAAGTTCACCCTCGTCGGGTTACAGCGAGCCCAGTGAGATGTTACCTTAACTACTGGAGTTCGCGCGGCAATGCAATTTTGGACGAAAACACGACACCGTTGATTTTGTCAGGTTGGCAGCGCCAGGGTGAATAATTTCGTTCTTTGAACGACTCTGTAAGAGAATAATTATTAGAATCTTTAGGGATCAGGAACGACAAATCGTTTGAATCAGTCGGTTCTTCTGTTCTTAAATAAGGTTAGTTAGTTTGTTCGTAGTTAGTTCGGACGTTTATGTAGAATGTTTTGTTATTTATGAAAGAGCGGTATTGTATTTACATTGGTGTTGTGTTAATAATTTACATCGTTTGATTCCATAACTCACTTGGCCGAGTTCTTTTTGGGGGAGTGGTTCAAAGAACGGAATTTATTCCCCTTGGCGCTGCCAACTTGACAAAATCAACGGTGTCGCTGGTTTACTATTACGCGCGAACTCCAATAAAGGTAACATCTCACTGGGCGAGCCTGAGTTTTCTGAATGTTCGTCGAGCAATATGCTGGACGAGACCTTTTTAGATCGACGTTAAACGAGTCGAACGAGTCATGCCGAACGGACGATGTAAACTCCCGTACTCGCCTAGATTTCCCCAGACCAGGCTCCTGGCGGAGTGATCTTGAGCTGACGTTTAATTGTAAAAAAGTAGTTCATCAAGTAATAAGTTTTGTTGTAAACTTTTGTTGATACCGTATTACTAATCGATTAATCAGGTTTAAAATAAAGTAATTTCAGGATGGTTACGTAACAAATAAATAAAAATTATACCAACCTTTAAAATAACTCATTCTTAAATGAGCAGTGTCGTAGTCCAGATGAGATCTTGTCGGCTGCGTATTAAGAATAGCGAATACGCCATCTTCAGTGAATCGCAGTGGCAGCGACATTTTCCGCGTCATCATTTAAAGCAAAATAGGGTGGGGTGGAATAGGGTTAGAAATAAACAAAACACTAAGGCGTCTTATTATTCTTGCCGATATTGATAAGAGAATCAGTTTGTTTTGAAATAAAACAGTCGTAATAATCCCGCTTTAAAACCACTACTACTCGATCGAAAACTCGAGTAGTATAAAATACAACGAGTCGAGTTCGAGTAGTGAAATACTCGAACTACTACTCGAAAGTTTCGAGTACTCGCACACCCCTAGCAGGCACATTGCAGGACAAGAACCTCTTAGCTAGATTTATATGGGGTTCCATTGGCTACACCCCGTACTGCCAGGATTTTGCGCTAAGTGCTTTTTTTAACTTTCTGGACAAAAAACCTCATTTGACAAAAATACTTCACTACGGGCAAGCGAATATGATGGTGGTAATCATTTAGTTATGAGATGTATCTGAGCTGGTGGAAGGTTTTTAAAAAGATGGACTTTAAAACTTGATTTTAGGAGTGAAAAATGCTTAAATAGCCAACTTATTACAATGAAAAATAGAAAAAGTTCACAGAATCTGACTTTTGTAGCCATTTTAAATATATTTGATTTGATTACAAACTACGCTTACTTAAAGAAAAAAATCTTCGTACATTTGAGCCAACCTTATAATATGAAGCTCAGTAATAATGTCATCGGAACACCAACAATGATTCTATTCAAAGGGTACACAGTCACTTCTGAACTACCAAAACTTCACTTGATAAGTTAGGCAGGAGTTGGTGTGGAAACTAAAGATCAATAACCCTGATACTTTCTCCAATGAAACTACGAAACTAAATGTGGTGTTTCAAAGACAGAGAGAAGTCGAACATTTTAATTTGATGATATGCTATGATGTACAGCAGAAAGTGACGATTGCAAAGGTTAAAGAGGTTTTCTTGTGTAAAAACAATTCTGATTATCTTAATACTCCACGGATGATAAAACTTGCTTTTCAAATTCTTTATGTGGTGTACTTATTTACGTATTCTTTTTAACAACTTTCTGTTGCCATGGGCCAATAAGCTTGTGCGGCGATCTAAAGACACAGAAGACCATGGTGGAGTGTCCGATATACTGAGCCAGCTTTTTACCTCTGAGCTGCCGCCTCCATACACAGATACCGAGTTGCTAACACGCCTACTATACATGTTTGGAGCAGTTACCGGGATGTCCCTCGCAGAGCACCTCGATGGGCGTGGCTCGCTTGGTGTCCCCGATCTTCTGGTACCTCTCCTTGAGTGTGTCGGCCTTGAGGCCCTGCCAGGGCAGTGAGCCGCGCAGGAAGTACATGAACATGTGGCCTAACGCCTCCAGGTCGTCCCTCCGGCTTTGTTCTGCAACATAGCCATATTACAACGACCTGGTCGACCGTGGACCGCCAATAAGGCTGGAGAGAAATTAAATTGCTCAAATTTCTTTGGGTTCTATTGAACAGATTAGAAAGAATTCCAGGCTACAGTAAGTGAGTTTAAGTGCCTTCGATAGAACTGCACTAATACTTTAAGAGTTTGATATATTTAACCCTTGCTGTAGGCAGTGCTCTTTGTTAGGCAGTAACGGACTACATGAGGCATGTTCATCACACACTAAAAGTTTATTCTTTTTCAAAATTATTTTCATGTGCATAGCAATAAATCAAATCAAGTGAATACCATAATGAGAGGATATTTTTGAAGATTGGTTTATGAGGGGTCCAAGTAGCTAAGTCATTTACAGGCGTTTTATTTATGCCTTTGAGCTCTACCGACAAACCCCTTTCAAAAATGTTGATTGAATGAATGAATGAATGAATGAAAATACTTCTTTAATGAGGCGAACACATGGTCCTTTCTTACAGCTAACCTTTTCTTACAGCTAATCTTCTACAGCTAACCCATAAACAATGTTTTGGGTACATATCCCTTAGCTACTATGTCGACGTCTTCCAGAAGTTGCCAATTTTCCCTTCTGTCGCACCCCCTTCCACTCTACCCCTAAACCCGCCCCACCCAGTACCTTTCGGTTGGGTGTTCAACTTTCTATAGTGAACGTCTTGTCAAACTCAGTGTTTAGGCGCCATTTTGAAATCAACGTCTGCCGGACGTTGCATAGTGATTGTGTTAGTTTTCTTTTATAATGTCGTCATCTGAGAGGCGGGTTATAGTAATTACATAAACTTATGCTAAACATGATTGTGACGTCCAATAGACAGGGCAAAGTGATTGTGTAACTTCATGACTGGGTCTAATAACTATGTAGTTTTGAAAGATTTTAAATTTTAATATTAAGTAATTATAATTGTGCAGCCATGTTTCAATGCAAATGTCAAAAAAAGAAATGTAAAAACTTTGTTTACGTTTTTCAGGGCCTTTTACATTTAAATTTGTGATTACTTTAACATATTATCATATAGTTGATTAATAACCCAAACAAATAATAAACAATAATTTCGCCAGAAGCGCACTCACTTACCCGCTCTATTTGGTACTGCTCGAAATGATACTAATTCCTATACATTCAAACAAGTTTATTTGTTTCTATGTCAAATCAAAATGGCAACTACTTCTATATTGTTTGTTTATACATTTCCCTTCTATTATAATTCTGTTCGCTGGTTAAAAAAAATTGGCAGTTTTTTCATTTTTACAATTTTTGAGGTTCAAAATATAAAAAAAATCAAACTCACCTTTCCCTAAGTGTGTGTTGATGCTCATATACCTCGCTGTGCCGGTCAGACTTTTGTGTTCCCGGTAAGGGATGTGTTTATTGGTCTCTAAGTCTATGTACTCTTTGGCTAATCCAAAGTCTGAAACATGCAAAAGGTAATGTTTTAGATTTCTAGGTCAATTTTGTCAGTTAGTAATATTTCAAACACAATGTTCTGCAAAAAAACTGTTTAAGAAAGATAAAAACATCAGAATTATAAATAAGTTTAACCAAATCCTCTGATTTTCAAAGACTGTAATCTTTTTGACCACTTGTAAATACAAAAACCCTCACAGGTATATCGACCTCGACCCAATATAAATTATTATACGAACCTGATCATTTTCTATGAGTTATTTCCTATCGTCAAATACCAAAAAAAATGTCGACTGCTAAAATGTCTGACCAAATGTTTCTTGGATGTATGTTCATTTGGACATTGGTGATAATCTGATTCTACATCATCAAAGAAAGAAGTGCACAATACCTGTTTTGACATATTCTACGAAAATAAATCGAATGACGTCAAGAATCACAAATATTAGAATGGTTCAATAAAAATAACAATGTTACAAACCGAGCATTCACCAAAGGTTACTGGAAATTAATACAGTTATTTAATACATCTTTCAAAAAGAGTTTATTTCTGATGGAAACAAAAATGTGCTTTACTTCCGATATTCAAAAACTCCGATTTCTTAAACGAGCGTCTAATGTAAGAAACAGGACAGATCCGAAATGGAATCTCATTTACACGGAGGACAGATCTGAAAAATATCCTGAGAACATGGAACATGAGAACATGAGATGTGGAATCCAAGATGGCAGACAGTGATTAAATCTGTTAAACTCCTCTGTTTTGAAAGTGTAAATTAGTAGTTTTATTCAAAGTTTTATCTTTTAAAAAGTAACAAGATATATTATTTAAGCATACCATCATTATCCTGTGTAGTGATCTTTACTGGAAAACAGCTACATCACTAGTAATCTACATTTATACTCTGGTTTCTTGGAACTGATAAAGTGGGATCCTGATAAAACTGGTTTGAAGTCCAGGGTTGTGATTTGGCCAAGGTCATAGTCTGGCATGCTGACTGATAGTGACAGGTAGACCAATTGGTTTGTTTTCGTTTACGTTTTGAGGACTACTCTTGTTTAGAGATTAGTTTTACCAACTTTTATTTATTTAATTCCAAGCTTAATTTTGAGTTGAATAAGCTTATAAATTTACAGAAAGTAAATTGTCTGTCAACTGGATTTTAAAATTAGATTAAACAAACAGACTATATTTGCTTATTTTTCTATGGATACATCTGTAAATAGTCAGATTACTGGTACCAATAAATTTAATATTAGAGGCTGGACTGTTGAGGAAACTCTGAGGAAAAAAGGTATACATCGGGGTAAGATAACTGACATAAAGGTAACATCCCCAGGGGGTAAGATATTAAGATCAAAAAAAGAACTTGAAGAGTACATAAAAACTAAAAAGTTGAATATAAAAATAGAAGATTTTAATTTGTCCTCAAGAAAAAATTCTAGCTTAAAGGAGACTGTTTGTAGTGAAAAATTAACTATGGAAAACTTAAGTGTAAATTTAATCGAGCCTGATTCCCCCTCCAAACCATTGCCACCAGTTGCAAATTTATTGGCAAACACAGTGTCTGCAGAAACACAAACTGAAATTTCAGTAAGTGAGGGGTTGGATGAAAAATCCTCAGTCAACAATTCCGAAGCTGTTTTATTTCCTGCAATAACTAGGCCTAATGCTCTGACTACTATTGGAACACAGACAGATGATAAAGCTATAAATATTTCTCTGATTTCTGATGAATTGTTAAATAACAAATGGCTCACTGACCTAACTATACAAAGGTACTTTAAAATTCTAAATGACAGATATTTAGAGAAAAAAAGTAGCATTGTAATGAATCCTCTCATAGTACATGCTATGAAAAATACTGATGATTTTGATTTTTTGCTGGACTCATTGAAAGTTAAGGAAAAGGCCTATATCATATTACTGATCAATGACTCTGAAAACTTAGTTCAGTCAGATAGCGGCTCCCACTGGAGTACTCTAATATATGTCAAATCGGAAAATAAATTCCTACATTTTGACTCCTTAGGTACTTACAATAAAGTTTCTACTCTGAAGGTTGCAAACAAACTTTCTAAGTATTTGGACAATGAAATGCCAATAAGCTTTTCGGCACTTGCTGGACCCCAACAAGCAAATGGCAGTGATTGTGGCGTTTTTATGTGCTGGGTAGTGGAGTCCATGGTACATGATATCGTTACCTCAACCTCAATCAATATAGAATTTATTGATAAAGCCAACTTGACACTCCTTGATGTTATAAGAAAGCGCTCGCATATTTTGTATGTCATTTTCAACCAAGACAAAATTACCGATGAAACTTTAACCACACTAATGCTTGTAAAGCATGGGAAAAATGAACAAATGAAGGATTCTCAACCTTCACCTAAGCTGACCTGTCATCTAAGTTGCATAAAGGAGCACTTGAATGACCCGAAAGTATTATCTCAGAACAAAAATCACTGGAAATTAATAAAATCTAAAACAAAGGCCAAAACAAAAATATCAGTTCCCAGTGTTGAGCCCAGCCTTGTACTGAGAAATAGGTTTGAAGTACTGGACCAAGTTAATGACAGATTTCCTTGCGAGGGATGTGATCAAGCTCACTCTACTAAGAAACAAAATCATGCAAACAAAGCCAAACATTTGAAAAAAAATTATAAAAAAGAAAATCTAAAATCTAAGGTCACAATCTGTACTGACAGTCAAGGGAAGAATATTGCGTGGAAGGTTGATGAACTGAGTGAAGGACAGGTAAATGCCTTCGGCTATGTAAGACTTAACACTACGCTAATGCAAGTTTTTGACTCAGCAAATATTGACAAGGAAAACAACCCAGTACTACTTCTAGGTGGTACAAATGATAGTTTAAATATGGACTTCAAATCTATCTATCAAAGTTTAGAGACCAAACTGAAACTATTGACTAAAAACAGGCCAGTTTTTGTATGTACAGTTCCGACAAGACATGACAAAAACTTGCATGCCCCTGAAAATGAACAAATAAATTTAGTGAATAACTATATCAGAGAGGTTGTGACTAGGGTTGACAAAGCCGTTTTGATAAATCTAGACCACCTGAAGAGACAACATTATACACCCCACGGCTTGCACCTGAATAAGGAAGGAGCTACTAAACTTGCTCAAAAATTTCTGAGAGCCCTTAAGTGGTGGAAAACTCAGGAATTAGAACATCAGTATAAATTAGCTCAGCCTCCAATTGCAGTGGTCCAGAAAAGCATGAAAGATGTAATTAATGAATGTGAAAATCACAAAAAAACTGCCTTTTCTCACTGTATATCTGGCGATTTTGGAGCTGATAGGCAAATGACTGCAGGTGTAGCGGTTACTTTCAAAGACAAGTTTGGGAAACCACTTGCGTCTGACTGTGTAACAAAACACCTCGCTTACCAACAAGTCCCTGAAGGAGCAGGAGTTTATTCACTTATCACTAAGGACAAGTACAATAACAAACCTAGGCTAACTGACTATGACACTGCATTCGAAGATCTCATTACTGATTTCAAAAGAAGAGGATATACAAAGCTAATCTGCTCAGCCCTGGGTTGTGTACGTGACAAAGTACCCTTAGAACATTTCATAGCCAAAATAACGAGGTTTCAGCAACTCACCGGGGCTTCTGTGGACATCATATCCTTCTATCAGAGATCCACTCGAGTACTGTGGAACGGTCTCACATTTGATAAGTTCAATGCACGACTTAAATATGGCATTTTATCTAAATACCCACAAGATCATTTAGCGCCTGACAACCCACACTCAGATCAACCTTTGACCACCTCATCATCACATTCACCACAGACACCTGGAACCACAGTAAGAGCAGAGGAATCCTGTACCCAGCTACTCTCTATAGACCAGCAGAGCTCACAAGCCAAAGAGGGAATGGAAGCAGTGTCAAGTGAAAGTGAAAAAAATCATGGGCATTATAGTGTTGGTGAAGTGTGCACTCCAGTCCTAAATCTAGATTTAAACTAATTTCTAACGACAATGAAAACTTTTCAGCATGTAATTTAAATACTAATATTAGAGATCTACATATCTATTCCAACTTTGCGTATTCTGATTCAAATGATAAACTTAAAAAAATTTCAGATGTAAATGCTCAAAGTTTTAATGGCAAAAAATGTCACACAAATTCTAAATTAAATAATAGTAATACAAATAACATAAACAACACTCAATCTCAATCTCTGAAAATATTACACCAGAATGTACAGCATCTTTCCTCCCGGTTAAATATATTAAAAATTAACCTGGATGAGATACAACCCGATATAGTTGCCATATCAGAGCACAAAATGTCTGAAGTTGAAATTATGACTCTTAATATTGAAAATTACAATAAAAGTTCTTTTTATACAAGAAATCGTTCTGGAGGAGGGGGAGTCTTAATATTGGTGAGAAAAAACATTAAAAATAAGAATATACCAATAACTGCTGTCCAAGATCTTATGGTGGAAATGGAGTTTGAGTGTTGTCTGTCTGAGATCACTGTAAATAGTTTTTCTTTTATCTTAGCCTGTGTTTATAGATCACCACAGGATCGTTTAATTGAATCTTTTTTGTATAAGTTTGATTTTATGTGTAGTATACTAAGCAGAAAATTTAAAAACATTGTTATTGCAGGTGACTTAAATATTGACGTACTAAAGAAAAATACAACTTACAATACATTTAAAAGTTTGCTAAATTCTTATAATTTGGAATATAAAGTAGATTTTCCCACTAGGGTGACCTCCGAATCAGCAACAGCAATTGACAATTTTATTACTAATATTAACTGTAAAAAATTAAAAATATCTGGAGTTATAACGTGCATTTCAGATCATGACGGGCAGGTTTTTGAAATCCTTGGTATTAAAAATAATGTTAATTTTGTAAATAAGGTATTTAGGAGAGATTTTTCAGAGTCTAATATAAGTTTATTCTTAAAATTCTTAGCAAAAGAAGACTGGTTGGAAATGTACCAGGTTGGTGTAGAGGAAAAGTATGATGTCTTTTATTCTGCATTTTCTCATGCCTTTGAAACTAGTTTTCCTAAAGTATCAAGAATTGAAGGTAGTAATAAATTTAATTCATGGATCTCCTGTGACATAAAAAAGAAAAAAGAAAATTTGGTGCAATTTGAAAAACGGTTCAGATTACTAAAAAATGACAATCTAAAACAAGAAATCAAACATTTAAAGAATGAGCTAAAAGTCGAAATATTTAACGAAAAGAAACAATTTTTTGATAAAAAAATTGCGGAATCTACCAATAAAATTAAATCAACATGGAAAATTATTAGCTCCGAAGTGAATAGTAAAACAAAACTTAATGAAAATGTAAAATTAGTTTCAAACAGAAAGTTAGAATCTGATCCAATCAGTATAGGAAATATCTTCAATAATTTCTTTATTAATGTGGTTGATGATTTTGTCCTCCCAAATATTGATAGTAAAATTTCTGTAGATCCTAATTTAAAAAAATTACCACCACCAAGAAATTTGTTCAGATTCAAAGAAGTTACTCAAGCAGATATTGAAAAAATCATTAAATCTTTTGACAATAAGTTCTCAGCAGGAATTGATGACATTCCAATCACTATTGTTAAACATGCTTTACCATTTATTTTAAGACCACTAACCCACATTATAAATTCATCTTTGATCTGTGGTTATTTTCCTTCTAAATTGAAAATTGCAAAAATAATACCTGTCTATAAAAAGGGTGATATGCGTGATCCCACCAGTTATAGACCAATATCGTTACTCCCTGTTTTCTCTAAAATTTTTGAAAAAGTAGTGTATAACCAGCTTTTGAATTATCTTGAGTCAAATCAATTGCTAGATCATGAGCAACATGGTTTCCGTCCAGGTAGATCTACCATAACTGCTGGTATAAATTTTATCGAATCAATTATTAATTCAATTGACAGAAATGAAAAAGTAATTGGAATTTTTCTAGACCTTTCTAAAGCATTTGACAGTGTGTCACATGAAAAGTTACTTGATGCTCTACATGATTTGAACATAAATAATAAGGAATATAATTGGTTTATATCTTACCTAAAAGACAGGCAACAATGTGTCCAAATTCAACATAATTTTAGCTTTCCAAACTGCAAATACACATACTCTCAAAATTTCCATTCTGATTACAAAACTATTAAATATGGTGTCCCCCAGGGGTCTATTTTAGGTCCTCTGTTGTTTCTGTGTTACATGAGAGGATTCCCACGAGCTATTGATGGCGGGGGTTCAGTGTGCCTCTATGCTGATGACACGAATATTACAGTCACAGGCAGTTCTCAAGAAGAAAGTGAACTTAAATCTTTTTTGAATCTTTTGTCAGTTAAAGAATTCCTAAATAACCAAAATCTTCTAATAAATTCTCAAAAATCAAATTTTTTATCATTTTGTACAAAACAAACAAGATTTAAATTAGAACCGAATGTTTACCTCGATGATTCAAATTTAAACAAATTGGAGTAGACCAAATTTCTTGGACTATTATTGGATCAGCATTTAACCTGGGATAATCATGTTGATCATGTGATAAGTAAAATGTCATCTGGTCTATATGCGTTGCGACAAATGTCAAAGATTTGTAGTATTGAAACTTTAAAAACTATATATTTTGCCTTAATAAATTCACATATGTCTTATGGCATAGCAATTTATGGCGGGTACCAGTAAAAAGAACTTGGACAGGATTCTTCGTCAGCAAAAAAAAGCACTAAGGATTATTTTCAACCTCAAAAATCGACAAACAGTAAAGCCATACTTTTCAAAACTAGGTATTATGACCATATATAGCTTATACATATTTGAAACCGTACTACATGTAAAAAAATCAAACTATCAAACCGGTAATCCAAATCAACATAGTTATAATTTAAGAAACAATAGATATGTTGAACAGCACAAATTAGAATTCTATGAGAAAAAAACTAGTTTCACTGGCACTAAGTTTTTATTTGGTTTACCCGAAAATATTTTCCGTGAGAATAATTTTGATGTTTTTAGGAAACTTTTAAAAGAGTATTTGTTGACATTGTCCCTGTATTCATTTGATAATTTTTGGAATGCAAGAAGAAATTAAGGTAACAATTTATTTGATACCTTAACATTAAAAAATGTACAAATAAACAATAAATTGGAAGGAAAATGTAATTAATTAAAATTGTATGTATCTAATTTGGAGATATTTTAGTGTTATTACGCTGGATATGTTCTTCTCTTGACACTATTCGATGTATCTTTGTATATATTGTAAATGAATAAAGATGATTTGATTTGATTTGATTTGATGGAACAGTTCAAATAAATCAGCGCTGGAATCTACTGGAGGCAGTATTTCAACTGACCTCCTGGTTTTGGATTCAGTATACAGATAGACGGGATATAAATATTGTTATACATCAATAAAAAAAACCCGGCTGTCCCCCTAGATGCGTCACTGCAACGAACAAAACGTTACATACAATGTCATCATGTCAAAGATGCCACATCATTCAGCCTAGTATGTAATAGTGAACAGACATAGAAATGGTGCAAAAAACATTTTTCTAAATTTAAATTATGTTCGTCTGTTGTCAACCAACAAAATTTTGAGCTATAAGGTTTGAAATCGTAACCTTCCCTCAAACATTTGGGACTAGGAAGGATATATTGAACCCCTCTTAAATATTAAAATTTCCAACTAAACCCTGAACCTTTAAATTCATGAATACAAAAAAAATTAAATGTTCAGCATTAAACAAGAGGGAGCCATATATATGCTTCTTAATTATTTGTGAAGTAATATTAATGTAGGTTGAAAAAATTATACCTACATAAAAAAAACAAGAGACAAAATTATATGAAAGAATATTTATAGAAGTAGAAAGATTACAAGTGATAAAAAAGAAAAACATAGAGTTAAAATTGCAAGTGTTATCTACATGACCTTAGAGAGATAAAGTGTTACACTCAATTGCCACTGATACCCTCTATGAGGAGTGGGTTGAAAAACAACTGTAAATAATCAGTAAAGTTAAAAGTTTTTATACTCTAGTACCTTTAAATATATTATACTGACAGCCAATGATATTTTGATATTTAGTTGAATTACTTACTGGTTGAATTAAGAAAATAACATAAATCTGATCACTCCTCTCGAGTTAGTATAACCATTCTAACTTGTGACCTACCTTTTAAAACAGAAATGATCGCAACTAGCCAAAACCCAATAATTTATTATCAATCATACTCTGGACTGCGAGAAGGCTAGAGGTGATCGCACCCTTCCGAAACCAAAAAATTTATTTACTGGAAGTTTTACTGATTTACGAAGATAATTAACTGTAAAAACCAAGGATAATCAAGCCCATTTTTATAACAGCTGATTGTCAGAAAGAGATGGACTAGGTGTAGTCGCATTAATGTTATCGCCAAGTAAATTGCAGTTGATTTTTCTTCCTCATACGCTTACACCATAAATGAACTCTTCCGAGTTTGTTGTAATGCAACGATGGCTTGATCTGTGTAACGAATAGTCCTAAAATGTATATTTTATTTTAAACATTTATGGCTTCATTAATTTAATACCATACAATAATTGTAAATGTTATAATGAGACCAGTGATCGGGAGGGTGGGTGGGGATTGAAGTCTATAGACTTCATTGGCGGATCATAAGGAGGGCAGCTAATTTTGTACTGAGAATTGGAACACTAACTGCAAGGGAGGGATGATCATGTCGGGAGATTTCAATCGTGGATCGTCAGTATGCAATTAATGATGCCCCAAAAACACGAATGATGGGCATAGGGGAAGAAAGTTGTAAGTATGTCCCAACCAAGATTTCCTTTGCATATTGTGGGGAGCAGGGAGGGGGGAGTGGAAATAATGGAGTCATGGGAATTAGGATGTGGATCGCCGTGGCAATAATGTTGGTCTCGAGGGTTAAGATGGTAGTTAAGAAATTTACATGTGGATAAAGTGGGTTTCAGCTGCAGTCACCCCCTAACCTGGACTGAAAAATTGTTAGATTTTTATAGTTAAACAGAAGAGCACCCCCCCCCCCCTTATTACAAAGAGAGAAAAATGTGGTGACAAAATCATAAAAAGATTAACACACATAAGTTTGATAGTTTGAAACCATTGCTCGTTTCCAGGCTGCAGGAAAATGGCATAAATAAATTTGCGATTAAAGTTAACTGCCGTGAAAGCATTTCCTACACATAATTTTGTTGGTATCAACACTAGAAACGTTTTTATCATAAGTTATATATTGGCCTGGTTAGGCTTTAAGATAATATTTTATTAAGATACCTTGAAAATGTGGTTTCTCTAAGGCTAAGCTTTGTGAACATTGTTTGCTTCAAGTGTTAATAGATAAACCTTCTTATCTCGTACTAAATATTAATAATGTACCAAAATAGGTTGCGATTTGAAAACTGAAACTAAAAATTAATCAATTTAACATCCTAAGAAATCTATTCTTGTGGGAATCCAAGGGTAATATATGACAACGTTTAGTAAAATGTTTCATTAACACATTATCTTAGTTAAACATCATTATCAATAATAATAAATGTGCTTTTTCTCGTTGATATAAACTTTTCTCTTGAAGCACAAGATTAAAATACAAACAATGTAACCATTGCTTATGTATTATAACCATTGAAACGATTCATTGTTCTAAATCTAAACCTTAAATTATTCTAAGAATAGTTACAGCATCTTAAACCTTATGTCTTCAAAAATAAAAACTACATTAATTATTTACAATGGCTAATGAAAATAGTCTGAAGAATAAAAAACCTGGACTTAACATTTAACAATAGGGAAAAAATTCTGAAATAAAGTTAAGACAAAATTAAGGTTTTCTTAAATAAATAGAAAATTAGATAAAAAAGGGCTGAAAAAAATTTCTGAAGTTTATCGACATGAATAAAACATTTGAATTAAAACATGACAAAACTAATGAATGCTTACTTTTTTTCTTAAAAATATCAAAACTTTGAATCCTAAAACAGTTATCAGTGGATTCACTGATAACTATTAGTGGATGAAGTTAATACAACCTCATGAAAAGACTGTCTCGTTGTTTAACATATAGCTACAACATTTACTAACCTATAATATGAATGATTTTGTCCTTTTTCGTACTGCTTCGACCTATTAAAAAGTTTTCTGGTTTAACATCTCGATAAATAAGATGTCTCCCATGGACGTATTCTATTCTGTGTAACTGTAACAAAAAGCAGATGATAGAGTAGATTTTAACATTTAACATTTCTACTGAGCAGCAAGCATGAAAGAGCTTACTGTAAAATGAATATCCCACCATTAAATAAGTAATTCAGGACTAAAAACCATTTAAAAAATAAATACAATGTACCCTGGATTATCTGAATCCTAATTGTCCGGATGCCAGATTATCTTGGATGACGTTCAGAAATAGAATTAGGGGTCAAAAATGTGAGAGGTACTGTTGTTAAAACTGATGTACCATAATTAGTAGTATGCTCTGTTTTGAAAATGGCCCATGAAAATAAAGCTTAAAGGCCCGTTTTCATGATGCCAGCTGAAGAGCCAACCAGCACAAGAGAATCCAATAGCAAAAATCGATTTGCAGCAAGTGCACTTTCAGTGTATTAGATCAATTTATAGTTAATTTTAAAATATTCATTAATAAATATTAGGCAAGAAGTGAACACACGCTGCAAATAAGTTTTTGGCATTGGACTGTCATATGCCGATTGGCTCTTCAGTTGGCATCGTGAAAACGGGCCTTGAGATTTTATGGTGGGGTGAGAAAGTAAAAAAATTAATGAACTGATTTCTAAATAGTTTTTGAAATCATTAATAATATATTACAAATTATTTCATAAATTTAATTTCAAATAGTATATTATAGTATTTTAAAAGTGCAGAGTTATGTGCATAACGTAAGAAATTTTAATAATCTGTAACAGCAAATATAAAATATGTCAAGAATAAATCAAGTTTATCCGACAAACTTCTAAATAAAAAAACCCATATTCATGAGGGCTGCTTAAAAATTTAAAGCACGACAGATAAGAGGGTTGAAAATAACATCAGATATGAGAAGATTGAGAGAATTGGTGAAGGTAATACATATTCATCGCTCAGGCTGGTTTATATAAATCAAGATCCATTTAAATGACATAAGTATAAACTACACCATTTAAGTATGTTAATTGACCATAATCAATGGTATATTCAACGTTAATTATACAAATCAGAAGACTCTGTAAAAGCCAGTTTCAAAATACAACTAAATCTATCTTGAAGACTGTAACTAAACAATTGGTATACGATGAAACGAACAGTAAACAAAATTAAAAACAGGATAAATGTTAAGTATAGAACCTCATATGATTCAAATCCATTACATCTATTTTTAAGAAATTACTTGGCTCTATACCTGCAGTACCAATTTGCAGATAACTATCTGCTTTTAAACAAACAAAAAAACGCCTTTTGGTTTATGGATCTAACTAACAGAAAAATTATTTTATGGACATTTCAATAAGAACAGTTGCTGATAGTAAGTATGATATGAAAAACATCATTAAGTTTACAATTCTGGCACTGTGCAAGATATCTATCACAGAGTAAATACCCCCGTTGCAGCAGACCTGCATACTCAGCGAATTTCAAATGCAAAACAACATATTTCAATCCAACATAGCGAGATTTGACATGTTTTGGTAAGCTCCATAAGAATAACATGGGGAATGAGTATGCAGGTTTGCTGCTACAGGTAAATTAAAACTGAGTGGTTTTAATTTAATAATTAGTAGATCTGAACTAGAAGAAGCTATTTACCAAGTTTTATTAAGATTTGTTGAGAAATAACCGAGATATGGAAATTTACTTATTTCCCATAAGGTTAACATTGGGACAACGTACTGTGTACTGCACTTTCAATATCTCGGTAACCAATGGACATAGAGGGGTGATTCAAAATACTAAATTGTTTGTTTTTTTGAGCTGAATTCAATGGTGCCAATAAAAATTCGATAAATTTTATTTTTTTATGTAAAAAACTCATAAAACCCATTTTTGGGGGGGTTTATCCCCCTTAACCCCCCCTCCCAGTGGTCCGATCGGACTGGTTTACAAACTCGTCCGAGGGATTACCACTTTACATGTCTGTACCAAATTTCATTAAGATCGGACCATATTTACGGCCGCTATCGTGCTGACAGACACATATAGATAGATATATAGATATATATATAAAAATTTGAACAAATGGTGTTTTTTGCTTCTAGTGGCCCCAAAACAAAAAGTTATCATGGTCTTGGGCTTAGGTCTTACCATGAGACCTACGGTAATAGCTTCTTCCCTATAGGGGAAATTCGCTAAAAACATGTCCCAAGCGGCAGTAGACAGTTAGGCTATGAAATACCTCATGTCGTGAATACTGACAGCTCAAGATGGCAGTTTTGAGGCTCTTTATATGTCCTTTCAGAGTATCTTATGATATGTAATAAACTGTGTGACATTAAATACCCTCGTTGCAGCATTTTGTATGTGTGCGTATTCAACACACATAAAGGAAAATATTGTTTTGAATATGTTGTGTAAATAAATCACTAAAAAAGTATATTTAATAATTCATGAGCTTTATTTATTAAGAATAAGGGGACCACATTGGTATTTATTACACTTTTCATATTTTATATAATTCTTAGTCTGATAAGTTTTAATAAATGAAGGGGTCCCCCGTAAAACGTTCTAAGCGACAAAATTTAAAAATCGGAGATATTCAGTGAAAACGGTTCTCTTGGACAAGAGCTACACAGTGGTACATTTTGTTTTGAGTATATTTGAGTTGGCAGCCCTGATTTTGTATGTCAAAGTTAGCGTGCTTCACGGGACTACACGGACTTTTTGGGGAGTAATGTTCTTTTCGCTGAAGATGGACTCCCCGCCGGTCGTCGCGTTGTCACCCAGCGACCAAAATCACGTGAAGAAAAATAAAACACACGAAGAAAATATTGGAAAGTGGAAGGGTAATTCCAAAAAGGAATTTAGAAAAGTTGGATTACCCTATATTTAAAAAACTAAGAAGCCAAGGCCTAGAAAATTTCCCCCAAAAGAATTAGTAGAATAATGTTTTAAGCACCACATTTGGATAACTTTTTTGCAAAATGACGTATCGCATTATGTAGCAACATTACGTTTTTGTACTTTTATATCAATGAAATTGTTTTATAGTCAGTTTTATTTTTATTTATGTTGGTATTACAACACTCCCTGTTGTTTTCTTTCAAAGTAGAAGAGCAGTCCATCAAAGAACGTTTCAAGTGCCATTCTAACCCCCCAAAAAACACCTAAAATGATTTAAAATGCTTAATTTCGAGTAAAAATTTAATATAAGGCTATGTTATGATGTTAGAAATAGGGTATAAAAAATTATACTATAAGTTCTAACCTTGAAAAAAACACAAATTTTAGAATTCAACTTTCAACGCTTGATTACTCGAAACTAGGTTTTTGTCCCTTAGAACGTTTTACGGGAGACTTCTTCAAATAATATCTTGTTATAGTATATATAAATTCTTTGTTTGAAATTCATTGTTGGTGATGGTGATTTTATATTTTGATTAGGATTTTTGCGGACATTTGCCATCACTGATTAGTTAAAAAACAAGTTTCACAACGTTTCGGGATCTGGAATCTGATCCCGTCTTCAGGTGGAAGAAAACCTAGAACATAACAAGATTAGTAACACATAGCCAGGAAAACCTGGACAGAAACACAGCTAAAACAGAGAACTGTAAAAGCAGTCACGAAAACACTAAGCTGAAAAGAAAAAGCTGCAGTCTCAGCTCAGCTCTGATTGGGTGTGGACGTGCTCTCTCCTGTCTGGTGATTCTTGATACTTGTGATTCCTGTGTTATTTTGTGTTATTGTTTTTCTTTTCAGCTTAGTGTTTTCGTGACTGCTTTTACAGTCCTCTGTTTTAGCTGTGTTTTTGTCGAGGTTTTCCTGGCTATGTGTTACTATTCTTGTTATGTTCTAGGTTTTCTTCTACCTGAAGACGGGATCAGATTCCAGATCCCGAAACGTCGTGAAACTTGTTTTTTACTAATCAGTGATGGCAAATGTCCGCAAAAATCCTAATCAAAATATATATATATAAATGTCTGAAAACTTATGATCAATTAAGTCAAATCAGTAAAAAAAATAAATAAAATGATCATA
Organism: Flexamia atlantica; assembly: GCA_035578135.1. NCBI lineage: Eukaryota > Metazoa > Arthropoda > Insecta > Hemiptera > Cicadellidae > Flexamia > Flexamia atlantica. The sequence continues at coordinate 48,576,437 of JAQJVK010000005.1, read as the reverse complement.
TGAACAAAAATTCAATAATATATTAAGTTTTATGATAAAATACCTACGTTGCAGCAGACCAACCAATTTCAATCAATCATCTTACTTCAGCATTGTAAACATGCCATATGTACTTAATTTTCATGCGGTTTAGACCAAACCCTCCACCCCCCCCCCCCATAAATATACTCTCTTTATAAAATGTTTAAATAATTTGGATTTTAATATAATATATATTAACTGCAAAATCATTATCGATGAAATCTTAACTATTCAAAATAAAAATAGATAAAATATTCACCAGAAATTTTAAACATAAACATATGTTCACAGTTGTATTTAAAAATACACCTGCCACAGCAAACCTGCATACTCAGTGAATTTCAAAAGGATTATTTTTTATATGTGGGCATATTCTACATATATATGTTAGGGGAATTGTATTATGTATTCCCAAGTCCCTGGGATCAAGTCCTTCAATTTGAACCCTCTTGAGTAAAGTATACTGTATTAGTAAAACCATCACGATTAAAATATATGGATATGAATTCCTACTAGACATTTCAAAACTATGCCCCTGAATAAACTTGTTTTTTATTTTTTTACTAAAGATTCCTTGGCAGCAAAGTAAATACAAGATATTTTTGTGATTAAATTAAAGTAAAATTAAGATAAATATTGATTGAATAGCGTTCATTTCTTATGGCTGCTATAAAGGAACCTTATTATTAGAGCGAATCTCACAACAATGAAGTATAAAAACCTACAAGGCACTAACAATATAATAATAATAATAATAATAATAATAATAATAATAATAATAATAATTCTTTATTCAACCAAAAGTTTACAATGTTTTTACAAACTTCTTACAGTGCAGATTTTACAAACACATGTTTCTACAAACACATGAAATACAATATTAATTGATTGTATTTCAATGTCAAACTTCAGCCTTCAGGAAGCTAAGAATTTGCGATGAAATCGGTTACCTTAAGCAACAAAACTCAAGATAATTTATTCATGAGGTAAAGAATTACCACTCCTTAGGAAAAAAAAAACTCTCCACACCAAGCTCCAAATAGGCTATATGTAAATGAGCTATATAAAAAACCACAACTGAGGAAAAAATTTAATGGAAACTTATGGAAAGATTAAGTGAAAACATAGGATGAAGCGAGAAACTCACTAGTTGCGTGGCAATCATGAGGACAGTCTTGAGAGAGAAGCGGCGGCCGCAGACGTCAAACAGATCCTCGAGGCTCGGCCCCAACAGCTCCATGACGAGAGCGTTGTACTTGCCGCAGGGACCAAAGTAGAACACGTCCGGGATACCCTCTGGCAACACGACCACCACGTCAGAAACAGACAAGATCGAGGGACGGGAGTGGTGAGGGTGAAGATGACACAGAAGGAGGAGCAGGATTGGAGGATATGAGAGACTGTGAGTAATTTGGGTAGCAGGTAATAACATGAAGACGGTTTAAACCTTTACATTTTAAGATAATGTCTTGTTAATTCAAAATTTATCTGAAAACCTATTGGTTATTGGACATCATTAAAATTCAACCACTGAATGAACAACTTCAAGAAAAAAAATTATTTTATAAGCTTACTTTCTCCCTTTAATCCTATTTGTACATAAATTTAATTCCTAATTACAGTAATCAAGAATAGTGGAAAACCCGAGAAAAATAAAGTGGTAACGTCTGATACTTTCATTCCTAATTAAATTATATGTTAAGCAGCCAAGGAACCAAGGCAACTACCTGGCCTCCAACTGTAGTAGTTGGCTGCTAAAGTATATATTGAACAACAAATTTTCTTCCAAACCCCTTTGTTGGTTCTTTGATAAAAATACTGAAGAGTTTTCTCTCAATGCAAAAAAGACCAATTATTTGTATTTTCAAACTAAACACAGACAACTCTCTTCTTCCACAAAATATTCCCACTTAGCAGTCGGGGATACCGTTCTGACAGGCCTGAGTTCTTCCAAATTTCTTGGGGTGATTGTGGGCGATAGTCTGAGTTGGAAAGAACATGTCAAACATCTTTGCACTAAGCTCTCGGCAGGTCTGATTGTCCTCAGACAAATCTCCACTTTTCCCAACTGTTCTCTCTCTAAATTAGTTTACCATAGCCTAACTTAATCTCACATAAATTATTCCATAGTACTCTGGGGAATGTCATCCAAACTTAACTTAGATTCAGTTTTTAAAATTCAAAAGAGAACCATCAGGTATATTTTCAGACTAAAACCTAGAGATCATTGTTCAGACACCTTTAAAGAATTAAGGATTATGACCGTTCCATGTCTTTTCATTTTTGAGTCTATTATGTATGTTAAGTTATCAAATCAACTTTTTCTGGATCCACTCCATTCATACAACACTAGATTTAGAAACAATAGAACTGCTGTAACTCATAATTTGTCACTGTTTGAGAGAAAAACTAGCTTCATTGGATTGAAATTTTTCCAAAACCTGCCAGTAGATATTAAGTCAATTCAACAAACTAACAAATTCAAACTTGCTCTGAAGCAGTTTTTAATTTCAAACTGTTTTTACACCATTGAAGATTTTCTACCTGGTTACGTAACCTAGTCCTGATCCATTTCTTTTTGGAACCTAACCTAACCTTAACCTTAATCTTAACCTAAATCCAAAACAATCCAAGAGAAGACATGTAGCCCAAGATTTAATCGAATGACGGATTCCATGCCTCAGTGAGGTCAACGAAATGACGACGAAGGTAACAGGTACCAGGTAACAGGCAATTTTTGACACTATTTTGTTTGAAGAGGAAACCCCTCTCCTCATCTCAAGGTACTATTTGGGCTGATAAGCAACCCTCTGATAACCAGACTATTCTCCCCTATAAAAAATGAAGTCAATAGGCGTTTCTATGTCACTTGCAAAATAGTTTCTTGGTGTAAAAAAAATCATCATTCATTATAAAAATATACTAGCCAAATTAAAATAAGATTATTTATCATCCTTGCAGGGTTCTCGTAATTCGTTATGGGACAACAGGTTGGAGCATGTATGTTCCAGGAGACGCTAACATGTTTAACATGTTTGTACTTACAACAGAAGAGTATTTATTAACAATATAACAACCATTCTCCCTTTATTGGCTCTGAATGGAAAATAAACCCTTTGTTTTTTAAGTGCTACAGAGTATTTCCTTTTATGGGTCAATTTTATGTGTTTACCGACCGTGAATGGATAGACGAAATATATACAGTAAACTCCAGATTATCGGCGAGCGGATTATCCGCGCGTGCTACGAAAAGCGAGAAAATACGTATTTATAAAATAATTAGATTGAACTGACAAGGTTTTTGAGTTCAAAACGCACGCAGGCTTTCTCCATCTACTGTAGCGCCGAAGACGATTTTCGTTTACCGCGTCACGAAGACGATGTTTGTCTACCGCGACGCGAAGACGATTTTAGTCAACTGCGATGTGACAACAATATTTATCTATTGCGACAATGATATTCGTCAACCGCGACGACCATATTCGTCTACCGTGGCGTCTACCACAACGACGATACTCGTCTAGCGCATCGACGAACTTTGCCTACCGCGACGTCCATATTCATATAACCCGGCGACGATACTCGTCTACTGTGACAACGATATCCTTCTACCACGACGACGATTTTCGTCTACTGCGACGTGACAACAATATGTGTCTACCGCGACAATAATATTTGTCTACCACGACAACGATTTTTCGTTTACCGCGACGTCCATACTCGTCTATTGTGACGCGATACTCGCCTACCGCGACATTATAGGATATCCCCCCCGAAATTAATTCTGGGTTCGCCCGTGACTGTATTAAATAAATTGATTTTTAATGTTGAAATTGTTTTTCTCTTTCTTCTCTCCCATTTTCAACACTTGCGGATTATCCGCGATTTTCGTTATCCGTGGTAGTCGCGCCACCCGATTCCGCGGATTATCGGGAGTCTACTGTATATAAATCACAAGTAACGGTTAGAATAACTCTGCCAAAAAGGGGAAACAACCATAAAATTTGATTAGGCTTAACTTTGTAAAATAAGCAAATGGCCATTTAATTTTATCGCATGTATTTACTGTTTTAAGATATACGGCATGGTAGTGGTGGAAGAGGGTTTGGAAAGAAAATTGTCCATCTTTATCAATCACGGAAAAACAACCAAAGTAACTATTTAACAATTCCGCTTGGTCCTCAATATTCTCTAATCTGAAGTAGGTCCGGTCCCAATTAATTCGAACTGTTGGGACTCCAATATATTAAAAATTGTGCCAAACATAAGTGAATCATTTAAGTGAATGATTCTGTTTTGTTAATACATCACATGGAAACTTGAAAATGATAAGGTTTTTTGAAGATTTACCCCCACATATTATACATTAAAATACATGTCTATAGGTGCAGATGCGCAAACTGACTTGAGATTTTTAATTTGGGCAAAAAAAGAATGAAATAACCCCGTTGCAGCAGACCTGCATACTCAGCGAAATTCAAGCGCAAAACAACATATTTCAATCCGACATAACGAGATTTGACATGTAATGGTAAACTCCATAAGAATAACATGGGGAATGACAAGCGCAAAACAACATATTTCAATCCAACATAGCGAGATTTGACATGTTATGGTGAACTCCATAAGAATAACATGGGGAATGAGTATGCAGGTTTGCTGCTACAGGTATATTAAAACTTGGTGTTTTAGTTCATTATTTAGTAGATCTGAATCACACTAGAAGAAGCTATTTACCGAGTTTTATCAAGATATGTTGAGAAATAACCGAGATATAGAATTTTACTTATTTCCCATAAGGTTAACATTGGGACAACATACTGTGTTTACCACTTTCAATATCTCGGTAACCAATGGACATAGAGCAGTGATTCAAAATACTAAATTGTTTGTTTTATGAGCTGAATTTAATGGTGCTAACAAAAATCAGATTATTTATATTTTTCTATGTAAAAAACTCAAAAAACCCATTTTTAGGGTTTATCCCCCCCTAACCCCCCTTCCGATGGTCCGATCGGGCTGGTTTTCGAAATCATCCGAATAATTACTACTTTACACGTCTGTGCCAAATTTCATTTCAATCGGACCATTTTTGCGAGCGCTATCGTGCTTACAGACACATATATATATACTAGCTGATCAACACGGTTTCACCCGTGGAAAAACATAAAAACTTCCTGTCTTTTTTTAGGATTTAATTTGTCATACTTTTTAAGGTTGCCATGACAACCTTATATCCTTCCCTATAATTTAACATTAAAACTGTTGAAGTACCATAGGGCGAAACCCTTTGGGAATTTTGTAAAACCGTTTCTTAATGTGCATCTAAAACCCAAGGGAAGCACATGTGCCAAATTTCAACTCTGTAGGTCTTATAGTTTTGGAGATTTGCTGTCCGTAAGAAAACCCCTTCTCCTTTATATATATAGATATCTAGAAATTTGAACGAATAGTGTTTTTTACTTCTGGGGGCACCAAAACCAAAAGTTATAGTGGTCCCGGGTTTAGGTCTTACAATGAGACCTACGGTAATAGCTTCTTCCCTATAGGGGAAATTCGCTAAAAAACTGAAATTTAAAAGTTTGTTTTGACAGTAGCAAAAATGTAAACAAAAGAACATCTGATCAGCTGTGTGGGATTCTGTACTATTATTGGGACTCCAAAGTATTAAAAATTGTAACAAACATTATTACTTCAGTGAATCTATATTATTAAAAGAATTTCTGGGATTTTGTACAGAGCAAAACGACCCCTAGAAATGAATTTTTCTACACATATTTGGTATCAAATTAAAGCTATTACTCTCTAGATCTTCCTTTTGCGGGTTTGGAAACCATCCCATGAAAAGCCTTCACACAGGAGGCTTTTTAAATTCCAGCGAAAGTGCTACTATCTGTGGAAGAACCTGTGAACTTTTACCAAATAACCTGTGGAAGAACCTGTGAACTTTTACCAAATAACTTTTATTTGTAACAAAACAGATGATCAAGATTTGAAATAGTTCCAGAGGTCTACCAAAGAATGCAAGGCTAACAAAAGTCAGTTAACATTAATCTACATTATGATTTTGATTTCTTAAAATATTGATGTTTTTTAAGACAACAGAAAATAAGGAAGAGTATTTGCCCTAATAAAACTAATACCAACAGTCTATAATCATATTAATTTACTGTATTTCTTTTCTTAAAAAGGGAATTTCAAAAGGAACATAAGTAACTCAGGAGGTGCTCCGGAGATGGGATTTTCTATCAAACTATTGACAGTGTATACACATTTATGCATGTTTCGACACATTGTTGCATGTTTCAACGTTAGAGTTTTAAAACGCATTATAAATTTAATACCCCCGTTGCAGCAGACCTGCATACTCAGCGAATTTCCAGTACAAAACAACATATTTCAATCCAACATAGCGAGATTTTACAGGTTTTTGAAAGCTCCATAAGAATAACATGGGGAATGAGTATGCAGGTTTGCTGCTACGGGTATATCAAAACTGGGTGGTTTTAATTCAATATTTAGTAGATCCGAACTAGAAGAAGCCACTTACCAAGTTTTATCAAGATGTGTTGAGAAATAAGCGAGATATAGAATTTTACTTATTTCCCATAAGGTTAACATTGGGACAACGTACTGTGTTTCCACTTTCAATATCTCGGTAACCAATGGACATAGAGCAGTGATTCAAGATACTAAATTGTTTGTTTTTTTGAGCTGAATTCAATGGTGCCAACAAAAATTGGATTATTTTTATTTTTCTATGTAAAAAACTCAAAAAACCCATTTTTGGGGGGGTTTACCCCCCTTTACCCCCCCCCCCCCCCTTCCGGTAGTCGGATTGGGTTGGATTACGAACTCGTCTGAATTATTACTACTTTACACATCCATGCCAAATTTCATTAAGATTGGACCATTTTTACGCGAGTTATCGTGCTTAAAGACACACATATATATATATATGTTATATATATATATATATATATATATTATAATGATACATAATTTATTAACAGAGTACCCTTTTTTTAGTTTAAAAAACATTTATTTGACGACTAGTTTCAAATCATAAGATCATAGTCATGTCATAATAACCTCACTTTAAAATTCAATCTTATAATAACCTAAATAAATATTTACAAATCATGTGTTTCTACAAATAGATGCAGGTTTTAAGGAATATTCATATATCTTTCTAAATGTATATTTCTAAATATTTATTTTTGTCTTCTATTTTATAAATTATAAATTTGATCGAAGATTGGATTTTCTCGATTAATAATTATTGTGTTTAACAAATTATTAGGGTTCTTTTTAAGATTAATATATATATGAAAATCTTCTTTTACAAATAGTTTTTTTTCTCTTTCCTATTCTAAAACAGTGAGGTTTTCTCCAATATTTTTGTAGCTGTGTTTTGTTTCTAATAAATGTTCTGCGTAATTAGACTTCATCGTTGTTTTACACAGCTACAAAAATATTGGAGAAAACCTCACTGTTTTAGAATATGAAAGAGAAAAAGAAAAACCATTCGTAAAAGAAGATTTTCATATATATATTAATCATAAAAAGAACCCTAATAATTTGTTAAACACAATAAATATTAATCGAGAAAATCCAATCTTCGATCAAATTTATAATTTAGAAAGATATATGAATATTCCTTAAAACCTGCATCTATTTGTAGAAACACATGATTTGTAAATATTTATTTAGGTTATTATAAGATTGAATTTTAAAGTAAGGTTATTATGACATGACTATGATCTTATGATTTGAAACTAGTCGTCAAATAAATGTTTTTTAAACTAAAAAAAGGGTACTCTGTTAATAAATTATGTATCATTATAACATATTATTAGCCCTAATCACAATAATAATTTTTTCAATATATATATATATATTTATGAAAATGAACGAATAGTGTTTTTTGCTTCTGGGGGCACCAAAACGAAAAGTTATCATGGTCTCGGGCTTAGGTCTTACAATGAGTACTACGGTAACAGCTTCTTCCCTATAGGGGAAATTCGCTAAAAACCTATACAGGGTGTGTTTTTCAAAACACAACCCATTTTTAAGATTGAATAATACGTATATAAATATGTAATGAGAATTATTTTATTGATCTTTACATTTTATACAACCTATTATTTAAGTTTCATCACATGTAGTTTACATTATTTGCTCAAACAGTTCGTCATTGGCATTTGTATAAAGTTATGCTCTCTCCATAAAATTCCTGAACATGTGTCACAAGAATTTCTTGCTTTAAATTTGCTATGCTTGTTTTGAGGTGCTGAATATCTTGTGAATTGTTTTCTTCGAATAATACTATTTACATGTCTATGACAAATTTAATTCAGATCGGACCACTTTTATTCGAGTTATCGTGTTTAAAGACACACACACAATAAAATCGCAACCTAAAACTTTATTTTATCGGTGAAGGATTATTTCCCCAAGATCCCCGGATTTGATCCCACTAAATTATTTTATTTGGGGATACATAAAAATTAAGACCTACGAAAACAATTCACAGGATATTCAGCACCTCAGAACAAATGACAAATTTATTGCAAGAAATCCAAAGAGGTACCTTGCAACACAAGTTTGGGAATTTGATGGAAAGAGCGTAACTTAGTACAAATGCCAATGGCGGACTGTTTAAGCACGTAATGTAAACTAAAAGTGATCAAACTTAAATAATAGGTTGTATAAAATGTAAAGATCAATAAAACAATACTCATTTCATATTTATATGTGCATTATTCAATATTAAATACCCCCGTTGCAGCAGACCTGCATACTCAGCGAATTTCACGTGCAAAACAACATATATCAATCAAACATAGCAAGATTTGACATGTTTTGGTAAGCTCCATAAGAATAACATGGGCAATGAGTATGCAGGTTTGCTGCTACAGGTATATTAAAACTGGGTGGTTTTAATTCAATATTTAGTAGATCTGAACTAGAAGAAGCTATTTACCAAGTTTTAACAAGATATGTTGAGAAATAACCGAGATATAGAATTTTACTTATTTCCCATAAGGTTAGCATTGGGACAACGTACTGTGTTTACCACTTTCAATATCTCGGTAACCAATGGACATAGAGCAGTGATTCAAGATACTAAATTGTTTGGTTTTTTTAGCTGAATTCAATGGTGCCCACAAAAATTCGATAAATTTTATTTTTCTATGTAAAAAACTCAAAAAACTCATTTTTAGGGGGGTTTATCCCCCTTTACCCCCCCCTTCCGGTGGTCCGATCGGGCTGGTTCACGAACTCGTCCAATTGATTACCACTTTACATGTCCGTACCAAATTTCATAAAGATCGGACCATTTTTGCGGCCGCTATCGTGCTAACAGACACATAGATATATATATATAAATTCAAACGAATAGTGTTTTTTGCTTCTGGGGGCCCCAAAACGAAAAGTTATAGTGGTCCCGAGCTTAGGTCATATATATATAAATTCAAACGAATAGTGTTTTTTGCTTCTGGGGGCCCCAAAACGAAAAGTTATAGTGGTCCCGAGCTTAGGTCTTACCATGAGACCTACGGTAATAGCTTCTTCCCTATAGGGGAAATTCGCTAAAATGGGTTGCGTTAAAAAAAAAACACCCCGTATTTTGTTCACCCTGGAATGCGAAGGATAAAATGTGATAAAAGTATAAATGCGAAGTAAAAATTTGCCAAAAAAAAGATAAGATGCGAAACAAAAATAGCGGCTCAATTTGAAAATTTAATTTCTTGGCCGTTATGAGCGTTGAATAATTTTTTTTTACGATGAATGGCTATTTTATAAATGTTATTTAGAAATGAGTTCATCAGTAGATCAGTAGTTTGTCCGTCTTCTTACCGTTTGTGGTTAAGACCCACAAGAAACTGATGCGTAGATGTTGTGTAAAATCAACATAAAGACACAATACTTTTTGAAAGAAAACTCTAAAACAGAGGAATGAAGATGCGCCAAGCAATGAAGACCCATGTAAACTAGCCCTCATTTTATGCAAAATGAATGTTTTTGCACTGTCGTAATTTCAAAGTGTAGAACTTATACTACATAGACACTTTTAAAGCAGATGAAACCAAATCGTCTGAGGGATTTCTAACCAATATTGAAGTTTCAAGTCTAAAGTTAAACGATATTTTTAAAAGTATGCCCCGACGAGAAGCTCAATTACTGGCAATTTCATGCCAGTGCTGTGGCACAAAGAATTACCTGAATATCCTGTACCTCGTAGAACTATTTTATTATTCATATGGTTGAACTTCCTGTTATACTGTAAATTTTTACAAAAGCCTTTTTAAAACTAAACTAGAGTAACCCCGTGCAGCGCAAAGGGCCGCAAAAAACTGATATTCATAGGCCTACTATTATTTTTCACAATAAAGACACTGGAACAATATGACATATAAAATACCCCCGTTGCAGTAGACCTGCATACTCAGCGAATTTCAAATGCAAAACAAAAATGTTAATCCAACATAGCAAGATTTGACATGTTTTTTGTAAGCTCCATAAGAATAACATGGGGAATGAGTATGCAGGTTTGCTGCTACAGGGATGTTTAAACTGGTTGGTTTTAATTCAATATTTAGTAGATTTGAACTAGAAGAAGCCATTTACCAAGTTTTATCAAGATATGTTGAGAAATAAGCGAGATATAGAATTTTACTTATTTCCCATAAGGTTATCATTGAGACAACGTACTATGTTTACCACTTTCAATATCTCGGTAACCAATGGACATAGAGCAGTGATTCAAAATACTAAATTGTTTGTTTTTTCAGCTGAATTCAATGGTGCCAACAAAAATTTGATAAACTTCATTTTTCTATGTGAAAAACTCAAAAAACCCATTTTTGGGGGGTTTACCCCCCTTTACCCCCCCCTTCACCCCCCCTTCCGGTGGTCCGATCGGGCTGGTTCACGAACTCGTCCGAGTGATTACCACTTAACACGTCTGTACCAAATTTCATTAAGATCGGACCATATTTACGGCCGCTATCGTCTTAACAGACATATATACATATATATATATATATATATATATATAAAATAAATTACATTCACTTGTTAGGGCTACTATAATAATTAGAGAGATTATCATATACTACATAAGAACGAGAACAAGGAAAAGAAATACATATCTGTACCCTATAACACTGTACTTAATAAAGCAATACGAAAAACGTTTGACAAGAAGAAATACTGCTTAAGCTTCAGAACAAGAAACAATGCTTTCTATTTAATTAACAATAAAATTAATCAAAGCAACAACAATAATAGAAATGATTACAACAAATCTGGTATTTATCAGATAAATTGTTCTACCTGCAACAAATTCTATATTGGACAAACTGGAAGGTCTTTCTGTTCGCGCTTTAAAGAACACATACAAGCACTCAAAAGCAATAATAACACCACTATGAAAAGTACCTTCGCAGAACACTTATTAAACACTAATCATGAATACAAAAGCATGAAGGACAATCTGAAAATAGTAGAATATTTAAAAAAGGGGGACAAAATGAATTCAAAAGAAAATTATTATATATATTTAAGTTACAAAAAAGAACCCCAAAACTTATTAAATACCCATATTGAAACAAACAACCCAATATATGAAAAAGTGAGACATATATAAGAAAACAACGTCAAGCATCTTAATATTTCTATACTATACTACAAATAAGAAACATCTGTTCTCATAAACATTATAATTTTAACTTTATAATATTAGGTTAGGTTTTTTGTTTTGACTATGAAAATGGCCAAGAGCCGAAACATGTCGTCAATTTTAATTAAATAAATATTTAATTATGAACAAGAAAGGGTACTCTGTTTTGTAAAAATGATAATCTCTCTAACATATATATATATATATATATATATATATATATATATATATATATATTCGAACGAATGGTGTTTTTTGCTTCTGGGGACCCCAAAATGTAAAATAAACATGGGCTCGGACTTAGGTCTTACCATGAGTACTACTGTAATAGCTTATTCCTTTAAGGAAATTCACTAAAATTTAAAAAAATTTATGTCATCTGTTCTGTAATTAGAAACAGAACAGAATTCTACATTTTTAATCACCACTGAACTTCTTAAATGAAATAAATTAAACATAAAACAAGTAAATTAGCAACCGCGAACCCAAGCTTCTCCCAAAATGAAAAAAATATGCAAAAAATGGGAAAACACAATATTTTTTTATTGAAGCAGGAAAATCTCTCATTTGTATAGTCTTTGGTAGACTTCTTGATTATTTCTTACTATTCGGTGATTTCTCGGTTATCAAAACTCTTTTATCACCGTCGGTCAATCTCGGCATATGACTATTCTTCACTACACCGGTTTTCCAGCATAAGTTTTCCAATAGCTAACTTATTATTTTATGTATGCCATTAACCCTCTTATAGGGAAAGCTATTATTTTTTGCCTCTTAGGTATATATTTCAATTTTTGAAATTTCCTGTAATTTTCCAATAAGGCGGGAAACATTTTTTTATAGAACACCCTGTAGTTTATGATGTTTTTGGATTCTGAACTTAATTTTAAGAACTATTTATTCCATACACCATAACATATATTTAAGAACATATCTTCATACACCAAATTGTTGTGAAAATAGGCCTATATGATTAGTTTAAGTTTGATATTTGAAATGTTGTCGTTGGTGGTCTATATAACAAACAGTTAGGTAAATAAGAAATACCAAAGGCAAAAGTGCCTTAAAAAGTGATTGTTGTTGAGCTTCAATCATATACAACTATTTTTATTGATATTCACTTATGGCATTGTATTATATAGAATATTCTTATATTCTTATTGGATGGCACAGTTAAAATGGTTAAAATTTGAATTTGTTAACCCTAAAATTCTCATAACTTCTGAACCATAATTTTTACAGACATGTAGGTGGTGTCATTTTGTAGGCCATTTGAAGCACTGCTAACCATGAAAGTTTCATCAAAACCTTTAGAGCCGTTTTTGAAATTTTTTGATTTTTGTCATTTTTTATGGGGTAAATACCCTTAAAAATTTAAAATTAAAAAAATTAAAAACAACCCCTGGATATATCATAGTTTCATACCTACATGTCAAATTGAATGAAAATCAAACTTTTGGTGTCATCTCTAGCTCTGTTTACATACATCCACACATACACACACGCACGCATGCACACACGGATGACAGACACCACTCTAAAAACAACTTTTTGGATTCTTAGAGCACCAAAACAAATATATCCACTAACAATTCAAATTAAAACATTTCAAAGAAAACAATACTTTCTCCAAAAATCATATTTTTGGATTCAGGAAACACCAAAACAAATATTTCTGCTAACAACTCAAATTCAAAAGTTTTGACAAAAACTACTTTCTCCATATACTATGGTAAAGGGGGAGAAAGTAAAAATGACAGGAGGATTAAAAAATTGAAATGCATACCAAAAATCAGTATAAAAAATAAAGGGTTTCCTCATAAGAGGTTTACTGTCAGACATGAAATGAAAAAGTTAGCGATTTATGTTGGAAAACTTAAGGCTGGACATTCAGTAGGCCTACCTATAAACAATGGTATAAAATCTAGACAGTTAAAATATGTTATTTGTGATGTTCTTTGAAACACAATTCTACACAATCAATCACCACTAACCTACTTAAAGTAAATCGCATAAACAAAACAAACCGTGTTATTACAGTAAAACATGTGCTTTAAAACAAAGCTTCATAATCAGCTGATCTATGATGTTGATCAGTTGATCAGTAAAAACAATACTAATGAATAGAAAATATTTTATATTCCATTTCTAAAATATAAAATGAATGAATATTTAACTTTTCAGGCAAATGGGCATATCTAGAGTTAATTACCTTTCATTCAACACAACCTGCATGTAAATCGGTCCGATACAACTCCATATCTCTCTCAAAAGGCTTAAAATTTTACCCCATGTCTTAAGTGATTTTAATTTCCATTTTTTGGAAAAATTACTGGAGTAACAGCTGAAATCGAAGCAAAATGGGCAAATATAGGCATAATTACCTTTTAATTGGTACCAGCCGTGTGTAAATCGGTCCAATATGCATGGTCAGGCTCGCTGTCAAAAGTTTAATTTTTCCCCTATGTTAAATCTTCATAAGAAAAGTTTATTTTCCTTTGAACCCAAGTAACATAAATTTTTTCAAATGTATTCATCGTAGTTCTCAAAATGACATTTAATATCAGTGTGAACCATTAAAACAGACCTTTTACAATTTGCCATTGTAATAAACGTTTTGCCCATCATCGTTATTGAAATCAGCTGTTTCACATAATTGAGTAGTTATAATACTAAACAATTTTGCAATCAAATCTTATTTTTTATTTCCGCTTATAATTTGAATAATATAAAACTGTTTTTTTTCTTTCCATTTAAAGGATAATACACGATAATGCATACATTTTTATATACTGGCCATGATAAACCAAATGCTTCTTGGAGCGTTTGCTCTTTTTCTGTCGTTAGACAACATACCTTGTGCTGTTTTCGCAATCAGCTGAATGAATGACTGTAAAATTATATAATTGCAAAGGTTTGTAAATGTCGATTTTTTAAATATGAAAAAGCAAGATAACGTAAAAGTAAATAAAACCTGCAAATATAGAAAAGTTGAGCTTTTATTTGGTACAAACTGCATGAAAGTGGGTCCATCGGAAGTCTCAGACGAACTGTCCAAAGGATTGGAAAAGTTGATTTTTTCCCCTTTTCTCCTCCATGCTAAATCTCCATAAGAAAAGTTTATTTTCCATTTTTGACCCAGTTAACATAAATATTTGTTTTTTGGGTATTCACCAAGTGCGCTGTTCATGAAATGCCATTATTCAAAAAACGACAACGTCGACTTGAAAAGCGTTTTCGAATGCTGCACTATGGAAAGTCAGCTATGCCACCACTACCGATATTCCCTCCCCAGGAGTCGTACCAACTACCGCAAGACAAATTTCCCCCTGGCGATCACACTATATGTCTAGAAATATTCATTCTGGGAACTTTTTGACTGTACCTCGTAGAGTACTGTACCATAGTTTTTTTTATTTTGAAATCAATACATAACAATTGCTCGATTTCGAGCAAAAGGTTTACTAGTATAGAAGAATATCCTCTATTATATTTTTAATTTTCAGAAATTTGGCAGGTGAATTGCAGGGAATTGCAAAGACATTTCCATACAAATTAGACTTGAAATTCAATGTAAATTTTAATGACAAATGTAAGTTAACATTTTACTTGGAAAATAAAAATAATGATCACTCTAAATTATTTAATATTATCTTCTATATTATTAAAAGAATTTCTGGGATTTTGTAGAGAGCATATTGAACTCTAGAAATTAATTTTTATACAGTAGACGCCCTCTCGTTCGGCCACCTCGGGACCAGACCACAGGCCGGACTACAAAATGGCCGGACTATCCGGATGTACTATCAAAATGTAAAACAACAAAACAACCCTAATAAATTCATTACCTATGCTTAAAAATCAACAAAACACGTAATTTAAACATGTTTTCAGTGCTTGATTGCCAAAGAAAATATTTTGATGTCTCTTATGTTGAACTATCATATTGCGTCACTCGTAGATAGGTACGTTTTTACTGATACCGTAAAAACCGGCGATACTGCCGCTCGCCCGTAGTGTGTAGATTTAAATGGACCGCGCCATTATTGTTGCGCGGTATTCCTACCGCCCTATGAGTAAGCGTCCATTTAAATCTATGCACTACGGACGAGCGGCAGTGTTTCGCCGCGGTGATAAAAATCGCCCCGTGTGTCTCCACCCGTATCGAGGATACAAAGTGAACAGAAAAACTCGTTATGTACTGTAA
This sequence comes from Flexamia atlantica, assembly GCA_035578135.1. Taxonomy (NCBI): domain Eukaryota; kingdom Metazoa; phylum Arthropoda; class Insecta; order Hemiptera; family Cicadellidae; genus Flexamia; species Flexamia atlantica. Next base: position 48,560,520 of record JAQJVK010000005.1, on the reverse strand, counting down.
AAACATACTATAAATTTATTCGATTGATTTAATTTTCACGTATTACTTAAATCTTAACCTATACAAATTAAAAGAAATCTGTTATTTTCTTTTGTTATGTAAATGAAATCCTACATCAAATCTTACTGTACAGTCCTTATATTGAAAGCATAACACATCGTTTGTTAGTTGAGGTCAAGTGTGTCCATCAATTACAAGCTTGTCAGCAAACTAAATTTTCATAAATAGTTTACTTCTGCGGCCGGAAATTAAATATTCAGGATAAATCCTGTCGAAGGGCGTTCCCCCGCGGTGCGGCGTAGCGATATGACGAATATGAGTCACCCTCCTCGGGCCGGCCGGACCATCCGGCGGCCGATCCAACCTAAGCCGAACTAGAGGGTGTCTACTGTACATATATTTGGTATTAAATTAGAGCTATTACTCTCTAGATGATCCTTTTGCGGGTTTGGAAAAATTCCCATGAAATTCCTTCATACAGGAGACTTTTGAAATTCCAGCGAAAGTGCTACTATCTGTGGTAGAACCTTTTTCAATCCAGATTTGTTTCTAACAAAACAGTTCATCAAGATTTGAAATAGTTCCAGAGATATACAACAGAATGCAGGACTAGCAAAAGTCAGTTAACATTCATCCACTTTATGATTTTGATTTCTTAAAATAATAACGTTTTTTAAGACAACAGAAAATAAGGAAGAGTATTTGTTCCTATTGAAGATCAACAGTCTGCAATCATCTTAATTTACTGTTTTTTCTTTTTTTTAAGTTGCCTTAAAAAGGAACATAAGTAACTTAGGATGCTCTGGAGATGGGATTTTTTAACAAACTATTGATAATGAGTACCCACTGATTCATTTTTCAACACATTGATGCATGTTTCAACGTTTGGAGTTTTAAAATTTTGTTTTTAAGGTGAATGGCTAAATGTTATTAAGAAATTAGTTCATTACTTGATCAGTGGTTTGTCCGTCTTCTTACTGTTTGTTGTCAAGGCCTTACAAAGATGAATGCAAGAAACTGACGCGTAGATGTTTGTATAGAATTAACATAAAGATTCAATACTTTTGAAAAGAAAACTCTACAACAGAGATATGAAGATGCACCAAGCAATGAAGATACATGTAAAATAACCCCAATTTTATGCAATGCACTGTCAAAATTTTAAAGTGTAGAAATGGATACATAGACACTTTTAAAGCGTATGAAATAAATAAACGTCTCAAATTCTGTCAGGAATTTCTTACCCATATTGAAGTTTCAAGTCTAAAGTAATGTCATTTTTAAAAGTTTGCCCCAATGACAAGTTCAATTACTGGCAATTTTATTCCAGTGCTATGACACAAAGATTTAGTCTACAGAATAAAAAAAATTCCACACACTTCCTCATGAAAGGTTTATTTCATGAAGCCTATTTTACGAAATTGCAGTGTTTAAGTCACGAAGTGGCGGGCTGCTAGTTTAAGATTAATTTAGATAAAAAATCAGGTAGAAAACATATTTTTTATATAAAGTCCAGAACAGAACAAACTGGTGTTCTGAGGGAATTCGTTGGCTCAATGGGATCCAGTTGAATTGTGACGTATGGTCACCTTAAGTATACCTATTGAGCCATCATTATAAATATTTATCCAAATATATAAATTACTATTTTAACAGCATAAAACTTGAAAGTTCAAAACTTCTGAACAAACTAATAGGTTATTAGATAAAAATAAATTATGATTTTGTTTTGTTAAATAAAAATTGAAACTCTAGGTTTGAAGCATTTTATCCTCCAGAAAAAATTCCACTGTTATAAAATTATATGACCAATATTTTCAAATATCTTCCTTGAATATACATAAACAGGATGCCATGTGAATTACAATAAAAAGGAATTTGGAGGACCGATCACATTTCTTGATGTGGTGTTTTTTATAAAAATATCATTGTAAATCAGCAAACACAATGATCTTACACATAATCTGATTTACCAATAAATATCTCTCAAGAATGCTTTAAAACTGGTAAAGTTGACAACCAAGTATTATGGCACCAAAATTCGTGCTTAATGGCAGTACATTGGTAACATCACGAAAGTATAATATAATTCACTATTTTTTTAACAAAGTGGAAAAATTGGAGGAGTTTCAAGTCAAAAGGAAGACTCTGAGGACATTTTTCCAAAGGGAGGACTTGGAGGATTTGGAGGACCAGTAATCGAAAAAACAAACAATTCAGTATTTTGAATCATTTGTCTATGTCCATTGGTTACCGAGATATTGTAAGTGGTAAACACAGTACGTTGTCCCAATGTTAACCTTATGGGAAATAAGTAAAATTCTATATCTCGCTTATTTCTCAAAATATCTTAATAAAACTTGGTTTGTGGCTTCATCTAGATAAGATCTAATGTATTTTAGTCTAAAACCCCCGAAATTTCCATTTTTGTGGCAGCAAACCTGCATACTCATTCCCCATGTTATCCTTATAGGAAATAAAAAATTCTATATCTTCCTTATTTTTTGACAAATCTTGATAAAAATTGCTATATGGTTTCTCCTAGTTCAGATCTACGAAATATTGAATTAAAAACACCCAGTTTTAATGGACCTGTTGCAGCAAACCTGCACACTCATTCTCCATGTTATTCTTATGGAGCTTACAAAAACATGTTAAATCTCACATCTTGGATTGAAACATGTTCTTTTGCCTTTGAAATTCGCTGAGTATGCAGGTCTGCTGCAACGGGGGTATTTTTGTTTTGTTTTTCTTAAAGCTCCGGTTCTAATCGCATAATAAATTACGTTTTGGTCTTAAAAGATTCAGTGATTTAATGGCTTTAATTTGAAATATTGTCCATTTAAACAAGACCAGTCGGAGATGAGTTACAAAGCAACATTGAACATAAAATTTTGATTTTTAGCGAATTTCCCCTATAGGGAAGAAGCTGTTACCGTAGGTCTCATGGTAAGACCTAAGCCTAAAACCATCATAACTTTTCTTTTTGAGGTCCTCAGATGCCAAAAACACCATTCGTTCACTTTCATAAATATATATATATATATCTATATATCTATATATATATCTATATATCTATATATATATGTGTCTTTAAGCACGATAACTTGCGCAAAAATGGTCCAATCGGAATGAAATTTGGCATAGACGTGTAAAGTAGTAATTATTCGGACGAGTTCGTAAACCAGCCCGATCGGACCACCGGAAGGGGGGGTAAAGGGGGGTAAACCCCCCCAAAAATGGGTTTTTTGAGATTTTTATATAGAAAAATAAAATTTTTCAAATTTTTATTGGCACCATTGAATTCAGCCCAAAAAAACAAACAATTTAGTATTTTGAATCATGGCTCTATGTCCATTGGTTGCCGAGATATTGAAAGTGGTAAACACAGTACGTTGTCCCAATGTTAACCTTATGGGAAATAGGTAAAATTCTATATCTCGCTTATTTCTCAACATATCTTTATAAAACTTGGTAAATGGCTTCTTCTAGTTCAGATCTAATAAATATTGAATTAAAACCACCCAGTTTTAATATACCTGTAGCAGCAAACCTCCATACTCATTCCCCATGTTATTCTTATGGAGCTTACAAAAACATGTCAAATCTCGCTATGTTGGATCGAAATATGTTGTTTTGCACTTGAAATTCGCTGAGTATGCAGGTCTGCTGCAACGGGGGTATTTTAAATTTATGTTTACTTAAAGGTTAATTTTGATTTTTTAAAATTTATGTTTACTTAAAGGTTTATATCTCAGGCTCTGGGTAAGTCTAAATATTATGGTTGGTCTTAAAACACTTATCTGATCTTTGGCTTTCATTTAAGCCATTTTCAACTTAAAAACCACTTTGTAAAAAGAGTTATGACTGTTTAAAGATCATAAGATCTTCAAAATTTAACTATTTTTGTCTTGTTTCTCTTATATCCCCAGTTCTAATCACATTATAAAGTTCGTTTTGGTCTTAAAAAATGCAGTAATTTAATGGCTTCAATTGTAAATATTAATCATATAACTACGTTCAGTCTGCGATGAGTTACCAAGCAACATCGAACATAAGATTTAGAATTTTCAAAATATTTTTTTACTTAAACATTCATATCTCAGGTTCTAAGTAAGTCTCAATATTATTTTTAGTTTTAAAACACTCATCTAATATTTGGCTTTCATTCGAACCATCGATCATGTTAATCGGACTGTGGGGGGACAAGCCAAATCTATTCAAAGGTCATACCATCTTAAAAATTTAACTATTTTTTTGTTTTGTTTTTCTTAAAGCTCCGGTTCTAATCGCATAATAAATTTCGTTTTGGTCTTAAAAGATTCAGTGATTTAATGGCTTTAATTTGAAATATTGTCCATTTAAACAAGACCAGTTGGAGATGAGTTACAAAGCAACATTGAACATAAAATTTTGATTTTTTTTAAATTTATGTTTACTTAAAGGTTTATATCTCAGGCTCTAGGTAAGTCTAAATATTATGGTTGGTCTTAAAACACTTATCTGATCTTTGGCTTTCATTTAAGCCATTTTCAACTTAAAAACCACTTTGTAAAAAAGGGTTATGACTGTTTAAAGATCATAAGATCTTCAAAATTTAACTATTTTTGTCTTGTTTCTCTTATATCCCCAGTTCTAATCACATTATAAAGTTCGTTTTGGTCTTAAAAAATGCAGTAATTTAATGGCTTCAATTGTAAATATTAATCATATAACTACGTTCAGTCTGCGATGAGTTACCAAGCAACATCGAACATAAGATTTAGAATTTTCAAAATATCTTTTTACTTAAACATTCATATCTCAGGTTCTAAGTAAGTCTCAATATTATTTTTAGTTTTAAAACACTCATCTAATATTTGGCTTTCATTTGAGCCATTGATCATGTTAATCCGACTGTGGGGGGACAAGCCAAGTCTATTCAAAGGTCATACCATCTTAAAAATTTAACTATTTTTTTGTTTTGTTTTTCTTAAAGCTCCGGTTCTAATCACATAATAAATTTCGTTTTGGTCTTAAAAGATTCAGTGATTTAATGGCTTTAATTTGAAATATTGTCCATTTAAACAAGACCAGTCGGAGATGAGTTACAAAGCAACATTGAACATAAAATTTTGATTTTTTAAAATTTATGTTTACTTAAAGGTTTATATCTCAGGCTCTGGGTAAGTCTAAATATTATGGTTGGTCTTAAAACACTTATCTGATCTTTGGCTTTCATTTAAGCCATTTTCAACTTAAAAACCACTTTGTAAAAAGAGTTATGACTGTTTAAAGATCATAAGATCTTCAAAATTTAACTATTTTTGTCTTGTTTCTCTTATATCCCCGGTTCTAATCACATTATAAAGTTCGTTTTGGTCTTAAAAAATGCAGTAATTTAATGGCTTCAATTGTAAATATTAATCATATAACTACGATCAGTCTGAGATGAGTTACAAAGCAACATCGAACATAAGATTTAGAATTTTCAAAATATTTTTTTACTTAAACATTCATATCTCAGGTTCTAAGTAAGTCTCAATATTATTTTTAGTTTTAAAACACTCATCTAATATTTGGCTTTCATTTGAGCCATTGATCATGTTAATCCGACTGTGGAGGGACAAGCCAAGTCTATTCAAAGGTCATACCATCTTAAAAATTTAACTATTTTTGTTTTGTTTTTCTTATATCTCCGGTTCTTATCTAATTTTTAAGTTCTTTTTAGTCTCAAAAGAAAGACAAAGATCAGATAAGTGTTTTAAGACTGAATATAATGTTAAGATTTGCTTAGAACCTGAGATATAAATCTTTAAGTAAAAATAAATTTTGAAAAATCGACATTTTATGTTAAATATTGCTTTGTAACTCTTCTCTGGCTGGTTGTATTTAAACTATTATTGTTTCAAAATAAAACCATTAAATCACTGAATCTTTTAAGACTAAAACGAAATGTATAATGCAATTAGAACCGGAGCTTTAAGAAAAACAAAACAAAAAAATAGTTTAATTTGGAAACTTCCATAAGAAATGTACAGGGAAGAATCATTATTTGAGTATATCTTAAGAACGAAACAATATTTTCAAAAACGGATTGTGGCACTGTAATCAGCGTGAAAATCTATTCTGTAATGATATGTCACAACACCACATTCACGTTTTAAAAAATTAACTTGTATCCAATATGGCGGATCCAAGATGTCGGCTGAAAATTAATACTCAATCAAAATGAAGTATTTACCACCCAGCAACTATCGGTGGCGGTTTAAAATCCATATCTTGGGGAACATTTGTTTGGATACCATAAATATATTTTTTTCACCATCTGTTTCTCTATTTCCGGTCGTTTGAACTTTGACCTTCGATATTCAAAATTGCTCAAGGATGCCAGTCTGGCATCCGCCATATTCTTGTTCAGTACATCAAATAGTACTAGAATCAGTCATAAAATTTGAGTCGGACCCTACTTCAAGGTTCATGCCTATTTTCCTATTTGGCGACTGAACTATTACTAACTGATTGTCATAATAGTGTGAAATACGGGGACACCCCCTTGCCCACAGGTGAATGCCCCTTATAGGCCAAGGAGCCCAGGGGATTGGAAGAATCCCCTAGCTACTCCAACGACCTTTTACTCTGGGAACGTGGTCCGGGGGATGATGGAATAATTGCACAGTGTCATGAGGTTGATAATCGGTTTATTATGACTCAATAATTGACTCAAGTTACAGTTACTTTACAACCAGGTTGGCTCTAGGTACCACAGGTACACCAATGATAAAATTACATGAATCTCGTATTGAAGTACTTAGAGTTTACTTTTAAGATACAAAGTTACTGATTGGAACTATTACATTTATAGGGAATGTGGAGACTAACTAGGATAGGAACTGGCGAGACTTACAGAAAGTAGCGAGGCACATGGTGCGTCACGACGACGAACGAGCGTGCGGACTGATGGGTGCGCTGGTCTACGGACAGAGAATACTACGCCCAATTTTTCGGGGTATATATTGCAACCGCCAACATCCTGCCCGGCCCACGGCGACCAATAAGAAAGCCGTATTCTGCACAAGACCAAATATGGACAAATCCGCAAGTTCCCGGTTGTCGCGGTCAGCCCAGCCCGCAGATCCCGTTACACGATTTTAGAAAGCGACTTGCGAATTTTTAAGCAAGCCCAGCCCAAAACTACCGTTTAGGGCCATATACAACAATAGCTTCTAACCGTAATCTAAGTATGCTAAATCATAAATAATTTCAAGTATATACATGACTAGCAGATATACCCGCAGCTTCGCCCGCTGAAAGGATGACTAATTTTAGTTAAATCATACTATCCCATGATTTCCATGAACAAATTTGAGGAATACTTCAAGAAATAGACTGATTTATTTGGGCCATGGGCATGCAATACACCCTTAAGGTGTAGATGTTACTTCCGCCCTAGATGGAAATGAGAAGGTGTAAAGTTTCCTTTAAAAAATTTTCCCTTATGATTAGCAAATGGTATTAATTAGCTTCTTCCCATTTCCCAATATAGAGAATGAGGATAACCCGGAATTTAAAAGAAAAAAGACGCTAAGGATGGATTTTTGACTTAATGTCAATCTGAATTTAACACATTTTGAAAATAAACCGAAAACTGTAAGAAAAAGTAGACAGTAAACTTGGCCAAAAACCTACTTCCCCAAAAAGTTTCTTATTTAAAATTTGTCTACATTTTATTCTTTTCTTAGATTGGATCTCGAACATTTTCTATCCCCTGAAAATATTCTACAGTACTCCAATCCGTAGGTTTAAAAACTGAAATGGCCGCCATATTATTATTTTTTTAAATACTCTATTTTAGCCATCTGAGAAAAAATATTTTTAAATCCTTTCTTTTTTTGTATCTAACGCCTATAAAGAATAATTTTGCCAAGTTTCTTGGCCCAAATTGTTGTAGTTCTTGAGAAAGTAAGATTTGAAAGCTAAAAATGGCCGCCATTTTGAGTTTTACAATATACCATATTTAGGGCTTTTGAGAGAAAATATTGCATAATCCTTTCTTAGTACGCATCTAGAGCCTGTAAAGAATATTTGTGCCAAGTTTCATGGCTCTAAGCCTTATAGTTTTTGAGAAACTGTGATCAGTCAGTCAGTCAGTCAATGGGTTTTGGCTTTTATATATATAGATTAATAAGATATTAAAATCTACTCACATAGTTTCTATTTCAAAAAACATCCGAATCTGAATATCGACTTTGACAGCTAAACTCCACGATCAAACTTCTAGCGTCCTCAGCCTTCTAAATTTCAATCCCACAGATCAACTGGAGCTGGAGCTCATTGCTTCTTCTGTGTACTACATCAAGTGCTTTGATTCCACAGCTATGGCTCCTAAAGATAATGGAGCATGCCCGTGTTATAAAAAATTGGTTTTCAAAAGGGGCATTAAGTATGACTGTGATTGTTCTCGCTGGATTCACCCAGAATGCGTGAACATATATGAGACTGAATATTCCGGCGACTGAATATTCCGGCATCTCCAAGGATAAAAATAAAAAATGGGTTTGCGACAGGGTGGACTGTGTACCACCCTCACAAGATCCACTTGCTCTAATCTCTAAAAATGTCACCAAACTGCTTGAGAATGTTGATTCCCTTGCTACCAAGGATTAATTTAAAAATGGGATCAATGCTTTAAAAAAAGACTTTGCAACACTGTCCGCCCAGATTGCTGATTTTGAACCTCGCCTGGGCACTGTTGAAGCCAAAGTCTCTGCACTTGAACAGTCTGTTGGAAAATTAGGTTCCATCACTTCTGGCACTACTGCAACAATTTATGAAGATGTCTTTGCTGAAATAAATGATCGCAGTAATAGAGCTAAGGAATGTAATAATGTTTAAAATCCCGGAATCTAGTCACCGTGATGCTAATGCAAAGAAGAAATTCGACAAATCCAAAATTGAAAGCATTCTTGCTGCTAGTAATTTAGAAAAAAATTCTCTTGTTACCTTTTTCCGCCTTGGTAAAGTGTCTGGCTCCAATCCACGTCCCATCAAAGTCATTCTCACTAACAAGGATATGGTCATCAAGCTTTTCAAGAACTTCAAGCTTAATGAGATTGCACAAGTGGATCCATCTCTTTCTGATATGTCTATCTTGTCTGATAAAACCCAAGCTGAACGAAAGTATCTTTCTGATCTGCACACTGAGCTTGCTGATCGCCAGGCGAAGGGTGAAACTGAGCTTACAATCAAATTCTTCAATGGTACTCCTAAAATTGTCCAGCTGAAAAAAAACGAATAACGCAAATGGGAAGCCCAATTTGTCGATTTATTACCAAAATGTTAATGGACTAGAACAAAGTTAAATAATCTTCGTAAGCTGCTATCTACTTGTGTTTACAACGTTGTTATGTTAACTGAGACTAACCTCATGCCCGACTTCTTGGACTGTGAACTTGGATTTGTTAATTATAATATCTTTAGATGTGACAGAACACTCGACACTAGTGCTAAATCAGGGGGCGATGGTGTGCTAGTGGCAGTGGACTCAAATTTGCATGCTCAACTGATTAACACCTCAACGTGTGGTCCATATGAATCGCTCTTTATCTAAATAGCACCACCTAAATCTCCAAAGATACTGTTGAACTGCTTATACTTACCCCCAAACAAGCCCTCAGATGTTTATAGCAACTATTGCCTTTCCGTTGAGGATGTTGTGGCTAACGAATCTGTGCAAGGTGATAATATTATCTTGGTCGGTGACTTTAACTTGCCCAATAATGATTGGAACTCTGATTATATCCACTGTTCCACACCTTTTTGTCAGAGCTGTCAATGAACTGTCGTGCATGTTTGGATAGAAACAGCAGAACCACATCTTGAATTCCAGGGGTGTCCTTCTTGATCTTGCTTTTGCTGCTGCTGATTTAACCATTGAAGAAGACACATCCCCTCTGGTCCCCATAGATGCGCAACATCCAGCTCTAAGTATTGTCGCCCGGATAGAGACTGATCTAGGTGGGACTAAATGTACATATGTTCCAAACTTCAAAAGTTGCAACCTTAATGAAATTTTCAATAGCCTTCTATCTCTGGACTTGGGGCCGATCAACCATGCTGCCAATGTGAACATGCAATTTCAACATTTCTGTGATACCTTGAGGGATGTTGTACTCCTACATACGCCGCGTATGAAAATTGGGACTTCTGAGTTTCCTTGCTGGTTTTCAACTGAACTCATCAACCTTATCATTGAGAAAAAAAGGCTGCATCGCTTTTATAAGGACTCACTGAGTGAGCAATCTTTCTTCGAATTTTCGAGGGTTAGAAATCAGTGTCGTCGCCTGTCTAGAGCTTGCTATAATGATTATATTGAGTACGTCCAAGAATGCATACCTGCAGATCCTGAAGTTTTTTGGAGTTATATTCGAAATACAAGACGTCAAAAATGTGTCACTTAATACTTTAAAGTTTGGGGATGACTCCGCCTCTGAAGCTCAACAAATGTGTGAACTCTTTTCTAAGTATTTCTCTTCTGTTTTCTGACTATAGTCACAGCCCAGCTCATGTAATAACTTTGATACCCCTGACTGTTTAAGTAGGTTTTCCTTTACACTATCGGAAGTTTATGATGCACTTGGTGACCTAGATATTACCAAGGGTTGTGGCCCTGATCTTATACCCTCGAGTGTACTTAGGTACTGCAGAACATTACTCTGCCAGCCTTTGTGCTCCCTCATAAATTTGTCTGTTGATGAGGGAGTCTTTCCTGAGGTCCTTAAACTTGGTTACGTTGTGCCGATACATAAGTCAGGTCCCAAAGATGACGTCACCAACTACCGACCGATCGTTATCCAGTCTGCTGTGGCCAAAGTGTTTGAAAGGCTGGTAGTTGGAAGAATGAACAACTTTTTTCAAAGGATTATCACACCAAAGCAGCATGGTTTTCTTCAGGGAAGGTCTACGACAACAAACCTGGTTATTATGGAGACTGAAATTATTAAGGCCCTTAGTTTGAGAAGACAACTTGATGCCATTTACCTTGATTTCTTGAAAGCCTTTGACAGGGTCAGCCATTGTTACCTCCTTGATAAACTTGAGGCTTATGGTATCGTTGGAAAGCTCCTTATGTGGTTTTAATCTTACCTCACCAATAGACGACTTATCGTGAAGTGTTTTGGTTCTTTTTCCTCTGAATTTATTGCAACATCAGGAGTGTCACAAGGGTCGCATTTGGGACCATACCTTTTTAACACTTTCATTAATGATATTGTTGACTGCATTAAGGTCAATTGTCTTCTTTTTGCAGACGATATAAAGATTTTTAGCATTGTTGAATCAGTCGCTGACTGTCGTTTGCTTCAGGAAAGTCTCGATGCAGTTGACAACTGGTGCCATCACAATGCTATGAAGCTCAATGTAAAAAAATGCACCTCCATTACATTTCACAAAATAAAATCCCCAACGATGTTCAACTACATGCTTAGTGACGTCCCTCTGAACCGATGCAACACTATACGTGACCTCGGTGTTCTGTTGTCTCAAGACTGGTCACTTCACGACCACATCAACAGTATTTGTGCAAGAGCTTCTAAATCCCTTGGTGTCCTTAGTCGATCTACTAAAGACTTCAACAACCCTTTGACACTTAGGATGCTTTTTTGTGCTCATGTCCGGCCACTTCTGGAGTATAACTGTATTATGTGGTCTCCCCATCAGACTTCCTTGGTGCAACAACTGCAGCCTGTCCAGGATAAATTTCTCGGTCTTCTTGGTTGTCGACTTGGCTACGCCTACAGGGATGTCCCAATATTGCTTCTGGCTGATCAAGTTAATCTCCCATCTCTAGAGTTAAGAAGAAATACCCAGTCCCTTGTGTTTCTTCACAAATTGTTAACTGGAGTCATCAACTGAACAGAGATTCTTCAAGGCGTGTTCTTTCGCTGTCCCTCAGGTACAAGATCTAATGATCTACTTGGAAGGCGCCACACTAGCTCTAACTACGAGTACAACAGTAGCCTTATATGACAGCAGTGTCTGGGTAACCTGGTCTCTTCCCATGTCGACTTCTTCGTCGACGACACCGCCAGCTTCAAAAGAAAGGTTACCGCTGTTCTTGGCCATGGAAGTTCTGAATGGACAATTTTGCTCTTGCCATGATGCTAAAATATACTGTTATTGTTGTTATTATATTATTGCCATCATCTTTTTTTTTATTAGTCATATTATTATATTCTTTGTTATGTTATAATGTTGTTATCACGTTAATTATTAACTGTTGTTATTCATTGTCATATATCATGTTATTTATGTACTTCTTCTATGTATCGGGCTTACCCGTTGGAATAAATAAATAAATAAATAAATAAGCTAATTATTTTTTAAAGGGTATGTTCATACCCTGGAGCCGAGATGCAAGCAACTTCATTGCTTACTAGCAGGTTCATAGCAGTCAGTCAGAAGCGTTTTACTTGGTGTACAATAGGGTGGGTCAAAAAAACAAAATTTTGGAATTCTTAATCCTAAAAGGTTTAAAATTTGCGAAATAGCATGTAGAATACTGAAAAAATAACAAATAAGATCTTCTGGTCACGCAATGACCTTGAAGTTTAACATCATATGAGAACTCGTGAATAGTCCTAATTTGGTTTATGCTGAACATTGATAATCGTACAAAAGTTTTGCCGTGTCAAATGAAAAGAGTTCTTAAAAACATCTTGAAAAATGGTATAATTTGTCCAATTAATTAGGCAACAGTAATATCGATATATGACCTTCTGAAAATCCCTTATTTAGGCGGTTTTTGCAAGTTTTTGGCTTCTATTAAGTCAATAATTCTGTGGTGTAATTGAACCAATTATACCACTGTTCAAAAAATATTTTGAAGAGCTCTTTCCATTTTTCATGGCAAAACTTTTGTGCAGTTATCAATGTCCAGTATAAACCAAATTAGGATTATTCACTAATTCTGTTATGGAGTTTTACATGTTAAACTTCAAGGTCATTGCACGACCGAAAGATCTTGTATGATTTTTTTGAAGTTATTTCTTCAGTATTCTATTCTACATGCTGTTTCGCAACTTTTGAGACCTATTACGATTCAAAATTCAAAAATTTAGTTTTTTCGACCCACCCTAGTGTACAAGCAGTGAGCCACAATCACAGCAAGGGAGCAGTCCTGGGTGTTTGTAGACAAAGCTTACTGTTGTAAACAATTTTAGATACAAAGAAGCAGTGCTTGATCTGCGGCGGAACGGCGTTCCGGGACCTCTTTCTGCCGCAAGAGTCGATCTTGTAAATCTTAATCGGTCGGAGAATTTTTAGTGAGAAACGATCGCGTGCAATCGGACGGATAATTTGCCGTAAAATGCAATCACGTACAATCGGTAGGAGGATTTCGCCACGAAAGAGGATCGTGTGTAATCGGGGAGTGTTTGTCGTATAAGAGACAATCGTGTGTAATCGGCTGGAGAATTTGCCCAGGGCTTGTAACAGTTCTTGAGGTTGAAAAAATAAAAAAAAATAACTCAAATAAGAAAAAAGATAACCTTTTGTGCACAAAAAATACTGCTAAAAATTAGAAAGCCGGTGTTATATTGGGGATAATACATTCTTAACCTTGGTAAAAAAGAAAATCTCGATAGACTAATCACAAATCTGCCTAGATTTGACGGCAAGACTTGGTTTTCACGCAACGAGACTTAGTTTTCACGCATTTTAGGATGATGAGATTCGTCTGCCGCGATGCTGCTACGAGATCGTCTGACAAACGAATACTGTAAACAGGGCTTGTGGCAGTTCTTGAGGTTGAAAAAAATAAAAAAAATAACCAAAATTCCAAAAAAAATAACAAAAATAACCAAATTCCAAAAAAAATAACAAAAAATAACCAAGAGCAAAAAAAATAACAAAAAAATAAAAAAAATAACCTGTTACAAGCCCTGTTTGCCGCCTATGACGATCGCGTATGAACGGCCGGAGAATTTTGACGCTAAAAACGATCATGTAAGATCGGCCGGAGAATTTGCCGCAAAAGACGATCGCGTATGAACGGCTGGAGAATTTTGTCGCTAAAGACGATCGCGTAAGATCGGCCGGAGAATTTCCGCAAAAGACAATCGCGTATAATCGGCCGGAGTATTTTTCGGAAGAGACGATCGCGTGTACTCGACCGAACTTTTACTGAAATTACGCGCGGAGTTTCGGCCCTAAATTAGCGCACTTTTGTGTAGTCTCGAGCTAAGCCGAATGTTGAAAACGCTAAAAAGACCCGATACTCGCACAAGGCATCATAAAAAATCTAGAATTTCTTTAGACTATTTATATTTTGTTAGTTTAATGCTTGTTAGTAATTAAAATAAAATAATGCTTTGTTAGTTTTTAATTTACTTATTCAAAAATTTGAGTTAGATAAAATGTGGCTTTTTAAATCGACCTAATTATTCATATAGACAAATAATACTTTGTTGAAGGGAAGAATTATAAGGGGGGGTTATGTACAAACTGGCAATTACAGTTCCGGTACCTCAATTTTTACAAATCAAGCACTGCAAAGAAGAGTATGCATAGAGGAAAAAATATTGAGAGCTAGTTGTTTTTAAATTAAAGTAGTTTATCTAGATAATTATTGGCTTCTTATTACACATTTTAACTTCTTGAACAATAAATTAATAGAAAATAAATCATAGTTTAAAATTAAATTTATAATGACACTTAAGCCGAAATAAATAATAAGAAAATCATAAGCCTTAAACATCAACATAATCAAGAGAGAGAGGATAAATTACAAATTTTTATTGTCATTATTGACCCCACTGTTGACTGTAGAGGGAGGAGAAAATGGTTTTTTAGTGCATTGTATGTTCCTAGAATTAAAAAACAACTACCTGTTGCACATTATTCTGATTTAATGAAGTATCTAATTTGTAACCAAGTAGTCCAGTCGCCGGTGTCAAGAGTGGAACCCTAGGGCAAATACTGAAAGACAAAGTTTTCAGATATTGACTTGGGATCACCAAAAATAAGATGGTTTTTATTGGGTATTCATTTTCAGCTGCCATCTTGTACAGTGGAACCTCGATACATCGAACCTTGATATATGGAATTTCTTGATATATCGAAGTTTTTTAATTCCCCTTGAACCTTCCTATCTTCCCAATGCTAATTTCACCTCTATATATCGAAGTACTGACCTTGAAAACCTTGATATTACGAATTTTCATGGTTTCTGGGTACGCACTTTTCACCTCTATAGTCGAAGTTTTGGCTGGGAAACCTCTATATATCGAACCAACCACCTACCTCTATATCGAAGTTTTGACCGGAAACCTCAATATAACGAAGTTTTTTTACAAATATGTAATTTATCTTTAAAGTCAACGACCTGTCATTCGTGTTGCATCCTGCTGCCACTATCGCTCTACGCACGTGTACTAAGTTGTTTCTTTTGTCATTGTGGATCGTCAGTCCGAGGTAAGACGCAACGATAAAAAACCAACTGGGGCTAAATGGTTTTGTTTTTCAGGATTATAACCATTTTTTCTTATTTCTTTTTTGTCTTTTTTCACTAACTGCTCAACTAAACACACCAATAAGTCCGCAGGACAAGGGTGGTTGTCATGGTAACCCCACTTCTGTCCAATCATATGTCGTATCGTTCCTCTGTGTCATTGCAAGCGACCCAATGGCTGCGCTGTGAAGTTATGAGAGAACAGAAGCGTAAAAACAGGGTAAAAGCCTTGCGATTGCGTAACCTTAAACAAACTTATCAATCTACTTTTACCGCTAGATGATTCTAAAACTTTTTTTAGTTAATTTTTTTTAGTATTTTTACAATTCAAATTGAAGTTCTACTAGGTATAGATTGAGCAGTACAGTAGATAGGAACTAAAAGAGTACGTAACCGTACTGTCGATAAGTATTTTAAAAACTTAAGACTTTGATTTACTCATAAATGTTGATGTTTTATCTTCAATTTTCTCTATAAGTTTTGTATTAGAGAACTTTATAATCCATTAAAATTAGTGTGTTAAATTTGAATGAGTATTCTTACATTTCCCTTATTTCAACCCACGCTGTTACGAACCTCTATAAATCGAAGTCAGTCAAAAATCACCTTGATATATCGAGGTTCCACTGTATCTGCCATATTGGATACAAGGTAATTCCTTAAAATAGAAATTTAGTGTGATACATCATTCAAAAGTGGGTTTTCACTCTCATTACAATGCCATTCAGATTTAATATGACTCTTTACTGCATCAGACATCAGCTTGTGTACCAAAAAAAAGAATGAATTAGCAGCGCTATCTGTGCTTATATACTCGCTTTGAGCCAGGATCAGATCCTTGCATCCGTACATCCCGGCTCCGGTATGAACGTATCCTAAGATAATTCATATTAACTAATAATTTATTAAATGAAATATATTTAAACATTTTGGACCATCCCTAATAATCAAAACATTTTTAATACATCATTAAGCATAGGCCTATTAAAAAAAAAAAACTTGGTTACTTAAATATATATACCTGGAAAAGTTAACCTGACAGATGGTAACTAGAGATAAGTTTAATAAACTACCAGACCTGCTGGGGAAGCTATTAGACAGCATAAAACTAAAACAATGGATAAAAACTAAAACTAAAGCAAAACCCCACTTGAAAATCATATCCCTGCATTTTGTTAAGCCATCTGTTTGGAGAGAAGAGGGGAAGAGGCGGTAACACATTCAGATCACATCTGCTGCATATTTAGTACCACAGACACTGGAGTGCTTTAAGCATTATTAACTTATCCAAACCCTCAATTTGTAATATGCCTACTATAATAATAACATTTATAGAATATGAAAAAATATGTTTCTTTAAGATTAATGAAGGCATGCATATAAAATCCTTACAACTGCAATAAAACTGTGTACCAACCAAAATTGTTTTTCTAATTTCCTCGAGAGTTAAATAATTCATTTTTGGCAATGTAATATGTTTTATTTTGACTATCCCTTCTAAACTATAAAACACATAACAACAAAAAAGATACAATAAGGATTTTCTCTGGAGCTTTATTAACATAGTTTTTAAATCACAGATAAATAAATCTGTAGACTTTGGTAGCGGGCGTTAATATGTATTATTGCATAAGTACAGTGCATGTACTTTATGTAGTAACTAAATAATACTCAATAAACTAAAATTGAGTATTATTTAGTTTGAATACTCAATTTTAAAATTGAGTATTCAAACTAAATTTTTGAATTTTGAATACTCATGCATTTAAATACTCATGTAAATTTATGAGTATTTTAAATAAGAACATGGTTTATTATTATTAAATACTCAGTAAATTTAGAAGTACAATTACCAAACTGTGATAAATGTGACTGTATAAATATGATCAAACTGTAAATATTTTTCAATCGTGTTTATCAGGACTTTGTTAATGCTCGAACAAGATAATCATCATCAAGCATGCAGACCTATGTAAACCTTGATTAAACGCCACTCTTTTTTTAACTATTGATATCCTTTAACAATCATATCTAAGGCACCCCCTTCTAACACCTTTATTTCACACAGAACTAGAATTTGACAAAACTCGCAATAATGTTTGATTTTTTTTGTATGGTTTTTATTCAAAATAGATTATTTTATAGGTTCATTATTATTTCTCTTAAACCATCTCTTTAACTGATCTGCACCAATTCACATTGGAATTTATGTTATCTGTCTATTCCCCTATCCATCTATGTCTCGGACCCCACAGCACCAGTTAATAGAGGCTCTCATTACCTCTATGCTTCCCTGTCCTATCTTAACTACAATGTTCTATTTGAGTTACTTGCTAATTCAAAGTTACTTTTGGTGATTGATCCATATGAAACTAATAAGCAGGAAAACAAACCTATTCTCATTAATATACAGAATGAAAATAAATTCAGTCCTGGAAATATCAAATGTAATACGTATCAAGTTTGAAAAATAGAAAAATGTTAAAAGGCAATAAAATAAAGTTTTTAATCGCTAGTGTGAAGCACCCTTTTGGGATTGAACATGTTGCTTAGGTCTGTTGACTGGTACTTCAATAACATAAACTAACGATAATTATTTCCACAGAAGGCAATATAAACTGAGAAGGGAAAAGGAAAAGGAAAAGGAGGACTTACGAGTTGGATGGCAAGCATAAGGATGGTTTTGAGTGAGAAGGTGCGTTTACAGATGTTAAACAAATCCTCAAGGCTGGGTCCTAGCAGTTCAAGAACCAAGGCATTATAAAGACCATCGCTGGTCTTGCCGTAAGTGTAAACGGCTGCAAACCCTTCCGGGAAGTCGTCAGGTTTGGCACCGCCGTATCTCCCAACTGTACACAACACACTCTAAGCTAATTTTTAGCTGCCAAACTATTCAATCTACAGCTTATTCCATGAGTGTGAGCCAGTCTGACCGAAAGTCTAATGTCAACCTCAGCATTTGGATTACGAAGGCCTGGGTACCATCTCATGCAACAAGCTGTAAATTAAATTAATTTTTTTAGGTGAAATACCTGGCGTTCACGAAAGAACTCCCTGATTAACTCTAAATTGTAGTATAATAATCGTTTCACCATAAATAATACATCAAAAGAAGTGCAAACTCAATCATTTTTTGTTAGAAGTAACAAATTTTTGGTGTATGTAACTTAGGAAAAATATGGCAAACAAAGCAAAAAATCAAAATTTCCAGTGTATCAGTGGTGATTGGAAATCAAAATTCAATGGGATTCTTTTCAGTTTTTAACAAATATCTTGAAATCTATGTATCCTACGGAAAATAATCAAATTAGCAAATCCCGTTTCAAATAGTTTGTTTTGACAGGTCTGTGGCTTTCATGGATCCGAATATTGTGTTTTTAAAGTTAAGGAATCAATATTTTTCTGTTTGCATGTCAATACACACAAAAACTGTGACTTTTACAATAAAATTCATATATTATTTTTAGTAATATGTTTATTACACAACAATTATTCAAAGTTTATCAAAATTAGAGAGTTCTTTTGTGGATCACCAAGTAAAATGTCTGTGTGTTTCATGCAACAGAACAGAAAGAGGAAATGTTTGTAGGCTACATATCTGAGTAACTACATGTGTTTGGTAGCTGTCATTCAATGGTTCTCTGTCATTTGGTTCAACCCCAAGCACTAATATTTGATACCCTCCCTCAGAAATATCGATGTCATGTCACTAATCATCATTTGCTGTCTAACACAGCACAATGTTAATTTATCAAATACATCTATGAGATTAATTTTTAATTTCACGATTAGAACACATTAACAACCTATTTTTTTAAGGGAGGAGTAGTACTTTATAACATGGCCTGGTGACCAAGATACATCTTATGCATTATTTGTAACATTAGGTGAATGTATAATTAATTAATTAATAAAAACATACCTGAGGGATTAAATATTGCTAGGAATAAGATGGTCTGTTTGTTTAGTAAGCAATGAGTTCACCTTGCCCCCTGATGAGGACTTAGCTGCACTCATTAGCCTCTTTTCTGTATATTTAAACTCTGATGTGTGCCCTTGGTCTCACGACAGCCTTTCAAGTGTTTTTTTTAATTGATGAAAAGTAGGATAAGTAGGACTTAATGATCAATAGGACTTCTATTTTACTTAAAAGTCAAAACTTTTTGGCTAGAAGTACAACTTTTCTCCCAAAGAGTATTGATTTTAGCGAATTTCCCCTATAGGGAAGAAGCTATTACCATAGGTCTCATGGTAAGACCTAAGCGCAGGACCATCATAACTTTTCGTTTTTATAGAAAATGTTTCTCTCATGCTTTAGTAAAAATTTTATATTTTGGATAAAATTTTAATTTTAATATTCTGAAAATTTAAGATTTTATAACACAAACTATAGCGTGAATTTTTCTGGACTTCATTAAATATTTGACATGTGTTAACTTTTTACAATAAGCATCACATATTCAACCACACATTTTAAAAAGGTTTTAAACTCCTAAGTTAAATTTTTAAAGCATGGCCCAGTTTTCATTAGGTGTCAACGCAATGTAAACTGGGGAAAAATCTCTTAACCCCTTAAGCGCCGAGTAATTAACCACCTTGTAGTTTTTAGTAGCGTGCAGTTTAATTACACGATTAACACGAAAAAGCCGGGATATCATCTAAACGCGACGAGAGCGATACTACAGATCTCGTGGTGTGGACGTAGTTCCAGAAAAATCCACTAGAGTGCAGCAACTGCAACTCGTCAGGGTCAACTGTACAGTCTTAGCAGGAAAAAACCTTGCAGAACAGTTGTACCAATATAAATCTGCTGAGAAAGTCAAATCCGAGTAAACTCGGGCATGGCGGTCAACAAAGCAAGGATGACGCATGAGATATCTCATGTGTGGCGGAGCGCGTACAGAATACTACCACAAGCTAATTCGTGCGCGGCGGTTAAGGGGTTAAAACCCTTTAACATTTTTTAAAAGAGTTTTTGTGCTACATTTAAAGTTATATATAAACTTAACAGAGGTTTGCTTAATTTGTTAGAGGTATTTGCTTAATTTATTAGCTGAGAAAGACTCAAACTTGAGACCTGAGAAAAAAAAGAATCTTCCACCTTGGAGTGTAAACTTCAATAAAGTTTGCAATATAGCCTTTAAAACTGAGTTAGCGCGCAAACATATAAGGATGGGCCACAAACTTAATAAAGAGAACTTACGATATAAAAAAACTCACTATTGCATCATTATTGTGTGAAAAATAATATCCCGTAGCAACAGTGACGTACATATAGCCCCCCCCCCCTAAAATTAAAGGGGTAAAAGAAAATCAGACACTGTAATCGGAATTTCTTCTGTAATCAGACACTGTAATAAATCATGTGCGAGATCATCTCTGTGTCAGGCAGATTACCAGGTATTTATTAGTCCCTTACAAACAAATTTTGTTGTAAGCTTAAATTTCTCATCTCACTGAGGGCATAAAGTCGACATGCATGCGCAATGTCTGAAGCAGCCAATAAACAAGATTGTACCACAATTATCCTACAGATATATTCACCTCAAAATACCCCTGACTGGTGGTTGGGGGCTTATGTGCCAAGTTATTATCACCGATAGTAGTACGGCCAGTAGCGATAGATCACTATTTTGTGACAGATCAGTTGAATCTACTTCCTTGCAGCATTTAAACTTTTCAAAATCCACACTAATTGATATAGTTGTAACATATTATCACACAATCATTTTTACGCAATTAGGCTACTTATTTTGATTCAGAAACACTGTTAATCTTAGGCCACATTAAATGTAAGTGTCCTCCTTGAGTTCCAATAAAAAATATAAATACACATTCAAAGGCTACTAACTAACAAAATTTTAACTACTGGCTAAAGAGTGGAAATTTTTTATCGTGCCCTTTAATTTCCCTGGCCTCTTATTTCGTAGATACTGTTTTTATAGTATCATGTTATGTTTTTTAATATTTTTTGGGACGGGGGCAACGTTTTAAAAATATTTATTTGGTTGTTAATGGGTTCTAGGTATTTTTTCCTTATTTTCAAAGTCGTGAATCTCACGACCGTTACTTGTCCCTAGGGTCCATTCTTCAACTTACTTGCTATTTTTAGAACAACTATGCATGCCAAAATAAATAATGCTATATTTTTATATAATCATTAATTGTTAACCTTACAAAAAAAGTATTAAATATTTTTTTTTTATTGCGACCTGACTATTACGACAAAATAAGTCTGTCCCTTGATTTTAATTCCCGACCGCAATGGCAAAATTTGTAACTTTGGAACTCGACAGTGGCAAGCCTGGTGACGATAGTGTCAGATGGTTTGAAAGACAGACTGTGAATGCGCAGGCTTTTGGTTGCTCCAGTGGTTTTTATTTGTTTTCAAGAATATCAAGACTGATAAAGGTAAGTTTGTGTTTTTGGTAATTTTGATGTGTCCAAAAACACAATGGTGTGGTGGTGGTTTTTGGTGTGTACTAGTCGTTTGTTACAGTAGACATGGTGTTAATTTTTGTTGATATGATATTATTTTAATTGTTGCGCTAACCTAGAAGTCCACTTTGTCTTCTCAAACACGAGGTGCAGGGCTACCAGCAGAACAGAGCCAAATATTGTGATTTCACGACCGCATTTTTCTCACGACCACAATAGTCTTATCGATTGTACTGGGGTGCGGTCGTGAAAATCATTATAAATTTCATTGTAAATTGCACTGTTCAGTTGAAGGGAAACACAATTTTATCTTATAAGAGTACAATTGAAGGATTTATGAAAAACTAAAATTGTAATTTATGAAATACATAAATATTGAAGGTAATGCTTATATTTTATTAGAAAGTTTTGTGGAATAGAGTACAGTCAACTCCCAAATAACCGGGGTATTGACCCATTAATGTGCCACGGATAATTTAAAATGATAATTTAAAACAAAGGCATTAAATAAACCGAGTAAAACGACCGGCGATTCTTGTTTTTTCCATACCGTATACCTTGTCCCTGACCGCACCATTCATGATTGGGTTATAAAAATTCAAAAATTGATATATCATCATATAAAACTGTATCCACACACAAAAAAGGGACTCGCTGCTATTGTAACCAATAATTACTACTTTTGGACATATGACAGCCTTAAGTCACTTTTGTGACCTTTCAAAATACAGATTAGGTCGTTCAATAATTAAATCTATACTATTATAAAGAAGAGGTGGTTTCTGTATGTATGTATGTATGGGACAAGTGAACTCGAAAAATACTGAGCCGACTGGGTTGAAATTTCACACAGAGGTAGATCTTGAACCTGGGAAACACATAGGCCTATTCACTTCCTTAAAATTCCCTCGGGCTACGCCCCGTGAACGTCCTTAGCTTCAATATTTAGATTTTATAGGATGTAAACATTCAAATACCGGAATAGAGTACAGTCAACTCCCAAATAACCGGGGTATTGACCCATTAATGTGCCACGGATAATTTAAAATGATAATTTAAAACAAAGGCATTAAATAAACCGAGTAAAACGACCGGCGATTCTTGTTTTTTCCATACCGTATACCTTGTCCCTGACCGCACCATTCATGATTGGGTTATAAAAATTCAAAAATTGATATATCATCATATAAAACTGTATCCACACACAAAAAAGGGACTCGCTGCTATTGTAACCAATAATTACTACTTTTGGACATATGACAGCCTTAAGTCACTTTTGTGACCCTTCAAAATACAGATTAGGTCGTTCAATAATTAAATCTATACTATTATAAAGAAGAGGTGGTTTCTGTATGTATGTATGTGTGGGACAAGTGAACTCGAAAAATACTGAGCCGACTGGGTTGAAATTTCACACAGAGGTAGATCTTGAACCTGGGAAACACATAGGCCTATTCACTTCCTTAAAATTCCCTCGGGCTACGCCCCGTGAACGTCCTTAGCTTCAATATTTAGATTTTGTAGGATGTAAACATTCAAATACCGAAATGTAAACAGCTGTGAGTACTACAATTTGACAGTTCAAAGAGCAGAAGTAAGATCAGCTGTAATTTTTATCGTGAGCGAAGCCACGGGCAACTGCTAATATTAAATAAAATTACTCAGTATTGTTCTCCAAAGTTCAATGTCAAATTCTGACTGAACTGCATTGAGAATCATTAAATAGTTCTGCGCCCATTCGTGTTTACTTTTGAATTACTAACATAACTAAAGTATTCTAAATTTATTACAGCCAGTAGTAAGCATCATGTAAGTTAGTGGCTTTTGAATGTTTATTTAGGTTCTTTGCTTTCGGGGCAACCCTTTCAATATAAACATAAAAGAAATTCTAATTACAATGAGATTATAAGCAGTCACCCCCGAGCTATGTGATTATTTCTGCTACAACATCTCACTGTCTTTATATTGCTGCACTGGCCTATTGGCCCTCGGCAACAGACGGGATAAAAATTAATGGTATTTTACAAATACACAGAAGTTAGTGAAATACAACTAACTTATTAACAATCGTTTTTGTTAACAAATTGAATTTTCCATTTTTAATATTTTATGGACAACAAATAAATAGTTTAAAAAATAAGAAGCCTAAAATCCAGTGATGATTTATTATCTTTAAGTAATTTTTTGAATAATAATGAGTTTAGTATACTACTCCAAAACATTCGAAGCGTTAGAGAAAATTTTAATTCATTTTTATTGGTTATTAGTAGATAAAGAAAATTACCTGATGTTATAGTGTTAAGTGAGATTTGGATTAATGATTGTGAATCGAAAGCATTTTCTATACATGGTTATAGTCATTATTTTGTATGTAATAATGAGTATCGTGCTGGGGGCTTAGTTGTTTACATTTCCAATAAGTACTCGAGTAGACTGGTTGCACCGTCTGCTGCGATGCAAACAGCTGATTCAGCTGTTGTCATTGTTGATATTCTTCCAACTTTGTCCCTCACGCTACTTGCAATTTATAGGTTGCATTCACATCCAAAACTTCTTTTTATTGACGAATTAGACCATGTTTTATCCGGCTTAAATGCTCGTAATCTTTTGATTGTTGGTGATATTAACCTATGTTTGCTTCAAAATTCTTCCGACACCGATAAATATCAATCTGTCATGGCTAGTCATGGTTTGGATCAAATTATAACAACTGCTACAAGAGTAACTGCTACTTCTATGACTTTAATTGACCATATTTATTTTAGGTTCAGTGTTAATATTGATTGTAATGGAAAATTAATTGCCTTAGGAATAACCGATCACGACTGTACTGTTTGCAGCCTTATGTGTTCTCAGTTGTTTAAAATGAATTGTACAGATAGTTACTACCAGATCAGAAGAATTGATTTTGTTAAATTTAGAAACCTAGTAGAATTTATTGATTGGTCTTTAGTTGTAATTTGCAATGATGTATCCTTTAGTTTTAAATTATTTTTAGAATATTTTACATCTGCAATTAATGAGGCTACCTTTTAAGGAAAAAAATGTTAAGTATAAATTTTAAAACCTTGGATGACAACTGAATTATGCAAAAGGCAAGTTTTTAGGAACTCACTGTATAAAAAGGTCAAGAAAAATCCTAACAGTGTCAGGTTGTGTCAGTATTTTCAAGGGTTTGCAAGCAAATTGAAGACGGACATGAACCAAAGAAAAGAACAGTATTATTTATCTCTTTTTGAGTCAAATAAAAGTAATGTGAAATACCCCCGTTGCATCAGACCTGCATACTCAGCGAATTTCAAATGCAGAACAACATATGTTAATCCAACATGGCGAGATTTGACATGTTTTTTGTAAGCTCCATAAGAATAACATGGGGAATGAGTATGCAGGTTTGCTGCTACAGGGATGTTTAAACTGGTTGGTTTTAATTCAATATTTAGTAGATCTGAATTAGAAGAAGCCATTTACCAAGTTTTATCAAGATATGTTGAGGAATAAGCGAGATATAGAATTTTACTTATTTCCCATCAGGTTAACATTGAGACAACGTACTGTGTTTACCACTTTCAATATCTCGGTAACCAATGGACATAGAGCAGTGTTTCAAAATACTAAATTGTATGTTTTTTTGAGCTGAATTCAATAATGCCAACAAAAATTTGATAAATTTAATTTTTCTATGTGAAAAACTCAAAAAACCCATTTTTGGGGGGTTTACCCCCCTTTACCCCCCCTTCCGGTGGTCCGATCGGGCTAGTTCACGAACTCGTCCGAGTGATTACCACTTTACACGTCTGTACCAAATTTCATTAAGATCGGACCATATTTACGGCCGCTATCGTGTTAACAGACATATATATATAGATATATATATATATATATATATAGATATATATATATATATATAGATATATATATATATATATGTATATAAAAATTCGAACGAATGGTGTTTTTTGCTTCTGGGGACCCCAAAATGAAAAGTTACCATGGTCTCGGACTTAGGTCTTACCATGAGTACTACCGTAATAGCTTATTCCTTTAAGGAAATTCGTTAAAAACAGTGGCGTACAGTTAATAGTATTTTGGGTTCCAGGGCTACTAACAAGGGTATTGATTCCATTTATTCAGTTGCAAACCCGAAAGTCTTGTTGACAAAACCTGAAGATATTGTCAATCAGTTTAATACTTTTTTGTCAATGTAATAGATGAGTTACACAACAATTTGGAATCATTGGATGGTTTAAATTGTCCTTGCTATTCAGATGTGTTTCCATCATCAACATGCACAAGATCTATGTTTTTTGCACCAATTGTCTCTGATGAAATTAGTAAAATCAATGATTTTACTAATTATGTTAGGTCTTAACTCAAATAAGTCACCTGGGATCGATGGGGTTACTGTTGCTGTTTTGAAGTCTGTCCATGATTTAATTTCTCCCATTCTTGCAAATATTTTTAATCAGAGCTTAAAATCAGGAATTTTTCCTGATGATTTGAAGACAGCTGTAGTCATTCCCTTATTCAAGAAGGGTGAGATTAGAGATTGTAACAATTTTAGGCCTATATCCCTGCTTTCAGTTTTTTCAAAAATTTTTGAAAAGTTAGTCAAGGTTAGGTTGTTGAAGTTTTTGAATGCGAATAGGTTTTTTAATAAAAATCAATTTGGCTTCATCGATGGTAAGTCAACGGAGGATGCTTTGTTGCAATTTTGTTCTCAAATTGCAGATGGGTTGAATGTCAGTAACAACGTGAGTGCTCTGTTCGTTGATATTACAAAAGCCTTTGATTCGGTCGATCATAACATTTTACTATCTAAATTATGGAATAGCGGTGTAAGGGGAGTTGTTTGGAATTGGTTTGAAAGTTATTTGAATGGGAGATCTCAGTGTGTAAGACTGCAAAATATTACCAGCTCTAAAAATAAAATTAGTTATGGTGTCCCACAAGGTTCTGTTCTGGGTCCTACACTTTTCTTGGTATATATTAATGATTTATGTTCTGGTTCCTTCTTTGGTAAAATAACTTGTTTCGCGGATGATACTGTACTAAGTTACTCCCTTGGAAAATCTGAATTATTGATTGAATATATGCAACAGGATCTGGATAAATTAAAACTATGGTTCTCTTCTAATCGAATGGCTCTTAGTAGTTAGACAAAATTCATGCAATTCTCCTTAAGAAGTAAGAATAATGTTAATAATAATTTATTCTACAAATGTGTTAGCTGTTTGCCAAATCCTCAAAGTTCGTGTGATGTTTGCTTAAAAATCCAGCAGGTTAAAGAAATTAAATACCTTGGTTTAACAATAGATGAAAATTTTAACTGGAAGTGCCATATTCATAATGTAAAGAATTATTTATTATCATGTTTGATAAAATTTTACCTTCTAAAATCTGTTTGTCCAATAAACATATTAAGAATAGTTATTTTGCATTAGTCGATTCCAAATTGCAATACGGAATCTCTTGTTGGGGAGGTGTTTATCTCTCCAATCTCCTTCCTTTAATTACATGCCAAAAGAAGATTGTGAGATTGATAATGGGTGTTAATCGTTTTGACCATTCATTTCCTTTATTTCAATCACTAAAAATATTTCCACTTAGATATTTATTTGTTTTCAGGGTTCTTAGGATTTTTTATATTAGTCAGGCCATTTAATGGGAAACATAAGGGTTTATTCTGATAGGTTGAGGTCTAGAAACTTTGTAATTACTCCTCAGCCATATAATGAGTTTTTTAAACGATCTTTTAAGTATTGTGCCCCAAAATTTTTTAATTTACTTCCAACAGAAATTTGTTTGTGTCAAAACATGAAATAATTTCTAATTAAACTAAAAAATTGGTTGTTTACTGTTCCGGACATTGAAGTGTTCTTTTTATAACATTTTTAATTCATCTGTTTTTTTGTAATGAAAATTGTTTTGTTTGTTATATTTGGCTTACTTGGATTTATGCGTGATTTTTAATAGTTACTTTTCATTGGTTAATTCCAAAGGGACATTGTTATTCATATTTTAATTTAGAATATGTATTTTGTTAAAGTATATTGTAGCATTATGTATTAATTTGTATTTTTCACAGTATGTCTGTTATAGATTGTGTTGGTACCTCAACACGAAATAATGAGGTACCTAGCTATTCATTCATCCATTTTATAGTGTCTATGTTTCTTATTACAAGAAGATTGTGAATGGAATCTAATCAGAAATGTAATGTTTGTACTGTTTTTTTGAATGAATAAAGATTTTTTGAATTTGAATTTTGAATATTGAAAATGGCTGCCATTTTGAACTTGACCATCCAACTTCCACCTTATTTTATTACATAAAATATTTTAAAATCCTTTCTTGATTCACTTTTCTGGAGCCTATAAAGAATATTTCTGCCTAATTTCATGACCCGAAGCCTTGTAATTTTTTAGACACTGTGATCAGTCAGTCAGTTAGTCAACTGTTTTATTGTTTTTACAGTTGGATTAAGAATTCAATTTGTTAAGTTTTATTATTCAAACATTTATTTGGAAAAGTGCAATTTATTTATTTGGGGCAGTAGAGAAGGGAATATCCAGGATATAACAAGGGCAAACACGTCCACACTCATGGTGGAGGGAGATACAAGTATTTCTTCCTATTGTTAAGGCCCTACTGTGTGCGGTTTGCCGACTCTGCAATATTGGTCATAATATTTCATCATACTACACTCTAACACAACCTCCAGCCTAAATTACAATTTGTATTTTCTCCTTGTCATTTCCATTGAGTCACAAGTCAACAAAGTCTGACATTAAAATTTAACTGCAACAGTAATTAATTTAAACACCTTGCTGCAGCACATAATAGTACTCTATAGTTCTAACGAAAAAACAAGATACAATAAATCTTAGGTAAGTTTTAAATTATTATATCATGTTGTTTATTAATGGGTAACATTAGGATAATAATCTAAATCTACTGCCAAGAACAGGCATAAAATTAGGGTTTACCATATTTGAAAATATTTCTTTAAAAAAATCACGATAGTTATTTATTTAATTATAAAAGAAGTGATAAGATACAGTTTTTCCATCTAATTTAAGGACAACTTATTGAGGTTAACACTTGAAACAATTTTACATCTTGAAAATTTAGACTGTAAAGTGAATTAATACGTGAGGGGGTTTCCTTCCAGACCCAAAATTCAATAGGCTACTCGGATTTGAGATGTAAATAAGACTACAAAGATTTGTGAATACATCTGCGAATTTAACAAAGGGCATCACTTAAGGGCAGAAAAAGGCAGAATTTTTACAACATTGGCGCTATTTTTTAAAAGAGGATCAAACTCGAAACACATTTACTAACACTACATTTATGGACAGGGTTCTAAATAGTTGTAAAAGTTATTCACAGATTGTAAGATCAGTAATGAGTTAAAATAGTTCCTGAAAACAAAATTAAAAACAGACAGGCAGGTGTTCCACAAAAAAGAAGAATTGTTATTAATAATTTATAATTTACATTAAAAACAAAAGCCCACTTTGTTTGATGGATCATAAATTTTACACTAGCAAGAAAAACGTTAACACGCCCAGTAGTCTTCTCTACTTTTAAGACCAGTGATTATTCCTTCTTCAATATTCTGAATAAGGCTTACAAATATAAGCTACTTTGCAAATTGTAACAGAAAAATGGAGCGTAAAAGTTCATTTCTAAATTACAATTTCTGAGAGTTGTTGAAATGGTTCCTAACAACAAATCACTAATAGGGGAGTACAGAGTAGTC
Source organism: Flexamia atlantica (assembly GCA_035578135.1). Classification (NCBI taxonomy): domain Eukaryota; kingdom Metazoa; phylum Arthropoda; class Insecta; order Hemiptera; family Cicadellidae; genus Flexamia; species Flexamia atlantica. The sequence continues at coordinate 48,530,827 of JAQJVK010000005.1, read as the reverse complement.
ATTTAGTGTTATCTGAAAGACATTAACATACCATAACCGTTTCTTATGTAACAGTCTGGCACGGGTGCCAGATAGTTTACGACCCGACGGCAGCATCCATTCATAACTGGGCAATAAAAATTCCTATCTCTCTTATTCAAGGTCCCTCAAGTAAATCTTGAGTAACACAACCTTTAATTTTTAAATCATTACATTTCAGATGTTTATTACAATAGATTCATTTAAATAAAGTGTTATAGAGGAAATAAAATAACACAAGAACCAAATGAAGTATTATTTTTAAAGATGCAGATTTATAAACCTGCATTTCTTACAAGTTAAGACAGTAATAATAAACTTGATTAGGAGAATACAAAACAATTCATGGCAGAGTTCATATAATAAGCAGAGGGTCATATAATATGTGGTCTTGCAATGACCAACGTAATAATAATATCTATATTTTGATTCAAGTAACAAAATGAATTTTTCAGAAATTAACTCAGGATAAATAAGCATGTTGCTCACCATGTGTTCCTAGAAGTTTGTAGAACCTGTACTCTAGATGCAACTGAGGGGCTTTGGACTTCATGGGTTCCTGCAACAATAGGTCGTGGTTACTACAGTAACGACACTCCAAACACTTTATCAATCTCAAGAAATCCTAACAGGAAATTCAAGTTGCATTACACTCTCACATCAAAACCACTCCTTCGGTATGTGAAGATTTAGGTTTAGGTTGTGAACTACTACATATATTTGTTATATTTAATTGGATCAAATGCTATTGATAGAGAAAGAGAAAGGATATAAGTTTTAAACTTAACTCTTTTCTTTTAAACACATAAGTTTTGTGATAAGGGTACTGGCCGACTCGGCGTCCATTAGTCAAGCATTTTATTGCTTTAGTAGTAAAGCAAATTCTAATGCAGTGTTTCTCAACCGGTGGTACGCGTACCACTGGTGGTACGTGAAGGCCTTTCAGGTGGTACGCAAGAGATTGAAAAAGTAGTACAAAGTAAAATACAAGGTTAACGAACGAATGCTGTCCCGTCGAACAGTTAATGTTAAGTCGCACTTAATGCCTTAACTTTATTAACTTTTTCAGAATCTGTTTTGGAAATAATATGCCAATTTCATACCATATTTTAGGAACTATTGTTACTCTTTCATTTTAACAGAAATTCTTTTTACAAAACATTTTGGCATTAGAAAATATTCTTTCCATTGAAGAAATTCTACCAGTTTTACAGTGTTTATTCGGTCTATTACTACAGTTTTTAGTTCACGATTTACTAACTATAAACGTATTTTCTAAATTGAACGCACAGCCTGACTATGTCGATCTGTTGTATAATTTTTTTGTAATATGCTTAAATACAAGATCATTGGTGAAAATACAGTATACTTTGAGTGACTTTGAATTGTTTATTTATGTTGATTTTTCAATATAAAATATGAGAAATTTGTAAAGTTCCAAATAAAAGACAAGAGATTATTTTCCCAGTGTACCAAAATTTTTTTTCCACATTACGAAATTCACATTCAAATTTATATGACTTTTTCGCCAAATTGACTATAAAATTATTGAGCAAAGCTGAGATAAACTTAAGGCTTGTCAAAATGTCCTTATAATCAAAATACTATTAAAAATGTACATTGACAAGTAGAATAAAATAAATTGAAATGTCAAAAACAAAACCATCATAGGGTAACTATAAGCAATTTTGGAGGGGATCCCTCAGTGGCGGGGGGGAGGGGGGTCCTTGTGATGGTACGCCAAAATATTGAAAATGTGGTAGGTGGTATGCGAGCACCAAAAGGTTGGGAAACACTGTTCTAATGGATCTTTAGCTAATAAGGCTTAGAGACAATTTTTTATGTCTATGATTATTCTGAGTAATTTAAAATGGACGGGACAAAATAATTAGATAAAAAAATAAGGACAATTTGTAATTTAATGATCTGTTTGGTTGGACCCTGGAACAAAGATAGAAAATATTGAAGTTATGATCCAAAGTCAAAGTAATTATACAAATGCATACATGTGACAGATATATCTAGTATTCTTTCAAACACTGATAAACTTTTTATAATCATACACACTACATATTTAAAGTGTAAATTTCATAATTTAGAGGAAAGTTAGAAAAAAGAATTCAAAAATTTGTTTAATCAAACATTGTATACAAACGATTCCATGTACAAAAAAATAATAAAATTATAAACAACATCCGAAGGGATGATAATTTTGTCAGTCTCAGTATAGATATTTGCTGAGAACCAACAAGCAGCTGTCAGTGAGTGACTTTTATATTACAAATTACAACTTTATAGCTTATGTAATGTTGACTGCTCTAGCAGTTAGTATGGCAGTATCATACAACAGCAGAACCATCATATTCAGCCACCAAGGGACTGAGCCTAGGTCGTGTAACGATTTGGCTGAGTAACCATACCTATTACGAAATCAATAATTTTTACCTAATTAAAAATATGAAGCTAATACATTAAATGCAAAGTAGAGTTTTAAGTGTTTTTTGCAAGTTAGTAATACCCCCGTTGCAGCAGACCTGCATACTCAGCGAATTTCAAATGCAAAACAACATATTTCAATCCAACATACCGAGATTTGACATGTTTTGGTAAGCTCCATAAGAATAACATGGGGAATGAGTACGCAGGTTTGCTGCTAAAGGTATATTAAAACTGGTGGTTTTAATTCATTATTCAGTAGTTCTGAACTAGAAGAAGCTATTTACCAAGTTTTATCAAGATATGTTGAGAAATAAGCAAGATATAGAATTTGACTCATTTCCCATAAGGTTAACATTGGAACAACGTACAGTAGACCCCCTCTTAACCGACCCACACGGGACCGGACCTAGGTCGGATAACTTAAAAGGTCGGTTAAAACGGGTAATCCTCTAAACACCTAAAAATTAAAGCTTTATTGATTTAGGGTTTTAGTAGCATCATTCTAAAGCCGTTAGTTGGTTATTTAGAAAATAAACTATGATTATCAACCTATTTACTAAATTAATTACTGTAGAAATGTCACAAATAACCCCAAATGACGGCCAAAACAAAACCTTTTTATAAACTAAATATTAGACGTGTTTATAAAAAGGTTCTTTTGTTGGCATCTTTAATAACGTGTTCAAACACTTGTTAAAAAACTTTTGTAATGCGGAATGGATGTCAATGCATCTGCTGTACGTTTTCATAAATTAATAAATGCTGTATTCAAAATTTTTCAAACTCTTAACGACCAGTAGAGTTGAGCGTGACGTTCCCATCGCCAAATATGGAAACGGAAATGCCGCTATTTTTAGAAAAGGGCGGTTAAACCAAACTGTTCTTAAAACAGGGTCGGTTAAAACGATCTTTAATCTTTGATCAGCAAGGGCGGATAATCCGATCGTCGGTTAAAACGAGGTCGGTTAAGAGGGGGTCTACTGTACTGTGTTTACCACTTTCAATATCTCGGTAACCAATGGACATAGAGCGGTGATTCAAGATACTAAATTGTTTGTTTTTTTGGCTGAATTCAATGGTGCTAACAAAAATTCGATAAAGTTGATTTTCCTATGTAAAAAACTCAAAAAACCCATTTTTGGGGGAGTTTATCCCCCTTTACCCCCTCTTCCGGTGGTCCGATTGGGCTGGTTTACAAACTCGTCCGAGGGATTACCACTTTACATGTCTGTACCAAATTTCATGAAGATCGGACCATTTTTACGGCCGCTATCAGCTTACAGACACATATATATGTGTATATATATATATCTAAAAATTTGAACGATTGGTGTTTTCTGCTTCTGGTGGCCCCAAAACGAAAAGTTATCATGGTCTCGGGCTTAGATCTTACCATGAGACCTACGGTAATAGCTTCTTCCCTATAGGGGAAATTTGCTAAAACCAACACCTCATTGATCTCGTTTCACCCATGGTATCAAATCAGTTTTATATGCTACCACCACAGCTTTCATCGTTATTTGTATGCCTAACATTCAAAGGGATTTCACAAAAATAACGATTAATAAGTGTCTAGCTAAATATTAAATAACAGTACCATACAGGTTGACTGAGGTGGTTATTAGCTCAACTGAGTAGTGAAAAGAGTACAAATTATTGGCTCAAGTTCAATATCTCCAAATCAGGGTGAATCCAACTTGCCCAAATATTCGGCAAGCAATTTGCTGCATGAGACCTTATGAAAATAATGTGAAACAGAGCAGGCCCGGTGTCAGGATTTTCGGGCCCTGGTGCAATTAAGAAACCCGGGCCCCTAACCTGATGAACTTTTTCTCTCTTTTTTACTCATTTCATGTGACTGTGGGCTCCCATTTTCACTCATCTCTTGTGATCTTGTGGTTCCGGGCCCCCTGAGAGTCCGGGCCCCAGTACACCCCCCCCCCCCCACCCCCTGTCGCCGCCCTGGAATAAAGTCCCGTTTACACAAGTCCATGCTCCCACACTACCTGGATGCGTCCTGATTGTTGGTGGTAAACTGGGGCCACAAACAAATAGATAATACAACGTAAACAAACAGAGGGTCTGTAAGCCTAGGTAATGTGGTGTGATTTTTGCTTCTGAGAAGCGTTTGAATAAACAGAGTAGTAGTAAAACCAAGGCCAGATATGAGGGGCTCTACTGCATAGAAAATAATAAAACAATTTTGATACTTCACATAAATTTTATGATTACTTGAGATCTTGATTCCATGAATATAACCTGATTGGTTGAAAAAAACTTATAATTTGTTTAAATTTGGGGACATTATAATTCAGGACACTTGATACAACAAGTTTTTTTATAAATAAAAATGTAATAAGAAGTTATACAGGCCTAAATTCTAAATATTAACACATTTCTGATAGCAGCTTGGGTATTTGAAATACTGATATATTCTATTATTCTCATGTAAAAATATAAAGAGAGACAAGTATATAATTTTACACTGAAACACACCAATATTTTAAATAATTTTTATTTTGCGAGGCCTTTCACCAGCTATCCTTTACATTATGTTGACATAACCCTTCAGTTTGTGATGTGTCTGATGATGCCAGGCATAGCTGGTTAAAGGCCTCACAAAAAAATTTAAAATATTGGTGTGTTTCTATGTAAAATTATATATTATCCAATATTATGAGTTCATCGAGAAGAGAGACAAGTATATCTATCCTTGTAGCTTAATTATTTTCACACAGTTTCAAATGAAAGAAAAGTTTTGACAAACCATATTTTTATTTCTCACATACTGAAAATGAACATGATAATGAGTTTGGACGATCTTAAAATTACTTTTTAACTTTGATAAAAATACCCATTGACACATTATAACATACCAGAAAGGATCCGAACAGTGTATTACCAATATTTTCAGCAAAAACACAACTCACTGAAAAATTAAAAACAATGTAGGTTAAGAGATAAGTTGAATTCACTAATTTGAATTAAGCTAAAAATATAGGCTGATTAAAATTCTCCATAGGAAATCATTCAATGCATAAATATAAATCTTATTAAAAAATTGTTGAAGTTTGTACTGTACCATTTCAAATTAAATACCTAAATCGAAATTCCACTGTCGTATTTTTCCCGAATACACAGTTTGATTATTTCAACCAGTATTCATGGACTGCAATACAATGTAATGGCTTGGCAATGTATATGCCTAACTATACCACTAATAACTTAATTTTATAATTCAAAACTGCTTGGTGTTTAAAGAGTTTTTACTCAAGGGTTACCATTAATAAAAAAGTAAGTACATAAAATAGATAATAGATAATATAAATCCTATGTGCAAATTACTATGCATTCACTTCAGCCAAAACTAAGGAAATTTACTGAAATACAGGGTTAGAACAATTTTAATCCATTACGGCCCACTAAGGGGGTCAAGGCCAGAGAGTAGACAGAGTTACAATTATAAAGTCTTGTGTGGGCCCAAGGTCTTCTGCCATCGCTTCAAAATAGCTCTCATCTCATAAAACTGAGCTCTCGCCTCATCAAATTGGTTTTTTCACTTCAAGAATATCAATATTTTAAAATACTTAAGACTAAAAGGTTCAGATATTAACCTCTCATGATTGGAAAAGGTTTTTTTTATAACTGTTGACATGGAAGTACACAAATTTTCAGCAAAAGAAAATAAGTTTTTTTAATTCAATATGACATTCTTCAAATGAAATATACATTGATAAAACAATAAAATTTCAACTAATGAAAAATGATGCTCATAGGTAATTTTAATATCCACAAGTACTAAAACCATAAAATAATAAAATTATTTTCCATCTCAGGATTTTTTCCATCTCTTCATGTAATGAGATGAAAGATTTTAAATTCTTACCAAGACAAAATCTTAATTACATTAAAAACTTAAATTTTTATACCAGTGCAGTTTTGAAAAAAAGCAAAATCGATAAATTAAAACAAAGTGCAAACTAAATGAAGCATAACAAATATAATACCGTAATTAATATTAATAGACATATTGTTCATTAATTCCAAGCAGACACCAGTCTCATAGAAATAACAAACTTTTCCTCAAGAGGTCATAAGAAGCATGCAAAAAAGTTGTTGGCCAGAGAAATTTAGAAGCAAGAATAGGAATAAGATTGGATTAATCGTACTCAGCTGCCTACTTAAAAAGGAGAAGTTTGACAAAGTTGGAGCTGTAACAGCTGTGGTAAATGCTTAGTCATGCTACTCTGTCACCACTTCACTTCTGCCGGGAATCTTAATTGTGCTTCACTCTTAATTGGCTTCTCTGTTCAAATAAAACAATGGGTATCACATTGTTTAACATGATTGCAAAGCAAATTTTTTATGATATACCTACTTTAGAACATGATTTGCCTTAGTTAAGGAATTATTCAATATAAGTAGAAAAAATTAAATTCAACAAACTAACTTTGTTACAGAAATGGCTCACCCACCGCGTGGCAGCCCGCCTCAGATGGGCGTCCCTCACGGCGGTCCCAAGGGCCACCCGGGACTGGGACCTCCACCCAACGGCCCCCACGGCATGGCCCCCCAACACCCAGTGGGGGTAGAACATCCATCACTACAGGTAACCCCAACTGCCATCTAATATTTATCATGTCTTTGCCCTACAATGTGATTTTCTTCAGTCATGTAACTCTACAAAAGGTTGAAATAAAAAGTGACTAAATAGAAAGTATTTCTTGAAAATTTCTCTTTTAGGGCATAGCTTGTTGATATTATTTAGACTAAGAAATAAAATATATGACAATGTTGTTATAAGTCAGAGTCTTTTAAGGTGGATCAGATTATTACCGCTGCTTCGTATGATGAATGTAGAATGTAAATTCAAATTTAGGCCAGTGTTTTTTTTTTATTAATTTCAATTTGTTTCTAATAAAAATAAATGATTTTGGGTACAACTAAGGTACTAGGGGTCATTAGGGTAAAACTAATTTTTATTAGGATAACATGTTTTATATATCTTTATGAAAAAAGTAGAGGATTTAGGTCAACTGACCTGTTTCATAATAATTTATGTGTTTTAAGTGTCTAAATTCTTTTTTATAAACTAAGACAGTAGAAACTACCAGCCCCAATCTTCCCAATATAAATCAAGAAAAAACGCCCCATTTGCAGCAGGCCTGCATATTTCAGTGAATTTCAAACACAAGAAAACATTTTTCAACATAAGTGAGCAAGATATGACTTTTTTGTAATCTCCATGAGTCAACATGGGGAATGAGTATTACAGGTATATGAAAGAAGAGTAGTTCAAATCCAATATTCAAAATTATTCCAAAATCATTAATCTGAGCTAGAAAAAGCCAAACACAGTACCAAGTTTAACAAGACATGTGAAGAAATAAGGAAGATAAAGCATTTTTTTTTATACCGTAAGGATAAGACAGTGAATGTGTGGGTTAGCTGCCAAGGAAATGTAAAAATGATTTTTTTGCTAGTATATTAATGATATTAACTAGAATAAGCTACATACAATTTTATTGGGATACTTTGGGAAATAAGTTAGGTGTTGAATTATATTTACTTCTCATAAAGATAGCATTGGAATTAGGATTTACTTCTCATAAAGATAGCATTGGAACAACATACTTTGTTAACTAACTACTGTTCTAAAGGCGATATCTCAGAACCAATGGGCAAAGAGCAATGATTGTAAAAAACATTTTTTTCAAGTATTAAGTATATATAATTAATTTAAGCATTTATTTGAAATGCACTGAGTATGCAGGCCTGCTGCAACGTGGGGCATTTACACTTCTGTGGCAGCAAAACTTCAGACTCATTCATCATGTTATCTTGATAGGAAATAAAGAAATACTATATTTTTTTTATTTCTTTACTTATCTTTATAGCCTAAAACTAAAACTTGGTATATGGCTTCTCCTAGTTCTGCCCTACTGGATATTTAATGATAACCACCCAAATACCTGTTGCAGAAAAACACTGCATTTTTTTTTGTTTGAACCAAATTTTTTGTTATCCAACCACGGGTCCGATTCCATACAGGGTGGTTAAGGAGTTATAGCAAACAGATATACGTTGAGCATAACTTAGAACAATATAATCAAACAAATGATGAGAGAGGGGAATCTTAAAATTGTTTTTGAAGACAGATCCACCCAATAACAGATTTCTTTGCCTCCAATTTAGTGGATAACAATTAAAAGGAACTTTCTCAAACTTGAGTTTTCCCCCCACTCCAATGCTCTTACATTAAAAACGGCCCATTTCTGTTACAGCCAGAGGGCCCGCCAGAGAAGACATACCCCTGTGGCTGTGCCTGGCCCGGCACCCACAAGCCAGACTGCATGTGGAGCTTGTGGGAACAGATGCGGGACAACTACCTCAAGTAAGCTGGATAACTGATAGCAAGCTCGTTTGCAGCCTCATCTCATCATGAAAAAATTCAATTTAATACATTTTTTGTTGCTAGTAAGGGCGTCAATTTGGAAATATGGGAAAGGTAGTGCGATGTAGTAAATAACAAGTTTTTCTGAAATTATGGTATTACAGTTGGCGCACAGTTGTCCCGACCATTTTAAAGAACGTGTGCGAGAGAGATGGACAACGAATGTTTAGAGGGAGATAGACGGTTCCTAAATAAGCATGTGTCATTGGCTGCAGCAAAGTGGTTTTTTGTTCCTATTTGGTTTCCTATTGGACGATAATTTTTTTTTCTTGTTCTTGAAGTGTTTTTATTATTCGTTAGATAGCGACTCTTAAACCTCGACCGAGTTGACAGCTGTCATCAATCAAAGAAAATAAACAATATTTGTTCACTTTTGGAAAAATTATGTTTTAATTAAAACTTATGGAAACACAACTATTTCAAGTTTAAACTCTTATTTAATAACAAGTACATACTAATTCGGAGAGTACAATGCATATTTCCAATTTTACAGGTGAAATTACAAATATAAAACTTACGTAATCAAAACCTCAAACCATAACCTTAAATATATTTGGACAACCAAGAATTTTACTTTTGTTTTGAATATTAGTTCACTTATTTATAGCTCGTAGCAGTAGTAAATGGGGGGGCTTGAGTAGGGGAGTGACTTCCCCTCCTCCCCCACACCCCGAAGCGTCAAAATTTTCGCGCTGGTCGGGATGAGGTCGCGCCAACTGTAACTAGCATGTTAAGTACTCTTTTCCACTTGTTATGTCCAAAATATTACATCAGAGGCTTATATAATGTGATCCCTCATTCATACAAGTGTCCAAACAGTGATGAATGTGGTAAATATCCCTCCGTGGGGTCGGCGATCAGCGCGTGTAAACGTTCACCCAGGCGCAAATTACTGCAATATATTTTAATTTAGAAGAAATAATTTTATTGCATCTTGAAGAAAAATAAATTCAACACTAGGTTTGTGAAGTAGATTTTTCTTTTTTTTTTTTACATTCGGAGTTACTTTAGCTCAAAATATCAACTATCTAAAACCCACTATTTGAACCAATCTGCCAATTCCTCTTTTATTTCTTATGGTATCGGAAAATACAAATTTTATATTGTGAGAAATTTAGTTATTTTCATTTTGATATGTAGTTTATTGACGTACGTTTAAAAATAACGTCAGGATGTGGTTCCGCACGATGTTGTAACCCGTAAAAATCACGACAACACTCATGTGTGCAGGAATGCATTCCGACAATAATTTTCGATCGAAAATAAAAACGCTAAACATCAAATTAAAGAGGAGAAAAAATCCTACAACATATTACCATTTGTTTTCACGATCAAACAAAAAATGTAAGAGTAATCAGCCTCTCTCTGAATTTACATAATCAAAGTTACCTAATTAACAATCACGTAAAAATCATTGGCTGAACTTAAGGTGAGATTGGATCTGGTTTTACTTTTCATGGAATTGTGAAAACAAATGTTAATATTCTGTAAGAACTTTTCTTTTTAGCGAATTTCCCCTATAGGGAAGAAGCTATTACCGTAGGTCTCATGGTAAGACCTAAGCGCGGGACCATCATAACTTTTTGTTTTGGTGCCCCCAGATATCAAAAACACCATTCGTTCAAATTTGTATATATATATATATATATGTCTGTAAGCACGATAGCGCTCGCAAAAATGGTCCGATCGGAATGAAATTTGGCATAGGCGTGTAAAGTAGCAATTATTCGGATGAGTTCGAAAACCAGCCCGATCGGACCAATGGAAAGGGGGGTAAAGGGGGATAAACCCCCCCAAAAATGGGTTTTTTGGGGTTTTCACATATAAAAATCAAAATAATCCAATTTTAATTAGCACCATTGAATTCTGCTCGAAAAAACAAACAATTCAGGATTTTGAATCATTTCTCTATGTCCATTGGTTACCGAGATATTGTAAGTGGTAAACACAGTACGTTGTCCCAATGTTAACCTTATGGGAAATAAGTAAAATTCTATATCTCGCTTATTTCTCAAAATATCTTAATAAAACTTGGTTTGTGGCTTCATCTCGATAAGATCTAATGTATTTTAGTCTAAAACCCCCGAAATTTCCATTTTTGTGGCAGCAAACCTGCATACTCATTCCCCATGTTATCCTTATGGGAAATAAAAAATTTTATATCTGCCTTATTTTTTGACAAATCTTGATAAAAGTTGCTATATGGTTTCTCCTAGTTCAGATCTATGAAATATTGAATTAAAAACACCCAGTTTTAATGGACCCGTTGCAGCAAACCTGCACACTCATTCTCCAAGTTATTCTTATGGAGCTTACAAAAACATGTTAAATCTCACTTTCTTGGATTGAAACATGTTCTTTTGCCTTTGAAATTCGCTGAGTATGCAGGTCTGCTGCAACGGGGGTATTTTCCCCTTTAATTTGATGTGTAGCGTTTTATTTTCGATCAAAAATTATAGTCGGACTGCGTTCGCGCACAAGGGTGTTGTAATGATTTACAAGGGTTACAACATCGCACGAAACCATATTCTGACGTTATTTTTTAACAAACAATAAGGCATGTTTCAAAATTAAAATAAATAAATTCCTCACAGTATGAAATTATTATTTTTTCGATATCAAAAAAACATAAAAGAGTAATAGGCGTCCGGGTTCAAATAGTGGGTTTTAATTAGTTAATATTTTAAACCAAATAAACTTGGAATGTAAAAAGAAAATGATAAATGTAGTTCACAAACCTAGTGTTTAATTTATTTTTCTTTAAAAAACAATAAACCTATTTTCTCTAAATTAAAATATATTGCTGTAATTTCCATCCACGTGAGTTCCACACGTGCTGGTTGCCGACCCCGCGGAGGAATATTTACTACATTCATCACTGTTTGGACACTTACATAAATGAGCAACTTCATATCAGCTTCTGAAGATTTATTTTAGACATTAAATGTGGAAAAGAGTACTTTTATGCTATTTAAGACCATAATTTTAGAAAAACTGGTTATTTACTATGTCCCACTACTTTTTCCCATTATCATCCCCGAGTAATGTTAGTATGCATCTCTCCCGCGAGGGCGACGCCGAATTGCCTTTAACCCCCTCTTAAAGTCCTACACTGGAGACTATATTAAGGTTACCATAAATTTATTTCAGATAGGTATTTCAGAAATGTGACCAAGCAATGTAGATAGGAAAAATTGATTTATAAGACTAGATACACGTATGTTAACAGTCCTACTCTGGAGTCTATCATTTAGTTTCATGGACAACACTAACAGCAGCACTGCCTACTAATGATTCTCACTTAACCTCCGTATCTCCTCATCATGGTGAGAAACTACCTAAGGGACCAGCAGTTGATGTACAAAACAGAACAGGGTTTGCTGAACCTAAGGGACAGCCCAGAGGTCGGTTCTGAGACAAGATCTTTGGAATGTCTCATATGACAGTTTGCTTGGCACGGGAATGCTGTATGGAACGTTCCTCATAGGATATGCCGACGACGAGGGGGCGGTCATCACCGAATGAAACGAGGAGTTTGCCCAATTGAGACTAAATTGGATCATGTGCCTGTTGGAGGGCTGGATGCCTGATTATTGCTCTCCCTAAAACTGAGATAGCCATGCTGATGAGGAGGCAGATAACACAATTGTCACAATACAAATGGATGCCTAATTGATTAAGATGCAGAGGACTGCCATGTACCAGAGGGTGGGCTCACCTTCTTGAATAACATTAAAAGTGTGTGCGACGAGTCCGCAAAAGTGACACCCAGCCTCAGAAGACAAATGGCCAACATCGGAGGTCCAAGTCAAGGGGAACAGGGCCTGATGCTGCTGAGGGACAGGCCATCACACTCCTACAGAGGAACCTACAGCATTGAGCTATGAGTTGGCCTGGCTTATGAGCTGGCCAGCTCATTCGATTGGCTGTGTTGGCTGGTTATGGCCAAACATAAAAAAGTCTTATAGTAATTACTGTTACAGTAGAGCCCCAAGGAGATAAGACTCTCAAGGAGATAATGAAAACAGTCTTGTTATCAAGGGACTCTTCTTATTGAGAAGAGGGACTCTTCTTAATGTTTTATAATGACATTAAGTGCAATTACAATTTCAAGGAGACTTGGAAAGTGCACTTCTTGTCGAGGTTTTTGTTATCGAGTGTCTTCTTATCGAGGTTCTACTCTAATATTGACGCATTGAATTCATACAATGATTAATTCATTGTAGTGCAGAGGCAGAACATCTTTCGCCGCGCTCCAGATCTTGGCAGAGACCAAACTGCTGAGGAGGCGAGACTCGTCACTCTGCGAGCCTGGCAGGAGCGGTGGAACGACGGATCAGAAAGGCGATGGACATTTCGTCTCATTCGAAACATCAGACCGTGGTTGAGCCATACCTTTGGGGAAATTGATTTCTTCTTGTGTCAATTCCTGACGGGTCATTACCACTTCAGGGATTACCTTTTCCGCGCGGGAAAGGTGAGGTCACCGCAGTGTAGGTAATGCCCGGAGGAGGTGGATGATCTCATCATACCTTTTACCGGTGCAGACGTTTCGCTGAAGACATGAGGAGGCTTGTTTCTGCAGTCAGCGATCTTTCCCCGGACGTCGTTGTGGGAGCAATGCTTCGCAACGAAGAATCCTGGAGAATGATTGCGCTCTTCGTGCAATCCGTTCTTCAGCGGAAGCGAGACGATGGATGCTTAGGTGACCACTAAGTATCCCGAAACAGTGACTTGACCCGTCTGGGCGCAAGAGACACGGACCAGTGCTGAAGCTGTCCAATAAGGGTGTTCCCCACGGCTCCGTAGGAGGTTTAGTGGATAGACCTCAACCAACATCTGAGAGGGAGTCCCACACTGTTCCTTTGATTCCCACACTGTTTCATGCATAAAGCGTGTAATGGTCCTATTTAGAAGAATATTCCAATGAACTATCTCCAATATTTTGAAATTATTGTAGCTGGTGGGACACACCTCTAATTGTTAATATAATGAAGAAGGTTTATGAATGGTAGTAGAGTATTAACTGATGTATCTCATATCCAATCGAATTCATATACAGAATTATCACTAAGTCTGTTTTCGAGGCATTGACTTCAGGAAAAAAGATGTAACTCTAAATTGATTAACTTACAACTGATAAATCTAAAGTTAATGTTAGCTTGAATTTTGTGAAACCAAAATTTACTCAAAGGGCTTTAAATTTGTCTACAATACTGAACAAAAATCTATGAATGCTCTCTAAGCTTTCAAACTCCTTATACATCCATTTGTGTTCCAGAACTCGTGAGCTGATGAATAAATTTATGACCCAAGCGAACACAATGCAAGAGGCCACCCGCGAGAATGTCAAGTGCAGTTGTCCCGCTGGATGTCACGGTACGGACTTGGGAAAAGCTATGGGACTGCAGCAGATGACAGGTGTCACTGTCCCATGGGGTGCAGCCCTCGGCATGGGTGGAGCACCCGATGGCATGGGTGGAGCCCCCGGGGATATGTGTGGAGCACCCATGGGTGGTATGCCGCTACAGAACTACTCTGTGGAAAATGAAGCCAGGAAGCTGATGGAGGAACAGAAGCGGATAAAGAGCATGTGGGTGCAGTTCCTCAGTATCTTCGACATGGCACTGGACATGGCCAACGACGTCTCCAAGGATCGTTGGGAGCAAAACCGCCGCAGAAAGGTAACTGGCTCTTGCAACATTATAATTTCTACCAAAGGAATATCTATTTCCGGTACTTTGGTATTATATGGAGGCCACTATTTTTAGAGAGATATTTTTTACTGGGTACCAAAAATTACTTCATAATTGGAAAGAACATACTTTAATTGATTTACTGTCCAAATTGGACATAATTATGATGAGCGGTCTTTGTTTTCTGCTTTCCGGAATGCAGCGATGTTGGCGAGGATTGAGTTGAACGCGTCACCGCCGCCGCTAGAGACTTCACCCGATCGCCACCCTTATAGAGTGCGCTGCGGACTGCCGCATTACTGAATGGTAGGTTCGGTTATCATAAATATGTTAGTAGGACTTTCCTCGTTTCGTTACGAATCGAGCGATACCAGATGAGTCATACTTTCGCCTGAGAAATACACTTCAAGGAGGCTAAGGTCAGGTCGTTGACCGGAGCGCACACATCACCTGTCGACGGGATTTGGCAGGCTAAAGTATGACTCATCGTTTGATTTGTAACGAAATGAGGAAAATCCTACTGACATATTTATGATAACCCAACCTAACATAACTACCACAGCGTGCGTATAAGGGTGGCCTTCTTATAATACCAAAGTACCCTATTTCCTTTGGGGATAGGGATTATTTTAGAATTTTTGTGGATGATCATTGAAAAAGATGGAGTGTTGGTCGACTAAAAAGAGACCTGAAGAGACCAAATAAATGGAAATATTATGCTACAACAATTATACTTACCAATTTGAATAAAGCAATAAGTTTATGATAAATTGGATAAAGAGAAATCAATATAATTTATTTTTGTCAGGAGAGACAAAGGCTTGAAAGGGAGCAACGGCTGGAGGAGATGCGGAAAGAACGGCTCGAGCGACAAAAGGGTTCTAAACCCGAACCACCTCCGGAAAAAGATAAGGCTGCCAATGAAAAAGCGGACGATGAGGGCAAGGGCAAAGACAAAGCGAAGGAAGAGCAGAAGAAAGAAGGGCGACCACCAACGCCGGCGGACACCGGCAAAGACGAAGCTCAGGGAGAAGAGGAAGCTCCTGCTGCAGAGGAAGAAGCAGCGGCCGCTGAGGAGGCAGACGAGGCACCAGCAGACGCACCAGCAGAGCCACCACCAGAACAGGCGTTGGAGGAACCTTAAACTACTGATGTCCTAAATGTCTGTTTTACACTTGTATAGTAAAATTATAACTCTGACATTGCTCTAAATCATAACCGCTTTTACCTGGTAAAATATTAGCTTGTTTGAGCACCCCCATTACTTAGTATCTAGGTAATATATTGTAACTAAAATGTTATTTTTATGCCATATAACTAATTACACTTATGTACTAGGATTACATCCGAGAAGTGTGTAATCGATAATGGTTAAACAGGGTGTTTGTGAATGAATATCGGGATTTTAACTCTTTATACAGGGTGTCCCGTAAGTAAGTACAAAAACTTTGGGAATAGGTTCTATTGGTCGAAATAAAAAGAAATCAAGAATAACATTTTTTCTAAGAACGCCTTGTTACCGAGACATCAGCCATTTTGTATTTTTCCATTAAAAATTTATATCTCAAGAACCATTAAAGATAGCTTTATGAAACTTGGTATAATGTTTAAGGTAGGAATAAAATAATTGCAAAAAAAATTCGTTAAAAAATATTTTTCCGTTTCAAAATGGCGGCCATTTTAATTTTTCAAACTAAAATTACCAAAAACAGCTGATTTTATGGTAAAAAGACATGAAAACTTTTTTTAGTGTTTTTAATTTTCTATTAAACGACACCAAGTTCAGAAGGATCGGACAATAAATAGCTGAGAAATAACGATTTTTAGTTGTACTGGCCAGGCGCACCCTGACAGCTTCTCATCATTGTCTGCGACAATCAGCTGATTAACCTGCATACGTGGCTCCATTGTTGGTAACATTATGTTTTGCTATTTTGTTGGCACTTTTTGTTACTTTCGAAACAAAATCAGTGTTTGAACTCTTTTTTGTGATAAATTTTAATTTATTGTGAAATAATTATAAAAATAAATAAAATAAATGTAATAAATAAAAATAAAAATTGTGAAAAAGATAGCAAAAAATAATGTTACCAACAATGGAGCCATGTATGCAGGTTAATCAGCTGATTGTCGCAGACAATGAGGAGAAGCTGTCAGGGTGCGCCTGGTCTGTACAACTAAAAATCGTTATTTCTCAGCTATTTAATGTCCGATCCTTCTGAACTTGGTGTCGTTTGATGAAAAATTAAAAACACAAAAAAAGTGTTCTCTTTTTTCCATAAAATCAGCTGTTTTTTTAGTAATTTTAGTTTGAAAAATTAAAATGGCCACCATTTTGAAACTGAAAAATATTTTTTAACTAAATTTTTTTTGCAATTATTTTATTTCTACCTTAAACAGTATACAGAAGAGTCCCGCAACCCCGGACTTCGATAGCCCGGAATCTGGATAACTCGGAAAGCCTGCCAGAGCAATAAAGTGCATTGAGATTCAAGGCCAGAGCAAGGTGTGACACATTTAAAACAGTTTTAATTTTTCTTTAATTTTTTTATTACTAATATAGTTTTTATATTTTTTACTATGCAATAAATAAATGATTTTTTATAAAAATAACAGAAACTACTCTTATTTTTTCTTATTTTTACTCATTTCCTGAAAACTCGGAATTTTCACAAACCCGGACACCGTTCGGTCCACATTAGTCCGGGTTTGTGGGACTCTACTGTACCAAGTTTCATAAAGTTATCTTTAATGGTTTTTGAGATATAAATTTTTAGTGAAAAAATACAAAATGGCGGACATCTCGGTTACAAGGTGTTTTTAGAAAAAAAGTTATTCTTGTTTTTCTTTTCATTTTGACCAATAGAATCTATTCCCAAAGTTTTTGTACTTACTTACAGGACACCCTGTATATTTATTACCTACATTAAACTTAGAGTCAGTGGGGCCCATGGGGCCTATCCAGCGCTCGGGTATAGTGACGTTCAACCAATCGCATACTTCGTTATGTCAGTGAGGTGGCGCACCATCTTGCTGGAAAATGAAGTTCTCTGGCTCATTTTCTTCCAACTGTATCAAGGTAAGAAGTACCAGTAACTGTAGGTTCACCAAAAAAGAAAGGGCCATAAATTTTCCGCCAGGATACAGCACAAACAACATTCACTTTAGGGGAATCTAGTGGCATTTAGTACAGGTGCTGAAGGGGGTTGAGCATGCACTTTCTGGTGCAGTCAGTTTTATGTTTGATTCTTATTCTGGGCACTTGGGTGAACGTAAAAACGCATGTTGTCACCTTCCTAGGTGGTCGACAACATGGGGGGGAGGGGGGAAACCTCCCCCCCCCCTTGGTAAGGCTGTATGCTTACTTAAATACTCATAACTCAAGAACGGTAAAAGATAAAAAGATGAAATTTTAACCAATATATTCAGAAAAGTATGCTTAATAAAAAAGGTCATTAGCAAAAATATCATATGTTTAATAGTTTCTGAGTAAAAACATGTTTTATCAAGAATTTTCATAATTTTTCATATTTTTTGCTTAAAAATCGTGCGTAAACACCATATAAAGGCACCTTCATCAAAAAAAGTGAATATTTAAGCTTATATTCCTAAAATATGTTAAAATAAATACTCATTTAGTCAGTTTTTGGATAATTGCAGTACCCATTTCAAATAAAACATGGTAGGATAGGGGACATTTCCCACCCTCCTTAGGTATTCTTGTCCGTTTACTTAACTACTCATAAGTCAATGACAGTTAAACGTATAAAGTAAAAAAAATAAACTATTATAGCTATAAAAATATATTGAAAAAGGGTCATACCAAAACCACTGTTTTTCTTGTATTTTTCGTGTAAAACCAAGTTTTGTTGCAAAATTACCTTAATTTTTAATTAAAAAAACATACCTAAAACTATCATTTTTCCACCTAAATCCTGAATCAGGAACAAACTAATGTTACACTTCAATGAAAATATTACAAGATTAATATTAAATTAATTATTTCATAGCAACAGCATATACTTTTAGTAAAATATAAGGCTTAAAGGTCAATACACATAAATGCAAATAGAATCATTAGCTCTGAATTTTTTTGTTATGATTCTCGTAGCTGAGAAGGATTACATACGCACTTTCCCATCAGTGATTTTTATGTTTGATTTTTGTTTTGGTTGCTTGGGTAATCATAAAATCATATTGTATATCCATCCCAAGTGGTCGACAACATGGGGAGGGAGGGGAGCACTTCCTCCTTCCCAATGTAATAGTTGTCTGTTTGTTTAGCTACATACTCATAACTCAATGACAAGTTAATTAGAATAGTGAAAGATAAACGATTAGATTATAGGTAATGTATTAAATAATAACGGGTATTACCAAAAACGTCGTATGTTTAAATTTGTCGAGTAAAACCAGGTATTAATGGGGATTTTCTTAGTTTCTTTATTTTTTCGTTACATAATTTTTCCATTTTTGTCGTTGGACGGACGTTTCCTTCATGTATTGAGAAAAATATTAGTCTCCGATTAGTTTTAAAATTACTTATATTATCTTTTTCTCTTTAAGAAGATACCTAATTACTTCTCAAAGTAATGCCTTTTTATATTTAACGTTATACAATTACAGACTGAAATTAACAAAACAGCTGTTTCACTATAAACCATAAATTTAAGTGACTAGTCTTTTTAAAGAATTTAGGAGCTCACAATTTTATGACGCCTTAGAAAGTTACTATAGTGAGGAAAACTTGTTGTTTAACAATATTTATGATGTTTTTACGAGTTAATCCATGCGTCAGATAATTTTACGTAGCTAAAACAAATTGTTTAGATATTTATTAAAGTTGGCTACGTTGGTAACACTGCTACCGGTTCCATTATAATCAATCACATGTGATTTGTTAAACAGTGCGCAAGAGGGAATATTCTTTCCAATCATTTTTGAGGTGAATCACACTGACAGGAGTGTGAGTGTTAAGTTTTGTTAGTATTTAAGATTTTATAATGTGAACATTCAGTACGAACGTCCATTTAAGTGAATAATGACCATTATAATTATTTGTTTTGAGTTTGTGTACAATGAATGTATTAATCAACTGGTTCGTTTATAAGCGATTGAGAACGATTTCGAAAAGTTTCCGCACCAGGTAAAAACTGCTCTGAACGATAAACTAATTAATTACCTTCCTTAACCAAAACCAAAAAACCATAATTCTATATGTCGTATCCTATAATAAGTAGTACTGAAAAGAGGCAGAAGAGTTTTGATCGTAATTTGTGTTTAATATGTCAAGAGAAAACAAACGACTCATTTGTTTGTAAGCCTCATCCTGAGAGCTTAAATAATATTAGAGAAGCTAGTGTGTTAAGAAAGGATAAAGTATTGCAACAAATTGATAGTGAATCGGATATTTCTATCAATTATAAATGGCATAGAAACTGCTACGCAGCGTACATTAGTGTAAATAATATATCAAAAAAAATAAAACAAGAGTTTTGTAGTAAAGAAAACTTAGTCAAAGAAAAAAATTCAGTTTCGTCTTCTTATTGTACTAGAAGTATAATTTCTAAAGTAGATTTAAAAAGATGTATTTTTTGTCAGCAAGGAACAAAAAACAAAATTGTAACGACCTATCGGATAACACAGGTCGAAAGAGCTGAAAAATTGCTCAGCCTTTGCAGAGAAAGACAGGATGAAGTATTTGTAAGAATAAGTACACTATATGACGCTAATGATGTATTATCTGCAAACATATTATACCACAAGCTTTGTTTGGATACTTACTTTAAAATGTGTACGCCAACCCCCCTGCCAGAACTACCTAATGAATCAACTGTGAAAACCATAAACCAGGCAGTCCACGAGGCTTTTACTTCAATACTTTCTGAAATAGACAGTAATCTGGACAGCAATTGCTTTGAATTGAGTTGCCTTACATCTAAACTGAGAACCTTAACTAAGGATGTTAATGTTACCATAGACAATAGGTTAGTAAAAAAACTGTTGATTGAGCATTATGGCGAGGAGTTGGTTTTTTCTCAACCTAAAAACCAATCTAAATCTCCTATTGTTTTTAAAGCTTCAACAAAGCCCGCTGACCTCATTGAAAGCATTCGTAATATTTGTGAAAATTCACTTAACACAGAAGAATTAAAACAAGAAATAAAAACAAATCCATTCAATATAAAAGGGTATGTGTGCAATGATACTTTGATATCAGAAGAATATGAAAACTTCAATTTGCCTGCAAATTGGGAGATATTTTTCAAGACACTTCTAGGTCCAGAGCGTATGTCTAAAAAAGATGTAAAAAAGAAGTGTTTTTCTATTTATATGGACTTGTATTATCTTGTTACTGGTGGAGATTTGACCCCAAAGCATGTTTCATTAGCAGAGTGTATTCATCACTACACTCGATCGAAATTGTTGATAACCACCCTTAATAAACTAGGGCATTGTGTTAGTTACAAAACTCTTAAGAAGTTGGATTCACAAATTGTTAATGACATTGTAATGAGAAATAAAACAGGAACCGTTCCGCTGCCTTCAAACATAGTTCGTGACCCAAACGTTTTCCTTCACGGAGCTGTGGATAACGACGATTTTGCAGAAGAAACACTAGACGGGAAAAGAACAACACACGTAACAGCAATGGTATTGTATCAAACTGCTACGGACCAGTCTATTGTACCTTTCCAGTCTAAAAGAACCCCTACAGCTACGCTGGATTCAAGCTTAAAATTTAACGAAATTATCCCTTGCCAGGCAATAAAGAAATGTTTTGGTGTGAAAAAGAAGCCTGAACATTTTCCAGACCCAAATGTTATTGAAGCCCACAGACAAACTATATCTATACAAGATCAAAGTATCGAGGATTTAATTTGGATCCTCTGTAGATTGAATAATAGTTCAGTTGATAACGATGGTAACAACCCAGAACAAGTGCTATGTCCTGGCTGGACTCCATTTAACCAGCTAATATCAAAGTCAGAGTTAAAAACAACAAACATAGGATTTTGCACAGTACTTCCGGCCCCACCCACCTCACTAGATGCTGTATATACAGTTATGAAGAACTTTATTTCTATTAATGATGACATAGGCAGAAAGTATTCAGTCCTGTCATGTGACATGGCAATATACTTGATTGCAAAACTAATACAAGTTCAGAGCAAAGAGTTTGAAAAACTGTACTTGAGGATCGGAGCTTTTCATTTAGCGAAAAACTGGCTGAACATTTTGGGACAGTTTGTCGGCGACAGTGGGTTTTACGATATATTTCTTGAAACTGAAATCTATGGAGAAAACACTTTAAAGGCCATTTTGAAAGGTGTACATTACAACAGAGGTGTTCGAGCTCACAAACTAATGTACGAAGCTTGCCGGAGGCTTCAGATGGAAATATTTTTGAAACAGGAAGAACAGGCTTTTGAAAGGTCCGAGTTAAAGAATCTGATCACAAGTCTACAAAATGCCCTCTCAAGTTCAGAAAAAGATGTCCCAAAGATATTCGATAAGATAAGAGATGATAGTATTGATATTGTCTCACATTTCAACAGATTCTTGGAAATTCAATCTGCTACAAATGAAACCTTCAAGTATTGGTGTAATTATTGTGAAATGGTAGAGATCCTGTTAGACTGTATCAGATCCGAAAGAGATGGCAAATGGGAATTACACCTAAGAACCGTTACAAAAATGATTCCATACCTCTTACAATACAACCACATCAACTACGTGAGAGGTTGTGTTTTCTATTTGTCTGACATGTTGAAATTGCCACCAGAACTGAAAACATCATTCATGCAAGGTCAGTTTTCTGTAAAAAGAAAACCGGGAAATTTCAACAATGTGGCTACAGACCATGCTTTGGAGCAATCCCTAATTCGCTCCTCAAAAGTCCAAGGAGGCTTGATTGGAATAACATCTAATGAAAATGCCTTACAGAACTGGTGTTTATTGTACCACATCAAAATAGGTTTTTGCCAAGCTCTCCAAACGTTCTGTGAACTATTTCAAGACCCCACTGGAGATATTGATGAGCATTCACACAAGGAATGGAGAACCAAGCGAATCGAGAGGGACGAGTGTGACGTTAGATTGATCGTTAATTTTATAAACAGTCATGACAATCCATTCGAAACCAGTAAGGCAGAGTTAAGAAACATTGTAAGTGGTTTAGTAGTGTCACAAGAGGCTTCAAAATTTCTATCGACCATCAAAGAAGAAGGCAGAAAGAGGTACGAGGTATTTTTAAACGAGAGAACAATCCAAAAGGTTAAAGGAATTTACACGCCAATAGAAAGGGTGCGTATTGTAACAATGTCAACAACATGCAATAAAGAAAATCCTAAGGAATCTAAGAAAAAAGACCTATTTACGAATGTGAGTTCCACGGTCATGCTTGCAAATGAGAGAAATTTCGACATTAATGTTTTACTGCAGCATGAGCTCTCAGATTTCCCACCCAGTTTGGCAAATGAGAGAGGAGAACTAAGAAAAAGTATTAAATCAGATCTGATTCATGTAATAGAGTCCGAAACGTCGTGCAAAATGCCTCTCCAGGACCTAAAAGATCTGAATGATCAGATCCACGTTATTGATGGCATGGCTTTAATACACTCAGTGCCAAATTCATTAATGACAAATTTCAACACATTCAAAGACTTGGCCGAAAACCAGCTACTCAAAATTGAACATGTTTTAAGCAGCCCATGCACTCGAGTAGATGTTGTGTACGACTGTTACAAAAATAATAGCCAAACAATAAAGAGCACTGAGCAAAATTTGAGAAGCAAGGGAAAGACCCCGTTTAGGATCAAAATTAATAATGATTCAACAAAAATTCCAAAACAGTGGTCCAGGTACATTTGTTTACCAGAAAACAAGACTGATTTAACGAAGTATGTGTCGAATTATGTGCTGGACAAAATTGTTGTTCCATCAGGCAAAACTTTATATATAGCTGGTTCTTTCGACGATGAAAAAGATTGTTGCATGAAAGATGAAAACCAAGTAGTTATGAAATGTTTGGACCTAAGAACAAATCACTCGGAAGCAGACACAAGAATATTTTTTCATGTGAAACATGCATTGACCAACATCAGACGACAAAATAATATTGTTATACACAGTCCAGACACAGATGTGCTAGTCTTAGGGATTTATTTCTGGCAAGTATTTAAGGAAATAAACTGTAAAGGTCTATGGTTGGTTGTTGGTAATGGGGAAAAGAAGAGAGCTTTAGGCTGCCATGTAGCGTCTGAGACACTCGGACAGTCAATTTCCAGAATCCTCCCAGCTTTTCATGCATTCACGGGTTGTGATTCAACTAGTAAAGTGGGTACAAAAAAGTACGCTTTCAAGGTGTTGAAAAAGCAAGAGGGATGCGTAAATGCCTTGGAAATGCTGTATCAAGAAAATATATCAACTGAAGAACAGAAGAAGCTGGAGGTTTTTTATTTGAAAATTACCAAAAAAAGAGGCAGTTCCTGTGACGAAAGCCGTTATCTTCACTTTCGGTCAAACCCCTTGGCCATAAACGACGTCAGCTGTTTGCCATGCACATCTAACAGTTTCAGGCAACACATTTTGAGATGCCATGCACAGTTGTACGTCTGGATAAACTCGACCACTGCCTTTCTAGAGCCATTGCAGTTGACCCAATATGGATTTTTTCTTGACGATCAGAATAACCTATTGCCCCTTTTTATGACTTAGCCAGCTTTTCCAGTCAATCTCATTGTTCCTTGTAAGTGTAAAACCTGTTCTAAGAAGACCTGTGTTTGTTTTGCTAATAAAATATCATGCTGCTCTTTCTGTTTTTGTAAGGAAAATTGTAAAAATGATTTTTCAAAAGACAGAGAAGACGAGGAATGAGTAATTAATGTTGATTAGTAAAGTTATTATCAAGAAGTAAGGCGAAACTAAAATGATTTAATTGACATAAAAAACTTTAAAAGAAAACATCTATAATAATCGACAGAATGCTTAAGTGCTCCATTTTAAATATGTCCATGTAAATATGGTTCGTTTATAAGCGATCGAGAAGATGTTTATTGTACATTGAAGAAGAATTAAAGTGAAATCGATTACCATGAATCCAAACATAATCAACTTAAAGAGGTACGTAGCGTTTAAATCGCAGGGGGTGATATCCCCTACGATTTAAAATGTATGAATTAATTATAGTATTAAATGGGTTTTCACTAAAATGCCACTTTAGTTAAAAAGTGATTTTTTTAAACAATTTGTTTAGCAGTTAAACTGTTTTTCATATTTAAGAAGTTAAAGTAAACTATAAAGCAAATTAAGACTATTATGTTTAAAATTAGGGTTGTATTTTACTTCACTACAGAAAACCTCCTTTCAAAGCTTTAAATTCATTTCTTGTGACATTATAATATTAAGCCATATTCAAATTTTGTCCGACACTTTAAAATAACACTAAACCTTGGCTTACAATGTTCTGAAAACATAGTTTTGCATTACGAGGGCATTTGCAAATTATAAAAATGTCTCGCACCGGAAATCGAAAAAATTAAGATATTTTTGTGATATGCATTAACTTTGTTTCCATATGTTTCACTGACCCAACTCCTGCTAAACGATATTTGATAAAATAAATAAATAAATTAGATGTTAGAAGTATAATCCTAGATCATCTCTGTTTCAGAGTACAAATTGAGAAAATGTTGCATGTACTTGGTTTTTTATGAAAAAATAAAGAAATGAAGAAAATCCCCATTAATACCTGGTTTTACTCGACAAATTTAAACATACGACGTTTTTGGTAATACCCGTTATTATTTAATACATTACCTATAATCTAATCGTTTATCTTTCACTATTCTAATTAACTTGTCATTGAGTTATGAGTATGTAGCTAAACAAACAGACAACTATTACATTGGGAAGGAGGAAGTGCTCCCCTCCCTCCCCATGTTGTCGACCACTTGGGATGGATATACAATATGATTTTATGATTACCCAAGCAACCAAAACAAAAATCAAACATAAAAATCACTGATGGGAAAGTGCGTATGTAATCCTTCTCAGCTACGAGAATCATAACAAAAGAATTCAGAGCTAATGATTCTATTTGCATTTATGTGTATTGACCTTTAAGCCTTATATTTTACTAAAAGTATATGCTGTTGCTATGAAATAATTAATTTAATATTAATCTTGTAATATTTTCATTGAAGTGTAACATTAGTTTGTTCCTGATTCAGGATTTAGGTGGAAAAATGATAGTTTTAGGTATGTTTTTTTAATTAAAAATTAAGGTAATTTTGCAACAAAACTTGGTTTTACACGAAAAATACAAGAAAAACAGTGGTTTTGGTATGACCCTTTTTCAATCAATATATTTTTATAGCTATAATAGTTTATTTTTTTTACTTTATACGTTTAACTGTCATTGACTTATGAGTAGTTAAGTAAACGGACAAGAATACCTAAGGAGGGTGGGAAATGTCCCCTATCCTACCATGTTTTATTTGAAATGGGTACTGCAATTATCCAAAAACTGACTAAATGAGTATTTATTTTAACATATTTTAGGAATATAAGCTTAAATATTCACTTTTTTTGATGAAGGTGCCTTTATATGGTGTTTACGCACGATTTTTAAGCAAAAAATATGAAAAATTATGAAAATTCTTGATAAAACATGTTTTTACTCAGAAACTATTAAACATATGATATTTTTGCTAATGACCTTTTTTATTAAGCATACTTTTCTGAATATATTGGTTAAAATTTCATCTTTTTATCTTTTACCGTTATTGAGTTATGAGTATTTAAGTAAGCATACAGCCTTACCAAGGGGGGGGGAGGTTTCCCCCCTCCCCCCCATGTTGTCGACCACCTAGGAAGGTGACAACATGCGTTTTTACGTTCACCCAAGTGCCCAGAATAAGAATCAAACATAAAACTGACTGCACCAGAAAGTGCATGCTCAACCCCCTTCAGCTCCTGTACTAATTTGTAACATCTCGTGAGGATTTTCTGAGCCCCAGATGCACACATTATGAGTGTTAACATGTCCACGAAGGTGAAAGGTCGATTCATCACTGAAGACATCACGATCCATAAAATCATCATTGTCATGAAACGACATTTCGTTTGTGAAGTTGGCACATAATCCGTGGTCGATCAGCTTTAGAGCTTGTAAACAGTAAGTACATAGCTGAAAACGTTTTCTTACAGCTTTCTAAACAGTTTACACAGGAACTTGTAATTCACGACTAGCCTTCTGGACTAACTTCTTTGGGCTACGAGTACGTAAACGATTCTCTCACTCACTTAACAGTCTCTTCACTAACGCTTGGTCGTCCCCTGCTCTTCCCTTTACAAAGGCCAGTGCCTTCAAACTGATGATACCATCTACGAACGTTATTATCACTATATGCCAACAACTTTGAAAAGAGCCTGCCCACAGTTGCATTTGTGACTGGCAATCTAAAACCGAAGGGAATTTTGTAAAACCGTTTAAGAATGATCATTTAGGGCCTAAGAGGAACCTGTAAATGCCAAATTTCAGGATTTAGTTCTTGCAGTTTTGGAAATAAGACCTAGGGATCGATTGGTAAAAGGCTCTTTTGTAAGTTGTCAGCCTGTAGGAGGATTACAACAAACACATCCTTTGTTGCACAGTAAATACAGATTCCGTCTTTGTAAACTGCAAAACACAAAACACATTCTGTTCACTGATCGCCATCTTTGCTACTTCCGCTATCTAGCAGATTGCGGTGGGAACATTACACGCACATGCACATTTGCACACTGATGCCAACAAACAAAACTGTTTGAGTTGCTCTTATTTGACATATAATTTATAACTGATAGTTTAAAGCAATGAATATCATCAAGAGTTAAAACCCTGATATTCATTTATAAACACCTGGTATTTTATTTATTTCCTTGATGGGTATAGTGAATAATTATGTATAGTGTATAGTACTATGGAGTATCTTATGTGGCTTTCAATAATTAAACTAGACTAGCTAGTTTAGACAATTTAATGTTTCTTAAATAGGCTATATTTCTAAGAACAAAAATGTTTTTTGACAAGGATGCTGCAAACTTATCCACCTGGTCTATCCACCTCCGCCCACCGTCCGATCTCACTCCTAAATAGTCTGTTGAGTTGGAACTTTGGATTTCCTCTTCATTGGGGAAAATAGATGGGGGAGAAATGTTGGCTCTCATTGATTGTACAGCTCGTTGACGAGTGGAAAAATGTAAAAATTGAGTTTTTTAGGGTTGATTGTGAGATTTATGTCAGAAAAAGCCTGTGAATGAGTGTTCACAGACTTTTTTTTAAGTGTTCTCATTGAGCAGTACCAAAATGTTAAATACATATGGATTAATATCTGTAAAGATCCCCAGTAGTTTAAAATTAGAGTGACAGTGATTTTTACATCTGGTACCCAGTGGACGGTATTAAATGAAAGGCCCTTTGCAGGAGCAAAACATCCTTCACTTCAAGGGAATGTCCTGCTTTGTCCCAGGGTAGGCCCTATAAAATTTTAACTTATACAAAAAATTATTTTTCAATTGAAAACATTTTAAATAGGGAGAAGGGGGAATTGGGTACGGGGGTAATAGACAGTAGTCAATAGTCAAAATATCTTTATTCGTCAAGAATTGTACAACCAAAGTACATGAATGGCGTCATCCTTTTTGAATACATACTAAACAAAATTAAAACTAAAACATTGCATATAAGTAATTTTAATATGAAAAAATATATATTCAAAATAAATACCATTTAATGAACATTTGTCATTTTTGTAAAAAAATCACCGAAAGAATAACACGGATTCTGTATTAACAAAAATGGGTAAATGGGTAGGCTACTACTTTTTTTATCTTTATTATTCAGCCCTTTATGTTAGGAAGGATTGAAAAATATGTAGAGATGGCTAGTTATGTTTTTACGCCACCATTTTTTTTTAAGTTGTTATCCTTGCAAAAAAGTTAAAAAATAATTTGTTCCACCCTTACGTTTTTTGATTTACAAAGTGCCTCACGAACTTTGTCCGAGTAACCATAGAAACATTATAACAATTTTAATTTATGCAAAATATTTACACTCACCTCATAAAACCAAAGTATACATACTAATAGTAGTTTGCTAGAGTTTTGGAATTTTTAAATTAACTTAAAGGGTAGTTTTTAGGGGTTGAACATTTTAGTAGCCAATTGCCCCCCTACGGGCAAATGGGTACTATTTTTTATGATTATGACAAAGAACTAGTTTTAAAGTGAAACCCCTAGGCCTAATTAGTTTTTAGAAATATAGGCTACTTTCCCAAGTGGTTTCATCTATCTATATTATTAATACGCTACATGAAAACTTTATATAGGAAAAGTCTTTTAGCGAATTTCCCCTATAGGGAAGAAGCTATTACCGTAGGTCTCAAGGTAAGACCTAAGCTCGGGACCACTATAACTTTTCGTTTTGGGGCCCCCAGAAGCAAAAAACACTATTCGTTCGAATTTATATATACATATATATATATATATATATATATATATATATATCTATGTGTCTGTTAGCACGATAGCGGCCGCAAAAATGGTCCGATCTTTATGAAATTTGGTACGGACATGTAAAGTGGTAATCAATTGGACGAGTTCGTGAACCAGCCCGATCGGACCACCGGAAGGGGGGGTAAAGGGGGATAAATCCCCCCAAAAATAGGTTTTTTGAGTTTTTTACATAGAAAAATAAAATTTATCAAATTTTTGTGGGCACCATTGAATTCAGCTCAAAAAAACAAATAATTTAGTATTTTGAATCACTGCTCTATGCCCATTGGTTACCGAGATATTGAAAGTGGTAAACACAGTACGTTGTCCCAATGTTAACCTTATGGGAAATAAGTAATTCTATATCTCGCTTATTTCTCAACATATCTTGATAAATAAAGAAAGTTGGTAAATGGCTTCTTCTAGTTCAGATCTACTAAATATCGAATTAAAACCATCCAGCTTTAATATACCTGTAGCAGCAAACCTGCATACTCATTTCCCAAGTTATTCTTATGGAGCTTAACAAAACATGTCAAATCTTGCTATGTTTGCTTGAAATACGTTGTTTTGCATTTGAAATTCGCTGAGTATGCAGGTCTGCTGCAACGGGGGTATTTTATTGTAAGACTTACCCCCACTTATTATACATCACAACACACGTCTCTATGTGCGGATTCTTGTAAGCATCTTTAGATTTTTAATTTAGGCAATATATCTCGAAAAAAGTGCGAAAAACTTATTGTAAAATAAAAAATGTTTTGACAAGCGAAAATGTAAACAAATAAACATCTGATCAGTTGTGTGGGATTTAAAGTAGCCTATATAGATCACAGACCAAGAAAAAAAAATTAGTTATCAAAGTAGTTTAAAACTCAGCCCAGCTGTTTTTTTTTTTTTTTATTTGAAAAGGAACAAGACGACGAAAATTTGTTGTGATCGGATACTATATTCTTTCAAACATAAACGAGTCAACGAAGAAGTTTTATAGCAGTCGGACACGGCACGGCAATGTACGGAAAGATGTTCGCACACGGCGGGACAACGTAAGGAAAGTGTGCAAACAAAAGCTTCATACGCGGACTTGGAACAATTAGTGGAAAATTATACTGTCAAAATCGCACTAACAAATTCAAGAATTCAGCAGCATTCACTTGGCGGGATGGCATTACCATGTCAGAAATGTGGCACGCTACATTTTCAAGGAGGAAAAAGAGGGAGAGACAAAGGATTTTCACACAGCTGCCATAAGGGAAAAGTAAATCTGCTTACACCTCGACAAAGCGATTACATTCAAAGTCTTATTACTGTTACCGTACCGATAGACTGAGCAGAAACTACAAATAAAACATTAATGCCAAGAACGCTGTGCTCGCAACGGTAAGCAAAAGTGCTATTAAATTGAAGAAAACAATGGATTTCATGTATAAATTTGTACGTAACAATTTTTTACTCAATTATAGCACCTTACAACCGTGAGGAGAACATTCGTTTTATGCTCTGTATCTATGACGGACGTCAACATTGGTGATGAAAGAATGCTAAACAAAGCCAACCGATTGCTTGCAGCAATGAACTCATGCACAGCTTGACTGAACACTTGGTTAAAGTTAATCCCTAAGCACAAATTTTCAACGTCAAAAGTTGCGTTCTGAAAAATACTCCTGATGAGCAGCATACACAACTCGGAATGCACATTGTCAGAGATCGAAAAGAATATTAGCGCCGATACAACGACATAACTTCTAATGATGTTGCTATTATTTTTAGAGCAAACTATAGCGAACCACCAAGTGTGGGCATGGCTTTTCGTTATTATTTACCCGAAAGATATGCCACTTAGAAGAGTGCATATTCTTAAATTTTGCCTCGACCCAATGGCTGACATGTTGCTTTTTCCATATTTTCAATTTGAAGGAAGTGCACAACGAACATCGCTTATAATGCTGCAATACATATCCTAATGAGTGGCACATATCCACGCTTATATCCACTCCAAAGTAGGGAGTGTACATATCCTAGAGACACGTTTAGCACGCTACATCGTTCCGAAAACCCATTTTTACAGTAGATTGACGACATATGTGCGCTTAGAAGGCAGCCGATCATTTATAATTTAATTAAATCGTGCGAATTCGCACCTTCACTGAATAATTGGAAGGTTCTCAAAGCATAAAAGACTTAATTATTTGTTAAGTATTTCACCCATTAAAGTAGAAAAATTAAGTAATACGTTACAGGGAAGAGATGATCCATCAATTTTAATTTTCCTGATTTGCAGGAATTCAATAGCAACCTTTGAGAGCAAATGAAAAAGAGGTACGAGGTAAAGAAAATGTGTAAAATCGTAATTCTTAATGGAGTAACCACTAGTAATATCTGAGATCATTGACAGTAGTTTCAAAGTTAAATTAACACAAAACAGCCTATGAAAATCTGCTTTATTCTGTTAACACATAATTTGCTTCTAAAATATAGGGTAGGTATCCCCGCAAAAAAAACTTACCCTATAAAAATCCATGAAAAAATTTAAATTTATAAAAATTTAACCTTTAGGCCTAATTATTCTCAAGGTAAAGAAGGTGAGTTGCCTTGAAATGCACAATAACATCTTGTAAGTAATTTCAAGCCCTAAACTGGGGGTGCCTCCTGTTTTTTTATAAAATAAAAAATAAAAATAATATTGAAGTTCTTGAGCCTGTCTCCCAGTAGAAAATAAAAAAATAAGTTATCAAGTGCCTAATTTGTAGGATTATGCTGTCATGGTATAACTAAATATAATATAAGTTATATCATAAACGCTGCTGTTTAACTTACCATTTTTATGGCAACATGCTCGTTGTTGTATAAATTCTTTCCTGAAACAAAAATAACTTATAAGACAATGAAAATTGCTATGTGGAGACAAGAAAATAGGTCAGGTCGGCAAAGACTGTAAATTGAGACACATGGAGTAAAGTGGGTTGAGCTCAACATCAATCATGGTTTGTAGAGAAGCCTTCAGTTCATACTAAGAGGGTCAACTGGTACTTCTTTATGAAGAGTAAATAAACAAACAGGCTGCAGGAAAAAACAAGCTCTTGATACATTACACAAATAATCATTATTATGCGACTAAAAAACAGTTTGTAACTTATTATAACATTAATATACATTTTGCATGCACAATGTGATTCCAGTAAATTTGAGGACTTGAATTCATCATATAAGATATTAATCTAGCAATATTTTGAGAACCTGTGGTGTGATTCAAAACTTTCTTTCTGCAAAATGTTTCTTTTATTTATCATCTTTAATGTGATACCTTACAAGGGGAATGACAAAACTTTGATACATCAATAAATATGATAAATCAATATTAAGGATAAAAAAATTATTTAAAAAACAAAGCTCTAACAAAAGTTAATACCTGCGTTGCAGCAGACCTGCATACTCAGTGAATGCAGGGTCTGTATGATCTTCTTTTATTTCTTCCATAAGAATAACATGGGGAAAGAGTATGCAAGGCTGCTGCAACAGGTATGCAAAAATGTGGTAGTTTTCAAGCAATTCTAAGATAATCTAAACTATAAGAAGCCATATGCTAAGGTTTAGCAAGATATGATGAGAAATAAGCGAGATATAGAATTTTTCTTTTTTCCCGATTAGGATAACATGTGAACAACGTACTGCGTTAACCACTTTCAGTATCTCAGTAACCAATGGTAGTGTACGATAATCCTCTAAGTAGGGACACCTTATGGAAGAATGAGTACTTTCTGCCGCCGAAAAAGAGGTGGTGCCACTTCCGTTTTTCAGTCCCATTAGGATTGTTTTTTATAGCAGATCACGGATGAAGCTGACTTTCTGAAGTCAAGCAGCTGGTTGTAATTTTTTGATAGCTGAATTTAATTGTTTTATATTTTTGTATCTATTAATCATGTTTTTGTTTACAAACATTCTCATTTTGACATTTTGGACAGTGAGTAGAAGCGCAGACGACGGAGCCAGCTTGAACTATTCCATGCATGAGCACTAATTTCTCCTCTGCTTTTTGGCGGCGGAACTAAAAAAATTAACATTGGATGTCCCTACTGAGAGAGTTAGTATACATTGCCAATGGAACAAAATCTTACATTCTGAAGATTTACGTGTCTGGAACAAACGCGAAGGTGAGAAATGCACAAACAATGCAATCTAAAAACGAGCCATAAAAACACTCATTCCACTTCATTTTTTCTAAGTGTATGAGTATGAATTCAAAACACGAATATTGTTTATTGTGCCAGATCATTGAGAATAAATAATTACTGACAATGGAGTAGGTCAAAGCTCAAGGTATAATGCACCGTGTAAATTACCAGTTGTTTACGTCTTAATGGTTGCAATTCCGCGATATTGTTACTTTAGTATGGTCTGTAACTAGGCCTACTCGCACAATTTATGATATCAGGACGTATTGCAGTATCAGAGCTAGTCACAGCAGCCCAGATTATTTGATGGATATAAGTGCAAAAATAAAATGAATCTGGTTAGGCGTACTTGAGTTTATAAATTGGTTGGAACTGTATTCACATTTCTCAATATTTTTGTGTACAGGCTAATATTTCTTCTCTTATTATTTCAGACGCAACTAATCGGATTTCCAAAAAGACGGTAACTCAAATAATAAACTGACAACTACCAACAAAAACGCAAATATCATATTATCTCTTTTATCTTACCTACAGGTTTCCTGAGAGCAAAGACACTACAGCCATTTTCAAGTCATTTGAAAACGTTAACGGGTAATGACACAAACCGCCTTTACATTTAATAGGCGGCAGCTGCAGAAACTCATGTGCCCAGAGTCAGTTACGCAGTTTGCAGTTATCTTATCATCACTGATTCTAATTTCACACGTGAGCTGTGACATGAATGAACACGACATGAGCCGGTCGCAGAGCGTGGTGGGGGTGGGCAGCAGCAAGGCCGCCGAGAGACTTTTGGAGGCCCGGGGCAAAGTTTGGGCATGAGGCCCCTCAATAGATAAAAATCGTAGATAAAAATACTGTTGTCCCTTGAATAGCTAAAATCCTAGATCCCGCTGATTAAAAAGGTTTAGTTCTTTTGTTTTAGGAATGTTGAATATTATCTTAATTTATTCAAAACAAACAGTTTCATCGTAGGCCTGTAGTAAACCTTTCATTTGTAAATTTATTCAAATTTACAACACAAACTGTAAAATTAGGTAAAATTAATTTTAATATGCCTCATAAATCTTATGGTTAGAAACACAAGACTAAACAATGTTTGTAAGAAGCGTGTACTTGGGGTTAAATAGGATTAAAGAAACAGTTCTAAGATTGACACTACCTAATTAAACCCTTTTATTGGTTTTTCTTCTATTAATATTTCCATAAGGCCTGTGTGACGTCATCAGGAGACAATTTATCCGGTTGTATTCCAAGATATGAAGACAAGAGTAATGGTACACATAAGTTACCTCAGTCAAAAATGTAAACAAATCCTGACGTCTTCTGTAGACCGGAAACCTAATAATTTCCAGTTGGAAAAAAGTTATTACTCTTGACCAATCAGAGGAAGCATATTACTATTACCTCCTTTGAGGCTATATTTTACCCTTATGCTAATAGAGCTGCTTAGATCCGGATATTGGGTCTATCATTGACGTCAAAGGCTTGGATCCACAGGTCATATTGGAGATGGAATAAGACAACTTGACAGTTTAATATCAGACTGTGGATTCCCTTCTAATCTACAGACCTTGGTCCTAGCTATAGCATGTTACTTTCGGGTAAAAGTAAAGCCTACATCAGAGGTGCCAGTAATAAGAAATTTCTGATTAGCCAAGATATTTTATCGTACCAGCTGGAGGGTTCAGTCAAGCCGCATTCTTCTAGTCGCTGATGACGTCACGATTTACTTAATTTTTTTAATGAGGAAAGCTGCATTTCATTGGATCATGGTTCGTACGTAGCCAGGGGCGAACCTAGGATTTAATTTCGGGGGGATATTGTATAAGAAGGGGGAAGGAAGTATTTAGGTACTCATAAAAACCGAGGTGCATGTCGCTGGCCCGGTCATGATGGAATTTGAGAAAACCAATTATGCCACGATTTAGTACCAAATTGGTACTAATTGGTACCACAAAGAAAAAAATAGGTACCTCAATGTCTTACGAGTTATTTCATACTATACTTCTCCGGGCCAGCGACATGCGAGCCCGGCACCTTTGACTTTTCAAATATAATACATACTACGATTTAGTACTACATTGGTACTAATTGGTACCACCAATCAAAAAATAGGTACCTCAAAGATAACATAGTTATAGCGATTATTATGTTCGGGTCAATGACCTCTCAGCCCAGCGAGATTTGATAATCCTACATATATGCATATCAAAAGATAGGAAAAAATTGGTACTAATTAGTATCATCAAAGAAAAAATTCCTACTCCAAGTGTAACTGTGCTATTCGCTAAAAACGATTCTTCATGGTTGGCCGGGCCAGCGACAGCCAAGCCTGGCACCTTTGACTTTTCAAATGAACTATATTCATTGATTTACTACTAAATTGGTACTATGTGGTACCACCCAAGAAAGAATAGGTACCTCAAAGATAACCTGGTGATAGCAATAACTGAGCTAATAGCTAAAAACACAATTTCATTTTCTGCCTTTTAGGCAGTCTAAGGATTAAAGTTAATTGTAATTTGATTAGGTCGCTCAAGGAATTTGTTCGGAGGATTGGAAAATTAAAAATACACAACATACACTATCAAATAAATCGTTATATAATTATCAATTATCTTCTTGACATATAATCAAGAACAACGGTTTTACAACAGATAATTTAATACAAAACATCAACGTAAACACTAAACAGCTGTTACATACTACTTGTTATTTTATATTGTAAATACCTGCTGTATACATTTTATATACGTTCTATTTATTTCAATAAATATTCATAAACATATGTGTTGTAGTATTTACTTTAGAAACCCCTAAACTCTTAAACGAGAAATATTTGGACGCTTGCTCAATTATCTCAAAAATACCTACGACGATTTCCTTCAAATTATTAAACAATATTAATTATTGATATACTAATAACTATACACCTCATCTTTGAGATACCTATTTTCTCATTAGTGATACAATTCAGTACCAATTCAGTACTATATAATGGCATGCAGTTTATTTGAATAGTCCAAGGTGCCAGACTGGTATGTCACTGGCCCAGCCGACAATGCAAATATGTTTTTAGCTAATACCTCAGCTACACTTACACTCAGTTACTACTCCTACACTTAGAGTAGGTATTTTTTCTTTGGTGGTACTAATTAGTACCAATTTTTCCTATCTTTTGATATGCGTATATGTAGGATTATCAAAATTCGCCGGGCTGAGAGGTCATTGACCCAACATAATAATCGCTATAACTATGTTATCTTTGAGGTACC
Source organism: Flexamia atlantica (assembly GCA_035578135.1). NCBI lineage: Eukaryota > Metazoa > Arthropoda > Insecta > Hemiptera > Cicadellidae > Flexamia > Flexamia atlantica. The sequence goes on along the minus strand of JAQJVK010000005.1, from coordinate 48,494,229 downwards.
TATTTTTTGATTGGTGGTACCAATTAGTACCAATTTAGTACTAAATCGTGGTATCTATTATATTTGATTAGTCAAAGGTGCCGGGCTCGCATGTCGCTGGCCCGGCCAACAATGAATATTCGTTTTTAGCGAATAACACAGTTACACTTGGAGTAGGAATTTTTTCTTTGATGATACTAATTAGTACCAATTTTTCCTATCTTTTGATATGCATATATGTAGGATTATCAAAACTCGCCGGGCTGAGAGGTCATTGACCCTAACATAAGAAGCGCTATCACTACGTTATCTTTGAGGTACCTATTTTTTGATTGGTGGTACCAATTAGTAACAATTTAGTATTAAATCATGGCATGCATTATATTTGAAAAGTCAAAGGTGCCGGGCTCGCATGTCGCTGGCCCGGAGAAGTATAGTACGAAATAACTCGTAAGATATTGAGGTACCTATTTTTTTCTTTGTGGTACCAATTAGTACCAATTTGGTACTAAATCGTGGCATAATTGGTTTTCTCAAATTCCATCATGGCCGGGCCAGCGACATGCACCTTAAAAACCGCACTAATGTGACGGTAGACAAATGAGGTCGTCGCGGAAAGCAAGTATCGCGTCACAACAGACGAATATGGACGTCACGGCACCAGTAGGCAAATATCGTCGTCGCGGTAGGCAAAAATCGTCGATGCGCTAGATGAGTATCTTATTTGTGGTAGATACCGCGGTAGACGAATGTCTCAGTACCTAGAAAAATATCGTTGTCACGTCGCAGTTGACCAAAATCGTCCTCGCGTCGCCGTAGAAAAAAATCGTCTTCGCGTCACGGTAGAAAAAAAATCGTCTTCGCGTCACGGTAGAAAAAAATCATCTTCGCGACGCGGTAAACAAAAATCGCCGTCGCGTTAAGGTAGACGAAAATCGGCTTCGCGTCGTGGTAGACAAAAATCGTAGTCGCGTCACGGCACCCGAAAATGGTTGTCTTGTCGTCCAGAATTTTTGTTCTCAAAAATTTCGGGGGGGATACATCCCCTTTATCTCCCCCCTGGGTTCGCACCTGTACGTAGCTAAACTGAAACTAAGAGGAGAAACGAAGCTGAAAAAGTTATTTATCTCTGCAAAAAAGTCATGTCACGTAAATGTTGTAACTACCGTACTATTCTTTGTAAAACACAGTTTACTCCGTTTAGTTGTAGCTAGGAATCCTTTTCCTTGGTCCATAGTAGGCCTGTACAACGTTTTGTGAGGAATTTTCGGGGCAGCTAATTGGACCAGGGACAATAGTACGGATTTAGTTATGTGTGATCTGGCGCAGACCTAACCTCGGGGGGCCCCTGACAAGACGTCAGAAAACCAAATGAAACCGTGTCAAAATAAGACAATAAATATAGGTCATTTTAGTTTGTTAATACACGCTTTTAATACTATAATTTTTATATATTTTCTAATATTTCATTTCATATTGGTCTTCTTCATTTAAAAATCGTAATTTTTAATAAACCACAAAAAATATACTCTGCTCAAAATGTGGCCCCCTCCCTTTTGTGGCCCGGGGCAATCTGCCCCCTTTGCCCCCCCCCCCCTCCCGGCGGCCCTGGGCAGCAGTCACGTACTGAACGCCCGCCCCCACCCCCACCCCCGCCGTCAGCCGTCGACTGTCAAATCAAACTGAACCACTGCGTCAGTACGGTAATTCACGTCATTGCTATTACGACCGAATCCTGTTCCACCGCGTCATTTCCATTTCATAAACATTTACTAAGATTAATTTATCATACACCTCCCATCTGCTCAATTTCTTTGGCTAATACGTCTATTTGGGGACAGAAATGCACAATGAATGTGATAATAACAGACACCGTGGCAATGTGACGTTCCCGGGGTCAATCTGAGCGGGGAGCTACAAATGCGGCAACGTCATGCCGTGAGCTGGAAGCCTCCGCTAAGGACCTGTGGCCGCAACAGCATATAAGCAGATTCAAATAAGGCCAAGCCCGTCCGTAAGACTAATGTGAATTTTAGCATTGGACATAAGAACGGTGTGGGCCTTGTTATTTCATTCGAATTATACAATAACAGACCCCGCGACAATATCACGTTACCGTGGTCAGAACGGCGTGGGCCTTGTTATTTCATTCGAATTATACAATAACGGACCCCGCGACAATATCACGTTACCGTGGTCAGAACGGCGTGGGCCTTGTTATTTCATTCGAATTATACAATAACGGACCCCGCGACAATATCACGTTACCGTGGTCAGAACGGCGAGGGCCTTGTTATTTCATTCGAATTATACAATAACGGACCCCGCGACAATATCACGTTCCCGTGGTCAAACAGAACGGGAAGCCTCCCGTGCGGCAACGTCACAACGAGGGCAAGAAGCCTCCGTCACGGACTTGTAGCCGCAACAGTCTACAATATCAGACACCGCGGATATGTGACGTTAACGTGGTCAATGAGAACGGGAACGGGAAGCCACAAATGCGGCGACGTCACAACGTGGACAAGAAGCCTTCGCTACGGACCTGTGGCCGTAATAGCCTACTGTATCAGACACAGCGGAAATGTGACGTTTCCGTGGTCAATCAGAACGGGAAGCCATAAATTCGGCCACGTCACAACGTGGGCGAAAAGCCTCCGCTAAGGATCTGTGGCCACAACAGCATACAATATCAGACACTACAGTGGAAATGTGACGTTTCCGTGGTCAATCAGAACGGGGAGCTACAAATGCGGCGACGTAAAACGTGGACAAGAAGCCTTCGCTACGGACCTGTGACCGTAATAGCCTACTGCATCAGACACAGCGGATATGTGACGTTTCCGTGGTCAATCAGAACGGGAAGCCACAAATGCGGCGACGTCACAACGTGGACAAGAAGCCTCCGCTACGGACCTGTGGCTGTAATAGCCTACTGTATCAGACGCAGTGGAAATGTGACGTTTCCGTGGTCAATCAGAACGGGAAGCCACAAATGCCGCGACGTCACAACGTGGGCGAGAAGCCTCCGCTACGGACCTATGGCCGTAATAGCCTGCTGTATCAGACACAGCGGAAATGTGACGTTTCCGTGGTCAATCAGAACGGGAAGCCACGAATGCAGCGACGTCACAACGTGGACAAGAAGCCTTCGCTACGGACCTGTGGCTGTAATAGTCTACTGTATCAGACACAGTGGAAATGTGACGTTTCCGTGGTCAATCAGAACGGGAAGCCACAAATGCGGCGACGTCACAACGTGGGCGAGAAGCCTTCGCTACGGACCTGTAGCTGTAATAGCCTGCTGTATCAGACACAGCGGAAATGTGACGTTTCCGTGGTCAATCAGAACGGGAAACCACAAATGCGGCGACGTCACAACGTGGGCGAGAAGCCTCCGCTACGTACCTGTGGCTGTAATAGTCTACTGTATCAGACACAGCGGAAATGTGACGTTTGTGAAGAAATAAGGAAGATAAAGAGTTTTTTCCTTAAGGATAACGTAGAGAATGAGCACGCAGGTTTGCTGCCACAAAAATGGAAATACCAGGGATTTTAGTCTATTGTACATTAGATCTGATCTAGATTAAGCCAAAACCCAAGTTTTATTAAGATATGTTGAGAAATAAGTGAGGTATAGAATTTTAATTATTTCCTGTAAAGTTGAAACAATTTAGACAACGTAACCTTCTGTGTTTACCACTCTCAGTGTGAGCATTTAATTACATTACCTTGTCTCTTTTTTATCGTGAACAAAGATAAAATAGGTAGAAAAAAAGATTCAAAAAGTATTGGAATGTTAGCGCTCAACAAGTGCCAGAGTCAACTGAAGTTTCAAAAATTGGAATTTATTTTTACTGTCTTTTCTTGGATTTAGATGAAGACGTAGAGTTCTCACGCTCATTTTTTGTAGCCTACAGTGGTATTTTTCACACATATACAGATTTAAAATAAAATGAAATTTATTTTCGAAACTTGATTCAAGCTTCTTAAAGCACACGCTTTTAAAGATGTTGTAACCGCATGTGTTCTTCAATACATAATTAATAACCGCAAGTAATTAGAATTCAAAGTATGCCTCTTGCGACATTTCTAAAGTAAAAGCGGTCGCATATTAATTTCGGGCTTGCACTATGGTTGATTTAAAAAATTTATCTTTGGTTGACAACGTTGATTAATGCGCGCTTTCATTTAGCCGAATGCAGCAAACTTTCATCATTGCCACTGTTGTTGCTCAATTCAATAACTGAAGACGGCAAACTTAAACTAAAATTTCCCTCGACTTTGTGGTACTTTTTAAACGCCAAAGTTAAGGAAACTGTTGCAATAACAGTAAGAAGTATTTTGGCTTTTTCTCGTAAGCTATATTTTTTGCTTTTTTTATGTTAAGACTGCTTTTATTTGTCAGGCTGATTCTCGCTGCAGTCAGAATACATTACTTCATTCACTCACTAAAATTTTAGGCTTTAAAGTTGGCGCACCGTCATCCCGACCATTTTAAAAGAACGTGTGCGAGAGAGATGGACAATGAATGTTTAAGAGAGAGTTAGACGATTTCTAAATAAGCGTATGTCGTTGGCTGCAGCAAATTGGTTTTTTGTACCCATTTGGTTTCCTATTGGGCGATCATTTTGTTTTTTCCTTCTTCTTGAAGTGATTTTATTATCCTAAGGCCGCTAGGGTGAGTTGCCCGGTCAGTCTCCCGGTTCAGCAACTGAGCTGGGCAACTCTTGGGCAACTGCAGAAACCAATATTCCCGCACTTTTGAAGACTCGCGCTTTCAGAGTTAGTGTCATAGATGGTGTTGAGCAGTACGGAGCTCCTTCTACTTCACCTTCTCTTGAAAAAGAGAAGGCGGAGAGTCCGCAGATTTCGACAACACCCTATGGTTGCACTATGGTTGCCTACGGCTTATTAGCCCCGTTTACTCCAATGCCCCCCGACGCGACGGCAGGGAGACTCAAACGGTTGCCCGCGCAGTTGCCGGGGCCTGACACGCCCGGCAACTGCGCGGGCAACTTTTTTCAGTTGAGCAACCGATCGCTCACGGCTAATGGCTCCCTTTTGATTCAATGCCCCGTAGGGGTGTGCGAGTACTCGAGAATCGAGCTTTTTTCGAGCCGAGTATACACTACTCGGCTCGACTCGATTTATTGCAAATTACTCGAAAGTTTGAGTCGAGTAGTTACTCCCGCCATGTACCCGAAATCGGCACGTGCGAAAGAGTATTACGGCCATTTTTCACAATGTCAAGCCATCTTTAACGAATATAACTGAAACCTCGTTTGTCATAAACTTGAAGTAAAAAGTCATTTTTAGTTATTAAAGACACATAAATTTTGATATCATTCTATCTTTTCTAGTTTGAGGTTAGTTATTTTTTAGTCTTGTAAAAAAATTATTTTTGTAATATTTTAGAAACCATTCCAAATAAATAAAAACTTAGTTTTTTTTGTTGACAGTTACATCAATAAAAATGTACCTGTGTGAATAACTCAAAGGAAATATTTTAATCATGAATTGAGTCATGTAATTGGTCACGGCTTATAATTAGTGTTTTCATTTCATTTCAAACCCCAGGTAAGCACAACAAGCACACAAGTTAGGCTTGAAAAATACATCAAATCAAGAATTATTGTAAGTTTAAGTAAAAGGTTTTCTTTCTTTTGTTTTGGTATCATTTATTTGCATATCTGCTCTTAATTCAATAACTCTTTTAAGTTTAATTACCACGAAATTGTAATTTGTATTTGAGTAATAATAATAATTTTTTACCATTATGTAGAAACATGATGACTATTATATTATAAACTTAAAAAAACTCGACTCAAAAAAAGCTCGAAACTCGCGGGTATTTTTCAAAACTCGGCTCGGCTCGACTCGACTTCAAAAATCACTACTCGCACACCCCTAATGCCCTGCTACAACACCGGCAATCGGTTGCCCGCCGAGTTGCCCACCGAGTTGCTCACGGCTAATAGCGGCCTAATAGCGGCCTTAGATAGCGACTCTTAAACCTAGACCGAGTTGACAGCTGTCATCAATAAAAGAAAATAAACAATACTTGTTTACTTTTGGGAAAATGATTTTTAATTAAAACTTATGGAAACACAACTATTTCAAGTTTAAACTCTTATTTAATAACAAGTACATACAAATTCGGAGAATACAATGCATATTTCCCATTTTACAGGTGAAATGACTAAGATAAAACTTACATAAACAAAACCTCAAACCATAACGTTATATATTTTGACAACCAAAAATTTTACTTTTGTTTTGAATATTAGTTCAGTTATTTACAGCTCGTAGCAGTAGTAAAGGCGGGGCCTTGAGTAGGGGAGTGACTTCCCCTCCTCCCCCACACCTCGATGCGTCAAAATTCTCGCGCTGGTCGGGATGACCGTGCGCCAACTGTAGTACCTGTCATTCTGTCATTCTGTATAAAATACTTTCTTAGAAAATATGCTTTTGGATCCACGAAATTATGATTAGGGCCTATATCTAGCATTTGGTTTCAAGCAAACAAAGCAGACCTTTTTACATCCCAATGGTTTTTACAGTGGCGGCTGGTGGGTTAAATGAACAGGAGGACTCGCTTACTACTAACTACCAAGAGTATTACGGATTTTGTGTATTTCACCTACCTTCGATTGCTAATCACATTTCATGGTCTGTAATATTACCAATATCCGCTGAATTCACTATTAAAATAATATTAATCACTTGTCACCATCCCTGATTACCGTCTCATTGGAGTAAAATAGATACATGAAACGTAGCAGTAGTAAAGGCGGGGGCTTGAGTAGGGGAGTGACTTCCCCTCCTCCCCCACACCTCGATGCGTCAAAATTCTCGCGCTGGTCGGGATGACCGTGCGCCAACTGTAGTACCTGTCATTCTGTCATTCTGTATAAAATACTTTCTTAGAAAATATATGCTTTTGGATCCACGAAATTATGATTAGGGCCTATATCTAGCATTTGGTTTCAAGCAAACAAAGCAGACCTTTTTACATCCCAATGGTTTTTACAGTGGCGGCTGGTGGGTTAAATGAACAGGAGGACTCACTACTAACTACCAAGAGTATTACGGATTTTGTGTATTTCACCTACCTTCGATTGCTATTCACATTTCATGGTCTGTAATATTACCAATATCCGCTGAATTCACTATTAAAATAATATTAATCACTTGTCACCATCCCTGATTACCGTCTCATTGGAGTAAAATAGATACATGAAACACAGCATGTAAATAAATAACCTCACTTCAGCTCCCATGCTTCACCCACCGTTTAGGTTACGTTACGGTTTGGATGTCAGAGAGGTTGGTTGCTATGGTTACTAAAACGAGCAAACAACAGGTGAGCCAACATGAATCGTGCAATCATAACGGCAGTAAAGGTTCAGTTTCTTATTGCCCTAAAGAGATTGTGGTGGCTGCACTGATTGCTGATGTGCGCGCGCATCTTCGGACTCTGCCCGAGCCGCCGTATATCAGAACATGGTAGTGACGTCAGAGCACCCCGAGCACCCTCACCGCTGACTGCTCGATTTGCCATAAGATAGCATGCGTTAGGATTGGGACGCTCCGGCTAGCGTCCGCGGGATATAGGCCTAGTGCGCGCAATAGCAGATGATACCTAAATACTTTCGCAACATATTTCTATGCATATAGTTGAAATGAATTTATAATTAATGGTCAGTGTAATGAAAATTAGTAGTTTTTACACATTTATCGGATACATATGTAAACTAATTTAATTCAGTGTGTTTGAAAATCTTCTGGGGGGGCGGCGTCCGAGAGTCCTTATGGGCCGGCCGCCACTGGGTTTTTAAATGACAGCTATTTTACGTTATTTCTCAATTTATAGTAAGCTTAGAGCTATTTCAGTATTTTCCCTAGTCCCTGGGATGGGAGACCTTCATTTTCAGCCCCCTCCCATCATCCTGCGACCTTCCAAACGCCCACAATTTGGCCGCAAAAATTTCTCTTACGTAATTATATATATGTATAGATCATTTTGTTATTAAATCTGCATCGTTATAACTTAAACTAAACAAACGTACTTAACTTTGTATAATTTTAAGTTATAAAAAAAACTCAAATCCTTAATTATTATAATACCCCCGTTGCAGAAAACCTGCATACTCAGCGAATTTCAAATGCAAAACAATATTTTTGTCTAACATAGCGAGATTTGACATGAATTTGTAAGCTCCATAAGATTAACGTGGGGAATGAGTATGCAGGTTTGCTGCTACAGGCATGTTTAAACTGGTTGGTTTTAATTCAATATTTAGTAGATCTGAACTAGAAGAAGCCATTTACCAAGTTTTAGCGAATTTCCCCTATAGGGAAGAAGCTATTACCGTAGGTCTCATGGTAAGACCTAAGCTCGGGACCACTATAACTTTTCGTTTTGGGGCCCCCAGAAGCAAAAAACACTATTCGTTCGAATTTATATATACATATATATATATATATATATATCTATGTGTCTGTTAGCACGATAGCGGCCGCAAAAATGGTCCGATCTTTATGAAATTTGGTACAGACATGTAAAGTGGTAATCAATTGGACGAGTTCGTGAACCAGCCCGATCGGACCACCGGAAGGGGGGGGTAAAGGGGGATAAACCCCCCCAAAAAAGGGTTTTTTGAGTTTTTTACATAGAAAAATAAAATTTATCAAATTTTTGTGGGCACCATTGAATTCAGCTCAAAAAAAAAATAATTTAGTATTTTGAATCACTGCTCTATGCCCATTGGTTACCGAGATATTGAAAGTGGTAAACACAGTACGTTGCCCCAATGTTAACCTTATGGGAAATAAGTAAAATTCTATATCTCGCTTATTTCTCAACATATCTTGATAAAACTTGGTAAATGGCTTCTTCTAGTTCAGATCTACTAAATATTGAATTAAAACCATCCAGTTTTAATATACCTGTAGCAGCAAACCTGCATACTCATTTCCCATGTTATTCTTATGGAGCTTAACAAAACATGTCAAATCTTGCTATGTTTGCTTGAAATACGTTGTTTTGCATTTGAAATTCGCTGAGTATGCAGGTCTGCTGCAACGGGGGTATTATCAAGATATGTTGAGAAATAAACGAGATATAGAATTTTACTTATTTCTCATAAGGTTAACATTGGGACAACGTATTGTGTTTACCACTTTTAATATCTCGGTAACCAATGGACATAGAGCAGTGATTCAAAATACTAAATTGTTTATTTTTTTAGCTGAATTTAATGGTGCCAACAAAAATTCGATAAATTTTATTTTTCTTAAAAAAACTCAAAAAACCCTTTTTTGGGGGTTTATCCCCCTTTACCCCCCCTTCCGGTGGTCCGATCGGGCTGGTTCACGAACTCGTCCAATCGATTACCACTTTACATGTCTGTACCAAATTTCATCAAGATCGGACCATTTTTACGGCCGCTATCGTGCTAACAGACACATATATAGATATATATATATATATATATATATAAATTCGAACGAATGGTTTTTTTTTGCTTCTGGGGGTTGCAAAACGAAAAGTTATCATGGTCTGGGGCTTAGGTCTTACCATGAGACCTACGGTAATAGCTTCTTCCCTATAAGGGAAATTCGCTAAAATCAGAAAATCTTAAATTTAAAATATCAAATCAATCAAATCAAAATCTTTTATTGTAGTTAGACAATACAAATTGTATTACAAACGTCAGAACTAACATCATAACATAAAACTAAATTTGTTTCCATACTTAATTATAATAAACATATAGGCTAATTACAGTTCAGACAGCTTTTCTTCGTTGTGAGTAATTCAGATTATAGCGAAAATTCATCCACCGAGTAACACGCACGCTCCAAAAGGTATTTCTTTAATATTACTTTGAATTTTTATTCGGAGTTCACTGATTTAATGTTTTCTGGTAGTTTATTTAATAATTTGGGTCCGATATTTTTTGGTAGCGTAGCGGCTAATTCTAATCTATGGGGAGTTTGTCTATGATGGTGCCTGTACCTAGTATTATAATTATGAATGTCCGCGCCTGTCAGTGCTGATGTTGATTTAAACTTGTAATATAGTAAAATTTCAAAAATATAAATTGAAGGTAATGTTAAAATTTCTAGAGATTTAAAAATATTCCGGCATGATGTTCTCCTGCAAACTCCAGCCATGATGCGCATGGCTCTTTTTTGTAATCTAAAGACGCGTAAAAAATTTGATTGGGACGTAGACCCCCATAGAATAATACCGTACCTTAATCTTGATTCTATTAATGAAAAATATATTAATCTCATGAGAAATAAATTTTGATATTTCGCAAATCTATTCAATAGAAACAATTGAGACGATAGCTTAGAACACAGCGCGCTAATGTGAGGTGTCCAAGAAAAAGATTCATCAAAAGTTACTCCCAAATATTTAACCTCCCTTACCAAAGGTAACTCAAAATCATTCATATATATGGTGGGAGTAAGTTCAAGATGGTTAAATTTTGAAAAGTTTACATAACCTGATTTGTCTGGATTTACATGTAAGTTATTGTAATTAAAATATTGATAAAGATTTGTTAATTTTAGAAAGCTGTCAATTTCAAGATCATCCAACGATTTATCTTCAAACAACAAGGCCACATCGTCAGCATACATAGTTATATTTAAATTTTTAAAAGTTTTTGCTATACTATTTGTGTATAAAATAAACAATATAGGCCCCAAAACTGAACCCTGTGGGATTCCAAAACTAACCTCTAAACTATTAGATTTAACATCACCATTAATTTTTACACTTTGAGTCCTATGTAGCAGATAGGACTTAATCCAGTCAAGAGACAAGCCTCGAACTCCAAGATTATAAAGTCTCTCAAAAAGCACGCTGTGATCCAAGCAATCAAATGCTTTTTGAAAATCTAAAAACACCCCTACTGCTTTATTTTTCTCATTTAACGCGCTGATTACTTTTGTGACAAAGTCAACTGTAGCATCAGTGGTGCCTTTCCCTTTTACAAATCCGAATTGTTCTTTACACAAAAGATTATTTTGGAATAAAAAATTAAGAAGCCTTTTTGCGAAAACATGCTCGTATATCTTTGAAATAGTTGAAATATTTGCAATTGGTCGCCAATTTTCTGGTAGGTTAGGGTTTCCAGATTTGAAAATAGGGCAAATTATTGTTTGTTTTAAAACATTTGGAAATAAGCCCTCTGACAAAGAAGTATTTATCACATCTGCAAGAGGCTTACAAATGTAATCGGCACAGTGTCGGACAATTTTGTGAGATATACCATCATAACCAGAGGAATTTGAATTTTTTAAATTCATGATTATTTTATAAACTTCACGTGCATCCGTCGGGAACAGAGCAAGTGTATGAGGGCAGGTGATATCGATCTGATTTTGTAAGATGGGTTCAGTTATTAATTCATGTTTTTGTTTACCAATATTAGAGAAATATTTGTTGAATGACTCGGAACTTGGCATAGAAATAGGTAAAGAGGTCTGCGTCTTATTTCTGTCAGAGTCTATTATTTTCCAAGCCTCTTTTGCTAAATTATCTGTCTTAGTTAATTGTCTAGTTAGGTGAGCTGCTTTGGAAGCTTTTATAACTTTACGATAAATTCGTTTGTACTGCATATAATACCTATGAAACTCGATTGATCTATTAGTTTTCCTTTTAAAATCTAAATCTTTTAGCTTTTTTGATGAAATTATTATGCCTTTTGTTAACCATGGTTTTTTTGTTTTATAAATGTTTTTCTTTTTCTTTTTTAAGGGACAAGCCAATGAAAAATTATAAATAAAAATATTCAAAAAGATTTGAAGTTTTTGTTGCGCATCCGTCACTTCTCTCAATGACTCCCAGCTCTCCTTTGAGAGTAACAAGCTTAAATTTATCAAATTATCAACGCAAGTGTCATGAAAAGTTTCTGTTGCAGTTGTGAGAGTCAGTTCTTGTACACAATTATTTTCACTAGGAAGTGTTAGTGTGCCTACTTGAGCATAGTGATATTTTTGTTATAGTACATTGAACGTGCATAGTTAACTGCATTTTGAAAAAAATACCACATGTCAACATCTACCATATGGCTTTGAATCAAGCATTATCACCACATGTTTAATGTAAACAAAGCAGACGTTTTTCAATCCCAATGCATTTTAAATAGAAGATATTTTTCGTTATTTCTCATTTTCTGGTATATTTGGACATAATCTGACATTTTTCCCGACCCCTGGAGCCGAGACCTTTCATTTGAGCCATCTCCCATCGTCCTGCGAGCTGTCAAACTATCACAATTTTTATTTAAAAAAATCGCTTACAGAATTAATGTAGACTAAGGCTTGAAGGGGCTAATAGCCCCTAAGCATAATCCTTCTTTACTTAAGTATAAAATACTTTCTTAGAAAATAGGCTTTTGGATCCAAGAAATTATGATTAGGGCCTATATCTAGCATTTTGTTTCAAGTAAACAAAGCAGACCTTTTTACATCCCAATGATTTTTAAATGATGACAGCTATTTTACTTTATTTCTCATTTTATAGTAAGCTTAGGGCAATTTCAGTATTTTCCCCGAGTCCCTGGGATGGGAGACCTTCAATTTCAGCCCCCTTTCATCATCCTGCGACCTTTCAAACGCCCACAATTTCGGCGCGAAAATTGCCCTTACGTACAATAAATCTGCATCGTTATAACATAAACTAAACAAACGAAGGCCTACTTAACATTTTATAATTTTAAGTTATGAAAAAACTCAAACCCTTAGTTATTATAAAATCAGAAAATCTTAAATTTAAAATATTCTTTGCTATAGTACATTGAACGTGCATAGTTAGCTGCATTTTGAAAAAAAAATACCACATGTCAACATCTACCGTATGGCTTTGAATCAAGCATTAGCACCACATGTTTAATGTAAACAAAGCAGACGTTTTTCAATCCCAATGCATTTTAAATGGAAGATATTTTTCGTTATTTCTCATTTTCTGGTATATTTGGACATAATCTGACATTTTTCCCGACCCCCTTGAGCCGAGACCTTTCATTTGAGCCATCTCCCATCGTCCTGCGCGGTGCACCGCAACTGAGCCAAAACGATCAGGTAGACGGCGTAACTGAGCCAAAGTGATAAGCGGCCCCTCGAAAACGGGTCGTAACTGAGCCAAACGTCACGTGCCGCGCGACGGCGCCGGCGTCCCAACCGCAGGACTGTCATTATTTTAAAGATCGAGTACTCATCGTTTAAAATACAATTAAGTTATAATTAAAAAAATCATCCGTAATGAACAACTCAAATTCACTGGAAAGGGAAAGTATGAAATTATAAGCGGTCAATCAAGTTCAGTAGGTTTACTAGATGCTGTAAACATTACGTCAAAGAGATCTTAACAATATTATACATAACTTACACAATTACAAGTTCACAGTCATAAGTTTTACATTTTCAAATTTTAAAATAAGGTTGGTCAATTACAAAAAATGTATAAAATGCTATAAAAATTACATAGTGCTACAATGATATAAAAATTATAATGTATAAATTCTATAAATAATGAATTTCAAGCAATTTGATAATTTTTCCCGCCATCAAATCACGGAATAGAGAGAGACCTTTAATTTGAGCCCTCTCCCATCTTTCTACGATTTGCCAGACGCCCAAACTTTTGACGCAAAGAATCGCCTTATGAAATTAAATATATGATACTTAAAGGCGGTATGGACATATTGTTATGTCTACAGAAAGAACCGGGCAAAAGAAAGCGTTGTAGCCGCCTTCAGCCAGATTAATGAAAGGGTTAATAATATTCATATACCGGGTGTCCCATAATAGTCTCCCCCCTAACTTTTTCCTATATTTTTTCCAATATCAATTCCAAACCACCCCCAAACATTATTGGGTAGTTAATACTTCATTTTGAGGGGGTACCCAATTTTGGCCGCCATCTTGGATCCGCCATATTTGATCAAAAATAATTTTTTCAAACGTAAAAGTGGTGTTGTGACCCATAATTTCGAACTAAATTTTTTAACTGATTACAATGCCGCAGTCCGTTTTTTTAAATATCTCAATTGATTCTCAAGATATGACTTCTTTTAATTAATTTATTTTTAACCAATTTAAACATTACAAATTGATAAAATAGGCCCATAACCACAAAATAATGCTAGAAAGTGACGAATAACCACCATCAGTCATTTTTCAGCGATTTACTCTTAACTTTCACCAATGTAAATTTTTTGGCCGCCATCTTGGATCCGCCATTTTGAAATGAGGTTAGTTATTTCAAATAGGAAGTCAGTATTTTGACCCATCATTTCGAACTAGTTTTTTACGCCGAATTCAATGCCGCAACCCCTTTTTAATTATAGTGCTTAGTTTTCAAGATATTGACATTTTTCTAATAAAAATCTCAAATAATATGATTTTTTCAAAAACTAAGTTTTATAGCTGAAAACAGGTTGCGGTATTGAATTCGGCGTAAAAAAATAGTTTGAAATGATGGGTCACAATACCAACTTCCTATTTGAAATAACTTACCTCATTTCAAAATGGCGGATCAAGATGGCGGACAAAAATTTAAATTGGTGAAAGTTAAGTGTAAGTCGCTCAACAAAGACTGATAGTGGTTATTCGTCACTATCTAGCATTATTTTGTGGTTATGGGCCTATTTTATCAATTTGTAATGTTTAAATTGGTTAAAAATAAATTAATTAAAAGTAGTCATATCTTGAGAACCAATTGAGATATTAAAAAACGGATTGCGGCATTGTAATCAGTGAAAAAATCTAGTTCGAAATGTTGGGTCACAACACCACTTTTACATTTGAAAAAATTATTTTTGATCCAATATGGCGGATCCAAGATGGCGGCCAAAATTGGGTACCCCCTCAAAATGAAGTATTAACTACCCAATAATGTTTGAGGGTGGTGTGGAATTGATATTTGAAAAAATAAAGGAAAAAGTTAGGGGGGGGGCTATTATGGGACACCCGGTAGTATTCTTAAATAAATATAAAATCTCGATCTAGAAATATAAAAATAATTTATACTACAGACTTAAAGTGGGGCATAAAGTAAGAGGGGGATCCAGTCATGAAAAATATCGCGTTTCTACCTGCTCCTCCTATAAGGCCAATGTTAACTTTCGAATTAGGTACAGCCTCAACCGCTCAACCACAATCGTTAATTTTTAGCTCATTTGAAAGAACTAAAAATGACGAAATTTTTTTTAAACATCTGGCGATTTCAGTGAGCAGAATTTCGACATCACATTTAGAATAATTTATAAACAATTCCGAAAATACGATTTTTTGCTGTTTTTAACAACCAAACAAAAACTATATCAAAATTCTGCTTACTGGAATCGCTAGATAATTTTTTGTTCTTTCAAATGAGCTATAAATCAACGATTTTGGTTGAGCGGGTTGATGCTGTAACGAATTTGAAAAATAACATTGGTCTTATGGGAGAAGCAGGTAATCAGGCGGGACTGGAGCCCCCTCTTTTCGCTCGGAATTTGAGGTTTGTTTGCGTTCCAAAACCGCCGCCGCTGCCGCACCGTGGAACTATCTACCTGGACCACTTTGGCTCAGTTCCGCCTCGTACTCTGTAATTAATTTTTCGTCCCTGTCATTAGGAGTGCATTCTTGGCTCAGTCGTGGTGTAACCGTCCTGCGAGCTGTCAAACTATCACAATTTTTATTTTAAAAAATCGCTTACAGAATTAGTAATATAGATGTCTGTTGAATCAGTCAATGCTATGTTTTGTTGTTTTCCATTCAGATACTTCATTTTAATTAGCGGATTTCCCGTATGGGGTAGAAGCTATTAGGTCTACCGTAGGTCTCATGGTAACACCTAAGCCCGAGACCATGATAACTTTTCGTTTTGGGGCCACCAGAAGCAAAAAACATTCGTTGGAATTTATGTATGTATATATATATATATATATGTGTGTGTGTGTGTGTGTGTGTGTGTGTGTGTGTGTGTGTGTGTGTGTGTGTGTGTGTGTGTGTGTGTGTGTGTGTGTGTGTGTGTGTGTGTGTGTGTGTGTGTGTGAGCACGATAGCGGGCGTAAAAATAGTCGGATCTTAATGAATTTTGGTACAGACATGTGAAGTGGTGACCCTTCGGACGAGTTCGTATATCAGCCCGATCGGCCACTGTAAGGGGGGGTAAAGAGAGATAAACCCCTCAAAAAATGGGAATTTTGAGTTTTTACACAAAAAATTAAGGTAATCTAATTTTAGTTTACACCGTTGAATTCAGCTAGGAAAAAACTAACAATTTAGTATTTTGAGTCATTGCTCTATGCCCATTAGTCACCGAGATATTGAAAGTGGTAAACATAGTACGTTGTCCCAATGTTAACCTTATGGGAAATAAGTAAAATTCTTTTCCTCCGCCTACTAAGTTAAGACTCCGCCTACTATGTCCGCCTACTAAATTTTAAGGGCAAAATTTAGCGAATAACATTGATTCTGGAGGGGCTCCTGTTCTGAATGACACTAATTTTAAACACTTTACTCGTTTCACACTTCAAACGGTTACCGAACGCGACGTCATACGCCACGTGACTGAACTCAGGGGAGGGTCTGCCCCTGGCTATGATGATGTATCTGCCGACTTTCTCAAACAGTACCTTTATATTTTTTCAACTCCTTTACTTCACTTATTTAACCTCAGTTTAACTTCAGGTACGTTCCCCAGTGTATTTAAATTAGCTAAAGTTTTTCCTCTTCTCAAATCTGGTGATTTTACAGATGTTAACAACTTCCGCCCCATATCTTTGCTTAGTGTCTTTTCTAAAATATTGGAGCGTATCGTTAAAGATCAATTAGTTTCATACCTTCATTTTAATAATATTTTGAGTAGTAATCAGTATGGATTCCGAAGAGACAAAAATATCTCTGACGCTTTGTATGATTTGAGTAAAGAAATTAATGAAAAACTTTCGGATAATAAGCGTTGTATGCTAATTTTTTTGGACTTGAAAAAAGCCTTCGATTCTGTAGACAGATCAAAATTACTAATCAAACTCAAAACTCTGGCAGGATGTCTTTATATCTGTACAGACCTCGCAGCCTTCCCAAAGCGACCTGGGAGACATGGGTGATGTGATCTGAGAACGTGAGGCCACTGTCAAGCACTACGCCCAATGTCTTGACTGAATCACTCACCATTAACGGCTTGTCCTCAAGTTTAACGTGCACGTCAACATTTGCGATCGATTGTAAAACATTGGGCGGAGCAATATGTATGATCATGCATTTATCAGCGTTCAACTTGAGTCCATGCTTACGCGACCACTCACTTACTCTCACCAGGTCCGAGTTTACACTCTCAAAAACTTGGTTGGTTGATCCGATCTCATATGAGAAGTGCAGTTGACAGTCATCTGCATATGAGTGCACATTACAGTGACTTACACATCTGGGGAGATCTGCAGTGTAAAGGGTGAACAGAATGGGTCCCAGACAGCTCCCCTGCGGAACTCCCCTTGATTTACCAAGAGGAGGTGAGATACGGGTACCCACCTTTGTCACCTGCAGTCTCTTTTCCAGGTAGGATCTGAACCAAGCAATCGCACTACTATGAAACCCAAAGTGATGCAGTTTTGCTAGGAGCAAACTGTGGCTTATGGAGTCGAAGGCCTGCGAATAATCAAGCATGACTACCGAGCTAACCCTGCCAGCGTCCCTCGCCCCAAACAAGTCTGCAAACATATTTAGCAATGCAGTACAGGTGCTGTGGTTCTTTCTGAACCCTGACTGCAATTTGGGAAGCATATTCTCCATATTTACGAACTCAACTATTTGGCTAATTGCTAATTTTTCAAGGATCTTGAACATTGATGGCAAGACTGAGATTGGCCTCAATTCATTAAGGTTCGATGGATTCTGTTTTTTGGCCAAAGGGTGTACAATGCTTTTCTTCCACGAATGTGGGAACTCACCTTTTTCCAGAGACACATTCATCAAGTGAGTGATTGCTCCAATGGCAAATGGGCTGACGGCCTTAATCATAGCAATGCTTATTTCGTCCACGCCAACAGCCCTTGAAGTAATTTCATTGATTGCCGCTCTCACTTCGGGTACTGATACTTGTCTAAACTTAAATTTGTTCTTATTATGCGTCTCTTCATTATAAGATCTTATCAAATCAGCATCTGCTTCATAAAATGATCCCATTCTTACAAAATACTCATTCATTTCATTGACTTTTAATTCTTTCGGTAAGTCGTTGCCACCTTTTTTTCCCACAATATCACTTTGTTTAAGGCATCTCCAAAATGTTCTAGTATCTCTACAGTCTGCCAGTTTTTCCGAGAAAAAATCCCTTTTAGCTTTCCAGACGGCCCCATTCAACCTATTTCTCACTTTTTTATATTCTGCCCAGTCAGAATCCTGCATAGTTTTCGAAAAACGTGACCTTAATTTATTTTTCAGTCGTGTTAAAATAACTATTTCATCATTTCTCCATGGGGCTTTTTTCTTTGTCACTCTTTTCGTGACTAAGGGTGCCTGCTTATCATAAATATCTTTTATCTTAGAGCTAATAAAGGAAGTAATTTTCTCTACACTGTCCATATCCTTGACTGCTTCCCAATCGACATTCTGTAGCATTAAAATTGCGTCAGCTATACTAAACTTTGAAAAATCTCTGTATGTAACAAATTTAACCATTTTTCTTTCTCTTTTCAGATCTAATTCACAATAAATGAGTTTATGGTCAGTGATTTTTTTATCTCTATGATCCAGTACAGCTGGAGCATCAATAACGCCACACCTCTTTAGTTGCATTGCTTTATTTGAAATAATATGATCTATCAAGGTTTCTGAGCTAGCAGTAACCCTTGTCGGTTCAGTGACGTGCTGTACACAGGAATGGAGTCTCAAGAGACGGCAAAAATATTTGGCCTCATGGCAAGAGTATGACAGTAAATCAATATTTGTATCTCCTAAACATAAAACATAGTCCACCTGAACTGCTATGTCTACAAACAACGCCTGAAACAAGGAGCCGAGACAGGTGTAGCTCACATGCGGTGGTCTGTACATGATGGTTATACAGATCTTAACACCCCTCACCTTGAGGATCAACGAGATAAATTCTAAGCCTGGATCAACACAAGTTACGTGGAGCCGCTCAAAAACTATGCCGCATTTGACATAAAGAGCGACACCGCCTCGATCGGCCAACCCCTCGATCGGCTCTCAGGATTGTGTAGCCAGGTATCTCATAGTGATCAGAAGGGGTTGTTGGACTAAGCCAAGACTCAGTAACGCCAAAAACATCAAAGTCAAAATCTGTTGTCAGTGCGGACATCTCCTCGAAACCTGTATTAAGCGAGCGCATGTTCTAAGTCAAGTAGTTTGGACTGTGCAGTGATAAGTCAGTTGTATTGGACAAATATAAAGAAGATGGACTTCCATTAACCAGAAAGATGTTTTCAGGAATCCTCAAAGTCCGCAGGTCTGCTGCGACTGGAGTTATTCTATTGCTTTAGTATTTCTATTACAAGTAGTTAGGAATAAATTAGAGAACGATACAAACTTGAAAGATAGAACCACATTATCTGTACCTTCTATCATGGAAATGCTAACTCTTTGTGTCGACTTCAATTATTTTCAATACAATTCAAAATTTTATGTGCAGAAATTAGGTTTACCAATGGGAGGTAGTTTAAGTCTGATTCTCAGTAACATTTATATGGATCATTTTGAAAGCATTGCGTTGAATTCCTGGAGAGAAAAACCAATTATCTGGCTAAGGTATCTAGATGACAAATTTTGTGTCTGGAAATCCAATTTTACAGATCAAGACAACTTTCTCAGCCATCTAAACAATCTAAGACCTACCATAAAATTCACAGTAGAATATGAGGACAATAAGAAACTACCTTTTCTAGACGTTTTAATAGAAAAAACAGAAAATGGTGTCGAAACGTCAGTCTATAGAAAGAAAACAAACACAGGAAAATATTTAAATTTCAAATCTAACAGTCCTACTCACGTCAAGATCGGAATAGCACAAGGTCTATTTACTAGAGCTTTTAAATTATCATCTAATGAAGAGAATAAACAAACAGAAATTAAAAATATATATCAAGAGTTAAAAAATAATGATTACCCATTAGATATAATACACAAAGCATTCAATAAAACTAGTAAAAAGATGTCTAACAATTTTGATAACACCATAAAAGAAAGACCCATAGCTACTGTTGTGATTCCTTACATTAAAGGGAGATCCGAAAAAATAAGACGGTTAAACAGTAAATTTAACATTAGAACCAGTTTCTCAACCAACTCAACATTAAGGAGTAAAGTATCTAAGATGAAGCCAGAAAACATAGAACAACAAACAAAAAATGTAGCATACCAGATCCCTTGCGAGTGTCACAAAAACTACTACGGGCAAACATCAAGACCAGTAAGAATCAGAATAAAAGAGCATAAGAGCAGCATGAACAAACAGCTCCAAAACTACTCCAAACTCAGTGAACATATACATGAAGAGGGTCACAGAGTAAAATGGTCAGAAGCAAAAATAGTATTCCAAGAAAACAATTATAAGAGCACAATACTTAAAGAAGCTGCATGCAGGGTGACGGATAGAAATTGTATATCCCAACCAAGCGCCACCATTCCACCTATGTTTATTCCTCTTATTACTAAGGAAGTTGCAGATAGTTTCAAAAAGTCAAAAATAATCAATATCTAGGTTAAATTTACAACTTTACAAAATTTCAGTAATTTAAGTACATTTACATATATAACTATTATTTAATATTAAATTAGTAGTAAGAATTTTAAATTTATTTTTTGAAACATGTGATTTTTGACTAAATGATTGTCAAACGTTTGTTTATTTACTATGGCTGAAGATGGCTTCAGATAAAAAGAAGCCGAAATATACCAATTTAAAACAATTTCTTGTTTTATTAGTAATTAAAGTGATGAGTAGCCAAAACTTGAATAACATTATTCTATTGCTGCCCCCCGCAGGAGGTATTTCTATTTGGCCTCCCTGTATTATACATGTGAGCAAATTCAGCGCCCTGCCAATAAAGGCCTCATGGGTGCCACTGCCCTGGGAAGGCTTATGCCCAATATTGTTGAACCTGCTCGCATGCATGGTATATAGTGGCCCTTAAGAAGGAATATAAATATCTCCGTCGCAGCAGACCTTAAGAAGGAATATAAATATCTCCGTCGCAGCAGACCTTGCGTACTTAGAGAATCCTAAAGCAGTTTTCTGTTCATGAGAGTATATGTACGTAAAACATATAAATTGCCTTGATTTAATGTCAAAAAAATTCTAAGGTTTTTAGGGTCTATCTTAAACATAAAAATACCCCCGTTGCAGCAGACCTCCAGACTATGTGCATGACCTTATTTTATTCATTCAATAACAATAACATGGGGAATGAGTATGCAGGTCTACTGCAACAGTCATGCAAAAATTTGGTGATTTTGCAAACAATATCAGGTGAATCTGAACCAAAATAGCCACATACTAAGTTTTACCAAGATATGTTGAGTATTAAGCAAGATATTGAATTTTTCTATAGGGACAATGTACTGTGTTTTCAGCTTGAAATATAGTTTGGATGGTGTTTTTTGCTTCTGGGAGCTCCAAAATGAAAAGTTATCATGGTCTCGGGCTTACGTCTTGCCATGAGACCTATGGTAATAATTCCACCAATTAAATTCGCTAAAAGACAAAGGCAAAGTATTGTTCTAATGATGTAGATAAAATAAATGGTTTAAATTGGCTCTTTCAATAACAGCTGTTACAGGGAAGAAAGGTCTTATAAGTATCTCTAGTCAGTGATTTATTTTATGTTCTGTTCCTTACAGCTGGTCTGAACATTCTACAGACGCGCATTCTACTAATTTCTTGCTTTTTCACATCTGTTTGAATATAAACATTTCATCAATTTTTATTCTGCCATAAGGATAATATGGGATCTTTGAGAGGGTCTGTGGTGGTGGAGTCCGAAGGTCAGATCAGGATGAAAACTACTTAGTTTTCCTATTTAATGCCTAAAGAAACGGTGTACCAAATTCAGCCATCTGGGTTATTGGGAAGTTGGAGAATTAGTGATGAATGAGTGAGTGAGGGCTTTGCCTTTTATAGGTATAGAAGATAGAAAGAAGGTTGACAGTGGGCTAATTCCAAACTAATTCAATTTGAGCCAACTAATTATGAAATTAAAATGTTCAAAATGGCTTTGTGCAAGAATTATCTGCATGATGTGAAAGGCACTAAGTACAAATACAATTTATTTTGTATTTTTATCTCTACATATCCCTGTAATAGAGCTAGTATTACGAGAAATGCCACACTGAAGAGCGAAAAGAGAGTTGGAAGGCTTGAATAGTTCGATATCTTAATCGTGGATTTCGTTAATAGCATACTCAGCGAATTTAAAATGCTTGATTAATCTTTTAGACGAAGCCTTAAATCAAATAAAATCAACGTAAAATCCTAAATTGAGCAGTACCATTTGTATTAAATTTGCTACAAAATTGTACTGTACATTTTCATTGTACTCCTGACGGTTATCGAGTTATAGGGCTCAAAAAATAAAGGGGTTTTTTTCGCGATTTTCCCCTAAAAATAAACAATTTTTTTTAGTTTTAGCGAATTTCCCCTATAGAGAAGAAGCTATTACCGTAGGTCTCATGGTAAGACCTAAGCCCGAGACTATGATAACTTTTCGTTTTGGGGCCCTCAGAAGCAAAAACACACCATTCGTTCAAATTTGTATACATATATCGTGTCTGTAAGCACGATAGCGCTCGCAAAAATGGACTGATCGGAATGGAATTTGGCACAGGGGTGTAAAGTAGTAATTATTCGGATGAGTTCGAAAACCAGCTCGATCGGACTACTGGAAGGGGGAAATGGGGATAAACCTCCCCCCCAAAATGGATTTTTTTGGGGTTTTTACATAGAAAAATAAAAATAATCCAATTTTGGTTAGCACCAATGAATTCAGCTCGAAAAAAACAAACAATTTAGTAATTTGAATCATTGCTCTATGTCCATTAGTTACAGAGATATTGAAAGTGGTAAACACAGTTAGTTGTCCCAATGTTAACCTTATGGGGAATAAGTAAAATTCTATATCTCGCTTATTTCTCAACATATCGTAATAAAACTTGGTTTGTGGCTTCATCTAGATGTGATCAAATGTATTTTAGTCTAAAATACCCAAAATTTCCATTTTTGTGGCAACAAACCTGCATAATCATTCCCCATGTTATCCTTATGGGGAATAAAAAAAATATCTTCATTATTTCTGAACATATCTTGATAAAACTTGGTATATGGCTTCTTCAAGATAAGATCTACTAAATACTGAATTTAAACCACCTAGTTTTAACATGTCTGTAGCAGCAAACCTGCATACTCATTCCCCATGTTATTCTTATGGAGATTACCAAATCATGTCATATCTCACTTCATTGGATGGAAGTATATTTTTGGCATTGAAATTCGCTGAGTATGCAGTTCTGCTGCAACGGGGGTATTTAACTTATAAAAATAAAAATCATCTAATTTTAGTGGGCACCATCAAACTCGGCTCAAAAAAACAAACGATGTAGTATCCTGAATCACTGCTTTATGTCCATTGGTCACCGAGATAATGAAAGCGGTAAACACAGCGTGCACAGGGTAAACACCCCTTACATTGTACCTATGTTATATCCTTATGGGAAATAAAAGAAGTTCTATATCTCGCTTATTTCGCAATATATCTTAGTAAAACTTGATTTCTGGCTTAATATAGTTGAGATAAATCATATTAAAGCCTAAAATCCCAAACCTTCACATATACGTGTCAGTAAACCTGCATACTCACCTGAATACGAATAATACAGTGGAACCTGGATAATTCGAACTTATATAATTCGAAATCTTCTTTAATTCGAATATTTTTCTTGGTCCCTGGCATTTTGTATCTAAACAATGCTAAAAAATCGTGGATAGTTCAAATTTTATTTTGGATAATTCGAATTTTTTAAGTGCCAAATTAAGGTATCAATTTCATTCCACGACTGGAAATAGTTACAAATTCATTGGAAAACACGTTTTACTACGATGTTCAATAAAAAATTAACGCCAGACCTATGGCGTGTCAGGTATTGGTCAAATGACTCATCCCTTCCACCTCCCAGGCTTCCCACCCTGCCCCAACATCGCTTGTAACTCGAAACCAATAATGTAAACTAAAACAGTACAGAACGCTGACTGATGGGTTCGGAAAAGGGTTGCACTCGTCGTGGCAGCGCCACTAGTCTTTTCGCGCTTGATTCTGTGTAGAACGGCTCCCGGCAGACGAGCCATGCGCCAGACCTGATGCGCAGTTTTCTATGTCGACACAAAGGCTACTCAACACTGCGACCCCCCCTCCCTCCTCCCACCAGCCAAACTAACTTCCGAATTCCAGAGCAGCATTCCGTTGTTTTCGATCGTCCTTCAATCAAAGTGTTTTTTTTTTATTTGTGCAGTGTCTTATTTTTAAGTGTTTAAAAGTTTTTACGTAACATTAAATAAGTGTAGTGACCATGTCGACAAAATCTCGGACCTACAAAACACTCACTTTAGCGGAAAGTCAATGAGTGTGCAATTGTCAATGTTACACGAAGTTAAGTTGGTAGCCTGTATCAAGTTCAGAAGTAGCAGAACGTACTGTATTTTTGCTAGCAGAAACGTTTCTTTGTATTATCGTACGTCGCGTCGTACGTGGTTTATACTTTAGGGTAGTTATTTCTGTTTTATTATTACTGTTTTTGAACCCTTATAATTAGCGTTTGTTGATGAATTTGTTCTTTAAGAGAGTCAATTTGATAAAGAGGTTAAATTCACAATGTGAAGTTTTAATGTTTTGGCCTCATTCTTTAGAACTTCTTTAATTCGAATTTATGGATAATTCGAAGTTTTTAGCTGGTCCCTTGAGGTTCGAATTATCCAGGTTCCACTGTACTAAGAATGGAGTATGCAGGTTTGCTGACACGTAAATGTGAAAATTTGGGATTTTAGGCTTTAATTCCCTTAACGATATCAAGTCACAAATCATGTTTTAATAAGACATGTTACAAAATAAGTGAGATATTGAACTTTTTTTTTATTTCCCATAAGGATAATGTGGGTACAATGTTTTGCTCTATTCATCTTGGGTACAATGAACGAGGTTTTTACCGCTTTCATTATCTCGGTGACCAATGTACATCAAGCAATGATTCAGGATACTAAATTGTTTGTTGTTTTTTAGTTAAATTGAATGGTGCCCACCAAAATTACATAATTTTTATTTTTATACGTAAAAAACTAAAAATACCCCCGTTGCAGCAGACCTGCACACTCAGCGAATTTCAATTGCATAAAAATATATTTCAATTCTACAGAGCGAGATATGACGTTTTTTTAAAGTTCCATAAGAATAATACAGTACACCTCGGATTATCCGGACCCCACATTATCCGGATCCTGGATTATCCGGACCGGTATCCGATAAGTTAAAATATTAAAATCACGGCAAAAACATTATTTTAGCGAGTTTACGGGTGGAATGCACATTTGGAATGGCATTTGCGCATGCTGTACGCATTTGGAATTACAATAATTGTAGGAATTGCATTGCCTAAAAAGTAAATTACAGCATTTCCATAAACGTACGGTAAAAGTTAACATTATATTCGTATGATTAATAATGAAGTTTAGTTCTTAAATGACTTTAAAAATTAAACCCCCGTAAAATTTGAAAGACTACTATGTTGTACAGTCTTGATACGCAGCATCAATTTAGCAGTGGCTAAGGTACGCGATCGCTATTTAGGCGATATTGTAATGACCTCGGATTATCCGGATTTTTTGTTATCCGGATCGGTGTTCCGCCACATTAGTCCGGATAATCCGAGGTGTACTGTAACATGCGGAATCAGTATGCGCGTTTGCTGCAGCAGGTGTGTTGAAAATTGGATGGATTTAATTGAATATTTAGTAGATCTGAACTCCCCACGCATACTGATTCCCCATGTTTCAGAATCCGAGGTGTACTGTAACATGGGGAATCAGTATGCGCATTTGCTGCAGCAGGTGTTTTGAAAATTGGATGGATTTAATTTAATATTTAGTAGATCTGAACTAGAAGAAGCCTTATACCAAGTTTTATCAAGATATGTTGAGAAATAAGGAAGATATAGAATTTGTTGTAATTCCCATAAGGATAACATTGGGAATGAGTATGCAGATTTGCTGCCACGAAAATGGAAATGTCAGGGATTTTATACTAATTTACATTAGATCTCATCTAGTTGAAGCCACAAACCACGTTCTATCAAGATTTGTTGAGAAATAAGTGAGATAAATAATTTTATTTATTTCCCATAAGGTTAACATTGGGACAACGTACTGTGTTTACCACTTTCAGTATCTCGATAACTAATGGGCATAGAGCAATGATTCAAAATACTAAATTGTTTGTTTTTTCAAGCTGAATTCAACGGTGCAAACTAAAATTAGATTACTTTAATTATTTTAGGTAAAAAAACTCAAAAACCCCATTTTTGAGAGGGTTAACCCCATTTACCCCCCCTTACAGTGGACCGATCGGGCTGGTTTACAAACTCGTCCGAGGGATTACCACTTTACATGTGTGTACCAAACTTCATTAAGATCGGACCATTTTTACGGCCGCTATCGTGTGCTCACAGACACACACATATACAGGGTGATTCTTTTAAGCCGTCCACAACAGATTATAAGCGAATGGCTTAACAAACAAAGATGAAAAAAAAACATTTCCCCACTAAATCATACCCAAGGAACAACGTAAAAATATTTTTAACCTTTTTAAAATACAGGATGTTCCAAAAACCGGGGGTCATGGGTTCGAATCTCGGAATTTTTAAATGTAAACATATGTCATATTATACATCATTTTAAAGCTCTAAGCAAGACAAACAATTCGGTGAAAACAGAACTCAATTATCTTTATTATTTTCAAAATGGTGGCCGTTTTTGTGAAAAATATTGGTATTTAAGGAATACCCTATATCTCGAGAACTACTGAAGTTTTTTTTTCGTTCTGTTTGGAAATTCTTATCCCTTGTAAACTCAGCTTTAATTTGATATGCAACATGTCAACATTAAAAGAAAATAAATATTTTTTAAACATTTTATTTTTTGTAAATGTGGTAGCACTGAAAATAAAAAATTTTAAATGGAAACATATCGACCGTTAGAACACAGAAAGGCGTAAGTGATTTTTCACAACTTTTCAGGAGAGCAAAAACAAAAATCGGCGCTCTCTTTCTAACTTATTTCCTGAATAATTAAAGTAGTAATTGGGATTAAATTGGTACCATTTTATAGCCGAAGGGCTGTAGTTTTAGACATGATAGCTTCATATCAGTTGTAATTGTTTATTTTAGAGTAACAAAGCAATTAAGTTACTTACGCCTCTTTGGGCCGTGATTGGTTTTAACAAGCGGTCACTTAGGCCCAGACTAGGCCACTTACGCCCCTTTGAGAAAATATTTTCTAAGGGTTATCGATACTTACGCCCATTTATCTTCATAAAGTAAACTTGACTGTTTGTTTAAAATTAAAAAATAAAAAGATCAAATTGCAAAATAGTAAATAGTTTTTTTAACGTATAAAGGATCTATTAGTTTCAGCTAACTGTATATAGAAAACCTGAATTTTTCAATAATACTACAGTAATAAAGTAGATTATAGTAATGAGGGGTAAAATGTTAATGGAAAACACAAATCAGATATAAAAGTCGTATATTGATACAAAATAAACATAAATTGGTAAAATATTAACTAAAGTATCTTTGTTTCTTATGGCACTTTCGTACAGATAAATTATGTTTGTAAACTGTTTTATCATCGTTATAAAAACAAACAATCAGTCTTACGAGTGCAGTTAAATAATTACTATAAAAAGTAAAAGTTTACACTTAAAAATAATCAATATCATTATCTTAAAACAATAATTAAAATTATATAAACTAAAATAACAAATCTTCTTACGTTTTATAACAGTACAAATTATCTATAAAAGCTAAAATCTGTAAAAGATTTAGTAGATTACACTTAAATATAATTAAAAACTGTAACTTAAAACCATAAAATCCAAAATAAAAATCTTACGTTTTATAATAGTGCAAAATGAATCAATGATTTTTTTTATATAATTCTTAACTAGTTTACTTGATATAAGTAAACGTTATGTTATTGTCAGTTTAAAAAAATCAAACGTAATCTAAATTTAATTTGTAGAAAATTTTAATAAAAATCTCCTTAAATACCGGAAAACAAGAAAAACTAAATGGAATCTTTTGTCAAAATTTTTAAAAAGTTGATGAAGCCGCCCAAGTAGAATGATTTGGCTTAAGGTGTATCATAAACCTAAATTAATATATTTTAAGTAGTAACCTTGTAAGGAATCGTCATGGAAAATACTAACAATGTAAATCTTAAGTAATCAAAAAATTAATTGTATAATGGCACTTTAAAAACCAATATGGTTTAGTACGTCACATTCTGTTTTTGATTTGTCTTTGTTACTAACAATGAGGCAGTGCCTTGTACCGAACATAATGTGACTCTACTCGGTCAAATTTGTTTATGTGGTCAATAATGGCTTGTCTAAGTTGTTTGTCTTTTTCTATAACAGAGGGATAGCGACCACCTCGTTTTTCAGGTTCCAACACACCCGTTTTCTGTATTTTTTCTAGAGATGTTCTAACAGATTTTTCACTAACTGCAAGTGTATTAATAAAAAACACTTTGCACACAGGAACGGCTATACCAACCAAAGGCAGTGAATATTTTACTGTGTTCTGTCTCCTAGACGAATCTGATTTAACCAAGCATCTCTTTTTCTGCTCCACAACAGCATACCTTCCAATGTACTCTCTTTGAAGAGTCAAATCTCCCATACCATAAAATGCATCAAAAATCTTTTTTCTATCGTCTTCAGTAAACTCACAGTATTTCTTCCCTTGCCTTTTGCAAGCCTCACCCTTGCATCTTTCTCTTATACATTTAGGTGCAACTAAGTTGTAAGACTTATTGTGTTGAGTATAACCTTGTCCAGTGTTTCGTCTTTCTTTTGTCAGTTTTTGTTTGTTTACTCTTTGTTTCTTAGGTCGAGGTTCTTCTCTTAGCGACCCTTCCATTGCGAAGTCTTCAGGAGTAGATGTCTTATTTTTCGTGATTGGGGCTATTTCTTCATTGGATGTGGTGTTATGATTTGAACACAAATCGTCTTCGTCAAAATGTTTAAAACAAAGAAGAGCAAGGCATTTCACACAGGCAGCAAAGATTTCATCTTCGCACCGCTTCGTTTCACAAGTTGGGTTTACTTCGGGGGGCAAGTCTTTTTGAGCGTTGTTGTCACTTTCCTTGTGATGAAATATTTGTTGTTTTAAAGGTTTAAGGGGTTTAATTTTTCTCTTTATATGCTTTTTCTTTTTCCGGGGTGACTCATATTTTTCATCAATACTGGTGTCACTGTCACTTTTTGCATGACCACATAACTCAGCTTTGTAATGTTTTTTACATACCAACTGATTACATGAACAGTTTTCAGTGCCTTCATTTTTACATCTCTTTATTTGACAACGTATTGAGAAGTTTGGGTCCACAAAACTGTCATCATTTTCACTTCCACTAAATAAAGCTGAATATTCTTCTGGGTCATCCACAATTTCCTCTTCTAGTTCGTGAAAATCAATTAAAGTCTTGTTAACATCTGAATTTTTCTTCTTTAAAAAATCTGTTTTCAGCTTTGCTAATGGCACATAGTCCCTCAGTTCATCGCTGTCAGAAATATCCAAGTCACTGTCGTCGGAGCAGTCGTAGTCAATAACATCACCATAATACCACTTGTTTTTATATAACATTTTCACCTCCGTTCCTTCTTTAATTTTTTCCTGTTCATTCACTAATTTTAGGTCCTTCTTTGAGACAATGTTTCGTGTCCCATTCCTCCATTCAACAAGCACATCCATTTTTATTTATTGCTTCACAGTATTTACGTTAACTTGAAACAAAATTATATTATGTTACAATAATATCACTTACGCCCCTTGCAGCTATGATATACATAACATGTGCTGCCAAACCTGTAGTCCTGTCACAAATAGGCGTATGTGCACTTGCGCCCCTTGCATCCACAACTACCGATTCCAAAATCTAACCACAAACAGACTTAAGTGCACTTACGTTTTTCTGCGTTTAGAAAAAAATGGTCTAAATCACTTACGCCCAAGAGCTAAATCGCTATATCTCTGAAACGGCTTGAAATTCAATTACGCCCGTTTGAGACATGAAAGAGCACATCAAAAGATGTCCATTGAAGACATAATCTCAATTTCGCCATTTTGTCACTTACGCCACTCTGTGTTTTGACGGTCGATATGTTAAATAGTATATCATTTTAAAGGTCTTGCAAAAACCTACAACTTTTCTATTTCTACTACGATTCTATCTTTGGTAGTTTTTCAGTAATAAACAAAAAACTCTATTTTCCCTTATAACGCCCATGTTAAATTTGCTAAAGGATGCAAATTTAAATGCTTGGACTACTGCACATTTAAAAAAAACATGGGCGTTGTATGGGAAAATGGAGTTTTTTGTTTATAACTACAAAACTACTTAAGATAGGAGGTGAGTATATGTTGAAAAGTTGTAGGTTTTTGCAAGACCTTTAAAATAATATCCAATTTGACATATGTAGCCTTCAAAATTTTTGATTTTCAGGGCTACCAACATTTACAAAAAATAAAATAGTAAAAAAATATTTATTTTCTTTTAATATTGACATGTTGCGTATCAAACTAAAACTAAATTTACAAGGATTAATAATTTTCAAACAGAACGAAAAACTTCAGTAGTTCTCGAGATACAGGGTATTCCGTAAATACCAATATTTTCCACAAAAACGGCCGCCATTTTGAAAATAATAAAGATAATTGAGTTCTGTTTTCACCGAATTGTTTGTCTTGCTTAGAACTTTAAAATGATGTATAATATGACATATGTTTACATTTAAAAATTCCGTTCCGAGATTCGAACCCATGACCCCCGGTTTTTGGAACATCCTGTATTTTAAAAAGGTTAAAAATATGTTTATGTTGTTACTTGGGTATGATTTAGCGGGAATTGTTTTGTTTCGTCTCTGTAGCCGTTCGCTTGGATGGCTTAAAATATATCCCTGTATATATAGATATATATGATTTTTTGTTTCAATGTTAAGGGCTACTATATTTAATATAGTATATTAGTCATATAATACTCAGTTCTTGTCATTTATTGCATATATAGATATATATATAAATTCGAACGAATAGTGTTTTTTGCTTCTGGGGGCCCCAAAACGAAAGTTATCATGGTCTAGGGCTTAGGTCTTACCATGACCTAATAGCTTCTTCCCTGTTGAGGAAATTCGCTTAAAAAAACTAAATTTTGCTCATTTTTAAAACAAAATCACGAAAAACCCCTTATTTTTAGCACCCTATAACTTAGTAACCGTTAGGAGTACAAAGAAAAAAATGTAGATACAGATCCGTTCAGCCCAGAAGTCCTGTGGGATGCGCATGCGCAATGAAGATTTCCCCTACCGCGAGTCTCAGTACAGTCAAATTTCGAAATAACTCATCTGTCAAAACATGTGATTCTTTGTTTGCAACAATATTTGTAATGTTGTCATAGGCCATGTGGGATTTTAAGTTGACTATACACAACCGATGAAGGAAAAACAGTGGTGGGGGTATTCTCCATCTCTCTCGCACTGCCACCCCTACAAGACTTCCTGGCTGAATAGATCTGTACTATTTTTGTAGCGTATTATAATAAAGCTTTATTTTGTATATTTAAAGTTTTTACCTCCGACCAAGGGTTCTTGAGATTTTTACGAAAAACCTTAGGGGCGGTTTGGGAGCTCGGGCCTAGCTAGTACGCGCCTAGCTTTAATCCACGAAGCAAAAGTCGGGCTTAGGAGCTCAAGACCAAGTGGAAATAGTTCGGTATCATCATTAGTCGGTACTAAGTGGCAATGTGGCTAGATGGACAGGGAATCGCGGGGAATTTTGGTTTTGGGGCTGGCGGCGGCAACTGCAAAAACACCTGATCGACGACGACAACAAAAGCGCACTATTGTTGTGCGTGGTAAGGGGAGTTTACAGCCCTCGTTATCAGTATTCTGTGAAGTGTTAGGGTAGGTGGATGGCACAGAGAGTAGTTTGAAATTTGTAGTTTTTAATTTGTTGTTTTTAGTTAAACAATTGAGAACCTAAATCTATCTCTGACGTCCTCCTCCGACAGATCATTGAATGGATTGTAATTTTGATGACGAGCTGGTTGTATGCGAGGTGGATATATCCTAACATAGTCCAAATAGTCGAGGTACTTCATGTTAATGTCACCGGCACAAACTCACACCCTACACTCCGCACAGTCACAACGCACCTGGCTTTCAAAGTAGTATAATACCCCCGTTGCAGCAGACCTGCATACTCAGCGAATTTCAAATGCAAAACAACATATGTTAATCCAACATAGCGAGATTTGACATGTTTTTTGTAAGCTCCATAAGAATAACATGGGGAATGAGTATGCAGGTTTGCTGCTACAGGGATGTTTAAACTGGTTGGTTTTAATTCAATATTTAGTAGATCTGAACTAGAAGAAGCCATTTACCAAGTTTTATCAAGACATGTTGAGGAATAAGCGAGATATAGAATTTTACTTATTTCCCATAAGGTTAACATTGAGACAACGTACTGTGTTTACCACTTTCAATATCTCGGTAAAAAATTGACATAGAGCAGTGATTCAAAATACTAAATTGTTTGTTTTTTTGAGCTGAATTCAATGTTACCAACAAAAATTTGATAAATTTAATTTTTCTATGTGAAAATCTCAAAAAACCCATTTTTGGGGGGGTTTATTCCCCTTTACCCCCCCTTCCGGTGGTACGATCGGGCTGGTTCACGAACTCGTCCGAGTGATTACCACTTTACACGTCTGTACCAAATTTCATTAAGATCGGACCATATTTATATATATAACAGACATATATATATATATATATATATATAGATATATAGATATATATATATAAATAAATTCAAACGAATGGTGTTTTTTGCTTCTGGGGACCCCAAAATGAAAAGTTAACATGGTCTCGGACTTAGGTCTTACCATGAGTACTACCGTAATAGCTTATTCCTTTAAGGAAAATCGCTAAAACAGAAACAACTGATAGTGACTGCTCAACGCTTCTGCACAGTTTTGTTGGAATGTTTTTTACCTCAATATCTTCACTCTTTCGCGGAAGGAGGGAGCGGGTGTACTTTTCTATTAACGTCAGACTTTAAAGTTCAATTGAATCATAAGTTACAGGGTGTTTTTTTTTCAAACGCAGCCCAAAACTTTATTTTATCAATGACGGATTATCCCCCCCAAGATCCTCGGGTTTGTCCCACTATATACTTTTCTTTGGGGATACATAAATATTAACGCCTCTTAAGATTATCCTGTTAAAAAATTCACAGGATTTTCAGCACCTCAAAACAAACAAAACAAATTTAATGCAAGAAACTCAAAGACGTACCTTGCAACACGTGTTCAGGAATTTGATGGAGAGAGCAGAACTTTGTACAAATGCTAATTACGGATTGTTTGAACACATATAATGTAAGCGAAATGTAATCAAACTTAAATAATAAGTTGTATAATATGTAAGGATTAATTAAACAATACTGATTTCATATTTATATGTGCAATATTCAATCTTTAAAACGGAAGCGTTAAAAAACACCCTGTATTATTTGCTTTGCTTAACGATGTTAGAAGCCACAATATTTATATTAATAAACAAGATAATTAGATAAAACTGACATGATGTTTACTTAGGCCCCTTTTAGACTAGGACACAGTTGCCCGTAACTGTGTCCGGACACTGTCCCCGGCAACTGTGTCTGCTCGGGCAACCGCAGCGGGCAACTGCAGCGGACACTGTTTCCCGCCAACTCTTCCCGCGCCAGTAGAGAAAGATGTTGTCAACAGAGGAGGAGAATGGATCACTATATGTATGCTTAGGGTGGTAAGATGACAACAAAAATAATTGGAAAAGGCCTAATGATTTTCTAAGGGATAGCCCAAAAGAAAAAATTGATTATAAAATAACAATCTATATACTTAATACAATAAGGTTTTTTTCTGTTAGATCCCTTTTTCAGCCATCCTACTTAACCGATTTTGACGATTGAGGTGTCATTTTAAGGCTTATAATGTAGCGCACCGGTGACTGATAATTAAAATTGGCATTTCTTTTACGGCTTCGACCCCCAAGCCTTTGATTTATTTCTAGAGGGCGCTTTCAACGCTCCAGTGCTGAGCAACTTGCGTTAACATGGTTTTAAAATGTGATTGTAATTTAACAGCTGATTACCTTTAGATCGATTTTTAACCTAAGTCAGATTGTAAACAAAAATAGAAAGTCTACAAGATTGGATTCATTTGATAAAAACTAATTCTTAAATGGGACACTCTTTTGACAATTGTAGACTAATTGAGGTAGGAAAATCATTCTTAATGGTGCAGAAAGAAGTGGAAGGCAAGAGAAAACCGAGTCGATGAGATTAGCGAAAAACATACGTCGTAACCTTTGTCAAGAACACAGAGAACTGCCGAGAGACAAAGACTGATAGAACATCAGAGGGACACTGCACCACCTATCTACTTGAAGCAACTTAAAGAAGATGTTAGGGCATGAATACGCGAACAAAAACTTCCAGTATACTTCTGTTGTGCCAGAAGACAAATTAAAATACCTAATGCTAAGGTGATGAACAATGTGTGTGTGTTTTTCAGCTAAGCTTTTATTTGTTTATGCCAGACCTTTAAATTACACTTGAAAAGTTAACTTGAGTAATAACGGCGAGTTCAAAGCTTTAACGCGCAGAAAACTTGAAAAACCAAAAACACATATGAAAGGACCTTTAAACAGGAGAGTTTTTGCAGGCTTTGAAGTGAGTTTTGGTATTTAAGTTATCTATCACAATGGTCACCTGTTTAGTAAATATTTCTCCTACTTCTTCTTATCGTAGGCGAGTTTCGCAAGAAACAAAAATAATAATTTTAAAATGCGCAATTTGCGCATGGGGCCCCTACTTGATTATAAAATAACAATTGTTTATGTTCTTAAAAACATAACACAGAGCAAGTGATTCAATTAAGTTTGGTTTTAAATTAAAGAAAATTAAAATACAATAATAAAGAAACTGTGATACGAAAATAATCATAAATCAAGACACAACTTATTGTACATAACAAAGAAGCAAAGAAAATAAATTATTTCATTGATTGAAAAGAATAGCCTAATCACTCTTGACATTGAATATATAGCTAACGCAATATATTGTTGTGTTAGCTATATATTCAATGCTCTTGATATCTATTGATTTTTTGTAGAAATATAAAAAACATCACTTAAATATTGTACAATAGTCCCTAAATAACAATTTCAGGAAAACGAGTGACGCGTAGCCACACTTGGAAATTGATATGCAGATTCATTGTATCGTACACTTTTGATGATTAAATGATTAGATAAATGAAATAATTTATTAAATTATATTACAAACCATATTAAGGGTTTGTAATACAATTAAGTGACCCTCGTCACTCATTCCGTCAACACACTCAACAAACAAAAACACAACCGAAAGGCTTCGTTTCCTCAAATAAAGTGAAAAACATCTTCGTTCTAGCGACGAAATGCAATGGGCGCGCATTCGGTGGACGGGACACAGTGTCCTAGTCTAAACGGCCCCATTTGATTCAATGCCCCACTTCGAGTCTCGGCAACCGTCAGTTGCTCTCGGTTGCTCGCCGGTGGCCGACATCGGTTGCGGGAGGAGACACTGTTCAGACACTGTGTCCCTGCGGGCAACTGTGTCCGCCTAGTCTAAAAGGCTCCATAAGCGGCAATGCCTCGTGAGTTGCCGAGAAACAGTTGCCGGACACGGTTACGGGACACAGTGTCCCGTGACCCCCCCCCCCTTCCGGTGGTCCGATCGGGCTGATTCACGAACTCGTCCGAGTGATTACCAATTTACACGTCTGTACCAATTTTCATTAAGATTGGACCATTTTTACAGCCGCTATCGTGCTAACAGACACACACACACACACACACACACATATCTATATAAATTCGAACGAATGGTGTTTTTTTGCTTCTGGTGGCCCCAAAACGAAAAGTTATCATGGTCTCGGGCTTAGGTCTTACCATGAGACCTACGGTAATAGCTCCTTTTCCTATAGGGGAAATTCGCTAAAATGAACGAAATTTTTTTCCAGGTTGGGCCATTTATTTAAGTTTTTTTTTTTTACTGGACTATAAGACAACTTTTTAGCGAATTTCCTTAAAGGAATAAGCTATTACCGTAGGTCTCATGGTAAGACCTAAGCCCGAGACCATGTTAACTTTTTATTTTGGGGCCCCCAGAAGCAAAAAACACTATTCGTTTGAATTTATATATATATATATATCCATATATCTATATATATATCTATATATATATCTATATATATATCTATATATATAGATATATACATATATATATATGTCTGTTAACACGATAGCGGCCGTAAATATGGTCCGATCTTAATGAAATTTGGTACAGACGTGTAAAGTGGTAATCACTCGGACGAGTTCGTGAACCAGCCCGATCGGACCACCGGAAGGGGGGTAAAGGGGGGTAAACCCCCCAAAAATGGGTTTTTTGAGTTTTTTGCATAAAAAATTAAAAATTATCAAATTTTTGCTATCATTATTGAATTCAGCTCAAAAAAACAAACAATTTAGTATTTTGAATCACTGCTCAATGTCCATTGGTTTCCGAGATATTGAAAGTGGTAAACACAGTACGTTGTCCCAACGTTAACCTTGTGGGAAATAAAGAAACGAAAAGTTATCATGGTCTCGGGCTTAGGTCTTACCATGAGACCTACGGTAATAGCTTCTTCCCTATAGGGGAAATTCGCTAAAACCAATCGCGCGTGTCGATTTCAAGTAAACGGCGGGGGTAACTACTCGGTCTGAACTTCCGAGTATTAGTAAAAACTTCGAGTCTAGTAGACTAGTGTAAACTCAGCTTGAAAAAACTCGATACTCGAGTACTCGCACACCCCTAGTATTTTTTGAGAGCTCGCCCAAACATTTATTTTGGACCTATTTTTATGACTAAGAGATCAAATTGCTATAAAGTTTGTCAAGATTTCATGAATCTAGTTTATTTTCCTTTAGGCGAATAGGCTTTTCCCCGTCGGGAATTTATTTTACACACAATTTTACATGCATTTCTTATGAAAGTAATATTTGTTAGGAAAAAAACAAGATATAAAACTAGTGGTTATCTTGTAAACGTTTTGACCAAATTAAACATATTATATACTTTTCTTTCAGAAAACTTAATAGTTTTAGAGATATTTAGGAAAAACTTAAAAATTGTACCTACAATCCAAGATGGCGGCCACTTGCCGACCACCCATTAACTGGGCTTTAGGGTATGTTAAAATATACCTCTAGGAGGACATTTTAAAGCAATTTCCAGACATATGATGACTTTTTCCTTTTCCAGGCAATTTTTGGGTGTACAATGACTGGGCTGGGTAGCAAAAGAATTTAATCTGTGTTCTGATAAATATAAACATTGAGCAATAATATATGAGGAGTATTGAGTAATAAATATTTCGTTGGGAGCAGAAGCACGGTGTTGCTCGGCCAAGTGTTGAAAGCAGAAGATGGGTCGAGTGTAGAAGCCATCGTAATTATAGCAGTTGGCAGTCAGAGCGAGATACGGCAATCGACCTTGACACCTACTCCCGGGAACCCAAGTGCTTTAAGACACATTAACTAATTACTCATGGCCAAGTCATCGCCTAGGGATCGAAATTAACAAAAAATAGTTTTATATTCACTACTTTCTGCAATAAAAAAGGTAAGTGACAACTCTTGGAAGCGTCTCCTTCCGGGCCGAACGTTTTAAGAGCATTTCCTAAATCAATTGTTCAAATAATGAGGCGGGAG
Source organism: Flexamia atlantica (assembly GCA_035578135.1). Classification (NCBI taxonomy): domain Eukaryota; kingdom Metazoa; phylum Arthropoda; class Insecta; order Hemiptera; family Cicadellidae; genus Flexamia; species Flexamia atlantica. The sequence continues at coordinate 48,456,112 of JAQJVK010000005.1, read as the reverse complement.
TTAATTTTGGTACTTGAAAATAAATAAAAAAATTAAACAATTCCTTCCATTTACAAGGAAGCTGAACACGCAGTAGAAACCTTTAGTACCTACTGTATTTTATTTATTAGTTGTTAGCGGTGATAACAAACTGATGTTATTTCAATAAAAATGTGATCACAGCAAACAAACGATTCAAATATATTAACATCTCGAGCGCGGTCGTTTGCGTTTGTTTACGGCGACGTGACGACAACGGAAGCTGGCGGCGGTAACCCTGTTAGCAAAGCCGTACAACAGTGCACGGCCCTTCCCCTACATTAATTCGATTTCCACCCCTCGCCCGCGCCGCACCTGATCACATGTTGCCGCGGGTTTGGCAACACATCCTCACGCTTCTGATCACATTAGTCATGGATCGACATACTGTACTCGAAAATCACATTTCCGAGACCATGTGTCTTGATTTCAGCTTCTAGAAAAAAAATTCACAACTCGTTCTCGAGCTGCTATCCCGACGTTTTACATTAACTTAGCCATAATATAGCAATTATAGGATGTTCTAAGTCTAAACCACTGAATTCCACAACGTACAATTGCACAGCCGCGTGGCAAACTGATTTCGAAAGCAACAATAGGCGAACTAGTCAGACGGCCTTGGGTTTGAGACACGCGGTTTTTATGAGGTCATTGTCGTGCAACAAGTATCAACACGTTTGATCCAAACTGACGAAGCCAACATGCTGTGAATCATATGAACATGGTGTTAAGCTTTTGGTTATAATTTCATTGGCTATGATAAACTATTTAATAATTGAAGGGGGTGAAAGCCCCTAATCATATAGAGCAGAATAAACAAATAATCTTTATTTATTATAGTACGTACTATTTCCACAAAACGATTTAAGATCCACCATATGTTAATATCTAAGACATGGTTTTGAATCAAGCAACAGCGTCACATGTTTTGATGTAAACATAGCAGACGTTTCTAGATCTCAATAATATTTTAATGGTAGATATTTTTCGTTTTCTGGTAAATTTCCAGTATTTTTCCCGAGACCAACACTTTTAACTTTTTTTTAACCAACACACACAGAAAAAATAATTTGTTGGAACAACAAAAACATTTGCAGATGTACAACCTGCAAATGCTTTTTGCTCGGTTTACCGATGTTTGTGTTGGAAAAAATAGATTTGTTGTTCAAAAACAATATAGTTCTTCATCTGTGGTTGGAGCAACAAAACATTGGTAAACCGAGCAAAAAACATCTACAGATACACAACCAGTAAATGTTTTTGTTGTTCCAACAATTTTTTTTTCTGTGCATCAACACTTTTAATTTGAACCCTCTCCCATCATCCTGCGACTTGCCAACGCCCACAATTTTCCATCACAAAATTTCACCATGTAACTTCGCCGTTGTAATGTATATTTTCACTCCTGCAGGATGGGCGCTCCCCAACCTCGCCGTAATATTTTATCCTCTACACATATTATACTACATACAAAAGTTGAGATGTGGTCCGTCGGGCTGCATTGATCCATCTTTACGCAGGAGCTCTTTCGGTTTTTCGCTATTTTAAACTGCTTCTATTCTCCGTAATAAAAGATTCTCGTTGTAAAAGATTACGGCGAGGTTGGGGAGCACCCATCCTGCAGGAGTCAAAATATACATTACAACGGCGAAGTTACATGGTCTTCTCCTTGAGATAAGTAAACAGGAACCCATGACAAAAGTACCGTAGGTTAGGTTACATGGCCCTCCGCTCGAAAACGGGAACAAAGAAGTAACAGAAGTGATGGATCAGTCCGTTGGTTTGGTGCTTAAAGGATGGCGAAAAAGTTATGTGGCCGTTGTATAGGCGGCAAGGTTAGGTAGCCTTGACCTAGAGGGCAGTAATGCACACTACACAGCGGAGGCAACGGCACCATATACAGACCGACCGATGGCGAGAGCCAGCCAAGCAAGGAGACTCGAGTACGACGCCGCACGGTGCAATACAGGGTCATTACACTTCAAACGAAACCGACTCCGGAGAGACTATGGACAGTGTGATAACAACTGACAGTGCGATTCACAGCATAGTGCACAAACCCTGATCCTCAGGGCCGTGCGAGATTATGACGTTCCGATTAACAAGCATTCCTCCGAGCCCATGAAATTTTTGGTCGTGTCAATATCTGAATGTCTTTTACAGGATTATACTCTCCACTGAGTTTCAAATGCAGATGACTGTGTAAACTGGCAGATGACTTGTGCTCTGAACTGTATAACGTGATATAATCGTGATACAATAGCTGTATTATGATAAGTTGTCACTGACGTTTGTTTTTTATCGATGCTGTTAGGCTATTAATTAACAGTCCTGTCTAAGGAACATGCCGGCCTTAGTCAGTAATAAGATTACAAGATCGCTCCACAATTATCCTTCACTCATCTATCACTCATACTTGGCTTAAAATACCTACCTGGGTAGGTCATCATTTCATGCAATGTATACTGTATGATGTATAAAGCAACAAATCATGGGAAAGATTGCCATCAACCAAGAGAAGAGCTCTAATTTGGTAGGTAAGAAAAACAGCTGTTTTTCAATCGATTTTTTTAAATTTAAGAGCTAATCTGTACTGTTAAAACAATTAGTCATACGGTGCATTGCACTTACAACTCCTACCTCCGATAATACTATTACTACCACGATGCGGTTCTTTAACCCCCCCACCCTTATCCTACAGTAATCCTTACCTCATATTCGCCTTAAAATACCCTTTATTGGTTGGTGGTCGGCGGCTTAATGGTAATGTAATCTAATCTAACCCCCAAATTAAAATCTGGCCTCAAATAACACTTGGGCAAACAGCCGTGTGTGGTAGTCTGCTGTAGGACTGTAGGCGGAAGGCGGGCGATACCATCAAGGAAGAGGATACTTCAATCATCATAACATATATATAATACCCGCGTCACGATCTTATTACTGTCAGGACCGTTCTCCTGCACTCACGCCTCACGCCCGGCCTCGCGAGACACTTCTCGCCAGTCTAAAATAATTGTTGAAATTCAAACATTTATCAAATGTACGGCCTCTTTATTTTTGTTTTTCGTCCTTTGTAGACATGGCAAAACTAGTTGCAATGCCTTCTATATAGTCCCAACATTGACCCCCCCCCAGGGATTGCGAATTTCCCTGTACGAAAGAAGCTGTTGCCGTAGGTCTCATGGTAAAGACATAAGCCCGAGACCATCATAACGTTTCGTTTTGAGGTCCCCAGAAGCCAAAAAGACAGTTCATCCATTGTCATATAAACAAAGGGTGTCCATTTAAAATGTTTCAGGATTTTGGGAGTTGATTCCTTACATAAGAAAGAAGTTGTCATGAATAAGGTATGTCCTAAAATTTAAACCTTCCCAGATATCCGCCACTTTGTATTTTTCACAAAATATTTTTCATCTCCGAAGTTTTTCAATCAATGTTTTCGAAACTCGGTATGTACCTATAACTAGTCAAGGTTAGTTTATGAAAAAAATAATAACATGATCAAATAATAAATTTCAAAATGACGGCCGCTTAAAATCTTTAAATTAAAATACAAAAAACAGCACGTTTTACCTTTTTTCGACCTTATATAGAAAAGAACATTGGGAGAGCGTTGCACCTGGGTTTTTTTTACATTTACATTTCATTTTTCCACTGGTAATAATTATAAAGCTTTTTCAACAATAATTGAAGAATCGTTGACCACACCATGCTATACTTTATCATAAAATACATTTTCCCTCGCCAGCTATGTTTAGACGCTTTTAGCGAATTTCCTTAAAGGAATAAGCTATTACAGTAGTACTCATGGTAAGACCTAAGTCCGAGACCATGTTTATTTTTCATTTTGGGGTCCCCAGAAGCAAAAAACACCATTCGTTCGAATTTATATATATATATATATATATATATATATATATATATATATATATATATATATATATGTTAACACGATAGCGGCCGTAAATATGGTCCGATCTTAACGACGACTTCGTGAACCAGCCCGATCGGACCACCGGAAGGGGGGGTAAAGGGGGGTAAACCCCCTCAAAAATGGGTTTTTTGAGTTTTTCACATAGAAAAATGAAGTTTATCAAATTTTTGTTGGCACCATTGAATTCAGCTCAAAAAAACAAACAATTTAGTACTTTGAATCACTGCTCTATGTCCATTGGTTACCGAGATATTGAAAGTGGTAAACACAGTACGTTGTCTCAATGTTAACCTTTTGGGAAATAAAGAAAATTCTATATCTCGCTTATTTCTAAACATATCTTGATAAAACTTGGTAAATGGCTTCTTCTAGTTCAAATCTACTAAATATTGAATTAAAACCAACCAGTTTAAGCATCCCTGTAGCAGCAAACCTGCATACTCATTCCCCATGTTATTCTTATGGAGCTTACAAAAAACATGTCAAATCTCGCTATGTTGGATTAACATTTTTGTTTTGCATTTGAAATTCGCTGAGTATGCAGGTCTGCTGCAACGGGGGTATTTACTCATTGTAATAGTAATGCGTGCGTAAAATAATAATTTGCCTCCCAGCGGGAGTAAAGTGATTCCTTTGTTTCCCGGAGGGAGACAAAGTATTCCCTAAAAACATTGAAATCGATAGTTAAATAATTAGAGCGCCTTAGAATTTCCATGCACACATGCAAATATGTTGCAGCTCAACGAATACAGGTGCTAACAGCTGGTGTGGTGGCAGGAATAATCAAATAGGAATAACATTGACAACAATCAGCTGTAAGATCGTCTAAGAATTTAGCGTGTAAGAATGTTACAACAATCAGTTGATTACCAGTGCATGAATGGTTGCAGCTATTCGGATGCAAGTACTAACTGCAGATAGATCGATTCGAAATTGATATTGTTGGTATATTTGACTTTATTAACATATAAACATTTAGTTAAGGTAAATTTAGCTCTATTTCAGTTTAGTGGGTAACAACATATTTGTACTCCCGTTTATGGTTTGTAATCGCAAAATAGCTATCAAAGTACTGTATAAACAGAACAATATACTACTATTTCTGTCTGAGCACATCGGTTTGCCCCAGTTGTTGTTAAAACTGAGTGAGTGGCCTTCTGATAGTGTGTAAAAAATAATAACATTTGGAACCAAGATCTTCAGTGGCATCTTATACGGTATGATAGTCCCAACCACTTTTGTTAAGATAAAAAACAAAAAAATCAGATTAGGCCTAACTTGCAAAGAAATTAAACTGAACTCACCAAGCATCAACTGCTTCAAATCAACACTCACCTGAAACATTAAAACAACTTAAGAGCTGTAACGTAAAACATAGATATAAAAAACTGCAACGTGGAGCATAAATTATTCGTGCTTTGATTAAATAGTCCCGAGCGACGAGGGAATTCCTACATATCAGGCGTGACAACTTGGTACTTGGCACTAGCTAAACTTATTTGCCTAACCCTGAATTCGATAATGCATGGCCCCGAATTCGATTATGACGTATTTATTCTTAGCGAATTCTTTGTCGTTTTCTCGGTGTCTTCCTGATTGCGAACAGTCCTGATTGCGTACAGTCCCGATTGCGAACATGTTTGGGTTTACGAGGGGGAGGGGGTCGTCTGGGGGGTGGGGAGGATTCCTGATTGCGAACATATTTTGAGAGGTCGGTGTTTTTAACCCATTCGTAGAATCCCAGGCCGTTATTATCTATACCTATAAAAGGCAAAGCCCTCACTCACTCACTCATCACTAATTCTCCAAGTTCCCAATAACCTAGAAGGCTGAAATTTGGTTCACTGTTTCTTTAGGCATTAAATAGGAAAACTAAATGGTTTTCATCCTGATCTGACCCTCGGACTCCGCCATGGACCCTCTCAAAGATCCCATATTATCCTTATGGCAGAATACAAATTTGTGAAATGTTTACATTTAAACAGATGTAAAATGCAAGAAATTTAGTGGAATGTCAAACCAGCTGTCAGGAATAGAACATAAAATAAATCACTGACTAGAGATACTTATAAGACCTTTCTTCCCCGTAACAGCTGTTAATGAAAGAGCTAATTTAAACCATTTATTTTATCTACATCATTAGAAAAAAATACTTTGCCTTTGTCTTTTAGAAAATTTCATTGATGGAATTATTACCATAGGTCTCACGGCAAGACCTAAGCGCGAGACCATGATAACTTTTCATTTTGGAGCTCCCAGAAGCAAAAAACACTATTCAAACCATATTTAAAGCTAAAAACACAGTACACTGTCCCTATATAGAAACATTATATCTCGGTTATTACTCAACATATCTTGATAAAACTTGGTATGTGGTCTTTTTGGTTCAGATTCACCTGATATTGTTTTAAAACCACCAAATTTTTGAATGACTGTTGCAATAGACCTGCATACTCATTCCCCATTTTATTCTTATGGAAGAAATGAAATAAGGTCCTGCACGTAGTCTGGAGGTCTGCTGCAACGGGGGTATTTTTATGTTCAAGATAGACCCTAAAAACCTTAGAATTTTTTTGACATTAAATCAAGGCAATTTCTACGTTTTACGTACATAAACTTTCATGAAACAGAAAACTGCTTTAGGATTCTCTAAGTACGCAAGGTCTGCTGCGACGGAGATTTTATATTCCTGCTTAAGGGCCACTATACAGTATACCATGCATGCGAGCAGATTCAACGATATTGGGCATAAGCCTTCCCAGGGCAGTTGCACCCTTGAGGCCTTTATCGGTGGGGCGCTGAATCTGCTCATATGTATAGTACAGGAAGGCCAAATAGAAATACTTCCTGCGGGGGGCAGCAATAGAATAACTCCAGTCGCAGCAGACCTGCGGACTTTGAGGATTCCTGAAAACATCTTTCTGGTTAATGAAAGTCCATCTTCTTTATATTTGTCCAATACCACTTACCTATCATTGCTCAGCCCAAACTACAAGACTTAGAACCTTGGACCTTTGCATGGACGATCTTAAGGGCGTAAGCATCCCCTAAGAACGGGGTTTTTAATTCAAAGTTTTAAGGGTTTTGGTGGGGTTGAAGTTTATAAATTTTCCTACGCAAGTGGAATGGATGATCTTTTGTTTAATTTTCAATGTTCATTTAACAAGCAGGTGGTTCAGCTTCACATATGGATACGATTTTACAGCTGATTTATAATTTGGTTACTTTCATAATGGTAGTTTTGTTGATTTTTTAGGTGATATGTATAGTAGGCACGTTTTGAAGATTCGCCCCCCCAAACAAGTAGACGGACTGTCCTAATCCCCTGTTATCAAACAAAGCCTTTGTTAGGGGTGGCCACCGTTGTGCGGGTGGTCACCCGCCAGCATTCCAAGAAAATGCCGCGTAACTTGCACGTCAAATATTGCGATATATATTGTTATGCCAGTAACCGGAATTTCAGGCGGATGCAGAGAGTCCCGGCCGGCCGCCCGTAACAAAGGCACTAAGGCATTGTTTGTCAACAGGGGATTAGGACTGTCCTTCTACCTGTTCTGGGGGGGCGAATCTTCAAAACGCGCCTACTATACTATGTTAAATATATAAAGGTTAAATTTAGTTTCGTTAGTTAACTTAAAGTCGTCATTCGTTTTTGTACCTCATCTGTTTAATCATAAACTCAGTATGTGGCCCTATCTTCATTTAGGCAGCGGGAGTTACGGTTTTTATCGTGAGCAAAGCCACGGGTAACTGCTAGTATAATATAAACAGAATGATTTGGTAAGAATCATGAATCAAGACTGTTAATATACATACAGACACATGCCCTCATGAGACTTAGTACTCAAGCCGCTTTTATATATCCAGACACATGCTTTCAGACTCACAAATCCGCTCTGATAATATTTAAAGTAGCCGTTTATTTGAAATTAATTACTAGACGTTTAGTTTATCTACCTTCTATACTATTAAAATAATTTCTGGGATTTTGTACAGAGCAAATGAACCCCTAGAAATAAATTTTTAGGGTATCAAATTAAAGCTATTTCTCTCTAGATGAGCCTTTTGTGGGTTTGGAAAATATCCCATGAAAACAGGAGGCTTTTGAAATTTCCTAACAAACTATTACATGTTTCCTAACAAACTGATACACGATATAACACACTGATGCATGATTTAACGTTTACGCATGATTCAACGTTCACATTTTTAACATATCAATATTACTTAAATATTACCCTAAAAAATTCAAGTTTTAAAACGCATTATGAATTTGAAACCCTTATTTTGTAAATGTATTTGGAATGCGGAGGATATTGAAGTGTCAACGGCTAACCTGCCTAATTTACTCGATTTTTAAATGTATCATGACAATATGCCTGTATTTAATGAAGTTATTTTATAGAAACTAATGTTATTTTCTTAGGTAAAAATTTTGCAAACATGTCTCTAAGATGCAAAACAAAAAAAACGGGTTAATTTGAAAATTTAATTCCTTGGCCGTTGTGAGCGTTGAATAATTAGTTTTTACGGCGAATGGCTATTTTATTTATGTTATTTAGAGATAGTTCGATCACCAGTAGATCAGAGGTTTGTCCATTTTTTACCGTTTGTAGTCAAGACCTAACAAAGAGGAATGCAAGAAACTGACGTGTAGATGTTGTATAGAATTAAAATAAAGATTTAATATTTATTAGGGGCGCACAGTGGTCCCAATATGCATAATACCTGGCCAAAATTGATAAAATCAACCATTGAGTACGGTCTTATCTTACCGGCAGGGTCTTTCCTAAGAGATAAGAGGTCCTGTTTTTGCAAATTTCAGCAAGATTTTGTTTGGTGTTCATTTGGATACTGGCTTCATTTGTTAGTGGTTGACAGTTTATTACTTTACACACTTTTATTGAGTTATGAGTTTTTAGTGATTTTTCGTCCATTCTGAATAGAAATCAGTTAAGTGACAATATTATTTGTTAAACCAGGTAATATTGATTGTCTTTTTCAAAAATGAACGTTATTTATAGTTAGTGGCCATTTTATTGACTGCCACACAAAATATAAGAAAAATAAAATTAACTTTAATTTTTTAGGTAGCGTTTTAAAAAAAGCCGTGCGAGTCCGCGCCTTCAAAAATATATCGTTTTAAAGCTCATTCTATATACTTTCTTTTGATTTACAAATAAATTGCTCGAATTTGCTCCTTTTAGAGATAAATATATTTGTTTATGGTGATGCATAGGTCTAAGGATTCTGTTCAGTGTAAATAACCTGGTTTAACAAAGAAGGATTTGAAATGCTTAGGTTGAACTTACGATCTAAATGCATTAAACCAATTATTACGGTTTTATTTTCGTTTTTAATTGTAATACCAGCTTCATAATACTATCATTAAAGTTTTAATTTAATTAAAGCACAGGGGTTGTGAAGCATACACAACGAAACTCATTGCTCGTAAATCTAATGAGATAATAGTAACTCGTCTTACTGCATAGGCTACTCAATAAACGTTCAAAATATATGATTTCACCAATAAACTAGTTCATTTAAGAATGAGTGGTATCAATATCCTGTGGATGGCACACAATGAGTAATATCACTATAGATAATTTGATTCGCTTTAATTCAGTTCAGTTCTATCAATTTTAATAAGAAAACTTGCATAACGTTGGCCTCACTAAGAGGCACGAGGTCCAAAGAAGATGCAAAAATTTAAATACCCCCGCCACAGCAGACCTTCGCACTCAGCGAATTTCCATAGGATTTATTTTGCATATATAAGCATTCGACATATGTAAGGAAAGTATTGTTTGATTATGTTTTGTAAATATATTGAAAACGTATATTTATTCATTCATGAGCTTTAAACATGAAGGAAATCAACAAGGGGATCAAATTGCTTTTCATTAGTAATATAAACTTTTTATATTTAATATGAATCTTAGCCTTTTAATTTTTAATAAATAAATGTAATCTTGTTACAGTATATAAATGTCAGCAAACAAAAATCAATGAATTCAAAACACTCAAAACAAACAAATAATATTATAATCCCATGAACAAACTAAATTCAATCAGTATACATTGATCATATGGCTAGTTTTGTCATTATAACATCCCTTTTGCAGCAGACCTGCATCTCCAGCCAATACAAAAAAAACATAATCATTCATCAGCAATATCATTCCTCAAACCCTTCCCTCCTGAAGTTCTCTCGCTTCTACAACTAAATAAATTCTCTTTTAAATCTAAACCTTCCGAGGAGGAAGTTAGATGAAAGTGGAGACGATAGTGATTAACTGTCAACCATAAATCATAATGTAAATTCTGTTTTATTTAGCATTCAAGACATAGTAATCATACTGTTTGGGTATTTTTTATTAATTTTTAATTTAATTAACAGTAAAAACCTATTTTGATAAGTTATACAATTACTTTATAGGTATTTATAATTTTGGCCAGGTTTAAGAGGGTTTTGGACCACTGTGGGGCGGGGAGGGGGTTTCTAGGTCACTAACACCTACAAGTGTCATCCCTGGAGCATGCGGCATCCGCCCGCCGCTCCTGTTCAGCGGCAGTGACTCAATCATTTTTACAGATTTCAAAAATGTGTTCGCAATCAGGACGACCTTTGTCCAGGTAGCCCTCGGCATTTTTGAGTTGTTCTCGCAATCAGGACGATTTTACCCTTGTTCGCAATCAAGACTCAACCGTTTTCTCGAGCACTATCACTACGAAATATGCGAACTGCAAAGGAGAAAAATATGAAGGTATTTCCAAAATTTCCAAAGAAAATATGGATTTAATGAATAAACAAACGAAATCATATATAAAGTAGGTTTTAAAAGACAGTACTTTAGAAACCCTTTATAAAAGAAACGGGTGCAAATGGCGCAATTAAATCCGAGCACCTATACTATATATTAATACACGAGGGGTTTTCTTTCGGAGACTTGTAACTCGGTAAAGGCTGAACGGATTTTAATATTAAAAATGTCAATTTAAAGGTATATCTACGTCGATTTGCCAATACGTCTGAGAATTTTGAAAGGGCATAGCTTCAGTAAAGCTCTGCTTCTGCTGGATAAGCTAAAGTACTATGATGTGATTGGCTATCAAAACGAGTTGTTTAGATCATACCTCAGTAATCGACTGCAAAACGTTTTTTTTTTCAAAAACCCAACTATCGGAAAGTGCTGAGGTAAAATACGGGGTACTACAGGGTTCGGTACTAGGCCCTTTCCTCTTCTTAGTACTCATCAATGACCTTAGCTACAATGTCAACTGTAAAACCATCATGTTTGCCGATGATGTCACATTTATCACCCTAGTTAAACACAATGCCAGTTTTGATAGCGATGTTAAGGCAATTTTAGACCAAGCCAATGTCTGGTACCGAAGTAACATGCTGTACCTTAACCAAGAAAAGACACAACACATTCTGTTCTCCCTCAAACCAAATTTGAATGCTAGTCCAAATGTAAATATTAGTGTTAAGCTCTTGGCTCTTGGGTATCTATTTAGATTCTAAGTTGTTATGGCACGATCATACTGAGCATGTTTGCATGAAACTGAGTATAATTATTTATTTATTAAGGCATCTTAAATTGTACATATCTGATTGTGACTTGAGAATGGTGTATTTTGCTCTTTTCCACAGTGTTTTGTCATATGGTTTGTTATTGTGGGGAAATGCTAATGGTGTTTGCAATGTAATGATTGCACAAAAGAAAGCTTTGAGGATTCTGAAGGGCTCAGACCCGCAAGCCCACTGTAAACCCTTGTTTGTCAGTCAACGAATATTAACTGTGACCAATCTTTATATTCTGTTTTGTCTCTAGCATGTTAAAGAAAATTTGAATAGTTATACCTTGAATGATCATGTGCATGACTGCAACACTAGGAATTGGTCCAAAATCAATAGGCCCTACACAAGACTTAGCAAAGTGCAAACTTCATATGAATATGTTGGAATGAGGTTATTTAACCAGCTCCCAATTAATGCTCAGTCTGTTTCACTTGCTTGTTTTAAGAAAACTATGATAGACTGGTTGACTGCCAATCCCTTTTATAGGCTGCATTAATTTTATGAAGTTTGTAATACGCTGCCGTTTAGGTTAGGTGAATTAATTAGGAACCTGAAATCAGTACCCATTGTGATATTAGGTTAAATCTGCATGAAATTAGGTTAGTAATTTTCAATCTGTGATTAATTTTAATCGGTATTTTTTTATATTTTCTGAATCCAATTTTATTAATTAGAACTAGTAAATAAAAGCCTATCTGCGATATACCATATCACTTTTTATGCATGACCTGTTAGCATTTTGTTTTGTAATTTAATTCTTAGCCTAAAGCCTGCCATGTACTTGTTGTATTGTATTGACCTTTGTATTTGACGAGATCCATTGCACGTATGTTGTTTAACGATCAATATAAATGTATCTATCTATCTATCTATCTAAAGGGCTGAAGATTAGGAACAATAGCGCTATCCTTTGACATTGGATCAAACAGCCAAACTCAGATCAATTTGGATCAAACAATCAAACTCAGAAAAATTTATTAACTAAACCTATGAAAATTTTTTTAAATAGTCTAAAGGTCAACCACATTTCGCAGCATTTTTTCAAAGAAAATCACTGATTTGTTTAAAAGCAAAACTGTAACAGACCACAGAGAGTTAAGTGGGCGGACTACCTCAAGCTCCGAGCGCTAAAACAGGGTTTTGTATCTTATTCATTGATCGCTGGATTTTCATATGATTTCCAATATTTTGGTGTCATTTTAAAAAGGCTATGTTTTTGTAGGTCAATATAATTTTAGAATTTTTGATTTTATCCCCGTTTATTTAAAGGAATTGTGTAAACCTTTCAAAAAAGGTAGTTTTTGGTTAGATTTTAAAGTCTTATAACTAACGACAGGAACGCTTTATAGAAAAATAAAAATTTTAGAGACATATAAAATATTCTGAAGAACGTGAACCCACTCTCATTTGTATTAAATCTTAAAAAATAAAGCTTTTATCGTGCAGATACGAAACGTCTGTAAGTGTACTTCAGCGCGCTTTAGCCCTATCTTTACAATGTTATTTCGCTCTGTGACGCGGATTTTTCTGTCAAGGTAGACCGCCCCCTTAAAACAGTATAGGCCTTCTGTTAAACTAACTGTTGTTTAAGTTTTCTGTGAGGATTAATCTAGTATATAAAATAAATACGCTAACATCTCTTTTACACTACTTATTTCACTAAGTATATAAACGGATACTTGGGACATTGTAACAACCAAATCCCGAAGGCATAGATGACATAAGAAGAGAGGGCATAGATGACATAATAACTTTGGTGCTAGTTTATTAAGACACGAACTTAGATGCATGATTGTGTAATTGGCTACGTAGTCTGCAGAGGTTGGCATTTACTATTGATTAGGCGTTTTAAATATAGACTGTCTACTGTAGTGTTTTAAATGAGCCACAATGAATTTGTTGGATAAACAGTAGAGATAAAACTTATAATACAAGGAACTCGCATCAACAGTAGGGTGAGAGCGATGTTTGTACAAGGGATACGAGAGCGGTAGACGTAATCCAAGGGTGGGAAGGGCTGGAGCCTTGGAGAAACGTTGCATAATGAAAAGCCCTGCCCGTGAAAACCCTTGACGCACCGACACCGTTAGCCGCGTCTACCTACAGCATCAGGGTCGATATCCTCCCTGCGTGATTTTAGAAACTACCAGAAAATACGGTATAGCCTAACTCGGTTGGCTTTAAACGCCAATCGATATTTATTTTTGCTTCAATTGCAAAATTTTTAGGAATCAGGCTTTTATTATTCCAAGCCACGTTTAGGCCACCGTTACTTCTTATTGTTGATTACCGTATAGTTTGAGCTCCAAATTAGTTTTGCAGACATTCTTGTGGGAATAAATAATGAATTACTTTGAGTACTATTAGTTTAAATGATAAGTACCAGGAGACCAAGCCATAGAGTAATAATGAACTTCGTAAAGAGTTGGCACTCCCGCATGTTAACTCGGTGGTAAGGGAACAGTAGCGCTGTCTGATAAAAGTGCTACGAACTAAAAAGATCGATGCGATATATCGATCGTGCTTTGTTTATATTTTCGTTTTCTTGTTTTGTTTGCTAGACTTTCAATTTTAATTATTTTACCGATTTGTTTAGATTAAATTGATTAAGTACGTTTGCCGCTAGTGCAAGTTGTTTCGCGAAATACCGTACTGTACTGAGTGATTCATATTGTGCTTAAAGCGATTGATAGAAAATAAATACGTAGATGTTTACATAAAAGTACTTAATAAAAATTAACTTAATTAGTTTTTATTAAGTGCTTTTATGTAAACATCTACGTATTTATTTTCTATCAATCGCTTTAAGCACAAATGAATCACGCAGTACAGTATTTCGCGAAACAACTTACACTAGTGGCAAACGTACTTTAGGTATTTTCCCACACTCAAATTAATTCCAACTCGTTTTGGTTGTGTACACGTCGCGTCGTGACAGAAAATCAGGGGAAACGGAATAGGAAGTTAGCAGATAGTTATCGTGGTTTTGATTGGCTGATTCAGTGAATAAGAATAAATCCATGTTTTTACAACGACATCTAACTAAAGTGCTTCGAACTAACCCGCTCCAATAAGCTTACCACTTGGCTCCATTTAAATGTCAGACCGGTGACCAAGCTTTGCTCGGATGAAATAAAAACAACCTAAATGGACCGGGAGCTGGGAGGTCAAAAAGTATGTCATAAGGTGCATTGTAAAAGCTATGTCGTTTTAAAAAGGCATCCAGGGGGGTGTCAAAAATGGGCATGTGAGCCCTCAATCTGGGGGCTTTCTCCAAGGTAGACAAAAAAACTTGAAAACAACTGCAAAAAATAGATTTCTTTCAATTTTTATGTAAAAAAATGAATCAAATTTTAATTGACACTTATTGAATTCAACTTTTAAAAAACAAACAATTTGAACTACAACCAACGACAACAAAAAAAACAACAGAATCATTGCACCATGTCCATCGGTTATCTTTGTACTGAGGGTGATAAACTCAAAACGTTGCCCCTTGTTAACCTAATACAATTGTATGACTCGCTTATTTCTCAACATATCGTAATAAAACTGGATATATGTGGCTTCATTTAGTTAAGGTCTATTGTATATTAACCTGAAACCTCCAATTTTTGCATTTCCGTGGCAGCAAACCTGCATAAGTTTTCCCCATATGGGTAGAAAATGTCTATATCATCCATATTTTCTAACATATAATGATAAAACTTGGCATGTGACTTCTTTAAGTCGAAGTTTATTGGATAATGACTTAATAGCTTCTTCCCTGTAGGGGAAATTCGCTAAAACCAGCGAGCATTCTGTGCTCGCTGCTTAAAACCATCCAATCATCTGTATATACATGTTGCAACTAACCTGCATACTTCATTACTATGGTATTCTAAGGATGGAGTACAATAGAGTCAATAAAATTTGTTCAACTTGGGGAAAGCCCCCACATTGAGGGCTAACAAATCGACTTTGAAACCCCTCTTCAAAATAGGATGCCTCTTCAAAATGGCATAGCTTTTATACGTGCACCTTATGACGTAATTTCTGGGCTCTAAGCTCCCGGTCCAAATTGTATGGTATCAGCCGTTTTGGAGACACTTTGAAGGGCTGTATGAAGTTAACCGGGGTTTTCCCAGTCTTGGGACTTGATCCGATTTCGATGCTCCTAATCGATTTCTCGTGGTCAAAAACCCCATATCAAAATATGAAAAAACCGTGGAAAAAAATTGTCCGTGCATACAAACAGTAAATAAAACAAACTGCGGTGGTTGTAGAAAATTGATTGCGAAGAACTTCAAAGAACATTATTAGAGACTTTGAGTATCTTTATAACACTAAAATTAGTGCTATACTCATGTCATGGAATTATTTATTGAGACACCTATCTAACATTACTATAAATAAAACTTTCCCAGTTTCATTGGGAAATGATTTTGCTTAAGACTCTTTAGGAGAGTTGAGAACATTGATTAGAGATATGGTTTGAAGTCTGAGTTATAATAATATGATTATATTGATGCACATAATACGATTTTAATAATTGATTCCGTACATTAAATTTTCACGCTGCGAGTTCAAGGTGACTGTTGTCCTTTAAAAATAGTCACCGTGCTTTGACTAAGTCAAAGCTTGGACATAAGTTATAAAATTAAGTATTTACGTAAATTATTCATACTGGAAATATAGAAACACGTATATGAAGAAATAATAAATACGGTATTTTCCTGAAGGTCAACACAAGCAAGCTGCATCTTTTATTATAAACGTGTATATATGAATTTAATAGAGGAGACGAAGTGCATTTTACATGATAGTGGTTGTTATATCAACAAAGGATTCTAGTTATTAGCGCCAGCATCCGGTTTTGTGGAAATTTAACTCCCAAAACTCAATTTGCACTTGGCAAGAAAAATACAAAGGGCTAAATTGGAATGTGCCAGTAAAAAACCGTGTTTTTAATTCTGCTACATATCAAAAAGGGTGATCTGACTCCACTGAATTTCAATCAACCACTCTATCCAAAAACACTTATTGCTGTAATTCATGTTAAAATACTTGATTTGACTTAATAAAAATATCATAGTGTGAAAACGCATAAAAATAAGAAATGAATCAAGAATTTAGGAGCGAATTTCACTAATAACTAAACCTTTTACTGCATGCCACTTTGTTTTTCAACACTTACCATTTGTATAGTTTGAAAGAAGTCGATGCATATATAATTAATACAAATAAAGCTCTATGAATAGTATCATTCTAAGAAATAAATATGATACTAACATCATGTGTTTTTTGAAAACGAGTACTTTTAAGCCACGAGGTTTGCGTCCTGATTGGACTTTGCATCATGATGCCACATGTTCATCCCGGTCCGAACATCTAAGTACAAATGGATTTTGACCTCTTTTTGACAGAATTTCTTAAAAAGTGACAATTCACGTAAACGCTTTGCACGCCGTGCAGTGACTACGATTCGCTAGCGTAGAAATAATAGGAAATAAATAATAAAAGAGGGTAAAAAAAACAGAGATCGCGATCGCGTGCGAAACCGTGACGATCACTATAGTCTAGTTGCTAAAATGCATTTTGAACCTAAACCTGGAAACAAGGTTCACCCGAAGTTTTTTGTTGATTTCTGTTTCTTCAAGACCTACATAATTCAGATCTGCCGGGTGCCACTTTGTCACCCTTGAACAAATTCAAATATCCAAGATGGCTTAAAACCGTATAACTTTTAATAAAAGTTTCCTCACTGCATTTGTTACGTGAATGTTTTGAGATATTGGCCAACGCCTATCATCGTTGGGTGGCTAATCCAATATTTTTACAGGATAATATTTTTCGGCCGCCATCTTGGATCCGCCATATTGGATATAAACTTTATTTTTTTAAATGTAAAGATGGTGTTGTGACGCATCATTATAAACTAGATTTTTACGCTGATTACAATGCTGAAATCCGTTTTTGAAAATATGCATCCGTTAAAAAGATATACTAAAATAAAATTTTATCCCTATACATTTCTTATGGACGTTTCGTATTTTCAATATTTTTTGGGATTATTTTCCTGCTATCCCTCATTATAACAAAGATATCTAGTTCGTTTTGGTCTTAAAATACTCAGTGAAATACCGGCTTTCATTTGAGATAACAATCATCAACATCGGACGAATGACAGATGAGCTATAAGGCTCAATTTAAGATAAAAATCAATTTTTCAGAAATTATTTTTTAGTCGCGTATTAATACCTCCGGTTCTAAATGAGGTATTAAATTCATTTTGGTCTTAAATCACTCAGTAAACTATCAGCTCTCAAGTAAGCTGTCTCTCAATAAGATCGGACTAAAGATTATGTGACTTTATGAGCTTTCACTGAACATAAATTTGTTTTACTTGCATAATTTTACATTTCTTTAAGGATTTCTCTAGTTTCAAAGAAGACTCAAAAATCGTAATAGTCTTAATTGACTTAGTAGATTATTGGCTTTCATTTGAGTCATAAATTATTTTAATAGATTGAGTTTCAGAAGAGTTGTGGTCCTAAAACCCATTACAAATTAGAATTTTCATACATTTTCGTTAACCGACTCATGTTTCCAGTTCCAGGAAAGGTCTGGATTTCTGGATATTTTTAAAAGACTCAGTGAAATATCAGCTTTCATTTGAAACCGTGATAATTCAATTCGAACAGGTTCGGGTTGAGTTACAATCCACTATTAAGAGTAAAATTTAAAAATAACTAATCTTTATGTCGTAATGAGCCTTAAAATTAGTTTAAAGCTTAACCATTTTTAATTATCAATATTTTAAATAAGAGCTGACATATCACTGCGTATTTTAAGATCAAAATTAACTAAATACCTTATTTAGAACCAGAGTTATACATACTTGATTAAAAACAAATTTCAGAAAAATTGAATTTTTAATTTCATTTAGACATATAGCTCATCTGTCACTTGTCCGATGTTGATGATTAATATCTCAAATGAAAGCCAGTATTTCACTGATTATTTTAAAACCAAAACGAACTATATATCTTTATTATAATGAGAGATAGCAGGAAAATAATCCAAAAAAATATTGGAAATACGAAACGTCCATAAGAAATGTATAGGGATAAAATTTTATTTTAGTATATCTTTTTAACGGATGCATATTTTCAAAAACGGATTTTAGCGTTTTAATCAGCGTAAAAATCTAGTTCATAATGATGCATCAAAACACCATCTTTACATTAAAAAATAAAGTTTATATCCAATATGGCGGATCCAAGATGGCGGCCGAAAAATATTATCCTGTAAAAATATAGGATTAGCCACCCAACGATGATAGGCGTTGGCCAATATCTCAAAAAAGCACGTAAAAATTGCAGTGAGGAAACTTTTATTAAAAGTTATAAGGTAAGGGCATCTTGGATATTTGAATTTGCTCAAGGGTGACAAAGTGGCACCCGGCAGATCTGAATTATGTAGGTCTTGAAGAAACAGAAATCAACAAAAAACGTCGGGTGGACCTCACTTCCAGGTTTTTTCAACTGCAACCAGACTACTAGTTTTTGATGAAACTACATCGTGTAATCAACCTATTACCGGCGTCAAAGCCTCTGAGAGAATATCCGCCACGAGATGAGACGCCTGATGAGGTCACAACGCCGCGCGTGGATTAATGACACCAGTCTACCGGCGCGGCGACCCGACAATTCATCCGACTGGTCAATCAAACTACACCACATCCAAAGAAAAAATATTTTTGTCAATTATAGTAAGGACTACATCGCGACGCAGGTAGGAAGTGTTTAAGCCGTTAAGCGAGGCTTCTGGATTACGACAAAACAGGCTGAATCAAGGAGTGGAAGTGCTTTTAATTATGAGGATAATATTTTATATAAATGGATGTAACCAATCCATTACAACCAGTGAAGGTCAAAATACCATAAAAACATCCTCAATCCACTAACTGGTTCAATACATTGAAAATTAGCTGGTTTTCAACGCCTTCACACACTGATTCATTGTCTTAGCTAAAAAACACTACTTTACTAAACAATACACTGAATGTCTTGTGATTTTCAGATCAAGACCAGATATAGGCCTACGGGAACCGCGTAGAGTGTGGCCGTGCGTAGATACTTTTTTATTTGGGTCACATGTATTTAAAAAATATCCTTTGAAAGAAATTAAGAAAAAATTAACGACATTTTCCTTGAAATATCAACTTAGTAAAAACCAACCTCATTAAACAAATTAACCACAATATATTATTTCCTCAGCTGTATGGCGTTGATTCGTTTCTTTTTGTCGTCTTACAGACATGAGGAAAGCTAGGGTTAGTAGATTAAAAATGATGAAATTTAAGCGGATCCAAATTTAAACGAGACCATTTAAAAATATTTAAATTAGAAGGTTTCAAGGACCTACGTAATCTGGCCGGTGGTCCCCGTTTTGTGAAGAGAAATTGTCGCTGCTAGTTCCAAATAGCAACTGACTTCGAAAAATTAAATATATTGCAGATCGAAACCACTGTAATGGTATAACTTAGTCGACGATCACTTGGAAAATCACAGCCGATTTGAATTTTTTTTCTACTATTGAGCTAAGTAATTTGCTGAGTAAGTGTAAAGTAATTGAGTTTTGTGAGATAAACGTATAACTTAGTCGACGATCACTTGGAAAATCACAGTCGATTTGAATTTGTTTCTACTATTAAGCTAAGTAATTTGTTGAGTGAGTGTAAAGTAATTGTGTTTTGTGAGATGTGAGATTCAATATGAAGTAGGTCTGATTGATTTACCTTCTACTACATATTTGTCAATAAACATCAAAATAACACAACCAAATAGGTAATTTTCATACGAACGATTTAAACCGTAAACTAAATTTTATTTTATCTCATGTAGGAAAACAACCATCGACGAAAACAATCCATATAATACCCCGTGAAACCTTCTCTAAATAATGTCGACCTCTACAAACGCCCGGCCGGCGAAGTATTGTCCTAAACTGCAGAAGGCTAGGGTTTAAATATTTATGCGACGGAATTTGGAAAATTCTGAATGTGGAAAAAAGTTCTGCAGGCCCATTTTGTGTAAGTTGCATGTCAAAACGAGCTTTAAGTGTGATCATTAAATGAATATTCGGAAATGAATATGTACTTAATTTATTAAATTGTATACTTTAATACAACGTGATGCATGGTGACTTTATATTCATTCATTATTTTGAGTTAAAGGACACTCATGAAAACAGCAAAAATAGTAGCAAACCTTCAAATAACTTCGAGTTTATGTTTTCACCAGTTTCAAATTTATATTTCACCGACAATGATGGATGTTTTCTAAAAAAAACCCGTTCTTAGATATTTTTAAATTAGCGTTCTTAAGATATTTTCTAGTTATCATTCCGGAACAAACCGAGCAAATAATTCACACGGATGAAGCTATAATAAAAATCACGGTATCTAAAGAAAAGCTATTCGCAATTATAACAATATTGCAGCAATACAACAAATTGTAATAATAAAACTATTGTATTAATACCTCCGTTGCATCACAACGTACTATGTGTACCACTAGTGTTATATCGGTAACAATAGACCTGAAGCAATGACAAAAAAACAAATTATTGGGTTTTGACTGTTAAATTTAAAACAGTTTGGAACATTCTTATAAAAAGAAGCTTAGCATTTAAACTACAAAACACTCGAAATTTTGTGACTCTTTAATCGAAACGAATTAAAGAGTAGTACGATAACTAACAACAGGATCAGGCCAACGCACAAGACATTGCAGGCCAGCAATATAAACAGGTGTAACTACCACCCGGTGTAGTAGCCCGGGTGTAGTAGCTTTCCACCCGGGGTCCCCGCCGCCAATATACACGCAGCTCCCTTACGAGTCACGAGGTACTTTAACTTCATTATTTGTTTGCTGCGTGTTTATTTTTTTTCTACCAAACTTTTATGTAGGTATCTGTATCTGTCTATTGACAAATGACTTTTTCATGAACTAGCGGCTGTTTTACCCGTTCTTCGCACGGTTAAACTGGAAAATGAAATTTGTCCAAATGTTAATTAACAACCAAATAAAAATTACTAAATATCCCAAACAGGTGTGCATGAACGTAAAAGCCTACGAGACGAATCACAATGGGACTTAAAGAACGAGGATAGGCCTATGAGTAATCTGGGATCATTACCTTTTGCAAAATTTCAGCTAGGTCGGTTTTTATCTATTTTATTTTATTTATTAACGGAAAAGATCCATTTTTACAAGGTTATACAACGTTATTTTACATTTTCAGATGGCTGAATAATTTATAATAGTGCTGCTTACAATGGACCTATATTAAGAACAACAAAATAGCCTAATTAAGTGGATGCACATAACAAATTAACATGCACATTAACATTCACATTCAGTGCAAGATACAATAAGAAAACTGCAAG
The DNA here is from genome assembly GCA_035578135.1 of Flexamia atlantica. NCBI lineage: Eukaryota > Metazoa > Arthropoda > Insecta > Hemiptera > Cicadellidae > Flexamia > Flexamia atlantica. The sequence continues at coordinate 48,434,140 of JAQJVK010000005.1, read as the reverse complement.
CAACAAGAAGTAAATAGAATAAACAAACTTAACAACACTACTTAACAACTATCATAATAACTTAACAAACTATCATAATACAAAACATTAAAGCAAGAAACAGTATGAAATACAACTCATCATAAATCTCAATTTCAATTTACCAGTGGCACAATTTATTGCTGTGGCCCATTAATGGTACCACCAAACACACAACAACCGAGCAACAAGCGTGGCCCATTAATGGCGCCACTAAGCCCCAATAAGCGTTTGTCTTTTTTGCTCCACGGTTAAGGGTCATTTTGGAAACATCGCTTTTGCTCCACGGGTCAGCAGGTAGATTTCAGAGCCGCCCAAAACATCGCTTTTGCTCCACGAGAGAGGGGCCTGCTTCCTCTCCTCCAAATTCTCTCTTTCGCTCACCTCCAAACTCCAAGTTCTTTCTTGAATACTGCCATCCACTCGTAATATGAAACTTTGCTTTTTTGGCCTTAACGAAAATATTTGTAATGGAAAAATGTCAAACTAGGCCTACTTAAATTGTAACAGTAACGACAAGTAAAAAATATTGTGTAATAGCTTACAAAATAAAATTGTATTACTATGTCTTATCCATCTTTCATTTATTTCATACAATAAATCACGATTAGAAACAGGGAAGCCTTATAACACAATATCAAGCTTATAGGCATGAGCATGAGATTCAAGGTCACTAGATTTATTCAAACGTACAGTGTCGTTTTTGCAGACTACTTTTTAGCGAATTTCCTTAAAGGAGTAAGCTATTACCGTAGGTCTCATGGTAAGACCTAAGCCCGAGACCATGTTAACTTTTCATTTTGGGGCCCCAGAAGCAAAAAAACAATATTATAAGTTCAAATATATATATTATATATGTCAGTTAACACGATAGCGGCCGTAAATATGGTCCGATCTTAACGAAATTTGGTACAGACGTGTAAAGTGGTACCTAATCACTCGGACGAGTTCGTAAACCAGCACGACCGGACCACCGGAAGGAGGGGTAAGGGGGGGTTAAAATGGGTTTTTTGAGTTTTTTTATATAGAAAATTAAAAATTATCCAATTTTTGCTAGCATTATTGAATTCAGCTACAAAAAAAAAAATTTAGTATTTTAAATCACTGCTCTATGTCCATTGGTTACCAAGATATTGAAAGTGAATCCAACAAATATTTTAATTAAAATGTTAATTTTGGGTATGAATGATGTAGGTGTATTTAAACACAGTACGTTGTCCCAATGTTAACCTTAATGGGAAATAAGTAAAATTCTATATCTCGCTTATTTCTCAACATATCTTGATAAAACTTGGTAAATGGCTTCTTCCAGTTCAGATCTACTAGATATTGAATTAAAACCACCCAGTTTTAATATTCCCATAGCAGCAAACCTGTATACTCATTCCTCATGTTATTCTTATGGAGCTTACAAAAACATGTCGCTTCTCTTTATGTTGGATTGAATTATGCTCTTTTGCATTAGAAATCGCTGAGTATGCAGGTCTGCTGCAACGGGGGTATTTATATAAACCATGTAGCTTTAAAATAATTTGACCTTGAACATTCAATTGATTTCAACTTCACTTTTTATAGGTACCAATATTGGTCCCAAAACAGCTTTATTAATATAAATCAGAGTAACAGCAGATTGAGAAGGAAGACAATTAATTATACTGTACTAAGCTTGAATTTAGTGTAATTAGGCTTTTTAAATAGTGTTTGATGCCCGTCGAAAATATACTCTTACGGCTCAAACGTGGTTTTCTGCTCCATGCTAATGCCTAAAATCTTTATCTTGTGTCAAAGGCTTCTCTGTTTCTAATAGTGAATTATTGTAAAAAAATGAAATGCAGATAAGTATTAAATAGTATACATGTTATTATGTAAGTTATTTCTTTTACACAACATATTTTACTTACGCTTACTCTTACCATTGAAGTACGGTAGTTAAACATTCTTTCGAAAATCAATATTTTCAACTAGGCAAAAAAGTAAAGTTGTGGCATTACGTTTAAATGACATTTTTCGAGTAAGAACCTGGAGGTGGGCGAAAGAGAGAATGTGGGGCGCAGGTCCCTCTCTCGTGGAGCAAAAGCTATGCAGCCCACAATAAAGCACAAACATCACAACAGGCAAGGTGTGACCCTCAGTGGTGTCACCATGACAGAGATCAGTGGTTCACTAGTTTTTGCGATTTTTACACAGTTAGACAGACAGGCATTGCAAAGAAACCACAATTAGTTTATAAATTATTTATTATTACTATTACTAGATGTTACCCGTGGCTTCGCCCATGTTAATTTAAAACTGATGGTATTGCTCCTAGATTGTTTTTATCTGTTAACTAGCAGTTGCCCGTGGCTTCGCTCACGATATTAATTTTAACACCCGCTGCCTAAATGAAGCAGATGGTGCCACATACTAAGTTTAAATAGATAAGGTACAAAAACTACTGGTGACTTTAATATAGTACATATCACCTGAAAAAAGAAAAAAACCAACCATGATAAAAGGAACCAAACTATAAATCAGCTGTAGAGACTTATCTGTATGTGAAGCGTAAACCGCCTTCTTGATTAAATGAAAATTGACAATTTAATCGAAAGATCATCCACTAAATTATACAGAAAGATTTTAGACCGTTGACTCCACCGAAAACCCTGAAAACTTTGAATTTTGAAAAACCCGTTCTCAGCGGATGCTCACGCCCTAGGAACGTCCATGAAAAGTCTCAAGGTTCGAAGTCAAGTTCAAGTAGTTTGGGCTGTGCGATGATAGGCCAGTGGTATTTGACAAATATAAAGTAGATATACTTTCATCAGCCAGAAAGATGTTTTAGGAATCCGCTAAGGGTGTCGCTGCCGACGGGAGTACGTAGAAATATTGCTGCCCCGCCGCACGAGGCATTTTTATTTGGCCTCTCTATACTACACATGTCAGCACATTCCAGCGCCCCCGCCGACAAAACCCCTAAGGTTGTCGCTGCCTGGGAAGGCTTATACTCAGTAGGCCTATCGTTGAATCTGTGCTATAGTACAGAGTGACCCTGAGGCAGGAAATACCCTCTTCGCAGCAGACCGTGCGTACTTAGTGAATCTTACAGCAGTTTCCTGTTTCATGAAAGTTTATGTACGTAGAGTAGAAAATGCCTTGATTAAATGCCACCAAAGTATTTTCTAATGTTTTAGGGTCTATTTTGAACAACAACAAAATAACAGAGCCGTCCCGCATTTTTTTTAAATGGTTTACATTATCTCTTTCATTAACAGCTGTTATAAGGAAGGAAGGACTTTATCTCTAGTCAGTGATTTATTTTATTTTTTACAGGCAGCTGGTTTTACGATCTATGAAATGTCTTGCTTTTAACATTGTTTGAATATAAACATTTCATCACTTATAATTCTGGCATAAGGATATTAATATGTGATCTGTGAGAGGGTCTGTGCGCGACCTTGGTCTGAGGTGGATTCCGAGGGTGAGATCAGGATGAAAATCCTTATAAATGTATAATGAATGGGAAAATAATAACTTTATATAGTACATGTCAATTAAAAAGGAATATAATAAACCAAAACATAAACTGAATGAAATCATAAAACATCTGTAACGACGAATCCATCAGTGAAGGTAACTATCATCTGTTTGGAACACTGAAAATGTAAACAAAACATCATCCCCGTGAATTATGGGGAAATTCAAAACAAACTTGGTCGAAATCGAATAAAACTCGGTTTTTAGAAGCTTGCTAATTAATTTCAAAAAGATGTACGCTAATTTTAAGTCGTCTAAAACCTTCTCATATGTGCATACTACACAGGAAAAAAGTTTCAACCATAACAGTACTCTATTTTTGCGTGAAAAGCGGTCTAAAGTGTGATGTTGAGCGTTACCAACACACACACATCGTGACATAAATTGAGATAAGGCTTGATTCGGATTCTCTGACCTTCAAAACGCAAAAATAACTAAAAAGTTAATAATTCTAAGCAATGTACAGACAAAACTCTAATTTTATTTATATAGATAGATTGGAATTGGGTTCATTTATTTACATTCGTCTGCCCTGGATGACTACGTTGTTACAGCTTACTTTCATAATAAACAAAGTTAGTTACCGCTGACTTACGAAGTATGACATACAAACAAACTCACAAAACTTTCACACTTATAATATTAGTTGAAAAAGCGTGCTCTCAATTTCCAACAATAGAGGGGTTACAAATTTATGTTATTAGTTTTCATATAGAGCGCAGTCGTGGCTGTGTTTTGATAGAAACGTTTACCTATACAGTGCGCAGAGTTTTAAGCTCTACATGTGAAACTTTGCTCTACTGTAAGCAATTCTGTTATTTAATAGTTTTTTGGCCATTAACGGGGCATATTTTAATTAAACTGTAACTGTATTTTATGTAAGAAACTTTGCTGAATAACATCGTCAATCGTCAATTCGTAGCCTTAAACACTCAGAATTAGTTCTAACAATATATACAATATTCCACAGCTTTCATGACAGTGCTACTCACAAACGTCCCCGCACCTTCATCTCTCAACTGTCAAAACGACCCAAACGCAAGCGGGCAGAGGGGAAGGGTCATTTACCTCTGCACCCTAACCGCCTGGCAGCTATTAGAGCGACTAGAACCCTCAGCCGTGTGTCGTTTACATAACGCAATGTCGCAAGGGGAGTTAGTCTCTGCTGGAGCGACAGCCGGTACCGGCAGTCGCAGCGGCAGTTCAGGCTGAGTGCGGAACCGTGCTTCTGTCCACCTAATTGACTTCGAGAAGACTGCAAGACAAGTTCACCAACTATAACATGGGCTGGGGCCTTACAATCTCGTGACGACTAATCAATATATATTAATACGCGATTGAAAGTCTGAGTTCTCCGACTGCTGAACCGATCTTAAAAATTTATGTTCAAATTTAGGCCTAAGGGCGCTTTTGGAGTTAGCAATGTAGCTTTGCCAAATTTCCTCAGAATTTAGTTATTTCTAAGAGCAACGCCCTACAGTCAAATTTTTGCTTCTGGGGGTCCCAAAATGAAAAGCAAAATGGTCTCGGGTTTAGGTCTTATTATGAGACCTACGGTAATAGCTTTTTACCTGAAGAGAAAATTCTATAATGTTCTGTGTTAACAACAAAATTGTAATACCAATAACAATTGAAAGGTACTTCAATTATAAAACTTGTAATAACTTAAAAGAACTTGTCCGACAGTTGTGGGAGTCTTTGTGTATAAGAAATGCCAACACGTAGGAGTCTTTGACATTTAGTAAATTACTTCTCTTTTCTGAGACATGGTTCATGTCAATTTTCAACTACAGTACTGATTGAATTGGTAAGTAACCGAAGAAACAGAACCAGTGTTCATCAAACCTGAACAGATATACTTTTTACTGTATTGTGTGTTAATAGGGGAAAACTAGCAACTTACAATTTTTACTGATTCGACATTAAATTTATTAGAGTTCAGTTAATTCGGGTAATGAGGACGGTTGACGAAGAGGGGAGGGGTAGGGCAACGGCCGCCCGCATGTTGCATAAGTTCATGCAGAGCGCCACCGACTACACAACAACAGCAATGTATTATGGTAGGGAGGAGTGATATGTAGGGAAAGTTGATTCAGTCAATTAGGTTTACGCGTAAACGTGACAAAGCTTCTTTGATGTAGGTATTATCGTAACATTAGGCCAGCAGAAAATATGAAAATTATTCAGTGAGAAAGCTCTAAACTGGACTGGGCTTCAAATTAGAAGATGATGCAATTGACACTATAGACCAATCTTAAATTTTATCTCACTCAAGGTTTGCGAGGTTCCCCTTAGAAACTAAAGAAAAAAATACTGACCACAAAACCGATTATAAAATAGCCTACCGAGGATATACTACAAACAATTAATTCTTTTCTTTTGAAAGTTGCCCTATCCTGTTAACAACAAAAATATGCTATATAGCACATTAATATTTGTAGTTTTACGAAGACACGTTGTTTGGATGACTAATCGAAGTTCCAAATTTTTCACGTAGGACAGTGGGTCGACCGGAGGAGCGGTGAGTCAGTGAGTGGCAGCGGTGACTCACGGCGCATGCGCGGCGACAAGTGGCGCGGGCGCGGCGGTCACACGCACACGTGCGGCCGTGATAACGACCGGTCAGGCGGCGTGGCGCCGACAACTGGCGATAGTGATCCGTCGCGTCGGACCTATTGTCGCTTGTACCGGCACAGAAACTGAAGGGAGGGGGAAAACTGCAAACGAGGGTGGTAGGGTAAAACCCGTCAACACTTCTGTAAATTATAGAGGTTTACCTAATGTAGGTAACTAATACTTAATGTAGGTTAAATCGATAGTTTAAAAAATATTTAAATTAGGCCTAAATCCAATTGCAGTATGAGGATTGAGCTTAGAATGTAGGTAGCTTAGAATGTAAACGAACAATACTGAAACTCTAGAACGCAGACTAATAAATTATGTCATATAACATAGAACTCCGACTATTTTAAAGTGATACAAGCTGAAGACACATACTCGCTGAGAAAATTATGAACCATCATTCCCTAAATTTTTATTAAATGTAAACAATAAAATATACATAAACAAGATATATTCTCAATAGCAACGCATTTTCTGCGAATGATAATAGTGATCGAGAAATTTGTAAAAAATTCAAGGAAGTTAATTACTTCTTCAACCCAAGGAAATGGTGTAAACAGTGAACTGTTTCATGGAAAAGCGATACGACGCCGGCTGATATGATGTAGCGAGGAAGGGTGTAAGGAATCCAATCTAGCCTACATCAGCCAATCAATAATTGGCGGCCCTCGCCTATATCGCCGCGTCGCATCTCCGTCACCCCACACTCCACCGTGACCGGAGTACTGACTACGGCATCTCCGTCACACACACTCCACCGTGACCGGTGTACAGTACTGATTACGGCATCTCCGTCACCCCATACTCCACCGTGACCGGTATACTGACTACGGCATCTCCGTCACCCCACACTCCACCGTGACCGGAGTACTGACTACGGCATCTCCGTCACCCCACACTCCACCGTGACCGGTGTACAAGACTGACTACGGCAGGTTAAAATGTTCAGTACTTTAATTTAGGAACGGAACAGGGAGGAATTAATTACAAACATTGTGAAGTAACTCTAGTGACTGTCACGGTTCGTCTAGTGTTGTAATCGTTGCCAAAAACAACCAAGGATTTCTACAACGCTAGAAATTTTGAGTGCAAAAGTTGATAGTCGCTGTTAGTTGGGTTTAATTAATTTTCGCCAAGATAAACCACTGTGGGAATGCGTTTTAAGTCCAAAACTAAAATATTGATCTGACTAACCAAGGAAGTCGCCGTCAACTTTTTCTGCACTTAGTTTTGCAACTGGGGAAGAGAGAACGTATCAGTGATCGCAGACTGTAATGTAAGCAGCAGAGGTTTATCGTTATCATTGAATCGAACGTTTTTCAGATTGTAAATTTGTCACTGCAATTTTGTTGGGTTTAGCCCGATCCGGTCGCCGAGCCGTGAGCCATGTGACCATAAAGCAGGGTCGAACTCAAAATTTTATGATTGATTCAAGTACTATTTTTTGATGTACTGGACAAGAAAATGGCGGATGCCATTGTGGCATCCGCGAGCTACTTTGAATATAGAAGGTCTACAGTTCACAGGGCCGAAAACATAAAAGCAGATATTGAAAGAAAATTGTATTTACGATATCCAAGCGAATATATCCCAATATATTGATTTGAAAACTCAGCCGACATTTGCTGGATGGTTAATATTTTTTAATTTTGATCGGGTATTAATTTTCAGTTGTCATATTGATTACAAGATAATGTTTTAATGCGAATGTGGAGACATATGGTGACGAATGAAGGAGACGCGACGCGGATATCGGTTCGATGTTAAAAGCTACCATCACTACTAATGTATACAGTACACGCACGCACACACGCACGCACGCACGCACGCGCATGCGCACACACACACACACACACACACCAGGACTACAGAATAGAAGGGCTGCGCCGCGCGGAGTCAAAAAGTGATGCCAGCGGCAGTGGCTGTGACGTCACGGCGATACAGACTCACTACGGCGAACGCGCCGCGCCAGTGTATGTCTTGCCTCGTTTACACAATCCTCTATGCTTCTAAAAAATTATGTCTATGACGAAACTTATATATTCGTAATCTACATAAATCGAGGAATCTAACAGTGTAAATATGTTTTATATAAGACTGAAAAATAATTATTTATGAAGAAAAATTAACTGTTTTGTCATAATTGTGACTTGAAAAAGTTAATCGGCTACTACTTTTAGCGAATTTCCCCTATAGGGAAGAAGCTATTACCGTAGGTCTCATGGTAAGACCTAAGCCCGAGACCATGATAACTTTTCGTTTTGGGGCCACCAGAAGCAAAAAACACCATTCGTTCGAATTTATATATATATATATATCTATCTTTCTATATATATATATATATATATATGTATATATATATATGTATATATATATATATATGTATATGTGTGTCTGTGAGCACGATAGCGGCCGTAAATATGGTCCGATCTTAATGAAATTTGGTACAGACATGTAAAGTGGTAATCGATTGGACAAGTTCGTAAACCAGCCCGATCGGACCATCGGAAGGGGGGGTAAAGGGGGATAAACCCCCCCAAAAATGGATTTTTTTGGGTTTTTACATAGAAAAATAAAATTAATCAAAATTTTTTTGGTACAATTCGATTCGCCTAAAAAAACAAACAATTTAGTATGTTGAATCATTGCTCTATGTCCATTGGTTACTGAGATATTGAAAGTGGTAAACGCAGTACGTTGTCCCAATGTTAACCTTATGGGGAATAAGTAAAATTCTATATCTCGCTCATTTCTCAACATATCTTAATTAAACTTGGTTTGTGGCTTCATCTAGATGAGATCTAATGTATTTTAGTCTAAAATCCCCAAAATTTCCATTTTTGTGGCAGCAAACCTGCATAATCATTCCCCATGTTATTCTTATAGGAAATAAAAAAATTCTATATCTGCCTTATTTTTGAACATATCATAATAAAACTTGGTATATGGCTTCTTCTAGTTAAGATATACTAAATAATGAATTAAAACTAACCAGTTTTAACATACCTGTTGCAGCAAACCTGCATACTCATTCTACATGCTAACCTTATGGGTAATAAAATAAGTTGTGTAGTTCGCTCATTTCTCAAAATATACTGATAAGAAATGGCATGAGGCTTCATACAGTTAATATCTACTTGATTATGGCTTAAAATATCCAAATCATCAAATTACTGAGGCAGCAAACCTGTGTACTCTCTTTCCCAATGTTAACCTTATGAGAGGTAGGTAAATACAATTGGATAGCTTTCTTATTCCTCAGCATATCTTGATAAAACATGTGGCTTCATATGGTTTAGATATATTGGATTGTAGCCTATAATACCTCATTTTCAAATTTCTGTGGCAGCAAACCTGCATTTTTCCAAACTAATCTTATGGAGAATGATTTATTTTTGAATAGCAATTGTGGGCATTTGGCAAATCACAGGATGAGGGAACAGGGCTCAAATTAAATGTTTTAATGTCAGGGACTTCGGAAAAGTACTGCAATTTCTTAAAGTTTGCTAGAAAACAAAAAATAACATAAAATAACTGCCATTTAAGTAGCATTGGGATCTAAAACTCTGCTTTGTTTACATTAAAACATGTGAGCTGATGTTTGATTCAAAGCCACATGGTGGATACAGACATATGGCTTACTTAAAGGCCAGACAACTAAATATGTCAAATAAATGTATTATAGCGAATACAGATTTTTACTGATGATGTTTATGAAATTTTTTACTCACACTTAAACAGCTGGTCATTTCCCCATACGATTAAATTGGAAAAGCCAGCTGTTTTGAAGTTTTGAACATTGCATTTTCGTGCCAAGTATAGGCTATTATTTTTTATAGCCTTTTGGTCTTAAAAGCCACTAGGAGAGTATTTTTGCACGCTTTCTTTTGAATGTATATCGATATTACTTGATGCGAGACTTCATTTAAATTATTTATTTATGCACTTGAAATTCGCTGAGTATGCAGGACTGCTGCAAAGGGGGTATTTTTATTTTTTGGTCAGGTGAGTATCGTCTGCACGAAAGTTGTAGCTAATGAGATGAACTTTACACTTTGTATTTAAACTTTTTTTCTAGCACGTCTAGTTTTCCCAGAAACTCAGGTTGAACAAAGGAGACTACTTCGGCCGCGAGCCCGCGTCGCGCCTGCCGCCACGCCCGACCCGTCATTGGGTCTGGCATAATTAATTACATGTACATCATAATTATTTACGATGGTCCATTATGTCTTACAAATAACTACCATCAAACAATTTTAAACCTTTGATGTATAAAAATACCCCCGTTGCAGCAGACCTGCACACTCAGCGAATTTCAAGTGCAAAACAACATATTTCAATCCTACATAGCGAGATTTGACATGTTATGGTAAGCTCCATAAGAATAACATGGGGAATGAGTATGCAGGTTTGCTGCTACAGATATATTAAAACTGGATGTTTTTAAATCATTATGTAGTAGATCTGAACTAGAAGAAGCTATTTACCAAGTTTTATCAGGATATGTTGAGAAATAACCGAGATATAGAATTTTACTTATTTCCCATAAGGTTAACATTGGGACAACGTACTGTGTTTACCACTTTCAATATCTCGGTAACCAATGGACATAAACCAGTGATTCTGAATACTAAATTGTTTGTTTTTTTAGCTGAATTCAATGGTGCCAACAAAAATTGGATTATCTTTATTTTTCTATATAAAAAACCCGTTTTTTGGGTTTATCCCCCCTACCCCCCTTTCCGATGGTCCGATCCGGCTGGTTTTCGAACTCGTCCGAATAATAACTACTTTACACGTCTGTGCCAAATTTCATTCCAATCGGACCGTTTTTGCGAGCGCTATCGTGCTTACAGACACATAGATATATATCTATAAATTTGAACGAATAGTGTTTTTGACTTCTGGGGGCACCAAAACGAAAAGTTATAGTGGTCCCGGGCTTAGGTCTTACCATGAGACCTACGGTAATAGCTTCTTCCCTATAGGGGAAATTCGCTAAAACAAACATGAGTTAATTTGATTTATATCGCAATTTCAATACATAAGTACACATGTAAATCTTTCTTACAAACTGACTAAAACAATAACTTACAACAGTTTGAAATTATTTTTTTCGTGATTTAGCCCATTTTTCATTCTTTTGGGCGATTTTCCTCTTGTTCACGGACAACAACTGACATTTGTTGTTTAGATGTCTATAATTCTAATAAATAGTTAAGTAGTAATAAATAGTATATTCTAAGTTCGGGAGTCGTTTCTGCAAGAAGCTACAGTACAGGCCAACATTATTCAAACATATTTTAAACTAGTAAACAGCTTATCAAACAAAACTAAACCTAAATAGGCAAATAATACACTTATATCGAACAACAATTGTTTACAATAATGTAGGCGCGCGTAACAACGTGTACGAGCAAAACAGTGTGTCCAATTTACGCAAGATAATATCCCACGAAAAAACAAAAATTCCCAATTTATCCCTCATTTCTCCAAGTATTGTCTCTTATCCCATCTTTGGGATAAATCCCTAAAGTGGAAAAACTGGAGCAGTAGCTCGAGTTACGACGCGGCCGCCAGGGTTTTTCGCCCGCTCCACTAATCAGCTCGCTCTCCGGTCTGTTCAACCTGCGATTCTGGGAAAACTAGACGCGCTAGAAAAAAAGTTCAAATGCAAAGTGTAAAGTTCATTTTATTATCTAGGCCTACAACTTTCGTGCAGACGAAACTTACCTGACCAAAAAATAAAAAAAGTAGTAGCCGACTAACTTTTTCAAGTCACAATTTATACAATACGTTAAGTTAGTTGTTGTAGAAACTTATTCATAAGTCTTATTTGGAAAATATTTACACCATAAGATTCGTCAATTTATACAGATTATAAATATATAAGGTTCCACCATTGACTTTGAATCTCTTGAGACATCCCACTCATACGGCGCAGCTGTAGCGATCGGACCTGAGCCAGGATCGGTTGGTTCAGTTAGTTCGTCTGAGCCTCCGCGAGACAGCGCTGCAAGCGCAGCGGACGGTCTTAGTTCATGGCATCGCCACAAGATAGCGCCCTCTACGGCTGTCAGTCCCCCCTTACTCCCCGCTCCCCTCCCCGCTCCACGACCGCCGCTTCCGCTGCCGCTGCGCCCGCCGGCGCCGTACACTCATGTTCCTCCCAAAGAACTATACTACTGGAACGCGCGCTGGGCCTACAGAGCGAGCCGGAATCCGCGGTTGCGTCGGGGGCCTGCAGGCGCCAGGGCGGGGCAGGTACACAGGCCGCGCCAATGCTCAGGCATTACGATAATGCTGTTGCAGCCTATTGCAGCACTTTAAACGCCTTGTAAACTCGGAAATACTGCGTTGTCATATTTCAAAATGAATGTGTTGTTAACGTTTGATAATTGTTTTAACCAATTATATTTCATATTGATTATTTTAATGCAGAATATTATGACTTATTATAAGATGTTACTGGTAAATTTTACATTTTCTTGAAAATTAGGACTAAAATGTCTAAATATGTATTAGGTAAGACAAAACAATTTTAAATATAAAATGTACTTTATTTTAAGACAAATTTTACAGCTTATTTCACAAGCATCAGATGCTTAATCTACAAGTTAGAAAAAAAATTAACACTGTCAACTTTTGCCTTAAATTTAACTTAGATTTGTTTGTGATTTCAAACGTTTCCTGTTTGGCAATGTGATGCGATATAATTAAAAAAAAATAGCTACGGATTTGATCAACAATAATTTGTGGCTTCCTTGGAATTCGTCATTGCTTAAATGATTTTTAAAAATAACGCCTGTGAGATCGTTACATATTCTCAAGGTTAAATCGTTGGTGGTAGCCTTTTTTCAATTAGCTTGAGTTAATATGCATATTAACGAGTTTGAAAACACCATAATGTGCCCTAATTACTTTGCCTTTTGATTTAAAATCTGTAAACCTCGTGTGTGATCGAAGGTCATCATCACTTGTATGGAGTAATGAACTTCATTCGCGGACGCGCCATCTTCTTGCTCCGTTTTAGCGCCCGCCCGGGTACAAATAACGTAAAAAATTCCAAATAAGGCATTAAATTAAAGGTCTGAATCTCACAATTACCATAGTACCCATCATAAATGGTTTAGAGGTAGTAACAATCGATAACCTAGAAGCTTGTCCTAACATTCCTTAGTTACTGCAACCACGGAATGAACTTGTAACGTTCCTACAATGAGCAAACTGTCTCTAAAACATATTTATATTTGGTACCATTGTAATTGTGAGATTCATACCTTTAATTTGATACTATAATTGTGTTTTTTTAGTTTACATTGTTTTTGTAAACATCAGTTTAGATTTGACTTTGTTTTTATCCTGGCGCAGCACGGATAAATTCTCTCACAAAAGCTAAGTTAATAACCAAACTACGGCTACTACAGGGTGTTTTTTTAAACGCAACCCATTTATAAGATTAAATAATTCACATATAACTATGAAATGAGTATTGTTTTATGGTTCTCTACGTTATATACACTCTATTATTTTATTTTGATCACATATAGTTCACTTTATATGCTCAAAAGATCCGCTAGTGGCATTTGTATGAAGTTATGCTCTCTCTATCATATTACCGAACACTTGTTGCTAGGTACATCTTTTACATTTGTTTTGTTTGTTTTGGGGTACTGAATATGCTGTGACGATTTTTTAGGCTTTACTCTTTATGGATCCCCAAAGAAAACAAAAATATAATGGCGTCAAGTCAGGGATATTGGGGGAAATAATCCTTCACCGATAAAATCAAGTTTTGGGTTGCGTTTTTAATGTGTGTGTTTTAAGCACGATAACTCGCGTAAAAATGGTCCGATCTGAATGAAATTTGCCACAGACATGTTATGTAGTATTATTTTACGAAAAAAATTCACAATATATTCAGCACCTAAAAAAAACATAACAAATTTAATGCAAGAAATTCAAAGAGGTGCCTTGCAACACATGTTCGGGAATTTGATGGAGAGAGCATAACTTTATACAATTGCCAATGACGGACTGTTTGAGCACATAATGTAACTTAAATGTGATCAAACTTAAATAATAGATTGTATAAAATCCAATAAAACAATCCTCATTACACATTCATAGTTTTGAAATAGTTTTGAAACAAATATTTAATACTTGATCTGCCTGTTTATACAATCTTAAAGTATATAATTATTTTGTAGTAAACTGTTTGTACAACGGTTTGTTTTGAAATAATGGTAGTTTTACAATTTTATAACAAAATCATTTATTACAATTTTATAACCATAAAACAAATCAGGCTTATTAAGGAAACTCGTCTGGTAGTCCGGAAGGACGATTGACTCGAAAATTTGCCTTACGTGATTAACAAATCCAGATTAAAATGTGTGTTTAGGAAAAATAAAGTACAAAAAGATGTGTAAACACGGATTTATTTTCCCTCTAAAATTCTCACTTTCTTGTGATACCCGCCATGCTTCCCTCCAGGTTGACGAATGTCTTTTGAAATTTCTTTCACCTTCCAAAGCAATTTGACTGTTAAAATTTTTCTGATCAAGAACATTCTGTGAGGGTAGCAATCGCTGCCGCACTTCATCCAATTTTTGAAGTTCTCAAAAATTAGTTGTCTACATTTGGTTTCAATTTTTTCCTTTTTTGATTCTCCAGACATAGGCTGTGAACAATTTAGTACACGATATTTAGGCGGATACTTTGTAATTCTATTAGATTTTTGGTCAGCCGCCATTTTGTAAAGAATGGACCTTTTGAAGTGCGGTTTGAAGCATAAAACTCTACTTGAATAGCCCTTTAAAATGATGTACAATCGACCTGTGCTTACATTTAAGATTTTGTACCGCCTCCTCGTGGGCCGTCCCCCACTGGGGGCCAAGAGTCAGTAAACACCTCAGAAAGTAGTTTTTTTTTACACAGGAGTGACTGAGCAAAGTTTGATTTCTCAAACCGATTTGGTTAAAAAAATATTAAGTCGTTCCGGGACTTGTTTTACACACTGTATGGATGGAATTGGTTTTATTGTCATTGTATTGACGTACCGTCCTATACAAAGCCGTAGCCAGGAGGTTTTTTGGGGGGGGTTTGGGCTCTGCGGTTACAGGAAGTGAAAAAATAACTTTCTAACCTTTCATTTAAACACAATTTCAACATTTTCTGGGGGGATTTTGACCCCCTGTCCCCCCCATTGGCTACGGCCTTGGTCCTATACCCATACCCATGCACTTCGTCGTAAAATTACAATTACGCCATAACAGGACAAAATGGCCGTCGGTAGAGTTCGCCGTGACAACAGGACTACCTAATAACGGGAGTTTCAAACGTAAAACGAGACAATTGGTCATTTTAATATAAAAAGTCGTGTCCCAAAAGTCCTGGGCCAGTTCAAGTAATAGTTCTGAAGAGTATAAAAAGTTATAAAAGTATATAAGTTTGATTGTTTAAAAATATTTCTGTGTAACAGCTCTGAAAAACAGCTCTGAAATACTTGCCCTAGGCTACATGTCTACTGACGTGTAGAGAGTAGACATGTAAAGTAGTATTTTGGGGGGGGGAGGGGTTGCCCCAAATTTTCTGACCCAATTGAGGAACTATTCATTGAGAAGTGCGCTTATTAAAATTAACAAAAATCTTTAATATTTCAGTAACATTGTAATAAATCTAATACTTACCTAATATCCATTGCATAAAAAAACCAATGTAGTCTACTGCTGCAGACGTAATAGATCACGTGAAACAAAACAACAATAAAACTACGCCTCACAAAGATCAATGTTTCAGGTATCAAGTATCACTCACATCCAAAGCCAACCAATACACCAACGCAACTGTCAACAGTCAACAGTGATAAGACCGTGGTGTCAATTCCCGCCTTTTTCATCAACACATTTCTTGGGGAGGGGGCGAATTGAAATAGTTTCAAGGCCAAGAGTTCTGGCATGCGCAAGCGATTTTAGCAAGCCGTGGAGGTAAATTTTTTTCACCTGCCACAACTGCTTTGCACTTTGCCATATTGCGCCTCTGGTTCTCAAATGAAATATGAATATATAATATTGCAAAAATGTTGATACAACTACATTCTTACTTACCTCCATTAGACATAATGCATTATAACTATAGCTCTGGACAGCCTTACTGGCGGGTGAGTGAGTGCGTTGTTGTCGTAATTAGTGTTTATTATCTGCAACGTTTTGGTTATAAATCACATGGTCATTTGTTTATGTAGAGGTACTTTGCACAAGAAAATATTTTGCTGCAACCGCAAGTGTAACTAATGTTAAATGCTTGCAAGCTCAACACAATTCATGAAGTACAACGACAAAAGTGTGGAAACACATTCTTAAATGTAAACAAATCATTTTAAGATGAAAGGTTGCCAAACTAAAAGACCAGCTGATGCATTGCGCAAATATTTTCCAGAAATTTTAATTGCGTAAGAAATCTCTCGGTGAAATATTGCAGGGCATTTTTTGTAGAGTAAATGAGGTGAAACGTAAACAAAGTTTTGACAGTTCTACCAAAACATGTGTTTATGTAGCAGACATTTTGGGAGATTACAATTTTCGCCACCCGCCAGTAAGGCTGTCCAGAGCTATAGCGGCAATTTTTGGGGCCCACGCCATCCATAAGCCCAATGCTAAAATTAACATTAGTCTTATGGACGGCGTGGGCCCCAAGAATTGGCGCCAGTTATACATAAATTTAAGTTTTCCCAGTTCCGGGTGGGGCGTAACGGCGTAACCCGTTGACTGCTATTTAAAGTAAATCGATACCTGTTATTTAATTTAGATATCTTTTAAAACTAGTTATCATCGGCTATTATAAAAATAGTCACACTGATTGCCAGTGAATTTAATTTTATAAATACAGTTACCCAGCTTATGATTGTAAAGTCAATAAAATTGTATCTACATCGGAACGGTTCTTGCTTGGTTTTATAAAAAGGTATATAGATTACTTGGGGAATTTCATTGAGTTACAAATACAACTAATTGTATTCTTAAAGAATAAACAACTATTATTCTACAAATGTTTGTGGTTGGTGTTGTTCCTTTAATGATGGTTGAGGTGTGTTTAAAATAACACCCTCAAAGGAAAATGACAAGCTTTATAATTTTTCTAATGATTACCAACATAAATAGGAAAGAATGAATAAATTCTTAATCGTTTCCTATTCTTGGGCTCTGTCCTACTCTATGAATTCCGAGCGCAAGGCTTGGGATTCAGAGGCGGTGACTGAATAGTAAACGGATACATCGGCGAAGTGAAATGTGAGCTCGCGGCGCTGGCGCTGCGGGGGAGCGACAGCGGGGCGGGAGGAGAGAGGGGATACGCACGTCAGTTACGTCATGCCACGTGTGCGCGCGCTGCACTGAGGGCGGAGCCGGGCGAGCTTCAAGCCATGGTCGCTAGGAGCGACACAGTATGGGAGGCTTTACCCGACTAGTTCGGCTGAAATCCGCTACGCTTGTTGACGACAGATTTTTGTACAGAATGAGATGTCTCAAGAGATTCAAAGTCAATGGTTCCACCCAAATATCTCACTTATGGACATGAAAACAGCGATAGAAAAGCCACGCGTATCAGTCAGACAAGTAGCAGCCGCCAACAGCTGTGTATCGCCGCCACGTCACTACGGGGGGGAGGAGTTTGGGCACTGTCGGCTTTTAGCTGAGTTGAAAGGAGTGGCGCAGCCCTTCTATTCTGTAGTCCTGCACACACACACACACTCTCACGTGCTTTTATGAGCAGGTGATCCTCTTAACAATTGGGTTTGCAGTAGAATCAAGAACCGCAGATATCGATCGGGTGTAACTGCAGCCTCGCCGATGCATCACCATCAGGTGTCCTTCGGTAGCGGTGAATCTATTTGTGGCGCATCTCCGGCTACAAATAGCGCGAAGTGGACGCGCGCACTCCCGCACGCACTTACGACACCGAGCCTCGGCGAAGGCAAAGGCGACCCGACGCTACCCTGGATTGTACTTCCAAATCCACTGTTATAAATTTCTTACGTTGTAAATAACATCAAATGTTACGACGGTTATTTTTGATAAATTAATGGAAAATTAATTTGTCACTGAGGTCATCCAAGTGATTTATGTAGTAATAGTTATTATTGTCCCATAATGAATCGACGATAACTTGTTTTGCCACAAACTTATTTAACGGTGCTTTCACCTAGCGTCAGGACCAGGCGCCGCGCCGATAAGCAGAAAGAAACAACGGCCACTGATGTTTCAAATCTGCGCATTAAACCAACAAAACTGGCGCCGACTTCAAGGCACATAAGCTATAAATGTATCTGGCTAAGGAAGTAAGCATATAAGTTTGGGGTTAAAATAATTCATAAAAATTAATTGTAGGTTTTAATTGATGGTTGTCAATTAGGTTGTCGGTTAGGTTATCGATCTGTCAATGTCCTCATTGTCCTGCGATGACAGGACAATGAGCCTGCGATGTCCTGAGATGACAGTTAAAACAAGGTTGTTAAAATTAATGAAAGAAATACCTAAGTGATATGAATAATTAATTAAAGGTAGCTAAGGGTGTTTTTTCGGGAGCTCTTCAATCCGGCTCCAACCTTTAGATGTTATAAAAAACACGTCGACCCGGCTCTGGTCCTCTCACCGGCTGCCATGACAGTACGGCAACCCGGCTCCAGCCACCCCTCTTACCCATTCCACTTATATACACTACTCCCTCCAAACCCCTCTTTTCTCTTCTCTTAATCACATTCCCTTACCGTTTCCGTAAGGAGCCGTAAGTTCGCGATGTCCATGTCCTTCCGATACCTCCCTTAAAATAATTGGGCACCGAGCTTTACTAAACGAAGGTGTGAAATGGCTTTAAAAATGTATGGGGACGAGCTTTGTAAAATGAAGGCAACACTTTGTTAAATAGTTGGGGACCGAGCGGAACATATTCGAAAATGGCAGGAGCTTTGTAAAATGAAGAAGGTAACTTCTCTCGCTGCAGATTTTGAGAAATTAGGGTCAATATTTATAAAGAAGTATTTCTAAGAAATATCGCTAAAACAATATTTCTACAACATGTTTCTAGGTGACTCTTGTTAGACCCAGACTAGGAGTACCTATATAACATTATAATGTGAGACATTGGCAAACAGCTATTATCGATTAGCCCATATTCTCGATTCTTAAAATAACTATTATATCTAGATTATAGACAATACATTTCTGCCATTTATTTCCATTTAACAATTTGGAAGATGTGAGTTTCGTAAGACACAACTGGCGAAAGCGGGAAGATAACTCTTGGATCCACCGCTCATTATAATTATTAGTCTATTATTATTTTTGTTTGTATTTTGTGTCTTTCTACGCCAGTGGCATTTTTTAACGTTTTGATCGGGAATTATTATCGCAAAGCATAGCCAAAGGAGTTAAGGCGATGAGATGCCTAGGGTTCGAGGGAGGGAAAGAAGAGAATGAGAGGTGTATGTTTGGTGTTGTGGAGGGGGAACCCAGCTCGCATACCTTTAAACTGCCTCGGAGCCGGGTTAGGTTGTGAAATTAAATTAGTAACGCCTGATTAACCTTATAGCGGTGGTCAGATTTTGAGCGGGTAGACGTGCCGCCGGCACGCATTTTTTCTGCTATGTTTTGTTTGTCGTATCTCATTACCCGACTTTTAATTTGCTTTACGTCAGTTGGCGCGAACTTGTCTTGTACGTAAAGGACTTGTAACTTAAGTCTCGGCATTTATAGCCACCGCTTTGGAGCAGCTTATTGAGCATTGAGCTTGCTGACGAAAGGCAACAATTTTTTAGCTCTGCTTGGGTAAAATAAAAAAAAACTAAATATATCAATCAGCTGTTTCGTTACAATTGTCCATATTGATATGGGTACTTTGGAGGGCTGTATGACGAAAACTGGATTTTTCCCAGTCTTGTAACCGGCTCTTATCGATTTCTCGCGACCAATAACGATATAGGGAGAAAACATCCAAATTCCTTGGACGAAAAAATGTTTGCCCGTACAAACAGTTCTTGTTTTTTAATGTGATGGGATTACGAGTACAGTAATTATTCATTCGAATTTGTATGTGAGTTGCATTCCGTTAGGTTTTTTAAAACTATAAGCCGGAAATGCCACAATGATTGTACCGATTTTGAGGCTGGATGGGTCCATCCGCCAAAGTCGGGAGGCGCGGAGGGCGGCGCGGCGGTCATAACAATGCGCGAGAGACACGCTCACTTCCGGGCGACAGAGTCAACAGCCGCGACCGCAGACGGAGCACACGAGGCGCGACTTGAAGCCATAAATTTATTTTCTTCTCGTCCATAGGCATGGAAAAAACGACTACGTAAAAAATTACAAATATATGATCAAATTAAAAGTATGAATCTCAAAATTACTATAATACCAAAAATTACTATAAATGGTTTACAGCAGTCTACACGTCGGAAACACTGATAACCTAGAAGCTTATTTCGGAAGTTTTTTTTAGAGAAGCTGCCACCACGAAATGCACCTGTAACGTTCCTATGACGTGTAAACTGTTTCTAAACCATTTAATTGGTACCATAGTAATTGTGAGATTCAGACCTTTGATTTAATAGGTAGGTACCACATTTGTATTTTTTTAGTCGGCTTCTACTTTTGTAATAAACGGCAGTTTGGGATTGACTTTGTTTTTATTCAGGCACCGCACGGATAAACTCTCTCACAAAAACTAAGTTATCAACCAAACTAAGACAACTAAGAATTTTTTTCTTCAAAAAATATGATTATAAAGATTTAACTCTTTAGAAACAATTTCCACCATTTATCATTTTACCAGACCACAAATAAACAGTTGCAGCCGATCACTTTTTTCATGTCAAATTTTTAAAGTTGAATAAAAACTCGCGACTTCTTTCTATTTTTTAAAAGAGACAAAAATTATATTTTAAATATAATTGATACTATTACCGTTCAAAACTAAAGGGCTCCTCACATGCAAAATTTCAACCTTTTTGCCTCAATACTAAATAATTTAAACTACGAGTTATTTGAAAGGTGAGCACCGACAGATTAGGTAGAGGCTATATATACATGTCACGTCGCGTCCCGCTTCGACCGTGTATGCTCTACAGTGCATTCGTGTCGGGCCGTGACGTGTATGTATAGCCTCACCTTTACGCGGTTTTAAACGCCGTTTAGTGTTTTTATACCTAGACAAGATGGCAACCTCTGCAGGCTTCATTTGCTGTAGTGCTAGTAACTTTGCCTAAGTATAGAAACATTAAACGGTAGTAAGATAGCATGCTCCGTCAGTTTTGCACTACGTGGTCGCTGGGCCGCGGCGGGTGTGCGCGTGCGCGGTGCACGGTGCAGCGGCTGCGGTCGCGGTTGGCTGCGAGGCTGTGGCACTACTGCTACTAATTTTTGGCCTCTCTGGCCATGGCACGACTGCTCCTATCATTAGAGGGGATTAACGAGGGTCAACTTGCTTGGTTCGAGATGGCACTACTGCTCCTACCGCCCGGACAGGTAGTCGACGCCAGGTAGCCAGACAACGGGAAAACGGGAATTATATTGTCCCCGCGGACCCTCTGCTATGCTGCTTAATGAACTTGATCTTAGGAGATCTAACAGAATTAGGAAAGTTATTATACCTCTTGAGGAGCATGTTGGCGCTTGGCTGTTTACAATAAAAAGGTGTTAAAACTGGGCGTTTTTGTTTTGAAGGACAGCAAATAGAATAATTAAATGAATTTGCATTTTTTTCGAATTAATGTATTTTTCCGATCCCCAAACCTAAAATTTCGGATTGAATATCCTTTTGTTTGTAATAGGGGTGTGCGAGTAGTGAAGTCGTCAAGTTTTTGAAAATACTCGTGGGTTCCCGAGTTTTTTTTCGAATCGAGTATTTTGAAGAGTATACGTTTTTGCATAATCATGATAATATATAAAAAATAATAATTATTAAAAAATAAAACAATTATACTTGAAAGACATTCGATACTATAAAAGTGTTTCTGAGTTCATTATTAATAAAATGTTCCTGAGTTAAAAGCAGTCTATTTTCAAATTAAGTGACGATAATTAAAACCTAGTTAAGTGGATATAAGCCGTTAAATTTTGATTTTTAACACCCCGTGTTTTAACATTGTTTATATGGGGAAAAGTGGTCATCCATTACGAAAATACTAATTTCTCAGTGATTCTTCATCCAATTTCAACAAACAAGGTATCATGGAAAACTAGATAAAATGGACTTACTTTTATGTATCTTGCAATTATCTGTTTAAATTATTATTTTTCGTGAAATTTGGCATCAAAAAATTTAATTGGCCGCCATTTTAAAACGGTTCATGATATTTTGGTATACTTTTAAACGTAGATAGGGCCTAATAACATAAACATTTGTGAAAAATCTCAACGCTGTAGTTCAAACAGTTTGGTAGTTATGAATTTGTTTGTAAAAAACACATACAGACAGACAGACGGAAAACTAGGCACCAGAGACCCATGTTCCTATGGTGAAATGTGTTAGTCTTGACCTAAGCTATAACGCTGTATATACATCTGACCAGATAGTTACTGGACACCCTGTATATAGGGTGTTCAAAAAATGAGGGCAATAATTTACGTAGTGATTCCTTGGGTCAAAATAAGCAAAAAGGTTTATATAAACATAGGTCCTAAAGTGCTTCGTTTTCCGTATGTGTGTCTGTTTATGATTTTTACATATTTAATCATATCTCACGAAGCACTTAACGTATAAATTTCAAACTTGGTATATGGGTAACCACTATTAAGAACTATTTTTGTAAAAAGTATCAAATTTCTACATTGTACCATTTCAAAATGGCGACTGTTTTTTGTTTTCATAGCTAAATATCTTAAAAACCATAAATTTTAGAAAAATTATACAAGTAACTAAAAAGTTGCAGAATTTAATATAATGAATGCTGATATTAAGATTATGATAATCGGACCACTAATAACGGAGAAATTTTAACTTTTCTGCATAAAAAGATGGTTCCTTAGAACATTATGTCTCATATTTGCATGTTTTTATTCGGAAAATTTAAAATTTCTCTATTATTACTGGTCCGATTCTTATAATCTGAATATCATCGTTAATTAATTAAATTTCGCAACTTTTTTGTCATTTGTATAGTCTTTCTAAAATTTTCGGTTTTTAAGTTATTTAGCTTTGAAAACAAAAAATAGTCGCCATTTTGAAATGTTACAAAGTAGAAATTTGATACTTCTTACAAAAATAGTTCTTCATAGTGGTTACCCATATACCAAGTTTGGAGTTTATACATGAAGTGCTTCGTGAGATATGAAATATAATCATAAATGACACACAGACAGAAAACGAAGCACTTTAGGACCTATGTTTATATAAACTTTTTTGCTTATTTTGACCCAAGGAATCACTACGTAAATTATTGCCCCACATTTTTTGAACACCCTGTATACAGTGTGTAAAAAAGTCCCGGAACGGCTAAATATTGCACATTCACTCAAATGTAAAAAAACTACTTTTACTAATGCATTTGCATTCATTGATTGTTAATATACATATCATATATACACATATTTTTTTGTTCTTGGATTGTTGTTGGCATGAATGATATCAAATGAGTTTTTGAGCATTATTTTCAAGTTTTTCTGGGTTGTAACCATACTTAGTAGGCCATTAGTTATTGTTACTCATAATATTGTATTACTGCATTTTTTGTTGGTTTTTGTATTGTCTCTTTGTAAATGGTTTTTACCGTTAATAAATAAATAAATAAATGAAGTATTTACTGACTCTTGGCCCCCGGTATTTATTCACCTATATATTTATGTACCTACCCCGGATTTGAACCCCCTGGAATCGTACCCCCTGTGCTCAAATCCTTTTTGACCGACCATTGAAATATACAGGGTCAATGATCATTGATGCCGTTGACTTTTTAAATTAGTTCTAGTAAATCAATAACGCCGGCTGTTTGTTAAGTTATTACCTAATATTATTCTACGAATATGACTTATTCTACGAAATTCGTTCGTTGCACGGGTGACATAAGACTTTTATTCAAGTATTTTTCAAATTAATTAAACACTTAACGCAAGCCAAGTAAAAAAGTCGCTTTTTGGTATCGTTTTTAGAGTATTGTAAATCAAACTAAAATTTTTAAGGGGGTGCTATACACATATTCGCATCGATTCGCACCGATTCGCATCGATTCGCATTTTCTAGTTTCTAAGAGCCAAATGGCCGAGTGGACGTTGGTGTAAGCTATACATACACGTCACGTCACGTCACGTCGCGTCGCGTCCCAATTCGGCAGTGTATGCTCATCAGAGCATTCGAGTCGGGCCGTGCCGTGACGTGACGTGTATGTATAGCCGGTTCCATTTGATTACACAGGTTTCATTCACTTTGAAAATGGACGCGACGTGACGTGTATGTATAGCAGCACCTTTAACAGATGAATTGAGAAAGAAGTTCAACCTCAGGTGTTAATGATCAATCCAGAATGTTATTGAACTCTACGTAGAAGGGTGGAAGTACATAACAGTTTTCTTGCCGTGTGAGGGTTTCCCGGGAGGTCAACAAACATTTTCAAATGCCCTCGGCATGCCTCGGCATTCCTAAGAGACCTGATGGAATGCACCGGTCCTCCCGCTGTAAGTGCAATTGATGGGTTTTGGACGTTTTTACTGGAAACAGTTTACTTTCTTTGATTGACACATGTTCTTCGTATTAATGAATAAATGTACCACAATTTGTTCCTAAGTACAATGGAGCTGGAAATCCTTTGCTTGCGGAAAAGTATTTCATGCT
The DNA here is from genome assembly GCA_035578135.1 of Flexamia atlantica. Classification (NCBI taxonomy): domain Eukaryota; kingdom Metazoa; phylum Arthropoda; class Insecta; order Hemiptera; family Cicadellidae; genus Flexamia; species Flexamia atlantica. The sequence continues at coordinate 48,409,168 of JAQJVK010000005.1, read as the reverse complement.
TTTAAATGATCTATAGTATTTCAAATTTAGACGGAAAATTCTCATGAGTCTTATGAGCTAATTTTCAGGAAGAAATAAGTCAGGAAATATTGATAAATTTATCCCTGAATCAATAATAAAATTTAAGGGTATTGCTTTAATTCTTTACTTAATAAGCCATGTAGAGCCTGCTGTACTACCCGCCATTTAGTGTTTAAGTCCCTTAAGAAAAATGTTATTTTCCTTGAACTATGCTTGGCTTTGAACTGAAATTACTTTTTTACCTTAAATTGTATGATATGTTATACTAGAGATCGCATATTGGTATAAATTCAATCAGAAAATATCTGGGTTTAGTTTTTGCTCATTGCTCCATTAAAACTCGTGACTGAATTTGTTTACATTTTGTTGTTATTCCGTAACCAACTTGACAACTCATAAAGCAATTGTTAATTTATAGGAGGCATAACAGTCAAGCAAAAGTGACGGGGAATTTAAATTCCCGATTTCCCTCGATGTACCGCGACTACCTGTCCGGGCGGTTGGAGCAGTAGTGCCATTTCGAACCAAGCGAGTTGACCCTAATTAATCCGCTTTAATGATCGGAGCAGTAGTGCCATGGACAGAGAGACCAAAAATTAGTAGCAGTCGTCCCGTTCCCGGGGGAGAGACCCCCTCCCGAGGTGACCGGACAAGTCCCTGCATGCTCCGATGCCGAGCACCGTTGCAACCGAATCAATTATTAAACTCACAATCGAAGTCCTCTTTGTGGCAGGCAGCGGAAGTGAAAGTCCAGGCATGGACGTTTCTACAAATCAACTAAATATGAAGGGTCCAGGATAGAAGCATTGACTTTCATTGTCAATGATAGAAGTATTCAAGGTTATAAACAGAACGTATTTTTGTGACTAGAAAAAAATCATAATAGGAGCAGGGTTGCCATAATTTTGTTTAGGAAAATAGGAAATTTTTCTCCCGCCGACTTCAAACCCCCATTTATTTAACACTCCGCCCTCTCTCCCTCACCACAATGACCAACAACAACAATGACCAAGAGACAATGGTATTAAGCTTAGACCTAAAATTAGAAAATAAAAGCATTTTTTATGAAAAAATGCATACAGTATATGAAACCTTTTTAAATAATATGATAATGTATTCAAATATTTTAATATTAGATTATTCCATTCAAACTTAGCTTGATTAGTTTTAGGGAAAAAATGAACCCATCTAGAGGTGGCTTGGAAAGAAAATATTTCTATGGAATGAACTCTTTTCATTCCTCCAATTACCCTACATAACACATATAAAATGTTTTAAGGCCAGATTTAAAAACAGTTAAAACATCCTCTAATGTAGCAGTCATTTTAACAAATTTCTCCTAAAGAGAAGAAGCTATTACCAGGCGAATAAACAGGGGAGAGGCTCAAGGGGCTAACCCCCCAAACATACAAAAATACCCCCGTTGCAGCAGACCTGCATACTCAGCAAATTTCAAATGCAAAAGGACATACGAGGTACAGTCAAAAAGTTCCCGGAATGAATTTTTATAGACATATAGCGCGATCGCCAGCGGTAAATTTGTCTTGCAGTAGTTGGTACGACTCCTTGGGAGGGCATATCGGTAGTGGTGGCGTAGCTGACTTGCCGTAGTGCAGCATTGGAAAGCGCTTTTCGTGTACCTGCAAGTCTACGTTGTCGGATTTTTGAAAAATAGCATTTCATGAACAGCACACGAACATTGTTCTTAACTTACTTTAAAAGTCACCCAGTGAGACTCTTGAGTTGTTAATTCAAGCTTATGGAGAAGAGGCGATGAAGACATCCCCCAATATTTTCTTTATCAGCATCACCCAGTGCCCTGTTCATGAAATGCCATTATTGAAAAATCCGACAACGTCGACTTGCAGGTACACGAAAAGCGCTTTCCAATGCTGCACTACGACAAGTCATCTATGCCACCACTATCGATATGCCCTCCCAAGGAGTCGTACCAACTACTGCAAGATAAATTTACCGCTGGTGATCGCGCTATATGTCTACAAAAATTCATTCCGGGAACTTTTTGACTGTACCTCGTATTTCAATCCAACATAGTGAGATTTGGCTTGATTTTGTAACCTCCATAAGAATGACATGGAGAAAGAGTATGCAGGTTTGCTGCTACAGGTCCATTAAAACTGGGTGGTTTTAATTCAATATGTAGTAGATCTGAACTAGAAGAAGCCATATACCAAGTTTTACCAAGCTATGTCAAGAAATAAGGAAGATATAGCATTTATTTTATTTCCCATAAGTATAACATGGGGAATGAGTATGCAGGTTTGCTGCCATGAAAATGAAAATTTCGGGGATTTTAGACTAAAATACATTAGATCTCATCTACATGAAGCTACAAACCAAGTTTTATTTAACTCGGTGGTTTTAATTCAATGTTTAGTAGATCTGAACTAGAAGAAGCCATTTACCAAGTTTTATTACCTATGTTGAGAAATAAGCGAGATAAAGAATTTTACTTATTCCCTATAAGGTTAACATTGGGGCAATGTACTGTGTTTACCATTTTCACTATCTCGGTAACCAATGGACATAGAGCAATGGTTTAAGATATTAAATTGTTTGTTTTTTCGAGCTGAATTCAATGGTGCTAGCCAAAATTTGATTATTCTCATTCTTACGTGAAAAACTCAAAAAATCTATTTTTTGGGGATTTGTCCCCCTTTACTCCCCTCCCGATGATCCGATTAGGCTGGTTTACGAACTCGTCCAACTGATTACCACATTACATGTCTGAACCAAATTTCATTAAGATCAGACCATATTTACGGCCGCTAGCGTGCTGACACACCACACACACCACACACACACACACACCACACACACATACCACACACACACACACACACACACACACACACACACACACACACACACACATACCACACACACACACACACACACACACACACACACACACACCACAAACACCACACACACACACACACACACACACACACACACACACACACACAAACACACACACACACACACACACACACACACACCACACCACACACCACACACACCACACCACACACACCACTCACACACACCACACACACCACACACACACACACAGATATATATATAAATTCAAACGGATGGTGTTTTTTGCTTCTGGTGGCCCCTAAACAAAAAGTTACCATAGTCTCGAGCTTAGGTCTTACCATGAGACCTACAGCAATAGCTTCTTCCCTATAGGGCAAATTCACTAAAGTTGCCAAAAAATTTAATGTTTTTTTAATGGGGTCGGAAAACTTCTGGGATATGAAGCGTCGTTGGGAAATTGCACAGTCAAATCTCTTTTTCCTGTCGCAATGCGTCAGGGAATCTCAGCATTACCTGCTTGGTCGTTTTGGGTGAATAATGGTCTCTCGGTCACCTCGTGGCCGTCAAATCTATGTCATATTGCAACGTAAAGTCGCCTGGTCATTTTGCGGCTGTTAAACCCTGCAAAACTCTCAGTTTGCGGCTGGCAAATTTATCGGCTACAATTTGGCTGCCTAAACTCTCAATTTTCAATCTTTTGACGGTGCCAAATCTCCTGGTCGTATCAGTATCTGTCGCAAAACAATATCTCGACTTAATATCATGACTGGGATTTCTTGATGTTGCTAGACAACTTTAGGATCATTCGAGCTCAGGAATTTCACGGTCGAATTTTGACATTACAAATATGTCGCGGTTTGAATAATTTATATTTCAGTAGCCTATTACTTGCTGGGGTTTGTAAAACTAGTTCTTCCTTAAGTTTGGGATGAAATAATTGGGAGGGTGTGAGGCCTTAAAATTTTATCCCCCAATTGAAATAACTGTTCCAATAGCCCATGACCCTTCTTTTAGCTTATATGACCCCCCCCCCCCGCGGTTAGTGAGCCCCCTCCATACACTGACCCTGGGTACGCCACTGGCTCTCATAGTAAGACCTAAGCCAAGATCATGAGAACTTTTAGTTTCAAGGCCCCCAGAAGCAAAAATCACCATTCCTTCTGAATTTATATCAATAGGCCTATAAAATCCATGTATATAAAGTGTCTTTTAGCAGGATAGCAGCAATCAAAATGGTCCGTTCTTTAAGAAACTTGGTGCAGACATGTAAAATGGTAACTGGATGAGTTCCATGTTTTAGACTAAATACATTTGATCTCACCTAGATTAAGCCCAAATTAAGTGTTATTAAAATAGTTGAGAGATAAGCAAGATACTTATAGAATCTCACTTATTTCCCAAAAGGTTAACATTGGGGCATTGTACTGGGTTTATCACTTCAAATATATCTCAGTAACCAATGAACATAGAGCAATAATGATTAAAAATTTTAATTGTTTGTTTTTTCGAGCTGAATCTAATGGTGCTAGCCAAAATTGGGGTATTTTTACTTTCTCCCCCCTATAAATAGTATATGAAGAAAGTATTGTTTTCGTCAAAATTTTCGAATTTGAGTTATTAGTGGATATATTCGTTTTAGTGCTCCCTGAATCCAAAAAAGTGGTTTTTGGCGTGGTGTCTGTCAGTCTGTCTGTGTGTGTGTGGGTGTGTGTGGATGTATGTGTGGATGTAAACAAAGCTAGAGACGACACCAGTGGACCTATTTTCATGAAATTTGGCATGGAGGTATAAAGCCGTGGTATCTCCAGGCGTATTTTTCATTTTTTTGAACTTTTGATTTTTAAGGGTATTTACCCCATAAAACCCATAAAAAATGACAAAAATCCAAATTTCTCAAAAACTGCTCTAAAGATTTTTATAAAAATTTCATGGTTTTTAGTGCTTAATATGACAAACAAAATGACACCACTCGCATGTCTGTAAAAATTCAGGTTCAGAAGTTATGGGGGTTTAAATGTTAAAAAATTCATATTTTTCAAATTTCACAAAATCCATATCCTTAATGAAAATATACTCGCAACCATTAAATTTGACATGAAAAACTAAATAATCCAGTATTTTGAATCATTAGTTTACATCAACTGGTTGCGGAGATAATTGATATTTTAGTTTGGTGGTAAACGCAGTACGTTGTCCAATGTTATTCTTATGGCAAATATTTAAAAACCGATATCTCCGTTATTTATTAACCGAGTTTGATAAAATTTGCTAAGTATTTGTGTGACAATTAATTGTTAATTTTTTTATTTCACTATATAAATTTTCTGGTTTTAAATGACATTAAGGGAGAAAGTATGTGTCAGTTTCCTGATACCGTTTATTTTATGTACAGTAAAACATGAAAAAAAAAAACATTTTTGGGGGGGGTTTATTCCCCTTTGCCCTCCCCCCTTCTGGTGGTCTGATCGGGCTAGTTTACGAACTCGTTCAATTACCATAGGCTACCACTTTAAAGTCTGTACCAAATTTCATAAAGATCGTACCATTTTTACTGCCGCTATTGTGCTAACAGACACATCGTCTATATTTAGGGAATATATGTCTCAAAATTCAAGCAAATGGGTGGTGTTTTTTGCTTCTGGGGGCCCAAAAAAAGTTATCATGGTCTAGGGCTTAGTTCTTACCATGAGACCTACAGTAGCTTCTTCCGTATAAGAGAAATATTTGCTAAAATTAGATAGATTTCCAATTTAGATAGAAGAACCAAAATGCTATTTCTCGAAAGAACAAAAATCCACTTAGGTAATTTTAATTGCCAAGATCATGTTAAAACATAAAATTTGATATTAGCCTATGCCTAATATAGAAAAATTCTAAACACCTATTTCTATTCTATTTCAGATTATGAAAGTCCAAACACAGGAAATAAATTAAATCCTTCAAAAACCACTTTTATTATAGGCCAGTCAATCAAACTTTAGGTAGGCCTATATCTTTGATGGAAGTCATTTCTGTCACTGAAATACTTCGTAAAAAGGTTCTTTATTACTGTACGGAGGCCACCCTTGTACATCGCGCTGCGGCAGTTATGTTTGGTAAAGGTTATCATAAATATGTTAAGAGGACTTTCCTCGTTTTTTACAAATGAACGATACCAGTTGAATCATAATTTTGCCCACCATATCCCCTCCAAGAAGGCCAAGGACAGGTTGTTGACTGGAGCATGTACATCACTTGCCTACTGGATTTGGCGGGCGGAAGTATGACTCATCCAGTATTGTTTGATTCGTTACGAAACTAGGAAAGTCCTAGCCTAATTAACTTATTTATGATAACCTAACCAAACATAAATGCAGCAGCTCGCAGCTTAAGGGTGGCGATTGGGTGTAGCCGCTAGCGGCGAAGACGCTTTCAATGAAATGAAATGAAATGATATGCAAGAAATGAAATGAAAGAAACGTTTATTCCAAGAAATATACAGCTTTACAAATATAATCATAAAAAACATAAGTCTATGGCAAATGCAAAAAATAAATTAAGAATTTTATTACAATTTTATTGGCTACTAAAGAAAAAAAAGGAATGGTCTTATGGAATCAGCAGACATAGGCAAATGCCTGTGCGTCTGCTGCGTTGCAGTATAAAAATATCGTAAGTTTGACCTCGTTATTGGAAATTAGTGTGTAATAAAAATAATTAATGAAGTTATAATTATTAGGAAATTAATTGAGGAAAGTTAATTTATTTGAAAAAATAATAGAGAAAAAAGTATGATTTAAAAACTAAGTTATGGTTTGTACTTCTTTATTTTATAATGGTCTGATAGATATAAAAGTAATAGAGTGGCTGGGACGAAGTTGGAGCGTGAGCCGGCCGGAGGTGGTCATGGTTATAGGTCAGTCAAGGGTCAGGTCTGGCGTGCCGGTAACCCGCCGTAATAATCCGGTCTGCTTCGCCGATACTTAAACTTAGTAGGCCTAGCCATTTTTTTACACGAACTTTAAATACATTAAGAGAGGGTGATTCAAACAGATTTAATTTGGGAAAGTGTGTACGAAGGTTTCGAAAAATAATATGAGAAATATAAAAGGAATTTGTCGAGGAAAATGCATAGTTTAGTTGCAAAGTAGTAACTCTGACTCTTGACGACTAACGTGTGTATCATGTGAATATGAAATTTCTTGAAAAATGCTAGTGAAGTTCTTGTAAATGTTAATTAGAATATGTTTAATAAAAAGTTTTCGAATAGAAAGAACGGATGTTTCATGAAATAGAGCGTCAGTCGGGAATCGTTTGTTTTTACCAAATCCTGCTTTTAAAATTGATTTTTGCACAACATTGAGAGGTTCAAGAATACTTTTCAAGCATCCGCCCCAAGCTACAACCCCAAACGATAGCAAAGACTGAATATAAGCAAAATAAGCCAATTTGATTTCCCCCGTTGTTAAAATTCCATTCATTTGTTTGAAAGCAAAAATATATTTCCTGACCTTATTTCTAACAAACTGAATATGATCAGTCCATTTGAGTCGACAGTCAAAAATAACACCCAAATATTTATATGAAATGACTTTATCAATACTTTCACAAGTGCAATTACTGTTTTGAAAATTATTACAAGTGTGAATTTTAAGGTCTTGGAGATTATAATCCGTGGTTTTACAAATAGAAACCAGCAAAAATTTAGTTTTTGATATATTTAGGGATAATATATTTTGATCTAACCATTTCTTTACAATCATGAGATCGTGTTCTGCTTTTTCACGCACCTCAGGCCAAGTCTTCGCCTGAAGGAAAATAAGGGTATCATCGGCCAATAAAAATAATTTACCAAAAATATTTAATTTGGATATACAGTAGAACCTCGATTAACCGTCACTCTTTTATCCGTCACTCTCTGTTATCCGTCACTGCCTCCGGGCTCGCAATATGTTGTAAATTGGCGTCGCGCAAAGCACGGAAGAAAGTGCAAGCGTGATCGAACGCGACAGTCCGCGGCTAATGACCTTGAGTTTCCGCCGAAAATCACCACTCCCACGCAAGGAGTGATATGGGGGTGAGCGAATTTTATACTCATTGGCATGTTGATTTTTTTGGTTATAAGGCACGCCTCGTAGTTCAGCGTTATATAGAGTTTGCTGTTACACAGTGTGTAGCTAGATACGTACTGTGAATCAACTGCAGTACAGTAACTGTTGATTGTTAACGACTGCTGAAAAACGAAAACGAGTCGTACTAGGGCTTGACCAAAAGATCGAAATTATTTAATGTTTAAGGAAGGGCGAAACAGCTACATGTATCGCGCTGATGTATGGTGCTGGAGGACACACTTGAATTACGGACTATATTTTAATTTGAGGTTATGTAATACACTTACGAACACTTAATGGGCACAACATACAGTTTAGAAGGTCTGCCATTACCATTGAATGAATGTAATTTAAATATAAATATGTATTATCCATTTATACAGGGTTTAATTTCTTCCAAAATATTTAAAATCTACGTATTGAACAGGTTTATGGCTAAATTTCTGTTATCCGTCTATTCTCTTAACCGTCACACTCCCGGTCCCGAGAGTGACGGTTAATCAAGGTTCTACTGTATTGTTCATATATATTAAAAAAAGGACCGGCCCAAGATTACTGCCTTGAACAACACCGTAGTCTACTGGCATAACATCACTATTAGTCCCACAAATTGAAACAACCTGAACTCTATTACAGAAATAACTTTTAAACCACGCAAGGCTGTTTCCACAAATACCGATTCCTTCTAATTTGCTTAATAATTTTGAACGATCCGCAGAATCAAAAGCTTTTTTAAGGTCAAGAAATATTAACATAGGATGTTGTTTATCTGATGTGGCTTGATTTAATTCTTTATTTATATCAAAAAGTGCATCGGAAATATTCTTATCTTTTCGAAACCCGTACTGACGCTCACTTAAAATATTATTCGATTGAAGATAAAAACCCAACTGATCTTTAACGATTTTCTCTAATATCTTAGTAAATAAGCTTAACAGAGAAATAGGTCGGAAATTGTTTTTGTTAGTAATATCATTAGCTTTGTACAGTGGAAAAACTTTTGCTAATTTGTAACAATCCGGAAAAATGCCTGATGTGATACTGAGGTTGACTATATGAAGAAGTGGTTTTTACTTAAAAGTTCAAAGTCATTTCTGTCACTGAAATACTTCGTAAAAAGGTACTTTATTACTATACAGGGGCCACCCTTGTACATCGCGCTGCGGCAGTTATGTTTGGTAAAGGTTATCATAAATATGTTAAGAGGACTTTCCTCATTTCAAATTCAATCCTCGTCGACATCGCTGCCTTCTGGGAGGCAGAACACAAAGACCGCTCATCATAACTATATCAAATTTGGACAGTAAGTTAATTAAAGTTTGTTCTTTCCAATTATGTAGGCCTAACTTAGTTATTTTTGGTATCCAGTTAAAAAATCTCTTTAAAAATAGTGGCTTCCGCATATCTAATACCAAAGTAGGGGAGAGTGGGGCAGTTTCATACGGGGCACTTTCATACACTTTGAATTCCCCGCCTTACAGAAGAGCAGGAAACAAGTCATTCATACCACCTATAGGCCTCATCAAGTAGGAATAAACCTTGGCAAACATATCCTAAACAATAAGTATTATATAAACATAACCTGTAAACGTAAAGTCAGAAGATTTGAAACTCGTACCGAATTAAACATGTGTTGAACATGTGATTTGAACTCGTATTGGATTTTGTACCATAACACTAACTAAAATGTAGGCTTCGGTTCCGTAAGCGGTCAACATTTTAACGATTGAAAATATCGAGTTGTTACTAATATATCAATTAAAAATCTATCATCATCTCTTTATTGCATTCATTCTATCGAATCGGCTAACTTGTTAGCTTTTTAGTTTCAGTACGGTATATTCGCAGTTGTTACGTTCAGTTTGATTAATTTAGTCACTACCATATATAACTTAACGTAACTGAAAGCTATTCGTATAACGAATTAATAACCCGTCTACAGTGCGTGCTTACGTGCTCCTCTTCGTCCCGTTGACCCCATTGTGATAGGGCATGGGATACGTCAAAGGAATATAATTCTGCTTACTTTTAAATAATATGAAATAAATAGAGAAGTTAATAATTGAAGTTGTTTAGTGAAAAAGTTAATCCACCTCATGGACAGATTTTTCAATTAAAAAAGACTCTAGCCTATTCTTAAAAATACTCAGGTTTGGACTGTTGACAATGTTGTGTGGAAGCGACTGCAATAACTTATTGCCTATGTAGGAGGGCTGCTTTTCAAACAAACTAGTATTGTGAAAGATGGCAAAATGAGATTTAAATCTAGTGTTGTAGGCATGGTCACGGATGGCTGGCTGTCCATGGACCTTAGCATACAAAATTACTTCAAATATAAAAAGACTGGGTAGAGTTAGTATTTTAAGGTTTCTGAAGGCCTCTCTACAATGAGAGCCAGCCTCAAGGCCCGCGACGAGCCTCACCGCCCTCTTTTGCAAAATAAAAAGTCGGTTGAAAGATGTTTTGTTGGCCACCCCCCACAGAATCACAGAATACCGGAGGTGAGTCTCAAAGAGACCGTGGTAGACCAATTTTGAAAGACTTTTGATGCCCAGATGAGAGAAATTTCTGAGGACAAAAATTGAAGATGAAATTTTTGAGAGAACTTTTTTCAATTTGAAACTCCCATGACAAATTACAGTCCAGTCTCACTCCTAGAAAATCCACCACATCCACATTGTTGAGGTCATGTTCGCCAATGAACAGATTCGGATGGAAAGTTGAACTGAGATTTGAGTTTTGGGTTGTTTGAATATGCACGAAGTTTGTTTTCACTGCGTTGACCGCAAGTTTGTTTTCGTGAAAAAATCGAGCTGCTGTGTTTATTCTTATGTTTGCATCGATTTCTGCCAATTATTTGTCCATGTTCCTGATAAGAATGGTCGTGTCGTCCGCAAATATGAAAAGATCATTGTCCGGGACGACATCATTCAAGTCATTCACATAGATTAAAAACAGTAGAGGCCCAAGGATTGAACCTTACGGCACTCAAAACTGAACAGGAGATTTTTTTTATTGAAAAACGGTGTTTTTTGACATGATTTCAGAGACCTGAAAGCGGTTTTCCAGGTATGAATGGAGCCAATCGAGAATTTTTCCAGAAATTCAGACTTTTTGAATTTTTTCCAAAAGAATTGAAATGTCAACGCAGTCAAAAGCTTTTGACAGGTCTGCACAGCATTCAATCACACACTCGCCCCTGTCAATCGCCCAGATGCATTCAGATACAAACTCAACTAAAGCAAGCTTAGTTGATTTGTTGTTTCGGAAGCCAAATTGTTTGGAAGAAAAGAGATTGTTCATTTCCATATATGCCATGATCTGGTCATAAACGGTTTTTTCAAAAAATCTTGAGATGGATGGAAGGAGTGAGACTGGACGGTAATTGTTCATGTCTTTGTGACAGCCTTTTTTGAAACGAGGTTTGACTTTTGACGTTTTAAAACAAGCCGGAAAGATGCCACTTTGCAGTGACATATTGATGAAATGTGTGAGAGGGACGGCGAGCTCGTCGACACAATTTTTCAAAACTTTCATTGAAATTCCATCTACCCCAGATGAATTCTTAGATTTGAAATGTTTGAAAAGCTTTACAGTGTCCTTTACTGAGACTGAAGTGAAATCGGTGAGAACATGTGGATTTACTTTTAAGACTGAATTCGAACTCTAGAAGTTGAGTGTGAGTGGTGGGGTACCGTTCTGGTTGCAATGGTGGAAAAAAATGTATTGAAATTATTACAAATCAGATCCGGATCAGAAATTTCCACACCATCCTCATCTATGATACAGTGAGACCCCTCACTTTTGGATGATGACCTAAATTCATTAATTATTTTCCAAGATTCCCTGGAAAAACAATCTGCTTCTTTAAGTCTATTTTCAAGTTCAATTTTTTTGTGTTGTTTGACAGTTTTCCTAAAATTTTTCTTTGCCCTACGATACTTTTGATCGTTTTCGAGACATTTGTTTTCAGAAAAAGATTTTGTAAGACTCTACCATTTTACTTTTTGTGGTAACAACTTCTTGGCTAAAAACTTTTTTTGGTTGATTTTTTTACATTTCTTTGGCTTGCATTTTGATAGCGGAAAAGAGGTGTCAAAGAGGTACCTGACGGTATTCATAAAATTGCTTACGCAACAAATCAGGTCATTACCATCCAACACCCCACCCTCGCCTCCATTCTCAGACGGGCTTTGAATTCCTGAATGTTAGATTGAGAAATTTTCCTAGTTTCAAAGCCTGGAATAGGGTCAGCAGAAGAAATTTTAAGAAGGCATTCCACTGCATGGTGGTCAGAAATATGAGTGGTTAATACTTGAGCACTGATGGAAAAATTGCAAAAAAAATTGTCAATGCAGGTGGAAGATATACATGTGACTCTAGTTGGTGCTAAAACAGAAGGTTTTAGGTTAAAAGCTTTTAATTCATCTAGGAAAATGTTTGTATTTTTGTCCAACTTGAGCAGGTCTATGTTGAAATCACCTCCAATACAAATATTATTGGAGGTACAAGCTAGCCTATTTAAATATTCATAAAATATTTCAATGAAAAAATCTATGTCTTTGGAGACTGGGCTCTTGTAGATGCAGGATATGATAAAAATTTCATCATTAACTTTAAATTGCAATTCAGTTGCCTCAAAAAACAATTCAAGCAAAAGATCGTTACCTATTGTGAGAGATTTGATTTCTTGCAAATGTGAATCATTATTTACAAAAATGGCTACACCTCCTCCCTTCATGAAGTTTCTAGAAAAAAATGAACAAAGTGAAAAATTTTCAAAAGTGAAGTTTAGGATTTCATCTTCAGTCAAGTGGGTCTCACTGATAAGCAAAATGTCGGGATTTTCTTCGAAAAGGATGTTCTCAATGACTTCTTTCTTATTACGGTACCTGGACTTTGAGCATTCTGGTGACTTTGCATAGGCCTAATAATTTAACTTCTAATAGGTCTACTTAACCATAAGCAAACTACACAGAGCTCGCCATTTTCTATCAGTGCCATGTCAACATAATCGTCAAAAACAAAAAACGAAACTAGTTCAAAATGGCAGATGATTTGAAATAAATAAGGTGTGCTTTATTGAGTTATGTTGGTAATGTTTTAATTTAACAATGAGTGTTTAGACCTATTGGTTACTGTTGTTAGTTTATTGTAAGGTTTTGTTTTATTTAATTTAATTCAAGTCATGCTATACAGAATCATAGTACAGTAGGCCTAAGTTATTTAGGTTATTAGATATCGATGCTTTGTTACAGTCTGTTTTGTTCTTGATGCAATCGAATATTAATTTAATTCAATTCATGCTATAGGCCTACAGGATCATAGTAGGCCCAGGCCTAAGTTGTTTAGGTTATTAGATATCGATGCTTTGATACAGTCTGTTTTGTTCTTGATGCAATCGATTCATGTATGGCTATCGGAGTTTTAGATCGATATTTTCAATCATAAAAATGTATACCCCATAGGGAACTGCAGCCAAAATGGAACTTATTTTGAAGTTGTCCAATTCCTTTGCGACAACACTAACAAAATCGGCAACATTTGACGAATTGACAACTGGTAAGAGTTTCATATATGATCTTCTGCCGTTTGTTCCTATAGCAGACGATTCAACATCTGATTTCTAAGAAAACAATATTGAACGATCTACCGATAGTCAAAGTTTGATGTATTGTTTGTTAAATAGAACTTGACATCTGATTCCATTGTATTTCAAATCTATTTTTTTGTACTCATATGAAAATATATTCAGCGATAGCATTTTAGTACAAGATGGTGGATGATGAGAAATAAGGTAGAGATAGTGAGGTATGAGAAGAAGCTTGGTTGTTTACAAACAAACCCAGATGAACTTGGATTTTTCCAGGAGGGGAAATAAATATTTACATATGATCAACCGATTCAACAACAAATTTCTTGTGTCAGTCATGTGTTACATGCTAAACAAAAAACATGTCACCTGTTTATTTCTTGTTATTCAAAGAGCAAAACGTTGTTTCTAATATCAACCCACATTTTGTTTTGGTTTAGTTTTTTTTATCTACCAGACTAGTATCGTAATCACATGGCTTTGTTTACTTCCACGTCATCAATGACTTCTTCCCCTCCTCTGTTGAAACTTCAAACTCAAGCTTCTTCTCATACCTCACTACCTCTAGGCCTAAGTTGTTTAGTTAGTTAATCATAGTAAAGTTTTAATTTAGTTTTTGACCAGCTTCATTATGTTTAAATTAATTCAGTTTTAATATATTTACGTTTGGAGTGTTTTATTGTTCGTAAGATAGGCCTAATCGAATAATATAATTGACAATGGTTTCGGTTATTGTTTGTTATCGATGTGTCTTCATTACTGACAGTTGTTGAAACAGAACACATCGATTGAGTTAAACACGATAGGTTGATAGTTGATATCGGATTGACAAAACCTAAACTGAGTAAAAGACTTACCGAAAACAAAACTGATCTTTGCCCATGTCTAATCATATTGAAAGGTTCAGTTACTAAACCTAGACAACACCGTATAAACAATAAGCAAGTGTATAAACATAACCTGTAAAGGCAGAAGATCAGATATGAAACTCGTACCTTGACAACTTCCCATCAGACGCTTGATCGCAGCCAACTAAATTATAAGTAAGGTACCTTATGATTTTCCATAACATCTGCCACCGATTTGTTAAAAAGATGAATGACCACGGAAAATATAGGTGTATTCTGACCCAAAAATATATTTGACCCAAAAATAGTATGGGACATGACTTAGTACGTCATATAACATATTCTCTATTTCCTATGTTGGCTAATATGTATGTTGATTATGTGATAAACTTAAATTAAGTTTAGTTTTGTGATGAAGTTTGTCATTAAGTTGAGGTAGGCCTAGGCTATACCGGAATAACTTAGTAGGTCTGTTACTGAAACGTAGACCTAAGCCTAATGTTGATTAATTTTTACTAGACTGTAGTCCAAGCCTAAAAAAAGCCTAGGTACACCTGAGAGCGTTAATATACCGGTGCTTAAAAATACAGATAAAAAGTTGTGGTGGACCTTATCATCTGTAAATTAACTTGAGCAACATTATTTGGGCTATCAGAGGCCTGGATTAAAAAAAATCAAAAAAATTATAACAGTTCTGCAACTGGTTTTGTTGTTGACTTTCAATAAATAGATTTTTCTTAGGCCTATAATCCACAGTCAACAGTTTTGTTATGCTTTAGGCTTGACCTCTCTCCTAACATCATCATTAAAATAGGCCTTGTCCAATTGAATTCTTAAAAAAATAGGAAAATGCCCTTAAGATCGGAATTCAAAGTTGTAACTAAAATGTTAACTTACCTAATCTCAACTCTCCAAAATTTCCACATCCAATTTTCTTCCCCACTCGAAAGTTTGGTCCAACCATAAGAACTCCTGCAGAGCTGGAGACACTGTGCCGACTGGAATGCATGGCGCTTCTATTAGCTGCTAGACTAGGTCTCCTTTTAGCCGCTTCGGCCGTTTCTTTTTCTTTGTTGTTTTCTCTTGTATCGCGTTTCTGCATAATGCGAAAACTTAGTAATAAAAATGGTCAGCACTCCAAATGGCTGCTTATAGTAAATGAAGGACCCGGGCCCAATCCACTCGATAATTTTGAAACCATATCACAAAACTTGTTACTTAAGATCTCACTAAAACTACACACAACGTTTATCCTTACATGAACACTTACACATTACCACAAACTTCACAAAAAGAATCACTTCATCCAAATTTACTAGTGAATTTCGTGAACGAAACAATAAACTAACACCAACCCTCCATCATTATGTTCTTGTTCTTAACTTACATCAATTCTTACCACCCCTCTCATATGGTCGCGGAAGAATACAGGAAGAGGAGGCGTAGGTACTCAAGCACTTAATTAGTGATCCGGCAAGAGATTTTGAAACAAAAACACACCTAATTTTATTTAATTTAAATTTAGAGTTAAAATCAGTATTCAACGAGAAGAACAGAATAAATTTAACGGGACTACTTAATTACTAAACTGTCAAGCAGCTGACCTCACGCATGAGCAGTCTTCTTACTCTTACCTTGCCCACACGATTCAGGACAGCCAATATGAATCACATTATAGCATAAAAAATGCATAATAAAACATTTGTAGAATATAATAAAATAAAAGTTTGACGATTTAGCCCATTTAAATTTGTGTACGCAGGACTGGAACATACTAGAAGGAAACATACACAGTTATTTTTGATGCTAGCTTTCTAGTTAATCGTGTTAAATAAAAAGGTAGGGGGCCGTCCATAAATTACGTCACCACTTTTTGGCTAATTTGGACCCCCTCCCTACAACCATTCTAGAGGCCATCCACATGTTACGTCATCTGAAAATAGAGGGGAGGGGTCCAGGATGGAAATGACGGTAAAATGATGTGCTTGAGGGAGTAAACGCTGATATGGCGTCATTTTCCAAAATTTGTTTTAAGCTAATTAATTTAGATAGGAATGTTGAAAACTGAATATGTAAATTCATCAAATTAGAGTTATTACAGTTACACAGCTAAAAAAATTAATTAGAAACTATGTACTCGATTTTTACAATATCCGTTAAAATGATTATTTTAGCTTCAGGTCAAAACAAAGCTAAAGCAAATGAAAATTTTAATGGTCAGTGTTTTTTTTTAGATTTGTAGGCAGCGTCAGCGTCCACCGCTACAGTAAATATAGTACTATGAAGTTCAAAAAGTTCTAGTTTGGCTAGTTGATTAACATCAAATTAGCCCAAAATGGGTTTAAAAGTTAATTTGATGGCTTTTACAACCCAGTATAAGGAACTTATAATAGGGCTATAAAAAAATGGATTTTTTGGAGTTTGCGCCCTATGACGTCATGTTTTTCCATGTTGAGGGGGGGAATTTACCGCCAAACATACACTTGTTTCTTAACAAATCAAATCATTTATTCCATAAGATATCTCACAAGTGAAAATAACATTGAACAAAAAATATGGATAGTCCTCACATAGACTACACGCCTGTGAGTGAGGACGAGTCTGTCCAGTTCATCTTGCGTTGACTTCTCAAATGTGACACTATAATCTATAAAAAAACACCACTAATCTATAAGAAAACACTATTTACAGGATGTGGATTAATCTAAATACATTACTTACAGCAAGAGACATTGCTGGTGATATTATGTTTGAATAAGTAGGAAAATTAATTAGAAAAAATAATTAATTGATTAAGTAGAAAAATAATTAGAAGAGTAAAAATTAACTGGCATATATTGAGCGTATCAGCGCCTCACAACCATCAGCACCGATGCGGAGTAGCCACTCATTAACCCTCCGCTTGTAGACACCAAGGCTGCCCCCCCTCCGCCTCCAAAATATACGCCCTTCTAATCGTAGAAAATGCCGAGGAGCAGTAAGCGTTATTTTTGACGTAACCGTTCCACCGACTAGGCGGAATTGTATTAGTCCGTGCCGAATGCCGATGTCGTTCCGTTCCGGTTCCGTGCAAAGCTAACTTAGTAGACTGAAGACTGAAATATGATTGAAGGTGAAGGGAAGAACCTATCTCATCTCTCCCTACCCTGATTCCTGTATAAGGAGAAAGAATTTTACCATCGGACGTTTTGTATTAAACTATGTTAATATTCAAACTCTGGATTATTAGTTATCATTTTTTTAAATCATGTTTAATAATTTATTATTACCGTACGTAAGTTTTTTTTAAAGGAATGGAAACTTCTACAAATATTTAACAGTAGCATACATAACTAACTCAGTGTAAAGCCAGTTGGCCTAGGCCTAATACAGTAATCCAATTATGGGCTGTGTTGAAATACAATGTTAGTTTAATCTAAAGGTAAACCAAGATTACTGTCAAATTAATCACACACAGGTCACTATTCACACACTAGTAAGAATAATAATAATGTGTTGAGTTCCTCTAGCTAATCAAAACCCGGCACCATTTCGATAGAAAACCATAACAACGACAACGATATAAACTTAACAATTAATTAATTTAACAAAACAACATTTTGTAGCAAATCGTTCTAACTTAAGTGTCGCAAGATGGGTAGGCAAGAGATTAGGAAAGGAAAGAAAGAAATTGCGGCACTCTAATCGAAAAATCAGAATCGCGGCGTCAGTCAACTGTGACCTATTACTAGTAAGTAACTGGAACTTCGGATCAATTTAACTGCTCCTTTGGATGTAACAGATACAGGACAATGACGCTACTGCGCATGCGTAACCGTTGCGGCATTTTCTACGATTAGAAGGTCGTCAACATATACTCAGGAATGTTTCGGTAAAGTGTGTGAGCAATATCAAAAGAACAGGATGATTCTGACGAGCGGAGTAATTTAGGGAATAAATAACCAAAATTGAGTCTGTTCCTTGTCAGGTAAGAATGACCTATATTTTGAAAAATTTTACTTTTATTCTTTTTTATTTGTATTAAAAGGGGTTTTATGTGAAGTTGTCTAACATTAAGCACAGGAAAATCTCTAAAAAGTTGATCAGAAGGATATCTTATGTTTTTATTTAAAAGAGTTTTGGTGACAACTCTTTGAGTTACTGCCAGAGGCTCCAAAATGGATGACGATGCTCCCCCCCACCCCAAGATCCCATACTGAATGATGGACTGCGCAAAAGCAAAGTATACAGTTCTGCAGTGAACCAAGCAAAGAACGCTACTCAGTTGGGTAAATGCGAAAATAATCCTTCTTAGTCGCTGCCTGACGATCGAACATGTGGAGGCCAAAGCATTTTATGATCGATGATTACCCCTAGATATTTATACTGTTCCACACGCTCGACGACACCACAGCCACAGCCCTGGGCCCGAGGGTCACCGCAGGAGTGCAGCCTCAGCATTCGCAGCCCTGGATCCAGGTCTGATCTTGAGAAGATTGCCATATGTTTGGTTTTATTTACATTTACTGTCATGCAAAGTATTATGATCAAACCATTTTTTTATTACTGCAAGATCTGAGGATGCCTGGTCATAGACTGCCTGCCCATGATAACAAGGTCGTATCATCCGCAAACAAAAACAAATAGCCTTTTATATTTAATTTACTAATATTATTTATATAGATAAGGAATAGCAAAAGACCGAGGGTGCTGCCTTGGACAACTCCATAGTTTAAAGGTTTGGGATCTCTTTGCACACCATTAATTGTCACTGTTTGTAAACGGGAATCAAAATAACTTTTAAACCAGTCTAATGATTTATTTTGGACACCTATAGCCTAAGTTCTAGCTTAGTTAAGAGCTTGCTCCTATCCACTGTGTCGAAAGCCTTAGCTAAATCAAGAAATGACAAAACTACTTTGTTTTTATTGCCTCCTTTGCTAGCAATGAGTTTTGTGAAATCAAAGAGAGCATCAGAAGTATTTTTGTTTCGCAAAAAAAACATACTGGCAATTTGTAATTATTTTGTTGTCCTCCAAATATTTTACGAGTTGATATTTTACACATTTTTCAATTATTTTAGAGACAGAACACAACAAAGATATGGGTCTATAATTTGACTCCACTGATTTAAGACCACATTTGTATATAGGTACAACATTTGCAATTTTATATGAATTTGGAAAAATACCTTTGGATATACTTAAATTAACTATATGAATAACTAGAGGCTTCAAGGGGCTAATAGCCCCTAAGCATAATCCTTCTTTACTATAGTACAAAATACCTTCTTAGAAAATATGCTTTTGGATCCACAAAATTATGATTATATCTAGCATTTGGTTTTAAGTAAACAAAGCATACCTTTTTTCATCCCAATGGTTTTTAAATCACAGCTATTTTACGTTATTTCTCATTTTATAGTAAGCTTAAAGCAATTTCATTATTTTCCCCGAGTCCCTGGGATGGGAGACCTTCAATTTCAGCCCCCTCCCATCATCATGCGATCTTCCAAACGCCCACAATTTTGGCGCAAAAATTTCCCCTACGTAATTATATATATATATGATTTGGTATTAAATTTGCATCGTTATAAATAAACTAAACAAAAGTACTTAACTTTTTATAATTTTAAGTTATGAAAAAAACTCAAACCCTTAATTATTATAAAATCAGAAAATCTTAAATTTAAAATATTTTTTGTTGCAGTATATTGAACGTGCATAGTTAGCTGCATTTTGAAAAAATGGTAGATTTGAACATAATCTGATATTTTTCCCGACCCCCTGGAGCCGAGACCTTTCATTTGAGCCATCTCCCATCATCCTGCGAGCTGACAAAATCTCACAATTTTGATTTAAAAAAGTCGCTTACAGAATTAGTAATATATACCTATATATATATATATATATATAGATTGGTTGTGTTAGATGATCAATATTATTTTTGATTAAATCAGAAGGAATACCATCCCAACCGGGGGCTGTACGTCCTTTTATGCTAGAAACGGTGGATTTTAGCTCAAGTTCGGTGATCGGCCTCAGCTTAAAGGCGGTTCGGACAGTATGGTCAGCGTCACACACAGGAGCAGATCCAGAGGGGTTCAGAGCACCCGCCAGTTGGGAGCCCACGGAAGCAAAGTAATCATTAAATGAGTCACATACTATTTTATTTTTTGTTGGGTCGGCAGCCTCGGCGCTGTCGCAGAAAGATTCGATAGGAAATCTCTCTCTGCCCGCTGGCTTACCAGCAACCTCGTTTATTACGCTCCAAATTTTTTTTGGATCTGAACCTACCTCATTAAGTTTATTCTTATAGTAATTGAATTTATTTCTTTTGATGAGAGAATGCAAAATGTTTCTATAACGTACAAAACGTTGCCTTAACTGCAGATTATAGGCTAATGTTCGGCTCTTGACTGTTTTCCCAGCTTGTCCCGTTTCTTTATCGAAACGATTAGGCCAGTAGTGATCCATGGTTTTATCTTAGATTTAGAGGGTTTAAAATGCTTAATTTCAGTCGCATTGGAGATAGTTGAATTTACAATTTTAGTGAATTGACTAACAGACTCATTTATACAATTTGAATTTGTTACAAGACCCCAGTTTTGGACCGCCAATTAATTTTGAACTTATAGCCAATCAGTTTTTTTGCTTTCTAATTTATTGCTAATCATTTGATCAGGTTTATTGATTGTAATCAGGCACGGCCCTAGGGACTTTGCCGCCCTTGGCGAAATCGGCGGCCGCCGCCCCCTCCCCCATATATCCAGAAGCGTACCCAAGGGGGGAAATCGGGATATATCCCCCCCGAAATTTTTTTGGATTTTGGAATATTTTTGAGAAGAATAATATCTCGTTCATAATGAAGTGGTGGTATCACTAAACTTGCCGTAAAACAAGGAACACTCTACAAGAATTACTCATAAACTTTTATAAAGTTTGTAAATAGTTATAGTCTTTTATTTTAAAGACAATTGATTGGGATGGGGATTGAATAATGTATTATTAGGGTATTTTTACCTATTACGGTTATCGTGAGTAATTGGCGGGAGTAGGCCTATGGCAAGCAAGCAAAAACTCCTGATAACAACAGTGGTAATTAATGGTGTCCGCTATCTTGCCGCCATCGCTATCGTCGTCACATGTGGCAAAAAACTCATCGTATGTATTACGTGAAATATTCATGGTAAAAAATCACGATGTTAAAATGAGGTATACAATCATTGTCGTCTTCTCAAGGCCGTGTACTTAACACAACTCGTCTGCCAGACAATCTCGTAGCAGCATCGCGGCAGGCAGACGAATCTCGTCAGTAGGGGGGTCTGGGGGCTCCCATCCTGAGGAGGAGCGGAGGAGCGTGACGTCACAGGTCACGTGCCCCCCCCCCGAGACCACCCACGACGATCTCATTAATTATGCAAATTTGGTAATTAATATGCAAATTAGGTAATTAATATGCAAATTAGGTAATTAATATGTAAATTAGGTAATTAATATGCAAATTAGGTAATTAATATGCAAATGAGCTAATTAATATGCAAATGAATGACGTCAGCCCCCCCCCCCTATTGTGCAATAACTATCTTTGATGTTGGGAGTCATTCATCAGTTTGACACGGGTTGACAAGGCTTTTAAGAGAAGAAAAGCGGTATGTTGGTTGTAAAGGAAGGGTGTTATTGTGTCGTGACATTGACGAGGGTTGAATAGGAACATTTGTGTCCCATTAAGTCCTGAATGACAGCTATTATCGCAAACTGACACGGGTTGACAAGGCTTTTAAGAGAAGAAAGGCGGTATGTTGATTGTAAAGGAAGGGTGCTATTGTGTTGTGACATTGACGATGGTTGAATAGGAACATTCGTGTCTCATTAAGTCGTGAATGACGGTTATTATCGCGAACATTAAGCTTCTAGAAGGATCTAGAAAGATCTGGAAGGAACCTTTTCGAACATATAACAATAAGGAACGACGCATTAGTTCTCGGAATTGTCGGTTTCGCTCCCCACCCTTGTGGTGCACCGCTCTACCTTCAGTTTGGTTTGGGAGCTTGTCGACGACGGTCAAAAACTCATGGACTGCTGGGACAACGCTATCAGCGACGAGGTGTTGGTTCGAGCCTGCGTCGAAGCTGAGAGGATGGAGGTGGACGATCATCATCCGCTAAACTACAACTGGATAAACTGGAAGAATGAAGAGCCTATTTTCCCACCGGAATATTCAGACCTGGATTGTCGGTACTACATCCCGACATTGGAGGGTAAACTACACACCTTGAAATCCGAGGTAATGCGGCGGAGCGAACTCATCCATTCTATGTGGCAGTCACCACCAACGGACGGCAACCTGGATTACTATTTTCAAGACATGAATTATCTGGACTTCGACTACCGCATCGAGTACGAAGAAACCTGGCTACCCATTGAAGCTGAACAACAGTATTTCAACCAGGTTTTGGAGTATTACTTCCCCGACGTCTACCACTTCTACAGACCCCGTCCACTCTGGTGGTGGCCAAAGGAAAACTATATGGAATGGCTTCGAAAATTCAATGAAGAACAAAATAATAAATAAAACATAATTTCACCTTTTTTATCCTTTACCTCCATCCTTTCAGCGATAAGAAACGGCCTTTCTAAAGGCCACCCTAAACTTTTAGAGTAGTTAGAATCAAATTGAAATACCGTACACCCGCGCACGCTCGATTTCTTTCCACCTATGACGTCATCAGTGACGTCATCCCTTCCAGTTCTCCCTCGAACTTTCTAGAAACATCTAGATTCATTCGACCATGACAACCGAATATGCGAGGAAAATCATCGATATATCGTTTCGAAAAATCATTCATATCGAGTACAAACGGAGAAGTTTACGTGAAAGAGTACTGATTAATAGCGTGTTATGTGTGGCAAGACATTCGTTTACGAATATTATGCATTGTAGTTCAGAATTACACCGCGAGAATGCACAGGTGCTTGAATACGATTACACACACCTAGAGGACAGCGCGTAACGTCATTTGAGTGTGTGCAGTCAGTGCGTGCGGACGTGTTTCATAAGTATTATGGCGGCTACTATTAATGAAGTGGATGAATCCATTCGTATGCTGATGAAAGAACTTGAAGCGATGAATCAGTCAAGTGTCGGTGATGGTGAAAACGATAATGAGGTATATTTTCCATTACAACAACAACAAGAACAAGATAAGCAGCGAGTTTCAAGAAAAAAGGCGGATGGATTGTGAGACCGACAAACGATTCACCAGCAATTACTTGGATCGATAGTGGGTTTCAATATACAGTACAGAATCCGGATAATTGTGGGAAAATGTTACTGAAATTACATTTATACGATGGAGGAGTTCCGACATACACATGCGGTATTTATTTCAACCCCGATGATGAGATTAACAACAATTTGAAACCATTATTGTCATATTTACAAAATATGTGGGTTGATGGAAGTACAGGAGCCCCGAAAATTAACGGCTTAACACAAACAATGATGCCGTTAGCGGCTTAGCGTAAACCGTCAGAGGAACAATGTATAATTGTGTCCCAACCGACTCCAGTGAAACGCAAAAGATCATCGTCAACAGCGGTGCGACGAGAAACACGTAGAGACACTCAGTCACGGAACAAAAAGAGACAACAAAAGACCGAGGGTCGGGATTCCAAGAATTAATCACGCACACGTGTGAGAACAAAGAAGGCAGCGGTATGTTCTAGAAACTATTTCACAACAGGGGGAGACGGTTGGTGCCAAAACAACAACAGACCGAGGGTCGGGATTCCAAGAATTAACCACGCACACGAGTGCGAACAAAAGGCGATGGAATGTTCTAGAAACTATTGCACCACAGGGGGAGGTTTGGCGCCAAAACTATTTCACAATCCTTCCCCCACCAGCGTTGTCCCCACCACAGGGAGACGTGTAGCGCCAAAAACTATTTCACAATCCTTCCCCCACTACCACAACCCCGACCGCCACAGCACCATTCGCTGCTCAGTTCTCGTCATCGATGTAAATAAGTACACTGGATTGGGAACTCAGGCCCCTCATCTCGAGCCGCCGGCGGTGGTTGCGTTTAAGATTTTGCAGGGGCGATGGGGGAACGGATCTTTTGCCGCCCAACTTGTACTGACCGTCTAGCCAAATATTAATTGTAATTTCTCAAGAGTTATAGCAATACATCTATTATAGCAAGTTTTACCCGTAAAACTGCTCCCAAATCCGTGCGGTTTGAATACGGTTAATAATACAGTTTTCGCTTTTTCCCCCAACGCCCCTTCAATTCGGCCCGGCTGCAACCCCAACGCACAGCTGGGTTGGCTCGGAAATCACTACGCGAGCCTTACGGGGAGCGCGCTATCCAGTTGTATTTATTTACATCGATGGTTCTCGTACCGTGTGGACGTGTTTCGTATTGACTCTCGTGTCTCGAACGCATAATGTCTTCCATACCGGTTGTGCTTAAACAAAGTATGGCTTCGAAAGTGGACTTGAAGTCGTGTTTGAACTCTTGCAAGCCGGGTGTGCCGTACACCAAAATTACCGATCTCCGCGAAGAGTGCCGTTATAAAATTGCACAACTCGAGCGCATCAACACTCAGTACGGTGAGACCATCTTGGCCACGTTGGAGGGACAACTCGGCGAGGACTACTACTTGTACGTCTACCTTCCACGTCGCTACAGCGATTCCATCACCGACAGCATGATGGAGCAGTACAACGCCGGCTACGGGGATCGCTTACTCTTGGTGAGACGTGCAGCAGCACCCGGCAGTAAATATTCTCCATTGGAGTTTGTTTGAAGCAAGAAAAAAAATTCATGTTTGTAAAGCAAGAAAAAGAAGATATTCTTTAAAAGATTATAAATTTTGATAGGTTTTGTAAGCAATATATATAGCTACCTTCATAGCATTAAACCCAGTCTTTTTATTTCACAAACCCTTACTCCCTCAATTAGTAATAAGAGTGAAGGTAAGTCGGTATTTGTGATCAGACAATGTATATCTTTGTCAATGTATATGAGATGGCAACGTCCATTTTCAGCCATAGTAGCCGGACCTTCGGGTTCGGGGAAATCATATTTTGTGTTGAGATTTATCAAGTACTTGAATGTAATGTGTGACACTGTGTTTGACAATATTTTCTGGTATCATAGTCCGGGGTTACAACCGGACAGTGATGACATTGATGTAGGGATACAATACAGACAAGGGTTACCGAATATGGAAGATTTTGATGGTACACCGACATTAGTGATTGTGGACGATATGATGCGTGAGTCATCAGCCACTAGCGGATCTAATGTTATAGTAGATCTGTTTACTAAGGGGTCGCATCATAGAAATCTGAGTGTGTTCTTTATAACTCAGAATATTTTCCATCAAGGACGGGGACAAAGAGACATTTCTTTGAACGCACATTATATTGTGCTGTTTAAAAATCCTAGAGACAGGGCTCAGATAAAACATTTAGCTCGTCAGGTGTATCCGGAAAATACCAGGTTTATCGAAGAGGCCTATACAGACGCCACTCGTAGACCAGACGGATATTCATTATTGGATTTGAAACAGTCTACACCGGACGAAATGCGGGTACGTACGGGTGTATTGCCCGACGAGAAACAACAGTACGTCTATCAACCAAAAAAGTATAAATAAGTCAGGGTACACGATGACCGAACAGTCACTCGGTCGTTATGTCGCAGTGGGTCAAGAGAGACGTTGCTCTATTGAGGGCACTGATACACGCTAAGCCGAAATAACGTAAAGCATTGTTGAAAGCTTTTGACGCCAGTCGTATCAGAACAGTGTGCGAGTGCGCATACAACTTGTTACGCGGTAATATCCGGCTGTCGGATAAGCAAAAACGTCAATTGCGTAAACATAACAAATCGCTCAGACGTCTGGTGAAGCGTGGA
This sequence comes from Flexamia atlantica, assembly GCA_035578135.1. NCBI lineage: Eukaryota > Metazoa > Arthropoda > Insecta > Hemiptera > Cicadellidae > Flexamia > Flexamia atlantica. Next base: position 48,382,861 of record JAQJVK010000005.1, on the reverse strand, counting down.
GAGAATTGGTCAAAGAAACATCGATATCTCGTGCAAAAAGGCGGTGGATTTCTATTACCTTTACTATTGAGTACTGTTTTGTAGTCTGTGTTACATAACGTGACCAATTAGAAGGGGAAAAAATGGATAGTTCGAATTTGGAACACTCGAAGAAAATGGTGGTCGTACCACAAGAACTGATCGATCGAATTCGTAATGAGCCGTCAATCACAAATACCGCTGTTGCACAATCAAAAACGTCGACAGCGGCTGCCGGCACTAACAGTTTGGATGCTGAAATGCATCGTATATTACAAGACAAAACGTTGAACGACACGGAGAAATGGAAACAATACCAGCAGGTATTGCAGAGGTTTTTGTATTTTACTTCACAAAAACGTAATCCTATTTCTTTACCGGTGATACAAGAAGCGAACGACGAAGAAGATATCGTGCAAACATTTCCGGGTACATATCAAGTAGACGCACGTAACTTGGTGAGATTCATTAAACGTCATAGTAATGTTATTTCGTGGGATCCGGATGGTACGATTATCGTTCGAAATGCGAGAATACCCGGCTCGAATATTGTCCATTTGTTACACGCGATAGTGCGTGTACGTAGAATGGAAAATGTCCCTACGGGTTGGCACGAAGTTCTAAATGCACTGAACGAAATAAATGTACCGTCCGAGTACGTGAGCAATACGCTAGCTCGTCAGTATATAGGACGTGAACCGTATGCGGAGGAAGAATTAGCAACACCACCACCACCGTCATCGTATCGAGAACGCAGTTCATTATTATTTCGACCAAGAGCATAGTCTACGCCGCACGTTCGTCGCTCACTATTGTTACCGCCGACACCGAGTCCGTCACCGATAGCAAAACGATTGAGATCGAAAACAACGGCGGGTGCAGAGGCAATAGCACCTCAAATAAGATCGCCTAGTAAGCCGACAAAAGGTCGATATATAAGTGAGGCTACACTTCAAAAGTGGGAGCCATTTAACCCGTAGACGTGATGGAAGAAAAGGTGTACTACAATCCCGCTAACCCGGGCTCGTTCGGCGGTATAAGCCCGCTTCATCGAGCGTTACGACCGAAAAAACGTCGCGAAGTAGTCGAATGGTTACGTACACAAGATACGTATACGTTGCACAAACCCGTACGTAAACGCTTCTTACGTAACAGATACGTGGTGTACGGACCGAACGAATTGTGGCAAGCCGACTTGAACGATATGCGTGGGCTCAGTTCGCACAATGACGGCTACAATTATCTGTTGACAGTGATCGATATGTTCAGCAAACGATTGTTTGTCCAACCGTTGAGACGTAAAAGCGGCGAGGAAGTTGCCGCCGCGTTCGAACGGATTTTCAACAGTCCGCACACCGTACCACCGCGGTGTGTACAGACGGACAAAGGAACAGAGTTTATAGGTGAGAAAGTGAACCGCGTGTTCAGAGATTACAATGTAAAATATGTGACTACACAAAACCCCGATGTTAAGGCGGCCGTAGTGGAACGAGTGAACCGTACATTGAAAACACGTATGTGGCGTTATTTGACGTATAAAAACACGTACAGATATATCGACGTATTGGACAAATTAGTCGACGCCTATAATAACAGTGTGCACAAAAGTCTGGGTGGTAGACTACGTCCTGTCGACGTGGCGAAAGGAGACAAAAGAACGGTGTATCGAGTGTGGCGTCACATGTACAAACCGAATACACTACCGAAACGGAGAAAACCCAGATTCAAGTCGGGTGACATGGTACGTATCGCTAAGGAAAAAGGCACGTTCGCCAAAGGGTACGAGACGAATTGGAGTAAGGAATTGTTCACAGTCGATCGACAGTACGGTGCATTTCCACTACCATTGTATATATTGAAGGATTTGAACGGTAAACCGATAGTCGGTCGTTTTTACGAGCACGAACTGCAAAAGGTCGGGATAGGCCCGAATCGATTGTACCAAATCGATAAAATACTCGATACTAAAGGTCGAGGTCGCAGTAAGCGATACTTCGTCAAGTGGGTAGGTTACGGAGACGAATTCAATTCGTGGATACCCGCATGCGAAGTGAAACGAATATGAGACATCAACAGTTTTAGCTGACACTACCGAGTAATAGTTCGATGAACTATTATCCAAATAATATGTTGACCAATTATCTGACACATTTTCCGTCGACTATCGAACTCGATGACGACGAGTGGGAAGTAGCGCTCGTCGAAGCGCATTATCCGTGTACGTTCGAAACACCGGAGAGTCATATAATTTTCCATACGACACCTGCGGAAGCTACGAAATATATGGAATCGACTATGGACGAAAATGTATACACCGAGACAGTAGTTACAATGGGATTGACGTTTTCAGCGATGCGAGTGAAAATAGTCGGCGGTCATTACGAGACCGTTGAAGACTTATTGAATACGATAAATTATACACGAACGATAAACGCAGTTCGTATATAACTCGGAAACAAATTTAGTAAAGGTCGACTTGACACAAGCGGTAGATAACTCGCATACCGTCGTCAATATGGTACTGAGTCCGACTTTAGCGTTACAATTGGGTTATATACCGGATAGTTATTTGTCGACAACACCGTTCGCTAAACGCTCATCGAACATCAAGCTAGCGTTTCCAGCCGAGTTGTACGTGTATTGCGACTTGGTCGAACCGCAATACGTCGGTGATACGGTGGCACCGCTGTTGAAAATCGTCAATGTCGATACGTCCGACTACACGTTCGGCGTACAGAAAGTCGTACATTTCACCGATCCGCACTACATGCCGATTATAAAAAGCTCGTTCGAGAGCGCGGAAATAGATATAAGGGACAGCAAAGGTCGTCACGTGCCATTCCAGTTCGGCACTAAGTGCATGAAACTACATCTACGACGAAGAAGAGTAGCAACATCGTAATGAATACGAACGATCCCTACCTCAGATACTACCGCAATCAACAAGTGGGCGGCGGCGGTATAACATCGGTGTACAGAGGTGCGGCGTATCAACGCGGTCACGGTATCGGTGGTTTTCTCGGTGGACTCGTACGCACAGTGATACCGCTACTAAGGTCCGGTGCGAGTGCTGTGGGCAAGGAGGCGTTACATTCGGGCGTCGGTTTTCTCGGCGACATAGCCGGCGGCATCGCGGACCCGCGGACCACGGCCGGCGAACGCCTCAAACAATTCACCGGCGCGCTGAAACGACGCGCCGACGACAAAATCGAACGCCTACTTCGCGGCGGCGGCGGCGGCGGCGGCAGCGGCTATAAGAAGCGACGTATCACGCGTCACACCGCAGTCTTTGACGAAACTCCTTCGAGCACGGACGTCCGCTCCGGCGAAAAAGCGTAAACGACACGCGCGTAAATCGACGATAAAACGAAAGACGAAACGATCGTCGACGAAGCGTCGAGTACATAAGAAATACCCCCGTTGCAGCAGTCCTGCATACTCAGCGAATTTCAAGTGCATAAATAAATAATTTAAATGAAGTCTCGCATCAAGTAAAATCAATATACATTCAAAAGAAAGCGTGCAAAAATACTCTCCTAGTGGCTTTTAAGATCAACAGGCTATAAAAAATAATAGCCTATACTTGGCACGAAAATGCAATGTTCAAAACTTCAAAACAGCTGGCTTTTCCAATTTAATCGTATGGGGAAATGACCAGCTGTTTAAGTTTGAGTAAAAAACTTCATAAACATCATCAGTAAAAATCTGTATTCGCTATAGTACATTTATTTGACATATTTAGTTATCTGGCCTTTAAGTAAGCCATATGTCTGTATCCACCATGTGGCTTTGAATCAAACATCAGCTCACATGTTTTAATGTAAACAAAGCAGACGTTTTAGATCCCAATGCTACTTCCCAATGCTACTTAAATGGCAGTTATTTTATGTTATTTTTTGTTATCTAGCAAACTTTAAGAAATTGCAGTACTTTTCCTGAGTTCCTGATATTAAAACATTTAATTTGAGCCCTGTTCCCTCATCCTGTGATTTGCCAAATGCCCACAATTGGTATTCAAAAATAAATTATTCTTCATAAGATTAGTATGGAAAAATGCAGGTTTGCTGCCACAGAAATTTGAAAATGAGGTATTATAGGTTACAATCCAATATATCTAAACTATATAAAGCCACATAACATGTTTTATCAAGATATGCTGAGGAATAAGAAAGCTACGGTATCCAATTGCATCTACCTCTCATAAGGTTAACATTGGGAAAGAGAATACACAGGTTTGCTGCCTCAGGAATTTGATGATTTGGATATTTTAAGCCATAATCAAGTAGATATTAACTGTATGAAGCCTCATGCCAGTTCTTATCAGTATATTTTGAGAAATGAGCGAACTACACAACTTATTTTATTACCCATAAGGTTAGCATGTAGAATGAGTATGCAGGTTTGCTGCAACAGGTATGTTAAAACTGGTTAGTTTTAATTCATTATTTAGTATATCTTAAATAGAAGAAGGCGTATACCAAGTTTTGTCAAGAAATGTTAAAAAATAAGTAAGATATAGAATTTTTTTATTTCCCATAAGGATAACATGCGGAATGATTATGCAGGTTTGCTGCCACAAAAATTGAAATTTTGGGGATTTTTGACTAAAATACATTATATCTCATCTAGATGAAGCCACAAACCAAGTTTAATTAAGATATGTTGAGAAATGAGCGAGATATAGAATTTTACTTATTCCCCATAAGGTTAACATTGGGACAACGTACTGTGTTTACCACTTTCAATATCTCGGTAACCAATGGACATAGAGCAATGATTCAAAATACTAAATTGTTTGTTTTTTGAGGTGAATCCAATGGTGCCAAACAAAAATTTGATTAATATCATTTTTTATGTAAAAACCCAAAAAAACCCATTTTTGGGGGGGTTATTCCCCCTTTACCCCCCCTTCCGATGGTCCGATCGGGCTGGTTTACGAACTTGTCCAATCGATCACTACTTTACATGTCTGTACCAAATTTCATGAAGATCAGACCATATTTACGGCCGCTATCGTGCTCACAGACACATATATATATATATATATAGATAGATAGATATATATATATATATAAATTCGAACGAATGGTGTTTTTTGCTTCTGGTGGCCCCAAAACGAAAAGTTATCATGGTCTCGGGCTTAGGTCTTACCATGAGACCTACGATAATAGCTTCTTCCCTATAGGGGAAATTCGCTAAAAGAAGGTGACTAGAAGACGACGACAACGACAAATCGATATTTTCTCTTAAGCAGTAGCAGCAGCGACGAAAATGTCATCCATACACCAGAAATCATGCGAATGTACAAAGACGGAATTGGATTTATTTTCATTACCGCCGACACAAACCGATTTCGTCATTAAAGGACGATTCGCAATCGAATTCGTCATACCCGGTCACGGTGACGAGTATACGGATTTAGCGCACACCTTACTACACGTACGAGCCACTATAGTCAAAGAAGACGGGACGAAATTCGTAGCCGGCGATGCTATCAAAGAATTCGGCCCGGTCAACAATTGGTTACATTAATTATTCAGTCAAGTGGATTTACACTTGAACAATAAACTGGTGTCACCGCAAAACAACACTTACGCCTACCGTGCGTTTTTGGAAAACCTGTTGAACTACGGCACGGACGCGAAAGAATCACACTTATGCAGTGTATTATTCTACAAAGACAACTATAAACATATGGATAATTGTGAAGAAGAAAACGAAGGACTCAATCATCGACGGTACCTGATTCAACAGAGTCATTATGCGGACATGATCGGACATCTGCATATCGATTTCTGCAAGATTTGAATCAAAAAAAGTTCTTGTTGAACGGTGTGGAGATGCGTTTACGTCTGATCAGATCGAGAAACGCATTCGCTATCATGTCGAAAACCGCGACCACTTATAAAGTACACATCAAAGAGGCGAATCTGTTTGTATGTCGATGTAAAATCAATCCGGACGTGTTGTTGGCTCATAGTAAAACGCTCGAGACCGGTACCGCTAAGTATCCGATCACATGTGTCGAAGTGAAATCCATCACACTGCCCAGTGGGATACAGAGTAAAACATTGGACAGCGTATACTTGGGTCAGCTTCCGAAACGTGTTATTGTCGGCATGGTCACTAATCAAGCGTTCAACGGTGACTACAAGAAGAATCCGTTCAATTTCCAACATTTCAAGATGAACTATTTAGCGTTTTATTTGGACGGTGAACAAGTGCCGATGAAAGCGTTACAGCCCGTGTTCAACGACAACACGGATGACGCCTATGTACTCGCTTATCACACACTGTTCAGCGGTACCGGAATACATTTCGACAATATCGGTAACGATATCACTAGATACGATTTCGAAAAAGGATATTGTCTGATGGCGTTCGATTTGACACCGGACTTGAGCGCTAACGAGTCCAGTCATTGGAATTTGGTTCGTAACGGTAATCTACGTATCGAGGTCGGGTTCAAAGAGGCTTTAACTGAATCCGTCAATATGATCGTCTATGCGGAACTGGACAACGTCATCGAGATCGATCGACAACGTAACGTGTCGGTGGATTTCGGCAGTTAAATAGCTCGGTACGTCTGTGACCGTGAACGAGTAAACATGGATTGTACCGCAGCAGCAGCAACAGCATCAATTGATCCGCTCGTCTGTCGTCTTGGATTTACAATGTTTCAAAGACAACAGCAACGATTTCATAGTGAAAGAAGCCAGCGTTATAGACGTGTGTACCGGTACACTATTATTGCACCACATCGCACGTCTACCGTTCGATCGTGATTTTCTATCCGAAGAGAAACTTCGATAAAGCTACTGGTTGACTAAACACTGTCAAGGTATTGATTGGAATCACGGTGATATACCGTACCACGTGATGATGGACAAACTACGTACATGTCTCAACAGTCAATCCGTAGTCTACATAAAAGGATCGGAAAAGAAACAATACGCCACGAAACACCTTATCATAAACAACGGTAAAGTACTGGTAGTGGATTTGGCGGATATCGGATGCGGATCGTTGGCCACCATCGGAAATCTACTATCCACCAACGCGCTACGTTGTGGTCAACATAAAAGCGTACAACACCGTTGTGCATTGATCAACTGTACGCTGCTACGTGGTTGGTTACTGTTGACAGCCAAAGAACCACATTGCGGTTCGTGTTATTGTTGTTGTCCTCGTCACAAAATTAGATCGTCTGTGTTCAGCAGCTCTGACCTACTCGTCATCCCCGAACTGTGAATACAATCGTGTTCAGACATGTAGCCGCAGAACAATAGATCGAGGGTCCGAATTCCAAGAATTAATTAGTCACGCACACGTGTTACAACAAAAAGAATGAGGGTTCGAATTCCGAGAGCCGACCGCGCACACGTGTGACAAAAAAAGGTAATGGAATGTTCCGGAAACAATAGAGGGACCGCCAAACCATGAACACCACGGCCATAAGGAAACATTTAGCAAAGCTGAAAAACATACAACATGTCGGAGTGTTTGCATGGGACTGTCTACCCACATATATCGCTCCGTCGACTGCGTTAGTCGTCAACACCGAACCTCATACACAAAGGGGTGAACACTGGGTAGTATTCTTCAGAGACAGTGAAGAAAGACAATTCAACAACAATACACAAATTATCGAATATTTCGACAGTTTCGGCCGACCTCCATATCAAGCCGACTTCCAACGTTTTCTGAGACGTAATATCAATTCACGTCTCTTGCGTTACACCCACAACAAGTATCGACTACAAGGCTTGGATACCTCGGTTTTGGGCCAATACTGTCTCACCTACCTGTACTGCCGCACCAACTACGACATGTCGATGAATGATTTCGTCCAACTCTTCGGTGACTCCACTGCTGTAAACGACATGCTGGTCCGGATGCTCTTCACAAGATTTTACTTACCTTCTTCTTCTACTTGATTTATTTTTATGTTTGAAAATAATGTTTATAGTAATAAACACATTATTGTAAGATGTATGGATTTTTTGAAAAATAAAAAGTTATATTTTTAATTATACTTTCTTGTTTTCATTTCTACCCTTTATCCTTTTAGTTTAAGTAATTATTTTGAATCCAGAGATTACAGGAACTCTGGATCTATTTTAAGATAATAACACACGGGGAAATAAATATCAACACAGGTAAATGAATAACATGTTTTATTTTCAATATCAATAGCTACTCACAATCAATATCTACTTACAATCAAAAAATAAATATTTATACAATTAAATTTATTACTAATATTTACAATAAAAATTTGTTACTAATATTTGACTAGAAGAAAAAGTATTTACAATGAAAAATTTATTCCTAAATGGTAACTAATAGTATTTATTTTTAAAAATACTAGAAAAAATCAATTTGTTCCTAAGACGAATTGGTTCCTAAATGGCCCACCACGATGAATTTTGAGTGCGATGGGCTCTCATGCACCGACGTCACCGCAAACTGTACTGCATATCCGTTGCTGGATACCTTCTGTGACAATGTTGGTGGGCGAACAAAGTCACTCTACGGTAGAAGGTCCAGGTTGTGGGGACAATGAAGGTGGTAACTCAGGGGACGATAGCGGCATTTCTTCGTCCTGCGGTGCACGTGGGGCGATGGCGTAATGCCCCCACGGTACGGCGCCAGCGAGCGCTTCATCACCATGATGGTGTAGATATAATGGCGTCTACTAAAGAAGCGCTCATTCTCCGTGTACTTGACCACATGATCTTGTAGACATCTCCTGTAGTCGTCTACGGTCAAGTCACGTTGCACCACTGCACGATTCACTCCCTTAGCTTTCTTGATGGGAGGCGGCTCGTAGTCCTGACCGCTGCCGCTATCGCTGATGCGCAGAAACGATGTGCAATACAGTTTGGCCATAAGTCCGATGAACTCCGTCATGACATGACCACCAGCTTCGTCTTTGAATTTCCCCAGGGCTCTTGCGTTATCTTTGCTGTAGCAGATTTGCCCTGGGGGTTAGTTGCTGGTATCGAAGTCATCGATGTGCTGCAGCATGTCCCTGTAGGCGTTCGCAGTACGGATCATGTAAATGATACCGTCTGTGTCCATGTAGGGGCCATGTGTATGTTTTCACGTCCGTACCACTCATCCATCAGGTAGTGAAAGCGGTACATCCACCACTTTGAATGGTCCAAAACGCATATACCCACATAAACGGGTTTGTCCAACACCACGCGCACCTTATCCATATTAAGCAGTGTCAAAGTCTTGTCCAACCACACCCGGTCGCTGAAATTAGACTTTGACACGTACTTAATATATTTACGGTGGTTGGTGCAGATCTTCACGTTTTTGTGTTTACGTACGTTTTGAAGACTCATACCGTACACCGCGTTGACCATGAGCTTGAAGAGCTCCACCTCGAACTTGTTTTTGGCCAACTGGCGGAGTGTGGTATTCAGAGTCACGTACGACTTTAACCACGTGAACTGCCACGTGAAAGTGCAACACACGATGAACATGACGGATACGCAATCCGTTCTCCAACGCTTGTTGTAGATAGCGAAAGTGGATTACGTACCTGGTCTTGTCAGTGAGGGTGGCCATCAGTTTAGCGGATTTTCCAACTCCACTATGGAGGCGAACGTTCTGGTCGTATGGCAGTTGGTCGGACGGTACCTTGATCACTTCTGGGCAGAATGGCAAGTCACGGTGTTTGTCATGGAGGGCGGGGTCTCGGGGGTATTCTAAATCAACCTCCAAGACATAACCTTCCTCGCCGTCTACCGCCATACTCTTGATGTTCTCGACCAGATCGGCGATTTCTGTGTCGGACAGCCACTCGAAGCCTCCGTACGGCAGTGGTTCGGACATTGCCCATCCGTACAAATTGTTTGCGTCAAAGTACATGAGGAAAGTGTCGTTATCGTCTCCTGTTCGCTGTTCCTCGTGTACTTGTTGTCCGGTACAACATGGCGGGTGACGCATTGGCAAAGTCCACCTCGAATACCCTTCTCGAAGAGTAGGCAGAGTAGGCAAAGCACCTCTTACAGATGAAAATTCTCTCTTTGTGTTTTGTTAACTGAGATTTAACCAGTCTTTCGAAATTAGAAATGTAGGCATAGTGGCATCTCCCTACATCGGTTAAGTACAGCAGGTCGAAATGGTTATCGAGTTCCTGCTTGGTGACTCGCAGGGGGTACACGAGATATATGTGTTTGTACTGGCCTGAAAATTCATCAAATACCTTCTCCAGTTCCAGGCCGTACACATTGATACTCACCCCCCGGTTCATCTCCTCGAACTTACAGATTTTGTCCAGCCTCACCGGAAACTCGAGACCTGAAAAGTCTAAAATGGCGCGTGCACGAAGGTCAGGGGTGAAATCTGCCGCACGTAGTTGGTTATTGCTGGTTCGGACAATGTATTTGGTGAGGACAGCATACATGAAACATCGCTGATCCTCATTAACTACATTAATAACTGCCTTTTTCTGTCTATGGAGGGCGGTAGCGTGATGTAGGAGCTACCTCTGAGCGGGCGATAGACATTGACCCTGACCTCCATGTCTAACACCCGCACAAAGGTCCAGCCAGATCCTTTCATCTCGCACTGCTCTTTTTCGGATACTAATTTATAAAAGAAGTCCCCACAGATGTCCTCCATGTCATCAGTACGGAGGACGGGGATGTTTTTGGTTTTGAATGCACGGCGACAGGTTTCTCCGTGCACGTCCTCAAACTCACATTCGACCCAGAGGTTTATTTTTACGGCGGTGACGAATTCTAATACTCGGTGCATGAGCGCAACGATGTCCTCGAAGATGGTCGTCAAGAACTCCGGCAACGTGAGGCCTTCGGAGTCCGGCTGCCGCAGACAATAGGTTTTCAATCGTCCGCGGTAGCCAGACTCGACCTCGACGAAGTGTGAGGTCGCCGGTGGCAGGTCGTCGGGGATGGCCACCGGAACTTCGTCCTCGCTGCTGCTGCCGTTGCCTCCGGTTCCTGACGACGACGACGGGGCGGGGGAGTCAACTAACCCAATAGTTGACAAACATGTTAAATTAAAAAATATATCAAAGTAATAATTAGAAAAAATGAGAATAATAAATTGGACACATAATTAAATTCCAGCTTTATTTACACAAGTCTTAAATTTTACCCACCTTTCCGGTCGGCTGCGGTGGATGACGGGCCAGGGGCGGGGTCTGCCGAAGGGGTCGGGGCGTGGGCCGCGCGCTGGTGTCGCAGAAGGTTGTCCCGCCGCTTGAACGTGGCAGGACACTGCGGGCACCGGTGGTTCTCCTGCACGCCCTGATGAACCTTCATGTGTCGCCAGATTTCGCCTTTCGGTGAAGTCTGCGAAGCAGACCCCGCACACGAATCGACGCTGGCAATCCATAGTAGATCTAAACATAATTATTTAAATTTAATTAATCATAAGGTAAAGTCGTACGTACCGTACAGAAGTCGATAGAAAAAAATTAATTGATTAAAAATTAAAAATAAAAATAAATAAATAAATAAATAAAAATTAAAAATTAATTTAAAAAAATATTAATAATAAATAATAAAAATTAAAATTTAATTAAAAATTAAAAATTAATAAAAAAATGATTAAAAATTAATTAAAATTTAAAAAATTAAAAATTAAAAAAATTAAAAACTAATCAAAAAATAAATACCCCCGTTGCAGCAGACCTGCATACTCAGCGAATTTCAAATGCAAAACAACATATCTCAATCCAACATAGCGAGATTTGACATGTTTTTGTAAGCTCCTTAAGAATAACATGGGGAATGAGTATGCAGGTGTGCTGCTACAGGTATATTAAAACTGGGTGGTTTTAATTCAATATTTAGTAGATCTGAATTAGAAGAAGCTATTTACCAAGTTTTATTGAGATATGTTGAGAAATAAGCGAGATATAGAACTTTACTTATTTCCCATAAGGTTAACATTGGGACAACGTACTGTGTTTACCACTTTCATTATCTGGGTAACCAATGGACATAGAGCAGTGTTTCAAAATACCAAATTGTTTGTTTTTTCGAGCTGAATTCAATGGTGCCAACAAAAATTCGATAAAGTTTATTTTTCTATGTAAAAAATTCAAAAAACCCATTTTGGGGGGTTTATCCCCCTTTACCCCCCTTCCGGTGGTCCGATCGGGCTGGTACACGAACTCGTCCAATTGATTACCACTTTACACGTCCGTACCAAATTTCATAAAGATCGGACCATTTTTGCAGCCGCTATCGTGCTAACAGACACATAGATATATATATATATATATATAAATATAGTTATATAGTGTTTTTTGCTTCTGGGGGCCCCAAAACGAATAGTTATAGTGGTCCCGAGCTTAAGTCTTACCATGAGACCTACGGTAATAGCTTCTTCACTATAGGGGAAATTCGCTAAAAAAATTAAAAATTAAAAAAAAATTAATTAAAAATTAAAAACTAATCAAAAAATAAAAAATTAATAAAAAGTTAAATATTAATTAAAAATTAAAAACTAATTAAATATAAAAAAATTAAAAATTAATAAAAAAAAATCAAAATTAAAAAAATTAATTAAAAAAATTAAAAATTAATCAAAAATTAAAAATTAAAAAAATTAATTAAAAATTAAATAATAAAAAATTGAAAGTAAAAAAAATATATATATTTTAGTTCTTTTTAAAACCAAGTTTCTAGTTGTAATATTTACTAACGAAATAATTTTAAAGACAAATTCTAGCAGAACCGAATGCAGTAATTTCTAGTTGTAACATTTACTAACGAAATAATTTTAAAGAGATTCTAGCCAAACCTAACACAGTTTAAATTCATAAAATATAAACCCAATATTCAGTGACTAACACACAATATCCAGTGGCTAAGACAATTTATCACTGGTTGGCGTAGTCACTGGGCTAACACTTTATCCAGTGGATAATAATCCCTATTTTTAAAATAAATTAGTTTTAAAATACACCTACTTTTAAAAAGTAATTTATATAAAATGTTAAAACAAAGTTTCTATTTGTAATATTTACTAACGAATCAACTTTGAACAAAGATTCTAGCCAAACCTTAAACAGTTTAAATTTATAAAATTTAAAACCGAAATAATTTTTAAAAAACTAAATTGTTATTTTAAAATAATATTTTAGTTCCTTAAAAGTTAAAAGATTTCATTGAAAGACATAACCTATCTCATGAAAGTAAGTGATGGTACAATCATCTCGATACTGTAAGTTTTGGTATAAAATAAAGATATTTTAGCATCAAAATACTAGAAACATGGTTTAATATATTTCGTAAATACTTATTACCTATTTACTTACGGTTACACAATTTAATAATCACTTACACGAAATCACAAAGTATTGCACCACACTTACACGAGGGAGAGCAGAGACGACACGTCCACTCGCGATGAGCACCAAACCACTTCTGACCAGAGACGAGCGGGAACGCCGCAGTACCGGCAGTGACGTCTCGGATTCCTGGAATTGGCGCGCAGTTCCTATTGTTCGTTGGGACCAGAAAGTTCTAGAACGTTCTGGAACCTTTTTGTTGCCGTTAATTGGGGCCGTTAAAAGCCTGTCAACAGTGACAAGGGTCGTCAAAGGCATCTGTTTACAACACGCAGTGCTTTTGTGAAACGTCTCGTTGTTGGCGATAATTGAATACGAAACCCTTCATTCGTCAATGTCACGGCACAATAGTTTCCTTTCAATGTTATGTTCCCGCTAATGGGGTTCTATTATGATAAGTGCGCAGCAGTCTGCGGCACTCTTTTGTTCAAATAACAACCTGTCAACCCTACATCAAGGGATAATTGGGTCCGCAGTTCTTTTGTTAAACATTTCGTTGTTGGCGATAATTGAATACGAAACCCTTCATTCATCAATGTCACGACATAATAGTTTCCTTTCAGTGTTGTGTTCCCGCTAATGGGGTCCCATTGTGATAAGTGCGCAGCAGGCTGCGGTACTCTTTTGTTGAAATAACTTGTCAACCCTACATCAAGGGATAACTGGGTCCCATTATTACAAACACGCAGCCGAGTTCGGCGGTCTTTTGTTCAGTTAATAGCCTGTCGACCCACCATCAAAGGAAATACAATGGAATGACATGTCACCTTTCAATCAACTGTCAATCATCCATCAATCAACCGGGGGGGGGTTCGTCGTGGGTGGTCTCGGGGGGGGGGGTTGGTCGGGGGGGGGGGGGTCGGGGGGGTCGGGGGAGGGTCGGGGGGGTCGTCGTGGGTGGTCTCGGGGGGGGGGCACGTGACATGCGACGTCACGCTCCTCCGCTCCTCCTCATGATGGAAGCCCCCAGACCCCCCTACTATCTCGTCTGCCTACGTCGCGTGAAAACCACGCAAGTCTCGCCGTCAAATCTAGGCACAATTGTGATAAGTTTACGATGCTTACGAGGACTTACGATTATAGGGTTGCGTTCTGGGACTTGAGAAACACTGCACAAGTGAGAAAACAGCATTTTCTAATTCTATTCATCAACCTCGGACGGATAATGTAGGATCCGCATACCTCAGGTCCGGAAGGTCCGAGGCGTGCAATATGTGAGATATAGTTTTTACTTTGAAATTAACAGAAAAAATTCTTTTTTACTAAGGTTGACTACGTATAATTCTTGAATACTTTCTCATTTGTCCTTTAGTGTTAGGCCTACTTCATAAATATGCTATTTTTATTGTGAAAAAAAATTCCCTCTAAAATTCCAAAGTGATCTAAAATTTTCAGAATCTAATCTGCGAGCAGCCTCAAATTAGTTCAAATTTCGGGAGTTATTCTGTTTGTTGTTATGCCTCTAGATTGCCTAAAAACGCGAATTTTCAGATGTAATTTATGACGCCCCGAGTAGGTTATGCATAATTTATTTTGTGGTATAAATTCAAATAACTTTTGCTTTAGGTTTAAACTATTTAAAGGCTTTGGCAAATATAAATCTTATTGCTACTACAATAATAAACACAACGTCGGGGGAGAAGAGAGGATTCCATCAAGGTCACTCCCGACTCGCAACCGCTGTGCTGTTGCTTTGACGCTGTCAGCGGCGGCGACGGTTGTTCGATACAAGCCGAGTGGTTTGTTTTTATATTTGGACTTGAATTAATTATAATTGTAAATCGATGCTTGCATTGCCGTATATTTTCTTAGGCTTGTTCTTTCGGTAAAATGTGATACAGAAAATTTTACTCTTCACATTCATATCATAATTTTATTATTTTATTCATATTTTAAAATTTGCCGTTCCTTAAAATTTGCCGCCCCCAAAAATCTGCCGCCCTGGCCGACCGCCTGGTCAACCCACCCCTGGGGCCGGCCCTGATAAGCAGCCCAGTGGCGTAATGACATAGTTGGGGGCCTGGAGCGGCTATAGATGAGGGGGCCCTATATATATATATATATATATATATTAGAAAAATTCTCTTCATAATTCAGTGTTAAATTATAGACATGTAATGATGCGAAACTTTTCCTTTTAACTTTTTTACATTTCTAGTTTATATGGTTGGTTTTAATATATTATCGTGATGAACAATCCACTTAGTAACATTAATAATCTTTTCACCGTGACTCCGTCACTCTATTTTTGTGAGGGACTACTGACTCGCGTTACAGTAGTCAGTTACCTTCCACTTTTCTAGTTACCGTGGTTACCTTCGTTAAAGACCTTCGCCGTCATGGGGCCTGATAAGTTGTTTTTAATTTTTTAAATTTATTTGTATTTTTTGCAGGGATGGACGGGATTGGATTTATAGTTCGGGATGGGACGGGACGGGATTATTTTCTTCCCTCTTAAATTCGGGACGGGACGAGACGGGATTTTTGTCTTCTCTAAAGCTTCGGGAAATATTTGTTTACGAATTTCTTTGAATTTCAATAAATAAATTTAAGTGAAAATACTAACTTATCCAATTGACAAAATAGCAAAAATTAGAAACACATTTAAAAACAATTAGTAACTCAATAAAATTGTTAATTATAAATAAAATGGTAGTTAAATTTATTGTTTATTTATTATTATGTGTTACTGAATTTAAATTTTTATTCTTTCTATAATTATTTGAATGCATTGAAAAACATTAATGATATATAAGGAATAAATAAATATAATATACACTAGGGGCCCCATGCGCAAACTGCGCATTTTAAAATTATTATTTTTGTTTCTTGAGAAACTCGCCTACGATAAGAAGAAGTAGGAGAAATATTTACTAAACAGGTGAACACTATGATGAATATTAAAACTTAAATACCAAAACTCACTTCAAAGCTTGCAAAAAGCTCTCCTGTTTAAAGGTACTTTCATATGTGTTTTTGGTTTTTCAAGTTTTCTGCGCGTTAAAGCTTTGAACTCGCCGTTATCAATGAATACACAGCCGTTATTACTCAAGTTACCTTTCAAGTGTGTCTGACATAAACAAATAAAAACTTAGCTGAAAAACACACACACATTGTTCATCACCTTAGCATTAGGTATTTTAATTTGTCTTCTGGCACAACAGTAGTATACTGGAAGTTTTTGTTCGCGTATTTATGCCCTAACATCTTCTTCAAGTTGCTTCAAGTAGATAGGTGGTGCAGTGTCCCTCTGATGTTCTATCAGTCTTTGTCTCTCGGCAGTTCTCTGTGTTCTTGACAAAGGCTACGTATGTTTTTCGCTAATCTCATCGACTCGGTATTCTTTTGCCTTCCATTTTTTTCTGCACCATTAAGAATGATTTTCCTACCTCAATTAGTCTACAATTGTCAAAAGAGTGTCCCATTTAAGAATTATTTTTCATCAAATGAATCAAATCTTGTAGACTTTCTATTTTTGTTTACAATCTGACTTAGGTTAAAAATCGATCTAAAGGTAATCAGCTGTTAAATTACAATCACATTTTAAAACCATGTTAACGCAAGTTGCTCAGCACTGGAGCGTTGAAAGCGCTCTCTAGAAATAAATCAAAGGCTTGGGGGTCGAAGCCGTAAAATAAATGCCAATTTTAATTATCAGTCGCCGGTGCGCTACATTATAAGCTTTAAAATGACAACTCAATCGTC
Source organism: Flexamia atlantica (assembly GCA_035578135.1). NCBI lineage: Eukaryota > Metazoa > Arthropoda > Insecta > Hemiptera > Cicadellidae > Flexamia > Flexamia atlantica. Next base: position 48,365,796 of record JAQJVK010000005.1, on the reverse strand, counting down.
AAAATCGGTTAAGTAGGATGGCTGAAAAAGGGATCTAACAGAAAAAAACCTTATTGTATTAAGTATATAGATTTTTTAACGTTTGATAGAATCATATTAACTTAGTTTTTAAGTTTTTGCTTTTTGTTTTATTGTTTGGTTTCCAAAAAGCTAAAAGTAAAATACTAGAGTGGTGAGTGGTTATTGTATGTTGACAATATTCTGTCATGTATAATCAGTAAACATATGTTATTGTATTTTTATAAACTTTTTGAAGTTCTTGCGTTTTAGGAAAAAACTCGTAATTTGTCCAGCACTTTATACTACGGTAAAAAATTAAAAGTCAATTTAGTTTTAAGATGAAAAGTCTTTTTTGTCAAATATCTTCATTTTGTTTATTTACTTATGAAAAATATCATACTTTTGACAAGGATTCAAAAACATTTGAATTCGTTTAGAAAATTAAATCAATAGGCAAAACCACAATTTGTAGCAGACCAATGTGGCCTACAATATGAACAATCATCACAGTCACGCCTTATAGCAAGTTATTTCCGTCGATCAATCGTATCAGTGAATGCCTAAGATTGCTTTTCACACCCAATTACGAGTTAACAATCCTAAATTTGCCGTTTATCAGCGATCGGCAAATACGTACGATCGTTTTTTACGGTCAAACGAGAGTTTCATAAAGCAACATCGGCCGTTAATCTGCGATCGGCAAATACGCGCGATGGCTCGCGAATTTTACAAAGCTAGATTTGCCATTTATTCCCGATCGGCAAGATCGTTCTTCACGGCCGATCGCAGTTTTGTAAAGCTACATCGGCCGTTAATCCGCGATCGACAGATACGAGCCAGCGTATTTCGCGGCCGTTCCCGAACAGCGCAAACCTATTTTCGCCGTTCATCCGCGATGGTTATCGCGGCTGATCAAGAGATTTGCAAGACCGTAATTGCCGTTTATTTACGATCGGCAAATAGGCAATATAGTTTTTAGCGGACTTTTTTCTAGTTTTTGCAAAGCTGGATTTGCCGTTTATTTGCGATCGAAAAATACGCGAGATCATTTTCCGCGGGCGAACGCGAGTTTTAAGAAGCTACACCCGCTGTTTGGTTGAATTCAAAATTCAAATTCAAAATCATTTTATTTCCGATAGATATACAGCTTTTTACAAACATGAAGCGTAATAAACTTAAAAATAAAAATAAAATGGTACAGTAACAAGTATATTTTATTTGTTCATTTTCCTAGGGAAATGTACCCACATGGGCCAAAGCCTGTGAGTGGGTACGAGTCGTTATGCATTGTTTTGGATTAAAAAAATAAAAAAAATAAAAAATTTGCAATAGAAAAAAGTATTGCTATTTAAAAATATATAAAATTTTATTCAAGTATTCGGAGATAGAAAAAATACATTCAATTTACAGAAAATAATGTAGAATTACTTTTAGACTAGGAGAAATGCTGGCTGGCTGGCTGATAAGTCCATTATTGTCAAGTTCAGGGTCAGGGTCAAGGTCGGGCAGTCCTGTAGCCAGAGGAGATTATGAGTTCAGCACCTTCCCTTCCGATTTCAGATAACCATTGATTTAAGTGTGCTTTGTACATACTAATCGAGCCTTCAAAATTTTGTATTGGTGCAGGAATATTTCTGAATAAAATATGAGCTATATAAAAAGAATTGGTTGTTGAAAAAGATTTATGGAGCTGGATTGTTTGTATTCCTATATTTCTTGAATGACGTGTAAAATGTTCATGTGTAGTTGGATTAAAAATAAACTGTGAATTTTTCCGAATAAAAATTAAAAGGGTTTTTATATACAACTGTCTGATATTTAAAACGTTAAAAATATTAAATAGTTCGTTGGTTGGAAACCGCCTTCCTTGGCCCAGAGCAGCTTTAAGAATTGATTTTTGGACAATTTGTAACGGTTCTAAAATAGTCTTCGATCCCCCACCCCATGCAATTATTCCGGATAAAAATAATGATTGACAATATGCATAGTATGCTTGTTTTAGTTCAAAGATGTTCAAAACCTCGCTAAGTCGCCTAAAACCATATATGAGCCTTCTTATCTTGACTTTTAAATAATCTACATGGTCTGACCATTTCATGCGTTTATCAAACATAACACCCAAGTATTTGTAAGAATCCACACTTTCAATTTTGCCACAATCACATCGGTAGTTCAAATTATTTCCGCATGAATGAATTGAGATGTGGTTAAAATGTGGGTCCGATCTTGAAGATAAAGAAATTGGCATAAATTTTGTTTTTGAGACATTTAATGAAAGTTTATTTTGATCGAACCACTTTTTCATGATCGACAAATCCTGCTCTGCATTAATTTTAACTTCTTCCCAGTTCTTACCCTCAGACAAAATTGCTGCATCATCGGCAAAGAGAAATAGTTTTCCTGATATGTTCACCTTCGATAGATTATTTATGTATACTAAGAAAAGAATAATAGGCCCCATTGTACTTCCTTGAATAACGCCGTAATCTATGCTAACCTCAGTACTATCGATTCCACAAATATTTACAAACTGTTTTCTATTAGACAAAAAACTCTGGAACCAATGAAGAGCGGCCCCTTTGCAGCCAATCAATTCCAGTTTTCTTATTAATTTTTGCCTATCTACCGAATCAAACGCTTTAGCGAGATCAAGAAATGTGATTAAAGATTTATTTTTGCTATTAAAGTTCTCATTAATTTGCTTTGTAATAAAAAATAGAGCATCAGTTATATTTTTGTCTTTTCTAAATCCAAATTGTGATTCTGTTAAAATATGTTGGTTGAATAAGTATTTGGTAAATTGATCTTTGACTATTTTCTCAAGTACCTTAGAAAAAACACTAAGCATGGAGATGGGTCTAAAATTTGTCATGTCTTGAACGTCATTAGATTTATATAATGGGATGACTTTAGCAATTTTAAAAGCCTGAGGAAAGATCCCTGTTATAATACTAGTGTTATAAATATGATGCAAGGGAGTAATCAGATACTGAATGTTACTTTTAAGAAGGGAGGCACTGACTCTATCAAACCCAGGCGCTGATCTGCCCCTTAAACTGTTGACATAGTGAAGTACTTCAGTCTCGGTTACGGTGTTCATAACAAAGTCAGTAGTTGTCTGAAAGTCTTCGTCGTTAATGACAGGCTCACCACTACTATCAATTTTTGCTGCTAAATTTGCTCCTACTTTTGAAAAATACTCATTGAACTCGTTTGCAATAGAGTGGCATGTGTTGCTATTGACTTTTGTTGCTGGGCTCCCAAGATATTTATTGATAGGAAATGACTCTTTCTTTGTTTCTCTCCCAGATATTTCATTTACTGTCTTCCAAAACATTTTAGGATCACCATTATTTTTTAGAATTATATCTTTATAATAGTTAATTTTTGAAAACTTTATTAATTGATTTAATCTATTCCTAAAATCTTTAAAATAATTTTTTAGAAGTGTATTAAAGGGTTGTTTTTTTTAACATTTTACTTAACTTGTCCCTTTTTCTGATTGATGTAAGAAGGCCTAATGTTATCCATGGTTTAATTTTTTTCTTTTTAGCTGATAATTTAGGAAAACATTTAGTTGAACATTTTAAGACATCGTCAATTATAGAATAAAAATTCTGGGTGCTCCTGTCAACATCGTGCTCTTGTGTAACAGTAGACCAGTTCAGAGTCTTAAGCTGTGTAGTGAAAATTTCTTTGTCAGTATAAGTTCTTTGAAGTGTGTCAGATATGTCCATCACAGTATCTAATTTGATTTCCAATGTAGTGCTGTAATGGTCAGTGATGTGAGTGTGGATGACTCCAGCCTTTGTATAATCACTAATAGTATCAACAAAAATGTTATCAATGCAAGTCTGGCTGTCTTCTGTCACTCGAGTTGCAATATTTATACAGCTAGTGAACCCCGCCCCAATCAAAGTATTTAAGTATAAGTCTACATGTCTATTGTGGCTGTCTAGTATGTCTATATTGAAGTCCCCAACAAGTATATAATTTTTATTTTTTTGTTTGGAATTGTAGAAATACTCTAGTTCTTGAATAAACAAATCTTTACCAGCTTCATGTGTACGATAACCAGCAAGAATACTAAAGTTTTTGTTTCGAAATTGAAATTCTAAATTCAAACAGGTTACATCCCCTAAAATGACCTCTTTAGACAAAACAGACAAATTTCTATTTGTATACACTAGAGTACCGTCATTCCTGTTGTGCTGTCGAGTAGTCCTGTGATTGTCGTATCCATCCAGTTCCAGTCCAGCCGCCTCGCTATCAAGCCAAGTTTCAGAAAGAACAATAATGTCAAATTTTATTTTACTATATTCTAAGGAGGCAAAAAGATTATCAGAATTTTTGTAAAAGCTTCTTATATTCATATGAAATATTTTTAACGAGCCTTCTTTAGAAAGCATGTTTTCAGAAAATTGATCTATTCCCGAATACTCCTCGCATACTATAGGATTCTCAGCAACAAAATCAGAAAAAATCATTTTATGAGGAAAAGAAAACTATTGCAAATTTAAGATTTGTAGAATGTGGAAAGATGTGCCACTGGAAAATATTTTGAAGCCTGACCTGCGTCCTGTACAATGTACAAATTCTCGTACCCATTACATGTTTTATGCTTTATCAATGTTGCTTTCAACTTGACAAAAAATCCAACAAACAAACCAATGGAAAACAGTAATTAAATTTAAGAAATAAAGTAGAAAGAAAAAAAAACTTGATAACCAAAAGAGAGAAAAAACAGTTTGTAATTCATATGCAGTTAATGTACAGCTTTTATTATTCAGTATTTCAATTCGGTTCAACTCGGTTGCGATCGCTAAAATGATCCCGTCCCGAAAATTTCCCGAAGTAAATAAAAATCCCGCACGAATATCGGGAATTTAATTTTTCCAAAAATTTCCCAAAATTTCGGGCCCCGATCATCCCTAATGTTTTGCCATTTGGGGACCTATGCTGGTTTGGGGCCTGGGGCGGACCGCCCCCCCCCGCCCCCCCCTCGGTACGCCACTGAAGCAGCCTGAGAATATTGATATTATTCTCTTCTTATCTGCCTACACTGTCTACAGACATGGTCCTTATTTCAAAACGAGTTTGGTAAAGACAAAGACACTATATTGACTTTGGTAGTAGAGTAGATTTTAAAACTGAAAATCACTAAGCCTACCCTCAGGGGGCTGTTTCTAAACGATGTTGGTGAATTAATAAAATTGACTTTGTATTTTATAATATTAAGATTCCGTTTCAAAACCGTAAGGATACAATGGAGATGAATCGTAACTAGTGATTAGTGGTTAGTAGCTAATATTTGTGAAACACGTTTAGAAACACCCTCCAGGGGGCTGTTCTCTACGATGTTGGTGAATTAATAAAATTGACTTTGTATTTTGTAATACTAAGATTTCGTTTCAAAACCGTAAGGATACAATGGAGATGAATTGTAACTAGTGATTAGTGATTAGTAGTTAGTATTTGTGAAACGCGTTTAGAAACACCCCCCGGGGGTGTTTCTAAACGGGGTTTTGTTTTACTAGCTAAATTTATCTCAGTTGTATCTTTACGGTCAGGGGCGGATTTAGATAATTGCCGCCTAGGGGCTGGTGGGAACCGGACAATTGGCAAAGATTGGCCGAGCGGAGAAGGGACCCTTAATGAGCTACCTCTTGGCTAGGCGCTTTGGCCAAACTACCTGATATGGGGGAGGGGAAGAGAGAGAAGTAAGTCTCGTGGTGGGTGACACGATTCTTCCAGGAAGTGATGACAGGGCGGCGGAGAGGCATTTGCAGCCGGCTTCCAGCGGTCTTCGCAATGGCCCGAGATACAATCACTTGTCCACTCGCTCAGTGTAGACTACATTACTACCTAAATATTATCATTATTGAAGATTGCTTGTCACTTTGGTTAAATCCTATCTTTGCTCAAAAGCAAGTTTTGTATTCCTTTTCATTAAGACTTCAGTTGGAATCCCTGCATTTATCATCAATAAAATGTAATTCTATAAAGTTTAAATACATAATTTATTTGCACTAATTTCACATTGATCAATTTGTCAGTAAATGTAAGGTCCATTTGTAAAATACTTACTATATTATTTGTATTAAAAACCTCAATAAAATAATTTAAGATCAATTGATTGAATTTCCAGTTAAGGTTAATCCAATTCTCATTATTAATTCCTAGCCGACTTAAAAAAAATAGCGGCACATGCAATGTTTACCTCTTATTGAAGCTACTAAAGCTATTCATAAACACATGGTAAATAATCTCATTATAAAATAAATAATTTATTTCCGTTGTTGATACCAACAAAAAGAATAGCTATATTTTTTATGAAATGGAACATCGATTATAATTTATCATTAGTATTTTTTTTATTTGCTTAAAGTAATAAAAAGCAAAACGGATATAAAAAAAACACCAGACTTAACTTGAACATGAACGTTTAATTTACTTTATTAAGTGTAAGAAAAATGTACAGCAAATAAATAATGAAATATGCTATCTATCACACGGTATTTAGTCTTTCAATTTTTAATAACTGTAATCTTTTTATATCATAAATGTCAACAAACATATAATCAATGAATTCAAAACACTTAAAACAATTAAACAAATAACTTAATCTCATGAAAAAAAAATTAATTCATATGGTCAGTTGTATAATTAATTAAAACATGCCTGTTGCAGCAGACCTACATCTCCAGCCAATTTCAATAAAACATACAACAACATATGCAACATTGCAACATTTTATCAATCCTCATCATTGTAAACATACCATATATTAGCCTATGCTACATTTTCAGTCAGTTTATACCAACACATCCCCCCCTCCACATGCTCATTCTTTCTTTATTGAATTTAAAAATAATTTGTATATTTTGATATAGTATATATACTTTCTGCAAAACCTTGGTCAATGAACTCTAACTATTCAAAATAAACACAAATAAAATATTTATCACCTGAAAATTTAATCATATGTTCAGAATTAATTGTATTAAAAAAATATCAAGGAAACTATACTTTTTGGAGGGAAAAATTAAAAATAATATTGGACAGCGTACTGTGTTTAGCACATCCAATATCATCCAATATCTAAGCAACGGATTGACGTAGAGTAGTAATTCAAATAGCTAAATTGTTTTATTTGTTGAGCTGAATTCAATTTTGACAATTAAATTTAAAAATAATTAGTAAAAAGGTGTTAAGTCTTGAAAATAAATTTTATTTTGTCAAAAAACCTTCTTAGAGTAAACCAATCTTGCTGGTTTTTGAACTCGAAGTCATGAATGACGCTTTGTACGTTTGTCCCAAATGTTATCAATATCGGACCTTTTTTACAAAAGTTATCGCGCCTACGGACAGGTATATACAGGGTGTCCAATTTAACTGTGCCACCATTGCTATCTCAGAAACTATTGGATTTAAAGAAAACTTTAAATGAGGGACTTCACCTACTTTTTTAAGACATTAAAAAATATGAATTCCATTTTCTTCTAAATGGCCGCCATTTTCCAATATGGCGGAAAACTTTAATTTTTCTTATGGAACACCATGTATTTTATGGCGTATTTGGATTCTACGTTTAATTTTAAGAACTTATTACTCTTTGACATTTTTTCCTAAACTCAATAGTTAAGTAGATATAAGCCGATAAAGTTTGATTGGATGACGTACTGTGTTTACCACTTTCAATATCTCGGTAACTAATGGGCATAGAGCAGTGATTCAATATCCAAATTTTTTTGTATTTTTGAGCTGTATCCACTAGCTGTAACAAAAATCGGATTACTTTTATTTTTGTATGTAAAAACTCGAAACCCCATTTTTGGGAGGGTTTATTTCCCTTTACCCCTCCTTTGGTGGTCCGATTGGGCTCGTTTACGAACTCGTCCGAGTGATTACCACTTTATACGTCGAATATATATAAATTCGAACGAATGGTGTTTTTTCTTTGCTTCTGGGGGCCCAAAAACGAAAATATATCCACTGCTCATCCCGAGCAGGCCCGAGCTGGTCTCGGGCTTAGGTCTTACCATGAGTACTACGGTAACAGTTTCTTCCCCATAGGGGAAATTCGCTAAAACTGTTTTCTTTGCATTTTTGGTTGATAGGAAACTGCAATGTAAATTTACCGTGCACATCTCATTAGTAATACAAGTCAATAAACAGCTAATTGCAAAAATACCCGGCTGTTTGTTTATTAGAGCTTAGGTTTAAAGAGTTGAGAATCGAAGTGGTTTATGCAACAATAAATATGCTATGTTAAAGTATATTACGTTGCTAACCCGTTAAATAATGTTTTAAAGGGCAAACATGACAGTTGTCAGGATTTTCATGCAAGTGCGGTGAAACTTAATGTACGATACTTTATATTATCCCACACAGACAAGAGACAAAACAACATATTTCTTTATCTTAAACTTAATTTCACATTAACCAGTATGTTTCTCAATTCTTCAAACCTAACCCATGATAAGCAAACATTTAATGTCAACGACCCTTGTTTAAAAAGAGTTGTATAACGTGGTATTGTTGCAATCAGCTGTTTACTTCCATGTGAACGGTAAATTTACTAACACGCTCCTTATGTTTGGAGCTCATTTGCATAAAAAATACTCAGAGTTAAAGAAGTATAAACCAGTCTAAAAATATTGAATAAAACTGCAGTCATAAACAATTATTTAGCATTTTTTTAATCAGTGGTAATAATTACCCTATAAAAGAAAGAAAGTAATCTGCCACAAGAATAAATATTATTTCCGGCATTTCAGTTGACGGATGTTCAGGTCATTCGCTTCATAGCCAAACACATGTCAATCACAGAGCAGTTTCTTCTCATTGAGGAAATCCCAGGTGCGCGCAGTGAAGAAAACCCCACCTCTAACATTCCATGTTGGCCCTGCTTAACGGGGTAAAAATATTTGTTGGTTTCCTGTCAAGGAGGATCGTTGCACATTTTTGCTGACCTTTCAGGGTATAGTAAAAGAAATATTTAAAATAGTGAACAAAATTAAATCTATACTGTTAATCAATTAGTTTAATGAAATAAATAATTTCCTGAAATTAACTTGAGATTCTACTTAACAGCATATAGATGTACATGATGCAGGCTCAATCTATACAATAGAATATTATCATTTACTTTCATAAGTGCAGGCAGGAGACACTATTTATTTAACTTATGAATTAATATGTTATTATTGATAATATTCAAGCCTTAACAAATCAGATGCTCCAGACTGTCATTGGTGGATTGATGTTTTAGCAGTCTCTAAAAGTAGAGTTTAATCAGAATTACAATCACAATCACAATATCACAAAATCTCAATTGCTGTATTGTAAAACAAAATAATTGCGCATGGTGGCATATATCAACAAAATAAATGTGTTTAAAAATAACACTTAAAAATACCTCCGCTGCAGCAGACTTGCATACTCAGCGAATTTCAATTGCCAAAAATATATTTCCATCCAAAATAGCGAGATATGACATATATCTTTATAAAACTCCATAAGAATAACGTGGGGAATAAGTATGCAGGTTTTCTGCAACAGGTATGTTAAAACTTAATGGTTTTAATTCAATACTCAAGCCATATACCAAGTGTTATCAAGATATTTTAAAATATAATGAAGATATCGAATTTTTTATTTCCCATAAGGATGACATGGGGATTGAATATGCAGTTTGCTGCCACAAATTGTAATTTCGGGTATTATAGACTAAAATACATTAGATCTCACCCATATGAAGCCACAAACCAAGTTTTATTGAGATATGTTGTGGAATAAGCTAGATATAAAATTTTACTTATTTCCCACAAGTTAACATTGGGATAATATACTGGGTTTACCACTTTTAATATGTTAGTAGCCAATGGACATAGAGCAATGATTCAAAATACTATTTTTTTTTTGGTTTTTGAGCTGAATTCAATAGTGCTAATCAAATTTCGATTATTTTTATTTTCCTATGTGAAAACCCAAAAAAATCCATTTTTAGGGGGGTTTATACACCTTTACCCCCCCTTCCGGTGGTCCGATCAGGCTGGTTTGAGAACTCGTCCAATTCATTACCACTTTACATGTCTGTACCAAATTTCATAAAGATCGGACTGTTTTTATGGCCGCTATCTTGCTAACAGTCATATTGATATATATTATATCTAAAAGTTCAAACAAATGGTATTTTTTTGCTTCTGGGGGCCCCAAAACAAAAAGTTATCACGGTCTTGGGCCTCGCTATAGAGGAAATTCGTTAAAAATAATTTATTTATTTATTTTTACAGTGCCATGTTACAGCAAATGCCAAGTACAACATAGCATTAAAATGTACACAATTTGGAGCATACATAAAAATTAATGGTCCGTTATCTGTTCATTCTTCATGTTACTTCACATTGAAAAAACATCTATAGGCCTAGAGTTTTTCATCATAGAGTGAATTTATATATTTCACTCTAAAAAAATAGCTTGTGATTGCAAACTATAAGTAAATATCATATGGCACCGGTCTGATTACTATTTAAACTCAGGGATCATGGTGTGCGTTGATTATTATTAAAATTTAATTTTATAGTTACCTATAAAAATACAATATATATAGTACTCCTTGTGATATAACCTTAGTGTTTAAGTGACGGACAAAAAAAGACGGTGAAATGAGAAAAGATTTGAAGTTTTCAAAGTGCCTATTTGTGCCTTTGTTAACAGGAACAAGTTCATTTCAATATAATTTTTTTACTTAAATTATACGTTTTTAGCTACCTTCTAAGTGTAATTATTTTGAAAAATACGTCTTGAAAGTTTAGTATTTAATTTATGTATTCTGTAAACCTTCTAAGTTGTCTTTGTGCAGGCAAGGAAAAGATAACTTAAAAAGTTTATTGCCCCAACGTAAAATGTGCATTCATTAATTCGTTCCTTGATGTCCACCATGATAATTTACTATGGTTATTGCTCTAATGGGAACTATTTTACCAAAACAAGATATAAAAGAGCCAGCATTAGGATATGGTTGAAAAGTTAAGACCTCAGGTTATTATTGTGGACAGGAAGACCGCTAGGCTCATCTCGCCCCTCGCCTGTTCCTGGAAGTTGAAACCCCATCAGACTGACGCAACCCTCTCTCTCAACCCCTTTCTCTCTCTCCCTTAGCCCCGGAAGCTTGGCCAATGTGCCTAGCCGGCGGATTTTTCGTAATGACGCCCCTTTCTACCTGAAAAGTTTTGGCCAGAAACCCTACACTCGGGGCTGGTAGCGCACTGCTGCCCCCCCCCCCCCCCGACCCCTCCGCCCAACCAACCTCGCCAACAATATGAATGTCCTAGGTCCTCAGGACTACAGAATAGAGTTAAGACTACAGTAGCTCGAGTTAAGACGCGGCCGCCCGGGTTTTTCGCGCGCTCCACTAATCAGCTCGCTCTCCGGTCTGTTCAACCTGCGATTCTGGGAAAACTAGACGCGCTAGAAAAATAGTTTAAATACAAAGTCTAAAGTTCATTTTATTATCTACAACTTTCGTGCAGACGAAACTTACCTGACCAAAAAATAAAAAAAAGTAGTAGCCGACTAACTTTTTCAAGTCACAATTTATACAATACGTTAAGTTAGTTGTTGTAGAAAATTATTCATAAGTCTTATTTGGAAAATATTTACACCATAAGATTCGTCAATTTATACAGATTATAAATATATAAGGTTCCACCCAAATATCTCACTTATGGACATGAAAAACAGCGATAGAAAAGCTACGCGTATCAGTCAGACCCCACGTCACTACGGGGGGGGAGGGAGGAGAGTTTGGGCACTGTCGGCTTTTAGCTGAGATGAAAGGAGTGGCGCAGCCCTTCTATTCTGTAGTCCTGCTAGGTCCTAGCAAGGCCCCACACGTACGTGAGAACGGTCATTCGGTTTCGGTATGTCATCGACGTGCGACACGTCTTGTCAAATGTCTGAACGTACAGGATTTCGAAAACTACTAATTAAATATCCACGAGTTTTTTAATCGCTTGCACGGCCGGTACCATTTGAAACATTGCTTCTTCAAAACGCGCGACTATATTTCGTGTGTAGGGAATCCAATCCCGGACGATATTTTCAATTCCAGGATTTCGGGACTGAAAAAAATAATCCCGTGATCCCAGTACTGACCCAACATAGTATTTGCCGATACAAAAAGAAATATTTAGTATACCTTCGCATACATACATGTTATTGTAATATAATTCATTATAGAAATAAGTTTTCCGTTTAGTTTTGAGTTGTTAATGTGATTTTATGTATCACAACTCTTAGAGCGTAAAAAAATGTACGAGTCAGCCTTGTCATAAAACACTGAATACAGAAGTAGATATCAGAGTGAAAACGGAACACGTCATCAGGATGGTCCTAAATAACCGCGAACCATGTAAAAGGACCGTAAAAATATTTATTAAAACATAATTTAAAGGAAATCTTATACAAAGTATTAATATAGTTACTTTACCAAACAATATCAGGACATCAGGACTTCGAAAAATTTAAGTATAAAAACTAAAAGTAAGATAAAATAGCAAATAAAAATGATCATGAGAGCATGGTAAAATTAAACTTAATAGCAATTTCACCCTTTATGAGAAACAAGTAAAAATCACCATGTATTTTTTCAGAAGCTTGATAATATTAATTGGAAACCACTTATATACATAAAATAACAAATCACTCATATAACCATGATCATTTGGTCAGAAACAACATTTAACTGGGGTTTCTTAGTTATAACATTGTTTTAACTAATGAGATCCTATAATAAGTATCGACACAGACGAATCCATCTGTGGTATCGATTTTACACGTAAATATTATAATCCCAAAAATCCTGGTACTGAGCCAAAAATCCCGAGATTGCATAAGCTCTAAAATCACGCGGGATCCGGGATCCCGGGATTGGATTCCCTATTCGTGTGACACAAATTGCGTGCATCGACATGGCTTCATCTGTGCGGCCTTGCTTCAACTGCTAAGCCTTCAGAAATCAAAAACTAACAGGTTAAACGGTAAACGCTATATTCAAGAAATCCATGATCACTAGTTTTATTTAAAAAATATGGTTTATGTTTATGTTTTGTTATTATAAATAAACCATTTTGCTTTTCAATAATAATGTGACCTTCTTGAAGCTTCTATTGATTGAATTAAAACTTAAGGATGGCAACGTAATTATTATTATTATATTACTAAAAGAATTTCTGGGATTTTGTACAGAGCAAATCGACCCCTAGAAATAAATTTTTCTACGCATATTTGCTATCCAATTAAAGCTATCACTCTCTAGATGTTCCTTTTGCAGGTTTGGAAAATAACCCATGGAAAGCCTTTAGACAGGAGGCTTTTGAAATTCCAGCGAAAGTGCCACTATCTGTTGTAAAACTGTGAACTTTTTGCGATTGACATTTGTTTTATAACGAAACAGATGGTCAAGATTTAAAATTGTTGCACAATTAACCTAGAGAATGCAGGTCTGGCCTAAGTCAGTTAATATTCATCCACATTATGATTTTGAGTTCTTAAATTACATACTTTTTATAAGACTACGGAAAATAATGTATCCTCGCCAGAAGGAAGATTATCCACCCTTTGAATCCAAGACCAACAGTCAGTAATCATGTTAATTTCATGTATTTTTTTAACTTAAAAAATATACATATGTAACTTAGGAGGTGGAATATTTTTACAAACAATTGATGCATTTTTCAACGTTGAGAATTTCAAAATATAAATATTAGTTCAAGATTTGGAGATTTATCTAATAAAAGAATCAAGGTTTAAAACGCATTATAAATCTAGAACTTGGATTTTGTCCTTGGAATGAGAAGGATATTAAAGTGTTTCCGGTTAGCCTGCATATTGTTGCTAAATTTATAAATGCACCAATAACAATGCACCTTTTTAACATAGGTATTTCGCATAAAGTGATGGTATTTGCTTAGATATTAATCTGTCAATCATCTACTTTACACGTTGCTTGACACGAAACAAAAAACCAGCTCAGTCAATCTGAGCGTGACTAACTAAACGTTAACTAAACGTGATTTCTCGGCCGTTTTAGTTAAGTGCACTGAATAATTTGGTTTTAAATGGAGAATGACCATTTTATCAATATTATTTAGAGATTATTTATGTGTTGACCAGAAGTTTGAACATCTTCTTCCAGTTTTTTGTTAAGAGCTAATATGATGTTTGCAAGAGACTGACCCGTCGATGCATCTTGTTTTTAAATCCATTACTTCAAAAAGACTACAAAACAGCAGTATGGAGATGCGCTAAGCAATGACAATCCATGTAAACTAAGCCCCCAAATTATTGAAAATTAGGATCTTTTCCGTTATACGTATACCACCATTCCAAATTTACCCTTCTTGCTTGATTTTTGACCGAGCACCATAAACTAGGTCAAATAATAATTATTAATCGTTTTTAAATGGAAATTCCTTGTAAGAATATTTTATCTGCGGTTTCATTATCTTATCTACCGTTAACTTTGTTTAGACGCGATAAGCCATTGTCTGGCCGTCTAGTGGTCCCAGTTGCAGTTGGTTAGGCTAGGTTAGGTTAGGTAAGGTTAGGTTATAAATAGTAAGACTAAATTACTTACATCAACCGTCAGAACAGCTCCAAAATTGTCATCATGTTCAGGACGTCTTTTAGGTTATGTTATGATGTGTTATGTTATGATAGGTTTTGTTATGTTATCTTTTAGGTTATGTTATCAGGACATAAGGTTAGGTTAGTTTAGGTTAGGTTATCTAACCTAACCTATCCTAGCCTAACTTACCAAAATCAAGCTTGCAAAACAAACTCGAAACAGTGGTATACGTTTAACGGAAAAGATCCGAAAATTAAAATGGATGTACAATAAAAGCTATACAAATTGTATACCGTATACATTGATACTTTTAAAGTAGGTGAAATTAATTTCTTCTCCTTGTTGAAGTATCAAGTATGAAGCAATTATAGTTAATTTTAAAAGTTTGCCTGATAGGTAGTGTGCCTAATAGGTCACTGGACATTTTGTATTATTTTTAAGTCCCGAAGTGACGCGGGCTGTTGGTTATTATTATTATCATATATTTAATTTCGTAAGGCGATTCTTTGCGTCAAATTTGGGGGCGCCTGGCAAGTCGTAGAAAGATGGGAGAGGGCTCAAATTAAAGGTCTCTATTCCGTGATGGCGGGAAAAATAATGAAATCGCTGGAAATTCACCAGAAAACGAGAAATAATGTAAAATATCTGCCATTTAAAAAGTATTGGGATCTAAAAACGTCTGCTTTGTTTACATAAAACATGTGATGCTGATACCTAATTGAAAACCATGTGGCTAAATATAAAGTGGATTCAGTTTCCTATGAAGGTACTTTGTACTATAATAAATAAGGATTTTTTTAAATTTTCCCTCATTAGGGGCTTAGTAGTGGCGAGGTAGCGTTTCTGGCCCAATCAAACTTTGACAGCCAGTCAATTTTTTGACAGCTACTTCCGGTCACGTGACCGGAAGTGACGTCATCAGCTGTGACGTGTTGGTGGTGGGTATTTAAAGTTTAAATGCCCTGCTGTGCTGGGTATTTAAATTTTAAATGGTCGGAAGTGTGTCAATGTCGTCCGGGGATGTTTTTAAAAAAAGATCTTGCATTTTCGGAAAATCCGAAAATGCAAGATATTTTCTTTTTTTATTTATTTGTTTTTTTTACAAAAGTATTATTTTACAAGTTAGTAAAGTTTGCTCCCAAATTTGAAAAGTAAGTTGTTGCCGGTGCTGAAATTTCTTGTTTATTTTCATTCTTCTTGTTGTTGTAAGTTGGCAAAAACACATTTTTTTCGTTTTGATTGTTTGTTGCATAAAGTTCTAAAGATAAACCAAACCCAGTGGTTATAAGTTGTTTTAGTTCTTCACTAAAAATTTCCAAATCCTTGTAGGTTGTAAGATTGATAGTGTTGTAGTGAATCCCGCGAATGTTGAGAGACATGACTAGAGTTGTTTACTCGACGAGAGGTGTAGCAGGAATGACTATTGCAAAGCCGGTGCTGCGGGTACCTCCGATAGTAGTGGGGGTAGTGGTGGGGGTAATGGCAGGTGTTTGTTTAATCACTTTGAATTTAGTCGTTGCCACAAATAGACCGAGTCGATGTTGCAATTCTTCTAGTTTATCCAACCGGTTCTTTTGATATGTTTTGCAACTACATTTACAATAGCAGAAAGAATTACATTTTGTACAAGCTTTTCCGTCAACTTGATCTTCAGGTATTCTAAAACATTTTTCTTTGCAACAATAAGTTATAAGTGTTAGATTATTTCTTTTGGATGACATGTTGGTTGTAGCTTGTCTTAAACAGAACTGAGCCTCTCAACGTTAAAGTTTCGTATTTATGTAAAGTATTCGAATAAATTAATCGAATAATACTATCGAATAAAATAATCGAATAATACTATCGATTAAAAGTTCAAGGTCATCCGTTTGAGGTTTTAAAAAAATACAACATATCAGTATATAAAAACATATACTGATATGTTGGTTTTTATCTTTTTATTTAAAACATTTTTTTAAAGAATATTTACAATGTTATTTTTGTGCGATGTGCAGAGTTAGTTCCGTAGAGTTGTTTCCGCTCATTCCGTGTGACACCAAATATAATGATCCTGGTTGAATTTCCCGCAGATCTTCATTTTGCAGCAACTGGACGAATCGTTTTGGAAGATATACTTGAAACTTTGGTTCATCACCCGGTGTATATGGTGCATCGGATAAAGATGCAACGACTGCGTCTCCATGCGTTGTATCAATTTTCTTCATTTCATGAACAATATCATGTTTCTGTTCTTTTAATTCTGAACATTTCTTGATAATTAGAGTATTTGATTTTGAATGCAAGTTGAATTGTTCAACTAAACATTGGAGAAACTGTTGTGATGCCATCCTTCACAGGAGATGTTGTCTGTTCGGAGTATGGAGTTAGACTGATACTCGGGGTGTGTTGCCTCTTCGTTTATATAACCTTCGGAACCCCCACTACAATCTTCCGTTTGTTGTTGTAAGTAAGCAGCCAAGTGATACGCGTTTTGTAATGCGCATTGAGATTGGTTGTGTTTCGGATTTATTGTAGAAACACAAATATTTCTAGCATCAAAGTGAAATGTTTTGTCCACTTTTATGTTTAAAACTTCTTTGTTTGTGTACTGTCGTATCCAATTCTTTTTTCAAATCCTCTGGTATATATGTGTGTAAATTGTTTGCAAAAATGAAACATAATTTTGTGTACATTGTTGTACGGTAGGAAACCATCATACCAATGGATATGATGAAAATTATTTGTTAGCCATCTGTTTGTTATTTTAGCTTTTGACTTTAGTTCATGGACAGAACACGGTGCTTCAAATAAAAACGGGTATGCTACTTGTGTAAGCAAATCCAAAATTACCAATTCTTTTATGATAAATCTATCATCGTTTCCGCGAAATGCTTGAAATTCAATTACACAAGGTTTTGCTGCCATTTCTTCATCCTGTCTGCTCATCACGGTGTCTGCTGATCAACTGTTTTCCACACCACGGTAGGTTAGATATATAAACCAGGCCGTACAGTTGTAGGCGCGTTGGTGTATGTTTAACGTGGGCACCATCCCCAGTAGGCCTACCCCACGGTTTATTCTTTTGTTAAATTACATTGTAGTTTTAACCTAGCAAAGTTTCTTCTCCTGTATTATTGTTGTTGTTGGTTTCTTCTTCTGTACTGTTGTTGTTGGTTTCTTCTTCTGTAGCCTCCGTTGCAACTTTAGTAAAAGGTTCAAAGTTTCTTAACTGCCTCCACATTTCCACTTCGTGAGGTATTCTATTAAAGATGGATGTATCTATTGGTCCGTATTGTAAAGTGCTTTCTGGTTGTTTTTCGCATGCATCTACCAGATATTCCTTAATAACAGAGCTTGAAAATACTAATTGTTTCATATACCTGGTAATAGGTGATGTTGCATAGTTTAAAATGTAAAATTCTTCACTTGTTAGAAGAATTTTATTTTCAAATTGTGTCGAGTCTCTAATTCTTACTTGTTGTTGACCACGATGTTTAATAATGTCAATTTCATTGTCACAATCCAAAAGTCAAATGTTAGTTTTTCTTCCAAAGAAACTGTTGGCTAAATAACATTCAATAAGATGTAGGTGTTTTATAAAGGAATCCCAAGCATTTTCTGAAAATAAAACCATCTTTGTTCCATGGCTTAGTATTACTGCGGGAGAGTAGTCTAATGATTTTACCAATCCTATCGACACACATTTACTCATGCAAGATGTAATAGGATAAAAGATGCGAAGGAAAACTTCAGTTAAAATGTTTGGTGGAATATTTTCTTCAAGTTTTCTTTTCTTTTTTACGTTTGTTTTATTATTTTCTAACTTTTTATTTTGTTTTCCAAACTTTAAAAAGTCATCAATTTCCTTTACAATATTTTCTTCAAAATGTTTATCATCATTTTCCAATAAAGGTGCTGTTTCGGAAACGCCTTGTACAACTGATAAAGAACTCATTTTGTTTATAATGATGTAGACGATGTTACCCATACAACTGTAGACAGTAAACTAAACAATTTTCGTTCCCGCTCCTGCTTTTATAACCGAGTGGTGGGTTTTTTTTTCCTTTTAATTTTACAAAACTGCTTTTACATTTCCTGTTAAAGGTGTATATGTAACAATTTTATCATGTAAAATTAAACAATAAGCAGATGTATCTTTGGGTACATTTTGTTCAAATTCCATTTCTATTTTTATATCTACACTGGAAGATTTTACAGATTCATTTTGTTTTGAACAATCAACTACAACAATCGGATAGTTAGATTTAAATTGGTTTGGCGTTAATAAAGGTGTGTTTGTTTTTCCATAATATGAATTTTGGAATCTTGCGTACATATCGTACAAAACGCTAAACCTGTCTTTTGTAAAGTTTATGTTGAAGTTGTCGTATGGAAAGAATTGAGAGTTTAGAAACACCTTAAAATTTGTAAGTTTGCAATGATCAAATTCACCAGCATGTTTAGTTATTTCATTTCTTCTTTTTGTTTGTAATCCAAATATTACATATCTTGCCTTTTCCAAATGAGTAGAAGTTTTTACAGTCCATGTATGACGTTGTGTTTCCGGTAAAACCGGATATTCATGAAACTCCCAACTTCTAAATGGTATTACAATATCACGATCTGATTTTAAAGTTCTTAATAATGAAATTCTATTCTGATCGTTTAACCGTACATGCGGTACTCTCCAAACAATCTTGTCTAATTACATTTTCCATTCTAAAGTAGCTTCCGTTGTTGCATCAGGCGCCATAATAATATCTTTGTCGTTTGATGATCTTAACAAAACTAATTCTTGTTTTACGTTTATTATTATTTTTCGGTAATCTTCGGCAAAGCCTAAAAGTAATCTTAAAGGAATGTAAAAGTCAAAATTGCCTGAACTGTTTGGAGTGATTTTATTGGAATCGGGCGCTACCCATCCTGCGGCGGCCAGCATATTTTTTTTCACTCGGTGTTAAAGATGCTAATCCTTTTAATGTACTTGTAATTCCCACCTTTTTTGTTGAATCTACTGTAACTCCGGAAATTTCATATCTTATTTCATCAAACAAATATGCAATGGGGTTATTTATGAACGGAACAGTACTTGCAGTGTTTCCATCTTTTTTGTTACTCTTCCTTCGATATACAAATAACTTTCATATAGAAGTGTATAAATATCTTGTTGTTGTATGGGAATTCTAATTTCATCATTATTATTTAATTTTGATGAAGCGTAAGGGTTGTGCGTATGATATTCCTTTTCCCATAAGGTTTCGTCGAATGTCGGACCCTGCGCTATATCCAATATTTCCATTATTAATAAGTTTTAATCCAATTTCTTCTAGAAAACGAATGTTATCACTTGTTAATCCTTCTATAGCTAAAGTGCTACTGACTTGTTTACCAGTCAGCTCTTTCTTTTTAAATGATAACCCCATTGTTATACGGTTGATTTTATATGTATTCGTATAGTTATAGGTTCGTCTCTAAAATCAATATGATTTCCGTCTTGATCTAGTATGTTCTCCACAATGTCTGAAATAAAACTGGTGTTTAACGGTAGGTACACCAAGTTTTGTGGCTTTTCTACAATTTTAAAACCCGGAGCGACCGTTGGATAGAATGTGTGCAATATATGAGTATTTTCACCATCTCTATAAGAACCATTTATAATATTACATGTAACATCTATACTGTTAACTTTCATTATTGTTACAGTTCTAGCACCTGAATGGTTAATATTAGGTTCTAAAATTTTTGTTGTTTTAGGAAATCCTAATAAACTACCAATTGAATGTTCTTTGCTAAAATCTATATAATATTTAGATTTAATTTCAGCTTTCATAGTATTGTTATTTCCTTTTATTGTTATATTATCTTTTCCCATATGATTTTGTATCGCTTCATTTATATCATCAATTTCATATGCTCCAGTGGGTAAACTAAATACTTGTATATCTGAATATTTGTTTGTATTTTTATCCTTTGTTTTGTAATAATGTATTTTGTCATTAACATTTTCAGTAACGTTGGAAATAGAATTATAAGTTGTTATATCTAATAATGCGGCTTCCCATAATTTATCTTTTTCCAAACGTAACGCAGGGAAAAGAACACTTCGCAAAGTAGATGAAGTTCCAGTTAATGATACTGTATAGGAAGACATCTTAAAGTTGACTAACGCTTTTTGTTAAAAAATCTAAACATAAATGTCCACAGATTACCGTATCATCAGGTTGCTCTCTTTTATAATTGTATAGTACATTTTTAGCTGTTTTAAAGTAATATTGTAGTTCTTTTGGTGGTGGGAGATTACCAAAACTATCAAAGTAGTAAATAGTTGATCCTAGTTTCTTATAACATACCCAATGAGTGCCTGATCCTTTACTATTATCTAAATTTACTATTCCGGTTTCATTTTTCCAAATTTTAACAGGTAATGCATCTTTCATAAACACTCCTCTAAAAAATGGAATTTTTAAACAAGAAACATAAGTAATTAATTCTTTATCTGTTAATTCTTTATTTGGAATTAGTAATTGTTTTTTTCTGTTTAATACACACGATACGGTCTTAGGTATAATCCTCCTTCTTTTTTTATCATTGACCATATTGTTTGTTTCTTTTTATTATTACTGCGGTGGATCGTCGTTTTCTTCTTATATTTCCTCCACGTTTCTTTGCAGGTTTTCTCCTCCTTTTTCCACCTCCTTTCTTCTTTCCACCTCCAAACATCGTTTTACCCTTCATTGCTGCTGATACCGCTAAAGCTGCTGCTTTTTCACCGATACTAGCGTCACTGGATGTTACTCTTTGCCAAGCTTTTTCAGCAAGTGCTCTATCCGCTATTGATCTATTTTTAGTATCTGCAAACTTTGAATATGCTATATCGTGTTGTTTGCAGGCTTGATCAAGTTTATTTATTCCAAGATCTCCTCTAGCAAGTCTTTTTTTCAATTTTGTTCCAGGACCACAATATTGATAACCTCCTGGTAAATGTAGTTCTACAGGTAATAAATCGATAGCTTTATTAACTATAGCTCCAACCGGCTTAGTAATAAGAGAAAGTGCTGTTGATGATATCCCTCTTCCTCTCTTTATAACGTGTCGATTATGACTGATGCGTTGAACTTTTAACATGGTCTTTTATAGTGAAAGGAAATGCCGATACTTGTTTATTTTATTAATGCTTTATAATAAATGATGCACTTATCCTTTGAAATTGTTTATTTATAAGTATGTTTGTTTATGGGTAAATAATTTTTTTCCAGTTTTGTGGTAGGATTGTATCTTCTTCATCATCATCATCTTTAGAAGTTCTTAAAGTATTAGTTTCCTTATTTAAAAAATATTTTTCCATAACATTCTTTTTAACCCAATTTAATTTTTGATCAGATTTTATGGGGTTTGTTGTGTTATAAATATCATATAATACTACACTTAAGAGTCTTACAATGTAATTTACATTAACAGCATCAGTAAAATTAATAGGGTCTTTTAAGTTAGTCAATCACAAGTCTTCACAAAAAAAGACTGCTTATTTAAATCTTTTCTTAGAAAAAGATTATAGTACATGTTTCCCCTCTCACGCATTTGTGCTACTGTAACTATATCACTGTCTCTTATTCCTTCTGCAACATTGAATAGTGGTTTCCCTTTGCAATCAAAGTATTGTTTACCGTCTTCATATTGTTTTATTACAGGAACTTGTCCAATTGTTGCTACATCAGTTTCATCCAATCCTTTTTTAACATTAGTAATTATTTTTGCATCCGCATTCCATTTGTTATTTTTTAATTTTATTATTTGACTTATTGTAGCTGCATCTGATTTTGCAGTTCCTTCCTTAACGTTAGTTAACACTTTATTTTTGCAATCAATTGTATTAATATCATGCGTAATACAATTATCTGTAAGATAATGAAGGTTTACAGCATCTTTCATATCTTTAGGGTCTCCAATATCATGTATTACAAAGTTGTAAAAGGAAAATTTATCTGTTTTTTCAGGGATGACTGAATGTAAATACTTTTTTGTAACTGAATCTTGATCATTAATAGGATCTGCTATATTGGCTATTCTAAGATCTTTTGCATCATATACTTTATTATTACTCCTAGGATCATATCGTAAGGTTTGGTTTATGTACCACATTAAATATTCTTTATTTACCGAATCATTCTTATCTATTGGTTTTGGAAGATTTACAATTCTATAAAAATTAGCGTTATACACTTCATTTTGAAGCTTTAAACTAGGTAATGTTTCACTTCTTAAAGTTTTAAAATTTACCGCATCATTATCATCTTTTGGATCATTTACAAACTTTAAACGTTTGTTATTTATATCATAATCTCCATCGGATGTTAGTGGTAAACCACCTCTTTTTCCATAAGATCCTGATTTGCTTCCAGTTTCGGAATACCGTCCAAACTTATCCACACTCATGGTTATACTGAATATTTAATAAATTATACTTGTATTATATATACTCATATTTTTTATGCAATTACTCCTCGATTTCGCAGTTCGCCGACCAAAGCTACCCATTCATTTTCTAAACCACTATGTCCGGCTTGTTTAGCTTTATATATCAACTTCATTCTGTCAACCAATCTGTTTATATCGTTGTAATATATTATATTAGTGTCATACAAGTTTTTCAATAATCCTTTTCCTGATAAACTTGATTGATTTGTTTTTCTCCTTTTATGTAAAATATTTATTTCAGCAGAAGATAATGATTTCCTTTTTATGGGTTCCCTTCTTTTTGGTGGGAAAAGTTTAGCAATAATAGTTTTATATTTTTCTGATGCATTTCTATGAACATTGAAATTTTTAGAATAATTTTTCTTATGCGCATTTGTATACTCCAATATTTGTTTAAAAATGTTCAAATCCTTTTTAGTATATTTATTAGGTTTCGGCTTGAAAATAAGTTCAAACAATCCTTTTGTACCCTTGTATTGTTTATTATTTATAATAATATTGTCATGTTCGTCTACATAAAGTTTGCTATCTCCAATCATTAGCCCATTTTCTTCTATTCTAGCACCAAAAGTATGATATTTTCGAGTTGGTTGTGCAGAATGTAACATTTTTAATACAAATTGTCTTGCAAGCGGCCCTTTATACGCAATATCCGAGCCCAATTTGCTCAAGTTGGATGGATTAATAGGCTCTTCTTCGTCTTGTTGTTCTTCGCTTGTAGAAAGACCTTCTTTTTCTGTTAAAACATCCGTTTCTTCACCTAGTTCGCTTTCTTCTTCAGTTGTTTCTCCTTGTTGCGTAAAACTTGTATCACTTTCATATTCTTCTTTTTGTTCAAATTGTGAAATGGGTAAAATAGCATCTCCGGAAAAATTAAATGTTGAATGTTTAACATTTTGTCCTAATTGTTTTAATGGCTCAGTAATAGGTTTAAATGTTGATTCCAGAAATTTCTCTCTTTCACTTATTCCTAATCTTAACGCTCTGTTTTTATGTCTAATAGAATCACTAAGTGATTTTATTTCTTTTAATAGCTTTTCCTGATTAACCATGTTTACACCATGGAGACTTGTACGATAATGTTGTTAATTAATGTATTGAAACAAATTTATCAAAACCTATGCGGTAACGACCATCTGTTATAGCTTTATCTTTCATAATTACCAAAAATCCATATTTTTCCGCCCAAGCTTTTCCACAAAGCTCTTTGAATTTTTCAAATGACATATCAGCATTTACATGATCGTTGTATATATGTTTTAGGTTTGTATCGTCTTGTTTGAATAAAACTAAAATATTAGCATTGTCTCTAATTAGTTGTTTTGGAATTTTGCTATATGTTTGTCCGATATATATGCTATCAATATTATTATGTCTTCCCATGGCAAAATAGTTTCTAATAGTATCATGATTTTCACTAGATACATCATCAAATACAAATACAGAATACGGCTTAGCCTGGTCTGGTTGCATAACACTGTCACTAGCATTAAATTTGTAATAGTTAACATCAGGCACATCAGTCAGGATCTTTTCCAACAATTGATACTTTGGTTGATGTAAGGACTTTGAAAAAATATATAGATTATTAAATCGCAATCCTTTTGTGTTTGTAATTAAGTTAAACACAACGTTAGTTTTGCCACAGTTTGAAGGACCGCTTACTATACATCGTACAGTGTTTGGAAATAAACTGCCGTGTTTACCATTGTTGATTTTAACGTTATCTACGGTTAAATCATCAATGTTATTAATATTAAATTTATCTTTATGGTGAACAATCTCCATCTTATTCAAAGGCAGAAGAGTAAATAAGTTGATTTAAAACTAAATCAAATCTTTTATAGGTATCCACGAATCTTCGGTTTTATCAAACCCTAACCAACGTACTTTAACGTGGTCTTTTTTCCTTTGCAACACCTTTTCAACAAGATAAACATCGCCTACTGTTGACTTTAACAATTCATGTCCGTAAAAACCTCCTTGTAACAAATTTCCTTTGTTATCTTTTAAAATATAAGTTTCCGGTACAGTAGGTTGTACTTTATACACTGTAAAAACTTCGTTTGTCCAATTGGGCAGGTATTTTTTAGTAAACACTCCTTTGTATTTACTAATTCGAACTTTATCATTTACATTAAATTTTCTTGGTTTTCTTTGTTCCGCTTTTGGCTGTGTATTCTTTTTAATTCGTTGTAAAACTAGTTTAGCGTTTTTCTTATTCACTTTGTTAGGTGCCATACCAATAGTTCTATGAAACTTGTTGTTGTAATCGCTTATTAATTTTGGTAAGATATCAACCCATACGTAAGAACCTCTTTTCGAAAACATTTTATACATTGCACCTTTTAAGGTTCTATCAAATCTTTCAATTATAGCTGCCTTTTTATCAGAATTTGTGGAATAATGATTTATGTTATATTTTTTCATTAACAAGGCAAAAGGTTTATTAAAAAATTCTTTCCCATCATCAGTTTGTAAATGTTTAATTTTATTTTTATCTCTTTTTATAGCTACTTCCATAGCTTTTGTTATGCTGTTACCAGTTTTGTCTTTTAATGGCAAAGCATCTGCAATTTTAGTAAAACAATTAATAATCGTAAGTATGTATTTAAATCCTTTATTTATTTTACCATACGGTTGCATTTCAATTAAATCTGCTTGATATAAATCATTTATTCCTTTTACAACAGTATTTCTTCGTGGAAACTTTATTCTTGCAGGTTTATGAAGTTCATTAACAATCTTTTCCTTTAACTCTGTCATGATGATTTTACTAACAAAGTCAAGTTAGTATTGAATGTTTCTTTTTCTGCATCCGCTTTTATAGTTCAAGGTCATTTCAACATATTTTAAAAAAAGGGGAAATCACAGCGAGCATGCTGTGATTTCCCCTTTTTTTCTTTTTTTCTTTTTCTTTTTACTCATTGATAGGATTGAGAGAGTAGTGGCCGAATGGTAGAGTGTGAATTTTGTCTGGAAGAATGTGTCGTTTGTCATCATTGGAGCAGAGTGCTTTTTTCACTTCTGTTACGCTGTACAGTTGATGGTTGAAACTTCTGATGGTGTTGAATTTTGCAGTTATAGTCGTTTCTTCAAATAAGCATTGCTTGTAGTGTTCAAATTTTACATTCTTCTTAAGATACAAACTTTTTACACCCTTAGCTTTTTTAATAACATTCTTTTCTTCTTTATGCAATTGTAGTGAATACAATTTTGACATTAGTGCAATAAGTTCTTCCAGTAAAATTCAATTTGCTTCGTCTTTAAATTTTCCAAGTTTCTTTTTGTTCCGATCATTGTCATAATTTAAATGATCTTTTGGATAGTCACTAAAATCAAATTCATTTTTGTGAACAAATGTTCGAAGATCCAAATACATATCTTCAGTAAGAATCCAGTAAATGAAAGCGTCCGTGTCCATGTAGGCGATTCCGATATTATCTCTACCGTAGAAGGCGACCATTTTGTTGTAGTGGAAATCATACATGTGGGTTTTGGAAATATCCAAGATTGACATTCCAACGTACAACGGACGATCCATTTTCACGCTTGTCTTTTTCATAGATACTGCCACAAGGTTTTCATTGATGATAACGGATGTTCCAAAGTTTGGTTTTTGTACAGGTTTTTCTAGTTTTATAGGATCTGTAATTAATTTAACATTTTTGTGTTTTCTTTTGTTTTCCAATGTTTTTCCAAATATCGCATTATTCATTAATTTAAAAAAGTCCTTTTGAAATGTTGATGTTGCAGCTGCTCTTCTTCTGGTGTTTGAATCAATGTACGGTTTTAACCAGCAAGATTGGGAAAATTTTAAAACTCTATGAATTTTGGTTATACGTAAACCCAATTGGAGTGCTTGTTGAACAACCCAAAAGTGAGCTACGTATCTTTGTTTATTTTCAAGAGTCATCATTAATTTTGGATGTTTGCCAATTGGTGAAACTTCTGTTTTTGCAAGGAGCGGAAGATCGTAATGAAGATCATGCAAGTGTTCTGGATATTCAAAGTCACAGTCCAATATGTATCCGGTGTCTCCGTCTTTTGAAATTTGCGAAATATCACCAATAGAGTCTGGATTAACCCATTCAAAGTTTCCAAAAGGAAGTGGATTAGACATGGCCCATCCGTATAAATTGTTGGCATCGAAATATCCAAAGAACACTGATGGTTTTTCTTTATCGTAGTTTGGAAGATATTTGTTGTTAGCTTTAACATGTCTAGTAACACTTTGGGTCAATCCACCTCTAACGCCCGATTCGATCATCAACACCATGTCAATATCTGTTAATAATTGAAGGTTGCACTTTGTTTCTTTTAGCATAGCTTGCCAAGCTAGTCCTGGAGAAGTTTAAGAATGAAGAGGGTCTAATCTGTAAGCTTCAAAGCAGGTGTTTCTAAATTCTTCCATCACATCGCAGAGAAGGGTCACATCAAGTTTTACATAAAAGTCAGAATAATCTCCCAGAGTGTTCATTTCCACTTCGTCCCAAACTCTGCATGCGTGTTGATAGTCTTCAGGTGAAATGTCCGAATCGGTAAGTTTACTTTTGAAAGCTTCTGGTGGAGGAAGTGACGTTTCTTGAAATTTATGTAGTCCATCGATGTAATCATATGGGAAAACTCCTTTCCGAAGAACCAAATCCATTTTTTCTGCAGGTACAATTTTGCTTGTTTCTATTAAATTTTGTCTTCTTAAATTTTCAGAAAGTTTCATAAGACTGGAAGGCATAAATCTAAAAGAATTAACAAATCTAAGTTTAATTTTGCTCACCTTTTTTGAAAAGCTTATAAATTTTTCCATAGTTTGTGCTATAACGTCTATTTCACCGTTGTCTCTTGCTAATTCGGGAATGATAAAATGCCCCTCGTATCCGCTAAGATTGTGAAAAACCACGGGAATAAAAGATGGTAGTTTGTAGTTGATGTTACATCCGTTGCAAGCTGCACCTCTGTAGGCTCCTGTCAGATGGTCATGGTCGCGAACTTTAACTTTAGTTTCTGTAAATTGATTGTTACACAAATAGCATGTTGTTGTCGAATCATAAAGATAAAGTTCTTCCGGTGTCATAGGTGACATAGGAACCACATTGCTATACATTGCTTCCACTTTCCCAGCGATGTCGTATAAATCATCAACAAAGTATCGAGCTGCTTCTTCTCCACGATAGATCTTTGGTGTAGATGTCAAACCATATTCTTGAAGATGTTCTTCAGGCAGAGTGGATTTTACTATTAAACAGTAGCTGTTTGGTTTGTGAAGTTGATACTTTGTTCTGCTTGTAATTTCCTCTCCTTCTTCTTGTTCAAGTGGAAGCAATGAATATTCAAAATCCGCATACACTACAACGGGAATTCTGTATTGTTGGATAACTTTATCAAATTTTACTTGTGATCTGCTAGGGTGTGGTAATTTAATTCTTACTTCATAGTTTCCATTGCATAATCTTTTATGTTCTGTTAACCATTCTGAACCTCCTCTTCTTAAAGGTTTGTTTACAAAACAGAAACATCTTTTACAAGTTGTTTTTGGTTGTTCACGTTTTGACAACTGTTTGCAAACTAGAGCTTCAAAATCTTTAATATATACATAATGTGAGATATCACCTTTAGTTATAAATAATAAATCAGTATGATCTCTGCGTTCGGTGGGTGTTATACGTAAGGGGTAGACATTGTTGGATGAATCTAAGCCAAAGATGTTTACAGATGCAAAAGGATTTTTCTTTTCAAATTTTGATATGTCTTGAATTGCAACAGGATAAGTCATGCCTTCAAAAGTTATACATATAGCAAACCTCATCGTATGCTCTACTCGGTCGTTCCACATGATCTTCTACATATTTTGCAAGCATTGCATACTTGAAACATTCAGCATTTTCATTTTGTACATTAACACAAGATTGGGTTACTCGAATCTTCCTCGGCAAAGCAATATAACTACTACCTCTCATTCCATATCCATGTTTATGAACTCTCTCATCTAAGCTTGTTATACTTAACAAACTCCATCCAGAACCTCTTCCTTCATGTTCTTGTAATTTTGTTAAAAGTTCTTCAAAACAATCATCCACAATTGAGCTCATATCCGATGCAAACATGATGGTTTTGTTTTTAGTTAAAAATCCTCTTGGTGATGTTTCATTCTGAACATTTGTAAATACAGTATCTAATAATATTCCAAACTTTATAAAATTTAATCTTCTTAGTTCATTCTTCAATGTTTCTGTTACTAATGTTTTTGCTTTCAATATAAATTGTGCTAGTTGCAATTGAGCATTGTCAAACTTAAAATGAGTTACTACACTGCCTGGTAAAGCTCGGGCGTATAATTCCACATCCAAAGATGGTCCGGGTGCGTATTGAATAACACTTGGTCTTGAATTTAGTTGTTGTTGATGGGTAGCCAGCATTTGATCTAATTCTTCCAAATCTTCTTCTTCTGCATTGTTTCTTGTTTCTTGGTTTGTTTCGTTGTTATGGTAAACTTCTTTGTGTATTTGTAGTAAGTTTTCATTTTCAAAAGATTCTTCGCAACTGATGCAGTAATACATGACGTAGGTGTGCTCTCCACAAAAGTTGCAGTAATAATAAAAACCACTCTTAAACTACCCCTATTTATAGCACTACCCCCACCACTTTTTCTGTATTAAACACAAAAAGTGTTAATAACAGTTAAATTTCTTATATTTCAAAACTCCTAAGTGTCAAGGTCAAATAATGCAAGTTTAAAAAAACATCTAAGTGTCAAATAATGCAGGTATTAAAAAAAATCTAAGTATCAAGGTCAAATAATGGAAGTTTAAAAAAAATCTAAGTGCCAAGGTCAAATAATGGAAGTAAAAAAATTCTAAGTCTCAAGGTCAAACAATGGAAGTTTTAAAAAAATCTAAGTGCCAAGGTCAAATAATTTAAGTTTAAAATAATACATATTATGCGTCGTAAGTGTGATCATCATTGCTGTTGTTTAAATATGTTATTTCCAAATCGTTATCGCTTTCATCTTCCTCCGTGTCCGATGCCGGAAACAAACGTCGCCGAACAAGAGCATGTATATATTGTACTGGATCATAGTCAATTGTTACAACATGTGTTAACGGTGTTTCTTCGCCTATTGCTACTGGTACTTCCAATATATTTTCTTCATCAGTTGTAGCATCAGACGTAGCATCAGATGTAACATCGGATGTAGCCTCAGATG
This sequence comes from Flexamia atlantica, assembly GCA_035578135.1. Lineage (NCBI taxonomy): Eukaryota > Metazoa > Arthropoda > Insecta > Hemiptera > Cicadellidae > Flexamia > Flexamia atlantica. The sequence continues at coordinate 48,335,503 of JAQJVK010000005.1, read as the reverse complement.
TATCTTCTACTGGAATCAAACTATTTTCAAAAATACTTTCGTCATCCGTTAAATCTTCTGGTTCAACCATTTTATATATTTTTCACAAATTGTACATCCAAAAGGAAATTGTTGTCTGTTGGAGGCATTATAAAAGAAACTTGATATTGTAAAGTAAATGTTGAAGCAAATGTTTGAAAATTTTTCTAAGTCCGAAAGTATTAATTATTAGGAAGTTTTACAAGTCCAATGTAAAGTAAAATAAAGAAAGAAGTGTTGTTGCCTGTTTAAACAGTTGCAAAAGAATGATAGGTTTGAAAATTTTTCAAAGTCCTAAAATATTAAATATTGAGAAGTTTTAACACTTAAAATTTTTACAAATCCAATGTAAAGTAAAGAAAGAAATGTTGTTGCCTGTTGGAACAATGGCAAAAGAATGATGGAAACCAAACCCGCAGCAAGGGTCCTGTGGTTTGGGAGGGGGTAAGCGAGGAGGGGGGATGACCTCAAGCCGAGTTGGGATCCGGGATCTGCGCGTGTGGTTCGGCATCAGTTGCTCGCTAGACAGTGAGGTGGTAACATGTTCAGAAGGCGCCCTGAAATTTTATCATTTTTGCTGTTTGGTGAAAATATCTTGGTGTTATTTGTATAATAACATCTTGACGTAGGACTGATTAATTTTAAGGCATGGTAGTTTAAGCATGGTAGTTGTTTGTGCTTGTAGATACCCTAGGGTTTGTAGTTTGTTTTTAATTTGCTGGTTTGGTAGTTAGTATTAATTTAAAATCTTTCTTTTACTTACAATATATTTCTGCCTGGAATGTTTAAATTTAAAGTAATATTTTTGTTTTTAAGAATGTTATATGATATGTTTTTAATACCTTTCTATTCCAATTTCCTTTTTCCAACAAGCTTGTTGAGGGCATTCCCTCTCTTGTCTTGTACTCCTTTTTAGTTAGGGACACCTTTCAATTCCAATTTCCTTTCCTTTTTTCCTTCCATCTTTTGCATGGTAAAACCAATAATGGTAAAACCGGCTACCGCTTTTGTAGTAATTACGCTCACCAAAGCGGGTCACTTACAACCTCTATACGTGCTGGATGGGTAGTTCGCCTACCTCCGGAGTTTCGCTAGACCTCAGTTGTTCTGCGTCGCTAATGGCGAGACACTGGCTCCTTTAGTGTTAGGAAATAAAAAACATATTTGAAAAACTTTTTTTTTAGCTTAGCGTTGTGCGGTTATGGTGAGGTGTAAGGGATGGCTTATGTCTAGCTTACACCGTAATCATTCTGTGCAGCGTTGGGCTGACTAGATATTTTTTACTTTTTAGCTCAGCGTTGTGCGCTTATGGTGAAGTGTGAGGGATGGCTTATGTCTAGCTCACACTGTAATCATTATGTGCAACGCTGCGCTGACTAACTATTTTTTTTAAACTCTAGGCAGGTTGTATTGTAAATTAGCTTATCTTCTTTTAGGTTTCCGGGGTGTACGGTTCTGTCAAACCGTACACCCCCATTTTCTTTTAATTATCAAATGACCTTGACCTAGTTATTTTCAAGGTCAACAAAAGAGTAAGCGAAAATTTCTAAGTCCCAAGGTAATTTTTATGTAAAATAGCTTTTCTTCTGTTAGGTTTTCGGGGGTGTACGGTTCTGTAAAACCGTACACCCCTTATTTTTTTTAAAAGTTCTGGATGACCTTGACCTACTTATTTTCAAGGTCAATAAAAGTTAGCAAAAATTTCTAAGTGTCAAAAGTAGGTCAAGGTCACCAAAAAATACCCTATGAACGGGGGAATAGACCGCTAAGTAATTCTTTTGGAACTACAAAGTGGTCTATTCCCCCGCTCCTATTTTTGTTTTTTTGTTGTTGTTATTTTTACATTAACCTCACAATTTTAACAAATGAAGATATTTTTTGTGCACCATGCATAATGTTTGATTCACACAACGCATCGTTACACATCTTTTACCTTTTTTCGGTCCTTTTTTAAAAATATATAAACATTGTTCTTTTCTAAAACTGGATGATGAAGAAGAACCTGTCATGTTGCTAGATCCTAAATAGTAAAAAGTCATTCTCTTATCCCGCTTTTATAAGAAATTACCCCTCCATTGTAAATTTTGAAAATAGGTCAAGGTCATTCAAAAATACCCTATGAGCGGGGGAATAGACCGCTAAGTAATTCTCTTGGAATTACAAAGTGGTCTATTCCCCCGCTCCATTTTTTTTGTATTTTTCACTTGTGTTTAATTTGACCATTTAACTTTATCAGATGGAGATTTTCTTACTAAATAATAATGAACATTACTGATATTTGGAATTTGAAGATTTACTGGTAATTTGAGCAAGTAGAGTTCATCACAACATCTAATAGCAACATCCCTGTTACTGATCTTTTTTACAAAAACATATTTATGGTTTAATTTCAATCTGTTGAATTTAATTCTTTTATAGTTTTCAATTTTTTCTGGCAATTCACTTTTGGAAGGTTCAATTTTGACTTTTTTAGAAGGTTGAATTTTGACTTTTTCGGAAGGTTCACATTTTTTATGCAGTCTACACAATTTTTCATTTACACTACACAATTTCACACACCTTTCACCTTTGTTCGCTCCTTTTTTTAAAATATGAGCACATTGTTCTTTCTTAAAACAGGATTTTCTTAATTTTTGAAGTTTTTGAAGTTTTTCAGAAATTTTGTTAGGAGATTTTTTTGGTGAAGATTTTTTTGGAGAATGAGATTTTTTCGGTGAAGATTTTTTTGGAGAAGGAGATTTTTGTTTCACAATAGAAACAACAGATGATGATGATGTTGTTGATGACGAGGAAGAAGACCTGGACGAAGACGAAGTACCTGCCATAGCGCTGGATCCTAAGAAAGTAAAGATTACTCTGTTTACCCTGCCCTTATAACAGCCCCCCACCCATTTACCCACTCTACCTTTCGAGCTCAAAAAAATATTCATCCAAGCTTTCCAACACTGGCAAGGAAACAGTTTCAAAAGGTTGATACAAAATTTCATAAATGTCTTGGTTTACATTTTGCGAAGTTTGAAGATATTCTTCTATTTCCTGTACAAGTTTCTGTTCGAATTGTTGGAATTCTTCTATTTCCTGTAAAAATTTCTGTTCGGATTGTTCAAATTCTTGTTGTTCTAAGTTAAATGTTGTTGATTTCAAGTCTTCTTCCAATTTTTTAATGTAATCTATTGCATTTTGAATTATAGATTGTCTGTTAATTTGTTTTTGTTTTTGACTTTCCAGTACAACTAATTTTAATTTTTCAAAAGCTTTTTTAATCTGTGTTGTCTTCTTCGTTCCCTTCGGTTTCTACTTAATTTTTGATCAATCAGGTATTTTTGGAAAGATTCCATAACGTTTTGTTGATTCAAAATATGGCAAACTATTAATTCTATAAAGCTTCTATCCGCTCAATATATACTGGAAACCCGGGGGGGGGTTGCCGGGGGGGGGTTGCCGGGGGGTTGCCGGGGGGGGTTGCCGGGGGGGGGTTGCGGGGGGGGTTGCCAATTAGATCTCGTCGCCGTTCAACTTTAGAACTGCGTCGCCGTACACGGTGGCAGTGGATATTACAAAAATGCTCTAAACCTATCGTGCGGGTACTCAAATTACGCGGAATTAAAAGACAAACAAAAAAGGTCCAGTAACATTTTTCGATCAAACCAACGGTATAAAAGTTATAACGCAAAAACTAAAAAAAAACTTAACATTTTATTTTTTTTTTACTTAATATATTTCCAAATTTTATCAGGTGGGTATTCAAATTACGCAAAATAATCAAATTTACAATAAAGTCCAGTAACAATTTAATTACACCAACGGTATAAAAATTATAGCGCGAAAACTAAAGTTTCAAGGGCATTTAAAAATTTTAAAGTCCAAAAGTAGGTCAACCAAATGTAGGTCAAGGTCATTTAAAATTTATAAAAAAGGGGGGTGGGGAAGCGTGGGGTCCCTACTTTATTTTATACTACTTTATTATATCTTATACTAACATGCAACGGTTACTGTGTGTGCTAGACATAAGCCATCCCACACACCTCACCGCCTTATTATATCTTATGCTACCCCTTAAATGCTAACACGCAACGGTTACTGTGTGTGCTAGACATAAGCCATCCCACACACCTCACCGCCCTATCATATCTTAACCCCTACCTAACGTTCCCCCTATTCTATCTTATACTATGTAATATTACAGTTACGATGTGTGCTAGACATAAGCCATCCCACACACCTCACCATAATACTACCCCTGTCTTATCCTACGTAATATTACAGTTATGGTGTGTGCTAGACATAAGCCATCCCACACACCTCACCATAATATTACCCCTGATACCTAAACCACGCAGGAAATGGAAAGGTAGTTGGATTGCCATTGCGGCCGATCATTATAGAAGGGCGCCTCTTCTACAATAACCGAACGCGATGTGAGCTAGACATAAGCCATCCCTCACACCATGGCGAACATTACGTTACAGCATAACCCTGCTCATAAGAGCACGAGTTACACCTTCACCGTAATGCTAAAGCGAAACGTTGCGCGCTCGCCTATATCATCGAGCTGAAGGCGGGCGGCCTTGACTTGAAGGTTGACATGTCCGCCTGCTGGGACGGAGGCGGACCTTCACCTTAACCGCGCCGCGGTCGATGACTGAAGGGGAGGGGCGTTGCCGTGACTTTGCCACCTAGTTCACCTTGGACGCCGAGCACGACGCCGCTTACACTACCTTGACGACAAGGTTGCCGGCGTCAGCTGCCTATAATAACCCCACTTGACCACCTCTTGTCATTCTGCCACTTGCCACCATCGCTGTTAAATTTTACATTCTCATTTTTTACATTTTTCTTTTATATTTCCCATTATGAACTTCTCATCCTCATCATCCGGCCATGATGCTTCTATCCTACGAGGTTTGCTTGAACAAGAAATTGAAAAAACCATAAAATATCAACTTGAAGAAAAAACATTAATTGAAAACGAAGATTTCCTATCAGATTATATTTTGATTCATAAGACTCAACCCGCTCAACCAACTCAACCGACTCAACCCGCTCAACCAACTCAACCGACTCAACCCGCTCAACCAATTCAACAGACTCAACCCGCTCAACCAACTCAACAGACTCAACCCGCTCAACCAACTCAACAGACTCAACCCGCTCAATCATCTAACCATCAAGAAACTCCGCGCCCTTCATTGATTGTAAAAATACCCTATCCAATTCAACCCGCACCATGTAAAAGACTGCCAACAAAAAAATTGAAAATCAACAGGCTGAAAAAAATATCGTCTAAAAAATTTTGTAAAACAAAAAAAACCTTGTTCACATCCTCAACGAAGAAGAAAATACAATTTTAATTATTAACCTTCCTAAAAACATGTTTGTTCCCCCAAAGCCTAAACATCTAAAAATTACAAAGGACGGTGGCAAATTAAAAATAAATCTTTTTAACTAATAAGTACGGGTTTCTCCATACCACAGGTTTATTTGGTCTAGGCCTGTGGGAACCTCTTTACCCTAAAAAGAGTGACCTCTAGCGTGGTGGTGAGGTTGACGTTTCTCTAGAGGCTTTAAAACTAACGAACCACCGACCAATAAATGTCTATACTTTTTAACTAAGAGATATTCTCATTAACAATTATCTATTTTTATTTCTAAACCTTATGTGGTTCAAAGTGAAATTCGAAAGGCTATTTCAATTCCATCAATTTAATAACACCAACAGTATCAAAGTTATTACCCAAAAAACTAAAAAAAAATAATAAACCTAACAAAAAATCCGGCAACATTTTATAATCAAACTAACGGTATAAATTTTACTATGCAAAACTGACAAATTTTATTTTACATTATCACTGAGCCACCTTTCTATTTCTGGTGACCTCGCACGCTTCCGCTAGTAACCGGTTGAGGTAGTGAAGCGGAGGCTGTTGACCCGACCACTGACGCCGGCCCGCCGCCAACCTTGTAGTAGCCGGTTGGTCGACCTTGTTGCGTCAGCTGGCACAGCAGATGGTCACATCCTACACTCAACAGTTCATTCTCCGCTTTACCACCAACCTAACAACTCCTGCTTCAACATGAACCGCTCCCAGTATTTCAAAATCTGGTACAATTGTTTCTCACGTTTACAACTGCTGGGGTATCGAGTTCTTCAATCTAATAACAATCGTGATTGGTACGATGTCACATCTACAATTGCTCTAAATCCTTTTCAGCCAGTTGGAAAAACATTCTCACTGGCATCAAACTCAACACCGAACCACCTCTTTCACCTGTTTTACCACAATTACCCCAGCAGAAACTATTACTAAAAAGACTAAGACTAAACACCAAATATCAAATCATCGAACGAAAATCCAATATTTTTTACCTATACAATAAAGAAAAAACCAAAATTTATATTGTTACCCTACCTAAACATCTTTCCATTTATATAAACCCAAAATACCTTGAACTTACAAAACAAGGTAACAAAATCAAAATAAAGTTGACAAAATAAAAAACCCTTTTTCCTTTTTCTACTCCAAAGTCCACCCTGGTGGCAAAAACGGTCCTTGTAAGGACCACCATAAAACTTTCAAATTTTAGGGCCTCAACCCTTGGTGACTAACAAGGGGTCCACGTACCTCTAAGTCCCAAAGCGTTGCTGTCGGGGGTGAAGGGGGGGGGCCAGATGTGCAGCAGATGTTCCAAGGTCAACAGCTTGTATTGCCAACTGGTCGACCGACGCTGTTGCGCAACCGTTACGCAACAAGGTCGGCAGCAAGCGAAAGCATGCGAGGTGACCAGGATAATAAACCCGGCCCAGTGATGATGTCAAGTAAAAGTTGCCAGTTTTTGCGTTTCATTCAACGCAAGTTTCGTTGGTTTTATTCCTTGGTTTTATTTTTATTTCGCCTTTTTCGTTTGTTTTTTAAAACTCGCATGATAAGGTTTGGAAACATATTAATTAAAATATGAAACATCTTTAAAAATATCGTAACTTGTACAAAGTTAAATAAGTATTTCAAAACAATATTTTTAAGCTAAATGTTAAGAACAAATGTTTACTACTGAGATGTTTACCCTACAACATCTACATTACAACTAAAACTAAATATCGAAAACATTGCGAGGAGTCTCTCATGGTAGTGGGGGAAGGCAGGTGTGCAACATATGTAGCATCGCCCTAACATTTCAGTTTTAAATTAAATGTTAAGAAACAGAGTTTATATTTAATCGCAAGTGTAGTTTAGTTTTGCATTTCTTCAACTAAATATTTTAACTAAGTATTAAGAAAAGATAATAAAGTAGCATCTTTAAAAATATTGTAACTCCTACAAAGTTAAATAAGTATTTTAAGCCAAATGTTAAAAACAATTGTTTAGTACTGAGATATTCACCCTACAACACGTACGTTAGAACTAACACTACAAATCCAAAAATTGCGAGGAGTCTCTCATGGTGGTGGGGGAGGGCAGGTGTGCAGCAGATGTTCCAGGCTGCACATGTCAAGGGAGGTTGCAGCGCCACTACTGACACATCAGTTTGCTGGTAGAACTCGCAGAGTAAACATCTAAATAAACATGAGTTCTGTTTTATATGTTTCTTTTATTAAAGATGTACTTTGCATTGAAACGCAAAGTTTTCCTATTGATGCAGATCCTATACAACAAATTTTAGTACATCCTCCAGTTATGATTCCACCTACATTTCAGTGCATGAACCAAACGACCCCCCACCACCAACAACTCCTGATGCACAGTAGAACACGGCTACCACACGTCATTAAAGCCTCAGCTCTTTACCCGAGCACATATGGACTCTGAGCTTCAAGATAATACTGTTTCTTCTACATCTACACCAACTTCCGAACAATTACCTACTACAAATGAAACTACTACAAGTCTACAAGTAAATGAAATTTCATCAACTGTTAGTTCTGATGCGCAAGCAATAATGTTATCATTAATTGGTTTCGACTAAAAATTCAACAATGGAAGAAGAAAGAAATTCGCTACTTTACAACTTGGTTTTTGTAAACCCGTCGAAATTTATTATTTGCCTACTTTCATTTTTATGTGGTTACAATTTTGGTTACCTTGTTCAGGAAATGCTAACAGATAAAAAGGAAGAACATTCGCTTTATTTTAAAGTTTATGTTTATGTAATTGCATCTTTATTTGGATACTTTGTAGCAGGATATTTTCTTGTTAATTTGTCAATTCCATTTTTACATGGTATTTTAACAGACGTGAAAATCAACAAAACAACAATTAAGAAACAGTTTGTAAAAAGAAACAAAAATTATCTTGCATTTTCGGATATTCCGAAAATGCAAGATTTTTTTTAAAAACATCCCCAAACGACCTTGACACACTTCCGGCCATTTAAAATTTAAACACCCAGCACAGCAGGGCATTTAAACTTTAAATACCCACCACCAACACGCCACAGCTACGTCACAGCTGATGACGTCACTTCCGGTCACGTGACCGGAAGTAGCTGTCAAAAAATTGACTGGCTTTCAAAGTTTGATTGGGCCAGAAACGCCACCTCGCCACTACTGGGCTTTTAGCCCCTTCAAGCCACTAGTTATTATTATTTTGTTATTACAACAACTTGAACTCGTACATTATAAACAGATTATTGAAATTCATAAATGACAGGAGAGAGTAAAACCCGCGACATTTCAATATATAAAGAATAATTTGTATTCTAGATAGTGCTATTTAGATGACAATGAATTTAAAATACGAACAATACATTAATATAACATAAGGTGTACTTTTTCCAAACGACAACATTCTATCTGGAGTTCCGGCCAAATCATTAGGCGGGTGAGTGAGTGCGCTGCTAGTGTTCAAAATATGTTTTTGGCCGATCGTTTACCCACCTGAAGCTATAGACCAACGACCTTTAAAATATATAGACTGCTCATCTCGTTGTAAAAAAGTGAAGCCTTTGTGAGCGCTGCCATGTTGGCTATTATCTAAAAAAAACGAACAAACCGGAAAACTCACGGCCGTCACCGGAAAACTCACGGCCGTCACAAAACACTTCATTACTTCATCGACCTTTAAATTATTCAAAACAAGGAGGTTAGAGTCTGTTGTACTGGAGTTATTACCACAATGCATTTGTTGATGAAAAATCGGTTGATGAAAAGATAGGCAATGTGAAGGAGTAATATAGTAATTTAGGACTTGGCGTTCTTTGAACAGTAATTTAAAACGAAACGAATCTTTTGAAGACGACTAAAGATTCGAATAAGTTTTTAAAATATGTCAGAAATGCTGTACAGATTTTTAATCTTAATACTTTTTGCGTATTTTATTTAATTGAAGTAAGATAACGACAAAACTAATTTAATTACGTCGACTCTTTGAAAATAAGTTTTTATATTCGATCAATTAAATGGTTCAATTCCCATCGCTGAATCGTTCGTTTTTCGTTTGTTAATGTAGAGTACGAAATTAATTCCACTTCTATTGCTAACTAACAAAATTCGCGGGCCGCAAAATTAGAGGTCGTCTTGTGTCTGGCTGCGGAGTCACTTTTTGTGCACATCACTTTTTAAATTAGTACTAAAACTGTTTAATCTAATATTAAATATTTTTCCCGTGTTGGGCCGGGACAAAATGTCCAACAGTATCCCCTGCTTGTCGTAAGAGCCGACTAAAAGGGGAGGGGGACGCAATGGTCCTTTTTCGCGTCTCCTTTTCACAACTGCATTCTCCGTTTCATTTCAGTAGCCCGGTTGTTTTTTTCTAAATCATTCCGGCCTACTTGCCGGGGTGACTCTGGGTTCTTCAGCCTCCACTGCGCTGGGGGTCTAGGACGAGCAGAGGGTACAGCTTAAAAACTGGGTTCTGCACCTCCCAGGCTGCCGGATAGTACAGGGGCCCGGGTCAGCCCAGCCAGCTGACCTGGCTGCCCTATCAGCCGGCGAAAATCCCCTTGGCCGTGGTGGTGCCGGTTGGCGACCAGATAGGGCCCTGCTGCGGTCACGGGGGGCTCTGCCGAGGCCACTGCTCGTCTGGGACCGCCGGTGTTTTGGAGGCAGTCGAACACGGATATAGTTGCTCTGGCGACGGGTCGGTTTTGACATTCAAATTGGGGCACTGTTTTGGGGGGTAACAAACGCCCAGTCTTGGGGGATAATCCAGACATTATGAGCGGTTCACAAGAAAAAAACTATTCAAAAGGTGCAAGAACCTTCCCGGGGTACCCTAACCCCAAAAACGAACCAGAGGGAGCAATTTCCTCGCCTACCCTCTCAAAGTGGGGACGTCGAGGTAGAAGACCCCTTTGGCCGGAAGCCTCGTGTCGCGAGGTCGCCACAAGGCCGAGCGACACCAACTGCCTCGGTGACAAGAACACCGGTCCTCACCGAGCAAGCATCCTCCGGCGGCGTTGAGTCGATGCACACCGACCCGTCCCCCTTCCAGGCGGTGATTGCACTTGCTAGGCAGCAGGAGGAGGAGCACCTCCAAAAGTGCTTCGCCACCCTCGCTGTCATGAAGGCCGCGACAGGCAGGCAGAAGAACATCAGCAGGGATGTGCAGGAAGGCATAGTCCAGTTGGAGACTAGCCTTAACCACATCCTTCAGCTGAGGAAATCTTGGCAGTCGTGCGAGTCGGTGACTGCTTCGACGCAGACGACCCCATCACTGCGCGTTAAGGCTCAGCCGGCCGGTGGGAAACGGGCTGCTTCCAGCCCCGCCCAACCGGAGGCTGAGAAGAAACCCAGAGGTGACGGTCCAGGGGAGACATCGGACCCCGAGAAATGGACCGACGTCGTTAAGAGGAAGGGGAAGAAGAAGAAAGTTGGGAGTTGGGGCTTCCCCTTGGGGGTGGGCCCCAGCAGCCTGGAAGCCAGCCCGGCCTTCAGGACAACAAGAAGGCGCCGAAGAAGAGGTCACGTAGTACGCGGCCAGACGCCCTTCTCATCAAGCCGTCGGAGGGGAAATCCTACGCCGACGTGCTGGGCGAGATTCGCAGCAAAGCGAAGCCCGATGAGAAGGGCGCCGTTATCAAGGCCATGAGGAAGACCCGAGCCGGCGATCTTCTGGTCGAATTCGGGGACGCCTCCGAAAGCAAGTCCGCCTTCAGCGAAGACCTGAAGAACATCTTGGGGGCGAACGCGACTGTCAGCGTTCTCGAGCCCAAGTCGACGCTGGAGGTGAGGGACCTCGACGAGCTGACGACCGAGGCGGAGGTGACTGCAGCTGTCAAATCCGCTATCGGCGAAAACGTCGAGGTGAAGATTTTCGTCTCGAAGGCGAATGCTCGAGGCCAGAAGGTGGCGATCCTTACGCTGGGAGCCAGAGCAGCTGCGAAGCTCCTGGAGAAGGGCCACCTGAAGATCTGGTACGTGAGCTGTCGGGTACGCGAGAAGCTCGTGGCCTCCAGATGTTTTAAATGTCTGGGGTTCGGTCACGTCGCTAATCGCTGCTCTGGACCCGATAGAAGCAAGCTCTGCTTCAAGTGCGGCGGCCAGGACCACAGGGCCAGCGCGTGCAACGCAGCGTTGTCCTGTGTCCTGTGTACAGAAGCCGGCTTGAAGGGCGACCAGGTCAAGCATTCCGCTGGGTCTGGTCGTTGCGGGCAGTACAGGCGGGCCATCCAGGAGCTTCGCCACAACCAACAGAAATGATCAGTGTTCTGCAACTTAATATGCAGAGGAGCAGGACAGCAAACGACTTGCTGTTCCAATTCGCCACGGAGCAGGGTGCTGACCTACTGCTTCTCAGTGAGCAGTACCAGAACCGACGCTCTGCGCAGTGGTTCTCGGACCCCTCCGGCACTGCGACGATTTGGATCTTGGACCTCGGCAAGGTGCCTGTTCTCGATTCCGGATCGGGCAACGGCTTCGTTTGGGTGAGGAGCAGGGGTATCACCGTCTTCTCCTGTTACCTCACGCCTAACCAACCGATCGCAGACTACCGCCAAATGGTCGATTCCATCGAGGATAAGATCATGAACACCTCTGGCGGGGTCATAGTCGGTGGCGATTTTAACGCCAAAGCCGTGGAATGGGGTTCCCCGCGGACCGACACTCCAGGACGTTACGTCCTCGAGTCGGCTGCCAGGTCGTGCCTCTGTATCCTCAACACGGGCGGCATTTCCACCTTTCGCCGTCCGGGGTGCAGAGAGACGATCCCTGACATATCTCATGCCTCTGAAGGGATTGCCCAGCGGATCTCCGACTGGCGTGTCTGCGAGGACTACTCCTCCAGCGACCATCAGGCGATCCTTTTCAAGGTCCTTCCCGAGGGCGCGCGCTTGCGCGCTGAACCTGCTCCTCTGGCTCGACGCTGGAACACCAGTCGTCTGAGCAAAGACACTTTTAAAGAAGTAATTAAGGACCAGAGCATTGTGAATTTCACAAGTGCCGAAGATCTGGCAGCATCGACGATGCGACTCATCGCGACCGCATGTGAGCAGTCGATGCCCGGAGTTTCCCGCCGCCACAGGAAGAAGCCGGTTTACTGGTGGACGCCTGAAATCGCGGAACTCCGAAGAGCACACCGGGGACCACTTCTTCTTTCCGACCCCTGTGTATGCTCGACACGGCTGGGAAAGTGCTTGAGAAGCTCCTGCGCGTCAGGCTGACCGAGGCCATCGTCTCTGCGGGGGACTTGTCCCCGCAGCAGTACGGCTTCAGATCCGGTCGCTCTACCATCGACGCTATTCAGGAGGTAGTTGAGGCAGTGCGGAGGACGGAGGACCACAACCACTGGTCGCGCCGCGTGGTCCTTCTTGTCACGCTCGACGTGAAGAACGCTTTTAACTCCGCCAGGTGGAGCGATATGCTGTGGGCGCTTGAGCATACGTTCCAAGTTCCCTCCTACCTCCTGCGTATGATAGAAGCGTATTTGTCAGACCGCGTTCTGTTGTACGACACGACCGAAGGTCAGCGGCGCATTCCCATCACTTCCGGGGCTGCGCAGGGGTCCATTCTCGGACCAGATCTCTGGAACGTGTCCTACGATAGCTTGCTGAGGCTAGACATGCCCGATGAGACCCGCCTCGTTGGCTATGCTGACGACGTCGCTGCCTTGATCGCTGCGAGGAACGTCGAGCAGGCAAAACTGAGGCTCAGCGTAGTAATGGCCAAGGTCAACGGTTGGATGCGAGATCACGGCTTGTCCCTGGCTATCAGTAAGACGGAGATCGTCGTCCTCACCAAAAAGAGGATAAACACCGTGTTCCCGGTGCAGATAGGTGACGTCACACTCGAGACTAAGCCTGCTGCAAAGTACCTGGGAGTCATGGTCGACAGCAGACTGTCTTTCGGCGAGCAGATCCAGCGCGCCGCCGACAAAGCCGCTAAGGGTGTCGCTGCCCTTGGTAGGCTTATGCCCAATGTCGGCGGTCCTCGTTCCTGCAAGCGCCGTCTGCTCATGACTGCCGTCCAGTCAGTCTTGCTGTACGGGGCGGAGGTATGGGCTCACGCACTCGAGAAGCGAGTCTTCCGAGACCGGCTTGCCCGAGTCCAGCGTCGAGGAGCTCTGCGGGTCGCTTCGGCCTACCGCACAGTCTCCGAGCCTGCTGTGATGGTGATCGCCGGAGTCATCCCCGTCCTCTTCCTCGCGAGGGAGAGGCAGGCGATTTACCGGAGGAGGCATGAAGTGGGCCGGGAAACAGCTGCCAGGGAAGAGCGCGATCGCAGCTTCAACTCTTGGCAGCGCGACTGGGAAGCCGAGCCGAGGGGACGTTGGACCTTCCAGCTCATACCTTCCGTCCGACCATGGGAATGGCAGCACGGCGAGGTCGATTACTACGTGACCCAGTTTCTTTCTGGACACGGGTACTTCCGAGCCTATCTGCACCGGATGGGCAAAGTCGCCAGCCCGGACTGTCTGTATTGCCCCGGCATCCCAGATACGTCCGAGCACACCTTCTTTCAGTGCGACCGTTGGCACGTCCGCCGAGCCTCGCTTTCATCTGAGATCGGCGTGGTCGTCAGCCCAAACAACATCATCGGAGCTATGCTCCAGGGAGAGGGCAACTGGAACTGTGTCCAGCACTACGTCCAGGCCATTCTTCGGGCGAAAAAGGTCGACCTCGATCGGCCTTAATCCTCAGCATTTCCCCACGGAGGTTGCCCTAGCGGCGTAACATCAAAGGCCTAGCTCGAAGTAATGTGTGAAACAGTTCCAGGCTAGTGTCCTCGGTGCCGAGGGAGGTGGTTTAGTCGGTAGTTCACGGGACATCGAGCTCGTGGGAGTCCGACACTACTGAGGGGACAACGAGCCCCTCAGTGTGCGTAAACGCATTCCACCTCCTACCAAAAAAAAAATTAAATATTTATCGATATCGTCTACGATGTAAGATAAGTATATAATTAAATTATAAAACGATAGTAATACTATTGAAAATTAATTTTTGTTTTTATCATATAACATTTTGATGATTCAAAAACAACGACAAACGAAATTAGAATCATGTTCATGTTTCAAGTCTTTGACGTTTGTGTTTGAAGGTCGGTGACAATCCTCCAGTAAGGCTTCACTTTTTCCTATCTAATAAGCAGTCTATATCAGTTATATGTCGTTGCTATAGACAGTTATGCTCTCTCCAAATCAGCTGAGTAAGTTCTTCAAACGCTTCTATCTGTCGGAAATATGTTCAACTAATTAACTGTGTATAGGAGCGGAGGTGTCTTTTGTTAAGATATTATCAAATAATCTCTCCAATAAGTCTTCATTTAATCATATAATAAATTTACATATGTGTAAACTTGTATAAGTTTGTTATTGTTTACTTAACAATAATAATTAATGAAGAATGTGTGCAAAATTTAAATAAAATATCTATATATTAATACGCAAGCGGTTTTCTTTTCACAGTCCAACCGCAATAACGGCTGGATGGATTTTAACGTTTGAGGTGTCAAATTAAAGGGATTTTTATGTAGATTTGTCAACAAGTCTCAGAATTTTTAAAAAGGGCGTCATTAAAGTACAGTAAAGGGCTGAAGTTTCGGAACAGTGGCGCTTTTCATCGACATTTGAGCAAGCTCAGTTTACTTTATTTACAAACTGAACATATGGCCAAGCTCTGAAATAGTTCTACAGGTAAACCACAGATAGCAGCAATGAATTACAATTAATTTTTCGAAAAGAGCAGTTTTTATTTGTTCAGCTGGTTTGGCTTTGTTTTCAATAGTTTTCTTTTTTTAAGGTTTATTATGTAATTTAGGTTATGTTATGGAGTTTTTAAAGCTCTTATACATTGCAGTTACCAGTTTTGCAATGTAGTTTACGATATCTCATAGTGTTTTTTGAAGTTATATTAACCTGAGCAAATCTATTTTTGGAGTTGGTGCATTTATAATGCCACCGATAAGAAGAAGAGGAACATAGACCGGTCGGAGGAGTCGGAAAGAACACGATCGCAACCGCTGGCATCACCCTCCCGATGTAACATTTTATGCTCCTTTAAACCTCAGACCAAGAAACTAAAAATGTTTTTATTGCGGTGGGTTGCATTTAAAGAATGAAAAGACTGGTAGAGTAATTGGTCATTTACGCGTTTTTACCACAAAGGAAATGTTGCCTATAAAGACAGCCGTTCAATAATAATATCTATTTTGGCGATAATTATCAATAAACTGCAGCGGCAATCCCTAAACAAAGGAAGTCATTGCTCACGGCGCCAGTGTTTGCTCTTGGTCAGCTACATGTTGCTGTAAGCAGAGCATGATCTTTTTCCGGTGTTAAAATATACATTTCAGAAAAAAGAGGACATGGGGAAATGAAGGTGTTCCCTAAAACATCGTTTTCGTTTACCAGAAACTCCTGCGGTAGATCAAATTAACTTTAATAGTTTCAGTAGTTAAGCCACAATATTGTTAATGAAGTTAGCCCTTTGATTAAACTTTAAAAGTATATAAGTAGGCTGATTATTCTTCATTATTTTACCACATGATTTTTGCTCGATTTCGAGCTACATTTTATCTAGTCTTTATAAAAACCACTGAATACTCTGCTATAATACTTTAAAATACCTAAAATATTTATAGGTCATGGGCCCAGGAGCCCAAGGGTATTAAATATAAAAATAATAAAATATATAGAAGTTAAAATAAAATAAAAATAAAACAACTGAAATGGCTGATCAAGAAATATCTGGAATATAAGTTTTGAAAACACCTGAAACATGGCCAATGAGGGAAATGGAAATGAAAGTTCTGTTTTCTTCAAAAGAACTGTCAGAAGTTATTGATGGAACAGAAGTAATAAATGAAGAAACTGATAGTGAAGAAAAAATTAGAAAATGGAAAACAAAGGACGCAAAAGCAAAATATTGTTACGGGCCTACGGGTTCTAAAATAATAACACTGGCGATTTCATAAACTAACTACTATTTATTAACTAATCTAGTAGTTACAATGAGTTAATTTCCTATCTAAACCTAGCTAAGCTTATCTAACCTATCTCGAATACAATAAACTTAAATTGCTTCTTACAGCTAGTTATTCTAATTATTTTATTCGATACTGTCACTTAACACTGTCACTATGCACTGTCACTGTCACTGAGCACTGTCGCTGTCACTGTCACTGGTCACTGGTCACTCGCACGCAGGATCATCGAACCCAAGACTGACTGACTCATCGGCGGCGCGGGCTTCCTTTTATATGGTCCCGCGTCGAAGAGGCTAGGCTGGTTCGAGTACTAGAAGATTCCGGAAGCCCCTTTTTCGGCAGGTCAAAGGGGCCGCCGGCGGCACGAGCCGCCGCCCCTACCCCCCGCACTCTCACATCCCTGGGAAGTTCCAGAGAGTTCCGCAGCCGTGGCTTCCAGTCGTTCCGTAACACCACCCCCTCCTTAAGACTGTTCTGCCCCAGAACAGATCCTTACTGTTGCCTGGAGTCTCCGAAGGTGATGTTACTGTCTCTCCAAGGGTTGAACACGCAGACCACTACGAGGATGCCGGTCCCAGTGAAGATTTCTTTCACCATGCGTCTAACTATTCTCCAGTCCAGGCCATCGTAGCCGCATCCTAACTTGGGGATAGCCAATTTGTCAACTCCGTTATGAAGGAGCTTGTCCCGCAAGTCTACAAGACTCTTCCTCAATGAGTTGTAAGAGGGTTTTGTGTTGAAGGAATTCTTGGTCACAAGATAAAATAGGTGTTGGCATTATTCTCAAGATGGAGTGCCTTGCCAATGATGGGTATTTGACGCTCGAGCTCCTCGATCTTTCCAAACGTTTTCCTGAAAACAGTAGCTATACCTCGGGACATTCTCAGATCTTTGGCCACACAGTGAGCTAGAGCATACTTCGTTGGCAACGAGAAGATGTCCTTATAAGCCATTCTTATCGCTCCATAGCGTTCCTCCTTCCCATCTCCAGACATTCCATCCTCAAATCCCGTCGGTTCCGTAGAGAGGTTCCTAACTCGATGCTCTTCTTGCTTTCCGTGGTCTCCTTTGTATGGTGTTAGGCGGTTGAAATGGACTATTTTAGGTTTACCTCTTGGGAGCTTTTTAATCCGGTAGACCACATCGTTTATTCGACTTAGAATCTCGTACGGTCCCTCCCACGAACTCTGGAGCTTCGGTGAGTATCCACGACTCCTTCGAGGATTATGCAGCCAGACTAGGTCTCCTGGTTTGAATCCACCTTTTTCAGCCTTAATGTCATACCTTTCCTTCATCCTGTCACTTGCACCAAGGATGTTGATGCGGACCTTCTCATGTATTTCATCCATCCGCTTTCTTAAGCTCGATATGTAGTCTTCACCTACCACTTGTTCATCAGGTGTAAACCCAAACTGTAGATCACATGGCAGACGAAGTTCATGGCCAAATATCACATTGGCGGGTGTCTGTCCGGTGGTCTCATTTAAAGAGCTTCGATACGCAAGCAGGAACAGATGCAGGTACTGGTCCCAGTCTCTTTGATGTTTTGAGACAACGTTCGACAGATACCTTCCTATCGTTCTATTCATGCGCTCCACCATGCCATCGGACTGCGGATGAAGTGGCGTCGTTCTAGTCTTCCGGATACCTAGTACTTCACACATCCTGGAAAACACAGCTGACTCAAAGTTCCTGCCTTGGTCAGAATGAAGCTCCAAAGGAACGCCAAATCTGCAGATTAGCTCCTTAACTAATACGTCCGCTACTGTGGTTGCTTCTTGGTTGGGGAGTGCATAGGCTTCTACCCATTTGCTGAAATAGTCCATCGCAACCAAGATAAATTTGTTTCCTGCATCGGAAACAGGAAATGGTCCGGCTACATCGATGGCTATTCGCTCAAACGGAGCCCCCACATTGTATTTCCTCATCGGTGCCTTCGGTCTATTCATTGGGCCATTTGATGCTGCGCACGTCACACACTGCCTGCACCAGTCCAACACGTCAGCCTTCTGATTGGCCCAGTAGAAGCGTTCGCGGACCTTCTCTAGAGTTCGATGTACTCCTAAGTGTCCCCCGGAAGATCCGTCATGGAGTTCTTTTAGCACCTCAGGCACCCTTTTCCTTGGGACTATTATCTGAAGCCTTCGGCGACCTCCTTCCTCCGACTCAATCGTGCGCTTTAACACACCGTTGTCGACCAAAATCGAGTCCCACTGTGCCCAATACGTCTTCACATTCTTTGACAACGGAGCAACGTCCTGCCATGATGGTCTTCCTCCTTCTGCCAGCTTCCACTTCATAAGATGTGTCAGGACAGGGTCTTCACGCTGATCCTTTGATAGCTCTTCGTTTTCCCATGTGTGGTTGACGACAGTTACACGGTTCACTAATGCACTTCTTTCCTCCTGACGTGAACAGTGCTTGCAGTTGTCGCCGCATGGTCGTCTGGAAAGTGCATCAGCATTATTGTGGCTAGGCCCAGGACGATGAGTAGAATCAAAATCATACTCTTGGAGTCGCTCAATCCATCTCGCAACCTGGCCTTCGGGCGACTTTAACTTCAGCAGCCACATCAGAGAAGCATGGTCCGTTCTCAAGAGAAACCTTCTTCCATATAGGTATTTGTGGAAGTGTTCAGTTGACTTAACCACTGCCAGCAACTCTCTTCTAGTAACGCAATAATTGCGCTCCGGGGCTGATAGGACCTTGCTGAAGTACCCAATCACACGTTCTTCTCCATCCTGCAGCTGGGAAAGCACCCCTCCTATGGCTGTGTTACTGGCATCCGTGTCCAGTATAAACTTGCCGTCAGTTCCTGGATAGCTTAGAATGGGAGCGCTACATAATCTACTCTTCAGCTCATCGAAGGCCCGCTGGCAATCTTCGTCCCAGATAAAGCTCCGTTTTTCTTCAGTGAGTTTCGTTAGGGGTTTTGCAATATTAGCGAATCCTTTCACATACCTCCTGTAGTATGCACAATGACCAAGGAAGCTCCTTACTTGGTGTTTGTCCTTTGGTACAGGCCAATCAGTGATCGCTCTGATTTTCTCTGGGTCCACCGAGACTCCTTTATCCGAGACAACATGGCCAAGGTAGTTCACCTGCCTACGGAACAGATTGCACTTCTTCGGGTTTAGCTTCAAATTAGCAGTGCGAAGTCGTGCGAAGACATCTTCCAGGTTTTTCAGGTGGTCACCAAAAGATCTACCCAATACGATAATGTCATCTAGGTAAACCAGACATGTTTCCCACGAAAGACCTCTTAAGACGTTTTCCATTAGTCTCTCAAAGGTTGCAGGAGCATTACAAAGTCCGAAAGGTAACACTGTGAATTGCCACAGTCCGCTCCCAATCGAAAATGCGGTCTTCTCCTTGTCCTCTGGGGCCAATCCCACTTACCAGTAGCCGCTTCTGAGGTCTAAGGTTGAAAACAGTTGGCAACCCCCTAAAGTGTCCAATGTGTCGTCAATTCTTGGTAGAGGATAACTGTCTTTCTTGGTGACATTGTTCAGAAGGCGATAATCCACACAGAACCTTGTAGAACCGTCCTTTTTCTTCACTAACACGACAGGTGATGCCCAAGGGCTGCTAGAAGGTTCGATGATACCATCAGCTTCCATTTCTTTGATGATTCTTTGGGCTTCCTCACGCTTGGCTAATGGTAGTCTTCTAGGGGCCTGGCGTATAGGTTTGGCGTCTCCAGTGTCAATCCGATGCTGGACGATATTTGTCCTTCCTCTAGAACCTCCACCATACTCAAAAACGTCATGCCATCTTGCTATGAAGTTCCTGACTTCCGTTCTTTGTTCAGGTTTCAGCTCTTGGCAGGCGTTGTCTGCAAACTCTACCAACTCCTTGGGAAGTTCTTGAGGGCGTGGCGGACAGGACTGTAGCTGGCGAACGACTGAATTGACAGCTACACAACTCCCAACCAAAGCTTCTTTCTTCACGGTTACAGGAAAGCTGTTCAAGTTCATTAATCGCACTGGGTTACTATGCCCTGTGTTGAATAGTGACTTTGCGACAAAAACACCACGACCAAGTTGGTTGTCATCATTAATTGCAGGTTCCAGCAATACCGTTTGACCGTAAGGGCATTCTTCTTCGATCGTTGCCAGTGCTATAGCTTGACTCCGCGCCGGTAATGTCATATCCTCCAATAAAAGAACTCGTGCCGAGATATCTTTTCCACGGCGGAGTATGACATCTTCTTCCCCAAGAGTTACTATACCTTTTGTAAGATCCAACTTCAATCCATACTCCGTCATTACATCCGTCCCTAGAATTACATCCTCATCAATGTTGGCAACCAGAGCGCAGTGTCTAAAATTACATCCACCGATGTGAAAAGACGCGACTTTCTCACCGTGTACGTGTGCTAGTTGCCCAGTAGCTGTTCGAAGGGACCAGGAGGTTGATGTGATATCCTTCTCAGAGACCATACTAGGGCTGAGGATGGTCATGGTCGCACCCGTGTCCAGTAGGCAGCTCCGGAGTTGGCCGTTAACATAACCGTCGATGTAAAATCCGTTCATCCGACTTCCAAGTGAAGCAACTTTGACACTTTCCTGTGGGGCCTTATGGTTGCGGGTTGACAGTCGCCCCTTCCCATCAACCCTCTTTAGTTTTCCTCCTTTGACTCCAAGGAACTAGCCGTACACCTACTCCTGGGGTGGCCCAATTGCCCGCAGTTCCAGCAGCGGATCTGCTTTCGTCTGTTTTTCAAAGCCTCTATGACCTTTTTCACTAACTCATCAAGGTCAAGAACCGCGGTGTAGCGGTGTAGTCTCAGTCTCCACCGCTCGTACCCGTGCCTGCCCTCGTACTGACTGTCTGACGGCCTCAAATTCTAATGCTTGAGTGAGCGCATCACTAAGAGTTTTCGGCCTGGCGAGCTTCACAGCCTGCTGAGTCTCAGGATCTCGCAGTCCGTCAAGGAATTTATCCACTGATAAGCTCTCGCAGACATCGTCTGGAACCGATGGATAAGCGTTCCTCACCAGGCGGGCAATATCAGCCTCAAATTCTTGAAGCGACTCACTGGGTCTCTGACTCCTGTTCCTTAGCTGTGACCGGTAGAGCTGGTCCATATGCCGATGCCCGAACCGCATTTCCAGTTTGCTGACAAGCTCTTTATAACTGTGCCGCTCAGACAATGGCATGGCCTGTAGGACTGCTAACGCATCGCCCCGTAAAGACAAGCACAGAACAGAAGCCTTAGTCGCCTCGGACCACTGATGAAACATAGCTGCCGTCTCGAAGAGGGTCATGTAGTCCTCCCAGGGGGTTTTACCATCAAAGACAGGAACGACGTTGTGTGGGTTCAAGGTTGCAACAGTCGACGGCGTCTTGAAGTCTTCGCCGGTGTCTGCCTGCCGAGATTCAGCAGTATGGATGGTGCTGGTCGATGACGTAGACACGAGGCTTCCCGATGTGTCCATATTTAACCTAAGCTTACTAACTAAGTTATCCTCTAAGTTTTTCTCAATAGAATCTACTGTATTATCAATTTCACTAATTTTCCCAACCAACCTACTGTCTATTTCGCTCATTTTCTCTTGTAACACTGATGGATCATTTTCCAAACTAGTGACTTTATTAGAATAATCTTCTAGTCTGTTTTCAATGCTTTTAATTTCAACCTTTAAATTAGTTTCTAGAGTTTTATTGACTCATCGATCTTATTTTCCAATGTTAACATTTTAGTGTCTAGAGTTTTATTTGAATCATCGATCTTATTTTCCAATGTTAACATCATCTTATTTAAATCGGAAGTTTCAAACAAAAAATTGTCGGGATCTTCGCATGCATCTAACAAAGCCTGTCTAAGACGTTGCTGAAGTACAGTTTTTGTTCCGGAAATATCAAGATCCCGTTCTTCTAATTCTTTTTTTAGATCAGCTACTTTCAACTCACAAAGTTTTAGTTTTCTACAAGCCATATTATTCAATACAATATAAACAATTAACAAAATAATCTCAGAACCTAGTATAATTGATTTAATACCCCCGTCGCAGCAGACCTGCGTACTCAGCGAATTTCCATAGGATTTATTTTGTATATGTGAGCATTCAACTTGTTTTAAGGAAAGTATCATTTGAATACGTTAAGTAAATAATATACTAAAAACGCATATTTAATCATTCATGAGCTTTAAACATGAGGAAAATTAACAAAGAGACCATATTGGTTTTCATTAGTAATACATACACTTTTGTATTCTATATAATTCTTAGTCTTTTAATTTTTAATAACTGAAATCTTGCTATAGAATATAAATGTCAACAAACATATAACCAATGAACTCAAAACACTCAAAACAAACAAATAATTTAATCTCATGAAAAAATTCAATTCAATCAAATGGTCAGTTTTATAGTAATTAAAACATCCCTGTTGCAGCAGGCCTACAATTCCAGTCAATTTCAATAAAACATATTATCAATCCTCATAATTGTAAACATATCATATATTATGCTGCATTTTCAGGCAGTTTAGACCAAGACATCCCCCCTTCAAATGCTCTTACTTTCTTTATTAAATTTAAAAATAATTTGTATTTTTTGATATAGTATATATTTTCTGCAAAATCTTGATCAACGAACTCTAACTATTCAAAATAAACACAAATAAAATATTCAACATCTGCAAATTTAATCATATGTTCAGATTTGTATTTTTTTTAAACATCTCAAATCAGGGTGACTATACTTTTTGGAGGGAAAAATTATTAAAAACAATATTGGACAACGTACTGTGTTTAGCACATCCAATATTATCCAATATCTAAGCAACGGATTGACGTAGAATAATAATTCAAAATGCTAAATTGTTTGTTTTTTTAAGCTGAATTCAATTTTGACAATTAAGTTTAAAAATAATTAGTAAAAAGGTGTTAAATCTTGAAAATAAATTTTTCGAAGTCATGAATGACGCTTTACATGTTTGTTCCAAATTTCATCAAGATCGGACCTTTTTTACAAAAGTTATCGCGCCTACGGACAGGTATATATATATATATATATATATATATATATATATATATACATATATATGAAAATGAACGAACGGTGTTATTGGGGTCTAGGGACCTCAAAATGAAAAAATAACATGGTCCCGGGCTTAAGTCTCACCGTGCCGCCTACGGTAATAGCTACTTCCCTATAGGGGAAATTCGCTAAAATGTACCAAGTTTACCTTTATTTATTGATCTCTCGTAAAAAATTAATTAAATACAAAATTGCTTCAACAACACTACAACACAATATAGTAAATTAACTAATGCAGCAAAAATTAATTTAAAATCTATCTCTACAATTATTTTTCAATGAAATCGCCAAATATCTACACTTCTGACACCAATTGTTACGGGCCTACGGGTTCTAAAATAATAACACTGGCGATTTCATAAACTAACTACTATTTATTAACTAATCTAGTAGTTACAATGGTTAATTTCCTATCTAAACCTAGCTAAGCTTATCTAACCTATCTCGAATACAATAAACTTAAATTGCTTCTTACAGCTAGTTATTCTAATTATTTTATTCGATACTGTCACTTAACACTGTCACTATGCACTGTCACTGTCACTGAGCACTGTCACTGTCACTGTCACTGGTCACTGGTCACTCGCACGCAGGATCATCGAACCCAAGACTGACTGACTCATCGGCGGCGCGGGCTTCCTTTTATATGGTCCCGCGTCGAAGAGGCTAGGCTGGTTCGAGTACTAGAAGATTCCGGAAGCCCCTTTTTCGGCAGGTCAAAGGGGCCGCCGGCGGCACGAGCCGCCGCCCCTACCCCCCGCACTCTCGCATCCCTGGGAGGTTCTAGAGAGTTCCGCAGCCGCGGCTTCCAGTCGTTCCGTAACAATATTTTATGCTGAGAACAATGGACAAGACGGTTAAGATGCATGTACTGGACTGTGAAACTGCGAAAGATATGTTTGATAAACTAATGAAAATATACCAGAGGGACTCAAATCAACAAAAAGTGAATTTACTACAAGAATATTACAACTATAAGTACAACAAATCGATAAATATGTTGGAAAATATAAGTCACATTCGTAATCTAGCACACAAGTTGGAGAAACTGGATCAGAAGATTGATGAAGTAATGGTTCTTACCAAGATAACATCGATTCTTCCAGAAGAATATATGGCTTTTCCAGTGCATGGGACTCACTACAGTCAGATAAAACCCTTGATAATCTAGTATCAAGACTTATCCAGGAAGAAGGAAAGCTTCAAACTTAAGGAAGAGTCAAGTATAGCATTCAAAGTTGCTAACAATAAAATAAAAAATGTTACTTGTTATGAATGTCACCAAAAAGGACATGTAAAAAGAGACTGCCCTAAGTTAATGAGTTGTGCTATATGCAAGAAAATTGGACATGATCAGAACAAATGTTTTTACAAAAATAAGGAAACCCTAAAGAAGTGCTCTATGTGCAAGAAAACAAACCATGAAGAAAGAAACTGTTATTTTAGAAATAAAACCAAGAAAGGAGAAAATATAGCATGGCTGATCAAACCAGAGAAAAGTAATGAAAATGAAATTTTTGAAGAATTAAACAAGTGTGAAGCAAAGAAGAATTTAGAATTTGCTGTGGATAGCGCTTGTACGTCTCATCTTGTTAACGATATTGAAAGTTTAAAAGATATAAAAGAATTTGAACAAAGCTACAGAGTCGCTAAATCAGGTACATTGTTAAAATCCAGTGTTATTGGAACTGTCGCAGGAGAAAATTGTTCATTAACAAATGTATCCTATATACCTGATCTGTCGAGAAATGTAATGTCTGTAAACTGCATCACAAGAAAGGGAGGAGTAGTCACATTTTATAACAAAGGTGTAAAAATATTTCAAGACAATAATGTAATACTTGAAGGAGAGAAACAAGATAATGGTTTATTTATTGTAGATATTGGAAAAGACAATATCAATGAAGTTTTAATTTCAGAAGAAAAACACATGTATAACTTATGGCACAGACAACTTGGACACTTAAATACGGAGTACATAAAAAACTTCCAGATATATGTGATGGTGTTCCTAAAATACTAAGTAAAACTGAACTAAGTGATCTTCGTATAGTTTGTATGGAAGCTAAACAAGTAAGACAACCATTTAAGACTGTGCGAGATAGAGCAACAAGACCACTCGAAATAATACACACGGATATATGTGGTCCTATTGAACCTAAAACTCATGAGGGAAAATCATATTTCATGACTTGTTTGGATGATTATACTCATTTTTGTGTTGTTTATCTGTTGAGCAACAAGAATGAAGCGAAAGACTGTTTGAAAAATTACATCAACCAAAGTGAAGCACAGCTGAATTTGAAAGTTTCAAAGATACGTTGTGACAACGGAGGCGAATATATGAATAAAGCATTTAAACAATGGTGTTTTGATAGATGTATTATATTGGACAATACAATTCCCTACACACCACAGCTTAACGGAAAAGCTGAAAGACTTAACAGAAGTTTAATGGAAAAAGGAATATTTGACAGCAAAATGGAGAAAGAAATGTGGGGAAAAGCAGTAAGAACTGCGGCATATTTACTTAACAGATGCCCATCATCGACTGTAGATAAGACACCCAGTGAATTGTGGACAGGTAAAAGGCCAAATCTAGATAGATTGCAGATTTTCGGTTCGATAGCTTTTGCTAAAAATCTTAGGCACCTAAAGAAACTTGATCCAAGAGGCAAGAAATACATTATGGTAGGATATGCTCCGAATGGCTACAGACTGTGGGATGAACATAAGAAAACAGTGGTAATAGCAAGAGATGTGATAAAATCAAATCAAATCAAATCATTTTATTGTCAGAAACAAAAATGTGCAAAACAATCGTCAACAATCTATATGTAGGCTATATATACAAGTTGTACACAGTTAAAAACATAACGTCTCAAAATAAGTAAATGACTTAGAAATAGTATTCCTCTAAGCTATAAAATTCCTTGAGAATAAGAAACTCTTTCAACTTTTTTTGAATTTTATGGCGTTTGTTTGATTTTTTAGGGATGAAGGGAGGAAAAGCTTGATGGAAGAGTAAAAGGTCTGTTGCTGGAAAAATGTGGTTCTATGTTGAGGTAACGGTAAGGGATTAGTTTTCCGGAGATTAAATTTTGAAGGAGGTTGATGAGGGAGCAGATCTAAGTTGTTTCTCAAAAATATCAAACAATTGAAAATGTAAATTGAAGGAAACGTTAGGATGTTGTTTTCTCTAAATTTGCCTCTACAAGATGTCAGTCTACCAAGGCCAAATATAATTCGTAAAGCCTTTTTCTGGGCTTTGAAAATTATTTTCGATTTCGAGCTGTCGTGTCCCCAAATTGCAACACCATAAGCGAGGATGGGAAAGAAACATCCATAATAAGCGGTGAGAAGGATTTCACGATTTGAGAAATAAGAAAGCCTGCGTAGAAGGAAGAGAACCCGACTTAGTTTTTGGATACACCGTCAATATGCTCATGAAAGTTGAGATTGGAATCTATAGTTATCCCTAAAAAGTTCGTACTAGAAGATGATATTACTTCAAAGTCACCTACTAATAATTGGTTGATCTCGGAACCTTCCCTTTTTCTCAAGAAAAAATTTACAACCTTTGTCTCAGCTGCATTTATAGCAAGACCATTATCAGATAACCATTGCATGATCGAATTTGCTTCGATAAACATTTCCACCTCCAGTTTTTCAAGACTCTTGTTGGAAAGAGCAAGAGAAGTGTCATCCGCAAACAATCACAGATTAGCTTTAGAAACACCTCTAGCAATGTCATTAATGAAAATAAGAAACAAGATCGGGCCTAAAACACTGCCCTGTGGTACACCATACCGCATTGGCAATTTTTCCGAGTCCCTCATCTTAAGAAAACCTAAATCATCTATATATGGAACTGAAACGACTTGCGTCCTGTTCCGTAGGTACGATGATACCCAGTCATACGCCTTTCCTCTGAAGTCTGAAGCCTATTTTTTCCATCTTTTCAAGCAAAATGGAATGATCCAAAACATCAAAAGCCTTGCTTAAATCAAGAAACCAACCTAATGAATGTTCTTTCTGGTCAAGAGAGGAGGACAAAGTCGATACAAAGTTAAAAGGATCAGCAGTCGAAGTGTTCTTACGGAATCCAAATT
Source organism: Flexamia atlantica (assembly GCA_035578135.1). Lineage (NCBI taxonomy): Eukaryota > Metazoa > Arthropoda > Insecta > Hemiptera > Cicadellidae > Flexamia > Flexamia atlantica. The sequence goes on along the minus strand of JAQJVK010000005.1, from coordinate 48,307,970 downwards.
GGTTTTTGAAAAGGATGTCATGACTGGTCAAAAATGAAGATAAACGGTTTAGAAATACCTTTTAATTATCTTTGAAAATGTTGACAGGATTGAAATTGGTCTAAAATGTTCAGGAATACGAGCATTTTTTTATTTTAGGCAATGGTTTGATTGTTGCAGTCTTCAGCAATGATGGAAATTGTCCACAATGGAAAGACGAATTTATAATGTGAACAAGAGGCGAAGATAAACTAAAAGCACATGACTTCAAGATTTTCGATGAGACACCGTCGAAAATCTTTTTTGATGTTTGAAAAGAACTTCCCAGGAAAACAAAAGGTTGTGGAAGTAGGACCGATTGTGAAAGAAGAAATAAACAAACAAGGACACTTTGAAGAACATGAAACAGATGGACAAGAACATGAAACCGAACCAGACATGAATATTTTAATGGAGAATGAAAGAGATGGAGAAGAAGAACCTAATCAGTATGATGAAAGAAATGCACTAGAATGACTAGAAGATTCAAACATAAACAACAATCATGTTGAGGGAAGAAATATTCCATACTCTTTGAGAGAAAGACAAACTATAAAGAAACCAGTAAGATTAAATGATTATGTACACTTACCTGATGAGGACACAGAAGATTAAGTGTTGCTTACTTTCAAAGAGTGCATGGAAAGTGAAGACAAAGAAAAGTGGATAAAAGCAATCGAAGAAGAAAAGGAATCTTTAAAGTTAAATGATACATGGGAATCCGTTGATGAAAAAGAAGCTAATGACAAAGAAATTCTGACAAGCAAATGGGTTTTTAAAATAAAAGACGGAGGTAAATATAAAGCAAGACTTGTTGTGCGTGGATGTCAGCAGAAGGAAGGAAAACTTGACTACAAGGACACTTTTAGTCCAGTTGTTGACACAAACGCACTAAGACTTTAGTTGGCAGTTGCTGCAGAAGAAAATATGATTGTGAAAACATTTGATGTAAAGACTGCTTTCTTGCACGGCGACTTGGAAGATGAAATATACATGAAGGTTCCAGAAGGCTATAATGCAGAAGGAAAGATATGTCGACTGAAAAAGGCTTTATATGGCTAGAAACAAGCGCCTCGTCAATGGAACAAGAAACTAACAGATTTTCTAAAGAATCAAGAAATGGAAAGCCTTAAGACAGATCGATGCATTTTCAAAACAATGATAAATCAATATTCATGGCAATTCATGTTGACGATGGTATTGTATTTGGACACAGTGAAGAAGAGGTGGACAAGTTATTGAAAACTCTCAAGAAAAGGTTTGAGATGACCATATTTGACGACCCAAAATTTTATTTGGGAATGGAACTGAAGAAGACAAAGGATGGTATTTTCAAATAAATATACTAATGAAGTCCTAGAAAAGTACAACATGATTGAGAGTCATAAAAAAAACACACCGATAACACCAACATCAGGATTTCAAGGCAATGAACCAAACAAGAATTTTCCTTACAGAGAGGTGATAGGTAGTTTACTATATTTGACCACTAAGACTCGTCCAGATTTGTCATATGCTGTCAACTATGAAAGCAGATTTATGGAAAATCCCAGAGAAATAGACGTCCAGAATGGTAAAATGAGTCTTAGGCATTTGAAAGAAACAATGGATCTTGGGATTCATTATCAGAAAAGCGGTTCAAATGAAATACACATCGATGCATATTGTGACTCTGACTACGCAGGCGATGAAAAAACAAGAAAAAGTACAACTGGCTATGTAACATTTTGTTCAGGAGGACCTATTGTGTGGAATTCAAGTAAACAAAGTGTCAGAGCTAAGTCCTCAACAGAGGCAGAATTCATAGCTGCCGCCGAGTGTTGTGCTGAGTTGAAATTTATAAAATATATGTTGAAAGAGATTACTCACAAAGAAGTAAAGATAACTCTGAATATTGACAATCAAAGTGCAATGAAAATCATAAAAACAGGACAAATGTCAGGAAAACGTCGAAAACATATTGCCTTATATTTCCTCATATTATGCCTTATAGCTCATCTGTCTCTCGTCCGAAGTTGATGATTAATATTTCAAATGAGAGCCGCTATTCCACTGAGTATTCTAAGACTAAAACTAAGTACATATCTTAATTATAATGAGAGGTAGAAGAAAAATAATTTTTAAAAATGCTAAAAATATGAAACGCCCATAAGAAATGTATAGGGATAAATTTTTATTTGAGTATATCTTTTTAACGAATGCATATTTTCAAAAACGGATTTCAGCATTGTAATCAGCGTGAAAATCTAGTCTGTAATGATGTGTCACAACGCCATCTTTACGTTCAAAAAAATTGACATGATATCGAATAAGGCGGATCCAAGATGGCGGCTAAAAATTAATTCCCAATCAGATTGAAGTATTTACTACTCAGCAAGTAAGGCGGTGGTTCCAAATCGATATATTGGGAGATATTAGCTTGGTTACACATAAATAATTTTTTTTCAATATATATTTCTGTATTTGTCGGCCATTTTGGATTATGGTGCAGTGTATGGAAATGCTTAAAAACTCGTGAGGGCTCCTAAGCTAAAATTGATTAGTATACCCTAAGGTACCTTCATGCCAAATTTGGTGCTTTTATCCACCTGGTAACGGTGTTCTTAAAATACAGCCCTAAGCAACCGGACTATTTATACGACTGGCGATTGACTGTTGCTATACTCTTATCTCTAACGTCCAGTGTTGCATTACCCAGGATTTGGCATTTTACCCGCCAACTCCATTGATAATCCTCACTTTTACCCGGTTTTTCGGCACTAATCCCTGCAAAATCCCCCCCAAGTACCAAAATCCGGGTAGTTAGCCGAAAAACCACCTAATGACTTAAAAAACACCAAATACCGGACTTTATATCTCACCTTACATGGACATTGAATATTTGTAAAGCAAATTACAATTAAAAAATCCCGGCTTTACCCGTTTTTTTTATGTATTTAGGATGCCGAGTAAATCCCCGCAGCTCAAGTCCAAAATCCCCGATTTTACTCGATTTTTCTTAATCATGTTAATTATGTCCCCGAACGGCCAACAAAAAACCCACAAACCGGACTATTACCCATTTTCTGGTAACACTGCAACGAAATAACCAATACAACCAAACCAAATACATAACACCAACTTTCGTTTGAAAAATAAAATATCTAGAATTCCAAAAAATCCTTGTACCTCGATCGTCAAAAATCCCCCATTTCACCTATTGTTTAATATCCAAGTTGATGAGTAAATTTCCTCAATCCAAGTCTTAAATCCCCGGTTATACGCGGTTTTTTCTTAATCACTGCCAAAACTCCGCACGGCCTCCAAAATAACCGAAAACCGGGTAAATACCCGGTTTTTGTAACATTGCTAACGAACGGCTGTGTCAGACCGGGGCCACAGACCGTCTGACACTATGTCTTCTGGGCCCGATGACAGACAGAGTTGCCAGTCCAGTCGACCCATTGTCAACCGCCCTTCAAAATAACTTAACACATGGATTGACTTTATGGAGAATTTAATCTGTTTTCAGATGGTTCAGAATTTAATCTGTGAGCAGCCTCAAATTAGTTCAAATTTCGGGTGTTACTCTGTTTGTTGTTATGCCTCTATAGATTGCCTAAAAACGTGAATTTACAGTTGTAATTTATGGACATTTTCCGGGGGAGGACCCCCGGACCCCTCCTCTCCTTGGGGGGTATTTCATAATCAATTTAATTTGCCACCGGCCACGTAGCTCCGCTCAGCAACAAAAGAGGCTGATTTTAATTTTCGTTTAGGCCCACTTAAAAAAAAACACCACCACCGGCCCCTTTCTGACCTAAAGAGGCCGGCCCCTCTGGCATTTGCCCGAATGCCCACATGGCCAGTCCGCCCCTGGGTATATCCCCCCCCCCCCCCCCCCGAAAATAAATCCTGCATACGCCACTGACCAGATTATTCCCAAATAAAAACGGGATAACGGGATACTTTAACAAAACTCACTCCCCCCCTGAACCCCAATACAACACACCACACACCAAGGCGTTTAATTATACGGGGGTCTCTAATTTACAAATTTTGTAATGGAAGAAATGAAGTATCAAGCTGTTTTTAGATCATTAATTTTATTTTCCATTTATTGAACTTATTACAGCGCACTATTGTTACAGTTTCTCTTTAAGAATACAATAAATGGCATGCAGCCAGCCATGAAACATAATTGTTTTAATCGCCACATACTGAGGATTAAAAATAATCAATTCTCATTTTTAAGTTCTTATCATTTTATTATAAAAGGAAAAAATAATTTCCAACAATAAATTACATTGTATTTCCCCAATTAGTCTACATTTTGATTTCAATCAGCTCCATTGAAACGGCCGCGCGGCGGCGTTGAGGTGGAATCTAAGTCGCACTTCAAGCAATGTAACAGATGCGTAGTGGTAACTAGTTTTCACATATCTGTTACGATAAAACAACTAGCACAAAAATCACTGGAACAGCCTCAACAGCGCTGCGGCGGGAGCGTTGTCAACTACGTCGGCCAGCGGCCTGAACGTTCTAGCAGACTGTGTTCACTGCCCGGTATCCCCGTGAGACATCTCCTTTGTATCCCTTTATCTATGTTCAAACTAACCCGCTCCAATAAGCATACCACTTGGCTCCATTTAAGTGTCAGACTGATAAGCTCCTCGCGCCGTCCGTCGTCGCCGCGAGGAGCTTATCAGTGCTTGCCGCCCTGTGACTTAAGCCTATCTGCTCTTTCTCAGGCGTAATTAAATGCAAATAATTTTATTGGTGGAGTTTAGGCAATCCTCCGATTGTGTGAGTTTTGGCCCTGGATTGCTTATTGAAATACAAATATGGTTTATTTTACCTTATTTTCCGTCAATAATCCAAATCTTGCATTAATTATGCGACCGGTAACGTTCTTGTACTGGAAAACCAACTTAGCTTGACTGGCTTCTAACTTCATTGTGTGAGTTTTGGCCCTGGATTGCTTATTGAAAAGTAGTGGAAATATACTGGTGATACGCCACTTTTAGCAGTTTTTTCCCATGTTATTCTTATGGGGATCATTTCTTGGACCGACCCCTGATCCCGCCTGAGATCTGGCTATTATTTGGGTAGGTTGTTTACCTGTGTGAGTAGAGTTGTAAATGGCATATGTTATTCTTAACCCTGCACTATATTTTTAAATAGAAAATTATAAATTACCTTTGGTCTTTATTGTCCGATTTGTCTAATATTTTGACATGTTATTAAAACTAAACTAGTAAATATTATGTGTTAATTATAAATATACCTCTAATTATATAGAATATGTAGGTATTATTTGTTAATTTATAAAAATTTTGGAGTGATAGAACACAGAGTTGTAGAGACATGAGGCCAGACAGCTGCTTGCACAGCTGCGCACACAATTAATGGCCAGACATAAATTAATTAGCGTGCAGCTGTGTCTGAATGACCACTGTTATTGCAGACAGAAACAGTGTGAAAGACGTTAGTTTATCACTGATAGTGTTGTCCAACAGTTGTTCGTCTTGAGTGGTTATACATAGATTTTAGCAAGTTTTTCCTATTCTTATACAGTTCATTTCTTGGACCGACCCATTGAACCTGCCTGAGATCTGGCTATTATTTAGGTATGTGAGTACATTTATACTTAACCCTACAGTATATTTTTAAATATAAAATTATAATGTTGTTTGAAAAAAAATTAATTTTAATTTGCCATTTTAAAAATATTATGTATATTTTTAAATTAATTTGTAAATCCTTTTTAAAAGATATGATTGTAGAATAACTATTGTTAATAGGAGTAATTTAATTTGCCATTTTAAAAACATTTAAATTTAAATTAATTTGTGAATTAATTTATAAATTGTTTTAAAAAGATATGATTGTAGAATAAATATTGTTAATAGGAGTAATTTAATTTGTCATTTTAAAAGCATTTAAATTTAAATTAATTTGTAAATTGTTTTAAAAAGATATGATTGTAGAATAACTATTGTTAATAGGAGTAATTTAATTTGCCATTTTAAAAACATTTAAATTTAAATTAATTTATGAATTAATTTGTAAATTGTTTTAAAAAGATATGATTGTAGAATAACTATTGTTAATAGGAGTAATTTAATTTACCATTTTAAAAATATTTAAATTTAAATTAATTTGTGAATTAATTTGAAAATTGTTTTAAAAATGTATGATTGTAGGATAATTATTGTTAATAGGAGTAATTTAATTTACCATTTTAAAAACATTTAAATTTAAATTAATTTGTGAATTAATTTGTAAATTTTTTTAAAGGTATGATTGTAGGATAAGTAATTTCAATTACCATTTTAAAATATACATAATATTTTTTTAAAAATTTGTAAAAAAAGTTTTTAAATTAATTTGTGAATTTATTTGTAAATTTTTTTACAAAAGGTATATATACTCAACTTTATTTAAATTTGTTCATTATAAAAAAAGTTTTCATGTGAGGACTGTTATGTAACTCTTGTTAATAGAAGTAATTTAATTCGCCATTTTAAAAATATACATAATATTTTTCCAAAAATTTGAAAAAATGTAATAAAATATTTTTTGAGGTAAAAACTTTAAAACTACACATGATTGAAGATCATGGTACATGTAATACATGTAATAAAGTTGTTAAATATCATAAAAAACTACATTATCAAAGGTGTGATAAATGTTTTTATAAAATGTTTATTTATAAAAAAGAATCTATAAAAGAGGAATTGATTAATACTCTAATATCATGCCCGCTGCCTATTAAATGGATTTTACTGAGAAGAGTTAAATTTGTTAAATATATGGTGAATGGTGAAACAGTTGTCGAGAAGGATTGTGAAGCTAATTTTCGAAGCATAACAAATTTAACACTTGAAACTCAAGAAATTAACTTGCAAATTAATGAATCACTTTTGAAAGTCGACAACTCTATACATAAATATTCTGCTGAAGGAAGTGGGTGGGTTTATGATAGTACAATTTTATGGCAATTACATGTTTATAAATTTATTCCATTACCTCCAAAATCATATATTCCATTACCAAAAGCTATTAAATCGACATATGCTGTGTTGAATATAAAAAATAATGATAAAAATGTTTTCTCTGGAGTATATTAGCTTCTCTACATTCAAGAAGTTATTTAGAACATGCAAATCGAGTTTGCAATTATGAACCATATGAAAGTGAATTAAATATGATAAATATTCAATATCCAGTAAAAATAACAGATATAAATAAATTTGAAAAGCAGAATAACAAAATAAGTGTAAATGTTTTTGGAGTGAAGAAAGATAAAATCATATACCCACTAAGGATAACAAAAGAAATTAAAAGTATCCATATTAATTTGTTGCTACTACAAAAACGTTGTAATACACATTATTGTTTAATTCGAGATTTTAATAAGTTAATGTTTCGAATAACAAAATTTAATCGTAAAAAACACTTTTGTTATCTATGTCTACAACATTTCACCAGTAAAATAACTCTTGAAAATCATATTAAATACTGTAGTCAATTTGCACCACAGAGAGTACAGATGTCAAATAAAGAATTTATTGAGTTTACTAATTATAAATTCGAAATTAAAGCGCTTTATGTGATATATGCTGATTTTGAATGCTTTATTGATTTATCTAATAATCATATTCCAAGTGGTTTTTATTATGTGGTGGTTAAAGATGGAAATATAATACAAAAAGAGTTATATAGTGATAAGAATGTCATGGATGTATTAAAAAAAATATTTCTTACTTATAATTATATTAAAGAGCAATTAGAGGTGAATATACCACTTACCTATACTCCACAATTGGATATTATTCGCAAATACGCGACTCATTGCCATATATGTGACAGGCCATTTACAATAAATGATTTAAAAATATTAGACCACAATAACTTAACAGGGGTGTTTCGTGGGATTGCCCATAACAATTGTAATTTACAATATCAAGTTACAAAGAAAATACCGGTACTATTTCACAACCTCAAGAAATATGATGGACACTTAATAATTCAACACGTTGGTAAATTAAAAAATCATAAAATAAATTGCATTGCAAAAGATATGGAAAACTATATATCTTTTTCCATTGATGATTTAGTATTTCTTGATTCATATAATTTTCTATCACTACCACTATACAAATTAGCTTTAAACTTGGAGAATTTCAAATATGTGCGACATTCTCTTTTACAACGAAAAGGTGTTTATCCCTATGAATATATGACCAATTCAGATAAATTTAATGAATCATCCTTACCACCGATAGAAGCCTTTTACAGTTCATTAACTAAAGAGCATATTTCAGAACAAGAATATGAGCATGCAAAATTAGTTTGGAGTGAATTTAATATACAAAATTTAAAAAAATATCATGATTTATATTTGGAAACTGATGTTTTATTGTTAGCTGATGTATTTGAGACATTTAGAGATTTATGTCTGAAAGACTACCGTATCGACTCAGTCCACACTTATTCCCTCCCTGGATTCACGTGGGAGGCGTGTTTGAGAATGACCTCAGTAAGATTACAATTATTTAAAGATATAGACATGCACCTTTTTATTGAAAATGGAATACGAGGTGGTGTTAGCATGATTTCTACTCGTTATGCGAAAAGTAATAATAAGTATATGGAGAAATATGTTAACCCTAATGAAGAAAGTATATATTTAATCTATTTAGATTGCAACAGTTTATATTCCTTTGCTATGTGTGACTATTTACCGATTGGTAATTTTGAATGGATAAATAACATAGAAATTTATAAGTCAGAAAAGGGAGAAGATTATGGGTTTATTTTAGAAGTTGATTTGAAATATGACAAGAAATTACATGATTTGCTTAATGATTATCCTTTAGCTCCTGAAAAATAAAATAACAAATTAATACCAAATTTAAAATACCCCCGTTGCAGCAGACCTGCATACTCAGCGAATTTCAAATGCAAAACAACATATTTCAATCCAACATAGCGAGATTTGACATGTTTTGGTAAGCTCCATGAGTATAACATGGGGAATGAGTATGCAGGTTTGCTGCTACAGGTATATTAAAACTGAGTGGTTTTAATTTAATAATTAGTAGATCTGAACTAGAAGAAGCTATTTACCAAGTTTTATTAAGATTTGTTGGGAAATAACCGAGATATGGAAATTTACTTATTTCCCATAAGGTTAACATTGGGACAACGTACTGTGTTTACCACTTTCAATATCTTGGTAACCAATGGACATAGAGGGGTGATTCAAAATACTAAATTGTTTGTTTTTTTGAGCTGAATTCAATGGTGCCAATAAAAATTCGATAAATTTTATTTTTATATGTAAAAAACTCATAAAACCCATTTTTGGGGGGGTTTATCCCCCTTAACCCTCCCTCCCAGTGGTCCGATCGGGCTGGTTTACGAACCGGTCCGAGGGATTACCACTTTACATGTCTGTACCAAATTTCATTAAGATCGGACCATATTTACGGCCGCTATCGTGCTGACAGACACATATATATATAGATAGATAGATATATAGATATATATATAAAAATTCGAACGAATGGTGTTTTTTTCTTCTGGTGGCCCCAAAACGAAACGTTATCATGGTCTTGGGCTTAGGTCTTACCATGAGACCTACGGTAATAGCTTCTTCCCTATAGGGGAAATTCGCTAAAAAAAAAACAAATTATATCTTACATTATAAAACTTTACAAAAATATGAAGAGTTGGGTTTAGTAGTTACTAAATACCATAAAATTTTAAGATTTAAACAAACAAAATGGTTGGCACCTTATATAAATTTTAATATAGAAAAAAGAAAAAATGCTGTGAATGAATTTGAAAAAGACTTTTATAAATTATTAAACAATAGCTTATTTGGTAGAACAATTAAGAATCAAAGAAAGTTTAAAGATATTCACCTTGTTGATGAGTCAAAGTTAAGGGGATATGGCACTGAAATCATGAAAAATTTTCCAAAAAAGTGTTTTTTTTTAATTAAAGTTTTTTTATTGTTTATAATGTTAAAAACAATAAACAAGTGTCAAAAAAAAAATTATTATTTTTCGTTTTTTAGGCGTTTTTTTGAATTGTAGAACAGGCTCTTGAAAAAGCCGGTCGGACGACTTTTTTCAACACATTAAATATGATATAACTTGAGTTGTAATTGTTAGATTTTAATGATTTTAACGTTAAATTGAAGGATATAATGTCCTCTAAATATTTAGGTAGCTTGATAAGTATAGTCCAATAAATAATAAATATTCAAGCTAATTTCGAAAAAATATTGTAAAAATTGATAAAATTGTTTTATACTTTTTTATATGTCTTTTTATGATCATACACGACTAATTCTACCTAAATATATACATAACAGCAGCCCAATCATATATAAAAAATTTCAACAATGTAGCCCAAATGGTTTTTGAGTTATATCAGTTTGTATAGCAAAGATTTTTAACCTAACCTAACCAAGGTAAATTTTCAACGCGCGATTCCCGAAAATCGAATTTTTGGCTATTATTAATTTTTAAATTGATATAACTCAAAAACTATTTGTACCACATGATTCAAATTTTTACCAAGGGTTTAGGGAATTGTAATCTACATATTTAGGTAGAATTATACATGTATGGTCACAAGGAAAAAAATATGATTTTTTATAAATGTCAAATCAAATTTTTAAACCTAAAATATTTTTTAAAACGACACCACAATTTTGTTTATTGATATAAAGTTATAATTCTACCTAAATATTTCAAGGCAGTTGTAAGCTACAAAATGACTGGAGTTATATCAAATTTTGGTAGTTACCTAAAAATTTTACAAAAAACATTATATTTAATATATGTATAAAAATTTATTTTTTTTATTTCGTATTTGTGTATTCTTATAACCATGCAAAGTTTCAAAGGCCTAGTGATAACCTTATTAAAGTTAGTAATTTCAGTGCCATATCCCCTTAATGAGGTATGTCAACAAACCTAATTTTGACTGCACTAAAAAATTTGAAAATAACTTACATGCGGTGCATATGAATAAATTAATTATTAAATTTGATAGGCCAATATATCTCGGTATGACAATACTAGGTATTAGTAAAGTTATAATGTATGATTTCCACTACAATTATATGTCTAAATTTAAAAATAAAAAACTTCTTTTAACTGATACTGATAGCTTATTCTATGAAATTTACACAGACGATTTTTATAAGGAAATCGAAGATGACCTGTATTATTTTGACACCTCAGGATACAATAAAAATAATATTTTATACTCAAATAAAAATAAAAAAGAAATGGGTAAATTTAAAGATGAAATGAATGGAGAGATATTGTATGAATATTGTGGTTTACGACCAAAATTATATTCATATATCCCATTACAATGGGTAAATAATCGAGATTCAAGTTTAGAAGTTAAAAAGGCCAAAGGGGCAGATAAAGCTACTGTAAAACATTTATTAAGACATGAACACTATTTAAACTGCTTAATGACAGGAGAAGATCACTATGAAAATGTACCAAGAATGCAATCCACTAACCATAAATTAAAAACTGTTACAATGTATAAAAAAGTGCTATCTTATAACGATGATAAAAGATATATACTAGCAGATTCTGTCAACACCCTTGCATTAGGTCACTTTAGAATAAATCAATCATAAATATGTATTTTCCATTATTTTTCCCTCTCTCCTTATCTATAGTAAAAAATGTATATTTTGATTTGTCCCAACACTGGTGGCATAGGTTTCTAAACTGTTTAAATGTGAAGTCATTTCCCACATGATTATTGTAAATATGTTTTAAATTTAAATCGTCTTGTTTAAACAATATTACAAAGTTTACATTGTCTCTTATATATTTATCGACTTTACTATATGATTGACATAAGTAAAAACTGTTAATATTTCTATGTCTACCCATAGCAAAAAGGTTACTGATATTTGGACAGTTTATATCGTCGAAAACTATGACAGAATGTGGTTTTACGTCACTTGGTGTAATTTCACAGTCAGAAAAAGCAGTTAGAAGCCAGAAGGGAAATCCCAAAGTTTCGCGGTGTATATCTCAAAAACGAGTTAAAAAATCAAAGACCAAAGGTAAAAGAATGCGGAATAATTAATTTAGATAATAATAAAGGTACTCATTGGACAGCTTACCGTAAACATAAGAATATTGTGATTTATTTCGACCCATTTGGTATTTAACCTCCAAAAGAGGTAATTAATTATTTCACTCCTTCTAAAATTTACTACACAACAGACCAAATTCAAGATGTAAATACTTCTATTTGTGGACAATTATGTTTACTATTTAAAAAAAAATTTAGTTTATAAAAAAGGATGGATTCATTTACGATTACATTCACAGGTACAGAGGCAGAGTTAAAGTCTGTCTTCTTTCCTCCAATTGAATTGGATGGGGATTATGTAATTGGCTTAGTAGATTTTCAAAGCTATAATTCAATATTTAATGTTAAAAAACCTTTTAATACCTTAACATATTATGAAATACAGAAATTAGTAACTCCTAAGGGCACGATGAGCATAGATAAATTAAATAAAGCTCTAGATGGTAAACTCATTATTAAAGTAACTGATAAGGAAACTCTAACAAAATTTAATGATAAAATTATACCCTATAGGGGTTTAATTCCAAAATTAAATAGTCATAAGGGAAGTACAATAACTATTGAGGAAGGTGAAGATATATTTTATTATGCACCAAATCCAAAAGTTATAGAAATTCCCGATGGATCATATGAGGTCAATGATTTAGCCAAAGAAATACAGAAATCAATTCCAAGTTTTGTACTAACCGCTGATAATTGAACAATGAAATCTATAATTGTGAGTCCTTATGCATTTGATTTTACAAAACCATGTTTAGGCAGTATGTTACTGGGATTTAAAGGTTATTCTACACCATTTGTTGCCTTTAAGTCAGTAAATAAAATTAATATAAATAATATTAATGTAATTAGAGTAAAGTGTAATATCGCAAACGGATAATTTTAAATGGTGAAAAATCACACACCATACACAGCTTTTATCCAGAAGCTCCACCTGGATATAAAATAATTGAAGTCCCCAAAAATATCTTATATTTTCCTGTAAATAAAAAAGCTTTAGACGTAATTAGTATAACATTTGCCAACCAAAATGATAGACCCATTGACTTTAATGGTGAAGAGACTACAATTACATGCCACATAAAAAAGATTATATAAAAAATATATGAGAATTTATAAAAATAAACATAGTATAATTAGTATGCAAAATGCAAGGTTCTTGCAATCAATCGGACTAAAACTAAAATTTTCTATATATAAAAATGGAAACAGATTTTCTAGACGTTACCGGGAAATCCCCATTAGATGATAGTATTGTTAAAATTACAAATCATGCATACGTGCCACATAATACTTTAGCTATAAATAATTCAGACGAGATAATTTTAACAATTAACATTCAAGACTTGATAACACTCCCCTGTAAAAGTTATTTATATATAAAGGGAGAAGTAGAGAATAAAGATAACGGTCATTTAATAAATAATGCATTTGCATTTTTATTTGATGAAATTAGGTATGAAGTTGCTGGAAAACAAATTGATTTAGTAAGAAATCCAGGAATTACAAGTCACATGAAAATATATGAATATATTATCTTACAATAAAACCAGTAAATTAACAAATGTAGCATTTGATACAGATGAAAATTTAAAAAATTTCCATAAAAATGGTAAATTTAGTACGTGTATTCCGTTGGAGTTATTAATGGGTGTTTTTGAAGATTTTAATAAAGTTTTAGTGAATGTTAAACAGGAATTAATATTAAAACGGTCTAAATTGTATGTTTACGACATCTAATGTACCTTCTTCTGGCACTGCAGACGTACTTCCTAAAATTATACTTAAATCAATTCATTGGGTAATGCCCCATATTACACCATCTGATAGTGAAAAATTACAATTGCAAAAAATGTTATTGCAAAATAAAAATTTACAAATCGAATTTAGAAGCTTCGAACTCCATCAATACCCCTCATTCCCACAGACCACGAGAAATACTCGGAGTTTAAAAACTTCATCACATCTTGAAAGTCCTAGGTACATTATATTTGGATTTCAAACAGATAGGGATAATAAACCTCGAAAGAGAAGTGATGAGTTTGATCACTGTAAATTAAAAAATTTAAAAGTATTCTTAAATTCTGAATACTACCCTTACAATGATCTTAATTTAGATTTCGAGAAGGGTGATGTGTTCAAGGCTTATGAGATGCTTGTTAGATTCAGAGAGAGTTATTATAATACCCTACCAGATCCTGTGATCAGTAGAAGTGAATTCATTAAAAAACATCCACTAATTGTTATTGATTGTTCGAGACAAAATGAAGCTATTAAAGAGGGAGTAATTGATATAAAACTAGAGATTGAAACAGATGAAAATGTCCCGGAAAATACTTCAGCTTACTGTCTTATAATACATGATAAAGTATTTGAATACAACCCATTGACAAATAAAATAAATAAACTATAATAAAAAATGAAATCTAATATTCAAAAAGAATTAATTGAATCTGCTAATCAAATTAGGAAAAAGTACAGAGCATTAAAACGAGGTAAATTTTCAGAGGCTGAAGAAAGGTTTCAAACATTTCAACCTTTAATCGAACCATTACAAGAATTAAAAAATATAACTGCTGCTAAAAATTCCATAAATAATGAAATGCAAATAATACCTATATATTCGATTCCTAAACCACCTCCCATACCCTCATTATCTAAAACACCCTCTAAAATACCACAACTAATACCACCCGCGCCATTAAAATTAGATTTTGGCCTATTGGCATCACAATATTTAGGAAATTATCTTAATAAAAGTAACATAACAGATACTACATACGGTATTAGGCGTGAGGGAAATAAATTTTATATCGGTGACAAAGAGGTTGAAATTGCTAACGACGACATAACAATAGGAAATAAAATATTTAAAGGTACAAAAGGTCTTTGGGAATTATTAACCCTCAAAGAACCTAAGGAGTATACACAATGTGATTTAAAAACCTATAGAGAAATATTAGAGCTTACAAATGGGCATTTAAAAGGTTACAAGTCCGATGCAGCAATATCAAGTAACAAATATCATAAATATTCAAATGTAAAAGTTATATCTGGTGAGGGATTAAGAGAAGTAACCGGTAATAAAATTGACTATATTTATTGGAATGACCTTAATGAGCTTGTAGACAGATTAAAATTACTTTGGTTATCAAGGCAAGCTGGAAATACGGGTGTTGATAATGAAATTAATTCAATTATAGAAGAATTACGTGAAAGTGGAATTATTTATTAAGTTAAAAGATATGTTTATAGACAAATTTTATCGTCTATACAACCCATATTCACAACATTCAGAAGCTAGGAGTGCCCAGCCTCCAAATTTACAATTAATAGAAAATAAATGGGATGCTTTAAATTATAAAATCGTTTCTGTAGAAGACGGTAAATATGATAATGACGTGTCAACTGTCGGGCAAACGTTAATGAGAAAAGGTGATAGCTTTGTACAAAGAAAACGTAAGTATGAGTTTTTAGAATTATCAGATAAAAACTGGAACGCGAAGAAGCATAAAATTAGTAATGTCGAGAAAGCCGATAAGCCAGACGATGTGCCCACATTAGCACAAGTTTTAATAAAAAAAGATAAGCAGTTTTTACAGGGTGATAAAAAATATGAACTTTTAGAACTAAAGGATAATGTTTGGGATGCCAATAAACATAAATTAAGTAATTTAGAAAAAGCAGAAAAAAGCAACGAAGCAGTAACATTAGAACAGATTTTAACTAGGGATAAAAATGGTTTTGTACAAGGAAATGAAAAATATGAATTTTTGGAATCAAAAGATAACATGTGGGATTGTAAAAATAAAAAAAACTTTGTAATTTAAAACCTGGGGAAGATAGGCATGATGCTGTTATTTATGCACAAGTGCCTAACCTTTATAAACTCCCTGGAACACAAGAATCAAATTGGGGTTTTTATAATAGGAAATTAACAAATGTTAGCCCTGCAATAGATGATCATGATGTTGTTATTAAACAACAAACTATTAATAGTATAGATGCAGATACTTTTGATGGAAAACAAAAGAAAATATCTAATGTTTTACCAGGGAAATTGCCTTCCGATGTGGCGATTATGGATCAAATTGTACAGTATTGCGAACAATTGAATCAGTTTGAATATAAAGATAAGAGATTTAAATTTGTAAAATATAATCCGAATATACTTGTTGCTGATCCAAACATTATAAGTGGTTTACGAAAATTAGATGGCACACCTTATTTACCAAAGAGTTATGTTTACAGAAGGGAGAGTGATCACGTATTAGTTAATTCCGACAATAAACCTTTACATGTAGATAATAATCAATTAAGTAGTAATAAAAATGAGTAAGAGAGATATAGCTTATGAGTTGCATAAGCCTGTAAGAAAGAATTTTCCGAGAAGGTCATTTAAACTAATAGGTATAAATGAGACTTTGCAAATCGATTTTATAGCTATGAAAAAATATTCTAAAGAAAATTCAGGTTATAATTATATTTTAACTATTATAGATACGTTTTCTAAAAAAGCTTATGCCGATCCACTTAAAAATAAAACAGGATTAGTGGTCACAGAGGCGATGCGGAAGATATTAAATGATATACCAACAGCAGTAAAATATATCCAGTCCGACGATGGTAAAGAATTTTTCAATAAACACTTTACACAATTAATGCGTAAGAATAAAATCAATCACTATCACAAATATTCTACGACAAAAGCCGCTATAGTGGAAAGATTCCAGAGAACTATAAAGACTTGGTTATATAGGGAGTTTAGGGCACAAGGTAATTATAAATGGTTAGACTTGCTTCCTAAATTAATTAATAAATATAACAATAAAGTACATAGAACAATAGGTATAGAACCTAACCAAGTCAATGCTGATACATCTAAAGATGTGCATAAGAAGTTAGTTAAAAAGGTTATAGTTAAAAAGAATAATTTCAAAGTAGGAGTTACTGTTAGGATATCTAAATATAAATATATATTCACCAAGGGTTACACCCCCAACTATACCACGGAATTATTCTCTATAGTAGAGGTAAAAAATACCAACCCTGTGACTTATATTTTAAAATACGAGAAAAATAATATAATCAAAGGGGGATTTTACGAGCAGGAACTATTGAAAACTAAATATAAAGATTTATATTTAATAGAAAAGAGAATTAGGAGGAAGGGTGACATGTTATATGTAAAGTGGCTCGGATTTCCTAGCAGCGAAAATTCTTGGGTAAATATAAAGGATGTGATTAATTAGAGGGTTAAAACCCAGCTATCAAACAATAATGACAAAATTAATTTTATATTTAAAAATATACTACAGATTAATTATTACACATACCATTTACAAGTGTACATCTAAATATTTACCAACATTTATTTTTTTGGTTTTACATTCATATTTCTAGCTTCATTTTACATAACATCAGTACAGTCTGATAGAAACCCTATATATATAGTGTCAAATTCAACAAAATGTTTTT
This sequence comes from Flexamia atlantica, assembly GCA_035578135.1. Classification (NCBI taxonomy): domain Eukaryota; kingdom Metazoa; phylum Arthropoda; class Insecta; order Hemiptera; family Cicadellidae; genus Flexamia; species Flexamia atlantica. Next base: position 48,290,342 of record JAQJVK010000005.1, on the reverse strand, counting down.
ACATTTAAAATTCAACTATGTCCAACCACAGTATTGAGGTCAGACATTGCGCACAGCTGTGAGACTAATTAATGACAGTCATTAATTGTGTGCAGCTGCACAAGCAATTCGGTCAAGGCCTCATGTTTGTCTGCAATTCACCAACCAGAAGGCGGGATCAGGGGTCACTCCAAAATTTTTATAAATAAACCAATAATACCTACATATTCTATAAAATTAGAGGTATATTTATAATTAACACATAATATTTACTAGTTTAGTTTTAATAACATGTCAAAATATTAGACAAATCGGACTATAAAGACCAAAGTTAATTTATAATTTTATATTTAAAAATATAGTGCAGGGTTAAGAATAACATATGCCATGTACAACTCTACTCACATAGGTAAACAACCTACCCAAATAATAGCCATATCTCAGGCGGGATCAGGGGTCGGTCCAAGAAATGATCCCCATAAGAATAACATGGGGAAAACCTGCTAAAAGTGGCGTATAACCAGTATATTTCCACTACTTTGAAATACAAAAAATGGTTTATTTTACCTTATTTTCCGTCAACAATCCAAATCTTGCATTAATTATGCGACCGGTAACGTTCTTGTACTGGAAAACCAACTTAGCTGACTGGCTTCTAACTCCATTGTGTGAGTTTTGGCCCTGGATTGCTTATTGAAATAAAAAATGGTTTATTTTACCTTATTTTCCGTCAACAATCCAAATCTTGTATTAATTACACCCAAAAACCCACACCAAAAACTCAAAAACTCCAAAACTCACACAATGAAGTTAGAAGCCAGTCAAGCTAAAGTTGGTCGTTGGTTTTCCAGTACAAGAACGTTACTGGTCGCATAATTAATGCAAGATTCTATGTACTTTATTGTTATATTTATTAATTAATTTAGGAAGCAAGTCTAACCATTTATAATTACCTTGTGCCCTAAACTCCCTATATAACCAAGTCTTTAAAGTTCTCTGGAATCTTTCCACTATAGCGGCTTTTGTCGTAGAATATTTGTGATAGTGATTGATTTTATTCTTACGCATTAATTGTGTAAAGTGTTTATTGAAAAATTAGAACGTTACTGGTCGCATAATTAATGCAAGATTTGGATTGTTGACGGAAAATAAGGTAGAATAAACCATTTTTGTATTTAAATCCTCCGATGATGGAAGTTTGTTTACCGTTTAAGTTAATTTTATTTTATAACGAAAAAATTGTTAGGCCCCCAAAATTTGCCGCCCCTGAAAATTTGCCGCTCTGGGCTTAAGCCCCTTAAGCCCCCCCCCCCTAAATACGCCATTGTTTACGGTTTTGAAACGGATCACAAAATTACCAGAATCGTTTTGGGAACGCACAAGTCAGTCCCTCCCGCACTCGGTCCGCCAATGTTAAATTCCCATAAGGCTCAAAAACAGGCAAATATTGACTTCCGGTCCGCGCTAATGGGGTGTACCTACCCCCGCGTTCTGTCCGTCTGGAGCTCTGTCCGTTTTCATTGTTTTAAGTCCCGCCCTCATACCCCTTCTGTCTTTTCATTGGAGAGGAACTCCACCAGTTAGAGAGAAGGAATCATCTCTAAGCCCCTCCTCTGTGGGTCTGAGGCTATACAATAATTCTACACGATACTTTTTGAGTGCAATTCTCGTATCCTCATCATGTCGTTTTCAAATCATTCAAAATCTATATTCTTTATAAGTTATAGGATGTAAATAAATCATGTAGCGTATATAGATTTCATATTTTATGGTCCATGCTCGATTATATTAGAATTATATTTGTTTGTCTGAAAATCAATAGCAAAAGCTAAAGCATTTCTGATAGTTTAATTTATTTAATGCAGTTTCAAACCTAAGGTCTAATTTACGCAAGACTTTTTAACGGGTGATTGTTTAATGTGATACCATGGGACCCGTGTGCACATTGTGCATTTTAATTATTATGTTTTCTGTTTCTGAATAACTGTCCTAAAACTCTAAGAAATTACATAACTTTTAACTCTCAATTATTTTTAAGTTAACTTTTTCACGTGACATCAAACAAGGTCTCCAACTTAGCTTTGCTACTAGCTACTATTGGAGTCTCAGAAGCTATAGGATATAGAGAAAACTTTCAATGGGGAGCTTCACCTACTTTTTAAAGACATTTAAAAAAGGTGAATTCAGTTTTCTTCTAATTGGCCGCCATTTTCCAATATGGAGGACAACTTTTTACGAAACAGCATGTATTTTAAGAAATATTTGTATTTTACGCTTAATTTTGAGAACTTATTACTCCTTGACATATTTTCCAAACCCAAATAGTTAACGAGATTAAAGTTTGAATTTTTCATCATTTGAAATGCATTAGGTCTATTTAACCGTGCCTTCCCTTGCATTCCTTACGGAGCACAGAAATATTCAATGCCCCCCTTTCAGCAGACCTGCATACTCAGCGAATTTCAAATGCATAAGAACCTATAGTTCAAGCCAACATAGCGAGATTTTGTATGTTTTGTAAGCTCCTTATGAATAACATGGGAAATGAGCATGCAGGTTTGCTGCCACAAAAATGGAAATATTGGTGATTTTAGACTTTTAAACATTAGATCTATATTAGACATAGACATATATGTAGATATATACATAAATAACCCCGTTGCAGCAGACCTGCATATTCAGCGAATTTCAAATGCGAAAGAATACAGTTCAAGCTAACTTAGCGAGATTTGACGTATTTGGGAATGAGTATGCAGGTTTGCAGCAACGAAAATTGAAATATTGGTGATTTTAGACAATTAAACATTAGATCTCATCTAGATGAAGCCACAAACCAAGTTTTATCAAGATATGTTGAGAAATAAGCAAGATAAAGATTTTTACTTATTTCCCATAAGGTTAACATTGGAACAGCGTACTGTGTTTACCACTTTCAATATCTCGGTAACCTATGGACATAGAACAATGATTCAAATTACTAAACAGTTTTTTAGCTGAATTCAAAGGTGCCATGAAAAATTCGATAGATTTTATTTTTCTATGTAAAAAAAACTAAAAAAACATTTTTGGGGGTTTATCCCCCTTTACCCCCCCTTCCGGTGGTCCGATAGGGCTGGTTCACGAAATCATCCGAGTGATAACTACTTTACATGTCTGTACCAAATTTCATCAAGATCGGACCATATTTACGGCCGCTATCGTGTTAACAGACATATATGTATACGACTACATCCAGGGATTGGGGGAATTGCCTGAAGATGACCTGTAACGCTGAAGGTCAGCAGAGCCCCTATTAAAAAAATCTTGCATTAGGAAGTGTATGTGAACGAATAAATGAAAGAAAACTGGGAACCAAATGAAGAGGAAAACTGTGCATTTGGATGTTGGGAGTCCAAGGAAAAATTGATGATGAAGGAGTCATAATCAAAAGGAACCAATGGTAAAGACTTTATAGTAAATTTCTCATTTAGGTTCGAGGCCACTTCTACACAACCCGAAGAAATTCACACGGGGAAAATCTATAAACACAAAAACTATGCTGTACCTCAAGGGAGAGCAAATATCAATTAATTATACTAGTGGCTTGTAGGGGCAAAAGCCCCTATAAATAAAATACAAATGCTTAATAAAATATATATTTAATGTTTCCTTCACACTCACAACTCGGTAACTGTTTGGCGGAATTAAATGTGTAAAGTGAAATGTTAATTATAGTTTGACATTTGCTAGTGCGTATCAGAATTTTAAGAAAGGGCGTTAGCCTACTTCAGTAGTAAACGGCTAAATTTTTGAAACAATGGCGCTATGGATGTCGTTCTCAAAACAACTCAGTTCACATCGTTTACAATTATTAAAAATATGGACATGGTTTAACACAATTCTTAAGGTTAACCACAGACTGTGAAACTTAATTTATTTGCCAAAGAAAGTCGTGACATTTAAGTTAACTCAAAAATGTAAACAAATGTCTATAGCCTCCACCTAGTTCAAAAGAATATTATATTGGACAGTTAAAGGGTACTTGTTACGGAATTCTCCGTTTGAGGCTACATTGTACACACTAAGCAAATAAATAAATAAATAAGGATTAAATCCGAAAATGGCCTCCCGTTAACGACTCCACACTCCACCTCTGGTACCCTGCGTTCAACACTTTTTTTATGGTTGCCCGTGAATAAATACTGCTTTGTCTTGGTAGATTCAAGATTGAATATACTTTTGATTGGCCAAATTTAAAGGTGAACCTTTTTGGTGGAATCAAATTTAAAGCTGATGTTACACTCAGCTGATCTACACTGTTAGACGTTTTTAGATTACAATGATTTGAAATGGCAGATATTTAACGTAATATCTTATTTCTTGATAAAATTAAAGACATTTTTGTATTTTTCTTCAGTCCCTGGCACCAAGACCTTCTATTTGAGCCATTTCCTATTATCTTGCAAGTGCAAGGCCTGTGACTTGCCAAATGCCCATAATTTCGGCGCAAAAATTTCGCTTACATAATATATTTATATCGATCATTTGGCATTAAATCGGCATCGTTATAACGTAAAAGAAACACTTAACTCTTTATAATTTTATATTGTAAATATATACTCAAACGCGTAATTATAAAGTCTGAAATCTTAAAATTAAAATATTTATTTGTTATAGTAGGCCTACATTGAACATAGTTAGCTGCCTTTTGAAAAAAACCCCATAGTCAACATCTATCATATGGCTTTGAATCAAGCATCAGCACCACATGTTTGAATGTCAACAAAACAGACGTTTTTAGATCCCAATGCTTTTTAAATGGCAGATATTTTACGTTATTTCTCGTTTTCTGGTGAATTTCAAGCAATTTCAGTATTTTTCCCGCCATCTCGGAATAGAGACCTTTAATTTGAGCCCTCTCCCATCTTTCTACGACTTACCAGACGTTCACAATTTTGACGCAAAGAATCGCCTTACGAAATTAAATATATGATACAACAGCTGTTTTAATTTCAAAAGATGTAAACAAATTAAACCCCATGTTGTTTTAATGGGAAAAGTTTTATTCTGTTGCGAATTTATGGTAAAAAAATAAGAAAAATGAATAGTTTTCCCTCAAAATTCACGTCAAGACCTTTAAAATAAGACCCCTCCCATCCTTCTACGGCCATCCAGTCACTCACAATTTCTTTACAAAAATTTGACTTACGGAATTATATATATAGATTAGACTTCATTTTAGCCCAAAGCAAATCGCTATAACTATATTCAATTTAAAAAATTACAACATTCGTAAGATAGTAGGCAAATTTTCAAAAATCTTTGTAAATTCTTAGAAATCAACTGAGAAAATATAAAAATTAAAGAGAAACTCAAACTAAAATCGTATTAACGGTAAGATAACATAAACTTATAACTTATAAGATTTAAACTAATAATGATATAAAATTTTTCACAAGCCATAAAATATTTGTCTGCTCAAAGTTAACAACATTTTCTCTCATTATTTAAATAGTTAATAGTATTAACTGGAAACGACTAGTATCATGGTAAATTAAACACAAATTTACAAATAAAAAGCCCTGAGAAATATAAAAAAGCTTTTACAGTTCAATAAAAGCATTTCATTGAGTAATGTCAGCAGAGGATTAGCAGTAAATTTTATGAGTTTACAGTTTTTTTGAAACCCGCCGTATTTCGTGCACTTTAAACTAACCGTAAACACGGTTCATCGGTTCATGATGTCATGGCTATAAGGCTCTCTACTTATCTTTTGTTAAAAATACAAGAATATCGTGAAATTTTGATGAAACATAGCTATTTTTTTGTATAACAAGTTTTACGTTATAATAAAATTCGTCAATTGCTCAGGTTACATTCTTGGTGTGTACAAATTTAAAAGGGTTAAATAATCGGAGATAAACATTTCAAGATGATTTGGTACCCACAGTGGACTTTCCCTGCGCATGCCTAAAATTACCACGGTCCGCCGTGATTTATGACGGTGTGGAATTTCTGGGTCTTGGCTTGACTCAAAACACGTGCAGTGAGTTGGGGATGTTTTGTCGCAGTCTGCTATTGTTGAGAGTTGAAAATAATAACACATTGTCCTACTTGGACATCCGGAAACCCTTCCTTCTCTAAGTTTTTGGTAAGACGTAGGTATTGAAACTGCTTCGTGCTCAACACTAAAATATTTAAAATTTGACAGGATTGGACTGTATTAACGCGATGGATATAGACCTAGGCCAATAATTTGATCGTAATGTAATAGAAAAATTCAATAGGTTCCTTATGAATATATATATTTACTAGTGGCTTGTAGGGGCAAAAGCCCCTAAAAATAAAGTACAAATGCTGGATATTTAATGTTTCCTTCACACTCATGGCTCGGTAACAGTTTGACGGAATTAAACGTTTAAAGAGTAATGTTTAAAGATATTTTGACATTTGCTAGTAAGTATCAGAATTTTAAGAAAGGGCGTTACTTCAGTATAGTAAAGGGCTGAATTTTTTGGAACAGTGGCGCTATCCGTCGTTCTCAGAACAAACTCAGTCCACTTTGTTTACAATTAAACATATGGACATGGTTTGCAGAAATTCTTAAGGTTAACCACAGACTGTAGCACTTAAATTATTTCCCAAAAGATAAGCAAATAAATAAGGATGAAATCAGAAAATGGTCTCCCGTTGACGACTCCACGCTCCACGTTGGAGACTTTGGCTCTACTTCATGAGGAAGTTAGGTTTGGAGACCATGAGTTTGGTAAATAGTTAATATTAAAGATTTTTATGGTTGCCCGGGAGTAAATACCGCTTTGTCTTTGTAGATCCAAGATTAAATATACTTTTGACTATCCAAATTTAAATGTGAACCTTTTTGGTAGGATCAAATTTAAAGTTTATGTTACATTCAATAGCTTTTAGCGCAGCACACTGTTGCTTCTCAGTCAAAACTATGACCATTTCCGACCGCGCATAAAACCGGTAGAGCTGGGCCCTAAAAGTGATGAATGAGGTCTTCTCTGTACCTAAAGCCTGCGCTTATTCGATTGTGTAAATGTTACAAATCACTTGGCTTTAAATCAGCATCAGCTACATGATACAGTGTAAAGGTCGAATTTAATTTGTCTGGCTTTTTAAGGTTGAGATCCCTAAATTATAAGAACGGAAAATTTAAAAGTAAAAAAAAAACAGTCATGTGTTATAGTACGTTCAACCTATTTTGCTGGATTTTAAACAAAACATATATCAACATCTAGCTCTAGCACGTGGTTTTAAATCAAGTATTAGCAACACATGTTTTAATGTAAACAAAGCAGACGTTTTTAGATTACAATGATCTTATTTTCTGATAAACTTTAAGAAATTTCCGTACTTCATGGGTCCCTGGCATCAAGACCTTCTATTTGAGCCCCCTCCTCTTATCCTGCGACTTTCCAAACTTCTACAATTTTGCCTACATATATATTTATATCGACCACTTGGCATTGTATCGGTTTGAAATCGGTTATAACGTAAACGAAACAAACGCACTTAACTCTTTATAATTTTAAATTGTAAATGTATACTCAAAGCCGTAGTTATAAGTCTGAAAATCAAAGTTAAAATATTTATTTGTTATAGTACATTGAACATAGTTAGCTGCATCTTGAAAAAAACCAGATGTCAACATCTAGCATATGTCTTTGAATAAAGCATCAGTACCACATGTTTGAATGTAAACAACGCTGACTTTTTTAGATCCCAATGCTTTTTAAATGGCAGATTTTTTACGTTATTTCTCGATTTCTGGTTAATTTCAAGCAATTTCAGTATTTTTCCCGCCATCACGGAATAGAGACCTTTAATTTGAGCCGTCTCCCATCTTTCTACGACTTGCCAGACGCCCACAATTTTGACGCAAAGAATCGCCTTACGAAATTAAATATATGATATATATACATATTTACATTTATATACATATAAGCAAAATCATTGACTGACTGACTGACTGATCATACACGATTACTCAAAAACTGCAAGGCTGATAGAGCGGGGAAACTTGGCACAAATATTGTTTACAGGCTCTAGATGCGTACAAAGAGAGGATTTTGCAATGTTTTCTCTCAACAGGCTTGGATATGATATATTAGGAAATTCAATGGCGGCCATTTTTAGCTTTCAAAGCTGACTATCAAAAACTACAAGTCTTATAGGGCCTTAGGACTTTGGACTTGGCAAAAATCAATATTTTTTATAGGCTTTAGATGTGAAAAAAGGAAGGTTTTAAAAATATTCTCTTTCAGACGACTAATATAAAGTTTATTACAAATTTACAAATTGCGACCATTTTAGTTCTTAAAACTATGGGTAAGGGAGCATAAAATCATAAAATAGACAAATTTATTACAGCCACCTACTGTATATTTGTCAAATGCCACTAAGCTACTTTACGTACACCCATCCAGGTTACTATATTGTGTTCCCAATTTTGAAAATAAATAAGTATTCAAACTATAATCCTCCCTTAGCGTATTTTAGCGAATTTCCTTTATAGGGAAGAAGCTATTACCGTAGGTCTCATGGTAAGACCTAAAACCAAGGGTACGAGTTTCATATCTGATCTTCTGCAGTTCGTTCCTATAGCAGACGATTCATCATCTGATTTTCTAAGAAAATAATATTGAACGATCTACCGACAGTCGAAGTTCGATGTACTGTTTGTTGGACAGAACTTGACATCCGATTCCATTGTATTTCATATCGATTGTTTTGTTACTCTACGAATACGAAAATATATTTAATATCGATAGTATTTCAGTACAAGATGGCGGATGATGAGAAATAAGATAGTAAGTTGTGTTTAGTTAGTTAATTATAGTAACGTTTTAATTTAGTTTTTATGTTTAATTTAATTTTAGATGTATTATATTTACGTTTGGTATGGTTTGTTTGTGAGAGAATCGAATGATATAGATATAATTGACAATGGTTTCGGCATTTGTTTGTTATCGAAGTTTCTTCATTACTGACGGTTGTTGAAACAGTACATTTAAACACGATAGGTTGATAGTTGATATTGGATAACCGAAACATTAACTGAGTATCGAAAACGAAACTGATCTTCGCCCATGTTAAATCCTATTGAGAAGTTCAGTTATCAAACCTAAGCATTTAAGGTAAACAATCGACAGTAAACATAACCTAGAAGATCAGATATGAAACTCGTACCTATATACAGGGTGTCTCACCTAAGGTGTCTCAAATGGATTGCGGACGAACTAGTAGTCCTACATAGATGAAACAAAATCATACCCCACTAAATCGACCACAAGGAACAATATACAAATATTTTTAAGCTTTTTAAAATACAGGGTGTTCCAAAAACCGGGGGTCATGGGTTCGAATCTCAGAATTTTTAAATGTAAACATATGTCATGTTATGCATAGTTTTAAAGCTCTAAACAAGACGAACAATTTGGTCGAAACAGAATTCACTTATCTTTATTCGTTTCAAAATGGCGACCATTTTAGTGAAAAATATTGGTATTTACGGAATACCCTGTATCTCGAGAACTACAAAACGTATTTTTGGTCTGTTTAAACATTATTAATCCTCGTTAACTCAGCTTTAATTTGATATACGACATGCCAACATATAAAAAATAAAAATTTTTGACAGTGCATTTTATTTTGTTTTAATGTTGGTTGCCCTGAAAGTCAAAAAATTTAAATGGCAACATATGTCAAATAGCACATCATTTTACAGGTCTTGCAAAGACCAACAACTTTTCAAGTTACACCTAGCTGCTATCTTTGGTGGTTTTGTAGTTATAAGCAAAAACTCCATTTTACCATATAAAGCCCATGTTAAAAATGTAGTCTTCAGGGCATTTAAATTTGCATCAGTTAAATTTAAGTACTTCACATTGACTGGGAATTTCTAATAAACCAAGGAGCATTTACAACGTAAAATTTTGTTTTGAAAGACCTGAAGTTTCCGTAGATGTCAGTGAGAAGCAGTACCCCAGACTTGGCATCCATAGGTTAGAAGGGGTCTCAATATGGATTTATAGACTAATAAAGTGTTTTTGTTTTTAATTTTGATTTTCTATTGATTAGTTGGTAGAGAAGAGTTATCCGAACGTGAGCTTGAGTTAAGAGGAGGTTGGATAGACGGGTGCTGCTAATAGAATAATGCGGCAAAGCTTGAAACTGTATTGCTCCGCCGTATGCAATGCATGAAATAGTGCCGTTTGTCGTTTTTAGAATGCAGCTAACAGCTGAGACAAACGTGTCGTCATCCAATATTCTCACAAATGTCAAACATCGTAATTTGAGGCAGAACTTGGATTTGTGACCGACAAAAACATCAGATCTCGTGCGTAATATTGCCGTGGTATTGTTAACTTGAATGATTATCGTACTTGAAACTATTACCATATACTTAGCCTACATTGAAACCTTTAAGCTTAATTTCAGCTAAAGATTATGTCATTTAAAAAACGAAATATGGTAAATAATAATATTCAAATTCCAGAATAATTTTTAATCTAACCATATTTACGTGCTGGTATGAGGCATTCTATATTAAATGCTTAGGTATAATTACTAAACAAACTAAATCACGAGCACAAATTAAGGCTGAAATTAAATTAGTTATAAACATTACAGTGGAAAACATAAGCTACGTTCTCAGTTATACGCTCAAACATTTTGCCGTTTGTGTCGGCGAGCACGGCGTAAAAGAGCAGGAACCTTATAGAGCAGGTGCCTCAACGAACTGTGCATCCAAAAAAGCAACGTATGGTATCGTTGAACAATTTGGCGAGAATGTTTGCAAGGATTCTTTGTAGAACCGATTTTATTATTGTTATTATTATTATTATTATTATTATGGCGGCTTGCCCAATTGTTCTTACCTGTATGAACTCCTTCTCAAAATGCCAGCCAACAATGTAACTAAAAAGTTCGACGTTGTCTATACCTACCTTTCTTTTTTAGTTGACGTTCCATAAGTCAACCGCTCAATCCCAACAAGCTCGTCCACACGACTAAGCGTAACAAATGTTCAACTGTTACATTATGGTAATATGGTAATCGGAGAATGGGAGAATATGGAGGCCTACTGGCATGACCAGCACATTTAAACTCAAACATTCTAATCCAGTACCCCTAATGTTTTAAACTTTGGGATTGCATGCCATTAATTTAATGTTTTGAGAACAAAAATATAACATAAAGCATGTGACATAAGTTCAAGACTAGCGTCCTTTACATCAGCGTGCTGCGCCTTCTCTTGTTTTTGTCATTTTGTATTCGATGTTATTTTGTATGTGAAACTTTGTGGATATATATCTATTCAAGGTTTTCGAATTAATGAATTAGTAGACTAAAGGTCTGCTGCATCAGGTACTTTCCTGCCAAGATAAGGATTTTTAAATCCGTTCCACCTTAAAAATAAACTGATACACTTAAAATACTAAAAAAATAACTTAGTGGTAAAATCGGTACATGTCAAAATTGACGACAAAGAAAAATGCAGTTTGAGCAATAAATTGTTTTCCATCTTTTTTGCTGTAAATCTATAGAACATACAACTGATGATTGAACTGACCGATGTTTTACGAAGGCAGTAACATACAACTGTCTGATTTCCTTTATGGTACAGCAATCATTAATGTATTTTAAGTAGGCTTATCATAATTTTGATTTCAGTAATTGTGCGTAGTAATATTGTTGAAACTTTTCAAAAATAAATATTAAATATAATGAAAATTTCGTAAACACACTGATTTCAACTAATATCTGTAGTCAATGATGATGAAACAGCAACCAATGGACACATACGTGAAGTAGTCACAAAGCAGAATGTATTTCTCCGCGCCGGCTAATTTTCATCACAAGTCAGCTGATTGTTAACAATTCCTTCAAATTACCTTGAATTATCGCTTGACATGCTTTTTGGTTTGCGGGAATTTGTCGTTGTTATTAATTAGATAATTTTGAAAGCCGATTATTGTTATTAATTAGATAATTTTGAATTAGATAATTTTTTTTGGACGTAGGGAGCCGATTTTCGATCAATTTTATAAATGGCGTAAAAACGCAATCAAAAGTTATTTTTTCAATTTTACAAAAAATTGCTAGTTTATGTGAAAATGTAATTCCTACGTCCGGTAGAGTTTAAAAAGAGCTTTAATTTGACATATAAACTTTAGTTTTCCGACCAAAAATAAACAAAAAATCCCGTATACCAATTAACATTGGTTCTTATGGAGTATAAATCCAATATGGCCGCCAACTCCAGCCTCCTCTTAATTTTGTGTTAATGTGATATTGCCAATTAAGTTTTTTGTCTAGGTGGACTCCTAGGTATTTATCGCATTATCATTAGGGTTCCAAGGAACGTTTACACCATTTATTGTTAATTCAGGGATGCATCCGCTTTATCTCAATGAAAATATTTTGACTTGACTTTTGCTGGCATTTAATGATAATTTTCATTTGGTCGTTCAATTGCACACAGCTTCTAAGTCGTTTAGTAGTTGATTCTTTACCAAAATGGGGTATATTATTTTGACTTAACAAAGCAGTATTGTCTGCGAACATAGCAATTGTACATGCGGTGGTAGGGAAATCATGTGTAAATATATTGTAGAGAATTGAGCTTAATATAGAGCCTTGTGGGACACTTGATTTAATGTCAATGACCGGCCGGCGGGAACAGCTACAACCCTGCAATGATGACATATTTACAACTGAAGGAGAAAGTAGTGAGTCTTTCTACGAAGTCTATGCCGTTAGTTTCTGCCTTTCGTTTTTAGCGGGAGTTAAACACGAGTGTTTTCAACAATCTTTTTTAAGGCTTTTTATACGAGTAATTAATACAAGTTATTTTGCAAAATTGTATTCTACCTGTGTTAATTAGAGTAATATTAGTGTTTATAGTTACATTACATAGTGAACCCTTTATTTCTGAGATATCTCGAAATGATTTAGCTGTGTACAATATGGGCAAAGAACGTAATAAGAAATTATTTACTTAGGACTTTACAAGGAGGGGAGGGGACACAAACCTGGTTACTCAGAATAAAAATAGAACATTTAAAAACGGCAAACAACAGTAGATACTTTTCAACTTACCGCCATGAGAATGCATGTTTATAGTTATTCAAGGGAAGAGTAGGCTATACCACGCTAGATAAATTGTTTCGCTCAAAAATGAAAATTTATTTGTTCAAAGGCAACAGGTCATCTTTACATATTGTTCTCAAACAGTAAATGCAGTCATTATAGTGCTTGTACAGTACCATTGCCATACAATGGTAGGTAGTACTGTATAGTATCTACTATAGTAATCTGTATTCATTGTCTCAAATGAAAAGGTTTCAGGTTTCATCTTTAAAAAATTAACAAAAAAGCTTCTTCGAGAGCGCAATGATGTGCTAGCTAAACGATGCGTATTTTACGTTTTAATTTCAAAACGAGAGAAAAGTATGAATTACCCCAAATTACGCATTTATTTAAAAGAAATACTAGTTCTGCAGAACATGGCGCGGGTGCTCGGCTCGGCGATATGTCGGTCCACCCCGGCCTCGTCAAACGTGGCAACACTGTAATAGCCATGTTCCCCTCCCCGTGGGAACCCAAGTCGGAAGTAATTTTAAATATACTAAAAGCTCAGAAGATTGTTCCAACCTCCAACACAAACTATATATTGTACTTACGTCTCAGTTTAGTGCTATAACTGCGCTACTTTAAGAATTGCTAAAGTCATCAAAATACTGGACTTCTCTCGGTGACGGAATGTGTGTAGTATAAGCCATTTTGTTTGAATTGATGAACTCATTTATTGAACTCAAAACTTAACCTTATTGGCTGTTGACTGCCTTAGAATCGTAAATAGTTAAGCATAACTTGTTATTTGTGATGTAATGAACTATAAGCAATACTAGAGAATTGTAAGATGCTCGTGTTCTTTTGGCATTTTTCAATCTCGCTAAGGCCTTTGATTCTGTAGATCTTTATTATGTAAAAAACTTGATCTAGTTGGCTTTAAAGGACAATCGTTGCAATGGTTTCAATAATACATTGAAAATATAAACAATTTGTGACAATTAATTCATGGATGTAAGAGTAAGTCATCGACTTTGGAGTTGTTCAAGGCAGCACATCATCTATAGACTCTTCAAACAAAAACGCCCAGTTAGTGAAGCAAGAAGTTCAAGCATTAATTATTAAAGTTTTCAAAATGTCTGCAGCAAGTGTTTACTTAAGTGTTTCGGCTTTAGAGCAGCAATTGATGGCATTTAATTCATTATTTTATTTAATTGAATACCAAACGGATGACTGTACAATTTTTATTTAAAAAATTAATTCTTTCTATAAAAGGCATATTTTAGGTGGGGTTATTATTTGAAAATTATTGGGCTTCTACCCACCTTGAGAGGTTTGTGGTGTATTTCTAATTTTTGCGAAGATTTTTGAAACAACCTAAATCCTCTTGTTTTACATACAAAACATATACGAACACACGAATAACACACAGTACGTTGACACCACAATATGTGCTTTTCGTGTGTTCGCATGTGTTTTTATGTGTAAAACAAGAGGATTTAGGCTGTTTCAAATCTTCAAAACCACATACACCAAGGTGGGTAGGAGCCCAATAATTTTCAAATATGAAGTTGATATTCAGCCAACATTTTAGTTTTCTTACATAAAACCAGAAACTATTATTTATTCTAAACAAGGGATACCTTTAATTATTATTATTCATGAAAAATAATTATTTAACAGTAAACTTTTGGTACGATATGTTTTTTAACACTGTTTAAACTCAAGCATGTTATAATTGGGAGTAAAAAATAAATTGAGCGGCAAAAACTGCAATTTGATGAATGCTACTGTTAAACCTCAACTGAAATAACTAATTTAAATAATTTTGTTGAACTGTCAAAACATTGTTTACTGTATTTTTTCACGATCTTTCACTTTAAAATGTGTTTGTACTTCAACAAATATGATCATATAATTGATTAGCTACCGAAATAAATTTGTAATATATAAACGCTAATTTCGCCAGCAGCTCATTCACTAACCAGCTTCATTTGGTGCTCCCGATGATATTTGCTTATCATTTAGTGTTCAGTCCATAGACATCCTAACTGTTAACAGCAATTTTATCTGCATTTAATATGAGAAATCAGGGTATTTTCTTTGTTATTCAAAAACCAATAACGATAAGTAGGTAATAATTGAAAAGTTAATAGTCTCAATTAATGTGTTTAATTAAATTATTGACATAGACATAGACATAGACATTCTTTATTCTGAATAAAATACATAAAACATGTACATCTCAGTCGTCAAAATAATATATGAAATTTGTACTATAAGTAAAACGAACATTTCTATAATATAAAGAAATATATAGAGCATTCAGGCAGACAGGAATTCGTCAATACTATAAAATTCCCTGTCGACTAAAAAACTCTTCAACGCCTTCTTGAATTGAAAGCCCCTCAGACTCCTGATTTCAGCAGGAATTTTGTTAAAAAATATAGGTCCAGTGTACACCATTCCTCTCTCAGAAAGGGTAAGGCGATGTCTAGGTGTGCGGAGATTTTCGCCATGCCTAGTTGGATACCTATGATTTGCGCCCACAACACATAAGTTATCAATGGTATTCAACGTAGACAAGATCACTTTCAAAAATGTACAAAGATGGAAATGTAAGAATATTTAGTGAGCGAAATGTCTCTTTACAAGTGTGCAATGGGGGTAGCCCTTTGATGATACGGACAGCCCGCTTTTGAACCAGGAAAACCTTTTGAGCATGAGGTGACGCTCCCCATAGTTCAATGTCATAGGACATGACAGAGGAGAAACAGCCATGATAAACCATAAG
Source organism: Flexamia atlantica (assembly GCA_035578135.1). NCBI lineage: Eukaryota > Metazoa > Arthropoda > Insecta > Hemiptera > Cicadellidae > Flexamia > Flexamia atlantica. The sequence goes on along the minus strand of JAQJVK010000005.1, from coordinate 48,274,489 downwards.
AAGTGAGCCTGGGTCTAAAATAGGATTCAGTGTTCTGAGTGCGTAACAGATACGACTCAGTTTGCTGCATAGTTGTAAAATGTGTGAAGACCACGATAAATTACAGTCCACAGTCAGGCCCAGAAACTTGACAGAAGTCTCTTCTTTAATTCCAAGGTGATTAAAAGAGATGTCATTAGGACTTTTATTTTTTGTGAGAAATTGAACAAAGACGGTTTTATCTGAATTTAAAACAAAATCGTTGACTGATATCCAGCTTTGAAGTGCTCCTATGGATTCGTTAACTCTACTGAGAAGATCAGATTTAGGGCCACCAAAGAGCATCGTTGTGTCATCTGCATAGAATAACGACTTGGTCATAGACAGTTTTTCAGCTAGGTCATTTATGTAAACGATGAACAGCAGAGGCCCCAAAATGCTGCCCTGAGGCACCCCATACCTACATTCAGAAGACCCAGAACGTGTTCCAGAAATTTCCACAAATTGCCTCCGGCCTGAAAGATAGGACCGGAACCAAGCCAGTGGAACTCCTCGCACACCGCATCCTTCTAATTTATCCAAGAGGATGTCATGGTCTACCCGGTCAAAAGCCTTAGAAAGGTCACAAAAAATCCCCAAGGCTGGCTCCCGATTTTCAAGATTTGTCATTACACCATTAATTAAATCAATAGCTGCTTGAACAGTTGAGCGATTAGACCTGAAACCATATTGATTATCTATTAGGATGTTGTGTTTATCCAGATGATTCATCAATCTAACATACACAACTTTTTCTAGCACCTTAGAAATTGTACTTAAAATCGCAATAGGGCGATAATTGTTGACGTCACTTTTGTTTCCCTTCTTAAAAATAGGGACTATCTTAGAAGTTTTGTAAACAGTAGGGAAAATGCCAGAAGATAGGGAGATATTTAGAAGATAGACAAGAGGATCGAGAAGTGTTTTGTATACTTGTTTTAAGAGAAAGCTGGATATTTCATCTATTCCTGAAGATTTCTTTGATTTAAGGGAAAGGATTGCTTGATTCACTTCAAGTTTGCTAACAGGATTGAAAAATAAAGAACCAAATGAACTACAATTTTGTTTCTGCCTACGAGTATTTGGCTCTTGATTGGATAAGGATGCAACACTTTTACCAGTAATACTTGAGAAGTGACTATTAAAAAGGCTGACCACATCAGATAACGATTGAAGCGGAACTTCCTGACGAATTAAGGGTGGAAAAGGAACCTGTTTCTCTACCTCGCATGTCTCTCTCCGCACAACGCTCCAGACTGCCCTCTGCAAACAATCCGAGTTCTGGACCTCTCGAGAAATAGCTGCGCGTTTCTCTTCGAGCAAAAGTTTTCGAAAGACTTTTCTCCTACTTTTTAAGAGTTCCTTGAGAACAGGATCATTTGAATCGCGCACCATAATTCCAAGGTCGGCATTTCGATCCGCAAGTTGCTTTAATTCCCTGCTTAACTTAATTTTATTTTTGCCATTGTGCTTTTCCCGGACATTTTTAAAAGGAAAAGATCTATCGAAAAGGGTCTGTACAACCCCGGTAAAAGATTCAAATTGCTTGTTAACATCCCCAGTTTGAAATAACAAATTCCAATCTACCTGAGATAAAAAACCAACATAAGTCATTACATTTTGCTTTGAAAACACTCTCTTTTGATTTACTCTGTTAATCTTCTTACAACCAAAATTTATTTTTACTAGCAATCGAATTTTAAAGTTGTAAAATTTTAACATTGGCCTTATGGGTTGCCGTGATAGCAACGAAAATGAACAAGGAAAGTGTAAACAAATGAAGTAATCATAACAGCTGTTTGGAATATACAGCCATCAAGGGAAAATACAGCAAGTGGGATGAAGAGTCCATGGTGCAATAAAAAAGGTTTCTATTTATCAATTTTATGACATTAAAATATTTTATAGCAACTGGATGAACTGGTAAACATGAAATAACACCGAGCAAGGCTCGGTCCACCAGGTACTCTACTGTAATACGAGTATAACTGTTTTAAAACCTACACAACGCCATAGCACGTAAACAGACCTCTACATTAAACATTTCTTGAAATAACCTTTTAGTACAGTAAAATTTGTCCAAAAAAAGACCAAACTGAAAAAAAATTAGCCCCATCTTGAAATTTGGTGTAGATGTCATCTTTAGGCTCTAGTTGAAGAATCCGATGAGTCCATAAAAATTCAGGGGGTGGAAGGCCCCTTTTTCGAGGGGGGAAGGGGGGGAAGGTTGTATTTTTTTATAAATGCAATAACTCCGGTGAAAAAGGTCCGATCCATATAAAATTTGGTGTGGGCTTTTAAAACTGTATATTTTAACACTACATAAAAAATAAATTCGATCGAGCCATCCTAAGGGGTCCAAAGGGGGATTTAATACCTCGAAAATGGTTTTTTTTTAATTTTTGGCACCCAAAAATTAAATTTATGAAAATTTTGTTTTTATTTTTGAATTCAGCCCAAAAAATCTAACAATTTAGTATTTTAAATTATTATTCTATGACCACTGGTTACCGAGATATGGTGATTGGTAAACACAGTACGTTGTACCAACATAACCTCAAAATATACAGAAACTTATAAATCTAGCTTATTTTTTATAATTTATTAACGATATTCCGTATTTGGCTTCCTATAGTTAAGTTTTACTGGATTAGGGCTCATAAGTCCCACTTTTCTTCATCCCCTTGTCAGCAAACCTACATACTCATTTCCTATGTTATTTAAATGGGGAAAAAATTATGAAAGTCAATTTCTCTTATATTTACGGTTCTAATGACAATAATGAAACTGTTTTTGACTTATTTTATTGGGAAAATCTTTGGCTTTCAGATTAACCATTAACAGCTCAATTTGGTTGGGTTTAAGGCTAGTTGAAATGCTATTATCAATGTTGTATATTTTTTAATTATTTTTGTTTTTAATTGTTAATAGTGAATATCTCAGCTCTTAAGAGAGAGAATGCATTTGTTATGGTCTCGAATTGCTCTGTAAATAATTTTCTTTCATTCGACCTATAAATCGTTTATATTGGTTGATATTGAGGGGAATTGTAATGTTTTATCGACATAAAAAACAAAATTTTTCAAAACTTTTATTTTTAATTAAAGGTTCATAGCTCCTCTTAAAATTAACGGTTTCAAATTATCTATAGCTCCAATGAAAGCCACTGGTTCACTGAATGATTTAAGACCATAACAAACGTTTTATCTCCTTTAGAACCGGAGACATCATCCTTTCACTGTGAGTAAAACTTTAAAAAAATTAATTTTTTTATTGAATTAAGCATTATAACTGAGCCAAACCAAAACCAATTTTATCGAATAATAGCTCATATTAAAGCTGATGAATTTCTGTTTAATTTGAGATCAAAACTAACATTTTATCTCCTTTAGAACCGAAGGTATCACCCTTTCACTGTAAGAAAAACTTTAAAAAAATATCAATTTTTATTGAATTAAGCATTATAACTGAGCCAAACAAAAAGCAATTTTATCGAATAATAGCTCATATTAAACCTGATACATTCTTGTTTAATTTGAGTCCAAAACTAGCTTTTTGTCTCCTTTAGAACCGGAGATATCACCCTTTCACTGTAAGTAAAACTTTAAAACAAATATATGTTTTCATTGGATTACGCATTATAACTGAGCCAAACAAAAACCTATTTTATCGAATAATAGCTTATATTAAAGCTGATACATTACTGTTTAATTTGAGACTAAAACTAACTTTTTATCTCCTTTAGAACCGGAGATATTACTATATAAGTAAAAAACTAATTTTTTTGGAAATTGATTTTATGCTGATGATAGCTAGTTAACTCGTCTCAACATCGACCGATTTAAACAATCAATTGATCAAATGAAAGCTAATGACCCATTAGCGATTTAAGACTAAAATAATCAATTTATTCGATAAAATTGGTTTTGGTTTGGCTCAGTTATAATGCTTAGTTCAATAAAAATAGATATTTTTTTAAAGTTTTACTCACAGTGAAAGGATGATATCTCCGGTTCTAAAAGAGATAAAATGTTAGTTTTGATCTCAAATTAAACAGAAATTCATCAGCTTTAATATGAGCTATTATTCGATAAAATTGGTTTTGGTTTGGCTCAGTTATAATGCTTAATTCAATAAAAAAATTAATTTTTTTAAAGTTTTACTCACAGTGAAAGGATGATGTCTCCGGTTCTAAAGGAGATAAAACGTTTGTTATGGTCTTAAATCATTCAGTGAACCAGTGGCTTTCATTGGAGCTATAGATAATTTGAAACCGTTAATTTTAAGAGGAGCTATGAACCTTTAATTAAAAATAAAAGTTTTGAAAAATTTTGTTTTTTATGTCGATAAAACATTACAATTCCCCTCAATATCAACCAGTATAAACGATTTATAGGTCGAATGAAAGAAAATTATTTACAGAGCAATTCGAGACCATAACAAATGCATTCTCTCTCTTAAGAGCTGAAATATTCACTATTAACAATTAAAAAGAAAAATAATTAAAAAATATACAACATTGATAATAGCATTTCAACTAGCCTTAAACCCAACCAAATTGAGCTGTTAATGGTTAATCTGAAAGCCAAAGATTTTCCCAATAAAATAAGTCAAAAACAGTTTCATTATTGTCATTAGAACCGAAAATATAAGAGAAATTGACTTTCATAATTTTTTCCCTATTTAAATAACATAGGAAATGAGTATGTAGGTTTGCTGACAAGGGGATGAAGAAAAGTGGGACTTATGAGCCCTAATCCAGTAAAACTTAACTATAGGAAGCCAAATACGGAATATCGTTAATAAATTATAAAAAATAAGCTAGATTTATAAGTTTCTGTATATTTTGAGGTTATGTTGGTACAACGTACTGTGTTTACCAATTACCATATCTCGGTAACCAGTGGTCATAGAGTAATAATTTAAAATACTAAATTGTTTGATTTTTTGAGCTGAATTCAAAAATAAAAACAAAATTTTCATAAATTTAATTTTTGGGTGCCAAAAATTTAAAAAACCCATTTTCGAGGTGTTAAATCCCCCCTTTGGACCCCTTAGGATGGCTCGATCGAATTTATTTTTTATGTAGTGTTAAAATATACAGTTTTAAAAGCCCACACCAAATTTTATATGGATCGGACCTTTTTCACCGGAGTTATTGCATTTATAAAAAAATACAACCTTCCCCCCCTTCCCCCCTCGAAAAAGGGGCCTTCCACCCCCTGAATTTTTATGGACTCATCGGATTCTTCAACTAGAGGGTATAGATGACCTACATACCAAGTTTCAAGGTGGGGCTAATTTTTTTTCAGACAAAGTTAGTTTTTACTGTACTATTTTTTCATTCAGCCCCTTTCAGATTCGTCAAATCAAGATTAGACTATAATTTTTAACGTGAGCGAACCGGGAACACGGGAACTGCTAGTATATATATATATACATATATATATATATATATATTTATTTATTTATTTATGAAAATGAACGAATGGTGTTTTGGCATCTGGGGACCTCAAAACAAAAAGTTATGATGGTCTTGGGCTTAAGTCTTACCATAAGACCTACGGTAATAGCTTCTTAGCTATATAGGGGAAATTCGCTAAAAGTTGTTAGTGAATGATATGGAAAAAGTTTACTGCTTTAATTTATTATTTATTTTAAATGTTGGCCATTTCAAGAAATACGGGATAGCTTTGTATGCCTGCGTCCTGCGAGAAAGCGATCTGTAGCTCAGTGACGGCCCACCATAGGAGACGGCCACGGTCTCTTAACAGGAGATTTATGACGGTCTTGAATGACAACACATGTAGCGCCGCACATTGTTGTTAGATTGTTAGAATTGGGGGTGTTTGCCCGGACACCCTGGCGAAGCTCCTCACTCGCCCTGCTTGGCGTGGCGCATTGAAACTGTAATACTGCTCAAAGTTCAAGGTCTGGAGAGAAGAAAAGAGAAGAATGAGGATACTCTGGTTATCTGTCGTACATTTAAACAAATCGTAACGTCTTCAATAGACCGGAAACCACGAGAGAGTAATGATCACAAAAAACCCTAGTGTATTGAATAAGTAATAATATAGAATAGATAAAAGTTATTTATACAGAACAGTTTAAACCACGGTAACTCCAAATTTTTCAATAACCTGATTTTACTTTTAAATACACTTAATTTACATTACATTAAACCTCATTAAAACTAAAACTAGCAGCCCGCGACATAGACATTTTAAAGCAGATGAAATAAATAAACTTCTCCAATTCTGTGATGAATCCCTTACCCATATTGAATTTTCAAGTCTAAAGTTACAAGTTATTTTTAAAAGTTTGCCTCATGAGACAATTGGCAATTTTATAGCAGTGCTATGGTATGATGTGTATATCGACATGTTTCAAATGTTGTAAATTATTAATTTTATTCATTTACAACATTTCAAATGAACATTCACATTATTTTTATTTCCATTTGACGATAGTTTTCTTGAATATTCAAAGTTTTATCCAGCTAGGTATATTTATAAAAGGAAATTATTACATTATTCGGCCTGTAAGACGATTTATGAATCCTAAAAAAGAAAATACCCCCGTTGCAGCAGACCTGCAAACTCAGCGAATTTCAAATCCAAAATAACATATTTCAATCCAGCATAGCGAGATTTGACATGTTTTTGTAAGCTCCATAAGAATAACATAGGGAATGAGTATGCAGGTTTGCTGCTACAGGTATATTAAAACTGGGTGGTTTCAATTCATTATTTATTAGATCTGAACTAGAAGAAGCTATTTACCAAGTTTTATCTATATATGTTGAGAAATAACCGAGATATAGAATTTTACTTATTTTCCATAAGGTTAACATTGGGACAACGTACTGTGTTTACCACTTTCAATATCTCGGTAACCAATGGACATAGAGCAGTGATTCAGGATACAAAATTGTTTGTTTTTTTGAGCTGAATTCAATGGTGCCAACAAAAATTCGGTAGATTTTATTTTTCTATGTAAAAAACTCAAAAACCCCATTTTTGGGGGGGTTTATCCCCCTTTACCCCCCCCTTCCGGTGGTCCAATCGGGCTGGTTTACGAACTCGTCCGAGGGATTACCACTTTACATGTCTGTACCAAATTTCATTAAGATCGGACCATTTTTACGGCCGCTATCGTGCTCACAGACACACACACACACACACACACACACACACACACACACACACACACACACACACACACACACACACACACATATATATATATATATATATAAAATTTCGAACGAATGGTGTTTTTTGCTTCTGGGGGCCCTAAAACGAAAAGTTAACATGGTCTGGGGCTTAGGTCTTTCCATGAGACCTACGGTAATAGCTTCTTCCTCTAGGGGAAATTCGCTAAAAGAAGAATCCAAAGAGAAAATAGAGAAGACAAGATTAGAGGGATCAGGGGAAACAAGCGTAACCTTCGGCAAGAATAGATAACTGCTAAGAGACAAATATTGAACAGCAGAGCGACATTGTACTGCTGTATACCTATATACTTTCAGCGACTTAAGGATTATGTAAGGGCAAACGTGAAAATCACATGCGGTATCCTAGTATTGAGCGAAGTTATTTCCAGAAGACAATCAAATTCAAATAAATAGTGTGGGAACGATGGACAAATATGAGTGTATGTTTTCCCAGCTAAACTTCTAAAAAAATGTAACATTTCAATTTCAAGTTTAAACAGGTTAACTTTTTAATAATTGTGAATTTAAAGAAGGTAATTAATTTTTTCGAATTTTAGGTTATAGTTTCTCACAAACGAACACAATATTAAAATGCGCAATTTGCGCGTGGGGTCCCTAGTAAATGTTATTTAGAGATTAGTTCATCAACATACAGTTGATCAGCGATTTGAGCTATGTAATCAGTGGTTTGTCCACCTTGTTACCGTTTGTTGTTAAGACCTATCAAAGATGAATGCAAGAAACTGACGCGTAGAAGTTTTGTTGAATCACTGGAATTAACATAAAGATTCAATACTTTTGAAAAGAAACTCTAAAACAGAGACATGAAGATGCGCCAAGCAATGAAGATCGATGTAAAGAAACCCCCTTTTTTACACAAAATGAATGTTGTTGTACTGTCGAAATTTCCAAGTGTATAAAGTATACATAGACACTTTTAAAGCAGATGTAATAAATAAAATTCTCAAATTCTATGAGGAATTTCTTTCCCATTTTTAAGTTTCAAGTCTAAAGTTATAAGTTATTTTTATAGTTTGCCTCATGAGAAGTTCAACTACTGGCAATTTTATAGGAGTACTAAGAGACAAAGAATTAGTCTAGAAAATTTAAAAAATCACAGATATTCACACTTTTCCTTGTTGGCAGGTACTTTACGCTGCAAAACTTTACATAGTCAACATGAAACTAAAGCCTATTTTACCAAGTTGTTTTTAAGTCACGAAGTGACGCGGGCTGCTGGTAATTTTTATTTTAATTACAGGGTGTCTTCAAACAAAGCGAGCCCAATCATTGTGTTTTCTCTTTTTTGTTACTCATTCTGTGAATAATCTAAGAACCAGAATAAAAATCATTGAAAAAGTAAATGATTAAATATACAGAAAGTTAGGAGGGAATTGGGAGAGGCATTCTTACATTATGGGCTCGCACAAGAAAGACACGCCAACAACACAATGTACTTAAAAATAGGTTAATAAAATGTGTATCCTATTAATTCAATACTTTTAAGATACCGTAACGAGGTACTGCAATGTATATATAGTCTAAATAATTAAAAAAGGACTAGGTCGAGGAGAGGTGTCTTCAGATAGATGTTGAGGTGTATTGTTAATCCTTATAATTAATTTTGAGATGAGAGCCGTAATTGTTGGAATTTGTAATTCCTTGTTGCAGTTTAGCAGATCCTGATAAACCAAGATGCCACCCACCAGTTTAGAATTTTAACATTATTCACTCAATATGTATGAAAACTAGGGGTGTGCGAGTAGTGATTTTTGAATTCGAGTCGAGTTTTGAAAAATACCCGCGAGTTTCGAGCTTTTTTCGGGTCGAATTTTTTAAAAGTTTGATATAATAGTCATCATGTTTCTACATAATGGCAAAAAATTACCATCTTTACTCAAATAAAAATTAGAATTTTGTGGTAATTAAACTTAAAAGAGTTACTGAACTCAGAGCATATATACAAATAAATTATACCAAAAAAAGAAAGAAAACCTTTTACTTAAACTCACAATAATTCTTGATATGATATATTTTTCAAGCCTAACTTTTTTAAGGCTTACCTGGGTTTTGAAATTAAATGAAAACACTGAATATAAGTCATGACCAATTACCTGACTCAATACCTGACTCAATTCATGATTAAAATATTTCCTTTGAGTTATTCACACAGGTACATTTTTATTCATGTAACTGTCAACAAAAAATCTATGTTTTTATTTATTTGGAATGGTTTCAAAATATAACAAAAATTTTTTTTAAGAGATGTAATAATAAATAACTTCAAACTTAGAAATAACTCTATAGAAAAGATAGAGTGATATAAAAATGTATGTGTCTTTAAACGCTAAAAAGAACCTTTTACTTCAAGTATAACAAACGAGGATTCAGTTATATTCGTTAAAGATGGATTGGCATTGTGAAAAATGGCCGTAATATTCTTTCGCACCTACCGATTTTGGGTAAACGGGGGGATTAACTACTCGGCTCGAACTTTCGAGTATTTTGCAATAAGTCGAGTGGAGTCGAGTAGTGTATACTCGGCTCGAAAAAATCTCGATTCTCGAATACTCGCACACCCCTAATGAAAACCCTAACATCATAAGCTTTACCAGGATACGATAATTATTTCGTAGCTAAATGGCAAACCTGCGAATACCAGGAAAGGAGGGTGGAGTGGAGAAAGAAGGGGCGGTTTCGATGGCGTGAAGGAGGTGGGCTGCCAACACGCTATTGGCTGGCCGACTTTAAACACATCACTCACGGTGGACTGAAGTTTGACAGGTCGCACGGACTGAGTACTGGATACAGCGGACGGATTGGATTAGGTCGGTAGATAGCGCGGACGGATCTCGGCACGGACCGACTTGTAGCGTCTCATCGTTTTGAATCAGCCTCCTATAGTGTTACACGAGTCCGTGTTAGTAGCTTGTGTTTTAGTAAATCGCAGCTAGTACTTGTAAAACCCGTTTTGAAATTGGACCCTGTTGTTTTGTTTACAAAATCTACATTGAAACATTGACATTGAACATTGAACAATTAATTGAACATTGAAGCAAAGCTTGATACCGCATACCAGGCTGGGACTGGAAACGATTAAAATTACTTCTTCTATAAAAGTTATTGGTACAAGATCACAAGGTACGTCTTGACCAGATTTTGAAACATATTTTTGTCAACTAAGTTATCAAGCTGTCAATTTGCTTCCTACTCTTAGAGGAAATGTGAGATAATCTTAAAATCTCTTCTTTGGCTTCATGGATGTGTTCAAGCTGTTCGTTGGTTGTAAGCTCAGCCTTTTTATGCTTTAAAAGACCTTATAAGGCTTTAGAACATATTTTTGTAGAATTTATTTAAGTTCATTAGCAAATTTTCTCTGTAATAATGAGCTATTGGCATGATGCATAGAAGCACTGAGGTGAGGGACCATGATAATTTTTGTTCATTCATTCATTCATTCATTCATTCATTCTTAATAAGACAGGTACCTCATGGAGGACGTTACCCTGAATATGAGTGAAGGATGAGTGTGATGATCGTGATGATAGTGGCGCGATCTTGTAGCCTTGTTACTGACTAAGGTTGGCACGTTCCTTTTAGACAGGATTGTTAATTAATAGCCCAACAACCAATGGCAGCTGTTCCAGCAAACCCCATGATTCTAATACCTTAAAGCCGGCTCCACACATGCGTCATTCATTCGGCATGCAGCGAGCAGCGATTCGCCGAATCACGAGTAGTGTGGATGGGTGTTTATGTATTTGGCAGGTAGCAAACATTAGTGCTTGTTCATTGTCGGCCCTATAGCGAGACAAATAGTTCGCCGAACGTCGAACATTCAGTGCATGCCGAATAACGCATGTGTGGAGCCGGCTTAAAGGTAATTGTTCACTTTCCAATGGTTGTCTAGAAATTGAAAATTTTTTTACTTAATATTGGAAATTTTGCGCTGATTCCGGAAATGATAATCGTTTTCTGCGGAAAACGTAGGAAAATGCTGGAAAATCGGAAAAACTGGAAAAAACTTTTTTTTATGGAAATAGGTCATGTGGGTACTCAAATTAATCGGGAGAACGAGCTCAACAAGAATATGCAAGAATTTTCAAGATCCGACGGATATTAACGGAGATACGGCCGGAAAAGCGTCGGAAAAGCCGAAAACAAACTTTGTTGAAAACATATCATGTGGGTACTCAAATTAAAGGAAATTGCACGCTGAACAATAATCTGTAGTAATTTTCACGATCTGACGTTCAAAAGTCGAGATAAAGCCAAAAAACATAAAAATGTTTAAATCAACTTTTGTTTAAGTCATGTGAAGATGGATTTGGCTGGAACAAATTAGATAGGGATTGGTTAAGTTAGTTTAAGTTGTATTTGGTTTGGTTAGGTTAGGTTAGGTTATGTTAGATTGTGATAAAAGTTGCATTATTTTAGGTTACATTAGGATTTGTTTAAAACGTTAAGTTAGGCAAGGATAAGGTTTGTAAAAAGAATGTGATATTATAATCCTAATCTAACAATACCAAACCTAATTTAACATAACCAAACCTAATAGGTATAACCAAGGGAGGGCCTAACCAAATTCAATATATAACCTATCAAAATTCAATATAACCCAACCAAACTTAATTTAACCTAGTTAAACCAAACCTAACATAGTCTAACATAACCTAACTAGACTTAACATAGTCTAACCTAACCTAAACTAACCTTAGATCCCACAGTTTGGCGTAACTCACCTAAAACTAACCCATTTTGTGTAAATCCATGAATTTTCCGGCACGTTTCCGGCCATAACTCCGTTAATCCGCGTCTGATCATAGAAATTCTTGCATATTCTTCTTTATCTCAATCTCTCGATTAATTTGAGTACCCACATGACCTACTTCCGAGCCAAAAATTATTTTATCGTTTTTCCGATTTTCCGGCATTTTCCGACGTTTTCCGCGGGAAAAACTATCATTTCCGGAATCAGTGCAAAATTTCCTACATTTTGAAAAAAAATTTTTCAATATATCGTTGTGCGTGTTTCATCCGAGTAGCGCTGAGCGACGATATATCGTTCCGGCGCGACTACCGATCGCGTGTGTTTAAATGGGCATATCGGTTGACTCGGTTGTTCTTTCGAAACAGGGATGATTTCTTTCGATTCCTCATACGATCGAGGCACGATATATCGTTCCTTAGCACTTTTGAGATGACAAAATATTTTTTTACTGATTTTTTCCCCCGCGCACTAAGCTTCGCCCGCGCGGCAACCCTAGCACTTTTCGGACGAAATGAGTAAAAATCTCTAGCACTTTTCGGAAAAAAACAACAATTTTTCTAGCACCGAAAGGGTTAATTATAGTAACGTTTTAATTTAGTTTTTATATTATGTTTAATATAATTTTAGTTGAATTTATATTTGTGTTTGGTATGGTTTAATGTTCGTGAGAGAATTGAATGATATAGAAATATAATTGACAATTGTTTCAATATTTGTTTGTTTTCGAAGTTTCTTCATTACTGACGGTTGTTTGTTGAAACAGTACATCGGTTGAGTTAAACATGATAAGTTGTTAGTTGATATCGGATAACCGAAATCTGAACTGAGTAGGTACCGAAAACGAAATTGATCTTCGCCCATGTTAAAACCTATTGAGAAATTGAGTTATCAAACCTAAGCATTAAAGGTAAACAATCGACAATAATCATAACCTAGAAGATCAGATATAATACCGTTCATTGGGCTATGAATCAATGATGCTGTCTAACAAAAGGTCGCCGTTAGATCGTAACAAGACCCGGGTTTGGACCATTCCTGATCAAAACGTTAAAAAATGCCACTGGTGTTGAAAGACACAAAGACACAGAGACACAAAATAGTTCATGTGGATAAATAATCGGATTATTTCTCAATCCCAATTTTGAGAAAAAATGCCCCAAAAGTGGGGGTTTTGGGTCTGTAAGGAGTTAATTACCTATAACCCAAATGTAATTTTAGAATATAAGCATTCAAAATTGTAAGCCCTCTCTAATTTGTAGCCAAAAAATAACCGATTCAGTAAGGCCTAACGAATATGTGAATTATCAAATGCATTGTTGTCGTAGTTGAGTTTTGTATTGAAGGTAAGGGCCTCAATTATCATCTAATTTCCTTTAATTTGGTTGAGAGATTATTTTTTAAGCTTCACTTTCTTAAGCAGAAGCCCATTCAATAATCAAACAGGCCAAAAAAAATTGGTACTCTGGTATTATACGGAGGCCACCCTCATACAGCGTGCTGCGGCGGTTATGTTAAGTTGTTAGGTTATCATAAATATGTTAGTAGGAGTTTCCTCATTTCATCACGAATCAAACGATACCAAATGAGTCATACTTTCGCCCGCCAAAACTCGTTGACAGGTGATGCATGCGCTCCAGTCAACGACCAGACCTGTGCCTACTTGGAGGGGATTTGTCAGGCGAAAGTAAGAAGACTCATCTGGTATAGTTTGATTCATAACATAATGAGGAAAGTCCTACTTACGCCGCTGCGCGCTGTATAAGGGTGGCGATAGGGTTTGGACGATAGCGGCGGTGACACCGTGAACACTCAATCCTCGCTGACATCGCTGCCTTTTGGGAGGCACAACACTAATACCGTCCATCATAATTATGTCAAATTTGGACAGTAAGTCGATTAAAGTACGTTCTTCCCAATGATGTAGTTACAGGGCTTGTAACGGGTTATATTTGTTATTTTTTTGTTATTTTTTGCTCTTTATTATATTTTTTTTTTTGGAATTCGGTTACATTGGTTTTTTTTTTTGGAAATTTGGTTATTTTTTTTATTTGTTCAACCTCAAGAACTGCTACAAGCCCTGTTCTCACTATTCGTCTGTCAGATGATCTCGTAGCAGCATCGCGGCAGACGAATCTCGTCAGCCTACATTACATGAAAACCAAGTCTCGCTGAAAACCAAAAAATCACAGTGTGTTGATGCATTGATTTTTTGATTGAGGCTGAAGATATCGGAACCAATACAGCTGACGATTAGAATCGTAATAACCTACTACAGTACTGATACTTTTATAAATAGAGATAGACCTATTCTAATGAACTAGGTATAAGTTAACTTAATATAAGTTAAATGAAATAATCAACTTTAGTTTCTTTTGTGAATATGTTTCAAGCAATGAAGGAAATAGGCCTACTTAGGCTAGTCCTCCTTAAGATTTTTTATGAAGAGTTTTATGTTTGCTTTGGTTACATTTCAGGTAGTTAATTTATTTGTATCCATTGCAAAACGTAACAGTTAAGTTACGGCCTACTCGTCTAAGACCCAGAGGCGGATTTGGAAATTTGCCGCCCCTGGGCTATCCGGATTTTGCCCCACTCCATGAACACACACTATATGTTGCAGCCCATTGTATTCTCATCAAAACGAAATTTTAGGCAGACTCCGCAAGGCAAGAGAGCTCCTATACTAACAATTCAAAAAGAGGGATTTGTTTCCTTGACTTTTAGTAAGCCACGCGGCAAGTCTGTATCACTTCCTCAGTCCTTTTAGCCTGTTTAGATTAGGCGGGTTGCTCGCGCGGGCGATCAGGTGTGTTGCGATGAAGCCGCGACCGACCGCTTAGTGCGAATATTAAATTCGTCGCTGATACAGACACTAACACATTGTTGTTTCTGCAGCGCTACTGCAAGTCGCTTCTAAACACGTGACCACCCCGTGCGAGCAACCCGCCTGGTGTAAACGGGCCTTTACCGCACTGTCTCTTTTGATCTTCCTAGTATCGTGCCTAGCAGTGCCGCAAGGTGCTTGAGGCGTTCACGCCAAGCTTGCCAAATTGCACTAAAACTGGACTGAACCAACAGAACAGGAGCGGCGGCCGCGGCGTGGAGCGTGTGGTTGGTCGGGAAGGTGTAGCAACCTAGCAAGCTCACCTGACGGCACTGGCGCGGCGGGTGCGCCAACTTCAAACAATACCGCCATCCGCTATGAATGCCACTATCCCCAGAGCTGACGGCTGACAACTTGGGGGCAAACTCGATCGCGTCTCGAAATCCCGTGATCTGTTTTCGGGAGTACTTGTGTCAAAAATACATACATCTTACAAACACTAATGACAGTGCAATGATGAATTTTTTTGTTTGCACTTTTTTAATTTTTCCTTCCTCTAAAATTTGCCGCCCTCCAAATTCTGCCGCCCTGGGCTATAGCCCTTTAAGCCCATATGTAAATCCAGCCCTGCTAAGACCGATTGATGTAACTTAATGAGTAGGCAAGGCATAGGCTATCTTGCATTGGTTACATCCACAAGGTGGCTTTTAACTTATGTGTTGATATAACATTACTACAAATTTTTAGATTTTTTTATGAAGTGGCAGCCTCTTTTTACCTTGCTTTCGCCCCCCCCCCCCCCCCCGCATATGTTCCTCAGGCCTGTACATGGAAGTGATTAAGTAAAGCAAGGAGTGAGCCGGTACAGTAAAAGGTTGAACAGTATTAACTACTAAAATTAAGCGACCTTAGGGAGACATAAGTTATCGCTCCTCAGGCCCGAAGCCCAGTTCACAACCAACTGCGCTACCGACTCTCTTTTTTCTTTGCCACATTATATAATACTAGTTTTTACCCGTCGCGGCTTCGCCCGCGATTGTGATTTGCCTAAGTGGGCAGTAAAATTTTTACGGTTTGCACTTTCTGTATTAAAAATTCGATAGTATTTTAAGCAATTAATTAACTTATTAAGTTATTTCCATTTTATTATGTGACAAAAAGTCTATTCTTCATCCATTCTTTCCACTTTTAGGAGCCTGTGGCTGCAGTAGTCAAGAGTTGGGTCGTACTATAATGTGGCACTCTCAAATACACCCCTGTTAAATACTTGCCGACGCTGTGCTATCTTTTCTGCTGTTACACGCCTGCGATTTTTGGCTTCCTCGGGACTTTCATCAGCTCTCTGGGAAGCCAGATAATAATCGTGTTGAAGGCGTTGCTGTGATTGTTCTGCCATTTCATTTTCTCTTAACCTTGCTTGTCGCACAGCCTGTTTATCACAACGTAATTGGACTTCTTCAGGAGTTTCTGCTGCACGCTGGGAGGCCATCTGAGCTGCGTTTTGCTGGCGTCATCGCTGAGATGATTCTGGTGATTGAAAAGTTCTTAAAAAATAAGCTTATCGGTTATTCCAGTTTTCAAGCCGTACTCTTATGTTCTTCTGGAGTTTCATTCTCTCTATAATTTGCGTGACGCTGGGCGTCCTTGGATCCTTCTCAATTCTGATTGGGCAGATGTTTCTTGGCTCTTGGCTACCTTTCTTAATCTAGCATCCCTCGTACCTCTAGACGGATCAGACATTCATTTTGGCATTAGGCTTGTCGGTTACTCCAGTTTTCAAGCTGTACTCTATGATCTTCTGGAGTTTCATTGCCTCTACAATTTGCGTGACGCTGGACGTCCTGGATCCTTCTCATTTCTGCTCAGGCAGATGTTTCTTGGCTCCTGGCTACCTTTTTTAATCTGACGTCCCTCATACTTCTAGACAGATCAGACTTTCGTTATGGCATTTTCCTTCAAACAAATTCAAATATGAACAACTATTAAACATAAAATAAAATATAGAACACACAAAATATAGAGCATTTATAAATCCGCAAGTGCCAAAACATAGTTTAACCAACGATAGATGAATTGGTTATTTTGCATCGACATTTAGCATAAAAACAATAAATAAATAATGACAATTAAGATACTCAACTGATTAAAAACTTAGAGCTTCATATACAAATAACATATGCCAAGCTGATCTCAGTTAATCAACCTGTCAACCTGTGTATATCCATAAGAATAAAATAGCAACTTTGGAAGCCAGTGGTGAGGAGCGCTAGTGGAGTTTGAAAATAAAAATAGACCCATGTCCTTTTCTGATATATTGGCTCTATTCCTGCAAAGTTTCAGCTCAGTTGGTCCAGTAGTTTTCACAATCACAGAGGACAGATATTCACACAAACATCCATACTTTCACATTTATAATATTATAAGTAGGATATCATTAATAAAGTTAATATTTCTATGAAATCTCTCAGTCTATTTTCAATAATATGAAACAGTACATGCACTTTGTAACAAGAAAAGGCGAAGCCTTAAGTATTGTAGGCTATTATCATTTAAGATAACTGAAATTAGTGACATTTTTCCATTGAAATATCTTGAAATCTCACCAGGCCTATTTCTAGTTTAGATCTAATGGTATACGTAATCAGTGATTGATTTTTAAAAATTGAGGTGTCGGAACTGTAATTTGCCAATTTTTACATAACCCCCCCCCCTTTATCATTCTTCCCCTCAACAAAGTATTTTTTGTTAAATGTTAATAATTAGGTCGACTTAAAAAGTCATATTTTATCCAACTTCAGTTTTTTAACATGTTCGTTGCTAAAATTCCTGTATGTTGGCACAGCTGAAATATAGAGGGTTATTTTATTTTACTTATACATAAAACAATACAACCTAAAAACTAATATTGTATAAAGTGTAGGAAAAATATGTCCTCACAAGCAGCAAATACGTATTGAGTGTTCTCGAGAAGCTGAGTTGTCCATGGCAACTTTATAACAAAATGTACGGAACCGTTCCGGAACGTCACCAGCTCTTGGTGCCGTCCCACCCTCGGATTAAAGATTACTGGATCGCGCTCTCAATGAACGAAAAACTTGCCAGCCTCCCAGGCTGTTGGGTGGCAAGAAAGTCTAAACTGGCCGCCGCGCGTTGAGTCTTTACATCAGATAAGTCTCTCTGTGACCTTCATATGTCACTATAATATATCACAAGCTATGTGAGTGGGAAGAATACATCTTAAAGAATGCTGACATGTAATTTATACGGTTTGAATAAAAAGAACGCGACTGGTTTTCTTTGAAATAATCGGAAATACCCGTTTCTTGACAAATTTTCAATTTCGAATTTTTTCAAGTGGATCTTGACGTTGAGACCAGGTAACGTTATATTTTTAGAAAGATAAAGCTCTGATAAACTAGTTTTGTGTATTCAATTACCAAAATAAAATTAATATATATTTTATCATTACTGAAGTCGAATTTCACCCACCGCAACCTTGTTTATGAGGAAGCGCTGATAATTTTGCTTCCAGAAAAATAATTTTAAACAATGACTTCACTCTAAAAATACTTTTGTATTTTCCTACTACCTATTGTATTTTTATTTCACTTTTCATTTTACATAAGTTTAAAATTACAGTACACCTCGGATTATCCGGACCCCACATTATCCGGATCCCGGATTATCCGGACCGGTCCATCCGAGAAATAAAAAAATTAAAATCACAGCAGAAACATGATTTTAGCAAGTTTACAGTTGAAATGCGGCCTCTAAAAGTAAAATTAAAATGTAATACATTACTGCACGCATTTGGAATCACAATAATTGAAGGAATCGCATTGCCTAAATAGCAAATTACAGCATTTTTACGAACTTAGTTTTCTTGATTGCTACTTGGGGCGCTACCAGTAATCAAGAAAGGAGTAGGCAACGGCAATTATGCGGGTTTGTTTTGTTTTTGTTGCTGTTATTTGACCATTTGATGTGTTACATTATTTCTTAAGAAGAGTTACTTTAAGTAACTAATCTTAATAAATTGTAATAATAAGTTTTGAGTTACTCTATGTCTCGATGATTATTTGAAGTTTGAGTTATGATTACTGTATTTAATCTTAGTAAATTAAGTATTTGGCGTTTTATTCCAAACCTAAATCGTAAGTACGGTAAAGTTATTTCTCAAATTAATAATAAAGTTTAGTTCTTAAATTAGTTTCAAAATTAAACCCCTGTAAAATTTGAAAGACTAACATGTTGTACAGTCTTGACACGCCGTTTGTAGCATCAATTTAGCATGGGCTAAGGTACGCAATTTCTATTTAGGCTATATTGTAATGACCTCGGATTATCCGGAATTTTTTGTTATCCGGATCGGTGTTCCGCCACATTAATCCGGATAATCCGAGATGTACTGCATTATCAGCAATTGTAAATAATAGGAACAGTAGAAACATATGGAAATAATATTAACAGCACGTTACTTCGTTCTTATCTATTTACAAAGAATATGAGTTTTTTTCTTAATGTTATATTTAATCCTTCCTTTTTTGACAGTAAAAATTCAATATTCACAAATAGGTGTATAGTAAAATATTAAAAAATTTCAATGATATTGTCTTAAAAGATAAGGCGCATCAGTTTTAAATATTATAAAAATTTTTCGCAAAAATAGAGAAAAATATTTCCTAATTTAAACATAACTTTGAATTGTAATAATTAGCAAAGATAAGGAACAATGTGTCAGCTGGAAATTATAAAAAAAAAAATAATAAAGATGTTTTTTCAATGTAGGGAAGTCTGGCGTAGTAAGACAATCGTTGGTCCATGCATTATCATATGAGGACTTTCTTATTCGCGCGCCACCTGATAATCAATTATTTAAATTAATCTCTAGCAAAAACGAGAAATCCTACAAAAAAATTGTTGAAACAAAAAAATAGCTCCGGAATGTTATCTACAACTTTGTTGCAGACACTTTTTACCTGACCAAAATATAAAAACTTTCTTGCTTAGGCCTATTACTTTTTTCATCTCTTATTTTAATAGCATTAAAAACATTTTGCGCTAAACAAATCATTAAAATATATGCAATTAGTTTTTGGAATCACAATAGATACTATAAGGTTCGTCATTTCAAGCTGTAAAATGTGATTTGTAATTATATTTATTTACTCAGTTTATTGTTTGGTAAATGCCAGTTTGATTGAAGCGCTGTTGACTTGACTGGCGTCGGGGGTCCCGCCAGATTTCACCCAACGATGAAAACGATGGCACGGTTTTTGCCAGACTTTAGCACTGGAAGGCGCGATCCAGTTATATTTCATCCGAGGTCCCACCTTGACCTCCCAGAACGTCCACAGCAGCGAACATGTTAATAAGTAAATTAAAAACTAACAAAGCAATATTTTACTAAAAAATAAATTGTCTAAAGAAATTCTAGATTTTTTATGACGCCTTGTGTGAGTATTCACGATCCTCTCTCGTGGCAAATTCTGTGGCCAATTGTACGTGATTGTATTTTGTGGCAAACAATTTGTCTCTTTACACTCAGTCATCTCTTGCAAAAAATACTCTGGCCCTCGACACAAAAATACACTAGCTCGACTCTTGCGGCAGAAAGAGGTCCCAGAACGCCGTTCCGTTGCATTCCGCCGCAAATCAAGCAATGTACCTAATTGTTAATTAGGACACTGAAATTGTTCTGTAACTTTTATCTTGTTCTGAACATCATGTTGCTTCCTTAATTAAAGGCTGTTCATTTACGAAGGCCCGACCACAGGGATCTTGGAGTGAGAAAAGATTCAAAGATTCAAAGATTCAAAGATTTATTTGCCTTTAAATACATAATGGTACAATTGGCATCGTCAAATAAAAAATAACCACTTTTACAAAACAAAATTGTATTATCTCATAATCAAAACAAAATTATGAAGTGAGAGAAGTTGCTTCTGCATACATGGTATTAGGAGGTCTAGTGGCAAGGTCATTGTGTTCAAAGAGGCAGAGATTTGAGTATACCTTCGACTCAAAAAAAGATCAAGACTTATTAATTATTTTCAAGGCCTTGGGGTACATATGTTTAACTCAAGCTTAATCAGCAAGTAAATTATTCATGTAGTATGTTTGCTTTCAGATCCAGGAAATAATTACACCTTAGTAGTTAGATGTTCACATTGCAATGTCTGAAGAGAAAGATGTTCCATTTTCCAAGCAAATGCGCAAGGCAACAAGAGAAGTCCATGCGATCAGTGATGCTATGGTTAATGCCAAACTTGCTTTTGGTATGTATATTTTGTTTCTAGAGTAGAGTGCATGAAATAGGGGGGGTGAGTGAGAGTGCTGCTACTGTAATTGTTTTTTATTTGTGTGAGTAGTTAATCAACTATATGATCATATATTAAGGTAAACACAAATTTACATGTAAAAGGCCTTTAAAAAAAATATTTGTCGTTCAACAAAAACATTTCATCTAGTCATTTTAGTTGAGGTTTAGCAGGCAATATTGTGAGTTTACAGTTGCCGCCCGCCCTGTTTTGTGCATTTTTTGTGTACCCGCGACTTCGCTCATGACAAACATTTAGCACAATTTATTCTTCTGCTTGTACAAACTCATTTCCTTAAACATGTTTAATATATTTTCATGAAATATAAAAATGTTTTTAGAAATTCAATGAGTATGAAGGTTTGATGCGACAGGAGTATTTCTGTTCTTGACTAAAGGCTCTCTATACTATACATGCGAACAGATTCAGCCCCACGACAAAGCCCCCAAGTGTGTCGCTGCCATGGGTTAGGCTTATGCCCAACATGGCGGGCATAGACGCTAGCTCTTGCAAGCGTCATTCGGTTATGTTGGCCATCCAGTAAATCCAGCTATATGATACAGAGGATTGGGCTCACACACTGGAGAAGTGAGTTTATCAAGACTGGCTTACCTGAGTCAATCGCCGAGAAGCATTGATGGTCGTTTCTGCTTACCGGATGATATCCGAGCTTGTCCTGATGATGACCTCGGGGAAGCGACATCCTGGGGCGTTTTTTGACGGTGCATTGCAGTGCCGGCTTTAGCAAAATCGAGGCCTGGGCAAGAGAACGATTGCGAGACCCCCCCAACGCCAAAGCATTCTTAATTTTTAGACACATTTAATCACAAGTAAATTATATGTAAAGGTGGTCCAGTAATAAAAAATATCGTTGTTCTTTATACTTCTCCCATAAGGCCATTGCACAAATTCTCAAAAGACACTACTTAATGTTAGAGCCTAACAGTTACGGAGTTTCTAATTCCAAGAGTGAACATCATTACATTGTCTATTTCAGTGCATCCCTGACTTAGTTTGGAGAAAACAAAATCCCCAACTTTTTAGACCTCAAATTTCTTTAAATGTTTTCGACAAATCTACCAAAGTGTGTTGGATACTATTAAATTGAGGCACTTATTGATTGGAAAATTTAAGTAGGAGGGTTGGGAAATTCACTGTCATAAGTTGAGCATTTTTGGTGGTCTCCTCACCATACAGTTTGGTGATTGTGCCGTGTGACGCCAACGCTACTTCTGAGAAACATTTTGTAATACACCGGCAATAACCTTTCCGCATAGAACGGATGAAACTAAAGGAACTACTTCCCCTCTGTACTTAATGATTACTGTATTTACTTTGAATACTGCCTGAATATAGGCCTCACACTAACCATACACCTTTATCAAACCTAAAAGGTGAATATCGTATTTGGCTTAACCGTTTTGCCGCCTTTTTAATTTGTAGTTTTAATATTACACATGTAATCATTCTCATGGTTTAATAAATATCTCTGTATTATTTTATTGTAATTTTATTATTTATTGTCAGCTATTTTAAACCAAGTAAAACTCCTCTCAGAAGCGCGAGGCCCTCCCAGGCATGAGGCCCTGGGCGGCCACCCCTGTTGCCCTCCCCTAAGGCCGGCACTGGTGCATTGAATCTGCTCGCATGTATCCTGTTACATCTGTTACGTATAATTTGTTTGTTGTTACATCTGTTACATATATATTTGTTTAATATTACATATGTAACCATGCTCATGGTTTAATAAATATCTCTGTATTGTTTTATTGTAATTTTATTATTTATTGTCAGCTATTTTAAACCAAGTAAAACTCCTCTCAGAAGCGCAAGGCCCTCCCGGTGCGAGGCCCTGGGCGGCCGCCCCTGTTGCCCTCCCCTAAGGCCGGCACTGGTGCATTGAATCTGCTCGCATGTATCCTGTTACATCAGTTCCTGTTACATCTGTTTGTCCTGGTCTGTCATGTTTAATCTGTTTATAAAGGTCCTTAAGCAGGAATATAAATAATCCTGTCACAGCAGACCTGCGTACGTAGTGATTCCTACATTCTGTTTCCTGTTTCATGAAAGAATATGTACATAGAACATACCTTAATTTGATGTAAAAAAATTATTTCCTTAAGTTTTTGAGGTCTAACTTAAATCAAAGAAAAAGCAAAGCCGTCCTGGCAATTTTTGAAACTGTTGTAGATAAGATAAATGGTTTATAGTGGCACACTCTAACTCTTTCAATAACAGCTGTTATAAGGAAAAAGGTATTTCAAGTATCTCTAGTCAGTGATTTATTTTTTGTTGTATTCCTGACAGCTAGCTGGTTTGAAATTCTACTGCAATTCTTGCTTTTTTACATTTGTTTAAGTAATACATAAACATTTTAATAGTCTAGCATAAGGATAATATGGTCAAGAAGGTCCGTGACGGAGTCCAAGTGTCATATCAGGGTGAAAACCACTAGTCATCCTATTTTGTGCCTAAAGAATGGAAATACAAAATTTCAGCTTTTTAGGTGTACGAGAAGTAAGAGAGTTAATGATGAGTGAGTGAGCCAGTGAGGGCTTTATAATTAAAATAAAGCATATGCCCTCTTTGGAAACGGACCCTTTTCTGGATTAGACCCAAGAAAATTAAATATTATATAAACATTGGTGGGTATGTGTTAAATGTTAAAATGTATTTGAATATTTATATAGTAGCATACTGTTTATAGGCTTGAATAATATATCAATATATTTTAAAATCAAGAGTTCTCATGTGCCTTCCTAAATGCTCTCTATACCGGGCCCGTGATTGATTTACCAAAAGGTCGGCTAAAACAAATAACATATGATTTGATCTTGATTCATAATTTAAAGACTGGTGACCAACTCTTCAAAACAATAACAATACCAATCATATGCAGCTCCTGAATTATGATTAGTGTTTTTGGATTTACGGTCCTTTTTTTCATTCTATTCAGTGAATACACTCTACACAAGGAGGTACACTCTTGGTGGTAAAGGGTGAGTGCGAGTGTAAGGTACAGTGGAACAAGGTGTACCAACTGCACGGTGGACACTCACATTCATCTGGTCTTGCCAGGCCTCACTGCCTAGCTACTGCAGGAGTGTACTTGTGTGGTTAGCAACGTTCGCCGCAAGTACATTGATTTCACTGCAATATATTTTGATGCTACAAGCTATTCAAGTTAAAAGCTGTGTTAGACTAGATTTTTTTAGGAAGGAAAACAAAGAAAATCATAGAATACTAATTTTATGAAACGGTATTGTGTCTTTTAATGTCAGTGTTTGTTACCTCATTTCACTCAAGTAGCCCACATAAACATCATATCATAAGTTGACATTTCTTAATAAATAGGCTGGTATTATTTTCCACGATTTGACATTTTTGTTAATCCATCATCTTCCTGGTCCGTGTCGGATTATTGAGATTGATTAGTAATTTATTCTCATTCAAAAGCCTTTTGAATAATTTGTTACCTGTTGTTAATCTGTTTTGCAGAATGTAGGGTCATTCTGTTGTAAACAGATTTTTTGTATAGTACAGTATCGGGACAAAAGCAGCGTTGATTAAAATCCTTTTATTTTTTTAAAGAGGGCATTTTACCTGAAAGGCAGTTACAGATAGGGCTGTTAAGGGAGCTCCTACAAACCAGTGTTCTCCAATTGCCAATTATTTTTCTGTTTTACAAATGCCTTTTGAAACTATAAAAAAATATGTCTCTGAAAACACATTACATAAGGAAAGTTAAAAAAAAGTAGAGAAGACTGCACAGTAGACTCTTTAAGCTCTGAATCAAATGAATTGAACAAAGTCAGTTTTGCTGGAAATCTGTGTGTGGAACAGTTTGTTGCAGGATAAAGCAAGAGGAAGCACATTGTTTGTTAATGTCTGGTCCAAAACAGTGATCAAAATAAGTAAAATAGTATTTGTTTTTTGAGTATGATTATTTATTTAATGAAAATCAGATTTGAAAATTGTGATCATTGGGGAATTTTCGTGGTATGGTGCATTAGAAGTGACATGGATGTTGCGTCTCATGCGAGAGGAAATTAGTTTGGCTGTGAGGAAATTAGTTGATTTTGGTGTCACTTTCTGATTTTGGTGTCATGGATATTTGAGGGAAGGTGAGGTCATCACAGTGTAGGTACTGCCTGGAGGAGATGGATGATGCTCACCACACCTTCTTCTGGTACAAGTGTTTCGCTAAAGGCAGAAGGAGTGTTGTTTCTGCAATCAGTCATCTATCACCGATGTTATATTGTGGGAACGATGCTTCGTAACGAAGTATCCCAGAGAGCTGTTGTACTTTTCATGCAATCCGTTGATCAGTGAAAGTGAGATGAGAGATGCTTTGGTGACCTTTAAGTTTCCAGGATCAGGTGATGTAACATGTCAGCACGCAAGACACACGGATCATTGCTGAAATTGTCTGCTAAGGGTTCCGATCCGGTTTTCCCTGCGGCTCCGTAGGTGGTTTAATACCTCAACCAACATTTGAGAGGGAGTCCCACACTGTTCCCTTGAGGTTTATGTTTAAAGTGTTTCTCCTATGTAAAAAAAGTCACGTCACTAATGCATTATATTTGAAATATACAGTTTTCTTCTACAACACGAGTACTTTTCTCGGATTTTCATTCAAAAAGTCATGCTCATCATTCGAAATGGTCATATGACACACAACTTTCACCACAATGGACTTACAGAACATTTTTTCATATTTCAAATTTTTTACTGAAAGATTAAAATCATTCTGCTTTGGGGGTGAGCCAAAAAGAAACTTTTTTTAATGAAGTGATGAAGCTGGATATTGATTAAACACATTGACCGCGCAACACGCAGTTCCGTGTCACGCGTCACTAGCACCAGCCGCGCATGACAAGGATCCATATCACTGCCTGACTCATTTTTCATTGCTTCGTTTCAACTGAGCGGTTGTTGGGTGGGATCTATGTCACTTATGCGCGTCCGGCATTTCCCACCGTTTCGCTCTGTGTTCGCCACGGCCCTCTCCATCGACTCATTCGATTTCTGCAATCCTTTTATTTTCATATTTTATTGCTTGCATTATTATTTTTGTTACTCTTTCAATTTCTATTTTATAACATGTTTTCATCAATAAAATCTTATGAGAATTGTTTGATATGCAGTTTTTAGCGAATTTCCCCTATGGGGAAGAAGCTATTACCGTAGGTCTCATGGTAAGACCCAAGCCCGAGACCATGATAACTTTTCGTTTTGGGGCCACCAGAAGCAAAAAACACCATTCGTTCGAATTTATACATATATATATCTATCTATCTATCTATCTATATATATCTATAAGTATAAAAGAGGATGTTGGTATATATATATGTATATGTATATGTATAGCATTGATAAACTCAGACACCGCTGGACCGATGGCCACGAAACTTGGTAGATACATGTAGAATTTCATGGAGTAGGTTTATACACCTTCAATTTCGTGATAACTTTCAGGGCTTAGCCCTGGGACCGTCTTAAAGGTACCCATGTCAGCGATTTTGAAAGAATTTGAGTTGGATTTGTTTACTAACAAAACATGTGAAAGTAAAATTTAAAACAGGTGATGTAAATTAATGGTATTTCTTTCTGCTATTTAATTGTATTTGTTTACATGAAAATTTGTTACTTGGTGCCAGATGGTTAATGAATTAGACTTTTGCATATATTTTAAGTGCAATACACTATATAAAATTTTGGTATGTAGTATAACATAAAATAAATAACTGATTACTGAAGAACTTCAGTGATCACTGATCACTTATACTTGAAGGACATCTTTTTTATGACAACTAACTGCTATAAGAGGAAGAGTGTGCTACTGTAAAGTTAATTTTATCTACAGCACTTAAAAAAAATTGCCGGGACGGCTCATTCAGTCTTTTTGTTCAATATCGAGTCTAAAAACGTAAGACAGCACCTTTCAATAATTGCTGGAGTGGCATTGTAATTTTTTGTTCAAGACCCTAAATCCTTAAGGAAATGATATTTTACAGTGAATAAAATTTCAAGCTACGTTCTATGGTTCCTTTAACACGTATGCTTTCATGAAGGAAAGAAATAGGATTTCTAATACGCAGGTCTGCTGCGACGGGGGTGCATAACAAAGTTCTAATCAAGGGTGACTATGCAACATTTGTGAGCAGATTCAAAGTGCTGTCGAAAAAGCCAAGGGTGCCGTTCCTTATATCGTGCCCCATGATCGTCATCAGGGCAAGCTCAGGTACCATGCGTTAAGCAGAAACGTCCATAAATGCTTCTCGGCGTTTGTCTCGGGTGAGCCAGTCTCTGTAAATTCGCTTCTTAAGTGTGTGAGCGCAATCCTCTTCACCTGATAGCAAGATCGACTATCGATACAAGCAAACAGCACTTGCAAGAGGAAGGACCGCCGATATGGGCATGAGTCTACCCAGGGCAGCAACACCATTTGGGGCTTTGTCGGTGGGGCGCTGGATATGGTCACATTTGTTATATAGACAGACACTTTATGCAAGAATAGAATACCCCCGTCGTAGCAGACCTGCGTACCAAGAGCGAATTTCTAAAAACATTTTTTTTTGTTTTATGGAAGTACATTTGATATGTTTAAAGAAGTAGATTTTATAACAAGAAAAATAAATAGTCATAGTCAAAAATCTTTATTCATTTCATGCACATGGTACAATGAATAGTGTCACATTTATGTGTATATAGAGCACAATACAAAATTGTCCTTAACATAAATAACAAAAAAGTTACAACCTTTTTTTTATAAGCAAACTTATACAAAAGTAAAATCTAAAGAGGGGTGGAAAGTTCTTGAATAGAATAAAGAGCTCTATTTATTAAATAATCTTTAAGCCTAATTTTAAACCTAGAATCTGTTTCATCTTTAATATTCTGTGGAATGTATTTTAAAAACATATTTCCAATGAATGTAGGTTTCTTTTCAAAGAACTTCAATCTATGGCATTGGACCAACTCATCTCTTCCTCTGGTGTTGTAGGGATGAGTTTGTAATCTGATATTTGGGTTCGGTTTTTGGGATTTTGCAATTATAATTGTTTCAAAAACATACTGACTGAAAACTGTAAAAATGTTTAGGTTTTTGAAGTGATCCTTTACTGAATCATCAATTTTCAGTTTTAACATTATCCGAATAGCTTTCTTTTGTTGTTTTAAAATTCTTTCTAAATTAATTTTTTTGTAGATCCGTATAGTGCAATGCAAAATGATATGTGAGAATGAACATGAGCAAAATAAATATTCTTCAAAGTTTTAAGATCACAAATATAACTCATTCTTCTTAATGCAAAAACACCAGAATTTATTTTACTTAAGAGTTTACTTATATGATCATCCCAATCAAGATGTTGATCTATAGTCAAGCCCAGAAAATTTACTGTACTTTTTGTTTCAATCTGATTAGATTCATAAACTACCGCCAACTCATTCAGTCGTCTATTTTGTGCAGTTTTAAAATTAATCATATTTGTTTTGTTTGTATTTAATACTAAGTTATGTTTTTTAAGAAAAGATCCAATGTTTTCCAACTCTCTACTAGCACAAATTTCAGTTTCCTCTGGGGACTTTGATGATAAAACCAGATTTGCATCATCAGCATACAAACAGAGATCACTTTTTGTTTTATAGAATAGTGTGTTTCTCATCCCTTCCAAATAACAGAGGAAGAGTAGAGGCCCTAGAATAGACCCTTGGGCTACACCAAATTTTAATATATCGACCTTGGAAGAAGTTTTATAATTTTGTTACTTTTTGACAAATGGGTTATTTCTACATATTGTGGTCTGTTTGTGACGTAGGAGTAGAACCAATTTAGCGCAGTTTTAGTCACTCCAAGATTTTGTAATTTTTCTATTAATATATTATGTTTAACACTATCAAAAGCTTTAGAAATATCCATAAATAAGCCAATTGTATGATTTCCTTTGTCAACGGAATCAATAATCGATTCGATGAAGGATACAGCAGCACTCATCACTGACCTCCCTGATCTAAAGCCATGCTGTCCTTTATCTAATAAATTAAAATTTTCTAAAAATTCTGAAAGTTGAAAATGAACTGCTTTTTCATAAATTTTTGAAATGACAGGTAATACAGATACAGGGCGATAGTTGAGAATATTATTTTTATCATCTTTTTTGTGTATAGGTATTATTTTTGCTATTTTTAGTTGCCTGGGAAATATACTTGACACAAAAGAGGAATTTATAAGATGGCATAAAACTGTACTTAAATGTGTTTTCACAGACTTAATAGCTATTACTGGGACTTCATCTTTCCCACTGGAGGTTTTATTTTTTAATGATTCTATAATTCTCTCCACCTCTCTTTTATCTATAGTCCTTAAATAAAATTTGGGCTTTATCAAATGTTCGCTATTAACATTGCTATTTAAATAAAGATTTTCACTATCACTTACACCTACATCTTTCACAATATTTACAAAGTGGTGGTTGAAAGCATTAGCTATTTTCTCAGGGTTTGTAGTAGTTCCTGTCCCCATTTTCAAGGAAATTTCTTTGTATTTTTCATTCTTCTTTGCTCCTACTTCTGTGTTTATTAGATCCCATACAGTTTTTTGAATATTTGTTGAACCTTTAATTTTATTTTGAAAATAGTTTGATTTAGCTCTATTTATATTATACTTATAGTCTTTCTTTGCCTGTTTCAGTTTAAGTTTAATATTTTTACATTTATTTTCCCTATAGTCTTTTATTAGGCGGATGATTTGAATTTTTTCTAATTTAAGTTCTTCTGTAATCCAGTTATTTAATTTTTCCCTTTTTGTTATGAGTGTTTTTGGAAATGCTTTGTCAAAGCAATGGGTGAACAAATTATGAAAAATGTCATACTTGTTTTCCACTGTGGCAAAATATACCTCATCCCATGTTTCATTTGACAACAAGTGAGAAAAGTATTTTAAATTTTCTTTTGAGAATCTTCGAACTTCTTGTTTTATTAGTAAATTTTCTTGTTTAGTTAAATTTTTTATTTTTATTTTTAACAATTGGCCGTCATGGTCCGATAAACTAGTAATAAGCCCCTCTACCCCAATAAAATTAGAATCATTATTTTTTATCAAGAAGTTATCGATAGCAGTTTCTGTTTCAGCAGTTACCCTAGTGGGAAAGTTTACTAAGTATTTCATATTTTGACCCCTAAGAGTTTCTTTAAATGCTTTATGTTTCCTATCATTCTTTAATACGTCAATATTAAAATCACCCCCGACTATTATTCTATCAAATTTTCTGCTAAAATGGTCTAACAAGTGGCTTAACCTATCTAAAAATATATTATAGTCTGAGTTAGGGGATCTATAAACTCCAATAATAACTGTTTTACATTTTGTTGCTGTATACATACATGCACAGTACTCAAATTGCTTCTCCTCTATCAATCTAACATCCAAGGAAGTAGGCACGGTCACCTGTCTGATATCAAAACTCTCCTGTGATAATATCATTACTCCTCCTTTGGTGTTATTTTTTCTTGAAAAATTAGCTCTTATTACATAATTTTTTATGTTAATTCTTTCAATTTCCTCTCCCTTAGTATCATGTTCAGTTAGTATAACTATATTAGGTTTTAATTCATCTAAAATTATTTCTAGTGCATTTATTCTACTTGAAAGGTGTTGAATGTTTTGATGAAATATTGTTGTGAAAAATTTACGTCTCCCTAAGTTTTTTTGTTTGTTATGAAAGCAGGAAAGTTTAAATTTACATCAGATGACCGTGACACACCACCCTCATTGGTAGAAGAACATAAGCTACCACTATCACCACTGCTCTGCTTTAGTGCCTCACTATAAGTGAGGTCACCGGGAATCACCAACACTTTATCACTATCACTTAGTTCTTGAGTTGAGGAGTGAAGATCTTCCGATGTTGATGAACTGGTGTCCACTGAAGTGTCGCTTTGCAGGGGATCTGTGTGGTGCCCTCCCTCCACATCTGCAAAGAATACCTGAGGAGGTGTGGTTGCAAGGAGATTGTCTTTGCTACCATCTATTGTTCTTGATAATGTTCCTGGATTACGGGTTATAGTAATAAGGTTGTTTAATTGTTTGTTAAAGATTTCATGGGGTACTCCTTTTCTTAGCTTTCTATAAGAGTTTTGAAGATAGGATACTATAGTAACTTTTGCATTTGTGTATTTCTGAAACTTAAAAATGTTACTAACAAAGTGAACTAGATCTATGTTGTCACGCACACAACCAATGGGTGAGCATATGAGATGTTTCAGTCCTCTCTTCTTGAAGTTGTCAGCCAAGTCTCGAAATAGGAATAGGAAATAGGAAATCAAAACTATATAATTGATGGGTGATAGTGTATGTTTAATTTTTATCGTGAGCGAAGCCACGGGTTCTTCTAGTATATATATAAAAAATATATCTAGTATATATATATATATATATATATATATTATAAGTATAAAAGAGGATGTTGGTATATATATATATATATATATATATATATATATATATATATAGAGCATTGATAAACTCAGACACCGCAGGACTGATGGCCACAAAACTTTGTAGATATGTGTAGAATTTCATGGAGTACGTTTATACACCATCAATTTTGTGATAACTTTCAAGGCTTAGCCCTGGGACCGTCTTAAAGGTACCCATGTCAGGGATTTTGAAAGAATTTGAGTTAGATTTGTTTACTAACAAAACATATGAAAGTAAAATTAAAACAGGTGATGTAAATTAATGGTATTTCTTTCTGCTATTTAATTGTATTTGTTTACATGAAGATTTGTTACTTTGTGCCAGGTGGTTAATGAATTAGACATCTGCATTTTTTCAAAGTGCAATGCACTATATAAAATGCTGATATGTCGTATAACATAAAATAAATAACTGATTACTGAAGGACTCCAGTGTTCAATGATCACTTATACTTGAAGGAATTATTTTTTATGACAACTAACTGCTATCAAAAGAGGAAGAATGTACTACTTTAAAGAATTAATTTTATCTACAGAACTTTAAAAATTGCCGGGACGGCTCATTCAATCTTTTTGTTCAATATAGAGTCTAAAAACATAAGACAGCCCTTTTTAATGATTGCTGGAGTGGCATTGTAATTTTTTGTTCAAGGTACGCCCTCAAACCTTAAGATAATGATCTTTTACAGTGAATAAAATTTCAAGCCATGTTCTATGGTTCCTCTAACACGTATGCCTTCATAAGAAATAGGATTTCTAATACGCAGGTCTGCTGCGACGGGGGTGCATAATAAAGTTCTAATTATGGGTAACATATTCGAGCAGATTCAAAGTGCCGTCAAAAAAGCCAGGTGTGCTGTTCCTTATATTGTGCCCCATGATCATCATCAGGGCAAGCTCAGGTTAAGCAGAAACGACCATAAATGCTTCTCGGTGTTCGTCTCTTTCAATGGGCCTCTTGAGTGTGTGAACGTAATCCTCTTTACCTGATAGCAAGATCGACTGGACAGCCGATACAAGCAAAAAGCACTTGCAAAAGGAAGAACCACCGATATTAGGCATGAGCCTACCCAGGGCAGCAACGCCATCTGGGGCTTTGTTGGTGGGGCGTTAGATATGGTCACATTTTTTATATAGACAGGCACTTTATGCAGGAATAGAATACCCCCGTCATAGCAGACCTGCGTACTAAGAGCGAATTTCTAAAAACTTTTTTTGTTTTATGGAAGTACATTTGATATGTTCAAAGAAGTAGATTTCACAACGAGAAAAATAAATGGGAAAGCAAAACTATATAATTGATGGGTGATAGGGTATGTTTAATTTTAATTGTGAGCGAAGCCACGGGTTCTTCTAGTATATATATATATATATGTGTGTGTGTCTGTCAGCACGATAGCGGCCGTAAACATGGTCCGATCTTGATGAAATTTGGTACAGACAAGTAAAGTGGTAATCAATTGGACGAGTTCATAAACCAGTCTGATCGGACCACCGGGAGGGGGGGTAAAAGGGGGATAAACCCCCCAAAAATGGGTTATTTGAGTTTTTCACATAGAAAAATAAAAATAATCAAATTTTGGCTTGCACCATTGAATTCAGCTTGAAAAAAAAACAATTTAGTATTTTGAATCATTGCTTTATATCCATTGGTTACCGAGATATTGAAAGTGGTAAACACAGTACGTTGTCCCAATGTTAACCTTATGGGAAATAAGTAAAATTCTATATTTCGGTTATTTCTCAACATATCTTAATAAAACTTGGTTTGGGGCTTCATCTAGGTGAGATTTGATGTAGTATAGCCTAAAATCCCTGAAGTTTCCATTTTTGTGGCAGCAAACCTGCATACTCATTCCCCATGTTATCCTTATGGGAAATAAAATAAATGCTATATCTTCCTTATTTTTTGACATATCTTGGTAAAACTTGGTATATGGCTTCTTCTAGCTCAGATCTACTAAAGATATTGAATTAAAACTACCCAGTTTTAACGGACCTGTTGCAGCAAACCTGCATACTCATTCTTCATGTTATTCTTATGGAGCTTACAAAAACATGTCATATCTCACTATGTTGGATTATAATATGTTCTTTTGCATTTGAAATTCGCTGAGTATGCAGGTCTGCTGCAACGGGGGTATTTTACCTTTTGGTCTAACTCCATGTATGTAATAAAATACCCCAGTTGCAGCAGACCTGCATACTTAGCGAATTTCAAACGCAAAACAACATGTTTTAATCCAACAGAGCGAGATTTGACATGTTTTTTGTAAGCTCCATAAGAATAACATGGGGAATGAGTGTGCAGGATTGCTGCTACAGGTATATTAAAACTGGGTGGTTTTAATTCAATATTTAGTAGATCTGAACTAGAAGAAGCTATTTACCAAATTTTATCAAGATAAGTTGAGGAATAACCGAGATATAGAATTTTATTTATTTCCCATAAGGTTAACATTGGGACAACGTACTGTGTTTACCACATTCAATATCTCAGTAACTAATGGACATAGAGCAGTGATTCAAAATACTAAATTGTTTGCTTTTTTGAGCTGAATTCAGTGGTGCCAACAAAAATTTGATCAATTTTATTTTTCTATGTAAAAAACTCAAAAAAACCAATTTTTGGGGGAGTTTATCCCCCTTTACCCCCCTTCCAGTGGTCCGATCGGGCTGGTTCACGAACTCGTCCGAGTGATTACCACTTTACACGTTTGTACCAAATTTCGTGATGATCGGACCATATTTACGGCCGCTATCGTGTTAACAGACACATATATAGATATATATATATTTAGATATATATATATATAGATATATATATATATATAAATTCAAAGGAGTGGTGTTTTTTGCTTCTGGGGACCCCAAAGTGAAAAGTTAACATGGTCTCGGACTTAGGTCTTACCATGAGTACTACTGTAATAGCTTATTCCTTTAAGGTAATTCGCTAATATAAATTTGAGATGGTAAAAACTGTAGAAACTGCTTTTGTGAGGTGCTAGGACACAAAATAAATGTATCCAGACTGTATTGTTGGCTGAATTTGAATAATATACTTGAAACACAAATTTTCGGATGCTGGAAAATTGCCCCAAACGCTGACGACATGGATCCGTATCCCGGAATTTACATCTCTGATTTTATTGATAATGTTGTCTGACAAAGCACCAAACCACATTTTTACATTTATTATATGATTTTCAAATAATTAGAATTACAAATCTTTTTTAGCATGTTTGGAACGTAATTTTAAGCATTTTTAGCAGTCAATGTGTTAGAAGGATACAATAGTCAAAAGAGAAGCTGGTAGATCTTAGTCTTTCTGGTACGACTCTTGCCAAGAAAAAGCTAATCAATGTACAAATAATCATCCCTCTATGTTATAGCTTGTCAAGAAAAAGCTAATCAATGTCTAAATACTCATTCCTTTATGTTACAGCTATGTCAAACAACTCAGTTTGGGCTGAAGGTCTTCTGGTCTTCTACGAAATATTTCGTTATCTGGAAGAAGCCATGGTTCGACATAAAGGTACACCAGTTGGGGAGTACCATTATAAGGAGTTAATGCGAACTGAAGCATTCCAAAAAGATCTTGAATTCTACCTCGGAGAAGATTGGACCAAGAATTACACACCCCGAGAGAGTGTGGTCAAGTATTTGATTCACTTGCAAAAAATTGAAAAGGAATCCCCAATCCTTCTTATGGCATACATATACCATTTGTACATGGGATTACTTTCAGGAGGGCAATTACTCATGAAAAAACGATCTCTGGGTAAAAAGCTATTCCCATTTCAAAAAGACATTGTAGTTACTGAGCAGGGCAATGCTGTGACCAGTTTTGGTGAATGTTCAGTATCCAGTTTGAAGAAAAAGATAGTGGACACAACCAACAACATTGCTTTAGGCCTGGATGAAGACATTAAGGAAAAGCTGCTGGAAGAAAGTAAAATGGTTTTTGTTCTGAACAATGCAATGATAAGAAGTATTCAAGGCGCTTCCTATGTGTTTTACAGAAAAGTAATAATTATAATTGTGTTTGTTTTGTTGTTTGTCACAATTTATCATTGGTTATTTTAGCTTAGTTTGCTGTATGTGATTCTAGTATTATGTCTTCAAAAAATCAAATGTAATTTATATTCAGAGTTTACTAAAAGTATAATTGAGGTAGTTTTATAATTTGTGTACTGTAACTATTACAACACAAAATATAGTACATTTTATTTTTGAAACATTAAAAATTGATGAGATTATTTTTTAGTTAATTTCCACTATAAAGAACCTACTATCTATTGCAGGTGGTACGGTAAGACTCGGGTTTGGGACCTTCGTAATATTCTGTTTTCAAGGTCTCTAGGTAGGGCTCAAAATCACTATTTGTTCATTTTCCTATAACAGCATTTGAAGGAAATCCTCAGAATCTTCAGATACTTATGCAAGCAAGGAAGATTGCAAACTTTGCATTTATCAGATTAGCATTATTTTGACATAAATAAAATAATTTTTTTGAAACAATCTTTTCTGTTAATAATTTTGGGCAATTGTTTTTTGTCCTATCATCAGCACGGTGTAATTCTGGCAATAAAGAATAATCCACAATCATCCATATAAATAACAAGTACCTGTTGGACCGAGTCTTGCTCAGTATTATTTCATGTTTACCAGTTCATCCAATTACTATAAAATATTTCAGTGTCATAAAATTGATGTATAAAAACTTTCTCTATTGCTTTATCCCTCATGCTGTATATCAGCGAATTTCCTCAACTGTGGCGCCAAGGTGCCACAAGGTGACTGTGGTAAGTTGGTGCGCCAAGGTTTGGACGCAATCAGTGGCGCGTGGTTTAATTAGTTTTATCAACATGAACATACGACGTTATCATCTCAACGCGATGAAAACAACTACCAAGCGCGACATTTGGTACTGCAGAGCTCTTGGGTGGACGTAGTTCCAGAAAAATACACTATAGTGTAGCACCAAATGGTCTGTCACTTCTCAGGGTTAATTGTACAGTTGTAGCCTGGAAAAAACTAGCAGAACACTAGTATCAACAAAATAAATCAGCTGAGTACGTCAAATCTGTCTAAACTCAGGCGTTGCGGTTACACAACAAGGATGTTGCACATGATATTCCGTGCGTCGCAATAGAGTGTACAGAGTACTACCACGGAATAATGTGTATGTCACGGTTAAGGGGTTAAAGGAATAAGCTATTACCATAGGTCTCATGGTACGACCTAAGCCCCAGACCATCTTAACTTTTAATTTTGGGGCCTCCAGAAGCAAAAAACATTTGTTCTAATTTATCTATTTATATATGTCTCTTATTATGATAGCGGCCGTAAATATGGTCCAATCTTAATGAAATTTGGTATAGATGTGTAAAATGTTTATCATTAGGACAAGTTTGTACCAGCACAATCGGACCACTGGAAGGAGGGGTAAAGGGGGATAAACCCCACCAAAAATGGGTTTTTTGAGTTTTTTTATATAGAAAAAAATAATCCAATTTTTTTAGAATCATTGAATTAAGCTCAAAAAAACATCCATTGGTGAATGAGATATTGAAAGTAGTAATCACAGTAGGTTGTCTCAATGTTGACCTTACGGGAAATAAGTAAAATTATATATCTCGCTTATTTCTTAACATATCTTAATAAAACTTGGTTTGTGGCTTCATCTAGATGAGATCTAATGCATTTTAGTCTAAAATCCCCCAAATTTCTATTTTCATGGCAGCAAACCTGCATACTCATTCTCCATGTTATACTTAGAGGAAATAAAAAAAATATCTTCCTTATTTTTTAACATATCTTGGCAAAAGATCAAGATTAGATCTTCTTCTAGTTCAGATCTACTTAATATTGAATTAAAACCACCCAGTTTTAACATACCTATTGCAGCAAACCTGCATACTAATTCCCCATGTTATCCTTATAGGAAATAAAAAATTTTAAATCTTCATATTTCTTAACATATTTTGATAAAACTTGGAATATGGCTTCTTCTAGTTAAGATCTACTAAATATTGAATTAAAAACACCCAGTTTTAATGTACCTGTTGCAGTAAACCTACATACTCATTCCTCATGCTTTTCTTATGGAGATTACAAATAAATGTGTCATACCTCGTTGTGTTGGATGAAATATATTTTTTGCTTATAAAATTCACTGAGGATGCAGGTGTGCTGCAACAGGATATTACATTTTGTTTTTCAAGAATCAAGAATTTTTATTGTCTTTAAACACAGTAGCTACATGTGTTATTGACAAAGTCCATAAATATTGAGTACAATACTTGATCTTATTGTACAAAATAACAGGCCAATAAATAAATGAATACTATAATTAAAAAATAAATTAAAAAATAAATTTTTTATTACTTTGTTCAAGCAAATATACATGTAATTAGTTAAAAGCTATATATTGATATATACTTGGCTTCGGCTCGCTGGGGGCTCTGCCCCCAGACCCCCTTGTGGGATTTCGCTCCTCATATTAGGCGTTATGTATTGAAAAGTCACAATACTAATAAACTCTTTACAAATCCTTTACAAAATTTATTGTTGTAGTGTTTGGTTAGGGTCGTCATTGTGGGTGGGGTGGTTAGTTGGTAGAGAAGGTAGTTGGTGTTGGTTTTTTGGTGGAACGGGAGGGGTAAATCTTGTTGAGAGGGATCGGTGAGGCCTGGAGGTTATGGAATTGTAAAAAATTTGGTATCTCAGTCAGAAAAAAACTTATGGCAACACAAGTAAAATTAAAACTTAAATGACAGTTTAACTTTTTGGGACTTTTTAGGTGTTGAACTTGTGAAAAATTGAATAATTACCTCTGATAAACCTCTAGGGTCAAAGTCCCTTGAGGGGGGGAGATTGGATATAAAAAGTCACAAGTGAAAGTTGATTAAACTCTTTATAAATTCTCGGCACAATGTATTTTGTTCTTTGGGGGTTATTTGGTGGTGTTGGTTATTGATTGTGGAGGGGGTCAATTATTTGAAGGGGCCAGGGGATGAGGTAGAAATAACAATGCCGGGTGAGGCAAAAGTATTTGTTTAGAAATAACAATGCCGAACATTTGAAAAATACTTATTTTGCTTCAATTATTGGTTGTATTTAGGGGTTGGAAGCCGGGGTTAGAATTGGGATATGACTTCGGTTAAATATGGGTAGTGATACTGACTAGTTCCTTGAGAAAAGTCAGCTCTCTCAGTTAAAGGATAAAATAACAATAAAATAATACCCCTGTCGCAGCAAACCTGCGTACTCAGCGAATTTCTAAAGGATTAATTTTTATATGGGAGCTTATTTAATTATGTTCAGGAAAATGTTTCAAAAATTTTATGTAATTAATGCAAAAAGTATATTACATATCAATTCAAGAGCTTTAGATATAGGCTAAGGGAAATGATCATGGGAATCACATCGGTATCCATTCCAGCAATATTCTTTTTGTTATTCTTATAATTATTGGTCTAATATTTTTTTATAAAGTGTATCCTTGTTATAGTATAAAAATGTAAGCTAACACAATCAGTGATTTAAAATCAGTTAAAATAAAAACAAATAAAATAGTCACATGAAAAAATTGAATCCAAACATATGATTTATCTTAACCCTTTGCGCTCGGAAGGCCACTATCAGTATAATTTGTATTGGTAGTAGTAATAGTAGTACACTTGGCGCATTATATCTTGACCCTTGGGAACCCCTTACACCTGAAGCAATTGGAGTGGAATGAAATTCATCAGGAGACCACAGCTGATACGCAAAGTAGTACTAGCCTGACGTGTTAGCATTTTCCAACAGCTGTCAGTGTATATCTTAATTGTCATTTGTAAACAAAATACAGTTGATGTTTCTAGAAATTTGTTTTTTCATTGTTTGTTGTCCAAAATCATTGACAATAAACAATATCTGACAGATCCAGCAATGGACTAGGCCAAGGGTCAAGATATAATGCACCAAGTGTAGTAGTAGCAGTAGTAGTGGTGATGGTAGTAGAATTGTAATTCATTGTAATTTGAACCTTTATTGTTTTTTTTTTGTTTTGAACCTATGGTGTTGGGAGTGCAGGATAAATATTTATCAAATGTATATGTGTTTATTTATTTTACTTAAACCATGCCTGTTTTCTTTTGCTCTGGACTCTTAACTTTTGTAAATTTTATTCTGTGGTGGAACCCCTAAACGGACATTACGTCCTAGGGGCCCTATTTTTTCTGTGCAAATTTAGGAGTATGGTCAGCCTGGTTTCTTTAATATTTAGAAATAATATTATTTTGTTGTTATGTATAATATGAAATATGTAATGTACAGAAAAATAAAGATTTATTTATTTATTAGTAGTCACAGACAGCTGGGAATTATTTACGTACTCTCTCTCCCTCGCTCGGATGGCCACCAATGTTGGCCGCTCATATTTCTCTGCCAACTCGGCAGCCATATTGCCAACAGTGCTTGAGCTGCTTTGAATTATTTTCCTGAGTTGTTCCCCAATAATGACTTTGAACACTTCAAATTAAGAAATAAATAATTATTTAAATTTACTTTTGGTTATCAAAAACGTAATTTAATAACCTAAAAACATTTTTGAACTATAATTTGAGGGTCACAACTATAGATAAATTAAGTAATAATTAACTAAAAATAGCATATAGTATTAGGCTGTTAGGGTTGAGACTTTTTATTTGTGAAAATCAATCTAAATTATTCTATTTTGACAAAATCTTCGCTAAAAGTCTGATGTATATATTTCAACCTGTAATGTGAGAAATAAACGGTATCAGGAAACTGACACATACTTATTTCTCCCTTCAAGTAATTTAAAACCAGAAAACATATTTAGTGAAATAAAACAAATTAACAATTAATTATCACACAAATATATGCCAAATGTTATCAAAAACGGTTAGTAAATAACGGAGATAACGATTTTTAAATATTTGCCATGAGAATAACATTGGACAACGTACTGCGTTTACCGCCGAACTAAAATATCAATTATCTCCGCAACCAGTTGACATAAACTCATGATTCAAAATACTAGATTATTTAGTTTTTCAAGTCAAATTTAATGGTTGCAAGTATATTTTCTTTAGAGGTCACAGATTTTGTGAAATTTCAAAAATATGAATTTTTTAACAGTTAAACCCCCATAGCTTCTGAACCTGAATTTTTACAGACATGCGGGTGGTGTCATTTTGTTTGTCATCTTAAGCACTAAAAACCATGAAATTTTTATCAAAATCGTTAGAGCCGTTTTTGAGAAATTTGGATTTTTGTCATTTTTTATGGGTTTTTATGGTGTAAATACCCTTAAAAATCAAAAATTCAAAAAAATGAAAAATACGCCTGGAGATACCACCGCTTTATACCTACATGCCAAATTTCATGAAAATCGGTCCACTGGTGTCGTCTCTAGCTTTGTTTACATCCACACACACACACACACACATACATCCACACACACAGACAGACAGACACCACGCCAAAAACCATTTTTTTGGATTCAGGGAGCACTAAAACGAATATATCCACTACCAACTCAAATTCGAAAATTTTGACGAAAACAATACTTTCTCCATATACATTGTATAGGGGGGAGAAAGTAAAAATGTCATTCAGATAAAATGTAAAATTTGCCAATAATATCAAATTTTAGCGAATTTCCCCTATAGGGAAGAAGCTGTTACTGTAGGTCTCATGGTAAGACCTAAGCCCGAGACCATCATAACTTTTCTTTTTGAGGTCCCCAGATGCCAAAAACACTATTCGTCCATTTCCATAATAATAATAATAATCATTTTATTGAGCCAGAATTGACAACATAGTTGCATTAACTCAGTCAATATACACATAAATTTTTTTTCATTAATTTTCACAGCAATTAATCAATCTTCATTGTGTCTAGGTATTCTTGAAGTTTATAGCTGGAAGATGCAATCAAAGAGATCTTGAGTGATTTCTTAAATTTTTTGAAGTCTAATTCCTTGAGAGAGTTTGGTAGTAAATTATAGATTTTGATGCCATTATAATAAAGGTGTTTTTTTGAAAAAAGAGGTTGAATGATTTGGAATAGGTAATTTTTGTGAGTTTAGGTTATAAATACGACTTCAATCCAACTTTATAAACATTGAAACAACAACAGGTGATTCAGTACTGACAGGTTGTGTTACATAGCAACAAATCAACGAGTTTATTTCTTCTTTGTGGTAAAAACGCGGGATTTTCATTCCCTAATGTAGTTTAAGAGTTACTCAATAGGTTATAGCACTCACCAGATATCCTACTTTAAGAGGAGGCTAAAGGCAATTCGGTGTCGCCCTCGCGGTCGAGATACGTACTAAAATTACTCCGCGATAATAATCTGAAAAAGTAGTGTGACGTAGTAAATATCCAGTTATTCTAAAATTATGGTATTAACTAGCATAAAATGTACTCATTTCTACTTATTAAGTTCAAAAAATAGCTACAGAGGCTGATATAATGTCGTCGCTCATTTATATAAGTGTTCAAACAGTAAAGAATGTAGTAAATATTCCTCCGCGAGGTCGACGATCAGCGGGAAACGTTCACGCGGTCGCATTTTCCGGCGACATATTGTAATTTAGAGAAAATAATTTTGCTGCACCTTAAATACAAATAAATTCAACACTAGGTTCGTGAAGTACATTTTTCATGTTCTTTCTACATTCTGAGTTATTTTAGCTCAAAAAATCAACTAGCTAAAACCCACTATTTGAACTCTAACGCAAATTACTCTTGTATTTGTTAGGATATCGGAAAAATGAAAAATGTATATTGAAAGGAATTTATTTTTGATAAATTTGATTGTTTGATTTTTGATAGTAGCTTATTGTCGTACGTTGAAAAATAACGTCAGGATATGGTATTGTGCGATGTTGTAACCCGCGAAAATCATGAAAACACCCTTGTGTGCGGGGACGCATTCCGACTAAAGTTTTCAAGCGAAAATGAAAACATTATATATCAAATTAAAGAGGAGAAAAAACCCTACAAAATATTACCATTTGGTTCCAAGATTATAAGAAAGGTAAATGAGTAATTACACCTAAGGTTTAGCCGATGATTTTTAAGTGATCGTTAATTAGGTAAATTGAACTAAGCAAATTCAGAGGCTGATTACTCCAATATTT
This sequence comes from Flexamia atlantica, assembly GCA_035578135.1. Lineage (NCBI taxonomy): Eukaryota > Metazoa > Arthropoda > Insecta > Hemiptera > Cicadellidae > Flexamia > Flexamia atlantica. The sequence goes on along the minus strand of JAQJVK010000005.1, from coordinate 48,231,693 downwards.
TTCGTATAATCGTAATTACAGTGGTATTTTTTTGTAGAAATTGTTCTCTTCAATTTGATATATTTCGTTTTGATTTTTGATCGAAAATTATGGACGAAAAGCGTTCCCAAACACAAGGGTGTTGTCATGATTTTTGCGGGTTTCAACATCGCGCAAAACCATATCCTGACGTTATTTTTTCAACGTACGACAATAAGCTACGTATCAAAATTGAAAGAAAAAAAATTCCTTTTAATATGCATTTTTTATTTTTCCGATATCCTAACAAATACAAGAGTAATTTGCGTTAGAGTTCAAATAGTGGGTTTTAGCTAGTTGATATTTTGAGCTGAAATAACTCAGAATGTAGAAAGAAAATGAAAAATGTACTTCACGAACCTAGTGTTGAATTTATTTGCCTTCAAGGTACAATAAAATTAATTTCTATAAATTAAAATATATCACCGGAAAATGCGACCGCGTGAACGTTTACACGCTAATCGCCGACCCCGCGGAGGAATATTTACTACATTCATTACTATTTAATGAGCGACGAAATTATGTCAGTCTCTGAAGCTATATTTTGGACATAAAAGTGGAAAACAGTACTTTATATTCTAGTTAAGACCATAATTTGAGAATAACTGGATATTTACTACGTTACACTACTTTTTCCGATTATCATTGCGGAGTAATTTAAGTACGTAAGTCGACCGCGAGGGCGACACCGAATCGCCTTTAGCCTCCTCTTAAGTATTATTAAATAAATAGTAAACATATGTCATATGTCACAGGCCATCCGAGTGGAAGTTGAATTTTATTATGGGCACTATTTGTGGCCTTCCGAGCTATGAGACACAATGTTGCCATAATAATTCTGAGCTGACGCAATAATGGCGATGGCCACCATATGTGGACATCCGACTGCGTAGGACAGACGTTAAATGACCTATCCGAGCGCAAAGGGTTAAAATTTAAATAAACTTGTTGCAGCAAACTTGCATGCTCAATTAGTTAGATTTATTTTTTATATGTGGGCATAATCTACATAAGTTAGGGAAGTTGTTGTTTTGAATATTTGGTGTAAATATTAATCTAAATTAAGTAAATTTTATCATTCATGATCTTATTTCTCAATAATTATTCATATTCTGATAATTTTTAATAAATTTACTTGTTATAGTATATAAATGTCAGCAAACATATTATCAATCTACTCAGATCCAAGAAATAAAAACAAATCAAACCATCACATGAACAAATTAAATTCAATCATGTGGTTTGTTTTATTATTTTTTTAAATCACACTTTAGGGAAATTGAATGAAAAAAATTTGGGTATTTCATACCAGAATTTGGACAGTTTACGTCCCTTCAGGGAAAAACAAAAGACAATGTACTGTACTGTATTTTGCAGATCCGATATCTCAGTAACCGATTGATGTAGAGTAATAATTCAAGATGCTATATTGTTTATTTTTTTAAGCTGAATTCAATTCTGACCATTAAATTTACATCAAATTAATAGAAATATGTGAAATCTTGAAAATAAATTTTATTTAGTCAAAAAAACCGCCTTAGAGTGTACCGATCTTGATGGTTTTCGAACTTAAAGTCATGAATATCGCTATAAATGTTTGTTCCAAATTTCATCAAGATCGGACTTTTTTTACGAGAGTTATCGTGCCTACGGACACATATATATACATATATACCAAAATGAACGAACGTTGCTTTTGGGCTCTAGAGACCTCAAAACGAAAAAATAACATGGTCCCAGGCTTAAGTCTCACCATGCCGCCTACGGTAATAGCTACTTCCCTATAGGGGGAAATTCGCTAAAAACCCACTTTTGGGGGGGTTTACCCATATTCACCCCCCTTCCAGTGGTCCGATCGTACTGGTTTACGAACTCATCCGAGTGTTTACCACTTTACACGTCTGTACCAAATTTCATTAAGATCAGACTATATTTACGGCTGCTATCATGTCAACAGACACATATATATATATATATATATATATATATATATATATAAATTTAAACTAATAGTGCTTTTTGCTTCTGGGGGCCCCAAAATAAAAAGTTAACTTGGTCTCGGGCTTAAGTCTTACCACGAGACCTACGGTAATAGCTTATTCCTTTAAGGAATTTCGCTAATATTCCTTTCAGGAAATTGGCTAAAAAGAAAGTGAAAATAAAAAAATTTACTTTAGAGGCCATTTTAGTGGTGAAGCAAATTAGAGTTTAGTGTTTTTTTTCAGATAGAGCAAAATACCTCTTTTCCAAATTTGTAGGACATTTGATTATAAATGCGCTAAGTGATCTTCATTTTTTGATAGGACCTCAAGTTTAGCTGCTACAGACCAAAAACGAAAATTACTTTTTGTGAAATTTAAGTTTTACCCCTCCTTTGGGGGTTGGGGGTGGAAATGTAGCTGTATATTGATATATTCATAAGCCTTATCTTTTTACATAACACAAATTGCCTGGAGACAAAGAATACTGCTCACGGTTTAGGGTCGTCCAGAAAGTAAAGAACATTTTGTCCCTACATTTTAGTCCAGTGGTCCCATCTCTGTGACTGATAAGTGTGGTCTAAACCTGAACTCCTGGTTCCAATCTGAGCCAAGTCTCGTTGCCAACCAACCTTGCATTTCATTCTTACAGCGTTTCAAAATGGCAGTGTCCCTTGAAAATCACGCTAAATTGATTTGACCTAATAATGACGCTTCTTTCAATTCCTTACCATTTGCAAACAAAGGTTTTTTCCTGCCTAATAATTCCCTTAACCTTGTAAAAAATGTTTTCACTTAAGATCAGGCATGGATAATAGAGTTCGTCCGAAAATGCCTCACTTGTGGCAGCAAAGTTCTGTGAAGTTGCTGCTGCTGCATGGCGCGGGGACCACTTGGGCATGGATTAGCGACACCCTTGCCTACAAGATTGATGTTGGGATTTGCCCCATCTAGAAACCAATCAGCTTATTCGCTTTATCAAGGAGATTAAGCTCGATGAGGTGCTTTAAAGGAGCTAGAAGCGGGGGAACAATAGATCTTTTTGGTCGCAGTGCAATTTTCCCCGCATATTCAGTATCAGTATCAGTAGCACCCTCGCCTGCGATTGGATTTATCCATGTCGCATGTTTTGTATGGCATATCAAAAATATGTACGATATCAAGCTATCGTAGGGCCTCGCAATAGACTGAGGATCACTTTTTTTCTCCTCGTGGCTTAACCTCAACACAGAATAAACTTTTTAGGTCGCAAAACATTATTGAAATCACCACACTCGCATTCAGCGGGATTTTCAGTTGACATCACCATTTTGAAAAGTTGTAAGAAAGAAATGCGTGATCGGTCAGCAACGAGACTTGGCTTAAATTGATTCCAGTAGAGGACCTTTACACTCAGTCATGGTATTGTGGCAACAGGGCAATAGATGTAGATACAAAAAAATTTTTACTTTCTGGTCGACCCTCGTAAATTTTTATAAATTATTTTTGAGAGACTTTCCATCTTCCAAAGGTCTTAATCACTTAATCACTTTGATAAGACAGGTACCTCATGGAGGACGTTACCCTGAATATGAATGAAGGATGAATGTGATGATCGTGATGATAGTGGCGCTGCATAAGAAGAGGCAATATCTAAGCACTATAAGCTGAAAGCTAAAACCTTTATTTAGAACTTTTTAGGGGTTTAAAAATTGTATATCTATACAGTAGACCCCCTCTTAACCGACCCACACGGGACCGAACCTAGGTCGGATGACTTAAAAGGTCGGTTAAAACGGGTAATCCTCTAAACGCCCAAAAATGAAAGCTATTTTGATTTAGGATTCTATTAACACCATTCTAAAGCCGTTCGTTGATTATTTAGAAGATAAACCATAATTATCAACCTATTTTCCAAAAATTACTGTAGAAATGATAAATAACCCCAAAGCACGGTCAAAACAAAACCTTTTTATAAACTAGCCTAAATAGTAGACGTGTTTACAAAAAGTTCTTATGTTAACACCTTTAATAACGTTTTAATATTTTAGGCAAATCTTTTGTAATGCGGTACTGTATTGATTTTCAATATATCAACTGTAGGCCTATGATTTCATAAATTAATAAATGCTGTATCCAAAATATTTTAACCCGTAACAATCTGTAAAATTGAGCGTAACGTTCCCATCGGCGCGCCGGAAATGCCGCAATTCCTAGAAAAGGGCGGTTAAACCGAACTGTTCTAAAAACAGGGTCGGTTAAACGACCTTTAATATTTGATCAGCAAGGGCGGATAATCCGATCGTCGGTTAAAACGAGGTCGGTTAAGAGGGGGTCTACTGTATTACACAGTTCATAAAACAATAGCACACAGCACAATAGATTCGATGAGAACGTTAATCCAGTTTCCAGTTTGTACGTAGATGTTCTCATCGTAGAAATTTTACCACAATTAATTGTGTTTATGTATTAAATGTTCAATTTAGGTCTATTACAGTATAGACTGTCTTTACGTTCTTATGTTCAAATATGTTATCAACTAGCCTAATACCGTGTTTTCCCTGAATCGTTCTCAAGAATCCTGCCAGAAAGCAGCAGCATCTGATGTCCACCTGATGGGGAGTTCAAGAGCAATGTGAATTACACGATAAAAGAGCATAAACTGGAGTCAATAATATTCTTGCTATTCCTAGGATTGAGGGATAGATTTTTAACACAAAAACATTAAAAGTGCAAACATTGATTTATTCACAAGATCAATGACTAGAAAGATCAATGACTAGATTTGACTCGCCACATGCTCGCCTCCGAGTCCATGTGGTTCAAGGATTGTAAAATCTAAACATCTATTTAATACGCTAGGGGTTTTTTGTGATCTTTACTCCTCCTAAGTTCGGGACCGAGTTTAATAATTTAGGTGTCGTTGGCAAGAGCTTGGCGTGAAGTTTTGCAGGACATAACATTTATGAAGATTGTGCTAAAGGGAACAGCCCTAGGTGCCCTTAAAATTTCATATTTGTTCATAAGATTTAACATTTGAATAGAAATTTCAAACAAAGCAGCTGAATTGAGTAAACAAAGTTTTCCAGCAAAACCAAACGTAAAGGGCCAAGGGCGTGCAATTATACCCTTAAGGTGCAGCTGGTAATTCCACCCTTGATTGAAATGAGAAGGTGATATGTTTCCTTTAAAAATGTTTCCCTTTTGATTAGCAAATGGTATGAATTAGGTCCTCCCATTCGCCAATACAGAGAATAAAAGATAGCCTGGGATATATAAAAAAAGAACGCTAAGGGTGGGGTTTCTTTTAACATCAAACTGAATTTAGCACGTATTTAAAAATAGACAGAAAACTGTAAGAAAAAGTAGACAGTAAATTCCTTGACCAAAAACCTATTTCCCAAACGTTTCTCATTCACATTAAAGATCGGGTCCCTCAACTATCGATAAGGCAAAATTATTGTAGTAATAGGATATTTTTTGTAATTGAAATCTCCATTGCCTAAGAAAACCTTCAAAAAATTTTAACTTTGGGAACTCCGTTTCTGTTTCTAGTGGATATACATATTATACTAGAAATTAAATGTCCGTAATTAGTTTTAAGATTGTAGTTTGAGCTCATATTTATTTATTTATTTGACGGACAACCCATTTTTACCTCGGGCGGGTCGAACGAAGTGAGTAGCTTAAGTGGCATTTGACAAATATATAGTAGGTTACTGATATAAATTAAAATTGTACATTTTATTCTTTTAGTAGATTGGATCTTGAACGGTACCTTTTCCATCCCCTGAAAATATTCCATAAGCCTCCCATCAATAGTTTTGAAAACTGAAATGGCCGCCATTTTGAATTTTATAATATACTCTATTTTGCCGTCTGATTGAGAATATTTTAAAAACCTTTCTTTTTCGCATTTAGAGCCTGTAAATGATATTTGTGCCAAGTTTCATGGCCCAAAGTCTTATAGTTTTTGATAAAGTAAGCTTTGAAAGCTAAAAATGGCCGCTATTTTGAATTTCATAATATACCATATTATTTAAGCCTTTTGAGAAAAAATATTTAAATATCCTTCCTTAGTAGGCACCTAGAGCCTGCAAATAAGTATTTGTGCCAAATTTCATTGCTTTAAGCCTTATAGTTTTTGAGAAACAGTGATCAGTCAGTTAGTCAGTCAGGCAATCAGCCAGTCAGCCAACCATTGTAGCTTCATGCAGTTAAAATCTACATGATAATGGCCAAAAATCGCCAAATTTTTAGATTCCTGAGGCGGCAAACCAGCTTACCCACCTCCCTTATTTTATTTACATTTATAATAAATAAACACAATTTTATTGCTTGGTTTCTTCTCAATAACTTCATCTAGTTGAGATCCACTGGATTATAGCACAAAATTCCTCACCTTTACGTTTCTGTAGCAGCAAACCTCCATACTCAATTTCCATGTTATTGTTAAAGAGAGTATTTTGCATGCTTATTTACAGACACACTGTACATTGATTTTAGTCAATAGGAGGCTTCATTTGAGTGATTTATTTAGCATTTTTAATTCGCTGAGTAAGGAGGACTGCTATAAAGGGTATTATATTTTACTATATTCTGAAGAATACTGTACATGAACTTAGCATTCAAAATGTTCAAGATGGAGTTAGCAAGCAATTGAGTTTTCCCCTTCGGTTTCACGTTGAATGAAAAGTATGTTCATGTTTATTGAATTTGACTGGCCAGCTGACAAACTTATCTAAGGAGACCCTCAAAGAATATCAATACTGTACTTACTTGTATTTTATGCAAGGTCAATTGAAGTAAAAAACCCCTGTTTGGAATACCTTGTAAGGTAAAAGGATACAAATATTTTGAACTCTATTGAATTATAGAACTATTCCAAACATTTTTCAAAATTTTATATAATATTTTGAATTTTTTATTGGCGACTTTCAGTACTTTTTGAACTGTGTTTGGTATTTAAATGTGTGTTAAATTACCAGCTTTCATTTGAGATATTTGTAATTTGCAATTTTATATTTTTTAGTATGTAAATACCCCGTTTATTATACAGGGTGGTCTTGACCTAGCGTTAACATTTTTTTCGGTGATAGAACAACACATTTCATTTGATCCATCGATCATTAAAACTGGATAAGGTTAGTGTGAGTTGTAACATTTTTATTAATTTTTTTCTTATTATTTTGGCGTATTATGTATAAGGGTACAAGTCCAGCAAACCTACGCAAAAATCACCCTTAACCTAGAACAAATAGCAACACGGGCGTTTTTTTATTCAAATTCAGATTCAGATTCATTTTATTGCTATAACAACATTTTACAAAGTTGGAAGCAATGTCTGTGTTTCAATAATGTAGATTTAAATATATTCTATAAAATCTTAAGTAAAGTAAAATTAAAATTAAGACCAAGACAACCTAGTATATAAGAATGGAAAAGTATGGTTTTTAACAAACCCTATTTTGGACAAAATCGGACTTTGGGAAACCCCCTAAAATTACGTTTCAAAATGGCAGTTTACAGTGCCAAAATTATAAAATAAGATTTACACTGCACTTTAACGAGATATAAACTTATGAATAACACAATCAATTTTTAGGGAAATAGTACTTCATTTTGATAGGATAGTCAATTTTAGCCGCCATCTTTAATCCGCCACATTCGATGCAAAATATTTTTCTAGCATGTAAAGGTGGTGTTGTGACCCATCATTTTAATCCAGATTTTTACTTTGGTTTCAATTCCGCAATCTGTTTTCAAAAATATTGCTTTATATAAGCCCTATTCTTAAGATATTAGGGTAAAAAAAATGTAATTTTAAGTTAAAGTTAAAAGTAAAAAATCCGAATCTATTGGGGGGCCCCAGCCTCCCCCTTGCCCACATTGGTGGATGCCCATGTGGTAGTTGGGTGAAAGTGAAAAAAATTTTTGCTAATACTATTGAAGGCAATTTCAAAGTAATAAAAAATACCCCCGTCGCAGCAGACCTGCGTACTCAGCAAATTGAGAAAACTTGGTATATCGCTTCTTCTAGTTAAGATTTACTAAATATTGAATTAAAACCACCAATTGAATTAAAACCACCTAGTTTCAACAGACCCTCAGCACCAAACCTGCATACTCATTCCCCATGTCATTCTTATAGAGATTACAAAAACATGTCATATCTCGCTATGTTGGATGGAAATATTTTTTTTGCATTTAAAATTCACTGAGTATGCAGGTCTGCTGCAATGGGGGGGGGTGTTTCTATTTTGTTTGATTTTATTAAACAGTATTTCATATACTTTAAACTTGCAAAACTGATATTAAAAGGTAACCAATAAAATTTTGCTTTTTAGAAAGCTTGGGTTTTGGAGCAAATTTTACATAATTTCCCTAGTATTTTTTTAAATAAAATATCTTTATAAGCTTGTTTTTATATAATTTTTAAGAAAATGATAGTTAAATTTTAAGTTCTAATGAATTTTAATACCAATTTTGAAGGTCTAGTTTCATGGAAGTATACTTTGTCTTGATTGAAATTTAATGTAGAATACAATGGTAGTGTCAAAGCTTAAGAAATGTATAGAGTTAGCTCAGAAAATGAAATTTTCTCGAGTAAATGTATTTTTTTAAAGACAAAATAAAATAAAAAAATTGAAGGTAATTGCATCAGTTGTGTGGAGTAGAATTTTTTTAATTGTGGATTCTAGTCACATTTATATTTTTCTTCCACCAAATAAATTTCAACGCTAGGTCAAGATCACCATGTATATATATATATATATATATAATTTAGATTAACAATTTTTAATTAAAACAAAGTACCCTTTATTTTTATAATCTTTTAGCGAATTTTCCCTACAGGGAAGAAGCTGTTACCATAGTACTCTTGGTAAGACCCAAGCCCGACACCATATTAACTTTTTGTTTTGGGGCCCCTAAAAGCAAAAAACACCATTCGTTCGAATATATATATATAAATGTAGAATACAATGGTAGTGTCAAAGCTTAAGAAATGTATAAAGTTAGGTCAGAAAATGAAATTTTCTTGAGTCAATGTATTTTTTTAAAGACAAAATTAAACAAATATTTAATATATATATATATATATATATATATATATATATATATGCATGTGTCTGTTAACACGATAGCGGCTGCAAATATGGTCCGATCTTAATGAAATTTGGTACAGGCCTGTAAAGTGGTAATCACTTGGACGAGATTGTAAACCAGCACGATCGGTCAAGCAGTAGGGGGGGAAAGGGGGGTAAAACCTCCAATGATGAGGTTTTTGTCTTTTTTACATAGAAAAATAAAAATACCCCCGTTGCAGCAGACCTGCATACTCAGCGAATTTCAAATGCAAAACATCATATTTCAATCCAACATAGCGAGATTTGACATGTTTTTGTAAGCTCCATAAGAATCAAATAGGGAATGAGTATGCAGGTTTGCTGCTATGGGCATATTAAAACTCGGTGGTTTTAATTCAATGTTTAGTAGATCTGAACTAGAAGAAGCCATTAACCAAGTTTTATTAAGATATGTTGAGAAATAAGCGAGATATAGAATTTTACTTATTTCCCATAAGGTTAACATTGAGACAACGTACTGTGTTTACCACTTTCAATATCTCGGCAACCAATGGACATAGAGCAGTGATTAAAAATACTAAATTGTTTGTTTTTTTGAGCTGAATTTAATGGTGCTAACAAAAATTTGATAATTTTTATTTTTATATGTAGAAAGCTCAAAAAACCCATTTTTGGGGGGTTTAATCCCCCTTTAACGCCCCCTTCCGGTAGTCCGATTGGGCTGGTTTACGAACTCGTCCGAATTATTACTACTTTACATGTCCATGCCAAATTTCACTAAGATCGGACCATTTTTACGCGAGTTATCGTGCTTAAAGACACATATATATATATATATATATATATATATATATTTATGAAAATGAACGAATAGTGTTTTTTGCTTCTGGGGGCCCCAAAACGAAAAGTTACCATGGTCTCGGGCTTAGTTCTTACCATGAGTACTACGGTAACAGCTTCTTCCCTATAGGGGAAATTCGCTAATATTCACATTTAGCACCATTGAATTCAGCTCGAAAAAAATAACAAATTAGCATTTTAATCACTGCTCTATGTCCTTTGATTACCGAGATATTGAAAGTGGTAAACAGTACGTTGTCCCAATGTTAACCTTATGGGAACTAAGTAAAAATCTATATCTTGCTCATTTCTCAACATATCTTAATAAAACTTGGTTTGTGGCTTCATCTAGATGAGGTCTAATGTATATTAGTCTAAAATCCACGATATTTCCATTTTCATGCCAGCAAACCTGCATACTCATTTCCCATGTTAGTCTTATGGAGCTTACAAAAACATGTCAAATCTCGCTATGTTTGATTAAAATACAGTGGAAACTCTGTTAACCGTCACCCTTGGGACAGAGAGTGTGACGGTTAAGAAAATAGACGGATAACAGAAATTTCATTATAAACCTGTTCAATTTGTGTATATTTAAAAGGTTTTGGGAGAAATTATATTTTTTATAAGTGGATAATATATATATATATATATATATATATATATATATATATATATCATCATATATTTAATTTCGTAAGGCGATTCTTTGTGTCAAAATTGTGGGCGTCAGGCAAGACGTAGAAAGATGGGAGAGGGCTCAAATTAAAGGTCTGTATTCTGTGATGGCGGGAAAATTAACAAAATGGCTCAAAATTCACCAGAAAACGAGAAATAACATAAAATATTTGCCATTTAAAAAGCATTAGGATCTAAAAACGTATGCTTTGTTTATATAAACCATGTGATGCTGAGACTTGATTGAAAATCATGTGGTAGGCTGGATATCAATGTAAGGTAGATTCAGTTTGCTATGAAGGTATTTTGTACTATAATAAATCAATTATTGTTTGAATTTTCCCTCATTAGGGGCTTTTAGCCCCTTCAAGCCACTAGTTTGAATTAAATTACATACATACATGAGTGAAACTGAAATGCTATAGTGTAAGCTATACTTGATTACTGTTTTTACCCGTCTATCATGACACATTAAAAGTACGGTAGCGGTGACGGATAACAGAGAGTGACGGTTGATCGAGGTTCTACAGTATGTTGTTTTGCATTTGAAATTAGCTGAGTATGCAGGCCTGCTGCAATGGGGGTATTCAAAAGAATATATATATATATATATATTAGCAGATATACCCGCAGCTTCGCCCGCTGAAAGGATAGCTCATTTTAATTCAATTATATTATGCCTTGCGCAATTTTTAGGAATAATTAACAAATGGACTGATTTATTTGGGTCATGTGCGTGCAATTAAACCTGTAGTGCCGCTATCGACCCCAGTTCCTTAAATTAATTAAGTAAAAAGAAATCAATAGTGGTTTACAATAAACTTGTATTCAGAATCAGGAAAGATACAGGAAATCTAAAATCATAATATTTACAAATTCTCAAATTAAACAATAACATAAAAACAGATGTTTATAATACATGACATTTGAGAGGAATTAAAACATATGACATTAGTGCGCCGTGCAGCTGTGCTTGATGACCGCGGTGGCCGACTCGCAGTTGCGCGAGGAGACACTGCTCGGCCACTGTGTCCCGTCGGGCAACTGCAGTGGCCGCGTCTGAAGGCCTCCATTTATAACAATGTTTAAGCTGTGGCGGGCAACCGGTGGCGGCCACCGGTGGCGGCCACTAGTGGCCTCGTGTGAAAGGGGCCTTACAAGCAGAGAATGCAGCATCCAATTCAGTAGTCCAATTCACTGGTTGATTACCTCGAAGTGACGAAAGTGCGCCGTGCAGCTGTGCTTGATGTTCTGCGGCTGATGGAATGAACCTTCTGTAGAAGTTAAGCATGCCTAAAAAACGGCGCATCCCTTTTGCAGTGGAGGGGCGAACGAATTGTCGTAAAGCCTCGATGCGATCAGGAAGTGGTCTTGTACCTGCGGCTGAAACTTCGTAACCAAGAAATGTAACCTTTGGGACACTTAAGACTGTTTTCTTTACGTTGACTAGAATGCCGTAATCAGATAGTCGTTTGAATAGGGTTCTTAAAAGACCTTCATGCTCTGCTTCGTCCTTAGAGAAGACTAAAATGTCGTCTATGTAAGGAAAGCAAAAGTCTATACCAAAGACGACTTCATCAATGAATCGCTGAAATGTTTGACCGGCATTCCGGAGTCCGAAAGACATAAAGGGGAATTCGAACAAGCCAAAAGGCGTTGTAATGGCTGTCTTAGGGATGTCATCAGGATTAACAGGGATTTGAGTGTAGGCTTTAACTAAATCTACCACAGAGAATACCTTGCAGCCTCTAAGAGAATGAGTGAAATCGTGGATGTGTCTTACCGGGTATCTGTCAAGGATGGTTCTTGCGTTGAGGGCACGATAGTCACCACAGGGACGCCAACCATCTGGCTTCTTGGGGACCATGTGAAGAGGCGAAGACCACGGTCCATCGGATCTACATGCTGTGCCATCATTCAATTAACATGGCGTCGAATTCAGCCTTCGCCAGAACGAGACGATCTGGAGCAAGACGTCGTGGGCGGGACGAGACAGGAGGGCCGGGAGTTGTTTTAATAAAGTGCATGGTCGAATGTTTGACCTTACGAGGAGTACCAGAGGGACAAGTGATCTCAGGAAATTCAGCTAATATTGATGAAATCGGGGAATCGGGAGATATAGTCTTGATGCTAAAGTGAGAGATCTTAGTCGTTTGGCACGGGACAAAAAGGTTTGTTACACTATCAATTAGTCGCTGGTTGCGACAATCGGGTAGCAAGCCAAAATGTGCTAGAAAATCCGATCCGAGTATGGGTGTACTAACATCAGCCAGGGCCGCCGACAGACTTTTGGAGGCCCGGGGCAAAGTTTGGACGTGAGGCCCTTCAAAAATCGTAGATAAAAATACTGTTGTCTCTTGAATAGCTAAAATCGTATATCCTGCGAAAAGTTTTGTTATTTTGTTCTAAAAATTTGGAATACAATATTACCTATCTTAATATATTCAAAACTAAAAAATTTCATCGTAGGCCTGTAGTAAACCTTTGATTTGTAAATTTATTCAAAAAATTTAGAACACAAACTGTAAAATTATGTAAAATTATTTTCAATATGCCTGATGAATTTTTTGGTTAGAAACATCAGACTAAACAATGATTGTAAGAAGCCTGTACTTGGGGGTTAAAAAGGATTAAAGAAACAGTTCTAAGTTATTGAGGACTACCTAATTAAACCCCTTTATTGGTTTTTCTTCTATTAATTAACTCCTACATTTTCATAAGGCCTTTGTGACGTCATCAGGAGGCAATTTATCCGGTTGTATTCCAAGATCTGAATATAAGAAGAGAACAGAAGAATAATGGTACACATAGGTTACCTCAGTCAAAAATTTAAACAAATCCTGACGTCTTCTGTAGACCGGAAACCTAATAATCTCCAGCTGGAAAAAAGTTATTACTCTTGAATAATCAGAGGAAGCTTATTTCTGTTACCTCCTTTGAGGCTATATTTTACCCTTATGCTAATAGAGCTGCTTAGATCCGGATATTGGGTCTATCATTGACGTCACAGGCTTGGATCACAGGTCATATTATGGGAGATGGAATAACACAAACCTGACAGTATAATATCAATATCAGACTGTGGATTCTCTTCTAATCTACAGACCTTAGTTGTATCCTAGCTATAGCATGTTACTTTTGGATAAAAGTAAAGCCTAAATCAGAGGTGCCAGTAATAAGAACTTTTTCTGATAGCCAAGATATTTTATCGTACCAGCTGGAGGGTTCAGTCAAGCTGCATTCTTCTAGTCGCTGATGACGTCACGGTTTACTTATAAATTTTTGAATGAGGAAAACGGCATTTCATTGGATTATGGTTCGTACATAGCCAGTGGCGAACCTAGGATTTAATTTCGTGGGGGATATCCTATGAGAATGGGGAAGGAAGTATTAAGGTACTCACAAAAATCGCTCTAATGTGACGGCAGACAAATAAAGTCGTCGCGGTAGGCGAGTATCGCGTCACAACAGACGAACATGGACGTCACGGTACCAGTAGGCAAATATCGTCGTCGCGGTAGGCAAAGATCGTCGATGCGCTAGATGAGTATCGTGGTTTCGTAGTTGTGGTAGACGCTGCGGTAGACGAATGTCTCAATAGACAAATATCGTTCTCACGTCGCAGTTGACCAATATCGTCCTCGCGTCGCCGTAGAAAAAAATCGTCTTCGCGTCACGGTAGAAAAAATCGTCTTCGCGACGCGGTAAACGAAAATCGGCTTCGCGTCGCGGTAAACAAAAATCGTAGTCGCGTCGCGGTACCCGAAAATGGTTGTCTTGTCGTCCAAAATTTCTGCTCTCAAAAATTTCGGGGGGGATATATCCCCTTTATCCCCCCCCTGGGTTCGCCCCTGTACGTAGGTAAACTGAAACTAAGAGGAGAAACGAAGCTGAAAAAGTTACTCATCTCTGCAAAACAAGTCATGTCACGTAAATGTTGTAACTACCGTACTATTCTTTGTAAAATACAGTATATTCAGTTTAGTTGTAGCTAGGCCTTTTCCTTGGTCCATCGTAGGCATCATGTACAACGTTTTGTGAGGAATGTTTGGGGACAGAATTTAGTACGGATTTAGTTATGTGTGGTCTGGCGCAGACCTAACCTCGGGGGCCCCTGACGAGACGTAAGAAAACCAAATGAAACTGTATCAAAATAAGACAAATATAGGGCATTTTAGTTAGTTAATACACGTTTTTAAGACTATATTTTTATGTATTTTCTAATATTTTATTTCATATAGGTCTTCTTCATTTAAAAATCCTATTTTTTAATAATCCACAAAAAATACTCTGCTCAAAATGTGGCCCCCTTCCTTTTGAGGCCCGGGGCAATCTGCCCCCTTTGCCCCCCCCTCTCGGCGGCCCTGACATCAGCAACAGTAAAATTCCACGTGAAAGCTCGTCTAAGTCCGAGGTTCAAAGTTAATGCCATCATCCCGTAAGTGTGGATGGTTGTGTTGTTGGCAGCTCGAAGCTCGTAATCTACACGCTGTTGTCGACTAACAATAAACGATTTAGGTAAACAGCATATATCAGAACCTGTGTCGATTAGAAATTTCTTATTTGTTGTGCGATCTAGGATAAGTAATCGGCATCCCCCTGAGTGACAGTCAGTTGACGCCATTACTGACTGCCTTTGGAGTTTGTTGAATTTTCAAAAGAACATGGCTGGAGGCACCTTTTAGCATTATTGCCAACACGTTCGTGATACCAGCACAATGTAGTCTGTCGAGTATCATTTGGACTGCTAGATCGACCATACCACCTTTTATTTCGACCGTTTGATGAACTACGATTGCGATTTCTTAATCGCCCATTGCTTAACGAGTTAACTTGATCCCGCATCGTTTTTAATTCAAGTTCCATGACGGATAGCCGTTCCAAAACTTCATCAAATTGAGAAGGATTAGGAACTGCAGATTGTGAAGATGATGAAGCAACTGCATTTAAGGACCTTATGTTAGGTAAAGGACATAGTGAGCTAAGTGGTTGGACTTCCAGTATTTTGTCGGCGGTAAGCGCCAATACGTCTAGTTGGATACCTGGTTGTCCGGCTTGAGTTTGCAAACTTCCCTGAACATGTGATGGGAGTCGTTGCATCCAAATTGTTTTTAACAACCAATCATCTATTGTAGAAGAGCCTACAAGGGATCGAAGGTAGCGCAAAAACTGCGAAGGAGTTCTATCACCAAGCTCCTCCTCCATTAGCAGTTGGCGAATACGCTTTTCTTCAGACACGGACAGACGACGGACAAGCTCAGATTTGAGGGTTGAGGATGGATTTAGAGGAGGAGGATTTGTTATGAGATCCTCGACTTCACAGGCGTAAAGTTCGTCCAAGTGCGAGATAACATAAGAGTACTTGGTTGTTTCATTCGTTATACGCCCCAAGGCGAATTGTGCCTCGACTTTGGCAAACCACAGTGCCGGCTTTTCGCTCCAAAAAGGGGGAAGTTTGACACTCACCTTGTGGATTCCGAGTTCACCGAGTTGTCTCGTCGGGATCGGGTCATCTGCGAAGGGCGGCTGAGGTTGAAGTCAGAGCTCAGGCAAGGGCGGCAGAGGTTGATGTTGGAGCGGAAGCTGGTCAGCTGCCTCGTGTCGTTCCTCTGGTTCATCGCCGCGGTCCAGGCCTTGTACTTGGAGACGCAAGTTCCGATTTTCCTCCTCCAGTCGAGCCAGGCGATCCAAAAGATCCTGATCCATGTTTGATGAGAAGCAGGCGCGAAGTTGTAGAGTTACGTGATGGACAAGTGGTAAATTAGAAAAGAAATAATTTTGAAAAATAAACTAAGTTAATATAGTTTTTTAATCGAGGTCACCAAATTGTAGTGCCGCTATCGACCCCAGTTCCTTAAAATATGTAAGTTGGTTCTGTTGAACTGGAGGAAGCTTTTCACGTTTTTGGCTAAAGGCGAAAGTTATAGGCTTGTGGTCTGTGAAAATAATACAATGATTTGCCTCCAGAAAATGTCGGAAATGCCTTATGGCAGCATAAATTGCGAAAAGTTCGCGATAATATGCTGGCCAAAGAGATATTGCTTTGGGGTTAGCTTCTGGGAAAAGAAAGAGAGAGGTTCCCAAATAGAATTATCAACAAGTTGTTGAAGTACAGCTCCAACAGAAGTGTTAAAGGAATCACAGAACAACGCAAGAGGGGCGTTGTGATCTGGGTGAACTAGTAGTGTGGCGTTGGCGAGATGTTCCTTGTAGTCGAGGAGAAATAGGGTTTTAACCTGAAAAAATTGCTATAAGGGAGATTTCTGCGTTTTTCTGTCATATTTTATGTACTGATTAACATACTAAAAGTTTACCAAAGTTTGACCACCGGAAGTGCCTCATTTTCAAGATGGCGTCCAAGAAGGTGAAAATAGCATTAAAGATATAAGAAATAAATGCGATAGGTGATGTATAAATGAATCTGGTGTCATAGCACCACTGCCGATAATTGAAGGGAGGTATGAACTTCAGTTTTTGTAGGTTAAAAAAAATCGGTCGCCATCTTGGATCCGCCATATTGGATGAAGTAATTATTTTCAAATGTAAACATAGTGTTGTGACTCATCATTTCAAACTAGATTTTCACGCTATTTTCATTACCGAAATCCGTTTTTGAAAATCTTGACTCGTTTTCAAGATATACCCAAACAAAGATTATTCCCTGTATAATTCTTATGGATGTTTCGAACTTGGAATATTTTTTGGGACTTTTTTGGACTATTTTCCTTATAGCTCCGGATATAATCAAAGTACATTGTTCGTTCTAGTCTTAAAATATTCGGTAGGATTTTGGCTTCAATATAAGCAACTTATCAATTGATTCAGATTCATTAGAGATGAGTTATGATACCTTTATTAACCATAAAATGTTATTTTTCTAAATTCAATATTCAGTAAAAATTGTATATCTCAGATTCTAAATAAGATATAAACTTCTTTCTGGTCTTAAAATGGTCATTAAAATATTAGCTTTTATTTGAGCTATTGATCATGAAAATAGGACAATTGTAAGCCGACATATGTTATTTTATTTAACATAACATTTAACACTTTTAGCATTCAATCTTCAGTTGAAGACATATATCTCATGCTCTAAGTGAGACATAAACCTCATTAAAGACTTAAATTAAATGGTAAACTTTGGGCTTTCTTTTGAGTTATTGATCTTGAAAATCAGTCAATTCTAAGAAGAATAATAATCCTTGATTCAAATTAAAATGTAATTATTTTAGAGTTTGGTCCTTAAGTAAAGACTCATATCTCAAGTTCATAAAAAGATACAATCCTTTTTAAGGTCTTAAATGAATTGGTGATTGATTGGCTTTCATTTTAACTATTGATCATGAAAATCGGACAGGTTTAACCTGAGTTATAATCCTTTATTGACAGTATCATTTTAGAAAAATATCATCTTATGGTTAATAAAGGTATCATAGCTCATCCCTAATGAATCTGAATCAATTGATAAGTTGCTTATGTGGAAGCCAAAATACCACCGAATATTTTAAGACTACAACGAACAACGTACTTTGATTACATCCGGAGCTATAAGGAAAATAGTCCAAAAAAATCCCAAAAAATATTCCAAGCTCGAAACGTCCATAAGGATTATATAGGGAATAATCTTTGTTTGGGTGTATCTTGAAAACGAGTCAAGATTTTCAAAAACGGATTTCGGCATTGTAAACAGCTTGAAAATCTAGTTCAAAATGATGTGTCACAACACAATGTTTACATTTGAAAATAATTACTTCATCCAATATGGCGGATCCAAGATGGCGGCCGATTTTTTTTAACCCACAAAAACTGAAGTTCATACCCCCATTCAATTATCGGCAGTGGTGTTATGACACCAGATTCATTTATACATCACCTATGGCATTTGTTTCCTATATCTTTAATGCTATTGTCACCTTCTTGGACGCCATCTTGAAAATGAGGCACTTCCGGTGGTCAAAATTTGGTAAACTTTTAGTATGTTAATCAGCACATAAAATATGACAGAAAATGCAAAAATCTCCCTTATAGGAATTTATTCAGGGTTAGGTGTTTTTTTCATATATTTCCTCGACTATTGTGGATTCCGAGTTCACCGAGTTGTCTCGTCGGGATCGGGTCATCTGCGAAGGACGGCTGAGGTTGAAGTCGGAGCTCAGGCAAGGGCGGCAGAGGTTGATGTTGGAGCGGAAGCTGGTCAGCTGCTTCGTGTCGTTCCTCTGGTTCATCGCCGCGGTCCAGGCCTTGTATTTGGAGACGCAAGTTCAGATTTTCCTCCTCCAGTCGAGCCAGGCGATCCAAAAGTTCCTGATCCATGCTTGACGAAAAGCAGGCGCGAAGGTGTAGAGTTATGTGATGGACAAGAGGTAAATTAGAAAATAAATAATTTTGAAAAAGAAATTATGTTAATATAGTTCTTTAATTGGGGTCACCAATTTGTAGTGCCGCTATCGATCCCAGTTCCTTAAATTAATTGAGTAAAAAGAAATCAATAGTGGTTTACAATAAACTTGTATTCAGAATCAGGAAAGATACAGGATATCTAAAATCATAATATTTACAAATTCTCAAATTAAACAATAACATAAAAACAGATGTTTATAATACATGACATTTGAGAGGAATTAAAACATATGACATTTAAAGGAATTAAAACATAGAGGTTCCACAAATCCTTAAGATGCAGCTGATAATTCTATTCTAGATGAAAATGAGAAAGTGTAACGCTTCCTCTAAACATGTTCCCCTCATGATTAGCAAATGGTATGGATTAACTTCCTCCAATTTCCCAATACAGAGAATGAGGATAACCTTGAATATAAAACAAAGAAGACACTAAGGATAGATTTTCGACTTGACATCAATCTGAATTTATCACGTTTTTGAAAATAAACCAAAAACTGTAAGAAAAAGTAGGAGGTAAATATCTTGGCCAAAAATCTATTTCCCCAAAACGTTTCTCATTAAATTTTTTAATTTTATTCTTTCATTAGATTAGTTCTCGTACTTTTTCTGATCCCTGAAAATATTCTACAGGACTCCCATCCATAGTTAGGAAAACTAAAATGGCCGCCATTTTGAATTTTTTCAAATAATCTATTTTAGCCGTCTGAGAAAGAATATTTTTAAATCCTTTCTTTTTTCGCATCTAAAGCCTATAAAGAATAATTGTGCCAAGTTTCATGGCCCAAAGTCTTGTGGTTTTTGAAAAATTAAGCTTTAAAAGCTAAAAGTGGCATCTACAGCCTGTATAGTTGGGAATATTTGTGCCGAGTTTCATGGCTCTAAGCCTTACAGTTTTTGAGAAACTGTGATCAGTCAGTCAGTCAGTCAGTCAATGGGTTTTGGCTTTTATATATAGATAGGCCTATTATTCAGTGTGTAAAAATACCCCCGTTGCAGCAGACCTGCATACTCAACGAATTTCAAATGCAAAACAACATATTTCAATCAAACATAGCAAGATTTGACATGTTTTGGTAAGCTCCATAAGAATAACATGGGGAATGAATATGCAGGTTTGCTGCTACAGGTATATTAAAACTGGGTGGTTTTAATATCATATATATTAGATCCGAACTAGAAGAAGCTATTTACCAAGTTTTAACAAGATATGTTGAGAAATAACCGAGATATAGAATTTTAATTATTTCCCATAAGGTTAACATTGGGACAACGTACTGTGTTTACCACTTTCAATATCTCGGTAACCAGTGGACATGGAGCAGTGATTCAAAATACTAAATTGTTTGTTTATTTGAGCTGAATTCAATGGTGCCCACAAAAATTCGATAAATTTTATTTTTCTATGTAAAAAACTCAAAAACCCCATTTTTGGGGGGGTTTATTCCCCTTTACCCCCCCTTCCGGTAGTCCGATCGGGTTGGTTCACGAACTCGTCCAATTGATTACCACTTTACATGTCTGTACCAAATTTCATAAAGATTGGACCATTTTTGCGGCCGCTATCGTGTTAACATTCACACACACACACACACACACACACACACACACACACATATATATATATATATATATATATATATATAAATTCGAACGAATGGTGTTTTCTGCTTCTGGTGGCCCCAAAACGAAAAGTTAACATGGTCAGTAGTGGCAAAGTGGCGTTTCTGGGCCAAAACGCATTAATCAAAAGTGACAGCTACATCCGGTTGGTGACGTCAGAGGCTGTGACGTAGCTGTGACGTGTAGGGGTGGGTATTTAAAGTTTAAATGAGCGGAAATGGGTCAAGGTCAGCTGTGGATGTTTTCAAAAAGATCTTGCATTTTCGGAAGATCCGAAAATGCAAGATATTTCATTTGTTTTCTTTTTTTTACAAACTGTTTGTTAATTGTTGGTTTGTTGATTTTCATTTCTGTTAAAATACCATGTAAAAAATGGAATCGATAAGTTAACAAGAAAATATCCTGCTACAAAGTATCCAAATAAAGATGCAATTACATAAACATAAACTTTAAAATATAGCGAATGTTCTTCCTCTTTATCTGTTAGCATTTCATGAACAAGGTAACCAAAATTGTAACCACATAAAAATGAAAGTAGGCAAATAACAAATTTCGACGGGTTCACCAAAACCAAGTTGTAAAGTCGTGAATTTCTTTCTACTTCCATTGTTGAATTTTTAGTCGAAATCAATTAATGATAACATCATTGCTTGCGCATCAGAACTAACAGTTGATGAAATTTCATTTACTTGTATACTTGTAGTAGTTTCATTTGTAGTAGGTAATTGTTCAGAAGTTGGTGGAGATGTAGAAGAAACAGTATTATCTTGAAGCTCAGAGTCCATGTGTGCTCGGGTGAAGAGCGGAAGCTTTAATGACGTGTGGTAGCCCTGTCCTACTCCGTGTCAGCAGTTGTTGGTGGTGGGGGGTCGACCGAAATGTAGATGGAATCATAATTTTCTGGAGGATGTACTAAAATTTGTTGTATAGGATCCGCATCAATAGTGAAACTTTGCGTTTCAATGCAAAGTCCATCTTTAATAAAAGAAACATATAAAACAGAACTCATGTTTATTTAGATGTTTACTGTGCAAGTCGTATCGGCAAACTGATGTGTTGGTAGTGGCTCAGCGGACCTCCGTCGACATGGCATGTGAGGACGGAACATCTGCCTTCCCCCACCACCATGAAAGACTCCTCGTAATTTTTAGATATGTGGTGTTAGTTCTAATTTAGGTGTTGTAGGGTCAACATCTCAGTGCTAAACAAATGTTCTTAACATTTGGCTTAAAAATATTGTTTTGAAATACTTATTTAACTTTGTACAAGTTACAATATTTTTAAAGATGCTACTTTATTATATTACCTTAATACTTAGTTAAAATATTTAGTTAAAGAAATGGAAACTAAACTACAGTTGCGATTAAAATA
Organism: Flexamia atlantica; assembly: GCA_035578135.1. NCBI lineage: Eukaryota > Metazoa > Arthropoda > Insecta > Hemiptera > Cicadellidae > Flexamia > Flexamia atlantica. Next base: position 48,209,717 of record JAQJVK010000005.1, on the reverse strand, counting down.
GAAACATGGTTTCTTAACATTTGCCTTAAAAAATATTTGTAACAAAATATCGTAAGAAAATTTTTACAACATATTTGAATTAATATGTTTGCAAACCCTATCATGCGAGTTTTAAAAGATAAACGAAAAAGGTTTAATAAAACCAACGAGACCGAGTGGGCCGGGTTTGACCTCGCATGCTTTCGCTTGTTGCCGACCAGTTAGCAATACAACTGGTCGACCTTGCGCCACACTTTCGCTTGCGGCCGGCCGGCCAGTCGCCAATACAGGTCGTCGTCCTTGTTGCATCACCCGGCACACCAGTCCTTGATTGCTTAACACACTCTACACTCGACAAGTTATTCTTTCCTTTGCCACCGTCCTAACAACACCTACTTCAATTTCACTATGAACCGCTCCGAGTATACCAAGATTTGGTATAACTGGTTTTCCTATCTTCAACTGCTTGGGGTACGAATTATTCAATCGAATAACAATCGTGATTGGTATGATGTTACAACCACTATTGCTCGAAAACCTTTTTAGCAAGTTGGAAAGAACATTCTTACCGGCACCAAAATTACCACCGAACCACCTCTTTCACCTGTATCTTCAAACGTACCCCAGCAAAAATTTCATCTAAAAAAACTGAAACATAACCGAAAATATGAAATCTTTAGACATTTATCTTCTTCAATTTACATTTTTAACTCAGAAAAAACCAAAATATATGTCATTGACATACCAAAAAAAATTCCTATTCCCCTTAACCCTCGACACTTGAAAATAAACAAAAAAGGTGCCAAGTTGGAAATAAATTTTACCGAGTAAAACATTTTCCCACCTCCAAAGTCCACTTTACCGAGTAAAACCTTTTCCCACCTCCAAAGTCCACCCTGGTGGCAAAATCGGCCCTTCTAAGGGCCACCCTAAGACTTTCAAATTTAGGCTTTCGCTAAAGCCTCAACCCTTGGTAACTAACATGGGGTCCATGTACCTCTAAGTCCCAAAGGGGTAAGTTAAAGGGGTGGTTTGCGAAAGCCCCCCCCCGGCAACATTGCTGGGGTGACCCCCCCCCCCCCCGGCAACATTGCTGGGGCGACCCCCCCCGCTATTGACTCAACCTTTGGGACTTAGAGGTATGTGAACCGCTTGTTAGTCACCAAGGATTGAGGCTTTAGCGTCCAACCCTTTGGGACTTAGTGGTACACAGACCACTTGTTAGTCACCAAGGGTTGAGGCTTTAGCGAAAGCCCCCCGCTATTGACTCAACCTTTGGGACTTAGAGGTATATGAACCGCTTGTAGTCACCAAGGGTTGAGGCTTAAACGTAAGCCTAAATTTGAAAGTCTTAGGGTGGCCCTTAGAAGGGCCGTTTTTGCCACCAGGGTGGACTTTGTTTGAGGAGGGGAAGGAATATAAGGTTTAATTTATGATATTTATTTTCAATTTTCCACCCTCCGCTGTTACTAGTAAAATTTTGGAGTTGTTGGGACAAGTGGTGGTTTAGTTTTTGGAGTTGTGAGGATATAAATTTTCGTCCTCTCCTCGTTGAAGATATAAATTTTGTTTTCTTCAATTTTGTAAAGGTTATATTTTTTGTTTTTCTTTAACTCCTTTAGTCTGATGTTCTTTAGTGGTGCGGAATGAATTGGTTGGGGGTGGGGGTTTCTCTCATTGTTGGTGCGGGTTGAATTGGTTTAGGGGTAAAAGAAGGCTGCATTTCAAACAAATCCATCCAATTTTCATCCAACACATCGTCACAAATTGGGGCCGGAGGAATTTCTTCAATCGTGGAGGTTTCTACAACTGGTGTGGGATTATTAAATAATTGGGGTTGATCTTCTTCACTAACAGCATCAGCTATTATGTCGTTAATGGAGGAGAGGACGGGAGCAGTTGGTTTTTCCAGAAGAAAATCAGTAGTTATAGAAGACAGGTCAATCGATACGGGAATAGTAGTAGTAGGTTTCTGCTGCAGAGGTTTCTGCAGCAGACCCAGGAGAATGGGGTTAGATGAAGAAGATGCTGAAGAGTCCATAGTTATATGAAAAGAATAATAACATGGAAAAATGAATAAAATAATAAAACAGGAAAAATGGTTAAAAACGTGGGAATGGATAGTAACAGCGATGGTGGCGAGTGGCAGAATGACACAAGGCGGGCGAATGGGGTTATTATAGGCAGCAGACACAACAACCTTGTAGTCAAGGTAGTGAAAGCTGAGGCTAGCGACCAGGTCCAAGTAGGCCAGACGAAGTTGTGAGAGCGGTGGCTAGCGACCCGGCCAAGGCTACCGGCCCCGGCAGAGCGACACGTTGACCTACTATTCAAGGCTCGCTAGCGAGGTCGAGTCTCGAGCTCGCTGATATAAGCAAGCGCGCAACGTTTCTCTTTGGCATTACGGTGAAGGTGTAACTGGTCCGCTTACGTGGAGGGTTATGCTGTAACGTAATGTTCGCCATGGTGTGTGGGATGGCCTATGTCAAGCACACACTGCGTTCGGCTATTGTAGGAGAGGCGCCCTCCTATAATAGTCGGCCGCAATGGCAATCCACCTACCTTTCCATTTCCTGCGTGGTTTAATTGTCAGGGTTAATATTACGGTGAGGTGTGTGAGTTCGCTTACGTGATGATCACACCGTAACTGTAATATTAAGTTAGGTGTAATATTATAGGGAGGTGTGTGAGTTCGCTTACGTGATTATCACACCGTAACTGTAATATTACATAGTATAAGATAGAATAGGGGGAACGTTAGGTAGGGGTTAAGATATGATAGGGCGGTGAGGTGTGTGAGTTCGCTTACGTGATGATCACACCGTAACCGCATGCATGATAGCATTTAAGGGGTAGCATAAGTTATAATAAAGTAGTATAGAAATAAAGTAGTAGAATAAGGTAGGGACCCCACGCTTCCCCACCCCCTTTTTATAATTTTTAAATGACCTTGACCTACTTTTGGTTGTTCTACTTTCGGACTTAGAATTATTTTAAATGACCTACTTTTTAGACTTATATATTGATTTTTAAAACCTGCTTTTTAGACTTAGATATTTTGTAAAAGTTTTAAATAACTGTTACTGGACTTTATTGTAAATTTGTTTATTTTGCGTAATTTGAATACCCACCTGATAAAATTTGTAAATATATTAAGTAAAAAAAAATAACAAAATTTTAAGATTTTTTTTAGTTTTTGCGTTATAACTTTTATACCGTTGGTTTGATTGAAAAATGTTACTGGATCTTTTTTGTTTGTCTTTTAATTCCGCGTAATTTGAGTACCCGCACGATAGGTTTAGAGCATTTTTGTAATATCCACTGCCACCGTGTACGTCGACGCAGCTCCAAAGTTGAACGGCGACGAGATCAAGTTGGCGACCCCCCCCTTCAATATTGATGGGGTGACCCCCCAATATTGGGGTTAATTTTTTTTGACCTTGACCTTGACCTTGACCGCGGTCGATGACCGCATTGATGTGGGGGGGTTAATTTTTTTTACCTTGACCTTGACCGCGGTCGATGACCACATTGATGGGGGGGGGGGGGTCGCCAACTTGATCTCGTCGCCGTTCAACTTTGGAGCTGCGTCGACGTACACGGTGGCAGTGGATATTACAAAGATGCTCTAAATATATCGTGCGGGTACTCAAATTACGCGGAATTTAAAGACAAACAAAAAAGGTCCAGTAACATTTTTCGCTAAAACTAACGGTATAAAAGTTATAACGCAAAAACTCAAAAAATCGAGGCTATAGCCTTGGGCTCACAGTATATATAAGGTGTGCTGCAGTCTTGTGGTTATATTTGCCATGGAATCCCTCATGATCTTTGGTGCTGTGCACAACTTTGTTGAAGCCAAAAAAGTACTATGGTACATAAGAACGTATCATAGCAATCTGAAGTGTATCAGTGGAGTACTTGAAGCTGTTAAAGCAGACGGTACGGAAATCTGTTGCACTTCGGATTCTATGGATTACGAAGGACTCGAAACATGGGTCCTTTATTATGTACAATTTTGTACAAAAATTCACATCAAAGTCGACACGGACTAAAGGGGTTTTCTAGGAGGAAAGAAAAGAATAGATACCAACAATGCATGTTGGTAGCTATTCTTTTCATTCTTCCGCTAAGATTTAAATGACCTTGACCTACTTATGGACTTAGAAAATGTTCACTAAGTTACAATTGACCTTCAAAATAAGTAGGTCAAGGTCATTTAACTTTAAGCGGAAAAAAGAGAGGAACAGTGTTATTAATTAACACTGTTCCTCTCTTTTTTCCTAAAAGGCAGAGGGAGAAGTTCCGTTAATGTCTACTTTTATGTGGCAGAATCATATCCATCATCATCTGATTCATTTTGAAAGTTGATGTAATCTACATCAACCCAAAGATAATGGAATCCTTGTTCAAAAGCCATAGTATCAATGTATGTTTCAAGTGTTGAAAACCAATTCGGATCTACCAAAGGGTTGATGGTAACCAATAAACGTTGATATGTTAAATTTACCATTCTTTCCCCAGTAACATTAATCGTAAGAAAATTAACATTCTGGAGGACATAGATTAAATTTAACATAAACTGAATATGTTGTTGAGGAGTGCAAAAAACATTGTAAAACATACGGAAACTTTCCATGATGATCGGTGAGGGAAGTGATGCCTCTTCACATAATCCACGGTTTATATATACATTTTCCCCACCATAAAGTTTTAAAAGTGGGTCAAGGTCATCTGAAGATACCCTATGAACGGGGAACAGAGCAGTAAGTGGTTAGACCACAAACTGCACTGTTCCCCGTCCCTATTTAATTTCTCATAATTATATGTGTTTATAAACACATACAATTAATTTCGTATTTCGCCAGGGGGAAGAAACCGCAGAGATGACATTTTTCTTGAGGTGCCGGCATTTGTAGTTTATACCCAATTACTCTGCTTCTATAGGCAATAGTTCGATAAAGTTCTTCCCCAGGGCCGGCGAGAGGAAGCGCCTGAAAAAAATTATTAATTTAAAGAAATTTTATAAAATAATATATTGTTAACAGAAAAAAACAATGCAGTTAATGAAAAAAACGTACCATGTGACATATGACACATATTCTGCCAACATTTGGCCCTTCAAACCAAATTTTGGTTTTGTAAACGCATCGTCTTTTATGCTCATAAATGAGCTCTCCTTGCAAAACTGGCGGCAGCGGCTCTGACACCCTTCTGATATGCCGGAGCATAGGGTTATCGGTGCAGATCCGCTGCAAACACAACTCGTACAAGGAGCTCATGGTTATGGTCTGGCTATGCAAACCTCACAGCTTTAAATACGAACCAATCACCTTGGTGGCGAAGGACCCCCCCCCTCCCTTCATTTTTCTCCATTACCTTGGGTTTCCAGTATATATTGAGCGGATAAAAGTTTTATAGAATTAATAGTTTGCCACATTTTGAATCAACAAAACGTTATGGAATCTTTCCAAAAATAAAAGTAGAAACCGAAGGGAACGAAGAAGACAACACAGATTAAAAAAAGCTTTTGAAAAATTAAAATTAGTTGTACCGGAAAGTCAAAAACAAAAACAAATTAACAGACATTCTATAATTCAAAATGCAATAGATTACATTAAAAAATTGGAAGAAGACTTGAAATCACCAACATTTAACTTAGAACAACAAGAATTTGAACAATCCGAACATAAATTTGTACAGGAAATAGAAGAAATCCAACAATTCAAACAGAAATTTGTACAGGAAATAGATGAATATCTTCAAACTTCGCAAAATTTAAACCAAGACATTTATGAAATTTTGTATCAACCTTTTGAAACTGTTTTCTTGCCAGTGTTAGGAAGCTTGGATGAATATTTTTTTGACCTCGAAAAGTAGAGGGGGTAAATGGGTGGGGGGCTGTTATAAGGGCAGGGTAAACAGAGTAATCTTTACTTTCTTAGGATCCAGCGCTATGGCAGGTACTTCGTCGTCGTCGTCCAGATCTTCTTCCTCGTCATCAACAACATCATCATCATCATCTGTTGTTTCTATTGTGAAACAAAAATCTCCTTCTCCAAAAAAATCTTCACCGAAAAAATCTTCTCCTAAAAAATCTCCTTACAAAATTTCTGAAAAACTTCAAAAACTTCAAAAATTAAGAAAATCTTGTTTTAAGAAAGAACAGTGTACTCATATTTTAAAAAAAGGAGCAAATAAAGGTGAAAGGTGTGTGAAATTGTGTAGTGTAAATGAAAAATTGTGTAGACTGCATAACAAACGTGAACCTTTCAAAATTCAATCTTCCGAAAAAGTCAAAATTCAACCTTCCAAAAAAGTCAAAATTCAACCTTCCAAAAGTGAATTGCCGGAAAAAACTGAATATTATAAAAGAATTAGAATCAACAGATTGAAATTGAACCACAAATATGTTTTTGTAAAAAAGATCAGTAATAAGGATGTTGTTGTTAAATGTTGTGATGAACTCTACATGCTCAAATTACCAGTAGATCTTCGAATTCCAAATATCAGTAATATTCATTATTATTTAGTAAGAAAATCTCCATCTGAGAAAGTTAAATGGTCAAAGTAAAAACAAGTAAAAAAAGACAAAAAAAATTGGAGCGGGGGAATAGACCACTTTGTAATTCGAAAAGAATTACTTAGCGGTCTATTCCCCCGCTCATTAGGTATTTTTGAATGACCTTGACCTACTTTCAAAAAGAGAGTGAATGGGGTAATTTCTTATAAAAGCGGGATAACAGAATGACTTTTTACTTTTAGAATACAGCAACACGTCAGGTTCTTCATCATCCAGTCCTAAAAAAGAACAATGTTCGTATATTATTAAAAAAGGATCGAAAAAGGGTAAAAGACGTGTAAGGATGTGTTGTGTAAATCAAACATTATGCAGTGCGCACAACAAATACCTCCTTTTGTTAAAACTGAGAGGTTAGTGTAAAAATGAAATAAAAAAAATAGGAGCGGGGTAATAGACCACTTTGTAATTTTAAAAGAATTACTTAGCGGTCTATTCCCCCGTTCATAGGGTATTTTTTGGTGACCTTGACCTACTTTTTACACTTAGAAATTTTCGCTAACTGGTATTGACCTTGAAAATAAATGGGTCAAGGTCATTCAATAATTAAAAAGAAAATGGAGGTGTACGGTTTTACAGAACCGTACACCTCAAAAACCTAACAGAAGAAAAAATAAATCTACTTATATAAAAATGACCTTGAGACTTAGAAATTTTTGCTAAGTCTTTTGTTGACCTTGAAAATAAGTAGGTCAAGGTCATTCGATAACTAAAAAGAAAATGAGGGTGTACGGTTTTACAGAACCGTACACCGCCGGAAACCTAAAAGACGAAAAGCTAATTTACAATACAATCTGCCTAGAGTTTAACAATTAATAAAAATAAAAAAATAAAGAAATAAAATTAAGTTAAAAAAATAGCTAGACAGCCCAGCGCTGCACATCATGATTACAGTGTGATCATCACGTAAGCGAACTCACACACCACACCATAAGCGCACAACGCTAAGCTAAAACAAAAAATGTTATTTTGAAATAGCAAGTTGCTTAATTAAATTTAGGAAAAATGTTATACAAATATGTTTTTTATTTCCTAACACTAAAGGAGCCAGTGTCTCGACATTAGCGATGCAGAACAACTGAGGTCTAGCGAAACTCCGGAGGTAGGCGAACTACCCATCCAGCACGTATAGAGGTTGTAAGTGACTCGGTGTGGGGGACCGTAATCACTACAAAAGCGGGAGCCGGTTAACCATAAATTGGTGTACCATACTCCAAAAGAAGGAAGGAAAAAAGGAAAGGAAATTGGAATTGAAAGGTTTCCCTAACTAAAAAGGAGTACAAGACAAGAGAGGGAATGCCCTCAACAAGCTTGTTGGAAAAAGGAAGTTGGAATAGAAAGGTATTAAAAACATATCATATAACATTCTTAAAAACAAAATATTACTTTAAACTTAAACACTCCAGGCAAAAATATATTGTAAGTAAAAGAAAGATTTTAAGTTAACACTAACTACCAAACCAGCAAACTAAAAACAAACTACAAACCCTAGGGTATCTACAAGCACAAACAACTACCATGCCTTAAAATTAATCAGTCCTACGTCAAGATGTTATTATACAAATAACACCAAGATATTTTCACCAAACAGCAAACATGATAAAATGTTCAGGGCGCCTTCTGAACATGTTACCACCTCACTGTCTAGCGAGCAACTGATGCCGAACCACACGCGCAGATCCCGGACCCCAACTCGGCTTGAGGTCATCCCCCCTCCTCGCTTACCCCCTCCCAAACCACAGGACCCTTGCTGCGGGTTTGGTTTCCATCATTCTTTTGCCATTGTTCCAACAGGCAACAACATTTCTTTCTTTACTTTACATTGGATTTGTAAAAATTTTAAGTGTTAAAACCTCTCAACATTTAATATTTTAGGACTTTGAAAAATTTTCAAACCTATCATTCTTTTGCAACTGTTTAAACAGGCAACAACACTTCTTTCTTTATTTTACTTTACATTGGACTTGTAAAACTTCCTAATAATTAATACTTTCGGACTTAGAAAAATTTTCAAACATTTGCTTCAACATTTACTTTACAATATCAAGTTTCTTTTATAATTCCTCCAACAGACAACAATTTTCCTTTTGGATGTACAATTTGTGAAAAAATATATAAAATGGTTGAACCAGAAGATTTAACGGATGACGAAAGTATTTTTGAAAATAGTTTGATTCCAGTAGAAGATACATCTGATGCTACATCCGATGTTACATCTGATGCTACAACTGATGAAGAAAATTTTTTGGAAGAACCAGTAGCAATAGGCGAAGAAACACCGTTAACACATGTTGTAACAATTGACTATGATCCAGTACAATATATACATGCTCTTGTTCGGCGTCGTTTGTTTCCGGCATCGGACACGGAGGAAGATGAAAGCGATAACGATTTGGAAATAACATATTTTGACAACAGCAATGATGATCACACTTACGACGCATAATATGTATTATTTCAAACTTAAATTATTTGACCTTGGCACTTAGATTTTTTTTAAACTTCCATTATTTGACCTTGACACTTAGAATTTTTTAAAAACTTCCATTATTTGACCTTGGCCCTTAGATTTTTTAAAACTTCAATTATTTGACCTTGACACTTAGATTTCTTTTAATACCTGCATTATTTGACACTTAGATGTTTTTTTAAATTTACATTATTTGACCTTGACACTTAGGGGTTTTGAAATATAAGAAATTTAACTGTTATTAACACTTTTTGTGTTTAATACAGAAAAAAGTGGTGGGGGTAGTGCTATAAATAGGGGTAGTTTAAGAGTGGTTTTTATTATTACTGCAACTTTTGTGGAGAGCACACCTACGTCATGTATTACTGCATCAGTTGCGAAGAATCTTTTGAAAGTGAAAACTTACTAAAAATACACAAAGAAGTTTACCATAACAACGAAACAAACCAAGAAACAAGAAACAATGCAGAAGAAGAAGATTTGGAAGAATTAGATCAAATGCTGGCTACCCATCAACAACAACTAAATTCAAGACCAAGTGTTATTCAATACGCACCCGGACCATCTTTGGATGTGGAATTATACGCCCGAGCTTTACCAGGCAGTGTAGTAACTCATTTTAAGATTGACAATGCTCAATTGCTACTAGCACAATTTATATTGAAAGCAAAAACATTAGTAACAGAAACATTGAACAATGAACTAAGAAGATTAAATTTTATAAAGTTTGGAATATTATTAGATACTGTATTTCCAAATGTTCAAAATGAAACATCACCAAGAGGATTTTTAACTAAAAACGAAACCATCATGTTTGCATCGGATATAAGCTCAATCGTGGATGAATGTTTTGAAGAACTTTTAACAAAATTGCAAGAACATGAAGGAAGAGGTTCAGGATGGAGGTTCATGGATGTTATTTGTTAAGTATAACAGTGCTGGATATTAGAGTTCATAAACATGGATATGGAATAAGAGGTAGTAGTCATATTGAATTGCCAAAGAAAATTCAAGACACCAAATCCTGTATTAATGTTCAAAATAAAGATGCTGAATGTTTCAAGTATGCAATGCTTGCAAAATATGTAAGAAATCATGCGGAACGACCGAGTAGAGCATACAATGAGGTTTACCATAAGTATAATTTTCAAGGCATGACTTATCCTGTTTCAATTCAAAACATATCAAAATTTGAAAAGAAAAATCCTTTTGCATCTGTAAACATATTTGGTTTAGATTAATCCAACAATGTTTACCCCTTACGTATAACACCCACCGAACGCAGAGATCATACTGATTTATTATTAATAACCAAAGGTGATATTTCACATTATGTATATATAAAAGATTTTGAAGCTCTAGTTTCCAAACAGTTATCAAAACGAGAACAACCAAAAACAACTTGTAAAAGATGTTTTTGTTTTGTAAACAAACCTTTGAGAAGAGGAGGTTCAGAATGGCTGACGGAACACCAAAGACTATGCAGTGGAAACTATGAAGTAAGAATTAAATTACCACACCCTAGAAGATCGCAAGTAAAATTTGACAAAGTTATCCAAAAATACAGAATTCCCGTTGTAGTGTATGCAGATTTTGAATCTTCATTGCTTCCACTTGACCAATAAGAAGGAGAGGAAAATACCAGCAGAACAAAGTATCAACTTCACAAACCAAACAGTTCGAAAAATAATAATAAACGTAAAACAAGAATTAGTTCTGTTAAGATCATCAAACGACAAAGATATTATTATGGCGCCTGATGCAATAACGGAAGCTACTTTAGAATGGAAAATGCAATTAGACAAGATTGTTTGGAGAGTACCGCATGTAAGGTTAAACGATCAGAATAGAATTTCATTATTAAGAACTTTAAAATCAGATCGTGATATCGTAATACCATTTAGAAGTTGGGAGTTTCATGAATATCCGGTTTTACCGGAAACACAACGCCATACATGGACTGTAAAAACTTCTACTCATTTGGAAAAGGCAAGATATGTAATATTTGGATTACAAACAAAAAGAAGAAATGAAATAACTAAACATGCTGGTGAATTTGATCATTGCAAACTTACAAATTTTAAGGTGTTTCTAAACTCTCAATTCTTGCCATACGACAACTTCAACATAAACTTTACAAAAGACAGGTTTAGCGTTTTGTACGATATGTACGCAAGATTCCAAAATTCATGTTATGGAAAAACAAACACACCTTTATTAACGCCAAACCAATTTAAATCTAACTATCCGATTGTTGTAGTTGATTGTTCAAAACAAAATGAATCTGTAAAATCTTCCAGTGTAGATATAAAAATAGAAATGGAATTTGAACAAAATGTACCCAAAGATACATCTGCTTATTGTTTAATTTTACATGATAAAATTGTTACATATACACCTTTAACCGGAATTGTAAAAGCAGTTTTGTAAAATGAAAAGAAAGAAAAAAATACCCCCACCACTCGGTTATAAAAGCAGGAGCGGGAACGAAGATTGTTTAGTTTACTGTCTACAGTTGTATGGGTAACATCGTCTACAGCATTATAAACAAAATGAGTTCTTTATCAGTTGTACAAGGCGTTTCCGAAACAGCACCTTCATTGGAAAATGATGATAAACATTTTGAAGAAAATATTGTAAAGGAAATTGATGACTTTTTAAAGTTCGGAAAACAAAATAAAAAGTTGGATAATAATAAAACAAACGTAAGGAAGAAAAGAAAACTTGAAGAAAATATTCCACCAAACATTTTAACTGAAGTTTTCCTTCGCATCTTTTATCCTATTTCATCTTGCATGAGTAAAAGTGTGTCGATAGGATTGGTAAAATCATTAGACTACTCTCCCGCAGTAATACTAAGCCATGGAACAAAGATGGTTTTATTTTCAGAAAATGCTTGGGATTCCTTTTTAAAACATCTTTATCTTATTGAATGTTATTTAGCCAACAGTTTCTTTGGAAGAAAAACGAACATTCGACTTTTGGATTGTGACAATGAAATTGACATTATTAAACATCGTGGTCAACAACAAGTAAGAGTTAGAGACTCGACACAATTTGAAAATAAAATTCTTCTAACACGTGAAGAATTTTACATTTTAAACTATGCAACATCACCTATTACCAAGTATATGAAACAATTAGTATTTTCAAGCTCTGTTATTAAGGAATATTTGGTAGATGCATGCGAAAAACAACCAGAAAGCACTTTACAATACGGACCAATAGATACATCCATCTTTAATAGAATACCTCACGAAGTGGAAATGTGGAGGCAGTTAAGAAACTTTGAACCTTTTACTGAAGTTGCAACGGAAGCTACAGAAGAAGAAACCAACAACAACAGTACAGAAGAAGAAACCAACAACAACAACAACAACAATAATACAGAAGAAGAAACTTTGCTAGTTTAAAAACTACAATGTAATTTAACAAAAGAATAAACCGTGGGGTAGGCCTACTGGGGATGGTGCCCACGTTAAACATACACCAACGCGCCTACAACTGTACGGCCTGGTTTATATATCTAACCTACCGTGGTGTGGAAAACAGTTGATCAGCAGACACCGTGATGAGCAGACAGGATGAAGAAATGGCAGCAAAACCTTGTGTAATTGAATTTCAAGCATTTCGCGGAAACGATGATAGATTTATCATAAAAGAATTGGTAATTTTAGATTTGCTTACACAAGTGGCATACCCGTTTTTATTTGAAGCACCGTGTTCTGTCCATGAACTAAAGTCAAAAGCTAAAATAACAAACAGATGGCTAACAAATAATTTTCATCACTACCGTACAACAATGTACACAAAATTATGTTTCATTTTTGCAAACAATTTACACACATATATACCAGAGGATTGGAAAAAAAGAATTGGATACGACAGTACACAAACAAAGAAGTTTTAAACATAAAAGTGGACAAAACATTTCACTTTGATGCTAGAAATATTTGTGTTTCTACAATAAATCCGAAACACAACCAATCTCAATGCGCATTACAAAACGCGCATCACTTGGCTGCTTACTTACAACAACAAACGGAAGAATGTAGTGGGGGTTCCGAAGGTTATATAAACGAAGAGGCAACACACCCCGAGTATCAGTCTAACTCCATACTCCGAACAGACAACATCTCCTGTGAAGGATGGCATCACAACAGTTTCTCCAATGTTTAGTTGAACAATTCAACTTGCATTCAAAATCAAATACTCTAATTATCAAGAAATGTTCAGAATTAAAAGAACAGAAACATTATATTGTTCATGAAATGAAGAAAATTGATACAACGCATGGAGACGCAGTCGTCGCATCTTTATCCGATGCACCATATACACCGGGTGATGAACCAAAGTTTCAAGTATATCTTCCAAAACGATTCGTCCAGTTGCTGCAAAATGAAGATCTGCGGGAAATTCAACCAGGATCATTATATTTGGTGTCACACGGAATGAGCGGAAACAACTCTACGGAACTTACTCTGCACATCGCACAAAAATAACATTGTAAATATTGTAAAAAAATGTTAAAAAAAGATAAAAAACAACATATCAGTATATGTTTTTATATACTGATATGTTGTATTTTTTTAAAACCTCAAACGGATGACCTTGAACTTTTAATCGATAGTATTATTCGATTACTTTATTCGATAGTATTATTCGATTATTTTATTCGATGGTTTTATTCGAATACTTTACATAAATACGAAACTTAACGTTGAGAGGCTCAGTTCTGTTTAAGACAAGCTATAACCATAACATGTCATCCAAAAGAAATAATCTAACACTTATAACTTATTGTTGCAAAGGGAAATGTTTTAGAATACCTGAAGATCAAGTTGACGGAAAAGCTTGTACAAAATGTAATTCTTTCTGCTACTGTAAATGTAGTTGCAAAACATATCAAAAGAACCGGTTGGATAAACTAGAAGAATTGCAACATCGGCTAAGTCTATTGTGGCAACGATTAAATTCAAAGTGATTAAACAAACACCTGCCATTACCCCCACCACTACCATCGGAGGTACCCGCAGCACCGGCTTTGCAATAGTCATTCCTGCTACACCTCTCGTCGAGTAAACAACTCTAGTCATGTCTCTCAACATTCGCGGGATTCATTATAACACTATCAATCTTACAACCTACAAGGATTTGGAAATTTTAGTGAAGAACTAAAACAACTTATAGTCACTGGGTTTGGTTTATCTTAAGAACTTTATGCACCAAACAATCAAAACGAAAAAAATGTGTTTTTGCCAACTTACAATAACAACAAAAAGAATGAAAATAAGCAAGAAATTTCACCACCGACAACAACTTACTTTTCAAATTTGGGAGCAAACTTTTCAACCTTAATGTAAAATAAAAAATATATCTTGCATTTTTGGATCTTCCGAAAATGCAAGATCTTTTTAAAAACATCCACAGCTGACCTTGACCCATTTCCGGCCATTTAAAATTTAAATACCCAGCACAGCCGGGCATTTAAACTTTAAATGCCCACCCTACACGTCACAGCTACGTCACAGCCTCTGACGACACCAGACCGGATGTAGCTGTCACTTTTGATTTATGCGTTTTGGCCCAGAAACGCCACTTTGCCACTACTATGGTCTCGGGCTTAGGTCTTACCATGAGTACTACCGTAATAGCTTGACGTTACCAAATATTTTGAGTGTCCCCCAAAAATAGGGGATTTTGGGGGCAAATGAAAAGTTTAAAATGAAAGCTCATTTTGAGTGACCCCTCATTTTAAAGAGCATTCAAAAACTAGATGAATGGTGAAAATTGGAGGTCGCTAACGTGTTTCTATCAAAATTGGCAGCTTATCAAAGTTTCTAGGAGTCGTATTCAAAATTTTGACAAGCTGTCAATTTGGATAGAAACACGTTAGAGACCTCCAATTTTCACCATTCATCTAAGTAGTGGCGAGGTGGCGTTTCTGGCCCAATCAAACTTTGAAAGCCAGTCAATTTTTTGACAGCTACTTCCGGTCACGTGACCGGAAGTGACGTCATCAGCTGTGACGTAGCTGTGACGTGTTGGTGGTGGGTATTTAAAGTTTAAATGCCCTGCTGTGCTGGGTATTTAAATTTTAAATGGTTGGAAGTGTGTCAAGGTCGTTTGGGGATGTTTTTAAAAAAGATCTTGCATTTTCGGAAAATCCGAAAATGCAAGATAATTTTTGCTTCTTTTTACAAACTGTTTCTTAATTGTTGTTTTGTTGATTTTCACGTCTGTTAAAATACCATGTAAAAATGGAATTGACAAATTAACAAGAAAATATCCTGCTACAAAGTATCCAAATAAAGATGCAATTACATAAACATAAACTTTAAAATATAGCGAATGTTCTTCCTTTTTATCTGTTAGCATTTCCTGAACAAGGTAACCAAAATTGTAACCACATAAAAATGAAAGTAGGCAAATAATAAATTTCGACGGGTTCACAAAAACCAAGTTGTAAAGTAGCGAATTTCTTTCTTCTTCCATTGTTGAATTTTTAGTCGAAACCAATTAATGATAATATTATTGCTTGCGCATCAGAACTAACAGTTGATGAAATTTCATTTACTTGTAGACTTGTAGTAGTTTCATTTGTAGTAAGTAATTGTTCGGAAGTTGGTGTAGATGTAGAAGAAACAGTATTATCTTGAAGCTCAGAGTCCATGTGTGCTAGGGTAAAGAGCTGAAGCTTTAATGACGTGTGGTAGCCGTGTCCTACTGTGCATCAGGAGTTGTTGGTGGTGGGGGGTCGTTTGGTTCTTGCACTGAAATGTAGATGGAATCATAACTTTCTGGAGGATGTACTAAAATTTGTTGTATAGGATCTGCATCAATAGGAAAACTTTGCGTTTCAATGCAAAGTCCATCTTTAATAAAAGAAACATATAAAACAGAACTCATGTTTATTTAGATGTTTACTCTGCAAGTTCTACCAGCAAACTGATGTGTCAGTAGTGGCGCTGCAACCTCCCTTGACATGTGCAGCCTGGAACATCTGCCCTTCCCCCACCACCATGAGAGACTCCTCGCAATTTTTGGATTTGTAGTGTTAGTTCTAACGTAGGTGTTGTAGGGTGAATATCTCAGTACTAAACAATTGTTTTTAACATTTGGCTTAAAATACTTATTTAACTTTGTAGGAGTTACAATATTTTTAAAGATGCTACTTTATTATCTTTTCTTAATACTTAGTTAAAATATTTAGTTGAAGAAATGCAAAACTAAACTACACTTGCGATTAAATATAAACTCTGTTTCTTAACATTTAATTTAAAATTGAAATGTTAGGGCGATGCTACATATGTTGCACACCTGCCTTCCCCCACGACCATAAGAGACTCCTCGCAATGTTTTCGATATTTAGTTTTAGTTGTAATGTAGATGTTGTAGGGTAAACATCTCAGTAGTAAACATTTGTTCTTAACATTTAGCTTAAAAATATTGTTTTGAAATACTTATTTAACTTTGTACAAGTTACGATATTTTTAAAGATGTTTCATATTTTAATTAATATGTTTCCAAACCTTATCATGCGAGTTTTAAAAAACAAACGAAAAAGGCGAAATAAAAATAAAACCAAGGAATAAAACCAACGAAACTTGCGTTGAATGAAACGCAAAAACTGGCAACTTTTACTTGACATCATCACTGGGCCGGGTTAGTTATTCTGGTGACCTCGCATGCTGCCGACCTTGTTGCGTAACGGTTGCGCAACAGCATCGGTCGACCAGTTGGCAATACAAGCTGTTGACCTTGGAACATCTGCTGCACACCTGGCCCGAGATCAAGTTGGCGACCCCCCCCCCCCCCCGACAGCAACGCTTTGGGACTTAGAGGACCCCTTGTTAGTCACCAAGGGTTGAGACCCTAAATTTGAAAGTTTTATGGCGGTCCTTATAAGGACCTTTTTTGCCACCAGGGTGGACTTTTGGAGGAGGAAAAGGAAAAAGGGTTTTTATTTTGACAATTTTATTTTGATTTTGTTACCTTGTTTTGTAAGTTCAAGGTATTTTGGGTTTATATAAATGGAAAGATGTTTAGGTAGGGTAACAATATAAATTTTGGTTTTTTTTATTGTATAGGTAAAAAATATTGGATTTTCGTTTGATGATGTGATATTTGGTGTTTAGTCTTAGTCTTTTTAGTAATAGTTTCTGCTGGGGTAATTGTGGTAAAACAGGTGAAAGAGGTGGTTCGGTGTTGAGTTTGATGCCAGTGAGAATGTTTTTCCCAACTGGCTGAAAAGGATTTAGAGCAATTGTAGATGTGACATCGTACCAATCACGATTGTTATTAGATTGAAGAACTCGATACCCCAGCAGTTGTAAACGTGAGAAACAATTGTACCAGATTTTGAAATACTGGGAGCGGTTCATGTTGAAGCAGGAGTTGTTAGGTTGGTGGCAAAGCGGAGAATGAACTGTTGAGTGTAGGATGTGACCATCTGCTGTGCCAGCTGACGCAACAAGGTCGACCAACCGGCTACTACAAGGTTGGCGGCGCAGGCGTCAGTGGTCGGGTCAACAGCCTCCGCTTCACCAGAAATAGAAAGGTGGCTCAGTGATAATGTAAAATAAAATTTGTCAGTTTTGCATAGTAAAATTTATACTGTTAGTTTGATTATAAAATGTTGCCGGATTTTTTGTTAGGTTTATTTTTTTTTTAGTTTTTGGGTAAAGACTGGTCGGTGGTTCGTTAGTTTTAAGGCCTCTAGAGGAACGTCAACCTCACCACCACGCTAGAGGTCACTCTTTTTAGGGTAAAGAGGTTCCCACAGGCCTAGACCAAATAAACCTGTGGTATGGAGAAACCCGTACTTATTACTTAAAAAAGATTGATTTTTAATTTGCCGCTGTCCTTTGTAATTTTCAGATGTTTTGGCTTTGGAGGAACAAGCAATTTTTTAGGCAGGTCGATGATAAAAATTGTATTTTTTTCTTCGTTGAGGATGTGAACAAGGTTGTTTTTGTTTTTCAAAATTTTGTAGACAATATTTTTTTTCAGCCTGTTGATCTTCAATTTTTTTGTTGGCAGTCTTTTACATGTTGCGGGTTGAAATGGATAGGGGATTTTGACTATTAGTGAAGGACGCGGAGTTTCTTGATTGGATGATTGAGCGGTCGGAGACAGTTGAGCAGGCTGAGACAGTTGAGCAGGTGGAGTCTGAGACAGTTGAGCAGGTGGAGTCTGAGCAGGCTGAGACAGTTGAGCGGGCGGAGTCTGATGAAAAATAAAAAATTCGGACATGTCGGACATGAAGTTTTCATTTTCCAGCACTTGTTTTTCTTGAAGTTGGCTTCTTATAGTATATTCAAGTTCTTGTTCGAGCAAACCTCGTAGGATAGAAGCATCATGGCTGGATGATGAGGATGAGAAGTTCATAATGCAAAATAAAAAAGAAAAATGTAAAAATGAGAATGTAAAATTTAACAGCAAAGGTGGCAAGTGGCAAGTGGCAGAATGACAAGAGGTGGTCAAGTGGGGTTATTATAGGCAGCAGACACGGCAACCTTGTAGTCAAGGTAGTGTAAGCGGAAGCTACCGGCTCGGCGTCCAAGGTAAACTAGGTGGCAAAGTCACGGCAACGCCCCCCCCCCCCTTCGGTCATCGACCGCGGCGCGGTTAAGGTGAAGGTCCGCCTCCGTCCCAGCAGGCGGATATGTCAACCTTCAAGTCAAGGCCGCCCGCTTCAGCTCGATGATATAGGCGAGCGCGCAGCGTTTCGCTTTAGCATTACGGTGAAGGTGTAGCTCGTGCTCTTATGAGCAGGGTTATGCTGTAACTTAATGTTCGCCATGGTGTGAGGGATGGCTTATGTCTAGCTCACATCGCGTTCGGTTATTGTAGAAGAGGCGCCCTTCTATAATGATCGGCCGCAATGGCAATCCAACTACCTTTCCATTTCCTGCGTGGTTTAGCTATCAGGGGTAAAATTATGGTGAGGTGTGTGGGATGGCTTATGTCTAGCACACACCATAACTGTAATATTACGTAGGGGGTAGTATTATGGTGAGGTGTGTGGGATGGCTTATGTCTAGCACACATCGTAACTGTAATATTACATAGTATAAGTTAGGGGTAGTATTATGGTGAGGTGTGTGGGATGGCTTATGTCTAGCACACATCGTAACTGTAATATTACATAGTATAAGTTAGAATAGGGGGAACGTTAGGTAGGGGTTAAGATATGATAGGGCGGTGATGTGTGTGGGATGGCTTATGTCTAGCACACACAGTAACCGTTGCATGTTAGCATTTAAGGGGTAGCATAAGATATAATAAGGCGGTGAGGTGTGTGGGATGGCTTATGTCTAGTACACACAGTAACCGTTGCATGTTAGTATAAGATATCATAAAGTAGTATAAAATAAAGTAGGGACCCCACGCTTCCCCACCCCCTTTTTTTTATAAATTTTAAATGACCTTGACCTACATTTGGTTGACCTACTCTTGGACTTTAAAATTTTTAAATGACCTTGGAACTTTAGTTTTCGCGCTATAACTTTTATACCGTTGGTGTTATTAAATTGTTACCGGACTTTATTGTAAATTAGATTATTTTGCGTAATTTGAATACCCACCTGATAAAATTTGGAAATATATTAAGTAAAAAAAAATAAAATGTTAAGTTTTTTTAGTTTTTGCGTTATAACTTTTATACCGTTGGTTTGATCGAAAAATGTTACTGGACCTTTTTTGTTTGTCTTTTAAGTCCGCGTAATTTGAGTACCCGCACGATAGGTTTAGAGCATTTTTGTAATATCCACTGCCACCGTGTACGGCGACGCAGTTCTAAAGTTGAACGGCAACGAAATCAAGTTGGCGACCCCCCCATCAATTGATGGGGGGGGGTTAATATTTTTTGACCTTGACCTTGGCCTTGACCTTGACCTTGACCTTGACCTTGACCGCATTGATGGGGGGGGGAGGTCGCCAACTTGATTTCGTTGCCGTTCAACTTTAGAACTGCGTCGCCGTACACGATGGCAGTGGATATAACAAAAATGCTCCAAATCTATCGTGCGGGTAGTCAAATTAAGCGGAATTAAAAGACAAACAAAAAAGGTCCAGTAACATTTTTTGATAAAACCAACGGTATAAAAGTTATGACGCAAAAACTCAAAAATCGAGGCTATAGCCTTGGGCTCACAGTATATATATAAGGTGTGCTGTAGTCTTGTGGTTACATTTGCCATGGAATCCCTCATGATCTTTGGTACTGTGCACAACTTTGTCGAAGCCAAGAAAGTACTATGGTACATAAGAACGTATCATAGCAATCTGAAGTGCATTAGTGGAGTACTTGAAGCTGTTAAAGCAGACGGTACGAAAATCTGTTGTACTTCGGATTCTACGGATTACGAAGGACTCGAAACATGGGTCCTTTATTATGTACAATTTTGTACAAAAATTCACATCAAAGTTGACACGGATAAAGGGGTTTTCTAGGAGGAAAGAAAAGAATAGATACCAACAATGCATGTTGGTAGCTATTCTTTTCATTCTTCCGCTAAGATTTAAATGACCTTGACCTACTTAAGGACTTAGAAAATGTCCACTAAGTTACAATTGACCTTCAAAATAAGTAGGTCAAGGTCATTTAACTTTAAGCGGAAAAAAGAGAGGAACAGTGTTATTAATTAACACTGTTCCTCTCTTTTTTCCTAAAAGGCAGAGGGAGAAGTTCCGTTAATGTCTACTTTTATGTGGCAGAATCATATCCATCATCATCTGATTCATTTTGAAAGTTGATGTAATCTACATCAACCCAAAGATAATGGAATCCTTGTTCAAAAGCCATAGTATCAATGTATGTTTCAAGTGTTGAAAACCAATTCGGATCTACCAAAGGGTTGATGGTAACCAATAAACGTTGATATGTTAAATTTACCATTCTTTCCCCAGTAACATTAATCGCAAGAAAATTAACATTCTGGAGGACATGGATTAAATTTAACATAAACTGAATATGTTGTTGAGGAGTGCAAAAAACATTGTAAAACATACGGAAACTTTCCATGATGATCGGTGAGGGAAGTGATGCCTCTTCACATAATCCACGGTTTATATATACATTTTCCCCACCATAAAGTTTTAAAAGTGGGTCAAGGTCATCTGAAGATACCCTATGAACGGGGAACAGAGCAGTAAGTGGTTAGACCACAAACTGCTCTGTTCCCCGTCCCTATTTAATTTCTCATAATTATATGTGTTTATAAACACA
Organism: Flexamia atlantica; assembly: GCA_035578135.1. Classification (NCBI taxonomy): domain Eukaryota; kingdom Metazoa; phylum Arthropoda; class Insecta; order Hemiptera; family Cicadellidae; genus Flexamia; species Flexamia atlantica. The sequence continues at coordinate 48,188,456 of JAQJVK010000005.1, read as the reverse complement.
TACAATTAATTTCGTATTTTGCCAGGGGGCAAAAATCGCAGAGATGACATTTTTCTTGAGGTGCCGGCATTTGTAGTTTATACCCAATTACTCCGCTTCTATAAGCAATAGTTCGATAAAGCTCTTCCCCCGGGCCGGCAAGAGGAAGCGCCTGAAAAAAAAATTATTAATTTAAAGAAATTAAAAAAATAATATATTGTTAACAAAAAAAACAATGCAGTTAATGAAAAAACGTACCATGTGACATACGGCACATATTCTGCCAACATTTGGCCCTTCAAACCAAATTTTGGTTTTGTAGACGCATCGTCTTTTATGCTCATAAATGAGCTCTCCTTGCAAAATTGGCGGCAGCGGCTCTGACACCCTTCTGATATGCCGGAGCATAGGGTTATCGGTGCAGATCCGCTGCAGACACAACTCGTACAAGGAGCTCATAGTTATGGTCTGGCTATGCAAACCTCAAAGCTTTAAATACGTACCAATCACCTTGATGGCGAAGGACCCCCCCCCTCCCCCCCCCTCCCCCCCCCGGTTTTCCAGTATATATATTGAGCGGATAAAAGCTTTATAGAATTAATAAAGCTTCCAAAACTTTCCAAAAATACCTGATTGATCAAAAATTAAGTAGAAACCGAAGGGAACAAAGAAGACAACACAGATTAAAAAAAGCTTTTGAAAAATTAAAATTAGTTGTACCGGAAAGTCAAAAACAAAAAAAAATTAACAGACAATCTATAGTTCAAAATGCAATACATTACATTAAAAAATTGGAAGAAGACTTGAAATTACCAACATTTAACTTAGAACAACAAGAATTTGAACAATCCGAACAGACATTTTTACAGGAAATAGAAGAATTCCAACAATTCGAACAGACATTTGTACAGGAAATAGAAGAATATCTTCAAACTTCGCAAAATTTAAACCAAGACATTTATGAAATTTTGTATCAACCTTTTGAAACTGTTTTCTTGCCAGTGTTAGAAAGCTTGGATGAATATTTTTTTGACCTCGAAAAGTAGAGGGGGTAAATGGGTAGGGGGCCGTTATAAAGGCAGGGTAAACAGAGTAATCTTTACTTTCTTAGGATCCAGCGCTATGGCAGGCACTTCGTCTTCGTCCAGCTCTTCTTCCTCGTCATCAACAACATCATCATCATCTGTTGTTTCTATTGTGAAACAAAAATCTCCTTCTCCAAAAAAATCTTCACCGAAAAAGTCTCCTTCTCCAAAAAAATCTTCACCGAAAAAATCTCCTAACAAAATTTCTGAAAAACTTCAAAAATTAAGAAAATCCTGTTTTAAGAAAGAACAATGTGCTCATATTTTAAAAAAAGGAGCGAACAAAGGTGAAAGGTGTGTGAGGTTGTGTAGTGTAGGTGAAAAATTGTGTAATTTGCATAACAAACGTGAACCTTCCAAAATTCAACCTTCCGAAAAAGTCAAAATTCAACCTTCTAAAAAAGTCAAAATTGAACCTTCCAAAAGTGAATTGCCAGAAAAAATTGAAAACTATAAAAGAATTAAAATCAACAGATTGAAATTAAACCACAAATATGTTTTTGTAAAAAAGATCAGTAACAGGGATGTTGTTCTTAGATGTTGTGATGAACTCTACTTGCTCAAATTACCAGTAAATATTCAAATTCCAAATATCAGTAATGTTCATTATTATTTAGTAAGAAAATCTCCATCTGATAAAGTTAAATGGTCACATTAAACACAAGACAAAAAAAAATGGAGCGGGGGAATAGACCACTTTGTAATTCCAAGAGAATTACTTAGCGGTCTATTCCCCCGCTCATAGGGTATTTTTGAATGACCTTGACCTATTTTCAAAATTTACAATGGAGGGGTAATTTCTTATAAAAGCGGGATAACAGAATGACTTTTTACTATTTAGGATCTAGCAACATGACAGGTTCTTCTTCATCATCCAGTTTTAGAAAAGAACAATGTTTATATATTTTTAAAAAAAGGTAAAAAATGTGTAACGATGTGTTGTGTGAATCAAACATTATGCAGTGTGCACAAAAAATATCTTCATTTGTTAAAATTGTGAGGTTAATGTAAAAATAACAACAACAAAAAAAACAAAAATAGGAGCGGGGGGAATAGACCACTTTGTAGTTCCAAAAGAATTACTTAGCGGTCTATTCCCCCGTTCATAGGGTATTTTTTGGTGACCTTGACCTACTTTTGACACTTAGAAATTTTCGCTAACTTTTATTGACCTTGAAAATAAGTAGGTCAAGGTCATCCAGAACTTTTTAAAAAAATAAGGGGTGTACGGTTTTACAGAACCGTACACCCCCGAAAACCTAACAGAAGAAAAGCTATTTTACATAAAAATGACCTTGGGACTTAGAAATTTTCGCTTACTCTTTTGTTGACCTTGAAAATAACTAGGTCAAGGTCATTTGATAATTAAAAAAGGAAAATGGGGGTGTACGGTTTGACAGAACCGTACACCCCGGAAACCTAAAAGAAGATAAGCTAATTTACAATACAACCTGCCTAGAGTTAAAAAAAAATAGTTAGTCAGCGCAGCGTTGCACATAATGATTACAGTGTGAGCTAGACATAAGCCATCCCTCACACTTCACCATAAGCGCACAACGCTGAGCTAAAAAGTAAAAAATATCTAGTCAGCCCAACGCTGCACAGAATGATTACGGTGTAAGCTAGACATAAGCCATCCCTTACACCTCACCATAACCGCACAACGCTAAGCTAAAAAAAATGTTATACAAATATGTTTTTTATTTCCTAACACTAAAGGAGCCAGCGACTCACCATAAGGCGCAAATCAACTGGGGTCCAGCGAAACTCCGGAGGTAGGCGAACTACCCATCCAGCACGTATAGAGGTTGTAAGTGACCCGCTTTGGTGGGCGTAATCACTACAAAAGCGGTAGCCGGTTTTACCATTATTGGTTTTACCGTGCAAAAGATGGAAGGAAAAAAGGAAAGGAAATTGGAATTGAAAGGTGTCCCTAACTAAAAAGGAGTACAAGACAAGAGAGGGAATGCCCTCAACAAGCTTGTTGGAAAAAGGAAATTGGAATAGAAAGGTATTAAAAACATATCATATAACATTCTTAAAAACAAAAATATTACTTTAAATTTAAACATTCCAGGCAGAAATATATTGTAAGTAAAAGAAAGATTTTAAAATAATACTAACTACCAAACCAGCAAATTAAAAACAAACTACAAACCCTAGGGTATCTACAAGCACAAACAACTACCATGCCTTAAAATTAATCAGTCCTACGTCAAGATGTTATTATACAAATAACACCAAGATATTTTCACCAAACAGCAAAAATGATAAAATGTTCAGGGCGCCTTCTGAACATGTTACCACCTCACTGTCTAGCGAGCAACTGATGCCGAACCACACGCGCAGATCCCGGACCCCAACTCGGCTTGAGGTCATCCCCCCTCCTCGCTTACCCCCTCCCAAACCACAGGACCCTTGCTGCGGGTTTGGTTTCCATCATTCTTTTGCCATTGTTCCAACAGGCAACAACATTTCTTTCTTTACTTTACATTGGATTTGTAAAAATTTTAAGTGTTAAAACTTCTCAATATTTAATATTTTAGGACTTTGAAAAATTTTCAAACCTATCATTCTTTTGCAACTGTTTAAACAGGCAACAACACTTCTTTCTTTATTTTACTTTACATTGGACTTGTAAAACTTCCTAATAATTAATACTTTCGGACTTAGAAAAATTTTCAAACATTTGCTTCAACATTTATTTTACAATATCAAGTTTCTTTTATAATGCCTCCAACAGACAACAATTTTCCTTTTGGATGTACAATTTGTGAAAAAATATATAAAATGGTTGAACCAGAAGATTTAACGGATGACGAAAGTATTTTTGAAAATAGTTTGATTCCAGTAGAAGATACATCTGATGCTACATCCGATGTTACATCTGATGCTACGTCTGATGCTACAACTGATGAAGAAAATATTTTGGAAGAACCAGTAGCAATAGGCGAAGAAACACCGTTAACACATGTTGTAATAATTGACTATGATCCAGTACAATACATACATGCTCTTGTTCGGCGACGTTTGTTTCCGGCATCGGACATGGAGGAAGATGAAAGCGATAACGATTTGGAAATAACATATTTAAACAACAGCAATGATGATCACACTTACGACGCATAATATGTATTATTTTGAACTTAAATTATTTGACCTTGGCACTTAGAATTTTTTAAAACTTCCATTATTTGACCTTGAGACTTAGAATGTTTTTAAAACTTCCATTATTTGACCTTGTCACTTAGATTTTTTTTAAAACTTCCATTATTTGACCTTGACACTTAGATTTTTTTAAATACCTGCATTATTTGACACTTAGATGTTTTTTAAACTTGCATTATTTGACCTTGACACTTAGGAGTTTTGAAATATAAGAAATTTAACTGTTATTAACACTTTTTGTGTTTAATACAGAAAAAGTGGTGGGTCTATAAATAGGGGTAGTTTAAGAGTGGTTTTTATTATTACTGCAACTTTTGTGGAGAGCACACCTACGTCATGTATTACTGCATCAGTTGTGAAGAATCTTTTGAAAATGAAAACTTACTACAAATACACAAAGAAGTGTACCATAACAACGAAACAAGAAACAATGCAGAAGAAGAAGATTTGGAAGAATTAGATCAAATGCTGGCTACCCATCAACAACAACTAAATTCAAGACCAAGTGTTATTCAATACGCACCCGGACCATCTTTGGATGTGGAATTATACGCCCGAGCTTTACCAGGCAGTGTAGTAACTCATTTTAAGATTGACAATGCTCAATTGCAACTAGCACAATTTATATTGAAAGCAAAAACATTAGTAACAGAAACATTGAAGAATGAACTAAGAAGATTAAATTTTATAAAGTTTGGAATATTATTAGATACTGTATTTACAAATGTTCAGAATGAAACATCACCAAGAGGATTTTTAACTAAAAACAAAACCATCATGTTTGCATCGGATATAAGCTCAATTGTGGATGATTGTTTTGAAGAACTTTTAACAAAATTACAAGAACATGAAGGAAGAGGTTCTGGATGGAGTTTGTTAAGTATAACAAGCTTAGATGTGAGAGTTCATAAACATGGATATGGAATGAGAGGTAGTAGTTATATTGCTTTGCCAAGGAAGATTCGAGTAACCAAATCTTGTGTTAATGTACAAAATGAAAATGCTGAATGTTTCAAGTATGCAATGCTTGCAAAATATGTAGAAGATCATGTGGAACGACCGAGTAGAGCATACGATGAGGTTTGCTATATGTATAACTTTCAAGGCATGACTTATCCTGTTTCAATTCAAGACATATCAAAATTTGAAATGAAAAATCCTTTTGCATCTGTAAACATCTTTGGCTTAGATTCATCCAACAATGTCTATCCCTTACGTATAACACCCACCGAACGCAGAGATCATACTGATTTATTATTTATAACTAAAGGTGATATCTCACATTATGTATATATTAAAGATTTTGAAGCTCTAGTTTGCAAACAGTTATCAAAACGTGAACAACCAAAAACAACTTGTAAAAGATGTTTCTGTTTTGTAAACAAATCTTTAAGAAGAGGAGGTTCAGAATGGTTAACAGAACATAAAAGATTATGCAATGGAAACTATGAAGTAAGAATTAAATTACCACACCCTAGCAGATCACAAGTAAAATTTGATAAAGTTATCCAACAATACAGAATTCCCGTTGTAGCGTATGCAGATTTTGAATCTTCATTGCTTCCACTTGTACAAGAAGAAGGAGAGGAAATTACAAGCAGAACAAAGTATCAACTTCACAAACCAAACAGCTACTTTTTAATAGTAAAATCCACTCTGCCTGAAGAACATCTTCAAGAATATGGTTTGACATCTACACCAAAGATCTATCGTGGAGAAGAAGCAGCTCGATACTTTGTTGATGATTTATACGACATCGCTGGGAAAGTGGAAGCAATGTATAGCAATGTGGTTCCTATGTCACCTATGACACCGGAAGAACTTTATCTTTATGATTCGACAACAACATGCTATTTGTGTAACAATCAATTTACAGAAACTAAAGTTAAAGTTCGCGACCATGACCATCTGACAGGAGCCTACAGAGGTGCAGCTTGCAACGGATGTAACATCAACTACAAACTACCATCTTTTATTCCCGTGGTTTTTCACAATCTTAGCGGATACGATGAACATTTTATCATTCCCGAATTAGCAAGAGACAACGGTGAAATAGACGTTATAGCACAAACTATGGAAAAATTTATAAGCTTTTCAAAAAAGGTGGGCAAAATTAAACTTAGATTTGTTGATTCTTTTAGATTTATGCCTTCCAGTCTTATGAAACTTTCTGAAAATTTAAGAAGACAAAATTTAATAGAAACAAGCAAAATTGTACCTGCAGAAAAAATGGATTTGGTTCTTCGGAAAGGAGTTTTCCCGTATGATTACATCGATGGACTACATAAATTTCAAGAAACGTCACTTCCTCCACCAGAAGCTTTCAAAAGTAAACTTACCGATTTGGACATTTCACCTGAAGACTATCAACACGCATGCAGAGTTTGGAAGCAATAGAGTTAGTTAGCAATAGAGTTAGCAATAGAGTTAGTTTGGAAGCAATCAAGTTAAAGCAAATTGGAAACGAACACTCTGGGAGATTATTCTGACTTTTATGTAAAGCTTGATGTGACCCTTCTCTGCGATGTGATGGAAGAATTTAGAAACACCTGCTTTGAAGCTTACGGATTAGACCCTCTTCATTCTTATACTTCTCCAGGACTAGCTTGGCAAGCTATGCTAAAAGAAACAAAGTGCAACCTTCAATTATTAACAGATATTGACATAGTGTTGATGATCGAATCGGGCGTTAGAGGTGGATTGACCCAAAGTGTTACTAGACATGTTAAAGCTAACAACAAATATCTTCCAAACTACGATAAAGAAAAACCATCAGTGTTCTTAGGATATTTCGATGCCAACAATTTATACGGATGGGCCATGTCTAATCCACTTCCTTTTGGAAACTTTGAATGGGTTAATCCAGACTCTATTGGTGATATTTCGCAAATTTCAAAAGACGGAGACACCGGATACATATTGGACTGTGACTTTGAATATCCAGAACACTTGCATGATCTTCATTACGATCTTCCGCTCCTTGCAAAAACAGAAGTTTCACCAATTGGCAAACATCCAAAATTAATGATGACTCTTGAAAATAAACAAAGATACGTAGCTCACTTTTGGGTTGTTCAACAAGCACTCCAATTGGGTTTACGTATAACCAAAATTCATAGAGTTTTAAAATTTTCCCAATCTTGCTGGTTAAAACCGTACATTGATTCAAACACCAGAAGAAGAGCAGCTGCAACATCAACATTTCAAAAGGACTTTTTTAAATTAATGAATAATGCGATATTTGGAAAAACATTGGAAAACAAAAGAAAACACAAAAATGTTGAATTAATTACAGATCCTATAAAACTAGAAAAACTTGTACAAAAACCAAACTTTGGAACATCCGTTATCATCAATGAAAACCTTGTGGCAGTATCTATGAAGAAGACAAGCGTGAAAATGGATCGTCCGTTGTACGTTGGAATGTCAATCTTGGATATTTCCAAAACCCACATGTATGATTTCCATTACAACAAAATGGTCGCCTTCTACGGTAGAGATAACATCGGAATCGCCTACATGGACACGGACGCTTTCATCTACTGGATTCTTACTGAAGATATGTATTTGGATCTTCGAACATTTGTTCACAAAAATGAATTCGATTTTAGTGACTATCCAAAAGATCATTTAAATTATGACAATGATCGGAACAAAAAGAAACTTGGAAAATTTAAAGACGAAGCAAATGGAATTTTACTGAAAGAACTTATTGCACTAATGTCAAAATTGTATTCACTACAATTGCATAAAGAAGAAAACAATATTATTAAAAAAGCTAAGTGAGTAAAAAGTTTGTATCTTAAGAAGAATGTAAATTTTGAACACTACAAGCAATGCTTATTTGAAGAAACGACTATAACTGCAAAATTCAACACCATCAGAAGTTTCAACCATCAACTGTACAGCGTAACAGAAGTGAAAAAAGCACTCTGCTCCAATGATGACAAACGACACATTCTTCCAGACAAAATTCACACTCTACCATTTGGCCACTACTCTCTCAATCCTATCAATGAGTAAAAAGAAAAAGAAAAAAAGAAAAAATAAAAAAATAAAAAAAGAAAAAAAAGAAAAAAAGAAAAAAAGAAAAAAAGAAAAAAGGGGAAATCACAGCATGCTCGCTGTGATTTCCCCTTTTTTTTAAATATGTTGAAATGACCTTGAACTATAAAAGCGGATGCAGAAAAAGAAACACTCAATACTAACTTGACTTTGTTCGTAAAATCATCATGACAGACTTAAAGGAAAAGATTGTTAATGAACTTCATAAACCTGCAAGAATAAAGTTTCCACGACGAAATACTGTTGTAAAAGGAATAAATGATTTATATCAAGCAGATTTAATTGAAATGCAACCGCATAGTAAAATAAATAAAGGATTTAAATACATACTTACGATTATTAATTGTTTTACTAAAGTTGCAGATGCTTTGCCATTAAAAGACATAACTGGTAACGGCATAACAAAAGCTATGGAAGTAGCTATAAAAAGAGATAAAAATAAAATTAAACATTTACAAACTGATGATGGAAAAGAATTTTTTAATAAACCTTTTGCCTTGTTAATGAAAAAATATAACATAAATCACTATTCCACAAATTCCGAGAAAAAGGCAGCTATAATCGAAAGATTTAATAGAACCTTAAAAGGTGTAATGTATAAAATGTTTTCGAAAAGAGGTTCTTACGTATGGGTTGATATCTTACCAAAATTAATAAGCGATTACAACAACAAGTTTCATAGAACTATCGGTATGGCACCTAACAAAGTGAATAAGAAAAACGCTAAACTAGTTTTACAACGAATTAAAAAGAATACACAGCCAAAAGCGGAACAAAGAAAACCAAGAAAATTTAATGTAAATGATAAAGTTCGAATTAGTAAATACAAAGGAGTGTTTACTAAAAAATACCTGCCCAATCGGACAAACGAAGTTTTTACAGTGTATAAAGTACAACCTACTGTACCGGAAACTTATATTTTAAAAGATAACAAAGGAAATTTGTTACAAGGCGGTTTTTACGGACATGAATTGTTAAAGTCAACAGTAGGCGATGTTTATCTTGTTGAAAAGGTGTTGCAAAGGAAAAAAGACCAAGTTAAAGTACGTTGGTTGGGGTTTGATAAAACTGAAGATTCGTGGATACCTATAAAATATTTGATTTAGTTTTAAATCAACTTATTTACTCTTCTGCCTTTGAATAAGATGGAGATTGTTCACCATAAAGATAAATTTAATATTAATAACATTGATGATTTAACCGTAGATAACGTTAAAATCAACAATGGTAAACACGGCAGTTTATTTCCAAACACTGTACGATGTATAGTCAGCGGTCCTTCAAACTGTGGCAAAACTAACGTTGTGTTTAACTTAATTACAAACACAAAAGGATTGCGATTTAATAACCTATATATTTTTTCAAAGTCCTTACATCAACCAAAGTATCAATTGTTGGAAAAGATCCTGACTGATGTGCCTGATGTTAACTATTACAAATTTAAAGCTAGTGACAGTGTTATGCAACCAGACCAGGCTAAGCCGTATTCTGTATTTGTATTTGATGATGTATCTAGTGAAAATCATGATACTATTAGAAACTATTTTACCATGGGAAGACATAATAATATTGATAGCATATATATCGGACAAACATATAGCAAAATTCCAAAACAACTAATTAGAGACAATGCAAATATTTTAGTTTTATTCAAACAAGACGATACAAACCTAAAACATATACAAAACGATCATGTAAATGCTGATATGTCATTTGAAAAATTCAAAGAGCTTTGTGGAAAAGCTTGGGCGGAAAAATACGGATTTTTGGTAATTATGAAAGATAAAGCTATAACAGATGGTCGTTACCGCATAGGTTTTGATAAATTTGTTTTAATACATTAATTAACAACATTATCGTACAAGTCTCCATGGTGTAAACATGGTTAATCAGGAAAAGCTATTAAAAGAAATAAAATCACTTAGTGATTCTATTAGACATAAAAACAGAGCGTTAAGATTAGGAATAAGTGAAAGAGAGAAATTTCTGGAATCAACATTTAAACCTATTACTGAGCCATTAAAACAATTGGGGCAAAATGTTACACCTTCAACATTTAATTTTTCCGGAGATGCTATTTTACCCATTTCAAAATTTGAACAAAAAGAAGAATATGAAGGTGATACAAGTTTTACGCAACAAGGAGAAACAACTGAAGAAGAAAGCGAACTAGGTGAAGAAACGGATGTTTTAACAGAAAAAGAAGGTCTTTCTACAAGCGAAGAACAACAAGAAGAAGAAGAGCCTATTAATCCATCCAACTCGAGCAAATTGGGCTCGGGTATTGCGTATAAAGGGCCGCTTGCAAGACAATTTGTATTAAAAATGTTACATTCTGCACAACCAACTCGAAAGTATCATACTTTTGGTGCTAAAATAGAAGAAAATGGCCTAATGATTGGAGATAGCAAGCTTGATGTAGACGAACATGACAATATTATTATAAATAATAAACAATACAAAGGTACAAAAGGATTGTTTGAACTTATTTTTAAACCGAAACCTAATAAATATACTAAAAAGGATTTAAACATTTTTAAACAAATATTGGAGGATACAAATGCGCATAAGAAAAATTATTCTAAAAATTTCAATGTTTATAGAAATAAATCAGAAAAATATAAAACTATTATTGCTAAACTTTTCCCACCAAAAAGAAGGGCACCCATAAAAAGAAAATCATTATCTTCTGCTGAAATAAATATTTTACATAAAAGGAGAAAAACAAATCAATCAAATTTATCAGGAAAAGGATTATTGAAAAACTTGTATGATACTAATATAATATACTACAACGATATAAACAAATAGGTTGATAGAATGAAGTTGATATATGAAGCAAAACAAGCCGGATATAGCGGTTTAGAAAACGAATGGGTAGCTTTGGTCGGCGAATTGCGAAATCGAGGAGTAATTGCATAAAAATATGAGTATATAGAATACAAGCATAACCGATTAAACATTCAGTATAACCATGAGTGTGGATAAGTTTGGACGGTATTCCGAAACTGGAAGCAAATCATGATCTTATGGAAAAAGAGGTGGTTTACCACTAACATCCGATGGAGATTATGATATAAGTAACAAACGTTTAAAGTTTGTAAATGATCCAAAAGATGATAATGATGCAGTAAATTTCAAAACTTTAAAAAGTGAAACATTACCTAGCTTAAAGCTTCAAAATGAAGTGTATAACGCTAATTTTTATAGAATTGCAAATCTTCCAAAACCAATAGATAAGAATGATTCGGTAAATAAAGAATATTTAATGTGGTACATAAACCAAACCTTAAGATATGATCCTAAAAGTAATAATAAAGCATATGATGCAAAAGATCTTAGAATAGCCAATATAGCAGATCCTGTTAATGATCAAGATTCAGTTACCAAAAAGTATTTACATTCAGTCATACCTGAAAAAACAGATAAATTTTCCTTTTACAACTTTGTAATACACGATATTGGAGACCCTAAAGATATGAAAATGCGGTAAACCTTCAATATGTTACAGATCATTGTATTACACATGATATTAAGTCAATTGATTGCAAAAATAAAGTGTTAACTAACGTTAAGGAGGGAACTGCAAAATCAGATGCAGCTACAATAAGTCAAATAATGAAATTAAACAATAACAAATGGGATGCGGATGCAAAAATAATTACTAATGTTAAAGAAGGGTTGAATGATATTGATGTAGCAACAATTGGACAAGTTCCTGCATTAAAAGAAATTTCATCAAGAATTGGTCAACAAGGCTTTGATTGTAAAGAAAGACCACTATTTAATGTTGGAATGGGAGTACATGACAGTGATGCAGTTAGAGTAAAAGAATGGCGTGAAAGATGCTTAAGAACAGAAAAACACAAAAAGTTTTTTTATTGTCAAAACTTGCGATTGACTAGCTTAGATGACCCTATTGATATTGTTGATGCTGTTAATGTAAATTACATTATAAGACTCTTAAGTGTAGTGTTATATGATGTTTATAACACGATAAAGCCCATAAAAGCTGATCAAAAACTACATTGGGTTAAGAAAAATGTTATGGAAAAATATTTTTTAAATATGAAAACTGGAAATTTAAGATTTGTTCAAGTTGATGTTGATAAAAAGGATACAATCCTACCAAAAGCCTGGGTAAAAGTTTATTACCCATAAACAAAATACATGTTTATTATAAATAAACAATGTCAAAGGATAAGTGCATCATTCATTATAAAGAATTTATAAAATAAACAAGTATTGGCATTTCCTTTCACTATAAAAAACCATGTTGAAAGTTCAACGCATCAGTCATAATCGACACGTTATAAAGAGAGAAAGAGGAATAGCATCAACAGCACTTTCTCTTATTACTAAGCCGGTTGGAGCTATAGTTAACAAAGCTATCGATTTATTACCTGTAGAACTACATTTACCAGGAGGTTATCAATATTGTAGTCCTGGAACAAAATTGAAAAAAAGACTTGCTAGAGGAGATCTTGGAATAAATAAACTTGATCAAGCCTGCAAACAACACGATATAGCATATTCAAAGTTTGCAGATACTAAAAATAGATCAATAGCGGATAGAGCACTTGCTGAAAAAGCTTGGCAAAGAGTAACATCCAGTGACGCTAGTATCGGTGAAAAAGCAGCAGCTTTAGCGGTATCAGCAGCAATGAAGGGTAAAACGATGTTTGGAGGTGGAAAGAAGAAAGGAGGTGGAAAAAGGAGGAGAAAACCTGCAAAGAAACGTGGAGGAAATATAAGAAGAAAACGACGATCCACCGCAGGTAAAAATAAAAAGAAACAAACAATATGGTCAATGATAAAAAAAAGGAGGAGGATTATACCTAAGACCGTATCGTGTGTATTAAACAGAAAAAAACAATTATTAATTCCAAATAAAGAATTAACAGATAAAGAATTAATTACTTATGTTTCTTGTTTAAAAATTCCATTTTTTAGAGGAGTATTTATGAAAGATGCATTACCTGTTAAAATTTGGAAAAATGAAACCGGAATAGTAAATTTAGATAATAGTAAAGGATCAGGCACTCATTGGGTATGTTATAAGAAACTAGGATCAACTATTTACTACTTTGATAGTTTTGGTAATCTCCCACCACCAAAAGAACTACAATATTACTTTAAAACAGCTAAAAATGTACTATACAATTATAAAAGAGAGCAACCTGATGATACGGTAATCTGTGGACATTTATGTTTAGATTTTTTAACAAAAAGCGTTAGTCAACTTTAAGATGTCTTCCTATACAGTATCATTAACTGGAACTTCATCTACTTTGCGAAGTGTTCTTTTCCCTGCGTTACGTTTGGAAAAAGATAAATTATGGGAAGCCGCATTATTAGATATAACAACTTATAATTCTATTCCCAACGTTACTGAAAATGTTAATGACAAAATACATTATTACAAAACAAAAGATAAAAATACAAACAAATATTCAGATATACAAGTATTTAGTTTACCCACTGGAGCATATGAAATTGATGATATAAATGAAGCGATACAAAATCATATGGGAAAAGATAATATAACAATAGAAGGAAATAACAATACTATGAAAGCTGAAATTAAATGTAAATATTATATAGATTTTAGCAAAGAACATTCAATTGGTAGTTTATTAGGATTTCCTAAAACAACAAAAATTTTAGAACCTAATATTAACCATTCAGGTACTAGAACTGTGACAATAATGAAAGTTAACAGTATAGATGTTACATGTAATATTATACATGGTTCTTATAGAGATGGTGAAAATACTCATATATTGCACACATTCTATCCAACAGTCGCTCCGGGTTTTAAAATTGTGGAAAAGCCACAAAACTTGGTGTACCTACCATTAAACACCAGTTTTATTTCAGACATTGTGGTGAACATACTAGATCAAGACGGAAATCATATTGATTTTAGAGACGAACCTATAACTATACGAATACATATAAAATCAACCGTATAACAATGGGGTTATCATTTAAAAAGAAAGAGCTGACTGGTAAACAAGTCAGTAGCACGTCAGCTATAGAAGGATTAACAAGTGATAACATTCGTTTTCTAGAAGAAATTGGATTAAAACTTATTAATAATGGAAATATTGGATATAGCGCAGGGTCCGACATTCGACGAAACCTTATGGGAAAAGGAATATCATACGCACAACCCTTACGCTTCGTCAAAATTAAACAATAATGATGAAATTAGAATTCCCATACAACAACAAGATATTTATACACTTCCATGTGAAAGTTATTTGTATATCGAAGGAAGAGTAACAAAAAGGGATGGAACCACTGCAAGTACTGTTCCGTTCATAAATAACCCCATGGCATATTTGTTTGATGAAATAAGATATGAAATTTCCGGAGTTACAGTAGATTCAACAAAAAAGGTGGGAATTACAAGTACATTAAAAGGATTAGCATCTTTAACACCGAGTGAAAAAAATATGCTGGCCGCCGCAGGATGGGTAGCACCCGATTCCAGTACAATCACTCCAAACACTTCAGGCAATTTTGACTTTTACATTCCTTTAAGATTACCTTTAGGCTTTGCCGAAGATTACCGAAAAATAATAATAAACGTAAAACAAGAATTAGTTTTGTTAAGATCATCAAACGACAAAGATATTATTCAAGCAACTGATGGAACAACGGAAGCTACTTTAGAATGGAAAATGCAATTAGACAAGATTGTTTGGAGAGTACCGCATGTACGGTTAAACGATCAGAATAGAATTTCATTATTGAGAACTTTAAAATCAGATCGTGATATCGTAATACCATTTAGAAGTTGGGAGTTTCATGAATATCCGGTTTTACCGGAAACACAATGTCATACATGGACTGTAAAAACTTCTACTCATTTGGAAAAGGCAAGATATGTAATATTTGGATTACAAACAAAAAGAAGAAATGAAATAACTAAACATGCTGGTGAATTTGATCATTGCAAACTTACAAATTTTAAGGTGTTTCTAAACTCTCAATTCTTTCCATACGACAACTTCAACATAAACTTTACAAAAGACAGGTTTAGCGTTTTGTACGATATGTACGCAAGATTCCAAAATTCATATTATGGAAAAACAAACACACCTTTATTAACGCCAAACCAATTTAAATCTAACTATCCGATTGTTGTAGTTGATTGTTTCAAACAAAATGAATCTGTAAAATCTTCCAGTGTAGATATAAAAATAGAAATGGAATTTGAACAAAATGTACCCAAAGATACATCTGCTTATTGTTTAATTTTACATGATAAAATTGTTACATATACACCTTTAACCGGTATTGTAAAAGCAGTGTTGTAAAATGAAAAGAAAAAAAAATACCCCCCACCACTCGGCTATAAAAGCAGGAGCTGGAACGCAAATTGTTTAGTTAACTGTCTACAGTTGTATGGGTAACATCGTCTACAGCATTATAAACAAAATGAGTTCTTTATCAGTTGTACAAGGCGTTTCCGAAACAACACCTTTATTGGAAAATGATGATGATAAACATTTTGAAGAAAATGTTGTAAAAGAAATTGATGAGTTTTTAAAGTTTGGAAAACAAAATAAAAAGTTGGAAAATAATAAAACAAACGTAAGAAAGAAAAGAAAACTTGAAGAAAATATTCCACCAAACATTTTAACTGAAGTTTTCCTTCGCATCTTTTATCCTATTTCATCTTGCATGAGTAAAAGTGTGTCGATAGGATTGGTAAAATCATTAGACTACTCTCCCGCAGTAATACTAAGCCATGGTACAAAGATGGTTTTATTTTCAGAAAATGCTTGGGATTCCTTTTTAAAACACCTACATCTTATTGAATGTTATTTAGCCAACAGTTTCTTTGGAAGAAAAACGAACATTCGACTTTTGGATTGTGACAATGAAATTGACATTATTAAACATCGTGGCCAACAACAAGTAAGAATTAGAGACTCGACACAATTTGAAAATAAAATTCTTCTAACACGTGAAGAATTTTACATTTTAAACTATGCAACATCACCTATTACCAAGTATATGAAACAATTAGTATTTTCAAGCTCTGTTATTAAGGAATATGTGGTAGATGCATGCGAAAAACAACCAGACAGCACTTTACAATACGGACCAATAGATACATCCATCTTTAATAGAATACCTCACGAAGTGGAAATGTGGAGGCAGTTAAGAAACTTTGAACCTTTTACTGAAGTTGCAACGGAAGCTACAGAAGAAGAAACCAACAACAACAGTACAGAAGAAGAAACCAACAACAACAACAACAACAATAATACAGAAGAAGAAACTTTGCTAGTTTAAAAACTACAATGTAATTTAACAAAAGAATAAACCGTGGGGTAGGCCTACTGGGGATGGTGCCCACGTTAAACATACACCAACGCGCCTACAACTGTACGGCCTGGTTTATATATATATCTAACCTACCGTGGTGTGGAAAACAGTTGATCAGCAGACACCGTGATGAGCAGACAGGATGAAGAAATGGCAGCAAAACCTTGTGTAATTGAATTTCAAGCATTTCGCGGAAACGATGATAGATTTATCATAAAAGAATTGGTAATTTTGGATTTGCTTACACAAGTAGCATACCCGTTTTTATTTGAAGCACCGTGTTCTGTCCATGAACTAAAGTCAAAAGCTAAAATAACAAACAGATGGCTAACAAATAATTTTCATCATATCCATTGGTATGAAGGTTTCCTACCGCACAACAATGTACACAAAATTATGTTTCATTTTTGCAAACAATTTACACACATATATACCAGAGGATTGGAAAAAAAGAATTGGATACGACAGTACACAAACAAAGAAGTTTTAAACATAAAAGTGGACAAAACATTTCACTTTGATGCTAGAAATATTTGTGTTTCTACAATAAATCCAAACACAACCAATCTCAATGCGCATTACAAAACGCGTATCACTTGGCTGCTTACTTACAACAACAAACGGAAGAATGTAGTGGGGGTTCCGAAGGTTATATAAACGAAGAGGCAACACACCCCGAGTATCAGTCTAACTCCATACTCCGAACAGACAACATCTCCTGTGAAGGATGGCATCACAACAGTTTCTCCAATGTTTAGTTGAACAATTCAACTTGCATTCAAAATCAAATACTCTAATTATCAAGAAATGTTCAGAATTAAAAGAACAGAAACATTATATTGTTCATGAAATGAAGAAAATTGATACAACGCATGGAGACGCAGTCGTCGCATCTTTATCCGATGCACCATATACACCGGGTGATGAACCAAAGTTTCAAGTATATCTTCCAAAACGATTCGTCCAGTTGCTGCAAAATGAAAATCTGCGGGAAATTCAACCAGGATCATTATATTTGGTGTCACACGGAATGAGCGGAAACAACTCTACGGAACTATCGCTGCACATCGCACAAAAATAACATTGTAAAAAAAAATGTTTTAAATAAAAAGATAAAAAACAACATATCAGTATATGTTTTTATATACTGATATGTTGTATTTTTTAAAACCTCAAACGGATGACCTTGAACTTTTTAATCGATAGTATTATTCAATTGTTTTATTCGATAGTATTATTCGATTATTTTATTCGATAGTTTTATTCGAATACTTTACATAAATACGAAACTTTAACGTTGAGAGGCTCAGTTCTGTTTAAGACAAGCTACAACCAACATGTCATCCAAAAGAAATAATCTAACACTTATAACTTATTGTTGCAAAGAAAAATGTTTTAGAATACCTGAAGATCAAGTTGACGGAAAAGCTTGTACAAAATGTAATTCTTTCTGCTATTGTAGTTGCAAAACATATCAAAAGAACCGGTTGGATAAACTAGAAGAATTGCAACATCGACTCGGTCTATTGTGGCAACGATTAAATTCAAAGTGATTAAACAAACACCTGCCATTACCCCCACCACTACCCCCACTACCATCGGAGGTACCTGCAGCACCGGCTTTGCAATAGTCATTCCTGCTACACCTCTCGTCGAGTAAACAACTCTAGTCATGTCTCTCAACATTCGCGGGATTCACTACAACACTATCAATCACACAACCTACAAGGATTTGGAAATTTTTAGTGAAGAACTAAAACAACTTATAACCACTGGGTTTGGTTTATCTTTAGAACTTTATGCAACAAACAATCAAAACGAAAAAAATGTGTTTTTGCCAACTTACAACAACAAGAAGAATGAAAATAAACAAGAAATTTCAGCACCGACAACAACTTACTTTTCAAATTTGGGAGCAAACTTTACTAACTTGTAAAATAATACTTTTGTAAAAAAAAACAAATAAATAAAAAAAGAAAATATCTTGCATTTTCGGATTTTCCGAAAATGCAAGATCTTTTTTAAAAACATCCCCAAACGACCTTGACACACTTCCAACCATTTAAAATTTAAATACCCAGCACAGCAGGGCATTTAAACTTTAAATACCCACCACCAACACGTCACAGCTACGTCACAGCTGATGACGTCACTTCCGGTCACGTGACCGGAAGTAGCTGTCAAAAAATTGACTGGCTGTCAAAGTTTGATTGGGCCAGAAACGCCACCTCGCCACTACTCATCTACTTTTTGAAAGCTCTTTAAAATGAGGGGGTCACTCAAAAGGGCTTTGCATTTGAAAATTTTTAGTTGCCCCCAAAATACCCCATTTTTGGGAGACACTCAACATTTTTGGTAACGTCATAAAATAATTTGGGTTGAGTTAGTATCATTCCCCAAAGGTTAATTGTTTGTCTTACCAAACAACACAATTAAGAAGGGGGGACGGACTTTTTACACACAGTTTAATTTTCTATAGTATACAGGGTGTCCCGTAACCATCTGGACAAATGTATATAGCGTTATAGCTTAGGCCAAGACAAACACTTTTCACAATAGGAACATGGGTGTCTGGTGCCTAGTTTTCCGTCTGTCTGTCTGTATGTGTTTTTTACAAATAAACTCATAACTCCTAAACGGTTTGAGGTACAGCGTTGAGATTTTGACATTTTTTTATCTGAAATGTCGACTTGGGAACACTACCCTAGTATAATAATTCTGTCTGAAATATGGATAAATAAAGAGGAATCGGAATTTTGTAGTATTCCGGGATTTTATCTATTTTTAAATGCAAATGACAGCTATCGCGCAGGTGGTGTTGCTGTATTTGTTAAGGATTGTATAAGTGTTATCGAAAAGGAAAATCTTTTGTTTAAATCTGCAGATTTAATTAGAATTACATTTAAGTTTTGTGAAATTAAGTTTAGTATAGTAGGTTTATACAGATTGCACCATTTTAAAATTTGTAAATGAACTGCAGGAATACTTAATTAAAAATGAAAATAATAGTCTAATGAAAACCTTATTTTAATAGGAGATAGCAATATAGATACCTGAAATAATGAAAATCCTGAAATTGATAATTATAAAATTGTGTTAGCTAGTTTTGGTTTCGAGTCGTTAATCAATGAATATACAAGGGTTACAAATACGTCGAAATCTAGTATAGATAATGTGTACATACGTGTTATAAACAAAAGTGTAGTAGATTACGAGGCGGAAGTTTTGAAAACCCAAATCACTGATCACTACATGACAGCTGTGCGATTGTTGACCGTGGGGGGGTGAGAGGGGGACGGCCGATCAGCTGACTGTCCCTCTCTCACTCCCGCGCCGGCGCCGCCGCGCAGCAGGTGTAGCATGCACAAAGTGTCATGTGGGCAAAGGCGCCGGGTCTCAATCGCGCATGCCACCCCTCCATGTACAAATGGGCGCCTACCTGCTTTCTGGTTTTGGTCCCAATGGCACATGCTACCCTGTATGCACAAACAGACACCTACCTGAGTCCGGGCAGCCGCCATGGTTTCACACCAATGGTCTCTTTTGATAGTCTCTTCACACTTCAATGGTTTCTTTTGAAACTTCTGTCATTGTTTATACTCGTGGGGCTAACGCGTGCATTCCAATAATTTTAATCTTATGTTATGAATATAATCTTATAATCTTATATAATCTTTAATAATCTTATATAATCTTATCTCTTATGAATATTTAATGTAATATAATACTAATATTTATTTCGTGACAATGTTTCAGGATGTATTGGAATTTAAAACAAAACGTTAAATTTATGGGAAAATCTTTTATCTAGCTAAGGTAGGCCTGAATACTATCTTTTTCTTCTCAAAGTAAGATTTCAACTATTCTGACAACAAAGTTTAATTTATTTCAGTTTCTTGCTTCAAGTAACAAGCAAGAACACACATTACATGCATGCGTGCACATTGCACGCATTGCTTGACATTACTGTTCGAATCATGGGCATATTTGATATTAAGATAACCAACGCCCTGAAAAAACACTCTCACACTCCTGCACCCAAACTTGGATTATAGTCATCCCTATATTTATCTTTTCTTCAGTTTATACTACTGAAAACCTCACTTTTATTATTACCAATGATTTTAGCTCTAGACAAAATTATTTTGTTGTTTTGGTTGTGCTTTTAAGTCAATTGCTTGCAGACATGTTCAAAGTGCTACAGGCAGTAGGGTCAACGTTGACCAATGATATTCTTATGGAGAAAAAAACCACGTGTGTCATATCTCGCTTATGTTTGAATATATTTCTATAAAACTTAGTTTATGGCTTAATTTGGTGTGGGCCCATTGTTTTTGCCTAAAACACTGATTTTTGGGTTCCTCTTTGCAGCAGACCTAGGTAGCCAGCCTAACGTTGTTCAGTAAATTAGATAGTAAATTTGTTCATGGTTATTAATGAATATAAGAAGCACAAGGAGATAAGTTTCAATCTTCGTAATTTTTCAATAAGAAAATAATCGGCAGTTATATGAACCAAAGCTCGAACTTTCCCGGCTCCACTAATATATGCTAGAACGGCATAAAACAGCTTAAAGCTACAGTAACTTAAATAAGGTTGCTTTTCAACAATAGCAAACGACACGTGCAGCTTCCCCGACCCCGATTACTCCAAAGATATATCTATTCTATATTTATGTAGCCCTATCTATGTAGCTTGGGAGCGATACATAATACAGCTCGAGAAACCGCCGCGGACGGACGGACGCACGGAACTACATACAAATGCGAATTATAGTGTTTATAATAATCTGGTAATCATAAACACTTTCAAACCAAAAGTTTTAATATATTTTTGAACGTGTACTTTTGTTGCGTTTTTTATTACATACTGTAGTTAAAATTAATTGCACAGCCCATAGCTTTCGAAAACATCAGATTTTTAACGGTTAAATCGAAAAGTTTAGTTTTATCTATTAATGTAGAGGTATTTTTAATACCTCTAAATACGTACCTTGGTAAGGGTATTTAATATATTTTTTGTTGGACTAATACAGACTTCACGAATAAAATTAATTTGAAAACTATACTGTATACACCTGGTATTGTAATTGTTATAATATTTACAATTATAACAATTGTAAAAAATATTGCAAGCTATAAATACTAAAAATAATAATAAACGCGTTTTATTCTTTTAACAAGTGAGGCGTGATTATTTTTTGAGCCCATGTTGAGCCCCTTCGGAGGTCCAAAGTCTCGACTTCATTGATGTCCGTTCCGAGCATAGAGGGTCTCATGCACAGACGGGAGGCGCGCCAGTCCCTACGTAGTTCTAGCCCGCCAGGGTAGCGTCCGTTTTGAGCATGGAGGGTAGCATGCACAAAAGGGACGCGCGCCACTCCTAGCATGGTCCCATCCGTGCATGCTACACCGGGTCAACTATGATAGACTGCTGGAACTTCTGTGAGTGAAAATTTTTTATCGTGCCCTTTAATGTCCCTGGCTTCTTATTTCGTAGATACTGTTTATTTAGTATCATATTATGTGTTTTAATATTTTTTGGGACGGGGGCAACATTTTGCAAATATTTATTTGGTTGTTAATGGGTTCTAGGTATTTTTTCAGTATTTTCAAAGTCACAAATGTCACGACCGTAACTTGTCCCTAGGGTCCATTCTTCAACTTTCATGCTATTTTTAGAACAATTATGCGTGCTTAAATAAATAATGCTATTTTTTATATCATCACTAATTATTAAACTTACAAAAAAGAGTATTTAACAATTTTTTATTTATTGCGAACTGAGTATTACGACAAAATATGTCTGTCCCTCGATTTTAAGTCCCGACCGTAACCGCAAAATTTGGATCTTTGGAACACGACAGTGGCGAGCCTGGTGGCGATAGAGTCAATTGGTTTGAAGAGACAGAGGTGAACGGGAATGTTTTACGTTGCTCCAGAGATTTTTCTTTGTTTTTAAACTTATCAAGGTTGATAAAGGTAAGTTTGTGTTTTTGGTAATTTTGATATGTCCAAGACCGTACCAGTCGTTTGTTACAGTAGACATGGTGTTAATTTTTGTTGATATGATATTTTAATTGCTACGGTAACCTAGAAGTCCACTTTGTCTTCCCAAACACGAGGTGCAGGGCTACCACCAGAACAGAGACAAATAATTGTAATGTCACTGACCGTATTTGTCACGACCGAAACCATTTTTGTCACGACCACGATAGCCTTATCGATTGTACAGGGATACGGTCGTGACAATCATTATAAATTTCGTTGTAGATTGCACTATTCATTTGAAGTGAAAGGCAATTTTATCTTATAACAGTACAATTGAAGGATTTATGAAAAAGTAAAACTGTAGTTTTTGAAATATGTAAATATTGAAGGTAATGCTTATATTTTATTATAAATATATGTGGAATAGAGTACAGTCAACTCCCAAATAACCAGGTTATTGGCCCATTAAAGTGCCAAGGATAATTTAAAATGATAATTGAAAACAAAGGCATTAAATAAATTGAGTAAATCGACCGGCGATTCTCGTTTGTCCCAGACCGTACCCCCTTGTCCCTGACCGTATCTATCATAATTTGGGTTATAAAAAATACAAAAATTGATACATCATCATATAAAACTATAATCACACACAAAACAGACGCCCCTATGAGGACATCAAGGTTTTTCATATAACAGGAACGATTGTTTGGAGCTAGACAAATTTTAAGAGATTTTTTTGCTTTTTTTCAATTTTTTTTAGTTTTTCGATTTTTTTTAGAAATACCAAATTTACTGTAAGGCTTAATGAGCTGTTCATTGCAATATTGCCCGAAAACTAAATCTATTTACAGGAAAACATATTTATCAAACAACATTAAATATTTTTAATCTTCATTTTTATGTTGGTTACGGTCAGTGACAAAAATTTGTGTTCTTTCATGAAAGATGCTGTATCATTGAATGTACACACAAGCTTTTGCGTTACCTTGGCTAATCTATAAATCTTCAAATGTCAATCAATAAAAAAAATCAAAAACGTTTTGAAAAAAGGAAAAAAAATTCGCAAATGTTTTTCCTAAAAGGGCACGATAAAAAATTTTCACTCCTGTATACTGTTGACTGGTCAATAATAAAATCTCAAAGTGATGCGTCAATTGCTTACGATTTGTTTGAGTCTCAAATTAATACTTGTATTTCAGCCTGTACATCTCAAGTTAAAACTAAGGAAACACTAAAAAAACTAAAACCTTGGATAACAAATGAAATTTGTAATTTAAGGGGGCGGTCTACCTTGACATAAAAATCCGCGTCACAGAGCGAAATAACATTGTAAAGATAGGGCTAAAGCGCGCTGAAGTACGCTTGCAGACGTTTCGTATCTTCGTATCGTATCGTTTCGTAGCTTTATTTTTTAAGATTTAATAATAATGAGAGTGGGTTCACGTTCTTCAGAATATTTTATATGTCTCTACAATTTTTATTTTTCTATAAAGCGTTCCTGTCGTTAGTTATGAGACTTTAGAATCTAACAAAAAACTACCTTTTTTTGAAAGGTTTACACAATTCCTGTAAATAAACGGGGATAAAATCAAAAATTCTAAAATTATAGCGACCTACAAAAACATATCCTTTTTAAAATTACACCAAAATATTGGAAACCATATGAAAATCCAGCGATCAATGAATAAGATACAAAACCCTGTTTTAGCGCTCGGAGCTTGAGGTAGACCGCCCCCTTAATTGAGAAGAGAAATTGTTTATTTGAAAAAGTTAAGCATAGGCCATCAGATGATAGGTTCAAGCAGTATTATTTAAGATTGAGAAATGATATAAAAAACAAAATTAAAGCAACAAAATTCTCTTACTACGCTTCTAAATTTGGATCTCATTCTAATAATCCAAAAGTAATATGGGACACAATAAACGAAATAGCGGGGCAAAAGAAAATAAACAGAACATTTTCGTTGAGCATAAATAATGAAACAATAAGCGACCCAAAATTGGTAGCCAATGAATTTAATAGATATTTTCTGTCGGTAGTTAATGAAATTGTTGGTAATGACTCGGTTAGTGATGATTTCTTGGACTTGCCCTGTAAGAATGCTTTTTCAAAGTTTTATGCGAGGGATTCAATAACGCTTGGTGCGGTTTTGACAGAAGATGTAGAAAAAATAATAAAGTCACTAAAAAGTGGAAAATCCCCAGGTTTAGATGGCATTAACTCTAGATTGATAAAAGCCATTTATCCAGCAATTCTAGAAATTCTGACGTTTTTAATAAATTTAAGCTTTTCAACGTGAGTTTTTCCTAAAAATCTAAAAAATGCTGTCGTCATTCCAATATACAAGAGTGGGTCATATTCTACATGTTCAAATTTCAGACCAATTTCACTGATTTCAACCTTTGCTAAGATTTATGAAAAATTAATGAAAGAGAAAATGATTCAATTTTTAAATCAAAAATCCTTTTTTTAGTAAGAATCAGTTTGGTTTTAGGTCGGGTCTCAATACAGAATTGGCATTACTAAAATTTATGGACAACGTAACAGATGGAATTAACAAAGGAATGTGCACTAGTGGTCTTTTTTTGGACATAAAAAAGGCGTTTGATACAGTTGTCCATAAAATTTTATTAAATAAATTGCACAATTACAATTTTAGGGTTGTTGCACAGAAATGGTTCCGAAGTTATTTAAGTGGAAGACACCAGTGTGTCAAAATTAATGGGGTTTTAAGTTTTATGGGAGATATTAAGTACGGGGTGCCACAGGGGTCAGTTTTAGGGGCAATTTTATTTGTTGTCTTTATAAATGATTTTTGCAACGGAAACTTTAACGGAAATTTAACTGCCTTTGCGGGTGATACTGCACTGTGCTATTTAGAAAACTCGTGGGACTTAATTCACATTAAAATAAGCCAAGACTTAGATGCTATAAAGTGGTGGTTTGTAGTTAATAAGTTATTTTTAAGTACACAGAAAACGACTTACCTAAATTTTTCCCTCAGACAGAATGCCATTTTTACAGAGAATTTAATATATAAATGCAACGTTTGTCTTATGCATGGCGTAAATTGTGGGAATTGTTCAATAATAAACTCTAGTATAAACACAAAATATCTGGGTATCATGTTGGACAGCGAACATAACTGGAAAACGCATATTAATAAACTAAAAACTAAACTCATGAGTAGCATTCGTTTATTTTATTTTCTTCAAAATATTTGTCCAATTCAGATACTGAGAAGCTTATACTTTTCTTTGGTAAATAGTAGGCTCGAGTATGGTTTAATCTTTTGGGGTGGAACATATATAACAAATTTAAATTCAATAATAACCATCCAAAAACTATTCGTTAAAATTATATGTAGGAGAGGTAAATATGATTCTTCACACCAATGTTTTCAAATTCTCGACGTTCTCACAATAAGATCACTTTTCCTATACAAAGTTCTAAAAATGTTTCATAGTAAATTGCAGGTTAGGAATGATGCCGAAGATTATAGGGTGAAGTTAAGAAATGCTGGTGCATGCTATGTTCCGAAACCAAATTTAAGGTTTTTTACTCAGACATACTATTTTATTGCACCCAGGATGTACAACAAACTACCAAACAGTATTAAATCCATTGTAGAACATAGACAGTTTGTTAAGAAAACTAGAAAGTGGATAAAGACAATCGTAAATGTTGAAGAGTTCTTAAATGTAGTTGCATAGGAATCCCAGTAATGTTTGTTTATTTTTAAGTTAGGTAGAGGATTGCTAATGTTATTGTGTCATTATTATATTATTTGTTCTAGGCTATTTGTTGTTATTATATTATTGTTGTATTTGGGCTTGTATATTTAGTTTTTCCTTGTGTAATAATGCTATTTTCCTCATATTCAAACGCATCTTCAATTTCACATTGTTTTAATCATAGAGCATACTAGTATTTATTTGTTTAGATAATTTTCACAGGAGATAAGATTTGATATTTATTTTGTACAGCTCCTGAACTCATTATAATTATTGAATTTTGTAAAGGAACCCCTAAACGGACACTATGTCTTAGGGGCCCTATTTTTCTGCATACTATTGTTTTTGTAATGACCAGCCTGGTTTTGTAGACTTGCTTACTTTTAATGTAAATTGTAATGAAATACCAAAATATTGTGCAGAATATAAAGATTTATTTATTTATTTCGCACAAATGCTTATCTATCTTATTAGAATCTTATTATCTTCGTTTAAAATTATATCAAAATATCATCAACTGCTTTAAAATGGTGGCAATTTAAATTATTTGATGCCAAATTCCATTAAAACCGATAAACAAAAATTGCAAAATACATAAAATTAAATCCATTTTAATTAGTTTCCGATGATACATTATTTGTTAAGATCGGTTAAAAATGTATTGAGAAATTAGTTTTTTCGTAATGCTTGACCACTTATCTATTTAAACAATGATAAAATATTTGGACAATGTAAAAGGATTGTTTAAATGGAGAAAAGTGGTCATGCATTACGAAAAAAACTAATTTCCCAAAATCTTAACTAATAAAAGGTATCATAGAAAACTACATAAACTGGACTTACTTTTATGTATCTTGCAATTTTTCGTTTAAATCACCAGTAATAGTTTTCTGGAATTTGGCATCAAATAATTTAAATGACCGCCATTTTGAAACGGTTCATGATATTTTAATGTAATTTTAAAAGAGGATAGGTCCTAACAAGATAAACATTTGTGCAGAATCTCAACGCTCTACCTCAAACCGTTTAGGATTTATGAATTTGTTTGTAAAACATGTAAAAACAGACAGACGGAAAACTAGGCACCAGAAACCTACGTCCTTATAGTGAAATGTGTTTGTCTTGACCTAAGCAATAACGACAGGACAGTTACGGGACACCCTGTACATTTTCAGACAATCAGTGAAGAAGGGTGTTACCACCAGCTATTGAAATACAGTATGTAATTCTATTCTATTATAAGTTTAATATTTGGCTCGATGAAGCCACTATGGGTTTGCATCACCAAAGTGTTACGATTCAAATAATTAATGTATGGAAATACAAGCTTGTCGTGGCAACGTTTGTATGAGTGTAGAAATTGCTTTCCATGGTATGAGATATCAGTAACAGCTTCGCAGCGAGATTAAATGTCACAGCGCCAGAATCATTGAATATATCTCTGCGACGATGTGTGTTTTGTTGTACAGTGTAAAATATTCTTCAAAAGACATTTTTCATATACAGTAGTTAAAAAGTAAAACTAAAACTGAAACGAAAGAAAAACTAACCAGAACTGATGACTCCAATTTAATCTTGAAAAAATAAAACAAAATCCATTTGATTCAGCTGTATTCCTGATTATTTTATTAATCCGTCTGGTGAATTCTAAGCTTTTATGAAGAAATAGGTATACTCTCGATGGTTTGAAAGTGGAATTTGGGGATGTTGAAGTATCGAAATGTCGAACTATAGAGCGCATTTGGGATTTTACATTATTGGAAGCATTAAAAATAAAGGTTGTACATGCACATCTCCTAAAGGACATCTCAGTCAGGACACACCGTTTACATTTTTCGTCTGAAGTAACAAATTAGGCGGATGGTTTTTAATGATACTTGTTTTTGTTGTTTTTTAAAATCACCAAGTCACTTGTATTATAACTCATACAGGACCACGCTAACAACCTGTACATTTATTTGTCAAATCGATCTCGTACTTAAATGCACTGACAAAGTAGAGGAAACATTCTGACAGTTATTCATCACAGACGGACCCATCAGTCTAAAATCATCTGGGACAGAATCCTTATAGTAGGTAATCACTGTCACTAGTGCCACTGAAGCGTTCCCTCTCTTGAACTACATTCAAACAACCCTTTTGATGGGAGTTCATATCGTCGAACAAGGACGCATCTGACTTGCCTAAACCATCGGCGAACTATTTGCCGCATGCGAGGCCTTGATAAGTCATGCCTTGCTTCTGGCCGCGGCGCCCGGGGAGACCCTGTTCGCTACCACTGTGTCAACCGATGACGACTTGCGGATGTAAGACAGTCCTGGAGTCACTTTTGCGATCCTTCAAAAGTGAGAATAGGTTTTTCGATAATTAATTAGTAAATAAAATTACTTATATCTGTTTTCTTAAAAAAATAATATGAAATTTAGACTTAACTGCATTGAAGAGTAATTTAAGATAAATAACGATGCGCACATTCTTGTTATCAGGCTTAATATTCGTGATGAGTTTTTATCCAAAAAGGTTTTTCCATCCGAAATGTCCTCGTAGTTGGCGAAAACGAGAAGGACATTTTCATTATATTAAATCTATTGTAGAAAATAAATCAGTTACCTAAAATAATTTCAATAAGTACTTATAGAAAACTTAATAAAATAAACCAATAGATTTAATATCACCAATATCAAACAAATATATTCACCTCAAACTGCCTGTCTAAAAGAAATTCCTGGTAAGTTCTTTAAATACGGAGACAAACGAACAAGACGTTCTATTTAAAAAGTGTTACACCTTCCAAGTGGTACTCCAACCATGGGAGATATGATTACTGGTTCGCACAAAAGAAAGTAAACATACCTTATGAAAGAAGTAATCAGTTATCCATAACCAATTAATTATTCAAGTTTTGAAGGAGACGTTTTAACTGCGGGCCTCCCAGCCACAAAAAGAGAAAACAATTTTTTAATGTACAAGCAAGTCCTCATTGCCAAGTTTAGAAGAATAATGGATCATATCCAGGGATTGCCTTAATATGACCTATAACGCTGAAGGTTGGCAGAGGCTCTAATAAAAAATATAGCCATTAGAATGAGTATGTGAACGAACTAAAGGAATAAAAATGGGAACCAGATGAAGAAAGGAACCATGCATTTTGGATGCTGGGTGTTCAAGGAAAAATTGATGATAAAGCCATTATCAAAAGGAAGCAGTAGTAAAAACTTTATAGTTAACTTCACATTCAGGGTTGAGGCCACTTCTACACAACTCGAAGAAATTCATAATGGGAAAATTTATAAGACAATGCTGTACTTCAAGGGAGAGCAAATATTCATTATTAGACTTCATTTCAGTCCAAAACAAATCTTAAAAAATAGTTATATATAAAATTTAGAAAAAATTACAACATTCGTAAGACAGCAGGCAAAATTTCAAATAAACTTATCAAATTCTTAGAAATGAACAAAACCCCAAACAAAAATAAATAACGCTTCAGATAACATAAACACAAGGTGTAAACTAATAATTATATGTAATTTTTTACAAGCGATAATTAAGTTGACAACATTTTCTCTCATCATTTAATTAGTTAATTTTATTAACTGGAAACGACTAGTTAGTTACTATTGCTGTTAAAATTGTATGGCATACTTTCACAAAAAATAATTTTTTCTAGGACTTTAACATTACTTAATTTACTCTATGACTTTAATTTACTCTTTATGAATACTTAGCACGGTTAACTGACAACTATTCAAACTGAAGCCATTAGCTTTATATCTCACTGACAGCAAAGAGGGCAATATTGGAAACGTGACTAAAATGGGGAAAGGGTAGCTTGATCTATCACTCGCTCTCTTACTGTGGGTCTCAAGGTTTGTGTATGATCTATGGGTATGACCTTCAAACTTTCGATTTTTTAAATGGGTCCACTTAGTCTTGCTATTCATGATAACAATTTCTGTGAACATTCATAAGAATATTTGACTTCTGGACATAATATTTTCCAATTTTCTTTGAGCGTTTGTTTGGAGCTCGACGATAAAAATATTGAATTTTGTCAATCAAATACATAGTTTAGTTCAGTAACTGCAAAAGGAATAACTCAACCGTCAATAGCATATTTATTTTGTTTTAAATTTAAAAGTTTAA
The DNA here is from genome assembly GCA_035578135.1 of Flexamia atlantica. Taxonomy (NCBI): domain Eukaryota; kingdom Metazoa; phylum Arthropoda; class Insecta; order Hemiptera; family Cicadellidae; genus Flexamia; species Flexamia atlantica. Next base: position 48,157,942 of record JAQJVK010000005.1, on the reverse strand, counting down.
ACATTAACTAAAACTATGGTTTTGTAGGTTTAAAACAGTAGTTCCTGTTCACAAACCTATAAAATCAAACGTTGGTTACAGTTCAGGGTGCTGTAAAGGTTTATATTGTTTTCTGTCAAATTTATATTAGTTTTAACTGATATAATACTAAAATACCAATAATTATTTCTACATATAAATTTTTAGAAATAAATTTGCACTTTCTAGATGTTGGTGTTTTGTACTTTATATTCGTTTTTTCATACCTTTACTGTAAGTTATTAGTTGATTTCAAAACTATAAAAACAAAACTATTATTCTCTTTTTTTTATTTTGAGCATTATGATTGAGCATTTTTCCTCCATTTTATTCTCGTTCTTACCTTACCCATTCCTATAAATCAACCGGTGAAATTTGACAGAGGGCAAATTTAACATCTAAAACTGACGACACCATTATATAGCGATTATGTCATTTGTCCACAAGAATTAGCAGTTTTAATGGGAATAATTTATTGACTAATGAATTATTCAAGGTACGTCGCGAAGTTAACTTTTGTTGTTTGGAGGACGCTAATTGAGCAGAAAAGCCCGTGCACAGGTATTAATGAGGACTCATCATGTAATAATGTTTTTCAACATTTTTAACTTTTCATCAACAGTAATATTGTTTATAGGCAATTACTTATATTAATACCTAATATTCCTATTAAAGGGGACTACAATTTCTGATTATGATAATAGAAACATAATATGGCTTCATATATTTAATTTCGTAAGGCGATTCTTTGCGTAAAAATTGTGAACGTCTGGTAAGTCGTAGAAAGATGGGAGAGGGCTCAAATTAAAGGCCTCTATTCCGAGATGGCGGGAAAAATACTGAAATTGCTTGAAATTCACCAAAAAAACGAGAAATAACGTAAAATATCTGCCATTTAAAAAGCATTGGGATCTAAAAACGTCTGTTTTGTTGACATTCAAACATGTGGTGCTGATGCTTGATTCAAAGCCATATGATAGATGTTGACATATGGGTTTTTTCAAAAGGCAGCTAACTATGTTCAATGTACTATAACAAATAAATATTTTAATTTTAAGATTTCAGACTTTATAATTACGCGTTTGAGTATATATTTACAATATAAAATTATAAAGAGTTAAGTGTTTCTTTTACGTTATAACGATGCCGATTTAATGCCAAATGATCGATATAAATATATTATGTAAGCGAAATTTTTGCGCCGAAATTATGGGCATTTGGCAAGTCACAGGTCTTGCACTTGCAAGATAATGGGAAAGGGCTCAAATAGAAGGTCTTGGTGCCAGGAACTCAGGAAAAATACAAAAATGTCTTTAATTTTATCAGGAAATAAGATATTACGTTAAATATCTGCCATTTAAAATCACTGTAATCTAAAAACGTCTGCTTTGTTTACAATAAAACATGTATTGCTTATAATTGATGTAAAACAACACGCTAGATGTTGATATTACGGTTTATGTAAAATCCAGCAAAATAGGTTGAACATACTATAACACATGACGGTTTTTTATTTTTAAATTTTCTGTTTTTATAATTTAGAGACCTTAACCTTAAAAAGCAAGAGGAATTAAATACGTCTGTTACTTTTACATTGTATCAAGTGTAGTAGTAGTAGCTGATGCTGATTTAAAGCCAAGTGATTTGTAACATTTACACAATCGAATAAGCGCAGGCTATAGGTACAGAGAAGATGCCTTCTTCATCATTTTTAAGGCCAAGCTCTACCAGTTTTATGAGCAGTCGGAAATGATCATAGTTTCGACCGAGGAACAACAGAGTGTGCTGCACTAGGAGCTATTGAGTGTAACATCATATATTTAATTTCATAAGGCGATTCTTTACGTCAAAATTGTGAACGTCTGGTAAGTCGTAGAAAGATGGGAGATGGCTCAAATTAAAGGTCTCTATTCCGAGATGGCGGGAAAAATACTGAAATTGCTTGAAATTCACCAGAAAACGAGAAATAACGTAAAATATCTGCCATTTAAAAAACATTGGGGTCTAAAAACGTCTGTTTTGTTGACATTCAAACATGTGGTGCTGATGCTTGCTTGATACACAAACAGGGGGGGGGTTTGGGGTCTTTATCTATCATCTAGCCTTTATACTGATTTTTTTATACCAAAATATTTATCCCCAAAATTAAATGTTATTATATATGTATATTCTTACCTTTAATTAGATGTCAGGTTATTCAGTTTTGTTGTGTTGGTATCATATAGGTCAAGTTGACTAATTTATTGAAAAATCAAATGCTAACCGTCTTTATTCTCATTCTTAAAAGGGGCAGCACGAAGCAATAAGTAAATTAAATTACCACTCGTGAAATACGAGTTCGTGTAATTATTAAAATGGTGCAGTGCTGAAAGTCCCCGTCTGAGAGTAAGATCCTAGGTTATTTGTGAATAAGCAGATCATTGTGTAAATGCCAAGTCAATAAAGATTAAGTTACTGTGTCATATCAACTATCACTCTAACTTTTACTCCTACTTCAAATAAAATTTATAAAATCTGTACGCCAAATTGGCCTCTAAGGGCGTATAGATATTTTGCGCAACTCTGCTAGGTTTGAAACAAAATTTTTCATGGAGTGAAAAGTTATGAAATTTAGTACAGAAATGAGGAATTACTAAGTTTATACTAAGTTATTAGGCCTATAGCTAGGATTTCAATCAAAGAAGTCATCATGCCTAAGTACAACCTAAACTACTTAAATAAGGAAGAACTTACTTATGAACTTTTAGCTAGAGGTCATCAAGTGACTAATGAAAATGTAGATTCATTAAGAAAAGTCCTAAGAGCCAATCTCGATCAAAGTATTGATATAACACATCTAAATAAGAAATTAAGTTTAGTTGAACAATTTAACAAAATTCAAGCTAAGATTGATAACATTCAGTTAGTATTAGATCAAGCTAGTGAAGAGGAAAAGGCTACTGCAGCCCAAATAGCTAAGCTAAATGCTAAAATAAGTCATGTTAGCTTAAGACTCTCTCATCTTAGTAAATTTCAGCTTGATAGTGTGTATAAGAACATCTTAACTAAACTAACTGGCCAATTAGATACCTTTACTGCTAAGTTCCAAACTCTGAAGGATCAAATCAGTGAAGAAGATCTTAACTCATATGAGGAAAAATTAAATCAATCTTTAATAGAAGATGAGGAACTAAATTTAGAGGTTGAACGACCCACCCAGGTAAAACCAACAACTTCAACACCAACTAAGGAGGGGGAGCTTCAAAAACTTAAAGAGGTAGGCCTAGACCAAACAGTGCAGAGAGCATCGACCTCGAATGTTCCTGAGCAAGAAATGGGTAAGCTAGCTTTTAATGTGCCTACTACTAGAGTAGAAAAGTCTATAGTATTCAGTAAATTGACCAATCCTATTGAAACCTATTTGAATAAATTTCCTATGTGCAATGGACATGATGTTGAATCACTACTGAAATGGTTAAGAAATTTAGTAGAAATCCAAAACCAAACCACCCTGAGTTCAAATGAAATATTTCAACTTTTGCCTAGTTATGCCACAGCACCTCTTCTCACTAAAATATTAGAGCATAAGATGACTGATCAATCATTAGAAAATTTGCATCAAGACATTCTGGATACCTTCATACCCATTATCTTAAGAGAAAAAATTAAGCAGGATTTTATTTTCCGACCTCAAAATCCTTTGGAACCTTTGTCAATCTATGTAAATGAAATTAAAACATATCACCAAGTACTAAAAAGCTCTCTAAGGGCGTATAGAAATTTTGCGCAACTCTGCTAAGTGAAATTTGCGCTGCTCTAAGTGAAATGGAATTGGTTTCCTTCATTAAAAGTGGAATCCATCCTTCAGTAAGAAATAGGCTAGTTTTTCAACCTAACCCACAGTCTTTCAAAGATCTAGATAAGCTAGCTGTTGAAATTAACAATGTGCAATATAATGATTATGTCAGGGAAAATTTTCGGCATAGAACAGGACCTAATTTCTCTTGGCCAAATGAAGGTAAACCACAATTTAACCCTCAAAGAAATTTTCAGCAGTCAAAATCGCCACAGGTCAGTAACCAAGATAAGATCTGTTATAATTGTCAAAGGAAAGGGCATATCGCTAAACATTGTTTCCGCAAGCCAAAAAACGCGTAAACTTGGGGAATATGGCCTATTCTCAAGATAAGTTATTAGCAGCTGAGTCATATTCTCCAGAGAAAACACACCCAAACAAACCTAAACCTAATACAAAACCAACACAAAACATGCAATTTAAAGGAGAACTAAGAAAATTGATAAGAACTTGGAATAAATTTAAGAAGCCAAACAACATGAAAATAAATGGAAAAATTTATGAAAATTTACCATGCATTGAAGTAATATTAACTAAAGGGATTTCTACATTATCTCTCCTAGATACTGGAGCCAGTAAAAATTTTATTAGCAAAACACTTTTTAATAAGTTGCATAAACTTGAGCTGATAAAGAAAGTTAACGATTGGTCTGGCACTATTTTAGCAGCAAATGATAGCGAAATTGATATAGCTAAGGAGTGTGAAATCAAGATCAAAATTGGTAAATTCACTTGGTTTGAGAAGTTTTTAGTAATGAAACAAGATCATTACAATATGATTTTAGGAACTCCATTTATGCAGAAGAACGGTCTAAATATAAATTTACAGGATAAATTTTGTTTCTTCAAATTTCAGCCAGATAACAAGATCCCTATATTGCTACAAGAAAATCTTTCCTTAAATATAATTCATGTAGGAATTCCTGACATGAAAGAAGAAATAGAAAATCTAATCAATGAATATCCAAATGTATTCACAGATCGAATAGGTGAGGCTTTAGATCTTCAAATTGAATTAAAAGTAACTGATGATAAACCAGTATGCATCCGTCCCTACTTCCTAAGTCCACCGGCAGTTGCTAAAATGAAGAAGATTATCGATGAGTGGCTTGCTGAAGATATAATTGAAGTTTCTACAAGTCCTTATAGTAGTCCCGCCTTCTTAACAAACAAAGATCGACTTGTGATAAATTACACCGAACTTAACAAGAAACTCGTCAAGATGAATTACCCTCTAGGCGATCTTCAAAACTTGCATCAACATCTACGGGATGGAAAATATTTTTCTGTGATTGATCTGAATAAAGCTTTCCTACAGTGTCCAATTACTGAAAATTCTCGTGACATAACTGCATTCAGTACAATATTTGGCAAGTATAGGATGAAAAGGGTACCATTCGGTTTACAAATTGGAAGCTCAGTTTTGTCTTGTTATATGGACAAGGTTTTCCAAGATATAAAATTCAAATATGTCATAAATTTCTGCGATGACATTATTGTCTACAGCTCCGATAAGCGTACACATTTAGAACACCTTAAGGAGGTCATAGAGAGATTATCAAAGCATAAACTCACTGTCAATGTAAATAAAGCTAAATTCTTCTGCCAAGAAATAAGCTTCCTAGGTCATATTATCAAGAATAATACAGTTACCATTGACCCTGATCGTACTGTTGTCGTGAGGAATTTTCCAGTGCCGAAAAATGTTAAGCAAGTCAAACAATTTACCGGCATGTGTTCATACTGGCTTAGATACATTCCTAATTATGCAGAGATATGCCGTCCTTTAAATGCCCTGAAGAAGAAATTTGTAAAATTTAATTGGACCCAAGAATGTCAAGAAGCATTTGAAATATTAAAGAAGAAAATTTCCAACCCCCCAATTTTGCAGATTGCTGATTTTAATAAGCCATTTACCCTCCAAACTGACGCATCTCAAAATTCAGCCGCAGGTGTTCTTTTACAGTCAAACGACAAAGGAGATTTACTGCCTATTGCCTACTATTCCAAGCTATTTACTCCGGCAGAACTCAAGTATAGCACATATGAGAAAGAAGCTTATGCTGCAATACTTTGTATGGAAAAATGGCGAGAATTCTTAGAAATTCGTCCTTTCAAATTGATTACTGACAATCAGGCCTTAAGTTTTGTCCTTAATTCCAAAAGAAAATTAGGTCGGTTATCAAGGTGGATTGAGAGACTTATAGATTTGGACTATACTGTGGAACACCGGCCAGGAACCGAAAATATTATCGCTGACGTTTTATCGAGAATGTATGACGAAAATGGCAGTAATACATTGGAAGCTGAAGAAAATAAAGAAGTGAATACCATGCAAGAAACTATTAACACCATGCGAAGGAAGAAATTCGAAGAAACTGCAAAAAATGTAAACATAACCAAGAAATCTAAAACACAAAAGGAAAATTTAAGATTAGCTAATTTAATAAATGAACTGCCTTTAGCCTTTACTGATCTACAGCGTCATCAACAGGAAGACGAAGAATGTAAGAAGATAATAGACAGTATCGCTAGTAAAACAAATCAAGAATGTTTTTTTATGAAGAACAATGTTTTGATGTATCAGAGACAAAAAGGAAAAGCTAGAATTTATCTGCCTAAGAAGCTATTTAATTTAGTGTTCTCATTTTTTCATAATACGGTATTCGGTGGCCATTTCGGTATTTACAGAACGCAGGGAAGAGTAAATGAATACTTCTATCATCCTGAATTAGACCAAGCAATGAAGCAAAAAGTGAAAGAATGTAAAATATGTTGCATGAGCAAAAGTTCTCAAGTGAAATATGAAGGCAAATTAATTTCGATCCCAATTGAACAAGCAATGAATACAATCTTCATTGATCTTCTTGGACCACTCCCTAGATCAAAGGCGACAAACTCAAAGGTCGGCAATAAACATTTATTTATTGCTGTAGATGGATTTACGAGATTTGTTTGGATATACGCCTTGCGTGAAGCAAATTCTAGGCTGATAATAGAAAAATTGCAGCAGATATTTGCTAATTTTTCCACTCCTCGCATCATTGTATCAGATAACGCCAGTTATTTTACCTCCAAAGAATTTAAAAGCTATTTGTTTAAGAATTACATCTCCCACAGGCGAATTGCAGCTTATCGAGCAAACGGCAATAGATCTGAGAGATTTTTAAGGGACATTACAACCTTATTACGGTGTTTCTATCATGAAAAACAAACCTCCTGGGACGAAGATCTTAATTTGATTCAGATAAGCCTCAACACAGCGAAAAATTCAAGCACCAAATGTTCCGCCTTTGAAATGATGTTCAATCATCCTCCAAATAACGCTTTATCTAATTTATGGAACATCCAAGACTTTGTTTCCGAAGAATTAAGTGAAGAGGAGAAGAAGAGCAACTTGAAGAATGCCATAAATAACGCAAGAAAGAGTGTATTACGAAATAGAAGACGGAAGAAATACAATGATTACAGAAGCAAACCGCCTTTCAAGATCAATGACTTAGTATACATCAAGACACATTTTCTGAGTAATAAACTGAAGAATTTTTCGAAGAAATTAGCTGTCAAGTATGCAGGTCCATTTAGAATATTATACTTCATCACAGACGTCACAGTTCTAGTACAAAGCGTTTCAGACATCAGTGACGTGAGAAAATTGCACATTGCAGACTTGAAACCAGCAACTAATCAGAGAAATGGTTAAAGGAAATAACTATGTATGTATTGTATAAGATATTTTAGTATTAAAATCAAGTCAGCATTCCAGTTAGATAATATACACTGAACTTGAATATATTTTTAATTTGTAAGGAAATGTTATATTTTTATTTTGCTTGGACTCAGTAAAGTAATTCAAAAAGTGATTTATTAAAAAAAAAAAAAAAACAGAAAACGATTTATTTAAATATAATTTGGGATATGAGAATGTATTGTACTGTGTTATGTTAGTTTAAGAATGTTTAAGAATTTAGCGGGGCGAATTTAAATATTAAATTAAATTTGTAAAATTTGTTAGTTATTTTAAAATAGAATTATTTTTCCAGAAATATTAGCGAATGAATTGTATGTTTGAGTATGATTCTGAGAGTGTATAGGAAGCGAAAGTTAGCATGAATGAGTTTGCAAGTTGCGTGAATGTTTGTTTGAAAGGATACGTCGTTTTCACACTTCACACTTTACACTACATATCACACTATCACACTGTAACACCCGCGGGACATAACACACGACACGACACACGACACAACACACGACACAACATACGACACAACACGCTACACGACACACTACACGATACGTATACACGGCACACAACGACATGCACTACTACTCTACAAAGTCTCAACTACGACTGATCCAGGATGAATATTTTTGGAAAGCCCTTCTGGCGAACAAGGTTTGGAATTTCTTGTTTGGCGATAAGAAAGGCCGTTTTGAACGGGTTTCACTATCTCTGTCTCTCTCTTGTTTACTTATTCTCCCAGCTAAAAATTATTGAAAACAAATTTGTATTTAAATAATTTATTAGAGTAATTATATTTTTTTTCTTAAAAAGAATTATTGAAATGTAGATATTTTAAAATTAAATGTTTGATTAATTATGTTTTGTTGTATAATAATATGGGGAAGAAATTTGTTTGCCGTACAGTGCTGCTATACAGTGTTAATTGAGTGCACTACTTGATCAAATCGTATTGTTGCTAACATTGTTTATTCACCATCAGTGCGGCTAACTTAAAATGAAAAGTAAATTTAATTTGTTTCAAGGAAAATTTTTGTTTAGAGATAAATATTTTGTTTTAGCAGCGGGGAAAATTTATACTGATTTTTTTATACCAAAATATTTATCCCCAAAATTAAATGTTATTATATATGTATATTCTTACCTTTAATTAGATGTCAGGTTATTCAGTTTTGTTGTGTTGGTATCATATAGGTCAAGTTGACTAATTTATTGAAAAATCAAATGCTAACCGTCTTTATTCTCATTCTTAAAAGGGGCAGCACGAAGCAATAAGTAAATTAAATTACCACTCGTGAAATACGAGTTCGTGTAATTATTAAAATGGTGCAGTGCTGAAAGTCCCCGTCTGAGAGTAAGATCCTAGGTTATTTGTGAATAAGCAGATCATTGTGTAAATGCCAAGTCAATAAAGATTAAGTTACTGTGTCATATCAACTATCACTCTAACTTTTACTCCTACTTCAAATAAAATTTATAAAATCTGTACGCCAAATTGGCCTCTAAGGGCGTATACCTTATGATAGATGTTGACATATGGGTTTTTTTCAAAAGGCAGCTAACCTATGTTCAATGTACTATAACAAATAATATTTTAATTTTAAGATTTCAGACTTTATAATTACGCGTTTGAGTATATATTTACAATATAAAATTATAAAGAGTTAAGTGTTTCTTTTACGTTATAACGATGCCGATTTAATGCCAAATGATCGATATGAATATATTATGTAAGCGAAATTTTTGCGCCGAAATTATGGGCATTTGGCAAGTCACAGGCCTTGCACTTGCAAGATAATGGGGAAGGGCTCAAATAGAAGGTCTTGGTGCCAGGGACTCAGGAAAAATACAAAAATGTCTTTAATTTGATCAAGAAATAAGATATTACGTTAAATGTCTGCCATTTAAAATCATTGTAATCTAAAAATGTCTAACAGTGTAGATCAGCTGAGTGTAATATCAGCTTTAAATTTGATTCCACCAAAAAGGTTCACCTTTAAATTTGGCCAATCAAAAGTATATTCAATCTTGAATCTACCAAGACAAAGCAGTATTTATTCACGGGCAACCATAAAAAAAAGTGTTGAACGTAGGGTACCAGAGGCTCCAACGTGGAGTGTGGAGTCGTTAACGGGAGAAAATTTTCTGATTTAATCATTATTTAGAGTAGGATTCACCTAAGTTGGCCAAAGCATGTACTAATCATCTCATCAAAAATTTGTATACAAGTCACATTGAAAACATTGTTGGTTACACATGGTGTCTGTTTACATTTTCTCAGAACTGTCAAATCGCCACGTTGCGTTTGTTTACAATGTTGTTATAGTTTATAGAATGTTTACAATATCGCCTATTTTTAGAATTTTTTATTTTCTTTCAACATTTCTACATAGCTGTCACAGTTTAATTTGATTTTATTTCTTGATTTACATGTTTTTTAGTTTGTTGAACTGCTTGTTCATTTTTTCCTGGGCCAATAAGGAAACACCTTTTATAAGTTTTGACCGCAATATGAAACAATCTCTCTTTTCAGCTACTGACTTGCAGGAAGTTGTACTGGCTATTCAAAAAATCACCTATTTTTCTTTGTAAATATTATTTCATAAGAAAATCTAAGACTATTTACCAGGCCGCATCCATGACACATCCTCTCTCTGTTAATAGATAATTAATTTGGAAAAGCCCCTGAGTAATATTTTAAGTTGCGCAAGTGAACTTCCAGTTGCAACATTGCACCAAAACTTTTCCTTTGCTACAAGTGCTACACTAAAACAGATGTTCATTGACAATGTTTTCAGCACAGCTGGATTTTATTCTTAAATTCGTAAAAAGCTAATAATTTGTTTACTTTTGTTTTGGCCAACTTAGGTGAATCCTACTCTATTTGCTTAGTGTGTACAATGTAGCTTCAAACGGATAATTCCATAACAAGTACCCTTTAACTGTCCGATATAATATTCTTTTGAACTAGGTGGAGGCTATAGACATCTGTTTACATTTTTGAGTTAAATGTCACGACTTTCTTTGGCAAATAAATTAAGTTTCACAGTCTGTGGTTAACCTTAAGAATTGTTTTAAACCATGTCCATATGTTTAATAATTGTAAACAATGTGAACTGAGTTGTTTTGAGAACGACATCTATAGCGCCATTGTTTCAAAACTTTAGCCGTTTACTACTGAAGTAGGCTAACGCCCTTTCTTAAAATTCTGATACGCATTAGCAAATGTCAAAGTATCATTAACATTTCACTTTACAAATTTAATTCCGCCAAACAGTTACCGAGTTGTGAGTGTGAAGGAAACATTAAATATATATTTTATTAAGAATTTGTATTTTATTTATAGGGGCTTTTGCCCCTACAAGCCACTAGTTTATATATAAATGCATAGTATATATATATATATATATATATATATATATATATATATATATATATATTAATAAATGAGACAAATAGGAGTACTAACAAATGACGCAAAAATACAACGTAAGCGTAATTGAACACTGAAATAATTTTTCTGTGGCTAAGAAGCTATTTTAGCGAGAAGGAAATCCATTAAATCAGACCGGAAGGTAGGACTTTGACGAGCCGTCACCTAACTAGACCACTTCCGGCGTAAATTCTAGCCTACTTTATCTTAACTAAAATGTTCCTGTAGGAAGAAAATAGGACATAGGTTAATGCAAAATACGAGATGATTACCTGCAGTAACCCCAGAACAAAAAAGATAAATAATGTGGAACTTGTAGATAGTTGTGAATTACAATAAATTGAGCGCGTCACATCTTATAACCTTGAAGTTTTTAACGATAAACCGAACTTTACAGTAGGCCCCTCCTTAGTAATAAAAATGAAGCAATGTCTTTCAGAACACGATGCCACTTTCTTCAATATTAAACTTACAATTTTAAAATGTAATTTACTGTTTTAATAAATTTTTGGTTACTACCAAAATTAACGCAGGATAAATCCATTCAAATAAATTCAACTACCAAACTTTTACATTATAAGTTAATTTTTGCAATAATTTTATAAAATTAACAATTTTATATTTTATATTTTGTGTAGCTTTACCGTTTCACTTTTCTGTTGCATTTTAATTTTGTTTTTTACAAAGTTTGTGTGTATTTACAAATTAAGCTAAAAGCTGTGGTAAATTTTACCATTTTATGGACTATTTATACTTACTTCCACTATTTTAATCTGTTGTTCAGTATCGATCATCGCTTTTATCTAAAAAGGACATATATTTTTAGAACATCCCAATTAGATAGCTCAAAAAAAAACTATTCGCCTGAAAGGACCTGAAAATGCCGCCTACCACGCGGAGGATTGATATCACCTCGAAATGTAAACATGATTCTTTGCGCATGAAAATTATATTGAAATTAATTCATGCATTATATGGTTTCTAAAATCAAACCGTAAAACTAAAATAAATAGGGTGGGTGCACCAGTGAATGACCGGTTAAGGACGATGTCTCATGTTAATTTAACATTGTTCCCTTATTTTATGGTCACAGCTATATATTTTACTGTAGAAAGTTCATTTATTCTTTAAGGATTAAGCAATATTAGTTAAATATGTCTCTTAATGAGAATACTGGTTGTAATATTAATGAAAATACAACTATGTCAATGCTCCAATAAATGACCGGGACTGTACCAGTGAATGACCGATCTTGCACCAGTGAATGACCGGTCTGTTTTGGCTGAATAACTGTCAACAAATTTGAAAATCAGCTTACAACAATGATTAAGAATAATTCAGCTGAGAATATAGATCATAGCTAGTAAATGACCGATCTCGTTCCAGTGAATGACCGCTAAGTTTTTCCCCGGTCATTCACTGGTTTTTGCCCTAGTTACGTTTCAATTTATGACCACCCTCAGTAATAATTAATCGTAACATGCACAGCAATAAAATTGATTTTAAATTGCAGGATAGTATGTTAAATATCATTTAATTGCAACACAATTTTGAAACAATCATCAAATACAGAATGAATGTAAATCCAGGAAAGCCTTGCAGTGGTAATCACTATAGCAGGAAACATCAAAATCGAAGATAGTGGGACACTCAATATTAAATATGTTTAAAAAGTATTTTCGACCTCAGCAATTTTAACCAATGAAAGATTATTGTTGAATAATATTCCAAGGCTGGTTTTATGCTTATTTTTAATTAGCTAGCCCAAAGAATATGCTTAATAACGGGCTTTTTAAACAAAACGGTCATTCACTGGGGGGTGGTCATTCACTGGTGCACCCACCCTATACTTATTCAATAAGTTAGGCTATATCTTTCAACAATATCACATCAAAATCTTTTTTTACTTACGGTTCAGAATAAAAAACTTCTTACAATATTTTTATATATTATGTTTACAATTGAATTTTATTTATAATACACAATGGATAATTACACGCTTTAGTTTGGCTTTCGATACCGTCGCCCCTGGATAAAAGGCTCACTTTTATACAGAAATATCTGAATTCAGAGTAAGAGGCCTCGAACCAATGACACATGGTTTGTTTGTTATTGCTGATTTATGCTTTCTATATTTAACCGCAAGAACTTGTGGTTGGTTGAGACATGCCGATTTCAGTTTAGGTTACCGTAGCCTAGATTGTTGTTTAACGTTTAATGCATCCCAGGCAAAGAATCGTTCCCGAATCAATAAGATCTTGTCATTGCACAACATAAGAAATCTCCGTTCAAAACTGCAATTGTTCTGTACCAGTCAATAAATAGGCAATATTCTAAGCATCATATGAGCTTGAGAACTAGGCTAATTACTGCTGGTCAAAATTCTGAATTAGTAGTACCTGTTTTTAAATTTTTAAATTCTTGATTATTTATAGTTTCCGATGCACTTTCCAAATTGACCTTTATTTTGGCCATTCCTATTTTTTAGATAATGGTAAAAATTTTAAACATTCTTTTGTAATAAGTTACGATTAACCAATACGTTTTCAAGAGCCAAGCTCCACTCTCCGAAAATACGAATGCAGTAGTTGCCCAGAAATAATCAACAGCCTAAAAACCACAATTGAAGTCATGGAAGCCGAAATTAAGATGCTGAGACTACAAGCTAAGACCTGTGAGTGCAACATCCCTTCCGAACCATGGACTGAAGTAAAAAATAAAAACAGTAAACCCATTAAGTCCAAAAACCGTTTCAGCCCTCTCAACCCCGATCAGGAACCTCTTCCTTCACAAAGAGCCAACGATTCTCCCCAACTCATAAAACTCCAGTCCACCAAAACCTCTAAAATACACCCGTTGCAGCAGACCTGCATACTCAGCGAATTTCAAATGCAAAGAACATAATTCAATGCAACATAGCAAAATTTGACATGTTTTTGTAATCTTTATAAGAATAACATGGGGAATGAGTATGCAGGTTTGCTGCAACAGATAAATTAAAACAGGTTGGTTTTAATTCATTATTTAGTAGATCTTGACTAGAAGAAGCCATATACCAAGTTTTATCAAGAAATGTTAAAAAATAAGGAAGATATCGATTTTTTTTTAATTTCCCATAAGGATAACATGGGGAATGATTATGCAGGTTTGCTGCCACAAAAATGGAAATTTCGGGGGTTTTAGACTAAAATACATTAGACCTCATCTAGATGAAGCCACAAACCAAGTTTTATTAAGATATGTTGAAAAATAAGTAAGATATAGAATTTTACTTATTCCCCATAAGGTTAACATAGAGACAACGTACTGTGTTTACCACGTTCAATATCTCGGTAACCAATGGAGATAGAGCAATGATTCAAGATACTAAATTGTTTGTTTTTTTGAGCTGAATTCAATAGTGCCAACAAAAATTTGATGAATTTTATTTTTCTATGTAAAAAACTCAAAAAACCCATTTTTGGGGGGGTTTATCCCCCTTTACCCCCCCTTCCGATGGTCCGATCGGGCTGGTTTACGAACTCGTCCAATCGATTACCACTTTACATGTCTGTACCAAATTCCATTAAGATCGGCCCATATTTACGGCCGCTATCGTGCTTACAGACACATATATATATATATATATATATATATATATATATATAGATAGATAGATATATATATATATATAAATTTGAACGAATGGTGTTTTTTTCTTCTGGTGGCCCCAAAACGAAAAGTTATCATGGTCTCGGGCTTAGGTCTTACCATGAGACCTACAGTAATAGCTTCCTCCCTATAGGGGAAATTCGCCAAAACACAACTCCCTTCCAAAAAAGAAACCCCAGAAAACCCGCCCACCCAAGCAATTCCCTTTTACGTCAGTATTGATCCAGGGTGATAGCCACGCACGCGGCATTGCAGAGATTACTGCGAAACTACTTCATCGGCAGGTCGCAGTGACAGGGATATGCAAGCCCAACGCCAAGCTGCAACAGATTGAGACACCCAATCCACGGTACCCCAAGGAGGGGAACCACTGCGAGGTGCTGTTGGCGGGGACAAACGACCTTGCGGCTGGTGAGCAGAGGAACGTCTACAGGCATCTGGAGAACAGCATCAAGTCTCGGCCCCCCAACGTCAAGCTCATCTTGGCCACTCTGCCCTATCGACACGACCTACCCGACGATCATGCCATCCATCTACAGACAGCCCTCGTAAACTCTTACATAGAAGAATTGGCTGATAGGTACAAAGTTTCAGTCTTAAGCTTTGATCACCTGAAACGTGGGAGCTTCTCGAGGCATGGAATGCACCTGCGGAGAGAGGGAAAATGGCAGCTATCCAGACGGCTCATGGACGTTCTCTTCAAAGCAGGGACCCCTGCTGAAGTCAACCCCATCACCGACGCTTCGGACCAGCGGCCGACTTCAACGACCACCCGTAGGGTCAGCCCAAACCCTGTAGGGTCAGCCCAAGGAATGTCGCCCTACACACTCCCACACGACACCTTCGCAGACGCCGTGAAGACGACCCAGCGCCCAGTGAAAACCCCTGTAAATAGTAGTAATCGAGTTTTTTTTAGGGACTCCAGTTCTAGCCCTCTCACAAACTCACTTGGCCACAACAATAAAAAGAAAAAGCAAAATTCAAAATTAAACTTTCGACAAACAAACCATCACATGTCAGTGATACACCAAAATGCACAATCGGCAACAAATAAAGGGGACGAGCTAACTCTAATGTGTGAGGAACTCGCCCCTGACGTGCTGGTCCTATCGGAACATGCTTTCGTTGACAGCAACATTGACAATTTCATAATTCCAAATTATCAATTGGCCAATGTGTACTGCCGCACTAACACCTCAGGTGGAGGTGTGGCAATCTTTTTGAAAAACAACATCGCCTTTACCCCCTACAACAGACCTACGGAACCCACTGACAAAACTTTTGAAATAACTGGGGTAAAAGTGAAGACAACAAACTCGCAACTGACAATCATTGGATTGTACCGATCTCCCAGCGGAGACAAGGAATTATTTTTTTCAAAATTAGAACAACTGTTGTCAGATGTGACCAAAAGTGGTCACAATTTCCTCGTCATGGGTGACTTCAACATCGACGTCTTGGACGTAAACCACCCTATGACGAAACGCTTTGCTGATTTATTAAGGTCTTTTGGCCTCAAGTGGTGGATCAACACACCAACGAGAGTGACTGCCCACTCAGCAACAGCGATTGACAACGTTGTTACAAACCTGACCGATGCCGACATAAAGGTATCAGTGATCAACACAGCCCTGTCAGACCACGATGGCCAGCAGGTCACTTTAAGTGATCATGAGCCAAAACGGGATCCAGTCAACAAAAAAACAATTAGAGTCACGAGGCCTAATGTTGCTCAACAATCTGCTATCGCGTGAGAGTTGGAGCTTTCTAAACTTTTGCGATCCCGTTGAAGATCAATTTCTGAAATTTGAAAAAACTTTCAACTTCCACCTGAATGTGAGCTGTCCCCTCAAATACGTCAAATCAACACCCAAACCACAAAAGTGCAAATGGATTACCAAAGGTATCCTCGTTTCGAGAGAAAAATTGTTTTTTCTCTCCGAAATTAAAAAGCACTCGACAAATGCAGATTTTCTCAATTTTTTCCAAAACTACAAAAGGATCTACAGAAGAGTCATCAAGGCTGCGAAATCCCATGATGTTACTCAAGCATTGCTCACGTCCAAAAATGTTTCCAAAACCTCTTGGGCCATCATCAACAATAAAAAACCACCGACAGACAAACGGATCGAACTCCAAATTGAAAACGAAATCGTCAATAATCCCTCAAGAATTGCTGACGAATTCAACAAATTTTTTGTCTCGGTTGGAGCTGACCAAGGACTCTGTCCACCTCAGAGTCAGCTACCCCCACCATCATTACCAAGCCCTATAGCCTCCATGGCTTTGGCTCCGGTGACAGAGGAGGAAATTGCCAGAGTGATAAGAGATTTCCAACCAAAGAAGTCAAACGACTCAAATCATTTGTCTGTGTGGCTCCTCAGGAGATGCGCTAAACATCTACTGGGACCACTTGCACACTTGATTAATCTTTCTTTTCACTCAGGAACTGTTCCCTCCTCTTTGAAAACTGCAAAAGTCTCGCCGATTTTCAAAAAGGGCGACCCCTGTTCGACTCAAAATTACCGCCCAATTTCAATTCTCCCAACGTTGAGCAAGATTTTTGAAAGGCTCTTTTTCACTCGATTGGCAAGTTTTTTGGATAGGCACAATCTACTATCAGCACACCAGTTCGGATTTCGAAGTGGAAAATCCACAACAGACGCAGTCGTACGTCTTGTTGAAATGATAGTAGAAGGAATTGAAAGTCGAAGACATACGCTAAGTGTTTTCCACGACTTATCAAAAGCTTTTGACTGTGTTGATCACAAAATACTTTTTCACAGACTGGAGCATTACGGGATACGAGGAGTGCCACTCAGTTGGCTCAAATCGTATCTTAGTAATCGAAAACAATTTGTAGAAATCTCTAATGTCAGATCGGAGGAGATACGTCTAAGCTACGGGTCCCCCAGGGCTCCGTACTTAGTCCGTTGCTCTTCCTGATCTACGTCAATGATGTTGGTTCATCGGTGCATCAAGGGCGTCACGTCCAGTATGCCGATGACACGACTCTCTGTTTCAATTCAAATTCAATCAAAGAACTGGAAAAAGTGACATTTATTGGGCTAAATAGCTCAATCCAACACTTCAATGAGCTCAACCTCAAAACAAATCCAAACAAATCCTCATTCATTCATTTCAGCTTGCGAGAAACAGATCAGAGTTGTAGTCCAACAGTCATGTTGGATGAAACCGAGATCGAAGAAGTCTACTCGACAAAGTTCCTCGGAATACACCTAGATCGAGGGTTGACGTGGGAATTTCATGTAGACAGAGTCTGTTCAAAACTAGCTTCAGGCATTTATGTTTTGAGACAACTCTCAGAATACTGCCCAACTCAGGTACTGATGACGGCGTATTACGGATTGATCTACCCACATCTTTCCTACGGGTTAGCAATGTGGGGGGGTTGCGCAAACACACACTTTTCCAGAATTTTCATTCTCCAAAAAAAGGCCGTTCGAACAATCGCGAAAATGTGAAGAGGAGAGTCGTGCAGGCCAGCTTTCAAACGCTTAAAACTGTTGACACTGCCCTGCCTCTACATTTTAGAAACGTGCCTTTTTTTCAAATCAAAATGCGACCCTATAAGAGGAATAGATGTTCACTCTTATGAAACTAGAGGAGGGAGAACTACCGAACTGTGAGTCACAGAACGGCAGCTCATGAACATTTACCTTCACAGGTAGGAATTCAACTCGTCAACAAGTTGCCAAATTCGATTAAAAGTGCCCCTAGGCTACAGGTAAGGCCACACTAGTGTAGTGTGGCCTTGCTACAGGCATTCAAATCTCGTCTAAAAAATTTTTTGGTCGCAGAAGCATTCTACAGTACAGACGAATTCATGGCACACAACTGGGAGATCGTAACCAACTGACTTACTTTAGGGCTAGAATTGTTAATTCGAATAAATGTGACTGGGGTGAATGAAATGTTGTATGTTTGAATGGGACCTTGATGTCGGCATGAATGGAAAATTTTAGCTTAAAAAATCATTGACGATTGCGATGCATGTAATGTACATGTTTTTTGTAATAAAGCATTTATTATTATTATTATTATTTATTATTAAGAGCTAATCTCCAAAAATAATTGCAAATATTGAAAGTTTTATTACTCCGCACTCATATACATTCGCTCGCACGTAACCATTTCCCTCGAGTGCCCGGACGACCCCCTCGCACTTGCCCACTTGTTGCTTGAATAAAACTTATTAATCTCTACAATGCAAAAGAAGATAATTTTAAATACATCAGAAAATACCAATAAAACATGCACAAAGGATAAATTATTATTTAACAAATTTGAAAAACGTTTTATGAGTATTGCTATAGGAAAACACTTTAACAGACAGGTAACGTTCTCCCAACGCATTTTCTAAATCTTTCACAATAATCCCACCAGAGAGCAGTAGCTCTCTGGTGGGCTCTCTAATCTGATTCCCATTACAATTTACGCAATAATGGTATGAAATTTCTCACAAAAAATTCTAGCTCAGGATCGAGCGAGAAACTGGCACGGGGAGGGAATCGGCAATAACCCAGTCGTGAAATAAGAAATTAGGCATGAACCTTGAAGTATGAAGTAGGGTTCGACTCAAATTTTATTTCTGATTGTAGTAATATTTGACTATTTGATGTACTGAACAAGATTATGGTGGATGCCAGACTGGCATCCTTGGGCAATTTTGAATATCGAAGGTTAAAGTTCAAAGGGCCAAAAATGTGATGCGGAAAGTGATAAGGGACCTTAAGTCGGAATTTTCCAGTTTTTAGTTATTAACATCCTGGAATTCAGCATTATATTGCGAACAATTTGACATACAATTTATAGTGCTATGATTTTTTGTCTTTGAGTTATTGGCATTTGAATTTTAATTAGTATAAACGGGTATTTTAGGAAATCAAGGCCAAAAACTTCAAACGTTCACAGAATACTTATTATTAATATTTAAGAAATGAATTTGGTATAAAAATAAAGCTGAAAAGTAGATCTTTATATATAAAATAAAACAGGTGTAATAAACTTACATTTTCATTGTTTAAAAAAATTAGAAAGTGAGAAGTTTGAAAAGGGACCTCAAGTCGGAAGGCAGAATATCAAGGAATAAAAGATAAATTCACTGTCAAGACGGTGATTTTTGGACTTAAACAATATTCTTCTACGACGAAAAACTTGAAGTAGTTCACTTATCCGCCGATAGATGTCAGGAGAGACCAGATTTGAGATGCCCCTGACGACTCAGTCAGTACGAGCCTGCACATTTGGGAAATGGGATCCTAAGTCGCTCGCCATGTTATTTCCCATTTAAGCGACTTGAGGTCCCTTTTCGTTTGCATGACATAGGCTGCTAAATCGATTATTTTTTAATATTTCTCGGATTCTTATCACTAAAATAACCGAATGAAAGAATACAGGAAAGATTAAGGAATCATATCCAATCGAAACCTAAAAATTGATATTTTTGACCCGGTTCGACTAAAATGCTCGTACTGTAAAATTTACTCCAGCGACCTGGACTTGAGGTCCCTTTTCACTTTCCACATCACAATATAGAAAAAATATTGAAAAAATTGTATTTAAGGTATTCAAATAAATAGTCCCCAAGGTATTGATTTTAAACCACCGCCAATAGTTGCTAGATGGTAAATACTTAATTTTGATTGGGTATTAATTTATACCCATCTTGGATCCGCCATATTGGATACAAGATAATTTTTTTAAATATAAATGTGGTGATGTGACACATCATTACGGTCTAAATTTTCACGCTGTTTACAATGCCGCAATCTGTTTTTAAAAATATTGTTTTGTTCTCGAGGTATAATCCAATAAAATTCTTTCCTATAGATTTCTTATGGGCGTTTCCAAATTAAACTATTTTTTGTTTTGTTTTTCTTATATCTCCAGTTCTAATCGCATTATAAAGATCTAATCGCAGCTCTAATCGCATTTTGGTCTTAAAAGATTCAGTGATTTTATGGCTTTAATTTGAAGTATTAATAATTTAAATACGACCTGTTAGAGATGAGTTACAGAGGAATATGGAACATAAAATGTTGATTTTTCAAAATGTATTTTTACTCAAAGGTTTATATCTCAAGTTCTAAGTAAGTCTAAATATTAGGTGTGGTCTCAGAACACTTACGTGGTCTTTTTAAAGACTACATAAAAAAAATTATAATTAAAGGTTATGCAACAAAACTGTGTTACAACGTATAAAGCTTTTGACAAACTGTTTCATAGCCTATAACGACATTGTGATTATGTGCTATACTCTACTGTATAATGGGCATTACAAAAACGTTATACGTTACGTTATGCAATAAAATCTTCTTTACAGGCGATATGTCACAAATCGACCATTATATGCTATAACATACCCCAACGCTTTAATTGTTATTATATTCAACTACAATATATTGTATATTATTATGCATTAATATAATTATAACAATTATATTCAAAATTGCCTAGGGGTGCCAGTCTGGTATCCACCATATTCTTGTTAGTACATCAAATAGTACAAGAATCAATCATAACATTTCAGTCGGATCCAAATTCAAGCTCACGTGACTTGGCGACCGGACTACTACGAGAAAAGAGATAAGAAAATCAAGTAATTCGTAGTGGAGAGCAGGTAATTGTTCCTTAAGAAAATGGGGTTTCATTGTTACATCCATTTGAGCAATCGCTTGAGAGGAAAGGAAGATTTGATCAGGGCACAATAGTCTTGGAAGTAAGAGACGTAATGCTTACAGCAATTAGCCTGTTCCACATTTCGTTTTCGTTCATCACGAGCTATGTTACTGATTATAATTTTATCTATGTGAAATGATTAGAAATCAATATGTTCTATTTAGAAGCCCTAATTATTTCTAAAAAAAATCTACTTTTGAATTCCCAAACTACCTGAAACGATCTATTAATAACGATTTTAATACATAACACAGGTAGCAATGAAAAAGTGAATTCATAAATCAGAAATCAAATCGAAAATAACGTTTTTTTCAGAACTCATTAAATAAATTAAATGAAGCTAGACCAATTAATAATCATCGATGCTTTCCAAAATATTATTTAAGTATGAGATTATAAAATTAATATAGATTGTTCTAAGACGACACATTTGGGGATAACTTCAGTATTTAATTAGGGTATTTAGCCTTGGAATTCAGTGGGGTGTGGTGTGGTGTGTGTGGAATTGAGTGTGGTTGTGGTTTGGTGACTTTCTCACTGTACATGAGATCAGCCACCCTCATAATAGTGTAGATTCTAAACTATATCTCTTGAAGGTGTCCAGGATTTCATACCAGAATATTTTTTATAAACTTTTTTCTCATGGAGAACAAATATAGGGAAATGTTTTAGTACATTAGAAGTAATAATTCAAATTATAAATACATAGAATCGTGTATTTCTGGTGTCTGTAAACCTAAATTTATAAACAACCGTACCATCAGCAATATTAACAATATTACCATCAATAAGGGCTAAACCGAATCCGAACTCAAGCAAAGCATCCGAGTTTTCTTACCGTAATATATATATATATATATATATATATATATATATATATATATATATATATACTAGTGGCTTGTAGGGGCAAAAGCCCCTAAAAATAAAATTCAAATACTGAACATTTAATGTAAGATTTTTAATAATCGTTATATTAATGCGCAATTGGTTTTCTACACACTTACAACTCTGAAACAGTTTGACAGATTGAAGTTTTAAGTGTAATGTTAAAGGTATTTGTGAGATTTGCTAGTACGTCTCAGAATTTTAAGAAAGGGCATTAAAGTATAGAATAGGCATTGACTAAAGTCAATAGTATAGGGCTGAATCTTTGGAACAGTGGCGCTATCCGTCGACCTTAAAACTAACCTAGCTCACTTAGTTTACAATTCAATATATGAACATGAGGCTAGTTTGAAGAGGTTCTAAAGATTAACCACAGATTTTATCCCCAGGAAAGTCGTAACATTTAACACAAAAATGTAAACAAATTGTGACGTCATCAAGAGACCGTCATCAAGCTTGTATGTAGCCTCCAGCTGGTTCAAAAGAAATATTGGACAGTTAACGGGTATTTATTATGGAAACATTCGATTGAGGCTACATTGAAGCTACAATAGGCAAGTAGGTAAGGATGAAATCAGAAAATGGTCTCCCCTTGACGCTTCCACGATCCACGTTGGCGCCTCTGGCTCCACTCCATTCGAGAGTTAGGTTTGGAGACCACCAGCTTAGTAAACACCTAGGACATATTGATTTTACCTTACGTCCCATACGTTTTTATGGTTTGCCTTTGAGTAAACACAACTTTGTTTTGATAGACTTACAATTGATATTACAATAAATTTACAATTTACTGCTAGCATCTATTCCATTCCAGTCCACTTAAGATATATAATCTGTTTTGTCATTACTTGTAATGTCATGGTACTTACGAATCAATCTTAGCTTAAATAAACAAATAAATACTGGGTGTCTTTAAAAATAGGGGCGGGGTTTCAAAGCCTTGTAGTATTTTCATTATTACCATTATTTAACAAATACTATGTATATAACGTCCTCGAGCTCAGCTGATTCTTTTACTCCCTAGAGGAAAAGGAGCTTCTTTAGCCTCGCAACACATGTGATAAAGAAAATATAAAAAAAATAAATTGTATAAGGAAAATGTAAAAGGTATAAAGAAAATGTATTGCACTGACAGGGTAAACACGACTGTAATCATAAGTATAATGTATTGTAACGATTAACATAGCCTCAAAACTTTAATTGTCACAAGCTGAGCGTCCTCTTCCGTTTCTGCTGCAACATTCATTTGTTAAGCTGCAACATGTTTGTAAGTAAGCGTGGAAATTTGAATGCAATCAAATTATTAATAATCGATTTCAATCTTATTTTTATGGGTTTACTTTTTCTCTCGCCGGGAGGCAAAGTTATCAGTTTACCCCTGCTGGGAGACAGAGTAAATTTAGCATAGTTAAAGTAAATTTAGCATAGCATAAAATTAGCATAGTTATGATAAATATTTTTTAAAGATTTAATTTTTTATTTGTAACCTCAGGATATCAAATTGTTTATCTTGGCTTAGAGCTTTAAAATTATGTATCGTGAGACGTATGTTTATATTTTTAAACTCTGAGATTCGAACCCATAACCCCCGGTTTTTAGAACACTCTGTATTTTAAAAAAGTTAAAAATATTTTTACGAGGTTCCTTGGGTATGACTTAGCGGGGAAATGTTTTGTTTTGTCCTTGTATGTCAAGCCGTTCGCCTAAAATCTATGCTGTGGACGGCTTATATAGAAGACGCCCTGTATATTTGAAGTTTATAGATTCGGACACCACTGGATCATTTATCATGAACCTTGATACATATAAGTTAAATTTTACGGAGAAGGTTTTTCAGCTATTTATTTCGTCCTGACTAGATTGGGGTCCTCCCTCATTGACCTTTGGCAAATATGTTGTTGCCTAATGACTGTAAACATTGAAAAGCATGTCAACGTCTGCCGGGTTCAACTAGAATATTCATAAAATGTTGTAAGATGTACATTTCTTAAAAGCCATTTTTCCAAAAAGCTAATTATAATACGACATATTTACACATACATATCATCATATATTTAATTTCGTAAGGCGATTCTTTGCGTCAAAATTGTGGGCGTTTGGCAAGTCGTAGAAAGATGGGAGAAGGCTCAAATTAAAGGTCTTTATTCCGTGATGGCGGGAAAAATACTGAAATTGCTTGAAATTCACTAGAAAACGAGAAATAATGTAAAATATCAGCCATTTAAAAAGCATTGGGATCCAAAAACGTCTGCTTTGTTTACATTAAACATGTGTTTCTTATACTTTATTTAAAACCACATGCTAGATGTTGATATGGTATATTTAAAAATCCAGCTATAAAAATAAGAAGGTTGAAAGTACTGTAAGAAATAACGGTTTTTACCTTTAAATTTTCTGATTTTACAATTTAGGAACCTCAACATGCTCACAATTTGAAAAAAACATGAGGGATTACATACATTTGTTTTGTTAATATTATGACATGTATTAGCAGCTGATGCTGTTTTTATATCTAAGTGTTATGTAATATCAACACAATCAAAAAGCGCAGACTATACATACAGAGAAGACTTATAATTTTTAAGGCCTAGCTCTGGCAGTTTTATGTGCGGTCGGAATGGTCACAGTTTTGACCAAGCAACATGAGAGTGTGCTTCAGTAACAGCGATTGAGTGCAACATCAACTTTAAATTTCATCTTATTAAAAGGGTTCACCTTTAAATTTTGCCAATAAAAGTACATTTAATCTTCAGTCTATCAAAACAAAGTTGTGTTTACTCATGGGCAAACCATAAAAACGTATGGGACGCAAGATAAAATCAATATGTCTTAGGTGTTTACTATGCTGGTGGTCTCCAAACCAAACTCCCGTATGGAGTGGAGCCAGAGGCGCCAACGTGGATCGTGGAAGCGTCAAGGGGAGACCATTTTCTGATTTCATCCTTACCTACTTGCCTATTGTAGCTTCAATGTAGCCTCAATCGAATGTTTCCATAATAAATACCCGTTAACTGTCCAATATTTCTTTTGAACCAGCTGGAGGCTACATACAAGCTTGATGACCAGAGGCGGATTTGGAAATTTGCCGCCCCTAGGCTATCCAGATTTTTCCAACCTCCCCCCACCCCCCATAAACACACGCCACATCTTGCAACCCATTGTGTTCTCATCAAAACGAAATTTTGGCCAGACTCCGCAAGGCAAGAGAGCGTTAGCTGAAAAGAGGGATTTGTTTCCTTGACTTTTAGCAAGCCGCGCGGCAAGTCTATCTCACTCCCTCAGTCCTTAGCCTGTTTACATTAGGTGGGTTGCTCGCGCGGGCGATCAGGTGTTGCGAGGAAGCCGCGACCGACCGCTTTGTGCGAACACTAAATTCGTCGCTGATACAGACACTAACACATTGTTGTTTCATCAGCTCTATTGCAAGCAGCTACCAAACACGTGATCGCCCCGCGCAAGGGCGTAGCCAATGGGGGGGTTAGGGGGTCAGAACCCCCCCCCCCGAAATAGTAGATATAGCATAGTAAATGGGGGTGAAAACCGCCCCCGAAATAGCTGAAACCCCCCCGAGGAAACGTAGAGGGACCTGGAAACAGTTGAAAAGGGTAAAAAATGACGATAAAGGCGCCGAAAAGCACAAGCGGGACTCACCAATTTTGCCGATTCGGCCGGCGGTCCTGGCTAAACCCCCCCCCCCCAAAAAACTTCCTGGCTACGGCTTTGACCCGCGCGAGCAACCCGCCTGGTGTAAACGCGCCTTACCGCACTGTCTCTTTTCATCTTTCTAGTACAGTAGAGCGCCGATTATCCGAACGTCTTTCATCCGAACCGTCGGTTAACCGAACGCCGTAATAATTCATATTTTGAACTGATTCTCAAGCAATTCAAATTCGCGCGCCAACCGAAACTCCCGTTGCGCCGGGATATCAATGTATTCTGATAGATTTCATAATAAAATTTAGTGAATAATTTTTGTTTGATCATTTTTTAGCCTTTTTACTATTAAGAATTAATTACGTTACATATATAATTTTAAAATGTTGTCTTTTCATGTTCGATTATCCGAATATTCAGTTATCCGAACACCCCTTGTCCCCAATTAGTTCGGTTAATCGGCGCTCAACTTTATTGTACCTAGCAGCGCCGCAAGGTGCTCGAGGCGTTCATGCCAAGCTTGTCAAATTGCACTAAAACTGGACTGAACTCAACTGAACAGGAGCGGCGGCCGCGTTTGGTTGGTCGGGAAGGGTAGCAACCCAGCAAGCCCACCTGACGGCGCCGGGGGGTGCGGCAACTTCACACGATACCGCCATCCGCTACGAACGCCACGCCACTACCCCCAGAGCTGACGACTGACAACTTGGGGGCAAACTCGATCGCGTCTCGAAGTCCCGCGATCTGTTATCGGAAGTACTTGTGAAAAAAATTACATATTTTACAAACATTAATGTCAGTGCAATAATGATTTTTGTTTGCACTTTTTAAATTTTTTATTCCCTCTAAAATTTGCCGCCCCCCCAAATTCTGCCGCCCTAGACTATAGCCCTTTAAGCCCATATGTTAATGCAGCCCTGTTGATGACGGTCTCTTGATGACGTCACAATTTGTTTACATTTTTGTGTTAAATGTTACGACTTTCCTGGGGATAAAATCTGTGGTTAATCTTTAGAACTTCTTCAAACTAGCCTCATGTTCATATATTGAATTGTAAACTAAGTGAGCTGGGTTAGTTTTAAGGTCGACGGATAGCGCCACTGTTCCAAAGATTCAGCCCTATACTATTGACTTTAGTCAATGCTTATACTATACTTTAATAACCTTTCTTAAAATTCTGAGACGTACTAGCAAATCTCACAAATACCTTTAAGATTACACTTAAAACTTCAAAATCTGTCAAACTGTTTCAGAGTTGTAAGTGTATAGAAAACCAATTGCGCATTAATATATCGATTATTAAATATCTTACATTAAATGTTCAGTATTTGAATTTTATTTTTAGGGGCTTTGGCCCCTACAAGCCACTAGTAATATTTAATTTCCTAAGGTAATTCTTGTCATCCAAATTGTGGGTGCCTGGCAAGCCGATGAAAGATGGTAGAGGGCTCAATCGAAAGGTTTCCATACCGAGATGGCGGGAAAAATACTGAAAATGCTCGAAATTCACCAGAAAAAGAGAAATAACGTTAAATATCTCCCATTTAAAAAACATTGGGATCTAAAAACTTCTGATTTGTTAACGAAAAATATGTGATGCTGATACATGATTGAAAACCATATGGTATATACTAACATAAGGTAGATCCAGTCAAGGCCCCACTGAAAATACAGGCCATGCTGCAGCGATCCCAGCGCTGCGCCACGTCACACAAGTAGGCAGGGAACTATGTAATGAGCCTAATTTGCACAGGGTTAAGAATTGGCTCATTAGGCCTAGTCATGGGACCAGTAGGCCTAGGTCTATCTAGCCTATGTTTAACCTATGAAGGGAGTGTTGACGTTATAAATAAACACTACAATTTCCCTAACTTAAACCCTTTGAGTGATTAAGTAACTCACGGCGTTGGGGTGGATGGTTATAACCCTAATTATCACCATCGGAAGGCTAACCTAGTCGGTCCCATAACTGCCGACTCCGATCGCCGATTTTGATGTGGAAAGCAAAGTGTTGAGGCGTATAACGGCGACTATAATCTAATATAAACACTTAGTTGGACACGTAATTAGATCACTTCCTTGGGAAACGTAATATTTGCGAACGGAATCACGGTTGTTGTTGTTGTGAACAACATAACCTAAAAGACGTCGTCACGACTGCGTTATGCAGACGACGACAGAGCGTGCGCTGCTTCTTCTTCTGCTCGCCAAGCGCGCCAAACTGTTTTTCTGGCGGAAAGTGAAAAGCAGTGACCGGAAGAGCCTTTTTTTAGCTATTAACCAGCCGCTTTATCAACTGGGAAAAAAGGCTGGTGATTCATCACCGGAAGGGGTGAGCACATGGCGTGCTGATAACCCCTGAATCTTCACTCTCGGCCGTTCCTCTGAAGTGACTGGTGCGCAGTTCGTCTCGCGAGTGCGAATTCTTCCCCGGACGCTTCCGACTGTGTGCCTCGAGTTATTGTATTCGACGTCTTCCAATACATTTTGTATTAAAGGTACGTCAGCGTCATTTCTGGATTTAAGTTGATAATTCGATCTGTAAACTTTTCTGAAAGTTGATCGTGTCGCAGGATAGGGTTCCGAGACCTATCCTGCTCGTCTCTTGGCTGTAACCAAGACTAGTTTTAATTATCTTGGTGCCAATTATTATTTAGTTTTCCTTTTGGGATATTTTCCGAATTCTGGGTAACCTAATTAGAGTAATTGGTGATTTTCATATTTGGATTAATTCCTAGATTTTCCTGCTGTTGTAACAGACTTAGTCTTGTCCAAACCTGCTGTGCTACCGGAGTGTAAGGTTTGTCCTGCTCCTGTAACCATTGGTCACTAGTGAAATAGTTTAAATGTTGTTTCATGATTTGGGTAAACATTAACTATGGGTAACTAGTGTTAACTCTGAACATCTCACAGAGCTAGGGAAAACAGCAGAGGGCATTTTACTTAGAAGGTGTTTCCAGATTTAGTCTGTCCTAAGTTGAATGCCATCTAGGTTGAATATAACTGAGCTCTCATATTTGAATATCTGGTAATTACTGTGATTTCGATCCTCGACCCCTGGAATTATCCCAGCGACCGAGCTGAGCGATTCCAAGGCCTCTGACAACCCGTGACGTGATTTTCTGCGGTTCGATCATCTTTTCTCTCACCAGGAAATATCCGTCACAACTAACATCCTATGTTTACATTTTATTGCTAAATGTCAAATATCCCTTGTTTGTTTACGTTTTTTCTGTTTACATTTCATCACTAAACGTCAAAAATTACTTGTTTGTTTACGTTTTCTTGTTCTGATTTCAAAGGAATCGATGAGCAGCACAGCTGTGAGTCCTGAGCCAGACTTTCAGCCTGCCTACTTGTTTGACGTCATAAATCCTGCAGCATGGCCTGTATATGTAGTGTGGCCTTGATCCAGTTTGCTGTGAAGGTATTTTGTACTATAATAAATAAGAATTGATTCAATTTTCCCCCATTAGGGGCCTTTAGACCCTTCAAGCAGATGTCGACATGGTTACATGGTTACATGGCAGATGGTCGACATGTCGACATAAGGTTTATTTCAAAGCCATCTAAATATGTAGGTTGGACGTACTGTAACAGATAACGAATTTTAACTTCAAAATATTCCAATTTTGTAATTAGGGAATTTTGCCTATTCACCATTTTAAAAGCATTAGGAGTGAAATACGTCTATCTGTTTTCAGTATAATAACGTTATAAATCTGTTCAGCTGTTATTGAGTTATAAGAGCCCCCAGCAAATAAAATATATTGATCATTCGATATTTTGTATTAAATAATCAGCATTTGCATTAAATTATTTAGGGGCTTATACCCCTAAAAGCCACTAGTTTTATTTTATTTCTTTAGTTTTTGTGTTTTGATCGTTTGGTATTCTTTTAATTTCCAGGAATTATCGTCTGTTTTCTTTTATCTCTCTTTCATTCAGTATTTAATATGCTTTATGGAGTATTGTTTAATTCATATTAAAATCATTAGAGCACTGTTCCAAAATCTTCAATTATCTATTCTCGAGACGGGTAGGCCAACAGCGATGAGAGGAAGTCAAACAAGGCAAACTTAAATTGTCTTTCTCAACTGTTGACAGGGAAAGCTGTCTGATGTACTGAAACTTGATTAGTCTTCTTCATTCCTGTGTGAGTTGGTATGTCATGAAAAAGTGAAGGTAAATGACTCAGAAAAACCTTGCATTTCAATAACTGGTTTTCTCGCACTTTTTAATTTTTGCAAAACGGCTAGTAACGAATATATGTATAACTTTGGGATCGAGAGTTAAGTTAGTCAAATATCTAAATATCATTGGCATAAATAGTTAAACAATAAAAGGAAAAGGCCTACGTCTGATTTAGCCAGGCATACACTTAGACATAACAATTAATTCAGTATTAGGAGCACGGATGAAAATATGAAGCAAGTACTGTAAATGGAATGTATAAAGTAGTCAATAGACGTATAGCCATAATAACTCAGAGACTACGCAAAGTGAGGCTACATAAACAAAAATACCCCCGTTGCAGCAGACCTGCATACTCAGCGAATTTCAAATGTAAAAAAATATTTTAATCCAACATAGCGAGATATGATATGTTTTTGTAATCTCCATAAGAATAACATGGGGAATGAATATGTAGGTTTGCTGCTACAGTCATGTTAAAACTGGGTGGTTTTATTTCAATATTTAGTAGATGTTATGTAGAAGAAGCCATATACCAAGTTTTATCAAGATATGTTTAGAAATAACGAAGATATGGAATTATTTTATTGCCCATAAGGATAACATGGGGAATGAGTATGCAGGTTTGCTGCCAAAAAATGGAAATTTCGGTGATTTTAGACTATAATACGTTAAATCTCCTCTAGATGAAGCCACAAACCAAGTTTTATTAAGATATGTTAAGAAATAAGCGATATATAGAATTTTACTTATTTCCCATCAGGTTAACATTGAGAAAACGTACTGTGTTTACCACATTCAATATCTTTGTAACCAACGGACATAGAGCAATGATTTAAATTACTAAATTGTTTGTTTTTTCGAGCTGAACTCAATGTTGCTAACCAAAATTGGATTATTTTTATTTTTCAATGTGAAAAACCCAAAAAACCCATTTTTGGGGGGGGTTTAACCCTCTTTACCCCCCTTACAGTGGTCCGATCGGGCTGGTTTTCGAACTCATCCGAATAATTACTACTTTATACCCCTGTGCTAACTTTCATTTTGATCGGACCATTTTTGCGAGCGCTATCGTGCTTACAGACATATATATATATATGTCTGTAAGCACGATAGCGCAGGGGTATAAAGTAGTAATTATTTATAATTTATATATATATATAAATTTGAACGAATGGTGATTTTGCTTCTGAGGGACCCAAAACGAAAAGTTATCATGGTCTTAGGCTTAGGTCTTACCATGAGACCTACGGTAACAGCTTCTTCCCTATAGGGGAAATTTGCTAAAAGTAACAATAATTATGACAAGAAATTACGACTAAGGGCATTAATCTAGCATAGTATACATTTCTGTTTTTGAGTTATGAGTCATAAGGCTGCTAAAATTCAAATCAAGCGGTGCGATTGATAGTTCACAATCTAACTTAGGGCTCGAAGTAGTTTAATCAAAGTTTCACACATAATATTGTTGTTTCAAGGGTTTAAAATGTACTATATTTTTCCTTCTAAATATATGAATGGCACGGCGAGAAATCCAAGATTCTCTGGAAGTTATAAGGACCACTATTGCAATGCTTATTTACGAGCCAGAAGAATATAATTGTCTGAACCTTTGTATAATAGCTTTATTAATATTTTTAGTCAAGAAAGAGAAAATGATTTGAATGAAAATCCGATGTAAAACTTATGTACTGTGCTCCAGTTTTAGTTTTATTCCATAGTAAGCAGACCTATCACATTTTGAGTAAAATTAAGGTGAGGTAGTGAGGTATAAGATGAAGCTTGAATGTTTACAAACAAATCCAGATGAATTTGGATTTTTCGAGGAGGGGAAATAAATATTAACAGATGGTCAATTGATTCAACTATAAATTTCTTGTGTCAATCATGTGTTAAAAAAATCATGTCACCTGTTCATTGATTGTTATTCAAAGAGCAAAATATTGTTTCTAATATCAACCCACATTTTGTTTTGGTTGAGTATTTTTTATCTACCAGACTAGTAGCGTAATCACATGGCTTTGTTTACTTCCACGTCATCGATGATTTTCTCCCCTCCTCTGCTGAAACTTCAGACTCAAGCTTCTTCTTGTACCTCACTACCTCGAACAACCGTGTTGGGCTCTTCAAATAAAACCTATTAATTTAGTGTACTTTACGCCAAGGTATGGTAGGGGGCCCAAATTCTCAAGGAGGTA
This sequence comes from Flexamia atlantica, assembly GCA_035578135.1. Taxonomy (NCBI): domain Eukaryota; kingdom Metazoa; phylum Arthropoda; class Insecta; order Hemiptera; family Cicadellidae; genus Flexamia; species Flexamia atlantica. Next base: position 48,125,627 of record JAQJVK010000005.1, on the reverse strand, counting down.
CAAAGAATTAAAATTGTATATAGTCATATACAGTGCATTTTTATCGAATAAAGCGTATTGTATTAACCAGCTCAAGGTAAAATATCGGAAAAACTTGTTTTTATATAACATATGAGGTTGCACTTTATCCTATTCAGTAAATGGTGGAAGCTGAAGCTTAATAGGAAAAGTTTATTGATGTGGAAAACAGTTTAAACGAATTTTATCAAGGAGCAAGTCGAATTTGTGCAAAGTGATATTAGCAATTTAGATGCATGCAAATAGAATTGTGTCCTGCAATCTTGGATCCTAGATCAGTTAAACCACTGATTTAGAAGATTTAAGACACTTTATTTTCATTTTATTTTTTGGCAAATCCTAACTATAGATGAAATTGGTTATCATATTTCAACACAGCTTTTCAGTTCTGGCATACTCCTCCAATATATATATATACAGACATATTTAGACCTATAGGTCACAGGCCTATTTGGACCTATTCAGAGGAAGAGCAAGAGGACGATAGATTAAATTCTGAAAACCCCTGCCAAATTGCATGAAGATGTGACGTCCAAATTACGTAAATCTGAGTGTAATTTTGTTAAAATATATTGTAATACTTACAGCCTCAGCAATCCGATGATATAATGTGGTGACGCGTTTCGCCGATTACGGCATCATCAGACGATCACACATTGTACACCTAATAGTTCATAACACACATTTCGCCTTTCAGGTCGTCAAATTGTTTAAAATAACAGCTAGGCCTAACACACATATTTAAAATACAAATAGTCTTTACAGTGGGAGCCCCCGTAACGATGTTCGGTAGTTGAGGCCCGTGCACGAACTTTAAAACAATTTGACGACCTGAAAGGCGAAATGTGTCTTATGAACTATTAGGTGTACAATGTGTGATCGTCTGATGATGCCGTAATCGGCGAAACGCGTCACCACATTATATCATCGGATTGCTGAGGCTGTAAGTATTACAATATATTTTGATAAAAGCAATCCTGTTACCGGATTTTCAAGATGTAATTTTGTTCAAATAAGAGCATTTTAACAAACAAATCAACTTAAAATTGAAAGGTCATCTTGGGGTATGAAGGAAGTGTAGGACGTTTGCGGATTGCGAGGCGTGTAGCGTGCATGGTGTGCGAGGTTAAGAAAAATACAGGAAACTTTTAAAACAGTTATCTTATGGTACAGTTATCTTATCTTAACAGTTAGAAAGGTGTGTAGGGTGTTAGTGGCGTGCGAGGTTAAGAAAAAAGACCAGTAACTTTTTTAAACAGTCATCTTAAGGCGTGTTGGGTGTTTTTGCTGTGTGAGGCATGTAAGGCGTGTGTGGTGTGCAAGGTTAAGAAAAAAGGAAAGCGACTTTTAAAAACAATAATATTGAGGTGTCAAAGGCGTGTATGGTGTTAGCGATGTGGTCGGTTAAATATGAATATTATTCGGTATGGGCTGAGGCTAAATATTCGGGACTCGGCTGTTTGTCAACATAAATGAGTTTGACCAATACATTACAATTAGCCCATAGCTTCCCACATTAAGACCAGTGTAGTTGCTTTGTGTATAGCCCCGTTAAAACGACGGGTCTTGTTCATGCAAGACCGGTCGTGCTAAAGTGCTATAGCCTGTTTTAGCAGTCAAACCTATCCTTTCATCTCTTGTATACTCTGTAGATAAAACAAAAATATTTTAAATTAATTTTTCATATGTGAATTAGTAGGAAATAATTTTATTTGCTGTTTTTAGGTAAAACGTTTTTCCATTGCACAAGTGTAACTGATGGGGTTGTTGGTTGTCGGATGATGTGATAGGTTGTTGGAAATAGCTAAATATGGATCAGGGTGGAACTTAGATCTATGGAACAATAAGGTAATCCTGTATTGTCAGGAAAGCATTGATCAGAGCAAATTACTATAACTGTGAAAAGAATAGGATAATTTATCTAGGTGGAAGGTTTACCCTGAGGCCGATCGTGCCCATTGCCATATGGTCACCTAAACCAGCTTTGATAAACAATAATTAAGTAATTAATTAATTCCATGTACAACTATATTAAATTCCAGAAGGGCCTACGTTGCATGTGACTGGGAATACTGTCTGAATTTAATCATAACGGTCTAATCGCTGATTACTATGATTCTGAATAAAGGTTTAATGAACTATTGAGCTAAGTAATTAATTGTTGGCAAGATAAATATGAGAAGCAATATTTCCTGCTGAAGCTACATTTGTAATATTTTGAAGGGGGGCCTCTGGAGAGGCGAAACCCACACAAGGTGGTTGGGTGGTCTGACTCACCTTGAATATCTAAAAATACAAGTTAATCAGTTTTAGTCAAATAACTCACACCTATTGAACAATGTATACTGAACGTACTGCCATTCAATTTCCTAAAGAGTACAAAACTAAAAATTGAACAGAAATGGCAAAATAAATTTGGGCTTGAAACTGCCAGCCAATTACAAATGGCAAATAGTTCATTTAGTAATTCAATAAAAATTGCACATAGTGAATAAAGTAAATTGGATTAAAGGGAGTGAATCCGTGGGTCAATAGTAGTAATTTATAAAGTAATCAAGATGAGTAGCCTGGCAGTATAAGTCTGTCCGCTCACTGTGTTATATATATATTAATATATTTTTGATAAACTTTAGGTTGGCAACATGTCGCCTACTTGTAGTTCTTTGAACTAGGATTTGGATCCTTATTCTAAGATGGGATGCCTTGCTGTTAACATGTACTTTGAGGTAATTGCTGAATAAAAATTACTATTTCCACTTAAGTGAGTTGTTAAATGAATTTACCTCTGAAATTATAAAAAAATAACAATACTGTCATAAATAACACCAGCAAAGGCATCAACACACTAAATGTAAATCATTTTACAAATGTGTCAGCAACGGATAGTAGTCGCACGAGCAAGGGGCGAGTGCATACTACTCAGAAATAAAGTACTAATCATAGCTTAAAGTATCGCTTTTCGTACGAGGTCAAGTTAATTCGTCAAAAATGACCAAGTGGCGAAAAGCAGCTTTAGGCCCGAGTGATGAACTATATTTTTCATATATCGCTCTATACAACACGCTAACGACTTAAAACCAAAATGTTACTATTTGTTTACCTTTAAAGATACATCCCAAAGATGCCTACATCTTGGTGTTGCTATTTAAAAAAATCAGCTGATTGCCTGTTTCAATTGTGTTAGGTTAGACTGACACCAATGAACACCTATCGATTTATCGAATGCATTTAATAAACGATTGGTAAAATGAGCAGTTTCACAAATTGATTAAACCGACATCAATGCAACAATGAAATGCGATTGATAAATAACCGATAATCACTCTCGATGCAATCGATACCTCACCATCTTCGCTGACGTACACACGTTTGGAGTTTTAGTACATTATAAACGAACAGCTGACGTCCTCAACATCAGCTGATTCTTTTTCTCCCCAGTAATGTATTCTTTGCAAATTACGTTTTATATATATATATATATTATTTAACAAATAATATATATATATATAACATCCTCGAGCTCAGCTGATTCTTTTACTCCCTAGAGAAAAAGGAGCTTCTTTAGCCTCGCAACACATGTGATAAAGAAAATAAATAAAAAGAAATTTTATGAAGAAAATGTATTGCACTGACAGGGAAAACACGACTGTAATCATAAGTATAATGTATTGTAACGATTAACATAGCCTCAAAACTTTAATTGTCACAAGCTGAGCGTCCTCTTCCGTTTCTGCTGCAACATTCATTTGTTAAGCTGCAACATGTTTGTAAGTCTGCGTGGAAATTTGAAGGCAATCAAATTATTAATAATCGATTTCAATCTTATTTTTATGGGTTTACTTTTTCTCTCGCCGGGAGGCAAAGTTATCAGTTTACCCCTGCTGGGAGACAGAGTATTATTTTACTAACTAATTATAGTACAAGGAGTAAAAGCGTCTAAACATAGAAGAATGAGTGAAAAAGATAATCAATCGTAATAAACCACCGTACTCGATAAGATTTTGAGACAAACAAAGATTAAAAGATTACACTAACAGCTATCAAACAGCAAGTAAATAATTCATATTCTTTTGAAATGTTTACAAAAATCATAAAATTAGCATAGTTATGATAAATATTTTTTAAAGTTTTAATTGAACAAATGACGTAGGAAAGCCTGTCAGTCAGGGCAGGACTACGTAATTATTGCAGCCACGAATATGAGATGGCCATGAAAAGCAGATATATCCCGAACCAAGGGCGTCTTTTCATCATTTTGCTTGAGATTTCTATCAACGTAAACGTCAAAGTTTATGTCAGCAATACATTTTCCGCTGCATATGTCCCGCTGTATCTATATTATATACAAGTTTAGAATTATTTGTATTGTGAAATCTGTCGAATCTTCAAACAACCCGTTATACATGAACGGTCATTTATGTCGAAGGAAGTTGTTGATAAATGTACTACTTTTTTCAGGTCCGCAGATCATGAAAATATCCATCAATCAGCTATGTCGTGTTTATGCAAATAGTTCATAATATACTATGAGCTGCAGTTGGAAACGTCAAACAGAAAATGCATAGAAACAGCAATTACAGAGGAATATTGGCCATAGAGTAATAATGAACTTCGTAAAGAGATGGCACCATAGAGTAATAATGAACTTCGTAAAGAGATGGCACTCCCATGTTAACTCGGTGGTAAGGGAACATCAGCGCTATCTGAATAAAGTGCAACGAACTAAAAAGATCGATGCGATATATCGATGGTCGTCGATGCGACATATCGATCGTCGTCGATGCGACATATCGATCGTCGTCGTCTGCTTTGTTTATATTTTCGTTTTCTTGTTTTGTTTGCTAGACTTTCAATTTTAATGACTTTACCGGTTTGTTTAGATTAAGTGCGTTTGCCGCTAGTGCAAGTTGTTTCGCGAAATACTGTACTGAGTGATTCTTATTGTGCTTAAAGCGATTGATAGAAAATAAATACGTAGATCTTTACATAAAAGCACTTAATAAAAATTAACTTAGTTAATTTTTATTAAGTGCTTTAATGTAAACATCTACGTATTTATTTTCCATCAATAGCTTTAAGCACAACATGAATCACGCAGTACAGTATTTCGCGAAACAACTTACACTAGAACAACTTTCTGCAAACGTACTTTAGGTATTTTCCCACACTCAAATTAATTCCAACTCGTTATGGTTGTGTACACGTCGCGTCGTGACAGAAAATCAGGGGAAACGGAACGGGAAGTTAGCAGATCGTTATTGTCGTTCTGATTGGCTGAATCAGTGAAGAAGAAAGTCATGTTTTTACAACGCCATCTGAATAAAGTGCATCGAACTAACCCGCTCCAATAAGCTTACCACTTGGCTCCATTTAAGTGTCAGACCGGTGATGGCACTCCCATGTTAACTCGGTGGTAAGGGAACAGCAGCGCTATCTGAATAAAGTGCAACGAACTAAAAAGATCGATGCGATACATCGATGGTCGTCGATGCGATATATCGATGGTCATCGATGCGACATATCGATCGTCGTCGTCTGCTTTGTTTATATTTTCGTTTTCTTGTTTTGTTTGCTAGACTTTCAATTTTAATGACTTTACCGGTTTGTTTAGATTAAGTGCGTTTGCCGCTAGTGCAAGTTGTTTCGCGAAATACTGTACTGAGTGATTCTAATTGTGCTTAAAGCGATTGATAGAAAATAAATACGTAGATCTTTACATAAAAGCACTTAATAAAAATTAACTTAGTTAAATTTTATTAAGTGCTTTTATGTAAACATCTACGTATTTATTTTCTATCAATAGCTTTAAGCACAACATGAATCACGCAGTACAGTATTTCGCGAAACAATTTACACTAGAACAACTTTCTGCAAACGTACTTTAGGTATTTTCCCACACTCAAATTAATTCCAACTCGTTATGGTTGTGTACACGTTGCGTCGTGACAGAAAATAAGGGAAACGGAACGGGAAGTTACCAGATCGTTATCGTCGTTCTGATTGGCTGAATCAGTGAAGAAGAAGAAAGTCATGTTTTTACAACGCCATCTGAATAAAGTGCATCGAACTAACCCGCTCCAATAAGCTTACCACTTGGCTCCATTTAAGTGTCAGACCGGTGTATTGGCCTCGACGCGTCGACGTTACGTTGATGAAGAAATCAACCCCATGATAGAGCAGGTAATTTATCTTTGGTTCTCAGTGTTTTGAAAGCCACAACTCGATGGCAAGCTCGCTTGATACTGCGTTATAATAACCTCAGGATATCAAAAAGCGACTGTTATTTGTAACCTCAGCATATCAAATTGTTTGTCTTGCTTAGAGCTTTAAAATTATGTATAATGAGACATATGTTTATATTTTTAAGATCTGAGATTCGAACCCATAACCCCCGGTTTTTAGAACACTCTGTATTTTAAAAAAGTTAACAATATTTTTACGTTGTTCCTTGGGTATGACTTAGCGGGGAAATGTTTTGTTTTGTCCTTGTATGTCAAGCCATTCGCCTATGATCTGCTGTGGAAGGCTTATATAGAAGACGCCCTGTATATTTGAAGTTTATAGATTCGGACACCACTGGATCATTTATCATGAACCTTGATACATATAAGTTAAATTTTACGGAGAAGGTTTTTCAGCTATTAATTTCGTCCTGACTAGATTGGGGTCCTCCCTCATTGACCTTTGGCAAATATGTTGTTGCCTAAAAACCACATAAACTAAATAAGTACTTATTTAGTTTTCTGTGCTAAAAACTAATGACTGTAAACAGTCAAAAGCATGTATATGTAGAATATTCATAAAATGTTGTAAGATGTACGTTTCTTAAAAGCCATTTTTCCAAAAAGCTAATTATACTGCGACATATTTACACTTTTACCCCCCAAAACTTAATAAGTATTTATTACTAAATTTATATGATTTAGTACCTGGTGGACCGAGCCTTGCTCGGTGCTATTTCATGTTTACCAGTTCATTAGTTACTATAAAATATTTCAATGTCATAAAATTGATAAATAGAAACCTTTTTTATTGCTCCATGGACTCTTCATCCCATTTGCTGTTTTTTCCCTTGATTGCTGTAGATTCCAAACAGCTGTTATGATTACTTCATTTGTTTACACTTTCCCTGTTTATTTTCCTTGCTATCACGGCAACCCATAAGGCCAATGTTAAATTTTTACAACTTAAAAATTCGATTTATTACGTTATTAGATTTTCTCTGGCCAAGTAATCTGCGTAAAAGACGTTTTTGAGTCATAAATTACTTATTTCCAGACTTTGAAGGAAATCCTCGGAGCCGTTTTTGAGATAAATGTGCAAGCAAGCATACAAGCAAGTATACAAGCAAGCAAGCAAGCACGATAACATTACTCATATAAGAGTATAGGAGATAATAAATCTTCACAAATCTTAACTCCTTTAAAAATTGGTTTATTTATTTCAAATTGTCCTATTTACATGCATATCATTAACTAGTAATTTGCCCATAGCTAGATATAATAACTTTTTCATAAAATTCTCATCAGGGTAGTAGTTCTTTGCCCTAGGACCACTTGATGTACTTTTTCCGTATAATAAGTCTTTCTTTTAAGGTTCTTATTATATCATATAGACTCTAGGTTGCATATTTCGCCTCATGCCAAATGAATGATATCCTTTTTCAGTTTTATTTAGTTTAGTTTTATCTCCTCAAATTTCATAAATTATATGCTATTATTACCAGTTCAATCTTCTTACAGCTCCCATCCTTATTCCTCACTGGAAGTAATTCTTCTTTTTAGATGTTTGATACTTTTTCTTTTCATTAAATTTGCATCTCCTCGAATTACCTTCCTTGGTTCAAAATCAAATTTTATTTATTTGTTTAGGATACATATCATCAACATGTTTTTTTTCAGCTGTACACATCACTTTTTATTTACAGGTTTTGGGCAACACTGATGTATATGATATATATATATATCAATATATTTTTATTCAATTGTAATAGCACATACATACATATACATATATATATTACGGTAAGAAAACTCGGATGCTTTGCTTAAGTTCGGATTCGGTTAGCCCTTATTGATGGTAATATTTTTAATATTGCTGATGGTACGGTTGTTTATAAATTTATGTTTACAGACACCAGAAATACACGATTCTATGTATTTATAATTTGAATTATTACTTCTAATTTACTAAAACATGTCCGTATATTATTTATTCTCCATGAGAAAAAAGTTTATAAAAAATCTTCTGGTATGAAATCTTGGACACCTTCAAGAGATATACTTTAGAATCTACACTATTATGAGGGTGGCTGATCTCATGTACAGTGAGAAAGTCACCAAACCACAACCACACTCAATTCCACACTACACCACACCCCACTGAATTCCAAGGCTAAATACCCTAATTAAATACTGAAGTTATCCCCAAATGTGTCGTCTTAGAACAATCTATATTAATTTTATAGTCTCATACTTAAATAATATTTTGGAAAGCAGCGCTGATTATTAATTGGTCTAGCTTCATTCAATTTATTTAATGAGTTCTGAAAAAAACGTTATTTTCGATTTGATTTCTGATTTATGAATTCACTTTTTCATTGCTACCTATGTTATGTATTAGAATCGTTATTAATAGATCGTTTCAGGTAGTTTGGGAATTCAAAAGTAGATTTTTTAGAAATAATTAAGGCTTCCAAATAGGACATGTTGATTTCTAATCATTTCACATAGATAAAATTATAATCATTAACATAGCTCGTGATGAACGAAGAACTAATGTTTGATACTTTTTCTTTTCATTAAATTGCATCTCCTCGTATTACCTTCCTTGGTTCAAAATCAAATTTTATTTATTTGTTTAGGATACATATCATCAACATGTTTTTTTTTTCAGCTGTACACATCACTTTTTATTTACAGGTTTTGGGCAACACTGATTTATATGATATATATATATTTTTTCCATTCAATTGTCGTACGGTAATAATTGCCCTCTTTGATTTCAAGGAATATGAAATATGGATTGAAATTACCAAATGATGGTATGGCATGGCATTTATCGTTTGGGCGTTTTATATCTTGGATATACATATTAAACAAGAAAATAAGATATGAATAAATAACATTAATTCAACAAAACAATATTTAAAAACTGTGTAATACTCCAAAAATAAATTGAATAATTACCAACTTCAAACAACATGATATGGTAATAAATTCTTCGAACATATAACTTAAACGTTTGATTAAAATTAAGGTTAAAAAACGTATTTTCTTCATTTATTAAGTTCACTATTTAACATATTATTACACCAAGTTATAACGATATTAAGTTAGTTAGTTGAAATAAATTAACATAATTATTAAATTAAGTCTGTTTTGATACTTTCACTTATATTAGGCTGTTCATATCATTTTATTTTTCACCTTTGCGAATATCCAATTTCCTTTATATTTCCTAGGTATTTTTATACCTCTTGAAACTGGTTATGTGGTATGGTCCACGTTTATTCGTCCCGTCTAGATTACTTATAGAATACACAGTTTTTCCTAGCTTTTCACAAACAGTATAAGGTCCAGTATAAAGTTCAAAGAGTTTGGCAGTCGTTCCCTCAATCATTTTGGATTGAGGTTTTTGTGCTACCAACACTAAGTCTCCTATGTTAAATTCTGTTTGTGTTGGTTGTTGAATTTATCGGCTGTCTTCTTTGTTTTTTACTCATCCGTTGTCGTGCTTGTTCCATTTTAACGACTGTTGGAGTATTATCTTGAGGAAGGAAATCTAAAAATTTTTCCCAGAATCGAATATCTTAGTTGTAGTGTTATGTAATTCATTTAGACATTGGTTTTTACGTGATACGTAGTTAAACCAATTTTTCTGATCATCATGACAAGTTGTTCTGATTGCGCGTTTTACGTTTTGAATGTAACGTTCTGTTGAATTGGCTTGTGGATATCTTATGGGATTAAACATTGGTGTTATATCATTATCAGCTAATTTACGCAAATATCTCGTGCTTCTGAAAGATGTTCCATTGTCAGACTGTAGGAACTTGGGTTTCCCAAATTCAGGAATGTAATGATTGAAAATCTTATCTATTGCTGTAGTAGTATTTGCCCTCTTGGTCGGATAAAGCTGTATGAATTTCGTAAATAAATCGATTATGACAAATATATATTTAGTCCCAAAATTGCTAGTAGGTAATGGTCCTATCCAATCACATGCGATCTGTACGTTTTTATCAGTGCAAGTTATTCCTTTAGCTACACCATGATTTGGGTGATTATTAGGTTTGCATTTTTGACATGAATCACAACAAGATATTATTTTCGAACTATTCTACCCATATTTTTGAATACAAAATGTTCCTGGAGTAATTTTAGACATTTATCTGCCCCACAATGAATATAATGGTAGTGACATGCCCGGACCAAATTCTCGATCATTATTTTAGGGACGAGAATTTTCCATCCTAAACCGGTTTTCTTATACAGCACATCTTGATATAACAAAAATTGATTTGAATTTCGATCATCTTCAGTATTTAGTTGGGTATCACGTGTTCTGAATATGATTTCGTTTAAGTTGGGATCGTTTAGTTGCAATTGTTTTAGATCTTGTAGTTGTTGATTAAGGTAGGGTTCGATTTCCGTTTCGATATGATTTATGACTATAGAAGGGTGTGTCAGATTTGAAATTTCATTACTTGAATATTTAATTCGACTTAAAGTATCGGCAACAATATTCTCTTGACCGGGACAGTAGTCGATTGTGAAATCGAATTCTGTAGTGCTAACGCCCATCTGGTGAGTCGGGGACTTAATAATCGACATGTTTTCAAAAAAGTCAACGCCTTGTGATCGGTTGTAATATGTATTCGTCTACCTATCAAAAGCGATCTTGCCTTTTGCAAACAGTATACAATAGCTAAACATTCCAGTTCGGAAGTGTAATAATTTAATTCGGGTCCTTTCAATGTTCGTGATATGAACATGATGGCTCCTTTATGATTATTATCTAAAATCTGATATACATGTCCGCCTATACTATGACCACTAGCATCACATTGTAGATAGAAATCTTTTGATAAATCCGGATAGTACAAGAAATGTGTATTCAAAAATAGTGATTTTATTTTCTTAAAATGTTCCCTCTCCACTTCTGTCCATCGAAATGTTGTTTTCTTAGACGTCAAATAAAGTAGAGGCTGTACATGTTCCGAAAACTGGTCCACGAATCTATTATAATAATTAATCATTCCCAAGAATCCTTTCAGTTGCTTTCGATTTTTCGGTTCAGGACATTTTTCAATCACTTCAATTTTGGAATTATCTGGTTCAATCCCATTTCTAGTGATAATAAATCCTAAGTACTTTACCTTTTCCTGACATAGTGATGATTTATGTAACTTTATCGTCATGTTAGCTTCCTTTAGTTTAGAGAATAAAAGTTCGAGGTGTTTGAGATGTGACTCAAAATCGTTTGACATGATACAAGCGTCATCTACATAAAACATGCAAAATTCGTCGAGATCATTTCCTATAGTGGCGTCTAAAGCTCGTACAAGTGCCGCCTGAGAGTTAGATAAACCGAATGGTACCCGTACAAACTGATACGTTTTCCCGTTATGTTGGAAAGCTGTATACTTCCGTGATTCGGGTTCGAGTTCCACTTGCCAATAAGAAGCTGTTAAGTCGAACGTACTTATGAATCGGGTGTTTTTGCATTTGGTAAGTAATTCGTTGATGCCCTAGTTGCAATCGTAATCGTTAACTACCCGTTCGTTTATGGCTCGGGCATCTAAACATAGACGAATTTCTCCCGTTTTCTTTGGAACTACTAGCATTGAATTTATAGATGTGCTATCGCTTCGTTCTATTATATTTTTACTCAGCATGTCGTTTATTTCTTTGTTTACCGCTTCTCTATGACATATAGGGATAGGATACGAATGACTCTTAAAAGGTTCGTGATTTTTCAGTTTAATTTTATATTGGAATTTATTACATAGACCTGGTTCGTTAGAGAAAACAGTGTCGTACTTTATCAATAGTGAGCGCAGATTTTCCTTTTCTTCGTCATTTAAAATTGAGATTTCAGATATTTTACTGTTTATTATTTCATCATTATCCGTGGTTCTAGTTTTTTCCATATTATGTGTTTGTGGTTTGTGGTATATAGTTCTTTCGTCTTCCTGAGATATGACTCGGCAAGCTATGCCCTCTTTATTTGATTGTTCAAATTTTATTTTTATTTTGTCTGATGTTACTTCATTTTGGTAGTTAATGTTTATATGGTTGTTTATTAATTTATTAAGACTATCCTGGGTTTTTAATTGATTTGGATTTAGTTTAGTTACATCTTTATTTATGGTTAAAGTATGGTCCTGAAAGTTTAATATAACTCCCAAGTTTTCTAATGATTCTTGTCCTATGATGGCTTCTCGGACTAATGATGGTACTATTAAATACTGTGCATCAAAGACATGATTGTTTATTTCGGTTCGTATTAATATTATTTTTCTTATTCTTTTGGATTTTTGTCCGGTTGCAGTTGTGATGTTGAGATTCGTAATCGGAAAGGTTTCATGTGTCCCTATCGTCTGTTAGTTTTGTTCGTACCATTGTTCTTGCAAACAGTTGACGTTACATCCCGTATCGATAAGAGCTTTAAGTTTCAAATGGTTTAATTTTATTTCAATTTCAGGGCATACGATATTTCTTACTACTAGTTGTTCCTCTTCATCCCCTTCAGTTAACCATTTGTTGTCACAATATATGTTATATACTATGTTGTTTTGATTATTATTTAGGTTTGTTAATAGGTTATTTTGATTAGGGGTATTATAATATCCGATTTGTTCATTTTGCGCCAAAGTTTCAGAAATGTTATTTGACTGAGATACTGACTGTTGTAATACCCGTGAATCTTTGACGCCTTTTAGTTTTCCGATTTCTCAATGGTCCTGGTTCGTGGTTATTTTGGTTTCGGTTATTTACTATTCTGGGATTTTGTCCCGGTCCGTAATTGTTACGATGGTAAGGATTAGGCCTATCACCGTTTCTGGTATTGTATCTTTGATTGTGGTTTCGCCCGTTAAGATATGTTCTTTGTGAAGTTTGGAATTGGGTTTGATTGAAATTTTTATTTGGATATTTTGATTCGTAACGGTTATTGGACGTATTCCTACTGTCTTCGTGATTATGGTTCAAACTCATCTGGTTCTGATTTTCGTATGGTCGATTTTTAATCCGGTTATTCTGCTCTTCGACATCTTCTCTTCCTAATAACTGTTCAAACTGTCGGATTGTAGTTATGTTTTGTACCCTACGCGCATCTTGTACCCGTTCTTCGAATTTATCGCTCAATATAGTCACGATTTCAGCTTCTTCGAGCACCGGTGTCATGTTACGTAAAATAATGGCTCTTTCAATGAAATATTCCAATTGGCTCAGTTTACCTCCTGTCCGATATTGTTCTAACTCTATTCTACGTTTAATTCCCCGTTGGATATCTATATTCCAATATTTCTCTAGGAATATAGTCTCGAATTCACCCAAGTTTCGTATATCCTGTTTCACGATTTGCCACCATTTAGCCGCGCTATCCTCCAAACACGTGTCTAATAGGTCTTCTAAGTTATGTTTGTTTTGGTTTAGCCCTCTTCTAGCGTTAATTTTATTTACATGTCGCTTGAATTGCATTAAGAAGGTTAATGGATCTCGTTCTCTTCCTGTGAACTTAAGCAATTTTTCGTTAGCATCAGGGTTAGTGTAGTTGATGATTATCTCCTTAAGGTTTCCGACCGTAGAGTTTTCGTTCGTGTTCCCAAAGTTTTCTATCTTGTTTTCTAAATCTTTCCATTGTGTTTTAATCCCGATTTGAATTACGTCATTCGTGTTTTGGATAATTGTGTTTTCCCTAAATTGATGTTGGGTTATCGTTTCCAATTCCTCAATTCTGTCCCGGTTATTTTGTGTTACTCGTTTGATTTGAGTAGTTTCGAAATTTAATTGTTTTTTTAATTCCTGGCATAAGTTTCCGGTTTTAGCAATTACGTTCTGGTTTAGGTTCGTCATGGTTTCAGTTAATTTGTCACTGTGCTCGTTAAGTTTTGCGTTGAAAATATCGGTAATTTTAACGTTATTTTCTTTAATTCGTTTTTCAATATCTTCTTCTATCCCTAACCGCAAATTCGTGATCTCATTTCTGATTTCATTTAACTCCCTACGATGTTCTTCGTTATACGATTCAATTTGACTAGATTGAGTTTGTATATTCTGCATTGGTGCTTTAATTTGACTAAACATATTCATTAACATTTTCATTTCGCTTGTTATTTCGTTAGATTGTTTACGTATTTCTAATTGGTTTTTATTTGGGTTGTTTCCCGAGTCCCCTTGCGCGAATGCGTAACCTTCAACGGGCACGTTTGCTAGGTTTCGATCCTCGTTTTCGTGTTCTCTGGTTTGTAGCGGGTCGCTGTTCCGGTTCCCTACTTCTTCGATTTCAATGTCTGGATCTTCCCTAACTTCCCTATCACAACCTATCTCTACCCTATCCTTATCAGTTACTTCCCAATCGTTCCCTATCGTGTGATCTTCCGTCAATACTGTTGGTTTCATCATGTTATCATCACGGTTACATGAGGCTTTTCCTTTCTCTGTTCGTTTGTGTTTTTCTAAAGTCATACGGTTTACTCATTATTTTATAATATAATTTATTACTTATGCTCTTATATGTGTATTGATTCGGCTTTTTAAATAACCAACTTTCTTAAATTTTGATACAATCCATTAAATATCTTATGACTATACCATGCAAGATGTTATAATGGTCATCAATTAAACCTTGGGTAAAGACCTTTACATCAAGTGTCCCGCGTTGGCGCCATTTTATTACGCCCCAAACCTTAATAAGTATTCATTACTAAATTTATATGATTTATAATCACAAATCTTAACTCCTTTAAAATTTGGTTTAGTTCAGTTTATTTGCTTTTATCTCCTAAAATTTCATAAATTATATGCTATTATTACCAGTTCAATCTTCTTACAGCTCCCATCCTTATTCCTCACTGGAAGTAATTCTTCTTTTTAGATGTTTGATACTTTTTCTTTTCATTAAATTTGCATCTCCTCGTATTACCTTCCTTGGTTCAAAATCAAATTTTATTTATTTTTTTTTAGAATACATATCATCAACATGTTTTTTCAGTTATACACATCACTTTTTATTTACAGGTTTTGGGCAACACTGATTTATATGATATATATATATATATATATATATATATATATATTAAAGAGAGAAAGAAATTCCTTAAATACCCTTTTTTAAACATTTTTATTATACACAACGCGTTTCGGAAATTATTCCATTTTCAAGTGTGTAAAATGTAACCTTAAAATTAAATACATATATAAAATAAATATACAAAGATCATATGTTTAAAATTCAAAAAATTATAAATTAAAATTAAATTATATAGATATGTAGAAATTTGTCGTTATATATATATATTTGTCCTTATTTTATTTATGTCCATGATTTTGTCGAAGATTGGATTTTGTCTGCCAATTTGCATTATATTAAGAATGTTGTTTGGTTCTGTTTTTTTATGTCTGTAAATATGAAACTCTTCGTACACATTCATTTTTTCTCCTTTTTTCATTATATTTAAAACGTCCATATTTTCATTAATAGTTTTGTACTCATGATCTGTCTCAAGGATGTGTTCTGCAAATGATGATTTTTGTGTGGTTAAATTACATGATTTTATTGCTTGTATATGTTCTTTGTATCTGCAATTGATACAATTAGTTAAAAAAAGGGTACTTAAGGAATTTCTTTCTCTCTTTAATTACAATAGTAGCCCTAGAAGTGAACATTAAAATAATATATATATATATATATATATTTTTATTCAATTGTCGTACGGTAATAACACATACATACATACAGTGTGTAAAAAAAGTCCGTCCCCCCCTCCTTCATTTTTTTGTTTGTTACAACAAACAATTAACCTTTGGGGAATGATACTAACTTAACCCTAATTATTTTTTGACGTTACCAAAAATTTTGAGTGTCCCCCAAAAATGGGGGATTTTGGGGGCAACTCAAAATTTTCAAATGCAAACACCTATTGAGTGACCCCTCATTTTAAAGAGCTTTCAAAAAGTAGATGAATGGTGAAAATTGGAGGTCTCTAACGTGTTTCTATCCAAATTGACAGCTTGTCAAAGTTTTGAATACCACACATCCTTTAAACCTGGCGTCTAGGGCATTTGGAGTTTTAATTCACCTGTGGTGAACATTAAAATAATATATATATATATATGTATATATATATATATATATATATATATATAAAGAGCATACTGCCACAAAAGGCAGTATGCTCTTTACGTTTAAAACTGCGTACGTCCAATTATACGAAACACCAAATCATCGGACCGGCATAGATGTAATAAAAAAGTTATTACGAACGCCTCCAGGAAAAACGATAACTCCCGCTACCGAAATATAGATGGTGCCACCTAACTAATTAATGGTGGATTTTATCTAAACTAAATGTAACCTTTATATAGTACATAATTATATCCTTGAAACAAATCAACAAAAATCAATGAAGCCATGATCAAAGAAATCAAATTTATAATCATCTGTATCAACGTATACATTTCCGAAGCAAACTACCAGCTGATTGTTTTATGAACATTAAAAATGTAAACAAAAATCGTCCAACATTCTTTTAAATGGGAAAATTTGAAAACTTCGGCCTCGCCAAAACCCCTTTATACTACGAACTTTGTAAAATCCGTTCTTAGCGGATGCCTACGCCCTAAGAGGAACATCCATGCAAAGTTTCAAAGTTCTAGGTCAAGTAGTTTGGGCTGTACGATGTTTCCACTGAGTGTTATTTGACAAATATATACTTCTAGAAATCATCAGACAAAACATGAAAATTAAAGAGAAAACCAAACTGCTAAGGTAACATAAACTTATAAGAATTAAACTAATAATGATATCCAATATTTTGCAAACTATATAATATATGCCTGCTCAAAGTTAACAAAATTTTCTCTCATCATTTAAATAGTTAATTTCATTAACTGGAAACGACTAGTCTATATTAATTTTATAGTATCATACTTAAATAATATTTTGGAAAGCAGCGCTGATTATTAATTGGTCTAGCTTCATTCAATTTATGTAATGAGTTCTGAAAAAAACGTTATTTTCGATTTGATTTCTGATTTATGAATTCACTTTTTCATTGCTACCTATGTTATGTATTAGAATCGTTATTAATAGATCGTTTCATGTAGTTTGGGAATTCAAAAGTAGATTTTTTTTTAGAAATAATTAGGGCTTCTAAATAGAACATGTTGATTTCTAATCATTTCACATAGATAAAATTATAATCATTATAAGTTATCGATAACTTTGAGTTTGTATTAAAAGGTATGACCAAAAATGATACAATTGTATTACTTGCTGGAACGAATGATGTTGATCCTGGTCACTGTAATGATAGCATTCCTTCTCAGATTGAAAGTCTGTTGAAGAATTCCTTGGGTACACGTTTGATTGTGGTGGGGTTGCCCCTCAGGCAAGATCAGCCTAGCTTGAATAGCCGTATATCAGCCATTAATGATCAGATTTGTAAATTGGTCTCTGATTCAAGTCATGCAACATTTTTGTCTCTGAATTCAATCTTTCAGCCTGTGTTCTACACTAAGTTTGGCCTCCACCTGAATATGCTAGGGAAAAAACGTGTAGCAGAAATGCTTTTGAACATTATTTGTCCACCTCTGACTGCCGAGTCTAACTCCATTCAGGGAATTCCAGTCCACATAACCACAAGTGCCTCTTTCAATGTAAAGTCAACAGTAAGAAAACACTTAAACAACAGTAGAAACGTTCAAAAAGAGAACTATGTCACAACCATCTCTCAAGTCAATCCACAGCCAAGTAGCTATCCTTCACATCCTCACATGAATTTTTTATGCCCAATCCTTTGGCCACCTCTACCGACTTAGTACACCCAGACTCATTGTCTAAGGTCAGTGGCAATGTCCTTAGAATTGCCCATCAGAATGTTCAAGGCATTTTGGCCAAGATCAACCTAGTTGAAATTTTTGTTGAGAGTGCTTCCCCTACTATTTTTTGCATGTCCGAACATTTTCTTCGTGAAGATGAGTTGAATTCTTTCTGTTTGTTTGATTACACTGTGACATCTGGTTATTGCAGATCAACTATGGATAAGGGAGGAGTTTGCATAATGGTTAGGGATGGTTTTTGTTACCGGAAAGTAGATGTTGAAAGGTTCTGTATCGAGGGTTTCTGCGAATTTTCAGCTGTAACCTTTGACTTAGAAGACATTTCGTACTTCCTGCTGGCTGTGTACAGACCCCCTCATAGAACAAATGAATGCGTTGTTGAGTTCTTAGAGCGTCTTTGCTTCTGCCTTGAGCACTTTTCCAAACCTAACATGAGAACCATTGTTGCAGGCGACTTTAATA
This sequence comes from Flexamia atlantica, assembly GCA_035578135.1. Lineage (NCBI taxonomy): Eukaryota > Metazoa > Arthropoda > Insecta > Hemiptera > Cicadellidae > Flexamia > Flexamia atlantica. Next base: position 48,107,079 of record JAQJVK010000005.1, on the reverse strand, counting down.
TTGATTTATCTGTTTCTGACTTTTCTTCCGAGACATTTTCTGAGGCTATGTTGTCTTTTGGCTTGTATGATACAGTTCATTCGTATACAAGGGAATTCAATGGTAGTAAATCCCTCATTGATAATGTATTTTGTAATGTAAGTCCTCAAACATTTAACACAGAAGTTGTAATGGCTGGTATATCTGATCATCATGCTCAAGTATCTGATATTAAGTTGGTCTCTGATTTGTTCGGTGATGTTCCCAAGTTCAAGCACACAAGGTCTTTTAACGATGATAACATCCGTATATTCAAAACTCTCTTGGAAAAGGAATGTTGGGATCTGGTTTTATCGGCTCAGAATATAAATAAGGCATTTGACAGTTTTAATTCTACTCTGAATTATTATTTTGATCTGTCATTCCCCTGCAGAAGAATAAAGATTCGCCAAAAACGTTTTTATTCACGGGTTAAGCTGGATCCTCAATTGTTGCAGATGCGTGATGATCTCTTTGATTTATTTCAATTGACAAAACATTTTGATCCACTGGACCCCCGGAAAGTTGTGTATACTAATCTTAAAAGGCAATATAGGGCTGCGGTCAAAGCTGCAAAAGCAGAAAATGTTCTTGCTCATCTTAACTCATCTGGTAGTAAGCCCAAGGCTGTCTGGGATATTGTCAATGAAACTATTCCAAATAACATCTCGAATAAGTTCTTCAAAACACTTACAATATCCTCAGAAAATGGTGACGTTCTCTCAAATCCGGATGAAATCGCAAATACCTTTAATGCCTTTTTTAGTTCCCATGCTTTCCTTGAAGACCCTGTAGCTTTAAGCCGTCCTTTATCTGTTCCACCTTGCTTATCTTCTCTTTTCCTGTATCCAACCAGTGAGGATGAAGTGATCCAGATTATAAGATCTTTGAAATGTAGCAATTCTGCTGGTTTCGATGGCATCTCCTCTAAACTACTAAAGAGTGTCGCACATTGCTTAGCGGGACCTTTATCTATCATAGCAAATAATTCGTTCGCTGAAGGGAAGTTTCCTGATGCCCTTAAAACTTCAATTGTAAAGCCCCTTCATAAAAAAGGCAGTAGGTTAGACAGAAGCAATTATAGACCCATTTCCTTACTCTCAACATTTTCAAAGATCTTAGAAAAGTTGTTTTTGAATCGTTTAAATTCTTTCCTTAATGATCACAGAGTCCTTTTTGAAAAACAATTCGGATTTAGGAAAAACTCTTCTACTATTGACGCTATGTTTAGTTTCATATCAAATGTATCAAAATCATTAGATGAGCATAATCATGATTTTGGAATATTTTTAGATTTGAGCAAGGCATTTGACATGGTAAATCATAAATTACTCTTGAAAAAGTTAGAACATTTCGGAATTAGAGGCAATGCTCTTGGATGGGTTTTCTCGTATTTGGAAGGCAGAAAACAGGTAGTGGAAGTACCATTTTTGGATAGTAAAGGGTGCGTATCATCTGTCAGATCAAGTGAAATACTTGTTACTAGCGGGGTTCCACAAGGTTCAGTGCTCGGCCCGGTCCTTTTTCTGTTATTCGTCAATGACATAAAATCGAGTGTATCGAGCGTCGACCTCTGCCTTTTCGCTTATGATACGTCGTTGAACATCAGTAGTGGTTCTCGTGAAAATCTTGAGATTGAGTCTTTCATCCAAAGTAATTTTCTTGTCCAGTGGATGACAGAGAATAACCTTTCTGTAAATACTGAGAAAACACTCTTCATGGATTTTAAATTGCGTAATCCTCTTGGTGACACTTCAACATTGCTCTTAGGTGACAATGAAATTCAATCTTGCCAGCAGGCAACTTTTTTGGGTTTGACCATTGATCCTCGCCTCGATTTTCAGACCACACTCATAAAGTTTCACGTAGGATGAACAGCTGCATTTTCATTCTTCGCAGATTGTCCAATTTTGCAAACGCCCAAGTTTTACTTACTGCCTATTATGGTTGTCTGTTCCCCCACCTTAGTTATGGTATTGCAATTTGGGGAGCCGAGTCTTCAAGGACAAAGTCCCTATTCATTTTACAAAAGAAAGCGGTTAGGTTGATTTTTGGACTTCAAAGAAATGATTCATGTAGAGGTGTTTTCTCCACTAATAATCTGCTTACATTTAGTTGCCTGTACATATATGAATGTCTTTCTTTCTACTTTAAAAACAAACATTTCTTCCAATTTCGCAATAACAGTTGTTACGACCTTAGACATTCCTTGACTTTAACCATTCCACAGCACAAAACCACATTTTTTTAAAAACAGACCTTCTTCAATGTAATTAAACTTTTCAATTCCCTCCCGAATTCCATCAAAGCCGAATCAATCGAGGCCAGGTTCAAAAGAAAGTTGCGGTCTTTTTTGGTATCCAAGGAATATTACAGTGTTCAGGATTACCTTACTGATAATTAGGAGAGGTTTGTTTTTATGTTATATGTAAGAGTCATATACATGCACTGTATTTTTTATTATTTCTGTACATATGTTTGTATGACGTTTGTCCATGCTTCTTAAAGTTTATGACAATAAAGTATTCTTGATTCTTGATTCTTGATTCTTGATTAACATAGCTCGTGATGAACGAAAACGAAATGTGGAACAGGCTAATTGCTGTAAGCATTACGTCTCTTACTTCCAAGACTATTGTGCCCTGATCAATTCTTCCTTTCCTCTCAAGCGATCGCTCAAATGGATGTAACAATGAAACCCCATTTTCTTAAGGAACAATTACCTGCTCTCCACTACGAATTACTTGATTTTCTTATCTCTTTTCTCGTAGTAGTCCGGTCGCCAAGTCATGTGAGCTTGAATTTGGATCCGACTGAAATGTTATGATTGATTCTTGTACTATGTGATGTACTGAACAAGAATATGGTGGATGCCAGACTGGCATCCTTAGGCAATTTTGAATATAATTGTTATAATTATATTAATCAATCAATATCAATATATATATATATATATATATATAAAGAGAGTTGTGTGTTGGTATATTTCGGGCTACAGCCAAAACTACATGTCGTAAACCCTTGATCTTGGTATCAAATTAAAGCTTGGAATCTCATGATGTGCACTATGGTGGTTTGGTTTTGATATCCTTAAGGGCTTAGGCACAGGATCGTCCGAAAGGGACCCACAGTTCTGTCACATTTTTCATGTCAAGGTTTTGGAAGTTTTTTAATAGTTACTATGGTTTCCATTTGAAATAGCTACTATGGTTACTAACAGAATTCAGCACTTAGAAACAACAAGCAGAAAATAATCTCCCGGGCAAAGCCGGGGTTATCAGCTAGTGCATAATAATATACAATATATTGTAATTGAATATAATAACAATTAAATCGTTGAGGTGTGTTATAGCATATAATGGTCGATTTGTGACATCGCCTGTAAAGAAGATTTTATTGCATAACGTAACGTATAACGTTTTTGTAATGCCCATTATACAGTAGAGTATAGCACATAATCACAATGTCGTTATAGGCTATGAAACAGTTTGTCAAAAGCTTTATACGTTGTAACACAGTTTTGTTGCATAACCTATAATTATAATTTTTTTTATATAGTCTTTAAAAAGACCACGTAAGGGTTCTGAGACCACACCTAATATTTAGACTTACTTAGAACTTGAGATATAAACCTTTGAGTAAAAATACATTTTGAAAAATCAACATTTTATGTTCAAAATTCCTCTGTAACTCATCTCTAACAGGTCGTATTTAAATTATTAATACTTCAAATTAAATCCATAAAATCACTGAATCTTTTAAGACCAAAATGCGATTAGAGCTGCGATTAGATCTTTATAATGCGATTAAAACTGGAGTTATAAGAAAAACAAAACAAAAAATAGTTTAATTTGGAAACGCCCATAAGAAATCTATAGGGAAGAATTTTTATTGGATTATATCTCGAGAACAAAACATTATTTTCAAAAACAGATTGCGGCATTGTAAACAGCGTGAATATTTAGACCGTAATAATGTGTCACATCACCACATTATATTTAAAAAAATTATCTTGTATCCAATATGGCGGATCCAAGATGGCGGCTGAAAATTAATACCCAATCAAAATTAAGTATTTACCATCTAGCAACTATTGGCGGTGGTTTAAAATCAATACCTTGGGTTTAAAATCAATACGCTGTACCTCAAACCGTTTTGGAGTTATGAATTTACTTGTATAAACACATACAGACAGACAGACGGAAAACTAGGCACCAGATACCCATGTTCCTATTTTGAAAAGTGTTTGTCTTGACCTAGGCTACAACGTTATATACATTTGTCCAGATGGTTACGGGACACCATGTATATTATAGAAAATTAAACTGTGTCTAAAAAGTCCGTCCCCCATCCTTAATTGTTTTGTTTGTTAAGACAAACAATTAACCTTTGGGGAATGATACTTACTCAACCCAAATTATTTTATGACGTTACCAAAAACTTTGAGTGTCCCTCAAGAATGGGGGATTTTGGGGGGCAACTCAAAATTTTCAAATACAAACCCCTTTTGAGTCACCCCCTCATTTTAAAGAGCTTTCAAAACGTAGATGAATGGTGAAAATTGGAGGTCTCTAACGTGTTTCTATCCAAATTGACAGCTTGTCAAAGTTTTGAATACGTCTCCTAGAAACTTTGAAAAGCTGCCAATTTTGATAGAAACACGTTAGCGACCTCCAATTTTCACCATTCATCTAGTTTTGAATGCTCTTTAAAATGAGGGGTCACTCAAAATGAGCTTTCATTTTAAACTTTTGATTTGCCCCCAAAATCCCCTATTTTTGGGGGACACTCAAAATTTTTGGTAACGTCAAAAAATAATTTGGGTTGAGTTAGTATCATTCCCCAAAGGTTAATTGTTTGTCTTAACAAATAAAAAAATTAAGGAGGGGGGCGGACTTTTTTACATACTGTATAATAGGCCTATCTATATATATATATAAGCCAAAACCCATTGACTGACTGACTGACTGACTGACTGACTGACTGACTGACTGACTGACTGATCACAGTTTCTCAAAAACTATAAGGCTTAGAGCCATGAAACTCGGCACAAATATTCCCTACAGGCTCTAGATGCGTACTAAGAAAGGAGTTTGCAATATTTTGTCTCTAAAGGCCTAAATATGGTATATTATAAAATACAATATGGCGGCCACTTTTAGCTTTCAAAGCTTAATTTCTCAAAAACTACAAGACTTTGGGCCATGAAATTTGGCACAATTATTCTTTATAGGCGTTAGATGCGAATAGATTATTTGAAAAAATTCAAAATGGCGGCCATTTTAGTTTTCCTAACTATGGATGGGAGTCCTGTAGAATATTTTCAGGGAACAGAAAAAGTACAAGAAATAATCTACTGAAAGAATAAAATTAAAAAATTTAATGAGAAACGTTTTGGGGAAATAGGTTTTTGGACAAGATATTTACCTCCTACTTTTTCTTACAGTTTTTGGTTTATTTTCAAAAACGTGCTAAATTCAGATTGATGACAAAAAGAAAAAGAACTGTATAATGTATAAATAATGTACTCTTTGCATAAACTACTATGTTTATCAATTCTTCAAACCTAACCAGTGGTAAATTTGCTACTGCTAAAAGTGTTGCCACAACATTCCTATAAATAATCAATAAAAATGCATTAATTTGTGAAAAAGCGGCAAATTTACCGTGCAGTGCACAGTAAGTTTACCGTGCTTTGAGAAACGGAAATAACGGAAGTAAACAATGAAAACAATCAGCTGATTGCAGCAAACCGATGTTTGATGCACGTTTTATTGGTTACTTCAGAGGAATGTAGTGGCAGCACTGGTAGCGGTAGTAAATGTTTGTTTATTATATATTAGGTTTGAGGAAATGAGAAACGTAATGGTTTATGCAAGAGGTTATGATTAAAAATTATTTTTTTCTTAGTAGTATGATACGTACGTATCGTATCATAAAGTATCATTTTAATCATTAAGTATCGTACTCACACGCTCGGTACTGTATTCACATCAAAATCCTGCACTCGCTTCTGGCTTGCGCAGGCACTATATTGCTCATCCGGTAAAACCGTACTTACTGCTGTAGTAACGTAATATACCATAAAGACATTTAAACGTCTAAAATGTCAAATTAAAGATCACATAAAGAGTTTTAATACATTAAATATATATATATATATATATATATATATATATATATATATATAAAAGAGAGAGTTGTGTGTTGGTATATTTAGTGCTACAGCCAAAACTACACAAAGTATACCCTTGGTCTTGGTATCAAATTAAAGCTTGGAATCTCATGATGTGCACTATATTGGGTTCTAATATCTTAAAGGGTGTAGGCACAGGATCGTCCGAAAGGGACCTATGTAAAGGATTTTGAGAGTACTTTAGGTTTTATTTGTTCATATATAAAAACATGGTTTAATTTAAAATGGTTACCGTGGTTACAGCGGTTGCCATCAGAATGCAGCACCTACAATTGTTTTTGTAGAACAGATATATACAGTCTTATTTAGCAAATTTTTTTATTTAAGTTTTGAATTATTTAGTAAATTTTTACTGTTAGGTTATGTTATAAAATACATTAAGTGCACTAAAATGTAGGGTTAGATATTTTTTATTTTAAATTCAAAGTTAGTAGTATAAATGAGATGGGTGTCAAAACGTAGGAGATAATGTTTGCAATTCCGTATCTTATCACATAGATGAAAGATTGCAAGAAAAAATTAAACAACTAAGAAAAATAAACACATCTAAGGGTGTCACGGGAAAATCCATAGCAACATCAAGGAACACTATCGTAACAAATTGGAACAGAAAGGAAGACAGACGCACAAGGAGATGAATGAAATCAAGTCAAGTCAAAAATGATCACTGAGCGGAAGAACTGTTGATCTGTGAGCGGAAGAAGAGTTACAAACAGCAGTGTCCATCAGTTTTTTAACACTTACACAAAACTTTTTTATATATTTGTTATTTTTTTTAGTCAGTAGTTTTTAGTCTTTTTTTAGAGGTCTTTAAGAAGCACCCATCATGCCTTAATAATCAGAACAGAGATAACGGAGAACCTTCGAAAAAGGGATCAAATAGAAGAAGCTGATTTAAATTTAACAATTTACAAGCACTTCACAGAAGAACAGGGTACATAATTTGGACATTAGTACAATCAAATTTAGATAATATTGAATACCCGAATGTAGTAATTTGAAAGATGGACAAAATTTGTAGTTATTGCTTAGCAAAAAAAAAAAAATTCTAAAAGAAAACACATATTATGTGTTGCTTGGAAGGGAAAAATAAGACTGTCATCATCAAATATGCCAACCCCTGTTTTCTCAAATAATATAAGAAGAAACATCAAATTATATTGAATTTTAAAATTACATTAGACATTAAATTATAATGCTTACTTCCAAATTACGTCATTTGGAACTACTGTTTAGGCCTTTATAAGATTTTTGAACCCAGCGAAGCGGGTTACCAACAGCTAGTACATTAATACATTTTGATAAAGGATATTTGTTGTTTTGGATACACTAACGCGGAATTCAGTTTCTCGCTGAGTGGTTTGTAGCATATGACTTTAGTCATGATCGCTGCCGAAATTCGCTCACGCACCGGAATAAAGATCGATTTCATTGTTGGTTTTCATATGCAAATAAACATGTTCAGATCTCCGCGATGATATTCATCTCCAGCATGAAGAGCCACATTTCCACGTCATTTCAGGCGTACAACATGACGACGCTTGAGATATATTTCGAATTTTGATGTTCTCAAATTAAAAAAAGTTTTTTACATAAATGCTTTTTGTATTGAATTGAATTGTATTGTATTGTATTGTATCATAGTATTTTGTATTGTGCTGTATTGTACTGATTGTATTGTATTGTATTGTTTTGATTATATAAAATGGATTTGGATTGAATTGTATAGAATAAAATTGTACTCATTATATTGTATTGTATTGTATTGCTGAACTGTATTATTCATTGTATGGGCACTACATTGTAATGTACTGATTTGTCACTGGTTGGCAAAACAGTTCAATATAGAACATGAGGAAAATTATTAATAAGTACAATTAATTGCCATGGTAAGTTGCCAGTTATATTTTGCTGAGTCCTTGCCCCCACTTAAAGTTGAAAGCAATACAATTACAAATACTCCTGTTGCAGCAGACCTGCATACTCAGCGAATTTCAAATGCATAAGAACATATTTCATTCAGCATAGCAAGGTTTGACTGGTTTTTGTTAGCTTCATAACAGTAACATGGGGAATGAGTATGCAGGTTTGCCGCAACGGTTATGTTAAAACTGGGTGGTTTTAATTCAATATCTAGTATATCTGATCTAGAAGAAGCCGTACACCAAGTTTATGAAGATATTTTGAGAAAAAAGGAAGATACAGAATTTTTTTATTTCCTTTAAGGATAACATGGAGAATGAGTATGCAGGTTTGCTTCCACAAAAATCGAAATATCGGGGATTTTAGACTAATATACATTAGAACTCATCTAGATGAAGCCACACATCAAGTTTTATTAACATGTGTTGAGATATAAGCAAGATGTAGAATTTTAATTATTTCCCATAAGGTTAGCTTTGGAATAACGTATTGTGTTTACCTCTTCAATATATCGGTAATCAATGGACAAATAGGCCAATAAAATTAAGATTGTGCCTGGACAAAATTCCCGGAAAGCTGGAAATCGTTTTAATCTTTCCGTTTTACATCCAAGTATATGAATTCGAAGTTTGTCCCATTTTTCCTGGTGTGCTTCCGACCTGGGACCACAAAAATATCAGAGTTTTGGGCCATTTTTTATTCTTTTGAAAATAAGTAAAAAACCGTTTATTCTACATAAAAAGTTTAAATACAAGAATTGTAGAGGACAAAATTCTGCGTTTATTGAGTACCTTCTGATAAAGATACTTTGAATAGTAATTGATTTATGGTAAGTTAAATAAAGGGTTTTGGCGAATTCCTCTTTTAGGGAAAGAGCTATTACTGTAGGTCTCATGGTAAGACCTAAGCCCGAGACCATGATAACTTTTAGTTTTGGGGCCCTCAGAAGCTAAAAACACCATTCGTTCGAATTTCCATAAATATATATATACCTATCTATACGTATATAAGTATATATATCTATATATTTGTTAGCTCGATAACTCTCGTAAAAATGGTCCAATCTTCTTGAAATTCGGCACAGACTTGTAAAATAGCAATTATTTTGACTAGTTAAAAATTCAGCCGGATCGGACCATCGGAAGGGGGGGTTATGGGTAATAAATCCCTAAAAATGGAGTTTTTCGGATTTTTCATGTAGAAAAATCGAAATAATCTGATTTTGGTTTACACCATTGGACTCAGCTCGAAAAAACAAATAAAATAGTATTTTGAATCATTGCTCTATGTCCATTGGTTCCCGAGACACTGAAAGTGGTAAACACAGTACGTTGTCCCAATGTTAACCTTATGGGAAATAAATAAAATTGTATATCTCGCTTATTCCTCAACATATCCTAATAAAACTTGGTATATGGCTTCATCTAGTTAAGGTCTAATTGATTATGGCATAAAATCTACAAATTTATATAATCCTGAGGCAGCAAACCTACGTACTCACTTTCCCAATGTTAACCTTATGGGAAATCAATAAAATTGTATAGTCTGCTTATTTCCAATATATCTTAATAAAACTAGTTATGTGGCTTTATCTAGTTAAGGTCCACTTGATTATAGTCTAAAATCCCCAATTTCATAGATTCCTGAGGCAGCAAACCTGCGTACTCATCTCCACAATGTTGACCTTTGGGAGAAAAATAAACGTGTGTAGCTTGCTTGTTTCTCAGCATATCTCGTTGAAACTCAGTACCATGTGGCTCAATATAGTTTGGATATTTTGGATTATACTCTAAAATCTGCTATTTTTACATTTTCCTTGTCAGGAAACCTGCATACTCACTTATTACCATGTTATTATGTTGAATACAGTGATGCCAATAATACCAGAAAACGAAATTAAAACATAAAAATCTTACAAGTTTTCACAATTGATGATAAAACATGAAAAATACCCCTGTTGCAGCAGACCTGCATACTCAACGGATTCAAAGTGCTCAAATAAGTGTTTTAGATAAAGCCTCGTACCAAATAAAATCAAATTATGTCCGTAAATAAGCATGCAAACATATTCTCCATAAGAATAACATGTAATAAGTGAGTATGCAGGTTTCCTGACAAGGAAAATGTAAAAATAGCAGATTTTAGAGTATAATCCAAAATATCCAAACTATATTGAGCCACATGGTACTGAGTTTCAACGAGATGCTGAGAAACAAGCAAGCTACACACGTTTATTTTCCTCCCAAAGGTCAACATTGTGGAGATGAGTACGCAGGTTTGCTGCCTCAGGAATCTATAAAATTGGGGATTTTAGACTATAATCAAGTGGACCTTAACTAGATAAAGCCACATAACTAGTTTTATTAAGATATATTGGAAATAAGCAGACTATACAATTTTATTGATTTCCCATAAGGTTAACATTGGGAAAGTGAGTACGTAGGTTTGCTGCCTCAGGATTATATAAATTTGTAGATTTTATGCCATAATCAATTAGACCTTAACTAGATGAAGCCATATACCAAGTTTTATTAGGATATGTTGAGGAATAAGCGAGATATACAATTTTATTTATTTCCCATAAGGTTAACATTGGGACAACGTACTGTGTTTATCACTTTCAGTGTCTCGGGAACCAATGGACATAGAGCAATGATTCAAAATACTATTTTATTTGTTTTTTCGAGCTGAGTCCAATGGTGTAAACCAAAATCAGATTATTTCGATTTTTCTACATGAAAAATCCGAAAAACTCCATTTTTAGGGATTTATTACCCATAACCCCCCCTTCCGATGGTCCGATCAAGCTGAATTTTTAACTCGTCAAAATAATTGCTATTTTACAAGTCTGTGCCGAATTTCAAGACGATTGGACCATTTTTACGAGAGTTATCGAGCTAACAAATATATAGATATATATATTTATATACGTATATATAGGTATATATATATTTATGGAAATTCTAACGAATGGTGTTTTTAGCTTCTGAGGGCCCCAAAAATAAAAGTTATCATGGTCTCGGGCTTAGGTCTTACCATGAGACCTACAGTAATAGCTCTTTCCCTAAAAGAGGAATTCGCCAAAACCCTTTATTTAACTTACCATAAATCAATTACTATTCAAAGTATCTTTATCAGAAGGTACTCAATAAACGCAGAATTTTGTCCTCTACAATTCTTGTATTTAAACTTTTTATGTAGAATAAACGGTTTTTTACTTATTTGCAAAAGAATAAAAAATGGCCCAAAACTCTGATATTTTTGTGGTCCCAGGTCGAAAGCACACCAGGAAAAATGGGACAAACTTTGAATTCATATACTTGGATGTAAAACGGAAAGATTAAGGCGATTTCCAGCTTTCCGGGAATTTTGTCCAGGCATGACCAATTTTTGATCTAATTTTACTGGCCTAAAAGAGCAGTGATTAAAAATACTAAATTATTTGTTTTATTGAGCTGAATTCCATGGAGCTAAATATGAATATGTTTATTTTAGCGAATTTCCCCTATAGGGAAGTAGCTATTACCGTAGGCGGCACGATGAGACTTAGGCCCGGGACCATGTTATTTTTTCATTTTGAGGTCCCTAGACCCCAAAAACACCGTTCGTTCATTTTCTTATATATGTATATATATATATATGTATATATATATATATATATATATATATACCTGCCCGTAGGCGCGATAACTTTTGTAAGAAAGGTCCGATCTTGATGAAATTTGGAACAAACGTGCAAAGCGTCATTCATGACTTCGAGTTCGCAAACCAGCAAGATTGATTTACTCTAAGAAGGTTTTTTTCATAAAATAAAATTTATTTTCAAGATTTAACACCTTTTTACTAATTATTTTTAAACTTAATTGTCAAAATTGAATTCAGCTTAAAAAAAACAAACAATTTAGCATTTTGAATTATTATTCTACGTCAATCCGTTGCTTAGATATTGGATGATATTGGATGTGCTAAACACAGTACGTTGTCCAATATTGCTTTTAATTTTTCCCTCCAAAAAGTATAGTCACCCTGATTTGAGATGTTTTTTAAAAATAAATTCTGAACATGATTAAATTTGCAGGTGTTGAGTATTTTATTTGTGTTTATTTTGAATAGTTAAGAGTTCATTGATCAAGATTTTGCAGAAAATATATACTATATCAAAAAATACAAATTATTTTTAAATTTAATAAAGAAAGTAAGAGTATTTGGAGGGGGGGGATGTCTTGGTCTAAGCTGCCTGAAAATGTAGCATAATATATGATGTGTTTAATTATGAGGATTGATAATATGTTTTATTGAAATTGGCTGGAGATGTAGGCCTGTTGCAACAGGGATGTTTTAATTACTATAAAACTGACCATATGATTGAATTTAATATTTTCATGAGATTGAATTATTTGTTTGTTTTGAGTGTTTTGAGTTCATTGGTTATGTGTTTGTTGACATTTATCCTATACTCTTATATGAGTATGTTATCGTGCTTGCTTGTATGCTTGCTTGCACATTTATCTCAAAAACGGCTCCGAGGATTTCCTTCAAAGTCTGGAAATAAGTAATTTATGACTCAAAAACGTCTTTTACGCAGATTACTTGGCCAGAGAAAATCTAATAACGTAATAAATCGAATTTTAAAGTTGTAAAAATTTAACATTGGCCTTATGGGTTGCCGTGATAGCAAGGAAAATAAACAGGGAAAGTGTAAACAAATGAAGTAATCATAACAGCTGTTTGGAATCTACAGCTGTCAAGGGAAATACAGCAGGTGGGATGAAGAGTCCATGGAGCAATAAAAAAGGTTTATATTGATAAATTTTATGACGTATAGTAACTGGATGAACTGGTAAACACGAAATAACACCGAGCAAGGCTCGGTCCACCAGGTACTATTCTATAAGAAGATTACAGTTATTAAAAATTAAAAGACTAAGAATTATATAAAATACAAAAGTGTATGTATTACTAATGAAAACCAATATGGTCTCTTTGTTAATTTTCCTCATGTTTAAAGCTCATAAATGATTAAATATGCGTTTTTAGTATATTATTTACTTAACGTATTCAAATGATACTTTCCTTCAAACAAGTTGAATGCTCACATATAAAAAATAAATCCTATGGAAATTCGCTAAGTACGCAGGTCTGCTGCGACGGGGGTATTTGTATGTAAAAAACTAAAAAAAATCTCATCATCGGGGTTTTATCCCCCTTTACTTCCCCTTCCGCTGGTAGGATCTTGCTGGTTTACGAAATCTTTCGAGTGATTACCACTTTAAACGTCTGTATCAAATTTCATCAAGATCAGACCATACATATGGCCGCTATCGTGTTAACAGATGTATATACCGCGTGTCTCACCTAAAGTGAACCAATAGCTAACTTTTGTATTATAAATATGATAAAGAACTTCTTATGGGGGACCTCCCTTATTTTTTAAAGCTGTTTTTTGGAGTCACATCGAAATTTAAAAATATGGCCGCCATTTTCCAATATGGTGGACAACTTTGATTTTTCTTATGGAACACCCTGTATTTTATGACGTTTTTGAATTTAACGCTTAATTTGAGGAACTTTTTACTCTTTCAAATTTTTTCCTAAACCCAGTAAGTTGGTTTAGGAGATAAGAGCAGTTAAAGTTTGATTTTCTCCCATTTAAAAAGCATTGTTTCCATTTAACTATGCCATCCCATGTATTTCTTATGGAGTAAAAGCATATTCAAAATAATACATGTCTATGAGTGAATCTCAAGTAAACATTATTTTATTATTAAATTTTAACTAAACTCACATTTTAAGAGACTTTTCTTCTTTGGTATGTATTATTAAACCCAACCGTTTTCGATATACGGACTGCCAACAATATTCCAATGCATTTTAAATGGGAAAAAATCAAACTGAAACTGCTTGTACCTCCTTAACCATTGGGTTTAATAAAAAATAAGAGAGAATAAAAAGTTACTAAAATTAAATATAAATTCAAAAACGCCATAAAATACAGGGTGTTACTTAAGAAAAATCAAAGTTGTCCGCCATATTGGAAAATGGCGGCCATATTTTAAAATTTCGATATGACTCCAAAAAGCAGCTTTAAAAATTAAGGGAAGTCTCCCATAAGAAGTTCTTTGTCAGATTTATAATAAAAAAGTTAGCTATTGGTTCACTTTAGGTGAGACACCCGGTATATCAGGGGGGCCTAAAATGAAAAGTTAACTGGGTCTCGGGCTTAGGTCTTACCATGAAACCTACGGTAATAGCTTATTCCTTTAAGTAAATTCGCTTAAGGTTAAGAACAGTTGAAAATACTGTACATAATACACACCTCGCATGAAACAGTAAATTAGGTGAAAAAAGTAAATATATAGATGTGCTAAATATATAGATATTGGCAATCTTCATACAAAACTTTCACACTGTTTGATTTAACCCACTTTCATATTTTTCACATTTTATAGCCAAGAACTGTTTGTTTGCAGCTCAGGTCAGAGGTCATGTAATCTGTCTGTCTCTGTTTTGGTTTACAGCAAGGTTCATCTCCGCGGGAATGTCAACACAATACAAACCTTGTTGATTGTTGAAGTTGAAGTTGAAGGCTTACTTAATTCTTGCAATCTTAACATATTCTGAAGGTCTTTCGTTTTAACAAAACAGGTTCATTTGTAATACCAGACTTATATAACATCTTTTGTACGTACTCTAGCCGTTTCTATGTATGCATATTTTATATAAACATTTATAAAAACAAAGAATTAATTATTATTTGTTAAAAAAAATTGGAAATACGAATCCACGCGTATAGTTTTTTCCCCGCTTTACAGTCATGATCGCTACCGAAATTCGCCCACGCATTGGAATAAAGATATGTACCTGTATAAAGATATATACAGATTTTTTTATTTCCTTTAAGGATAGCATGGAGAATGAGTATGCAGGTTTGCTTCCACCAAAATCGAAATATCGGGGATTTTAGACTAAAATACATTAGAACTTATCTTGATGAAGCCGCTATCATCATCATCATCATCATCATCATCATTGCTATCATTGTTATTGTTAGGTTTTAACAATAATGCGTTTATTGTTCGATATTCAACGTTTTCCCACAACCATCCGCCATATTCTTGTTCAGTACTTCAAATAGTACTTGAATCAATGATAAATGTAGGTTTTCTATTTGTATAACCTTATGTAAACAAATAGTGAGGCATTGCAACGTAGGCTACCTTTTAGCAATTTTCCATTTCTATAATACTTTTAATTTCTTACTTGCAAATAATCCCCTTCTAAAATATGTATGCCATTTAAAGTCTGAAATTTCGTACCTTAAAATAGCTTCATAGAGATCTAGGTTTATATCTAACTGTTATACTAGAGCTGTGTAGCGTGCTGGTATAACGCGTTGTGTTGATAAACTGGTAATTTATCGTTAGGGATTCTATAATGAAGCAAGTAACGAGTGACGTAATAATTTCAACAAGTGACAACATTTCATGAAAACTAATCTTAACGCAGTGTTTGTATCCATGGAAAAAGATTCCTTAACATAAAACCAGAGGTGACTTCAAGAAATATTCTGGAAGAACATCAATTAAGAATTTCAATTTAAACTTTAAATCCAAACTGTTTATTAAACTAATATTAATTGAAACCCACAAAGTTATTTTACTGTGTCCAGATTTATACAAAGTAGGAAAGCCCTAGCTTCCCATGGGAAATTATGTGGGAGCTCCGATTGGTAGTTGACCTTTGTTTCAATTTATAAGCCTAGAAAGTATAAGAGATGTCGGAAAAAGTCAAATGAACAAGTTTCAAGGAAATGGTTTTAGAGCTATAAACGCCATTTTATTGGGTATCAGGAGATCAAAATTATTGAGTTAATTTAAATTCATAAAATTCTCTTCTCTAATCCGTAAGTGTAGTAATCCGGTGCACAATATTTCTATAGCGAAAATTAACAAAATAACTTTAGAAAATTAATAATTAGCTCATGATATAGTTTTAGATTTGACAGTCAAACACCTTGTTCTGTAGCTAGTGAAACTCCGGGTAAGTCGCCATAGTCAAGGTCCATTTGCATACCTACAAGACCACGAATGAAACATCAGTCTCTCTGCGGTTCCACTGATACTGAAGTAAGAAGTTAATGTACTTAAATTTTTAGTGGTTAATTGTTATTAAAGTACATTAACAACAAAAAATCTGGGCGTGTGATGTACAAAAAACATCATGCTACTAAGAAAAAAAAATTAAAATCATAACGTACGCATGGCATAAACCACTACGTTTCTTAATTCTTTAAACATAACCTATAAATAAACAGACACACTTTTGCTAACTGTGCTGCCACTCCATTCCTCTTAATTAACTATAATCATGCTTTTTATTTTGAATTTTGTGGGCATTTGCCATCACAGATCATTAAAAAACAAGTTTCTCTATGTACCACGTACGTTTGTTACTAGTCAGTGATGGAAAATGTCCGCAAAAATCAACATCAAAATATAAAAGCACCATCACCAACAATGAATTCCAAACAAAGGAGGAAAATCATGCATAAATGTAGGTTTTCTCCAATCAGCTGACTTCCGTTTCCTAGTAATCCTAATCCGGAAGACTTTTCGGCCTCGGCCGAAAAAATTTCCGGATTGATATCGACAACGAGTAACTGTTCTGCCAACAATAATTATCAGAAAGCAGATGTTTCTGCGACATTATGATGTACAAAGTTTTACATATACATAGAAAGACTTATTTTCCATGCCTTACTCTTGGCTAGAAAGTTACTCTTTGCCGATAACTGCACGGTAAATTTACCATGCCCTACGAAACGAAAATAATGGAAGTAAACAATTAGCTAGGGCCATTTCGCTGGCCCGGCCATGTTTGAAAATCAATATTTCAAACATACCACGATTTAATACCCAATTAGTACTATTTAGTACCCAATTATTAGATTTAGTACTCCAACAATTACCGAGTTATTAGCCATAACATAATATAAGGACCGGAAATGCTAACCCGGCCATTTAAGAAAATGCGGATTTCGTTTGTGCCACGATTTAATACTCAATTAGTACTATTTAGTACCCAAGTATTAGATTTAGTACTCCAACCTATATCGAGTTATTAGCCATAACATATTATAGGGGCCGAAAATGTCATACGGGCCATTTAGGAAAATGCGAATTTCAATGGTGCCAAGACTTAATACTCAATTAGTACTATTTAGTACCCAATTATTACATTTAGCACTCCAACCATTACCGAGTTATTAGCCATAACATATTATAGGGGCCGAAAACGTCATACCGGCCATGTAGGAAAATGCGAATTTCAATGGTGCCAAGATTTGATACTCAATTAGTACTATTTAGTTCCCAAGTATTAGATTTAGTACTCCAACCATTACCGAGTTATTAGCCATAACGTATTGTAGGGTATTAGCCATAACGTAACACAGGGGCCGGAATTGCCAACCTGGCCATGTAAGAAAATGCGGATTTCAACGGTGCCACGGTTTAATACTCAATTAGTACTATTTTGTACCCAAGTATTACATTTATTACTCCAACCATTACTGAGTTCTTGACCATAACGTATGGTAGGGGCCGGAAATGCCACGATGGCCATCTAAGGAAATGCGGATTTCAACGGTGCCACGATTTAATACTCAATTAGTACTATTTTGTACCCAAGTATTACTACTCCAACCATTACTGAGTTCTTGACCATAACGTATGGTAGGGGCCGGAAATGCCACGATGGCCATCTAAGGAAATGCGGATTTCAACGGTGCCACGATTTAATACTCAATTAGTACTATTTAGTACCAAAGTATTACATTTAGTACTCCAACCATTACTGAGTTCCTTGACCATAACGTATGGTAGGGGCAGGAAATGCCACCATGGCCATGTAAGGAAATGCTGATTTCAACTTTGCCACGATTTAATTGGAGTACTGAATATAATACTTGGGTAATAAAAAGTACAAATTGAGCATTAAAAAGTGGCAACCCGCATTTCCTTACATGGCCGGAACCGGCATTTCCGGCCCATACTATACGTTATGGCCAGTAACTCAGTAATGGTTGGAGTACTAAATGTAATAATTGGGTACTAAATAGTACTAATTGAGTATTAAATCTTGGCACCATTGAAATTCGCATTTTCCTACATGGCCGGTATGACGTTTTCGGCCCCTATAATATGTTATGGCTAATAATTCGGTAATGGTTGGAGTACTAAATCTAATACTTGGGTACTAAATAGTATTAATTGAGTATTAAATCGTGGCACCATCGAAATCCGCATTTTCTTAAATGGCCGGGTTGGCATTTCCAGCCCTTATATTATGTTATGGCTAATAACTCGGTAATGGTTGGAGTACTAAATCTAATAATTGGGTACTAAATAGTACTAATTGAGTATTAAATCGTGGCAGCGTCGAAATCCGAATTTTCTTACTTAGCCGGGTTGGCATTTCCCGACCCTTATAATACGTTATGGCTAATAATTCGGTAATGGTTGGAGTACTAAATCTAATACTTTGGTACTAAATAGTACTAGTTGAGTATTAAATCGTGGCATCGTTGAAATCTGCGTTTTCTGACATGGCCAGGCTAGCATTTCCCTGGCCCGGCATTATACTATTGTTAATAACTCGGCAATGCTTGGAGTACAAATCTAGTATTCGGGTACTAGTTAGTACTAATTGAGTATTAAATCGTGGTATGTTTGAAATATTGATTTTCAGACATGGCCGGGCCAGCGAAATAGACCCCAATTAGCTAATAGGAGCAAACCAACGTTTAATGTGTTTATAGGTTACTATAGAAGGGGAGTGTAGGGACAGCCCTGGAAGCAGAAGTAAATGTTTATTAATGTGGTTTGTTTATAGGTTATGTTTAAAGAATTCGGAAACTTAGTGGTTTCCTTTAAGGAATACTTCATGATTTAAAATGTTTTCCCTCAACAGCATGATGTTTCGTACGTCACACGCCCGGTAGGTTTTACCGTGATCGAATGAAAATCCTATTTGTTTATTAAGGGTTAGGATTGAAGAATTAAGAAACGTAGTGATTTAAGAATGCGTAATGGTTGAAAAGTATTCTTATCTGACTAGTATGATGTGCAGTATCGTACGTCACACGCCCGGTAAGTTTCATCGGTTTAGTAACGCAATATTATACTTATTCCTACTGGGTGTAAACTCTGTCATGATCTTTACCGATATAGTGCAGTCGCCAAAAGAGAAATTCTGCATAAACCTTGAAGTAGGGTCTGACTCAATTTTTTTGATTGATTCTAGTACTATTTGATGTACTGAACAAGAATATGGCGGATGCCCGAGTGGCATCCTTGGGCAACTTTGAATATCGAAGGTCAAAGTTCACAGAGCCGAAAATATAGAAACGGATATTGAAAAAAAATTGTATTTATGGCATCCAAACGAATATTTCCCAAGGTTTTGGTTTGAAACCACACAATAGTTGCTGGCTGGTAAATAGTTGCTGGTGAATGGTAAATAGTTGCTAGATTGGAAATATTTCTTCAGGTATCAATTTTCAGCCGTCATCTTAGATCCGCCATATTGGATATGAGATAATATTTTTAAATATACATGTGGTATTGTGATTTATCATTACAGACTATATTTTCACTCTGATTACAATGCCGCAATCCGTTTTTAAAAATATTGTTTTGTTTTCAAAATATACTTAAATTTTAATTCTTCTCAAGACATTCCTTATGGGCGTCTCCGAATTTAACGATTTTTTGTTTTGTTTTTATATATTTTGTTTGTTTATTTTGTTTTTTTATTTTTGTTTTGTTTTTTGTTTATATATCCGCTTCTAACCACAGTATGACGTTCGTTTTGGTTTGAGTACAAAACAGTTTTTTTTCAATATCTGTTTCTCTATTTTCACCCTGTGAACTTTTACCTTAGATATTCAAAGTTTTCCCACAACCATCCGCCATATTCTTGTTCAGTACTGTGGAAAATCCATAACACTACCAAAATAATTGATTGTAATGTAGTACATATGTAAAACCAATTTGTCTGCAAGAGATGTTACCTTAGCAGAGAAGACACAAATAGCTTAGAGCACTGTTATCTTTATTATTTGGTTTGTAAGTGCCATTCTTAAGCATTATTAATATATATATATACCTTGTAAAAATTAAATTGATTTTACTATGTTTTAGTAGTAAGTGGTGACAACAAACATTGTATTACATTACCTATCCAACTTTTAAATTTAAATTTATTGACTAATGATAACGGAAAAAATACCAAAGGAAGTACACGTGTAAACGAAGCTATACAAAGACATATGGTAATAATGGTTTAATAGTTACAAATAAAGTGTAACTTATTAGGGGCAAAGAAATTATATATCTGTATAATATAGTTGTAAATTTCCTGTAAAATGTCTGTTGGCAAGTAGAAAATTGACAGAACACGTAATGTTTGTGTAAAATATATGTTTGACTTACACACTAAGTTTTACATAAATTTCCAAAATTTACAGACTTGGAAAATAAAGAATACTTCCTTAGACGATGGGAGGATTTAGAACAGTACGGGCATTATAAGATATATGCATTTGTGATAAATGATAAAAATAAATTTACATTTATAGGTGTATTAGCAGAGATTAAAGATGGACAAAAAGGTGTGCATTATGTTAAAGGTGCTTGTAAAACTGTATTTGTAGGATTAAACAAGAATAGAGAAGGTATTGTAGTACTACCATACACAGTTTATAATGGTAAGTTCATCTTAGACATAATATACTTACCCAATAACGAGCCACTAGCAGCCTTCAATACTAATGGAGCAGCGACATACTTTGGTCATTCATTTCCTAAGATCGAAAATTTAAAATTCCATAACAATAAATGGGATTATACAGATAACCCTCCTGTCCAAGAAGACTTGGATGCAAGACGTAAAAGGCGATGTAAAATTTAGAGAATGTAATAGGTTTGGAGATTTGGAAAAGGGTGCAGAGTTTTTAATAAGTGCTATCAAACAGGTGGAACATAGGAATAGGAAAAGATATATCATACAATTGGAAAATATTCATAACGTATATGCCTCCAATTATTGGTTAGAGAACAAACTAAACAGTGGAAAGTTTGATTTTAATTATAAAATTAAAATTAAATTGGATAAATTAAAGACTACACCAAACAAGCTTAAAGAAAGACAAGTATTTTGTGTATAGTTCTGTTAATGTCGATAGCAACAAAAATTTTATTTTTTTATCTATGCAGACATAGTTAATTTAAATTTTTTTTATATTTACAATATACAGGGTAGGTATAATTATTATATACCATTTACACATGCACTTGCCTAGGTTAACATAGCCAAATATTAGACAGATCTGTTAATAAATACAAAATTAGCATTTTTACATATTTTATAATTTTATATTTTAAAATGTATTGGTTATATTTAATTAGTATATACTATTTACAAGTTCACTTGCTTAAGTTAGCAACATATACAAATATTAAACAAATCGGACAATAAAGACCAAAGTTAGTATTTCTACATATTTTTGTAATTTTATATTTTAAATAAACAGAGTAATAGGATTAATATATATCATTTACAAATAAACTAGCTTAAGTTAACAACATACCCAAATATTAGACAAATCAGACAATAAATAACAAAGTTGATATTTTTGGCCTATTTTATAATTTTAAATTTAAAAATATACAGGCTAGATAAAAATAATATATGTATATCATTTGTACATGCACTTGCCTAGATTAACAACATACCCAAATATTAGACAAATCTGTTAACAAAGACAAAAGTTAGCATTTTTACCTAATTTTGTAATTTTATATTTTAAAAGTTAGAGGGTAGATAGAATTAATTTATACTATTTACAAGTTCACTTGCTTAACTTAACAACATATCCAAATATTAAACAAATCGGACAATAAAGACCAAAGTTATTTTTTTTGGACAATTTTATATTTAAAAATATACTGCAGGGTTAAGAATAACATATGCCATTTACAACTCCACTCACCTAGGTAAACAACATACGCAAATAATAGCCTGAACCCAAATTGGGTTCAGGCGTCGGTGCAAGAAATGAACCCCATAAGAATAACATGGGAAAAACCTGCTAAAATATATGTAAAACCACCATTCTACCACTACTTGGGGAAGTGATCTATAAGGAGTAAAAATAAGATTTGCCCAAAATTCAGGTTTTATGACACAGTTATCCAAGTAACACATAATTTTATCAGATGATTAATACACCTAGAACAGGCAACGCAAAGGTATAGGGGGAAATTTTTGGAACACAAATTTTGACTTTGCAGCTTTGTTTGGATGAGTTAGGAGGTGAACATATCAAAAGTCCCCGTCTGTGGCCCTTGATCGGGGGGAGGGAGGGACGTCTAAAGGTACCATTTTCAGATTTTTCCTAATTAGTGAGGTAGGTTAGTATGAAAATATAAGGTTTTTGGCTACCAGTATAAAACTTTGCATAATCAATGATCATGCATTTTGGAACTAAATTCAGACCAGACCCCAAAAATTAGACATCTAATTTTCAAAATGGCAGCTAAAAATTGTTGTAAGAGGACAAAATTTAACTATTTAGAACATGGGCCGCCAATATGAAACCATCCCCCCGTGGGAATTATCGACACATGTATTTTTTTTTTGCTACTGACATGTACGTTAAGGTTTTGCTTGTTTGTGATGTTTAAATTACAGCATAACCCAGAAAAACCAAAAATATTATTGATAAATCGTTGAAAAAAATAACATGGGATCTTTTTGAAAAAAGTCACCTGACTGCATTTTTTACATGCATTTTTGTGATATTGACTCGGGACCAACGCCTGTCATTGTTGGGTGGCTAATCCTTTATTTTGATAGGATAAACATTTTTGGCTGCCATCTTGGATCCACCATATTGGATATACATTTTTTTAAATGTAAAGATGGTGTTGTGGCACATCATTATGAACTAGATTTTTACGCTGATTAAAATGCTGAAATCCGTTTTTGAAAAGATACATTCGTTAAAAAGATGTGCACTAATAAAAATTCATTCCTAACATTTCTTATGTACGTTTCGTATTTTCAATATTTGTTTGGATTAATTTTCTTCTATCTCTCATTATAATAAAGATATGTAGTTCGTTTTAGTCTTAAAATACTCAGTGAAATACCGGCTTTAATTTGTGATACTAATCATCAACATCGGTCAAGTAACAGATGAGCTACAAGGCTCAATTTAACTTAAAAATCAATTATTCGGAAACTTTTTTAAAATCAAGTATGTATATCTCTGGTTCTAAAAATGATATTTAGTTCATTTTGGTCTTAAAATAAGCAGTGATATGTCGGCTTTTATTAAAAATATTGATACGTAAAATCGGTTAAGCTGTAAACGAATTTTAAGGCTCGTGACGATATAAAATTTAATTATTTTTAAATTTTACTCTTAATTTGGATTATAACTCACCCCGAATGTGTTTGAATTAAATTATCACGGTCTCAAACAAAAGCTGTTATTTTACTGAGTCTTTTAAAAACATTCACAACTCCAGACCTTTCCTGGGACTGCAGATATCAGTCTTTATATAAACGAAAATGTCTGAACATTTTACTTTAAGGTACTTTGGTATTATACGGAGGCCACTATTTTTAGAGTGTTTTTTTTAACCGGATACCAATAAGAACTACATAATTTGAGAAAACATACTTTAATTGACTTACTGTCCAAATTTGACATAGTTATGATGAGCGGTCTTTATGATATGCCTCCCAGAAGACAGCGAAGTCGGCGAGGTAAAGCGTCACCACCGCTAGCGGCAACACCCGATCGCCACCCTTATACAGCGCGCTCTGGCGGTTATGTTAGGTTAGGTTATCATAAATATGTTAGTAGGACTTTCCTTGTTTCGTTACAAATCAAACGGTTTCTGGATAAGTCATACTTTAGCCAAATCCCGTAGACAAGTGATGCACACACTCCGTCAACAACATGACCTAGGCCTACTTGGAGGGAATTTGGCGGGCGAAGGTATGACTCATCTGGTATTGTTCGATTCGTAATGAAACGAGGAGAGTCCTACTAACATATTTATGATAACCTTACCTAACATAACCGCCGCAGCGCGCTGTATAAGGGTGGCCTCCGTATAATACCAAAGTACCTAATTGGATGTGGGTTTTAGAACCACAACTCAGCTGAAACTCAAAATATAATAATAATTTATGACTAAAATGAAAGCCAATAATCTAATAAGTCAATTAAGACCTTTACGAATTCTGGGTCTCCTTTGAAACTAGAGAAATCCTTCAAGAAATGTAAAATTATGCAAGTAAAACGAATTTATGTTGAGTGAAAGCTCTAAAGTTACATTAACTTGACTCTGATCTGATTGAAAGTCAGCTTACATGAAATCTAATGATTTACTGAGTAATTTAAGACCAAAATGAATTCAATACCTAGTTTAGAACCGGAGATATTAATACCTGACTAAAAATAAATTTCTGAAAATTGATTTTTAAGTTAAATTGAGCCGTACAGCTCATCTGTCACTTAACCGATGTTGATGATTAATATCACAAATTAAGGCCGGTATTTCACCGAGTATTTTAAGACTAAAACGAACTACATATCTTTATTATAATGAGAGATAGAGGAAAAATAATCCAAAAAATATTGAAAATACGAAACGTCCATAAGAAATGTTAGGGATAAATTTTTATTAGTGCACATCTTTTTAACGAATGGATATTTTTAAAAAACGGATTTCAGCATTGTAATCAGCGTAAAAATCTAGTTCATAATCATGTGCCACAACACCATCTATACTTAAAAAAAATTGATATCCAATATGGCGGATCCAAGATGGCGGCCGAAAATGTTTATCCTGTAAAAATAAAGGATTAGCCACCCAACAATGATAGGCGTTGGTCCCGATTCAATATGTCAAAAAATGCATGTAAAAAATGCAGCCAGGTGACTTTTTTCAAAAAGATCCCACGTTGTTTTTTTCAACGATTTATCAATGATATTTAGTTTTAATAATTTGACATCTCAGTCATAAAAATTGGTCTAATGCAAAGGTGTGGGTGAGCTCACAAACACGTTGTAGTAACCACATATTTGTAATAATTCCTTGAAAAATAACTTATGAGTTCACCAAGACCTTTATAGTGAGGTAGGATAGCTATTTTTTTGGGTAGAATATTAAGTTTCTGGCTACCACCATAAAACTTTGCATAATCAATAATCATGCATTTTGGAACTAAATTCAGCCCAGACCCCAAAAATTAGACATATAATTTTCAAAATGGCGGCTAAATATCGTTGTAAGAGGGCAAAATTTAACTATTTAGACCATGGGCCGCCAATATGAAACCCACCCCCATGGGAATTTTCGACACATGTATTTTTTTGCTGCTGCTGACATGTACTTTAAGGTTTTGCTTGTTTGCAACGTTTAAATTACAGCATAAACCAGAAAAAAATATCATTGATAAATCGTTGAAAAAAATAACATGGGATCTTTGTGAAAAAAGTCACCTGACTGCATTTTTTACATGCATTTTTTAGATATTGACTCGAGACCAACGCCTATCATTGTTGGGTGGCTAATCCTTTATTTTGACAAGATAAAAAATTTCGGCCGCCATCTTGGATCCGCCATATTGGATATCAATTTATTTTTTTAAATGTAAAGATCGTGTTGTGGCACATCATTATGAACTAGATTTTTACGCTGATTAAAATGATTTTTACATGCATTTTTTTTAGATATTGACTCGAGACCAACGCCTATCATTGTTGGGTGGCTAATCATTTATTTTGACAAGATAAAAAATTTCGGCCGCCATCTTGGATCCGCCATATTGGATATCAATTTATTTTTTTAAATGTAAAGATCATGTTGTGGCACATCATTATGAACTAGATTTTTACGCTGATTAAAATGCTGAAATCCGTTTTTGAAAATATGCTTTCGTTAAAAAGATATGCACTAATAAAAAATTCATCCCTATACATTTCTTATGGACGTTTCGTATTTTCAATATTTGTTTGGATTATTTTTCTTCTATCTCTCATTATAATAAAGATATGTAGTTCGTTTTAGTCTTCAAATACTCAGTGAAATTCCGGCCTTAATTTGTGATATTAATCATCAACATCGGTTAAGTGACAGATGAGCTACAAGGCTCAATTTAACTTAAAAATCAATCTTCAGAAATTTATTTTTAGTCAGGTATTAATATCCCCGGTTCTAAATTAGGTATTGAATTTATTTTGGTCTTAAATTACTCGGTAAATCATCAGCTTTCATGTAAGCTGACTTTCAATCAGATCAGAGTCTAAATAGTTAATTTTTGCCCTCTTACAACGATTTTTAGCCGCCATTTTGAAAATTAGATGTCTAATTTTTGGGGTCTGGGCTGAATTTAGTTCCAAAATGCATGATCATTGATTATGCAAAGTTTCATACTGGTAGCCAGAAACCTAATATTTTCATACTAACCTACCTCACTATTACCTGGAACCGATTTTTATGATTGTGGTGTCAAACTGTCAATATTTTATGAATGTTCATTTTCCTTTTGGTGAAAAAGCGTTGCCACATTAGGTTTGTAAATTACACACAAATGTACATGTATTTTTTATGGAAGGAATATTTGATTAGATATTAATTAAAGTAGTGCTTAATTTGTAAATGGTTTGACTAAAATATACACGTTATATAATTTTCTAACAGGGAATTTAATTTTCATCATACTAACATAGAAACATCTGTTTTCAGTTCCTTTTTATTGGCTCAAAAGTTACCCATTGCCGGCCTTGGCCGGATAAACTTTTTCCGGCCTAGGCCGGATAAAACGGAATATAATCACCTGATTTGCAGTAAACTGACGTTTAATGCATGTTTATTGGTTCCTTTTTAGGGGAATGTAGTGGCAGCACCTCATCCGTAGCAAATGTTTGTTCTGTTTGTTATAGGTTAGGTTTGAGAAACGCATGTTTATTATGCAAAGACTATGTTATGATTGAAAGTATGTTTTTTCTGCGTAGAACGATGAAAAATATCGTACGTTACACGGCCGGGAAGATTTCCCATACTCGCATGAAAATCCAGCACTCGCTTTCGCTCGCGCGGGAACTATCATACTTGTCCAGCAAAACAGTACTTCCCGGCCTAATAACGTAATATACTATTTCTAATTTGATAGGGAATACTAAAAGTTGATTTTTATCAAGATATTTAGGAAACCCCTTGTTATAAAGTGAAAAAGTATTTTGTTTTATCATATTTAAAGTCATGAACATTATTTTGTGTTGTTTGGACACGTCAAATATTAATTGCAAGAAGCGGCAAGAGTTTTAAGTTAGAGTAGACCTATTATAAGTAAAGGGTCAAAGGTCAGGAGATAAGCCCCCAGCCATAGACGATGAGAGACGGCATCCTGAGTCTACAGCAAGATCCAGGTTAGTGAACACCTGTTCTGGTCTCTGCATTAGTGCAAGTATAAGTTCTAAATATTGGTTTAATAATCGTAGTGTACGGTTATAATATGTGGCGACGAGGCCATTTTTGATAAATCCCGCGTGTTTTTAAGTAATCAGTTGTGTTTTGAAGTAATATAAAGTTGAAAATCAATTCATGTAAATTGTTTGCAAGTTTGTGCGGGTTAAAAGTGAAATCAATCTGTGGAAGATTGCTAATGTAACAGTTACAGGAACAGTTCCAAAAGTAACTAGTATTTTACAAGTAACAGTGCTTTGTAGGGAGCAGTTGGCAACAGTTACAGTGGTAACTTATAACAGTTGTAACCTATTGCTGTACCTATTATTGGATCCTATTATTTTTCAAAAAGTGAAAGTGCAGGAAACTGAAATGAACCCGTCTAGCTTTGAAAGTTTTTCATGTCAGTAATGATGAAGTATTCCTGCTTTTGTATTACATTCTTTGTGCAAATCGTATACTTAATTTAAACGAAAATGTCAAGCAAACAAATAATAGGAAAAGTTAATGAATTTAATGAAGATCAAGAAAAGTTTGAAAATTATGTTGAGAGATTGGAGCATTTCTTCAAGATTAATGCAATCAAAGATGAAAATAGGCTTTCATTTTTTGTATCCATTATGGGACCGGTATTGTATACTAAACTTAACGATCTGGTACATCCTAAAAAGGTAAATGATTTAGACTTTGATACTGTTTTTGCTGAGTTAAAAAAGCGTTACACTCCCACAAGTAATATAACCTATGAAAGATTCGTATTTTACAAAAGGTCACAAAAAGATGGTGAAACCATCACTGAATATTCTGTGCAATTAAAGAAAATGGCAGCTTCATGTACTTTCGGTGCATTTTTAGATGAAGCGCTAAGGGACAAATTTCTTTGCGGCCTCAGGTCTTCCCATATACAAAGTAAACTTTTGGCGGAAGGGAGCTCACTGACTTTCGCTAAGGCACTTGAGATCGCTTTAGTGATTGAAAATGCGGATCAAAACGTTAAGTCTTTGCACCCTGACAAACAGATTTCATCTGGGGACATAGGTTATGTTAAGGGTAAACATAGGCCTACCTACAGTAAGGGATCCAAGTCCCGTAGTTTTAAAGCTAACGAGCCCAATAAAGGAAAGTCAAACTGCTATCGTTGTGGAAAATTCCATGATCCTAAAACTTGCCCATATCTTGAATACACTTGTTTTTCATGTAAGAAAAAAGGACATTTGTCCAGTCGATGTAATAGAAATAAATTCAAGCCTAAGAATGATAGGGTAAATTTATGTGGATCTGATGGTAGCGATGAGGATGAACCTCATGCTAGCCAATTTGAAGATGATAGTTTTGAGCTATACACTATAGCCTATGCAAACAGTAGGCCTAGCAAACCTAACAATTTTGTGACGAATGTCGTTATTAATGATGTCCCAGTAGATATGGTTGTAGATACTGGTGCGGTAGTAACCGTGATGCCAGACAGTATCTTTTTAGAAAAATTCCAAAAGTCAGTCCCCTCATTAAATAAATGTAATGTTAAGCTGAAAACAAACACTGGGGAGAGAATACAAGTTCTTGGTGAGTTCCAGGGAAGCGTATCTACAGGAAATGGTATTCAGCACCTACCGATCGTGGTTATTGAGAGTAACGGGTCACAATTGCCAACCCTGTTGGGACGAAATTGGATGGAGAGAATGCAGCTCGATTGGAGCCGTGTGGGTTCCAGCAACCTAGGTGGAGGAAATGAAGAAACAGCCGTTCACCTTATTAACGGTAAGACTGTTCCCGTTTTAGATTTGATTTCATCATTGAAAATTAAGTATGCCCCAGTATTTGAGCAGACTATAGGAGAAATCAAAGGAATTTCTGTAGAATTAGTCTTGAAAGAAAACTGCAAACCTGTTTTTTGCAAGGCAAGAAATGTACCGTTTGCGTTACGTGATGCTGTTGAAAATGAATTGAATAATTTGCAGAGTAATGGAATTATATATCCTGTAACTAAATCTCAATGGGCAACACCTATTGTCACTGTGCCTAAGCCTGACCACAAGGTCAGAATTTGTGGAGATTTTAAGGTAACCATAAACCCTTGTCTTAGAACGGATCATTATCCGTTACCAACGCCAGATGACATTTTTTCTCACATTGCGGGGGCTAAGCTGTTCACAAAACTTGACTTATCTGCCGCTTACAATCAGCTTAAGGTAAATGAGTCATCTCAAGAATTGTTGACAATAAATACGCATAGGGGCCTTTTTCGATTCGCCAGATTGCCCTATGGAATCACTAGTGCTGGTGCACTATTCCAGTCTGCGATGGACAAAGTTTTGTCAGGTCTTCATAATACATTCTGCTATTTGGATGACATCCTTATTGTAGCTAAGACCACCAGCGAGATGTTGCAGCGCGTTGACGCCGTTCTTCAGCGGTTACATGACCATGGAATCAAGGTAAACAATTCCAAAAATGAGTTTTTCCAGGAATCCCTCATTTTTCTAGGTCATAGGCTTGATGAGAAAGGAATCCACCAAAGCGAGGCTTTGACAGAAGCGATCATCAATGCACCTCGACCAGAGAACGTCAGCCAATTACGTTCTTACCTTGGACTTCTGAATTATTACGGCAAATTCTTGCCAAATTTGTCCACTGTCTTACACCCTATATAGCCTGTCTTAGCCTAACATATAGGCTATTGAACAATGACGTTAAGTGGGTGTGGTGTGATCATTGTGAGAGGGCTTTCCAAACCAGCAAGGAATTACTGCTAAAGGACAACGTTTTAGCACCATTTGACCCCAATTTGGATATAATTGTCACTTGCGACAGTTCAAATTATGGTATTGGTAGCGTAATCGCGCATGCGTACCCTGACGGTTCCGAACGTCCCATCGCCTTTGCGAGCCGAACACTATCAAAATGTGAAACCAAATATAGCCAAATCGAGAAAGAGGCTTTGGCATTAGTGTACGCAGTAAAAAAGTTTCATAACTTTTTGTATGGCCGCAGGTTTATGCTCGTGACAGATCATAGGCCTCTGATATTTTTATTAGGCCCTAACAAGGCGATACCAACCATGGCAGCAGTGCGCATACAACGTTGGGCATTGACATTAGCAGCTTATCAATATGAAATAAGATACAAAAAGGGCTACGAAATATCGAATGCCGATGCTCTCTCCAGACTACCATGCAAGCGTGACGAAAACGAAGGTGAAATTTCATTTTTTGCCTCAGCCTACGAACTTCCTATCACTTACAAGGAAATAGCCACTGCAACGAAGTACGACCCTATTTTATCTAGGGTGATTGACTACACATCAAATGGTTGGCCTAACCTAACCGGGGATGACGAATTGAAACCTTTTCTCAACAAAACTTCACAACTTTCTGTTGAACAAAATTGCCTACTCTGGGGCAATCGAGTGATAATACCACCTCCTCATAGGAAAAAAAATCTTAACGATGTTGCATTCAGAACATCCTGGAGAATCCAGAATGAAATCACTCGCAAGGAGTTACGTTTGGTGGCCCCGAATGGATCAAGAGATTGAAAGTATGGTAAAAGAATGCTCTATCTGCCAAAGTACCCGAAAATCGACTCCTCTTGCGCCTTTGCAGCCGTGGGCGTGGCCGAAACATAACTGGCAACGATTGCATCTAGACTTTGCTTATTTTGAGGGGAAGGAATTCCTTATAATTGTAGACAGCCACTCTAAATGGTTAGAAATCTTTCACATGCCGTCAACAACTTCAAACAAGGTTATTGAGAAACTTCGACATTGTTTCGCTGCGTACGGCCTAGCTTCCACTGTGGTTACAGATGGTGGACCGCAGTTCACCTCTCAAGAATTTAAACAATTTTTGGAGACAAATGGAGTTCGTCATATCTTGACACCACCTTACCATCCAGCTTCCAACGGTTTAGCCGAACGGGCTGTACAATCAGTAAAAGACACATTTTTAAAACAGATATTACATGACGCCAAAACCAAAGTTAACAGGTCACTGCAACACCACATTGATGCATTTCTTTTCGTATACCGAAATACACCGAACTCTGTGACTGGAGTAACTCCGGCTGAAACATTTCTCAAGTTCAAGCCAAAAACTCATTTAAGTTTGCTTAAGCCGCATTTAGCTGAACAAGTAATAACAAAACAAGAGAAGACTGTGAACACAAGAAATCAACACAGAGGCAAACAACGCAGCTTTAGCCTTAATGAACGAGTTTTTGTTAAAACAGTACGGCAAGAAAATATAAACTGGCAACAAGGAGTTATCACTAAAGTTGTTAGTCCTGTCACATATCTCGTCAAGGTTGACGGTAGAACAAGATTGGTACATGCAGACCACTTGCGGCCATGTTTAGCTCAACCAGAAGATGATGACGTTACAACTCGATTCCCAAGAGAAGTATTTCAACCTAGCCCGACAAAAACTCCTGAAAAGACAAAAACACCGGAAAAGACAAAAACACCTGAAGCGATAGTCGAAGCTGAAAAAGAAGTAGTCCAAAAATCAACCGAAAGGAAGACTATCAAGACACCCGAAAATGTTGGCCTCCGGCGCTCACAAAGACCCCGGAAGCCACCAAGGAAAATTGACTGGTAGACAGTTAAATAGTCCTCCCAATTTTTGTTGTATATATATTTTTGTGAGAAGTAACTTATTTGGTTGGGAGGAATGTTATAAAGTGAAAAAGTATTTTGTTTTATCATATTTAAAGTCATGAACATTATTTTGTGTTGTTTGGACACGTCAAATATTAATTGCAAGAAGCGGCAAGAGTTTTAAGTTAGAGTAGACCTATTATAAGTAAAGGGTCAAAGGTCAGGAGATAAGCCCCCAGCCATAGACGATGAGACACGGCATCCTGAGTCTACAGCAAGATCCAGGTTAATGAACACCTGTTCTGGTCTCTGCATTAGTGCAAGTATAAGTTCTAAATATTGGTTTAATAATCGTAGTGGACGGTTATAATACCCCTAAAAATGGTACCTCCAGACTCCCCTTCCTCCCCCCACTCAAGGGCTACGGACGGGGACTTTGGATAACAAGTTCACCTAATAACTAGTCCAAACAAAGCTACAAAGGCAAAAAATGTGTTCCATGCTTTTCCCTCTATACCTTTTCTTTAGCATTCGTTGCCTGGACTATAACATAACATGTCTAGTAAAAAACCATTCCTTATGGTTTCAAGAGCAATGGTGATTGAGTTTTGACTGTTCTCAAAAAAGATTTAGGTAGAAATATAGTTTTCTAACTTTAACTATTGATATTGTTCAGTAGAGAGAGAGAAAGAAAGGAGAGACTCTTTTTGAGGTTGAATTTTGAACGTTCTAACTCGGGTTAAAATTATGAAAGAATTCAAAATGTTACATTTACAAAAAAAAAAGAAATACCCCCGTTGCAGCAGACCTGCATACAGCGAATTTCAAATGTATGCAGCATTTCAAATGTTCTCCATTTCAACATTGAAATTTCAACATGTTTCAATCCAACATGGCGAGATTTGACATGTTTTTGTAAGCTCCATAAGAATAACATGGGGAATGAGTATGCAGGTTGCTGCTGCAGGTATTTCAAAACTGGGTGATTTTAGTTCAATATTTAGATCTGAACTAGAGGAAGACATTTACCAAGTTTTATCAAGATATGTTGAGAAATAAGCGAGATATAGAATTTTACTTATTTCCCATAAGGTTAACATAGGGACAACGTACTGTGTTTACCACTTTCAATATCTCTGTAACCAATGGACATAGAGCACTGATTCAAAATACTAAATTATTTGTTTTTTTGAGCTGAATTCAATGGCGGTAACAAAAATTGGATTATTTTTGTTTTTTTTTATGTAAAACACTCACAAACCCCATTTTTTGGGGGGTACCCCCCTTTACCCCCCCTTCCGGTGGTCCGATCATGCTGGCTTACGAACTCGTCCGAGTGATTACCACTTTACATAAGTGTACCAAATTTTATTTTGATCGGACAATATTTACGGCCGCTATCGTGTTAACAGACATACATACATACATACATATATATATATATAGATCTATAGATAAATATATATGTATATAAAAATTCGAACGAATAGTGTTTTTTTGCTTCTGTGGCCCCAAAATGAAAAGTTAACATGGTCTCCGGCTTAGGTCTTACCATGAGACCTACGGTAATAGCTTATTTCTTTAAGGAAATTCGCTAAAACAAAAAACAACATAAGTTAAACCATAGCCCAATGTTTTTGTTAGCGGTTCATTTATTGAAGAAAATATTACGTTGTAACCACATTTTACGTCATTGCTTCACTTGTCAGGTGTTATCAAGTTTGTAAAAGTAAGTTGGCACGTCCGAAGGAGAAAAGTTTCAATGGATGCTTTAAAGTTTCCAAATGAACAATAAAGTATCCTTTGATTAGACCTTACGATACTTATTGAAATCGATAAAAATTAAAAGTTACAAATGGTATCCATGTGTCTATTAATAATTCAATAAAAGTAATCATATAAAGTAAAAGAAAGTAATATAAACTAAAATGATTTTGCATTTAAATTGCAAAGGTCTGTATTTAATGATGTTTTTGCGGTTTTTCATATAGAGTTGATATAAAATAAAAATAAACGGTATCAGGAGACTGACACATACTTTCTCCCGTAAAACAAGCCAGGTAAACCGAGGAAATCTACAATCAAATAAAACAAATTTACAATTAAATACATAGCAAGTTTATCAATATCAGTTAGTAAATAGCGGCGGTATCGCTTTTTAAATATCTTCCAAAAGCATAAAATTAGACAGCATACTGGGTTTACCACTAAACGTAAATATAAATTTTCCCTGCAACCAGTTAACGTAAAATAATAATTAAAAATACTAGATTACGGTATTAATTTATTTCAAGCCAAATTCTATGGTTACAAGTCTATTTTCCTTAAAAGTTAGAAGTTTTTGTAAAATTTGAGAAAATGAGTTTTTTTAAGACTGAAATCCTTATATTTTCTTAACCTGAATTTTTACAGACATGCGGGTGGTAAATTTTGTTTGGCATCCTTAGCACTGTGATTTCACAGTAGTATAGCGTAAATATAATTTTGGCTTGTACCATTGAATACAGCTCGAAAAATCAATCCACTCAGTTTCGTGAACCATAGCTCTATGTCCATTGGTTACCGAGATATTGGAAGCGGTAAACACACTATACATCGTGTTTATGGTATCCTTACTGGAAACAAATGGAATTTCGTATCTCGCTTATTTATCATCTTATTTTTATAAAAATCGGCATGTAGCTTCATTTAGTTGAGATCTGTTGCATATTAGTATAACACCCCCGTTGCAGTAGACCTGCATACTCAGCGAATTTCAAATGCAAAAGAACATAGTTCAAGCCAAAATGGCGAGATTTGACATGTTTTTGTAAGCTCCATATGGGGAATGTGTATGCAGGTTTGCTCCCGCGAAAATGGAAATATCAGGGATTTTAGGCTATTAAACATTAGATATCAACTAGATGAAGCCACAAACCAAGTTTTATCAAGATATGTCGAGAAATAAGCAAGATAAAGAATTTTAATTGTTTCCCTTAACATTAACATTGGGACAATTTACTGATTTTACCACTTTCAATATCTCGCTAACCAACCAATGGACATGGAGCAGTGATTCAAAATACTAGTTTTTTTGTGAGCTGAATTCCATAGTGCAAACAAAAATTGGATGGATTTTATTTTTCTTAAAAAAACTCAAAAAGCCCATTTTTGGGAGGTTAACTCCCCTTTACCCCCCTCCCACCCCTTACAGTGGTCCGATCGTGCTGGTTTACGAACTTGTCCGGGTGATTACCACTTTAGGCCCCTTTTACACTAGGACACTGTGTCCGGCAACCGTGTCCGGCAACTGTTTCTCGTCAACTCACGCGGCATTGCCGCTTATGGAGCCTTTTAGACTAGGCGGACTCAGTTGCCCGCAGGGACACAGTGTCTGAACGGTGTCTCCTCGCGCAACCGATGTCGGCCACCGGCGAGCAACCGAGAGCAACTGACGGTTTTGCCGAGACCCGAAGCGGGGCATTGAATCAAATGGGGCCGTTTAGACTAGGACACTGTGTCCCGTAACTGTGTCCGTCCACCGCATGCGCGCGCATTGCATTTCGTCGGTAGAACGAAGATGTTTTTCACTTTATTTGAGGAAACGAAGCGTTTCGAAAAACCTCTTGAGTGAAAGCTTTTCATGGGATATTTTCCAAACCCGCAAAAGGCACATCTAGAGAGTAATAGCTTTAATTTGATACCAAATATGCATAGAAAAATTAATTTCTAGGAGTCGATTTGCTCTGGTCAAAATCCCAGAAATTCTTTTAATAATATAGATAATAATATTCATTATTATTTTTACTATTATTATTTATATAATAAATAATAATTCCTCCTCCTTCTTCGCCTTCTTTTCCTAATTAGGAGAGCGAGAAGAAGGCACTCCTCCTCTGTTGACACATCTTTCTCAACTGGCGCGGGAAGAGTTGGCGGGAAACGGTGTCCGTGCAGTTGCCCGCTGCGGTTGCCCGAGCAGGCACAGTTGCCGGTAAGTGTCCGGGCACAGTTACGGCAACTGTGTCCTAGTCTAAAAGGGGCCTTACACATCTATACCTTTCATTAAGATCGGCCCATATTTACGAACACTATAGTGTTTATAGACACACACACACACACACACACACACACACACACACACACACACACACACACACACACACACACACACACACACACACACACGCACGCACGCACGCGCGCACGCACGCACGCACATATAGTAATATTAAAATAAAAACAAAGTACTTTTGAACTTTTTTAATATTAAAAGAAAGTTAAAAGGTACTTTCATTTTAGCGAATTTCCCCTATAGGGAAGAAGCTGTTACCGTAGGTCTCATGGTAAGAACTAACCCCGAGACCATCATAACTTTTCTTTTTGAGGTCCCCAGATGCCAAAAAACACCATTCGTTCATTTTCATAAATATATATATGTATATATATATACATATATATAGAGCACATATATATATATAGATATATATATATAGATATATATATATATCTATATCTATATATATGTATATATATAATTTTATATATATATATATATGTGTGTGTGTGTCTTTAAGCACGATAACTCGCGGAAAATGGTCCGATCTTAATGAAATTTGGCATGGACATGTAAAGTAGTAATTATTCGGACGAGTTCGTAAACCAGCCCGATCGGACTACCGGAAGAGGGGGTAAAGGGGGGTAAACCCCCCAAAAAATGTTTTTTTTTGAGTTTTTTACATAGAAAAATAAAAATAATCAAATTTTTGTTTACACCATTGAATTCAGCTCAAAAAAACAAAAAAATTAGTATCTTGAACCACTGCTCTATGTCCATTGGTTACCTAGATATTGGAAGTGGTAAACACAGTACTTTGTCCCAATGTTAACCTTATGGGAAAATAAGTAAAATTCTATATCTTGCTCATTTCTCAACATATCTTGGTAAAACTTAGTAAATGGGTTCTTCTAGGTCAGATCTACTAAATATTGAATTAAAACCACCCAGTTTGAATATACCCATAGCAGCAAACCTGCACACTCATCCTCCATGTTATTCTTATGGAGCTTACAAAAACATGTCAAATCTCGCTATGTTGGATCGAAATATGTTGTTTTGCATTTGAAATTCGCTGAGTAAGCAGGTCTGCTGCAACGGGGGCATTTATTTTAATATTACAATACATAATATTACTATTATAGTAGCCCTAAAATGAGAGAGGAAGTAATTATCAACATTATTAAATATATATATATATATATATATATATATATGTATATATGTATTTAAATTTTGCTTCTGGGGACCCCAAAATGAAAAGTTAACATGGTCTCGGCCTTAGGTCTTACCTTAAGACCTACGGTAGTACAAAAAAAAATCGTAGCTTACTCTCTGTAGAGGAAATTCGTTAACATGAATTATTTACTACTTAAAAATGTCTGGTGGTGGTCCAAGATTGTTATATTTTTGAACAAAATGTAGGTAATCAAGTATGGCGACTCTTAAAAATCACCCTGTATAAAGCAAATCATAAAAATAACAGACAAATGTCGTAGCCACTTGCTGTAATTGGGCACTTCATGAAGTGCCCAACGCAGACCGGACACTTCATGAAGTGCCCAGCGCGCCTGGGCACATAGTGTAACTCGATTATTTCAGTCAAAATTACAGCATCTGCCCAACGAAACTGGACACTTCATGAAGTGCCCAACGCTCTTTAGACACATGCTGTAACTATTGAGGCATGTTGGGCAGTCGATTTTAAATCTTTGTTTAAGTAAATCCCAATGTTTACATTAAACCCCAACAAGTGTGATAAAGTAGCCAATGTTACTGTTTGCTACTGAACCTTTTAATAATTTTAAAATCTAAAAATGTTAATACTGGTTTTAGTTGCAAATGAATTTTGAAAATATAATATTCTACGTTATATTTGGATGATAAAACTTTTGGTGGGAAGTTGAGTTATGAATAAAATAAACTGTTAACTGTTAACGTAGTTATTTTTCAAAATGAAATAGTAACTACTTAATCTAGGATAAAACTTAAACACTTATAATTGGTTTAAAGTTTAATACAGATATTGTGGTTTTCAAATGTTATAAAATCAAACAATAGTAAAAAATTATGGGCAATGTAATATTAAAAAAATATAAATGATAATTAAAAATCGAAACGCTAGAATTTTCTAGTGACCACTTACTTTTGAATGACGTTTAACGTTCATAGGTTATCCCTTTAAAAGAATTTTTCATATAAATTTCTATATATTTGACTTAATAATAAAAACTTAGATTTTTAACCTACTGAAGTCAGTAGGAATATAATAAAAGAGTTAAAGCATATTTTTGAAAAGCTGTTAAGTAAACAGGACACTCCATACATTTTTTAATATTCATAAAGAAATAAAAACAAATAAAATGAAAAGGTTTGATGTGATGATGTTATGTTAATTTATTCATACTGACATAGAAGAACAAATTAAACGTACATTGTCTTTAATGCTAATAAAATTGTAAAAAGATCAAACGAAATAGTAAAATTGTATATAAATTAACTGCTTTCAATTTTTATATAAATAAACGGTATCAGGAAACTGACACATACTTTCTCCCTTCAAGTCATTTAAAACCAGAAAAGATATTTAGTGAAATAAAACAAATTAGCAATTAATTGTCACACAAATATATAAATATTTTATCAAAATCGGTTAGTAAATAACGGTGATATTGGTTTTTAAATATTTGCCATAAGAATAACATTGGACAACGTACTGCGTTTACCGCCGAACTAAAATAGCGATTATCTCCGCAACCAGTTGACGTAAACTAATGATTCAAAATACTAGATTATTTAGTTTTTCAAGTCAAATTTAATGATTACAAGTATATTTTCTTTAGAGGTCACAGATTTTGTGAAATTTGAAAAATATCAATTTTTTAACACTTAAACCCCCATAACTTCTGAACCTGAATTTTTACAGACATGCGGGTGGTTTCATTTTGTTTGTCATCTTAACCACTATAAACCATGAAATTTCTATCAAAATTGTTAGAGCTGTTTTTGAGAAATTTGGATTTTTGTCATTTTTTATGGGTTTTTATGGGGTAAATACCCTTCAAAATCAAAAATTCAAAAAATGAAAAATAAGCCTGGAGATACCACGGCTTTATACCTACATACCAAATTTCATGAAAATCGGACCACTGGTGTCGTCTCTAGCTTTGTTTACATCCACACACATAGACAGACAGACACCACGCCAAAAACCACTTTTTTGGATTCTGGGAGCACTAAAACGAATATATCCACTAACAACTCAAATCCGAAAATTTTTACGAAAACAATACTTTCTCCATATACTATGTATAGGGGGGAGAAAGTAAAAAGAAACTAAAGATTTACCTATTACTTTTTCAAGACTGTTACGGCACTCTCTGTAAATATGTTTTACCTTGCTATATTTTGATTTGTTATACGTTTTATTAATAGTGACCAAGTAAGAAGTTAATCAATTAAATCATAAAAATAGGTTAATGTCAGGTTAATGTCAATGGTTATGTGTTATGTTACATACAAATGTGTCAGGTAAAATGTTTCATGTATATGAAACATGTACCTTATTTTAAATCGTCAAACGTACTTTATTTTATTAAAGCATAACATTTAACTTCCATCCAGTAGATTTAGGAATTGTCTAGTTTATGTTTTCTTAGTTATTGTGGCTACACTTCACCATTAATATTATTATTTAAACAATATACAATTTTAAAACCGTTTGTTGTTTCAATAATAATAATAATATAATATTTATGTGCAGCCAAAATAACTCAGAAAACATAAAAGAAACCGTGATAAAAACATACAGGCCAGAATTGTCTGGTTTATTTTCAGACAATATTATTATTCTGACTAATTCTTAAAATATGTTCCTATTTGGTATTATTAAAAATAATACATCAGATACTACGAACAGCAACGTAAACAGCAGTTTTACGTGTTTACACCAAGGGCTCAGCATCTAAGCTGGACACATAGTGTAAAATAAATAATTACAGCATGTGCCCAACGAGAGTTGGGCACTTCATGAAGTGCCCAGTTTTGTTGGTCACATACTGTAATTTTTAATGAAATTGTTCAATTCCACTATGTGCCCAGGCGAGCTGGGCACTTCATGAAGTGCCCGGTTAGCGCTGGACACTTAATGAAGTGCCCAATTACAGCATATGGCTACGACATATATAACATGTAATACAATTGAATAATGTTGTTTTAATTATTATGTATCGTAATGATTTCAAATTGCACAAAATACTTCCACAAGTGCAACATGAATAGAGAACTTTACCCCTAGTATCTCTACAATACACTAATATATTACAATTACAATATCAGTTCATTCTTCACTTATAAATTCACAATCATATATTTTAAGACACTTGATGCTGCGCGCGGGAAATCCCGCGCGCCAAACCTGCGCCGCGGGGCTGCCCGCGGGATTTCCCGCGTTGCGTATTCTCTATTGATTCAGTGACCGGCTAGCACTGCTCCGGGAACCTTTTCTCGTACGTAGCACTGTGTTATAGGCCTAACCTTAAATCGTGACGGCGTCAGTTTTCGGTTCGCGCCTTCGTATTTTTTCAGTAGTGTGTTGTTTTTATAATGATTTTTCAATCCATAATATATATTATGTAAAAATAGTTTTTTGTATTTGATGTCGTAATTTAGTGAAAAATGATTGCCTCTACATCTAGGCAAAGCATAGTCCCTCTTAGTGAATGATCCGGGCCGGGAATTTTCGTTTTCCCTTGCCCAAGTGCTGAGCGCGGGATTTCCCGCGAAGTATTATGACGTCATAAAAACACGTGTTTGCTATGGAAACCAATTTTTATATTCATTTTTATCATGCTGGGACATCGTATTCCAGCATTCTATGACAAAAGATAGAGTTTACTGAAGTCATAGTGCAATTATTTTCGTTATCCCTTGCCCGAGTGCTGAGAGCGGGATTTCCCGCGAAGTATTATGATGTCATAAAAAACACCTGTTTGTTATGGAAACCAATTTTGATATTCATTTTTAACATTCCTAACGTATAATCATTAAACAATATCCATAAACAAATTTCAGCACTCGGGTAAGTTTTTCCATATTTTAATAGCAGTCAATATGTTAAAACTTAAAAAATAATATATTAGAGTAGTAGTGTTAATGAGGATATTATTATTTTAGTAAATTAGTATGTGTGCTAAAATACCAAATAGCATCATCAATGTCTCTCAGTTTATTTTATAGAATGTAAAAAGTTGTGGGACCGGTTGAAATGAAAGTGGCTTAAGTCCACAAAAGTTAGTTTTGAGATATTTAAGGTTTTCTGTTTGATGCTATAAAAAAATCAATTTGAAAAATTAATTTTTTCCTTTTCATTTATTTACTGACCGAGGATGATCAAATCTTATTGTAATATAACCATTGTCATAACCAGTCCCTTATTATAAAAAATGAACAACATGTGACTTACCCCACTTTCATTCTCAATAGTTTTTAGGCATAATTAAAGAAGTTTTAAAAGAATTTTGGTTATTTTCCCTCTAATTCACAATTTTTATCAATCTATAACTTGAAAAATTTGAAAATGTTGATGTTACAAATAAGATTGTTATTGGTTTATGATTAAGGAGTGATTGAAATTGTTTTTCCTGGTCTTGGTGTACCACTCATTTTCCAGCTGTGAGAAAAATACTTTCAACTTGGGGTCATTGCGTTTTGTATCAGTTATATATATATATATATATATATATATATATATATATATATATATATGAGTTTATTATTAAGGGTTAATGACAATATGTTTAGCTTTATTTTTTCCAATCGTTAAACATATTAATTAAATAGTACTTTTGTTGTAATTGTTTGTTTCATATGGGGCGATTGTTTTAAGAGTCACCATTTTTTATTTTCTACATTTTGTTCAAATATAACAATCTAGGGCCACAACCAGACATTTCTACTCG
Source organism: Flexamia atlantica (assembly GCA_035578135.1). NCBI lineage: Eukaryota > Metazoa > Arthropoda > Insecta > Hemiptera > Cicadellidae > Flexamia > Flexamia atlantica. The sequence continues at coordinate 48,064,802 of JAQJVK010000005.1, read as the reverse complement.
GCTGCCATCTTGGATCAGCCATATTAAATAACTGTTTTTATGTAAAGGTGATGTTGTTACCCATGACTTCAAACTACATTTTTACTCTGATAACAATGCCGTAATCTGTTAAAAACTCAATTAAATCGTTCTCATGTTATTAAAAGTTGTTATAAATTTTTTTAACAGAATTTAACATTTTGTGATGCATAAATATAAAAATTATCTCAAAATAATGCTAGATAATTACAAGTAGCCACCACCATTCACTTTTTAGTCATATCCATATGGTTTTTACGGATTAAAAGTTTTCGGCCGATATTTTGGATCCGCCATTTTTAGATGAGTTAAATTATTTTAAATAGGAAGGTGGAGTTGTGACCCATCATTTTCAGCTAACTTTCCACGCTGATTCTAATGCTGTTATTCGTTTTTAATTTCAATTTGAATTTTTCGTTTTTGAAATATTGCAGTTTTTTATTTAAAACTTCAAATTTTTTCGCTTGAGGTTGACTTTAAGAAGAAGATGTATCATACTTTGCCTGTTTTTCAATGGTAATGGTTTTTACCACCATTGACAAAAGCAAAAAAATACTTTTCATACCTTAAAACTAAGTTAAGGTACGGAAAACCTGAAAAATTAGAGGTTTTTGATAATTTGACTGTGTTGCACGACTTTTAAAATTCAGAAAAAAATCATGAATATTTTTTAGCATCTAAATAATAGTATAAATTTTTTTCGGCGTTGCTGCTGCTCCAGTTAAAAAAATGAAATGTTAAAGATTAAAAACGTAAAAAAATATATCTTTGGAACCCAAATTATAAAAGATACCCCTTTTTAGGAAATAAAAAACCTACAAATTGAAAAAAGTTTAATTTTTCTACTATAAATAGCCTTAGAGATATAAAATACCCCCGTTGCAGCAGACCTGCATACTCAGCGAATTTCAAATACAAAACAACATATTTCAATCCTACATAGCGAGATTTGACATGTTTTTGTAAGCTCCATAAGAATAACATTGGGAATGAGTATGCAGGTGTGCTGCTACAGGTATATTAAAACTGGGCGGTTTTAATTCAATATTTAGTAGATCTGAACTAGAAGAAGCTATTTACCAAGTTTTATTGAGATGTGTTGAGAAAGAAGCGCGATATAGAATTTTAGTTATTTCCCATAAGGTTAACATTGGGACAACGTACTGTGTTTACCACTTTGAATATCTCGGTAACCAATGGACATAGAGCAGTGTTTCAAAATACTAAATTGTTTGTTTTTTTGAGCTGAATTCAATGGTGCCCACAAAAATGGGATAAATTTTATTTTTCTATGTAAAAAACTCTAAAAACCCTTTTTGGGGGGGTTTATCCCCCTTTACCCCCCCTTCCGGTGGTCCGATCGGGCTGGTTCACGAACTCGTCCAATCGATTACCACTTTACATGTCCGTACCAAATTTCATGAAGATCGGACCATTTTTGCGGCCGCTATCGTGCTAACAGACACATAGATATATATATATATAGATATATATATATATAGATATATATATATATATATATATATAAAGATATATATATATATATAAATTCGAACGAATAGTGTTTTTTGCTTCTGGGGGCCCCAAAACGAAAAGTTATAGTGGTCCCGAGCTTAGGTCTTACCATGAGACCTACGGTAATAGCTTCTTCCCTATAGGGGAAATTCGCTAAAAGAAACTAAAAAGATTTTATTTATTTTTTTATCACATTTTATTTATTTTTGAGGTTATGTGAAGGTCTTGGGGTCTAAAACTTCAACATAGATTTATCTTTTTATATCCTATCTAAGAATATTTTTCTTTTTTTCAAAAGAGCCTGGGGCATTTTTCACTATCATAACCGGCTACTCCCTTCCATTAAGATCGGACCACATTAACGACCGCTATCGTGTTTACAGATATATATATATATATATATATATATATATATATATATTGTAATATTAAAATAAAAACAAAGTACCCTTTAACTTTTTTTAATATTAAAGAAAGTTAAAGGGTACTTTAATTTTATTTTAATATTACAATACATGATTATTACTATTTTAGAAGCCCTAACCTGTGAAAGTAATTATCAAAATTATCAACTTCTGGGGGCCCCAAAATGAAATTGTTTCTTCCTTTAAGGAAATTCGCTAAAATGCACAATTTGTACGTGATAGAAAACCCTCATACTCATCCTCACGTTACCCTCATGGGAAATAAAATAACATTATAAATTTTCTTCAATACTTGACATAAATGATAAAACTAGTGATAAAGGGTTCTTCTAGCCGAGATCTATAGGATCTTGACTAAAACACACCAAATGGTGACATGCAGGTGCAAACCAGCATAATAATTCCCTATTTAATTCTCATAGAAAATATAAATATATTTCATATTACTCTTTATTAGGTTGATACTTTGTAAACGTTTAAAATTTGCTGAGAAAGCAGGTCTACTTTAACGATAACAATTTCTTTTGCAATTCGGGAGATAAATATTATTTTTGTATAAACCTAATTGTTTGTTAGTACACTTTATTTGTTTTCTTTTTTAATTGAGTTATTGCAAATAACTCGCTCAATTGCTTAAATTTGATCCCAGTTTCGAACCATTCCATGACAAAATTTTAAAATACAGTAAATGTATATTTAGAGTCAAATATTTTTCCTATCTGCCAATGTAACTATATTTAAGTGCTGTAGACGAATTATTTATCAACAAAAGTATTGTCAATACTGAAATTAAATATATTAATTTTTACAAATTTGATGTCAGATTTGTTAAGTATAAAGTTTTTTCAGTAAAAGTATTTTGTAACAGAATACAGGTCATATCACCAAAACATTTTCTCTTTTGATGGCCTAAAAAAATATCAAAAAATAACATCGAAAGGCTCAAAAGTAAATTAAAAAATAATTTACAATAGGTCTATGTGTGGACAGTGATTATGTACCAGTGATTTTCAAGTTATAGGTCAAGTGGTTGTTGAATGCTGTCTTTAAGCCTATATACTCGTTGTCAAAATGACTTAAATACAAATTTAAAAAAAAAATTGACTGAGTCTTACTTTTACTAAAGACTTCCAAGTGATCAATACCTCAAATGTATAGGTGATGAAAATCCCCTAGAGCATACACTAAATGTAATCCCCTTTATTTTAAGAATCAAATATCGTTGAACTACAAGTAAAATTGACATCAAATAAAAGAAAGTAGTTTTGAAACGACTTTTATCTGCAGAGTTTGCAACCTCAAACAATGGCCCTTCGGCAATCTGCCGAAAGAAGCCAAGAAGCAATCTTCTCAGGATAACCTGGAAAGTTCTTTTAGCATTTTCCTCCCCTTAAAAGAAAAATAAATGTAAAATTAATCGATTACTTTATATCAAAGAGCTAATGCTTTCTAAAACAAAACCAAATAATTTATGTAAGTCTTTTTTTTTATCTAAACGTTACCTATTAATGACTTTAAGATTATTGTTTATAATAGCTTGATGGAATTATTGTTTTAAAATGTTTAGTTTAGTTTTTATGCTAAACTTTATAAACTCTGATTGGTCTTGACTTATTTAGTTGAACAGATATTCTTGTACTTGTATAAAGTAAAATAATAATTATATTAGTTTATAGGTTACAAATGTAATAAGTAATTAACAAATATATAAATAATACAAAATATAAACAAGTCAAACCTAGAGCACTTAAAAAAAGACACGGCTTACTTAAGATCATGTGGCAAGGCCCTAAAGGATTTCGAAGCGCAACAAGCATGGTGCACATCACCAGACTCCAAGTTTTAATCTGGCACCAGGATCAAATCATCAGGATCTTCCCAGTCTCTGCACAGGAAATATTGTACAGTAGATGTTTCGCAGAATTGTTATCTACATTTCTTGAGACATTGAATTGGCATCACCTCTATAATTGTTTGTTCAACAATACTTCATATTACAGAAATCTCATTTATGGGCGTTTAAATGTTCTAACTAAGTATGAAAAGATCATTAAAAAATCTTTTTTTTTATTTGGAGGCGGGAAAGTACAATTAATACACTGAAATAAAAACAAACTATATTTACTCAGTAACTTCATCATAAAGAATGATTTCTGGGCGTTTTTTGATTTCATATGAGGTTTTTCTTAAAACCTGATAAAACTAGTTTTTTGCAAGACATTGTTGGTGATGTAGAGTTTAGGATTTGATTTTGAATTTTGCAAAAATTTGCTATAACCGGTTAGTAAAAACAAGTTTCAGGAGCAAACTAGCAGTATTACTGTTTTTAACTGTTTTTACAGTTTTGTTTTAGCTATGTTTTTGTCCAGGTCCTCATGGCTGTGTTACCGTACAGATTAAATAGCATGATCTATCTCAGGTTATTTAATCTATGTGCTAAACTTTAGAATCCGTGTCCACCGATAAAATCGATGTTTTCTGATTTGATATAATTTATCGTATACTTTAACAAACATATGTCTCATTCTTGTTATTAATGTACCGTATAACCTTTTGTAAATAAAAAATGTAGGTGACTCTTTTGAAAACGTCGATTCCAGTGATTATTAATATCCTATTAGAATTAAAGAAACTGACAACCCTATATTCAAGGAATGGAAAGATTTGGTTCGCTAACTGGTTTGGTTTCATATTAGAAATTGCGATGAATCTAGGAGTGAAAAGTGACAGTAGTTGATGTATATATTTAGTAGTGTTAACAACGTGGATTTAAAACGTAAAAATCACTAATTAAAGGTACATGATTCGATCATTCCAAAATGACACTGGAAGCTAACTTACATGTGCATGGAGCCATAAGTATACTCAGTTTCCAGTAGTACGAATACCTGAGTAAAGCACGTTGACAAACACTGACAATAAATCAAATGCAAGGTAGCAAACTATGTGAAATTAGTTTTAAGTAAGTCATGTTAGTTAAAAGTATAGTCGGGTAATGATATGTTGATAACGTTAGAATATACGTTAATAAGTTTGATTCACATTGTGTGACTGTTAGGTTTTATCACGTTAGTTAAAATTATAGTTGGGTTATGAACTACTAACGATTACGATATCGTAACGTTATCGTGATACATAATCGTGATTGAAAATATAGAAAAACATCGATTTTTAACATCGATTTTAACGATAGAGACGGATTCTAAAGTTTCGCCTCTGCGGTCTTACTAATCTTGATATGTTCTATGGAACTTCCACCTATACAAGGGGATCAGATTTCAGATCCCGGAAAGTCGTGAAAGTTATTTTTACTAATCACTGATAAAGTTGTTTACACCTTTCCCGAAACACCATGTAAAATATAAATATAGCAGTTGATATAAAGCGCGTAAATTAAACTAATTTGGTTTTAATATAATGCTCCAATTTTTTTTAACTAAACTATTTTACTGAATTTTGCTATCAGAAAGAATTGAGTTTGATTTAGAAAGCAATAACAACGAAATTTGCGACAGAGATCAATAAGACTCCACCACCTGGCGACGGATCTAGATGTTATTGGATGTGTTGACATTGCTACATAATGAATGGTTTATTAATACTGTATCTCTGCTACCTAGTCATAACGGGTATTCAGGTTAGTTTATGTATTTGCACTAACTTACAAATACTATTTAAAGTCATGTGACTGATTGGTATGTAGTCACTTTATATAGAATTACCTTAAACTTTGCCTTATAACCTTACTGTAATTTATATTTTTGTTCAGATTTTAAAATGAGAGAATTTCAGGGAATTCGACCTAACAATTTCGGATCAAATGGAACCTAACATACCGTAGTTGTTTGATGAACCTCGCTGTTGAAAATCTCAAAAGTCTAATATTAAAAAAATGTTCATAAAAATGACACAGAAACATCTGTTTTCTGTTCCTTTTTGTTTGTTCGGAAGTTACTCTTTGCCGATACTAGTTCAGAAAACGGGAGTGAACAATCCCAAGATAGACCATGTTATTTAATCTGTACGGTAACACACAGCCAGGAGGACTTGGACAAAAAAATTATAAACTTTTCTTACTGGAAATTTAATTCTCTATTATTGTCCAATTTAATAGGGAATACTAAAAGTTGATAGTTTACAAGATATTCAGGAAAAACCTAAAAATGCTACCTTCAGACCCCCCTCCTTTCTCCCGCCCAAGGGCTACAGACGGGGACTTTTGATATGTTCACCTCCTAACAAGTCCAAAACAGCTGCAAAGTCAAAAATTGTCTTCCAAAATTTTCTCTCTTTACCTTTTCGTTGCCTGGACTATTGTCTAAAAGACTAATTTAAAGTTTAATGGGATTGTGCATATCTAAAAATACAATTTTATGGGTGTTCTTAGATTTTTGTTACGTTGCACACAGCCTGAGAAAAGAGATTACAAAAAATGTGAAAAATGCTTGTTTATCAATATAAAAACAAAAATATATGATATATCTGTGCGTGAGCACGATAACTCTCGTAAAAACGTACCGATTATAGCGAAATTTGGTAATGTTTACTGTTGTAATTATTTGGACGAGTTAGAAAACCACCCCGATCAGCCATCGGAAAGGGGGTATAGAGGGTAAACCCCTAAAAAAATGGGTTTTTGGGATTAGTTGTATAGAAAAATAAAAGTTACCAAGTTCTGGTTGAAATTATGCATTTGGATGCAGGGAGATCAAGGCAAAATTGATGATAAAGCCATAATCAAAAGGAACCAATAGGAAAGGATTTATAGTTAACCTCTCATTCAGATCCGAGACCACTTCTACACAACCCAAAGAAATTTACACGGGGAAAATCTATAAACACAACTTTGCTGTATCTCAAGGGAGAGGAAATATCGACTATTAGACTTCGTTTTAGTCCAAAACAAATCTTAATCAATAATTATATTCAATTTGGAAGAAAATTACAAAATTCGTAAGACAGCAGGCAAAACTTCAAGAAATCTTTGCAAATTCTTAGAAATCAAGTGAAAAAAATAAAGAGAAACCTAAACTAAAATCGTAATAACGCTAAGATACCATAAACCTATAAAATTTAAACTAATAATGATATCCAATTTTTACCAGCCAAATAATATATACCTGCTCGAAATTGACAACCTTTTCTCTCATCATTTAAATAGTTAATTTTATTAACTGGAAACGCCTAGTAAATACAATTCTATATCTCGCTTTTTCCTCAATATATCTCGATAAAAGTTGGTATTTGGCTTCATCTAGTTGAAATCTAGTTGATTGCAAAATATATCTTAATTTACATTTCCATAGCAGAAAACCTGTATATTCATTTCTTATGTTATTCTTACGGAGAACATTTCTGCGTGCTCAGTTTAGGATTTTAAGTTAATTTTACTTGATTTAAGGCTCCGTCTAAATGATTTATTTAAGCGTTTGAATGCAGGTTTTCTGCAACGTATTAGGAATTAAGTTGATTTTACTTGATTTCAGGCTTCGTCTAAATGATTCATTTAAGCATTTGAAATTCTCTGAATATGTAGGACTGCTACATCGGGGCTATTTCTCAGCAGGTGTTCTTCTATGTAAAAATCTTAACACGCCATTTGCAATGTATTTTCCTGGACAAGTAGACAATTCATCTTAATTTATTTTCGTTTTTGATCAATAGAAAAATTAATTTGAAATTAACATGAGCATTGTGGATTGACGTATTGGTTACGGAATAACAACGAAATATAAAGAAATATACTCACTCGCTTTATTACAGCAAGGGATAAAAGCAATTTCCAAATATTTCCAGGTTTGACGAAGGCGATCTCTGATAAACATTTACTCTACTTTTTACCTAATTACTTTGACACGTACATAAAAAGCCAAACGCATTACCTGCATAATTCTGTTGGAAATTTCATAAAGGCTTTTAATGAGGAATGAATGATATATAATTAGATAGATTTATGAGTCAGGAAAGTTAATTCCATGATATTTTCAGGGATATCTTGTGGCACGAAGCCAAGATTTTGAGACCCAAAAATATCGTAATCAAACTCTCAGAGATTAACTGAAGTTTAAAATCAATAAGATATAGAATGGAAAAAATGAAACACCTTGGTAGACTGAAGAGGGCTTTAGTAAATGCTTCATTTTCTGCGTCAAAACTCTTTATCTTCCCGCGTACTCATCTAACTTTCATAACTCGATAAAAAGTTATCAATGAGAACACCTGGACAAGCTATTCTTCTTAACAAATTATTACAAAATTTAGTTTTGATAGTCAACTTTGAAATGTTTTAAGTTCTATTGCTCTTAAGTTACAAGAACATTGAGTAGAGCAAGAGAGTTAGCCCATATACAATAAATAATCCATTTAGGTGGAGTAGTTAAGGACTATTTTGATACAAAATAATGAAGATATAAACAAACTATTCAATGACTTTTTGCTGTTTGAAGATTCACTCTAAACGTTTTTATAACTCTTCTCCCCGATTTGTTATTTTTGTTTGATTAAATATAATGGTAGTTTATATGGCTCAACTCAATTATAAATCCAAAATGTTGTAAAATAAGCGCAAATTTACTAATTAACAAAAATTAATAAATTAAAAAACATAAATTAATGTTTGGATGTCTTTGTATCAAGTGATATTTTTAACTTAGCACGACAATAACTAGGTTACGGAATGTTTCAAGTCTTCAATCATCTTGTCCTCTGACATGAACCAAAACCCCGAGAGTAAGTCAAACACGGTAAACTTAAATTGCGCTCCGGAAGTGTTGACACAATAAACCATCTGGACTCGCGTGAAACCCTAGTTGTGTTTTCTTCCCCAAGAAAATCAATAATAATATTTAGGTTGGTGAGTAAATAAAGCCAAAAAGTTTTTCAATCGTTATTGCCATTATGCAAAAAATAAAATTATTAGATCAATTTGGTGTTAAAAGAAACCTTACAACTCTTAAATATTAGGCGGAGACCTACTAACATGCAATTCAGAACTTAATTGAAATAGGGTTTTCTATCAGAGAATTGTCAAATGACTTGATAATATTCTGCTAGTTTCGTCACTGTGAACGATTTTAAAAACCGTTAAGTAAATTTGTCATAAAATTCCATAGGAATTATTCAAAACCTAATTATATGAACAGTGTTTTTATGCAGTATGATCAAAATTCATAAACTGACATAAAACTAGATGCGTGAAATATAGTTTCGTGTTTTGCAAACTTATATAATATAGTTTCATGTTTTGCAAACTTTTGCAAACTTATATTAAAATTCACCTTAGTTTTGAGAATTCTAATATAAAATATATTTTAAAAACAGTTGGGTAGAAAAGCTTAATTTAAACTGACCATGCAAGTTCGTAAAATGTGTATATGTTCTTAAGCCAACATAAATACGTTTTATATTTATAAAAACAAGTTTTTATTCACATAAACCTGTGCATATTACATGAGTGGTTATAATTTTACTTATTGCTTCATTGACAACCATTTTGAAACGTGTGGTTATCTTGTGAGGATTTAACAACTGTAAAAGAAGTTCTTAAGACCAAAGCTAACTTGATCAAAAAGTGAGATCGTTAATTTAATTTTGAAGTATAAATATTTGTTGATTTCACCTTTGGACATTTTATTGGAAAATCTCCTATCAACCAATGCTGAATTAAGTTAACATTAAGTTGCTTTAAAAAATTTATTACCGGTAATAATAATTCTGTGGTCCCAAAGTGTATCCTAAAAGTCTTCCAGAAGTCTTCTCAGAGTCTATGTGGAATTTATAGAGATGAAGTTTTAATATTGTTCGATTATTTACCTCGAATCAAAAGTATCATCAACAATGATTTGCTTGGTCCTAGGACAATAATAATCATAAAATCATATGTTTTTATCCAAGGACTAAAAGAACAACTTTTGAATCCCAACGCATGTTTTTGAAGCAGTACGACGAAAATACCTTTTCATTGTACTAACACAGAAACATCTGTTTTCAGTTACTTTTTGTTGGCTCGAATGTTACCCATTGCCGGCGTAGGCCGGATAAACTTTTATCCGGCCTAGGTCGGATAAAACGGAAGCAACCAATCAGCTGATTTGCAGCAAACCGACGTTTCATGCTTGTTTATTGGTTTCTTTTTAGAGGAATATAGTGGCAACACTGCATCAACGACATAGAACTTATATAGACTGCTTATGAGATAGGAAAAAGTGAAGCCTTACTGGAGGCTTGTCACCGACCTTCAAACACAAACGTCAAAGACTTAAAAACATGAACATGATTTTAGCTTCGTTTGTCGTTGTTTTTGAATCATCAACATGTTATATAATAAAAACAAAAATAAGTTTTCAATTGTATTACTATTGTTTTATAATTTAATTATATACTTATCTTACATCGTAGTCGACATCGATAAATAATATTTCAACTATTAATATTGAAAAACGTAACTAATTTATGCATAACTCATACGCCATGATAATTCAGTACCGGATCGTCGCGTCGCACGCTGCTTTTAGAATACCGTAGCACTTTAAAAAATTTTAGACGCAATTCCTTGTATGTAAAATTGATCCACGCATTTCTAAACCCATAACATAATTCATGAAAATGTAGTTACCGTATCAGTCTAAATTATAGCATGCTATAATAATATTTTGATAATATGTAGATATTTTGCCCTTGGTTTAAAAATGTTTGTGAACGTTATAAGCAAACATAATAAATTAGATAAACATTAAATTACAAGACCAAATCAAACAAACTCTAACTTACTAGTAAAACAGTCATGTTGATCTACGTTATGGAAACTCATTCTGCAACCAACAATACAATAAACTCCATCATATATCCAAATAATCTGTTTATATTTTTTATATAATTCACGTTTAAACCAAGGAGGTTAGACAACCCTACTGAAGTTATCGTTCAATAGTATTGCTGGCCCTCTAATTTTGTTAGGTTAGCAATAGAAGTGGAATTAATTTCGTACTTTACATTAATAAACGAAAAACGAACGATTCAGCGATGGGAATTTAACCATTTAATCGATAAAAACTTTTAAAAACTTATAAAAACTTTTTTTCAAAGAGTCGACGATATAAAATTAGTTTTGTCGTTATCTTACTTCAATTTAATAAAATACGCAGAAAAGTATATTAAGATTATAAATCTGTATATCATTTCTGACATATTTTAAAACTTATTCGAATCTAGTCGTCTTCAAAAGATTCGTTCCGTTTTAAGTCCTAAATTAATATATTACTGTACTCCCATTCACATTGCCTATATTTTCATCAATCACTTTTTCATCAACAACAATACATTGTAGCAATAACTCCAGTACAACAGACTCTAACCTTTTTGTTTTTAATAATTTAAAGGTCGATGAAGTGTTTTGAAATTTGCAGGCATTGAGTGAGTTATCAGTAGGTGTCGATGGAGCTAGCCAGGCCAGCTGACATAGGCAAAATGATAAAATAATGTCGTAATTGTGACGTATTGGTGACGTATTTGATGACGGATGTGTTACGTAGTGATGATGTCACTGAGGCGATGACGTGTAGGTTTAAAGGGGTGGGTTTTGAAGTGACGATGCCGGGGTGGACGTCGCGACGGCGCCGCCGAGAGGCCGGTGCGACGGGGGACGGTCGGAGCTGCAGTGCGGTGCCGGGCGGTTACCGTATCGTCGGTGTCAAAACTACCGTTCGGAGAATTTGGACTTGGAAACTAATTTAAGTTTTTACCGAACTGTTGTAAAATGTGGGTCAAGGCCACCTAGGGTTGTTTTTAAAAAAACATTTATTTTTCAAAACTACAATACAGAATTTGTTATAGCTAAGTAATTTACAAATTTGGAAAACACGACAATAAGCCACAGTGAGTTGTAAGTTTAATTATTCTGTTTGATCTGGTCCGGTGTTTTGCGGCACATCATTAGGTGGGTGCACTAGATCCGAAGTCCCGTCGTCGGTGCCTGTTGATTCTTCCGGTGGAACGTTTTCGGTTGTTGATACTTCAATCGTAGGTGAAGCTGTGGGTTCCGGAGACCATTCGGGGGCGTGTTGAGAACAAGAGGACGACGAAGAATCTACCCATCCGCAAAGATTGCTGTCGAACTCCACGGTGACCTTCAGTTGTATCGGTGGATGGTCCGCTATTAAGTGCAGAAGTGTCTCATGTAGAATTCCTAGATCGATCTCGTCACTAATGACCAGTTGGAACTGCATGGCGCTTGGCGGTGCGGGGTCTTGGGGATCGCTGATGTCGGCAGGTCCGCTGTCGAGGGAAGAATGGCGTCTGGCGACGTACACTCCGCGTATTTATGCATGAAGGGGTGGGGGGGGGGGCGTGTTCTCCAGGCACTGTTTCAAGGTCACCGTAGGAGGTTTTTAAAAAACTGTGTAATTTAATATCGCTAAAGCAAAATGATACATGAAAATACTAAACCTACGGAAATAAACATGAGTACGAAATAACTAAACTACAATTATTTATTTACATAAAGAGTACACATGAGTAAAACTAAGATGAACTATTTACATGGAGAGTAATCTCGGTAGAGTTGTTCGCTGAAGGGCCGTGTGAGACTAAGTAGAATGAACCTGGCTTAATAGCATCTAAGTCCTCGTTCATAAGCACACTGACAAATCGTTTCGGAAGGTAGACTTGGAACTTTGGTGAATCGCCTTCTTTGTACGGTGAATCGCCAAGAACAGCGAGGACCGCTTCGCCAACTGATGTGTCCATTTTCCTCATCGCGTGAACTGCGTAGTGTTTCTTCTCTTGTAGTTCGCTGCATTTTTTTTATAGTTATGAGGTCGGATTTTGAATGTTGGTTGAACTTATCGGCTAGGGATTGAAATTTTTCCATCGATGTCATGGTGAGACGTTAGATGTTTCCCGTGTCACGATCTGGGTACGAATGATTATACCACAAGTCTTGTTACGTATATATGTGGTATATCCCCCTCCACTAGTTACTGGACATCAACGCACCGACCTTGTACGCACGAGATAATGCACAATTAGTGTTCTTATGATGAGGATTTTTCACTCCGATGCATAGACCGTTTAAATGCGTTGCAAAGTCTTTGTCTAGTGTAACATTTGTTACGTTACACTTACAGTATTTTTCGATCCATTTGGTTTTTTCACTTCCGGTAGTGTAAATTTCGTCGTACTGTCGACAGTAGTGACGCATTATATTGTGGAGCTCCTTGTACTGTGTAAAACCTTCATCCCATTCGATGTGGTTGAGATGTGTTGTTATCCAAATGTTGGTTCTTGCACTCTTACTGTTCAAAAGTCTAAAAGGGTAAGGCGGTTTAAATAGAAAATAATTTACAACATTAGTTGATATATCGAAAAATGCAAGCTCTTTAATTACAAACTGGTTTCGATTGTTCCTAAATGCTTGAAATTCTACAGCACATCTTTTGGGAGGTGGTGTAATTTCATCATAAAATGTAACCGTCCTGTCCATTTTTCTGAGCAACTTGATGACACTGACACAAATATGGAAGTGTAATATGTTTTATCCACTGTCTTATTTAAGAGGACCAATCGTTTCTATTTTTACAATGTTTTAATTTACATTCACAGAGCGGCTTAGGAAAACAAGTGGAACAAGGATACGATAAATCTTCATAATGAAACTTGGAACACGTTTCTTCACAGCAAGTCCAAAAATGTGGAGTCTTGTAGATTTTTAGAGTGACAGGCTTTGGTGTTTCAGCTTTAAACGATTCGCAAAGACATCTGCAAAAACCAAAATTCTCACAACGCCTACACGCCATCCCATCTACTTGACATATGGGCCGAGTAAAACACTTACTTTCACAACAGTATCTGATCATACTTTTTTGAGAGTTTTTCTCCATGATCACTGAGTAAAGACTGACAACGTTTTCGACTTGCACCATATTTATTACAGGAGAGAAGAATAATAATTTTCGTGCCTTGTTTATTTTTCAAGGTCATGCAAAAGGCGTTTTAAAAAAGCGGGCATTTCAGTATTTTACCACTTACAAAGTGTTATTTTCATCGGCCTCATTTTTGCTCTCGTCTTCATGATCGTTCGTAGCAGGTTCTTCTTTCTTGTCTTTAGGGCCGTTAGTCGTAGAGTCTTCCGGTTTGACGATTTCGCTTTTGAGCTGATTGCGCAAAATTTCTGTGTTTCTGTAAAACGACACTTCTTGAGGCAAGCGGTTATATACAGAGCTATCCAACGGCCCGTAGAGCAATGGGACTTTAGGGTTTCTGATCATACAACTATCGAGATAGTCAAAGATAATCGAACTGTATGACGTGAGCTGTTGTAAGTATCTGATTATTACAGGTGTCAGATTGGAGAGGATACAAAATTCCTCATAAGTCAAAAGTATCTTTTTGTTGTGTCTGGACAAGTCCCTGAATCTCACATATTGGGTTCCTCTGAGTCGGATATTGTCGATTTCCAAGTCTGATTCGTCAAACCCCATCGCTGTTTTTCTCCCAGTCAAATTGTTGAAAAGATATGCTTCAATAATGGAGATATATTTGGTAAATCTGTCCCACATTTCAACGGTAAGCACTATAGATGTTTTTCCACTTTGGTTAAGAAGAACCGCGGGTTTAAAATTCAACGATTTAAATACTCCAGCCGTGATAGTCTTATCCATGTTTTCGTTCAACGGGTACATAGCTCGTAGAAATATACCTGTTGTTAACACTAATTTATCTTCATCTTCAAATCTCTTCCTTTTTGTTGGAGGATTATTTTCATTGAACTTTATAAACTCTAGAAGTTCCTCTTTGACTTCTTTTGAAGATCTTGTATCATCGTTTACGTTGAGTTCCTCGGTAGACTTGTTTTCCAAAACTGTCGTTGTAGAATGAGCTCTAGTGTCTGTATCATCAACATTTTCATTCGAACTTGCGTCTGCTACAATTTTTCTGGGATCACGACTCATCGGATATCCATTTGATGTTGTGGCCGGCTCCAAATTTTTGTCGGTTAAGATTTCCTTTGCACTATCTAACGATGTATTATCCATTGTTTTAGATGCGATGTTACCACTCTGCTGACAGAAGATAAACTAATGTACCGACGATTGACTTCGCTTTTATGAGCTCGGTGTTGATGGTGGGGGGAAAATAATGAAATCTATAACATTCTCCTTACAACTCCTGTCAAGGGGGTATACGTTATGATTGTATCATGAAGTATCAAGCAATATGCTGTTGTCTGTTCAGGAATGTTTTCCTCCAACTCAAATTCTATCCGAATATCAACTGTAGACGTTTTAACAGATTCGTTTTGTTTTGAACAGTCTATTACTACAATAGGTGCAATGTCCTTAAACATTTTGGGGTTCAGAAGAGGCGAATTCGTTCTTCCATAATATGACGATTGGAATCTGGCGTACATATCATACAAAATTCCAAATCTATCCTTTGAAAACATAACATTCAAGTTGTCGTAAGGAAAGAATTGTGAATTTAGGAACAACTTGACGTTTGTTAGTTTACAATGGTCAAAACTACCTGCGTTAGCTGTGATATTCGACTTTTTGTTGGTCTGTAACGCAAAAATCACATATCTAGGTTTTTCTAATTGGCTTGATGTCTTTACAGCCCAGGTCTGACGCTGTGTTGTCGGTAGTATTGGCCATTCATGCATTTCCCAGTTTCTAAACGGGACAACTATATCTCTGTCAGAATTGAGCATCTTTAATAGTCCTACTCTCCGTTCGTCAGCCAATCGTACATGCGGCACTCTCCAAACAACTTTATCTAGAGTTAGCTTCCAATCAAGTGTTGTTGTGGACGTTCCAGAGTCAGCTACTATCACATCCGAATCGCAGGATGATCGCAATAAAACCAATTCTTGCTTAACATTAATTATTATCCTTTTGTAGTCTTCAGCAAATCCTAATAAAAGTTTCAAAGGAACGCAAAAATCGAAATAACCATTTGTATTTGGTGTGAATTTCGTTTCACTTGGCAATACCCATCCACTTGTAATCAATGAGTTTGATTCAATTGGTGACAGTGAAACCAATCCTTTTATTGTACTGCTTACTCCGACTTTCTTTGTGGAGTCAACAACGATCCCTGATAATTCGTATCGAATTTCTTCAAATAAAAAAGCCATAGGATTGTTAGTGAAAGGCACTTTTGATCCAGCGTCCCCATTTGTCGTTGTTACTCTTCCTTCAATATAAATATAGCTTTCACAAGGCAATGTATAAGCATCTTGATGTTGTATTGGAATTCGTATCTCATCATTGTTTCCCAATTTCGATGAAGCGTAAGGGTTGTGTGAGTGATACTCCTTCTCCCATAACGTTTCGTCGAAAACTGGACCATTTTTTATGTCCAGTATGTCCATATTTGTTAACTATAAATCCCAGTCTTTCCAGAAATTGCACGTTCTCTCTACTTAGTCCCTCCTCGTTCCGAGTGGTACTGAACTTCTCCGAAGTTTCGTTGGTATTATATGCAAAATTAAGACCCATTGTTACCTAACGACACTTGTCTGATATGTAGACGTATAGTTATAACTTCTCCTCTAAAATCTACTTCGTCTCCGTCTTGATCTCGTACGTTCAGCACGATGTCCGATATGTGACTGGTGTTTAATGGGAGATAAATTAGGTTATGTGGTTTTTCAACTATCTTAAATCCTGGCGGTACAGTTGGGTAAAACGAATGCAATATATGCTGATTTGACCCATCCTTATAAGCACCTTGAACTATGTTGCAGGTAATATTGATTACGTTAACTTTAACAATACTTACAGTTTTTGGACTTGTGTGAGAAACGTTTGGTTCAAGTATCGATGAAAAGGGTGGAAATCCTAACAAGGAATCGATCGAAGCCGGTTGAGTAAAGTCGATGAAATATTTGCACTTTATTTCACTTCTTAAGTTGTTGTTATTAGCTCGCAGTTCAATGACATCATTTCCCAGATGGTTCTGAAATTCTTTGTTAATGTCCGTTATTTCATATGAACCGGTTGTAATCTCAACAACCTCAGTTTCTCCATACGAATCTTGACTATTTTTATTACGAATGTAGTGAAGCTTATTGTTGACTCCTTCTATTATGTTTGGAATTGAATTATATGTAGAAAAATCCAACAGTGCAACTTCCCACTGTCTGTTAGGTGTCAGTTGCAATGGTGGGAAAAGGGTGCTCCGTAAAGTTGACGAACAACCATTAATGGTTACTGTACAAGACGCCATCATGAAGTTGACTAACGCTAGTAGCTAGAAACTCCAAACATAAATGTCCACAAACCGACGAGTCTCTACTTTGCTTTTGATCGTAGTTGTAAAAGATTTTAGATCCTTCACCGAAATATTGCTTTAGCTCTATTGGAGGGGGAAGATTTCCAAAACTGTCAAAATAATAAACAGAATCCATGATTTTTTTGTAACAGACCCAGTGTGTACCAACACCGTTGGCATCATCAAGATTTACAATTGCAGTTTCGTTTTTCCAAATATTACTTGGCAAGTCATTGCGCATAAACACACCCCTAAAAAATGGAATTTTTAGGCAAAATGCGTATCTTTCCAAATCCGTGTTGCTCAATGCTTTATTTGGTACTATTAACTTATGTTTCTCACTCAGTATACACGGTAAGGTTTTAAATACAAGCCTCTTCCGTTTACCTTTTTTTTAGAGCATTTACAGGATCTTTTTCTCTTTCGCTTGCCATGGGAATTAGTATTTCTAGCTCTCTTGCCTCCTCCAGAAACTTTTCTTTTGCGTACATTTCGTTTTCTCCTTCTCGATCCACCTCCCACTGCAGTCTTTGCTTTCATGGCTGCTGTTACCGCTAGAGCGGCTGCTCGTTCACCAAGACTAGCGTCACTAGACTTAACTCTTTGCCAAGCTCTCTCGGCCAAAGCCCGGTCAGCAATCGCTCTTCTTTCGGTATCGGTGTAATTCGAATATGCTATATCGTGTTCCTTGCAGGCCTCGTCCAATTTATTAATACCAGGGTCCCCACGAGCCAATCGCTGACGTAATTTTGTCCCTGGTCCACAATACTGATATCCACCCGGGATATGAAGTTCTATTGGCAAGGCGTCGATAGCTGTGTTCACAAGATTTCCTGTTGGTAAAGTGTGAATGGCTTTTTTGAAAATAGAAACTGCAGAACTAGTGAGTCCTCCTCCTCTTCTCATGGGAGTTGAACAACAAATGAATCCATTGTCGTTTCTCATTTTATTTTATGCAATAAGATTAACGTGAGGTTTTTCATGTGAATGCGGAAGAGATAATGCGTCATTTTTCTCATTTGTAACATTATATGTGTAATATATATTGTTCGAGTTTTCTTTGTCACTTTTAGCAACGGAACTAATGGTAAGTGGAACTGTAGATGACAATTTTTCAAGTTTATCGTATAGGTCTTGTTTTAGTTTGTTTATTTCTTGAGAAAGAAGTGCAAAATTTACAGCGTCCGTGTCATTTATGGCAGTAGCTACGTTTTTTATTAATTTGTGTTTAGCATCAAACATGCCATCGTCACTGTCACAATGTAAGGAAATTGTACGGATAGTTTTCAGGTTTACGGCTTCTTCACTATCAATAGCATCTGCTAAATTACAAATACGTTTCCTTTTCAGGTCATAATGACCGTCCTGCGTTAAATAGAATCCTTCACCAGGAGGACCTCTTAAAACTTCACGAGCCACAGAGGACTCGTGGCGACCGAACTTATCCACACTCATTTTAAGACTGAGTGTTTACACTATAAACCCCCTACTTTTCAACTCCTCTGTTAATGCTACCATTTCACTATCTAATCCATTGTGTCCAGCCTGAATTGATTCATACAACAACCGCATTCTATCAACCAGTTTGTTCACATCGTTATAATAAATTATATTAGTCTCGTACATTGATTTCATCGTCATCCCCTTACCTTTAACGGAACGACTTTTACCTCTATATTTAGAAAACAGCTTTGCGATTATGTTTCTGTACTTTTCAGATCTGTTCCTATGTATAGGGGTGGAAGGAGAGTACGCCTTCCTATGAGAATTCGTTAGTATACAAATTTTTTTGAAGTTATTTAAATCATTTCTCGAGTACTTTGTAGGAATAGGTTTGAATATCAACTCGAACAACCCAGCCGTACCTTTAAATGTTTGACCTTTTATAATTATATTATCTTTATCATCGACAGATAAGTTACTATCACCTATCCTGAGTCCATCGTTTTCTAGACGTGCACCGTACACGTGATATTTTGCACTTTTACGACCACTGTGTAACATTTTTAATATATATTTTCTTGACAATGGTCCTTTATTCCCAATTTCCTGACTCAAAATACTGATGTTTGTTGGTGATTCAGTTTGATCTTCAGAATGCTCATGATGTCCCTCTTCTGTTAAGTTCCCTTCTTTTTCCTCTTCCTCTTCCTCTTCCTCCTCCTCCTCCTCCTCCTCCTCCTCCTCCTCTATAATGTCACTTGATTTACTATACGATTCTGTATCATTAGCAGAACTTTCCGTTTCGGTTGTCTTAAGTTCTTTTTTAGGTGATATTTCATCTGTCAATAGAGATGGTTTTTGTAACGTATCATTCAATTTGTTAAGAGGGTCGACAATCGGTTTAAATGTTTCTTCTAAAAACCGGTTTCTTTCCGTAAGCCCTACTTTTAATGCTTGATGTTTCTTTCGTATTGAGTCACTTAGCGCTTTTATTTCACTTAGCAACTCCTTTCGACCCGTCATGATTGTTGTCCTCTTTACTCTACGACTTCGAAAGACATACTAAAGATTAAATATACTTATATACTTTTAATGTACAATTACAAATTGATCGAATCCAATCCTGTAGCGACCTTTATCCATTGGTCTTTCTTTGTCGATAACAATAAACCCGTATTTTTCTTTCCAAGCTTTTCCACAAATTTCACGAAATTTCTCAAAACTCATGTCAGCTCCAACGTGATCATTGTACACATGTTTAAGATTTTTCTCATCCTGCTTGAAAGCAATTAAAAAGTTTACATTGTCTCTGATTAACTGTTTTGGTATCTTGCTGTACGTTTGTCCAATGTAAATGGAATCGATTTGATTATGTCTACCCATTGAAAAATACGATCTTATTCTTTCGTGGTTCTCACTTGAAACATCGTCGAAAATAAAAATTGAGTGCGGTTTAGCTTCATTTGGTTCCATAATCTCACTGCTAGCATCAAACTTGTAAAATGAAACGTCTGGCACATCATCTAAAATCCTTTGTAATAATAGGTATTTTGGTTGATTTAAAGACTTCGAAAAAATATATATATTATCGAAACTTAGTCCATTTTGTTTAGTTATCAAATTAAAAACTACATTAGTCTTTCCACAGTTTGATGGTCCGCTGATAATACATCTAACCGTGTTTGGAAACAAAGTTCCGTGCTTACTTACAGCGTTATTAAAGCTATCTGGAGTCAAATGATCTATGTTATTAATATCAAGTTTTTCATTTTGCCTTATAACCTCCATTTCACAATGGAACTTGTAATTGCTCGATCTAGTGTTACTTTCCTACTGACAACATAATATTAAAGCAAGTCCTTTTTGTTTATCCACGAATCCTCCGATTTATTAAATCCTAACCAACGGACCAAAATTCGATCTCCTTTCCTTTTTAAAATCTTTTCCACTAAATAAACATTTCCTGATCTTGATTTCAACATTTCATGACCGTAAATTCCTCCCTGCAAAATTTCACCTTTACTATCTTTAAGTATATAAGTTTCAGGGATAGTAGGTTGCACTCTGTGAACGGTAAATACTTCGTTTGTCCAATTTGGAAGATATCCTTTAGCGAACACGTGTTTGTATTTGCTCAATCTTACTTTATCCCCTATAGCAAATTTGGGAGATTTTCTTTTGTCAATGGCTGGTTTGGTTTTATTTTTAATGCGCTTTAACAAGTCAGATTCGTGTTTTTTCTTTACTTCAATAGGTTTCATCCCGATTGTACGGTGTTTTCTTTCATTGTAGTCATTTATCAGCATGGGGAGGATATCATACCATACGTACGATCCTCGTTCTGAAAACTTCTTGTACATTGCACTTTTTAAAGTGCGATTGAAGCGTTCTACAATAGCAGCCTTTTTTTCACTAAAGGTCGAGTAATGGTTTATTTTATATTTTTTCATTAACCGTGAAAAGTCTTTATTGAAAAACTCCTTCCCATCATCTGTTTGAAGATTCAAAATACGTCCCTTAATTTTTTTCAATACCTCCTCCATTGCACTGGTAATTGTTTGTCCTTTTTTATCTTTCAGAGGAACAGCATAAGCTACCTTCGTAAAACAATTAAGAACGGTTAAGATATATTTGAATCCTTTATTTACTCTGCTGTGAGGTATTAATTCCACGAGATCTCCTTGGTATAGGTCGTTTATGCCTTTCAAGACTGTCTGTCGTCTAGGAAAGTTTTTTCGGGCAGGTTTGTGCAATTCTTCAATAACAAGATTTCTATTATCCATCGTACTACTCTTATTTACAACGAAAGCGTAATGACAAAACTGACAGTGGGTTGTACGATTTTAAGGCTTTTCATAGGGGCGCAAGTGAGTGTTATACGAGTGACATTTGTTGGCCTTGAGAAAGACCTTTTTTATGGTGATATTTAGCAAGTAGGGCATTAAGAGGGTAGCAAAAAGGGTTTTTCTTCAAAATTTTCAATGAATTTCCCTCAGTGAATAGTGACCGTAAGGAAGAGTGTGAATTTTATCGTGAAGGATCACTCTCTTGTCATCGTTTGCTGAGAGCGATTTTTTAGTCACTGTGATACTAAATAGATTGTGGTTGAAGCTCCGAATTGTGTTGAACGTTGCATTGTACTCAGTACCTCTAAAGAGACAGTTGTAGTAGTGTTCGAATTTAACATTTCTTGTAAGATACAATTTCCTTACTCCTTTTGCTTTTTTGACTACTCCTCTCTCTTCGTCGTCCTCTTGTCTCGAAGTTGACGTATCATTGATGAATAATTTTAAAGCATACATTTTGGACATGAGTGCTACAACCTCTTCCAGGGGTATTCCACATGTCTCATCCTTAAACTTCCCAAGAACTTTCTTGTTGACTGACTTATCGTAAGTTTTATGATCAGTCGGATAGTCGGAAAAGTCGAAATCACCCCTGTAAGGGAAGGTCCTCAGATCTTCGTATGAGTCCAGAGTCTTTATCCAATAAACGATTCCGTCTGTGTCCATATAGCTGATACCAATTCGATCTCTTTTGTAAAATTTTACCATCTTGTTATAATGAAAATCATACATGTGCGTCTTTGAAATATCAAGCACGCACATACCAACGTAGAGAGGTCTATCCAACACAATATTTGTCTTATTCATGCATACAGCCACGAGAGAGTCATTTATAATAATAGACGTTTTGAAGTTTGCTTTTTGAACTAATTTCAAAAACTTCTTTTTGTCATTAACAAGTCTTAAATTCATATGATTACTTTTGTTCTCTAGACATTTTCCATAGATGCTGTTATTCATAAGTTTGAAGAATTCCTTTTGAAAATTTGACGTTGCAGCTGCTCTTCTGGAGGTGTTTGAATCAATGTATTTCTTCAGCCAACAGCTCTGTGAAAATTGAAGTACTCGATTAACCTTCAAAATTCTTATTCCTAAATCTATAGCTTGTTGCACGGTCCAGTAGTGAGCAATATAATTGTTCTTGTTTTCTAGGGTGGTCAAGAGTTTTTGATGCTTTCCCGTGGGAGGAATTTCTGACCTCGGTAGTAGGGGCAAATCATAATGTTCGTCGTGAAGATGTTCAGGATATTCAAAGTCAAAGTCCAAAATATACCCTACATCACCATATTTAGGAATGCTAAGAATGTCCCCTAGATTATCAGGATTTACCCAACAAAAGTCATATGAATTTAAGACTTGTTAATGACAAAAAGAAGTTTTTGAAATTAGTTCAAAAAGCAAACTTCAAAACGTCTATTATTATAAATGACTCTCTCGTGGCTGTATGCATGAATAAGACAAATATTGTGTTGGATAGACCTCTCTACGTTGGTATGTGCGTGCTTGATATTTCAAAGACGCACATGTATGATTTTCATTATAACAAGATGGTAAAATTTTACAAAAGAGATCGAATTGGTATCAGCTATATGGACACAGACGGAATCGTTTATTGGATAAAGACTCTGGACTTATACGAAGATCTGAGGACCTTCCCTTACAGGGGTGATTTCGACTTTTCCGACTATCCGACTGATCATAAAACTTACGATAAGTCAGTCAACAAGAAAGTTCTTGGGAAGTTTAAGGATGAGACATGTGGAATACCCCTGGAAGAGGTTGTAGCACTCATGTCCAAAATGTATGCTTTAAAATTATTCATCAATGATACGTCAACTTCGAGACAAGAGGACGACGAAGAGAGAGGAGTAGTCAAAAAAGCAAAAGGAGTAAGGAAATTGTATCTTACAAGAAATGTTAAATTCGAACACTACTACAACTGTCTCTTTAGAGGTACTGAGTACAATGCAACGTTCAACACAATTCGGAGCTTCAACCACAATCTATTTAGTATCACAGTGACTAAAAAATCGCTCTCAGCAAACGATGACAAGAGAGTGATCCTTCACGATAAAATTCACACTCTTCCTTACGGTCACTATTCACTGAGGGAAATTCATTGAAAATTTTGAAGAAAAACCCTTTTTGCTACCCTCTTAATGCCCTACTTGCTAAATATCACCATAAAAAAGGTCTTTCTCAAGGCCAACAAATGTCACTCGTATAACACTCACTTGCGCCCCTATGAAAAGCCTTAAAATCGTACAACCCACTGTCAGTTTTGTCATTACGCTTTCGTTGTAAATAAGAGTAGTACGATGGATAATAGAAATCTTGTTATTGAAGAATTGCACAAACCTGCCCGAAAAAACTTTCCTAGACGACAGACAGTCTTGAAAGGCATAAACGACCTATACCAAGGAGATCTCGTGGAATTAATACCTCACAGCAGAGTAAATAAAGGATTCAAATATATCTTAACCGTTCTTAATTGTTTTACGAAGGTAGCTTATGCTGTTCCTCTGAAAGATAAAAAAGGACAAACAATTACCAGTGCAATGGAGGAGGTATTGAAAAAAATTAAGGGACGTATTTTGAATCTTCAAACAGATGATGGGAAGGAGTTTTTCAATAAAGACTTTTCACGGTTAATGAAAAAATATAAAATAAACCATTACTCGACCTTTAGTGAAAAAAAGGCTGCTATTGTAGAACGCTTCAATCGCACTTTAAAAAGTGCAATGTACAAGAAGTTTTCAGAACGAGGATCGTACGTATGGTATGATATCCTCCCCATGCTGATAAATGACTACAATGAAAGAAAACACCGTACAATCGGGATGAAACCTATTGAAGTAAAGAAAAAACACGAATCTGACTTGTTAAAGCGCATTAAAAATAAAACCAAACCAGCCATTGACAAAAGAAAATCTCCCAAATTTGCTATAGGGGATAAAGTAAGATTGAGCAAATACAAACACGTGTTCGCTAAAGGATATCTTCCAAATTGGACAAACGAAGTATTTACCGTTCACAGAGTGCAACCTACTATCCCTGAAACTTATATACTTAAAGATAGTAAAGGTGAAATTTTGCAGGGAGGAATTTACGGTCATGAAATGTTGAAATCAAGATCAGGAAATGTTTATTTAGTGGAAAAGATTTTAAAAAGGAAAGGAGATCGAATTTTGGTCCGTTGGTTAGGATTTAATAAATCGGAGGATTCGTGGATAAACAAAAAGGACTTGCTTTAATATTATGTTGTCAGTAGGAAAGTAACACTAGATCGAGCAATTACAAGTTCCATTGTGAAATGGAGGTTATAAGGCAAAATGAAAAACTTGATATTAATAACATAGATCATTTGACTCCAGATAGCTTTAATAACGCTGTAAGTAAGCACGGAACTTTGTTTCCAAACACGGTTAGATGTATTATCAGCGGACCATCAAACTGTGGAAAGACTAATGTAGTTTTTAATTTGATAACTAAACAAAATGGACTAAGTTTCGATAATATATATATTTTTTCGAAGTCTTTAAATCAACCAAAATACCTATTATTACAAAGGATTTTAGATGATGTGCCAGACGTTTCATTTTACAAGTTTGATGCTAGCAGTGAGATTATGGAACCAAATGAAGCTAAACCGCACTCAATTTTTATTTTCGACGATGTTTCAAGTGAGAACCACGAAAGAATAAGATCGTATTTTTCAATGGGTAGACATAATCAAATCGATTCCATTTACATTGGACAAACGTACAGCAAGATACCAAAACAGTTAATCAGAGACAATGTAAACTTTTTAATTGCTTTCAAGCAGGATGAGAAAAATCTTAAACATGTGTACAATGATCACGTTGGAGCTGACATGAGTTTTGAGAAATTTCGTGAAATTTGTGGAAAAGCTTGGAAAGAAAAATACGGGTTTATTGTTATCGACAAAGAAAGACCAATGGATAAAGGTCGCTACAGGATTGGATTCGATCAATTTGTAATTGTACATTAAAAGTATATAAGTATATTTAATCTTTAGTATGTCTTTCGAAGTCGTACAGTAAAGAGGACAACAATCATGACGGGTCGAAAGGAGTTGCTAAGTGAAATAAAAGCGCTAAGTGACTCAATACGAAAGAAACATCAAGCATTAAAAGTAGGGCTTACGGAAAGAAACCGGTTTTTAGAAGAAACATTTAAACCGATTGTCGACCCTCTTAACAAATTGAATGATACGTTACAAAAACCATCTCTATTGACAGATGAAATATCACCTAAAAAAGAACTTAAGACAACCGAAACGGAAAGTTCTGCTAATGATACAGAATCGTATAGTAAATCAAGTGACATTATAGAGGAGGAGGAGGAGGAGGAGGAGGAGGAGGAGGAAGAGGAAGAGGAAGAGGAAAAAGAAGGGAACTTAACAGAAGAGGGACATCATGAGCATTCTGAAGATCAAACTGAATCACCAACAAACATCAGTATTTTGAGTCAGGAAATTGGGAATAAAGGACCATTGTCAAGAAAATATATATTAAAAATGTTACACAGTGGTCGTAAAAGTGCAAAATATCACGTGTACGGTGCACGTCTAGAAAACGATGGACTCAGGATAGGTGATAGTAACTTATCTGTCGATGATAAAGATAATATAATTATAAAAGGTCAAACATTTAAAGGTACGGCTGGGTTGTTCGAGTTGATATTCAAACCTATTCCTACAAAGTACTCGAGAAATGATTTAAATAACTTCAAAAAAATTTGTATACTAACGAATTCTCATAGGAAGGCGTACTCTCCTTCCACCCCTATACATAGGAACAGATCTGAAAAGTACAGAAACATAATCGCAAAGCTGTTTTCTAAATATAGAGGTAAAAGTCGTTCCGTTAAAGGTAAGGGGATGACGATGAAATCAATGTACGAGACTAATATAATTTATTATAACGATGTGAACAAACTGGTTGATAGAATGCGGTTGTTGTATGAATCAATTCAGGCTGGACACAATGGATTAGATAGTGAAATGGTAGCATTAACAGAGGAGTTGAAAAGTAGGGGGTTTATAGTGTAAACACTCAGTCTTAAAATGAGTGTGGATAAGTTCGGTCGCCACGAGTCCTCTGTGGCTCGTGAAGTTTTAAGAGGTCCTCCTGGTGAAGGATTCTATTTAACGCAGGACGGTCATTATGACCTGAAAAGGAAACGTATTTGTAATTTAGCAGATGCTATTGATAGTGAAGAAGCCGTAAACCTGAAAACTATCCGTACAATTTCCTTACATTGTGACAGTGACGATGGCATGTTTGATGCTAAACACAAATTAATAAAAAACGTAGCTACTGCCATAAATGACACGGACGCTGTAAATTTTGCACTTCTTTCTCAAGAAATAAACAAACTAAAACAAGACCTATACGATAAACATGAAAAATTGTCATCTACAGTTCCACTTACCATTAGTTCCGTTGCTAAAAGTGACAAAGAAAACTCGAACAATATATATTACACATATAATGTTACAAATGAGAAAAATGACGCATTATCTCTTCCGCATTCACATGAAAAACCTCACGTTAATCTTATTGCATAAAATAAAATGAGAAACGACAATGGATTCATTTGTTGTTCAACTCCCATGAGAAGAGGAGGAGGACTCACTAGTTCTGCAGTTTCTATTTTCAAAAAAGCCATTCACACTTTACCAACAGGAAATCTTGTGAACACAGCTATCGACGCCTTGCCAATAGAACTTCATATCCCGGGTGGATATCAGTATTGTGGACCAGGGACAAAATTACGTCAGCGATTGGCTCGTGGGGACCCTGGTATTAATAAATTGGACGAGGCCTGCAAGGAACACGATATAGCATATTCGAATTACACCGATACCGAAAGAAGAGCGATTGCTGACCGGGCTTTGGCCGAGAGAGCTTGGCAAAGAGTTAAGTCTAGTGACGCTAGTCTTGGTGAACGAGCAGCCGCTCTAGCGGTAACAGCAGCCATGAAAGCAAAGACTGCAGTGGGAGGTGGATCGAGAAGGAGAAAACGAAATGTACGCAAAAGAAAAGTTTCTGGAGGAGGCAAGAGAGCTAGAAATACTAATTCCCATGGCAAGCGAAAGAGAAAAAGATCCTGTAAATGCTCTAAAAAAAAGGTAAACGGAAGAGGCTTGTATTTAAAACCTTACCGTGTATACTGAGTGAGAAACATAAGTTAATAGTACCAAATAAAGCATTGAGCAACACGGATTTGGAAAGATACGCATTTTGCCTAAAAATTCCATTTTTTAGGGGTGTGTTTATGCGCAATGACTTGCCAAGTAATATTTGGAAAAACGAAACTGCAATTGTAAATCTTGATGATGCCAACGGTGTTGGTACACACTGGGTCTGTTACAAAAAAATCATGGATTCTGTTTATTATTTTGACAGTTTTGGAAATCTTCCCCCTCCAATAGAGCTAAAGCAATATTTCGGTGAAGGATCTAAAATCTTTTACAACTACGATCAAAAGCAAAGTAGAGACTCGTCGGTTTGTGGACATTTATGTTTGGAGTTTCTAGCTACTAGCGTTAGTCAACTTCATGATGGCGTCTTGTACAGTAACCATTAATGGTTGTTCGTCAACTTTACGGAGCACCCTTTTCCCACCATTGCAACTGACACCTAACAGACAGTGGGAAGTTGCACTGTTGGATTTTTCTACATATAATTCAATTCCAAACATAATAGAAGGAGTCAACAATAAGCTTCACTACATTCGTAATAAAAATAGTCAAGATTCGTATGGAGAAACTGAGGTTGTTGAGATTACAACCGGTTCATATGAAATAACGGACATTAACAAAGAATTTCAGAACCATCTGGGAAATGATGTCATTGAACTGCGAGCTAATAACAACAACTTAAGAAGTGAAATAAAGTGCAAATATTTCATCGACTTTACTCAACCGGCTTCGATCGGTTCCTTGTTAGGATTTCCACCCTTTTCATCGATACTTGAACCAAACGTTTCTCACACAAGTCCAAAAACTGTAAGTATTGTTAAAGTTAACGTAATCAATATTACCTGCAACATAGTTCAAGGTGCTTATAAGGATGGGTCAAATCAGCATATATTGCATTCGTTTTACCCAACTGTACCGCCAGGATTTAAGATAGTTGAAAAACCACATAACCTAATTTATCTCCCATTAAACACCAGTCACATATCGGACATCGTGCTGAACGTACGAGATCAAGACGGAGACGAAGTAGATTTTAGAGGAGAAGTTATAACTATACGTCTACATATCAGACAAGTGTCGTTAGGTAACAATGGGTCTTAATTTTGCATATAATACCAACGAAACTTCGGAGAAGTTCAGTACCACTCGGAACGAGGAGGGACTAAGTAGAGAGAACGTGCAATTTCTGGAAAGACTGGGATTTATAGTTAACAAATATGGACATACTGGACATAAAAAATGGTCCAGTTTTCGACGAAACGTTATGGGAGAAGGAGTATCACTCACACAACCCTTACGCTTCATCGAAATTGGGAAACAATGATGAGATACGAATTCCAATACAACATCAAGATGCTTATACATTGCCTTGTGAAAGCTATATTTATATTGAAGGAAGAGTAACAACGACAAATGGGGACGCTGGATCAAAAGTGCCTTTCACTAACAATCCTATGGCTTTTTTATTTGAAGAAATTCGATACGAATTATCAGGGATCGTTGTTGACTCCACAAAGAAAGTCGGAGTAAGCAGTACAATAAAAGGATTGGTTTCACTGTCACCAATTGAATCAAACTCATTGATTACAAGTGGATGGGTATTGCCAAGTGAAACGAAATTCACACCAAATACAAATGGTTATTTCGATTTTTGCGTTCCTTTGAAACTTTTATTAGGATTTGCTGAAGACTACAAAAGGATAATAATTAATGTTAAGCAAGAATTGGTTTTATTGCGATCATCCTGCGATTCGGATGTGATAGTAGCTGACTCTGGAACGTCCACAACAACACTTGATTGGAAGCTAACTCTAGATAAAGTTGTTTGGAGAGTGCCGCATGTACGATTGGCTGACGAACGGAGAGTAGGACTATTAAAGATGCTCAATTCTGACAGAGATATAGTTGTCCCGTTTAGAAACTGGGAAATGCATGAATGGCCAATACTACCGACAACACAGCGTCAGACCTGGGCTGTAAAGACATCAAGCCAATTAGAAAAACCTAGATATGTGATTTTTGCGTTACAGACCAACAAAAAGTCGAATATCACAGCTAACGCAGGTAGTTTTGACCATTGTAAACTAACAAACGTCAAGTTGTTCCTAAATTCACAATTCTTTCCTTACGACAACTTGAATGTTATGTTTTCAAAGGATAGATTTGGAATTTTGTATGATATGTACGCCAGATTCCAATCGTCATATTATGGAAGAACGAATTCGCCTCTTCTGAACCCCAAAATGTTTAAGGACATTGCACCTATTGTAGTAATAGACTGTTCAAAACAAAACGAATCTGTTAAAACGTCTACAGTTGATATTCGGATAGAATTTGAGTTGGAGGAAAACATTCCTGAACAGACAACAGCATATTGCTTGATACTTCATGATACAATCATAACGTATACCCCCTTGACAGGAGTTGTAAGGAGAATGTTATAGATTTCATTATTTTCCCCCCACCATCAACACCGAGCTCATAAAAGCGAAGTCAATCGTCGGTACATTAGTTTATCTTCTGTCAGCAGAGTGGTAACATCGCATCTAAAACAATGGATAATACATCGTTAGATAGTGCAAAGGAAATCTTAACCGACAAAAATTTGGAGCCGGCCACAACATCAAATGGATATCCGATGAGTCGTGATCCCAGAAAAATTGTAGCAGACGCAAGTTCGAATGAAAATGTTGATAATACAGACACTAGAGCTCATTCTACAACGACAGTTTTGGAAAACAAGTCTACCGAGGAACTCAACGTAAACGATGATACAAGATCTTCAAAAGAAGTCAAAGAGGAACTTCTAGAGTTTATAAAGTTCAATGAAAATAATCCTCCAACAAAAAGGAAGAGATTTGAAGATGAAGATAAATTAGTGTTAACAACAGGTATATTTCTACGAGCTATGTACCCGTTGAACGAAAACATGGATAAGACTATCACGGCTGGAGTATTTAAATCGTTGAATTTTAAACCCGCGGTTCTTCTTAACCAAAGTGGAAAAACATCTATAGTGCTTACCGTTGAAATGTGGGACAGATTTACCAAATATATCTCCATTATTGAAGCATATCTTTTCAACAATTTGACTGGGAGAAAAACAGCGATGGGGTTTGACGAATCAGACTTGGAAATCGACAATATCCGACTCAGAGGAACCCAATATGTGAGATTCAGGGACTTGTCCAGACACAACAAAAAGATACTTTTGACTTATGAGGAATTTTGTATCCTCTCCAATCTGACACCTGTAATAATCAGATACTTACAACAGCTCACGTCATACAGTTCGATTATCTTTGACTATCTCGATAGTTGTATGATCAGAAACCCTAAAGTCCCATTGCTCTACGGGCCGTTGGATAGCTCTGTATATAACCGCTTGCCTCAAGAAGTGTCGTTTTACAGAAACACAGAAATTTTGCGCAATCAGCTCAAAAGCGAAATCGTCAAACCGGAAGACTCTACGACTAACGGCCCTAAAGACAAGAAAGAAGAACCTGCTACGAACGATCATGAAGACGAGAGCAAAAATGAGGCCGATGAAAATAACACTTTGTAAGTGGTAAAATACTGAAATGCCCGCTTTTTTAAAACGCCTTTTGCATGACCTTGAAAAATAAACAAGGCACGAAAATTATTATTCTTCTCTCCTGTAATAAATATGGTGCAAGTCGAAAACGTTGTCAGTCTTTACTCAGTGATCATGGAGAAAAACTCTCAAAAAAGTATGATCAGATACTGTTGTGAAAGTAAGTGT
Organism: Flexamia atlantica; assembly: GCA_035578135.1. Lineage (NCBI taxonomy): Eukaryota > Metazoa > Arthropoda > Insecta > Hemiptera > Cicadellidae > Flexamia > Flexamia atlantica. The sequence continues at coordinate 48,033,293 of JAQJVK010000005.1, read as the reverse complement.
TTTACTCGGCCCATATGTCAAGTAGATGGGATGGCGTGTAGGCGTTGTGAGAATTTTGGTTTTTGCAGATGTCTTTGCGAATCGTTTAAAGCTGAAACACCAAAGCCTGTCACTCTAAAAATCTACAAGACTCCACATTTTTGGACTTGCTGTGAAGAAACGTGTTCCAAGTTTCATTATGAAGATTTATCGTATCCTTGTTCCACTTGTTTTCCTAAGCCGCTCTGTGAATGTAAATTAAAACATTGTAAAAATAGAAACGATTGGTCCTCTTAAATAAGACAGTGGATAAAACATATTACACTTCCATATTTGTGTCAGTGTCATCAAGTTGCTCAGAAAAATGGACAGGACGGTTACATTTTATGATGAAATTACACCACCTCCCAAAAGATGTGCTGTAGAATTTCAAGCATTTAGGAACAATCGAAACCAGTTTGTAATTAAAGAGCTTGCATTTTTCGATATATCAACTAATGTTGTAAATTATTTTCTATTTAAACCGCCTTACCCTTTTAGACTTTTGAACAGTAAGAGTGCAAGAACCAACATTTGGATAACAACACATCTCAACCACATCGAATGGGATGAAGGTTTTACACAGTACAAGGAGCTCCACAATATAATGCGTCACTACTGTCGACAGTACGACGAAATTTACACTACCGGAAGTGAAAAAACCAAATGGATCGAAAAATACTGTAAGTGTAACGTAACAAATGTTACACTAGACAAAGACTTTGCAACGCATTTAAACGGTCTATGCATCGGAGTGAAAAATCCTCATCATAAGAACACTAATTGTGCATTATCTCGTGCGTACAAGGTCGGTGCGTTGATGTCCAGTAACTAGTGGAGGGGGATATACCACATATATACGTAACAAGACTTGTGGTATAATCATTCGTACCCAGATCGTGACACGGGAAACATCTAACGTCTCACCATGACATCGATGGAAAAATTGCAATCCCTAGCCGATAAGTTCAACCAACATTCAAAATCCGACCTCATAACTATAAAAAAATGCAGCGAACTACAAGAGAAGAAACACTACGCAGTTCACGCGATGAGGAAAATGGACACATCAGTTGGCGAAGCGGTCCTCGCTGTTCTTGGCGATTCACCGTACAAAGAAGGCGATTCACCAAAGTTCCAAGTCTACCTTCCGAAACGATTTGTCAGTGTGCTTATGAACGAGGACTTAGATGCTATTAAGCCAGGTTCATTCTACTTAGTCTCACACGGCCCTTCAGCGAACAACTCTACCGAGATTACTCTCCATGTAAATAGTTCATCTTAGTTTTACTCATGTGTACTCTTTATGTAAATAAATAATTGTAGTTTAGTTATTTCGTACTCATGTTTATTTCCGTAGGTTTAGTATTTTCATGTATCATTTTGCTTTAGCGATATTAAATTACACAGTTTTTTAAAAACCTCCTACGGTGACCTTGAAACAGTGCCTGGAGAACACGCCCCCCCCCCACCCCTTCATGCATAAATACGCGGAGTGTACGTCGCCAGACGCCATTCTTCCCTCGACAGCGGACCTGCCGACATCAGCGATCCCCAAGACCCCGCACCGCCAAGCGCCATGCAGTTCCAACTGGTCATTAGTGACGAGATCGATCTAGGAATTCTACATGAGACACTTCTGCACTTAATAGCGGACCATCCACCGATACAACTGAAGGTCACCGTGGAGTTCGACAGCAATCTTTGCGGATGGGTAGATTCTTCGTCGTCCTCTTGTTCTCAACACGCCCCCGAATGGTCTCCGGAACCCACAGCTTCACCTACGATTGAAGTATCAACAACCGAAAACGTTCCACCGGAAGAATCAACAGGCACCGACGACGGGACTTCGGATCTAGTGCACCCACCTAATGATGTGCCGCAAAACACCGGACCAGATCAAACAGAATAATTAAACTTACAACTCACTGTGGCTTATTGTCGTGTTTTCCAAATTTGTAAATTACTTAGCTATAACAAATTCTGTATTGTAGTTTTGAAAAATAAATGTTTTTTTAAAAACAACCCTAGGTGGCCTTGACCCACATTTTACAACAGTTCGGTAAAAACTTAAATTAGTTTCCAAGTCCAAATTCTCCGAACGGTAGTTTTGACACCGACGATACGGTAACCGCCCGGCACCGCACTGCAGCTCCGACCGTCCCCCGTCGCACCGGCCTCTCGGCGGCGCCGTCGCGACGTCCACCCCGGCATCGTCACTTCAAAACCCACCCCTTTAAACCTACACGTCATCGCCTCAGTGACATCATCACTACGTAACACATCCGTCATCAAATACGTCACCAATACGTCACAATTACGACATTATTTTATCATTTTGCCTATGTCAGCTGGCCTGGCTAGCTCCATCGACACCTACTGTTATCCGGTGACGTAGTGATTTTTCCTGTGACGTAATGAATATTCCGGTTTCCTCTTTTTTTTAGATAATAGCCAACATGGCAGCCCCCACGAAGGCTTCACTTTTTTACAACGAGATGAGCAGTCTATATATTTTAAAGGTCGTTGCACTGCATCCGTAGCAAATGTTTGTTCTGTTTGTTATAGGTTAGGTTTGAAGGTTTGAGAAACGTATGTTTATGCAAGGACTACGTTATGATTAAATGTATGTTTTTTGTCTGCGTAGTATGATGAAAAATTTCGTACATTACACGGCCGGGAAGATTTGCCCTACTCGCATGAAACTATCATGCTCGTCCGGCAAAACAGTACTTCCTGGCCTAGTAACGTAATATACTATTTCGCAACACTACACTAGTAAGTAGCAGCCGATTTCCGCTTCCGTTTCAGTGTGGGAAGTTGCCGTTTACAAAAGAGTACGGCAAATATCAGCTGTAGTGAGGTAACAAATCAGCTGAAGTGCGGTAAGAGTTTCAGCTGGAGTACGGTAAGAGTTTGCGTGCGGTAAATGCTCAATGTTGCCAACTCAAGAAAAAAATAGTACATCACACAATTTACATACATTAAGTTAATAAAGAGCAGTATTATTTAATCAATTGTTGCCGTCTGTGTGGCGATAAGACATATTCCTAAAAAGGCTTACTCGGTCGCTGAACAGCACAGATATCGCTTTTTGTTATCTCCCCCGCACAGATAAATATAGTTTTGTACGTATTTTCTCTCTACAGTTTATTTAATATTTTTTAAGTCTTTTAACTTTCATAGAAGTGTTTAGCTCTCTGTTATTTTTATGCTTCTAATTGCGTTTATTTTTTATATACTGTTACAAATTAGTGTACATTAAAAAACGTTGTGCTTGTGTGTAAGCGTTGTTTTTTACTTACCCTTTATATTTGTTGCTGGTAGTGTCGCGAAAACTATCGTACGCAACTCATCCGAGAACTTCCCGCACTAGTTTCGTAATATACTATAAACAGGTAAATCATTGTTTGTATAATGAAATAATTGCGTAAACACAATATATTGTCATTGACGTTTAATTATTGCCATTCAATTTATAATTGTCATTTTTTATTCTTAGGATATTTTAAAACATTCTTATTGTTTTGATGAACGTAAAAAAACAGGATCCAAAAATCTTTTTCGTGTGGTGGGGATGTTGCAGAGCGGAAATTGACAGAATAATGTAAAACAAGTATTCTGACAGTGTTCATAACAGTATTCATAATAGTATACAATAACAAGTATTCATACAAGTAACTGAGTTTCGGTCATTATGTGACATTGAAAACCGATCATCTACATTGGAAAATACTTTTAATTCTTTACAAAACAAAACTAATATGCTAAAAAAGGTGAGTATGTTACTTTACCAACATTTAAATTTTAAAAATCGGTTTTAAAACTTAACATTTGAAAAAATTACATGTATCCGATATGGCAGATCCAAGATGGCGGCAAAAAATGAATACCCTGTCAAAATTAAGAACCAATCATCCAACAATAATTGGTGGTGGTACAAAGTCAATATTTTGGAAAAACGTTGATAAAAAATGCAGTTGATTGACATTTTTCAAAAAATTTTCGTATGTTGGGAAAACGCCATTTTTAAACATAATTTTAGTAGGTTCCCGTGGTGCGATTTCGGTTAACTTTGGATGTGTCAAAATACACATTTTATTTATGGGAATTCTACCAAAAAACGTCACCTTGCATTTTTTTAAGGTTCTCTATGTCATTTTTCCTAAAATGACTAGCCTAAATATACAGAGTGGTTGAGAATTTGTATCGGATACTTGAGGGTATTACTACTGGATGCTTAGTAAGCTCATAAATAATACTTTTTTAATATGCGTAAGTGGCTGTCTGCCGGTCTGTATGTGTTTGAAATAAATACCTTTTAATTCAAAGTACGCTTAAGATAAAGGTTTGAAACTCGGTATATGGGTTCGGTATATTATGTAAATCTATAATTATGTAAATTATAGATTTACATAATATTTTTTATTTGAACTTTTCAAAATTTTTTCAAAATTCAAAATGGTGGCAAATTCAAATTTTAAACTCTAATTATCCTTAAAAACGGTTAATTTTAGAAGAAAAATAACAAGAACGACATTTTTCTAAATTTTATTGCACATAGTTACAGATAACTTGCACTCCAATCGGTTGATAAACAAAAAAGCATTTCCACTTTTTTAAACTCCAATTTTAAACAACTTTTACTAGCGGTGAGAATTGGTAAAAAAACTGTTTTGTTTGGCCAATGTCTAACAGTTTAGTCACACAATCAGATAATTGTAACGGTTATGTTTGGTTGATTAATTTTAAAATTCAATTTTTAAATGCTTTACTTACATACATTACTTTTCTTAATATTATCAAATAGTTTTTTTTTAATTTTTGCAGCTTGTAATGTACAAGAGCTTGTAAAATTGTATTTTAAAATTAATCAACTAAACATATCCGTTACAATTAACTGATTGTGTGACTGAACTGTTCGCCAGACAAACCAGTTTTCTCCTATTTTCATCAGTGATAATAGTTGTAGCTAATGACACAAAAGGGAATAACTTTATTATTATTTTCATCAGTGGTAATAGTTGTAGCTAATGACACAAAAGGGAATAACTTTATTATTTATCAACCGATTTGAGTGCAAGTTATCTGTAATCATGTAGACTACAATTTTGAATAAACGTTGTTCTTGTTGATCTTTTGTAAAATAACCTGTTTCTAAGATAATTTCAGTTTAATATTTTAATTTAAATTTGCCGCTATTTGAATTCTGAAAAGTGAGTAATTTTGAAAAAAATTCCAATTATGTACATTGATAGTTACAACAAACAATGTAGCAAATTTTAAACCATTATCTTAAACATGCTTGAAATTATAAAGTATTTTATTTTAAACACGTAGAGACAGACAGATGGCCACTTAAATTTAAAAAAGTTTGTTATTTATGAGCTTACTAAGTACTAAGTTTTGTCTTAATAAATAAAATTTAGTTGCTCACCTATTTCTTAATATATTTAGGTAAAACTTTGTTTGTGGACTCATTTAGCTACGATCTACTGCATTTTGGTCTTAAATCCCCAATTTTTACATTTCCGTGGCAGCAAACCTGCCTACTTATTCCCCATTTCAACTACATTGAAAAAAATTGTAGTTAGCTTATTTCTGACCATGTCTTGATAGAACTTAGTTGTTGGTTCCATCTGGTTTAGATCTGATTAAATATGGTTTTAAATCACAAATTGTTGTATCCCTAAGGCAACGAACCTGCATACTCATCTCCCAATATGAACCGTATGAAATAGAAACAAAATTGTATAGCATGCATATTTCTCAATACTGAATTAAAATGGGTTTAATGATGGAACAATGGAATTGATCAACAACGGGTTTTCTGTGAATCTTCCTGAAACTTCGTATGCAACTTGATCTAGTTGAGATATACTAGATTAGCCTAAAAGATCCCATTTAGATATTTCTTCCTACGTTATTCTTATGGGGAATATTTTTGCATGATTATTTTCAGGACGACCGTTGTTTTAAGAGATGATGCGATCGATGCTACGTCTACATTACTTTTTTAAGCGTTTTAAATTCGCTGAGTATGCAGGTCTGCTGCAACAGAGGTATTTTTTATTTAAACTCAGCTATGCCTAAAGTTGAAGAGTATTTTCACACAATCAAAATTAGTAAATACTTGTAATGTTAACATCTTCAAGGTAAGCCAAAGAGAAAAATAATTAATAACTGAATTCGCTTTTTACTTTCAACAACCTTAACCGTATATATATATATATATATATATATATATATATACTATTGTGGATACCCACTTACTGATTCTTGTGTTAACATTTACCGTTATCTCTATCTGTTAAAGAAAGCTCTTAGCTATGGTGAACGGTATAAATAGATGGTAACAGGGAGCAAGTCGAATGCAGGCAAAGCTGTATTAGCAATTCAGATCAAGGCAAAAAGCATTGCGTCCTGGACCTTGGTCCTACCACTAGCGATCCTCCCGTACAACAAATTGTTTTCACAACTCGATTTGAATCGCACAAGAAGTCCCTTACTCCTAAATGAGCAAGGTTTGTTTGTTTGTATACCTGCTTGACTGATAGCACAATTATCTCGAGAACGGCTTCGAGAATTTCCTTCAAATTTTGAAAATAAGTAATTTATGACTAAAAAACGTGTTCTATGGAGATTACTTGGCCAGAAAAAAATCTATTAACTGAGTTGCCATGATAGCAACGAAATAAACAACGAAAATGTAAACAAATGAAGTGATCATAACAGCTGTTTGCAAACCACACCCATCTAGGAAAAATACAGCGAGTTGAATTAAGATTGCATGAACATATACATATTATGCATATATTTTTATTAAAATAAAGATACTTCTTCAAAGGTGTGTGTTGAACTTGTTCAAGTATATTAATTGCTTCGTACAACATAAAATACGATTGTAATGAATTTATTTTTGTAATGAAATTGGTTTTCTGGGATACCAGGTGTGTTAATAACAGATGTATTAAAGGCAACTTTTATATAATAGAATCTAGGGACGCGTTTACATAAATTTAATGTGATCATCGATAAACACGATCAAAGCAACAATAACGTCCCTGCTATACATTTGCTAATGCATGAAATGAATTCGTACATTTTCATGCGCAAATAAATATATTTACCTCGGAATCTGTTACCTGAATGGAGATTAGAACGGATAATGTTATTTTTTGTAGTTTGCCTTTTATTTTGCAATTAAACCTATACTTTTAGCGAATTTCCCCCAATAGGGAAGTAACTACATATGTAGACAGCATGGTAAGACTTAAGCGCGGTCACCGTAACTTTTCACTTTGATGTCCATTGACCCTAAAATTACCGTTCATTAATTTTCATATAATAAACACAAAATGTTTGGAGACACAATAACTACATGTTGGCATGTCTTAAATCAAATCAAAGCTGAGTTTAAAAGGATTAATAATTTGGGAACACAACAAAAATATGTTTTGTAGTTCTCAAGATACAGGGTATTCCGTAAATAACAATATTTTTCAAGAAAATGGCCGCCAATTTGAGACGAATAAAGGTAAATGAATTATGTTTCACCAAATCGTTCGTCTTGTTTAGAGCTTTAAAATTATTTATAACAAGACATAATATGTTTATTTTAAAAATTTTGAGATTCGACGCAATGACTCCAGTTTTTGGAATACCTTACATTTTTAAAAGGTTAAAACATTTTTACGTTGTTCTTTGGGTATGAATTAGTGGGGAAAGGGTTTCTTTCGTATTTGTATGTCAAGCCGGCTGTCTAAAATCTGTTGTCGACGGGTTAGAAGATTCGCCCGGTATAAGTGTATGTAATTAGGAGATTGAGCATTTATTAATAGGTTTCAGGATCAAATTTTAAACTTAAGCTCTTAGTAGTTTGCTTACTACTTATTACTTTCCTCAACTTAAACGACTGTTATCTTAAATTTAATTGTTATGTCGAAAAATGATTGTTTACAGGTTACATTTAAAACTGAAATGTTGCTTACTTACAAAACAAAGTTTTTGGGCTTAAATTAATTTTATATTTTTATTTCCCTTTGAAATAAAGACGATCTGTCAGGGGTTCCTATTTAAAAGTATAATAATAAGTATTAAGTAGTATTTATAAGTTTTATTGGTGAAAGGTAAAACCTCAAATTACAAACAAGTATTCTTTAAACTAGTTACATTTAGTCCAGTCGGCAATCTCTAGTAAATATTCAAAAGGAGGTACCGTCTCTTTGTGTACTACCCCGTTGTAACACGTTTAACAGATTTTTAAAACTGGAGAACGATTTCAAACGCATATTTGAATAGCTTGGCTGTTGGGCTACTTTAAACAAGATCATCAAAACCAAACACATCACCTAGAGTAGTAAGTTGCAATAGTAAACTTTATTGCACGCTTTTTAAGTTAATCATCGATGTGAAGAAACTTCAACTAAACATACCTTAAATTAAGAAAACATGTTTTTAAAACTCGATTAACGAGGACCCTCAAGCGACAAAAGCCTTCTTGACAAACACTGAATAATTTATAAGTCTATTATTTCCGGCTTACTCTCATAACCCTTCGTCTATAATGTGACTTTGAAATTGGTGTGACATCAAGTTAATACTTTTGAATAACAATATTGTGAAGTTTTTATTAAAAGATGTATCTCTTACCTGCATGGATACGTTTTAAGTGGCATATTTTATGCCAGATCTGTATAAGTTGTGTAAGATCTTGCTTTTATAACGATAATGTTATCTTATCGTTTATGTTAAAATGTTAATGAAATTTTTCAAAATGCTCTTTGACTCATTGAAATTTGTAAGTTAACCTCGACAATAACCATAATCTTGCTAATCAACTTAAACCACAATAATTGTGGATTCTGGAACACCGAATTATTCGGCGCTCCAGAAAAAATTGTATGATTATAGAGTACGATTTACAGAGAAATACTATTATGTTAGCACGTATTGGACCTAAAGAGAAAATAGTTTTCAATACTTTTTTCAAAACATTGATTTTTTTTTCTTCATTGTGTAGTCGTTATTAATAATAAGTGATATGTGATGAGGATACATTTTTAGCCATGGTTTGATTTGGAAAAGAAAGATGTCTCTGCAAAGTAAACTCAACACTGTGTAAAACGAAGTTACAGCTGCTTATTGTGGTTGGGAAGTGTACCATTACAACAAACTGGTTATTCCTTCTGTTAAAAATTTTAAATGGCTTAACGTTTTTAACGCTACCTACATGACGATTATATTAACTGCAGTGAAAAATATCTGTGAGTTCGCTTTTGATATTTAATTTACTCTAAGGAGTTCATTTCAAACCGTAGAATGACTTACTGAATATCATGAATTAAAGTCTAAGATTATTGTCTTTCACTTTTTGTAAAAACACATATCTACAATATCCACAATATCTTAAACATTTAAACCATTTGGTTTCTTAAATAAAGTAAATTAAAAGCTTTAAATGTAGGGTATCGTAAGTTATATCTCAATAACAGTGCAAATATAATGTTTTAATAATACTATGGTAATTATAAAATACCCCCGTTGCAGCAGACCTGCATACTCAGCGAATTTCAAATGCAAAACAACATATTTTAATCCAACATAGCGAGATTTGACATGTTTTTTGTAAGCTCCATAAGAATAACATGGGGAATGAGTATGCAGGTTTGCTGCTACAGGGATGTTTAAACTGGTTGGTTTTAATTCAATACTTAGAAGATCTTAACTAGAAGAAGCCATTTACCAAGTTTTATCAAGATATGTTGAGAAATAAGCGAGATATAGAATTTTACTTATTTCCCATAAGGTTAACATTGAGACAACGTACTGTGTTTACCACTTTCAATATCTTGGTAACCAATGGACATAGAGCAGTGATTCAAAATACTAAATTGTTTTTTTTTTAGCTGAATTCAATGATGCCAACAACAATTTGATAAATTTCATTATTCTATGTGAAAAACTCAAAAAACCCATTTTTGGGGGGGTTTACCCCCCTTTACCCCCCCTTCCGGTGGTCCGATCGGGCTGGTTCACGAACTCGTCCGAGTGATTACCACTTTACACGTCTGTACTAAATTTCATTAAGATCGGACCATATTTACGGCCGCTATCGTGTTAACAGACATATATATATATATATAAATTCAAACGAATTGTGTTTTTTGCTTCTGGGGACCCCAAAATGAGAAGTTAACATGGTCTCGGACTTAGGTCTTACCATGAGTACTACCGTAATAGCTTATTCCTTTAAGGAAATTCGCTAAAACAAAACTAACTTGTCAATTACTTTTAATTTTTGTTTACATCTTAATTATTTGGGAAACAATTGATTCAAGTTATCAAAATTAAGTCAGATTCTCAATTTAGGTCTTATAAATCCGTTCGGTGAAATAGAAAATGAATTTAAACTAATCGAGGGTATTAACATTTTCAAACGCTTTTCTATTTTTCATTTTCCCTTTAAAGATGCAATACCGATACAATATAAAACATACGAATGGTGTCGTTTTGTTTGTCATCTTAAGCGCTAGAAACCATAAAACTTTTACCAAAATTGTTAGGGCCGCCTTTGAAAAGTTTGGTTTTTTGTGGTTTTTATGGGTTTTATGGTGTAAAAATATAAAAATATAAATATATAATTATTAAAAAATAAAATATGTTTTATGGGGTACCCTTAAAAATAAAAAATAAAAAAATCATAAAACGCCTGCAGATATTACGGTTTTGAACCTGCATGCCGAATATCATGGAAATCGGACCATTGGCTTCTCGTCGTGCTTTGTCAAACACAGGCACACATAATATAGATGACGGACAGAAACCACGGACAGAAGAAATAATACTAAAAGGAATATATCCACTAACAATTCAAATAAGAAAATTTTGATGAAAACAATACTCTCTCCATATACTATGCATAGGGGGGAGAACATATAAGATATGAGAAAACATGAACAAAATGACTTGAGAAAATAGTGTAAATTGTTTAAGAAATATAGAATTTAGTGTGCGAGTGCAGCGTGCTCGGGAGTAGCTGTAATCAAGGCCTATTTGGATGCGGCACCACGAATGCTAACGTCAGCCTCTTCCTCTGTAATTATTATGTTAACTATTGTTTTTAACCCAGTTTTAAAACCGCCTTTGAAATTAAATACATCAAATCAAATATTTATCAAGAGTTTTGTTTTACTTATTCCTATAAGAGGTTTTTTTAGTTTGTGAGTAAAATCCACCAACAAGCAATTAAATAGTAAAAAAACCAATACTGGTGAACCGAATCATTACTATTTTATTTAGTTATTTTCCATATTTTATAGAACTTTTATCATATTTCATTATTTTTTCTGTCTTTAATTTGTTGAGCATTTCCTAAGATACAAATAATAATACAGCAAAATGTTTAGACTAAAAACTACAATTCATTGCTGAAGACATTTTTAAATAACAAAATAAAATTATGACTGTAATTCAAAAGGTAACATGTTTCGTTCTTTAGCAGCCACATTACTTAATGTATCATCTTATTGTGGTAAGTCAAATGGTTCAATAAAACATCACAGGCCCTTTAGTTAAAAGTTGTCCTTGTAATATAAAACGGGTAAAACTTATTAAAAGTGGAGTTTTTCTGGCCATCGCTTTTCGCTATCACAGATAAATCAGTGACAATACCGTACACACACAGGCACCAAGAAAGAGAACAATACCCTAAAGTATCCGACGCGAATTCTGAAACACCCTGTATTATCTATATTAAATTATTATTTATTCAATGTCTTACACTTAGGCTATAATATTTCCTTACGACCAAATAAATTTAAACATTTTTATTTAAATTACGCTAAAATTTTATAGAATTGTCCACAAAATAACTTCTTTTGGGAGGTATTTTACTTTTTTTACAAGTCAAACTTCTTGGTTACGTGACATTCTCGTTGAGAACGGTGCAAAGTCACAAGTAAGTGGGAAGTGGGCTTTATTAATGCTTGATAAGGCCTACCGGCCTCTAGTTCTTAAGGTTGATTGTCACTTGCAGTTACATTATTTATGATAGGCCTACGTGGTGTCTTCACAGGGCTTGGTGTACGTGACTCAGTGGGTGTCGTAATCTGTAGGGCTGGCAACGCTGATTATGCGTCTTTATGCTGATTAGTGCGTAAATGGCATACGTGCACAAATCGATTTCTACCTTCAACTTTGACAGTATACGTAGCAGGGCTAATAACTTTGGTGATTATACCCCATTCGCTCTTAGCGCCATTGTTTGATTGATTGACTCAATACTGCACGAGCCTATCCAAAACTCGATCAACATATCTATACATCTCCGAGTATGTACGAGCGTCAATCAAAATATCATCCAAGTAGCAAAACACATTATTTAGGCCTGCTACTACCTTATTAATGGTTGACTGAAATATAGCGCAAGCGCTAGAGACCAACTATAGTTATTATAGTCACCAGTTCTTGAGGACTTTCACTGACACAAATCTGATTATAGGCCGCAGATAAGTCCAGTTTAATAAAACTTTGCAGCCCAGAAATATTAGAGAATATTTTATCCGGTGTCGGTTGCGGGTAGTAATCCGTGCGTAGACACGGGTCAATTGCTGTTTTATAACCACCTCATGTACGTATCCCGCCATTTGGCTTATGTACGATAACAATGGGAGTAGCCCATACTGATTTATTTGCAGGGTAAATAATGGCATTCTTAACACACGTTTAATGGCGTTTGCCGGTGATCGTAGAACCATTTTAAGCGATTCAAAGTGGTAAACTTTCAATGCTATTTTATGCTGCTTCTAGGAAATTTATGAGTTAGACAAACAACGAAACGTAGGGAAACTCAAGGAAACATTCTAAATCACGTTCAAGTTACACTTATGGCCATCAGAATAGAATTTGAATAATAATACCCCCCTTGCAGCAGGCCTGCATATTCAGCGAATTTCAAATTCTTAAATAAATCATTTAGTCGGAGGCTTAAATCGAGTAAAATCAACTTAAGTCCTGAAATTAACGTTCACCAATTTTCTCCATAAGAATAACATGGGAAATGATTATGCAGGTTTTATACCATAGAAATGTGAAATTCAGACACTTTTTTCAATAACCCAGTAGATATCAACTAGATGAAGCCATCACATACCAAATTTCATTCAGATATGTTGAGAAATAAGAAATATATAAAATATTATTCATTTCCCATGAGGTTAACATTGGGACAACGTACTCCTGTGTTTACTACTCTCAGTATCTCAATAACCAATGGACATCGAGCAAAGATTCAAAATACCAAATTATTTGTTTTTCGAGCTGAATTCAATGGTGTCCTAATTGGATTGTTTTTATTTTTCTATGGATAATAACCTAGGTACAAGTAGTATGACAGGTCTACACTGTTGCTCGCATTATTTTGCTGAAATAGCTGCGATTCATTTATCTGTTATTGCTCTTTCAGTCTCACTGACTTGTTATTATTACTAGTTACAAAGTATTAGGTTTAGGGAATATCATAGCTCAGTAACGTAAACAATAGCTGACTCTAAACTGTTACACATAAAAAAACCAAAAACAACAAATTTGCCTCAGACAATAGTGATCTTGCCTGACGCTGTAAAAGTCTGTGATTGGTTATTCCCCTCCCCTCTTAACTATCTCCATCTCTTTCTCACAGCAATTAACACTGGCAAGCAATGCTCAGGAGAGAAAAGGAACGAAAAGTGTTTGTCTATCTCTCTTTATTTCGTTCCGGCAAGCGCTTCTCGTTTCTAGATGCGCAACTAAAAAACAACGTGAATTTTTTCCATAAAACCTGACCTTCTTAACGTTTATGTATTCATTGCCAGTGGTTCGAATTTCGTGAAATTTGGCATATCAAACCGGGATATCTCCAGGCTATTAATATTCTTTGGAAATTTTATTTTTAGGGTATTTACCCCGATAAACCCATAAAAACTACAAAAAACCAAATTTCGCAAAAAAGCCTCTAACGATTTTGATAAAAATGTCACAGTTCTAGCACTTAAGATGACAAATAAAATGCCACCACCAGGCCGCCACAAAATGCCACAACAACTTCTGAACTTGGAATTTCAGGTGGCGATTTAAGTGTTAAAAATTTCAAAATTTACTTGAAATCTTAACAATCAATCAAAATATGCTTGCAACAATCAAATTTGGCTTGAAAAAATAAATAATTCTGTATCTCGAACTATTAGTCTTCCTGGCAGTCTTCCCATTAGTCTTCAGTTCCTGGCAGTTCGTTTGTAAGGTTCCCCAATAACAGGGGTTCCCGAACGCTAGTCTAGCGGAAAACCACTAATTAAGCGGAGTTAGAAGGGTACGGCGGGGCATCGAATGCAGCTCGGGAACAGGTAAAAAACCTGTTTTTTCCCAGTGGAGGCTTTATATTGGGGTCAGGTCAGCCCCACAGTCGAACGAGCCGGACCGTCTCTACCGCTTTCGTAAGTATTCTACAGTCTTGCTAGAGTAATCCCAGCTATCCGATTATCTGCTAGAGAAATTCAAGCAGCCCGCTCCTTTACTAAAGAAATCAAAGCAATCCGCTCACCTTTCAGAGAAATCCAAGCAGTCCGCTCCTCTGCTAGAGAAATCCCAACAGACCGCTCCTTGCTAGAGAAATTCAAGCAATCCGTTTACCTCCTAGAAAAATCCAAGCAGTCATCTGCTAGAGAAATCCAAGAAATCTGCTCCTTTGCCAGAGAAATCCAAGAAACTCGCTTACCTGCTAGAGAAATCCAAGCAGTCTGCTCCTCTGCTAGAGCAATCCGTAGCATAACAGCCCATCCCGCTAGAGTAATCATTAGCATACTACCCAATCCTGCTAGTGCACACCAAACACTAGCAGAATTGGCACTTTATTCCCTAAGTGGCAATGATGAATTGATCTCCCTCTAGCAAACTCTGCTTTGCTAGAACCACCCCATCCTATTCAGGAATCGATTTGATTGCTCTGTCTGAGCCACCTTCCTTTTCCTCAAAATCTGACACCCACTTCAGACCCCTGGAACGTTTCCAGCACACCGCTGGAGCTATCCCCTCACACGTTGTCTAATATAATTTCCACAAATATGTAAATAAAATATCGATGTAAATGCATGCATTGTTGGGAAGCTAAAAATGGTGATGGGTTTTACAAAATTTGTTCAGGCCTTACTTGAAATATGAACTTTACGTAATATATTAGTTCATAGGAAATAAAAGAAACACTATTAGTTCATTGATATTTAAATATTCTTCTGCCTTTATTGGGTACGAATTGTTTGGTTTAAATGTCTCACGATTTTTATCTTCAATAAAATACTAGCTTATAGCCCCGGCTTTGCTCGGGAGATTATTTTTTACTGTCGTATTCTAGTTGTTTCTTTGTGCTGCACTCTGTTAGAACCATAACAGCTATTTCTAATGCTAACCGTAGCAACCATTCAAAGCACTCACAAAATCCTTGACAAAGGTCCCTTTAGGACGATCCTGGGCCTAAGCCCTTAAAGATATTAAAACCAGACCAGATGAGATTCTAAGCTTTAATTTGACACCAAGATCAAGTGCCTATGACATGTAGTTTTGGCTGTAGCCCGAAATATACCAACACAAAACTCTTTATATATATATATATAGATTTACATTGGTCGTGATGCAATGTTTGCCACTTCATATAGAATTTGACAGAATTTTTTGTGTGTGAAAAGTCCTAAACAAAAACAAAGAGCAGGACAAATTCTTATTTAAGCCTTTAAAAAGTAACTGTGATTGAAGTGTACTAATCAAAGCTAACATAAACTCCGTTTACGAAAATATTGATGCCACCAAACTAAAGACGACGTATTGCATGGACAGACACAATGCAATAAGTTCTACAATGAGTTCTGTTCATTGTGACCCTTGATTGGAATGTAATATATTCCAAGGCTATTAGCGAATTTCCCGTATAGGGAAGAAGCTATTACCTTAGGTCTCATGGTAAGACCTAAGCCCGAGACCATGATAACTTTTCGTTTTGGGGCCACCAGAAGCAAAAAACACCATTCGTTCAAAATTTTATACATCTATCTATCTATCTATCTATCTATCTATCTATCTATCTATCTATATATATATATATATATATATATATATATATATATATATGTGTCTGTCAGCACGATAGCGGCCGTAAATATGGTCCGATCTTAATGAAATTTGGTACAGACATGTAAAGTGGTAATCGAACGGACGAGTTCGAAAACCAGCCCGATCGGACCTTCGGAAGGGGGGTAAAGGGGAATAAACCCTTCCAAAAATGGGGTTTTTGTTTTTTTTACACGCAAACATATAAATTATCTAATTTTATTGGCACCATTGAATTCAGCTCAAAAAAAAACAAACAATCACTGCTCTATATCCCTTTTCGCTACGGTTTTCCCCATCTTAACAATGACATTCATTTTGCTAACTTAGCGATCTGAAACAGAGTTTCTAACTATCGTGGAAAGTCAACAGTTGTCTATGGTGAAGTGAATACCAGAATGCAGCGACACAACTTCACTCGGAAGGGTCTTCATTATGGGAGGTCTGGAAAGCAAATGCTGGGACAATCGTTTTGTGAATATGTAAAGGAATCTCATTAGCAGTTTTGAAACCTGATCTCATCACTGACCGTCCAACGCATACGTCCAATAACCTGTCTGAGTTGGAAACAAAGAGGGACAATGTTGATTTCTCTCTTATCGAAAGCTACCCTGACTGCATTGGTATCCCAGTAGCCAACTCTCAGCCTTCTACCGGCCCTAGTAAAGCTGCAGCCGTGCATACTTATGCTGAAGCAACTTGCGGTGCAGTACCTCGCCTAGACTTCAGTATGACTCCATCAATTGAGGACAGCCTGACGACACCGAGAGATGTCTCCACTCTCCTGCAACCATCTGACGGAGAGCAGATAGTCCAGTCACCACTGGACGTATCCACCATGTCCGAGCCTATGGGAGGTGTCGGCTCATCCGAGTCAGAATGTTTGGGACGGAAGTTTTTAAACTACCAATCCTGGCCAAGTCTGGTGTGGTAAATAGTTCTGATGGGAATTTTGGGGGAAATCTTTCCGATTTAAATTTACTTAACAATCCAACTTCCAAAACATGTAATTCACAGATAAACAAAAAATTTCTGAGAATTGTTCATCAGAATATTCAAGGGGTTTTAGCTAAACTGTGTATGATAGAAATTTTCTTAGAAACAACCTCTCCCAACATTTTTTGCATGTCCGAACATTTTCTCAATCAGGATGAGTTGAACGGTTTTTGTTTGCCTGGTTATAAAGTGGCTTCTGGTTTTTGTCGGTCTAGTATTGATAAGGGTGGTGTGTGTATTCTCATTAAAGATAACCTATCCTTTCAGTCTGTAGACGTCACTAGATTTTGTAATGAGGGCTATTATGAGTTTGCTGCTTTAACCTTTGTTTTTGACGATTGTCCGTATGTTTTGATTTCTGTTTATAGACCACCTCACAAATCTGTAGAAAGTATTGACCTTTTTTTGGAATCGTTCAATGACTGCCTAGAATCATTTGATAGACCCTACACCAGAATCATCATCATGGGAGACTTTAATATAGACATGTCCGTTGATGATACTTCATCAAGGAAATTAACTGAATTGATGTCTTCATTTGGTCTGCGGCATACTGTCCGATCATGTACTAGAGAATTCAACGGTTCCAAGTCACTTATAGATCTTGTCTTTTGTAATATTGGCCCGTCACTTTTGAATACTGATGTTGTTATGTCTGGAATTTCGGATCACCATGCCCAGGTTTCTGATGGCTAATCAATCCGCTCTCTGTTGAACAACCTAAATGGAAACAAAAAAGAGTCCTCAGTGAACAAAATATTCGTATTTTAAAAATCTTGTTATCTAAAGAGCCATGGAATGAAGTATATGCTTCAGTTGGTATAGATAGCAAAATGGATTTGGTATAGATAGTAACAATTACTACTTTGATTTGTATTGTCCAGTAAAGAGATGCAAGGTTAGGGCTAGGAATACTTACACTAAAATTCATTTTAATAAAAATCTTTCCGCAATGCGGGAGGATTTATTGAGGTTGTACTATTCTTCAAAGGACTTAGATCAGACACACCCTTTAAAGCAGGCTTATCTCAATTTGAAGAAGCGTTATAGGTCAGTTGTCAAGACAGCAAAGGCAAACAATGTTCTTCATCATCTCATTAGTTCTTCTAATCAATCTAAGGCGGTCTGGGATGTTATAAATGAGACTGTCCCTAATAAAGGCCCCAAACCTTTTAGAAACATTCAGGTTGAGTCTTCTGATGGAGTTCAGTTACGTGATCCTTTGGAAGTAGCCAACTCTTTTAACACTTTCTTCTCTGAAATAGCAAGTAATTCTGCTCTTCATCCTGTTGCGCTCAACAATATACTTTCTGTTCCGGCTTCTTGTTCATCTATTTTCATTCAGCCTACTGGTGAATCTGAGATAATCAGTATTATTAACTCTCTAAAAGTCAGCAATTCCGCTGGAAAAGACGGCATCTCATCAAAAATACTCAAGTCCGTAGGACAACTTTTGGTTCGTCCCTTATGCCATCTGGTCAATTCCTCTTTTGAAGAGGGTAAATTTCCCACATCATTAAAGTCAGCCATTGTGAAGCCTCTTCACAAGAAAGGAAGTACCCTTTGTCAGAATAATTACCGTCCCATGTCTATTACCTCAACCTTTTCCAAACTTTTCTAAACCGCCTCAATCCCTTCTTGGTAGAAAACCAGACCTTGTTTACAAACCAGTTTGGTTTTAGGCAAAAGGTTTCCACCGTTGATGCCATGTACAGCTTTATCTCTAATGTTACTAAAAATCTTGATGAGCACAATAATGTCTTCGGTGTTTTTTTTTATCTCAGTAAAGCCTTTGATATGGTTAATCATTCTTTACTTTTACATAAACTCGAGCATATTGGTATTCGAGGAAATGCTTTTGGATGGATATCTTCCTTTCTCATAGATAGAACACAATCTGTTGAAATTCCACATCTAGATGGTAATGGGCAGCTTTCATATCACCTCTCTGACGAAACTGTTGTAGGTTGTGGCGTTCCACAAGGTTCAGTCCTGGGACCGATTCTCTTTGTCATGTTTATTAATGACATTCAAAAGAGTGTCTCCGGTGTTGATCTCTGTCTATTTGCTGACGACACTTCTCTTAGTATAAGTAATATTTCTCGTAATCGTCTTGAGATTGACACATTTTTACAATGTAATCTTCTTCTGCAGTGGCTTGCTGATAACAATCTTTCTATTAACTCAAAAAAAAACAAAATTAATTGACTTTAAATTGAGGGATAATTCTGTTGAATCGTTCACTTCCAGTATTCTTATAGGGGAAGCAGAGGTTGAATTTTGTCAACAAGCCAATTTTTTGGGTTTAATAGTTGACTCTCGCTTAGATTTTTCTGGGCATATTTCCAAGGTTTCTAGCAGGGTGAGTACTGAAATATTTGTTCTTCGGAGATTATCCTTGTTTTCAGATTTCAATATCCTTCGTACTGCTTACTTTGGATGCATTTACCCACATCTAAACTATGCTATTGCCATTTGGGATGCTGAATCAACAAGAACCCTCCAATTCTTCCGTCTACAAAAAAGGCTGTGAGGTTGATGTTTGGTTTAGGGAGGACAGATTCTTGTAGGGGAACATTTTCCACTCATAACCTTTTGACACTTCCCTGTTTGTATATTTACGATTGCCTTTCTTTCTTGGTGAAGAACAAACATTTTTTTGAAATCTGAAACACCACCCGTTACAACTTTAGTCACAACTCTAAATTAGTTGTACCTAAACATAATACAACGTTTTTTGAAAAACACACCTTTTTTCTGCCATAAAACTGTTCAACAGATTACCCATTTACATTAAATCAGAGCTAGAAGTAACCACATTCAGGAAAAAGTTAAACGATTTTTTAATTGCTAAAGAATTTTACAGCGTTGCAGATTACATGTCTGATATTGCACCTTAGTTCAGGGATTTTATATTTTTTATATTTTTTGTAATTATTGTATTAATTTTCATTTGTTTTAATATGTTTGTAGATTAATGACGATTTGTTAATGCTATTGTACATAGTCTATGACAATAAAGGGTTCTTATTCTTATTCCATTGGTTACCGAGATATTGAAAGTGGTAAACACAGTATGTTGTCCCAATGTTAACCTTATGGGGAATAAGTAAAATTCTATATCTCGCTTATTTCTCAACACATCTTAATAAAACTTGGTTTGGCTTCATCTAGATGAGATCTAATGTTTAATAGTCTAAAATCCTCGATACTTCCATTTTCGTGGCAGCAAACCTGCATACTCATTCCACATGTTATCCTTAAGGGAAATAAAAAATTCTATATCTTCCTTATTTCTTAACATATGTTAATAAAACTTGGGGGTTTGGTTTCTTCTAGTTAAGATCTATTAAATATAGAAGTAAAAACAACCAGTTTTAACATACCTGTTGCAGCAAACCTGCATACTCATTCCCCACCTTATTCTCATGGAGATTACAAAAACATGTCAAATCTTGCTATGTTGGATTGAAATATGTTCTTTTGCATTTGAAATTCGCTGAGTATGCAGGTCTGCTGCAACGGGGGTATATATTTATATCTATCTATCTATCTATCTATCTATCTATCTATCTATCTATATATATGTCTGCCAGCACGATAGCGGCCGTAAATATGGCCCGATCTTAATGAAATTTGGTACAGACATGTAAAGTGGTAATCGAACAGACGAGTTCGAAAACCAGCCCTATCTGACCTCCGGAAGGGAGGGCAGAGGGGGATAAACCCCTCCAAAAATGGGTTTTTTGAGTTTTTTAGACGCAAAAATTTAAATTATCTAATTTTTATTGGCACCATTGAATTCTGCTAAAAAAAACCAATTTAGTATTTTGAATCATTGCTCTATGTCCATTGGTTACCGAGATATTGAAAGTGGTAAACACAGTGCGTTGTCCCAATGTTAACCTTTTGGGAATAAGTAAAATTCTATATCTCGCTTATTTCTCAACACATCTTAATAAAACTTGGTTTGTGGGTTCATCTAGATGAGATCTAATGTTTAATAGTCTAAAATCCTCGATACCTCCATTTTCGTGGCAGCAAACCTGCATACTCATTCCACATGTTATCCTTAAGGGAAATAAAAAATTTTATATCTTCCTTTTTTCTTAATATATGTTAATAAAACTTGGGGTATGGCTTCTTCTAGTTAAGATCTATTAAATATAGAAGTAAAAACAACCAGTTTTAACATTCCTGTTGCAGCAAACCTGCATACTCATTCCCCATCTTATTTTCATAGAGATTACAAAAACATGTCAAATCTTGCTATGTTGGATTGAAATATGTTCCTTTGCATTTGAAATTTGCTGAGTATGCAGGTCTGCTGCAACGGGGGTATTTTTTTTTACCATTTATATTATGAATAGTAAAAAAACAATAGCCTTATCCAATCACTGTTAAGCTAAAACGTCTGACGACGTATTGCAGCCACACAGACTTCTGATAGTAATCCAAAGATTGAATTTACAAAATTGAAAAAAAAACAGCGCTCCTTTGCACAAATTTGGCAGCTAAGGTTATTTTAATTTCATAACAAAATTAGTAAATACAAATGTATTTTTAATTTAACATAAGGTTTTCTTTTATAGGTATACATTATAACAATTTACAGGTACTGCCATAGTCTGTTTATATGATGTGTTGGTTTTTAGTTCATTAAATCTTTAGTATCAAATTTGACGTCCCTTAATCATTCTTTCAAAAACTCCCTGACTACAAAGGTATGCCTTTGGCTAAATATAACGAAGGTTAGTTTATAAACTCTCCATTCCATTAGGTGTTGGGGAATATGACGCTATTGGGTGTTGGTTTTGGCGGGTCTGAGAGTGTTTTGGCTTCTTGCCACCAGAGTGCATCCTCAAGATCAAAACAAGATCAGAACTGAAAGTAAGTATTTGGAGTATGAAATGTGAATAAGAAAATAAGACTGTAAAAAAACTATCTTCAAAAAGCTGTGGAAGTAAATGTGAGAAAATGCTTACTAGTGTCAGTACTTGGTGATGAAAAACAAGATATTTTTACCAAATTTAAATAACACTTGCAATACAAAAAATAGAGTTAACTTAGCACATGATTGCGATTGAGGTATTTATATAAGTATCATCAGAAAAGGTTCAAAATATGGTATATCTAATCAGAACTTCGAGTCTATTGATATGAATTCCAATAATTTAACTAGTCAAGCTTAATTGTTCAATCCTGTTTCTTTGAAACAATCTTGTGCTAACGTCTTTCTGACTGGTTTTCAAAGGTACAGGTACAGTTAGTGTTTATTATTGGAATGTAAACTACCGCAGTACTTATTTTTATTGGAAAAATAAGTTTCCGCAGTACGTGAGAAAGCGCGTTCTTGTTACATATATTGCTTATTAAAATATTAGAAAAATTCTCTTTTTTGAATTAAGTGTTTAACAGTTTTATTAATTTGCATTAATCTTGTGAACTTCTTCAGATAATAAAAATGTATAAAATATAAGAAATATAAAAAATAACCAAACTAAAAATGAACAAATAAATAAACATATATGGCTTTGCTGGATACTAGAGGTGTATAATGTTTTATTATCTAGGACTTCTTTCATTTGTTTAGAATATCAAGTTGAATCAATATTGCACTGGCAAGGACAAATTGTTTTAAGAATAAAAACTAAGTTAAAAGTAAGTTTTATTAGCTAAAAAACTAAAATAACTTTAATGGTAAGTTGAACGAGTATCCTACATGTATTGCATAAAGTTATACACATAACTTAATATACAAGAGTATAATTATTGAGATGTATACAGTATTCAGGGCCTTCTGTCCCATTCATTTTGAGCAGAAAACATGTCACTTGTAAATACTTTTTTCATCCTTTAAGTACTTATAGAATGTTTTTAATATCCTAAATTACTGTCAGTTATAATTGGGTCTAACTATCGTATGACACGGACGTTGGCAGGTGCTTGGCCAATTTCCTACAACTTTGACGAGGGTCACATTAAAATATGGAGCTTGTCAGAAACTTGGCAAACATTACAATACTGTGAGGGTGACTGCTCAGATTCTGTAAAAGACGACTTAATAAAAATTCTTCCTTTGAAACAGATCTGCATACTTAGCGAATTTTAAATGCTCGAATAAATTATTTACACGAAGCTCCACAACAAGTAAAATCAACGAAAGCTCGTAAATAAACATGCAGTACTATTCTCTATAAGAATAACATAGGAAGTGAGTATGCAGGTTTGCTGCCAGAGAAATTTGAAAATGGGAAATTAAAGGCTGTAACTCAGTATATACTGAATTATAGCCTTAAAGTAGATCCCAAATTTTATCAAAATATGTTGACAAATAAGCAAGCTTTGCAATTTTATTTATTTGCCGTAAGGTTAACATGGTGAGGTGAGTATACAGGTTTTCTACCTTAAAAACCCAAAGACTTCAGGATTTAAGGCCATTTTTAGGTATATATTAACTACCTAAAGCCACATACAAACACATCAAGATGTGTTCGTTAAGAAATTAGCAAACTAGACAACTTTTTTTAATGCTCATAATGATAACATAGGGAATGAATACGCAGGTTTGCTGCCACGGGAATGTAATACCATTGATATGAATCTGGGTTTGAGATTTACTCTTAAGACTTATAATCACCAAAAAATAAATAAATAATATTATATTTCTGTTTAACTATCTTAAATGGTTTGATTAAATCCAGACAAGTTGGAATAACAATTGATCACGAACAAAAATTTGGTATTATTGCTAATTTTATTTATTTTTGTCTTATTGGTATTATAAAGTATTTATCTTTTCGCTTTCGTTACCACTGTGAACTATCCGGGGAACATTGAAGAGTAACATTGAATGTTAACAATAACGTTGATGTTACAATAACGTTAGAATTACAAAATTGTAACATTAATATCCCTTTCGAACAAGAGAATTCACCATGTTTCAGTGCCAGTGGAGTTTTAATGTCCTTGAAGGAGCCCTGGCCCTTTTAGTATCTAACGTTAACCTTTCGTTGGATCATTGACAATTTACTGCCCAATTACAAATAAATGCCAACCGGGCCAGTATCTTAAACATTCATGAAACGCTCTTACGATCTTCAGGCAATCAAACAAGCACGAGAAAACGTACGTAAAGTATATTTGTATTCCCGTGCACTATATTCATGAAACCAATTGTTTTATAATTTTTAAGTCTCGCGGCCTATAACAGGTTTCCCCTAAATACAAAGTTCATAAAATATTTTCAACCGAAAAATCTTCCCTTTTTTACAGGATGGCCCTTAATGTAATGGTCGCTGATAGTTACCAGAGGGTGCTATCAGTGCGCGCGCGCGCTTGTAGTGGGCGTGCGGGCGCGGACTGTGGGTATCAGTAGGGCTCGGGCCGCCGCACGAGCGTCATTGTTCTGTCACTAGGCGCGACGTCCGACTCGAGAAAACTCAGCTTGTGGAAAACAATCAGAAAAAAGGTTTCATAATTGTACATAATTAGCTTTTGCATATTGCTAGTTGTGTGGTGATTGTAACGTTTACATTTATTATGAAGGTATGGGGTGTGCAGACGTCTTACGAATTCGTTATCAACAGGTTAGTTCAATAGTTTTCTCAGTATGAACAATAGGCCTAGGAGTGGAGTTGTGCTGGAGAGGGGTTTTTTACAAATTAATTTCCTATGACATATTTTACCGCCTACTTTTTCCAGTTTTACAGACATCATCACAATTGATCTTCGCATTAGTCCATTCACGGTCTTGGACGTTTTCAGAAAGTATGATTAAAATCATAGCCTTAAGAAATAATAATTATAATCCATATGCTACACAAACCTTTTATAACTCAAATAGATAATTTCATTAAAACGTAATGATGACACATGTTAAACTGGGTTTTAGAATATGTCGAAGTTCAATTCTGTTTTCAGTCATATTTCAGAATTTACGGTTTCAAGATTATTGATGAATATAAATACTGATTAAAAATAAATTAATCTTGATTTATTTATACCTTTACACGTTGGTAAATGATCATTAAAACCACGTACAAAAATTGGCTGTACAAGTTTAGTTTTTGGATTAGTTAGTTATGAATTTGTGCTACCTATTAATTTCAAAGCCTTATTATGTGTAAACAAATTGATTGCACGAACTCAAATCTTAGATTTTAATTTACTATTTGAAGATGGCTGAGGTCAGAAATCGTAAGTACGGTTTAAAATCAAGAAAGTGCAACCAGCGAACTTATATAAAGAATACTTGATCTTGCTTCTTGCTGTATTGTAATAAATCAGTGATTTAAAATATTATCGTTTCACCTCATATCTTAATTAGGAACTTAACTAGAGATGTGAAATTGTGGAGGACGACGAAATTTTAAAATTAAACGACTAAAACAGCGAAATCGAAAACCCGATAGTAGACATTGTAGTGGGGTATGCAGTATACAGCTTTGTTCAACCTCAGTTACGCATTAACACATTCGGTACTGAAGTCGGAACTTGTGTTCCATCCTCAGGTCTGCCAAAGTACTGGTATTGATTGATTTGTAATGTTTACTTTCGATCAACAATGGTACAGTGGAAAATTGATGAAAATATAGTACCTGGGGTTAATATTTGTATATAATACAAGAATGGGTAAGACACGTGAGAATTAGAAAAGAACATATCCGGAATAGCAGCAAGCAAAAAATCGTACAAAGATACGTTATAGAGATTTAAGAGACTAGGGAATTAGTGAGAATATTTGAGTTGGTTTCAGAATGCAGCAATGGTATGTAAAAATCCAATTGTGTAGAATCTGTTTATTTATTAATTGAATATTCTATTAAGGAAATAATAGAATATTGTCTTTAGCAATGTAAGAGTTACCTTTGAGTTGTGTTACACTTATTATTTGAGCTAATAATTCTATTTATATTTTATTTGAGATTTCTTACAGAAATTTATGCGTATAAAACAATGATTATGGTTGAAATTCTAGAGAATTTAAAAGTCAAAGTGGTAAATGAATAATGAAAACGATTCCAATAGGCAAATTCCAAGTAAAAGCATTTTATTACAAATACATAAAAACTACTTAAAAGAATGGGTTTTTCACAAACGAAGTATCTTGTGATTTTTTACCGAAAATGTTTTCATCAGATACGATAGCCGCCATGCGAATATCAGTGAACAGAAATTTTGCAATTTGTAGTATATAGGGTTCAAATATCCAAATTATTCAAAACGATTATAAAGGTAATTGTAAAAATTGAGTTTAATTTGATTGATGCATAAAAATATTAATATACAAATTTAATCCAAAATTGTTTGATGATTTGCTTGTGTGGAAGGACTTTACTTGTTTGATACCAGATGCACACTCAATATAGCGTAAACCGAATATATAAATTCTAATCCTATTTTTTCATTCAGTCAGAACTATGTATCTTATACAATTATTTCCAATTACAGTAGGTGAGTGCACTAGTGAATGACCACCTTCAGTGAATGACCGGTTCGCAGAAAAAACATCATAATTAGAGTTCGTGTTAAAATAATGAAAACACCTGTAAGAGATAGTATAACTGTTATTCTTTATTATTTTTTTTTAATATTTTAGAATGATTTGTTAATTTTTAGTTTATCTTTAGGTGCTTTTACATTTTACTGTTCTGAATATGGCCAACAGAACCTCAATCACTATAGTGTGATTCTATGTAAGACAATTTCTTTTTCAGAATTATGGCTAAATTCTTCTTATAGTGTCAGTTTCATAGTTTATAGCTGTAGATTGATTTGTGTTTGACTCGTCTGCTCACGATCTTTAAATAATATTAATAACGTTTTCGAGACCGGTCATTTACTGAACCAAAAGTTTGGTCAAAACTAGTGAATGACCGATTTGGTTATTTACTGAATTATGACATGAGTTATTCACAACTGACCTGAAAAAACTACAAATAATGTCCTTCGTTTCTTTATAATAGTTAACATTTAAGGGAGGTTTCTCGTCTTATTCAGTAAATGACCGCGCGGGGTGTAAGTTAATATCTCGCAATATTTTTGGCTGTCACGTTCAATTGCTTAATTTAATAAGAGAGCAATGGCGGATATTTAAATAATCTCAGCTGTCCTTTGTGAAAAAAATCCCTGTCAAAACAGTATTAAAAAAATAGAAGTAGTCAAATGACGCAAAAATAAATGAAAATGGAAGTACAAGGAGTGGTTAAAAGAAACGCCAACGATGAAGAAAGGAGAGGAGCGAGAGATGAAAGAAAGAAGCAATCAAAAGTTTTGAGTTACAATAAAATAACAAATATTAATAAGTGAGGCTAAAAATACGTGTAGACAAAAATAAACATTGCATTCATTACTTGATCTAAAAGTAACTTCACAAAAGTGTTATTTATCATTATTTTTACGATTTTTTTTGAACTTCATGAAAAAAAATTAGTTTCTAGACATATTTTTCATCCGTGTTAGTCGAAATCAACCCGGTCATTCACTGAAACATGACCCCGGTCATTTACTGACACGAGACCGGCCATTCAACGAAACCATGACATAGTTTTCTTAAAAATCTATTAAAACCTTTTTCTCCCTATTTAGATCTATAAGTAATATCCTATGTCAATCTATAGATCTTATGCAAGAGTTAGACAATATAGAACACATCTATCTATATACTTAATAAAATAAGGTTTTTTTCTGTTAGATCCCTTTTTCAGCCGTCCTACTTAACCTATTTTTATGATTGAAATGTAATTTTAAAGCTTATAATATAGCGCACCTGCGACTGATAATTAAAATTGGCATATCTTTTACGGCTTCGACCCCCAAGGCTTTGATTTATTTCTAGAGGGCGCTTTCAACGCTCCTGTGCTGACTAACTTGCGTTAAGTTTTAAAATGTGATTGTAATTTAACAGCTGATTACCTTGAGACGAATTTTGAACCAGTCACATTATAAACAAAAATAGATTGAATGCTGATCCAATGAAGCTTAGAAAAATGAATTTGGGCCAATTTCATTGAAAATTTTAGCTTAATTGAGGCAGGTAAATAATTCTCTATGGTGAAGATCCATGATCGTTAGATTATAAATATATGGCAAACTGAGCCCTGAAACAGAAATAGGAAGTGGGCATAGAGAAAAACGACTCAATGTGAT
Organism: Flexamia atlantica; assembly: GCA_035578135.1. Taxonomy (NCBI): domain Eukaryota; kingdom Metazoa; phylum Arthropoda; class Insecta; order Hemiptera; family Cicadellidae; genus Flexamia; species Flexamia atlantica. The sequence goes on along the minus strand of JAQJVK010000005.1, from coordinate 48,004,994 downwards.
TAAGGAAAATATACGTAACCTTCGGCAAGAACAGAGAACTGCTGAGAGGAAAAGTCTAATTGAACATCAGAGAAAATAATAAAATGAGCTATTTGCACATGGGCTTCCTAGGAAAACTCCCGTTATCCTCCTGTTGTGCGAGAAGACAACCAAATTCAAAAACATAGTGCAAGGACGATGAATAAAAAGAGTGTGTGTTTTGTTCAGTTAGGCCTTTGTTTATTTAAGTCAGATCTTCAAAATTTCAATTGAGAAGGTTATTTTGGTTAATAAAGGTGAGTTTGAAGCCATAATTCTTTTCAACTGTAGGTGAGTTTTTCACAAAACAGAAATATTATAAAAATGCGCATTTTGCGCATGGGACCCCTAGTCAAAATTTATTTAATGTGAAGTAATATTAATTTGTTCTGAGATGTCACCCTTAACCAGTCATTCACTGATACACACACCCATATATTTACTGTTTCACATTAATATTGATTAACCACATGTTCATCAAAATAGATCCAATTTATTTATTTATTCATTTATTTCCATGCAATCTTTACAGGTTATATACCCAATAACAAAGATGCAGTTCATGTATTATAACTGTCCATTCTTCAGAGATGCACCATATAATATAATAAACTCAATAATAACATCCCACTACAACAATAGTATAAGTTACCCCACTCCCTAAAAAATATATATTCGAGACATCCCACAACAAAACGCAAAAGAACAAGCATTTTTATAATATTTCTGTTTTTCACAAAACAGAAATATTATAAAAATGCGCATTTTGCGCATGGGACCCCTAGTACATATTTCATGCTGGATTTATCATACTCCAAGATCGAGAAGCGTGTTTCACAAACCATCAAGCTTTATGTTATATTTACAAGCATAGCATGAAAGTGTCATGCTTTATCTAATATATGACGTTGTATTAATCAATTATAGCGATACTGTATTTAAATTTTTAGAACGTTGCCTATGTTTGAGTCTTCATACATACGTTATTTTAGAGACAAAAAAGGTATTGAGGCAAAAATTAAGGTTTGAGTTAGAGAAAAAAATTAAGGTATTGTAATTTGCTCATAATATCATTTTTTTTTTTTTTTTTTTTTTTTTGGGTAGGAGGTGGAATGCGTTTACGCACACTGAGGGGCTCGTTGTCCCCTCAGTAGTGTCGGACTCCCACGAGCTCGATGTCCCGTGAACTACCGACTAAACCACCTCCCTCGGCACCGAGGACACTAGCCTGGAACTGTTTCACACATTACTTCGGGCTAGGCCTTTGATATTACGCCGCTAGGGCAACCTCCGTGGGGAAATGCTGAGGATTAAGGCCGATCGAGGTCGACCTTTTTCGCCCGAAGAATGGCCTGGACGTAGTGCTGGACACAGTTCCAGTTGCCCTCTCCCTGGAGCATAGCTCCGACGATGTTGTTTGGGCTGACGACCACGCCGATCTCAGATAAAAGCGAGGCTCGGCGGACGTGCCAACGGCTCATAATATCATAATAATAATAATAATAATAATAATAATAAATGTATTTATTTTTATTGTCTCATTCTTGAAAACTGTTAAATATTTTGAAATGCATAGCCTACAGAATCTAAATAAAATTACTCGTAATTAAATATGTATTATGCTGTATATAAAGGAAAACAGAGTTTTAACGGACGGCGAATCTCCAAAACAGAGCTGAAACATGGCTTGACCCCAAAGCTAAAAATAGTTTAAAAATCTATAAGCTGGAGTAGGATATAGAGTTAATTATTTATTTTATCTGTTCTGAGAGCATAATTTTAATTATTGATGATTTTCTCTATTTTATAATAAGGGGGCTATAGCATATTTAAAATTTCAAATTATGAAGGGTTAAGTACGTTTGTTTCGTTTGCCATATGCTAGTGGATTTTATTTTGTTTTTTTTTTTATTCCCTTGGGTCATAGATGCGTAATAAGAAACAGTTTTATAAAATTCCCAGAGGATTTCGCTCTAGAAGACTCCAGAGGTTTCAAAGGAAACCTTATGAACCTTCTTTTTTATATAAGGTCTCTAGATTAGAAAATAATAATTATATTATAATACTGTCAGGTTGTCCAGCCCTGTATGGGAATATTATGGCCTGTAGAACCAAAGCTCGTGTCATCAATCGTAGACCCAAATCCGATTCTGAATAATTTTGTTAGCCTATTGGGTAAAAATATAGTCTCAAATGAGAAATCGGTAATTTGCCTCCTCTGATTGGACAAGATTAATTTTTTCCTGCTGGAGGTTTTAGGTTTCCGGTCTACAAAAGACGTCACGATTTGCTTAAATTGTTTACTGAGATAACCTGAATACTACTAATCTTCTCTTATTTTATACAGACCTTGTAATCAATCCAGCTGTTACGGGTTTTGACAAGAAAGGAAATATCTTGCATATTAATATATTATCGAATTTTCAATGTTTTGCATTAAACGTTCATCATTGTATTTTATTTTTAGGGCATTTTGCCCCTTCAAGCTGCTAGTTAACTATAAACGCGATCGATCGGTCAGGTAGAACAGTCGTTAGAAATATTGTTATTGTGAAACAGTCTCTTTTATCAAAGGGAATTTAATTAAAAATCTATCTATCCGACAAAGACAACAAAGAGTACAGGTCATCATCATTCCGGCCGGCGCTCCCAAGATACACTCTCTCAATTAGTGTTTTTCTATAATTTTTCACATTTTAAACCCTGTGTCGTCAAAAGAGGTCTAAATGTTTACAAATTTCCTACTCTTTTTTTGTAAGTTTTACATTGATCCAATTTAAGAGCAATTTAATTCTAGCTAATAATGAAATTTAAAAGTGATTTTTGTGACTATTTTTGTGAGGTTTAAGACACGAATTTTAACCATACGAAATCCTGTAATCTTCGTGGAGGCACAAAACGATAGCAGTTCGTGCCAGAACTCAGTTTTACAATACTGGAGAGCAAGAAAATAATGTTGCCGATATTGGCTTGCAAGAAAATAATGTTGCCGATGTTGCCGATTTCGCCAAGGCTTTCGATAAAGTTGATCATCAAATTTTACTAAATAAATTGCATTACTATGGTTTATCAAGAAATCTTCTATTATTTTTTAAATCACATATTTGTAATAGGAAACAGTATGTTTATTATGAAAAAATGTCTTCCTCTTCATTTACAGTACAATCTGGTGTTCCTCAAGGCTCGAACCTGGGGCCTTGTCTATTTACTATGTTAATTAATGATTTATGTGACTGTATAATATCAGCTAAGGCCCTACTATTTGCTGATGATCTGAAATTATTTATGTTCATATCGAGCCAGGAGGATGTTTTAAAATTACAGTCGGACTTGAATAGCATAAATGCTTGGAGTAAGGAAAATAAAATGAACTTTAATATTTCAAAATGTTATGTAATGACATTTACAAGATCGGCAAATTTCATAAATTATGATTATTCTCTTGATGGTAATAAGATAACCAGAGTAAACCGCATTAAGGACTTGGGTGTTTATTTTGACTCATCTTTGACATTTAATTACCACATTGAATTTTGCATTTCAAACGCAAACAAAATTATGGGGTTTGTCATGAGAAGAGGAACACATTTTAAAGAAATTAAAACTTTGTTAATTTTGTACTTATCCTTGGTCAGATCGAGGCTTGAGGGAGCAGCAATTTTATGGAATCCTGTACAAATTACTCATGAAAAAGCCATTGAGAGAGTGCAAAAGAGGTTTTTGAGGTATTTATTTTACAAAAGTTATAATTATTATACATACCAGGTTCCATATGTTGATTTATTAGAAATGTTTGGAGTAACTAGCCTGGGTCAGAGGAGGAAGGTACTGGAGTTGATGCTCCTTTACAAGCTGGTCCGGGGTCTGGTAGATGATCCCTCACTTTTGGTTGCTTTGCCGATTCGGGTTCCAAAGTTAAATTCGAGGTCAAAATTTTTGTTTTCATTGCCTCAAGTTAGAACTCTTGCGCACAATTCCTCGCCGCTTCTCCGGATGATGAGATCTTATAATCAACTATGCTGTGTCGTAGATATTGATATATTTTATGACTCTCTGAATGTTTTCAAAAAAAATTGCATCAGTGGGATAGCTATCTAATTTTTTTTCCAAACTAAACTTGACTGTATCTTTTTGCTTGTTATTGCTTGTTTCAGATATTTTAAAAATATATATTTATAGTTATTGTCATTGTTATTTGTATTTATATATATATTTATTCATGTTGTTATTTGTAATTAGCTTGATTTTGTTCTAGGCTTGTTCTTTTGCGTTTTGTTGTGGGATGTCTCGAATATATATATTTTAGGGAGTGGGGTAACTTATACTATTGTTGTAGTGGGATGTTATTATTGAGTTTATTATATTATATGTTGCATCTCTGAAGAATGGACAGTTATAATACATGAACTACATCTTTGTTATTGGGTATATAACCTGTAAAGATTGCATGGAAATAAATAAATAAATGAATAAATAAATAAATAAATAAATAAATTGGATCTAATTTGATGAACATGTGGTTAATCAATATTAATGTGAAACAGTAAATATATTGGTGAGTGTATCAGTGAATGACTGGTTAAGGGTGACATCTCAGAACAAATTAATATTACTTCACATTAAATAAATTTTGACTAGGGGTCCCATGCGCAAAATGCGCATTTTTATAATATTTCTGTTTTGTGAAAAACTCACCTACAGTTGAAAAGAATTATGGCTTCAAACTCACCTTTATTAACCAAAATAACCTTTTCAATTGAAATTTAAAGATCTGACTTAAATAAACAAAGGCCTAACTGAACAAAACACACACTCTTTTTATTCATCGTCCTTGCACTATGTTTTTGAATTTGGTTGTCTTCTCGCACAACAGGAGGATAACGGGAGTTTTCCTAGGAAGCCCATGTGCAAATAGCTCATTTTATTATTTTCTCTGATGTTCAATTAGACTTTTCCTCTCAGCAGTTCTCTGTTCTTGCCGAAGGTTACGTATATTTTCCTTAATCACATTGAGTCGTTTTTCTCTATGCCCACTTCCTATTTCTGTTTCAGGGCTCAGTTTGCCATATATTTATAATCTAACGATCATGGATCTTTACCATATAGAATTATTTACCTGCCTCAATTAAGCTAACATTTTCAATGAAATTGGCCCAAATTCATTTTTCTAAGCTTCATTGGATCAGCATTCAATCTATTTTTGTTTATAATGTGACTGGTTCAAAATTCGTCTCAAGGTAATCAGCTGTTAAATTACAATCACATTTTAAAACTTAACGCAAGTTAGTCAGCACAGGAGCGTTGAAAGCGCCCTCTAGAAATAAATCAAAGCCTTGGGGGTCGAAGCCGTAAAAGATATGCCAATTTTAATTTTCAGTCGGAGGTGCGCTATATTATAAGCTTTAAAATTACATCTCAATCATAAAAATCAGTTAAGTAGGACGGCTGAAAAAGGGATCTAACAGAAAAAAACCTTATTGTATTAAGTATATAGATAGATTTAAAAGTAGACTTGAAAATAAATATAAAAGTAGAATAAATAATTAAGTTTGTCTGGTAATAATAGGTTTGCAAGTTATAAATAGTTTAAAAATTTTGTTTACATATTGTTTACAACAACCACGAATTTAAACATTTACGTCAAGTATTATATACCCAATTATTATTGGGTATATAATACAATATATTAAATGCTTATTTAATCAACACATACAGGTTTCCTTAAGACCAACATTGTACGTTGTTGTAGGGCTTCTGACTCAATTACCGAAGGAAGGAGAAAGCAAACGAACACAGGCAAATTCACACGTTCCACAGTTAACAACGGTTTTCCTCTTTCATAAAAAATTATAGAAGGACACTATTATAATACAGGATTAAACCAAAATATTGTTCATTCAAAAGGAAGGTTTTGAAACAGTTTTGTCAACAAACTTTTACGGTGAAACTATTATTTTAAACCTTGAGAAGTAAATAAGTAAATTTAAAAACCATAAACACTAAGTCGTAACTATTAATCACTCAATACGGAGTTTGATAGGTTTTTCAATATAAATGCACTTTACTATGATGAGTCAGTTGTTATTAACTATAAAACCGCACTGTTAATGTCTAAAAAGCTATTTGGTTTAAATTTAAAGTATCATAGTAAGAAAACCATGCTCTGCAGTATTTCAGTTGGAAATGATGAGTTCGTTTAATTTACTAACCACTTTAACCAATTGTTTTTCAAACCTTTGCCTGAATTTAAGTAAAATGAGCAATAATTAGCGCTTACATTATGCTTATTGTGTTTGGTTGTGCTTGAAGTGGCTATCATCTGTTGGTGCCAGGTTGAATTGAAATTTTATTCAATATGTTACAGGAACAATAAATTCAATTTAATGATGGCCTACGGCTTACAACATTTCAAATATAGGCTATGTATATTTCCTTTCGCCTCAAGTTATTTCAACACATCTAGTAATTCACTGTACTGATTAGCCTAATAAGGATTAACATTCTCTACATTGTTTTGAAGAGGTTTTTTGGAGAAGCAAACTTTGTTACGGAATAACGTACTAATTTACTTTCTAATTCTCCTATTTTGTTATTTTTCGGAACGTGTTAGATCTGAAATATTATATTATTTTATAAACTTAAAGTATAATTTGTTTATATCCTTTAGCTCATAAAACTATGAAATTAAAATATTATACGCCCCAGGAGTTGAAATTAGGTAGTTGGTAATTTCCCTGAGAAATTAAATAATATTCAAGCAATCATAACATTAAGATGAATAATGAGATGTAGGCCTTCTACATTCATATCAGGTGTAGTATGGCCGCTGGCCTTATATCCTACCAACTTGCGAAAAATAACGATTCAGAATAAAAAAAATTTAAAGGAATCCAATAGTTTCTGTTTAGTTATTTTCAACTCGAATTGTTAGTAAAAGAAGAGTACACAATTTTTGCGTATTATAAGACTAAGAGAAAAAACACAAAGAGACCTTATAGTAAATATGGCGTTAAAAAACTCATGTGGTACGCTCTAAGCTCTACTCTAAAACATTTGACTAATTATTCAGTGAAGTACCTAATAAAAATAAATGAGATATCTATTAAAAATTTAAAATTATAAATTCACTGTTTGCAGAAAAAGTTTCTATTGTTTGCAACAAGTTTGAACGAATTAAAAGAATAACATTAATTTACACGTGAAAACAATATTTTAATAGGTTTTTTTTATACATTTAACCATTATTCATTACATATTCATTGGGAATGTTCGGTATTTATTCGATCATTAAATCTATATATAAAGCCTAAACTACCTAACCTACCTAAGCCTAACTACCTAAGCCTAAGCCTAACTTGTGAGAAAACTGAAGTCCGACACCCATCAAACCATGGTGTAAAGAAAAAAGAAAGGTGTATGTACAGTCAGCTGGTATGACGTATTTGGGCTTATGCAACTAGCAGACCTTGCGGTAGGAAAGTTTAACTAAGACCGTACAAATAAACATTTTTATTGAGTTGTATAAACTGGTTTTCATTGTAGTCGTTGTAAGCGCTAGTTGCGTGACCCCAACTACGTCACATCAGCTGACTGTGCACTCACCTTTTTTCCTTATACCATGCATCAACCCCATACCTGAATAAAAGGTTTCGGCGAAAAAATCCCAGTGCAAGAAAATACAGTTTGCGCATTTTATCTCCGCCTATGGCTTCAACACTACTAACCGTACTATATGGCATTTTCAACATGATACTGCATTGGTAAACACAACGTTTGACAAGCAGCTGGGCTTTCGAACAATATTTTCAAAAAAGTACCCCCTCTCCCCCCGCGCCTTGCAACCAGCTGACCCAGCAATGACTCAGCCATAGCCGGAGATATAATGCACGAACCGAATTAATTTTTTGATAACATCTTCCCTAAGGGCACAAATTTAAAGAAAATGACTGAACAGGTGTTTCCTTGTTTTCACTTACTTTCTATTTGTTTACTTTTTCCCAGCGAAGCAGGACACCATCAGCTAGTATAATTAAATATACTTAAGAATACAATGTGATTATGACTGTATAAAGTTAAATTAAATTAATGATGTGGTTTTTTTGTAATTGATATGCTATGAAAGACATTTACAAGAATTAGAGAAACTGTCTCTTACAGTCACCATCGATTATAGCTTTCACAAAAAGGAACCTAATGACACCATGTGTCAAAACCTAACAGAAAAATCATCAATAAACTATACTATCAAGAGTGATCGAAAGAGTTATCACATTTTGTGGGGACTCATCAACTATTTCGAAATTATAAATCAAATAGGTTAACTACATTTAATATCTCGTATCGAAATGAAAAAGGTAATATTTGATTCAAACTAGCAGTATAGCATATTAATGCATTTCTATTAGGGGGTATTATCTTTCTCGACATCTACACTAATGTATGTGTGTTAGGTTTATGGTGGTGTGCTATGTCAGGCGTCAATGTAGTAATCTATCAGAAATTATGTATAGAAACAATGTAATCTTTGCAGGAAAAATTTTGCTTTGATCGAAAAATACTTACAGACGCATTCAGTAGCTTCTGATATACTTTATCTAAGCGGAAGAAAAATTTGATATATCAGCCAATTTTACCAGCCATCCATCTGGTGATGTAATACATTGCTGTCGATATAGAGGCGACTCATCTAAGGTGTCTCAAATAGATGGCGAAGAAACTATTGGACCTGAAATGGCGAAAAAAATAATTCTCTACTAGGTTGGCCACAGGGAATTCCGTGAACATATTTTTAGCGTTTTTAAAATACCGGTTATTCTAAAACCTGGGGTTCAGAGTTGCGAATCCTAGACTTTTAAAATGTAAATATATACCATGCTGTAAATTATTTTAATGCTTTATAATAAAAAAGCATTTTTGTTAAAACAGAACTAAACTATTTTTATTAGAGTCAAAGAGGTTGCCGTTTTTTTTAAATATCAATATATTCGGAATAAAAAAAAAATATGTCCTGAACAACAGCATACTTTTTGATTCTGATTTTTACGATAGCATTAGCTTTACGATGACATGGCACATGTATATATTAACAGAAATTGTAATCTTCAAAAGATTTTATGTTTTGTTCATGTTTAATAGCCCTGAAAGTCAAAAATGTTGAATAGAAACAATTTTGGATTCATTTTAAAGTGCTCATAAAAACAATAACCTTATAAATTTGCCCAATCTTTTGTAGTTTTTTTAGAAGTAAATAAAAAACTCCTACTCGCATACGAATAACATTGAGTAAGCAGGTTTGCTATCATAAAAACATTATCAAGGTAATTTTGTGTCATAATCCATTAGACGTAACTAAATAAAAGTTTTACGACGCAAAAAACACGGCATAACATACCAGATTTCATAAGCAATGTTGCTAAATAGGCACAGTAAAAATTAGTATATATCCCCCCTAGTTTATTTTTTTCCCCTTGCAATACAGTTTTTGGACAAAAATACTCGTAATCCTCATAAAACGTCTAATAAGTGTTTTTTACTCCATTACATTATACAGTTTTTGATAAAGCTGCAAGCCAAACGCTTAAATGGATACAAAATTAAAGACTCTCTAAACAAAACTTCTTTTGGATTTTGATTTTTCGGAAAAACTTTATTATCAAGCTTATTTTTCGTGGCCAAACTCAATAAAAAATATTAAAAAAAATTTTTCGTGCTCAAAATATTAATAAAACATGTCCTCTTCAAACTTGATATACTATCAACTTAATAAAAAAACCTTTTAAAGTATTTGATCAATTTTCCAGCTCAGAGGTCAAAATGTCAAATATCTAATACACTGACTGAAACCTCTAAAAATTTTTTCCTTGAGGTATAAATAGAAAAAGATTGAATTTAGAGCCAATGTTATATGAGTTTTTTTTTCTTATTTTGACCTAAAGCACCTTTCCTGACGTTTGTCTAGGTTGGTTCCTGTGATGCATCCTGTTAGTTATTGATCGATAGTTATGGTCCAGTCAAAATATGATCTGACCTAAAAAAAATTTGATTCATTTTGAATCTTTGCACACTTATTTAGAAGTACCTAAGAATGAAACTACCAAAAGTCCTCGTAAATACGTGACGAACTCTCGTTGACGGAAACAGGGCACTTTTTTGGGTTTTCGTCTTAAATCTTGTCAACCGTTGGTTGGAGGTGAAAAGTTTACAAAATAAAGCTTATTAAATTTCCTTCAAAAATGTTACTTTGTATTTTTTTGTTCTCCAAACGGTTATCGAGTTATGGGGCGCTAAAATAAGGAGTTTTTCGCAATTTTCCCCTAAAAATAAGCAAAACATGTTTTTTAGTGGTTAACGTATCCATCTATATCTATATATAAGATATATATCATAAATATCATATATATATATATTATCATATTTATATATTTATATTTTATATTTTATTAATTTTATTTATATCTTACATAATTAATTCAATAGGGGTTATTTTGTGAGTAGACCGCCTCATACAGTTTTCAACCGATTTTGACGTTTTTGGTGTAATTTTAAAGAGATTACTCTGAAGTTGTGCGTCCCTTAAAATGAGCTCAATGCATGTTAAGGGCTTCGCCCCAATTGGCCCTCAAAGTTACCATATTAATCTTATGTCAGATAGGATTTGTTTACATTCTGACCATATGCACAATTAAAGTCACATTTAATAGGCTGGTGTTTAATATTTGGTACTTGTAAAAATGTTACTGTAAATTTATTTTATATAACCAATTAGCAAATAAAGACTATTAGAAATAACTTAGATAGTAAAGTTTTAACTAGCTTTGCGTTCCTACTCTCTCTTTAAAAAGGATTTCAAGAAGCTTTCAGATTTCATTAGGATTCTACCGGCGATACCGAAAGTTTTCTGACGATGGAATATTGGATATCATTTGGGTTTTTAAACTATAAGTACTTAATTACACCGCAACATATTATAAAAAAATTAAAGAAGTTCAAGGTTATATAAATTATCAAAATATACTGCAGGAATTGGATTAAAATAAATTTTAAATATGTGTGAATGACCATTGATAAAACAGTTGTAGTAAATCCATACAAATATACGTGTGCTAATAATATTCCCGATTCATACTATTCCGTTAAGGTCAATAGGTTGTGTTTCAAAAAACCTATTAGTGATCATTATCATGAGAATATTGGATAAAATCTCAACATTTTTGTTAAATTAGTAGGGATTTAATCATTCATTATACAGAAGTAACGTAACATACATTCTAACGTATAAAATTTCCTAGAATTCTAAGTTATCATTTATAATATATTTTGATATTCTACATGTTATGCGTAGTCGAAGATCAAAACATTCATCGTGCAGCAGACGAAGTATTCTTTCACTTCAACTTCACACTTAGGACACGGTGCCAATTGTACACACTTAACCAATTGTCAACAGCGAGGGTCTCCTCTCATTCCAATCCACTAAGCGACCCTAGGTTATTGCTTTATAGTGAGGTAGGTTAGTATGAAAATATTAGGTTTTTGGCTACCAGTATGTAACTTTGCATAATCAATGATCATGCAATTTGGAACTAAATTCAGCCCAGACCCCAAAAATTAGACATCTAATTTTCAAAATGGCGGCTAAAAATCGTTGTAAGAGGGCAAAATTTAACTATCTAGACCATGGGCCGCCAATATGAAACCCTCCCCCCCGTGGAAATTTTCGACACATGTATTTTTTTGCTGCTGCTGACATGTACTTTAAGGTTTTGCTTGTTTGCATTGTTTAAATTACAGCATAACCCAAAAAAACAAAAAATATCATTGATAAATCGTTGAAATAAATCGTTGAAAAAAATAACATAGGATCTTTTTGAAAAAAGTCATCTGAATGCATTTTTTACATGCATTTTTTGAGATATTGACTCGGGACCAACGTTGGGTGGCTAATCGTTTATTTTGATAGGATAAAAAGTTTCGGCCGCCATCTTGGATCCGCCATATTGAGTATGAATTTTTTTTTTAATGTAAAGATGGTGTTGTGGCACATCATTATGAACTAGATTTTTACGCTTATTACAATGCTGAAATCCGTTTTTGAAAATATGCATTCGTTAAAAAGATATGCACTAATAAAATTCATCCCTATACATTTCTTATGGACGTTTCATATTTTCAATATTTTTTCGTATTATTTTTCTTCTATCTCGCATTATAATAAAAATTTGTAATTCGTTTTCGTCATAAAATACTCAGTGAAACTCTGGCTTTAATTTGTGATATTAATCATCAACATCGGACAAGTAACAGATGAGGTATAACGCTCAGTTTAACTTAAAAATCAGTTTTTCGGAAATTTTTTTTTTATCAAGTATGTATATATCTGGTTTTATATATGGTATTCAGTTCATTTTGGTCTTAAAATAAGCAGTGATATGTCGGCTTTTATTTAAAATATTGATAACGTAGAATCGATTAAGCTGTAAACGAATTTGAAGGCTCGATGCGATATAAAGTTTAATTATTTTTAAATTTGACTCTTAATTTGGATTATAACTCACCCCGAACGTGTTTGAATTAAATTATAACAGTCTCAAACAAAAGCTGATATTTTACTGAGTCTTTTAAAAACGTTCATAACTCCAGACCTTTCTTGTAACTGCAGGTATCAGTCTTTATATAAACGAAAACGTCTGAAAATTGTAATTTTATGTGGGTTTTAGAACCACATCTCAGCTTAAACTCAAAATATAATAATAATTTATGACTCAAATGAAAGTCAATAATCTAATAAGTCAATTAAGACCTTTACGAGTCTTCTTTGGAACTAGAGAAATCCTTTAAGAAATGTAAAATTATGCAAGTAAAACGAATTTATGTTGTGTGAAAGCTCAAAAGTTACATAAACTTCACTCTGATCTTATTGAAAGTCAGCTTACATGAAAGCTGATGATTTACTGAGTAATTTAAGACCAAAATGAATTCAATATCTAATTTAGAACCGGGGATATTAATACTGGACAAAAAATAAATTTCTGAAAAATTGATTTTTAAGTTAAATTGAACCGTACAGCTCATCTGTCACTTAACCTATGTTGATGATTAATATCACAAATTAAAGCCGGTATTTCACTGACCATTTTAAGACTAACACGAACTACATATCTTTATCATAATGAGAGATAGAAGAAAAATAATACGAAAAAATATTGAAAATACGAAACGTCCGTAAGAAATGTATAGGGATGAATTTTTATTAGTGCATATCTTTTTAACGAATTCATATTTTCAAAAATGGATTCCAGCATTGTAATCAGCGTAAAAATCTAGTTCATAATGATGTGCCACAACACCATCTTTACATTAAAAAAATAAATTCATATCCAATATGGCGGATCCAAGATGGCGGCCGAAAATTTTTATCCTGTCAAAATAAATGATTAGCCACCCAACAATGATAGGCGTTGGTCCCGAGTCAATATCTCAAAAAATGCATGTAAAAATGCAGTCAGGTGACTTTTTTCAAAAAGATCCCATGTTATTGTTTTCAACGATTTATCAATGATATTTTTGTTTTTCTGGGTTATGCTGTAATTTAAACGTCGCAAACAAGCAAAACCTTAAAGTACATGTCAGTAGCAACAAAAAAATACATTTGTCGAAAATTTCCACGGGGGGGAGGGTTTCATATTGGCGGCCCATGGTCTAAATAGTTAAATTTTGTCCTCTTACAACAATTTTTAGCCGCCATTTTGAAAATTAGGTGTCTGATTTTTGGGGTCTGGGCTGAATTTTGTTCCAAAATGCATGATCATTGATTATGCAAAGTTTTACGGTGGTAGCCAGAAACCTAATATTCGACCCAAAAAAATAGCTATCCTACCTCACTATTAAGATTTACCCTTGATGTTTGGTGAACAGATTTTTGAGATATTAATACCATTCACCTTCATTTTAAAATAGCACAAATTGTGTGAAGTGAACTTGGTAATAAAATCAAACAGGGTTAGTCAGGCTTGCCTTTTTTATAAACTTTTCATGCATATACAAATTTATTTTTTTTAATTAGTATGTCAACACTTTTTTGGCAATGCTTTAACGGAAATCTTGAAAAATTGACGTTGGCAAAGTTAAAATGACACAGGGACAGCTAATCTGAATTAACCTTGAACGGATATAAAGGTTCCTATATATTTACCGCTCCTCTACAGACTTATAAAAAATCAATTTTTACTGTGTTTATTTTTATTGTATGAAGTAATATGTCGCATGAATAATTATTGAACCTTACGCATGATGTAATTATAACTCAGCAAGAGAATCACATGGTTAGTCCATAGGAACAACCACCCAACATAGAGTACCGACCACTCTAAGCGAGGGACTTCGATGCGACGCCTTAAGTTTGGAAATACATTGATAGTTGAATCGATTCGATTCGGGATGGAAATGAATTGCGTTTTAGGAGAGTTAAAACAACTAACTTCCATTTTTCCATCCCTCTCTTCCATTTTTTTGCCTTTGCATGTCATTGAATTTGTAAATTAGCCTTATATGAGCGGAAATACTTTCAATTGATTTCTTACTGAGTACGATAACAAGTTGGCCTTAGACACTTTTATGCTCGAACAACCCGAAAAATTGCTTCATAACAATCGGAAATTTTAAAAGGTAATTAAGTCTTACCATTTTCCTACTTGTACGGTATGCGGTCGGCATTCGTTAATTTTTCAAACTTGGTGCATGATTGGTATTAACAAATGTAGAGATCAATCACACCAAAATCGAAGATGAGTGTTGTTGTCACGGAGACATGGAGACTCGCAACAGAAGACCAGCGTTTAAACTAACGTTTGTTCTGCTCTTCATAATAATTGTTCTTGTCTTTTCTTTTGTTCTTATGAAGCACGTCCTTTCCCGATAGCTCCTTGGCTGTAGCACATCAACCCCACTTTTCCTCAACTAAGGTAAAAAAATGAAATAAGAAAGCTTAAACATTCACAATAAATTAATATTGTCATACTGTAGAGTTCAAAAGCAAATATGACAATAGCTTCACTTAAGACTAATTAATTAGCTCCATAAGATATTAATATAAATAATATACTATTTTAAACAAAAATATAACACTGTATAGGCCGATTGACATTGGTCGAGTCACTCGGCCGAGCTGCTAGGATCAGCTGATTCCCATAGATTAGAATTATCAACTCGCCCGCCACTCGACTCACCCATTTGTTAGGTCGGTGTTTTGGGCCGCGTCACATTGGTTGAATAGGAAGACGAGTTAGACGGGCGAATTAGACTCTACCGTCAACTCGACCAATGTAAACCGGTCTTGTCAAAAAGCGAGTCGAAAGGTGGGCGAGTTGACAATTCTAAAGTGTAGGAATCAGCAGATACTAGCAACTGGACAGAGCTGACTCGTCCGAGTTACTCGACCAATGTAAACCTGCCTTAAGGCGCATTTCCATGGGTCAAGTTGGACGGACGAGTCAAACTGGGCGAGTTAACGGTCGAATAGCCTTTTGGTTTGATCTTACCCATATTTGAACAAAGCTGATACTTGATACATAAACTTTTACCAATCAGTGATATGTCCGTAAAAATCCAAATCCAAATATAAAATTACCATCAACAACAATTAATTTCAAATAAAGAAGATAATTTTCTAATCTTAAACTCCAAGAAAGCTAAGCTTTTGAAATTTTATATCAGGAAACATTTTATAACCGGCTCCCCAACTTACATTAGATGGGGTTTCGCTTGCTACATTTGAGAAAGTAGAGTGCCTTGGGTTGCACATTACTGGAAATCTTAAATGGGGCGAACATATAAATTCCATAGCTTCTACATTAACTTCTCTCATTTATCCAATTACTAGGCACCAAACATTGGTCTAGACTGACATTTTGTTGAACTTTTACTATGGAGGTTTTCACAGCATAAAATCATATGGTAGAGTATTCTGGGGAGGTAGTCCCACGGCGAAGAGGATTTTCCTTCTTCATTAACATGTTATCAGGAGAATGTGTGGCGCTCAACGTCTTGCCCACTGTAAGCCCCTACTTAAGGAACTGGAAATCTTGACCCTCCCTTCTCTCTTCATCCTGGACTCTGCCATATTAGTGAAAAATAAACCTGAAACATTTTCTTAAATAACCTTGTCCATCAATATAATGCTAGAAGAGCTGACCAAGTACATGTACCACAAATAAATTCAGCTCTGGCTAGCAAGAGCCCTTATTATAGTAGTGCCAAAATCTTTGGCAAACTACCAAAAAATATCACTGAAGAACCTGTTGAAGGGATATTTATGTGCAGTAGCCTACTACAATGTAGAAGATATGCTAAATGAGGCTTAATGTAAATCCCACTGACGACCATGTCGCAGGAGCAATGCCAGTGGGATTTCATCAAGTATCAAATGAGAGCCGGTACAGAACAAGGGCCGCTATATTATCATGCTAAAAGTATGCGACACGACTACGTGGTAAACCGATCCCACAATATGACTATCACGGTACAAAAGCCCGGCATGCTACTTTACTCCAGCTATGGGATCAAACTGCCAGTCACGCATTATGCTGGCTAGAATGGATTAGTAGGGAAAGTGCGCAAGAAGTATGTGTCAATCTAAACCATCATAAAGATATTTTGGGGCTTACGGCTTGAAAATAATGTGGCTGTTAACCTGATT
Organism: Flexamia atlantica; assembly: GCA_035578135.1. Taxonomy (NCBI): domain Eukaryota; kingdom Metazoa; phylum Arthropoda; class Insecta; order Hemiptera; family Cicadellidae; genus Flexamia; species Flexamia atlantica. Next base: position 47,988,283 of record JAQJVK010000005.1, on the reverse strand, counting down.
ACAGTCTGGCATCGGGCCGATGGCCCCTACCAGATTAAGTGACCCTCACCACATCAGTCGCTCGTGAACTTGACCGAGTTGAACATCGCAATTTATAGAATATTAGTGAAAGTTAGTAAATTTTAGTGCGGAATAGTTAGTTTTTAGAGATCAAGTGTTGAGATGATCTCTAAAAAGGAGGTTTTGCATACTCAAGCTAGAACTATAGCGGCGTCTGTAATAGAATATTTTTATTTAGAGAAGAACAATTTTGGACCTATAACTGATAAGTTCTTGAAAGAGTTGCCGCTGCTTCCAAAGTGTCCTATAGGACAGAGCGCCGAATCAATAGCGAACTCAGAGAAGTGTTAAAGGACGATGGAAACGAGGATTACACTTTAAACCGAATCGGAACTGCCGCCAACGACTTAAAAGATGAAGAAACGTCTGTTTCAAAGAAAAGTCGGACCATTCTCCGTACACCTAGGAAAAATCGCAGTAAGTCCTCCAATAGTTTTGTATCGAATTTGGACGATTTTCTAAGATCTGCTATCCACCGACAAATACTATCCTACTATGACCGAATAGAGGTGCTGACACTCAGAAAACTGTTGTTTCTTTAAAAGTGGCTGGTTTGTTTAATGGCAGTTTTTTTTATTGTGGTAAAGTCTCACTTACATACTTGTCCGTCATATTGGTTTCTGTACTCTAGTAATTAATGCTACAATACTTAATTTTTTATTGTAGTACAAAAAGCCTTCATAGCAGGCTTTTAGATTCACCACATGTTAATATTCAGTACACGATTTTGAATTAAGCAACAAAATCACATGTTTTAATGTAAACAAAGCAAATGTTTTTAGATACCAATGCTTTTTAAAAGGCAGCTCTATTACGTTATATCTCATTTTACAGTAGGTTTAAAGAAGTTTTAGTATTTATTCCGAGTCCCTGGCATCAAGAATATCAATTTTGAGCCCTCTCCCATCAATCTACGTTGTACCAAACGCCCACAATTTCTGCGCAAAAATCTCCCTTACGTAACTATATAAATAAAAACGACGTTTCCGTACGTCGATTTAAGAAAATACGCAAGCAATTATTGAGATCAATCAATCTATTAGTCAATCTATCTAAGATTTATCTGTCTTATATTTTTAAGAACTGATTCGAATCTTTGGTCAATCTTCTAAAATTAGAGTCGATTTGACATTTTAGTTCAAAGAGCGGTATTTCATTACTAAATACAGATCTGTTCAGCCCAGAAGTCCGGTGGGATGCGCATGCGCAGTGAAGATTTCCCCTACCGCGAGTCTCAGTACAGTTAAATTTCGAAATAACTCATCTGTCAAAACATATGATTCTTTGTTTGCAACAATATTTGTAATGTTGTCATAGGCCATGTGGGATTTTAAGTTGACTATACACAACCGATGAAGGAAAAACAGTGGTGGGGGTATGCTCCATCTCTCTCGCACTTCCACCCCTACAAGACTTCCTGGCTGAATAGATCTTTTTTTTTTTTGTAACTAATAACTCCGCTTCATATTGCCAACCTGACAAAATGAAACGGCCGCTTTATCATCAACTAAAGCATTGCCGTGGTACTTCCAGTGTAGACTCTAACCTCCTTGGACATAGGTGTATATTTCCCAATAAGCTAACGGAGCTGCCTGTAACCGAAAATGGGATTGACGTCACAAGCTTTGTTTCCATAAGCCTTATGGGAGTTAAGCAGCCTGAGTACAATTGTAAAATAATTCACTATTTAATAATTGTAAAACTTATTTTATTTCTTTGCCTCAAGAACATTATGTGTGTAGAAACAAAACTAAAAACTGTAACCATAAATATATATAAACACTCAATACCTGACATTTTGATCAGCTGTACATTACAACAATAATATTATTATTCTCTTCTAGTCTATACTCAGTTCCACGTTCACCTTTCAGTATGGATTTACCATAAGCTGTGTATTTCGTATGGCATTTTAAATTGTATTAGCCAAATTATGATATAATCAGCTGTTGATTTTACAACATGTTCATATGGATGTTTGTAAACAAATGTACGCAGCAAAGGTATTAGAATAGCCATCTCTCATAAGGCCTGTACTGAAAGGTGAATGTGGAATTGAGTTTAGACACCATTCCATGTTTCTCTTCCTGTAAGGGTCCCGATATACAGGCGTTTTTGTTGCGCAATTTTCGCTCGGCATTAACAAGTCTTGACTTCCCTGATAGGCTGACGCGTTCCTTGTATCCAATGGGAAGACGAAGCTGATAGTTGCTGCTCATTAAGGACACCCGAATACCGAGACCCTAAAGTAAGCAATAAATATGCATTAAATGTGTCTTGCAATCAGCTGAATTTTTACTTCAGTTACTTCCGCTCCCTAGTGCACGTGCAATTTTCCGGGCGGTTATCGGCAAAGAGTAACTTTTCTGCCAAGAGTAAAGGCACAGAAAACAGATGTTTCTATATAGTATGATGTAAATGAATCCAAATCAATATAAACTGAACAATTTGGACTTATGAAATACATACACAGTGAAGTGTGATCTATGCAATTCTTTTTTGTTAATAGGTACTCAGGGTTTCATGTTATTTACCGTCATAAGTATTTTTACTGTGAGAGTCATTTTTCGGCCTGCAAAGAAGCACGATCTTTATGAACAGTGGTTTCTGCAGCACTTTATCCGATGAAATTGAATTGAAAAGCCATCTAGTCAACAAAGGCTGAAGCTACCACGAGCAAAGGGTTTTCACCACGCGGTCGCTCCACAGATGCAATCGGATGTTTCACTGGCTTTTCGTGTTTTTCACCTTCCCTCGGTGGACGTACTCATCGCAAGTAGTGGAAAAGTTTAACGACTAAATCTGTGTAAGTATTTTTATGGAAAACGAATGAATAAAAATACACATGATGAAAACTTGTGTTTTTATGAACTTGCAATATACGAATATTAATCATTCGTGCAAGTTGTAAAGTAACATAATTTTGATTTTTATCATTTAGTAAGCTAGAGCGTTTTTCATTGATATTACAAATATAAATAAATATTTTGATTTAACAAATAAATATTATAATATCTCATAATAATAAAAACTAAAACTAAAACATTGGTTGAGAATACGCTTAGAAACACTAATCTTTGCATATAGTTCCTTGACCTAAAATGACATTTTACCATTCAGGAGGAAAAAAGCTTGTATTCGCTGAAATTCTTAAACGATTTTCTTACAGGATTTTGTTTACAATTATCACTTTGAATATCATAAATCAAACTTTCAGCTGCTACAAATAAATGAAAAATGATTGATGTTAGCTCAATGAAAAAAATGTAGTAGATATTTCAGTCATAATACTCAAGTAAGCGATTTTCCGGGATTTAATGGCCAGGCATTGCTAGTGGAAGACAGGTAGGCCTCAAAATTATATAAAAAAACATTTATCTCTAAGATATTTTTTGACTTAATTTTTAAATTTATCTATCTTATTTATATTTCTTAAATAATTTTGGGAGCCTGAAAGAGTTTTTCCCGCTCTATTTTGGTTGCTGTCAAAATGCTTTTAGTTTGTGTTGCTAAGAAAAAACCTATTGTTCCTGGTAATTTATTGTGGATAGGTATTTGAATGTATAGCTCTTGATATATGTCTTGATATATGTATAATAATATAATAATAATAATATTTATTTGCTTTGACAAGATTTTGCATCAGCATTACATTCATTATACTTAAAACTAAATTTGGATTATGTTGGTTCTTGACATATTAATCTTGATGTCAAGTATTAATCATCTGTATAGATCTAGTATGTGTGTGCTTCAAAGATATAAAGGCAAGGCAATGGACATAATTCCCACATTGATGAATCCCTCTCTGCAAATAGTATGAGGAGGCAAGGCTTTGTTTTTTTGCCTTTGTTGTTATATTATGTATCTTATTTAATTCATTATCATTTATGTAGAAAACATTTTACTACGCCTTTTTTATAGATCGTAAAACGTATGCCAAACCTTTATGCCCAAGCTTATAATTAATTTAAATCATATATTTTATACTACGTGTATGCTTATAATAACACGTATTTAATGATTAAATAGAGCATTTATTAACATATTGCAATCAACTGATGATTAGCATTATATCTTCTCGCTCGGCAACGCCGCTTTATGATTGAATGGTATTGTCAATTCTTAGTAAATAACAGACACTCCTCAGCAAATGCCTTTTCGAATGTAATCGATTGCGTCTGATTTTAAAAGATTGCATGTTAGGTAGTGACCGAAAATTTGATTCATATCCTCAATCATCCATGTCATGTCAGTAATTCGTTCTGGCAGAGCTGTAAAATAAAATTAGTGAAGCCTTTGATGAGTATTTGACTTGTTAAAGTGTCCATTAGTTTGTGAACGCCGAAAACTGTACCATCGTAATCGAGCATAAATATATATGTTCAAATTCTTTTTTTTTCTTTAAATATAACTTAATTGCACACAAACACACACACACATACACACCCACATGTATATATAAATAATTTATTTTGACTTTATTTAAGAGATTTTATTTACAGCCAATACAAGTAACAACTAGAAATTATATCTAGACAACAACATACATAACCTTCAACATTATATATAAACAAAACCATCATTCTGATAATAATTCACTCATATGACATGTCCTTTTTTTAGTCTGTTGGATTTCTTGGCCGGAGATGTACTCTATTTCTTCTATATACCCCTTCATCTGTTTTAATAATATACGAGTCTGGGTTTTCATATCTTCTTACAATGATTCCAGGGATCCATCTTCTAATTCCTTTTTGCATGTACACCAGATCATTTTCGGTCATATCCCTTAGTTTGTGAGTTCTTCGGTCGTAGTATATCTTTTGTTTCTTTTGTATATCCTGTAACTTCTCTACAGTTTCTTCTGTTGGGTAGAGTGGTTTTAAAGTATTTTTGTGTTGAGGCAATACAGTTCTCAGTACTCTTCCCATTAACATCTGTGATGGAGTTTTCTGATTTTCTTTCGGAGTATTGTTATACTCAACTATAGCCAAATTTAAATCACCTTTTGATAATTTAGTTTTCACTAACATTGACTTGACTGTTTGTATAACTCTCTCTACCATTCCGTTTGATCTTGGATAGTGTGGAGAAGAAGTTATGTGTTTAATGTTATATCTCTCTATGAACAGTTTAAAGCTTGCACTGCTAAAAGGTGGTCCATTTTCTCTGTGTATCACACTAGGCAACCAATGTGTTCTAAAAATCTGAATTAAACTATTAGTCACACTTTCGGCATTAGTACTGTTTAATTTCCTTATCTCAACAAATTTGGAGTGATAGTCAATCACCATTAAATGGTTAGCATTGTCCAAGTGAAACAAATCAATTCCCAGCTCTTCCCAAGGCAGTTGTGGTACTGTGTACGGGTTCAGGGACTGTTTAGTGTTTGACCGCTGATATGATTGACAGATTGTACATTGTTCTACCATATTCCTGATGTCACTCATCATTCTTGGCCAGTAAATACACAGTTTTGCTTTTCTTTGGCATGAATTAATGCCTTGGTGTGAAGCATGCACTTGCATCAAAACCTCGTGACGCATCCCACTTGGTATTACCAGTTTCTTCGGAGGCGTGGGTTCGAATCCCACCGCTGCGACCAATAATATATTTTGACTTTATTTAAGAGATTTTATTTACAGCCAATACAAGTAATAACTAGAAATGATGTCTAGACAACAACATACATAACCTTCAACATTATATATAAACAAAACCATCTGCTAATAATTCACTCATATAACAATATATATTCGAACGAGTGTTTTTTTTTGTTTCTGGGGGCCCCAAAAAAAAGTTATCATGGGCCCGCAATTAGGTCTTACCATGAGACCTACGGTAATAGCTTCCTCCCAATAGGGGAAATTCGCCAAAATGTAATTTTGTTTCAACTGTGCACCATATTTTCTATGTAAATGACAATAGGCTTTTACCACTTTAATCTCTTTGCAGGGATTTAAGCCTATTCTGCGTTTGAGCTTCTTAAGATGCCTTTATTTACGTCATTCCTTAATTAATTACGCTTTGACAGTTTCTGTTTGTTTTAATATTCAAGAAGAATGTTTTATTTAACCTACGTCACTGTCGGCTTGATCATTAAAAATCAATCAATCAATTAATCATCATTCAATTAAATTATATACAGGCTGTCCCTTAACTATCTGGACAAATATATATAGCGTTATTGCTTAAGTCAAGACAAACACATTTCACCTCAGGAACATGGGTCTCCGGTGCCCAGTTTTCAGTCTGTCTGTATGTGTCTTTTTACAAAAAAAGTCTTCACTCATAAACGGTTTAAGTTACAGCGTTGAGATTTCGCACAAATTTAAATCTTATAAAGACCTATTTTAATTTAAAATTATACCAAAATATCATAAACCGTCTTCAAATGTTGGCCATTTAAAATATTTTATGCCAAAATCCACGAAAACCATTAACTATAAAAAAATGTGCAAAGTAAATAAAAGCTACTCCAGTTCATCTAGTTTAAAATGATACTTTATTTGTTAAGTTTGGACAAAGAATTAAAGAGAAATTAGTTGTTTTCGTAATGTTTTAACACTTTCCTCCATTTGAACATGCTGATTCTCCTTTCACATTGTTTTGCTTTAAAATAAGATTACGTTTTCTAAGTTAATGAAAATGAGATGAGAAAATGCCAAAAGTACGAGAGAATTTTGCAATCCCGCATCACAAAGACGAAGTATTACACGAAAAAATGAAATGACGAAGGAAGAGAAGCGCGACTACGATATTACGAGATATTACGAGAAAGTTCTCACCGACAACAAGAAAACCCAAACTGTCATAACATATTCGAACAGAAAGGGAGACAGACGCACAGGGTGATGAAAGAAATATTCAGAACAGAAAGAGAATGGAGAACCTTCGAAAAAGGGATAAAACAGAAGCCGATTTAAATTCAACAACTGTACAAGCTGTTTGCAGGAGGAGGACAAAGAACTGTGATTTGGACCTTGAAGAATACAATTGCCAGCCAAATATAGGCTACAATGAAAACCCTAGTGAAGTAACTAGTAAGGCGGAAAAAATTTGCATTTATTACATAGCAAAGAAATTCGAAAGGGAAACGTAAAATATGTACTACTTGAAAGGACAGTTTAGATTACTACCATCAAATATGTCACTCCCGATCTTCTCAAATATACCTATGGAGAGACATAAAAATATATTGATTTTTAAAACGTTTTCATAAAATGTTTTTTGAAACGTTTTACTTTAATGTTTGCTTCCAAATTACGTCTTTCGCAGCTATGATTTAGGCACTCATAAGATTTTTTAATCCAGCGAAGCGGGTTACCATCAGCTAGTTACTAATAAAACACGGATTTTTAGGGAGTAATACTTAGGGATATATTTTTTAGTCTATTTATCCTTCATTAAATCGTGTGTCCCGAAAGTATCACCAGCCCTCCTCTACCTCTTGTTATTTTACATTATAAGAGATAGCAAATTTGTTGGGGACTTAAAGCAGCAAGTATTACAGAATGAATAAATTATTTTTGGTGGCAAACACAAAACACACACACATAGTTCTTTTCATCCAATAAAATGGCTTCTCTCAGTTTCGTTTAAAAGTCAAATTTAGACTTTGGCTAAAAATAGCTACTGTTCATCTCGGTTTGAAAGAAAATATTTCCTTTTACTTACAGTATCACGGAGCGAATTCCCCAAATATTTACTACTCTTATTTGTCAATGTTTGTGATGAAGTGTTTTCACGCTGCTTTGGAAATATTGTTTGTCGTATATTTCTAATATAACGTCATATTTTGATGGAAGAAAATTTAACTTTCGGTTAAAAAAACAAAATACATTCTACTGTAATTAGGAAATAATTACGCAACAGTCTTCCTTGTAGGTTTTGCAAAGAATGTTGCTGGCCATGATTCAAGAGTTACATTTTTACTAATAGGTTATAATATTTCATTTAAAAAGTCCTAATCTCGAAAAATCAATTTTTTTCACAAAGACGCCTATTAAAAAATATTTATATCAAAATCAGAGAAGTCACCTTTAATATTATCCTGATTTTCCAGTAGAACTCTTAGCAATTTAGTTATTAACAGCCGCCCTGAAAAATCTGACTTTTATTTCTAGATAAGATGTGACTTTAAAACACCATTTAATTGAAGCACAACAGACTAATGATTATGACTTATTGATTTCACACAGAGTTTAGCGTTACAAAGTCTAACAAAACAATACTTTATCCACATAAACAAAACTATAATTTCTCTTTTCTTTTTAATTATGAAATTATTATAAATTAATCATTTATTCTCAAGAAAATAAATGTCATGAAGTAAAATGACCATTAAGAAACTCTACTTAAAATAGATCAGGGATGTTTATTCGAAAATGTTTTTTCTGCGGATAAAAATAGACAAGTGATACAGTTTTTTAATAGCGCTGAAGTATGAGGAACAGGATTCAATAAGGGAATTACGAGGTTTATAAAAGGAATAATTTGAACTTTTCTTAAGAAATTTTGTTTGAATCAACTTTTTTCGAGCAGTATAACAGTTTTGACAACTTTAATAGGCTAATTTTAAAATTACGATTAACTTGTTTAATGTACGATTAACGGGATTAAATAATAAAGAAAGGATTTAACTCTATTGTAAAGAATTCATAGTTGGTCTATTGACAGCCATGATAAATAAGTAAGGACTCGTAAATATACATTTCGTATGTTTTAAGTTTAATATATTTCTCTTGAAAAAACAAAAATTAATTGCATAAACCACAATAAATTTTCCTTAATCTTAATGTGGAGTGACAGTACCTGTAAAGCTACAAATACGCAAGACACATATATGCACAAATACATATATGCCATAAATGCTCTCTATTTTTTGTTTTTTTTACTTGTGATTTTAAAATTTTGAGTTGAATATTATTAAGAGAAAAATGTAAAAGTTACAGATTTTAAGATTATATAAATAAAAAAGGTTATCCATAGGTATTACATGTATTTTTAACTATAATTCCACTGAAAATAACTTAATTGACAGGATCAAATGAAACGTATATTCTGCAATCAATGAGCAAATCTAAATTAAATCAAAAGCAATTTATATTTTTTACAAATTTTTGTAACCAATGTACAGTATATTAATCTTAATATTTTATCAATAATTTACATGGGCTTAGTAGTCAAAACTATTTATAAATACTCGAATATCCAATAAGCATTGTATTGTTTGGTGGTGTGTATAAGGACAAGTACATTTATGACTACTTGCCGTACCCGTTCTTTGCATGTGTTAAAGGGTTTCATCCATTTTGATTGGATTTCTGTTATCATGACTTTAGTAAAGTGATACCCCTGTTGCAGCAGACGTGCATACTCAGCGAATTTCAAATGCAAAACAACATATTTCAATCCAACATAGCGAGATTTGACTTGTTTTGGTAAGCTCCATAAGAAAAACATGGGGAATGAGTATGCAGGTTTGCTGCTGCAGGTATAATAAAACTGGGTGGTTTTAATTCAATATTCAGTAGATCTGAACTAGAAGAAGCTATTTACCAAGTTTTATCAAGATATGTTGAGAAGTAACCGAGATGTAGAATTTGACTTATTTCCCATAAGGTTAACATTGGGACAACACACTGTGTTTACCACTTTCAATATCTCGGTAACCAATTGACATAGAGCAGTGATTCAAAATTTAATTTTCCTATGTAAAAAACTCAAAAAACCCATTTTTGGGGGGTTTATCCCCCTTTACCCCTCCTTCCGGTGGTCCGATCGGGCTGGTTTACGAACTCGTCCGAGGGATTGCCACGTTACATGTCTGTACCAAATTTCATTAGGATCGGACCATTTTTACGGCCGCTATCGTGCTGACAGACACACACACACACACACACACACACACACACACACACACACACACACACACACATATATATATATATATATATATAGATATATATATTTAAAAATTCAAACGAATGGTGTTTTCTACTTCTGGTGGCCCCAAAACGAAAAGTTATCATGGTCTCGGGCTTAGGTCTTACCATGAGACCTACGGTAATAGCTTCTTCCCTATAGGGGAAATTCGCTAATAAATTTAGTTAATACAGTTTTCTTTTGTCTCTTTGTACTCTGCTGAACAGAGTAAATTGCCGAAGTTTCGGGGTAATCGGATGAATGTACGAAGGACAAACAGACGGACAGACACATAGCATCAATTTTTATACACATACTGTTTGTCCCGAAAGTCCCGGACCGGTTTAATATCTTTTAAAGTAAGCCAGATATCAAAACAATATTTCGCATACCTTTTAACGATGGGGGTTTACATTTAAAATTTTGGGGCTACCCCCCCAAAATCCAATTTGGGGGCGGGGGCAGAAATTACACATACATCAAAAAGTAGTTTTTATTAGTACTAAAAGGTATGCAAAATATTGTTTTGATATCTGGCTTACTTTAAAAGATATTGAACCGGTCCGGGACTTTTGGGACACACAGTATATTAAAAAATCGGAACCTAAATTGATTTTGTAAAACAATGATGAATCGACGAAAATTTTCCTTATTATTTTGCTGCGATATAGTTGACCATTATATGACGTTATGTGGAGGCATAACGCAGTATTAGTGCCTCAGCCAGACCAAGTCCCAACGGACATATGGGTATATTATTAATCCACTTAAGCAATTGTCAACATCTTACCCTTCCCCCTTAACAATCCACCTATGAAATATAATCCTCAACCACTCTTACAAAAATTTTACTTTGGTTTAGTCTTTCTAAAAGGAATTAATATTAATTTATATGCATAAATTAAATCACATTTAATATATCGCAGATTTTTATAATATATTTATTTTTATAGTATTATTAGCGAATTTCCCCTATAGGGAAGAAGCTATTACTGTAGGTCTCGTGGTAAGACCTAAGCCCGAGAACATAACTTTTTGTTTTGGGCCCCCAGAAGCAAAAAACAACATTCGTTTGAATTTAAGCGAATTTCCCTTATAGGGAAGAAGCTATTACCGTAGGTCTCATGGTAAGACCTAAGCGCGGGACCATCATAACTTTTCGTTTTGGTGCCCCCAGATACCAAAAACACCATTCGTTCAAATTTATATATATATATATATATATATATATATATATATATATCTATCTATATCTATATATATATATATGTGTGTGTGTGTGTGTGTGTGTGTGTGTGTGTGTGTGTGTGTGTGTGTGTGTGTCTAAGCACGATAGCGCTCGCTAAAATGGTCCAATCGGAATGAAATTTGGCATAGGCGTGTAAAGTAGTAATTATTCGGATGAGTTCGAAAACCAGCCCAATCGGACCACTGGAAGGGGGGTAAAGGGGTTTTTTGGGGTTTTCACATATAAAAATAAAAAAAACTCCAATTTTAGTTAGCACCATTAAATTCAGCTCAAAAAAACAAACAATTTAGTATTTTGAATCATTGCTCTATGTCCATTGGTTACTGAGATATTGAAAGTGGTAAACACAGTACGTGTCCTTTGGTTACCGAGAAAGTGTTAAACACAGCACATTGTCCCAATGTTAACCTTATGGGAATAAGTAAAATTCTATATCTCGCTTATTTCTCAACATATCTTGATAAAACTTGGTAAATGGCTTCATCTAGTTCAGATCTACTAAATATTGAATTAAAAACGCCCAGTTTTAATATACCTGTAGCAGCAAACCTGCATACTCATTCCCCATGTTATTCTTATGGAGCTTACAAAAACATGTCAAATCTCGCTATGTTGGATTGAAATATGTTGCTTTGCATTTGAAATTCGCTGAGTGTGCAGGTCTGCTGCAACGGGGGTATTTATTTTATAATATTCATAACACTCCAACCGGGGTTAAGTTGAAAATTGTTCAAGCATTTCCTTCTAAGGTTACGAGTTTTATTGATACCGTATGTACTTTTTTAAAAACATTAAATTTTAACACAATATAACGGTTTATTCAAGAATTTTAATTACATACGAAAACAAACCATTTGCAAATAAAGTGTTTTAAGTTGATGATTAAATGAAGTTAAATATAACTACCCTGATTAAAATAAATATATTCCTTATATTGTGGGATGAAGAGCGTTGTAATATTTCGAAGTTAATTACCTTGGTTGGGCTTAATATCACATTATACAGTTTCATTATTTGTGTATGTCCATTATTAGTCCTATTATGAAAATGTTCTTGAATGATGATGTGGCACGTATCTTATTTCATTCCACACTTCGATACTGAATTCCATGAAAAAGTCTCAATCGATGATACTTTATTTTTTTCTAAGAATTGAATAAAAAAAACGTTGTAGGACGTGTACCTCTGAGTCTCCATGTTGTGTTTGTGATCAAGCAGTTGATAGTAAAACAAATGTAGTAGTAAACAACTAAACAACAATAATAAAAACGATTCGACCTTTTCGTTACTATTTTTTTCAATAAGAAGAAAATGTCTCAAGTCACAGGTCCTGTGGTTTTTAAGACACAGTATATTTGGATGATATTAGAAAATCCCGAAAATGGCCTCCACTTTGGAACGAGTGAAAATAATTGGATAAGATAATTTTTGCCACGCGTACAGGTCTTTGACCCATGTGAGGTTTTTTATTATTTTTACTATAACGCTGCTTTTGTTGCTATATCTGTAAATAAGGAATTTTTAATTTGATTTTATTTGAGTAATTCAGCTGTGTACACCAAAACTACATGTTAACAAGGCTGTTAAAATAATATACCATAATTATTGAAAGATATAAATATTCAAACCTATAACCTTTTCTGACACTCCTCCTTGAGCGGACTTCCCATCCTCGGTGTCTTGATCAGATGGGTCCAAGTAGCATCTGTACCAACTTTCAGCCAACCGGCATATTTCTCTTCAATTAATCTAATTTGACTAGGCTAAGTTATTCATCACAATGAATTGAAACACATTTTGAAATAAATACAGATTAAGCCGTTATCTTGACAGTTAAGGAATGAAAAATGAAGATTGATCATAATATACCTGGTGCGAATTCTTGGGGCCCACGCCGTCCATAAGCCCAATGATAAAATTAAAATTAGTCTTATGGACGGCGTGGGCCCCAAGAATTGGCGCCAGTTATACTGTAGACGTGTTTAGTATCAGACATGTAAGACCCATGTTCTTCAGGTTTATTTTTCAAGTTACAGCTATTCTTAGCACATAAAGTGGACTAATAGTGTACAACATGAGTTATATAACTAATTAAGTAGACCAAAAAATGAAAACGGCGTCGGTTGCATTAGGAAGGAAAGGTGGGCCTCCTTTTTTTAACGCAAATGTTAGGTAGCCAATGGAATATGTTATCCTCTTGATTATGGCTAATTTCTTTCGTTATACACGGCAGCTTAACACGAATTGAGTAAGCAGGAAAATAAATACACTAGAGTATATTTAAAAAACTTCTTAATTATATTTTAATTTTAAACAACATCATTTTTTTAATGTTTGGAAGCTAAGTTTCAGACATTTTGATTATTTAATAGAAACTGAGAGGGCCTTGAAATCCTTTCAGGATAATGAGGATACGCCAAAGCGGTTTCGTATCTGCAGTATATTGCTACCTTAGCTCACTGATTGAGAGGGCTCAGCTTTTGTTTTTAGAGATTTTTGGTAGGAAAAGTCACAGAATTTGATCATATTCAGAATTTGAAATATTAAATCGCAAGAAACACTTTTTATAGAAATAAAATACTTAAATTAAATTCCTTAAATTTGACTTAAAACCGAATTTGTTTTGAACAGTAAACAGTATTAAGAACAAATGTTCAATGAATAAAACCGAATTAAGGACAAATTTGATTATTATCTTTAGGCATAAATTTCCGAAAAGCTAACTTATGCCTGCCAGATACTCTATTTCTACTCTATGACTATAGCATATAGCCTATAGTGATAAAACATATGATTCCAGGAAAAGAAGCTGTTGCCTTTACAAGTTTTATTTTATTGCGTTGAATTTTTTGTGTTTAACTTATTAAATAGTAACTTTAAAAATTCAATTTATTTAAATTATCATAGAAATACTATGCATGAAAATTAATAGAAATTTTTTAAAATAATATGCTTTAATTAAAACATTCTAGGGGTTTATTATTGAATTATGATCTATAATTTTGTATCGGTTCATGGAAGACCTACACCTTGCTAGAATAATGTATTTGTGATGAAACAGGAAATCAATTTCCAAAATGCAAAATATATTAACACTAATTTCTATTCGATAGCTGCATAATTTGTATACTCTTCCTTAACTCTTTATTATATATTTTTTCACTTAACTTTATAGCTATAATGCCTCTATAACTTAAGTAAACTAAATCATTAGTTTAATTTTATTTCATTAACCTCATGGGTACTTGATGGAAGCTTAATCTAGTACGCCAGCGTTGACAGTCCCACGTGGTTTGAGCACAACTGTCAACGACCCGAGGTGATCTTCCTACAGTCTCAATATCTTATTCTCAATCTCTTCGAACTCACCTTCTCTTAAAAAATATAATATTTAAAGAAGCTATTCAGTTTTTTAGTTAATATCAGAATTCCTTGAAGGGAGATCTCTGCTATTTATCAACACAATTACCCACTTAACTTGTTCCTTCAATATAAGCTGGAAAACAGGCCTACTATATCATATTCAAACATTTTGGAAAACTATTTTCAAAACAGACACTCTATTAGAAAAAATTCTTCCAGAGAGGTATTTTACTATTAACACTAAAAATTGGTTTATAGATTATTAGATGTATGACACACGTATTGTACTATTCTTGTCAAAAATTGTTACCGAAAATACCTGTAACCTTTTAAAACAAACAATAAAAACTGAGCCCATCTCTTGTCGAGAGGACAGAGCACCGACCTCATGATAATTAAACTCTCTGAGTCAATTTTCTTTTCATGTATGAGGAAATGTTTTTAATAATCTCCAAGCCTGTAGGATAAATTTAAATATTTAAGCAGTTAAATTTTAATACATACAGTTTGACCAGTTTATGTATTGATCGCTGTAATGTAATAATTACTTTACTATTTATGTAATAGTCGCCAAATTAGTTTTAAAAGTAAATAGTTTGGAAAGTATTTAAAAGTAAGTAACCCGCTTAGAATTATGATCAATATTAGTAAACATATTTCTATGCAGACATATTTATGTAGAGGTCAGCAATATTATGTTTCAGGCGTTGTTTCTTTCCCTCCTTTGTGAGAAAAATGTTTTATTAAATTTGAGGTTGTCCACTGTGAGGGGGTTTGAAATCACAACCGCCTGTTCTTATTAGAGTTTCATTTCATTTGAACAGTGTGTAATCCCATTTCTTTGGTTCTTCTACTTTTAACACTATTCAGTCCTTTTGCCTGGTATTTTAAAACTTGCCTATTAAACATATGAAAAAATATATGTCAATATTGTTTTGAAACTCCTTACCTCCAGGATTATGATTTTGAGGACATCTAAAATAAACAAACAAACAATTATTAACTACGCGTATGATTTGTTTTAAATCCCTTCCTTTTATAAAATTATCTTTTAACTATGTATTATACTGAACGGAAAATTTATGTTGCCGAGCCAATGGCTTGTTCTTAAAATAGGTTGATGGCTTGATCTATAAAGCGCACAGTCTAAAAAGGAAATAATACAATAAATGTCCAACTTCTAGAGATATAATAAGTATAGTAAAAAAACTACTTGCTTGAAATCATTTCTATGCACTTTATAATATCGTAACTACTTATTAAAATCCTTACAAGTGTCTAACCAGGCAAATGTGTACAGAGACATTAAAATCAAATTGAATCGTGTTGTTCATTACATATTTGAAATGTATATGTATGTAAACATATCTTTTTGTTAGTTTGTTACACTTTTTAAAACCAAACTCTGTTATCCTGGTAGTCAATTTTTTCCACAACCCCTTTTAAACATAAAAAAATAGTCAGTTGTAATATCTTTAAGTATAAATTGAAAGAATATCTTATGGACAAATGCTACTTTGATCTTCCACAACATCCACTCATATCATCCTTCTTCAATTTTCTTTTCTCAATACCATCACCTACCCTTTTACCTGATTGACAACGTCTCTAAAGACCGATTCAAGATTTGCAAGTATGATGTGTAGTAATAAATCAAGCCAGATTAGCTGACGGGCCTCATGCCATGTTTTGGTCAATGAGGCGGACTCAGAAGGTAACTGGTAACAGGTATCTTATGTATCGTCACTCTTCTAATTGTCCGAGAAGTTACTCGTGTCCTGGGCCTGTGGTAGAAGGAAAATCACTAATATTTTAAACGCTTAATAGTAGTTAATGCAACGATTGTATAATGAATGCCTTTAAGCCACGAGTGAGATGTAAGTTAGAACACGAGCGAAGCGAATGTTCTAAATATCTCACGAGTGGCTTAAAGGCATAATACAATCGTTGCATACACTATTTTATCTACGACCAACAATATACGACAAAATTTCCCCCGAAGTTAAGCAAAACTCATGACTTTTACTAATGATGGAATAGGTCAACTAAAATTTGAGGTTAGGCAAATAAGCAGACTGAACCATGAATCGTTGTGGAACAATCAGCTGATGGGGTAAGTAAACTCAAACATGAATCGTAATGCAACAATCAGCTGATGTGCGAATTGCGTAATTGTTATTATGACACTACTTCCGTCAAATCCCGAGCTCTCATTGGTCTAGAACCAGTACTCTAAAGTGACTCCAGTACTCTAAAGTCGTCATTAGAGTACTGCTTGGTTTTTGGTGTCTTAATGTATATCATTATAATGTTTATTGTAATACCATAATTGGTGCTTATTGCCAATGGTCGTGGATAAATAAACATAACGGGAACATTGGGTTAAGAAGTCACTCTTATTTTTAGGAAATAAGGACTATTTCTTAAAATTAAGGCTATTTATTGACATTATTATACCTCTAGCAGCCAATGAGTGTGACTAGAGCCTTTGATTCTACCTGCCTTCAATCACATCTACCGTCATAGAGCCAGAAACAAGATTCTAACCAACCTTATGAGTAAATGTAAATAAATCTTTAGACTTATGCCTAAATCTTTAGACTTATATCTAAAGATATCTTGGCAATTTTTATAACGAAGAAGGGAATGGAAAAAAATTACAGTATCTAATAAATACTGTATATTTTACTTTATACGATTAATATAAACTATAATCATGCAATGTTATATTTATCTTTATAGCTTATAAAAGGTATAAAGAAAACTCTTGCTATCCCAGAAGTCTCTTAAGATTCATTTAAGTATTTCAATGTAATTTAGACTTCCATACATAAGCGGTTACAAGCTATCAACTACGAATTACATTTATACAGATTTAATCGAAATTGATTGATCATAAAAATGGGATTCATATTTTGTAACATTATTTAAGTACTGTACCATGCAAGAGGTAAAAATTATTTAATAACTTATCAAATTCAGTATGATGAATATAATATGTTATACAAACAATATTGAAATACAAATAATATTTTTACGTTCAAGATAAATAAAGTTTAATGATAAGCTTCTAAAAAAAATCATTTTCTATGTAAATGTAAGGGAAATGTAGAATGCGAAGCGGGTATACAAAATATTTAATCATTACAAATGTGACTCTTTATCATAAGAACAGTATGCGATTGTATACTTGTAGCTTAACTTATTACAAACTTGTAAGCTTTAAGATAAGTATGTGAGCCGTTTGAACTTAAGACGTTAAAATCATGGCTCACGTTTACTGGTAATATTTCAGTTTTTTTTTAATTGCAGTTCATAACATTATTAATAAGCTACACAGGGGGTCCAACGTAACTGTGCCAACATTGGTATCTCAAAAACTATTGGATTTAGAGAGCATTTAGCATTGGGGACTTCACCTTATATAAGACGATCGGAAGTATGAATTTCATTTTCTTTTAAATGACCACCTTTTTCCAACCTTTTATGTCCATGTTTTTTTTAATGGACACGCACAACTTTGATTTTCGTGGACAAAACCCCGCATATCTTTTTATTCATTGAAATTTTCCCCTAGACCCCAATGGTTAAGGAGGTATAAACAGTTAAAGTTTGAGTTTTTCCATTTGAAATGCATTGTATCAGTTTCAACTGAGTCACATTTTAAGGCACTTTTGTTCTTTTATTTAACCCAGCTTTCGATATACATACTACCTACAGTATCTAATGGGGAAGAATTAACTGATCAAATCTCCTCAATTAGAAAAGGTGTCAAGGAATAATAAGCTCTTAAAATCAAGTATAGAACCAAAGAAAACACCATAGAATCCAGGGTTCTATAAGAAAACTCAAAGTTGTCCGCGATATTGGAAAAGGTGGCCATTTACAAGGAAATGGAATTTATTTTTTTGCCGTCTCAAAAAAGCATGAAAAGTATCCATCAAAAGTGTTTTCTGAATCCAAAAGTTCCTGAGATGCAAATTGTGTCACAGTTAAGTTGGAAACTCTGTATAAATATTAAGAAATTAGGAAGTAGAAAAATTTCTTACTCCAGAAAGATTGTGCGTGGGCCAGGATTAATAAAATAATAATTAAAGGGTATGTTCATGGAAAACCTAGCCTGTATAAAACTATAAAATGAACTTGTCCTCAGTTCAAAATTCGATGCGAATCGTTCTGTTTTAATCTACTATGAATAAATCAGACGTAAATATTATACAAAGCATTTAAATGATTCATATTCAAAGCTCTTGCCAAGTCAATATTCGGTGGTTCTGACATAAATTATCTGTTGGTCAGTAAGCTAATACTGTGTTAAATTAATTTTATCTATTATTTTAAAGTTAAATTTAGTAGCTAGTAAATTTAATTAGGTTTGAAATGGACTTATTGTATGGAAAGAAATCTTATCCTAAATTTGATAATTTTTTGTTAACATATTTGCTCTTGTACTAAAAAAATGTATTATTATAAAATAAAAAATAAAATAAAAATAAAGTCACAGATTTTACTTTTTACTATGAAAAAACATCCTTGTTGGTTATTGGTGGAAAATAACTTGCTTATTACTATTTTACTAGTCTTACCAACAAATAAGCAAAAAGCCAATTTTTAATGTAATTAACTAATTTGTAACGGTAAAAACTGTTTCTTCTATGGCTTTCAAGAAAAGACTATTTTTAAATTGTTTCTTGTGATTAGGCCTACTATTATCAGCAGACATACCCGCAGCTTCGCCCGCTGAAAGGATAACTAATTTTAATCAAATCATATTACGCCATGTGCAATTTATAGGAATAGTTGAATAATTTGGGTTATGGGCCTTTGACGTGCACCTACACCCTTAAGATGCAGTTGGTAATTCCACCCTAGACTGAAGGTGTAACATTTTCTCTAAAAACGGTCACTCATGATAAGCAAATGGTATGAATTATCTTTCTCCCATTTACCTTTACAGAGAATGAGAGATAATCCGAGATATAAAAGAAAAAAGACGCTAAGGGCGGGTTTTTAACTTAGCATCAATCTGAATTTACTACGCTTTTGAAAGTAGACCGAAAACTGTAAGAAAAAGTAAATGGTAAATGCCTTGGCCAAAAATATTTCCCAAACTTTTCTCAATCACATTGACGATTGGGTCACTAAGCTATCAATAAGGCAAAATTATTGTTGTAATAGTATATTTTTGTATTTGAAATTTTCTTCACCTAATTAAACCCTCAAAAAATTTTATATTTGAAACTTCGTTTCCAGTGGATTTACATACTCGAATTGAAATGACCACAACGAGTTTCAAGACTTTAGTTAGAGTAGGTGCTTATTTATTTATTAGACTGATTTTTTAATTAATTAATTTTTAATAAAATTAATTTAATTTTAATTTTAAAAGACTAAAATATTGTACTCTTTTAAAATTGGGTGGGTCGTATAACGCAAGTATTTGACAAAAATATAGTTGGTGGCTGAAATAAACTGATTCTTTTAGTATATTAAATATCGTACATTTTCTACCACCTGAAAATATTGTATAGACATCCCATCCATAGTTTTAATAACTGAAATAGCCACTATTTTGAATTTTATAATATTATCTATTTTAGCTATATGAGATATTTTAAAATCTTTTCTTTATTCGCATCTAGTGCCTATAAAGAACCTTTGTGCCAAGTTTTATGGCGTAAAGTCGTGTATTTTTTTGAGAAAGTAAGCTATGAAAGCTAAAAATGGTTGCCATTTTGAATTTCATAATATATCATATTCAAGCCTTTTGAGAGAAAATATTACAAAATGCCTTTCTTAATTCGCATCTAGAATAAAGATATATTTGTGCAAAGTTTAATAGCTCTAAGCCTTATAGTTTTTGTGCAACTGTGCTTGTTTTTGTGTATCATGTGATTTAGGGTATTAAATCAATCAGTCAATGGTTTTTGGCTTTTATATACAGATTTGTTATATAAAAATATCAAAAACAAATCTGTATTTGTTTATATACAGATTTGTTAGCAATAATGAATGTAATTGCAACCCTCTCTTAGCCAATTTCCCCTGTAGGGACGAAGCTGTAACCGTAGTACTCATGGTAAGACCTAAACCCGAGACCATGATAACTTTTCGTTTTGGGGCCTCCAGAAGCAAAAAACACTATCCGTTCATTTTCATAAGTTACTTATATTCTTTGTGTCTTTAAGCACGATAACTCGCGCAAAAATGGTCTGATCTTCATGAAATTTGGCATGAACGTGTCAAGTAGTAAATTATTCGGACGAGTTCGCAAACCAGCCCATTCGGACCACCGTAAGGGGGGGTAAAGGGGGATAAACCCCCCCAAAAATGGGGTATCGAGTTTTATACATAGAAAAATAAAAATGATCCAATTTTAATTTGCACCATTGAATTCAGCTCAAAAACATAAACAATTTAGTATTTTGAATCTCTGTTCTATGTCTATTGGTTACCAAGCTATTGAAAGTAGTAAACATAGTACGTTGTCCAAATGTTATCCTTATGGGAAATAAGTAAAATTCTATATCTCGCTAATTCCTCAATATTTTTCAATAAAACTAGGTATATGGCTTCTTCTAGTTCAGATCTACTAAATATTGTATTAAAACCACCCAGTTTTAACATACCTGTTGCAGCAAACCTGCATTGAGCTTACAAAAACATGTCAAATCTTGCTATGTTGCATTGAAATATGCTCCTTTGCATTTGAAATTTGCTGAGTGTGCAGGTCTGCTGCAACGGGGGGTGTTTTAGATTTTTTTTTTATAACATTAATATAACTCAAAACCTTGACACCAGATTTCGGGGCTTAACGTGAACATGGGTTACCCAATTCACTAATAAGTAAGGAAGACTTTTTCATGTCATTTGAAGTTGACTGTAGGGTATATATGTAACTAAGCTTCAATTACTCTGTTAGAGTAATTTGATTTAAACCACAAATATTTTATATAATATTTTTGCTTGTTTTTGTTAGTTTTCGTTTCGTGGACCAATCCCTTCCTAATGTAATATGGAAAGAGCTCGTTTCTTGCTTTTCCACCGGAGGCATGTTATTCATTCATATCTTGGTCCGACCTCACCTGCCCCCCGACACTGCCTACATACTGCATATTTTCAAAAGCTAAAACTTTGTTTATTAGGACGTGATGTAATGATCAATCAAAGCAATTTAAAAGGTGTTTTTAAAAACGTAAATATATGTTTAGGAATTAAACTCTATTTTCAATATATATTTTAAGTGCTGTAAAACGATTTTTAGGACGTTCTGCGTTTATTTTTGGGTCACCTTTCTTATCTTATATGAAATAAATCAAATAAACAATTTTCTCAATATCCAGGACGACTTAAATCTATACAATAGCTTTTGCTTGGAATATTAAAAGTTTACTATTCTGCACTAATGGATTTGATTTTATATCGAACCTTTAACTGTCCCAAATCATTGCTATAAATTTTATTTCCTTTGACATCAACTTTATAGTACAGCCAGTGAAGATTTAATAAAGGCTGAAAGCGCCTTGAAATCCTTTTAGGATAATGAGGGGCGCCAAAGCTGGTTAGTAGCTTTTTGCTGTTTCATTGTTCAGTATTGTGCAGATTTTATTCTTGAATAGCCATAATAATTATTTTCAAAGGTTATGATCAAAAATTAAAAATATAATATGTGTAACCGGCCAAAAACACTTAAAAGTTTTGTAGCAACTATAACGTATCCTTTTTAGCTTAATTACGTTGCCATAATCATTAGCTGCTGCCTTTAATCGTACATTGCATGGCAGCCTCAGTAGCATCTGCTTGCAAAATTAAACATCGATTTAATACCCTAAATCACATAATGATATAGAAATAAAGTACAAAATTAAAATATAACAAATTAAATAAAACTGTATAAACGTTTTAAAATATAATCATAAGTGATCAATTTTATTTCGCACTTCTTAAACTTAGGATAAAATTGAACCATAATACCTAAGTTTTAGAGCATAGTACAGGGTGTTTTTTTTAAAACGCAACCCATTTTTAAGATTGAATAATGCGCATATAAATATTTAATGAGTATTGTTTTATTGATATTTACATTTTATATAACCTATTATTTAAGTTTGATCACATTTAGTTTCCATTATGTGCTGAAACAGTCCGCCATTGGCATTTGTATAAAGTTTTGCTCTCTCCATCAAATTCCCGAACACGTGTTGCAAGGTACTCTTTGAATGTCTTGCATTAAATTTGTTACGTTTGTTTTGAGGTGCTGAATATCTTATGAATTGTTTTCTTATAGGATAATTACTACTTTACATGTCTGTGGCAAATTTCATTCAGATCGGGCCATTTTTACGCGAGTTGTCGTGCTTAATTAAAGACACGCCAATTAAAAACGCAACCCAAAACTTTATTTTATCGGTGAAGGATTATTTCCCCCCATGATCCCCGGATTTGACCCCAATATATTAGTTTATTTGGGGATACATAAAAAGTAAGGCGTACGAAAACAGTTCACAGGATATTCAGTACCTCAAACAAACATAACGAATTTAATGCAAGAAATTCAAAGAGGTACCTTGCAACACGTGTTCGGGAATTTGATGGAAAGAACATAACTTTATATAAATGCCAATGGCGGACTGTTTGAGCATATAATGTAAACTAAATGTGCTCAAACTTAAATAATAGGTTGTATCAAATGTAAAGATCAATAAAACATTACTCGTTTCATATTTATATGTGCATTATTCAATCTCAAAAATGGGTTGCGTTTTAAAAAAAACACCCTGTAGATTACATTTTCAAATATTACTCCTCTATATATCAACTATTACTAAATTTATTTTGTGTGTGTTCAACTTAAACTTTTAGTGTTACGATACAGGTAAGGTCCTTGAATTCCCACCAACTTATCCTAAGTACTTTGGCCCTAAATATTTATATATTAATAATACTTGAAACTTTATTAAAAATATTTTTAGTGATGGTCCCTAGATATTAAGTTAGTCTTAGTCACTATTTTAGATATTAAGTTGACTTACGTTATATTTTCATATTATTACAAAACAATCAAAACTTGATATTTGTTATTTGTTTTTGTTTTTAATCTGAATTATTAAGTAATTAATGGTGCAATATAAAAATAACAGCAATTTACTAAAATTGTAAACACATATTTATTGAAAAAGAGTCTCCAAACACTGGTAAAAAATAGTTTGCGGAAAATGTTAAACTAATAAATAACTTCGGCCGAGCAGGTTCATTGTGCTTAGTACACTCAAGTTATAGGACGTTTACACCACAGAAAGTGTATAAGGCCTTTGATATGCTCAACAGCGTAAAACTTTAACGGTCAGGTTTAGTAGCTACTTAAGTGTTTCTTCTTTGATGGTGAAACAGTTTTAAACACAAAGGCAAAAGTAATAATCTTTTGTTATATTTTTCCTTTCTCAATTTATGATGACACTATAAGCCATAACCAAAAATCATGTACTTTTTACGGAGTAATAAACGTTGTAATAGTATATTTCGCAACAAGGGCCGAAAATGAGGTTTTGCTGGCACGAGATCGTGTTTCAAATTCGAGACGAAGTCGAGAATTTGAAACGATCGAGAGCTGCAAAACCCTTTCGGCCGAGGTGCGAACGCTATTTTTCACCACACTACACAATGAAATATACCTTAAATAATTAAAAAACTGAATATTATTTGACTCACTTGAAACGAAACACAGCTATGAAATCATATGATCGCTACTATCCTGTCTTTGGAACCTCCGTATAATTATGTGATGTTCTAACTTTGTTCCAAGCAAATAAACGATCAGCTGTCTTTCGGCCCTACGGCCCTAAACGTTTTCGGTCCTGTGGAGGCAAACAGTGTGTTTCGGTCCGCGTTTGACGTTTGTAAAACAGTTGATTTCGTCGTAGTGTGGTGAAAACATTATTTCTTAGTCGTTTGTATTTTTTAAGCAATAAAATGAAAGGAAAAGTTATTCTTAAGCAATGATAGTCCACGAATATTTCATTCGCTCTTTGAATAGAATTGTACTGAGAAATTTACATCATTTAAGGAAGGGCAAATTAATACAAATGACATAAAATCATTGTTTAAATTTCTAGACAAAAGAGAGGCGCAGAATATAGGACATCGATGTCGGGCCTCCGTGGACAAAGAAATCATACCAGGTGAACACATCAAAAATCTCCGTCCGTAGCAAATGAGTGGGAGAAGGGAAGAGGATTTGATACCATTTTTAGGTATTTCCTAACTATCTTGAAAACGAATAACTTTTAATATTCCCTACTAAATTGAACAATTAGGCAAAATAAAATTTCTTGTAACACTGAGAAAAAAGTTTTGCCCTGCCGTAATGGTAAAACCGTATAGACAGAATAAAGACGGTATACCCTTAAATCTGGATAGAATACCATGTGTACGTTTGGAACCCGATAATATTTAGCAGGACGTTACACCATTATTCGGAAAGCTACTACCGTAATGTCTTTATCGTGGATTAACTACCGTACAATGTTGTAACAACATTACTAATGAAGGGACGCACGTCTCTGTTATTGTAATGGTGATTCCTACTGCAGCAGGGTGTGTGCAAAGTGGCAGACATAAGGGTGGAACAACATTACAGCAGCGTATTGTTAATGTAAAATGGTGGACGCTACTGTCGCAGCGCATGTGCAGGGCGTACATGTGAAGAAAAAAAGTTCATATAAACATAGGTCCTAAAGTGCTTCGTTTTCCACCTGTGTGTTTGTTCGTGATTTTTACATATTTAATCATATCTCATGAACCACTTATCGTATAAACTTCAAACCTATGTTGATGTGGACCTATGTAGATATGAACTTCTTTTCTTATTTTTACCTCTACTATCACATACTAAAATGTTTTACCTTAATTTCCGGACACCCTGTATAATGGAAATTCAAAAGTAAAGCAAGGATGTGGTGTACTGCGGCAGTTAGGAGGGCCCTGCAGAAGGCCCCGTGTAGTCATGACGTCACAGACATGTTGAGTGCCGTAAGGACGGAACGCCGTGCAAGCAGGCTGTGCATGACTGTGACGTCATAGACACTTTCACTGCTGTAAGGACGTAACGCCGTGCCGGCAGGCAACTACGAGATAACGACGTCACAGACATCTTCACTACTGTACGTAAGGCGCGACACCGTGCTAACAGACGACGGACATGTCTTCTGCTGAAAGACGGCACATCATTGCAATGAAGACTGACATGTAACATTCCTAGTAACGGTGTTCCACACTGTTGTACGTACCTTTGTCCTCGTATTGACATTATTTACGTTTGGAGTACGCGTATGTAAAGACGCGTACTGTATTTACTTTTTTCTTAGTGAAGAAAGTACATGATATGTTTATTTCGATCCAACCATTTACAAGATAATTAGCAATCGAAGGGGTCCCCCGTAAAACGTTCTAAGCGACAAAGACCTAGTTTCGAGTAATCAAGTGCTGAAAGTTGAATTCTAAAATTTAGTTTTTTTTTTTCAAAGTTAAAACTTATAATCATGTATACTTTTTTAATACTCTATTCATAACACTATAATGTAGCCTTATATAGAATTTGTATGAAAGTATATAAAATATTTTGGTGATATTAATGTATCAATATCATAAAAACATTCCGTCCATAAGAACTGCATGTCGATTTTTCTATACATTGAATGCTTAGTGCTTTCACATGAGGACCAAATATATAAGCCCAACGCCAATATAAAGAACGCCTTTTCACCAAAAAGAAAATAAACAAATTCACAAATGTTAACAAAATTTCCAGTAATTTGACACCTCAAAAATTGTTCCGAAGTAGAGGCATTGGCGAGCTCATGAAAACGTTATTTCTCAAGAAATTATTACAAATACCTGGTCACAACTTTTATGAGCTTACCAATGCTTTTACTTTGGACCAATTTTTACAACTGAGTAGTCAAATCACTGGAAATGTTGTCAAGATTTCACGAATGATGTTTTTTCTTTTACGTGAAAAGGCGTTGCCTAACTGGGCATTTATTTAATAAGCAAATTTTATCGAGCACTTCTTATGGATGGAATATTTTAAGATATTAATAAAATGAGTGATTATCTTGTAAATGGTTGGACCAAAACTCACATATTGAGTACTTTTATTACAGATAATTTAGAAAATTCTGAAATATCTGTGATGACTAGATCTTGAGAAATGGTGTGGATTTGGTTTGACAAAGTGAGGTTATCTAAATTATTCTAAACATAACATAAACAGACAAAAGCATACAAATTAATCACAGTTGAAATCTTCGCTTGTTTCAGCAAAGGCCTACAATGTTCAAAATAGACCTATACGTTAGATAAAATCCTCACAGCCTTTTTCTGGATCACTAAAACCTCATTTATTTTCGAGGTGTTGCCCCTGTACAATATACCATGAAGCAAAATGCTATGAAAAAAGCAAAATAACAAGATCTTAGGTAATGACTAGGTAGGCTAACTGTAAGACGTGTAAGACGACGCGATGCAACATGAAAACAACTTTCGAGGGTTTAGAACAAATCTTATTGACATGAGTATCCCAAACAAACTAGGGGTCAAGCTGAATGCCTAAAAGTTTCACACTATTGTCATCATTTGCCTCTTTAGGTGCTCTTGCGTCAAGAGAGAAAGTTATGTTTTGTGTCTTGGTCAAGTGAAGGAAAAATTTGTTAGCTGCATATCATTCAGCTGCCTCTCTAAAAATTATTTCATTCACAGCACAACAGAGGTCTTTATAATTTTTCTCGCTTCTAAAAAAAGTCGCATCATCAGCGAACATAATAGTACTAGCAGATACATTATCGGCTAAGTCATTCACCATGTTGGCATTGACTGCCCTAGCTTGTTAGAGAACCTCAACTTCCATGTATCAATACGAACACGATCCCAGGACACTTTTGAGCGACTCTGGTACCAAACCTTGTTGTATCAGCAAATAAGTACGATCCCACGACTTCAGCGGATTGGTAACGAGTTTGGAGAAACAGTGGACCTATTTTCATCCTCCTATTACATAGCCTTCCAAAGACACGTTCGAAGAATAGTGGGCTCCTCTGACTTCGATGTTTGAATCTCACTGCGTTCTTCTAGGGACCGCTAACAACCAATTTTTGTTATTCATGATTACGTTTATAAATTTCCACTCATACAACCATAATCTGATTGCTATATATTTTTTATTATATATGTTTTTATATGAATTCTGTTTTTTATTATGGTATATTTATCTAGTGTTACCAATTAATTTATTCTTGTTGATGCTTGCATTTATAAATATCCACACACACAACCATAATCCTGATGGCTATTTTTATTCATCATATATATATATATATATATATATATATATATATATATATATATATATATATATATATAATTTTGTTATAAGAAATATGTTTGTTATTTTATGTTATTATTTATCTATTGTTACCAATTCATTTATTCTTGTTGAATTGTATGGCACTGATAATTTCATGAACTACCCTGTTAAACATCTTATCATTTTATCATCGCTGGGGCGCTGGAGCGGTGAAATATTCAACCAACGAGGCTGGAGGGTCACGCGCAATTACGTTATTAGGCCGTATCAATGCGGAATGAAATGATGGCAAATGTGTGATGATAAAATGCAGATGGGTGCAACAGCTTTGCATGTTGAACGATACTTTTTTTCTCACGCACGTAATTCTTTTGTTATTCATATTGCCCAGTTTATGTTTCATATTGTCAAGTTCATTGAGATTTTAAATTGCACTGCTGATGTTTTAAGCATGAATGCATGTTATTGTGTGGGCATGATTGATTGTTATTTATTCTACTACATGAACAAATTCTGATCATCACAATATTTTGTTTGTTGGTAATGTTCATTTTGCATGAGAAATGTCAACGTGTATATTTAAGTTAGTCTTAGTCAAAACGTATCTATTCCTGTACATGATATGTTTTGTAAAAATGGTGTTTGCCGTAGAAAATAAATAAATAAATAAGCTAAACATATGAATGGGTCCAGGACCGAGCCCTGCGGGACGCTGAACTCAACCTGGGTAGCAACTGACATTGAACCCTTACTAGATTGGGGTAACCCGAACTTACCTTAACCCGAATTTATGAAAACAATTGCCTATATAATCAGGGATCCCAATTAATTTTTTTCGACGATTTTTGTAATAATGTAGCGGTTTTTAGCGAATGTCCTTAAAGGAATAAGCTATTACGGTAGTACTAATGGTAAGACCCAAGTCCGAGACAATGTTAAGTTTTCATTTTGGGGTCCCCAGAAGCAAAAAACACCATTCGTTCGAATTATATATTTATATATAATTTATATATATGACTAGTTATAGGTACATACTAAGTTTCAAAAAAATCGATTCACAAACTTTGGAGATAAAAAGGTTTTGTGAAAAATACAAAATGGCGGATATCTGGGTAAATATGCATTTTAGGACATACCTTCACGGAACTTTTTTGCTTATTTTGACCCAATAAACCAATTTATGGAGTTTGGGGGCGGACTTTACAGACACTCTGTATATATATATACTGTATATATATCTATGTGTCTGTCAGCACGATAGCGGCTCAAAAATGGTCCGATCTTTATGGAATTTGGTACGGACGTGTAAAGTGGTAATCAATTGGACGAGTCCGTGAACCAGCCCGATCGGACCACCGGAAGGGGGGGTAAAGGGGAATAAACCCCCCTAAAATGGGTTTTTTGAGTATTTTACATAGAAAAACAAAATTTATCGAATTTTTGTGGGCACTATTGAATTCAGCTCAAAAAAAACAACTGCTCTTTGAACAAGTGCTTTTAGTACTTTGAATCACTGCTCTATGTCTATTGGTTACCGAGATATTGATAGTGGTAAACACAGTACGTTGTCCCAATGTTAACCTTATGGGAAATAAGTAAAATTCTATATCTCGGTTTTTCTCAACATATCTTGTTAAAACTTGGTAAATAGCTTCTTATAATTCAGATCTACTAAATATTGAATTAAAACCACCCAGTTTTAATATACCTGTAGCAGCAAACCTGCATACTCATTCCCCATGTTATTCTTATGGAGCTTACCAAAACATGTCAAATCTTGCTATGTTTGATTGAAATATGTTGTCTTGCATTTGAAATTCGCTGAGTATGCAGGTCTGCTGCAACGGGGGTATTGTCTTTTGAATGTAGGTTAGTTCACTCGAGACGTTAGTTCACACTTAGATTATCATTCGCTTCCTATATTATTTATTTTTTTATTGAAACCATGAAGGATATTCCTACATATGTAAATGAAGTATATTGAATAACATAAATATCTCCTGCCGCACTTTGCTAGAAAATTTCATTTCAGCTCAGCACAAAACAAAGTTGCAACACGTAAAACTGAACCATCCTGATACAAAGGATCACAGAAGTTGTCAATCGCGTCGCGATGAAAATGTGGAAACCTTGTCACTACTTCTTCTCATATTTTTACTACGGCGTCGCATTTCTCAATTTAAATATTTAGAAAAAATTACTTATTTCATTTAAAGGTTGAAAATATCAAAGATTATTTTAGCACGAAACTAAGTTATGATAAATTAATTAATTTTTCCTTGAAATATGACATCAAAATATCTGAACAGCCCTATAGGATCAAGAGATCCTTCAAATAATTTTGATTCTGGGTAATCTTCATGAAGATTACCCAGAATCATTATTGGCATCAACTTAAGTCGTGACACGGAACACCCTGATTATTATACATTATGTATTCTGTAAATGAATGCACTGCACAACGAAAGGTCGAAATTATAAAAATTAAATAAAATGAAGCGCATAATAGACATAAAAAAGTTTTGTAATTTTTTATTAGTACTAAACGAGCTCAGGGGGTAATTCAAGGTGATTAGTTAACATAAACACCCTTGGTTCGTTCGAGACACGTTTATTAAATCAACTCGACAAAGTTTTTTTTTTTAAAGTATGACATTTATTTAGTATGGAAAATGCTTTAAAATACAGCCTATTTAGAATACCAAAAATACCCTTTCAAGAGAATGTCACGTGATGTGCTGCATGTATTTTTGGATTCAATCCATTCAATGTATCACTGAAAACAGAGAGGGTGTCAACGGACAGATGGTGACGTCAGCAGCTGTAGCATCCGTTTCCGCTCAGCAGCTCGCTATTATTGACTATGATATCATAGTCAGTTTATGAGTGATGCCTTAATAGTAATGATTAGAAAATATTTCTCGTTGTTATAAAGATTTTTCTTATAAAACGCTGCGAATTCTGACGCTGTAACGTTGTTATTTTTAATAAAATCTCATTACGCTTTCTGAAAATCAATTATATTAAACAAAACAGTGTCTGATACTTTATTAAAAGAGGCATACATTTAAAATAATTTTATAGAAGCTCTGAAACTTCTTCAGAAAAAATAATTAAAAAACACATGGATATTTACTTCATAATTTACTTTTTTAGCCATGACGTTAATGACCTTGAATACTAAGACTAAATTAAAAATTTCTGACTTTTTATAAATGGACTCTATAAATGGAGCTGATCAAGTAAACAGGGTCTCTGCTGCAATTGTTAGTATTAAACGTTTTGCAACGTACCTTAAACTGAATCTCAAGACTACAGGGCTTAAAGACACTTGCACTGACTCACTTACTACCGTGGGTTATCGTCTCCGATATGACCGTCGAGCTTTTGAACATACTCCAACGAGCTCAGGATTACTGCATTAAATTCATTTCTGGTTTGAAACGCTAAGACTATGTCGCTCCTTATGGCAACTTGTATACATTCAATTTGAAAGAATTCCGTGAATTTATCTCCTATGTTTATGAACCCAGTAAGGTTCCCAAGTATCTCTCAGATAATTTTCTATTTGTTTCTGAAATTAGCAATTGCTCTAGTCAGAGGAATTCCCTTCTATTATCCATTCCTATTCACAGAAAAGAAACTATAATAAACTTGTGACTTGGGGGTAAAGCCCCTAATCATGATAAAGGAGAACAAAAATAAAAAATCCTTCTCACAGTACGAAATACATTCATAGTAATCTTTCATTCGGATCCACTATATTTTTATATGTAGCTTAAGGCTTCGATTAAGTATTAGCGCCACATCTTATATGTAAACAAAGCAGACGTTTTTGGTTTCAATGATTTTTCAATAGCAGATATAATACGTTATTTCTCATTTTATAGTAAACATCAAGGAACTTCAGTACTTTTCCCGAGTACGTGGGATGAAGACCTTGAATTTGAGCCCACTTCCATTATCCTTCGACGTGCCAAACGCTCACAATTTCTATACAACAATTTTGCTAGCGTAATTATGTATATAGACTTGAAGGGGCCAAAAGCCCCTAAAATCATAATGGGGGAAAAGTAATTAAAACAATTCCTCCTTATTATAGTATAAATTATTGGCTTATAGGTCCACCATACCATATGTTAATTGAAGGGGTCCCCCGTAAAACGTTCTAAGTGAAAAAATTTCAAAATCGGAGATATTCAGTGAAAAAGGTTCCCTAGGACACGAGCTACACCGTGGTATATTTTGTTTAGAAGACATTTGAGTTGGCAGCCCTGATTTCGTCTGTCAAAGTTGACGTGCTTCGGGGGACTGAACGGACTTTGTGGGGAATAACGTTCTATTCGCCGAAAGATAAACTCTTCGCCGGTCGTTTGCCGCCCAGCGACCAAAATCGCGTAAATAAAAATAAAACAGGTGAAGTAAATATTAGAAAAAGGAAGGATAAAACCAGAAAGGAATATAGAAAAGCTGGCTTACCCTATGTTTCAAAAGTACTAAGTAGCCAAGGCCTGGAAAATTAGCACAAAAGAGGTGAGTATAATAACGTTTTAGGTGCTACCTTTGGATAAATTTTAGTAAAATGACGTATTACGTTATGTAACAACGTTATGTTTTTGTACTTTTAGACTAATAAAATTGTCTTATATTCAGTTTTATTTAGTTTATGTTGGTATTCCTACACTCCCTGATGTTTTCTACGAAAGCAGAAGGGGCAGTCCGTCAGAAAAAGTTTCAAACGCCAGTCACTTAGAACGTTATAAACCCCCAAAAACACGAAAAATGTTTTAAAAAGGGTAATTGCAAGTAAAAGTTTTGTATAAGGCTACATTACCATGTTATAAATTGGGTATTAAAAAATGATACATGATTGTAAGTTCTAAACTTGAAAAACCCGTAAATTCCAGAATTAAATTTTCAACGCTTACAATTCGAAACTATGTTTTTGTCGCTTAGAACGTTTTACGGGGGACCCCTTCAATTAATATCCAGCACTAACCCCGCAAAAAACACGAAAAATGTTTTAAAAAGCGTGATGGCAAGTAAAAATTTAGTATAAGGCTACATTATCATGTTATAAATTGGGTATTAAAAAAATGATACATGATTGTAAGTTCTGGACTTGAAAAACCCGTAAATTCCAGAATTAAAGT
Organism: Flexamia atlantica; assembly: GCA_035578135.1. Lineage (NCBI taxonomy): Eukaryota > Metazoa > Arthropoda > Insecta > Hemiptera > Cicadellidae > Flexamia > Flexamia atlantica. Next base: position 47,955,168 of record JAQJVK010000005.1, on the reverse strand, counting down.
TTCAACGCTTACAATTCGAAACTAGGGTTTTGTCGCTTAGAACGTTTTACGGGGGACCCCTTCAATTAATATCCAGCACATAGTTATGAATAAAGCAACAGCATCACAAATTTGAATGTAAACTAATCAGACGTTTTTGACTTCCAATGCTATTGTTATGGAGAACAATTTACGCTATATCTAATTATATGCTAACATTTTGGAAATCCCACTTTTTACTCCAGCACAGAATAGAGACCTTTAATTAGAGCCCTCACCCATCTTTCTACGTCTTGCCAGACGCCTAGAATTTTGACGCAAAGAATCGTCTTACTAAGTTAAATATATGATTCCTCACTTTTCGTGCCTCTAGACCCTGAAATACTCTTCCTGATTCTGAAGAATTTCAGGATAGCCATTATTGGTTTTAGTTGGAAGACAAAGAACTTTTACTGCGTGGTGGGCAGGAATGACAGCCAGCCATCCACGCGCTTTCTTGCGTGGTGGGCAGAAGATACGGGATACAGGGCGACTTGTGTGTTGTGAGGATGTTTAATTTGTTATGTTAAACTCAGTTTTAAAATCTTGTATACTTTTAATTTTAGCCGAAGTTAAGTGGTAGAGAGGACTTACTAGTTCTCGTTAGTAAAGTTATTTTTATTCCAAACAAAAAACTACATAAAATCAAACAACATGTTTTCTTTTCTTGAGGAATGTTTCGATAAAAAATCGGTGATTAAAGAAAACATAAAATTAAAAATATATTTTATCTTGTCATTACCATTTTGTCCGCTTTCCATCAGTTGAAATTAACTTAAAATTATTTTGCGACTGGCAATTGTTATTGAAGTTCCTATGAATGATCATTTTGCTTTTCCTTTTATCTCCAGAATTCCTTATAGCCTTACCGCTTCCCTAACTAGGCCGATTTGCGAGAAATCAATAGCAGAGAATCTTCTAGCCTCTCAAGTTATCACCTAATCTAACCAACAACGATGTACCTTTTATTTACACATTTTTAGGTATCGAATAATTGTTTTTAATCAAGTTCCGACTAATTTCGTTGCTTCTTTTCCTTTTTGAATGTTTGGCTAAGGAAAGTTTCTTCTTTGATCTCGTACTTAAGTTTAAAAAAAAAGGTTTATAAATTTTCAGGAGGAAAAAATAAGAAAAATATTATAAGTTTAAATATTGTTGGTGAAAAACCAAAACAAATGAAAACTAAAAAAATGTAATGAAATAACAGAAAAGGTCGTGAAATATTAAAATTTTATTATATTCAAGTTTATCGTTTTGTTAAAATCTATTCGTTTCTTAGTTATGAATGATTATCAGCTATAAAAGTTCTTCTCGAATGTTTAAGAATGTTTATATTATGCGAAATCTCGTTTGCATGCAAAAACTTTGACATCTACTTTGATTAAAAAAAGTATCAAAGTCTTGATTTATTCAAAATATTTGAATAAAGAAGCTGCAATTACAATAAAAAACGTTGTTCGATTTTCATTACCTCTTCTATTAGAAGATATGTTTTACAAAATAAAATCACGTTTCATTCTAGACTGTATGATTTTAATACTATAACAATTATTTTCATAATGATTTACAAACTGTAAACAGCGGTATTTCTAATGTGTTAAAAGCCCGGTATTAAATATTCTAGTATACATAAGAATTAGTTTTGCAGAACAACAGATTTTCAGTTTTTAATGTTATTATCCTTTATTAGGTGAGACAGTCATAGATCTTATTTATTTCTTGGACTTCTGTTAATGGTTTAATGGTCTATACAGCTTAAAAAATAGAAGGTAAAAGAAAGCCCTGCAGGTAGTAAGAATTAATATATGAGAGTTTTATATGAGAAAATAAAATTGTAATGTGCTTTAACACGGTATTTTGCTTTTCAACAGCTGCAATTGCCACAAGTATACTTCTTAAAGTTTACACTATTTTATTGGGTATTAAAAATTGTTAATACTGAATAAAATGTTAATGTTTGTTAAGCCACATAGCTCATAGCTTCACTATAACTGAGAGACAACGAGCGAACCCGTAACGACTTACCAGTACATATTGGGTCTTGTCCGTCCGTATTGGCACAACAACCGTGTCTGTGTCAACGAGACAACTGAAACTGCCGGCTCTAGCACAGGTATAATGGACGCACAGGAAATGGAAAATATTACATATCAAGCGATATAAAATGTTACATACGAATTTAGTTATTAAGTATCAACATTTAAAGATTTTCTTTTAATTTTATAAATTATTTTTTTAACCAATATTCGGTAATTAGTGGATAAAGGATCTATAACTGTTCGGTTGTAAAGGATTCATAAAATCTTATGACGTGGTAATTCAACCTAAAACAGCCCGAATTCTATGCATAGTAAAGTGATATAATAATTTACAAAGGGCATTTAATTAATAGTAATTTAGGTAAAATCCCCAGTGTCGGAAACTTCGTGTTAGCTCTGAGACGGCAACAGCTGTACCTCATTAACGGCTTCATTATTTAATCCAGTGTCAAGTGACAGAAGAGTCAACATAATTTAACTTTGGAATATTTTAAAAGGATATAAGTGAAAGGTATTCAAAATTGTGAGCAAAATAAGTCAAACAACAAAAACTCAGAATGTAAACTATTGTCTGGAAACCCTTTATAATTAAAGTTCACATGATGAAAATCACGAATCCACTTCTGAATTGTCTGTATATTAAATTCTAATAATTTTTATGTGTATTACTCGTGACATCAAAATGTTATACTTATAGGTAAGGTTTCACCATAAATAAACTTTCAGCACCATAAAAGTGACTACTTTAAGTAAAAGTATGGAATGGTGAATAAGCTTTAAAAATAAAAACTTTTAGTATACTTTATTTATGTCTAAATAAAAAAAAAAATAAAAAAAAACAGGAATGCGATATGATAATAATAAACCCTTGTGGTCACATCGGATTGATAAAACTATTGTTATATTGAATTATAATATCCATCTGGCATTCGCCAATATAATTTGTCTTTTGATGTATTAACCGTCCTTGCGTTTATGGATGCCTCTACTGTAGATTTTAGAAGGTTCAGGTCTCTTATAAATAAGTTGAATTCCCTCGGCGAATAAACCTTGGATTGCGCCTGCGATAAATGAGGCCACAGTGTAATATCCTCCACATAATATGTGCAGCACGTGATCACTGGTTGTACATGGTACACTAAATACCAGCCACTTTCCTCAATTGCACGGTTTTAGTCTAACGACCGATTGTATCCAATAAAATTAATGGGGATATACTCTGGGACGGTTTATGGAATGACATCCGAGGTATAAATCTGTATTGGAGCAGGTAAGTAGGTAAATAAACATAATTAAGTTTTGAATTATGACATGATAGCAACAGACTAAGCCACCGGCTATCAGTGTAGGATATTTAAGGGCAATTACAATTTATATTATAGGCCTAAATTATTTCTGGGAAGTTTTAAATAAAGAATTAAACAGGTATGAACATATTATTACAGTTTTATATTGTAAAAAAATCCGGAAAAATTGAAATTAATGATTTTAATTCCTCACTGCAGATTTTGTGGCAGCCCTCCATATGTTAGTGGCGAATCTTCAGCGTTTGGTGTTGCGACTATTTATAACATCAAAACAAACACTCTTGGACAGCCAGTCTCAAAACAAGCAACACTTCCACCCACTCCTTCGTTGCTCAAGAACATTATACAAGAAAGATTAAACACGGCGAAGAATAAACCTATAAAACAGTTATAGATAGTCTTGCAGCGACGTAACTCATTACCTTTGTTAAAGAAAATAATATCACACTTGTGACGCGAAGTATAAATATAAAACAGTTATAGATAGTCTTGCAGCGACGTAACTCATTACCTTTGTTAAAGAAAATAATATCACACTTGTGACGCGAAGTATAAATATAAAACAGTTATAGATAGTCTTGCAGCGACGTAACTCATTACCTTTGTTAAAGAAAATAATATCACACTTGTGACGCGAAGTATAAATGAGTCCTTATGCAGCAGGCTGCCATGACGGAGCGAATTTCATTCCAGGGCTTAAGCTGTTCATTAGATACCCAAAAACCCCATATTTTGACTATATAACAATATAAGAATGAGAATGAGAATGAATTTATTTTAAATTTTTTAGATTAAATTTTCTTACATATTTTTGCATTTTGAGGATAATATAGGTACCTCCTTAGGTTATCCTGTAGCGAGATTACCATCACTTTGAAATATCCAACTTCCTGTTTAAAAGGAAGATATGTCCCTTTAAAATGGGGATAGGGGCTTACAATTTATTCCCTCAACTTACTGGCCATTTAGATCACAGGAAATAATATCTCTACCAAACCTAAGATAAGATAATAACTGCGGATGCCAAAGTGCAAAATCCCCTTAAGCCAACGTACTGCGTTTGTTGAATTCACATTTTTGTCCATATTAATATGTGTTAATATGAGTTAATATGTGAGTTAATAATATGAGTTATATTAAGTGCTATGCCTTTGGCAGGGGAACATTTTTTATTTTATTTTCTTCAATAAAATATACATTCAGTTTACATTCGGGGTTCATATTATACTTTTTGGGTCAAAACCAATTAGGGCAAAACTAATTTGGGACATTTATCCCCAAAATGTGGTGTTAAGTACTCAGTTTTTCCAAACAAACTTATAGGAAGGAATGTTCATAAAAAAATTGAAGAAAATATGAAAAAATATACAATGTACAATTTTTCTACTAAAACATAGCTTGCAGTGGGGACCATAACATTTAAGCTGGATTACAGATGGAGATGTAATACAGATTGGCAACCCAATGCATTTTTTCCTGCCCATTTTTTTCGGGTGACGTCATTTTTTTTTGTCGAAATTGGAATCAAAGGAGATTTTGTTGTCAATAGAAAATCTCAGATAACAGATATGGCCAATAACAACTTTGATACCACTGCAATAGGGGTGGAAAAACAGCACAAAAAACTTGACGCCGGCGCCGATAGAAAAAAAAACGGGCACGAAATATATAATAGGATGCTATTCTGTATGATTCTTCATCTGTGGATGGATAGTATAAAATAATTAACACCTCTAATTTAGTTTTCGATACAAATTTAAACTTTGCTTGCTTAAAAAATTTACCATAAAAAACTAAAAAAATCCACCTACTTTTTATTCACAATTTGCAATTTTTTCATTGCCTTAACTGTGAAAAGCTCGAGGATAAAAAGAAATATTACCCGTGTTATTGGCTTCTAAAAACAGGAAACTGACAATATACTCAACGGATTGACAGTCCCTGGTGTATTTTCTTGTTCTGATGTAACTTGCCTCTTTGAAGAATCCTAAATCCTTAACCCATGGCTCTTTAATAATTTGTTGCGAAGGTTAAAATCAGTCTCAATTGGTTTCATACACATTTATTAACTAATGGCATTAAATTAAATTAAATTGGAACAGCACTCCACTTAAATTTAAATTTAAATTATTATAATTATTTAATTATTATTTAAATTACTTAATGATCATAATTCAAATTATTTTTTAAATTTAAGATTAAGTCTAGTTTCTGTTTTTTTGATGTTATTATGATTATAAATTTAAAATATTTATCCCCGTTATATATGTATGTCTATTTGACATCTTTAAGAACATAAGTGTGATGGTACATTATTTAGGTCTGTTCTGTTGGTAATATCAAAACTTTTCTAGCCAACTGTAATTTGAAACGTAAAGTCATTTCGAATATGGGTGATTCATAATTAATTATCACTTGTGCAAATTCAAATTTGAGCAATTATTCAATAGTGGAGAGCTGTTAGTCCCATTTTCAAATAGCATCCATTTATTTAATTTTAACTAATGGTGACCGAAGCAACTATTCAAAGTATTCCCAAAATCCTTGAAATTGGTCCCTTTAGGACCATCCTGGGCCTAAGCCCTTAAAGTTATCAAAACCAAACTACCATAGTGCACATCATGAGATTCCAAGCTTTAATTTCACCCCAAGATAAACTGTTTACGATAAGTAGTTTTTTTGGCTGTAGCTCGAAATATACCAACACACAACTCTTTTTAGCGAATTTCCCCTATAGGGAAGAAGCTATTACCGTAGGTCTCATGGTAAGACCTAAGCCCGAGACCATGATAACTTTTCGTTTTGGGGCCACCAGAAGCAAAAAACACCATTCGTTCGAATATATATATATATATATATATATATATATCTATATATGTGTCTGTTAGCACGATAGCGGCCGTAAAAATGGTCCAATCTTAATGAAAATTGGTACAGACGTGTAAAGTGGTAATCACTCGGACGAGTTCGTGAACCAGCCCGATCGGATCACCGGAAGGAGGGCTAGAGGGGGTTAAACCCCCCCAAAAATGGGGTTTTTTGAGTTTTTTACATAGAAAAATAAAATTTAACGAATTTTTGTTGGCACTATTGAATTCAGCTCAAAAAAACATACAATTAAGTATTTTGAATCACTGCTCTATGTCCATTAGTTACCGAGATATTGAAAGTGGTAAACACAGTACGTTGTCCCAATGTTAATCTTATGGGAAATAAGTAAAATTCTATATATCCGTTATTTTTCATCATATGTTGATAAAACTAGGTAAAAAGCTTCTTCTAGTTCAGATCTACTAAATATTGAGTTAAAACCACCCAGTTTGTATATACCTGTAGCAGCAAACCTGCATACTCATTCCCCCTGTTATTCTTATGGAGCTTACCAAAACATGTCAAATCTCGCTATGTTAAAATTGAAATATGTTGTTTTGCATTTGAAATTCGCTGAGTATGCAGGTCTGCTGCAACGGGGGTATTATATGTATAAATATATTTGTACATTGGACAAACAGGAAGAAGTTTTGAATGTCGCTCCAAAGAACATCTCCAAGCTATAAAATCAAATAACAAAACCTCCCAAAGATCGATGTTTGCCGAACATATTCTGGAAAGTGATCATAAATATGGAAAACTTGAAGATAGTTTAGAAAGTTTAGAGTTATAATCAAAATAAAGTTGGTTTATATTTTTTCGGCGATAAAATCTTGAAATATCAACCCCCAATTAGGACTCAAATTGAAAATTAATCCTTACCGCTCTGAAATTCCCTTCAATTATGTGTTTTCAATAGGCTCAAGAAGTTTGAACTCTTTTAAGAGCTTATATTTGGAAACAATGTTAATTTAAAATAAAAAGGGAATTTTAGCAATAACAAACAAATATATTTTTTCAAGATAACTCTAAATATATAGATGATACGGAAAATTTTGTTGAGTAAAAGTTTGTAGCGATTGATTTGATAAAAATTTTGATACCTTTTTTGTGTTTTTGACAATAATTAACGATGATACATGCGTTCAAAGTCTTTAATTGTTGATAATTACTGATATTTCTAAACACATTCAGCTCACCCCGTTTTTTCTTAAGGGTTGAAAAACAAATACTACTCTGTGAGCTTATAGCTCCTAAAAAAATGCACAAAATGATACTTAGAAAACCTTCGTAATTTAACATTTGACCGAGTTATGGCTGATAAACCGAATACATATTTTAACAATTATCGCAAATAATGTAGTGATTTTTTTTTTCAATAACAAAAATGTTTTTATAGGTTGGTAGCCCTGAAAACATAAAAATTTATAAATAGTTAATAGTGTGTCAACTATTTATATTACTCTAAGGTTCTTGTAAATACTAATAACTTTCCAATGTTCAACTACCATCTACTTTTTGTAGTATGTAAATCTTTGGGAATCTATTTTTTTTAACTACTCTGGCAACACTGCTACCGGTTCAGCTGTTTCCCACCACGAGCGGAAAGGGAAAGAGTGCGTGGCTTTCATTGTTGACAATCGTTAAAGGCTAATATCTTTCAAACGTTCACCTTCAAGATATTTTAAGGTTTTTTCTCCGAACAAATATAAACCAACTTTATTTTGATCATAACTCGCTAAATGTTTACGATAATAACTTTTCCAAAAAAATTAAAGTTCTTTTAATGATCTTTAAAAAATGTTCAGTAAGTTTTCCTCGAAAAACTCTTAGTTTTTTAGTTATTTTACATTGAAATTGTGCGTTTTGGCGTTCGACGAATTAAAACCACTCTTAAACAAGCCATAACTTGGCTCCAACTGGTTTACAGACTTCACAAGCCCACCATTTTCTTTGTTTTTTTTTATACGCTACAGTTTATTTCATTATAAATTCTTCACTAAACCTCTTAGTTTTTTAGTTATTTGTGGAAAACCATTTGAAAAAGTGTTTTTTGGGAGGGGGGAAATCGCCAATTTCAATCGTGAATATCTCCAAAAAGTATTGACTTTAAGAAAAAACTTTATGGAACAAAATTTGCATAGAATTTGTCAATATATCCATTTCCGGGCTTAGTTTCAATGTAACAAATTTCACCCCCTAGAAGGGGTGGCACCCACCCCCTGGGAAAAAGCAACCCTTAAAACATTTTAAACTTTGAAGTAGGGGATAAGTAGAACCTAAAACAAAATTTTCATGCAAATCGGTGCTGACCGAGAAAATTCACCAGTTTCTCCGTTTTTTACCTTCAGTTACTGGACTATTATAATTACATGAAATGTTCTAACATTCTCGTGGTTTATAATGTTAAATAACAGGCGGACACCTATAAATCATTATTTAATAATCTTTCTTCACTAAATGATAAATGCCATGAATTAGTTTTAAGGTGCTGGATAATGTGGCTTAATTTATATACATTTAAATATTTACATTATTTTTTTGTGAAAATTATAATGTAAGCTGTAAGTATAAATAGCTGCAAGCTAGCGTGTGACGTTTCAACACGGTTTCGTGTAAATTCGACCGTATAGATTTACGCGTGTCATCATTAAAATAAGTACGCCAGAGGGAGATTGATGAACCTTTATGTTTGAGTCGAACACGCGGGATATTCGTGACTTTTGTTTTAGAATAGCTACATTAATTCATATACATCTGTATTTATGGTGCCGCTTGCTTCAGTAGAAATGTGCAATTTTTATAAGAAATGCGTAAACAATAAAATTTTTTGAAAGACAAAACAAAATGGGCTTCACGAGATAAAAAATAACACGAGAAAAAGGAGATTAGGTGGTTTTTAAATTGCTAAAACCTTTCTATGACAATTATTTTAGTACATTATTTATATTAATAATACATTTAAATAGTATACGGTAGGCATATGACTACAAAAGTTACTTCTCAACACTAAGCCGATATTGGTTCTCCTGCTTATTTATTTGACAAAGTTTATTTTTATCAACACCAACTATATGACCCTATAAAAAGTGAAAAGAAAATTTTATTATTAAAGCAGTTAAGTGAAATACTTTGGCTTTATTTTTTAGGCAAGCTTAGAATGTGGAATACAAAACGGTAATTGGTAACAATTTTTTAACTAATTTATAGGATTTGTCACCAATTCATTAGGAAAGTTTTTTAAAACTTTAAATTTATAGTTATTTAAATTTTATGACAAAATTATGTCGAGTCCAAATAATTTTGTTACACTTACCAACTTGAACAATTGTGATGATTCGGACGAATGATTCAAGAATAGAAAACGGAACGGAGTGATGAGTCGAAGAATAGAAAACGGGCCTAAATTTGGAACGGGCAAAAGTTCTACTTCGTCACTAATAATTTAAACTTGAATCTAAAAGCCAAAACCCATTGACTGACTGACTGACTGACTGATCACAGTTTCTCAAAAACTATAAGGCTTAGAGCCATGAAATTCGGCACAAATATTCCCTACAGGCTCTAGATGCGTACTAAGAAAGGATTTTGCAATATTTTGTCTCTAAAGGCCTAAATGTGGTATATTATAAAAAACAATACGGCGGCCACTTATAGCTTTCAAAGCTTAATTTCTCAAAAACCACAAGACTTTGGGCCATGAAACTTGGCACAATTATTCTTTATAGGCTTTAGATGCGAAAAAAAGAAAGGCTTTAAAAACATTCTTTATAATACGGCTAACATAGATGGCTAAAATAGATTATTTGAAAAAATTCAAAATGGCGGCCATTTTAGTTTTCCCTAACTATGGATGGGAGTCCTGTAGAATATTTTCAGGGAACAGAAAAGGTACGAGAACTAATCTACTGAAATAATAAAATCTAAAAATTTAACGAGAAACGTTTTGGGGAAATAGGTTTTTGGCCAAGATATTTACCTCCTACTTTTTCTTACAGTTTTCGGTTTATTTTCAAAAACGTCCTAAATTCAGATTGATTTCAAGTCAAAAATCCAACCTTAGTGTCTTCTTTGTTTTATATTCCGGGTTATCCTCATTCTCTGTATTGGGAAATTGGAGGAAGTTAATTTATACCATTTGCTAATCATGAGGGGAACATGTTTAGAGGAAGCGTTACACTTTCTCATTTTCATCTAGAGGGGAATTATCAGCTGCATCTTTAGGGTTTAATTGCACGCACATGACCCGAATGAATCACTCCATTTGTTAATTATTCCTAAAAATTGCACAAGGCATAATATAATTGAATTAAAATGAGCTATCCTTTCAGCGGGCGAAGCTGCGGGTATATCTGCTAGTAAACATTTATTTTTTATTTTGTTCCATTAAATGCATTTTAACGCTCCGTCCTGTAAAAAAATAAGCGATTACTTACATTCTGCTAAAAATAGTATAAATGACTAACAAGTATACTACAAAGCCTAATATTATATGGTCATTTTAACGAATTTTCCCTATTAGGGAAGAAGAGCTTTAGGGTTTAAGAGCTTTTTGTTTTAGATTTAAAAAGTGGTTGTTTTCTCAAGATAAATTATAATTTTGCACTTATTATAAAATCAGATTTTTACTAGCTATTTTATTTTTTCCATCTACAATAGTTGTAAGTAGTCAGCTGTGTCTGACACAAACGTCACAGTGCGCGGCTCACAGGAATCAACCGGAAATACCTGGACTCTTGAACTTTATAGTTGTTTTTAATCTTGTTTTGTTTTCAGCTGACCACGAATACTTGTAAGTGTGGTCAGTTTAATTCCATAGAGAGGATTTTTGTAATATTATTGTAAATAAGTACTGGAATAAATCATTATTTCATTATTTCAGTTATTGCAGTCGCTCTCATGGTACAGTTCGCGCATTATATCTCCGGCTATGACCACAACACTACTAACCGTGTCATATGATATTTTTAACATATGATATTGGTAAACACAGCATTTGACAAGCAGCGGTGTTTTAGAAAATGTTTTCAGAAAAGTTCCCCCTCTCCCCCCCGCACCATACAATCAGCTGACTCAGTCATAGCCGGAGATATAATGCGCGAACTGTAAGACATAAGCCCATTACTTGGGCTCCAGAAGCAAAACTATTCGTTTATATTTATAAATAAATAAATAAATAAATAAATAAATACATAAATAAATAAATAAATATTTTTATTTATTTATATATCTATATATTTGTCTGTTAACACGATAGCGGCCGTGAAAATGGTCCGATCTTTATGAAATTTGGTACAAATGTGTGAAGTGGTAATCAATTCGACGAGTTCATAAACCACGAGATCGGACCACCAGAAGGGGGGGTTAAGGGGGATAAACCCTCCAAAAATGGGGTTTTTGGGTTTATCACGTAGAACAATTTAAATGATCCAAATTTGTATTTCACATTGAATTCAGCTTGAAAAAAAAACAAACATTTCAATATTTTGAGTCATAGCTCTATGTCCATTGGTTACCGAGATATTGAAAGTGGTAAACAGTACGTTGTCCCAATGTTAACCTTATGGGAAATAAGTAAAATTCTATATCTTGCTTATTTCTCAACATATCTTAATAAAACTTAGTTTTTGGCTTCATCTAGATGAGATATAATGTATTTTAGTCTAGGATCCCCGAAGTTTCCATTTTCGTGGCAGCAAACCTGCGTACTCTTTCCCCATGTTATCCTTATGGAAAAGAAAACAAATTCTATATTTTCATTATTTCCTAACGGATCTATAAAACTTGGTATATGGCTTCTTTTAGTTCAGATCTACTAAATATTGAATTAAAACAACCCAGTTTTAATATACCTGTTTCAGCAAACCTGCATACTCATTCTCCATGTTATTCTTATGGAGATTAAACATACATATCATATGATGGATGGAAATATATTTTTTTCATTTGAAATTCTCTGAGTATGCAGGTCTGCTGCAACGGGGGCATTTTTATTTATGTATAATTGACAGTTTTTGTTTATAGTTTTATATTAATTTATAGGTTATTATAGTTCAATTAGTTCGGTTATTTGCGTTTATCTCTTTCGATGAAGGTTACCTTCAATATTCCATTTTACATTGGTATAAAAATACAACTTGTTGCAAAGTGGAAATTTCATTCGTTAGTCTATTATTAAATTGCTCAGTCTGTCTTCTACAGATCTGTTCAGCCCAGAAGTCCTGTGAGATGCGCCTGCAAAGTGAAGATTTCCCCTACCGCGAGTCTCAGTACAGTCAAATTTTGAAATAACTCATCTGTCAAAACATATGATTCTTTGTTTGCAACAATATTTGTGATGTTGTCATAGGCCATGTGGGATTTTAAGTTGACTATACACAACCAATGAAGGAAAAACAGTGGTGGGGGTATTATCCATCTCTCTCGCACTTCCACCCCTACAAGACTTCCTGGCTGAATAGATCTGTACTGTCATTTGATATATACTAGAGTCTCAATTAGCTTGGTTTATTTGTTTGTCCAGCGAACAAATATATTAAATTACAAAGATAGAATTCAACACAAAACTACAGTAATTCACGATGATTTTATATTTTGTTATTTTTGTGCGGTAGTAAAGATTGTTTTGTCAGTTGACTTAAGTTCACTTACAGCACTACTTCCTTCCATAAGTGGTTGTAAAGATGGAATAATATGATTATCCACAAACTTTCTTGAATATCATGATACTTGTTATGTTGTTTTATATAAAAGGATAATGATTGTTATGTGGTATTAAAACTTTTTTTGACTTCTTCCATCGTTAGGTGGATGAAAATAGAAATATTGTTAAGATGCCCTAAAACTGTTATAGTTTATCGTCTCGTTGCGGAAGTACCACGGCCAAATCTTTGTGTTGAGTTCAGCCAAAGTCAGAGTCATTTGCTCTAACTCCTCCACAAATATATTAGCAAAGATAGATGACAACGGAGACCCCATGGCCATTCCTTTAACTTGAAGATATAATTTACCATCTCGTTTCAAATAGTTACATTGAGTGCACAATTCACTGCTGACCTTTTTTTTGAAATCGCTATATTTGACTACAATAATTAAGTACAACAATCCAATATTAAATGTTATGGATTTGTAGATAAAACGTGATATAATCTCTAACGTTTTCAGATTTATAACGAATATTATTATTTAGTTTTTTGATGAGTAACAAAATTATAAAATACTAGTAGATGTACCCTCGGCTTCGCTCCTGAAAGGATAACAAATGTTTGGTTCAATTATACGTTATTTGTAATGTGCAATTTTTATACTGTAGACTTATGATTTCAATTATTTATCTGAACTGTAAGTTTTTAAGCGCTTAATTATAAACTTAAGGTTGCATCTCCATCCCAGATTGACAGGAGAAGATGAAACGTTTCCTTGATGAGTTTTCCTTTTTCCCTCAAATGGTATGAATTGACTGCCATGTTCTAATACATTATAATTTTTCAGTCATATTGGAGATTAGATTACTGGTTTAGCGGCTTGAGGCAAAAATCTACGGTTGAAATAGAATATTTGCTTGAACTTAGCCTATATCGCTTTCGACCAGCACGCGAACCCTCCTAAACATATTATATTCCATTTCTAAAATACAAAATGAAGGAATGTTTAACTTTTCAGGCAAATGGGCTTATATAGAATTCATTACCTTTCATTTAACACAACCTGCATGTAAATCGGTCCTACAGAACTCCAGATCTTACTTAAAATAGGTCGAAAATTTTACCCCATGTTATTTATTGTCTTAAGTGATTTTAATTTCTGATTTTGGAAAATTTAGTGGAGTAAGGCCTGCACTACACTATCACATATTTTATAAAAGATCTTTTATAAAAGACTAGACTAACTCCGTGCATCGCAAAGCGCCGCAAAAACATTAAAATTTATACTATTACTTTCACTATAAAGACACTGGCATAATATAATATCCAAAAAATTAAACAAATTTGATTTCATTTGTTCTGTAATTAGAAACACAATTCTACAGTTTTAATCACCACTGAACTACTTAAATGAAATAAATTACAACATGAACCAAGGAAGTTAGCAGGCGCGAACCAAGGGAGGGGGGCTCAAGCTTCTCCCAAATTCGGAAACATATGCAAAATAACCCCGTCGCAGCAGACCTGCGTACTCAGCGAATTTCCATAGGATTTATTTTGTATATGTGAGCATTCAACTTATTTGAAGGAAAGTATTGTTTGAATACGTTAAGTAATAAAAACTACAATCCTCCTTTAACGAGATTTAATCATTCATGAGCTTTAAACATGAGGAAAATTAACAAGGAGACCACATTGGTTTTCATTTGTAACACATACAATTTTGTGTTTTATATAATTCTTAGTCTTTTAATTAAAAAAAGGTAATCTTGTTATAGTATATAAATGTCAACAAACATATAATAAATGAACTCAAAACATTCAAAACAAACAAATAACTCAATCTCATGAAAAAATTAAATTCAATCATATGGTCAGTTTTATAATTAAACACCCGTGTTATAGCAGACCTGCATCTTCAGCCAATTTAAATAAAACATATTATCAATCCTCATCATTGTAAACATACCATATGTTATACTACATTTTCGGGCAGTTTAGACTCCAAGACGTTCCCCCCCGCCAAATGCTCATAATTTCTTTCTCAAATTTAAAAATAATTTGTATTTTTTATTTAGTTTAATATATTTTCTGCAAAATCTTGATCAATGAACCCTAACTATTAAAAATAAACACAAATAAAACATTCATCACCTGCAAATTCAATCATATGTTCAGAATTGTATTTTTTTTAATCTGTCAAATCAGGGTAACTATATTTTTGGAGGGTAAAATTAAAAATAATATTGGACAACGTACTGTGTTGAGCACTTTCAATATCTCAGCAACGGATTGACGTAGAATAATAATTCAAAATTCTAAATTGTTCATTTTTTAAGCTGAATCCAATTTTGGCACTTACATTTACAAGAAAATAATATAAAGATATTAAATCCTAAAAATAAATTTTATTTTGTCAAATAACCCTCCTTAGAGTTGACTTATCGCGCTGGTTTTCGGACTCGAAGTAATAAATGTCACTCTAGACGTATGTACCAAATTTCATCGTGATCGGACCTTTTTTACGAAAGTTATCGCGCCTACGGACAGGTACATATATATAACTGAACGAATGGTGTTTTTGGGGTCTGGGGACATCAAAATGATAAGTTACGGTGGTCCCGTGCTTAAGTCTTACCATGCCGCCTACGGTAATAGCTACTTCCCTATAGGGGAAATTCGCTAAAATGGGAAAACACAATTTTCTTTAATTGAGGCAGGAAAATCTCTCAATTGTGTAGTCTTCAGTATATTTTTGATTATTTCTTAGAGATTCGGTGATTTCACGGCCAACAAAACTCTTTTATCACCGTCGGTCATTCTCTGCATATGACTATTGTTCACTGTGCCGGTTTTCCAGCCTAAGTTTTCCAATAGCTAACTTTTTATTTTACGTATGACGTATGACATTAAACCTCTTATAGAGAAACCTATTATTTTTTGCTCCTTTTAGCTGTGTATTTCAATTTTTGAAATTCCATGTAACTATCCAATATGACGGAAAACATACAATTTTCTTATGGTACCATGTATTTTATGGTGTTTTTAAATTCTACAAAGAAAAAATGTTTGTTAACAACTTAAATCCTCATAACCTCTTGACCTTAATTTTTACAGACATACGGGTGGTGTCATTTTGTTTTCATCTTAAGCACTAAAACCCATGAAATTTTTATCAAAATCGTTCCAGCCGTTTTTGAAAAATGTGGAGTTTTGTAGTTTCTTATGGGTTCTCATGGGGTAAATACTCTTAAAAATCAAAAATTCAAAAAATGAAAAGAACTCCTGGGGATATCATCGTTTCATACCTACATGCCGAATTTCATGAAAATAGGGCCATTGGTGTCATCTCTAGCTCTGTTTACATACATCCACACTCTCATACTCACACGCACACACACACACACACGGATGGACAGACACCACTCTGAAAACCACTTTTTTATTCAGGGAGCATTAAAACAAATATATCCACTAACAACTCAAATTCAAAAATTTAACAAAAAATACTTTCTCCATATACTATAGTAAAGGGGAAGAAAGTAAAATAACAGGAAAATTAAAAAATTTAAAAATTTAAATTTTAATGGTTGGTTTATTTACCAACATAAAATTATAAAATAAGGGGTTTCCTCATAAGAAGTTTACTCAGACATGAAATGAAAAAATTAGCTTGGTAAACCTAAGGCTGGACATTCGGTATTTATAAAAATGGTATAACACCTAGTAGGCCTAATTAAGTTAAAATATGTTATTTGTCATGTTCTTTGAAACACAATTTTACACATTCAATACCACTAACCTACTTAATAAAGTAAAAATCACAACATAAACAAACCATGTTATGACAGTAAAACATGTGCTTTAAAAACAAAGCTTTATAATCAGATGATCTGTGCTGTTATAGTCAGTTGATCAGTAAAAACAATACGAATGAATAGAAAATATTTTATATTCCATTTCTAAAAAGTAAAATGAAGGAATATTTTACTTTTCAGGCAAATGGCCACATATAGAGTTAATTACCTTTCATTTAACACAACCTGCATGTAATTCGTTCCGATAGAACTCCAGAACAACTTAAAATAGGCTAAAAACTTTACCCCATGTTATTGTCTGAAGTGATTTTAATTTCCGTTTTTGAAAAATTTAGTAGGGGAACATCTGAAACCGAAGCAAAATGGGCAAATATAGATACAATTGCCTTTTATTTTATTCGGATGAGTTCGAAAACCAGCCCGATCGGACCATCATGAGGGGGTTGGTAAGGGGGGATAAATGCCCCCAAAAATGGTTTTTTTTTCACATAGAAAAATAAAAGTAATCAAATTTTGGTTAGCACCATTGAGTTCAGCTCGAAAAAACAAACAATTTAGTAATTTGTATAATTGCTCTATGTCCATTGGTAACAGAGATATTGAAAGTGGTAAACACAGTACGTTGTCCAAATGTTAACCTTATGGGAAATAAGTAAAATTCTATATCTCGCTTATTTTTCATCATATCTTAATAAAACTTGGTTTGTGGCTTAACCTAGATGAGATTTAAAGTATTTTAGTCTAAAAACACCGAAATTTCTATTTTTGTGGCAGCAAACCTGCATACTTATTTCCCATGTTATCCTTATGGGCAATAAAATAATTCCATATCTTCGTTATTTCTAAAAATATCTTGATAAAACTTGGTAAATGGCTTCTTCAACATAAGATCTACTAAATATTGAAATAAAACAACCCAGTTTTTAACATGCCTGTAGCATCAAACCTGCATACTCATTCCCCATGTTATTGTTATGGGGATTACAAAAACATGTCATATCTTACTACATTGGATGGAAGTATTTTTTTTGCATTTGAAATTCGCTGAGTATGCAGGTCTGCTGCAACGGGGGTATTTATTAACACG
The DNA here is from genome assembly GCA_035578135.1 of Flexamia atlantica. Classification (NCBI taxonomy): domain Eukaryota; kingdom Metazoa; phylum Arthropoda; class Insecta; order Hemiptera; family Cicadellidae; genus Flexamia; species Flexamia atlantica. Next base: position 47,937,384 of record JAQJVK010000005.1, on the reverse strand, counting down.
TTGTTTTTGTCTTTCCATTTAAAGGATAATACATGATGATGCACACATTTTTATGTACTGGCACTGATAAACCAAATGCTTCTTCAGCGTTTGCTCTTTTTCTGTCGTTAGACAACATACTCGTGTCTTCAAAATCAGCTGAATGAATGACTGTAAAATTATATCATTGCAAAGGTGTGGAAATGTGGATTTCATTAATTAAAAAAAGCAAGATAACGTAAAAGTAAATAATACCCCCCGTTGCAGGAGACCTGCATACTCAGCGAATTTCAAATGAAACAACATATTACAATCCAACATAGCGAGATTTTACATGTTTTTGAAAGCTCCATAAGAATAACATGGAGAATGAGTATGCAGGTTTGCTGCTACGGGTATATTAAAACTGGGTGGTTTTAATTCAATATTTAGTAGATCTGAACTAAGAAGAAGCTATTTACCAAGTTTCATCAAGATATATTGTGAAATAAGCGAGATATAGAATTTTACTTATTCCCCATAAGTTAACATTGGGACAACGTACTGTGTTTACCACTTTCAATATCTCGGTAACCAATGGACATAGAGCAGTGATTCAAAATACTAAATTGTTTGTTTTTTTTGAGCTGAATTCAATGGTGCTAACAAAAATTGGGTAATTTTTATTTTTCTATGTAAAAAACTAAAAAAAAAACACTTTTGGGGGGGTTTATCCTCCTTTACCCCCCCCTTCCGGTAGTCCAATCGGGCTGGTTTTCGAACTCGTCCGAATAATTACTACTTTAGATGGCTGTGCCAAATTTCATTTAAATTGGGCCAATTTTATGGCGGGCCGCTATCGTGGTTAAAGGCACACACACACACACACACACACACACACACACACACACACACACACACACACACACACACCACACACACACACACACACACACACACACACACACACACACACACACGCACGCACGCACGCACGCACACACACATATGAAAATGAACGAATAGTGTTTTTTGCTTCTGGGGGCCCAAACGAAAAGTTATCATGGTTTCGGGCTTAGGTCTTACCATGAGTACTACGGTAACAGCTTCTTCCCTATAGGGGAAATTCGCTAAAACCTGCCAATATAGAAAAGTTGAGCTTTTTATTAGGTACAAACTGCATGAAAATGGGTCCAGGGGGGAGTCTCAGACGTACTACTGTCCAAAGGATTGGAAAAGTTGATTTTTATCCCATGTCAAACCTCCATGGACTCCATGGAAAAGTTTATTTTCCATTTTCGACCCAGTTAACACATATATTGTAAAAATATAAATAAAACCTGCACATATAGGGGCCGATAACCTTTGTTTTGGTACAACCCGCAAGTAAATCGGTCCAGTAATACGGCCAGGCTCGCTGTCATAAGCTTTCAAAAAGTTTTTTTAATATATAGGAAGATTGATTTTTAATTACGTTAAATGAATTAAAAAAACATTCTACTGTGAAGAGTTGTTAAAAATCATGGCATCAGAATATATGACACTTTGTGTAAACTAAACGTGTCATATATTCTGTGTTTGAAAATAAGCTTTTCGTGGTGTCTCGAATAATCCTGCGATTGCTGGTCCAGACTAATTAACAGAAGGTGCCGCAATACATTGAAGTACTATTAAAAATCATATGAATACTCCCCTTTATTACATGAAACCTCTGATGGTTTATTTAAACCTCTTTTATTTGATCATGAAAAGACTATTTCAAGCTTAAAGAATATGACCAACTGTTCGGATATCTGCATGAGCTCCCTGAAACGTTTAGTCCACTTTAGTTTAAGGTTATAATATACTTTTACTCTTTCGACTTGACTAAAAGTATACACTTTTGTACACAACATATTACGATTGATTTCATTTCATGCTTCATTCCTAAGTAATTTATCTCTCAAATGGTACTTCAAGCATCCTCACTAAAGCTATTTATATATACACTTACGTAAGAGCCAACTCACCAACTCGCCAGAAAGCTTGCCAAGATATTGACGAGTGCATTAGCTGTCCGCTCTGTTCTCCTTTATAGAAAATTCTAAAATCAAAACACTCAACAGTTCCATCAGGCAGGGTCAATGGGTTAAAAATTCAAAGGGATTAAACGTAAGTGGTTAATTTAATATCAACTAGTTAATAATAAAATAATCTTTTACTTTTTTCCTTGCTTTTGTCCAACAATATTCAATATTTCGAAAGCCATTCGCCATCGCCCAGCGCCAATCGAATCACCAAAATGATGAAGTTTTCCAAATTGACTGTCGTTTACCGGGTCATTGCGTTACGTCAATTTAACCTTCGTCCCTAATTTCTCGTCTTTGTCAGTGCTAAATTGATTTATATCTAAACTGATACAACGGCAAGTTTGGTTCAAAAGAAACTTCAAGCAAATATTTTAGAATCAGAACAAAATGAAGTAGATTAATCATAGATGGGCAGTAGTTGCATTTTTAGAGAGGTTTACGTTTTTACTTCTACGCAATAAAATAATTTATGTGGTGCCGTGCTCATCCTGAGTCTTCACAGACTTTTATTGTTTGCAGCTGATGTGAATATTTTTATTTAGACTATTTATGTTAGCAATAATATAATTCTCTCTCTCGGTCTATACTCGATTCCACATTCACCTTTCAGTACAGGCCATATGGGAGATAGCTATTGTATTACATTTGCTAGATACATTTGTTTACAAACATTCATAACAACATGTTATAAAATTATTATCTGATTATAACATTATTTGACTAGTACAACTTAAAATGCCATATGAAATACACAGCTTTTGGATATTCCATACTGAAAGGTGAACGTGGAACCGAGTATATACTCAATTCCACATTCACCTTTCAGAGCCATATGGGAGATAACTATATTACCTTTGCTGGGCACATGTGTTTACAAATGTCCATAAACATGTTATAAAATCATCAGCTGATTGTGAAATAATTTGCTTAGTTCAACTTAAAATGCCATATGAAATACACAGCTTATGGAAATTCCATACTGAAAGGTGAACATGGAACAGAGTATAGTTATTATTCTCATAGTAACCCCGTCGTCTCACTTACATTTGGTGACCCCGTTTTAAAAGAATACTTACCTTTCTGGTCATTTTCATTTCGTTATTCATTAAATATTTGAAAGTAACTTTGATTACCAAAACTATTTTATGCCATGGATGAAATTGAAAGAACTTCAAGATCTTCGTGCAGCAAATGATGAGCTTGCCAGAAGACTCGAGAGAGAGAGAATTATTATTGTTACATAAACAGTCTTAATGAAAATATTTACATCAGCTGTAAAAAAAAAGTCTGTGAAGACTTTCAGGATGAGCTCGGCACCACATTTACAATAAATATTAACATTGCCGGCGAATATTTATTAGTTTGTCGCAAATATTTATTAGTTAGGAATATTTTTATTTTAATTGTGAATTCATTTTATAATTAGGAACAAATAACTTGAGGGATGAGTGACTCACTCAACCGCCAACTCACCCATTTCAAAAATAGGGCCCCCCGGTGGTTAAGTTTATTAATTAGCTGTGATCTTCACTGATCAGCTGATTGAAAGATCAATCAGCTGTTATAAGTTTATTAACACTAATCAGATGTCTGGTTCAGACAAAGTGAGATACATTACTGAAGAATCCAAGTAATTTTAAGTAGGCCCTATACCTGGGCAAAGAATACGTAGGCCTAATAAACCATTTTATTTACATGGAACGTTAAAAAACATGTGTAAATGAAATGGTCCAGAGCTTAGATTGTGACTCAATTGTTTTGCACTTGGTGTCTCATATAGCTAAATAAATTTGTTACTTGTTTAGTTGTGATTTTTTTAGGTTTTTGATGTTTTTTAAGCAATTTATTCATCTCAGAAGTATAAGAGTATTATTGAACGAACCAGACAGCTGATTAGTGAAATAAACTTAACACAGCTGATTGTTGCGGATCTCCAGCAGTGGTTTTACACAATAACTGTTGATATTGACACGAACACAATTTCTTAAAAATACAATACATCCTTCGTTTATGAACCGATTTTCCTAACATTGATATCCTTTGACTATTAATTGAGCTCTCTACGAAAAAAAGGTAATTACTAGAATCTTTTTTCAAAGTTGAGTTTTTGAGATATCTGGCCCATACATTTTTAAGCAGGCGCCATTTAAAAAACGGACATAAATACAATTTTGTCTGTTATTTGGTTTTTAGGTTATAAACTGTACTCCAAGTTTCACTATGTTTAAACAAAATACTCTTTAATTAAACATTATTTTGCGAAAAACCAAACTAGCGGCTATACAAATAAATATTGAGATTTCAAAATTTGGAATATAATATTTTAACTTGTCCAGGAATGTTTAAGGGTACGGGAACAGTACCCAAATTATTGTCAGAGCTCCACGACAATGATAAATTAATTTGATTTTTAGTGTAGATGTGTACAAAAATAATTGTGGGAGTTTTCAAAATAAATAATGGATAAATATAAGATTCCCAAACATATAAAAGGCACTTACATTTACTATTAAAATGAAACCTCATTGGAACCACAAGTTTACAACGTATTGAATAGTGTCATAAATACTCTTCAGTAAAGACGGACAGTTAAAACTACTCGAAAATACCCACATACTGTTGAATGTACCGATGTTCATTATGCATCGCGTCAGTGCATAAACCAGTCTAACTGGCGCCAATTCTTGAGGCCCACGCCGTCCATAAAACTAATGTTAATTTTAGCATTGGCTTATGGACGGCGTGGGCCTCAAGAATTGGCGCCAGTTATATTATGAGAGAGACCGCTGGCCACTGATATGCCGATGACATGGCGGAGATTGGGGTCTACAATGTTGTTCTTCAAGATTTGCTAATTCAAGATAACAGGTAATTACGAATATTATACAACGTATATACTCGTATGTCTACAATGAAAGCAAAAAGTCGTGTAATCACGATAAAGTATTTAATACGACCTTTTTTACATGGAGAGTAAATAAATTGTCATACTTACTGTCTAGCGCATTTTTAACGACATGAATAGGTACATGCTTTAACTTAAACATATATATTTTAATTAGTTAAAAATGTGGAGAATTGAGACCTAGCATTCGTTTGAAAAATTCGGTCTGTCGTATTGTATCTTTTGCCAGATCTTGCCTGGATAATGATGTAGCCTACACTAATGAATTTAATTCAATTTATTGGCATAGAAAACGTTTTAGAAACAATGCTAAATAAATTGTGCAAAGTTTAAATTAATGCTTATGCTTGATAGTTATACGTAATTAGTAGTTAAATTATAATTAAATTTAAGCTATCCCCCCACGAAAAAATTCTTGCATCTTGGTTGGGTCTGCAAACATTGAATTATTTGCTTTTTACTGATAATAACGTGTTCTCAAACTAGTTTACGTTATCTTCCATTTTATGTTCTTTCTGGTTATAGTGTTAATGCAAACTAGGAATGCCGTAGGAATGAATAAATAGGAAATGAATGATTATATCCGACTTACCCCTTGTTTTGACTTGCCTTACTATCTATGTTATCAAAAGAATATCTGGATTTTTTTGCAGCATATCGACCCCGAGAAAAATACTTCCTACCCCTATGTTTAGACGCTTTTTACTCCTTACTGTATTGAGTTAGTAAAATAATACTTTGACTCCAATCGGAAGTAAAGTGATTGTCCCACACGAGAGGCAAAGTAATCACTTAGTCCCGCTAAGATCACTAAGAATAGCATAGTAATCAATAATTAAAAAATCAAGCGTCTTCAAATTTCTACGCAGACATGCAAATATGTTGAGGTTCAACAGATTGCATGCACTAACAGCTGATTTAGTGGCTGGAATAATCTCATCAGAATATCATAGACAACGATCAGCGGTAAGAACGTCTAAGAATTAAGCGTAGAGTGTTGCAACAATCAGCTGATCGCTGGTGCATTGTAGCTGCTCGGATGTAGTGACCATCGATGTAACTTATTTACATCGATGGTAGTGACTAGTTGCTGATAGAAACGAAAAGGATATTTTTATTAATTACCAAGTTAATGAAATGGATGTTTAAAAGATTAAGTATTTATTATTGCAGTTGGCTAAAAACGTTGAGTGTATTTCGAGAGAAAAACATCTTCTCCCTCGTGAAAACTGTCACCAAAGACAAGCTCGGGCGCCAGCATTTTCACCCGTGAGACAATGTTGTAATTTACTCACGTAACACACAAATAATTATTTTATACATAATTGGTATCAAATTCAAGCTAGTAACATCTAGATTTAGACGTGCCTTTAGTAGGTGTAGCAAATATTTCACGAAAAGCCTTCAGCCAAGGGGCTTTTGGATTTTCAGCTAATATGCTATTATCTGTTGTTAAACATTTGAACTATTTCAAATTCCAATAACAAACAGATGTCGAGATAGTTTTAAAGTTTTACTACAGAATGCAGTGCTAGCAATTGCTTTAAATCCAAGCACTAATCAGCGCTCATGAAAACGTTTATATTTCTAAATATCTTAAAATAGTTGGAGACTTAACATAAATTTCAAGGATTAAATCGCATTGTTAGAAAACCCTGTATGTTGTCCTTGCATTTGGAATTTCGGAGATATTTAAATATTTTCAGTTGGCCTGTTTCCTGGATTTTTTTTAATACACCGATGCACTTATTTATTGCAGGTTCTCTAGACGTTTCAATGCAAAATATGGTCTTTTCCAAACATATGCTATGTATATCAGTCAGTTTACAATATGTTTATGAAAAATACAAAGTTATTAGCTCTATTTCCTTGGTTTTACGTTATTATGAATGACGTGTTGTAAGAATAGAAATCGGCGAAAATCGCATAATAGTACGGTGCAATTAGACCTAAACCTGGACATCCAAAAAAAAAGTTTCTAACCAGCGCCAATTTGTTCAATACACCTCCCCCAATAAATAAACAAAAGTTACACTGATTTGAGCGTCGGGTTTGGGTGGGAGGGGGCTTAATAGAGGGGAAAATGTAATTTTTTTGACATTTTAGCAAATATCTTGAAAACGGTGCGTTTTTTCTGAAATATTATTCTTTGCAAAAATAATCTACATTAAATTTCGAATAAAATGATACCATATGTTACCTATCTAATGTGGACGGTTATAGAGGTAATGAGGGGTAAATGTGAATTTATTATTATTTTATAACAACGAAATATCCCAAAATATCCACTCCACATGCTCCATATTGACATTTTCCATTATTTTAAATAATATTTTACTTCAGAGAATCATTACAAGTCTAGGGAACGATGTTTTTGGTCCTTCTAAATTTTTACTCCCTCCATCAAAAAAGTGGGAGGTAAAACCTTTTGAACAGAAACCCTATCATGTTGTATATCATTTTAAAGGGCACGATGAAAGGAGATGAATGGTGAAAACTAGAGATCTCTACGTTGATAATAAGCAAAGTTACAGCAAATCAAATTTTTAAGTTTTACAAAAACTGCTGCAACTTTTCTTAGGATCAAGTTGGAGACCTCTAGTTTTCACCATTCACCTCCTTTCATCGTGCCCTTTAAAATGATATAAAACATGATAGGGTTTCTGTTCAAAAGGTTTTACCTCCCACTTTTTTGATGGAGGGAGTAAAAATTTAGAAGGACCAAAAACATCCTTCCCTAGACTTGTAATGATTCCCTGAAGTAATGGAAAATGTCAATATGGAGCATGTGGAGTGGATATTTTGAGACAATTGGTTGTTATAAAATAATAATAAATTTACATTTACCCCTCATTAACTCAATAACCGTCCACGTTAGATATGTAACATATGGTATCATTTTGTTCGAAATTTGATGTAGATTATTTTTGCAAAGTATAATATTTTAGAAAAACCACACCGTTTTCAAGATATTTGCTAAAATGTCAAAAAAATTACATTTTCCCCTCTATTAAGCCCCCTCCCACCCAAACCCGACGCTCAAATCAGTGTAACTTTTGTTTACATATTGGGGCAGGTGTATTGAACAAATTGGCACTGGTTAGAAACTTTTTTTTTGGATGTCCCGGTTTTCCCATTTTTAAAGCTAATTGCACTGTACTATAAGGAGAAGAAGGGTGGCAATCTGCTGATCATGCCCAGACATAGTAACAAACGCAAGATGAGAACAACATGTCGCTTTTCTTGAAGCCAAAAATACAAGTCTATTTAAAAAACCGTCTCTAAGGCACAGTAACACTAGGAAGTGATCCGAAAGACGACACTAAACTATTGGGAAAGAAAACGTCGATTTTGTTTATGCTGTTTTTGAGGGAAGCTCGAAAACTTCAATGTTGGGAACAAGACTAGACGGACTTTAAAAATCTTAGTCAGTGTATTCACAATATTGTGAAGCCTCTTAATTCCAGGCATGGAGGGGACATGGTCATGGATGAGGAGTGTGGCTATCGATAAATAAAAATTTCGGCATGAATTAATTTGCTGAGGTGATACGAAGCCCCGCTAAGACAACATTCATAGGTTTATTAAACTTTGTCTTTTATACTTATAGGTTGAACAAAAGGATCTAAAACGCTTAAGGAATCGGAAGTGTGACCTTCTTAGTCACACCCTATTAAATTATACTCGTAAATCTGTTAAAATATTGCCGTAAGATAAAAATAATTCATCATAAATCTGTTAAAATATTACCATAACATAAAACAAATTTATTGTCAATGAATAATATGGATTGTAGATGTCTAATTTGTTTGGTTTAATTTTATTGATGTCTAGTATTAATGAACGTTTGAAGATTCGTTCTTGTTTTGTTTTTAGGACCCAAAGAAAACCTTAAAATTGTTAAATATCGGAAGTGATTTTATGACCACCATTTATAAATGTTCTTGTGTTAGGGTACTGAAACCATTACTTGCATAGTGAATGCAAGTAGCCTAAAATTGACCGGAAACGTTTTTAACTAGGCTCATAGAAAGATTTATGTTAATTATAATAACAAAATCATTAAACTAATTAAATATTATATAAGGAAAACGTACTTGTTACAGAGGATTACGAAAGCATGTAACCGACGATAATTCTACGTGGGAGAAGTCCCTCGAGTATTCTTAAGCTTTGTATTTTCTTCTCGATGGCAATCTGTAGGCTCCTTATATACGACCTCCACTTCTAACATATTTCTTCTTTTCCTTAAGAATCCTCCAGTAGAATCGCAAAACGAAATAACCACGTTTATAACATGACCGGGTTTCAAGTATATTGTTCGAGCTATAATAACTATATGACAGAATAAGGTTGCTTTACGTAATTAATTGAATTTGGATGTCAATTATTATTGAGTATATTGGTTGGAAAACTGTGCAATTTATTATATATATATATATATTCTATAACCATGCATTATATATACTACAGGGTGTTTTTTTTTTAACTTGCTTCTTAATTTATTCAGAAACAAAAATAAATTTTAGTATTCTGTTTTCTGGAAACGTCTACCAACGCAGGGGAAGTTAATTTCACAGGAAAACTTCATCCCCCAACTACCCCCTTCTCACCCCAACCCCTAACTTAAAATTTTCAAATGGCAACATACCCTTTGTGACATATTTCAAATTAAAGAGAACAAAAAAAGAAAAATTTTGGTGGAAGAAAAATTGAAATTGCCTCATGCGTTCTCGAGATATTCAGTTTTTAAGGGTGTTTTCCGTTTAACTTCAAATTTTTATCATTTAAAAATTAACACAGACATAAATATGATTTTAGCGGGAAACATCTAATTAATGACAGGGGAATGTGTGGTGAACTCAAAATCAACCCTTATTTCACCCTTTCCCCATCCCCTTTGTTAAAGATAGAGACTTACCCCAAGCGATATATCAAATTGAAGGGTATGAAAAAACTAGATTTATTGCAAAAACTAAACTGAGATCCAATACAGAATTTTTGATATCCTCGTATTTTACAATCATACAATCAATTTAAGTACAAATTATTTTAAATTCTGTAGCAATCCGGTATCGAAGAGATTTATCTAGCCAGCAATAATTTGTTTGCAGGAAGAATGAATTTAAAATAATTTGCACTTAAATTGACTGTCAGATTGTAATATACGAGGATATCAAAAATTCGGATCTTTTCCGTTATACGTATACCACTGTTTTGAGTTCGTTTTGCAAGCTTGATTTTGATAAGTTTGGTTAGGATAGGTTAGGTTAGGTAACATAACCTAACCTAACCTTACATAACCTTACCTAGCCTAACCTAAGAAACTGGAAGTGGGACCGCTAGACGGGCAGACGCTGGCTTCTCGTTCTAGACAGAGATTCTTTGTTTGAAATTCATTGTTGGTGATGGTGATTTTATATTTTGATTTGGATTTTTGCGGACATTTGCCATCACTGATTAGTAAACCAGTGAAACTTGTTTTTTTCTAATCAGTGATGGCAAATGTCCGCAAAAATCCAAATCAAAATAGACAGAGATAACGGTAGATAAGATAACGAAACCGCAGGTAAAATATTCTTACAAGGAATTTCCACTTTAATACGAATAATAACTATTATTTGACCTAGTTTATGGTGCTCGGTAAAAAGTCAAGCTTGAAGAGTGAATTTGGAATGGTGGTATACATATAACGGAAAAGATCCAAAAATTCAATATTTGATCTCAGTTTAGCTTTTGCAATGAATCTAGTTTTTTCATACCCTTTAATTTGATATATCACTTGGGGTAAGTCTCTATCTTCAACATAGGATTTGGGGGAAGGGGGTGAAATAAGGGTTGATTTTGAGTTCACCACACATTCCCCTGTCATTAATTAGATGTTTCCTGCTAACATCATATTTATGTCTGTGTTAATTTTTAAATAATAAAAATTTGAATTTAAACGAAAAACACCCTTAAAAACTGATTATCTCGAGAACGCATGAGGCAATTTTAATTTTTCTTTCACAAAAAATTTTATTTTTTTGTGCTCTTTAATTTGATATGTCACAAAGGGTATGTTACATTTGAAAATTTTAATTTAGGGGTTGGGGTGAGAAGGGGGTAGTTGGGGGGATAAGGTTTTCCTGTGAAACTGACTTCCCCTGCGTTGGTAGACGTTTCCAGAAAACAGAATACTAAAATCTATTTTTGTTTCTGAATAAATTAAGAAGCAAGTTTAAAAAAAACACCCTGTATACATACACTCACTGTGCCAACTGATCCAACTGAACTGTGCCACCATTGGTATCTCAGAAAATATTGGGTTTAGAGAAAACTTTAAATGGAGGACTTCACCTACTTCTTTAAGACATTTAAAAATAAGAATTCCATTTTCTTCTGAATGGCCGCCATTTTCCAATATGGTGGACAACTTTAATTTTTCTTACGGAACACCCTGTATTTTATGGCATATTTAGATTTTACGCTTAATTTTAAGAAACTACACCTTGACATTTTTCCTAAACCCTATGGTTAAGGAGATAAAAGCAGTTAAAGTTAGATTTTTCCCTATTTAAAATGCATTGTGTCCATTTTAACTCTACCATCCCATGCAATGCTTATGGAGTATAAACTATTCAAAATTATTCATTTCCATGAGTGAATCTCGACTAAAAACAGCTTATATGATTGAATCTAAGCTAAAATCACATTTTATGCACTTTTGTTCTTTAGTATTTTTTATTCAACCCAACCATTATCGATATATCGAGTACCAACAATTACGCAATGCAATTCTACTTAACTATTGGGTTTAACAAAAAATGTCAAAGAGTAAAAAATTCTAAATACTAAGCGTAGAATCCAAATGTGCCATAAAATACAGAGCGTTACGTAAGAAAAATCTAAGGTGTCCGCCATATTGGAAAATAGCGGCCATTTAGAAGAAAATAGAATTCATATTTTTAAATGTCTTAAAAAAGTAGGTGAAGTCCCCCATTCAAAGTTTTCTCTAAATCCAATAGTTCCTGATATAACACTGGTGGCACAATTAAGTTGGACACCCTGTATATATATATTTTACACAATCTAATACTACACAAATTAGAACCGTTGATATCTCTGTTCTATTTCCATTACATTTTTAATTTTCATATTTCCATTTACATGCCAAGCAAGTTTACAGAAAAGATTCATCCAGAAAAATAATTTTGTCCGATGAGCAGTTTTTAATTTTCTTAGTAGGATGAAGAACGTTAAGAAATTGTGGTAAAGTTAAGTACAGTGGATATTTTAATGATGATAAGTGGTTGTATATTTGTCTCTAGAAACAAATTACTTAGCTTAGCAGTGGGTTTTCTGAATTAAAAACAGTCTATTCTGTATAATGAAAAGCCGTTAATACTGGATTTCAGAATTGTATTAGGAATATTTTACCTGAGCAGATCTTTGGATTTCGCCCTGAAATAAGATGTTGGATATGTTAAAAAATACTAGAAGACTAAAAATTTTGTTTTTGTATATTTATTAATAACATTTCACATTACCATTAAGAAAATCTAAAAAAGACATAAAAAATAATTTTACTTAGGATCCTAATATATCATGATTGTTTTCACAACCCTAAACCCCTATGAAAAAATTATGTCAGGTTTGATCAAAAAAATATCAGAACCTGAACAAACCTTGATCAAAACTGATCAAATTTGCGGGGTTTTTGGGACTTTTGACTATCAAATCTGATCAAATCTGATCAGGGGTTTGTTCAGGCTGATCAAGGTTGATCAGTTTAGTTCAGGATTCATCAGGTAAGGTTGATCAAGCTTGATCAGATTTGTTCAGTTGCTTCTACAGGATTGGTCAGGTTTGATCAGGTAATGCTGATCAAGGTTGATCAGATTTGTTCAGGTGCTCCTACAGGATTGATCAGGTTTGATCAGGTAAGGCTGATCAAGGTTGATCAGTTTCGTTCAGATACTTGGTCAGATTTGATCAGCATTATTCAGGTTTAATCATGCATGCCTGATCAGTTTTGATCAGAAAAATATGGCTTTTGGGACTTTTGACCATCAAATCTGATAAAATTTGATCAGGCAAAAATTCATCAGATTTTTTTCAGAAGTGCTTAATAAAATACCATAAAATAAAATTTTTTGTCAGATTTATGAGTTTAAACAAGGAGTTTATTTTAATGTTATGTTATGTTAAAGTTTTTTGTAAAAAAAAATTGTATGCATTAATACGGTTTAATTATGTAGTTGTCTAACCTGTTATTTACGAAGAGTTCTAATACAGTTCCCAAACCTTCTCTGAGAAATCTATATATCTATATATATATATATATATATATATATATATATATATATATATATATATATATATATATATAAAGGAGAAGGGGTTTTCTTGCGGACAGCAAATCTCCAAAACTATATGACCTAAAGAGTTGAAATTTGGCACATGTGTTACTCTTGGGTTTTAGATACACACTAAGAAACGGTTTTACAAAATTCCCAAAGGGTTTCGCCCTATGGTACTTCAAAGTTTTAATGTTAAATTATAGGGAAAGATATAAGGTTGTCATGGCAACCTTAAAAAGTATGACAAATTAAATCCTAAAAAAAGACAGAGGGAGTTTTTATGTTTTTCCTCGGGTGAAACCGTGTTGATCAGCTAGTTATATATATATGTACTAAGTTTCATGTTAAACGGTCCAACAGGATCCGAGTCCTTTAGCTACAAATATATACACCAACATCCTCTTTTACAAATTAGATATATCAGAGTATAACCTTTATTCTTCTGCCCTTATATTTTTTACTAGTTTATAAAATATTTTTATTCACAGATATTGTTAACATTGTATTTATACATTTTATATAAAAGTTATGTATTTATAACTAATTTGTATTATGATAAACTGTACATATCTCTATATATTTTACTTGTTGTACATGGGCCTGTAAACTGATAAGGATTGATGATAGCGTTTCGACGCTGAAACCTAGGTCTCAAAAAAACTTATTATTGGATCATAAGGTAAGCCTTAATTAAATGAACAATGTCAGATAACGATCCATAGGCTATGAACCCTAATAAATATAATTTCAAGTAGGCCTATTTCAAGTATTTTCAAGTATAGGCCTAAACAGATAACGCTCTGTTACACATTCAAACTGTAGGCCTATTTGAAATAAATATGTTTCTAGCCTATGATTTGTGTTTATACCTGTAATTAGCTAAGTACACATCCTATTTATGTTATTAGGCCTACATTAGGCCTATATTGGAAATATTGTAAGTTGTGGGCAGATAATGGAGTTTTTTAATAAAACAAAAACACAGCAAATAAACAGTAACCCGATCAGTACGAGTTTCATATCTGATCTTCTGCCGTTCGTTTCTAAAGCAGACACATTTCAAAGAAAACAGCAGGAAAACAGAAACATCTCATTTCAAAGAAAACAAAATCGAAAGTAGACGAACTTCGGTAGGCTATATAGTTTGTTGGGTAGAACTCAACAACCAATTCTATTTTATTTATTTCCGACTTGTTTTTACTCAATGTAAATTTACTATCGATAGAATCTGCACAAGATGGTGGATGATAAGAAATAAGGTAGGCCTAAATTGTTCAGTCAATTTATGTTAGTAACTTATAATTTAGTTTTTGGCTAGCTTAGGGGAGAGTGGGGCAGTTTCATACAGGGGCACCTTCATACACTCTAAATTTCCCGCCTAACAGAAGACAGAAGAGCAGGAAACAAATCATTCATACCACCTATAGGCCTCATCATGTACTACTACCTATAAAAGTTTCAATTCTGCAGTGTATTTCAATTGGGAGATATTTAACATTTACTGGAATCGGAGAAAAAAGTTTTTTATGACTATCTGGGAAAAGGGAGGTTAAAGTAGGCCTAATTTGTTTTTATATTTTTGCTGTTATTTATGCATTATTAGACAGCTCAATGTTTTGGACTACATATACACACTAACTGTAGATCTCGAATTTTAACTTATAAAAAGGTTATATGGTAATTTATAACATAACCACACTTGGGGCACTTTCATTCATTGAAACGGGGCAGTTTAATACATTATTTGTATTTACTATTTAACAATATTGAATAATTTATCTTTGTAAAAATAGTATAAACATACTTAAAATTAAGTATCAGCCTACACAGTTAAACTCAAAACATTTATTTTTTTAAATTTTCTTTAGAGTGACAAATGGTGAGATATTACAGGAAATCAACTAATAGAGCTAAGGCAGATGAAAATTTTTTCACAGTTAATTTTATGCCTAACTTTCATTAATAGTAAGTTTTAGGGCTGTTGATTTACGACCATTGTTGAACAGTACACATCGATTGAGTTAAACACGATAGGTTTTGGTAGTTTATATCGAATTAACGGAACCTAAACTGAGTACCAAAAACAAAACTGATCTTTGCCCATGTTAAATCACATTGAGAAGTTCAGATACTAAACCTAGACAAAACGTACAAACAATAAGTAGTATAAACATAACCTGTAAAGGCAGAAGGTCAGATATGAAACTCTTACCCCCCTTTTGAGTAATAAAATTTTAAATTGCTTGATACTTATAGCATAAAGATGTCTTCTTACTGAGTTTTTAACCTCAAGAATGCTTTCACAATAACTAACTTGGTCTATTATCTTTCTATAACCAAATAGAGAGCTCTCTCATTTCCTAACCACAACTTCACTATAATAACGTTCATGCAACTTTGCTTGAATAACAATTCAAATTATAGCCCAAAAAGGCTTTAAACTCAAACAAAACTACAAAGCAATTTAAGCATGTAAAGATAAAACAGTTATCTCTAGGGCTTGTGCGTTTAGCTGGTTTAGCTTAGTCTACACAAAAATTAATTCAAATCAAAACTAAACCAGTAAAAAACGAGTGAGTAGGGCTGAGGCTGGCAGGGCTGCCACTACAACCTCTTCGAGAACGAATGTTGAGTTTGAAACTTGACATATATATACATGTTTATATTCAAGTAAATAAACTATTATATAACAATTAATTGTATTTCTAGGAATATGAATAATTGAACGTTTATTGTCTTAGGAATGTTTGCAAAAATTATATGACAAACATTATATTTTAAAGTAGACCTTCATTTATATCATCATTAAAAATAATTTTTATAGTGTATAAAAATATAAAATGTTTTAACTATTATTTTTCAATTTTTTATTATTTTTTTAAGGTTTATTGAACAGGTTTTAAGGCATGTAACAGACATAAATTTTAATTTTTTATGTTCACTGCCGCCTATGGAGTATATAAACAGGGTAAAAATAGTTTAATACCCCCGTTGCAGCAGACCTGCATACTCAGCTAATTTCAAATACAAAGCAATATATTTAAATCCAACATAGCGAGATTTTTCATGTTTTTGTAAGCTCCATAAGAATAACATGGGGAATGAGTATGCAGGTTTGCTGCTACGGGTTTATTAAAACTGGGTGGTTTTAATTCAATATTTAGTAGATCTGACCTAGAAGAAGCGATTTACCAAGTTTTAACAAGATATGTTGAGAAATAAGTGAGATATAGAATTTTACTTATTTCCCATAAGGTTAACATTGGGACAACGTACTGTGTTTACCACTTGCAATATCTCGGTAACCAATGGATATAGAGCAGTGATTCAAAATACTAAATTGTTTGTTTTTTGGGCTGAATTCAATGGTGCTAATAACAATTGGATTATTTTTATGTGTAAAAAACTCAAAAACCCCATTTTTGGGGGGTTTACCCCCCTTTACCTCCCTTCCGGTAGTCCGATCGGGCTGGTTTGCTAACATATATATATTTATGAAAATTAACGAATGGTGTTTTTGGCATCTGGGGACCTCAAAAGGAAAAGTTATGATGGTCTCGGGCTTATAAGTCTTACCATGAGACCTACGGTAACAGCTTCTTCCCTATAGGGGAAATTCGCTATTATAATATGTTTTTTTTTTGTTGTAAGATGTTTTATTACTATAATAACTCTTAAATTAAATATTATACAGCTAATTTGATATTCTTCCTTAGGTCATTTGATAAATTTTGACATTCTTAACATAATTTCTATTATTCAAGCCTGAACGGTATGCCTGACCAAATCTTACCACTCAAGTTATAACATCCGGCTTTATAAAATAATCCTGACAAAATTTGAACAATCCTGTCAGGCCTGATTAAATATGCCTGATCAAGTCTGAACAAATCTTGGAGAAATTGAACACTCCTGTCAGGCCTGATCAGTATGCCTGATCAGTCTGTCCAAATCTGATGATTCAAGTTATAACATCAGGCCTGATCAAATAATCTTGAAGAAATCTGAACACTCCTGTCAGGCCTGATCAGTATGCCTGATCAAGTCTGATCAAATCTGATAATTCAAGCTGTAAGATCAGGCCTGATCAAAAATTCCTGAAGAATTAGGAACACCCAGGTCAGGCCTGATCAGGTTAGTTGATCAGTTTTGAACAACCGAGTCAGGCTTGATCAGGTTATTTGAACAAATCTGATCAAATTTGTTCATTTTTGATCCTGCTTGATCAAAAATGATTAGATTTTATCAGGTCTGATCAAGCAAATTTCCATAGGGGAAACCAGAGGCATAAAGATGTAAATTAAAACAAATTTACACTTTTACCTGAAGGTAAAAACCTAACTTAGTTTTACCTGAATTTAACTTTCGGGGGTTATTTTGGGTACCTTATTGGAATACATGGCTCGTCAATTATAATAAAAGGAAATATTGATCGTTGCAATGTATTTGACATCCGAAAAAAAACCCTAAGTAGACGTTTGATCTTTGTTTTCAGCCAACGAACAATGGAGTCATAGGAAAATAGAGTTTTGGGCGCCATTTTGGATTCCACTTTTCCGGTCCAAAATCCGTCTTGGCAGATTCTACTCAAGGGGGTTACACCCTAAAAAAGTTGTTTCCTCAACTGTTACGTGATTTGCTTTTTGCATGATTTTTAAATTTAAATGTGCATAAACTACATAGCTTTGACCGACCAATCATATTATACGCCTTCTTGAGTAAAAGGTATTATTCCACTTTTCATTCTCGTTGATTATAATCTTATTTGAATCATGTTAAGTACTCCTCAGCGCTCATTCGCAGAGTGTAAGATGAGCCGCAGTAAACCCTTCTTAAAATGGTAGTACGACTTAGCCGTTAGATTTGATAGTAAAACTATTTTTAAAGTGTCACCTAAATTGTTTTATAAAAATGATGGAGTAATTGCTTGGATAATTTATTTTTTAATAAACGCACATGGTGAGGTTTATTACACTTAAGCTTATCACTGTTAATGCAGTGTGGAAGCAATGTGGTTGAATCAGTTTGACATTCTCAAATTAAAAACATAGATCACCCTAAAAGAGACGTCATTTTAGAACTAAACTCATCTAAGGTAATAGGGGTACTGAATAAAAACAGTCATTGCAGATTTATCGTAATTATGTGCAATATTTTCGTGACATGGTGTTATCTAAGCATAAGGTGATCTTAACACTTTATTTTAAGATTTCTACATTTTAAGGCACTAAAACCTACTTTAATTAAAAATTGCATTATGCGTTCAACAGCAACTTATATTTTTTTATATTATGTTCTCTTTTCCTAAAGCACACCCTTATAGAAAGCATTACTGAAAAAGTTTTACGGAGACAATATTTTAGTTGTAATAATAGCTAATAGTGACAATCTTTCGTGAAATTAATTTTCTCAATCGATTTATCTGTCCTAAACCTGTAACATGTAACTCATGACTTACAGCTTACTCGTCAACATTATAAAGGTAATTTTCATTAGGTTGAGCTTCTCAGTTTTGCATTTATAAAGATGCGATTTTAATAAAATTTCTAGACTGGGAGGATCTTATCCAATTTGGTTAGGCGTGACGAAGATTAATGTGCAGAAATCTCTTAGAAAGGATGTAAAAAACAATCTCGTTATTTACTGGGTAGTGAATTTTCACATAATGCAGTTTTTATTTTAATTGGTAACTCTTGGATTAATGTTTTTGACATTAAAAGTAAAATAATCGTAACTAGTATGGTACTTATTTGCACTACATTCTTTAAGCTATTTTAAGGATAAAAATAATGTATATGAACCTAAATATTATTAAATCCATAATTTAAGTATTATTTTATTTGGTTGATATTGTACGAATTTTAATTTAAAATCTGCCGTTATTTTTAAGAAGTTGCATCGTTTTTTCTTCATATGCATAACAAAAATACTTTGAACATTCCAAATACTTGACGAAAGTTACTGAAAAAAATATATTGATAGGTACTGCAGAAAGAAAGGTTTCTTAAAACAGATTAGTTGTAAGTGTAAAAAAGGAACTGTACGGTTTGAATAGGGTCTTTTAAATTTGAATGTAAAACAAAATTCACAATAATATATTTCATAACTACGGCCTAGGCCTTTAGGTAAAGTGACGCTTTTCGTACAAGGTCAAGTTTTACGACCTTGACCTTGGCTGTAAGCCGAGGTGAAAACTAAATATTTCGTTAAATCGCTCAATACAACACGCAAACTACTTCAGAAACCCAAAATGTTACAGCTTGTTTACCTTTAAAGATACCTCCCAAAGATGCTACCATCTTGTTCTTGCTATTTGAAGCAATCAGCTGATTGTTTCATTTGTGTTAGACTTATGTGTGTTAGACTTGTGTTAGATTTGTGGTTAGACTGACAACAATGAACAACAATCGACGACTCGAACGCATGTAATAATCGATTGGTGAAATGAGCGAGTTTCACAAATTGATTAAACCGACAGCAATGCAACAATGCTGCTTTCGATGATAACGATTAATGTTTCGATTGTTTGTAATTTAATGAATATTTTTCGATTATTTACCTCGAATTAAAAGTATCGTCAACAGTGATCTTTTTGGAAATAGGACAATAATAATCATCAAATCATATGGTATTATTCAAGGACTAAAAAGAGCAACCTTTTAATTCCAACGCATGTATCAAAAGCAGCTGTTTTTGAAGCAGTATGACGAAAAATTAATTAGTAATTTATATTTATTCGTTTTTTAACGGACGTGCTAACTGTAATTTGTTTTATTCAGTGAATTTGAGCAAAAATTAGTTATGCGAGGTAAAAACACATACCTACCGGCGGAAAGGGGGAGATCTTTGTTAGATTGATCTGTGTTCATAATTAGTCCTGGTGAAAAATATTCATTAGAGCAATATTTTTAAATTAGGTATATTATATTTTAGAAAATGTGATGGAAATTTATACTGTACTTATAATGATATGAATGAACCTTCAATTAAAGGCAATTAATAAAATAAGTATTACTTTGTTGTCAATTAATTCCTTACTTAGAAGGCTAGTTATTTACTGTTGTCAACACACGTCTCATGAGGGAAATTATTTGCATCCGAGGCTTCCCGAGAGCGACAATTTTCACTAAGGAGACAATGGATTTAAGTCCCGAAATACACCATCCCCTCCCCCACCTGTATAAATCACACAATACACAATACAAATATAATTATTATACTGACACAAAAAACACGATTGTGACAAACACAAGTTGAAAGTATCGCACGAATAACAAGATCTCAAAACCTTAGTTTTTGCAAAGCAATCCGTGACATTTAGGCTGTTATCCGTGGATCTGCAACGTATTTGAATATAATTTGGTAGAAAGTTAAAGGAGCTGGATTTTTTAATTATTTATTTCAATGTTATTCTTAAAGGTTTACTTTTGTCACTCACCGGGAGACGAAGAATATTATCTTACTCTCGGTGGGAGACTACTAATTCATTACAAACAGTTAAATGTGATTATATATTAGTGGGCGGGGAAAAATCATTATTCAATTCTATTAGACTGAACATTTCAATGGTTAAGAGACATCTAAGTAAGGGATTGGAACCTTGATCTCCTACTGCAAGTTCAAGACTAACCGAACACCTTACTTGGGATATTATTATATGAAACACATTGTCACTCCTCATAAAACAGCTTTGCTATTCTACATTGCTATTGTTTGCTCAGAACACTAATCTACATAGCCAACATTAATAATATACTGTATATATACTCATGCATACATGAGGTACAGTAAATCAGTAATACGGTAGATTCGAGTATTAAAGTAAATGAAATAAAGTAAATATATTTAGTACTTATAACTATTAATTTTACAGAATCCGTGGATTTAAGATGGTGGATTAAGCAATAATTGAGTTTCATGATATTTAGAATTTTTATTTTCAAATTATAAAAAAGGGTTTTTCCGGCAAGCTCTCATTATTTGGACTCATAATCAAGGTTTTCATGACCAAAATATGAAATAAAGCAACTAAACATTTTTATTTTCTTATTAAAAAGTATCGTCTGAAGCTATTACAAAATTAAATCAGATTTTAAGACAAAATTGTTTACAATAGTATTTCACAAGTAATACAATCAAAACCATTCATAATAACTTCAGTTTTAATACTTCAATGACAAAAAAATATTGGAAGTGTTAACTATCGTCCAACAATTTTCATTTATCTTTCAGAAAGATGGATTTTTTATTTATTTTAGCACATTCAAAACGTTGAAAAATTGCATGCAAACGTCGGTATATTAGTTTAAATAATGGAAAATGCATCCTGAAGAATGGATGGAAATGTGTCTCTAGCAGGTTTACTACATTGAATAAGAGTTTCTTTAAAGGAAATCAACAAGAATTTTGGCATTATATATTATTTTCTTTAGGTTCAGGTTAATTTTAGACCACAATCAGTGTTCTAAATTGTGTATCGACAGAGCAACATCTTACATCACGGCACTTCGGTGGTTTAAAGTGTGGATAAGTTTGATTTTAAAAAGTTGGTACAAATTAATTACCCTCTGTGCTTAATCAACGCTTTAAAGACGCTTTTGCTGTTGTAAAGATTTAAATATAAATACAAAAACTAAAGCTCTGGACGAACAAATTTAATTTTTGAGCTTTTAATGAGCAAATAATGACCACAATAATTTGATGACAAAGACTATTTTTCGTTATTGCTCCCAAACCGTCTCGAGCACAATAATGAAATATCCATGGTAGATCATCCATCGACATCATTCAACTCCTGTCATAAAAACGTACTTAGGAGGCAAACTAGCCCTATATGAGTTATATTTAAAAAAAGGATTTCGTTCAAAATGTTTTCAAAAAGTGTCTTATAAGGCAAAATGTTACGAATGCGCTCTGCCCCTTTCGGGCTGACGACCCTTAATTGGTAGGAGCTGTGTCTAATGGTTGTCCAATGGAAAGTGTAAATACATTTGATTTATAATCTTAAACAGCTACATTCTATCATTTAGTCAAGGACCTAGTAGCCTTAGTGCTTACAATTTCCTTTCAAGTTCCATTTAAATAAATTGTCTAACTAAGTTCAATCATTATTAAGAGTGCAACTTATTAAATATGTTATTTTTACATCAGTCAATAAGAATACTTAAAAACTTTGTTCCACTTGAAAATTATGATAGGCCCTAGAGAGCTTTCTAAATGGTTTATGTTTATACTATTACAAAGGACAATAGGTTAAGTAAATATAGAAGCTGTCATTGTACTGGTAGGTGTGTGGCTATCCAGAATGACTATCTTCGTGAGCAAGTCGGTCCCTCCTTGTCTCACTGGGGACGACTTGGTGATTCCTGGCAGAGCTTGAATACTGAGCCCTAAAGGGATTGGTGAATGATCCAGGCTGGTCTAAATGGAATGGAATGACGAACCATCACCTCACGGCTCCGTAGGGCCTATCGATCTATAGAGGACCAACTCTATACAGCCAAAAGGAGGGCCACCGAATAGCGATCCTTGTCTGGGGCCCTGAGGTATCAACAGGGCAGGAGATGAGATGTCCCTGGTGCCTTGAGGTTAGGTTAGGATTTATCCTCAATTCTCCGAAGACGAATAGAGATGCTGACTGACCACATCTTACCTTTCCCAATCTTGCATATTCATTCCTTTCGTAAGTTCCCAAAGGAAGACATGCCTAGCCGACAATGTCGAGGCTTTAATGTTTTACAATTTACGGATCTTACCATGATATAATTTTCACCATGAAGTTTCGACACCAAGATATTATTTTCAAAATCGAATAAGCCCTAATAAAAGTGCTCGTATTAATCGTAGCTAGTAATAAGTGTGCATGCATCGACAAAAAACAAATTGAACATAAAACACAACCATAAGAGTTTTAATCAACGAGCAAAACAAAAACGAGCTTTAGTTAATTTAGACGTTGACAGGTTTTTAACTGGTATTTATGCAATATTTTATTTCGGCATAATATTAAATGATTAATTGTTCTTGACCAAAAAAAGATGATCTATAATCAAAATACCCCCGTAGTAATAGACCTGTATACTGCTGAGCGAATTTCAAGTGCATAAAAATGTTACGATCCAACAAAAGCGAGATATGATAATATTTGTATGCCTAATAAAAGATCGCGCCACAATCATCCTACACTAATCCCTCACTCATATTCACCTTAAAATACTCCTTACTGGTGGTCGGCGCCTTAATGGTAATATAATGTAATGTAATATGACGTGTTTTTGTAAATTCCCTATGAATAACATTGGGATTGATTATGCAGGTCTGCTGCGAAATACGTGTAAGAATTGGGTGGTTTTAATTCAATATCCAGTATATCTGCTCTAGAAGAAGCAATACCGTTTATCAAAAATGATAAGAAAAAAGGAAGATTTGTTTATCTCCTAAATACAATATTATCCATAACTTATAAGAAAATACACTGAAGAGCCAGAGATACAAAGTATCTCAAAGTATCAAAGACTTAAAGAAAAAAATTCCTTATACCAAATAATATTTGGCTTCGCAAAACTTAGATGGCTGTAACTTATGTGTTCTTTTATCAATAAAAAAAGGCTGACCTGAGCTACATTGTTAAATAAACGTTATTAAATAGTGAACGAATTCAGGTGAGGACCTTGGTTGTAGGTATCTTATATGTACATTCACCCCAGCTATGTGGTTTTATATTAGTTTGTAATCAAAAATGTATCTGCAGCATCAGAACTATTACCAATATGAAAAAGATGGAGAATTAAAGCACATTTTTTGTACGGTCATTTAAAACAGCGAACAATCCAAATAAGCAAGGTATCATTTCAAACTGATAGAGATTTATAGAATGATATACGGTGTTTTGACATTCGGGGCAATGTGTTTTACATATTACTATCTCTGTGGTTTCCCTTTCGGCTTGCTTACTCTACATAATTAGTGGTGTTAGTTCAAAATTGTTTGAAAGAACAAAACGTAAGGACTTTAAATTGTAAATAATACGGAAGTAACCTAAGATTTAATTTATTTTGTTAGTTTGAAAATAATATTTGTTGAGATTTAATGAATTAAGGAATTAAAACAACCCTGCTAAGGTACTTGCCTGGACCGATCACTCATTTCCAAAGTCAAATGATTCGCGTAAAACTGAACTTTTTACGGTAATCCAATAGACCACTAACCAAGTGTCAATTAGGAGGTTCACTTTTCAAGTATGCGTCTGGTTGGAAACCATATATAATTTCATTTGACCAATAAAATCAGCAAACTAACTTCCTTTATATTATTAAAAGAATATCTAATTTCTTTGCAGATTACTCACTCCTATATAATATCTCATTTTCATACATATTGTGCACAAAATAAATGAACGGTATTTTCATAAAATAATGTAAGGTGCTCTCTAGTTGTGCTTTTATTTTTTGGGTTTGGAATACATAAAATAGAACAAAATATTCCAACTGAATAAAAATTTCAGGTTAAAAATGCACCATTGTGATTTATTTTAACCTCTAACATTAGGCACTTTTTATTTTCGAACTAAATTTTTGAAGCCTTAATGATGTTAAAATTACATTATGATGGTAAAGGAAATTAAACCTCAATTGACTATTATTTTACCTATCAAAACACAAAAATAAAGAGTATCCGAGGATTTAACTGCGTTAAAAGGGTAGTCGCTACTCAAAACCAGTGAAAAATCATCAAAAATAAAAAAAAAATTGTTTGTTAATTATACAGGGTGTTTTTTTTAAAACGCAACCCATTTTTAAGATTGAATAATTCATATATAAATATTAAATAAGTATTGTTTTATGGTTCTTTGCGTTTTATACAATCTATTATTTAAGTTTGATAACATTTAGTTCACCTTATATGCTCAAAAAATCCGCCAGAGGCATTTGTTTGAAGTTATGCTCTCTCCATCAAATTCCCGAACACGTGTTGCTAGGTACCTGTTTGAATTTCTTGCATTACATTTGTTTTGTTTGTTTTGAGGTACTGAATATGATGTGACTTTTTTTAGGCCTTACTTTGTATGTATCCCCAAAGAACATAATAATATAGTGGGGTCAAATCCAGGGATCTTGTGGGGAAATAATCCTTCACCGATAAAATCAAGTTTTGGGTTGCGTTTTTAATGTGTGTGTCTTTAAGCACGATAACTCGCGTAAAATGGTCCGATCTGAATGAAATTTGCCACAGACATGTAAAGAGGTAATTATTCTACGAAAACAATTCAAAAGCTATTCAGCACCTCAAAACAAACATAAAAAATTTAATGCAAGAAATTTAAAGAGGCACCGTGCATCACAGCAAATTCATATTTGGGGATTTGATTGAAAGAGCATAACTTTATACAAATGCCAATGGTGGACTGTTTGAGCACATAATGTGAACTAAATGTGATCAAACTTAAATAATAGGTTGTATAAAATGTAAAGATCAATAAAACAACACTCATTACGCATTCATATGTGCATTATTAAATTTTAAAAATGGGTTGCGTTTAAAAAAAAAACACCCTGTATATACAGGGTGAGTTTTAATTGTCCCCCCCCTTACTTTTTTTACATTTCTAAAAATAACTATCCCAGACCCCGCCCAAACATTATTGGGTAGTAAGTACCTCGTTTTGAGGGTGTACTCATTTTCGGCCACCATCTTGGATCCGCCATATTGGATCCAAAATAATTTTTTCAAATATAAAAGTGGTGTTGTGACCCATCATTTCAAGCTAGATTTTTTCACTGATTACAATGCCGCAATCCGTTTTTTAATATCTCGATTCGTTCTCAAGATATGAGTACTTTTAATTTATTTATTTTCAACCAATTTTAACATTACAAATTGATAAAATAGGCCCATAACCACAAAATAATGCTAGATAGTGACGAATAATCACCATCAGTCATTGTTGAGCGATTTACACTTAACTTTCACCAATGTAAATTTTTTGGCCGCCATCTTGGATCCGCCATTTTGAAATGAGGTAAGTTATTTCAAATATGAAAATGGGGTTGTGACCCATCATTTCAAACTAGTTTCTTGCGCCGAATTCAATGCCGCAACCCGTTTTTAGCTATAAAAATTAGTTTTTAAAAGATTAACACTTTTTGAGATTTTTATTAGAAATTTTGTCAAAATCTTTTAAACTAAACATGATAATTAAAAACTAAAAACTGTATAGTTAACAAAAATATAAAAAGAGTCAAAATATAAAATATAAAAAAATAAAATATATATATACAAAAAATATATATTTTGTATACATAAAATATATAAATATATATATATATATAAAATATATTTATATTTTTTATAAAAATATAAAAAGATATATATATATATATCTTTTTCCATCTTAAAAACCACCCAGAATAATTTTTACATACATGTATGTAGGAGAAATGGAACCTTTTATATATATAAAAGCCAAAACGGTTGACTGACTGACTGACGGACGGACTACCAGACACACTGATCACAGTTTCTCAAAAACCATAAGGCTTTGGGCCATGAAGCTTGGCACAAATAATCATGGTAGGCTCTCGATGCGTACTAAGAACGGATTAAAAAAAAATATTCTCTCAAAAGACTAAAATAGGGTACATTATAAAATTCAAATGACGGCCTTTTCAGTTTCTAGAGATATGAATACAAAATATCAACAGAAGGTCTCTATAATATTTGAAGGAGACAATAAAATAGAAATTCCATTTACTTAAAAAATAAACTGAACAAAACTATCACGGTTATCTTATATTATATATTTGTCAGACACCACATACATAGGCTTCTCGTGTTTTACGGATCACACGAAGTAATTGAACTAGAATCGTGAAACTCTGCATGGACATATCACGACGTTATTTTTATAGAATCGGGGTTTTTCTGGATAAAAAATTTTAGGTGGGTCTGCGTGCTGGTCGAGAGCGATTTAGGCTTGGTTCAAACAAATGTACTATTTCTACCGTAAATTTTCGTCTAAAGCTGCTAAAGGAGTAATCCAATCTCCAATAAAATTGAAAAGATTTTGGGGAATTAGGTTTCCTCATTTTTTGGTCTACACATCAATTAATTTTACGTTTTTTCTTATAGTTTTTGGTATATTAATAAACATACTAAATTCAGATGTAGGTCTATACAATCCGCCCTTTGCGGCATTTAAATATGCGGTACTTACATCAGTTATATATCATATGCCTTTTATTCTTTTATGTCAGATTGGCCGACAGGTTTAGGGAACAGCCCGGTGCAATGAAAGTTCTGAGTTCAAACCCTTGAAGTGGATACTTTTTTATTCAAACTGTTAGAAATCCAATTTTATAGGTTAAGTCGAGGAAATTTCAGTATTCGCAAGGCTAAACAGAGAAATTAGAATGTGTTAGCACATAGTAGCCAATTCATACCATTTCAGGGAAAAAGAAAAAAAAAATCATCAAGGAAACGTGTTATCTTCTTATGTAGATCTGGGATGGAGTTCAACACTTGTAGTCTGTGTAGTTCAGATAAATAATTGAAATCATCAGTCTATTTGGAGATTTGTAAAAATTGCACATTACAAATAACGTATGATTAAACCAAACATTTGTTATCCTTTCAGTGAGCGAAGCCGCGGTTATATCTATTAGTGTATATAAGTACTGTGTGTCCCAAAAGTCCCGAACCGGTTCAATATATTTTAAAGTAAGCCAGATATCAAAACAATATTTCGCATACCTTTTAGTACTAAAAAAAAACTACTTTTTGATGTATGTGTCATTTCTGCCCCCGCCCCCAAAATTGGATTTTGGGGGGTAGCCCCAAAATTTTAAATGTAAACCCCCGTCTTGCGACTGCTTATTTTAAAGGGCTTGTTAAAAGAAACACAATGCCGCAAAACGGAGGTCGATATCATGCTCCAGTCCAAAATGGCGGCCATTCAAAAATTTAAAAATGCCATCCGTCAATTAAAATTGAGTATTTTCTGTGTTCGGCAATTCACATTGAAATCGAATAAGAATCACCAGAACACATTTTAACTACTTAAAAGATACAAAAATAATAATTTCTTGTTGTCATCATCCCCCAACCCTCCAAAATGGTTGGGGGGGGGGGGGGGGTTTGTCCAACCAACTCACATCATATCAACTCACATCATATGACCTCTCAATTTAATTTGTTGAGTAAAAAATAAGCCAAAGCTTGTTTTAATGAAATTTCAAAAAAGTTATCTAATACTTATACATTTTGTAGGGCTTCCCCACCCCCCAAAACCATTTTGGAGGGTTGAGCATTAATGATGACAAGAAATTATTATTTTTGTATCTTTTAAGTAGTTAAACTGTATTCTGGTGATTCTTATTCGATTTAAATGTGAATTGCCGAACACAGAAAATACTCAATTTAGTAAAAAACGTTACTAATAAATATCCGCCTTGATGCGACCTTTGGCTCAGCGGCTAAGGTCGATACTTGCGGAGGGTCGTCTATGCGTTATCTTTTAGGAAAACCCCCATACATGAAGTACCAAATATTCGCCACAAAAATAAATAATTTTTTAATTTTATTAAAACAAGCTTTGGCTTATTTTTTTACTCATTCAGCATATTAAAACAAGTGGTCATACGATGTGAGTTGATATTGGAATTGGTTGAACAAACCCCCACCTCCAAACCATTTTGGAGGGTTGAGCCTTGATGATGGCAACAAGAATTTATTATTTTTGTATCTTTTAAGTAGTTAATATGTGTTCCGGTAGTTCTTATTCGATTTAAATGTGAATTGCTGAACACAGAAAATACTCAATTATAATTGACGCATGGCGGCATTTTTAAATGTTTGAATGGCCGCCATTTTGGACTGGAGCATGATATCGACCTCCGGTTTGCGGCATTGTGTTTCTTTTAGCAAGCCCTTTAAAATAAGCAGTCGCACGATGGGGGTTTACATTTAAAATTTTGGGGCTACCCCCCCCCCAGAAATCCAATTTTGGGGGCAGGGGAAGAAATGACACATACATCAAAAAGTAGTTTTTTTTAGAACTAAAAGGTATGCAAAATATTGTTTTGATATCTGGCTTACTTTAAAAGATATTGAACCGGTCCGGGACTTTTGGGACACACAGTATATAAATAAATATATATATATATATATATATATATATATGTTTATTTATTTATTTATATATTTATATTGCTTACTAGCCCTCGACTCCAAAGATTTCCCTCTTAGCTTCTAAAACATAAGCTAAGAGAGAAATATGGTATTTTTATACACATTTATTTGCAATATTACTTTGTCATAATTCAATAATAATAAAAATTACAAAAAAACCATGACCAAAAATTGTTTTATTCAATAATGCTAGTTATTTGGTAGAATAAAACACATCTGCCGGGAAACTTCCGTTTCCCGAAAGTTGTCTTTTTCCATGTTTCAGACTACAAATTTTGATATTCCAACAAAAAAACTACTTGACCTACGGTACAGTCCTGATTTGGTACATGGCTTTTGCATATAAAAACTTTTAAAAAACACGTATTTGAATCCATTTGGTAAAATAAATGTTTATATGTAAATTAACAAAAACATGTAAAAAAATGTAAATATTTTTTTAATATGCTGTCATTTAAAAAAGTAAATTTGTCTGTAATACAATATAAATACAAGATATTATAACTAATTTCATGCTGAACAACACTATATCATTTCCAATTTTGTAAGGTTTATAGTT
Organism: Flexamia atlantica; assembly: GCA_035578135.1. Lineage (NCBI taxonomy): Eukaryota > Metazoa > Arthropoda > Insecta > Hemiptera > Cicadellidae > Flexamia > Flexamia atlantica. The sequence continues at coordinate 47,907,366 of JAQJVK010000005.1, read as the reverse complement.
TTCTTTGAATATCAATATTTAAAATGTTCCAAAAAATTAATGAAACCCACTTTTAGGGCATATTAATTTTTTTAACATTACATTTTTTATTTTGGTTTTAGGTCTTTCTTAAGTATAAAAGCCTGTTACAGAGTAAACATTAGTTATAATAAAAATTTTAGCAATTTCAGTAGTGACTCCCCTTACACAAATAAAGAGAAGCCGAGGATTTAACTGCGTTAAAAAACTTGGGAAGATTTTGTACATATGAAGATACGTTTAAGTATGCAGAACCAGTGATCTTTCAACGTCCTCTTGTAACGGAACCATCGAATCATTGCGAGGTCAGCAGTTACAGGCTACAATGCGATGTCGGAGCCAGCTGGTTATGAACCTGACAAGTCCTTTGAATGTAAATCATCAGCTAACTCTGTTTAACGGAGGATTCAACTTGAAAAAACTCTTAGGCTCTTTGTGTTTAAGTTACATTGCTTTCATGTTTAAAACAGATTTTTATGACTGAAAAGTCAGGAGATGAAAGAAAGTCGTTTGAAACCTAAAACCATTACAATTAATTCTCAATTGTTATTATTATAACGAAGTTAGTTAGTGGTGTGATAATTAATTGTTAATTTGTTTTATTTCACTATATATGTTTTCTGGTTTTAAATTACTTGAAGGGAGAAAGTATGTGTCAGTTTCCTAATTCCGTTTATTCATCAAAATGACAAAAGTTCGAAAATATTATTGGACAATTATTTCAATCTATTATTCTAAGAGATGTAAACAATGATTTAATACAAAACATTGTATGATTTATTTTAAATTGAATCTGACAAATAGGTGAGATTATACTATTAGAAGATTATAATATAAGAACAGTGCATTTTGTATGATAAAGTAATTTATTTTGCCATTAATTGGGCCTGAAATGTAATTTGTTTGTATTTTGATGTCAAACTGTCATAATGATGAAACGCCAAACCTGATTGATTTTTTTTCAGAATAACCTCAGTATAAGAAACTGATTTGTATTTTTAGGTTGAAAATCCTTTATACCTTATACAGGGCTTTTTTTAACGGAACCCGAAACTTTATTTTATCTGTGAAGGATTATTCCCCCAAGATTTCCGGATTTCACCCCACTACATTATTTTGTTTGGGGATACATAAAAAGTAAAATTCACTGGATATTTAGCACCTCAAAACAAACATAACAAATTTAATACAATAATTTCAAAGAGGTACTTTGCAGAACGTACTATGGAATTTGATGGAGGGAGCACAATTTTGTTTAAATGTAAATGGCGGGTTGTTTGACAAATAATCTAAGCTAAATGTGATCAAACTTAAATAATAAGTTGTATAAAATGTAAAGATCATAAAAAAAATTCTCATTTTTTATTTATATGTGCATTATTCAATCTAAAAATGGGTTACGTTAAAAAAAACACTGTATGACTATATTTGTTTACTCAGATCTACTGACGATTGGAAGTTAAGTAGCATACTTTTGTATTCACTTAAAATGATTGTATTTGAATGTGTGTCATAAAACAGCTACCCCACCTGTTTAATACGAAGGAAACTTTAAATAGAACTGTCAACTGCAATTAGTCTTGAAGTGAAGATGAGAAATTATTCTGTTTCGGCGAAAGAAGCATTTGTCACATTTCCTCTGACCACCACAATTTCTCACAATTTCTCTTGAATTCTCGAAAAACTAATTAGTCTTAAGACATAATAAGAAGTCTTAGATAAAAATTCAATAAGAATTATTTAAGACAAGTTAAGCTCTTAAAACATGGAATTAAAAATACCTCCAAACATTCTCCTACGAAATATTGTGTTAAAAACCAATAAAAATAAAACAAACAAGTTAAAAAAATTAGAATTCGTACAGCGTTGAAATTGGAAAGAATCTCTAAGTGAAAAGAAATGATAACTTCAGTATTCATTTTATGCATGTATGAAATATGTTTTAGAAAAACAAAATATAAAGGGCTTATATTTTTACGTCTCTAAATGGTTTTCTTTGCCTTGTCTGAGCTAAATTCGCAAGCGATAAATCGTTTCATACTTTACTGAGGGATGTAAATTTCAGATTTGCAATAGTTTCACGCTCGATTTGTCGTTTTTCAAGCGTAAAATTGTGTCGTATATAAAACCATCTGTACAAGTCTATTCCTTCCTTTGTTTTTATAATTAAATAAAACATACCTCTATAAATCCTTTTGTAACAAAAAAGTTCTTTAAACAATACTGTTATATTATGCTATATATTTAACAGTGTCTTTAAAATTGAGTTTAAAGATTGGTCTTTATTTAAATTTGGTGGTATTCATGAAAAAATTGGAATTACGATTAAATCCGTATCAGTGTTTCCAGCTTTTTATTTACTTTGACCTTGAACTAAAATCATTACTTTTCAGATTTTGTTCGTCAAACCACTGTTTCCAGTTAAGTTTTATTGTAATGAATCATTTCATATAACATAATGGTTCAAGTTTGTCAGTTAGATCAGGAAATCGAAGAAGTTCCATTATAAGGACAGGAATGAAATTGGAAAACTTTGCTTATGTCACCTAATAAAGTTTTGACTTTGCTCACCTGACAAAAAAATTTATATAGGTCTAAATGTCGATTAGTTTTTAAATTGCTTGAGGAATTTCATGAAAAAAATCTTAACTTACCACTAAATTAACCCTCGACAATTAATATAATGTAATTTAGTCACACAATTAAACATTTTATAAACGATATGAAGAAATTATAACTGGTAATTTGTACATTTTTAAAATTCCAACGTTAAGTCATGAATATTCAGCAACTTTTCAAAAAACTTTTATTGCCGCTCTCCGCAAATAAGTTTGTATTAATTTATAATGATTGAAGACTTCTAAATAAACACAAAATCCCAATTTATACTATATATAAATGTTAATTTTGATCGTGCTTTCCTAACATCTATATATATATAAATATATTTATATATATTTTATTAATATGCTACATTACATTGTAAACGATAAAGCTGTTTTGTTTTCAGATTTACCCACACATATTATACATTCAACACGCGTCTGTGTGTACAGATGTGCAAACTGGTTTTAGATTATCAATTTAGGTAACAGAACTCGAAAGAAGCTTGAAAACTGATAAAATAAAGATTGATTTTACAGAAGCGAAAATGTAAACAAAAGAAAAACTGATTAACTGTGCGGGATCTAGCTCTGTTCTAATAGTTTAAATTTATGACACCTTGAGGCCCTTATTCTTGAAATTTGATTACTATACAATTCCCATATCTCTATAACCATATTAAGGGGGCTTAAAGTCCAAAAATTCCCAGTTTATTTAGGGTCTATAATAGGTAATTTAAGCCCTAACATTGCAATTCGCTCCGTCATGTTAACGTGCTCCATGATTGCTCCTTTATATTTGTTGTATGTCAAGGTAGAGATTATTAAAAGGAGTTGAGTTTCTGAGTCCTCAACATGTATTAATTTTTTTAGGAAGTCAGTAACGTACAAATGACTGATTTCCTTTATGGTTCAGCAGTCATTAATGTATTTTAAGTAGGCTTATCTTTATTTTAATTTCATCAATTGTGCGTAATAATTTTGTTAAAACATTAAAAAATATGATGAAAATGTCCCGAACACACTGATTTCAACTATTATCTTTGGTCAATGATGCTGAAAACAGCAACGGACACTCGTACTGAAGTAGTCACAAAGCAGAATGTATTCTTCCGCGCCGGCGCCGGCTAATTTTCATTGCAAGACAGCTGATAGTAGGGTGATCATCTATGTTTTACCCCCGCACCGAGCAGCCTGAGCAGCCGGAGCAGACCTTAAAAATAATGCCCCGCACCGAGCAGCGGGTAGTAGTATAAAATGACCGCTTACACTGCAGCAGCCTTTTTGTGAGGTGCAGTGAGGTGTAATTAAAAAATTTCATTTTAGATTAAATTGTAGTCTTTTTTGGTAAAATTAATCATTTTCGTTCGGCTTCGTCAAACGTCAAGTGATTAAAATTGTCAAAACAGCTTACAATTTAATCTAAAATGATTTTTTTAATTTCACCTCACTGCACCTCATACTTTGGGTGCTGCAGGGTTAGCACAGTGGAACTGTGATTTTCGTCCTGGAAAGTATGTTTGTTTAAAACATCACAGTAGAAATTATTCATCACGTGAAGATTACAAACCACTCCAACCCTATTCAACCACTATTTTATGATTTGCCTCGAGTACTACAAAGTAATGCCATTGTGGTTATAGTGTACAATTAGGATCCCCTTAAGTCATTTCTGTTTACAGGGGTAATGTTGTATTCAATCATTTTTTAGCCTGGCAAGCCGAACAAAAAAAAATGATTAAAACAATAAAAAATAGACTACAAAGTAATTTGCAAAGTGAATTTTAAATTTTTTACACATAAGAGAGTTTTTCGTACACGTTTTGTTATGAATTGTGAGTAAAAAAAAAATTTATTTCGTGTAAAAAAATAATGTAGTAGGGTGAATATGTATTTTTGTGGGTGCACCCGATCAGGGAGCAGCCGCACCCGAGCAGGGAGCAGATCTTAAAAAATAATGAAATAAAAGTATTTTAAGGGATTTTTTTATTTTTTTAAGACCATTGGAAGGTTTAGTCATATGTAGGGGAGTAATTACAGTATAAAAAGTTGTATTCCGTGTAAAAAGAATGTAGTAGGAGGGTGAATATGTATGTTTTGTGAGTGTACCCGATCAGCGAGCAGCCGCACCCGAGCAGGGAGCAGATCTTAAAAAATAATTGCAAAAGGTAATTACAGTATAAACAGCCTTTACAGTGTTTAGTTAGTTGAAATATTTCTGATTATTGATGAAGTTAATGTGTGTAAATAAAACTGTTAGTTAAAATTGTTAACTAACTTGTACAATAATTTTTATTAGGCCAGTGATAATATTTTGTTTAGTTCGTAGTAGGGTGAAGATGTATGTTTTATGAGCGACCAGAGCACAAGAGCACAACTCTGGAGCACAACGGAGTACAACAGAGCATCCCCTAAATTATAAAAACAACTTGAAAAATATATAAGAAAAGTGTTTTAAGAGATTTTAAGAAAGTAGTAGAATTGTTTGATCTCAAATGAAATTTTAAACTTCACCTCACAGCACACATGGGTGTTGAGTAGGGTATGTATGTACTTTTTGGGGGTGTGATGAGGACCAGGAGGATTATGAAATAAACCCTCAAAACACCAAAATAACTTTTTAGATTCTTAATAGATTGTGTTGCTTCTAGATTCTTGCAAGAGTATTTACATTTATCTGCAAGCTACAATGTACTAAAAAGACAAAAAACCTTTTACAATATTATTGTGATTTTTTAAATCGTAAGTTTCTCCCTGTGCTAAGATGGTGGAAGGAAGGAAATGATCGGTTACACTAATGGTAGCTTTTTTGTGAGGAGCCTTGAGGTGAAATGTGAATACATTTTTGTCCATTTTGTTAAATCTTAAAACTTTGGTTCTGTCAAGCTAAAAAATAATGAAAATGTCAAATTAGCATATAATTCATTAAAAATTGGAATTTTGAATTCATACCTCACTACAGCTGACATCAATGCTACTGCAGTGTCAGTGGGGCCGGAATTGTATGCTCGTCTATTGAGGGGACAAATGTATCCGTACATATAAAACTTTTGATTTGTATGCTATTTTTAAACTTTAGTTTGATAACGCAGAAATTGATTTTTAATGAACCATCAATTCAATTCTCATAAAATAGCTTATTTCACACATGTTTTTTAAGGGTTTCAATTTACGACCCAACTTATATCGGATCATTCCTTGCACAAAAGCGGCTTCAACCTCAAAACATTTTTTTTTATCTTAAATTGTGTTTTTTTCACACAATATTCATCCCTCGCTGATCGTCTCATTCCTCACAAAATTTCTTACTCTTAAAAATATCATTTGCCCTACAAAACGCGTTATCCCTCATGAAACATCCTCTTCCTAAAAAAAACCTCATTATTCCTCATAAAAACAGCTACTCCTCACCAAACGATGTACTCTTTATAAAACATCATCTCATTTTCTACAAACAAAAATCTTACAACTCACCAAATAGCTTGTTTATCACAAACGACTTATTCATTGTGAGTGCTTCATTTCTTTTAGCTCACCTCAAAGTCCTAAAATTTAATTGATTTTGTTCGGCTCCACCGATCTACAAAGGATAAAAATTGTCAAATTAGCATACAGTTCAATATATTATTATATTTGAAATTTCAGCTAACCATGGGTTCTACAATTAATTTTTAAAATTTTACATTACTGCACTTTACCTCATGTCTGTTGTAAGGTGGTTTCCTTTCAAGCACTGAACATATCTCATGAGGGCTATCAACAAACCAGTGCAAGTGTTACAATAGAAATATCTTATTAGGTAAATACTCTTTGTGAAGCTATAAATTTTGTCATCGAAATTTTAAAGTTCAAGAACATATTTTCCAAATAAGAAGCAGAAAATGGGTGAACTGTTTTTACAAATTTAGACTAACTAAAACTCAAACAAACCCTTAAATCAAAAACTCAGGTCTATCTTACAACTAAGAGTTTGAACCCATTCTTTATACAGCGTACCTAAACAAACTGAACAAACTGAAAACTCAAACTTTTAAATTTGATACTCCACTAAATAAACTGACTTGAACTCAAAGTCACTTGGTAAATTTAGCAAACCTAAACTCATAAACTGAAACATTAAAACTTCAAGCTCTAAACTGAAATCAAAAACTTAATAAAACCATGAGTCATTGTTACACTTATCGATCAATAACTCTAAATTAATAAAAACGTCTTATACCCAAACATTTTATTTAGAACGAATAAACTTAGAAAAAGAAACACATATTGACTCAAACTCATTTTACAAACTCAAAAAAGCTAAATCTACTTCATAAACTTAAAATCAAACTTAAAGTTTAATACTGAACTGAAGTCATTAATTTAAACTGATAAAATGAAACTCATAAACTCCTAAGATTAAACTCAACCTCATTAGAGTGCAATTACAAGTTCAAACTCTAAAATTTAGGTAAAAACTCGGTATTATCATTTTGAAACTACATCCTCATCTCAATATCGTCAACTTAAACTAACAAAGTCACATTATCAGTCTCAAACTAAGAAACCAATACTTCAGTTTTAATATTCAAAATATCAGAAGTTTTTTGAAAAATAACCACCTTGAAAACTGTGAAACATAACATAAGGGTTTGTTTTAAAAAAATTGTTAAGTGATTATAACAAACCTAGAAAACATGTCCAAGAAAACAATACAAAATTGATGATCAGAGTGAGTGAAATATATCAATAAAATCTAAAAAAGTTCATATTTTTCAAGAGCATTCATTCAAAAATTCACAAGCTAACAAAGTTTAACTATAGTTGAACAAGTATTAACGGTAACTAGTAGTGTTGAACTAAAATGCTAGAAGAATAGTTTTTGCTAAGTATCATAATTTTCATGACTCGAAAGTTTGCTAAAAAGAAACAATCAAGATCGAATGAATGAATGAAATATTATTCTATTTTTTTAAAATCGATTTCTGCGTTGTGCTATGTTTTTACCGAATAAAAGCTTTAAAAAACAATAAAATATTCCAGGCTTCATAAACATTATTAATTGAAGATAACTTTAGTTGAGAGTTTTCACTTGTATCATTGGTTTAAAAACATTTCATGTTAGTAAACAGTTACAGAGGGGAACATTAATTACTTCGAGATATGATGACAGAGGAGTCATGACTTGAAGAGACAAAATCTTTATCCAACCTTCAACTTGTAGTTATTAACATAAAAATTAATAGGTTTTATTGGTCAAACTTAGAATTATTATATCACAAAATTTATCAGTATGCCATTGATTGTGTAAAAGTTATAACCACACCTAATAACCTGATTTTCCATACCCAATACGTGAAGAAGGCCTCAAAGTGTCATTGAGGTACCTTATTTCGTAAGTCTTCACTATTTCAATATGTCAGTGAAAACTTATTTGAAGTATTGCTTTTTGAGATTGGAATATTAAATATTGTTTACTATCATAATATTGTTTTAAATGCAAATTGTCAAATTCAATTCACCAACCAAGTTCACAAATTTAAGATGTCACCAAGAACTTAGCAGAGTGGCTGTAAACAAGTATACTTAAAAATAATGATATCCAACAAGTAGTTACGAACATTTTACCTTATTTAGTGTTTCTACCAAATTTAGAATTTTCCCAACGTCATATTACTGAGAGTGGCTAAATGAATACAAATATTTTTTTATAAAGTTTTAGACGATCGATCATCAAAACATCTTGGATGTAGCATCAATCATGGTGATAAAGATATTATACTTAAAGCTTTGTCAATTATTATCATTTAGTTTTTAAATTTAAGCTGCCAAATTTGATTGGCCAAATTAGTTCGTAAAATTAAGAGATTACTCAGGACTTAATACGAGTGTTGTAAATAAGGTTTACCTACAAGATATTGACAAGCAAATGATTGACTGGTTGATTGGTTGTAACAATATCCAACCAAGAGTTACTTACCAAACTGAACTCTTAACAAAACCAAGATACCAATGTACTAAAGTACTACCCAGATTGAATAAAAATTACAACCAGACGTTCAAAACATTAATTTTTGACAAATTCAAAACATTTCAATCGTATTGTTTGTTTAGAGATCTGAATACTTACCAAATTATAATTCAGAGTGAATGAAGGATGTTAGTCAAACTTAGACAATTTTCATCCATCAATGATAAACGATGCAGAGTTAGCAGCTTACACTCACATAAAACTACTAGTTATCCATCAATTGAAAGTTAGTTAATCTATTATAAAAACTATTGCAAAGAGAGTAAATGAATAAAAAGTTGGCTGCTAATAGAAAACTAATATTTATTTTCATTTTTATACTATGGTTATGATTAAAAAATTATTAAAAGATTCTAGGTAAAAGTAGTATACGTTTCATGATTCTAAATAAATCGTCAATAAAACCTCTTTATATTTTTCTATGTTTGCCCAAGAAAGTGGTTGTTTTCGCAATCAATATGCGTCGAGAAATAGGCGATTCTTGTATTTATTTTACTTTGTTCACTTATTTTTACTTTGCGTGCTCCAGCGTTTCAATTTAACAACACAAATTGTAAAAAAACAGCGTGCATTTGATAACCAGGTTATGTTGTTTGAGCATGAAATTACGTTTCCTACTCTGAATATAAAAAAATTACCAAACTATGTATTAGGCAGATCTCTCAACATTTTTTGGTCCTTTCGCCAAGTTGATTTATACTTCTACTAATATGTATATTTGTCATTTATTTGCTTTAACTATCAAAACGAAAAGTACATTTTAATGAATGAAAACTCTTGTTATCGAGAATGAACTGCCCACCTCGGTGCACATTAGAAAAAGACTGTATTCAAACAAGAAGTCTATGAATCTGTTGATAGATATTGGCCTTTTTGCTGTGATAACCAATTAAAATGTTTTACACAATCCAAGGCCGGCTGTAAAAATATGAGATGGATCAAAGAATCCAAAAAAGGTAAATTAAACACGAATATATTTTAGTTGTTTTATTTATTCAACCGAATGAGCATATTGTAAAATACCCTTTAAACTAGTAAAATGTACACTTTTAGGGAAAGTATTTCTGTGAGAATTTTTATCTTACGTTTCACAATATACGTTTCAAAGGAAGAAAAATAACCATAAATTTACAAAGATTACAACACTAATCTTCCCCAAAGCAAGCATAAACACTACATAGTTTAAATCTAGATAAAAAATACGGGAATACAATACAAACAGATATTGAAACACAGCAAATGGCATTTTCTATCAATAGAACTTAGTCCATCGAGTTCTAAGTTGTGTAAGAAGACTGTAATTGCCTCTTTTATTTCCTGATCTCCTGAAGTTAAATCCAAACCTGCATTCCGAAGGTGATCCATCACGAATAGACTTATTGTATCAAAGTGTGTCTTCGCTTTCTCTGTATACTCCGAAGCCTCCTCGATGGATTTTGAAACACATCGATGCGACATCATGAGTGTGTCCCAACTTGATCTCTGGATTGCGACGGCGTCAGGAAGATGGACTCCTCGTTGACTGGAATCAGGTTTACAAATTACTAGAGTTTGCTTTCCATCGATGATCAGTAATGACAACATCATAGACCCCAAATCTATTTGCTTAGGAGTAATATTAGTTGCATCTTCAAAGTAGTCAGTGATTTTCTCAGAATTCTTCATTAATCTTTCCCATTCGGTTTGAGTAAGAGGTACACCAAAGCGACTGGACCCATTTCTCTGTACAATTTGAATTTCCGTTGAAAAGTTTTGGTCAGAACCATTCAAGCCAACTACGATTTCTCCGGAGAAGATTGCATCCAAAGGATAAGACCTGTTCATTAACAATTTTTCCAACTGACGATTTGGTCGTTGTAATAATTTATCATGATCCAGTGTTGTCGAAGTAGATATTTGATAAGATTCGTGTTGGGTGGATTTCTCAATAGCACCTTTATTCTTCAAGTACGGAGTAAATCGCTTAAAGGAATATGTCATCGTAAATAGTATTCGTTTTGATGCGCTCGAGCTTTACCAGAGCACTGATAACTTTATTGCGCTTTGAATATGTCCTCTACCATTCAAGAGGTTAGTTACGGTGAGGGGAAATGTAAACAATTTGGTCACTGACGGATATAAAATGCTAGACGAATTTGCAGGGCAACGCTGAAACAAACTCGTATTAAGGAACCATTTTATGTATTGATAAAAATTAAAATTCAATTTATAAATTTATTTGTAGTTTTTATTATGGATAGATGGAAAGCAAACTCTAGTAATTTGTAAACCTGATTCCAGTCAACGAGGAGTCCATCTTCCTGACGCCGTCGCAATCCAGAGATCAAGTTGGGACACACTCATGATGTCGCATCGATGTGTTTCAGAATCCATCGAGGAGGCTTCGGAGTATACAGAGAAAGCGAAGACACACTTTGATACAATAAGTCTATTCGCGATGGATCACCTTCGGAATGCAGGTTTGGATTTAACTTCAGGAGATCAGGAAATAAAAGAGGCAATTACAGTCTTCTTACACAACTTAGAACTCGATGGACTAAGTTCTATTGATAGAAAATGCCATTTGCTGTGTTTCAATATCTGTTTGTATTGTATTCCCGTATTTTTATCTAGATTTAAACTATGTAGTGTTTATGCTTGCTTTGGGGAAGATTAGTGTTGTAATCTTTGTAAATTTATGGTTATTTTTCTTCCTTTGAAACGTATATTGTGAAACGTAAGATAAAAATTCTCACAGAAATACTTTCCCTAAAAGTGTACATTTTACTAGTTTAAAGGGTATTTTACAATATGCTCATTCGGTTGAATAAATAAAACAACTAAAATATATTCGTGTTTAATTTACCTTTTTTGGATTCTTTGATCCATCTCATATTTTTACAGCCGGCCTTGGATTGTGTAAAACATTTTAATTGGTTATCACAGCAAAAAGGCCAATATCTATCAACAGATTCATAGACTTCTTGTTTGAATACAGTCTTTTTCTAATGTGCACCGAGGTGGGCAGTTCATTCTCGATAACAGAGTTTTCATTCATTAAAATGTACTTTTCGTTTTGATAGTTAAAGCAAATAAATGACAAATATACATATTAGTAGAAGTATAAATCAACTTGGCGAAAGGACCAAAAAATGTTGAGAGATCTGCCTAATACATAGTTTGGTAATTTTTTTATATTCAGAGTAGGAAACGTAATTTCATGCTCAAACAACATAACCTGGTTATCAAATGCACGCTGTTTTTTTACAATTTGTGTTGTTAAATTGAAACGCTGGAGCACGCAAAGTAAAAATAAGTGAACAAAGTAAAATAAATACAAGAATCGCCTATTTCTCGACGCATATTGATTGCGAAAACAACCACTTTCTTGGGCAAACATAGAAAAATATAAAGAGGTTTTATTGACGATTTATTTAGAATCATGAAACGTATACTACTTTTACCTAGAATCTTTTAATATTTTTTTAATCATAACCATAGTATAAAAATGAAAATAAATATTAGTTTTCTATTAGCAGCCAACTTTTTATTCATTTACTCTCTTTGCAATAGTTTTTATAATAGATTAACTAACTTTCAATTGATGGATAACTAGTAGTTTTATGTGAGTGTAAGCTGCTAACTCTGCATCGTTTATCATTGATGGATGAAAATTGTCTAAGTTTGACTAACATCCTTCATTCACTCTGAATTATAATTTGGTAAGTATTCAGATCTCTAAACAAACAATACGATTGAAATGTTTTGAATTTGTCAAAAATTAATGTTTTGAACGTCTGGTTGTAATTTTTATTCAATCTGGGTAGTACTTTAGTACATTGGTATCTTGGTTTTGTTAAGAGTTCAGTTTGGTAAGTAACTCTTGGTTGGATATTGTTACAACCAATCAACCAGTCAATCATTTGCTTGTCAATATCTTGTAGGTAAACCTTATTTACAACACTCGTATTAAGTCCTGAGTAATCTCTTAATTTTACGAACTAATTTGGCCAATCAAATTTGGCAGCTTAAATTTAAAAACTAAATGATAATAATTGACAAAGCTTTAAGTATAATATCTTTATCACCATGATTGATGCTACATCCAAGATGTTTTGATGATCGATCGTCTAAAACTTTATAAAAAAATATTTGTATTCATTTAGCCACTCTCAGTAATATGACGTTGGGAAAATTCTAAATTTGGTAGAAACACTAAATAAGGTAAAATGTTCGTAACTACTTGTTGGATATCATTATTTTTAAGTATACTTGTTTACAGCCACTCTGCTAAGTTCTTGGTGACATCTTAAATTTGTGAACTTGGTTGGTGAATTGAATTTGACAATTTGCATTTAAAACAATATTATGATAGGAAACAATATTTAATATTCCAATCTCAAAAAGCAATACTTCAAATAAGTTTTCACTGACATATTGAAATAGTGAAGACTTACGAAATAAGGTACCTCAATGACACTTTGAGGCCTTCTTCACGTATTGGGTATGGAAAATCAGGTTATTAGGTGTGGTTATAACTTTTACACAATCAATGGCATACTGATAAATTTTGTGATATAATAATTCTAAGTTTGACCAATAAAACCTATTAATTTTTATGTTAATAACTACAAGTTGAAGGTTGGATAAAGATTTTGTCTCTTCAAGTCATGACTCCTCTGTCATCATATCTCGAAGTAATTAATGTTCCCCTCTGTAACTGTTTACTAACATGAAATGTTTTTAAACCAATGATACAAGTGAAAACTCTCAACTAAAGTTATCTTCAATTAATAATGTTTATGAAGCCTGGAATATTTTATTGTTTTTTAAAGCTTTTATTCGGTAAAAACATAGCACAACGCAGAAATCGATTTTAAAAAAATAGAATAATATTTCATTCATTCATTCGATCTTGATTGTTTCTTTTTAGCAAACTTTCGAGTCATGAAAATTATGATACTTAGCAAAAACTATTCTTCTAGCATTTTAGTTCAACACTACTAGTTACCGTTAATACTTGTTCAACTATAGTTAAACTTTGTTAGCTTGTGAATTTTTGAATGAATGCTCTTGAAAAATATGAACTTTTTTAGATTTTATTTATATATTTCACTCACTCTGATCATCAATTTTGTATTGTTTTCTTGGACATGTTTTCTAGGTTTGTTATAATCACTTAACAATTTTTTTAAAACAAACCCTTATGTTATGTTTCACAGTTTTCAAGGTGGTTATTTTTCAAAAAACTTCTGATATTTTGAATATTAAAACTGAAGTATTGGTTTCTTAGTTTGAGACTGATAATGTGACTTTGTTAGTTTAAGTTGACGATATTGAGATGAGGATGTAGTTTCAAAATGATAATACCGAGTTTTTACCTAAATTTTAGAGTTTGAACTTGTAATTGCACTCTAATGAGGTTGAGTTTAATCTTAGGAGTTTATGAGTTTCATTTTATCAGTTTAAATTAATGACTTCAGTTCAGTATTAAACTTTAAGTTTGATTTTAAGTTTATGAAGTAGATTTAGCTTTTTTGAGTTTGTAAAATGAGTTTGAGTCAATATGTGTTTCTTTTTCTAAGTTTATTCGTTCTAAATAAAATGTTTGGGTATAAGACGTTTTTATTAATTTAGAGTTATTGATCGATAAGTGTAACAATGACTCATGGTTTTATTAAGTTTTTGATTTCAGTTTAGAGCTTGAAGTTTTAATGTTTCAGTTTATGAGTTTAGGTTTGCTAAATTTACCAAGTGACTTTGAGTTCAAGTCAGTTTATTTAGTGGAGTATCAAATTTAAAAGTTTGAGTTTTCAGTTTGTTCAGTTTGTTTAGGTACGCTGTATAAAGAATGGGTTCAAACTCTTAGTTGTAAGATAGACCTGAGTTTTTGATTTAAGGGTTTGTTTGAGTTTTAGTTAGTCTAAATTTGTAAAAACAGTTCACCCATTTTCTGCTTCTTATTTGGAAAATATGTTCTTGAACTTTAAAATTTCGATGACAAAATTTATAGCTTCACAAAGAGTATTTACCTAATAAGATATTTCTATTGTAACACTTGCACTGGTTTGTTGATAGCCCTCATGAGATATGTTCAGTGCTTGAAAGGAAACCACCTTACAACAGACATGAGGTAAAGTGCAGTAATGTAAAATTTTAAAAATTAATTGTAGAACCCATGGTTAGCTGAAATTTCAAATATAATAATATATTGAACTGTATGCTAATTTGACAATTTTTATCCTTTGTAGATCGGTGGAGCCGAACAAAATCAATTAAATTTTAGGACTTTGAGGTGAGCTAAAAGAAATGAAGCACTCACAATGAATAAGTCGTTTGTGATAAACAAGCTATTTGGTGAGTTGTAAGATTTTTGTTTGTAGAAAATGAGATGATGTTTTATAAAGAGTACATCGTTTGGTGAGGAGTAGCTATTTTTATGAGGAATAATGAGGTTTTTTTTAGGAAGAGGATGTTTCATGAGGGATAACGCGTTTTGTAGGGCAAATGATATTTTTAAGAGTAAGAAATTTTGTGAGGAATGAGACGATCAGCGAGGGATGAATATTGTGTGAAAAAAACACAATTTAAGATAAAAAAAATGTTTTGAGGTTGAAGCCGCTTTTGTGCAAGGAATGATCCGATATAAGTTGGGTCGTAAATTGAAACCCTTAAAAAACATGTGTGAAATAAGCTATTTTATGAGAATTGAATTGATGGTTCATTAAAAATCAATTTCTGCGTTATCAAACTAAAGTTTAAAAATAGCATACAAATCAAAAGTTTTATATGTACGGATACATTTGTCCCCTCAATAGACGAGCATACAATTCCGGCCCCACTGACACTGCAGTAGCATTGATGTCAGCTGTAGTGAGGTATGAATTCAAAATTCCAATTTTTAATGAATTATATGCTAATTTGACATTTTCATTATTTTTTAGCTTGACAGAACCAAAGTTTTAAGATTTAACAAAATGGACAAAAATGTATTCACATTTCACCTCAAGGCTCCTCACAAAAAAGCTACCATTAGTGTAACCGATCATTTCCTTCCTTCCACCATCTTAGCACAGGGAGAAACTTACGATTTAAAAAATCACAATAATATTGTAAAAGGTTTTTTGTCTTTTTAGTACATTGTAGCTTGCAGATAAATGTAAATACTCTTGCAAGAATCTAGAAGCAACACAATCTATTAAGAATCTAAAAAGTTATTTTGGTGTTTTGAGGGTTTATTTCATAATCCTCCTGGTCCTCATCACACCCCCAAAAAGTACATACATACCCTACTCAACACCCATGTGTGCTGTGAGGTGAAGTTTAAAATTTCATTTGAGATCAAACAATTCTACTACTTTCTTAAAATCTCTTAAAACACTTTTCTTATATATTTTTCAAGTTGTTTTTATAATTTAGGGGATGCTCTGTTGTACTCCGTTGTGCTCCAGAGTTGTGCTCTTGTGCTCTGGTCGCTCATAAAACATACATCTTCACCCTACTACGAACTAAACAAAATATTATCACTGGCCTAATAAAAATTATTGTACAAGTTAGTTAACAATTTTAACTAACAGTTTTATTTACACACATTAACTTCATCAATAATCAGAAATATTTCAACTAACTAAACACTGTAAAGGCTGTTTATACTGTAATTACCTTTTGCAATTATTTTTTAAGATCTGCTCCCTGCTCGGGTGCGGCTGCTCGCTGATCGGGTACACTCACAAAACATACATATTCACCCTCCTACTACATTCTTTTTACACGGAATACAACTTTTTATACTGTAATTACTCCCCTACATATGACTAAACCTTCCAATGGTCTTAAAAAAATAAAAAAATCCCTTAAAATACTTTTATTTCATTATTTTTTAAGATCTGCTCCCTGCTCGGGTGCGGCTGCTCCCTGATCGGGTGCACCCACAAAAATACATATTCACCCTACTACATTATTTTTTTACACGAAATAAATTTTTTTTTTACTCACAATTCATAACAAAACGTGTACGAAAAACTCTCTTATGTGTAAAAAATTTAAAATTCACTTTGCAAATTACTTTGTAGTCTATTTTTTATTGTTTTAATCATTTTTTTTAGTTCGGCTTGCCAGGCTAAAAAATGATTGAATACAACATTACCCCTGTAAACAGAAATGACTTAAGGGGATCCTAATTGTACACTATAACCACAATGGCATTACTTTGTAGTACTCGAGGCAAATCATAAAATAGTGGTTGAATAGGGTTGGAGTGGTTTGTAATCTTCACGTGATGAATAATTTCTACTGTGATGTTTTAAACAAACATACTTTCCAGGACGAAAATCACAGTTCCACTGTGCTAACCCTGCAGCACCCAAAGTATGAGGTGCAGTGAGGTGAAATTAAAAAAATCATTTTAGATTAAATTGTAAGCTGTTTTGACAATTTTAATCACTTGACGTTTGACGAAGCCGAACGAAAATGATTAATTTTACCAAAAAAGACTACAATTTAATCTAAAATGAAATTTTTTAATTACACCTCACTGCACCTCACAAAAAGGCTGCTGCAGTGTAAGCGGTCATTTTATACTACTACCCGCTGCTCGGTGCGGGGCATTATTTTTAAGGTCTGCTCCGGCTGCTCAGGCTGCTCGGTGCGGGGGTAAAACATAGATGATCACCCTACTGCTGATCCCTAACAAATCCTTCAAATTTACTTTGAATTTTCGCCTGGCATGTCCTGTAGTATGCAAAAAATTGTCGTTGTTATTAATTATATGATTTAAAAACCGAATGTTAGAAATCATAATTAAATTATTTACCGGACTGTTTTGGCCGATTTTCGATAAGTATGATAAATGACGTAAAAAATGAAATCAAAAGTTTTTTTATATTTTTTACAAAAAAATGGCTGGCATTTGTGAAAATCTAGCCTCTGAGTCCGATAAAGTTTAAAAACAGTTTTAATGACATATAAATTTTAGTTTTCTGACCAAAAATAAACGAGAAATCCTACATTCTAATAAACATTGGTTCTTAAGGAGTATAAATCCAATATGGCGGCCAACTCAAACCCCCTCTTAAATACAGTTTTATTAGTCCAGTAAAATAATACATTGTGGTGCACTAAACGTCGGGTCGTTGTAATCTTTAGATATGTTAAGTGTTGGTCTGATGATATAAATTCCAAGTTTCCTTTAACCCTAACAACATGTCAAGCATATCAAACAAATCGCAACCACCCACTTTTGCTCGGAAACCCCATTTTTTCCGACATATTTACTGGACTGTATGAAGAAATATCGAATTTTCAGGCTTTTTAGGGTGCTTCTCTATATAAGTAGATTCTCAAATATTATTTAGAGTAAAATCCCTTATAAGCAAGTAAAAGAATACTGGTGGTATTTTATTTTTTCTTTATTAATAATAGTGATCCTTACTTTCAAATGAAAAATATACTAATAGGAAATAAAATTTCCAATCGTATAAATATAGTTTTGTAATGTACACACGCAGTCATGTTTTAATTTCCATAATGATTGATCTAATTAATAGCCATTTCAATTGAATTAAAAGTCATAGCTGAAATTTTTACACACATACAAGTCGAAGAACAGTTTACAAGTTGTAAACGTGTGATACATTTTATGAATAAACTATATTATCTAATTAATTCGGGGAAATTGTTGAGATTATTAAAGAGAACCTCACGACCGTTGTGAAATGATTCTCAATGCCTCTATTGTTATGTACAAAGGCCGAGATAATCCATTGTAGAAGGCATTTACGCTCCTTCTCGCCCTATCAAACTTTGAATCCATTACTCATTAAGATCTGAGTAACGAACGGCAATCTTGAATTTTGATAAGACGGAAAGTAATAGCTATACTAGGTATTTTTCCAAAACGAGACAGAAGAAATTTGTACATTAAAAAAATGAAGTTACTTATTTATTTTCAATTTTTCTAAAACGTTGATTTGCAAGTGGTTTTTGCTGTTACGGATACAAATGTATTTCGAAACGAATTCTATCTTTATCGCCTTAAAGTTAGAATAATAACATAATTTATCTAAAATGGAACTATTAGAATTAAATTATAATAAAGGTCCGTCTACACGCAACGACATTTTGCAATGATCGGGACGCTCCAACCAGATATCGTTGCGTGTAAACGCGAGATGATTTTTTTAAGTTGAGACGATTTTTTAAGTTGGAACATTTTTATCAGCCTGAAAAAGTCGTAACGATTTCTGGAAGTTGAATAAAAAGATTGAACCGTGTAGATGGGCCTCAACTAAATTGTTTCGACTTAACTTACAAACATTGTATGAGATCCACTATCAAAATTTTAAGTAAGATCGTTGCAAAATATTGTTGCGTCTGCCCGCTACAATATAGATGTCGATTTCAGTGCAATCAGATGGTTGCAAAAAGATTATTGTTACCAGAGATTGTTTTAGTGTCTTGAATTGATTTGTTATGAAAAAGTAGTACGCAGCTCTCACATGAGCGGTGAAGAGCGTGGCTTTATGAGGGGGATAAAGGCAGTTTGGTGTCACCCTCGCGGGAGAGATACGTACTAACATTACTCCGCGATGATAATCGGAAAAGGTAGAGCGACGTAGTAAGCAACAAGTTTTTTATGGTCCAAAACCAAACTAGCATATAAAGTGGTCTTTTCCACTTTTAAGTCCATAATATAGCTTCAGAAGCTGATATAATGTTCTTGCGTCGCTCAAGAAAGGTGTCCAAAAAGTGATGAATAAAGTAAATATTCCTCCGCGGGGTAATTTATTTAATTTAGGGAAAATAATTTTATCGCAACTTGAAGACAAATAAATTCAACGCTAGGTTCGTGAAGTACATTTTTTATTTTCTTTTTACATTTCGAGTTATTTTAGCTCAAAATGCAAACTAGCTAAAATCCACTATTTCAATTCGGACGCCAATTACTCTTTTATTTTTTATATATCGGAAAAGAAAAACTTGCATATTGTGAGAAATTAATTTCTTTTCATTTAGCTACGTAGCTTTTTAATAGGTGGGATTTAGTAGTCGGGTTTCCCCACCCCACAGAAATATCCTGTGAGGGTACTTCAGCCATTATTTTGGCTCTTTGTACAGCTACCGGAAAGGAAAGGAAACTTCCCTTCTACTATCCCTTAGGCTCACAGACTTTTGTAGATTAATAAAAGGGAAGCAAAAGGAGAAAGGAATAGGTGGTGGAATAGGTTCGGCCAACCTTAGACTGGGTGGGCAAAGGTATACCTTTTGTCCAAAGGATGCTGGGGAACAGGGCCTCAAGGGATAAGGTAGCTCTTATATATTGGCCCTCATCTTGGTCACCAGTACACCCTCGCCCACCCGGCCAAGTACAACACTGCCTCCAGTTGTGACAACTTCCGTTACTGTACCCAGTATTGGTACATAAACTAGCAAAAGCCAGTTAGGATCAGTAGTGGCGAGGTGGCGTTTCTGGCCCAATCAAACTTTGACAGCCAGTCAATTTTTTGACAGCTACTTCCGGTCACGTGACCGGAAGTGACGTCATCAGCTGTGACGTAGCTGTGACGTGTTGGTGGTGGGTATTTAAAGTTTAAATGCCCTGCTGTGCTGGGTATTTAAATTTTAAATGGCCGGAAGTGTGTCAAGGTCGTTTGGGGATGTTTTTAAAAAAGATCTTGCATTTTCGGAAAATCCGAAAATGCAAGATAATTTTTGCTTCTTTTTACAAACTGTTGTTTTGTTGATTTTCACGTCTGTTAAAATACCATGTAAAAAATGGAATTGACAAATTAACAAGAAAATATCCTGCTACAAAGTATCCAAATAAAGATGCAATTACATAAACATAAACTTTAAAATATAGCGAATGTTCTTCCTTTTTATCTGTTAGCATTTCCTGAACAAGGTAACCAAAATTGTAACCACATAAAAATGAAAGTAGGCAAATAATAAATTTCGACGGGTTCACAAAAACCAAGTTGTAAAGTAGCGAATTTCTTTCTTCTTCCATTGTTGAATTTTTAGTCGAAACCAATTAATGATAACATTATTGCTTGCGCATCAGAACTAACAGTTGATGAAATTTCATTTACTTGTAGACTTGTAGTAGTTTCATTTGTAGTAGGTAATTGTTCGGAAGTTGGTGTAGATGTAGAATAAACAGTATTATCTTGAAGCTCAGAGTCCATGTGTGCTCGGGTAAAGAGCTGAAGCTTTAATGACGTGTGGTAGCCGTGTCCTACTGTGCATCAGGAGTTGTTGGTGGTGGGGGGTCGTTTGTTTCTTGCACTGGAATGTAGATGGAATCATAACTTTCTGGAGGATGTACTAAAATTTGTTGTATAGGATCTGCATCAATAGGAAAACTTTGCGTTTCAATGCAAAGTCCATCTTTAATAAAAGAAACATATAAAACAGAACTCATGTTTATTTAGATGTTTACTCTGCGAGTTCTACCAGCAAACTGATATGTCAATAGTGGCGCTGCAACCTCCCTTGACATGTGCAGCCTGGAACATCTGCTGCACACCTGCCCTCCCCCACCACCATGAGAGACTCCTCGCAATTTTTGGATTTGTAGTGTTAGTTCTAACGTAGGTGTTGTAGGGTGAATATCTCAGTACTAAACAATTGTTTTTAACATTTGGCTTAAAATACTTATTTAACTTTGTAGGAGTTACAATATTTTTAAAGATGCTACTTTATTATCTTTTCTTAATACTTAGTTAAAATATTTAGTTGAAGAAATGCAAAACTAAACTACACTTGCGATTAAATATAAACTCTGTTTCTTAACATTTAATTTAAAATTGAAATGTTAGGGCGATGCTACATATGTTGCACACCTGCCTTCCCCCACTACCATAAGAGACTCCTCGCAATGTTTTCGATATTTAGTTTTAGTTGTAATGTAGATGTTGTAGGGTAAACATCTCAGTAGTAAACATTTGTTCTTAACATTTAGCTTAAAAATATTGTTTTGAAATACTTATTTAACTTTGTACAAGTTACGATATTTTTAAAGATGTTTCATATTTTAATTAATATGTTTCCAAACCTTATCATGCGAGTGCTGTTTCGGAAACGTCTTGTACAACTGATAAAGAACTCATTTTGTTTATAATGCTGTAGACGATGTTACCCATACAACTGTAGACAGTAAACTAAACAATTTTCGTTCCCGCTCCTGCTTTTATAACCGAGTGGTGGGGGTATTTTTTTCCTTTTCATTTTACAAAACTGCTTTTACAATTCCTGTTAAAGGTGTATATGTAACAATTTTGTCATGTAAAATTAAACAATAAGCAGATGTATCTTTGGGTACATTTTGTTCAAATTCCATTTCTATTTACTATATCTACACTGGAAGATTTTACAGATTCGTTTTGTTTTGAACAATCAACTACAACAATCGGATAGTTAGATTTAAATTGGTTTGGCGTTAATAAAGGTGTGTTTGTTTTTCCATAATATGAATTTTGGAATCTTGCGTACATATCGTACAAAACGCTAAACCTGTCTTTTGTAAAGTTTATGTTGAAGTTGTCGTATGGAAAGAATTGAGAGTTTAGAAACACCTTAAAATTTGTAAGTTTGCAATGATCAAATTCACCAGCATGTTTAGTTATTTCATTTCTTCTTTTTGTTTGTAATCCAAATATTACATATCTTGCCTTTTCCAAATGAGTAGAAGTTTTTACAGTCCATGTATGACGTTGTGTTTCCGGTAAAACCGGATATTCATGAAACTCCCAACTTCTAAATGGTATTACTATATCACGATCTGATTTTAAAGTTCTTAATAATGAAATTCTATTCTGATCGTTTAACCGTACATGCGGTACTCTCCAAACAATCTTGTCTAATTCCATTTTCCATTCTAAAGTAGCTTCCGTTGTTCCATCAGGCGCCATAATAATATCTTTGTCGTTTGATGATCTTAACAAAACTAATTCTTGTTTTACGTTTATTATTATTTTTCGGTAATCTTCGGCAAAGCCTAAAAGTAATCTTAAAGGAATGTAAAAGTCATAATTGCCTGAACTGTTTGGAGTGATTATATTGGAATCGGGCGCTACCCATCCTGCGGCGGCTAGCATATTTTTTTCACTCGGTGTTAAAGATGCTAATCCTTTTAATGTACTTGTAATTCCCACCTTTTTTGTTGAATCTACTGTAACTCCGGAAATTTCATATCTTATTTCATCAAACAAATATGCCATGGGGTTATTTATGAACGGAACAGTACTTGCAGTGCTTCCATCTCTTTTTGTTACTCTTCCTTCGATATGCAAATAACTTTCACATGGAAGTGTATAAATATCCTGTTGTTGTATGGGAATTCTAATTTCATCATTATTATTTAATTTTGATGAAGCGTAAGGGTTGTGCGTATGATATTCCTTTTCCCATAAGGTTTCGTCGAATGTCGGACCCTGCGCTATATCCAATATTTCCATTATTAATAAGTTTTAATCCAATTTCTTCTAGAAAACGAATGTTATCACTTGTTATTCCTTCTATAGCTGAAGTGCTACTGACTTGTTTACCAGTCAGCTCTTTCTTTTTAAATGATAACCCCATTGTTATACGGTTGATTTTATATGTATTCGTATAGTTATAGGTTCGTCTCTAAAATCAATATGATTTCCGTCTTGATCTAGTATGTTCACCACAATGTCTGAAATAAAACTGGTGTTTAACGGTAGGTACTCCAAGTTTTGTGGCTTTTCCACAATTTTAAAACCCGGAGCGACCGTTGGATAGAATGTGTGCAATATATGAGTATTTTCACCATCTCTATAAGAACCATGTATAATATTACATGTAACATCTATACTGTTAACTTTCATTATTGTCACAGTTCTAGCACCTGAATGGTTAATATTAGGTTCTAAAATTTTTGTTGTTTTAGGAAATCCTAATAAACTACCAATTGAATGTTCTTTGCTAAAATCTATATAATATTTAGATTTAATTTCAGCTTTCATAGTATTGTTATTTCCTTTTATTGTTATATTATCTTTTCCCATATGATTTTGTATCGCTTCATTTATATCATCAATTTCATATGCTCCAGTGGGTAAACTAAATACTTGTATATCTGAATATTTGTTTGTATTTTTATCTTTTGTTTTGTAATAATGTATTTTGTCATTAACATTTTCAGTAACGTTGGGAATAGAATTATAAGTTATATCTAATAATGCGGCTTCCCATAATTTATCTTTTTCCAAACGTAACGCAGGGAAAAGAACACTTCGCAAAGTAGATGAAGTTCCAGTTAATGATACTGTATAGGAAGACATCTTAAAGTTGACTAACGCTTTTTGTTAAAAAATCTAAACATAAATGTCCACAGATTACCGTATCATCAGGTTGCTCTCTTTTATAATTGTATAGTACATTTTTAGCTGTTTTAAAGTAATATTGTAGTTCTTTTGGTGGTGGGAGATTACCAAAACTATCAAAGTAGTAAATAGTCGATCCTAGTTTCTTATAACATACCCAATGAGTGCCTGATCCTTTACTATTATCTAAATTTACTATTCCGGTTTCATTTTTCCAAATTTTAACAGGTAATGCATCTTTCATAAATACTCCTCTAAAAAATGGAATTTTTAAACAAGAAACATAAGTAATTAATTCTTTATCTGTTAATTCTTTATTTGGAATTAATAATTGTTTTTTTCTGTTTAATACACACGATACGGTCTTAGGTATAATCCTCCTCCTTTTTTTATCATTGACCATATTGTTTGTTTCTTTTTATTTTTACCTGCGGTGGATCGTCGTTTTCTTCTTATATTTCCTCCACGTTTCTTTGCAGGTTTTCTCCTCCTTTTTCCACCTCCTTTCTTCTTTCCACCTCCAAACATCGTTTTACCCTTCATTGCTGCTGATACCGCAAAGCTGCTGCTTTTTCACCGATACTAGCGTCACTGGATGTTACTCTTTGCCAAGCTTTTTCAGCAAGTGCTCTATCCGCTATTGATCTATTTTTAGTATCTGCAAACTTTGAATATGCTATATCGTGTTGTTTGCAGGCTTGATCAAGTTTATTTATTCCAAGATCTCCTCTAGCAAGTCTTTTTTTCAATTTTGTTCCAGGACCACAATATTGATAACCTCCTGGTAAATGTAGTTCTACAGGTAATAAATCGATAGCTTTGTTAACTATAGCTCCAACCGGCTTAGTAATAAGAGAAAGTGCTGTTGATGCTATTCCTCTTCCTCTCTTTATAACGTGTCGATTATGACTGATGCGTTGAACTTTCAACATGGTTTTTATAGTGAAAGGAAATGCCAATACTTGTTTATTTTATAAATTCTTTATAATGAATGATGCACTTATCCTTTGACATTGTTTATTTATAATAAACATGTATTTTGTTTATGGGTAATAAACTTTTACCCAGTCTTTTGGTAGGATTGTATCCTTTTTATCAACATCAACTTGAGCAAATCTTAAATTTCCAGTTTTCATATTTAAAAAATATTTTTCTATAACATTTTTCTTAACCCAATGTTGTTTTTGATCAGCTTTTATGGGCTTTATCGTATTATAAACATCATATAACACTACACTTAAGAGTCTTATAATGTAATTTACATTAACAGCATCAACAATATCAATAGGGTCATCTAAGCTAGTCAATCGCAAGTTTTGACAATCAAAAACCTTTTGGGTTTTTCTGTTCTTAAGCATCTTTCACGCCATTCTTTTACTCTAACTGCATCACTGTCATGTACTCCCATTCCAACATTAAATAGTGGTCTTTCTTTACAATCAAAGCCTTGTTGACCAAATCTTGATGAAATTTCTTTTAATGCAGGAACTTGTCCAATTGTTGCTACATCAATATCATTCAACCCTTCTTTAACATTAGTAATTATTTTTGCATCCGCATCCCATTTGTTATTGTTTAATTTCATTATTTGACTTATTGTAGCTGCATCTGATTTTGCAGTTCCCTCCTTAACGTTAGTTAACACTTTATTTTTGCAATCAATTGACTTAATATCATGTGTAATACAATGATCTGTAACATATTGAAGGTTTACCGCATCTTTCATATCTTTAGGGTCTCCAATATCGTGTATTACAAAGTTGTAAAAGGAAAATTTATCGGTTTTTTCAGGTATGACTGAATGTAAATACTTTTTGGTAACTGAATCTCGATCATTAACAGGATCTGCTATATTGGCTATTCTAAGATCTTTTGCATCATATGCTTTATTATTACTTTTAGGATCATATCTTAAGGTTTGGTTTATGTACCACATTAAATATTCTTTATTTACCGAATCATTCTTATCTATTGGTTTTGGAAGATTTGCAATTCTATAAAAATTAGCGTTATACACTTCATTTTGAAGCTTTAAGCTAGGTAATGTTTCACTTTTTAAAGTTTTGAAATTTACTGCATCATTATCATCTTTTGGATCATTTACAAACTTTAAACATTCGTTACTTATATCATAATCTCCATCGGATGTTAGTGGTAAACCACCTCTTTTTCCATAAGATCCTGATTTGCTTCCAGTTTCGGAATACCGTCCAAACTTATCCACACTCATGGTTATACTGAATGTTTAATCGGTTATGCTTGTATTCTATATACTCATATTTTTATGCAATTACTCCTCGATTTCGCAATTCGCCGACCAAAGCTACCCATTCGTTTTCTAAACCGCTATGTCCGGCTTGTTTTGCTTCATATATCAACTTCATTCTATCAACCAATTTGTTTATATCGTTGTAGTATATTATATTAGTATCATACAAGTTTTTCAATAATCCTTTTCCTGATAAACTTGATTGATTTGTTTTTCTCCTTTTATGTAAAATATTTATTTCAGCAGAAGATAATGATTTTCTTTTTATGGGTTCCCTTCTTTTTGGTGGGAAAAGTTTAGCAATAATAGTTTTATATTTTTCTGATTTATTTCTATAAACATTGAAATTTTTAGAATAATTTTTCTTATGCGCATTTGTATCCTCCAATATTTGTTTAAAAATGTTTAAATCCTTTTTAGTATATTTATTAGGTTTCGGTTTAAAAATAAGTTCAAACAATCCTTTTATACCTTTGTATTGTTTATTATTTATAATAATATTGTCATGTTCGTCTACATCAAGCTTGATATCTCCAATCATTAGGCCATTTTCTTCTATTCTAGCACCAAAAGTATGATACTTTCGAGTTGGTTGTGCAGAATGTAACATTTTTAATACAAATTGTCTTGCAAGCGGCCCTTTATACGCAATATCCGAGCCCAATTTGCTCAAGTTGGATGGATTAATAGGCTCTTCTTCTTCTTGTTGTTCTTCGCTTGTAGAAAGACCTTCTTTTTCTGTTAAAACATCCGTTTCTTCACCTAGTTCGCTTTCTTCTTCAGTTGTTTCTCCTTGTTGCGTAAAACTTGTATCACCTTCATATTCTTCTTTTTGTTCAAATTTTGAAATGGGTAAAATAGCATCGCCGGAAAAATTAAATGTTGAAGGTGTAACATTTTGCCCCAATTGTTTTAATGGCTCATTAATAGGTTTAAATGTTGATTCCAGAAATTTCTCTCTTTCACTTATTCCTAATCTTAACGCTCTGTTTTTATGTCTAATAGAATCACTAAGTGATTTTATTTCTTTTAATAGCTTTTCCTGATTAACCATGTTTACACCATGGAGACTTGTACGATAATGTTGTTAATTAATGTATTAAAACAAATTTATCAAAACCTATGCGGTAACGACCATCTGTTATAGCTTTATCTTTCATAATTACCAAAAATCCGTATTTTTCCGCCCAAGCTTTTCCACAAAGCTCTTTGAATTTTTCAAATGACATATCAGCATTTACATGATCGTTGTATATATGTTTTAGGTTTGTATCGTCTTGTTTGAATAAAACTAAAATATTTGCATTGTCTCTAATTAGTTGTTTTGGAATTTTGCTATATGTTTGTCCGATATATATGCTATCAATATTATTATGTCTTCCCATGGCAAAATAGTTTCTAATAGTATCATGATTTTCACTAGATACATCATCAAATACAAATACAGAATACGGCTTAGCCTGGTCTGGTTGCATAACACTGTCACTAGCATTAAATTTGTAATAGTTAACATCAGGCACATCAGTCAGGATCTTTTCCAACAATTGATACTTTGGTTGATGTAAGGACTTTGAAAAAATATATAGGTTATTAAATCGCAATCCTTTTGTGTTTGTAATTAAGTTAAACACAACGTTAGTTTTGCCACAGTTTGAAGGACCGCTGACTATACATAGTACAGTGTTTGGAAATAAACTGCCGTGTTTACCATTGTTGATTTTAACGTTATCTACGGTTAAATCATCAATGTTATTAATATTAAATTTATCTTTATGGTGAACATTCTCCATCTTATTCAGAGGCAAAAGAGTAAATAAGTTGATTTAAAACTAAATCAAATCTTTTATAGGTATCCACGAATCTTCAGTTTTATCAAACCCCAACCAACGTACTTTAACTTGGTCTTTTTTCCTTTGCAACACCTTTTCAACAAGATAAACATCGCCTACTGTTGACTTTAACAGTTCATGTCCGTAAAAACCGCCTTGTAACAAATTTCCTTTGTTATCTTTTAAAATATAAGTTTCCGGTACAGTAGGTTGTACTTTATACACTGTAAAAACTTCGTTTGTCCAATTGGGCAGGTATTTTTTAGTAAACACTCCTTTGTATTTACTAATTCGAACTTTATCATTTACATTAAATTTTCTTGGTTTTCTTTGTTCCGCTTTTGGCTGTGTATTCTTTTTAATTCGTTGTAAAACTAGTTTAGCGTTTTTCTTATTCACTTTGTTAGGTGCCATCCCGATAGTTCTATGAAACTTGTTGTTGTAATCGCTTATTAATTTTGGTAAGATATCAACCCATACGTAAGAACCTCTTTTCGAAAACATTTTATACATTGCACCTTTTAAGGTTCTATTAAATCTTTCAATTATAGCTGCCTTTTTCTCAGAATTTGTGGAATAATGATTTATGTTATATTTTTTCATTAACAAGGCAAAAGGTTTATTAAAAAATTCTTTCCCATCATCAGTTTGTAAATGTTTAATTTTATTTTTATCTCTTTTTATAGCTACTTCCATAGCTTTTGTTATGCTGTTACCAGTTTTGTCTTTTAATGGCAAAGCATCTGCAACTTTAGTAAAACAATTAATAATCGTAAGTATGTATTTAAATCCTTTATTTATTTTACTATGCGGTTGCATTTCAATTAAATCTGCTTAATATAAATCATTTATTCCTTTTACAACAGTATTTCGTCGTGGAAACTTTATTCTTGCAGGTTTATGAAGTTCATTAACAATCTTTTCCTTTAAGTCTGTCATGATGATTTTACTAACAAAGTCAAGTTAGTATTGAGTGTTTCTTTTTCTGCATCCGCTTTTATAGTTCAAGGTCATTTCAACATATTTTAAAAAAAGGGGAAATCACAGCGAGCATGCTGTGATTTCCCCTTTTTTCTTTTTTTCTTTTTTTATTTTTTTCTTTTTTTTCTTTTTTTATTTATTTTTTTTCTTTTTCTTTTTACTCATTGATAGGATTGAGAGAGTAGTGGCCGAATGGTAGAGTGTGAATTTTGTCTGGAAGAATGTGTCGTTTGTCATCATTGGAGCAGAGTGCTTTTTTCACTTCTGTTACGCTGTACAGTTGATGGTTGAAACTTCTGATGGTGTTGAATTTTGCAGTTATAGTCGTTTCTTCAAATAAGCATTGCTTGTAGTGTTCAAAATTTACATTCTTCTTAAGATACAAACTTTTTACTCCCTAAGCTTTTTTAATAATATTGTTTTCTTCTTTATGCAATTGTAGTGAATACAATTTTGACATTAGTGCAATAAGTTCTTTCAGTAAAATTCCATTTGCTTCGTCTTTAAATTTTTCAAGTTTCTTTTTGTTCCGATCATTGTCATAATTTAAATGATATTTTGGATAGTCACTAAAATCAAATTCATTTTTGTGAACAAATGTTCGAAGATCCAAATACATATCTTCAGTAAGAATCCAGTAGATGAAAGCGTCCGTGTCCATGTAGGCGATTCCGATGTTATCTCTACCGTAGAAGGCGACCATTTTGTTGTAGTGGAAATCATACATGTGGGTTTTGGAAATATCCAAGATTGACATTCCAACGTACAACGGACGATCCATTGTCACGCTTGTCTTCTTCATAGATACTGCCACAAGGTTTTCATTGATGATAACGGATGTTCCAAAGTTTGGTTTTTGTACAAGTTTTTCTAGTTTTATAGGATCTTTAATTAATTTAACATTTTTGTGTTTTCTTTTGTTTTCCAATGTTTTTCCAAATATCGCATTATTCATTAATTTAAAAAAGTCCTTTTGAAATGTTGATGTTGCAGCTGCTCTTCCTCTGGTGTTTGAATCAATGTACGGTTTTAACCAGCAAGATTGGGAAAATTTTAAAACTCTATGAATTTTGGTTATACGTAAACCCAATTGGAGTGCTTGTTGAACAACCCAAAAGTGAGCTACGTATCTTTGTTTATTTTCAAGAGTCATCATTAATTTTGGATGTTTGCCAATTGGTGAAACTTCTGTTTTTGCAAGGAGCGGAAGATCGTAATGAAGATCATGCAAGTGTTCTGGATATTCAAAGTCACAGTCCAATATGTATCCGGTGTCTCCGTCTTTTGAAATTTGCGAAATATCACCAATAGAGTCTGGATTAACCCATTCAAAGTTTCCAAAAGGAAGTGGATTAGACATGGCCCATCCGTATAAATTCTTGGCATCGAAATATCCTAAGAACACTGATGGTTTTTCTTTATCGTAGTTTGGAAGATATTTGTTGTTAGCTTTAACATGTCTAGTAACACTTTGGGTCAATCCACCTCTAACGCCCGATTCGATCATCAACACCATGTCAATATCTGTTAATAATTGAAGGTTGCACTTTGTTTCTTTTAACATAGCTTGCCAAGCTAGTCCTGGAGAAGTATAAGAATGAAGAGGGTCTAATCTGTAAGCTTCAAAGCAGGTGTTTCTAAATTCTTCCATCACATCGCAGAGAAGGGTCACATCATGTTTTACATAAAAGTCAGAATAATCTCCCAGAGTGTTCATTTCCAATTCGTCCCAAACTCTGCATGCGTGTTGATAGTCTTCAGGTGAAATGTCCAAATCGGTAAGTTTACTTTTGAAAGCTTCTGGTGGAGGAAGTGACGTTTCTTGAAATTTATGTAGTCCATCGATGTAATCATATGGGAAAACTCCTTTCCGAAGAACCAAATTAATTTTCCTGCAGGTACAATTTTGCTTGTTTCTATTAAATTTTGTCTTCTTAAATTTTCAGAAAGTTTCATAAGACTGGAAGGCATAAATCTAAAAGAATCAACAAATCTAAGTTTAATTTTGCCCACCTTTTTTGAAAAGCTTATAAATTTTTCCATAGTTTGTGCTATAACGTCTATTTCACCGTTGTCTCTTGCTAATTCGGGAATGATAAAATGTCCATCGTATCCGCTAAGATTGTGAAAAACCACGGGAATAAAAGATGGTAGTTTGTAGTTGATGTTACATCCGTTGCAAGCTGCACCTCTGTAGGCTCCTGTCAGATGGTCATGGTCGCGAACTTTAACTTTAGTTTCTGTAAATTGATTGTTACACAAATAGCATGATGTTGTCGAATCATAAAGATAAAGTTCTTCCGGTGTCATAGGTGACATAGGAACCACATTGCTATACATTGCTTCCACTTTCCCAGCGATGTCGTATAAATCATCAACAAAGTATCAAGCTGCTTCTTCTCCACGATAGATCTTTGGTGTAGATGTCAAACCATATTCTTGAAGATTTTCTTCAGGCAGAGTGGATTTTACTATTAAACAGTAGCTGTTTGGTTTGTGAAGTTGATACTTTGTTCTGCTTGTAATTTCCTCTCCTTCTTCTTGTTCAAGTGGAAGCAATGAAGATTCAAAATCTGCATACACTACAACGGGAATTCTGTATTGTTGGATAACTTTATCAAATTTTACTTCTGATCTGCTAGGGTGTGGTAATTTAATTCTTACTTCATAGTTTCCATTGCATAATCTTTTATGTTCTGTTAACCATTCTGAACCTCCTCTTCTTAAAGGTTTGTTTACAAAACAGAAACATCTTTTACAAGTTGTTTTTGGTTGTTCACGTTTTGATAACTGTTTGCAAACTAGAGCTTCAAAATCTTTAATATATACATAATGTGAGATATCACCTTTAGTTATAAATAATAAATCAGTATGATCTCTGCGTTCGGTGGGTGTTATACGTAAGGGATAGACATTGTTGGATGAATCTAAGCCAAAGATGTTTACAGATGCAAAAGGATTTTTCTTTTCAAATTTTGATATGTCTTGAATTGAAACAGGATAAGTCATGCCTTGAAAGTTATACATATAGCAAACCTCATCGTATGCTCTACTCGGTCGTTCCACATGACCTTCTACATATTTTGCAAGCATTGCATACTTGAAACATTCAGCATTTTCATTTTGTACATTAACACAAGATTTGGTTACTCGAATCTTCCTTGGCAAAGCAATATAACTACTACCTCTCATTCCATATCCATGTTTATGAACTCTCACATCTAAGCTTGTTATACTTAACAAACTCCATCCAGAACCTCTTCCTTCATGTTCTTGTAATTTTGTTAAAAGTTCTTCAAAACAATCATCCACAATTGAGCTTATATCCGATGCAAACATGATGGTTTTGTTTTTAGTTAAAAATCCTCTTGGTGATGTTTCATTCTGAACATTTGTAAATACAGTATCTAATAATATTCCAAACTTTATAAAATTTAATCTTCTTAGTTCATTCTTCAATGTTTCTGTTACTAATGTTTTTGCTTTCAATATAAATTGTGCTAGTTGCAATTGAGCATTGTCAATCTTAAAATGAGTTACTACACTGCCTGGTAAAGCTCGGCGTATAATTCCACATCCAAAGATGGTCCGGGTGCGTATTGAATAACACTTGGTCTTGAATTTAGTTGTTGTTGATGGGTAGCCAGCATTTGATCTAATTCTTCCAAATCTTCTTCTTCTGCATTGTTTCTTGTTTCGTTGTTATGGTACACTTCTTTGTGTATTTGTAGTAAGTTTTCATTTTCAAAAGATTCTTCACAACTGATGCAGTAATACATGACGTAGGTGTGCTCTCCACAAAAGTTGCAGTAATAATAAAAACCACTCTTAAACTACCCCTATTTATAGACTACCCCCACCTCTTTTTCTGTATTAAACACAAAAAGTGTTAAGAACAGTTAAATTTCTTATATTTCAAAACTCCTAAGTGTCAAGGTCAAATAATGCAAGTTTAAAAAAACATCTAAGTGTCAAATAATGCAGGTATTAAAAAAATCTAAGTGTCAAGGTCAAATAATGGAAGTTTAAAAAAAAATCTAAGTGACAAGGTCAAATAATGGAAGTTTTAAAAAATTCTAAGTCTCAAGGTCAAATAATGGAAGTTTTAAAAAAATCTAAGTGCTAAGGTCAAATAATTTAAGTTCAAAATAATACATATTATGCGTCGTAAGTGTGATCATCATTGCTGTTGTTTAAATATGTTATTTCCAAATCGTTATCGCTTTCATCTTCCTCCATGTCCGATGCCGGAAACAAACGTCGCCGAACAAGAGCATGTATATATTGTACTGGATCATAGTTAATTGTTACAACATGTGTTAACGGTGTTTCTTCGCCTATTGCTACTGGTACTTCCAAAATATTTTCTTCATCAGTTGTAGCATCAGACGTAGCATCAGATGTAACATCGGATGTAGCATCAGATGTATCTTCTACTGGAATCAAACTATTTTCAAAAATACTTTCGTCATCCGTTAAATCTTCTGGTTCAACCATTTTATATATTTTTTCACAAATTGTACATCCAAAAGGAAAATTGTTGTCTGTTGGAGGCATTATAAAAGAAACTTGATATTGTAAAATAAATGTTGAAGCAAATGTTTGAAAATTTTTCTAAGTCCGAAAGTATTAATTATTAGGAAGTTTTACAAGTCCAATGTAAAGTAAAATAAAGAAAGAAGTGTTGTTGCCTGTTTAAACAGTTGCAAAAGAATGATAGGTTTGAAAATTTTTCAAAGTCCTAAAATATTAAATATTGAGAAGTTTTAACACTTAAAATTTTTACAAATCCAATGTAAAGTAAAGAAAGAAATGTTGTTGCCTGTTGGAACAATGGCAAAAGAATGATGAAAACCAAACCCGCAGCAAGGGTCCTGTGGTTTGGGAGGGGGTAAGCGAGGAGGGGGGATGACCTCAAGCCGAGTTGGGGTCCGGGATCTGCGCGTGTGGTTCGGCATCAGTTGCTCGCTAGACAGTGAGGTGGTAACATGTTCAGAAGGCGCCCTGAACATTTTATCATTTTTGCTGTTTGTTGAAAATATCTTGGTGTTATTTGTATAATAACATCTTGACGTAGGACTGATTAATTTTAAGGCATGGTAGTTGTTTGTGCTTGTAGATACCCTAGGGTTTGTAGTTTGTTTTTAATTTGCTGGTTTGGTAGTTAGTATTATTTTAAAATCTTTCTTTTACTTACAATATATTTCTGCCTAGAATGTTTAAATTTAAAGTAATATTTTTGTTTTTAAGAATGTTATATGATATGTTTTTAATACCTTTCTATTCCAATTTCCTTTTTCCAACAAGCTTGTTGAGGGTATTCCCTCTCTTGTCTTGTACTCCTTTTTAGTTAGGGACACCTTTCAATTCCAATTTCCTTTCCTTTTTTCCTTCCATCTTTTGCACGGTAAAACCAATAATGGTAAAACCGGCTACCGCTTTTGTAGTGATTACGCTTACCAAAGCGGGTCACTTACAACCTCTATACGTGCTGGATGG
Source organism: Flexamia atlantica (assembly GCA_035578135.1). Classification (NCBI taxonomy): domain Eukaryota; kingdom Metazoa; phylum Arthropoda; class Insecta; order Hemiptera; family Cicadellidae; genus Flexamia; species Flexamia atlantica. Next base: position 47,872,831 of record JAQJVK010000005.1, on the reverse strand, counting down.
GTAGTTCGCCTACCTCCGGAGTTTCGCTGGACCCCAGTTGATTTGCGCCTTATGGAGAGTCGCTGGCTCCTTTAGTGTTAGGAAATAAAAAACATATTTGTATAACATTTTTTTTAGCTTAGCGTTGTGCGGTTATGGTGAGGTGTAAGGGATGGCTTATGTCTAGCTTACACCGTAATCATTCTGTGCAGCGTTGGGCTGACTAGATATTTTTTACTTTTTAGCTCAGCGTTGTGCGCTTATGGTGAAGTGTGAGGGATGGCTTATGTCTAGCTCACACTGTAATCATTATGTGCAACGCTGCGCTGACTAAACTCTAGGCAGGTTGTATTGTAAATTAACTTATCTTCTTTTTAGGTTTCCGGGGTGTACGGTTCTGTCAAACCGTACACCCCCCATTTTCTTTTAATTATCAAATGACCTTGACCTAGTTATTTTCAAGGTCAACAAAAGAGTAAGCGAAAATTTCTAAGTCCCAAGGTCATTTTTATGTAAAATAGCTTTTCTTCTGTTAGGTTTTCGGGGGTGTACGGTTCTGCAAAACCTTACACCCCTTATTTTTTTTAAAAGTTCTGGATGACCTTGACGTACTTATTTTCAAGGTCAATAAAAGTTAGCGAAAATTTATAAGTGTCAAAAGTAGGTCAAGGTCACCAAAAAATACCCTACGAACGGGGGAATAGACCGCTATGTAATTCTTTTGGAACTACAAAGTGGTCTATTCCCCCGCTCCTATTTTTGTTTTTTGTTGTTGTTATTTTTACATTAACCTCACAATTTTAACAAATGAAGATATTTTTTGTGCACACTGCATAATGTTTGATTCACACAACACATCGTTACACATTTTTTACCTTTTTTTAAAAATATATAAACATTGTTCTTTTCTAAAACTGGATGATGAAGAAGAACCTGTCATGTTGCTAGATCCTAAATAGTAAAAAGTCATTCTGTTATCCCGCTTTTATAAGAAATTACCCCTCCATTGTAAATTTTGAAAATAGGTCAAGGTCATTCAAAAATACCCTATGAGCGGGGGAATAGACCCCTAAGTAATTCTCTTGGAATTACAAAGTGGTCTATTCCCCCGCTCCATTTGTTTTTGTCTTGTGTTTAATTTGACCATTTAACTTTATCAGATGGAGATTTTCTTACTAAATAATAATGAACATTACTGATATTTGGAATTTGAAGATTTACTGGTAATTTGAGCAAGTAGAGTTCATCACAACATCTAAGAACAACATCCCTGTTACTGATCTTTTTTACAAAAACATATTTGTGGTTTAATTTCAATCTGTTGATTTTAATTCTTTTATAGTTTTCAATTTTTTCTGGCAATTCACTTTTGGAAGGTTCAATTTTGACTTTTTTAGAAGGTTGAATTTTGACTTTTTCGGAAGGTTCACATTTTTTATGCAGTCTACACAATTTTTCATTTACACTACACAATTTCACACACCTTTCACCTTTGTTCGCTCCTTTTTTTTAAAATATGAGCACATTGTTCTTTCTTAAAACAGGATTTTCTTAATTTTTGAAGTTTTTGAAGTTTTTCAGAAATTTTGTTAGGAGATTTTTTTGGTGAAGATTTTTTTGGAGAGGGAGATTTTTTCGGTGAAGATTTTTTTGGAGAAGGAGATTTTTTCGGTGAAGATTTTTTTGGAGAAGGAGATTTTTGTTTCACAATAGAAACAACAGATGATGATGATATTGTTGATGACGAGGAAGAAGACCTGGACGAAGACGAAGTGCCTGCCATAGCGCTGGATCCTAAGAAAGTAAAGATTACTCTGTTAACCCTGCCTTTATAACAGCCCCCCACCCATTTACCCCCTTTACTTTTCGAGGTCAAAAAAATATTCATCCAAGCTTTCTAACACTGGCAAGAAAACAGTTTCAAAAGGTTGATACAAAATTTCATAAATGTCTTGGTTTAAATTTTGCGAAGTTTGAAGATATTCTTCTATTTCCTGCACAAATTTCTGTTCGAATTGTTGGAATTCTTCTATTTCCTGTAAAAATGTCTGTTCGGATTGTTTAAATTCTTGTTGTTCTAAGTTAAATGTTGGTAATTTCAAGTCTTCTTCCAATTTTTTAATGTAATCTATTGCATTTTGAACTATAGATTGTCTGTTAATTTTTTTTTTGTTTTTGACTTTCCGGTACAACTAATTTTAATTTTTCAAAAGCTTTTTTTAATCTGTGTTGTCGTCTTTGTTCCCTTCGGTTTCTACTTAATTTTTGATCAATCAGGTATTTTTGGAAAGATTCCATAACGTTTTGTTGATTCAAAATGTGGCAAACTATTAATTCTATGAAGCTTTTATCCGCTCAATATATATACTGGAAACCCGGGGGGGGGTCCTTCGCCATCAAGGTGATTGGTACGTATTTAAAGCTTTGAGGTTTGCATAGCCAGACCATAACTATGAGCTCCTTGTACGAGTTGTGTCTGCAGCGGATCTGCACCGATAACCCTATGCTCCGGCATATCAGAAGGGTGTCAGAGCCGCTGCCGCCAATTTTGCAGGGAGAGCTTATTTATGAGCATAAAAGACGATGCGTCTACAAAACCAAAATTTGGTTTGAAGGGCCAAATGTTGGCAGAATATGTGCCGTATGTCACATGGTACGTTTTTTCATTAACTGCATTGTTTTTTTTGTTAACAATATATTATTTTTTTTAAATTTCTTTAAATTAATAATTTTTTTTTTCAGGCGCTTCCTCTTGCCGGCCCGGGGGAAGAGCTTTATCGAACTATTGCTTATAGAAGCGGAGTAATTGGGTATAAACTACAAATGCCGGCACCTCAAGAAAAATGTCATCTCTGCAATTTTTGCCCCCTGGCAAAATACGAAATTAATTGTATGTGTTTATAAACACATATAATTATGAGAAATTAAATAGGGACGGGGAACAGAGCAGTTTGTGGTCTAACCACTTACTGCTCTGTTCCCCGTTCATAGGGTATCTTCAGATGACCTTGACCCACTTTTAAAACTTTATGGTGGGGAAAATGTATATATAAACCGTGGATTATATGAAGAGGCATCACTTCCCTCACCGATCATCATGGAAAGTTTCCGTATGTTTTACAATGTTTTTTGCACTCCTCAACAACATATTCAATTTATGTTAAATTTAATCCATGTCCTCCAGAATATTAATTTTCTTACGATTAATGTTATTGGGGAAAGAATGGTAAATTTAACATATCAACGTTTATTAGTTACCATCAACCCTTTGGTAGATCCGAATTGGTTTTCAACACTTGAAACATACATTGATACTATAGCTTTTGAACAAGGATTCCATTATCTTTGGGTTGATGTAGATTACATCAACTTTCAAAATGAATCAGATGATGATGGATATGATTCTGCCACATAAAAGTAGACATTAACGGAACTTCTCCCCCTGCCTTTTAGGAAAAAAGAGAGGAACAGTGTTAATTAATAACACTGTTCCTCTCTTTTTTCCGCTTAAAGTTAAATGACCTTGACCTACTTATTTTGAAGGTCAATTGTAACTTAGTGAAAATTTTCTAAGTCCTAAGTAGGTCAAGGTCATTTAAATCTTAGCGGAAGAATGAAAAGAATAGCTACCAACATGCATTGTTGGTATCTATTCTTTTCTTTCCTCCTAGAAAACCCCTTTAGTCCGTGTCAACTTTGATGTGAATTTTTGTACAAAATTGTACATAATAAAGGACCCATGTTTCGAGTCCTTCGTAATCCATAGAATCCGAAGTGCAACAGATTTTTGTACCGTCTGCTTTAACAGCTTCAAGTACTCCACTAATACACTTCAGATTGCTATGATACGTTCTTATGTACCATAGTACTTTTTTGGCTTCGACAAAGTTGTGCACAGCACCAAAGATCATGAGGGATTCCATGGCAAATGTAACCACAAGACTACAGCACACCTTACATATATACTGTGAGCCCAAGGCTATAGCCTCGATTTTTGAGTTTTTGCGTCATAACTTTTATACCGTTGGTTTTATCAAAAAATGTTACTGGACCTTTTTTGTTTGTCTTTTAATTCCGCTTAATTTGACTACCCGCACGATAGATTTGGAGCATTTTTGTTATATCCACTGCCATCGTGTACGGCGACGCAGTTCTAAAGTTGAACGGCAACGAAATCAAGTTGGCGACCTCCCCCCCCATCAATGCGGTCAAGGTCAAGGTCAAGGCCAAGGTCAAGGTCAAGGTCAAGGTCAAGGTCAAGGTCAAAAAATATTAACCCCCCCCTCCCCATCAATTGATGGGGGGGGGTCGCCAACTTGATTTCGTTGCCGTTCAACTTTAGAACTGCGTCGCCGTACACGGTGGCAGTGGATATTACAAAAATGCTCTAAACCTATCGTGCGGGTACTCAAATTACGCGGAATTAAAAGACAAACAAAAAAGGTCCAGTAACATTTTTCGATCAAACCAACGGTATAAAAGTTATAACGCAAAAACTAAAAAAAAACTTAACATTTTATTTTTTTTTTACTTAATATATTTCCAAATTTTATCAGGTGGGTATTCAAATTACGCAAAATAATCTAATTTACAATAAAGTCCGGTAACAATTTAATAACACCAACGGTATAAAAGTTATAGCGCGAAAACTAAAGTTTCAAGGTCATTTAAAAATTTTAAAGTCCAAGAGTAGGTCAACCAAATGTAGGTCAAGGTCATTTAAAATTTATAAAAAAAGGGGGGTGGGGAAGCGTGGGGTCCCTACTTTATTTTATACTACTTTATTTTATACTACTTTATTATATCTTATACTAACAAGCAACGGTTACTGTGTGTGCTAGACATAAGCCATCCCACACACCTCACCGCCTTATTATATCTTATGCTACCCCTTAAATGCTAACATGCAACGGTTACTGTGTGTGCTAGACATAAGCCATCCCACACACATCACCGCCCTATCATATCTTAACCCCTACCTAACGTTCCCCCTATTCTAACTTATACTATGTAATATTACAGTTACGATGTGTGCTAGACATAAGCCATCCCACACACCTCACCTTAATACTACCCCTAACTTATACCATGTAATATTACAGTTACGATGTGTGCTAGACATAAGCCATCCCACACACCTCACCGTAATACTACCCCCTACGTAATATTACAGTTATGGTGTGTGCTAGACATAAGCCATCCCACACACCTCACCATAATATTACCCCTGATAGCTAAACCACACAGGAAATGGAAAGGAAGTTGGATTGCCATTGCGGCCGATCATTATAGAAGGGCGCCTCTTCTACAATAACCGAACGCGATGTGAGCTAGACATAAGCCATCCCTCACACCATGGCGAACATTACGTTACAGCATAACCCTGCTCATAAGAGCACGAGCTACACCTTCACCGTAATGCTAAAGCGAAACGCTGCGCGCTCGCCTATATCATCGAGCTGAAGCGGGCGGCCTTGACATATCCGCCTGCTGGGACGGAGGCGGACCTTCACCTTAACCGCGCCGCGGTCGATGGGGGGGGGCGGCGTTGCCGTGACTTTGCCACCTAGTTCACCTTGGACGCCGAGCCGGTAGCTTCCGCTTACACTACCTTGACTACAAGGTTGCCGTGTCTGCTGCCTATAATAACCCCACTTGACCACCTCTTGTCATTCTGCCACTTGCCACTTGCCACCTTTGCTGTTAAATTTTACATTCTCATTTTTTACATTTTTCTTTTTTATTTTGCATTATGAACTTCTCATCCTCATCATCCAGCCATGATGCTTCTATCCTACGAGGTTTGCTCGAACAAGAACTTGAATATACTATAAGAAGCCAACTTCAAGAAAAACAAGTGCTGGAAAATGAAAACTTCATGTCCGACATGTCCGAATTTTTTATTTTTCATCAGACTCCGCCCGCTCAACTGTCTCAGCCTGCTCAGACTCCACCTGCTCAACTGTCTCAGCCTGCTCAACTGTCTCCGCCCGCTCAATCATCCAATCAAGAAACTCCGCGACTAATAGTCAAAATCCCCTATCCATTTCAACCCGCACCATGTAAAAGACTGCCAACAAAAAAATTGAAGATCAAGAGGCTGAAAAAAAATATTGTCTACAAAATTTTGAAAACCAAAAACAACCTTGTTCACATCCTCAACGAAGAAAAAAATACAATTTTTATCATCGACCTGCCTAAAAAATTTCGTATTCCTCCAAAGCCAAAACATCTGAAAATTACAAAGGACAGCGGCAAATTAAAAATCAATCTTTTTTAACTAATAAGTACGGGTTTCTCCATACCACAGGTTTATTTGGTCTAGGCCTGTGGGAACCTCTTTACCCTAAAAAGAGTGACCTCTAGCGTGGTGGTGAGGTTGACGTTCCTCTAGAGGCTTTAAAACTAACGAACCACCGACCAATAAATGTCATTACCCAAAAACTAAAAAAAAATAATAAACCTAACAAAAAAACCGGCAACATTTTATAATCAAACTAACAGTATAAATTTTACTATGCAAAACTGACAAATTTTATTTTACATTATCACTGAGCCACCTTTCTATTTCTGGTGAAGCGGAGGCTGTTGACCCGACCACTGACGCCTGCGCCGCCAACCTTGTAGTAGCCGGTTGGTCGACCTTGTTGCGTCAGCTGGCACAGCAGATGGTCACATCCTACACTCAACAGTTCATTCTCCGCTTTGCCACCAACCTAACAACTCCTGCTTCAACATGAACCGCTCCCAGTATTTCAAAATCTGGTACAATTGTTTCTCACGTTTACAACTGCTGGGGTATCGAGTTCTTCAATCTAATAACAATCGTGATTGGTACGATGTCACATCTACAATTGCTCTAAATCCTTTTCAGCCAGTTGGGAAAAACATTCTCACTGGCATCAAACTCAACACCGAACCACCTCTTTCACCTGTTTTACCACAATTACCCCAGCAGAAACTATTACTAAAAAGACTAAGACTAAACACCAAATATCACATCATCAAACGAAAATCCAATATTTTTTACCTATACAATAAAGAAAAAACCAAAATTTATATTGTTACCCTACCTAAACATCTTTCCATTTATATAAACCCAAAATACCTTGAACTTACAAAACAAGGTTACAAAATCAAAATAAAATTGTCAAAATAAAAACCCTTTTTCCCTTTCCTCCTCCAAAAGTCCACCCTGGTGGCAAAAAAGGTCCTTGTAAGGACCGCCATAAAACTTTCAAATTTAGGGTCTCAACCCTTGGTGACTAACAAGGGGTCCACGTACCTCTAAGTCCCAAAGCGTTGCTGTCAGGGGGGGGCCAGGTGTGCAGCAGATGTTCCAAGGTCAACAGCTTGTATTGCCAACTGGTCGACCGATGCTGTTGCGCAACCGTTACGCAACAAGGTCGGCAGCATGCGAGGTCACCAGAATAACTAACCCGGCCCAGTGATGATGTCAAGTAAAAGTTGCCAGTTTTTGCGTTTCATTCAACGCAAGTTTCGTTGGTTTTATTCCTTGGTTTTATTTTTATTTCGCCTTTTTCGTTTGTTTTTTAAAACTCGCATGATAAGGTTTGGAAACATATTAATTAAAATATGAAACATCTTTAAAAATATCGTAACTTGTACAAAGTTAAATAAGTATTTCAAAACAATATTTTTAAGCTAAATGTTAAGAACAAATGTTTACTACTGAGATGTTTACCCTACAACATCTACATTACAACTAAAACTAAATATCGAAAACATTGCGAGGAGTCTCTTATGGTAGTGGGGGAAGGCAGGTGTGCAACATATGTAGCATCGCCCTAACATTTCAATTTTAAATTAAATGTTAAGAAACAGAGTTTATATTTAATCGCAAGTGTAGTTTAGTTTTGCATTTCTTCAACTAAATATTTTAACTAAGTATTAAGAAAAGATAATAAAGTAGCATCTTTAAAAATATTGTAACTCCTACAAAGTTAAATAAGTATTTTAAGCCAAATGTTAAAAACAATTGTTTAGTACTGAGATATTCACCCTACAACACCTACGTTAGAACTAACACTACAAATCCGAAAATTGCGAGGAGTCTCTCATGGTGGTGGGGGAGGGCAGGTGTGCAGCAGATGTTCCAGGCTGCACATGTCAAGGGAGGTTGCAGCGCCACTATTGACATATCAGTTTGCTGGTAGAACTCGCAGAGTAAACATCTAAATAAACATGAGTTCTGTTTTATATGTTTCTTTTATTAAAGATGGACTTTGCATTGAAACGCAAAGTTTTCCTATTGATGCAGATCCTATACAACAAATTTTAGTACATCCTCCAGAAAGTTATGATTCCATCTACATTCCAGTGCAAGAAACAAACGACCCCCCACCACCAACAACTCCTGATGCACAGTAGGACACGGCTACCACACGTCATTAAAGCTTCAGCTCTTTACCCGAGCACACATGGACTCTGAGCTTCAAGATAATACTGTTTATTCTACATCTACACCAACTTCCGAACAATTACCTACTACAAATGAAACTACTACAAGTCTACAAGTAAATGAAATTTCATCAACTGTTAGTTCTGATGCGCAAGCAATAATGTTATCATTAATTGGTTTCGACTAAAAATTCAACAATGGAAGAAGAAAGAAATTCGCTACTTTACAACTTGGTTTTTGTGAACCCGTCGAAATTTATTATTTGCCTACTTTCATTTTTATGTGGTTACAATTTTGGTTACCTTGTTCAGGAAATGCTAACAGATAAAAAGGAAGAACATTCGCTATATTTTAAAGTTTATGTTTATGTAATTGCATCTTTATTTGGATACTTTGTAGCAGGATATTTTCTTGTTAATTTGTCAATTCCATTTTTTACATGGTATTTTAACAGACGTGAAAATCAACAAAACAACAGTTTGTAAAAAGAAGCAAAAATTATCTTGCATTTTCGGATTTTCCGAAAATGCAAGATCTTTTTTAAAAACATCCCCAAACGACCTTGACACACTTCCGGCCATTTAAAATTTAAATACCCAGCACAGCAGGGCATTTAAACTTTAAATACCCACCACCAACACGTCACAGCTACGTCACAGCTGATGACGTCACTTCCGGTCACGTGACCGGAAGTAGCTGTCAAAAAATTGACTGGCTGTCAAAGTTTGATTGGGCCAGAAACGCCACCTCGCCACTACTAGGATCCCACTGGGGATAGCTGGGGATTATTGTAGTAGCCTACATATACTATAGAAAATAACGACAGGATACGGATTCGCGCAATGTTGCAACCCGCGGAAAATAACGGCAACACCCTTGTGTGCGAGAACGCAATCCGAGTATAATTTTCGATTGAAAATTACGACGCTATATGTCAAATAAAAGAGGAGAAAAATATCCTACAAATCCTTACCATTTATTACCACAATCGATGAAAAATTAGGATCTTTTCCGTTATACGTATACCACTATTCAGGTTTGTTTTTCAAGCTTGATTTTGGTAACATGTGAATGAATGAATGAATGAAAAAAGTGCTTTATTTTTCCAAATTTACATTACAGTACATAACGAGAAAAAAATGACACTTGAGAACAATGGTTATGAAATAACCGTCTGTCCGGTTGACAAAGCACTGAAACCGGTAAATAAAATCCTTCCTTTTTTCTTCTTTTTATAACTATGACAGTCTCACAATAATATCAGAAAATATAAAAGTTTAACAAGATTAAATAAAATGAATCCTAACGTGTTCCTTTTTTAATTAAATACACCCGACAATTGTTGTTTTTAATTTGTCGGGTGTATTTAATTAAAAAAGGAACACGTTAGGATTCATTTTATTTAATCTTGTTAAACGAGTTTCAAGTACAGGACAACGTATTCACAAATTATACTTTCAAAAATTAAATTCTTGTATCATTCCCCACCTGTACTGCCATGCTTCCTTCAAATAATTGCGTATCGTTCGCCAATTCCCCCCATTCAAAATTTCTAAATATTCTATTTCGTTTAATATTTTTACACCAAACCAAAACTCTTAAATGCGCTGAAATAGGGCAAATCGCAATAAAATGAAATACCGTTTCATGTTCATTGAGATTGCATAAAGAACAATTATAATTTTGTTCTACCCAAGGCTTGAAATTTAAATTTATTAATTCTGCTCTGGCTTTGATCGCCCAAGATATTACATTTGTGTCGTTTAGGGTTAGAGAACTCTTATCGCCAAGCTCAAGGTCAAGGGACAATAGTTGTGTGTGATAGACGGAAGTACGCGCTCGGCCCAAACATTCCTCGTGCCACATCCCTTGTAATTTAATAATTGTCGTCTTTAGTTTTGTTTCCAATATATCAATCCTATCATTTTTGAAACTGACATTTAAATTACACTTTTTACCCAGCGCTTCCCATTCCCTAGACCAATAAATATTCTTTTCAATAATTTGCCCGGCTAGAATCTTTGGTAATCTGTTAATTGGCAAATTAATAACTCTTAATAAATAATTTAAGTTTGTATCCAAGGTATAAAAATATAATTTATCAAAACCCGTCTCTGTGTATAACACATATTTTGGAGTATTGAGCGGTAGTTTGAAAAGTTTTTTAATAAATAGTTTCTGAACAGATTCCATGCAATCGCTTTCGACAAAACCCCACACTTGTGCCCCATAGCATATTATCGCCCTTACCACCGCCTCAAAACAGGTTAATTTAGATCTCAGCGGTACTTTTTTGTTTTTCACTAAATCGTTCCAAATTGAGTTTAGAGCAAATTTCCCCAAACTAGATTTCTCTTTAAAATGGTTGTCCCAAGAATTTAAGTATGTGAAAATAGTTCCCAAATATTTATATTGATTGACCACTTCAATCCTTTCATTTTTGTAAAACCATCTGTCACTTGCTTTAAGTTTTGCACCTTTTCTAAAGACAATAATTTTGGATTTATTCAGGTTTACTTTTAAATTCCATGTGTCACAATATACTTCCAAATTTCTAATCATATGCTGAAGCATTGTAGCCGTCGGGGAGATGAGAATAATATCATCCGCGTAGAGAAGCATATTTATTTTAGTCCCACCGAAATTGCAGCCACCCCCCACCGCTTCTGGCAGATCATTAACAAATAAACTGAAGAGACCAGGAGAAAGATTACAGCCTTGGCGCAAGCCTAAATTTGTCGGAAAACTATTCGTAACTCCGTCTCTACACCATACGCTCGTACTGGTTCCATTGTAATAACTTTTTAATATATTTAGCATACGAGTAGAAACACCTAGACTTGATAATTTATAAATCAAGGCCTTGCGATCAATAGTGTCGAAAGCTGAGCTAAAGTCAACGAAGAAACAAAAAAGCTTCCCATCCTTCTGCCCTAACCTTAATTTAATCATGCAAGATAGATTGAATATATTATCAACCGTTGAGTATCCTTTCCTAAAATCCGCTTGCAATTCTGTCAATATTTCATTTTCGAAAATCCAGTTTTGTAATCTATTGTTGAGAAGACTTGTGAATAGTTTAGCGATACAATTGATAAAAGATAAACCTCTATAGTTTTCAACCAGATTTATATTTCCTTTTTTATGTAATGGGAATATGGTAGATTCTTTGAAACTTGCTGGTATAGATTCGGATGCGTAAATTTTATTGAAGACTGTTAATAATACATCTAAAACATTATCAGGTGCATTTTTGAAAAATTCATAAGGTATCCTATCAAACCCTGGCGCCTTATCGGATTTGACCGCGATCAAAACATTCCTTAGCTCCGCCTGAGTGAAGCTGCTATCTAATCGTTCGTTGTCAAAAGGTTCCGCATAGCTTATCGCACCTGCTAGGAGCGGGGTGTTTTGTTTTAAGTGTTCAATCCATTTGTTTGGCGTTATATTTCCCACGACTGTATTTGGTTTTTTCTTAAATTTATTTATGGCTCGCCACATCGTTTTACTATCAGAAAAACAACTTAAGTCACTTGTAATTTTTTCCCGATAAAGTTTCTTTTTTGTCTCGCATAGTTTTTTATATACACTTACCTGAGTTAAATATTTAATTTTTACGCTGGCAGAGTTAGTTTTCCTAAACAAGTTCAAAAGTCTAAACATACGCTTTCTTTCTGCTAAGCATTCAAAATCGAACCAGGATTGTTTATTATTTAGTTTATTTTTTAAAGCTACTTGCGGTTTGTGTTTTGCTGAGTTTAAAATGCATTTTGAAAGCACTTCTACATTTCGTTGGTTATCATCGTTTATTGTTACCTCATTTAAATTTACCAAAATACGTTCTTTGTATTTAAAAGGATCTTCAACCGACCATTTCAATTTTGGCATCAAAGGTAAAATTGCTCCCTCTCTCACCTCCCCGTCGTCATTATATGGATCCTTAACATTGAGACTTATTTCAAGTGGTAGGTGGTCCGACCCCGGATACGACAACACTTTAAAATCTTCAACAAGATGAATGCAACTTATAGATACAGTCGCGTAATCAATTACTGAGGTACCCATTGGCCCTACAAAAGTTAGTTCACCTTCCGTATCACCTACTGACCTACCATTTAACAAAATTAAACCAGCGTTATCAAACAAATCTAATAACCTACGCCCTTTACTATTTACTACTTTGTCTTTCGATTTCCTTCCCCCATTTAGCCTTTTATTCAAGTTTTCAACTTCCTCGTTTGAATAACATTGTTCTTGCCCTATTCTTCCGTTTAAGTCCCCTAACACTACGAGGTTTTCAGTTTCTAGATTATTTAACATCTGAGCTAAACTGTTGAAATCCTGCTCCCAATTGCTGTAATTTAGATTGACAGGCAAAAAATAAACTGGATGTTTTTCCTCCTTGAAACTCGCTTTTACAATATTAACATTATTAACACAAACCAAATCTAAGCATGTGAAAAAAGGCGATTGTAAATTTAATGCAATTATTTCTCCCCCACTGTATCTGCCCAAATTTCCCTCCCTTACCGCTAACTTAAAAAACAACTTAAAATTGCTTAATCCTTTAGTGAGCATGGCTACATCTGCCTCTGATATGAATGACTCTAAGAAAAAAACTAAATCATATTTATTTAAGAATTCCAATAAGCAGCTATCACCAACCTTGTTCTTTAGCCCGCATATATTAAAAACTATTGCCCTTAAACATTTTTTTGATTGTCCATCACCTAGCCGGCCGTCGTTGGAGTCCCGGTGTCCGTCCTGAGGAGGAATGGCGAAGTCCCCTCACTTCGTGGTCTCGGCTGTGGCGGTCGGGGCTCTGGTCTGCGACGTACCTGTTAGAGGTTCTGAGCTCAAGGTGCTCCCATGGGCTTCTGTCTGGGGATTACTCTCGGCTGTGGCTGCTGCGGCGATCGTACCTGGGAGTGGTCCCGAGTTGGCAGTCCTCTCGTGGGCTTCTGGCTGTAGTTTACTTGGAGTCTTACCTACCCCCTGAGACGCTGCTTGGGCAAAGGTCTGAGAGACATCTGCATGTGATGGCGACTCTCGTGTTCCAGGGAACTTCCGCTCAGCTAACTCAGAGAGAAAATCTGTGAAGTCGTGTCTGAACAAGGTCTTTAACTCCCCAGCTCCATCGAACCGTCCCGCCATAAGCTTTCCTGCCTCCCACGTGAACCTTTTTCCTTTAACATATCATGTGTTAGGTCATGGACTAGTGGCATTCTCAGGCCTCCTGCGACTCTCTCAATTTCTGACCGCACCGCTACTAAATACGACCTCTTGACCCTTATTTCGTGTGGTAAATCACGGTGTATGATATAGCCAGTGCCCTTGAGGTTCTTAGTTCGCGAGAGGATGTAGGATATGTCATAGTCCTCCGGGATGTGGGCGATGATTTATTTTCCGTCATTGCCAACAGGGTGGGCTCTATTCACCCATATCTGATCAGCACCTAGTACCTCCTTACAAAAGTTCCTTATAACTTCCTTAAAATCTGGCCGCTTCCCGCTCCATTGCAAACCCTTAAGTATTAAGTTGTTTCTTCGAGATCTCCCTTCAAGGTCGATGAGCTTATCATAGCCAACTTTCCCTTGACGCTTTAACACCTCTAATTCTTTTCTGAGCGATTCATTCTCCTCAGATAGTTCCTGCACTTTTCTATTTATAGTGGTTATATCGTCTTTAGTGGCTAGCTTTGCTAGCTTTTCGTCAAGTTTAGTTTCTAGCAGATTACTCAAACCTGTCATTAGCTGTGTGAGCGTCAAGTCGCCGACCTTCTCGTCCCCCATCTCTAGGCTCTCGTCGTCGTCGCCTGGGCTTCCTGGAGAAATGTGGACACGACCTCTTTTCGTGTTAGGTCTCGGTGCAGGTGTGAAGAAATCGGCGATTTTGGTGTTAGGCATTAATAAACCTCACGTAAACCCGTCACAGTTAGTAACCACGAAATACACTTTTATGAGCCACTCACGATCTTACGGACGCGTTTATACACGAGCGCCAGGACCACGCTGACACGGACCGCACGATATTCGTAAAACGCCGAAACGACCATGTGTTCTAGCGAAGTTCGTGTTCTAAACTGAGCATATACGTTCTATCTATATGTTATCACTCGCGATAAGACACTAAAGTTACTTTGAAATAAGTAAACAACATTTAAACCTAGAGCTGATACGAGCCTCGACTGTCCGTTACCGCATCAGTGATGCCAACAACCCTTTTTTTGGTAACATGTTAACCATCATTAACAACCGGATTCCATCAATTCTACCATCAACCATCTATCATCAAATCATAAATATAGTGTCCCGGTTGCACCGGGCACTTGACAACTCCAACGCCGCCGCCGCAGCGGCTAGACGGAGGCATCAATAGGTACAGGATACAAGGTAGGTGGTAAGTTTGGTTAGGATAGGTTAGGTTACGTTAGAAATGTAACCTAACCTAACCTAACCTAACCTAACCTAACGTAACGTAACCTAACCTAACTTAAGAAACTGGAAGTGGGACCGCTAGACGGGCAGACGCTGGCTTCTCGTGTCCAGACAGAGATAACGGTAGATAAGATAACGAAACCGCAGGTAAAATATTCTTTCAAGGAATTTCCACTTTAAAACGATTAACAACAATTATTTGATCTAGTTCATGGTGATCTGTCAAATATCAAGCTTGAAGGGTAAATTTGGAATGGTGGTATACGTATAACGGAAAAGATCCAAAAATGGATGAGTGATCAACATATGAATCAAAATTACCTAATTAATATTACGTAAAAATCATCTGCAGGAATTTAGTTGTGACTAGCAGTTGCCCGTGGCTTCGCCCACGACAGAGAGCTTGAAACAGCTGATCTTGCCACTGCTCTTAGAACTGTCAAATTAGTACCCATAGCTGTTTACATGTCTGTGTTTGAATGTTTACAACCTTATAAAATGTAAACATTGAAACTGAGGACATTCCCGGGGCGTAGCCCGAGGGGATTTTAAGGAAGTGAATGGGGCCTTTGTGTTTCCCAGGTTCAAGATCTACCTCTTTGTGAAATTTCGGGAACGGGACGACTGCTACTAATTTTTGGTCTCTCTGTCCATGGCACTACTGCTCCGATCATTAGAGCGGATTAATTAGGGTCAACTCGCTTGGTTCGAAATGGCACTACTGCTCCTACCGCCCGGACAGGTAGTCGCGGTACATCGAGGGAAATCGGGAATTTAAATTCCCCGTCACTTCTACTTGACTGTTATGCCTCCTATAAATTAACAATTGCTTTATGAGTTGGCAAGTTGATTACGGAATAACAACAAAATGTAAACAAATTCAGTCACGAGTTTTATTGGGGAAATGAGCAAAAACTAAACCCAGATATTTTCTGATTGAATTTATACCAATATGCGATCTCTAGTGTAACATATCATACAATTTAAGGTAAAAAAGTAATTTCAGTTCAAAGCCAAGCATAGTTCAAGGAAAATAACATTTTTCTTAAGGGACTTAAACATTATATGGCGGGTAGCACAGCAGGCTCTTCATGGCTTATTAAGTAAAGAATTAAAGTAATACCCTTAAATTTTATTATTGATTCAGGGATAAATTTATCAATATTTCCTGACTTATTTCTTCCTGAAAATTAGCTCATAAGACTCATGAGAATTTTGCGTCTAAATTTGAACTACTATAGATCACTTAAAAGCATGAAATACTTTTCCGCAAGCAAAAAATTTCCAACTCCATTGTACTTAGGAACAAATTGTGGTACAATTATTCATTAATACGAAGAACATGTGTCAATCAAAGAAAGTAAACTGTTTCCAGTAAAAACGTCCAAAACCAATCAATCGCACTTACAGAGGGAGGAACGGTGCATTCCACCAGGTCCACTTAGGAATGCCGAGGCATGCCGAGGGTATTTGAAAATGTTTGTTGACCTCCCGGGAAACCCTCACACGGCAAGAAAACTGTTATGTACTTCCGCCCTTCTACGTAGAGTTTAATTACATTCTGGATTGATCATTAACACCTGAGGTTGAACTTCTTTCTCAATTCATCTTTTAAAGGTGCTGCTATACATACACGTCACGTCGCGTCCATTTTCAAAGTGAATGAAACCTGTGTAATCAAATGGAACCGGCTATACATACACGTCACGTCACGGCACGGCCCGACTCGAATTCTCTGATGAGCATACACGGCCGAATCGGCCGAATTGGGACGCGACGCAACGTGACGTGACGTGACGTTACGTGTATGTATAGCTTACACCAACGTCCATGCACTCGGGCATTTGGCTCTAAGGAACTAGAAAATGCGAATCGATGCGAATCGGTGCGAATCGATGCGAATATGTATAGCACCCCCTTAAAAATTTTAGTTTTATTTACAGTACTTTAAAAACGATACCAAAGAGCGATTTTTTTACTTGGCTTGCGTTAAATGTTTAATTAATTTGAAAAATACTTGAATAAAAGTCTTATGTCACCCGTGCAACGAACGATTTTTGTAGGATAAGACATATTCGTAGAATAATATTAGGTAATAATTTAACGAACAGCCGGCGTTATTGATTTACTAGAACTAATTTAAAAAGTCAACGGCATCAATGAACATTGACCCTGTTTTTTTTTCAATGTTCGGTCAAAATGGATTTGAGCACAGGGGGTACGATTCCAGGGGGTTCAAATCCGGGGTAGGTACATAAATATATAGGTGAATAAATACCGGGGGCCAAGAGTCTGTAAATACTTCATAAAGTGGTTTTTTTTTACATTGGAGTGAATGTGCAAATATTTAGCCGTTCCGGGACTTTTTTACACACTGTATACAGGGTGTTCAAAAAATGTGGGGCAATAATTTACGTAGTGATTCCTTGGGCCAACATAGGTCCTAAAGTGCTGTCTGTGTGTCAGATTATGATTATATTTAATCATATCTCACGAAGCACTTAATGTATAAACTCCAAACTTGGTATATGGGTAACCACTATTAAGAACTATTTTTGAAAGAAGTATCAAATTTCTACTTTGTACCATTTCAAAATGGCGACTACTTTTTGTTTTCAAAGCTAAATAACTTAAAAACCGTAAATTTTAGAAAAAAGATACAAGTGACAAAAAAATTGCGAAATTTAATTAATTAAATAATATTCAGATTATAAGAATCGGACCATTAATAATGAAGAAATTTTAAATTTTACGAATAAAACATGCAAATATGAGACATAATGTTCTAAGGAACCATGTTTTTATGCAGAAAAGTTAAAATTTCTCCGTTATTAGTGGTCCGATTATCATAATCTTAATATCAGCATTAATTACATTAAATTTTGCAACTTTTTTGTCACTTGTATAATTTTTCTAAAATTTATGGTTTTTAAGATATTTAGCTATGAAAACAAAAAACAGTCGCCATTTTGAAATGGTACAAAGTAGAAATTTGATACTTTTTACAAAAATAGTTCTTAATAGTGGTTACCCATATACCAAGTTTGAAATTTATACGTTAAGTGCTTCGTGAGATATGATTAAATATGTAAAAATCATAAACAGACACACAGACGGAAAACGAAGCACTTAAGGACCTATGTTTATATAAGCTTTTTTGCTTATTTTGACCCAAGGAATCACTACGTAAATTATTGCCCCACATTTTTTGAATTCCCTGTATACAGGGTGTCCCGTAACTATCTGGTCAGATGTATATAGCGTTATAGCTTAGGTCAAGACTAACACATTTCACCATAGGAACATGGGTCTCTGGTGCCTAGTTTTCCGTCTGTCTGTATGTGTTTTTTTACAAACAAATTCATAACTACCAAACTGTTTGAGCTACAGCGTTGAGATTTTGCACAGATGTTTATGTTATTAGGCCCCATCTACATTTAAAAGTATACCAAAATATCATGAACTGTTTCAAAATGGCGGCCATTTACATTTTTTGATGCCAAATTTTACGAAAAATGATAATTTAAACAGATAATTACAAGATACATAAAAGTAAGTCCATTTTATCTAGTTTTCCATGATACCTTGTTTGTTGAGATTGGATGAAGAATCACTGAGAAATTAGTTTTTTCGTAATGGATGACCACTTTTCCCTCAGGAACATTTTATTAATAATAAACTCAGGAACACTTTTATAGTATCGAATGTCTTTCAAATATAATTGTCTTATTTTTTAATAATTATCATTTTTGATATATTATCATGATTATGCAAAAGTACAACTATTAAATTATACTCTTCAAAATACTCGATTCGAAAAAACTCGGGAACCCACGAGTATTTTCAAAAACTTGACGACTTCACTACTCGCACACCCCTATTACAAACAAAAGGATATTCAATCCGAAATTTTAGGTTTGGGGATCGGAAAAAGACATTAATTCGCAAAAAATGCAAATTCATTTAATTATTCTATTTGCTGTCCTTCAAAGCAAAAATGTCCAGTTTAAACACCTTTTTATTGTAAACAGCCAAGCGCCAACATGCTCCTCAAGAGGTATAATAACTTTCCTAATTTTGTTAGATATCCTAAGATCAAGTTCAATAAGCAGCATAGCAGAGGGTCCGCAGGGAAAATATAATTCCCGTTTTCCCGTTGTCTGGCTACCTGGCGTCGACTACCTGTCCGGGCGGTAGGAGCAGTAGTGCCATTTCGAACCAAGCAAGTTGACCCTCGTTAATCCCCTCTAATGATAGGAGCAGTCGTGCCATGGCCAGAGAGGCCAAAAATTAGTAGCAGTAGTGCCACAGCCGAAATTTCAACCCAGTCAGTCGGTTCAGTATTTTTCGCGTTCATTTTCCACATGACATCTAAACTAACATACATACAGAAACCACCTCTTCTTTATAGTTAGTATAGATTACTCTTTTATTACTTTTCTTAGAATCGTGAAAGAATATGGTAATATCTTTAGAATTAAATAGAATTAAAAGTGGAAAAGAGTACTTTATGTGCTAGTTAAGACCATAATTTTAAGAAAAAAATTGTTATTTACTACATCGTACTACCTTTTCCGATTATCATCGCAGAGTAATGTTAGTACGTATCTCTCCCGCGAGGGAGACACCAAATTGCCTTTAGCCCCCTCTTAAGTCAAATTGAACCTATAATTCCTCTATACCTGGGAGTGTGCCTAAATCAAACTACACATAACTAAAAGAAAAATCGTAGTCCCGTAAATTTTAAGTTAGCGAGAGTCGATATTTTTCCCATTCTGTGCTTTCACAAGATTTTAAAAATTAATGAAAATGAATTAATTTATGTAATCATATATGGTCGATTGTCACTTTCAAATCTAGAATTTAAAAAATATTTTTTAAATGGTGCGTGAAGTATGTTAAACATTGGTTTTATATTACCACTATTAAGACACATACATAGTAGTTATTTCCGTTTGACCGTTCTGTTGCTCTAGCTATCTAATGATTACTCTTATTTTAACAATTCTTTATAAAACCCAAATACAAACATACAAATATAAACATAAACTGACTAAGTTTTCAGCAGAGGTGAACCAGTGAACCGGAGATGCGCCGGCTCGATATAAAACTAACTCAATTACAGGCAAGTTTTCCCTTTAGGGAAGCATTTCCGGGAAAGTGTCTTGAGTCGTTTTGGACAAGATTTTTATGAAATCATAACTAAGAAATATGCGCCGAAGAGGAAAAAACTATTCGCCGATGACTTAGGATAGTTGTAATATCGTATGGCAAACAATTTGTACCATAGAACTCTCTAGTTCATTCTAACCTTACATCTTTGTGTAATACACACAAATGTAACATTTTAATTTGATATCTTCATATCTTGAGGTGCCTCAATAGCCTTACAAGGTAGGTTGGAAATGTAAATGAAACTTGTCTCACAAATTAAAAAACAAATTCCAACGTATTTTGGTTTTGATATATTTTTAAATAGCAGTTAAAACTGTTTTCTTTGGAAGACTATTAAAGGGGTAAGAAAGAGTTATTGCTACAATATGGATATGGATACTGTACACTGATTTTTCAGAGACGTTAAATAAATAAGACTTTAATTTAAATCTGCTCTCGAATAATTTAGCCTCAGAAAACGTATTCTTGTTGTTACCTTAAAACGCTGTTCAATAATAACTGTTAATACATAACATCTAAAATTTAGTTCTGAAGGAACTCTGATTGCAGCCTAAGATAAAAACACTTATAAATTTAAATAAATTTATTTATTTATAAATAAATACACTTTTATTTATAAATTTCGACCCCGCCAAAAAAACCGTTCTTAACGGATGCTTACAGATTTTTTTAAGATCGTCCATGCAAAGGTCCAAGGTTCTAAATCAAGTATTTTTGGCTGTGCAGTGATAGGTCAGGGGTATTGGACAAACATAAAGAAGATGGACTTTCATTAACCAGAAGATGTTTTCAGGAATCCTCAAAGTCCGCAGGTATGCTGCAACTGGAGTTATTCTATTGCTGCCCCCCGCAGGAGGTATTTCAACTTGGCCTCCCTGTACTGTACATGTGAGCAGATTCAGCGCCCCGCCGATAACGGCCGGGTCCATTTCGCTGGCCCGGCTATGTTTGAAAATCAATATTTCAAACATACCACGATTTAATACTCAATTAGTACTAACTAGTACCCGGATACTAGATTTAGTACTCCAAGCATCACCGAGTTATTAACAATAGTATGATGCCGGGCCAGGGAAATGCTAGCCCGGCCATGTCAGAAAACGCGGATTTCAACGCTGCCACGATTTAGTACTCAATTAGTACTATTTAGTACCCAAGTATTATATTTAGTACTCCAACCATTACCGAGTTATAAGCTATAACATATAATCCGGGCGTAAGGGCCGGAAATGCCAACGCGGCTATGTAAGAAAATGCGGATTTCGACGGTGCCACGATTTATTACTCAATTAGTACTATTTAGCACTGAAGTATTAGATTTAGTACTCCAACCATTACCGAGTTATTAGCCATAACGTATTATAAGGGCCGGAGATGCCAACCTGGCCATGTAAGAAAATGCGGATTTCGACGGCGCCACGATTTAACGCTCAATTAGTACTATTTAGTACCAAGGTATTAGATTTAGTACTCCAACCATTACCGAGTTATAAGCGATAACGTATTATAGGGGCCGAAAATGCCAACCCGGCTATGTAAGAAAATTCTGATTTCGACGGTGCCACGATTGAATACTCAATTAGTAATATTTAGTACCCAAGTATTATATTTAGTACTCAAACCATTACTGAGTTATTGGCCATAACGTATAGAAGGGACCGGAAATATCAATCTGGCCATGTAAGAAAATGCGGATTTCAACTGTGCCAATAACTCGACTAATAACTTGGTAATGGTTGGAGTAATAAATCTAATACTTGGGTACTAAATAGTACTAATTGAGTATTAAATCGTGGCACCGTCGAAATCCCCATTTTCTTACATGGCTGGGTTGGCATTTCCGGCCACTATAATACGTTATGGCTAATAACTCGGTAATGGTTGGAGTACTAAATCTAATACTTGGGTAATAAATAGTAATAATTGAGTATTAAATCGTGGCACCGTCGAAATCCGCATTTTCTTACATGGCCAGACTTGTATTTCCGGCCCCTACTATACGTTATGGCCGATAACTCGGTGATGGTTGGAGTACTAAATCTAATACTTGGGTACTAAATAGTATTAATTGAGTATTAAATCGTGGGTAGCATTGAAATCCGCGTTTTCTGACATGGCCGGGCTAGCATTTCCCTGGCCCGGCATCATACTAGTGTTAATAACTCTGTAATGCTTGGAGTAGTAAATCTAGTATTCGGGTACTAGTTAGTACTAATTGAGTATTAAATCGTGGTATGTTTGAAATATTGATTTTCAAACATGGCCGGGCCAGCGAAATGGACCTATAACGGCCTCAAGGGTGCCACTGCCATGGCAAAGCTTATGCCCAATATCATTGAATTTGCTCACGTGCATGGTATATAGTGGCCCTTAAACAGGAATATAAATATCTCTGTCGCAGCAGACCTTGCGTACTTAGAGAATCCCAAAACAGTTTTCTGTTTCATGAAAGTATATGTACGTAAAACGTAGAATTTTTTGGACATAAAATCATGTCCAAAAATTCTAAGGTTTTTAGGGTCTATCTTGAACATAAAAATACCCCCGTTGCAGCAGACCTCCAGACTTTGTGCATGACCTTATTTTATTTCTACCATAAGAATAACATGGGGAATGAGTATATATGCAGGTCTACTGCAACAGTCATGCAAAAGTTTGGTGGTTTTAAAACAATATCCGGTGAATCTGAACCAACAAAGGCACATACCAAGTTTTATCAAGATATATTGAGTAATAACCGAGATATAGAATTGCCCTATAGAGACAATGTACTGTGTTTTCAGCTTTTAATATAGTTTGAATAGTGTTTTTTTGCTTCTGGGAGCTCCAATATGAAAGGTTATCAAGGCCTTGGGCTTAGGTCTTGCCGTGAGACCTATGGTAATAATTCCACAATGAAAGACAAAGGCAAAGTATTTTTTCTATTGATGTAGATAAAATAAATGGTTTAAATTAGCTCTTTCAATAACAGCTGTTACAGGGAAGAAAGGTCTTATAAGTATCTCTACTCAGTGATTTATTTTATGTTCTATTCCTGACAGCTGGTTTGACATTCTACTAAATTTCTTGCTTTTTACATCTGTGTTTAAATATAAACATTTCATCAATTTGTATTCTGGCATAAGGATAACATGGGATCTTTGAGAGGGTCCATGGCGGAGTCCGAGGGTCAGATCAGGATGAAAACCATTTAGTTTTCCTATTTGATGCCTAAAGAAATAGTGTACCAAATTTCAGCCTTCTGGGTTGTTGGGAAGTTAGAGAATTAGTGATGAGTGAGTGAGTGAGGGCTTTGCCTTTTATAGGTATAGGAAGATAAAATTCCATCGTTTGATTTACATGTGAAAAATATTGATAAATAAGTTTAATTTTAAAAATATACATTTCTTTTAAATAAATAGGCTAAATTATAATTTTTTTAGTTAAAAATTAAAAATCCTACTAAAAATACTTTTGTTAAACTCGTAAAATACTCTGCTGAAATTGATAGCTTGATGGAAAACGGACTTAAAGTAACGATTCACAATACCAAATTGTTAGTTTTTTCAAGCTGAATCCAATGGTGAAAATATTAATTCAATTACTTCCAATTAATTTTTCTATTTGAAAAAACCAAAAAACCCATTTTTTTGGGGTAAAAGCAGCCTTTACCCCACTTTGGATATGTCGATCTGGCCGGTTTACGAACTCGTCCAAGAGAACCTAGTTTTACATGTGCGTACCAAATTTTGTTACGATCGGACGATTTTTACGAGAGTTATCGTGCTTACAACTACTCAAAAAATGAAAATTCTATTCCCCATATAAGCCCATGTTAAATTTTGGAACAAATCGCGATTTTTGCAGGTAAAAATGCATTACCGCGATAAACTCACTTGACATACAGAAAGTAGACAGAAAAAGTTATTAATTTATATAAAAATTGATATGATTGCTGAGGGCACCCTGATCGGATATTTTTTGTCCGTTCTGTTAAAACGGCGGTAATAGCTTATTCCTGAGGAAATTCGCTACTATCTCGGAGACCAATGAACTTAGAGCAATGATTCAAGCTATCAAATTGTTCGTTTTGTTGAGCTGAATCCAATGATGAAAACAACAATTTAATAATTTTAATTTTTCAATTTGAAATACTGAAAAAACCCCATTTTGAGGGGCAAAAAGGAGCCTTTCATAGGTATTTTCGCTAATAACTCGAAGGCCAATGGACTTGGAGCAACGATTCAAAACACCAAATTGTTTATTTTTTCAATCTGAATCCAATGGTGAAAACATTAATTTGATTACTTTAACTTTTCTATTTGAAAAAGCCAAAAAAACCATTTTTGGGGGGTAAAAGCAGTCTTTACCCCATTTCGGATATGTCGATCTGGCCGGTTTACGAACTCGTCCAAGAGAACCTAGTTTTAAACGTGTGTACCAAATTTTGTTACGATCGAACGATTTTTACGAGAGTTATTGTGCTTACAGACACTCAAAAAATGAAAATTCTATTCCCCAAATAAGCCCATGTTATATTTTGAAACAAATCGTGATTTTTGCAGAAAAAAATGCATTCCCGCGAAAAACTCACTTTATATCCAGAAAGTAGACAGAAAACGCTATCAATTGATATAAAAATTGATATGATTGCTGAAGGCACCCTGAACGGATATTTTTGTCCATTCTGTTAAAACGACGGTAATAACTTATTTCTAAGGAAATTCACTAAAAAACTCGAGCAAAAACTACAAACTGAATAAAACTGATGATTAAATTTCTATAACTAAACAAGCTTTGTTTTGAAAACGATGTAATTATTCGAAATATTAACAACTTATTTGAGCTGGAAAATGTTTTTATTTTAATTCTTTTAGTTAAAAAAAATTGAATATAACTAAACAAGGGTATTGTTGCATATTTGTTCACTTTATTAGTCATCATGAAACCTTTTTTAAAAGACCTCAGACTTCCCAGATCATGACTCATCCCACACGAGCTCAGGAGCTTTAGAGCAAAATAAGAGAACCCACCCCTCGCTGAGTCGCAGGGCACACGAGGCATCTTCAGCATGTTGACATGTCTAGTGCAGAGGAATCTCACCTTAGAGCGAGTTTTCAGCCTCTCTCTCTCAGATACTCTGGCTCTCTTTACGGGCAAGGCAAGCGGTGCGAAGAAAGAATAAGTCAGCCACAGACAATAAGCCCACAGGCAATGAGCCTAGGGATTTCCGCTCGAGTGATACATTATCATACTTCCTCAGCCCGCAAATGTACCTGACACACATATTTTTGACTCTCTGCAATATGTTCATGTCACCCAGTGATATGAATATGAGATTTTCAAATACTGGAAAACAATATTCAAATACAGAGAGTGCCAAAGTCTGCACAAGGCGAAAACTTGTAGGCAGGGGGAACAAGATACGCTTCCTGTATAAAATTCTGGCCAGATTTGTGTCATACTGAAGAGCAAGCTAAGTATTATCAGCGTATGAGTACACCTTATGTATTATCAGCCTATGAGTACACCTTGCAGTGCTGTAAATTGCTTCCCATGGTGGCAGCAAACAAGTTAAAGAGAACAAATAATTATAAAAAACTCACAGCTGTTCATCCCTTTTCTTTATATTTTTACCTTTAAGGTAAAGTCTATAAAAAAAATAATATTTTTCCTAGGATTTTCCTACTGACACCTTTTAATCAAGTATAGGGTTGATGGGTGTCAGACTTCTCAGGTTTTCTCAAAAGTTACGAGTAGCTTGGGATTTATATATAGATGTACTTTGAACTGTAATTAAGGTGTAATTTTTTAGTATTCAGTTTGAGCCTTAACGAATTCGTCTCTTGCAGGACCACAGACACATGGTGAGGACTCTGTTAGAAGTTTTATTACTCTTTCGGTGGTTTGAGTATTGCGGAGGAAACGAGGAAATTCTATCGACTGAATCTAACAATTATGTTCTCTCGCCTCATTAATCATTCTTTGCTCATGGGAGGCATCGCCATTTAAATTTCAAGTGACCCAATCTTCAATGTGAATGAGAAACGTTTGGGAAGTTTAGTTGTAACGTAGGTTTTGGCCAAGGCATTTACCTTTTCTTACAGTTTTCGGTCTATTTCCAAAAACGTGCTAATTTCAGATTGATGTTAACTCGAAATCCCGCCCTTGGCATCTTTTTTGTTTTATATCCCTCTGTATTGTAGAATGTGAGGACGCTAATTCATACCATTTGCTAATTAATATTAAGGGAAATGTTTTTAGAGGAAACGCCACACCTCTACACTCATTTCAATCTAGGGTGGAATTACCAGCTACACCTTATGGGTTTAATTGCACGCCCATGGCCCAAATCAGTCCATTTGTTAATTATTCCTATAAATAGCGCATGGCATAACATGGTTTAATTATGATTAGTTATCTTTTCAGTGGGCAAAGCTGCGGGTATATCTACTAGTCGTTCAATATTTATGTCTTAAATTTAACTTATTTGAAATATTATTATCATTAACTTACGCTAACGACAAGAGTATACTGTGGTACCTTTTAGTTTAAATCGTACTTAAGGTTTTAAGGTTTTAATGAAAACCCGATCGTTATATACAGTATTCTTTGTAATTAATTATCTAAAAGATTTACCGGGAACGTAAATAGTTCGTTGAATACTTTTCAGCTATGGAAGATTAAAAGCCCTTATATTGATTCGTCTTTTTCAATCTTGCCCCGGGGAATGGTATTATTTAAAAGTCTGACTCGGAATTGTAGTTAAACAAAAGAACTTTCTCCTAAACATTTGCAAATCAAATACAAAATTAAAATTCAATAAAATCCCTTTGATCTTTGTATATGTTGGACCTATTTAGGTACAGAATATGTTTCTACTCTGTGTCATTTAAAAATGGCAGTCATTTCTATATTTTAAAACGTAATATCTTGAAAATCGTAAATTTTACAAAAATTAAACAAAAGACAAAAAGGTTGCGCAATTTAATTTCCTAAAAATCATACAAAGATTATTAACATCGCACTACAATTAACGGAGTTATCCAAATTTTGATGCGAAACTTGGCTATAACTGCCATAAACAATCATATATTCTGTTAGAAAAATTGCAAAACCTAAATAGGTCCTATTAGTCAACATATACGCACCAAATTTGAAGTTGATATCTTCAGTGAATCCAAAGTTATGCAAAATCATGTTAAAAACACATACATACTGACAGGCGGATAACCGAGCATTTTAGGACCCATGTTTGGAACTTTTTTCTTAGTTTGATGTAAAGTAACCATATCCCGAAGTGAAGGGGTTTAAGTGAAGACATTGTATAATTTTATATATAACTAGGAGAACCCGTGGCTTCGCTCACGATTAAAATTAAACATTCACATTCACTATCACCCATGAAAATATAGTTTTGCTTTCCCATTTATTTTACTTGTTGTAAAATCTAATGTATCTACTTCTTTGAACATATCAAATGTACTTCCATAAAGCAAAAGTTTTTAGAAATTCGCTCTTAGTACGCAGGTCTGCTACGATGGGGGTATTCTATTCCTGCATAAAGTGCCTGTACATAACAAATGTGGTCATATCCAACGCCCCACCGACAAAGCCCCAAATGGTGTTGCTGCCCTGGGTAGGCTCATGCCCAATATCGGCGGTTCTTCCTCTTGCAAGTGCGTTTTGCTTGTGTCGGCTGTCCAGTCGATCGTGCTATCAGGTGAAGAGGATTGTGCTCACACACTGAAGAGGCCAATTTACAGAGACGAACGCCGAGAAGCATTTATGGTCGTTTCCACGGTACCTGAGCTTGCCCTGATGATGATCATGGTGCACAATATAAGGAACGGCACCCTTGGCTTTTTCGACGGCACTTTCAATCTGCTCGCATATGTTACCCTTAGTTAAAACTTTATTATGCACCCCCGTCGCAGCAGACCTGCGTATTATAAATCCTATTTCTTTCCTTCATGAAGGCATACGTGTTAGAGGAACCAAAGAAGATAGCTTGAAATTTTATTCACTGTAAAAGATCATTTTCTTAAGGTTTTAGTGTCTACCTTGAACAAAAAATTACAATGCCACTCTAGCAATTATTAAAAAGTGCTGTCTTACGTTTTCAGACTCTATATTGAGCAAAACGTTTGAATAAGCCGTCCCAGCAATTTTTTTAAAGTGCTGTAGATAAAATTAATTCTTTACAGTAGCACACTCTTCCTCTTTAAATAGCAGTTAGTTGTCATAAAAAAAAGTCCTTCAAGTATAAGTGATCAGTGATCACTGGAGTCCTCCAGTAATCAGTTATTTATTTTATGCTATACTACATATCAGCATTTTATATAGTGTATTGCACTTTGAAAAAATGCAAAAGTCTAATTCATTGACCACCTGGCACCAAGTAACAAATCTTCATTTTAACAAATACAGTTAAATAGCAGAAAGAAACACCATTTATTTATATCACCTGTTTTAAATTTTACTTTCATATGTTTTGTTAGTAAACAAATCTAATTCAAATTCTTTCAAAATCCCTGACATGGGTACCTTTAAGACGGTCCCAGGGCTAAGCCCTGAAAGTTATCACGAAATTGAAGGTGTATAAACCTACTCCATGAAATTCTACATGTATGTACCAAGTTTCGTGGCCATCGGTCCAGCGGTTTCTGAGTTTATCCGTGCCAACTATACAAATATATATATATATATATATATATATATATATATACCAACATCCTCTTTTATACTTATAGATTTACATATATATATATTTTACATATTATTTATATATATATTTAATTTTATATATTTATGTTTACAAAAATAATGCTACTATATTCCAATTGCTGAGATTAACTCCTTCACTATTAAACTCGCCCACAAAATATTAAAATGTTGTTCTACTATGATATCACATTTATTATGATGGAGTTAGGAAAATACGATTGAACAATGAGTTCAAGTTCTATAAGGCTATTACTTACATACATCTAGTAGTGTTACTAAAGCACAGGAAATGTGTTAAGCAACACGTTATTTGTCACAGAAAATGATAAATTGCTTATGTTTTTATATTAATAAAAAAACAATTATAATAAGGAAATAAAGGGCAACATTCTCACCCGGGGGAGATAGTTTTTCCTGGTCTCCCGTAATGCTCACACCATTTTCCACCATCTGTGTGATGATATAAATACACAAAGCATAAATAATTATTGTATT
This sequence comes from Flexamia atlantica, assembly GCA_035578135.1. Lineage (NCBI taxonomy): Eukaryota > Metazoa > Arthropoda > Insecta > Hemiptera > Cicadellidae > Flexamia > Flexamia atlantica. The sequence continues at coordinate 47,843,617 of JAQJVK010000005.1, read as the reverse complement.
GACTATAAAAGCACAATTATATGAAACAACAACTATATGTACTGATAGACCAAAGCTCAAAACATCATCTTCGCAAAGCATCAGCGCTAGGTCAGCCGTTTCGGTTCTGTCGTACAGTTTATTAAATACAAATCTGAACTAAGAGCTATAACATATTTTATCTGCATGTAATATTGATTTATTATTGATTTCAATGTTTTTTATGGCTTATTTTACTCCCACGGGGAGGCACAGCAATCGCTTTACTTTACTCCCTTTAGGGGCTATTTTCTTTACTCGATTTTTAAAAGGAGCAAAAATAAATTAAACATAACAGGAGGGGGAAACATCGGTATTAATTTCAGTATTTAATGAGGTAATCATGATTTTTGTGATCCCTTTTCCTCAGCCTGTGTGCAACGTAGCAAAAATCTAAGCACATCGTTAGGACTGTATTTTCCTTAAGATGTGCAAAATCATTATAATTTACTATAGTTTTCAAGCATTGTTGAAAAATTAATTTGATATTTTAAGAAATTAACATTAGCTTGGTGAGCTGCAACGTTTTATATCTGTTTATAGAATAGTAAAAAAAGGAAATATGGAGAGTCCTGTTTTTTCAGTAATATACTTTACTAACAGATTTTCAGTAATATACTTTAAACCTTTGTCATCTTCCTGCTAACCAGTTTAAAAATCTAAGTGTACATTATAAAGTCTAATATATAGAAATTCATACGAAGAATTTGTCTAAAGGGATAATCTATGAAATTTAAACGTTATTCAAAAGTAAGGGGTTGCTGGAAAACGTTTGATTTTTAATTATTATTATTATTATTATTCCGAAGGCGAAGAGCACACCGGGGACCCCTTCTTCTTTCCGACCCCTGTGTATGCTCGACACGGCCGGGAAAGTGCTTGAGAAGCTCCTGCGTGTCAGGCTGACCGAGGCCATCGTCTCTGCGGGGGACTTGTCCCCTCAGCAGTACGGCTTCAGATCCGGTCGCTCTACCATCGACGCTATCCAGGAGGTAGTTGAGGCAGTGCGGAGGGCGGAGGACCACAACCACTGGTCGCGCCGCGTGGTCCTTCTCGTCACGCTCGACGTGAAGAACGCTTTTAACTCCGCCAGGTGGAGCGATATGCTGTGGGCGCTTGAGCATACGTTCCAAGATCCCTCCTACCTCCTGCGTATGTTGGAAGCGTATTTGTCAGACCGCGTTCTGTTGTACGATACGACCGAAGGTCAGCGGCGCACTCCCATCACTTCCGGGGCTGCGCAGGGGTCCATTCTCGGACCAGATCTCTGGAACGTGTCTTACGACAGCTTGCTGAGGCTAGACATGCCCGATGAGACCCGCCTCGTTGGCTATGCTGATGATGTCGCTGCCTTGATCGCTGCGAGGAACGTCGAGCAGGCAAAACTGAGGCTCAGCGTAGTGATGGCCAAGGTCAACGGGTGGATGCGAGATCACGGCTTGTCCCTGGCTATCAGTAAGACGGAGATCGTCGTCCTCACCAAAAAGAGGATTAACACCGGGTTCCCGGTGCAGATAGGTGACGTCACACTCGAGACTAAGCCTGCTGCAAAGTACCTGGGAGTCATGGTCGATAGCAGACTGCCTTTCGGCGAGCAGATCCAGCGCACCGCCGACAAAGCCGCTAAGGGTGTCGCTGCCCTTGGTAGGCTTATGCCCAATGTCGGCGGTCCTCGCTCCTGCAAGCGCCGCTTGCTCATGACTGCCGTCCAGTCAGTCTTGCTGTACGGGGCGGAGGTATGGGCTCACGCACTCGAGAAGCGAGTCTACCGAGACCGGCTTGCCCGAGTCCAGCGCCGAGGAGCTCTGCGGGTCGCTTCGGCCTACCGCACAGTCTCCGAGCCTGCTGTGATGGTGATCGCCGGTGTCATTCCCGTCCTCTTCCTCGCGAGGGAGAGGCAGGCGATTTACCGGAGGAGGCCTGAAGTGGGCCGGGAAACAGCTGCCAGGGAAGAGCGCGATCGCAGCTTCGACTCTTGACAGCGCGACTGGGAAGCCGAGCTGAGGGGACGTTGGACCTTCCAGCTCATACCTTCCGTCCGACCATGGGTGGAACGGCAGCACGGCGAGGTCGATTACTACGTGACCCAGTTTCTTTCTGGGCACGGGTACTTCCGAGCCTATCTGCACCGGAAGTCGCCAGCCCGGACTGTCTGTATTGCCCCGGCATCCCAGACACGTCCGAGCACACTTTCTTTCAGTGCGACCGTTGGCACGTCCGCCGAGCCTCGCTTTCATCTGAGATCGGCGTGGTCGTCAGCCCAAACAACATCGTCGGAGCTATGCTCCAGGGAGAGGGCAACTGGAACTGTGTCCAGCACTACGTCCAGGCCATTCTTCGGGCGAAAAAGGTCGACCTCGATCGACCTTAATCCTCAGCTTTTCCCCAAGGAGGTTGCCCTAGTGGCGTAATATCAAAGGCCTAGCCCGAAGTAATGTGTGAAACAGTTCCAGGCTAGTGTCCTCGGTGCCGAGGGAGGTGGTTTAGTCGGTAGTTCACGGGACATCGAGCTCGTGGGAGTCCGACACTACTGAGGGGACAATGAGCCCCTCAGTGTGCGTAAATGCATTCCACCTCCTACCCAAAAAAAAAATTATTATTATTATTATTATTATTTGTTTAATATCGCATTACTAATTGTTGTTTACTTTTTGTTAAATTTTTCAAAATTTTGTAAACCACAATAATTTTTTTAAATTTAAACCAATCATAGGTTTTTATGTTTTATTCTGGATTAATAACATTAGCTACTTTAAAACATACATTGGGATTTAATGTAAACATTTGGATTTACATCAACAAAAATATCTTATGGCGACTCCCCAACATGCCTCGATAGTTACAGCATGTGTCCAATGACCGTTGGGCTCTTCATTAAGAGCCCAGTTTTGTTGGGCACAAACTGTAATCTTGATTAAAATTCTATGTGCTCAGAAGCTCTGGGCTCTTCATGAAGAGCCCGGGCTGCGTTGGGCACTTCTTGAAGTGCCCAATTACAGCAAGTGGCTACGTTACATATATGAAATTTCGTTCTAGTCGCGTGTATGTACTTACTTATTCTTCTTACTTCTGAAGAGTCGTCCCGATTGACCACGTAGTGGCATGAGACCAGTCAATGTTAAGAAAGGAAAAGAGGTTAGGGATTCCTCTAGAAATACTCCGAGGAATTCGTCAAGAGGGTATAAACACCGTTCAACAAAATAGTCCTTAAGTTTAAACTTATATCTGTTTTTATTTTCAATTTGTTAGATTTCATTCCGGAGCTTTTAGAAAAAGTTTGCCCTATTCAGGTTTTAACTCAAAAACCTTTAAGTTGTGCATTGCAGAAGTACTAATATTATTTGTGTGTACATACAAATGGCCATGCCATCTAGCGTACATTACAATCTCATAGATGTATAGGCTGGGTATAGTTAATAAGCCCAAGTTCTTAAAAGAATCGGAACAGTGATCTCTGGGTTTCAATTTACCCATTAATCTTACAGCCCGTTTTTGAAGCTTGAAAACTTAAATTTAGCAGTCCAGCCGCGACATGTACCTCAAGACAAATAAGCCAGCGGATATCCTGCTGCAAAGGAGGGAAACATGAGCGTTCCAAGTTACGTTTGCGTCAAGCTCCAAGAACCTAGTTGACTGAACAACTAACTGTTGGACTCCAATGAAGACACTATAGGAGTGGAGTTTATCTCGAGTCTTTGTCTAGATTGAATGAAAATATAATTAGTCTTCTCTGTGTTGAGTGCTAACTTTGAGTCTGAGAAAAACCGATCCATTTGGGTAATGTGAAGGAAGGCTGAAATTTCAAGTTGCTCAATGTCTTTGTGTGAAACAAACAGTGCTGTGTCGTCTGCGTATGTGACAAGATTGTTTGCAGGGACATAACCAGAAATGTCATTGATGTATATGATGAACAAAAGCGGACTAATAATCGAGCCCCGCGGCACTACGCAGGAGATGTTTTGTACATCAGAGGTGTGAAATGTTTTAATTCCATTACTTCGTGTAACTGAAATTTCAGTTACCTGTTTTCGATCAGAAATGTAAGAACTGAGCCAGGACAAAGGGGTCCATATGATTCCATATGAGTTTTTTAGCGAGAATTTGCAAAACGACACAGTCGAAGGCATTGGTCAGGTCAGCAAAACATCCGGGGATGCTGCAGCCCCCGTCCAAGGCCCCGATGAGCGTCGCTGATGAAACTAACAAGAGCTAGCCTGGTGGACTTATGAGGTCTGAGGCCAAATTGCTTTTCAAAAACAGATTATTAGATTCCATATAGTCATTGATTTGATGTGATATATCTTAATGGACTGAACATATTTTTATATATTATTAATGATGATTCATTATTGGTTTCAATGTTTTATAATTAACACGATGTTTTACGATATTTATAATCATGTTATTTTTGTTTGTAAAGTGTATTAGACATTGAACTTCAAAATTAATCACACATACATTTATTTTAGAATATGTAAACAATATTAATATTCCAAATTAAACAATAATATTAACATATGTAAATTAAATCATATGTTTATTAATGATCTATACTTCATCTCCCCGCCGAGTGGAGCTACTCCCTGTAGATCTTACGGCTCTCATCTGGTCTGCGTGTTTTTTAAACAGTTGCCCACCTGCTTCAATCTGCCAAGTATTACTTCCCAATCTTCTCACCACTTCTCCGTTCTTCCAAACATTGAACTACAAAATTAATCACACATACATTTATTTTAGAATATGTAAACAATAATAATATTCCAAAGTAAACAAGAATACAAACATATGTAAATTAAATCATGTTTATTAATGAACTATACTTCAGTTTGTTTTTGGGTTATCTAAAGTTGTTATTGGTTTAAGATACAAGTAGTCATTTTGATGATCATATGATATGATGGGGTGGCTCAAGGAGGTACGTTGGGGCCTCTATTGTTCTTAATATACATAAATAACCTTGTTAAACTGGATACAAAAGGCAAATTTTATCTCTTTGCAGACGACACCTTGGTAATGTTTAAGGGGAAAGATTGGAATTCAGTTTTTTCTGATGCTGCAAGAGATACTTCTAAGATCAAAAAATGGTTTGGCCAAAATGTTCTCACCCTAAATATAGGAAAAACTAAATTCATGCAAATTTCCTTAAGAGGACCTGGGGACACATTTAACAGCGATCTGAAAATCCATTCATGCGGAATTTTCCCAAACGATACGTGTGACTGCCTTGCGATCGAGAGAGTCCAGAAATACAAATATTTGGGAATAATAATTGATTCTAAACTTTTGTGGGTCGATCATGTCGCTCATTTAAACATGAAATTGAGAAAATTCATTTTTGCTTTCTATCAATTACGCCAAGTTCTTGACATTAAGGGGAGTCGATACTGAAACTAGTGATTTAAAAAAATCCTTTTAAAAATTATTATATATACTTCTTTAGGTTCATTTAGTCTTAGAAAAATGTTTACCACTGTTAAAGTAAAAAAAATTACACACTTTTTGAAGTTTTTTGAGTTTTTTCGGAGGAAAAATGGGTTTTTTAAATCTCTTATAACTTTTTATCTACTGAACCAATTTTATTGTTAGATATCTCATTTTAAAGAGCAAAAAAATACTAACTTTTTGTGCATATTCATGTTTTTTTCTCAATCAGTTTATGAGTTATGACTTCATAAATAACTTTTTTTTTAATTTCGATGTAATTAAATTTAAAAATTTTTTTTATGTACTTATATTTAACCTATTACAATATCCATGCACAAAAAGTTGCTTTATAGTATAAAAAATGTGTGGTAAAAATTGCATTTATATAGCTTTATTAGCTATATATTAGCTATATATATAGACATAGCTTTGTTTTTTTTTAACTTGTTTGTAAAAAATAACAAAATTTTAAAGTTGCGGAAAACAGCGGTCGAAGTTTATACTAGTTTACTTAGTAACTATAGATGATGCCCCGAAACCGGTGTATTATACCATATGTTGTGTTTTTCTGAAACGTTATAAACCATAGAACAAGAAAAAAAATAATAAAATTGAATTTTTGTGCAAAATTGGTCATTTTCAGTATCGACTCCCCTTAAAGAAATCAGAATAGCATATTTTGGATACGTCCAGACTGTTTTGGAGGGGGGAATAATTGCTTGGGGTTGCGCATACCACAGCATTTTGCAACCATTAATGGTCACACAAAAGGCCATAATTAAAGCAGCCCTGGGCAAGTGTCGTCGCTACCCTTCGGATGCTCTATTTAATGAGATGAATATACTTGATATTAGACAACTTTTTATAAGGACTTTAACTATGTACATTCACAAACACTATGACGATTTATTTGAACGTATTACTCACGACTACAGAACAAGAACAGCACATGGGCAAGGAATACGCATACCGAGACTAATGAGGACTTTTTCAACAACTAACTGCTATTACCTGGCCCATCACTTATTCAACAACCTTCCTCAATATCTACGGAATAATCAATACTCAGTGACTCAGTATAAAAAACACATTTTGCAATGGCTTACTACTACTGGAGGAGACGGTGTAAAACGACTGCTAGTTTCGACCTACCGATAGACAATGACGCGGCAGCTGATCCGAGGATCGCCTGGTCGTGTGGCTGTGTGAGGTGAGAGGTGAGTGTGAGAGGTGAGTGAGTGTGTGCGTGCGAGCCGTGGTATGCGAGTTGTGTGTGTGGGCGCGTGTGAGTGTGCGTGCGTGCGTGTACCTGATATGCAGTGATTCATACACAACAGTAAACAACTTGGGGGAAGTTTGTCCGTCTGTCTACCAAAAACATTTCTTTTTTGTCATTCAGATTCATTGACCATTCATGCATCCTATTGATTTTCTATTTAAACTTTCACCTGTCTCCTCTAGTCAAATTAGTAAATTTCATCTTTTAAATAAATTCATAATTAATTAGCAATCAACTAAATTGAAAATAGAGCAAAATTTTTGAGCAATTTTTCGAAAATGTCAAATAGTGACTCATTCCCACGCACGGATTTTTCTATGTGGGGATATATTTCGCTTATAATATCAGTATTAATTAACTATCTTTGTAATTAGCATTTTAAGTACAATTTTGTGAACTATTGTATAAAACTTTAAATATGAAATAAACTATTTTTGATTTGATTTGTTTTTAATAATATTTTAAGGCTCTTTTTCCAGCTTCATCGATTGGTTTAAAGTTTATTAGGCCAATTATTTGAATTCCTATAATACTAAAATTATGGAATATAATAATCTCAATACCCCCCCGTTGCAGCAGATCTGCACACTCAGCGAATTTCAGTTGCAGACATATTTCAATTCAACAGAGCGAGATATGACGCTTTTTCAAAGCTCCATAAGAATAACATGAAGAATGAGTATGCGGGTTTGCTGCAGCAAGTGTTTTGAAAATTGGGTGGTTTTAATTCAATATTATCTGAACTAGAAGAAGCCTTATACCAAGTTTTATCAAGATATGTTGAGAAATAAGGAAGATATAGAATTTGTTGTATTTCCCATAAGGATAACATGGGGAATGAGTATGCAGATTTTCTGCCACGAAAATGGAAATGTCAGGGATTTTATACTAATTTACAATAGATCTCATCTAGCTTGAAGTCAAAAACCAAGTTTTATCAAGGTTTGTTGAGAAATAAGCGAGATAAAGAATTTTACTTATTTCCCATAAGGTTAACATAAGGACAACGTACTGTGTTTACCACTTTCAATATCTCGGTAAGTAATGGGCATAGAGCAATGATTCAAGATACTAAATTGTTTTTTTTTCAAGCTGAATTCAATGGTGCAAACTAAAATTAGATTACTTTAATTGTTTTATATAAAAACTTTTTTACAAATATTGTCCTCCTAAACACTGAGTGTAAATTAAACTGAATTCTGATATGCCATCAGGTAGTAACAATGACATATCTAGTTATAGTCTAAGCTAGTGAACATGTTATATTATATTAAGACGTCTATTACCACGTGCTGTAGAACGTGTAACTTCCAAATGACGTTTCTCAACAGACGCCATAATCTGCCCGGTAACATAGCAACGGATGGATGGAACATGGACCGAGTTAGGAACCTGGAACCATAGGTGGAGGCGCAAAGCCTACAGCAAGATAGTGGTGGCCAGAGAATGCCATTTTAGTGTCTGACTTGATGTAGGCGGAGTCTCAATGGCTGAAATGTTTGTACTTCATCTATCTGCCTTACGACATGGCGGGTCATACACAAGCTGATATAGTGCTGTGAACATACTCTACTTCACATCACAGATCTTTGTTTGGTTACATAAATCGTAGAAATTTGTACAGTTTTGAATTACACTCAGATCACTCTACTTAAAATCCTTTAATTCTATTATGCAATTAGCGAGGCTCTTAAATGTAGTTTTTAAGTAGTTTATAACTAAATAAGTGTAACTTGATTGAATGAGCTCACACACAATAAGTCAATTCCACTGCCATAAAAATAACAGCAGCATTAGCAACTGATACTCACCTGATGCTGCTCTCTGGCGGGAATCTAGTTAACAATTTAAGAGAGCGTGGGATTTGTATACTACATTAGGAAAACGTTCCCTCAGTTATTTTTAAATTTAAATTTAGTTATCTACTGGTAAAGGTTCCATAGTTATAAAACCTTTTTTAATTATTAAAGAATCGTTAAGAAAACACCATGTTTTGTACTTTTTTGGAAGTTGATACATATTTTATCAGTAGCTTCTATTGCATTTGAAATTATCTTTATTTGAATCCCATGGTTCGATAAATTGCTGTTTAGAAAATGAGATTCCCCATTGCTTATTTATTTGTATTTAAAAAATCAAATTACTAAAAACTGTTCAGGAGACTTATTATTTATTACTGGAAACTCTGCTGATGAATTTATTTACTTCAATGTTTTCGTTCACCAATAAAATACATTTAGAACAGATCATTATATACATATATATATATATATATATATATATATATATATCATTATATATGAACTTTTATATATGCTGAAATTTCCGCGGGTAACTCTTAAGTAAACAATGAAATTTGTATTTTTGTGGTGCATTTGATCTTATGGAACGCCTTAAAGAGTTCTTTATACAATTCCAAATTCCAAAAAAGAGGTAAAATCTAACCAAATAATTAGACGGAATACGTAAAAGATAATATGATTGAAACTTTTACAGTGGAGTTATAACCTAAGGCATTGACGGTAGATTGGTTTTCAAGCATCCGAGCATTCCACACCGCTTCAGATCACTCGCGGAATGGCATGTATCGTGTGCGAGTTTATTAGAGATTTGCTGCCATAGCTCATAAATTTTATGGGAATCCGTTCTATTATCTTAACATATAGAACACGGTCTTGGTCACGGAGCAAGGATAAAGTTTGTAAGAAATCAATTAGTTTATATGTGTTGAATATATCAAGCGCATACGCTATTAGCTGTTTTGTTAATATTATGAGATAAAACATGTTGTAAGACTTTGGTAGAGTCAATTCAGTGGCGCCAAGGAGACTGGGTGATGAATTACGCAATTACATGAACTACACCATCTGGTGCTTTCCAAAATATAACAACCAGAAGAGTCGTTGTCCAATCATATTCGTGTCCTCCTTCTGATAAATGCATTAATATTCCTCCGCGGAGTTGCTCAGGCAGCGTGTGAATATTACACACAAGATAAAAACCACGACTACATATACTTTAAATAATAACAACGAATTATAATACGGAATCATACAGACAAGAAAATTCAACACTCTGATCTTTAATATATTTTTATTTGCTTTTGATACTCAAAATTACATCCTACATCGTTGTATGAACGATGTTTGTTTTAGATTTAACAATTATCTCAAAAATGGTTTCCCTCCAAATCTTAGAAATAAGTTTTTTCTGCGCTGTTCCGTGTTGGCCAGTTCAAATCTAATTACGTAAAAAAGTTAATTTGAAAGCTGTAACATTTTAACGTGGCGTCATACGGGCTGTTAAATAGGAAATGAAGATAACAACGAAAAATGTAAACATAAAGAAAAGAAAAAGTTTATAGCGTATATAAACTCAATTCTGATTTAACTTATTCATTTTTATAAGGTCTCTAACATAAAAAATATCAGAATGTGGCAAATAGAAATACTCCCTTTGCAGCAGACCTGCATACTTGGCGAATTTTAAATGCTCAATAAAATAATTTATACACCAGACGAATCTTCAAATCGAGTTAAATTAAATTGAATCTTTAAATGGAAATACAATATTTTTTTTTAAATTTTGGGAAACCATTTTAGATATACCAATTCTTTGTTAAAATCTGTTCATTAAAGCTTTTTAACAGACCATAGGCCTACTCAAACAACAAAATACAAAAATTAAAAAGGAACTTAAATTTAAATGCATAATAAGCTTGACACTACATTAACTATAAGATTTAAATTAAATAATATCCAATTTTTAACAATTATTATATGCCTGTTAAAAGTTACTATTGTCTCTCTCATATTAAAAATACTGAATTTCATTAACTGGAAGCTGTAAGTTATGAATTAATTGAGGTATCAAAAATAATTTGTGAAACCAACACCAATATATTCCTTGACATACATCACTAACTTAAAGAAATTGTTTAAAGCGAAAAAAAAGTTTATTCAAAAGTGATAAATTCCTTGAAATATTCTCTAGGAATAACTTATTGAATCGCTTTGTTGTATTGACCAGTTATATTAATTTCCGAAAAATGGAAAATTCTACACAGCGTGAATCTTTTTAGCCGTCCACAACAGACTCTATACAAACGGCTTGACACACACAAGTACGGAAATCAAACTTTACCGGTCTAATTCAGGAACAACGTAAAATATAAATTTACTCTTTATTATTACTGATTGAATTACACTATTTAGTAATCATAACATCATTAACAGTAATCTTTTAGTTTTTACCCAATTTGGTTCATTAATGGGTAACTGATAGCGAAATTAATAATACAAGCTGAAGATTATCACAATCTTTAGAATATCTTTTGCTTAAAAATAACTAAGCACAGATCATTCGAAAATATTTCTCAGTTTGCTGATATTTTAAATGTGTACGTATTATTAAAATATGCTCTTAATTTTATAAGGCAATTTTGTTTCCGAAAGTTTTTTTAAACATATGATTTGTTAAATATAAGTTTTTAAAGTTCATTTTCATAAACGGCAAGTACTCATAACAAAGGGGGTGTTAGGCTATAATTGCAGTATAGAGTGCTGCATAAGCACTTCCCTTCATACAGCCTTCCCTACCGGCGCAATTACCAATTTCATGGATGGTTTATCCCTGAAGTGCACCTCACTTAATAGCTGAGCTGAAATTATGAAAAATAATATAGATAGATTACCGTTCTTAATACCTTGATAGATTCCAGAAAATTATGTAAATGTAACATTTCTCTCCAACAAATATAATTTGAAATTATTAACTTTCTTACTAAGAACGATTGGCACAGTCAATTTGCTATCAATTTGACTACTTAAAAACTGTTTACGGTTTCATTCATACGAGTCATAACGGAGAACGTATTAATGTTTTTATGTTTTACTACTTCTTTAGTGTGATGGATATTTCGAATTACAATTAGTTAAAAAAACTTATTACAATCAGTTTGTTTAATGCTATACTGTATCAAAGTTACTTAAATTATTTTAACAATACACTCTGAAAATATAATGTTTCCTTGGCTTTAACAAACTTTGTTCGTACAAGGGGTGAATCGAGAGATTCGTAATCAATGTACTATTGTTTGAAGTCACTGATTTTCTTACATATGTTAGTTATAAATTACACGAGAATAAAATTTAAGAAAGGCAAATAAAGCGAGTTTTAAGTAGGTCTCCGTATCTAGCCGTACCAGAATAGGTAAACGGGGCTTAGTCTTACACAAAAGTTATCACGAGTTTTGTACTTGTTAGTGATTGCTTTAAGAACCTAAATTTGAAATACAATTCGATTAAACGATATTTGTTTTCCCTCTTTATAAAAATAAATACAATCCAAAGGAAATTAGTTTAATGGCTACAGTGACTCTACAAAACGACTGTACTAGGAAAATATAAATACGTTGGGAACCTTATGCAATAACTTCTTTAGGAAATAAATAATTCAAGTCTTTTAAGTTAGATTCTAAATTATTCATGTTCCCTGGGAAACAATTATCTCGCTGCTCCAGTCACTCTGGGCACAATAAATCTCGCGTTTGCAGCTTACTTGTCGAGACTTCAAGTTATTACGCTCGTGCAAACTTGACTTCTGTTAATGCAACACCATTTGTTCAATGATACGATGATAGTTTTAAATTCGTGTGAATAGGGTTGTAAAGTAAATCATGTAAAGCATTTAGACTCATTTAAAATTTTACAATAAATTGACCACACGGAATTGAAATAAATTTTGAAAGACTAAATTTTAATAAGATCGATTTTTTTATTATGAAATAAATATCTATATATCATATAGGTATTAATTACGGGGTGTCAGAGAGCTATTCCGAGTATACCATAAGACCTTCTTTTGTTGTTTTTTATTATTGGAGATAAAAAGATCAAGTTATTTGGGATCAAGAAAGGAATTTTTTGGTGTTTAAAAACTTTACCCTCTCACCCAAAAATGAGCGTGTTAAGAGCAGCGTTAAGTGATGAATTGGTTAAAAAATAAGCTCATCAATTGATACATTATTGTCAAGGGCTAGATAAAAGAAGAAGAACAGAGTAAACTAGAGAGGTCCCTCCATTGAACATACGCGACGTTTTAATAATTCATACATCATTGCATTTTTACAAGCAATGAGGGATTTCGCATTTTTGCATTTTTTATAAGGGATTTAACGTAACATGTATTAAAAATCCTTGTGTCTTTTGAAATTATAATTTTCAAAACGATTCAAATCAGTACAAAATTTTAGGTTAAAATTATATAATGAAACACAGGATTTACATCTGAAAAAAATGTCATTTAATACGGTGACACTATGATTAATCAAGAAAATAAGAAGGAAAAACAGAAACTTTCATAACGTAACTGAGATCCTTCCTTTCGATATCGACAACCAAATGGAACAACCTAATGAAATATCGAGTCGTTTCCTCATAACACCCAATGTCAAAGCGATGGAATATCGATATTTCATTTCGATTTCAACAACAGAATAGAACAACCGAATTACGTATCGAATCGTTTCCCCCAAGAACCAATGTTAAAGTAATGAAATATTGATATTTCCTTTCGATATCGACAACCGAATGGAATATCGAGTCGTTTCCCCATAACACCCAATGTCAAAGCGATGGAATATCGATATTTCTCTTCGATATCAACAACCGAATGGAACAGCCGAATGAAATATTGAAACGTTTTCCGATGACACTCAATGTTAAAGTAATGAAATATCGATATTTCCTTTCGATATCAACAACCAAATGAAATATCGAAACGTATATAAATATATATATATATCAGTTTGTAAAAACGTTTAGTAAAGATCTTAGTTTGGCTAATTTTGTTTGTTTGTTTGATTGATTGTTTAGAAACTATACAAGCCGAAAGTTTTGAAAGATTCTGACAGTCTTCAGTATGGATTCCAGGCGAAAACATCCCTGGGAAGACGCGGATCGTTAAAGACTTTATAGTCAGTATGGAAGAAATGTGTGACACTAATTTTTCTCAAATTGATTGGAAGTAAGCAGACTAGCAAACAATCAAGCAAACAATTAAGTAAGCAAGCAAACAATTAAGTAAACAGGCAAGCAATTAAGTAAGTAAGCAAGCAAGTAAACAAACAAGCAAACAAGCAAAATCAAGCTAGCATGCAAATAGGCAAATAAAGAAGTAAGCAAGCTAACAAACAAACTGACAACCATACAAACAAAAAAGCACAAATCAACCATACAAACCATACAAAATCAAGCAAACAAGCAAGTAAACAATCAAACACGTAAACAATCAAACAAGCAAACAAGCAAAATCAAGCTAGCATACAAACAAGAAAAGAAAGAAAGAAACAATGAAGCTAACAAGCAAACATACAATCAAAAAAACAAGCAAACAATCAAGCAAACAAACAGGCAAACAAGCAAGCAAGTAATCAACCAACAAACAAGCAAGCAAGGAAGCAAAAGTTCAAAGGTCAAAGGACTGCTACAGTGTGCTCCACAAAATTTAACGGGAGCAGAGAAGGGGGTAGGTCAGGTGAAAGTTTCATAAGAATAACAAGGGAGGGGCTGGGGAATCCCAGGGTCAAAGGTCGATGTCACCTGAGGGGGGGCCATAGTAGTTACGCTAACAGCTTCTTCCCTATAGAAGAAATTCGCTAAAAAGACCATATGTAGCACAATTTAATTGAGGAAACTTTCAAAAAATTAACAATACAATAGTTATTCCAAAACAAATTAAATGAAAACTTGTAAAACTCACTTAACCGTTGACAATAAACTGATAACATTTTAGAAACATATATTATTTTTCAAGTTTATCATGATGCAGGATAAGGCAGGAATTGAATGAAAAAGCTTTTTATTATCCTTGTAACATGGAAATTTGCCATGAAGACTTTTAAAAAATACAAGAAAAACAATCTAAGTTAATGGTCCATTAAGAATGAAACCCGAAACAGTGTCACGTGACAGACAACCCTTTTCAGCGTTAACAGGAGAACAAACAACACTGTATAAGAGGCCTTATCCCAAACCCAAGTCCCAAGTCATTTTATGATTCAATAGTGTATTGTTGTAGTGCCTGATTCAAGTAGCCTGAAGGTAATTTACACACCTTAAAAGAATTCGGTATTTATCTCAGGTTTTTGAAAATTTCCTCATATGATGAATATCACTGTGGTAGCCTATCAAGCCTTACATCGACATAGATAAACATAATTAGTCTGATAGTTTGATAGTTATTGTGTAAGAAAAATTAACAGAGCCAACTTTAAAATTTACTTTGATCATAAACCAAAATCATTGGAATATTTAGACTAAGATAATTTCAATTTCTATCAAGAAATATCCTAAGAAATATTCTATCAACATTGAATGGGGTAGGAATTATACAATCTTTGAACTAACAAAAAATATAGAAATGAATACCAAAATTAAACACAGAGGATATCCTAATTAGTTGTTCGTAATAAGGTATTGTAATACAACTTATTTATAATGTACATCAAATTATAGATTAATATTTCACAGAGGTTTAAGATCTAAACGAGCGACGTGTAATTAGGAACACTCAGGTTACAAAACTTAACGGCTGCTCGATACTTGTTGATGGTCATCACAGCTGCCTCTGATCACCACCTGATAACCACTCCTCCAATAATTTTGCACCGAGCACCTGTATTTAGAGTGCTCAAATATCCTAAATCTGTAATAACTCTAAAACTTACCTTGCACAAAATGTTTATCTACTCTGTTCCCTTTTTAGAATTTTCGATTATTAACGATATTATGTTTTAAAATGTTTGATGCAGAAATAAGGGTTTCAATTCGCAACCACAGGTTTTGTCTACTAAATAGAGTATTGGTGTAGTACCTGATTGGTTGCCTAAAGTTAATTTTCACACCTTCAAAGAGTTCTGTATCAATCTCATGAAATTTCAATTAATAAAAATTGTAGTTCAACTTAAATCCCGCATGTTACTATTCTTAGTCTTACGTTGTAAATTAAAAAAGATTATATTGATAGGTTCTACAATGTAGAACTAGAACTATGTTTAGATTAATTTATTATTATATTAAGTTAAATATTTTCCCTGAAATATGCATTTAATATGCAATAAATTTATTGACAGGTATGGTTTTATTTTAACATTTCCGCTCTGGTTTATTTTTTTAATTTTTTTTAATTAAACTTTTATTTCTTTCTTTTATTTTTGTTAAAATTATCTAATTTAAAAAAATTCAGGTATAAGATAATGTATTTGGTAAACAAGAGTACATGCTCTTAAAAAAATCTATTACTAATAAATTTACTTAAATAACAACATATATTATGCGACATTGATTAGCACATAGGACTTGCCCGTGCTTGAGTATGAGGCACACCCATCGTCAATTCTTATTGAAATTTAAAAAAATATCCAAAGTTCCAAGTAAGTTCTAAAAAAACAATTAAGTCAACACTTGCAACAATATTGATAAAAAAATGTACGCAAATATAACAATAAATAATATTTTTATAATATTATATTCATATATTTTTTTTCGCTACAAGCAAAGTGTAATTGAGAAAGAGCTCTAAAAGTTGGACCAAACCCAGACCTACTTCCGGTGCAAAGCCGGATACGGAAACGTTTCCTAAATGCTCTCTGGAGAACTTATCGGCTTTGATGAGTTCACTAGTACCTAAAAGAAGCATCAATACTAACAATATTACAATCAAAAGGCGTTTTTAATTAGTTAATTATAAATCAAGAATCAATTTCTTTCCTAAAATCACATTAGAAGTAGATAGCGTTAAGTAACACCAATGTAGTTTATCAATTAAATTAATGGTAAATACACAATATATCATTTTCTTCCACCTCACTTACTACATGCTGATTTTATTTATCACATTGAGATCAGCTGAGGATCCATTCTCTCCGACAGGAGATTCGCTGAGTGAAAACTGATTGCAATAGACTTGCTGATTGGCCAAAGCAATATGCAGGTTCTGAACCTTTTTATCCTACAGGTATCTCAGTATATTACCTTGTAAATCCATTACAGTCGATCCGGAAAGGTCTAAATAGATTCGCCACTAAAACTGAATAATAGAGGTGTGATTGTGCCTATGGTTGTGATCAATGTAAAGCGAAAAGGAAATGAATACAACTTTATATTTTTTATCAACATATACTAAAAAATGTTATATAATATTACGTGTTGATTATATAATTTCAAGGTTCCTAGATTATTTTATGGAAAATGCAGTACCAACTCATATTTAAAATATTGTCAATACTTTATGTGAGGCTTTTAGTGTATAGGGAGAGTTGATAACATTTGAAAATCACAGTTTAAGACTATTCCAGTGCAAGCGTATTCTAATTATTCACAGTGTTACATTCCGAATTATATTGTAACTATTTTAAATCTGCTATATGTATGCTGGTCCGTTACATCGGTTTATTTTTTATGGTTATGAAAAACCAATTAACTGTCATTACCAATGTTTTTACGGTGGAAAACAATATGACAGTTAATCGCACTAAATTTATTTACTTCAAACTTCTTAGATCGCTATTGTATTTAAAAACAAACTATGTAATTTATTTAGGGTTTATTCTAACTTTTGTTATAGTTTATACTTCTGGACCATCTCAATACAAACAAGGCGTTGCAAAAGAACTTTTACTTTTACACATGGCACTTGAGCTCCGTAATCTAGGGAGGTGAACGTGACCCAATAGACTGTTCATACACGCTGCTTTGTCTCTCTTTTATTGCGTTTCTTTAGCCACCAAGGGTGTAAGTGATACGTCTCTATTAAAAACCATTAATGGTTTAAAACCCATTATTATAATGAAATATTTCAATATCTTCAACGTAATATTCATTTAAAAACATAGGCATTTTCTATATTATTAAAAGAAGTTGTTGATTTTTCGCAGCATATCGACAACTAAATGTATATTGTTATGCTCTAATTCGGTATCAAATTAAAACTGTCTTTTACTAGACGTGACTTTTGGGGGTTTGGGAAAGATTCCACTGAGAAGATTCAAAATTTCAGCGAAAGTGCTCTTGTCTGTTGGTAATCTTCTGATCTACTTCTAATTCACATTCATATTTAATACATGGTGATAACTAACAACGTTCTGAAGGTCGACCACAGAATGTAGAACTTGCTAGCCTATTTAAAAATCTTCGTGAAATATGTTTTTATGTTCATGGCTTAATTCCAAAGTGTATTTTAACCGGATGGTAAAAAACATAAATTGATATTCACATCATGTTTTCTACTAATTTAATTTTTTCATTCTTTAAAAAAACCTCAACTGCCCGTCACCATGGGCCAATAAGCCTGTGCGGCGATCGAGGTACCGTAGCAGTGTATGGTCACATAGGCCACAATAGTGTGTAGTCGGGAGTCGCCCGGCCGCTGGCATCGAACTAGCGACCTTTGAAACCCAAGGCCAACGCTTTACCTCTGAGCTATCGCATCGGTAGAATATAATGGTTTGTATAAAAATAGTTATTTGTGTGTTGAGTGAGTAAAGTACACTGTGCTTTGCCCTCGAAATACACACAACATTTTTCCCTTATCTGCAATAATAAATACCCAATCCTCAAACATATATTATATCTTTAACTTAATAATTAATAGACAATATATGTTTTGTTTCGATTTGCAATTCGCCTACATCTGATCGCTCCACCAAAGAGCAGCTGATTGTTTCAACGTTCTTACATGCTTAATTCTGGTCGTTTTTCATTGTTGTTATTCTTATTAAAGGAGGTTGTATTGGTATACTGGAGACGGCACTGACTTCACAAACTGCGTCGCAAAGTGTGCCGGAGTTGTTACTAACTGATGTACCGTTCTTTGAGTAGATTCAAATGATTCAAAAACTGATGTAATCATTTCGGAGAGTTTTCATGTTGATCTCTTTAATATTTATTATTGAACGTTTTCTTTACCTTTGGAATTGGAGCAGTCAAAAGGCCAGGCTAATGAAATAAAATAATAATAAATAATGGAATAGAAAATGTAATTCTTTCACCTATAAATTGGGAATAATGAGTTTTAATTTCAATATATAAGTGTAAGTATCCAGTAAATGACAAACCCGCTTTTTATTTTTTATTTTGTCATGAGCCATATACAAACGTTATTGTTGCTCAGCAATATCACTAACAGGAATAAAAGTCACTATTTATGTTGCTTACCTGCCAAGTTTCTACCATCATTCTCGTAATTTCATAGGTACTGATTATATAATCAGCAATTTTCTTAGGTTTCTTTTTTTTGCAATCTTACTTTGACTCATCATTAAAGTTATGCCAGGAAAAATTAGATAATAGATTCATTAAAGTTATTCTCAAATACAAATCGCCTAGTAAGTTCTCGTTAGCAGATTATTATTATTCGTTCTTTGAAATGTTATTAATTTCCAGTTCCGAAATTATCCAAGCTCAAAATCGTGTCGTAATTCGACTAAATCACTTGATTGACTCGTTCATTTTAGGAAGTCGGTAAAATAGAGTTTTTTGCAACGGTTGGTAGTAACTGATGTACCATTTTTGTGATATTTTGTTCTAGAGACAACCAGCTGGTTTACTGAAGAGTGCTATATCCAGTAAACTTCCTTGTTCTTACTTAATTATTGCTGTCACTAAATTAGCTGATAGCACCTGCATTTGTTGAGCTGCAACAAATTTGCATGTGTGCGTGGAAATTTGAAGGCGCTCTGATTTTGAATTATTGATTTCAATGTTATTCTTCAGAGTTTACTTTGTCTCCTGCCGGGAGACAAAGTAATCACTTTACTTCCGCTGGGAGACAAATTATTATTTTACTCACGCATTACATGGAGTAAAAGGCGTCTAAGCATAGTAGGTGAGGGAAACAAGAATTACTTTCTTCCACACAGAAAAAAAATATAAATAATTAAAATCTGAAAAAAAAGTTTTGTTTGTTCGAATTTACCTTAGATCTCTTCTTACAACAAACTCTAATCAGCGACAAAGCAGAAATTAAAAGCTTATTTAAATAATATTACGAATTAAAAGTGGAATCCCAAATTTCCGAGTTTCACACAACGTTTGAAGTCATTTACGCTCAACGTGGACGAGATTCGTCTACCACGATATTTCAAGCACGAGATCAAACAGCAGACGAATTTGTAGCCTAGCTTGGTGTACAGTTTTGTGGAAAACAATACCAAATATTTATATCACGAAAAAATTGGAATTATAAAAATGTGAAGTATCTATCACATTTTTAAGGGAAATATATCACCCCGTTTTATATGGAGAGTTAGCCACCGACAACGACGATGGTAACATATGAAGCGACAGTCATGCGTTAGCTAATGTTATGATATATGCTATTTTTATGTTAAATTTTAAAGTTGTTAATTGTAATGTCAATCCGAATGAGAAATGGAGATACGATGATTTTAATTAGCAATGAATATGTGCAATGAATGTTCTAAGTAAATACGTTATTGCGTTAAAATGTGTTTTATTCTGCGAAACCCCTAAATATTCATCATAAAACTAAATAGGTCATTTTTATATGTTGTTTTTAAAATACGAGCAGACGCGGCTTGCTAGTTTCTTATTATTCTTGTAGGAAATTCTTAGAGTTTATGCCATATTTTGTGACAAAATTAAGTGAAAACAGTGGCATTTGACATTTTGAAAAGGAGGGGAACTTATGTAGCATTGAAGCAAATATGTACAATAAAGATTCTTTTAAGGTATTATCTTATATGGACAAATACAGATAATCAAAATATAAATACATGTAAATTAAATACTATAAATACATAATTATAGATTGAAAATACATACAGGGTGTCTGTAAAAGAACTTCGAGGTTTTGAGGCAAAATAATTTAATGAAGTAAAAAACTTATATAAATGTGTAATACATGAATTGGAAGGTTCTATTTTAAAGTTTTTTAGCAATTTAATAAAGTACAATTTGAGCTCCGTTAGTGGTCGTAACGGTATTCCACCTCTTCCCATGTCCTAGCCAGCATGTCTGGGGGGACGGTGGCCAACAGTTAATTATTCGTTGCTTGAGATGGTTAATGTCACGAATTTTCGTAAGTTTCCTTGTACCGTAACAACAGATTTAGTTTCTATTAGCCAATTAACGCATGAGCCTTTTGTTGCGGCGTCGCCTTATAGCGGCAACCCAGACAGCACTGACAGTCACGGTTTCAAGGTTAACGCTCCGCAGCGCTGCTACCTCTTGACGAAAACATTCCCAATTGGTATGAGTAAAACCTGATGAGCTACTCGTTTCAGAGAAATTAACTACATTTTTCCATCTTCTATAGTTATTAAAATATGAATTTTTAAAATCGCGGTGTTCTTTTATAGTCACCCTGGATTTAAAAGTTATAAATATATATTTATAAATAATAAATATATAATTACAAATACGTTATTACAAATTATTGTAAATTGATGGACTGTCTTTCAGTGTACTGCCATTACATTGTTGACTCGCACGAGGACCGCAAAGAGCACCCAACATGGGAGGATTAGGTCGACAAGCTGTTGGGCGTGCAATGTGGAAAGTCGTAACTCATAACGTCCAGAAGGAGACAAATGTTCAATTTAGTATCTCCAAAGAATCCGCACTTCATTTCTTTGTATGTTTTGTTTTTACTTTCTCCCCCCTATACATAGTATATGGAAAAATATTGTTTTCGCCAAAATTTTCGAATTTGAGTTGTTAGTGGAAATATTCCACAAACATTGCATTTGTAATTTATCATTACAAATGTTTGATTTATGGTTTAATTAATTAATCAATGACCATGGTACCTACCTATCAATGACCATAGTTAGGTTGGTAGGTTACTAATTACTACATTTCTAAAAAAATTCATTTATCAATTAATAATTGATTTTCTAAGACAATTTATCACTTAATTTGTTTGGTTTTACCGGTAGTGGTTTTAAAACTATTACTTAAATGCATTAATAATTTGTTTGAATATCAGATTGCTCATTGGATAGGAACGTTTGGTCACAAACCTATAACAATTTATAACTGAACACAACCGCAACCATTGTTGATGGGCTAGCAGTAGTGTATATGTTACTATATACTGGGTATAAAGGATGTTGTTTTACTCCACCGCACTAAAGAATAATAGTAAACTTCTTGATAAGCCGAAATTGCTTTTTAATAAGATTTCAAGTCTAATTTGATTACAAAATGAGCTAAGCCCACGTGGTGACCAATATGTTTCGTCATAATGAAAAACATATTAGGACCAAAACTTTATTTAAGTCAAGGTTAATTGTATCAATCTCCCCGGGACGAAAATAATTATTAAAATTATCTTTTGAGTTCTAGGGAAAAAATAATAACTTAACCCCTAAATGCATGTGTCAAAAGCAGCTTTTACACGAAGTATGACAAAACCAAGACAAAGCTGACTTCTGCGCTGTGTTGCACTATGCCATAAGTAATCCAATTTGCTAGATTAATGTATTTTTCAAAAACTTTAACACAACTGCTGCTATATTACAACTGCTTTTTTTGTTGTATTCCTCAATAGAAATGTCCACAGCAAAGTAAGTAGCTATCCATATTTTTAAACCTAAACGTCTCAACGGTAACAGTTGTTTTTCACGATTAATACGATTAAAATTGGAACGCCTGGTTGAAACTGATGAAGGTAAAGAAAATAAAAGTTTTGTGAAATTGTTCTCCTAATATTTTTCTTGTGTTACGAAAAATATTGTCCATCGCACGATCCCTGTGTGGCTTTCCAATCCTCGAGAATTTGTTGCAGTTAAACTTAGTTTATATTGGAAATCGTCACTTTTAGGGTCTAGTGGTAAATATGCACTATGGTTTTTACTTAGTAGTAAAAACTCAAAATTAAACAGCCTAACTTGTTTGAGAAGAATCCTCAAGCTATTTATAGTCAGCCGTTGTTGTTTACAATTGTGAATCTTTATAATATATAAACAAACACAGGGTTGAAGAGCCGAACTTAAAACAAACACCAGCTTTTTCGTTGCTTCATACACTTGAAAAGTCTTATAGAGAACTCCTGCATATTTGAATTATATCGAAACGGAGTTGTTGTGAGTTTTTAATTAATAATGTGCATGATTCCACTGTACCTAACAAATCCACAGCAATAAGAGACAAAAATGTTGACTGTAAAATATAATGTAATTAACAAACGTTAACTAATTTTTTAGAAATAAAAAAAACTCGTATAAATAAGCTTTATCATCATCTTACTAGTATTTATTTGAACTAAAATTTTAATCAGGTAAGATTGGATTGAAACTTGATTCATGCCGAAGCAAATATTTTTTATGGAATGGCGAAGTGAAAAATAAAATCCGCAAGCCCAGTCACAACTACGCTGACTCCTCGTTCAAAAATCTAGATAACTTATTGTTAGTGGCTGTGAATTCAGTAACATCTATATTCCTAATTATACCGAGTAACTGAAAACTCAAACTCTAATTTAAACTATAGATTACTGAAATGCTTGGCTTCACAGTTGAGCTCGAATCGAGAAGCGTCACTCTAGACCCGATTTTTTTATGTACTATATAAAAGATCACACGACCCCTTTTACAAACGGCGCGTTATCCGCTGGGCGGAATGATAGTACATTGAGTTAAATGGGCGCATTTAGCACCAGCGTCTCGCCGCCGCGTCTTAGCGGAACGCAGGAAAAGAGCTAAGGAGTTACACTTAGTGGCGTTTTGGCGGTTTAAATTTACGTTGGGTCAAATGGAAACATTTTATGCACTGCGACAGAGCGCTCTCTGCTCTTTTACTGTTGCCAACCACCTTACCCTCAACTCATCATCTGCGAACAGAATGTCACGAACTAAGTGTTGTTGCAAAACTAAACGCAGTTGTCAGCACAGCTTTGCAAAAACATCGTAATTTCACATTTCCAAGATAGAAAACCTCCATACTCATTTACAATATTATTCTTATGAAGAACATTGTCTTATACTCATTTTTAGGATTAAAGTTGGTTTCACTTTATTTGAGGCTCTTTCTACATGATTTATTTAAGCATTTGGAATTTTCCAAGTACGCAGGTCTTTAAGTACACGGGGATACTTTACTTGCTCCCTCTTTACCAAAGTGTAAGGAGAAAGTATTGTTTTCATCAATTTTTCAAATTTGAGTTGTTAGTGGACAAATTCGTTTTAGAGTATACCAAATCCTAAAAAAGTTGTTTTCGGAGTGGTCCGTGTGTATGTCAGTCTGTGTGTGTGTGTGTGTGTGTGTGTGTGTGTGTGTGTGTGTGTGTGTGTGTGTGTGTGTGTGTGTATGGATGTATGTAAACAGAGCTAGAGACGACACCAGTGGTCCGATTTTCATGAAATGTTGCATGTAGGTATCAATTAAGTAGGTATCTCCAGGTGTTTCACTTTTTAAGAATTTTATTTTTTATGGGTATTTTCTTCATAAAACCAATGAAAAAAACAAAAATCCAAATTTTTAAAAACGGCTCTAACGATTTTGACAGAAATTTCATGGTTTTAGCGAATTTCCCCCATAAGGAAGAAGCTATTACAATAGGTCTAATGGTAAGACCTAAGTCCCAGACCATAATAACTTTTCGTTTTGCGGCCCCCAGAAGCAAAAAACACCATTCGTTTGAATTTTTAGATATATATATATCTATATATATATATATCTATATATCTATATATGTGTCTGTTAGCACGATAGCGGCCGCGAAAATGGTCCGATCGGAATGAAATTTGGTGCAGTCGTGTAAAGTGGTAATCACTCGGACGAGTTCGTGAACCAGCCCGATTGGACCACCGGAAGGGGGGGGGTAAAGGGGGATAAACCCCCCAAAAATGGGTTTTTGAGGTTTTTACATAAAAAATAAAATTAATTAATTTTTTTGGCACCATTGAATTCAGCTCGAAAAAACAAACAATTTATTATTTTGAATTACTGCCCTATGTCCATTGGGTACCGAGATATTGAAAGTGTTAAACATAGTACGTTGTCCCAATGTTAACCTTATGGGAAATAAGTAAAATTCTATATCTTGCTTATTTCTCAACATATCTTGATAAAACTTGGTTTGTGTCTTCATCTAGATGAGATCTAATGTTTTATAGTCTAAACTCCCCAATATTTCCATTTTCGTGGCAGCAAACCTGCATACTCATACCCCATGTTATTCTTACGGAGCTTACAAAAACATGTCAAATCTCGCTATGTTGGCTTAAACTATTTTCTTTTGCACTTGAAATTCGCTGAGTATGCAGGTCTGCTGCAACGGGGGTATTTATTGTTTAAGATGAGAAACAAAATGATTACCACCAACATGTCTGTAAAAATTCAGACTCAGAAGTTATGGGGATTTAATTGTTAAAAAAACCAAAAATTTTGAAATCTACATAATATTATAACAGTTACTTAAAAATCTACTTTCAACCATTAGTTTTGACTTAGAAAAATAAATGATCCAGTATTTTAAATTAAGTCTACATGAGCTGGTTGCGGTGACAGTTGACAATTTCGTTTGGCGTTAAATGCAGTACGTTGTCTAATGTTACTGTTATGGCAAATATTTAAAAAAACCGATACCTCCGTTAGTTTCTAACCGATTATGATTAAATTTGGTACTATGCATTGTAAGACAATTGTATATTTGTTTTATTTTATTGTAGGTTTCCTTGATTTAAATGGCTTTAAGGGAGAAAGTATGTGTTAGTCTGCTGATACCGTTTATTTTATCAAGTCCACGTATTCAAAGAATTTTTATCACATTACAGAAAAAAAAGAAAAGGAAGGAAGACAAATAAAATTCTCGCGTTATAAAAACTGAGTCTTTAAACCACTTCTAAGCTCTAAAATACTACATTACTTCAGAAGTGCACTCTTAACGCTGAACATGTTTTCTCATAATCTACTTGTGAGCAAAACAAATGAGATAAGATCTTTTGATAAAGGAAAACTTTGAAGAACATTTTGCCACAGGGAATCCTAGACATAACTTCAACAATGAGCAAGGAAACACTTCCTAACAAGAAGACTTTTCTCTGGAACAAAATCAAAAAGTACTTTCGCAAGTTTCAAACAGAAAGTTGCATTCCTTTGAAAAGGTCTTAAAGTAAACCTCAAAAGTCATCCTTATGTGAAGTGTTTGACTCGTTCGTAATGTGTAATTATACTGTACAAACTTCACACTATATATCTACTTTGATCTGGAAACTATGGCGTTAGCTTTTAAACTTTATGGTTATTTTTATTCAGTTATTTTTGGGAGTTCATGATAATAACGTTCTTCTAACTCATTTAAAAGCATTAAATTCCTATGAATACTGAAAAACACTAGTTAAAGCTGTGACACCAAATAGTTTAAATCATGGAAGTACGTCAGTTATGTATTTTCGTAAATAAAAAGCTATGTCTTTTGTTCCTTACAAATGCATAGTTTTGTAAAAACAAATTCACAAAAATAATTACGAATAATTATTTTATACAATTTTAGTTTTGTACCTATAACATGTTTTATTCACAATATAAAACTTAAACCCTCTGATCACATTACTTTGTTCGTTTTGTTACAGAGTTCTTGCATAACCCGGCTAGAGTTTTGGTAAGTTAAAACTCATATATATATATATTAAGAATAGGGAAACATTATTTTCTCTTTAAGTACCTCTTTAAACTGTTTTAATAATTATAATTTGTGAATTTTCCGTTAAAATATTGTACAAAAACCATAAACATGAATTTCCTACCCTGCCACGAAGTCAGTATTGTCTGATTAGTACAGTTTTTGATTATACATGGCGCAAGATACAAACCTCAGATAATTACAGATTTGGCCTTCAGAATTATCATTCAATTGGTTCGACCTGGCTGATATTTTTATTATTTAAAGAACTCTATAGCTCAGTACATAACATCCGAAAAATTGTAATTTAGAGATAAAATGAAAAAATCATTACTGAAATATTTTTTATTTATGAAGTATATTAGTGCTAAGAATATTTCGGGCTTATAAATGACAATACATGAGAAACATAATATTTTTCTTTGATATCCTAGGACAAGCGGAAGACGAAACAAAATGTCCGTTCGCAAGCCGTAAAATCCTATAACAGAATTTATGGGCCGACACAGCGGTTCTTGGACACCAACTACTCCCGATAGGGAGTGATAAAATAACTGCAGATTACAGAATAAACTTTGTATGTTGCCAAGCTAAAATTAAAGCATTTAAGTGTGCTTTTAAGTATTAAAGCATTAAGCAAAAGCATTTGGTCATTTTTTATTTTTATAGTTATTTTTTATTTTTGTTTCATTCTATTTCATTCTTATTCTATTTTTCACCTGTTATATTTCTTATTTGTTTGTTTCATTTAATTTCATTCTTATAACATTTTTTTTTCAAAAATTAAGTACTATAATTAAATAACCCCGCCGCAGTAAACCTGCGACGGGGTTATTTAATTATTTAATTATTTAATTATTTATTGTTCATTTTAATGAGCTCAATCAAATGGTGAAAAAAATTTGATAATTTTAATATTTCAATTTGAAATAATGAAAAAACCCATTTTTGAGGGGCAAAAAGGAGCCTTCCAGAGGTATTTTCGCTAATAACGTGGAGACCAATGGACTTGGTATGGACGTGGACCAATGGAGCAACGATT
The DNA here is from genome assembly GCA_035578135.1 of Flexamia atlantica. Classification (NCBI taxonomy): domain Eukaryota; kingdom Metazoa; phylum Arthropoda; class Insecta; order Hemiptera; family Cicadellidae; genus Flexamia; species Flexamia atlantica. The sequence goes on along the minus strand of JAQJVK010000005.1, from coordinate 47,816,207 downwards.
CAAAATACCAAATTGTTGGTTTTTTCAAGCTGAATCCAATGGTGAAAACATTAATTTTATTACTTAATTATTTTTAATTAAAAAAAGCCAAAAAACCCATTTTTAGGGGATTAAAGCAGCCTTTACCCCACTTTGGATATGTCGATCTGGCCAGTTTACGAACTCGTCCAAGAGAAACTAGTTTTACATGTGTGTCCCAAGTTTTGTTACGATCGGACGATTTTTACGAGAGTTATCGTGCTTACAGACACTCAAAAAATGAAAATTCAATTCCCCATACAAGCCCATGTTATATTTTGAAACAAATCGTGATTTTTGCAGGTAAAAATGCATTTCCGCGATAAACTCACTTGATATCCAGAAAGTAGACATAAAAATCTATCAATTGAAATAAAAATTGATATGATTGCTGAGGGTACCCTGAACGGATTTTTTTTGTTCATTCTTTTAAAACGATGGTAATAGCTTATTTCTAAGGAAATTCGCTAAAACGGATTGCAGCATTGAATTCAGCCATGACCATCTCTAGTAATAAGGCCGCGGTCATCGGCCTGGCAACGCCGCTTTTCGAGAGTTATTTGCATTGTAAAACCCTTACAAAGAGAGCTGGTTTCAAGTAAACAAAAATAGTGCTACAAGAGGGTATGGTTAAACAAATCAGCTGAACCCTCAGGCGCGATGTTGCCATTTACTAGCGCCGCGGCGCTTGTACTAGAGATGGCTATGATTCAGCGTAATAAATTAGTCAGAAATTATGGGTCACAATACCACCTCCATATTTGAATTGAAAACTCATTTCAAATTTGCGGATCCAGGGTGGCAGCCGTTTACTTTACACCGAATCAAATGAAGTGGAAATTACTCAACAATGACTGGTGGTGGTTAATCGTCATTATCTAGCATTTAGATAGTGACCGATGATTTTTTATTATATTTGCCTTTTTGTACTGATTGGCATTATTACTATTTTTTATTGCCCTATTCTATCAATGAGTAATGTTAAAATTGGTTGAAAATAAATTAATAAAAAGTATTCATGTCTTGAGAACAAATCAAGATATTAAAAAGTGGACTGTGGAATGTTAATTAGTGAAAAAATCTGGTTGAAATGAAGGGTCATAACACCTCATTTATATTTGAAAGACTTAATATGGCGGATCCAACAAGATGGTGGCAGAAATTGAGTACCTACTCAAAATGAAGTATTAACTACCCAACAGTGTTTGGGGGTGGTGTGGAAATTGATATTTGGAAAAATATAGAAAAAAAGTTAGATGGGAGGACGATTATGAGATACCCGTATGCATAATTTAAAATAACAATAAATGGCCATGTATCTAGTGAAAATTATCTTGATTATGACTTATCAACGATAAATTACTTTAATAATACATATTTTGGCCCAAGCATTTTTGGGACAAATTAAAAAATATTCCGCGGTTTTGTTTCTTGCAGTATTCTCTTATTATACAGTTATGTAACCGCCCACTCACGTTATGCTACATACTATTATAGAGTAAACTTGTGCCTAAAGTTCTGACAAGGGAACAACAGTTTGACAACATTGTCGAACTTAGTTTAAAATGTACATCTCAAATCAGATTGTTTAGTTTTTTATAGAGTATAAATGCATTTCTAGAAACATCCATTTAATACTTATGGTTATAGAAGTGTTTCCTTATTTGAATGATCAAGTACACCTATCCCATATCTGACATTCTCTGCCAAATCCAAGGTAATGATTAGTTGAATTCTTGTTAGCTAATTTCCCCTATAGTGAAGAAGCTATTACCGTAGGTCTCATGGTAACACATAAGCCCAAGACCATGATAACTTTTCGTCTTGTGGACCCCAGAAGCAAAAAACACCATTCGTTTCAATTTTAGCGAATTTCCCCTATAGGCAAGAAGCTATTACCGTAGGTCTCATGGTTCGAAGCTGTAAATATATATATGTATGTATGTATGTATGTATATATGTATGTATGTATGTATGTTGGCACCATTGAATTCAGCTCGATAAAACAAACAATTTAGTATTTAGAATGACTGCTCTATGTCCATTGGTAACCGAGATATTGGAAGTGGTAAACACAGTACGTTGTCCCTTATGGGAAATAAGTAAAACTAACTCGGTTATTTCAACTAACTCGGTTATTTCTCAACATATCTTGATAAAACTTGGTAAACAGCTTCTTCTATTTTAGATCTAAGTACTAAATATTGAATAAAAACCAACCAGTTTTAATATACCTGTAGCAGCAAACCTGCATACTCATTCCCCATGTTATTCTTATGGACCTTATCAAAACATGTCAAATCTCGCTATGTTGGATTGAACTATGTTGTTTTGCATTTGAAATTCGCTGAGTATGCAGGTCTGCTGCATCGGAGGTATATATATATATATATATATATATATATGTGTGTGTGTGTGTGTGTGTGTGTGTGTGTGTGTGTGTGTGTCTGTTAGCACGATAGTGGCCGTAAAAATGAAACGATCTTTATGAAATTTGGTATAGACGTGTAAAGTGGTAATCAATTGGACGAGTTCGTAAGCCAGCCAGATCGGACCACCAGACGGGAGGGTAAAGGGGAATTAAATCCCCCTAAAATGGGGTTTTTGGGTTTTTCACATAGACAAATTAAAATGATCCAATTTTGGTTTGCACCATTGAATTCAGCTTGAAAAAACAAACGATTTAGTACTTTGAATCACTGCTCTACGTCCATAGGTATCACTGCTATGGTATAACTGGCACAGCTTGTTCATGGATAGAATCCTTTTTAACCAACTGTCACGCGCTTTTTGGAGAGTTTATTTATTTTGTCGGGTTTGCGAATATTGCGGCCCTGATAGCCTAGTCGGGCTGGATTACTCCGGGGGTCGATGGTGGCCGCTTTTCCCGCTTTACGAGGAATATATCACTTTCCTGGCTCAGGCGGGATGTTTTGTCTCTTGGCTATTTAATCTTGCCTCATCATCGCCAGGAAGTGAGAGAACCGATGAAAATAAGAGAGAGAGAATTTTGGTAAATTCGTTGTGGTGTAAGCGTGGGAGATTCCCGTTTTTCCCTAGATCCGTATGCCACGGATGGAGCGGACAGAGTTGGGCGTCGTGACGGTCAATTTAACCCCAAAGGTTATACGAATGGCCAAGTTTAAAGGTTCGACAAGAAGAAAAGATAGAGATAGCGGCGGAAGAAATTATTTGGATTTATGAAAGGGCGAATAGGACAAAGGAAGAATGTCACACAGGAAACACACACAGAGAAAATCAGAAGACTTAATACCAGATTTCCCGGAATAAATTTAAAACTAACTTAAAGCTATCTTAGTTCCAGTGTGCCCGAATTAACAGCGAAAGAAGGAGAGAAATTATTTTCTTTCGAACGGCTAGCAGCATAGGCTAACCGCCGACACCAAAGGAAAGAAGAATAAGAACTTAGGTTAACTTATTTCCGGATTTCCCGAAATAATAGCGAAATAAGAAAGAGGCAGTTTCCTGCGAAGGCTAGCAGTAGGTACTAATAGCCCACACCAACAGTAAAGCAACCAAGAACTTAGGCTAACTTAAAGTTAACTTATTTCCGGTGTGCCCGAAATAATAGCGAAATAAGAAAGAAAGCAGTTTCTGAGAAGGCTAGCAGTAGGTATTAATAGCCCATACCAATAGTAAAGCGAACAAGAACTTAGGATAACTTAAAGTTAACTTATTTCCGGTGTGCCCGAAATAATAGCGAAATAAGAAAGAAAGCAGTTTCTGAGAAGGCTAACAGTAGGTATTAATAGCCCATACCAATAGTAAAGCAAACAAGAACTTAGGCTAACTTAAAGTTAACTTATTTCCGGTGTGCCCGAAATAATAGCGAAATAAGGAAAAAGCAGTTTCTGAGAAGGCTAGAAGTAGGTATTAATAGCCCATACCAATAGTAAAGCAAACAAGAACTTAGGATAACTTAAAGTTAACTTATTTCCGGTGTGCCCGAAATAATAGCGAAATAAGAGAGTTATTTTCCGTATGACAGCTAGCAATAGAAACTAGCCGCCTACCCCAATCACACAAACACTGTGCACTCAGATTAGTTCACACTAAGGTAAAGATCAGAAACCAAATGGATGATTGTGAAAGGAAAAGGAAAATGGGGTGAAATTCCTATACCCAATGCCGTAACCGGTGAGAAACTTCCGGGTTGACAAAACGTTCAGAGACCAAAGCCGACTCTTCTATTTACAGAATAAAATTCCTCGGTTAATCGGTTTACACAATTTACTACCCAATATTCCCCAATTAATTATTTGTTACAAGGATTTGAAGCCCCTTCGTTAGATTCTATGTTAGTAAAGCAGCATTCAGGTATAGCATTAGTTCTACAACACCAAATAAGGATTAGCAGCCTTTTTGACAGCTCAATAACATACCCCTACAGTATCCCTGGTTAGTATATAACACACTACTACACTACTATTATTCTACACAAGGCTGAAATAACAAGGTTGATAAATCACTAACTAATATTGTTCAAACCACAAGAAATATATATAATGTTCGGCTTCAAATAAAACAGTGTAGCAAACAGTATCTACTGTGTTCACATTCAAATCAGTTTTAATTCAGCCCAACCTACGAATTCAGAAAACAACAACTCAAATATTCTACTTCAATTTACCTAAGATTACTTCTTTACATTAATCCAAACATTTAAACTCCAATCACTGAAAATAATAAAGTTTAAAATGAATATTCTATTCCATATCCTACACCCAAATATCGTGTTCAAAATATAAATAAATCAACAGTCTTAACTATGAATAAAACAGGGTGAATAAAATACTACCGTGCTTCCACGGGGAATAAAATCCAAACACAAAATCGTAAATATTTGCGATCCCCGCGGGAGCGTGATTTATTAAAAAAACTACCGGGTATTATTTCTCCGAGATGGCCAGTAACAATTTAAACTCACTTCAAAACAACCGAACGTTATTTAACGTCACGCCACCTTCCGCGGCCTTACTCAAAACAATAAAAATGACAAACAAAACAAAGCAGTAATTTAATACTGGAATAAGGTAAAAGTTAATTCTTTCGCCACTCCCGCGGCTCCTAAGAATGATAAAACAAAATAAACTTCTCTTTAATTGACGTTCATATAAGATAAATAACAAGTTAAAGAATTACGATCTTTAGAGAATCATAAATAAATTCACAGAATTTATTACAAGACCTAAGATTCTTAATTTTCGTTATTAATCCACTATAAATTCTTTAATACCGTCCCGTGGTTAAATGAATTCAGTATTGCGAATTAATGCGTGTACAAGAGCGACAAATAATAAGCGAAGCTTAGATGGGTGCGAGTGAATCGTACGTAGGCGTCCTACGAACAACAGTGATGTGCGATGACCACTTACTTGGGGCGGGGCGGAGCGTTGAAGGAGCTCGATCTGTATGCGCCAATTTCTCGGCCGAGACTGACCAGTCGCCTCCGGGCGGCGAGGTACTCCCAGACGGCGCGTTCTGCGCATGCGCCACGGCCGCCGCCTTCCACGGCGCAGCCTGGCGGGGTGCGTCGGTACTGCTCGGAACAGCTGATCCGTCAATGACGGCTTCTGTCAGCGGCTATGTTTACATTTGTGGGTTTGACTGTGTGAGTTAGCGGGGACGGTAAGGGGTTCAACCGAAATATAGAACACTAATTTTAAGACCCCTTACACAACAGACAACAGGTGGTGAAAATAAATGGCATATCTAGTCAACCTAATCACTCCAATCATGGTGTTCCTAAGGGCGGGGTGTTAGGGCCTTTGTTTTTTGTCATTTTCATAAATGATTTACTGGAAATAAAATTTCATTCAAAAATAGTAGCTTATGCTGTCGACATCACCCTTGTTACTTCTGCAACTTCGTTCCAAATGTTGGAAAATCATGTCAATTGGGATTTAGAGTTGGTATCTGGCTGGGTAGGACTGAACCGAATTATTATTAATACCAACAAAACCAAATCAATTTTATTTTCATATAAAAATACATTGGCTGAAGACCAAAGGAGTAGGTTATGCTTTCATTGTCATAAATTCTTATGCTCATACAGCTGCAGTTGTCAAAAATTAGAATTGGTAAATAAAATAAAATATCTTGGGTTAATTATTGATTTTAACTTAAAATGGAATTTTCATGTTGACTATTTACTTATCAAACTAAGAGCAATAAATAGAAATATTTATTACATGAAACAATTTCTTAAGGAAGAACAATTGAAAACACTATATTTTTCATGGTACGAGGCAACGCTGCGGTATGGTATTATTCATTGGGGCGGAACATATTCAACCATATTGGATCCAATAAAAATTGCACAAAAAATGACCTTAAGGACTCTGTGTGGAGTGAAAAGATGTGACAGCTCAGAACCTTTGTTTAGACAATTAAATGTCATTAAATTTTCAGAATTATATTTGCAATGCATGTTTAATTATTCGAAACTTATTTTCATCCCTTTTCAGTTAAAGTTAACAATAGATTTACTAGAAGCTCAAATGTTATTCAATTTAATGTGCCACATATTTTCAAACAAACCAGTAGAAACCAATTTCATTTCAAATCAATTCAAATTTTTAACAAGTTCAGTAGATATATCAATTTCAAACAAAGCAATAAATCCTTTAAAGTATCTGTAAAAAAATTAATAATAAATGGTACTGCATCCATTTGATTTTGTCGTTTGCTTAATATTTGTTATATTTTTTATTAAGTTAATATTTGTTCGCATGTTCTGTATTTATTTATTTATTTATTTATTTATTTATTTATTCATTCATTCATTTACTCATATGTTTTTACCTTAAGCAGATATTTACAGCATATTTTACGAATGGGAGTGATAAAATTTAAGTGCTGTGCTAAAGTGATAAAAGCAGCACATGGATCAATGTAAACTATATATATATATATATATATATATATATATATATATAAGTTTGTTTGAATAAATCATATTTCATATTTTCATATTTCAAATTTTCATAGGTTACCGAGATATTGAAAGTGGTAATCACAGTACGTTGTCTCAATGTTAACGTTATGGGAAATAAGTAAATTCTATATCTTGCTTTTTTCAACATTTCTTAATAAAACTTGGGTTATGGCTTCATCTAGATGAGATCTAATATATTTTAGTCTCAAAATCCCCAAAATTTCCATTTTTGTGGCAGCAAACCGGCATACCCGTTCCTCATGTTATCCTTATGGGAAATTAAAAAAAATCTATGTCTTCATTATTTCCAAGTATATCTTGATAAAACTTGGTATGTGGTTTCTTCTAGTTAGGTTCTACTTTATATGAACTAAAACCACCCAGTTTTAACATATCTGTTGCAGCAAACCTGCATTCTCATTGCCCATTTTATTCTTACGGGGATTGCAAAAAACATCGCTATGTTGGATGGAAGTATATTTTTCTGCATATGAAATTCGCTGAGTATACAGGTCTGCTGCAACGGGTGTATTGTTTACTTAGCATTTGTTTAGACTATTACTATTGCTGTGTAATATTAAAATCCTAGCATTAAAAGAAGTAAGACTCACAAAATTAAAGTAAGACGTCTATGAGAAAATAAAATTTTTTTCTTGTAGGCCATAAAAAATCAAGTTAGTTAAAATTTTAAAAATACGACCCAAGTATAGAGGTTGTTTCAACAACCTTTTGTTGATGGTATATAGTATTTTCCTTAAACCTTTTCTGAAGAAAAGTGATTACTTTAGTATATTTTTCGCTAAAAAATTACGCAGTATATTTTTCTCAAAACTTTTTGTTTCAAAGGCAATGTGAAAGACTCGAGGGTCACTGAAATGATCTTTTCTGTACGAGCTTTGTTGGACTTATACTTTGAACGTGTTTGTTACAAGTCTGGTCGAAAGGGTTAGATTGTCAGACGCTCAACGAAGCGAGATTTAACCTATGTACCTATGAACATTTTTCCTTATTTGGACCAAAAGAACCAAATTACAAAATGGTGTGCTCTTACGGGGCACTCCATATACAAAGAAGATGCGTTTCTATTTGTTTGGAGGGCCTCGCTAACGTATCGTTTCAAATGGACCAATGTCATAAATTACAGAACTGAACAAATTTTATGATTTCTATTAAAACATATGGTAATAGTTTGAATTAGTTCCAAACGTTACCATCAGAATGCAGCACTTCTTTAACCAACGATAAGAAAATAATATTACGAGCAGAGCCATGTAGAGGGTTACTAGGTAATGGTTTGTAAAAAGCTGAAATAATGAATAATATAATATATTTTTCGTTCGCTGTACAAAACCTTTTTGGTGAAAAGAATAATTAAAGCATTACAGGAAAAATAAACGAAAATGTTCGATGAATTCGTTTTCAAGGAATTAAAAGATATGATTTTTTACAGCTTAAGCCCCCAAATATTTAAAAAAAAGCTACCTGATATTTTATCCAAAAAGGACCTTGGTTTTTAGTTCCAACAGGAGAGGGAAATGGTCGAATCGTTGATAAGGTTTCTTCTAATACCAACTGAAGTGCAATTTCATAATTTATTAATAACAAAGATTCAAATTTACTGTTTCAAAGTCGATCAATTTCGTGAAGAGCATTCAGTTTTCTGCATTCTTCTAAGATTTGTAGTGGTGTAATACATTACTAAACCTAATTTTCCATTCATCGATGTGTACCACTTCAAAACGTTGATCAGTCATTAATGTTGAACCACAAATAATTAAAGCTATATGTGAATAGTTTTATCAATTTTTATTCAGTCCTGAATGCTGAATATAATTTATTTTATTTTTATTTTTTATAAACAAATTTACGGTTAATTAATTGTATATCACCGAATGTTCAATATCAAAGGTATCAGAAGACCGAGCTCCGGATGAAAAAATACCCCCGTTGCAGCAGATCTGCATACTCAGCTAATTTCAATGCAAAACAACATAGTTCAAGCCAACATAGCGAGTTTTAAAATTAATATTCAAACAGCCGTGATACCTTTTAAATATATTCAAACTATTACTTACGTAAGGCCTGTAGATATCACTTATTAATTCCTATGTCATTAACTTATTGTGCTGGACATGTTTCGAGGGATTTACCCCTCATATTCAGAAGCACTCTTCAAATCAATCATACATTACTGTACTTGTCTTGATGGTTTAAAAAACATAAAAAAGAGAGTCACATTCACCACAAAATACATTACACGCTAGTCGAACACTTATTACAATTAAATCAACGACGTCGGGACATATAAAAACGAATAATTCACGGCCGGTTGCCGTAGGCCTACTAACTGTTCATTACTAACCATCGGGTCAAAGGACACATCGTCATTGGCTATTTCAGATCAGCTGTTTGGTGAATAGAGTACTTCATTGTCTATTGAGTTGGTGCAAAATGTTGAATGTAATTTTATCTGAAAAATCCTCTTTCCTATTTAATAAATTATCACTGCCATTTTCGATCACACAATTGTAGATAAAATATTCTTCCCACACTTCCGCTTTCATACTGTCAATGCATTCTTTCAAAACTTTTAGCGAATTTCCGAAATCTATTTTATATGAGCTATTTTGTTTAATATGTTGGGCCATTTTTGAGGAAGGATTGTTTTGGGTAAAAGGGTTGTGCTTTTTGAATCTAAGTAAAAATGTTCTGTTCGTGCTACCTACATATATTTCTTGTTACATGTCACTCCACTATTACATATGCTTTTAACCAAAACAATCCTTCCTTCAAATTAAAAAAATCTAACTTGAAATGATGGGTCACAACAACACTTTTGCATTTGAAAAAATATTTTTGATCCCATATGGCGGATCGAAGATGGCGGCTAAAATTGGATTCCCCCTCAAAATGAAGTATTAACTACCCAATAATGTTTGGGGGAGGTGTGGAATTGATATTTGAAAAATATAGGAAGGGGGACTTTATGGGACACCCGGTATAATGGTTCTTTGAGTTTTTTATATATACAAATAAAAATAATCCAATTTTCGTTGGCACCATCGAGCTCAGCTATAAAAATACAAACAATTTAGTGTCTTACTCCATGTCTTATGTCTATTTGTTACCGAGATATCGAAAGCGACAAACATAGTACGTTGTCCTTATGTTATCCTTATGGGAAAAAGTTTTATAACTCCCTTATTTTTCAGCATATGTTAATAAAACCTGGTTTGTGGATTTATCTAGATGAGATATAATGTATATTTGTCTGAAACCCCGATATTAAAATTTGTGAGGAAGCAAACCTGCATACTTACTCCCTGTGTAACCCTTGAGGGAAATAACAAATATTCTTTATCTCCCTTATTTCTTAAAATATCTTGATATAACTTGATATATGGTTTCTTTCAGATCATAAATACTAATATTTAACTAAAAGCACCCAAGTTTTACATTCCTGTTGCAGTAAATCTACTTACTCAATCCCCATATCATTCTTATGGAGATTACAAAAACAAGTCATATCTTGCTATGTTGGATTGAAACCTGTTTTTATGCATTTGAAATTCGTTGAGTATGCAGGACTACTGCAAAGGAGGCATTTTAATATTATCTCAACACTTTAAAAAATTACAATATTATTATACCTATTATGTGTCCAGTTTAGTGGTTCGCAAGTGCAACCATTTATGAGATACTATGAATATTAAATACAGTTATTTTTATGAATAATATTATAAATCATTATTACATATCATGAAATTAACGTAATGTGTTGAATATACACTATAGCCAGTTAAATGGATAATTCCTAAAAATAATCGTTCGAAATAAAATATATAAATATATTTGTTTAATGGATAACAATCAATCATTTTATCACACATAATAACGGTTATTAAGTTAAAAATATATAGAAACTAGGCACAAAATTTCAACCAGTATATTTTTGTGCTCTGACAAAAATTGCTACCAAAGCTGTACTGAACTTAGCTTCGCACTCGCTCCAGAAATTGTCACTAGAAATGTAAGAGTTGGGATAAATATTTGTTTCGGCTTAGAGTGGTGCAAAATCGATTTAAAATTACATGAATGATATCTCTATTAGCTGAATATCGCAATTTTTAATATTTAGCATGATGGGATTGAAAATTATGTTAAATGTTTAATCAGCATGATTTGATTCCAAAACTTGATTGATACTAATAATTTATAACATAATAAACAAAACTCTATATTCACAATTTAAGAAAATAAGCTGTATTTAAAACATTGCTAATGCAAAACTGATTAAGTTAACAAAAAATACAACATTGAATGAAACTTTTGACACACAATCATCTGATTACAAGAAAATTTTCTAGAGAGGATAGTTGATAGCAAATACATAGCATTCCTCCTTTCTTATTTACATTGCCTCTTTCTAATTCCTTTTTATGCTCCCCATAATTGACCTATATGCCTACGATGAACTTCATTATCAGCATATTTAAGGTAATGTAATATCCCTTTTTTTATTGTTGTACCAAATCTCTACTTTTGATGATAACTATAAAATCGAACCGTGACGTGACTCAGTCCCCTACTTTATATCCTCGGATGATTCTTTTACTTTCGTACTTCTGGTATATCCTATAATGGATGTTCTGGTTTTAGCAAGTCTAGCTCTCACCCAATAAACATGCATTTTGGACGAAGAGTGCCCAGTTGACGTCTGTGGCCTTCGCCTATATGCAAGAAAAAAGGTAATAGCGCTGGGTGAGTCTGGCTGTTATTAATAAGAAATATTTTAGGAACTACATTGTTAATGTTTGCTCACATAGTTCAGAAAGCCCGTTTGTGGGTGGGTAACACGATACTGTGGACCTATGCTATATCCCTCAGAAGTTCAGCTACGCAGCAACTGGTGGTAATGATGGTATCATTTACAAAAAATACAAAAATACAATTTTCAAAGTTACAAAAATGAAACACCGTGCATCAAACAACTCAAAAGTCCATTAGGTATATAATGTAACACAGTGCACGAAAGAGTTCAATGTCTCTAATTTACCGGTTAGTTGATTAAACATTTCCCTACAAAGCATATTGGTTTGTGCAGTTCTAATTTCTTGAAAGTAATGAAGTGGTCAGTTAAGAGTCCAGGGCGTGGCAGCCAGTAAAAGCTGGTAATGGTTGTACAATCACAGTCAAAACCTCTTCTGCAGCTCTTACCATCATATTGAAATGTTTGTTCAAACATTTAGCTACAGGACCAAACAGGGAAAATTACTCTTTGATTGGCAGCCGCGATAAGGAGTTAATATTAAATCTAAACTATATTGAATAGTTAAATAGACTTTCTGCAATGAAATTGTGATTTAAAAATGTGAGTTAATCGTACAAGTTTGTTACTTTTATATATTAATAGTATTTATCTGTAAATTTTTGGTGACGTGGAATCATTCAAAACGCCTAGCATTGTTAAACTTCAAATTAAATTCTACTTGCGATAAAAAGAATCCGGATATACTATGATAATCCCCTTAACATTAATTACAAGTATGATCTATAAAAAACGTAAAAACGAATGGTTAGAGATTCTAATTCATATGGATGTTATTTTCATGTAAAAACAAACTGTATGTATACAATGGTAGTATTTTATTTTAAACTAAAAAAATAAGTGTAGAATATACTCAACCATAAAAATATCAAACACTTAAAATTTTTAAATAATTTAAAGAGCCCTTACCCTTTAATAATATGTACCCATGATTAATTCATGATCAGCTTACTCTGTAGTCATGCTCAAGAGCTGTGTCGTCGTGATAACACAATACCTATAATAACAGACACCGGCCCTCAATGTAGAGGCTTGTTGAAGCAACCTTAGTTTAGAAAGTGCGTTTGTTAATATCGAGTGTCTTTCACAATTAATTACTTGTGTCAATTATTAAGAACAACATTTTATCGAAGTTTGTGTAGTTACTAAGGAAATTATTCAAAAACATATCAATAATAACTTGAAAAACTAGATACAACCCCACTTACCCTACAACCTTCTAGAGATAAAAATGGTATCATAATCTCATAATCATTTAATAATTTCAAGTCACGATGGTTTTATGGTCATCATCGAAAGTGGAGGTTTGGTACAGTAAACAAATAAGGATAATCTTTACAGACATTTTGGTTTGTTTTGAGAGAAAATGCTCTTACTACCGAAGGTTTGTAGGTCGTAAGTACAGCAATTACTCTCTCTTCTTTTCAACGCATCATAAAACAGAATTTTAGCTTAAGTTTGTTGCTCCTGCTATTGTTTAATGTATTATAATTTTCTCTAAAAATGTCTTGCATGATGATATTTTAATTAGTATGATGATTATTGACATTAAAAAACGCTATCGTTATAAAACTTAGGCGTAGTTTTACCGAACATTGTCATAAATTGTCATTATGTTTAAATAATCATTAAACATAATGAGAACTATGCTTCAAACAATGCTGTTGAATATTTATTTCAAAGTAGCCTCTTTACTTCCCAAATATTGATAATAAATTTTTTGTTCAGTAAAACCTCTTTGGTCTAGAATGTATACCAACACGATTTTAGAGTGGTACATCGTTAAGACTAGTATTTCTCTTAAGAGGAGGTTGGAGTTGGCGGCTATATTGGATTTATACTCCATAAGAACCAATGTTAATTGGTATGCAGGATTTATTGTTTATTTTTGGTCGGAAAACTAAAGTTTATATGCCAAATTAAAGCTCTTTTTAAACTCTACCGGACGTAAGAGCTACATTTTCACATAAACGAGCCATTTTTTGTAAAATTGAAAAAAACTTTTGATTGCGTTTTTTACGTCATTTATCAAACTTATCGAAAATCGGCCTACTACGTCCGGTAGATAATTAAATTAATTAAGATTTCTAATATTCGACTTTTGAAATTACCTAATTAATAACAGCGACAATTTTTTGCATACCAAAAAGGCATGTCAAGCGAAAATTCAAGGTAAATTTGAAGGAATTGTTTACGATCAGCTGACTTGTTATGAAAATTAGCCGGCGCGGAGGAATACATTCTGCTTGGTGACTACACGTATGAGTGTCGGTTGCTTGCTGTGTCAGCATGATTGACTAAAGATATTAGTTGAAATAAGTGTGTTTACGACATTTTCATTAATTTAATATATTTGAAAAGTTTCAGCAATATTATTACGCACTATTTCTTGTATTGCCTATGGCGGAGCAAAAGTTTCAAGCTTCGCCGCAGCTTTCTATTAGCAGCACCTGTCTCTCCAACCTCCTTTTAAGGGCAATAAAGAACCTCAGTTGAAAGACGGTAACGCATTTTAACGTGTCATCGATGTAAAATTTGCTTACTCGAAAATATATTTTATTTAGTTTGTAATAAGTACTCCTACAATTAACTTTAACATGTCATAAAGTTTCAGTTTAATATAACCGTCAGCTCTTGCACTGAAAAAATGCAACAATAAATTATATTTTAACCTGTATTCGCAGATTCAGTAGCCAGTCTTTCAATAAATCATTCTTTTGTTCGGGATACTTCGAGTTTTAGTTACTAGTCTTTGATTTAGGGTATGATGATTATATATGATCTGCTTTTATTCAGGGTTACGTATTAATACTGATAGAATTGTATTTTCCTGTAAATTTACACAATCCCAATATTATTTACTGTAGTTTTTTAGAACTTTAGAAATTAAATCTGGAATTATAAAAACTATTTAACATGGTGTTTATGAGTTGCCCTGTTGGATACGGAATTAAAACAAATTGCAAACAAATGCAGTCACATGTATTATTGGAGATCAACCATATATTTTATGGTTAAAATTCTACCACCAGGCGATCTCTAGTACTTGTAACTATTGGTACTTGTACAGCACAAAGTAATGGGTAAAACAGAACAAGCTGAGTGATATTAGTAGCACAAATATGTGAATTTAGGTCTAACGAATATAACACTACAGGATTAAGATTACAAGTGAGTTCAGTTTGGTTAACGGTTCTAAAGCCACGACGATAATGGTAGAGTGGGAGAGAGGGATTGTGTGACAAATTTGATATCATCTGGCAGTCGCTTATGAACTGATGTACTGTTGTAAGCGGATCATTGTAGACGGTCTGCATTTTAAATTATGAACCAACAACTGTCTCAGTAATGTTTTCCAAAATATAAAGTAAATATATATAAATATTTAAAGGCGAAAGATAAATAAATAATAGTCTTTATTCACCTACTGTAATATAAATAGGAACCGTTCAAAATCTATCTCTACAGTTTAGCCGAGTTAAATCGATTCATGTTTTATTAATACAAAATAAAGGAAGATTAATTGCTCTTATTATCAAGTTGTAACAATATACATTCTTTTGCGAATTTCCCCTATAGGGAAAAAAGCTGTTACCGTAGTACTCATGGTAAGACATAAGACCCAGACCATGATAACTTTTCGTTTTGGGGCCTCCAGAAGCAAAAAACACCGTTCGTTCGAATGCTTTTATATAAATATATATATATTTGTCTGTTAACACGATAGCGGCCGTAAATATGGTCCGATCTTAATTAAATTTGGTACAGACTGTGATGTAGTAATCACTCGGACGAGTTCGTGAACCAGCCTGATCGGACCACCGGAAAGGAGGGTAAAGGGGGATAAACCCCCAAAAATGGACTTTTTGTGTTTTTTACATTGAAAAATAAAATTTATCGAATTTTGATTCCACCATTGAATTTAGCTCAAAAAACAAATAATTTAGTACTTTGAATCTCTGCTCTATGTCCATTAGTTACCGAGATATTGAAAGTGGTAAACACAGTACGTTGTCCCAATGTTAACCTTATGGGAAATAAGTAAAATTCTATATCTTGCTTATTTGTCAACATATCTTGATAGAACTTGGTTTGTGGCTTCATCTAGATGAGATCTAATGTTTAATAGTCTAAAATCCCCGATATTTCCATTTTCGTGGCAGCAAACCTGCACACTCATTCCCCATGTTAATCTTATGGAGCTTACAAAAACATGTCAAATCTCGCTATGTTGGCTTGAACTATGTTCTTTTGCATTTGAAATTCGCTGAGTATGCAGGTGTGCTGCATCGGGGGTATTTTGTTTCCTTATGTTTTCGAAGGGTTTAAATCACAATACTAGCTATCTCTCCGAGAAACTTTTAGAGAAAATTAAATTCCTTGGCCGTTAGAAAGGAATCCACACCATCCAAAGCGTTCTGCTAACGACAAGAAGGAAACCCCTGTCACTTTAAATTGTCAAAAGTTTTCCAACTTAAGTAGACTTTGAGGATTCTCGCTTCAAATGTGGATGGCGGAATGTTTAAACTTTTACTTTTTGTATGCACAATTTTATATTTCCAACGCAATAATTTAAAATATCAAATACATTTTACTTTTTTCTTAAACGATTTTGTAAAAAAGTCTGCTTTTTATCGAACTTCCTCTGGAGTAAGCTATTACTGTCATTTTGACAGAATGGACAAAAATAATAACCTCAGCAATCATATTGATACTTACATTAGTAGCTGTATACGAGTACTTTCTAATTATTGTGAAAACGATATCACCCGATCTTAACAAAATTTGTACAGACATGTTAACAAAGTTCTCCTTGACAAATTCGTAAACCCTCAGCCGGATCGATATATCCAAAGTGGGGTAAAGGCTTTATTTTACTTTGCAAAAGTGGGTTTTTCGAATTTTTCAAATTGAAACACTAAATTTATCCAATTATTGTTTTCACCATTTGATATAGTTCGAAAAACAAACAATTTGGTATTGTAAATCATTTCTCTAAGTGCATTGGTCTCCAAGATATTTCCACTTCGCAGTTCTTTTGTTTCTATTTTAGCAACTAGGAAGCAGAATGTTACCTATGCCAATTTCTTATTCACTTTCTCCTGAGGTTTTCAACGAATTTATTTACCATGGAATTTCTTTAACGTCATAAAATATTCCGTGGAGTATATTTCTTGAGTTAACCAAAGTATTGAATATGATTTTGGCTTTTAGCGAATTTCCCCTATGGGAAAGAAGCTATTAGCGTAGGTCAAATGATAAGACCTAAGCCCAGGACCATCATAACTTTTCGTTTTGGGGCCAGAAGCATACAAAACCATTAGTAAAAATGAATATATATATATATATATATATATATATATATATATATATATATATATATATATATATATATTTGTGTGTGCGTGTGTGTGTGTGAGCACGGTAGCGGCCATAAAAGTGGTCCGATCTTAAAGAAATTTGGTACAGACGTGTAAAGTGGTAATCAATCGGATGAGTTCGTAAAACAGCTCGATCGGACCACCTGAAGGGGGGGGGGGGAAGGGGGAAAAACTCCTACAAAAATAGGTCTTTACATATAACAATATAAACAATCTAATTTTTGTTGCATCATTGAATTCATCTCACTAAAAAACAAACAATTTAGTATTTTGTATCACTGCTGTATGTCCATTGGTTACCGAGATATTGAAGGTGGTAAACACTGTACGTTGTCCCGATGTTAACCTATGGTAAATAAATAAAATTCTATATCTCGCTTATTTCTCAACATATATATTATTAAAACTTTGTTTGTGGCTTCATCTAATGAATTCTAGTGTCCTTTAGTCTAAAATCCCAGAAATTTCTATTTTTTTGGCAGCACATCTGCGGACTCATTTCCCATGTTGTCCTTGTTGAAAATAAAAAAATTCTATATCTTCTTTACTTCTAAACATATCTTGATAAAACTTCCACCCAGTTTTGACATACCTATTGTAGCAAACCTGCATTCTCATTCCCCATGTTATTTTTATGGGGATTATAAAAACGTCATATATAGCTATGTTGGATGGAAATATTTTTGTTGCATTTGAAATTCGCTGAGTATGCAGGTCTTCTGCAACGGAGGTGTTTTAACTTTTGAATTGATTATAATTTTAAAAAAATCTAGCCTACTTATTTCAATAAAATATTTGTTTTTTAACTAAAATATTTACTAATATTTTTTGACAGAGACTATGTAAAAAAAGAAATATTACTTTAATATATAAATATATAATTTATTTACTTTCTTTTTAGCGAAATCCCTTAAAGGAATAGCTATTACCGTAATTTAATGGTAAGACCTAAGCCATAAACCATGTTAATTTTCATTTTGGGGCCCCCAGAAGCAACAAATACCATTCGTTCCAATATATATATGTCTAATCTGTTATCACAATAGCGGCCGTAAATATGGCCCGATCTTAATGAAATTTGGTACATATATGTAAAGTGGCGAAATCTCGGACGAGTTCGTAAACCAGCCCGATCGAACCACCGGAAGGGGTAGTAAAGGGGGATAACCCCCAAAATGGGTTTTTTGAGTTTTTATATAGGTATATTTTATATTCTTATATTTAAAAAATAATAAAAATATAAACTTTGTCCCAATGTTAACCTTATGGGGAAATAAGTAAAATTCTTTATCTCGCTTATTTCTCAATATATCTTAATAAAACTTGGTCTGTGGCTTCTTCTAGTTCAGATCTACTAGATATTGTAATAAAACCACCCAGTTTTGACAGGCCTGTTGAAGCAAACCTGCATTCTCGTTCCCCATGTTATTCTTGTGGAGCCTACAGAAACATGTCATATCACGCTATGATGGATTGAAATATGTTGTTTTGTATTTGAAATTCGCTGAGTATGCAGGTCTGCTGCAACGGGGATATTTTAGTAATAATCTATTATTACTGGATATTTCTAGATTGGAAATTCGCTGAGTTCGCAGGTTAACTGTGACGGACGTGTTACCATTATATATGTGTCCAATGTTTGTAAGCAAGGCTTGGTACACTGCTTTATTTTGATAAGCAATAATTTTGATTAACCTCCTCAGTCCCGAAAAAAAATTTCTTTTAATTTAATTTTTTTGTATGTTTTATAAAAAATGAAATGTGTAAAATGGGGAAAACATTTTTTTTCATTTTTTGGTCATTTTTTTTTGTAACCAAATGTCTCCTACAGGAGACATTGGGTTTCAAGATATTCAAAATTCTGAAAT
Source organism: Flexamia atlantica (assembly GCA_035578135.1). NCBI lineage: Eukaryota > Metazoa > Arthropoda > Insecta > Hemiptera > Cicadellidae > Flexamia > Flexamia atlantica. The sequence continues at coordinate 47,797,154 of JAQJVK010000005.1, read as the reverse complement.
GGTTTGCTAAGCATTATCTATGAATGTGGTGGTACTTATGGGGAAAATAAATACACAGAATCTAATATTTCAAGTGTAATACTATTTAAACACTTAGTTTAAATACTATTTAAACAATTTAAAGTTCGTGGTACAATTGAAAGCAGTTTTTACCTTCTTGCAAGCAGAGAAATACGTTGCACGTAACACACCTAACTCTTACTGAGTTTGCCATACAGCCTGGCAATCGACATATGTTTTTCTTTGCAGGTGTAGGTATTTCTGGCATGTTCAAAGTTGATTTTTTCCGAAGTGCATCCGGAGGGTGACTTACTCTAGGTTTCTTCCGAGAAGGGGGTAAGGAGCATTCATAATCAGCATCGCTGTCTTCCTCGGAGCTCTCTTGACGTCCATGAGCCAGATGATAGGCATATTCTTCTTTGAATGTAAAGAAATCCAAAATGTCCTTTTTTCTTGTCCCTAGAGCCTTCTGGTCTCTTCGATACTCAATCCATGATGCTGCGATTGCGAAGTCAAACATATGCATGATCACACGCACTGTCCACTTCCTGGTTCTTGCCGAAATACGATAATAGCTTATCATTCTATCTAAGAAGTCGATTCCTCCCATATTTAAATTGTAGACCTTTATTGCCAAAGGCCTGTCAACCTCAATAAATCTTTTTGTTACCCTGCACCATCTCGTGCATTTGTCAACAGGCTGAGAACCTTCTCTACTTGACATTAAGACTACTGCTTTGTTGTCAAACCACTTTATGAGGCATATTTGACCGTCAGATCTGATACTTTGGTCTACTGACCCTCTACCTTCTTTTTTTAGGTCGGAATCGCTTTCCAGCTTACTATTTTTGGGTATTCTAGCTTTTTTACTGTCCCTGTACCTGTGGCTTCTATTTCTGAGTGTAATAAGTCCAAAAGGTGCTCAGAATTAAAGAATCTATCCATATATACTGATACACCAGGAGGAAATGAGCTGAGTAGCTTTACTACAGCCTTTCCGCCAACATCTAATAACTTAAAACGTTCATCTTCTACGATTTGGTCTCCTTTGCCTCGATAGAAAAAAAAATCTAATGGAAGTCCATCTGGAGCTGCTACAACGAAATTCTTGAGCCCACAAGGATTTGGTTTTGTTTTAATCACCTGTCTTGCTGGCGAATGTCCCCAGAAGGGAATCATTTGTTCATCAACGGCAACAACTTGTGGCGTAGGGTTCAAAAGGCAGCCAGTTCTAACAGACCTGATAAGAGGTTCAACTTTCCAAAATTTATTGGATTTTCTTTCTTCTTCAGTTATGTCAGCATCATAAACTAGTTTTAGACGTTTTCTGATGCTGAAATATTTGTCTCTGGGCATAAGGGAACTGACACACTCAACTTTAGTTTTGTGCGCCCAGTACATTCGAATCCGAGGATAGCCCATGAAAGACATCATAATGCTGGCGGAAAAGAATTTTTTGACATCGTCAACATCACTCAAAAGAACTCTACCAGTTTCTTCAAGGTAAGTTCGGTTTGACTGTTCTAAAATAGTGCTAAAAATACTTTCTGGTATGTATTTACTCACGTATTCATGTGGTGGGAGATTCATTGCATTCATTTCTCTTGGTGTATGATCTGGAGCTGGAAAACAAGGTTCGAATTCCAAAGTTTTCTTCCAAAAATACCTTTCTGTCTCAGTACCGGGGGTTCTAACTGCAGCTGTCTCTGTTTCCATCGTAACTCCTGGAACTTGTTCATTTTCTTCGTCTTCCTCGTCCTCGTCTTCTATTTCAATATTCTCTTGTGTACGTTCACCCGGTGGTATCCAATTTGGGTCGGAATCTAGATCGTCTTCATCGAAAACATCGGCTTCACTGTTGTTTCCGTCGAGGTTGTCAACATATTCCTGGATTCGCCTGGAGTCTGTAAAAAAACCCAAAAAATCATGAGTAAAACCAAATTTTTCATGAAAAAAATAATATTTAAACGCCGAAATACGTATTTACCTCAAATGATTAGGCCTACATACCATACAAATTCGATGTAAATTTATAATTTTCTAATTAATAATTTTAAAATATTAAAATCAACCCACAATTGTTTTATTTTGATCAAAAGTAAATTTAAAAATAAAAAAATAGCCTATTTCAGCTAATTCTTTTTTTTCATCAGAAAAACAAAAAAACTATAATTTTATGTAAATTAAACTATTTAATAACTAAATAAATTTTTTAACAATGAGAAATTAGGCGTAGAATGTTGTTATTAAATTAATATAATAATTTAAATAATAGGTTCATTTAATATAGCCTAAATCCCAATGTCGCCTGTGGGCGACATAACAGTTTCTATGGTGATAACTTAAAAACTACTTGAAGAAAATCAATAACTCTTTTATAGAAATGCTAAGCAACTTCTCTAGATAAATATTCAATTTTTCATTCAATTTAAAATCAAGAAATATACATTTAAAACAATACTTACAAAATGCGGCGCATGAAATTGGTTTACTTGATCGGTCGGCCATTTTGATTTCCTTCCTATGTACAGCAGTGAAGAAGAACGAGTAAATGGCCACTTCCAGCAGGTGCTGCCATCTATTGGCTTTCAGAAAAACTATATATCAGGGATGCCAACTCATGTTTTGGGCCCAGAAAAAATTCCCAAAATAAAGGTGTTTTATGTCTCCTGTAGGCGACGCTAGGACTGAGGAGGTTAAAATAAATGAGTGGCCGAGCCTACGGGGGTTGTTACATGTTTAAAGTGTGCTTTGTAGGCACGGATTACCACCAGCAGAAGTTTAACTTCAAACTGTTCTTGATAATATTCGGATATTTTCCTGAATGTCTTATACTTGGTACTTGGTACAGTAATGTATTCCTAAAAATAAAAAAGATAAACCAAAAATCTTTTTTGAAGAAGTATAGCCTTTGTTCTCTATCGATCCAAACTGTGTGGACAACAACTAGGGATATTTTCAATTTCAAACATTTTCTCTATACTTATTTTCATACGTGACGTAAAACATTCGGGTCACTCCGTGGCTTTAGTTGATGGATCAACGCCACCTCGCTGTTTCGTAATTATTTCGTTTGTTGCTTACAAAAAAAATTCATACATTTTTAAGGGTTTTCGTAGCTGACAGTGAAAGATAAAAATATTCAAAGATTTGTGCCAGGTACAAAAAATTTAAAAAAAGTAAAATATAGCGAATGCTGATTAATAAGAGCGTTGACAACAGCGTTAGATGAGCGTTCTATGAAAACAAAAATTACAGCTTAATGTCAGCAACGGGGCCTACAATTGTGACCGTACAAAGGGTCCACTCAAGAGCTGTAAAATCTGATGGCCGGGTTTATAGTCAGACAAGCGGATGTTGGGACAAAAACTTGGCAGTGATAACAAACGAGTATATGCGGGATGGTCATTTACCCCACCAAATTGAAAGGAAATAATGATTACCATATACTTGGTATACAAATTGTGTTATCGTTCCCTGAATGTTTTTGAATCCGTGATCGACTATTTTTCAAGTTGTTAACTAAAGGGCACGTTAAATTATACTATCACAATATCGTCTATGTATTCTGGTACAGTCTACGTGCTTAGCTAAACATTCTAGGATGAAATATACGTCATCCTACGTTGTGATATCCTTTTTTACAGGGTTAGGCAAAAGTGTGGATACCCCAACCTAACGTTTTAATGCGTTATAGTAAGAAAACCGAACTCAGCATACCTTCACAGAATTAAAAACTGCACTTTTTAACGAGAGTCCCACTTTCGCCCCCACCCCCAAAATGGGGCACTTTGGGGGCAGCCCAAAATTTTTAAATGCAAACCCCTATCGAGTGACCCCTCATTTTAAGGGGTTTGTCAAAAGAAATACAATGGCGCAAACCGGAGGTCGATATCACCCCCCTAACCAAAATGGCGGACATTTAAAAATTTGAGATGGGTTACAAGCTAAAGTGTGGATACCCCACCTTAACTATTAAACGGGTTACATTAGGTAAACTAAACTCAGCTCAACTTTATGCCACATAAAACTGTACTTTTTTGCAGCCAAAGCAACTCTGTCTCGGCCCCCAAAATGGGGCCTTTTGGGGACAGCCCCAAATTTTTAAATGCAAACTGCTATCGAGTCACCCCTCATTTTAAAGGGTTTGTCAAAAGAAATACAATGGAGAAAACCGGAGGTCGATATCACCCCCCTAACCAAAATGGCGGCCATTTCAAAATTTGGAATGTGTAAATAAGGTAAAGTATGGATACCGCTCTCCCCCCCAAAAAGGTATTAAAGGGGATACAGTAGGTAAACTAAACTCAGCTTACCACTTTATACGACATAAAACCGAACTTTTATGTAACAAAAACAACTTTTCCTCGGCCCCCAAAATAGGGCCCTTTGGGGGCAGCCCCAAATTTTTAAATGTAGACCCCTATCAAGTGACCCCTCATTTTGAAGGGTTTGTCAATAGAAATAAATGGTGCGAACCGGGGTCAATGTCGCACCCCTAATCGAAATGGTGGCAATTTCCAAATTTGGAAGGGATGGGAAGGCCTGATAATAGTGCTTCTCTTGTAAACTTTGAAATTTTGAAATTCATACCATTCTGGTTAGGGGCTGTGATATCTAACCCCGGTTTCCACCTTTTTATTTCTATTGACAAACCCTTCAAAATGAGTCACTTGATAGGGGTCTACATTTAAAAATTTGGGGCTGCCCCCAAAGGGCCCTATTTTGGGGGCCGAGGCAAAGTTGTTTTTGTTACATTTATGTCGTATAAAGTGGTGAGCTGAGTGTAGTTTACCTACTGTATATCATTTTATACTTAAGGGGGGGGTATCCATACTTTACCTTGTTTCACATTCTAAACTTTGAAATGGCCGCCATTTTGGTTAGGGGGGTGATATCGACCTCCGGTTTTCGCCATTGTATTTCTTGTGACAAACCCTTAAAAATGAGGGTTGACTCGATAGCAGTTTGCATTTAAAAATTTGGGGCTGCCCCCAAAGGGTCCCATTTTGGGGGCCGAGACAAAGTTGTTTTTGCGACAAAAAAGTACAGTTTTATGTTGCATAAAGTTGAGCTGAGTTTAGTTTACCTAATTTGACCCGTTTAATAGTTAAGGTGGGGTATTCACACTTAAGCTTGTTACCCATCTCAAATTTTGAAATGGCCGCCATTTTGGTTAGGGGGGTGATATCGACCTCCGGTTTGCGCCATTGTATTTCTTTTGACAAACCCTTTAAAATGAGGGGTCACTCGATAGGGGTTTGCATTAAAAATTTTGGGCTTCCCCCTAAGTGCCCCATTTTGGAGGTGGGGGCGAAATTGGGACTTTCTTTAAAAAGTGCAGTTTTTAATTCTGTGACGGTATGCTGAGTTTGGTTTCCTACTATGACGCATTAAAATGTTAGGTGGGGGTATCCACACTTTTGCCCCCCCCCTGCTTTTGCTTTTGCTCTTCCCTGTATTATTATTATTATTATTATGTTAATATGTAATTGAAAGACTGAGTTATTAGTGACTACGGAACCGATCTGCAAGATTTATATGAGTCAAATTAAAGAGGTGAATGCGTAGGTTTGCTGAAATTAATTTTTTTTCTAAGGAGTAGACCCTATAGCCCTTCAAAAGTTGAGTCAATAAATTCTTATATTACGGAAAAATAATGTTTCAAGAAAAACAGGTGATTGGAGTAGACATTGCTGCAAGACTTGTTTAAAATAACTCTTTAGGAAGTATAAATACAGGTTTTTTCACGAAATGAAAATTAAATACAAAAATCACACATCTTCACAGATTTGTCCCAAACGCTTTAACAAAAGATTTAAGGAGCCAAGATTATATAGTAACTCCAAAGCTACAAGCTACAAGCTATATATAGAATTCAAGCTTGGAGTTCAAATGCTCCATGATTGCATTATTCATCGGTTACATTGATAAATACGTTTATAAGACATAAATAAATACTTAATAATTGGGTCTCTAATAATTAGTTCAACGTTATGTACTTACTAATGTAATCATATGTTTACTAGGCTGTTCCTAAAAAACGATCTGGGAGTAATAATAAAAAACAGCCGACGTTTAAACTGTGAGGTTAATGTGTTTTACTTGTAAAATACATACTAAACGAATACACCAACGGTTGTAAAAAAAGTAAAAAAGTATGGCAATTTTTATGTGTTAAAAAAATAATTATTCTTTTATCTCGTGGCTATTAAGGAGTAGACGTAATCTTTGTTTAGTCTCATAAGCTATAGACTCCAACGTTTTCACAAACATTATTGATTAAATAATTTATATTATCTCAATTAATAGTACAGTATATGTGATATACTATTTCAAAATATTGCCCTATGGTTTTCCTGAGAATTTTCAGAAGTGATTCACAACGCTTTGATTACCAATCAATATAAATGACATGCTAAGAGGATTAATTGTGAGCCCTGACAGCCTAATTACCCATCAAGGCATTGGGTCCAATAGGCTTCACAAGGTAGGCTTCGGTAGACACTTAGTCACCTCATCATACCTTATAAAAGTATATATAAATTTGTAAACATCAGTATTATCGAAATGTTAAAAAGTTATTAATACTGTTCTACTTGTTGCATAATCCTACTATTTCAATCTCAAATTCACTTCCCATTCCGAGGCTTGATGTGACAAACATGCATACATCACACAGCTAACATCTGGGGACACTGTTGTGCTCTACAATATCATTCCTGGCAGGATTGTATTGTATGATTCAATATTATTTCAAGCCATCACCATTGTTGTTTTACGGTATATGAATACGTATGTATACACATTACACAATATCCATTGTATAAAAAAATTGAAGTGAGTATGCAGGTTTACTGCCATTACAATTTAAATCTGGAGAGTTTTAGACAATAACAAAGTAGATCTCATCCAGATGAAGATTCATATTTACGAATCGTTATATTTAAAAATATGTTGAGAAAAAATAACTGAATTACCATATTAAATTATTTCCCATAAGGATAACATTAGAAAATGAACCTCTCAGCAAGTCGAAGCCAATTAATAAGTTTGATTCATATATGTTAAAAAATAATCAAATTATAATTTTTTTTGTTTTGCAAAATTTAAGTAATTTTTGATACTCTATAATAGTTTGGGATTTGACCAAATGAATCCACATATAAAGTATACTTAAATTGATGTTTATTTGTTCTCCTTTAGATTCTAAAACGTTTGGTACAGTTGCAAGCCAAACACCTCAACGGTTACAATATGAAAGGCTGTCAAAAACGACAAAAATTGGTTCTTGAATTTTAAGGAAAACATGATTTTTAGCCAACTTTTTCTGTCACACTCAACATTTTTGCATAAAATACTTATGAAATCTCTTTAAAATTTGATATTCTATCTAGCTTAGAAGGTCATATCAAAATATTGTGTCAAATTTTCATTCTAGACGTCAAAATGCTCAATGGGTACACTGAAAACAGAAAAAAAACATTATTTTCATTCATAAATAGAAAACGAATAAGTTTAGGACCTATGTTTATTGGACATTTGTTTCTCGTTTTCATCCAAAAAACCATATCCTGAAGTTTGTCAGAAACACCCCTCTCTCTCTCTCTCTATAAATATATATATATACATATATATATATATATATGTGTAAGTATATTTATTTATGATTACAATATAGTTAAGATGTTTAACTAAGGATTTATTTAAGTAGCCAGGATAATATAGAAAGTAACTCCTGGAGCATATGTGATGTGCTATTTCAAGATATTGTCCTGTGGTTTTCAAGGAAATTGTATATATATATAATGTTGTTGATATATACGGTATATATATGCTATATATGTATAATTTTATATATATAACTTAATTCTTATGTAATGTGACAGAGCACGGGGCTATGTGGTTCAACAGATACGAGATGTTTGATTGTTGAAAACCCCCTTTGGGCTAGTTAACAGTTCCAGAGCGGTGTCAATCAATAGCAGTGATTGTTTTGACGTTATACATATTTGAAGCTCCCTCTGGCAGAAGGTAATGTTCATACGTGACAGGTTCCGACAACAGGATCAAATATTACCCTATGCTTTGGAATTCTGTTATTTGAGTACGTTCTTCAAAGTTTTTTTATTAAATGGTGTGCCCAAAGAAAACAGCTAGCACTGGAACTAAATGAGCTGTAATTTAAAATAGTAGGTTGGTCGTTACTTGTTGCCGCATTGTCATGTGTCATATCTATTTACATTTAGAACTGAAGGAAAGTGTGTTTACCTTTATTGATAATGCCTAAAAATAATAATCTATGAATGTTATTTAAAAATAAAACGTTTTGTAAGATTAGTGACGTATAACGTGCGGCATCTGAGGCATCGCCCAAGGCCAAAACTAAAGGACGAAAAATTTTTTACTGCAAGCACAATCAAGTAGCAATGTATAGGCCACTGAATGTAGCCTTAATTTAATGTTGTTACAAATTGTAATTTGATTCACTCATAGTATTAAACTCATAATATTACGAACATAATTCATATATTGTACTTTGTTAAACATTGTCCCTCGTGAAAGAAGTTTGCGCTTAACTCAGCGTTCTGCTAGGGTCGAGAAGCCCCTGTTTTACAGTACTGTTCCTGTCACGTATGTAGGGCAACGGTCGTAGTATCTAGGCCTATGTGCATAAAACCCGTCATCTCTTTTTACAACACACGAGCGACACTTTGGTTCGGACTACCCGTCTACCTGCTGAGATTTAAAGTTGGTCGCAGCCTCGGAGCGCCAACCAGACGACAATCAAAGCAATACGATGAACTGACGACTGTGGGGAACCAAACGTTGAGTTGCTATTTAAGAAATATTTTTAATTGTATGATATTTAGGATTCATTCAAATGAAATTAAAACTACGTTGAAATAATCAATATAGTAATGGATCGATTAGATTAGTTATGGACATGAGAAGAGGGACTTCTCTCTCTATGGTTATGGATAAAAGGTGTATTTTTTTGTTTTCATAGAAGTAGTGCGTGAGATTTAAATATGATCAATTTTACTGTTAGAAGTTAGGATTGAACAAGTGGGTATGAAGTAGTCTAGAGAGTGACTTTTGTTTTATTTTCGTTAAAAGGTAAAAAAGTAGCTTAGACATCCAATGTTTTCTCAGACCTGACGTTTCCCTTCGTAATTTAGTTGGATGTTTCGATAGTGCTTTCCTCACGACCAGTGACGAATGAGGAGGTTTTTTAATCAAATTTGAGGAGTTACTGCCTTGAAATGATGGATTAGTTCATGTTATTCCACTTATTGTGATAGAACTTCCATTATTATTAGAAATTTCAGGAACATAAGCCGAAATAGTAGTTGAATCTTTGTTGATGAACTTGAAAATGTTTTTATTCAAGTAAAGATCAAATGTATGTATGTTAAAATTCAAGCCGTATCTAATCTGTGTTATTGTTTCTCCTTTTCTGTAGATGTGTTAGGAATCCATCCACTTAACAGTTCATCAAACAATTTCTTTGGAATACTAATGTGAGTGGTCATTATGCAATAAGGACATCAAAATGACATATGGCATTTCAAAAAATATTTCATGTTAATTGAAACATCTGAAGAAGATGGCAAACTACAACAAAACGATTAAAATAAAAAGTCTGACAGATTCTTAAAGAATTTGTTCCTGTATGAATTATTTTGATGTCGGACTAGAAATGTAATTCAAACGGTTTGTGTAAAGTTTAAAATCTGCATAAACTAACGAGCTTTAAAACCGGTATGTAATCTGACATTTATAACATAAAATAAACTAAAAAAGTGATATCAGCACGACAATGGAGAAGAATATAATATATATATAGATTTTTTACCAAAAAAATGTATGTATATATATATATTCGTTAATTGGTAAGTTTTCTTTGAGTATTTTTCTATAAAAGAAAACAAAATATACCAGGATGACGGCGCAGATGAAATTGTCTCTAACTAAGAGTTTTTACAAAAAAATTATCTTTTGATAATATTGCAAAAAGGCAAATCCACTATTAGTATACGAATTATTAAGCGGCACTCTTTATAATGTGCCAAATGGAATAAAAAACTTTGTTGAGGCATTTTGATATTATAAACATAGTAATGGCTCTGTGTTTAGAAAACTAATATATAAATGCAGTAGTGACTGTAGTGTATAACTGTGCCTATAGACACTTAATGCTCCAGATTGAAGATTAGAATTTACGTTCGACTATATTAGAGATAACTGAGAGCCACAGCTGGTGGCAGTGCGATGTTGTCATGAAGTTAAATCCTTACAGTCCTACCAGGAAAAGAAAAGTCTAAGCTATTAGTCAGAATGTTCCTAATACAAGATTCGGTCCATATTAATCAAGGGGTTGAATGTACCATATATTTTTACTATACACTAAAAAAAATCATGTGGTATATGGTATACACGCATATCATCGTGCAGCAGTTAAACTAGAAAACAGCGTTTTATTACATATTCTTAACGGCTGATCTGAGTTATTCTTATTTTTAACTGAATAATTAGAAGTATTACCGAAAAGCCAGGACAGGGCAGTTTAGTCTGATGGCAAACTAATATTTTCAGAGGACATTTCCGATTGAAATCACATCAGTAAACCTTTACGACCAATTTATGGCTCCAGTACACAGGTAATATAACAGTCACAAAGGTCACCCACCACAGACGCTTGAAAGGTTTGGTGAAAATGAGAATTTTTTTTATATGGGGTAAAGCAAAGGTGTGGATGCCTCCACTTAACTTTTAAACCAATCTTGGTACACCTTTACAACTTGAAAACTGGACTTTTTATAAGGAACTTCCTTTGGACCCGCCCCCAAAAGGGGGCATTTAAAAGACGGCTCCAAAATTTAACGTTAAACCCCTCTCGAGTGCCCCCTCTTTTTGAAGGGTTTGGTAGAATTTAATGTAAATAAATTGGCACGAATCTGAGGTCTACATCACACCCATAACCAAGATGGTAGCCATTTAAATTTTAGATGGGTGAATACCGCATCTTACCTTACTATCGTTTTCCTATTACAGCAAGTGGACGGGTGGCCAGACCCACCCTGCATGTATGAAGTTAACCAAGTTGTGTTCATGGCATCTAGGAACCTCAAAGCGAAACGTTTATGGTGTTTGGTTTGGGTCGTAAGATGAATCCCACGGTAAAGGGTCTCAAAGCATGCAAGATGCATCATTTGTAAAATATGGTAAATAAATTACACACCTTCTTCAAAAGTAATTTGTTTGTTTATATAATGATTTTTTCGATATAATAGATCCCAATTTCACTTGAAATGTCAGTTCTGTAACAAAAGCTTTCAAACACTTGCTGGTTTGAAACTCTTGCAAAATAATTTATTTTGACGGAGGAATTAAATAGGTAAATATAGTTAAAACATGTAAATACGGCAGTTAATTACAAATGGTTTATAAGAATAATTAATAACAACAGTTGTATATTCACCCTGACCAATCATCGTGGTAATAATTGATTCACTAACGGATAATCCGAAATTAAACGAGAACATCAATTACGTTCCAAACCCGATAGCATTAATATAATGATGAAATTTTTCCATTACAATGGATTTTTAGCCCATCTCAATTACTGGTAATAACTATATGTAGGCTCATTACGCAATCATAATAAATTAGTTGAATCTTTTACTGATTCTACGCTTTTTTAGAAAGGAACGATACAGTCAGGTTTTAGACTGTAAGAACGTATCCCTGGTAATAGAGTACTTAATCTACAACAATTTGATTTGTTCCTTTTTATGCCTAGGGTATATTTTAAAATTTAACCTTCCAAAAAGTATAGTCTGAACAATAAGTGCATTAAGCTATATACGACGCAGTGAGTCAAAACAAACAATTGGAGTGTCATATTTTTGACATATTACGTTCCGTTATATTTATACGTCAACCGTCATCAATACTTCAAATATATATTTCGATTCAGAATTTGGTTATTGGATTTAGGTTCATCACTTCCAATATGTAAAAAAAACTTAATACAGTATTTGAATCATATTTATAAAAGAAATATCTTCAAACCACCTTTTTTAGTGTCTTATTACAAAATTATATAAAAGTACTGTTTATACAGTATGTTAGGATCACTATTTCCGTGCACAAAATAGTGTTAGTTTAATTTTTCATCAAATGAAACATATTAAGAAAATATAATTAATTTTATTTTGATACTTAAATTGTCAATTCTTGAGCAAAATTCAAATTTTATGAAGTGATAACTTTACTCTTGCTTAATTTCCGGGTCCACTACAAATATTTTAATTTTCAATTACCAGTAGGATGTAAAAGGCCTTGTGCACTGCACCCACGTTAACGTCACAGCACTTAAGATTTTGTTCATGCAAAAAAATTGTTATTATGACACTACTTCCGTCAAATGCCGAGCTCTCATTGGTCTAGAACCAGTACTCTAAAGTGACTCCAGTACTCTAAAGTCGTCATTAGAGTACTGCTTGGTTTTTGGTGTTTTAATGTATATCATTATAATGTTTATTGTAATACCATAATTGGTGCTTATTGCAATGGTCGTAGATAAAAATTCATAACACAATTGGAGTGAATACTATACTCTGTTTAAAAATTACCAACGGGTTTTACAAAAAAAAGGCATGTGCGAGTACTCGAGTATCAAAGCTTCTGAGCCGAGTTTACACTCCTCGTCTAGACTCGCAAGTTATGGAGGGTTCTCGAAAATTCGAGTCGAGTGGTCACTACCTCTGCTTAACCCAAATCGTTATCTAGAGCTTTATTTTTATGATAGTTTTTCACAAGTCAATGCCATCTTAAACCATCACTATTGACTTGAATTAAAGTTGTTTTTTGTATTATTAATATCATAAATCAATATTCTTCATTCCTTTGTAGAATTCGAGATTTTTACTTACTCATTTTTTGTTAGTCCATTTTAGTATTATTATTAAATTTTCTACCATTTTACTAGCATAACCATGTACAATCATTAATTAAATAGTACCAATATTGAGCAATCGGTTAATTAATTTAAATTATAAGTTATTTTTAATAACTGAGGAGGAAAATCGCATGGACGACGCCTAAATATGACTATTCTTGCCAACAATTTCAGTACTCATATTAGTTATAAAACATTTCGGTATTTTGAGAAAACCATTAATGCAGGAAGTTAATTTACTTTCAATTAACATAGAGCTTCTACCATTAAATCTCCCGTCCAAAGTCTTTGACTATGTTCGATATCAAGCTTTGAGAGGAAACCTCACTTAACTAAATAATAAAACTCTGCGGTCTTTAGAGATAGTTCGATACCTTTTATGATTTCAATAGAGTTTAGTGGTGGGATTGTTGAATATTTTTTATGATTTACAAAAATATGCCCCCAAAACTAATCACTAAGCATTTACTTTTGAAACAGTTGTTTTTTAATGCGTAGTAAAGTAGGAAAAAGTCATGATGACAAACTGAAAGAAATTGTTTAACAGTAAGTACCAATAAAATAATTAACATATAATTGAAACTGTAGGCTTGTAACAACACCTAAACCCAAAACCAGAACACTAAAATCAATAAACAAACATATACGCAATGTTTACACTAGTGGGTATATTTAAAACAGCTAAACAATTCTTTGTTTGAAATTCATTGTTGGTAATGGTGATTTTATGTTTTGATTTTTTTGCGGACAATTTCCATTACTAAACAGTAATGGCTTTCATTCATCATGATTTCAATACAATTAAACGCTGATATTCTAAACGTGTTGTTTTTAATCGTGTATAGCCCCTATAAAAAAGAAATTATTTAATCCAAAACATAGTAATGAAAAATTATATTCCACTGACTTAATTTATGATGAGTATTGGGATTCAATAAAAATTAACGATTTACCATTGGAATAGGATATAAAAATATATGTAAGGAAAATTATGCAAGTGATCAAATAAACTTTTTGATTTAAAGATATTAATTTTTTTAAGCTTTATAATTAGATTTTTCTTCCGACTGGGATTCGGAAGTTTTTCCCGACATGCTAACACAAGGTGACAAGACAAAGTGTCCGTTCGTGGGCCGTAAAATGTGATGACAGGATTTATATATCAACCCAACAGTTTGGTCACAAACTCGGCATTGATAACCAGTTCACGATGTTGTTTTAAATAGGAAAATAATAAAAGAATTACATTTGGGTTATTTGTGTCCTTGGATTGATAGGTTAACTATTTTTTAAATTACTCTTTGCGTCTTTAGTCCAAACATTCCAATTCAAGGTTTCGGACCTAGAAACGTTTTTAATTTTGGATCGTATTTAACGAAAATACGACCTAGGTTTCGTCACACATTTGTGTCATAATCAAGTAATCAGCTGAGGTTGTTGTTGTGAAAAAAACTGTCGAAAGTGCATAAAGCAGAACGTCAGACACGTACACGCATACACGCACACATTTACGAATGGACAAAGTATGACGGGCGGTTCGCGGGCACAAAGTCAAGTACGTTAATTTTCGCACGCGTGCACTAACGATGCCGGCGAGACGACACAGGCAATACCGGCGAGACGACACTGGCGGTACCGGCGAGACGACACTGGCGATACCGTCGAGACGACACTGGCGGTACCGGCGAGACGACACTGGCGATACCGTCGAGACGACACTGGCGGTACCGGCGAGACGACACTGGCGATACCGTCGAGACGACACTGGCGATACCGTCGAGACGACACTGGCGATACCGTCGAGACGACACTGGCGGTACCGGCGAGACGACACTGGCGATACCGTCGAGACGACACTGGCGATACCGTCGAGACGACACTGGCGATACCGTCGAGACGACACTGGCGATACCGTCGAGACGACACTGGCGATACCGGCGGGACGACACTCGCGATACGGCGAGACGACACTTGCTGTACCGGCGAGACGACACTCGCGATACCGGTGGGACGACACTGGCGATACCGGTGATTCGACACTGACGATACCGGCGAGACGACACTTGTGGTACCGGCGAGACGACACTGGCGATACCGGTGAGACGACACTGGTGGTACCGGCGAGACGACACTGGCGATACCGGTGAGACGACACTGGTGGTACCGGCGAGACGACACTGGCGATACCGGTGAGACGACACTGGCGATACCGGCGAGACGACACTGGCGATACCGGTGAGACGACACTCGCGATACCGGCGAGACGACAATCGCGATACCGGCGGGACGACACTCGCGATACGGCGAGACGACACTGGCGATACCGGCGAGACGACACTCGCGATACCGTCGAGACGACACTGGCGATACCGTCGAGACGACACTGGCGATACCGTCGAGACGACACTGGCGGTACCGGCGAGACGACACTGGCGATACCGTCGAGACGACACTGGCGATACCGTCGAGACGACACTGGCGATACCGGCGAGACGACACTGGCGATACCGTCGAGACGACACTGGCGATACCGTCGAGACGACACTGGCGGTACCGGCGAGAAGACACTGGTGATACCGGCAAGACGACACTCGCGATACCGGCGAGACGACACTCGCGATACCGGCGAGACGACACTGGCGATACCGGCGAGACGACACTGGCGATACCGGCGAGACGACACTGGCGATACCGGTGAGACGACACTCGCGATACCGGCGAGACGACAACCGCGATACCGGTGGGACGACACTCGCGATACGGCGAGACGACACTGGCGATACCGGCGAGACGACACTCGCGATACCGGCGAGACGACACTTGCTGTACCGGCGAGACGACACTCGCGATACCGGTGGGACGACACTGGCGATACCGGTGATTCGACACTGGCGATACCGGCGAGACGACACTGGTGGTACCGGCGAGACGACACTGGCGATACCGGTGAGACGACACTGGTGGTACCGGCGAGACGACACTGGCGATACCGGTGAGACGACACTCGCGATACCGGCGAGACGACAATCGCGATACCGGTGAGACGACAATCGCGATACCGGCGAGACGACAATCGCGATACCGGCGAGACGACAATCGCGATACCGGCGAGACGACACTGGCGATACCGGCGAGACGACACTGGCGATACCGGCGAGACGACACTGGCGATACCGGCGAGACGACAATCGCGATACCGGGGAGACGACAATCGCGATACCGGCGAGACGACACTCGCGATACCGGCGAGACGACACTCGCGATACCGGCGAGACGACACTCGCGATACCGGCGAGACGACAATCGCGATACCGGCGAGACGACAATCGCGATACTGGCGAGACGACAATCGCGATACCGGCGAGACGACACTCGCGATACCGGCGAGACGACACTGGCGATACCGGCGAGACGACACTCGCGATACCGGCGAGACGACACTCGCGATACCGGCGGGACGACAGTGGCGATACCGGCGAGACGACACTGGCGATACCGGCGAGACGACACTGGCGATACCGGCGAGACGACACTGGCGATACCGGCAAGAAGACACTGGCGGTGGCGTCCCTTGGTCTTGTGTCGAAACCTAGGTCATACTTTTGGCTAGAACATTTTGATTGGAGACGGAAAAGAATATTTAAAACCAATTTAATTATAGAAGGACGTTTTTTACGTTATTGCCACTGCTGTAATGTGGTAAAATTTATATTTCTTTCATCCAACGATTTTCAAAGACTATTAAAAATACCTTTTATCCGGTATTTAGTTATAATGAAACCAAGGTTAAAAAGTAATAAAATGCTACGATTAGGAAAATCAAAAAATACCATAAACATTAAAATTTATTATTATTATGGTTTTAAACTTTACTTTCATTTCTTACTTCTGCAATAAAAGGAAAACAAACTTTAAATATAGAAATTAAAATTCAATGTTATGCAAAACCTACATATTATCACATCACAAAAAAATCTTTGTCCAAGAAACTTGTTATCTAGTGTACTGTAACTAGTAATTTGGATGAACATTTTAAACATATGCCTTCAACTCACCTGCAAACCATACCTAGAATACAGACCTTTTCCAGTACTATTTAAAGTTTTTTTAGAAAAACCTAAGTCCTTATTCTTTAACTTTATTAAATAACAAGTTTACGTAATAAAACTAGTTATTATACTAATTTGATAACCATTGTTGTTTATAATAACTAGTGGACAAATGACTAGCAGCAGTAAACAAATGATTGTGAATAAAAACCAAATGGACATAAGCTGTTCAGCTTTTTTCTTTGTATTTGTGCCGTTAGGAAAGTTTTTATAAAAAACTATATTATTCCGAGAATTTTTGCACCGAGACCTTTCATTCAAATATGGCATTGATGGTTGTCGAACTTAAGGTTTTCTAAGAAGTTCCGGTTAATTTGGGCTTTATATATACTCGTAGATTTGCAAAACAAATTGTTTCTACAAACGGTTTTTGCTAATTTTGCTACTTATTCTTTTTATTGTTAGTGTCTTCCTAAAGAAATTACTAGTCCTAAAGGCAGTAATTTTCTGCCTGGACATATAGGGCAATGTTCCCATCTTCAGTATCAGCAAAACACGGACCTGGTCGAGATCAAAGTTGCACAACAAATCCAATTGAAGGAACTAAAACAACAAAAGTGAATTATAGAAGATCGCCCAGCAGTGCTGTAAAAAAATATCCAATAAGCCAAGTCTAATTGTATAAAAAATGTAGCTCGCATTTAGCCTTTCTGCTTCAACGTTGAACAGTACAATTAGATTTTTATAACTAAAGGCCTGCAATTTTGCATAAACCCATAATAATATGTAATGTCATATAACTTTTTTTAATCCATAAAAATAAAACTTTCCATTCCAAGTATTTGTTTTAAGGTTTATAAACCTTACCTTATCAGCCTGAAACTTCAAAATTTGGAAACGTATTTCTACAATCCCTTTTGCAAACTCCATCTATGTGAAATCTGTATTTTGAACTTGATAGGTAAAGAGTGTATATTTGAGACACGTTTCATAGACCGAAATTGTGATTAAGTTTTTTTGTTTTGCTTAATTAAGTATAGATAACAATATTAACGAACAGTAATGCTAACGCAATTCCAGTGTACCCTAATCTGCTCTAAGAGCCTTTTTGTTCGTAAATGTATTTAAAACAAACGCCAAAATACTCTTGGGGAAAGGCATGTAAGGTGTTCTCTGCTCGTAACTTTGAGCGTTCTAAACACAACCAATCTTCTGTTAAAGAAGACTCTGAAATGTTCGTTTTCCCGTTTTTTTGTTAAATTCTTTTTTTTGTTTAAGGAGGACTAGACTTAAGGGTTTATCTGAAATTCTAAGATTTTAAAGAAGAAAAAATAAATTTTAACATTTTTTTATTGATATTTTTTAATGGAGTGCAAAGAAAAGCTTTCCGAAAAATGTTGTGACTCATGATTACCATAAAAAGAGATGTTAAGTTTCAAAAATCTTATAAATAATCTGGTCCTTTTTCACTGAACGGACTTTTTTTACAAGAAACATCTAGAAAATTGGATATGATTCTATTAGTGTCGGATTGAAAAAAAAACTAAACTAATTGTCAAATGGGTTGAGTAATTAAGTCAATTTTTGTCACAGTTAGTTAGGTATACATTCACAAGTGTTTTATTTTCTTAGGAAAAATTAGTATTACAATATGTTGGTTAGTAATTAACGATCTTTGACTTGAAGAACAATATGTTGATAATGTAAATTGAAGGAAAAAACAGCATAAAATTAGTTAGGAAATCTATGAAAGTTATGGTTTTCTATTCTGGACACAGTCGACTTTTAGAACGAATTCTTAGCTCTTCTTGTGGTAATTTGACTTGAGAGTTCTGTTCAACACTATTTGGGAGTTCTGTAACAGCATCTACATGTCTTAAGATAAAAGTAGAAACCCCGTTGGAATGTTGGGATGCTATCTTGATTTCTGTCTTACAAGAAGAACTCGATTAAACGCACAGATTAATTTCTAAAATTATACTATAAAAATATGTTTTTTTAGAAAGCAGCATGGATTTGTTCTAACTCAAGAAAATTCATTTTGTCCTAGATAAAATGCATCGATATAGATTCATTTTCTCTGTTAACAATTATTAATTAAATAATTAAAAAATATCGTTAGATTCGATCTATTGATTTAACTTGGTAATGCGTACATATAACGGTTGAAATACGCAGTGAGTGCGGCGGCGCCTGTCCTTAAATCTGATTGTTCATATCTGAAATAAAACGAATACAGTGTTAATTGAAACATGATATTTACTTAAGTAAACATGACTATTTTTAGGTAATAAGGTAAAGATAAACGTTTGCATCCAAACAAAACCGATACACTAAACGGTATTACAGCTCGTAGTTTACTTACAACAACAATTAATGCACATAGTGCTATAAGTGAACTGTGTTTATATCTGCAATAAAGGTGGCCAAAGTATACACGAGAGGATTGTAAAAATGGGCCGACACAGCGGTTCGTCAACGACAAGCGATGGTAGTCGTCTATCTGCCTCAGGTGGCATATTACGTTACTTTATTGACAATAAATAGTACATGTTGCTTTTATTTGTATAAAAAAGTTAAACAAGAAAAGAACAGTTTTCATTTAAGGCAAAAGTTAATTTTTATTTCCAGACTTTGCTCTTTTTGCAGACTTGTTGTTTGCGCGTAGGTTTTGAACTGAAACGCGCTTCCAACCTACTTAAGCCCAGTAAATTGTATACAAATGCCCATCACTTTCCTGTTTTACTGGAATTTGCCATGTCAAGAATATTATTAGTATTTAGCATTATATTTTGAACACTGAAATAGTAAAAAAAGATTAAAAGCCAAGCCAATTTGAGAAATAAATAGCAATGGTTTATTACCTATAGATTTTAAGTACTGTACCCAAAATAGCGTGTTCTCATAATAATAATCATCATTATCTTCAAAACTCCTGCTGTATCTGTAAGACACTTGGGTAGTTAATGTAAACAGAAACTCTCCGTTGTACCAGGACCCATTCCGATGATTGGATTTAAGGCGAGTTTCCAGTCTTAGTTATTCAAAGTACGTTTTCATCACTCCGTACCGGAAATAGCTATTTTAGAAGGCAGCTTATATCAACGAAAATTATCATCCAAAGCTCGAATTTAGAGCAA
This sequence comes from Flexamia atlantica, assembly GCA_035578135.1. Taxonomy (NCBI): domain Eukaryota; kingdom Metazoa; phylum Arthropoda; class Insecta; order Hemiptera; family Cicadellidae; genus Flexamia; species Flexamia atlantica. The sequence goes on along the minus strand of JAQJVK010000005.1, from coordinate 47,776,998 downwards.
GGAAAATGATCAGCTGATTTCCGCTTGTTCTAAATTTACTTTCCCTTGCTCTCAATTAGTTCATGGTGTAAGGAAAAAAGGTGTGTGCTCAGTCAGCTGGTATCACAGTAACTTGAACATCTACACGGTAAGTATCATAAACAATATGCGCAGTAGACCAGCCAATCAGAAAGCGTTCTGCTGGTCGGTGGTGCGCACCAGAGCGACAGGACTTTTACACTAATTATTGCGCCAAGTTCTTTTGCAAATCGACGCACCAGCAAGTCTCGCTGCAAGCCAAATTAGCACCAACCACAGACAGCTGATTTATTATTATTACATGTTTCTTAAGCTTCTAACTCACCTTTTATTTCAAGGTTAAGTATTTATTTGTCAACAAATGAAGACTATGTTTCATTCTAGAAATGAAAAATCTCACGATATTTGGCGTAGTTTCACGGAATTTGCACGTGAACTTGCTGAACCTTCTTTCAAGTGTTGGACTACCATGACGTCACATCTTATTCTTACTCTCACCTGCGCAAGATACCTTCCGTGTAAAGATATTCTAGGTACTATGGCTGGTATGACGTAGTTGGGCTCGAGTAAATAACGAACCTGGCGGTTTAAATGCAGAACTAAGACCGTACGCAAAATATGTTAATTGAGTGTATAAGCTGGTTTGTATCGTAGTCGTAAGCGCTAGTTGCGTGAGCCCAACTGCGTCATATCAGCTGACCCAGCCCACGTCTTTCTTTTTTCCTTACACTATGAATTAGCCTAGTTTTCCTGTTTGTCTGCTACGCGTACTAATGAATTAAAGTTCCGGCCAAATCATTAGGCGGGTGGCGAAAAATGGAAACTCCAGCTGCATTAATGACTTGATGTTAAAGACACCTTCGCTCCTCTACACAGTTAAGTAGTTAAACATATTTCCAACAGATAGAAGCACATTTACTTGGGTATGTCTGGAGAACTTACTCAGCTGATTTGGAGAATATAAACAAAGAGCATAACTGTCTATAACTTCAGATGGGGAAATGATTGGCTAAAAATATATTTTTAACGCCAGCAGCGCACTCACTCACTCGCCTAATGATTTGGCCGGAACTCTAATAAATGAATGAATGAATGAATGAATATAGAGATTTATTCCGGTAAAAAACAAAAATATTACATTGCAAAAATAAAATTATCGGTACATGCATTGCATTTAAATAACAAAAATCCTTGATGCACCTTGATGTAATATTAAAAGTAAATAAATAAATAAGTTACATACTATGAATATAAGTACCTTATTAAATTTATGATGTAAAAAAATACTAACTTTAAGAAGGTATATGAAGGTACTCTGTAATGTTTCTTTACAATTTAATTTTACAATTTAAATCAGCTCTAACCGTTTGACAATCTAAATGTTAACAGGAATATGCATAAGCTAGTTTTCACGCTGTTATTTAGTAGGTTTACGATAGTACATTTGCTTTTATTTCTATAAAAAAAGTTAAATGAGTAATATAACAGTTTTAATTTAACTGATGTGTTTTATTTTGTGTCGTGATACATTTTAAGTGTGTACTTTTGCGTCGTAATGAAATGTATCGTTCATAACTTGTACTGAAACCGTTTCTCCAGTACTTTCTACCATTATTCTCACTTTCACTGCTCGGCTTTGCCTCTCACGTATAACGCGGCGTTCCTGTGTGAGATGGGGCCGAACGAAAAACAATTAAAAAAATTAAATTTCAGCACACAACAGAAAATGCCGCTTTTGGTACTTGTAATTATACTATTTCGCAACACTGATTTTATGAAATAACCTGTTTCGTTATGCGTTTATCACCCGCGATAATTTATCATTACGTTGTTTATAAAGGAAATACTATGTTTACTATGAAAAACTACTATGGAAACAACTATTTGCTATTTTTTCTTCAACTAAACAAATAATTAGTCTTTGCAGTGCAAGCGGAGTGTGTTTAAAACACGACCATACCATATGCATATACAGGGTGTATCCAAAATACACTAAAAAACTTAAGTATATTGCTCCTGAGGTCAAAACAAACGAAAAATAATAAGTGTACTGTATAGCATATCTCGCTCAGTTTTCCGTCTGACGGACAGTAAAATGTTTTACAAGACTGATCGTAATTTTTAAACTACTAAAGGTACCAACTTCAAACTTGGTACAGTACACATATGGTTAATAGGACCTATCTTTGTGCGGAGTATCATAAGACGGTTCTACTTTGTACCATTTCAAAATGGTGGCCGTTTTTATTTTTTACAGCTTAACAAATCAGGAACTATAAAATATTACAACAATTAACAAGAGAAAAAAAGTTGTGAAATTTATTTTCCTGTAAGGAAATGTACAGTTTTAATAGGGTCCTAACACAAATAATGGTAGAAAATAAATTTTTCTGATGTTTCAACTTTAAATTTGGGCAAATTTAATAATTTGTAAGTAGTAACTTTATAAAAATTTAATTTTCTCGGTTGTTAGTCTTATAAGGTACTTTTAAAATTGTTAGTTATTACGTTAGTTTATAATCAATGGCACAGTCCATTTTTGCCAACTCATTTTTTGAATGGTCCAAGGGAATAACGGGATAACCCCAAAAAATTCAAAATTTAGTTATGAACGGCGGTTTTGAACACATCTTTTAAATCCAAACAGTTTGCCAAATTCAAAATTGACAAAAACGGGCTCCTTACAAGAGTAAATCATCTTTGAAATAAACGTATCCAGGGGAAGAATGGTACAACCCACAGTGAGCGTAAGCAAGAATGGGGCAACCCTCAGGCCGTGCATGCGCTTACGGGTTGTTTACTTCAGTAGAACTCGTGTCATGCAGATTGATGTCGACTATAAATGTGGGTTAGCCCACTTTTCAAGAAAATTTGGTACTTAGAGTGTTTAGCCGTATGCTACTCTATAACCCAACCGATTTTGAACTATTTTTTCAATATAAATTATTGAAATATTTATAATTTAATGTAAAATACTTCATAAAAAACCATTTTAAAAGCAATGGGCTGGCAATTAATTCCTTTGAAATCTTTTTTTTTGCTCTCCTGGCAAATTTACTTTCGCGGGGTTAGCCCCGTTTTCCCTTGGACTCTTAATTTGGTTTTCGAAGAGGTAAACCGACTATAACGGTTGTTGGGTCCTCCATTGATGAACTTCTTGATTCTTTTGAGAACAAAAAATCTACGCAAGCAATTTTATGTGACCTACCGTGTGTTTTTGACTGCATACCGCATAGGATCCTTCGCTTCTATTAAAAAAATATGGCATCGGAGACGTTGCCCTCAAGATTATTAGCTTTTTTTGTCAAATAGGCAACAGATTGAGAATTTTACTAAGAAAGGCGTCTCATATTTGACCTCCAGCAGATTGTGCTGAATTTTTCATTCAATCCTGGCCTATGGTACTAACTATTGGCGCATGCTTATATGTAAAGGATACTTGCTTTACAAAAGAGGTCAGTAAGTGTAATTTATGGTGCATGGAATAAGCACTATAAGCCTCTCTTTGTACAGAATTATATTATCACTGTGGCCAATTAATACGTTTGGCAGTGACCCAGTGCGATAAAGTTAAAGCAAGACCCGTTCACTATTAATAGCGATGTTCATAGTTACAATACCAGTCACAATTCAAATATGTTTGTCCATAGAAAAAGGCCGACTAAAACCAATGTAAAATCAATGTTTAACTTATTCAGGTTTCCGCTTCTTTAACCGACCCTCAATTTCAATGTGCAACCTTCCTCCAATCAAATTACTGTATTGTTGCCGTCAAAATTTTGAAAAAATTTGAGTTGTTAGTGGATGTATTCGTTTCAGTGCTCCCTGAATAAAAAAAATGTTATTCGGATGAGAGGTGTCTGTCCATCCGTGTGTGGTTTGTGTTTGGATATTGTGGATGTATGTAAACAGAGCTAGATTCTAGAACAGCTCGGCTTACGCCTCGCAAGTAAAACACTATCTTGCCCCGAAATGGGCTGCTTTCGCGACTAGTAGTGAAATATACTATTTATTTTATTGTAGACTTCCTTGTTTTATCTGGCTTTACGGCAGGAGGTCTGTATCAGTTTCCAGTACCGACAACAAGTTCACTTCATAGATGTTTAGGTTAGGAGTATTATGTTTTCTAACACGAGTATTTAGCTGCATGGTATGTTTATTACCGCACTATGCTCTTCTAGCCAACTGCGAAACACCATGGGATGTTTTGTATGACAAATGAAACACTCCATGCTTTTGGACTTGCTTGAGCATTGTTTAGCATAAGCGTGAAGCTGAAACTGTATTGATTTAATTTAGAATTGATTTGATTTTGTTTTTGCACAGAGTAATGTGCATTTTTTGTTTTGTTTACGACCGCTTGCGACGATGTCTTTGTATATCTCGGTATTTTATGGCGAAATAAAGTCTTATTGAGTCTTAATAATTACAGTTTGTGTAACAAGTTAAAGCATATTAAATACTGAATCTTTTTTCATATAAATATTAATCAAATGTTTTGCACGATGGCTGCTATCCTGAATACATGAAGGTCTGATGGGATTGATTGCTCCATGATCCGCTTACTCCAAAGTCATACACAGGGCTGTATCGTCGTGATAACAGAACACTGTTCTGCCAGGGCGCCAGTGTGTGTGTGTGTGTGTGTGTGTGTGTGTGTGTTGCTAGTTTGTTAACTGGCCTCACTGTATAAATTACATTGTGAAAACCGAGTGGCCACCATATATTATTAAAACTACCTTTGAAAAATGGCTCTGTCGATATCAATAGATTTTGGACTAGATTGCAGCTTAGAGTACCAAAATAAATTCGCTGTCGTTTTCAGGTGAAAGTTTCACCGTAATATACCGGGTGTCCCATAATAGTCCCCCCCTCTAACTTTTTCCTATATTTTTTTCAAATATCAATTCCACACCACCCCCAAACATTATTGGGTAGTTAATGCTTCAATTTGAGGGGATATCCAATTTTGGCCGCCATCTTGGATCCGCCATATTGGATCCAAAATATTTTTTTTTTATGTAAAAGTGGTGTTATGACCCATAATTTCGAATTAGATTTTTTTACTGATTACAATGCCGCAATCCGTTTTTTAATATCTCAATTTTTTCTCAAGATATAGGTACTTTGTAATTAATTTATTTTCAACCAATTTAAACATTACAAATTGATAAAATAGGACCATAACCACAAAATAATGCTAGATAGTGACGAATAACCACCATCAGTCATTGTTGAGCGATTTACTCTTAACTTTCACCAATGTAAATTTTTTGGCCTCCATCTTGGTTCCGCCATTTTGAAATGAGGTAAGTTATTTCAAATATGAAGTTATATATTGTGACCCATCATTTCGAACTACTTTTTTACGCCGAATTTTATGCCGCAACCCGTTTTTAACTATAGTGTTTAGTTTTCAAGATATTTAAATTTTTCTAATAAAAATTTAAGAAAATATGGATTTTCAAAAACCAAGTTTATAGCTAAAACAGGTTGCGGCATTGAACTCGGCGTAAAAAACTAGTTTGAAATTATGGGTCACAATACCAACTTCGTATTTGAAATAACTTACCTCATTTCAAAATGGTGGATCTAAGATGGGGGCCAAAAAATTAACATTGGTGAAAGTTAAGTGTAAATCGCTCAACAATGACTGATGGTGGTTATTCGTCACTATCTAGCATTATTTTGTGGTTCTGGGCCTATTTTATCAATTTTTAATGTTTAAATTGGTTGAAAATAAATTAATTTAAAGTACCCATATCTTGAGAACCAATAGAGTTATTAAAAACGTATTGTGGCATTGTAATCAGTAAAAAATTCTAATTCTAAATTATGGGTCATAACACCACTTTTACATTTAAAAAAAATTATTTTGGATCCAATATGGCGGATTCAAGATGGCGGCCAAAATTGGGTACCCCTCAAAATGAAGTATTAACTACCCAATAATGTTTGAGGGTGGTGTGGAATTGATATTTTAAAAAATGTGGGATAAAGTTAGGGGGGGGGACTATTATGGGACACCCGGTATATATTGTTTACAGCATATAAAGTGGAAATAGGTAGGTACGAGTAAAACTAAGGAAAGTATTTTTTAAACCAGGTCTCTTGTCATGACAAAAGCGCTTTTCTGTTTCAACATCTAAACGAAGAAATTAATCGTGAGAGAAGTAAATACCTGGTAGCTGTTGACATATATTAACTGGTTTAATTTAAATTCATCTTCTGTCCTCGGGGCTTTATGTTCTCTTGCCTTGCCGGTTGACCAGTCTGCCCAGCTATTGAGTATCACCTTACATCAACTTTCTGTAAACAGTTGACATTGTCTTTTGGAATTCCAAATTAAAATAATAACTTCACTAATTGAAGATTTAGTAAATTACTGAGGTTTTCGAACACCAGAACTTTTTTAAACTTTAGGTAACAGCCCAAATTCCGGCCGGTTAAGGGAAGTCAGGGCTAATTTTTTTTTATCCACGCTGGAAGGGAGGTTAAAAATAGCCCTTACCCGCACCGAAATGCGGGCCCTCTACGCCGCTCGCCCAAAAGAGCAAAGCGACGAGCAGGGGTCTCCAGCCTCTGACAGACAGCATCAGTGTCACAGGCCCGCCTCGAGGCTCGAGGCGGCTAGGAGCGTACAGTTGCCTGTACGTCTGCTTGGGCATACCTGCTAAAAAAACCCCCTCGCGTGCTGTCACCACATCATTGCGATCAACCCGAGCATCTGTTCATTGCGACATCGCAATGCGTGACCTCTGGTCCCTTTCAGGACTCCGCCCTGCTGTCCCTTTCGGGACTCCTCAGTAGGTGTTCAACCGATCTTCTGCTGTCCTCGGTTCTGGGGTCACTCGAGACACCCGTCTGTCCTCTTCTGGCGCAGGACGGACATGACAAAGTCAGCCACTGCGTTCCAGCTGACGCTGCCCTGCAGCATCTTCTCCACGATGTTGTCTGGGGTCAGATGACCGCCGACCGAGTCGGCGAGGGCAGTCCGTTCTTCGTCAAAACGACGGCACACGAAGAAAGTGTGATGCACGTCGTCTCCGTCGTGTCCGCAATACTTGCACCTGGGCGAGTCGACCTTGCCCATTCGGTGGAGGTACAAACGGAAGTAGCCATGACCTGTCAGGAACTGGGTGAGTTAAAAGTTCACCTCCCCGTGGTCGCGGCAAACCATGAGTCGCCATGTCCACCTTCCAGTCGTGTCTTCGTCCCATCGACGCTGCCAGGCGGCCATTGTTTGGCCACGGGCCAGCTCGGCAGTCTCTTCCCGATCCATCTCGGGAGCTCGCCCCCAGATGGTCTTCTTCTCTTGCGCCAGCAGGTCGATTGGGATGACTCCCGCAATGACCAGCACCACCGCCTGCGAGACCCTGCGGCGGTAAGAGGACGCGACCCTGAGCGCGCCGCGTCTCTGCACCGCCAGCATGCGAGTCCGGTATTTATTCACCTTCGTCGCATCTGCCCAGATCTCCGCTCCGTAGAGCATGATGGCCTGTGCCGTCGACAGCAACAGCCTCCATTTCCCCTGACTCGGTCCTCCGATGTTGGCCATCAGTCTTCCGAGGCAGGACGTCACTTCGGCCGCCTTGTCGCACACGCTTCTGATGTGGTCCCAGTAGGTGAGCTTGTTGTCCAGCTCCACCCCCAGGTACCTGGCCGTCCTCTGCGTCTCGATCACTTCGGTACCCACCCGCATCGGAATGATTGGACCCGCATCGTCTCGTACATCAGCCGCCGGTCCCTCAGGTAATCTCTCACCATGGCGAGGAGGTACCCAGGTAACCTGAATGTTCTTTCCAGTGCGACCAGAATGTCGCACCACCGTGCCGAGTTGAACGCGTTCTTGACATCAAGCATGACCAGCAGCACGATCGGACGAGCCGCGTGGCACGCCTGATCCGCTCGTGTCACCGAAGCTACGACCTCCGAGATGGCGCTGAGTGTCGAGTGGCCCTCTCTGAACCCGTGTTGTCGGGCCGAGAGGTCCCCTGCCGCTCGTACAGCCTCTCCGATTCTCGGTTTCAACAACCTCTCCATCAATTTTCCCGCCGTGTCCAGCATGAACAGAGGGCGGTACGACGATGGAGCGTCCGGTGGGCCCCGTTTTTTGCTCAGAAGGACGAGCTTGGCCAGTTTCCAGGGGATGCGAACACTCCCGCTTTCAAGCAGACGTTGTACATGTCCAGCAGGAGCTGAGGGCGGCATTTCGCCACCAATTTCAGCACCTCTGACGGTACGTTGTCCGGGCCCGGGGCCTTCTTGTTCTTCATGGAGCTGACCGCTCTCTCCAACTCTTGGCGCGTGAACAAAGGGACCTCTTCGGTGATCACCCGCAAAGGGGTGTCGTCTCTGAGCCGGTGATCTGGGAACAGTCCGTCCACGATGGTCCGCATCTTCTCAGGCTCCATCGGCACGTACCCGGGTCCCTGCGCGAGTTTCCTCATGACCAGCTTGTACCCCTGTCCCCAGGGGTCGCTGTTCACGTCCTCGCGCAGTGCGCTCCAGCAGCGCGCCTTGCTTTCTCTGATCGCTTTGACCAGTTCTCTTTTTGCCGCTGTACTGGCTCGACCTCTCCGCCGCCTCGGGTCTGTCCCGGGAACGCTGGGCTCGCCGCCTGAGTCTCAGGCAGTATCGCCGCAGCTCCGCGATGCGGTCGGTCCACCAGAACACAGGGCGCTTTCCGGTACGTGCCGACTTGCGGGGCATCGACGCATTGCAAGCGCGATGAATGAGGCGCGATGTGGCTTCCACCACAGCCTCCACTCCGCCCTGCTTGGCTGGTCGTCCGGCATCTGGGGGATGTCCCCCATGCCGTTCTGCAGAGCCTCTGTCAGCCTCCGTTCATCCAATCTTGCCAGGTTCCAGCCGAGCGGGCGCCGGCTGTTGCCGCGATTTCCTTGTCTTCTTTCGGCCAGCTCGAAGGCGATGTATTCGTGATCACTCCCCGAGTAATCACCCATCACCCTCCAGCCGACGATTCGGGAAGCCAGACCTTCCGATGCCAGGGACACGTCGGGGATCGATTCCCCGAATCCCGGCCTCCGGTAGGTTTGCGTGTCCCCCTCGTTCATTGTCAGCAGCTTCAGCCTGGATGCTATCTCCAACAGCAACCTTCCTTGGGTGTCTGTATGTGGCATCCCCCACTAGCTCTGGCGTTGAAGTCGTCGGCCAGGAGACACTGACCGGCGATCGCTCGGATCGCGTCCTCCATGGCCTCCAACTTCTCCGTGTATCGTGGAATGCTGTCATTCGGGGAAAATAACAGCTCACAAACGTGACTCCGTTGCTTGTGATCCAGGCGAAATTTCGCCGTTCCCACTTCTTTCGATGGGGACCACGTGCGGGTCGGGCACCCACAGCGCAGCCCATCCTGTGTGGTCAGGGAACCATAGTGGACCTTTAGCCCTGTGACATCGAAGACGAGTGATGTCCCCGTCTCCCGAACGATTTGGTCCACCAGGGAGCTTGCCGCGATGCTCCCGTTTAGGTTTCCCTGGATGACCCTCAGCGTCCGCGCCTGTAGTCTTCTTTGGGACCAAAAGGTATCTGAAGGTCCGACAAGCGCCGGAGCCTTGGACATGATCCGACGGACGGCCGTCGGTTGCCTTCTTGCAGGCTTCGCACGAGGGTGCCCTGGCTACAAGCGGACGACTTGTGCCTGACACCACCACACTTCCAGCATGCCTCGCTGCGGTCTCTCGCTGCGGTCTCTCGCTGCGGTACCTTTGCACTCTCGTCGAGTGTGGCCGTACTCCAAACAGCGGAAGCATCGTCGGATCTCTACTCGAGTTCGCACTCGGCAGACAACCCACCCAACCTTGACCTTGCCCCTTTGCAGGAGCTTCTGGCCGCTTGAGGCGTCGCGATCGACGACCGCCAACCTCTGCTCACGGGCGTTGGGTTTGGTCAGGAAGACTTTGAAGTCTGGCCGTCTCCTGGCCCAACTCCCGTTTCAGAGCGTCACTCACCTCGTCCGATGTGGAGCACGAATCGAGATCCATGATCTCCACAGGCAGACGGGAGTGACGCTCTTGAGCTTGTCGCCGGCGCTGAGCGCCGACTTCACCGACTCGGCAAATCGGGTCTGACCACGGCCAGAACCCAGCTCGATGAGCATGCCGCCGTCGTTGGTCCTGCGGAGTCTGCGGACCTCCACACCCGACCGCTCGGGTTGGACGTCCCTCCGCAGCTTCCCCACGACGTCGGCGTAGGAGCGACCTTGCCCCGGTTTGATGATGAGGACGTGCCTCATCTTCGCCCCAGAGCCGGACGCCCTCGGCTTATTTGCCCTTGCGGGGGCACCGCGAGGGGGCGCCTCTTGGGTGGCAGCCCGCCTCTTCTTCTCCCCCCTCCGGGCGGACTTTTACTTCACCTGGGTGAAGCCATAATCCGCAGGTTTCGGGGGATTGGGCGCTTTCTGTGGGACCGAAGCTTTGGTGCTCCCACCCGCAGCTGCACGCGTCTGGGCACCCTTCGGCTTCCCACCATTCCTCTTCTTCGGAGGAGAGGTCATAGAAGACTTTTCCTCCGTCTTCTCCACATCCCTTGGCGTCGGGGGGAGCATCTGGGGTGAGGTCATAGTAGACCTCTCCATCCCAGACTTCTGCACCACCTCCGGCGTCGAGAAGGACGTCTTGTTCCGCTTTTTGGGCGGTGACTTTTTGAACACTCTCTCGACGACCCGGCGTTCAGCCTGGAGGGCTTTCAGCCGGACCGTCCGTGTCCCCTTGATGACGCTGACGGCTTCCTCGATCTTCGCGACGGCCGTCCGAACACCATTGCTGATGTTCTTCTGGATGGCTATCGCATCGCGGATCTGCCCCAGCGCCGCCACGATCTCCGAGATGGACTTGTCCTCCGCCAGGTCGCAGTCGTCGACCTGCCTTCGGACGATGTCCAACTCCGAGTCACTCGGCCTGAGAGGCGGTGATTCGTCCCACGGGCTTCTCGGATGCTGCCGCTGCAGATCTCCGTCATTCTTGGGAGTCCCCGTCTCCATGGCCACCGTCTCTGCCGATGGCCCAACCACCGTAGCTTCGGGCACCGACTTCGAGGCGTCGGCCCTGGAGTCCGGGGACTTGAACGCGGCTGGGGGAGGCGCACCGACCACCAGTGCCTTCCCTCCCCCTGCATCCTTCGACTTTGGAGCCCCTCCGGAATTTGGAGGGGTCCTCTTCAACCTTAAGCTCCGGCCGAAGGGGGACGGGTCACCCCCCGATCCGGAGCCCAGAACATTCTTGACGCTCGCCTGATTTGTCGCTGCCATCGTGCTCCTGATCAATCTGAAAAAAGAAAGAACAACAAACAATCAAATCATCAATCCTTGAGTTTTTTGGTTCCCCGGTCAAAGGGAGCATTGCCAATCGCTCCGAGTGTCTTCCACGGCCCTAGACCGACAGATGTCAGTCAAACCTCCTCAGACACCCATCACCCGCCTAGCACAGTCGCAGGGTCAGGAATATGCCCATGGTTCTTAAAACCGCTTCCGACAATTTTGATACACTGCTTTCAGCGTGGCGGGGGTGCTTACTTGCAGCGGCCACCTGCTGAGGCCAATTCGACCTCAGCAGCTCCTCTAGTTTTGGCTCGGAGTTCACAGAAGCGGCATGTCCCCACTAAGCGTCCCACCAAGCACCCCGATTAGAGTACAAGGGGGAGGGCTCAAACCCAGGCGTATGGATGACCTCAGCACCGGGGCCATTTGCCATGGCAAGCCAGGCGTACCCGGACCCCGAGCCGCCTTCGTGTTTTTAAAAGACAGCCACCCCGCTACCTCTTTTCTACAAGCCTCCACTAGATTGCCCTTTGTTTGTTTTTTGTGGGTTTTGTGATTTTTTTATTGGTTTTTGTGTTTTTTGTGTTTTTCTTCGACTCCTGAAGGGGCAGGAGGCACTTTCTTCAGGAGACGAAACAGAGGAAAGAAGATGAAGAAATGAAACCATGCAGGGCTCGCGAGAGGGGCCCATGCAGGGTCGAAGAAAGAGAGAGGCGGGCAAGATTAGCCCAGACTGCGACCTACGACCCGAAAGAAGGAAGAAAGGTCTTAGCTCTGGAAGAACTGCGAGAAGAAGAGTCTCGCAGCTTGGCTCGGGAACCCGGGGCCGCCAAAGAGACACCCGAACAGCCGAAAGCCGACTGCCCCTGGGGGAAGTCAGGGCTAATACTGCTTATGAAATTAAAATTATTGAATGAACTAGTTATATTTTGGTTAATTATGTATTTTAAATAAATTTATGTTCCAAATAATATGTTAAAGTAGCATACATTAATCATATTTATTTGTAAAATGCTATTTTGTTTTAGACCTATTCATCTAACTTAAATCCCTAATACCGGTTTTTGCAAGCCTAATTACGGTCGTGATTGTCAAGACGACATTATAACGTGATTTTTCAGAGATAACTAAGTTGACCTGAAATTAATTTATTGACAGACATTTTTATTAATTGGGGATGATAAACCAGCTTCAACTTATGACATCACCTAAGGGAAACAACATTGAAAAAAATCTTTAGCTAAACTGCTTTTGATGTAAAACACTATAGCCTATACACTATAGCCGTTGGCTTCCTTTGGTAGAATGAGGTTATTTTTAATTTCTATATGATTCGAAACTTTTACTTTGTATATTCATTCCTGTTCCTATTCTTTTATACGTAAAACAAGGCTAAAATCGTTTGAACTTATTAGTTCTTCATCTAATAAAACGTAAATATTTTGGTTTATTGCATTGTTTGTTGACCGCTTGGATAAATAATTTTTAAAATATGTATGATTTTCTTCAAAGACCAAATTAGAATGCTCAACCAATAATGTAAACGTTTAAATAAGAATAAATTTTGTAGTTATCGGAAACCGTAATTTGGACCATTAAAAATCATATTTGTCGTCGCTATTAATTACCAACCGTAATTAGGAAATACTTGAAATTTACCGTCTTAGTTACGGTCAATAAAATTTAAGGGCAAAACACTGTAAAATCTCATTGACATTTATGCATTTTTATTGAAAATCATTCTTTATAAAGTAGAAACACTCTTGCAAACACAAATTAGCAATATCTCATAATTTTAAATCTAATTGACATCGCCTCAGTTCCAAGCCATTTAGATAAGGAAGCAGCAGGCGACCGCTCGAACTGACCAAATCCACTGTTCTAACTAATTGTTTTGTCAGATTACTTCAAAAGTGATAGTGCTCTACGGTAGATCGATGATCGCAGTTTACGTTGTTACCGTATGGTAGGGTATTGGGTTGACGGGGATGTTTTTATGTTTGGGTAATTGAGAAGTGGCGATAGACGACCGGTATTAGGCAAGTGACCGTAATTTGGGCTGTTTACTTTATTTGTTACTGATGTTATCACAGTTTTTAACTATAATAATGTGAGTTTTAACTGATTAGGATTGCGCGAAAGCAAGAACGTCTTTGAACGATCGCGACGGTCGTTGGCCTATATACGTGACAACAATGTAAAGCAACTGATAGCAGTAGTATATATAGTAAAGTTGTTTCTAATGTAAATATCTTCAAAATACTGTTTTGAAACCAACACTCTACCAACCGCTAAGATAATACTAAACAGTTAAACCTACCAACCGTTTTATGTATATTGAGGATAATTAATTTTCAAATCAGTCCAATAACGTTATTAAATTAGGTATCTTAAATATAACACGACAAGTTAAAATGATTTTTTCAAAAATTCTTATTAAATTAAACCTTGACTAGATATCTCGGCTTTGAGGAGTTTGTTTTGGTGAACAAAACGCAAACCAACAAACACATTCTTCATATTGAAAAATATAAAAACATATTTATTTTGATTCATTGCTTTGTAACTAATCATTTACAGGGTTATTTGCTTCAATGTGGGTATAATGCATTATTGGCCTACCAATAATAGCCCCTCTTATATTCAGAGTACATAATTCATTATTTTTATAATCATACTCTTCCCTCAGTAATACCACTCTTAACCACTTTACACTAAGAGCTTTATAATTTTCACTATGTTCAAGCTTAGGGTCTGCAAAACGCATAATGTGTCGTTAATTAGTAAAAGAAATAATATAATAATTGAATAAATATCGGTAATATTTGTTACTTGTAAGGGACTTAAGGAAAATTTGTTGTCTTAAAACTTAGATTTTAGAGATTTAATTTTTATCTAGTCATCATCGTAGATTAACAAGATTTCTCTTGGAGCTAAGCTTAAAACAAAATTAAATTCCCAAACCTCAGAAAGGAATCTGTGACATCCAAAGCGGCCTGTCAACAAATACCCCCGTCGCAGCAGACCTGTGTACTCAACGAATTCCCATAGGATTTATTTTCTACTTATTTGGAGGAAAGTATTGTTTGAATACGTTAAGTAAATAATATACTAAAAATGTAATCATTCATGAACTTTAAACATGAGGAAAATTAACAAGGAGACCACATTGGTTTTCATTAGTAATACACACACTTTTATATTTTATATGATTCTTAGTCATATAATTTTTAATAAATGTAATCTTGTTATATATATAAATGTCAACAAGCATATAAACAATGAATTCAAAATACCCAAAACATACAAATAACTTAATTTCATGAAAAACATAATTTCAATCATATGGTCAGTTTTATAACTAAAACACCCATGTTGCAGCAGACCTGCATCAATTGCAATAAAGCATATTATCAATCCTCATCATTGTTAACATATAGTCCAGGCAACGAAAGGGTATAGAGGGAATTGCATGGATCACAATTTTTGACTTTGTAACTTTGTTTGGACTAGTTAGGAGTAAAACATATCAAAAGTCCCCGCCCTTAGCCCTTGAGCCGGCTGGGCTGGAAGGGCCTAAAGGTACAATTTTTTGGGTTTTCCTAAATATCTTGAAAACTATCAACTTTTAGTATTCCCTATTAAATTTGAAAATTAAAGAAAATTAAATTTCCTGTAAGAAAAATATATAATATGTCTATTTTGGTCCAACCGTTTACAAGGTAAGCACTAATTTTATTAATATTCAATAAAATAGCCCTCCCATAAGAAATACATGTAAATTTGAGGGTAACTTAGATGCCCAATTGGGCAAAGCTTTTTACACCTAAAGGAAAATGAACAGCAATCAGGAAATATTGACAAAATTTCCAGTAATTTCACACCTCAATCATAAAAATTGGTCTAAAATTAAGGTGTTGGCGAGCTCACAAAAAATGTTATTTTTCAAGGAGTTATTTCAATTTGTTATAATTTCTTGAAAAATAACGTTTTTTGTGAGCTCGCCAACGCCTTAATTTTAGACAATTTTTTATGATTGAGGTGTCAAATTACTCAATATTTCCTGATTGCTGTTCATTTACCTTTAGGTGTAAAAAGCTTTGCCCAATTGGGCATCTAAGTTACCCTCAAATTTACATGTATTTCTTATGGAAGGGCTTTTTTTTAAATATTAATAAAATTAGTGCTTACCTTGTAAACGGTTGGACCAAAGTAGACATATTATATATTTTTCTTACAGGAAATTTAATTTTCTTTAATTTTCAAATTTAATAGGGAATACTAAAAGTTGATAGTTTTCAAGATGTTTAGGAAAAAGCAAAAAATTGTACCTTTAGGCCCTTCCAGCCCAGCCGGCTCAAGGGCTAAGGGCGGGGACTTTTGATATGTTTTACTCCCAACTAGTCCAAACAAAGTTATAAAGTAAAAAATTGTGATCCATGCAATTCCCTCTATACCTTTTTTTAGCATTCATTGCCTGGACTAATACCATACTGTGAAATAATTCACTATTTGACAATTGTAAAACTTATTTTATTTCTTTGTCTCAAGAACATTGTTTGTTAGAACCAAAACTAAAAACTGTAAACATAAATATAAATATTCAACACCTGACATTTTGATCAGCTGTACATTACACTTTTCCCCCGGACAAAAAAGATTCTAACATAGGTAGGGTTAAAAACAACTATGAACTATGATGCTGAGCCAAATCGCTGTCTAAGTTGGTCGGCGTGTCTTCTGTGTTCGGTACCAGCCTCGTTGACGATGTAAGACACCGGACCCGTACGTCGTATTACACGGCCTTTCCTCCAGTGCTTGTCTATATCTAATTTAACCCAAACGGCGTCTCCGGGCTGGAATTCACGCCACTTTGCAGCTCCATCGTGGTTCGCTCTTTGCTTTTCTAAAGATTCGTAAAGCTTTTTAGAACGGTCGGGTTTCAGCAAGCTTAAAGGCGTCCGAAGTTGTCTTCCAAACATAAGTTCTCCTGGGGATTTCCCAGTGGTTTGGTTTGGAGTGATCCTGTGATTGAAAAGAAAAGTTGTAAGAGATTTCATTATGCTGTGACCTTCCAGCTTTTGTGCTTCAAATCTCTTTTTAAAAGTCTGGATGTAACGTTCCGCCAGCCCATTGGAACGTGGATGGTAAGGCGCTGTAGTGACATGCCGGATATTACGTCTGCTGCAGAAACTCTTAAATTCATGTGAAGTGAATTGAGGCCCATTGTCACTGACTATCATTGTAGGCAATCCGAATGTTGTGAATACTTCTTCAAGCATTGTGATTGTCTTCTCTGAAGTGATTTTTTTCGTCGGCAACACTTCCAACCACTTTGTTGTTGAATCTACTATAACCAGCCAGTAAAATCCATGATAAGGTCCAGTGAAATCAATGTGAACCCGTGTCCAAGGTTCTGGAGGAACAACCCACGAAAATAGAGGAACCTCTGGATCATTCTTTCTTGTCTTTTGACATTTATTGCAAGATCTTACATATTCTTCTATCTCGGAATTCATGCCAGGCCACCAAACGTGAAATCTGGCGTATGAACGCATACCAACTATTCCGGGATGACCCTCGTGAAGAATTTGGATTGCTGTTCGTTGGAGAGATTTCGGAACCACCACACGTCCTTTCCAAAGCAAAACTCCATCTTCATAGCTGAGCTCGTCTCTTTTATCATAAAATTTGTGACACGTCGAACTAAGTTCTCTTCTTTCAGGCCAAATACTTTGTAGGTACTGTATTACTTGCTGTAAACACTCATCCTTTGCAGTCTGTTATTTCAGGTACTTCTGTGTTATGTGAAGATTGTCAAGGCGCAACTGCAACACTTGCTTTCCAAACTCCCCTTGTTTGTCTGCATTGGATTTAACTACTGGTAACCGGGACAGTAAGTCTGCAGGAGCGTTTGCCTTCCCTTCATTGTACTTAATTTCAAAGTTGTACGCTCCTAGTATCACTGACCATCTGGTTAATCTGTCGCTGGTGATTTTTGGAAGTTCAGTATGCTGTCCCAAGAAGTGCACAAGTGGGTTATGGTCAGTCCTTAGAATAAACCTTTGGCCGTAAATGTAATCGTGGAATTTAGTAACGGCAAATATAATACCCAAAGCTTCTTTATCAATGACCGAATAACTTTTCTCGGAGCTCTGTAGTACTCTTGACGCAAACGCAATAAGTCTAATGGTACCATCAGGAAACTGGTGGCTCAGTACCGCTCCAAGACCAGCGTTACTTGCATCAGAATCCACTATCAACGGTAGGGTCTCATCGTAGTGAACTAGTGTGTCCGAAGATGTCAGTGTGGATTTCAACCGTGTAAATATTTCTTCATCTTGTTTAGTCCAGTTCCACGACGCCCCTTTTTTCAGGAGACGATGTAGCGGTGACGCAATACACTGTAAACGAGGAATGAACTTTTGATAGTAGTTAATAGCACCTAAAAAAGCCCTCTCACATTTGAAGGTCTAGGCAAATCTCGAACTGCCGCAAGGTGTTTGTCTGACGGATGTATTCCCGTGCTGTCTATCTCGTGCCCTAGGTACGTGACTGACTTCTGTAAAAACTTGCACTTTGACTTCTGAATTCTAATTCCAGCATCTTTGAATCTTGCCAACACCTCTTCAAGGTTCCGTAAATGTTCTTCTCGAGTTCTGCCAGTTATTATTGAATCGTCAAGAAACTGAGCTACGCCATTCACACCTAACAGTACTTGTTCAATTTTTCTTTGGAAATCACCGGGTGCACATCGGACTCCAAATGGCACTCTTGTATATCTGAAATACCCAAATGGAGTCGAAATTACTAGGTATTTCCGTGAACTCTCTTCCACTTCTATCTGCAGGTAGGCATCTTTCAAATCTATTTTAGAGTATTCTTGACCTCCTTGTAGTTTAGTCATTATATCTTCGAACTTTGGAAGAGGATGCTGTACTGGAGTTATATATGGATTAATTGTAGCCTTGAAGTCACTGCAGATTCTGACCCTTCCGTCGCCTTTCAAAACAACCACTATTGGAGAGGCCCAGGTTATATCCGTGGTAGTAGGGTCAATGGATTCCAAAACCCCTTCTTTAAGTAGTCTGTTTATTTCCGATTCCACCGCGGGTCGGAGCGCATAGGGTATTGGTCGAGGTTTGCAAACCTTTGGCACCGCATCATCAGACAGTTTTATTACAGCTTTTTGACCTTTAAATTTTCCTAGAGTATCCGAAAATACTTCTGAATACTTGTTCAATATAGCATTGATTCAACTCCGAATCAGCCTGAGTCTCCTCCTCACGTACTGCACATACTCTAGAGCCAGGAGGTAACGGTAAGTTGAATGCTAAGACCCAGCTCAACCCAAAAAGCGGTACATCATCATCTTTAACAACAATCGTAGGTAGTTTTAGTGTAGTGTTGAAAGCTTTAACCGATACCATAGCCTTACCTATGTAATGCAACAGGAACGGCTGTATAAGCTACTAAATTAGAAGTCTGCTGTAATGAAGGAGATCCGATCTTCTTCCATACATTGTATCTAATCACGGATTCAGCAGCTCCGGGATCGTAAAGCATGTCTACTTTTATGTGATTAAGTGAAACTGTCATCATTACCTTATTTCCCTTTTTCATTGCTCGCACTGAAACCGGCTCACTGTCGAGACTTCTTGGTGACGGCGAACGAGAGACTCCTGGTCTTAAATTGTTCGTTTGTCTTTTGCCCTGTAAAATTTTTGCACGACCAGATCTGAAACAAACTTTAGCAAAATGATTTTTTCCATGACAAATGTTACATATTTTCCCATTTGCAGGGCAAGGCGAATTACCAGTGTGTAGCAAACCTCCACATCGGAAACAATGCTGGCCTCTAATAAGTGTTGTCACCGGCTGTGTATCTGTTTTTGATGGTCTTGTAGCGTTAGTTTGGTAACCCTCATAAGCACTAAAAGATGTGACCTGCTTCTGAGTTCTGTCCGCACGTTCAAAATTGAGAGCAGTTTTTTCAACATCTTTGAACAAATAACTAGCATCAGTATGTTGCCTCAGAAGTTCTTTTTGCCACTCCTCATTATTGATGCCCAACAAAGGTTGATCTCTGAGACGTTCATCGAGTGATGCTCCAAATTGACAACGGCCGGCCAGACCTCTTAAGCTGTTAACGTATTGACTAACAGACTCACCTGTAAGCCTATATCGGCGTCCAAACGTCACTCGCTCTCCCAATGTGCTGTAGGAGCTTTCATAATATGATGAAAGAACCCTAGTGATTTCGTTGAAACTTTTGGAAGTTACCGGTTCAGGTCGAAAATGGTCTGCCAGTAGTTTGAATGGCTTGGCCCCAATTTTTGAAAGAAGTAGATTCTTACATAATTCTTCCGATTTAATATTGTGCAGTGCGATTTCTATGTTGAAGCGTTGAAAATAGTAATCCCACTCTTCCTCCTCAGGGTCGAAATGGTCAAACCTAAATGTTGCATGTTGTTCAATAGAAGTGTATGTTGCTGTAGAAGTGTTTTCATTATAATCATTTTGTCTTTTATTTCTTTTTGCCATGGCCGCAGCGCCAAATGTGAAATAATTCACTATTTGACAATTGTAAAACTTATTTTATTTCTTTGTCTCAAGAACATTGTATGTTAGAACCAAAACTAAAAACTGTAAACATAAATATAAATATTCAACACCTGACATTTTGATCAGCTGTACATTACACATACATTATGCTACATTTTCAGGCAGTTTAGGCCAGGATACCCCCCCCCCTTCCAAATGCTCATTTGTACTTTCTTTATTAAATTTAAAAATAATTTGTATTTTTTTATATAGTATATATTTTCTGCAAACTCTTGATCAGTGAACTCTAACTATTCAAAATAAACATAAATAAAATATTCATCATCTGAAAATTTAATCATATGTTCAGAATTGTATTTCTTTTAATTCTTAAATCAAGGCAACTATACTTTTTGGAGGGAAAATTAAAAATAATATTGAACAGTGTACTGTGTTTAGCACAACGACTATCTAAGCAACGGATCGACGTAGAATAATAGTTCAAAATGCTAAATTGTTTGTTTTTTAGGCTGAATTCAATTTTTACAATTAAATTTTTAACAAATTAGTAAAAAGGTGTTAAATATTGGAAATAAATTTTATTCCGTCAAAAAACCTTCAAGAGTAAACCATTCTTGCGGTTTTCAAACTCGAAGTCATGAATGACGCTTTACACGTTTGTTCCAAATGTCATCAATATCCTTTTACAAAAGGACCTTTTTTACAAAAGTTATCGCGCCTAATGACAGGTATATATATATATATATATATATATATATATATATATATATGAAAATAAACGAACGGTGTTTTGAGGTCTAGGGACCTCAAAATGGAAAATAACATGGTCCCGGGCTTAAGTCTCACCATGCCACCTACGGTAATAGCTACTTCCCTATAAGGGAAATTCGCTAAAAGGAGGAAAACGCTGTCATTCTTAATTGTCATAAGGTTAACTCAAAGGAAAACCTATTCTGGATATTCCTACTTCAAAGAAAATGTCCCTCGTTACAATATTTCACTGTAAATTTAATTTCAACTAACTAATAGATTAAACGTTTCTTCAATATACAATAAAATAGTATATTACGTTACTACGCCGGAAAGTACTGTTTTGCCGGACAAGCATGATAGTTCCCGCGTGAGCGACAGCGATTGCGGGGTTTTCATGCGAGTACGGTAAACTTTCCGGCCGTGTAACGTACGATACTTTTCATCATACTTCTCAGAAAAAAAACATGCTTTCAATTATAACGTAGTCCTTGCATAAACCTTCTCAATCCTTCAAAACTAACTTATAACAAACTGAACAAACATTTGCTACTAACTGCTGCCAGTGCTTCCTCTACATTCCTCTAAATAGTAATACCCCCGTTGCAGCAGACCTGCATACTTAGCGAATTTCAAATGCAAAACTACATATTTCAATCCAACATAACGAGATTTGATATGTTTGGTAAGCTCCATAAGAAAAACATGGGGAATGAGTATGCAGGTTTGCTGCTACAGGTATATTAAAACTGGATGGTTTTAATTCAATATTTAGTAGATCTGAACTAGAAGAAGCTATTTACCAAGTCTTATCAAGATGTGTTGAGAAATAACAGAAATATAGAATTTTACGTAATTTCCCGTAAGGTTAACATTGGGACAACGTACTCTGTTTACCACTTTCAATATCTCGGTAACCATTGGACATAGAGCAGTGATTCAAGATACTACATTGTTTGTTTTTTTTAGCTGAATTCAATGGTGCCAACGAAAATTCGGTAAATTTTATTTTTCTATGTAAAAAACTCAAAAAACCCATTTTTGGTGGGTTTTATCCCCATTTACCACCCCTTCCGGTGGGCCGATCGGGCTGGTTTACGAACTCGTCCGAGTAATTACCACTTTACACGTCTGTATCAGTTTTTGTTAAGATTGGACCATTTTTACGGCCGCTATCGAGCTAACACATACACACACACACACACATGTATATATATATGTGCATATATATATATATATATATGCATATATAAACATTTTAACGAATGGTGTTTTTTGCTTCTGTTGGCTCCAAAACGAAAAGTTATCATGGTCTCGGGCTTTTAGGTCTTACCATGAGACCTACGGTAATAGCTTCTTCCCTATAGGACAAATTCGCTAAAAGTAACCAACAAACAAGCATTAAATGTCGGTTTGCTGAAATCAGTTGATTGTTTACTTCGGTTTTTCCGGCCTAGGACGGCAATGGGTGTCTTTCGAGCCAACAAAAAGAAATTGAAAACAGATGTTTCTCTGTCAGTTTGATGAAAAAACTATTGTTACATAACATTTGAAATTTAGTACAAAGATTAGAAAACAGTTCAAAGTTGTTGGTTTTTGCATCGCCTTTAAATCTATATCCTATTTGTCATTTAAAATTTTTGAAATGCAGTGCTACAACATTTAATAGAATAAAAAGTACTGTCGAACACTTTTATTTCCTAAATTTTGGCATGTCATATATAAAATAAAAGATGAGTTTACCAGGATTGATAATTTCCAAACAAAACAAAAAAATGAACAGTGGCTTTTGAGATAGAGGGTATTCCGTAAACACCAATATTTTTTAAAAAAAACCCGCTATTTTGAAATCAATAATGTTAAGTGAATTCTGTTTTCACAAAATTGTTTGCCTTGTTTAGAGCTTTAAATTTATGTATAGCTTGACTTATGTTTATATTTGAAAATTCTGATTCGATCCCCCCACCGCCGGTTTTCGGAACACGTTTTAAAACGGCGGCGTCTTAAACCACGTTTTTAAACATATTTTTAAAAGTTTATAAAATTATTTTTACAGTGTTCTTTGGGGTCAATTTAGTGGGAAATGATTTTTAAAATCTATATAAGATTACTAGTTTGTCTGTAATCTATTTGAGACACCTTAGGTGAGACACCCTGTGTATAATTTCGAACTAATAGTGTTCTTTGCTTCTAGTGGCCGCAAAACGCAATATTATCATAGTCTTGGGCTTAGGTCTTACCATGAACCTACAGTCACAGATTCTTCCCTGAAGGGGAAATTCGCTAATACTCACTACATAACTACTAAATCTCATAACAGGTGAATTGCTCAACTCTCTGATTATAATTCTGATCATGTATAATCACAAATAGAACATAGTTTCTTTAAGAAAGTGGAATATGCATGGAAGAACAAAATGAGATCTGACACCGATCGATATAAAATGTATTAGTCAGCTAACGAAATAGTTTAATATGTTACAATTATGGTCAAGAAAAGGAATAACAGTTTTGGATTTCTTAAATCAAAGTTGACAAATTATTATCACGACCATTTTTATCATGCGCATACAGCAAAATTGAAATCAACTACTGACCAACAAAAACAATTACTATTCTGGGCGATGACAAGTTGGAACAAATCGTCTGTCGATGAAACCTTAGACCTAAAAATATTTCAACTCATCGCTCTTTGCCAGCAGATGTTTGTTTCTGAAAGTCTGGGTTCTGTCCGCCGTTGTTTCTTGTTTACAAAACTGTTTGTTTCTTGCTATTAAAGGCACCTGTGCAAATCTTCCTGTCGACTGTTTACATTTACCAAGGGCTTTCACACTTTTAGCTTTACGGTACTTTTTGTTTTGCTCACATTTTACAGTTTTCAGATTTCGATTTATAATAATATAAATATTAAGTAGTATTTTTGATTAATACTTTTTCTGTTTTTTATGGCTTTATTACATCATGAAAAATTTTTTACTGTACATTTATTTTCTAGGAGTCATAAAAGTTTAGAAGTATAATATTATGAGAAATCCCTTCTTGATTACATTTCCAGATGGTAGACTCAAATCAGAAATGGCAAAGCTAGAAGACATTGCAATTAAAGTAATGGCCATTGTATTCATTGTGTCTATCAAAAGAGCGTCACATAAGAACAGATATATCTACATTCCAGCACGCGGGCCTTGCCGTTTTGACTACTGTATATAAAGTGTCGCCTCGAGGGCTGTAAAATCTGATGACCGGGTTTATAGGCCACAAAATTGGCAGTGATAACAAACTGGTGAAATCTAGACAACGGAGGCTGTATCCCAGTTTATTGAAAGAAAATACTCATTTGATAGTATTAGCAATAATATATTCATTCAAACCCACTACATACAATATTATACATCATACCATAAGTTATTTCACTGAATACTGCTAGATGTTGACCCTTGTACTTCGACACCCCTCGAGTGGCGCAAAACATCACCTCGTCCCAAGCAAACACCACACGATCGCCTCCCCGTATTTGAAACAAATACTTAAGAAAAACACGTAATCAATTTAGTATTTAAAGAATAAATAATCACACTTACGACGGTTTCATAACAGTTGAAAAAAATTGTCTAATTGATTTATTTTCGATTGATGTCTTCGGGATTGTCTTGGTGCCTTTAGTATTCAATGGTTTACAACCAATGATGTCGATGGTGATGATAATGATGATGACAAGTGGTAGATTGCTGATGACGATAACTAATGTTAGTCGTGCTACACAGAAAGCAAAAACTTTAACGGTGTTTGGAATTTGAGGATAGGACTAATACGACAAAATAGGATGCTACGGAATTTAAATGCCCCCGTCGCAGCAAACCTGCGTACTCAGCAAATTTCCAAAGAATAATTTTGTATATTTGAGATTATTTAATTTATGTAAGGGAAAATAATATCTCAAATAATAATGCAAGTAATGTAAACAATGCAAAAAGTATATTACATAATAATTCAAGAGCTTTATATGTAAGAAAAATTATCACGGGAATCATATCGGTATTCACAGTAATACACTTTTTGCATTTCTTATTAATTCTTAACCAAATATTTTTTTCAAAGTTTATTCTTGTTATATTATGTAAAATTTAAGCAAACGTATTATCAATGATCTCAAATCAGTAAAAATAAAGCAGATAAAATAATGTCATGAAAAAATTAAATCCATACCGTTGATCATTAATAAAAAAGTCAAGTCCAAACATATGATTTATCTTATAATTTAAAGATAATTTGCAGCTTGTTGCAGCACACCTGCATATTCAGCAGGGCATCCTACCATCGATGTAAATAAGTACACTGAATTGGTAACTAAGGCCCCGCATCGCGAGCCGCCGGCAGTGGTTGCGTTTAAGATTTTGCAGGGGCGATGGGGGAACGCATCTTTTGCGACCAACTTGTACTGACAGTCTAGTTAAATATTAATTGCAATTACTTTATAGTTATAGCAATACAGCTCTTACAACAAGCTTTACCCGTAAAACTGCTCCCAAAATCCGTGCATTTTCAATACGGTTAACAATACAGTTTCGCGCATTTCCCCAATGCCCCTTCAATTCGGCCCGGCTGCAACCCCAACGCACAGCTGGGTTGGCTCGGAAATCACTACGCGAGCCTTACAGGGAGCGCGCTATCCAGTTGTATTTATTTATATCGATGCATCCTACCTCAGGATTAATTTTTTATATGTAGGCATATTCTACATTTATGTTACGGAAGTTGTTTTGAATATTTTGTGTAAATCATATATTTAATTCCGTAAGGCGATTCTTTGCGTCAAAATTGTGGGCCTCTAGCAAATCGTAGAAAGGTGGGAGAGGGCTAAAATTAAAAGTCTCTATTCCGTGATGGCGGGAAAAATAACGAAATTGCTTGAAATTCACCAGAAAACGAGAAATAACGTAAAATATCTGCCAATTAAATAGCATTGGGTTCTAAAAACGTCTGCTTTGTTTACATAAAACATGTGATGCTGATACTTGATTAAAAACCATGTGGTGGGCTAGATATCAATGTAAGGTAGATTTAGTTTGCTATGAAGGTATTTTGTACTATAATAAATGAGGATTGTTTGAATTTTCCCTCAAAAGGGGCTTTTAGCCCCTTCAAGCCACTAGTATTACTTTAAATTAAGTAAATTGTATCATTCATGAGCTTATTTTTCAGTAATTATTCATATTCTAATAATTTTTAATAAATGTATACTTGTTATTGAACATAAATGTCAGTAAACATGTATTGTCAATCTACCCAGATCCAAGGAATCAATATTCCCGTTGCAGCAGACCTGCATACTCAGCGAATTTCAAATGCTTAAATAAATCATTTTGATGGATCCTCGAATCAAGTTAAATCAACTTTTGTCTTAAAATGAGCAAACACAAATGTTCTCCATAAGGATAACATGGAAAATGAGTATGCAGTTTTGCTGCCATGGAAGTGTGAAATTTAGATATGTTTTCCATAACTCAGTAAATACCAACTAGATGAAGCCATATAGCAAGCTTAATTCAATTATGTTAATAAGTAAACAAGATTTTGAATTGTATTTATTTCTCATAAAGTAACATTGGGACAATGTACTGTGTTTATTACTAGCGATACCTCGGTAATCAATGAACATAAACGAACAATTCGACCTACTAAATTATTGTTTTTTTTTTCAAGTTGAATTCAATAGTCTAAACGATAGTTAAATAATTTTTAGTTGTCTATATAAATATCCCAAAATACAATTTTTGCAGGGGTATCCCGCCTTAACCCCCTTCCAATGATCCGATCAGGCTGGTTTTCTAAATCGTTCAAACAATTACTACTTTACATGTCTGTGCCAAATTTCATTTAGATTGGACCATTTTTACGCGAGTTATCGTTCTTAAAGACACACAGGTACACACAGACACACACACACACACACACACGCACGCACGCACGCACGCACACATATATATAAAGTGAACGAATGGCGTTTTTCACATCTGAGGACCTCAAAACGAAAAGTTATGGTGGTCTCTGGCTTAAGTCTTACCATGAGACCTACAGTAACGGCTTCTTCCCTACAGGGGCAATCCGCTAAAAACGAATTACCACTCTTAAATAATATTAAATCTTTGTAATTTTTTGCATGTAAAATGATTGATTTACTAACAAACGTATTAGATTAGTTACGTTTGCATTATTTACATAAACAATAGCAATTTGATATATCGTTGATACTAAGGATGCATATATTAATGTGGTCTGTATGACCTGACACCAATTTTTATAGTCCGGCACAGAGGTTTTAGCGAATTTCCTTAGAGGAATAAGCTAATACCGTAGGTGTCATGGTAAGACCTAAGCCCGAGAGTATAAATTTTTGTTTTGAGGCCCCCAGAAGCAAAAAACAACATTCGTTCGAATTTATATTTTATATATATATATGTGTCTGGTAACACGATAGCGGGGCCGTATATGGTCCGATCTTAATGAAATTTGGTACAGACGTGTAAAGTGGTAAAAACTCGGACGATTTCGTGAATCAGCCCGATCGGACCACCGACCAAGGTGGGATAAAGGGGGATGAAACCCCCCAAAATCGGTTTTTTATCTTTTATAGAGATCAATTAAAATAATCCAAATTTTGCTAGCACCGTTGAATTCAGCTCGGAAAAAGTAACAATTTAGTATCTTGAATCATTGCTCTATGTCCATTGGTTACCAAGATATTGAAAGTGGTGCATACAGTACGTTGTCCCAATGTTAACCTTATGGGAAATAAATCAAATTCTTTATCTCGCTTATTTATCAACATATCTTAATAAAACTTGGTATATGGCCTCTTCTAGTTCAGATCTACTAAATATTGAATAAAAACCACCTAGTTTTAACATATATGTTGCAGCAAACCTGCCTACTCATTTTCCTTTTGTTATTCTTATGGGGCTTACAAAAACATGTCATATCTCGCCATGACGGCTCGAAATATGTTCTTTCGTATTTGAAATTCGCTGAGTATGCAGGTCTGCTGCAACGGGGGTATTTAGTCATGATCTGCTTGATATCGATAAATCACCGATCAGAGGTTATAACCCTGCTATGTTTATATTTTTATGGCTGATGGGGATTCAGAATTGTTTTTGACCTTGTTAAAAATCTAACGATAGGGTATAAAAAAGTAAATCAAACAAAGCCTATGTTTCTCGAGTTATAAATACTAATAAACCAAAACAACTTTTGTAGTTAATTACTTATAGTTACTTCATCACGTTGTTGCGATTAATTTTTTCTTGTTGAGTGCCAGTCAATATTGAAAACATAAATAATTTTAGTTGTACAGGATATCCATTGAAAACGTTTCAGGATTGTACGAGGTGATTTCTTACATCTAAACTAAGAAAAAAGTTTATTTGAAGGTATGTCCTAAAACGCATGTTTACCCAACTATCCACCATTTGTATTTTTCACAAAATATTTTGATCCTCGAAGTTTTTTACCGTTTTTTTTTAAACTCGGTATGAACCTATAACTAGTCAAGGTCATTTTACAAAAAATTATCAACACGATCGAATGGTAAATTTAAAAATGGCTGCCATTTAAAATCTTTAAATTGAAATACCGAAAAATAGCACATTTTACAACAAATTATATCGAATAATATTTAGTAAATTTTATTTCAAATCTAACAACACAAAAATTATGAAAATCTCTTCATGAACAACTAGTTATGGTCGAACTTAGCTGAAAAGACAGCATAATAGGCCTATTTCAGCGCATGGCTCAGCGCAACAATGGACAATTTTGCTCCAAATTACGTGCCTCGTTAGCTGGATTCGACCATAACTCAGTTGTTTATCAACCGATTTTAATATTTTGATGTTATTAGATTGGAAATTAAATTTACTGAATATTGTTATTCGTTATATTTTTTTGTAAAATGTGCCATATTTTTGGTATTCTAATTTAAAGATTTTAAATGGCCGCCATTTTGAAATTTACCACTCGATCGTGTTGATTATTTTGTCATAAAGCGCCCCTGACTAATTATATGTTTATACCGAGTTTAAAAAATTTGTTTTAAAAACTTCGGAGATAAAAAATATTGGGTAAAAAATACAAAATGGTGGATATCTGGGTAAGCATGCATTTTAGGTCATACCTTCATACCAATTTTTTTAGTTTACATGTAAGGAATCACCTCCTGAAATCCTGAAACATTTTTAATGGACACCATGTATGGTATCACTCATAGGACTAAGCTCCAACGTTCAAACCACGCACCTCAGAGTAAGCCAATATACGCTCCACAAACGACCTGATCCTATTGTCGCAGCTCGTCACAATGATGATATCCGACTGCCAGAGGATCAAATGTTACGTCAAAACAATCACTGCGCTTAATCTACATTGCTTTGGAACTGTTAGCGTATAGGAGTTTACAACAATAATCGCTTAGACAAATTTCTGTGACGTCCAATCACATTAGTTTTTATGTTCTTTTCACAGAAAGTTCATTCGTTAGCGAATTTCCCATAAAAAGTTGAGCTATTGTCTTCATCCACACGGCAAAAACTGTGAATTTTTTAAATGGAGAATGTTGTCTTAAGAGAAATTTAAGCTCTAGTGGCCACAGTTATCATCTGGTTTATTTTAAACTGGGTAGGGATGTTATTTTCTATGATATGATCGGCTAGATGGGATGATAAATCAGAACGCCCTGATCCACAGTGGAGAAATTTCTGTATCTAGCGGTGCAAAAGTCAAAAATTGAAAGTGTGGCTATGCCATCATCTAAGCAACATTTTACATAAGAAACTCTGTCTAAACCAATAGAAAAGATATTTTTGACCTGGGCTCATTCGATAAATGTTTGCGTTGCTGAACAGTAATGTACACCTTTTGTGTTAGCCAAAATTATAACTAATTAACTGTTTTTCTTTGAATGTATAAGTAATAATAATGATTTAGATAGGACGTAAATGATTTTTTTCTACATTTTAGAGTTTAAAAGAAGTAAGAAATAATATATTTATTCAAAAATAACCACTTGAACTGCTTGAGAAAAATTGTAAGATGAAATAACTTATGTAAATGTATTTTTTTGTAAAAGAAAGACTGTAAATTTTGATCTCCACCCATCTCCGCTTGAACTTTGATATACAGACAATCTTTAGCTTATAAACAAACAATCGATGCATATTTAATGTGCAGCCGTTTGCAGCCGAGTGATATGTTGTTCGTTTAAGAAGGGGCTCCAGTCCCGTGTGACTATCTGTGATCTCGTATAATACCAATATTAGCTTTCAAATTCGTCACAGCCTCAACCACTCAACCGAAATCGTTGATTAATAACAAATTTGAAAAAGTAAATAAGTTATCTTTCTATTCCAGACAGCAGTATTATTGAATCCAAACGGTAAAATTTATAAAAATTACCAAATATCTCAATTTTCTGTGATTTTTCTTATTAAATCTAAAGCAACAGGAACATTATTCTGAATGGGGTACCTATATAACATTGTGCTCTTTTAATCGAAACAACGATTTCGGATGAGCAGTTGAGCTTGTAACGAAATTGAAAGTTAATATTGGTCTTGTGAGAGATCACATGTATTAACATGGGACTGGGGTCCCTTCTTATATGAACAATATATCATTCAGCTGCTTACCGCTGCATTTTAAATATGCATCGATAGTTTGATTATAAGCTTAAAATTATTTGAGAATAAAATATTAAGTGAATCTGGGAATCTGGGTATAGATAAAAAGTTCAGATTTTATTTTACAACATATATATATTTACGGTAGTTATTTTATTTGACAATTCTTCTAAAGAGTAAAGCAGTTAAAGTTGACATTTTTAAATGAATATGATGGTATTACTTACTTCTTTTAGACTCTACCACGTAGATAAAAATTATTTTTGACCCTTTCAAACCAAGATTATTATTCACATAAACAAAGCAAACAATTAATTAGTTTTTTGGCTAACACGTAAGTAGTAGTGAATGATATGTTCTAGCTCAGTACGTATGAGACGTATGAGACGTATGAGACGTATGAGACGTACGAGACGTATGAGTGCAAAGTCCAAGGTCATCGCTACGTCATTATTTCTCGCGCGCGCCACGAGTGCAAAGTCCAAGGTCATCGCTACGTCATTATTTCTCGCGCGCGCCACGAGCGCAAAGTCCAAGGTCATCGCTACGTCATTATTTCTCGCGCGCGCCACCACCGTCGCGCCGTTCGCTCGGCTCGAGCGCGCCGGTTCCTACTAGATTCTGCCGCCCTGATACTTCGGAAGAATAAAAAACTGAATAATTCGATATTCGATTGCCGATTTCGATTTATCGAATCGTTTCGTTAATCGATTTTAATGTTTCTACGGTATTCTGCCCTCCTGATACATAAAAATCAATTTTGAAAGCCATTTTTGTAAATTTTTTCAATAAATACAGTTTAGAAAATTTTCAATAGTCAACAAATATTTTTTCTTGACAACTTTTTTCGGAGTTAGAAAATTATTTTTCAGGAACGAAAAAAAATAAAAATAACGAGCATGATCGAAATAATAATAATAACGGGTATAATCGATTAAACGAATATTCACTCTCTCACGAACTTGATATCGTGTTTAAACATATCATTCGACATCGGGATCTTTCCGTGGTACACCACATACAACGGTTGCTCCGATTTCAATAGCGCGTTTATATTTTTCGTACTCATTCTCTCGTTCCAACTCTCGGGTAGTTGAAACCGCACATCATCGCATGTAACCAAAACTCTTACTCCGTAAGCGTAGTGCATTCTCTCTATGCTATTGACCAAATATTTTTTACCGATTTCTAAATCGCTTATCTTCGCGAAAGCGTTACCGTTCACTTCGTCGAGGATATCTTTATAATAATCCTTTTCCATTTCCATCTTTCTTCCGTCTATATATAAAAATATATTTTCGCGGTCGAATAAAAAATTGAGAGCGTTTCAAAAGATGTAATAAATCATCGGTTTTGACGAAAACTAATTCATATATAATTCCGACTCATCGACTAGTTTTAAATAAATAATATAATCGGCCAGAGCGTTTCGCAGGGGGACTTTGTTTTCATCCGTCAGATAAATGTTGATTTCTCTTATCGTCTGCGTGTCGGGTTTGAGCGCCATGTAATTTAAAACGGACGGTTTCTCGTAAATTTTATCTCTGTGTTCTCGCGGACTCGAGTGATACAACAGCGAGGAGTTATCGTGTCTGTGCCAATGCTCCGCGTGATTGATATACGAATGTTCGACTAAATCGCAATGCACTTCGATCATCTCGAACGGTCTGATTTGTAATTTACTCTCTTCTTCGTAAATTGATAAAATAGTTTCCGACTCGAACATCAATTCGAACGCGGTTTCATCTTTTTTCAATTCTGTAAACCCTAGAAACCGTCGTAGCTCGTTGTTCATATGGAACTTAACTGGAGATTTGATACATATCTTAGACTGTGGGTCTCGAAAAATCTTAAACTTTTCCACATCTATCGGCGGTGTGATCTTACCGATCCTCATGAATTCCCTGATTTCTCTCTGCATAGTTTTCAAATCCCAAAACTCCGCATCAAAAGTTAGTGTAGGACGATCCTTCTCACTCTTAAAAAAAGTAATCGAAGCCGGCTCTTTCAAGTTATAAAAATAGTTATGAAATGAAAACCCCGTGAGCGCGAGATAATAACGCGCGCCCTCTTTCAAGTGTATGGGGTTTTCGAGCTTCAACTGCAGATGCGGTTTTCGACCGATCAATTTGAAGTACACCATTTTCTCTATATATACTTTTAAAACATTACGGTTACGATTATTTATTAAGAGTGGGGGGAGAAAAAAAAATAAAATTATTCGAACCATCTCAAAAATGCGTATTTATCGTTTTGTAAAGCGCGTTCTATCGTATTGAAATCCTGTCCTCTGGAAAAACGCCGCAATACCTCCAAACACAAATGACCGCATATCGGGGGATCTTCGTAATCTTGATATCTCGCGTGGTTATAACAAATACCTTTAGTCATGTTTAGATATTTCTCCAATTCTAAAGGTGGAGGCGCCTCGCCGAACGAATCGAAATATATGACATAATTACCTTTTTTCGTATAACAAGTCCAATGCGTGCCGCCCGACTCCAGATCGCCTAGATTAATAATAGCACACTCGTTTTTGCGCGGCTTGTCGGGTAAACACTCTCGCATAAAAACACCGCGGAAATTGTTGATTTTCAACTTGTTGGCCCATGTCTCCAGTTCGGACATGGTCAGCGGAACTAGTTTTTTTTATCCTCTCTAATATCTTTAAGAGTCTTATGCAATTTTCCACTTACACGTTTCACCAGACCGGCTCCGGTTTTATCTTTATTAATCAATTCGTCCAGTTCATTGTCTATTAGATTTTTCAACCACGGCACGAAATCATTCTTCAACACAGGTGCCACTTTATTCTTTATCAGAGGTGAGGCGAATTTCTTAAAATACGGAATATTGTTTTCGGCCAGTTCTAAAACTTCCTTCAGAAGACCTCCATCGATCATTTCCTTCAACTGTGAATAATCAAAAATCAACCGTGTCCCTCTATTGTTTTTCAACGCTTTTTCCACTTGTTTGTTTTGATCACCATCGAGTGACACTTCGGTATTACCATTTTTTAATTGATCTTTTGTTAAAGTAAGCACTGCGCGTTTAAGCTTCTTATGAGCTATCCGCAGCTTATTCAGTTGACCTTTAGTCAAATTTATTTTCCTCTTGTGATTCCCCATTATCTATGTATAAAAATTAATATTTTGAATTCATATAAAAAATTAAAACTTGCCAAATGATTGATATTTTTTTCTATCGAACGAAAATTTAATTTCATTAATATAAGAGATGAATTCTTACTGTCGCACGTGTAAAACGCAGACCGCGTCAGAGAACATGAAAATTGTGAAAACGAAAAATAAAAGATGGTCGGCGAGTTCCGATTGCGCGGTCTGCGGCGGCGTTAAAAACTCGTTTATCAAAGAGCCGCCCGAAGTGGTGGAGGCTAAAGAACTGCACAAACCGGTAGTGAAAAAATTTATAAAACGCAGGATAATCATGAAAGGTCTGGATAATCTGTGGGCCGCGGATCTGCTCATCATGAAACAATTCGCCAGAGAGAACAACTGGTACAAATACATCTTAAACGTGATAGACTGTTTTAGCAAATTCGTCTGGTCCGAACCGTTGAAGAAAAAAGACGGCGCGGTAGTGACGGCCGCTTTTGAGAGGATAATAGAGAGAGCGAAAAAGGACGGTCACACTACGCCCGAACTGCTGCACACGGATAAGGGGACCGAGTTTAAAAATAAACCTTTTAACGACATGCTCAAAAAACACGGCATAAAAATGTACCATACGGAGAGCGAGGAAAAGTCGGCGATAATCGAGAGATACCACAGGACGTTAAACGATAAATTCAGAGTCAAATTCCAAGTGAGAAACTCGCACAAATGGTACGACGTCTTACAAGAGCTCACCGACGAATACAACAAACACGATTACCACAGCACGATAAAAATGCGTCCGGCCGATGTCAATAAGAGCAACGAGTCCGATCTGTTGAAAATGTATCAGGAGCTCGAAAGTGAAGTGCCGCGTAAAAAACCGAAATTCGACGTCGGAGACAGAGTCCGTATAACGGCGAGTAAAGTCGTATTTAGAAACAAATATAAACAAAACTGGACTAGCGAAATTTTTGTGATCGCGCAAGTTTTAAACACCAAACCCGTCACGTACAAAATCGAGGCTCTAGACGGTGAAGAAGTGATCGGCGGTTTTTACGAGAGGGAACTGCAAAAGACGGAGTTTTGATTATTTGAAAAAAAACACTTAAAAATATAGACCCCTTAAAACTACAGGTCCTCGTAATTGTTTATTTTTAGACCCGTGGTTTTGTAATATAAGCCTTACTGAGCTTTTATCGCTCGAAAAGGGTTGGGACACAAATCGTGTCCCACCCTGTTTTAGGAGGTCCCACATCCTAATTTAGGACCGTTATTTATAATATCAACTTATCCTAATTTAGGACTTAACACATCCCAATTTAGGACCGTTATTTATAATACCAAGCTATCCTAATTTAGGACTCAACACTTCCTCTTTTAGGGCTGTTATAAATAATTCATTAACGCATCCCAAATTGGGACTAATTTATAATTGAAACGAAAAACGTTTAACGCAATCGTCAAATATATTTTTTAAATTGATCATAAAAAAAACATGACTCGACGAGATACATTTCTATATATTAGTGGGGTAAAATGGTTAACACGATTGATATAAAAAATAACGAGTTTACGTATGAAAATCACGATATTTACATTATATTCGACGGTGATAGAAAACCTTGGTTTCACGCAAATACCATTGCGGAAATATTGGGTTATGTCAGACCGGGAAAAGCGGTAAACGATCATGTCGATGAGAAGTATAAAACCACCTATTCGGAGATAAAACAATACGATACCGCGAAATCGCCTACAAAAGTGCAACCCAATACCGTCTACATCGATGACCCCGGCGTTTGTTGTTTGTTGGTAGCGAGAAAAAATGACATGAACGAATTTAAAGATTGGATTTTCGAGAAACTTTTACCGAAGCTTAGGAAACATCAGTACCGCGTCACTAGTTTGGAATCGGAAAATAAAGTGTTCAAGACTTTGATAAATAACGCGCAGATCCAACAAATGTTCGGTGTTCTAAGGAGGACGGATCGTGAAAATGAATATAAATTCGTAGACACGCAAAAACGTGTTTTCGACAAAGCCGTCAACGAATCGGGTGGATACGATCTATGTTTTGAAATTGAATACATAACTATCGACGATGAGATTTTAACTAAAAAGGTGTTGAGAGAAATAGTTAAAGAGGATGTGAAATACGATTATAACCGTAAAAGCAAATGTATAAAAATTCACGATGACGATTTCGACCTGATTAACCTCGTTAAAAAAACATTGTCGGAAGTGATGTTGTGGTGAAATAAATACGTTTCCGATCGCGCGAACTATATGATTTTATTTTTTTATTTTTTCGATCGTAATAAAACGTTGACGTTCGATCAGTCGTTTTTCTATAGTAGGTACGAAATGAATAACGATATTACGATCGATACGGGAATTACGCGTGATGAGATTTCCGACGAAAGTTCTTCATCGTCTCGTTCCTCCGATGCGTCCGACGAAAGTTCTTCATCGTCTCCTTCCTCCGATGCGACCGACACGGACGAGTACGACATGGAGTACGAGATGGAGGACGATATCGCGAGTAAATTCATTTTTAAAAATCAAAAGGTCACAGTGATTTTCGACGATGACGATAACTCGTGGTTTAAGGGTAAAGATGTGGCTGAAATATTGGGATATTCCAATCTGAAGAAGGTCTTACAGACGCACGTTAACGATCGTTATAAGAGAAATCTGGCCGATTTAGGTGGGCCCCGATTTGGGTCCCACCCCTTATCGCATAATAAAGGCTTAGAAGTATACATATCCGAGCCCGGATTATACGAATTGATATTTTCATCGAGGTTACCGTCGGCGAACGACTTTAAACGTTGGGTCTTCGAAGACGTTTTGCCTTCCATCCGTAAGTACGGCGAGTACAAACTCAAAAATAAAATCGTAACGCTCATGGAATCGATCGATCATATGGAAAATGAAAATCGTCGTTTAAACAATACGATACAAAACATGAAACCTAAAGTAGCTTGTATGCCGCGAAACCCGAACCTAAGACACGTCTTCGCCGTCTTTAAACGATATTCTTATGTAGGACGTATTTATACATACTACTGCGTGAGAACCGAAGATCGGTATTTTTCTAAGGTTTTTAAAAAGAAAATCGACGAAGGTTATTCACTCTCGTTTTACGAAGAGGAAGTGCCGAACAGTATAAACGTTTTGAACTGCGTAAAAGATATCATGAGATGCCGCTATATAGCCTATAAATCGCGCAATAATGTTGTTATCACGCCGTATAATTTCATAGAATTAGTAGAAGAATTCTTCAAAGATTTGAGAAAATAAATAGTAAACATTTTCCCATCCTAATAAATTCTTATTTCTCGTAATTTATTTTATTTCTTTTCTTAACCGGCGCGTTATTTTTTTCCTCATAGAGAGTGATGGATATCGTCCCGTATTACGAAGAGAAGATCGAAGATAACCTTCTACCCCGACCGTTACGTTGTCTGATAGTAGGCTCCTCGGGCTGCGGAAAAACAAACTTGTTGCTGAATTTCATTTATAATCCGCGCGGTCTCGTGTTTAGAAATTTATACGTCTTCAGTAAGTC
Source organism: Flexamia atlantica (assembly GCA_035578135.1). Lineage (NCBI taxonomy): Eukaryota > Metazoa > Arthropoda > Insecta > Hemiptera > Cicadellidae > Flexamia > Flexamia atlantica. The sequence goes on along the minus strand of JAQJVK010000005.1, from coordinate 47,740,023 downwards.
TATAGAGCAGCCGGCTTATGTAGAATTACGCGAAAAGTACATCGATGCTGAAAACAAGTTGAATAAGAAGATAGCATACTTTTTTAACAATTGCGAAGATTTACCCCCGCTGGACGAGTGCGAGAAAAACTCCCTCGTGGTGTTCGACGACTGTCTGATGGAAAAACAAGAAGCGATAAAAGACTACTTCATCAGAGGTAGACATAAAAAACTGTCCTGCGTCTACCTCAGTCAGAGCTACGGTAAAGTCGACATGCAAGTGATACGGAACAACGTCAACCTGCTATGCGTCTTCAAACAAAACAAACACTACACGAAACGTATTTACGACGATTTCGTAGGATCGGACATGACGATTGATGAATTCGAAAAGATGTGTCAAAAGTGTTGGAGCGAACCGTTCGGATTTTTGACAATAAACACCGCTAAGAAAGCGCACAAGGGAAAATACATGTTCAAGTTGAAATACGACTTAAACGAGCGATAATCGATGTGTACGCGTCGTTTTCGATAAACGATTCGTACACGTTATTTTTTAAAAACGACGTGTACGCATCGTTTTATTTAAAAAAAACAACGTGTACGCATCGTTTTTAATAAACGAGGCGTACACGTAATATTTTATAAAAATAACGTGTACGCGTCGTTTTCGGATTTTTATTCGGATTTATTTTTTTCTTTATTTTTGAAAAGCGAAACTCCGGACCCTAAACCTATATATATAGATAATACGATGAAGAGGAAAAGCGATGATAAGGAGATCATCGGCACGCTGATGAAAAAACAGAAGATGGCCGATAAGATGTGGCCAGACGATGCGGACGTGCGAACGGCTAGAAAGAACGAGAAGTTACAAGAAAAATGGCTCGAAGATAGTAAGAAGAATCGGATACGCGAAGCGGAGGAGAGGAGAAAGCTTTTCAGTTCACACCCGACGTCGTTAGTAAACGCTAAACCGAAAGAACGATTGATCGCGCCTCCTCCTCCTCCGCGTGAAAACAAACCGATTACCATCGCGGAGGCTAAGAGGTTGGATAAATTGGAAGATCGATTAAAGAGCGAATTCGACACGTCTAGAAGAGCGGAAGTGGAAAAGGTGCGCGAACAGGAGAAGCGACACGAACCCGTAGTTAAAGTTATAAAAGAACAGACGGAAACTTTAAAGACGGAGAAAAAACCCCGCGTCATTTTGAGAAGACCCATCCCCACTGTCGGACAGTTCAGACCTAGAACGTCGAGCACACCCGGTAGACCTGTAGGTAAAGTGGACAAAACACTCGCGGTAGATAAAGCGGACGAAACGATAACTCCAATCGAGGACGCGGACGTATTCGACGCGTCTACAGTTTTATCACCGGCGCAAACTTCGCAGGAATTACAGAATCGTTCTATCCGCGAATTCACCGAAAACGAGGAAATTGGTGATATCGCGAAGCAATACCTCTCGAACTGTAACGATATGAGTTTCGGCGTTTATTACGATTTCGCGAATAGCAAACTCGCGATCGGATCGCAAACCATATCCGTCGAAAACGACGATATCATACTGGACAGAACTATGGACAGATACGTAGGTAGCGAGGGACTGTGGTCGCTCTTGACCAGAGCGGAGATCCACGGCGTACAATCCACAGCCGCGGTCGGCACGACACCGAAGGAGAGACTCATAAGTATAGGCGCGTTCACTTCTCAGGACTTTGAAAAATATAAAGATATTTTAATCAAAACGCACGCTCTACATCATAACAACGATCCCGCCTCGCCCAGACCCAAGGCGAGCGGCGGTTGGAAATGGAAGAATTTAATAAGTGACATATGGAAAGAACTCAAACAAAAGCCGTCTTCGTCCGGCAGCGGTCTACTCGTGGATACGAACAACCCCGTGGAATATAAATATATAGACGATTACGACGAGTTGTCGGAGAGAATAAAGTTTATACAAGCCGAGGAGGAAGCGGGAAATAATAATTTTAATAACGAAAAAATCGGGATCGTCAAGTTTATAAATAACGAGATCGAAAAACTGATCACTCGGCCGGAAGGTGTCAAACGGATAAGTCGGTGTTTGTCCGCGTTGAAGGAAAAGGAAGGTGGTAAATTGACTAACACCGCGGATGTTAAGTTTCGCGTAGATAAATTGGGTTTGGCGTCGGATAGGAAGAAACGTATGCGCATGTTCGGTAGGAGATGAATATTTTATTCGTCCGGAAATTTTAAAAGTATATTTTTCATTAAGTTCGAATCGCGTTTTTTATTTTTTTATTCGAAACTGAAAACTTAAAATCTATATATAGATATGGAGATTTATTACGAGGAAGCGTCCGACAAGATAGAACGGTACGAATTCCATACCGTCGAACCGGTGTCCGATCTGAATTTCAATTCACCCAATCAGATGATCACGTTCAGATTAGACGGCGGAGACGTTTTTTACGATAAGGAAATATATTTTCACATACGAGGCGAAGTGTTGAAAAAAGCGAATGGCGCGAAGTACGAGGCGACGGACCCGATCAAGTTGGTCGATAATTTCCCGGCGTTTTTATTTAAGAGAATCGAATTGAAAAAACACGGTCAGTTGATAGACTTCGTCGACGAAGTCGGTATCACGAGTACGATCAAAGCTCTGACGACATACGGCAAATCGAGCGAGAGCACTTTTCACACGAGCGGATTCAAATCTAAATTCGATAAAGGAGTCGGCAAGTTCGAAGCTTACGGCCCCTTGTCGCATCTCGGTTTAGGGTTTTTCGACGCGCTGAAATATCCGATGTACAGAGGAGGATTCCAAATAATTTTTACACGCAACGAAGATAACGACGCGATATACCGTTGGAAGGAGGGTAGCGGCGCTAACGAGAAAACCGCGGACGAGGGAAAGATACAAATCACGAGGTTCGATTTAAAAGTGCCCCTGGTCGAGTATGACGCTGTGAAAAAAGTGCCGCTCATAGAGGGACTGAGACGATTGAGTACGAAGGGCGATTTGACATACAACTATTACCAGTGGCAGTGTATCGAGAAGTTCGGTGTGTCGGGGTCTTCGTTCAGTTTCGACTTATCCGGCTTATTCGGGAATATATCCGATCCGCTGTTCGTAATCATAGGTCTACAGACCAACCTCAAAAAAAATCAAGAGAAGGATCCGAGCCGATTCAACGCTATAAACATAAAAAACTACCGCGTCAAAATCAACGGACTAGGGTATCCGAATGAGCCGCAGAATTTGTCTATAAACGATAAGGTGTACGGTATTTTATACACGAGTTATTGCTCGATCAGGCGGGTGTTATTCGGAGACGAAGACGTTTATTTAAGCGATATCGATTTTATAGACAAGTATCCGTTGATGGTCGTCGACACGCACCACCATCCGTTCTCCAGCGATAATAGGCAAAAAGATATTAAAATAGAATTGGAATTTACGAACCCCGTCGCCAGTCCGGTCTCGGATCAGGGAACGACCGCTTATGCCGTAGTCGTTTCGGAGAAAGGTTTCACTTACGATTTGGAGAGGAATAGAATTACAATGTTTTGAGATATTTTTTAATGTGGAGATGATGTTGAAAATTGTTTTCGTTTTTTTTTTATGAATATAATTATATGTTAACTTTTTTACACGCGAGAATCGAATTTTTTTCCAAAGTGTGTAGTTTAAAGGGAGGAACGAAACGTTCCCTTTATAAAAAAAGAAAAGAAAAAAAAAGGATTTTTAAATAATAAGTCGGTTATGTATTTATTATCTTTTTTTTAATCCGTGTACAAGTCGAGTGTGACATTTAGTTTAATTATTCCGTAGACGAATTAGCATCAAGTTCTAAAGCGGACTCTCACGGTATCTTGTAGTGCCCCCAAGGGAGAGTGGCGATGCCGTCTTCTAAAATAAACCTTTTTTCATCACTCGCCGATAATGCTTTCTTGTGCTGTTCTACACTATACAATTCATGCTTCTTACTTCTTATCATATTCATACATTCATACTTGTCTCTCCGTTCGAGCAAGCATTCCTTGTAGTCTTTAAAAGTAATTTTAGTTTCCACAACCGATTTCTTAATTCCTTTCGCTTTTTTAAATGCTTTCCCCTCAAATTCATTCCCATCAAAATCTTTATACGAACTTAACCGATTGGAGTACATCTTCGCTCTGAGTCCTACATATTCGGATAATGGATCACCCCGCATTTCATCCTTAAATGTGCCGAGTATTTTTTCTCGAAATAAGTCATATCTTTTATCATGTTTCCTCATATCCGAGTAGAAATCCGGAGTTTCTATTAGGTATTCCAAACTGTCCGTGTCCGTATACTGCAATTTCGCTTTTTCTCCGTATTCTTTTTTAATATGATTATAATGAAAGTCGTACATCTGCGTTTTAGCGATGTCCGATATAGACATTCCTATATATATGGGTTTGTTAAATAATAAACTAGTTTTTCTCATGTGAACGGCGGAAAGATCTTCACAAAATATAGTTCTATGCTTAAAAATCGGTTTCGCCACCCATTTCTCGATCTGTTTAGTCTGCGTAGCGAGTCGTATGTCCACTCTATTTCTGACATTTTCGATGGTTTTACCGAACACGGAATTCTTTAGAAGCTTGTAAAATTGCTTTTCGGGTTTATTAGAAGCGTTTTTCCAACGGCATACATTTTTATTGATAAAATCCGACATCCAATAACTCTGACTGAAACTCAGAATTCTATGTATTTTTTTCAGTTTCAACCCTAACGAAAGATATAATTTTAACGCTTTGTAATGAACGACATATTTTTCTTTATCGTACAACGTGGTCAAGAGTTTGATCTTCTTTGAACCGGGGGGTGCCCGTCTTTCGACCGCTAGCGGTAGGTCGGAATGTAAATCGTGTAATTCTCGCGGATATTCTAAATCCACTTCGAATATATATCCTACGTCGCCATTATCGCGTATCCGCATTACATCGATTTCCTCTTCGACCCATTTAAAATTACCCGTAGGCATTTTGTGTTTAGACATCGCCCAACCGTATTGGTTCACGGCGTCCAAGTACATGAGATACGTTATAGGCTTACTCTCATCATACCCATATACACGCGGGTTATTCGCTTTCGCGTGTCTGTTCGTCACTTGAGCTAAACCGCCTCTAATCCCCCTCGTGATCATGAGTATCATTTCGTAGTCGTACAAATAGTCTAAAACCACTCCGCTTTCTTTTAATAATATGCTCCACGCCAGACCCGGCGTTGTAAAGTACCACGCTAAATCCAATCCGTATGATCCCAAAGAAATACTTCTAAAATATTCCATCACATCGGCTAGTAATAAAACATCGAGTCTGTTATAAAACAGTGTATATTCTTTCATATTCTTTATTTTAAATGTTTTCCAAACCAGTTTCGCGTGTTCATAATCCCACGGACTAATACCTTGTTCGTTCAACTCATTATAAAATTTTTCTATCGGTGGTAAACTAGTCTCGAGATATTTTTCATCATCGTCCATATAATCGTACGGATAAACCCCTTTTCTAAATAATAACTTCATCGGATCGAGATTTTTATATTCATGTAAAAATAAATCAAATTTCTCTTGAAATTCTATACTCGATTTATATTTATGCAACTCAGGTTCGAATAGTTTAAATCTAAAGTTTTTGTCTTGTATAGCTTCATAATATTTTTTTTGATGGTCGGACCAATTATTCATATCTTTATTTTTGAAAGAGTCTTCTAAAATTCCTCCATTATCCCAATCGGAATCTGAATCGGAATCTGAATCGCAATCATTTTTTCTCGATCTGATATCATTATATTTATTTCTTATCTCATCTCTCTCCTTTAACCATCTCGTATAATACTCTTTTTGTTCCTCGGGCATTCCATACTTTTTTACATTTATAAAGTCATATTCACTCAATCCCTTAGTTAAATCGTCTAACGAATAAAGTGTAAACTTATACGAGTCTAAAAATCTCGCTTTTATTCCGATCCCGAAATCGACAGTATACGAGATATATCTCTCTTCGTTATTCGGAATGATATCGATACGCGTATTTTCATCTAATCTCAACATTTTTATTATTAAATGCGTATCGTAACCGCTCAAGTTATGGATAAATATGGGAATAAACTTCGGAATTTTAAAGTTCAAATTACAAGACTGGTGCGCCGCCCCTCTATACTTTCCGGTCAGATGACAATGATCGCGAACGCGGATATCCTTTTTTCCATGATCGAGACGAATAAAGCGATAAGGCCGTGTGAATAAGTTAGCGATATCCCCTTCATCATCATTTTTTTCATCATCATCATTTTTTTCATCGGTTTCGAATTCATTCCCGCATATGTGACATATTTTAGCATCTGAAAAATCTTTTTCTTGTCCAGCGGTTAGAGGAAGCATGGGTTTTTCGTTGTTTTCATAATAATCTTTAATCGCTTGCAATTCAGATTTAAGCGTTTTAGCAAACTGTTTCCCAGCGTCGGTCCCGTAGTATAAAATCGGTTCTTTATACTCGCCGAAGGTATAAACCGTGTAGAGACAGAAGGATCTCGCCACATGATGTTGATATGTATCGGTGTAAGAAACATATTTCGCATACCCCTCGGGTGTTCTTATAGTGTTAGGCGGTTGACACGTAGCTTCGTTTTCAGCGACTTTTTTGATTAATTTCATCTTCGGCGGTCTACGCCTCTCTACATTTTCTAATAAACACTCAAAATCCGCGTACATAACGAAAGGAAGTTTCATCCGACATTTGTAATCTTTAAATTTTATAACTTCCCCTTTTCCCGGTATATTTACTTTTACAGAGTCGTGTTCTTTACAATACTCTTTGTGTCTAATCAATAAATCTTCTCTACCGAAATATTGCAGGCATCGTTTGCATATGTAGATTTTATTACATCTTTTCGTCATCTGAACATGTACCAGTTTTTCCAGATCTTTAATATAACAATAATGCGATTTTTTTCCTTTTTTAATATATAAAAGATCGATATGCGTATCCTTTTCTTCATCTGTCACAATCAGCGGATATATATTATAGTTACTATTGTAACCGTAAACGTTTATCGATATTCCGCTTCGCTTTACGAATTTTTTTACATCGTCCAAGGCGACTGGAAACTCAATGTCTTTCATCGCATCGACAAACTCGTTTTCATATCGTTTATATTTTTTAACTCTATCAGCATTTCGATTAACGGGGTGTAAAGCGGATAAAATCGCCCACAAAAAACATTTTTCATCTTTGTTTTTTACATTTATTATAGCTTTTTTATTTTTTATTTTATCCGGAAGATCGATGTAACTCGATCCTCTAAAAGGCGAGTATCTGTTAATCGCTAAATCTAGTCCTTCGATTTCGTAAAGGCTCCATCCGGATCCTCTCGCTTCAAACTCCTCCATATTCGTACATATTGTATCTCTCATCATCCTCAATGTTTGTTTCAAATCGGTAGTACTGTACGCTCTAAAATTTTCAGTTCTAAAAAACATCTTCTCTATTTCACATTTGTCACTCGCATTACGCTTATACTTAGCGATAAAAGTCAAATTAAACTTAATATTATGTTTTGAGAGATAATCTTCTATGAACTTTATGATCGTATCGATAAATCTATTTATAAAAACTTTCGGATCTTTTATTCCGACAATATTTTTAAAGTGATATGTAATTAACCTACTTTCAAAAGCCGTTTCTTTTAAAATAATCTCATTTTCAGTAACGGGTGGAAGTTTATCGCTTTTTACAGGCTTCACTAGATTAATAATCGTGCTCATCGCTAACAATGCGGCGCCGTGTAAAACGTTAAAAACGGAATTATTTTTATTAGTAGTAGTAGGTCGTATATCGAGTCTGGGTTGTTTGGCTGAAGTCGGTCCGTCTTCAACATCATCGTGTCTCTCAATATCCGTTTTAGCAGTCGAAGTCCGAGCCGGAGGTCTGCTTTGATAATCTCGAGGATTGAAATTTTCGATAGGAATCAAGTCGGGTACGGGCCGCTTTAATCTATTGATCCCACTCGTACTCGGTTTAGCTAAATCATTCGCATTACATTTTTTCGTGTGTCGGCTAAAATTTAAACTTGTGATTTCTTTTCCACATTTATCACACGTCTTCTTCCTATAACGCGTATTATCTCGTTCTGGATTCGATGAACATCTTTTTACATGGTAGGATAAGTTTGTCTTCGATATCAGTTTACCGCAGAAACCACATTCAATTTTGGAAGTCATTTTTTTCACCTATAACAGAAAATAAAAAGATTAGTTATCAATAAAAAATTAAATTCGAATGAATTCTTACAAATAATATTTATTTAAAAAATATTTATCGAAAAATTTTACAAGTCTAAAAAAGTCGACTACTGAAAATTTTCAGTCTCAAAAAATATTTATCGAAAAATTTTACAAGTCCAAAAAAAGTATTTTTCGAAAAATTTTACAAGTCCAAAAATGTTGACTATCGAAAATTTTCTAAGTCCAGAAAAAATATTTTTCGAAAAATTTTACAAGTCCGAAAAAGTTGACTAACGAAAATTTTCAAAGTCCCGAAAAAATATTTATCGAAAAATTTTACAAGTCCAAAAAAGTTGACTATCGAAAATTTTCTAAGTCCCGAAAAAATATTTATCGAAAAATTTTACAAGTCCGAAAAAGTTGACTAACGAAAATTTTCTAAGTCCAGAAAAAATATTTTTCGAAAAATTTTACAAGTCTGAAAAAGTTGACTAACGAAAATTTTCAAAGTCTCGAAAAAATATTTATCGAAAAATTTTACAAGTCCAAAAAAGTTGACTATCGAAAATTTTCTAAGTCCCGAAAAAATATTTATCGAAAAATTTTCAAAGTCCAAAAATGTTGACTACTGAAAATTTTCAAAGTCCGAAAAGTATTTTTTCGAAAAATTTTACAAGTCTAAAAACCTTGACTCCCAACAATTTTCAAAGTCTCAAGATATATTTATTGAAAATTTACAAGTCTTAAACTGAGCAAAAATATTCTAAGTCCAAACAGTATTTACTGAAAAATTTACAAGTCCTAAACTTGCTAAAAATTTTCTAAGTCCAAACAGTATTTATTGAAAAATTTACAAGTTCTAAACTGAGCGAAAATTTTCTAAGTCCAAACAGCATTTATTGAAAAATTTACAAGTGCTAAACTGAGTGAAAATTTTCTAAGTCCAAACAGCATTTATTGAAAAATTTACAAGTCCGAAACTGGCTGAAAATTTTCTAAGTCCAAACAGTATTTATTGAAAAATTTACAAGTCGTAAAAATGTTAAAGTCTTAATAAACCAAAGTCGGCACTTACCTCGGGAACTGTCGAGACGATCTTCAAAACACAACTGGTCAAACTCAAAATCGGACCGGTATATATACCCGGAAAATCACGTGGCTCACGTGTAAAGTTGCGCGTGCTCTTAGGGGCAAAGTCAGCTTTCAACGTGATCAAAATTTTCCATTGAAAACCGTTTAAAATTACAAATTTTTAAGAGAAAATAATTCAAAATTGATTTTTATGTATCAGGAGGGCAGAATACCGTAGAAACATTAAAATCGATTAACGAAACGATTCGATAAATCGAAATCGGCAATCGAATATCGAATTATTCAGTTTTTTATTCTCCCGAAGTATCAGGGCGGCAGAATCTAGTAGGAACCGGCGCGCTCGAGCCGAGCGAACGGCGCGACGGTGGTGGCGCGCGCGTCAAATAATGACGTGGCGATGACCTTGGACTTTGCGCTCGTGGCGCGCGTGAGAAATAATGACGTAGCGATGACCTTGGACTTTGCGCTCGTGGCGTGCGCGAGAAATAATGACGTAGCGATGACCTTGGACTTTGCACTCATACGTCTCGTACGTCTCATACGTCTCATACGTCTCATACGTCTCATACGTACTGAGCTAGAACATATCATTCACTACTACTCACGTAAGATGTACATTACAGCTCAGCAACGCTAACATGTATCGAATGAGAAGTGTTAAGAATATATTTTTTATTGGTTTGGAATTATCTTTTCTATTGACAGATAAAAATATCGGACAATATAAAATATGGCTTTATTTTTTAACTTGAAAAACTGAACATAAACGAATATTTACATCCCATTTTTGTGAGGTAAATGCTTGAAATTTGGTGTTTTGCTCTCTAAGAGGGTCATATAACCCCAAATTACTTTTAATATTTTTTCTGACAGGCAATAAAAATCTTATAGCATTTTAATCCACAGATCTATAGCAAAAAATTCCGCATGTATGTAAAAAAGTGAATTAACAAGACACATTTCTTTGCCTTAAGGGAATTTTAGACTACAGTGGCCGCAGTTTCGTCTGATTTCATTTTATTTTGGACGAAATATTTTCCTATTATCTAGTTGACCAGGTGGTTCAAGGAAAAAATTGGGCACCCTTATTCCAAAATATTTTGGCATAAAAAGCCCAAAATTCTGGTTTTTGCGGGTATAAATCAAGCAATTTAAGCCCCTTATAATTTGAATTTGTTCTCTTGGAGCAGTGTCCTGCTTGGGTAATTGTTTATTTTTTATGAAATGAAACAGTTCATGTGCGCAAGTATTGATTGTTTTAAGATTTGGACTTTTGCACCCCTAGAACTGTGGTTGTCCCCACTGTGTGATCCCCATAAAACCCAAAATTGTGGTCTAAAATTGGGTAATTAAATGCCGGAATTGAAATTTGCTCCCTCATGTCAGTGTGATACACTAGTTTTACCTGAATCAGTTTTTAACAGTAGGTATCGATTAAGGATTGTATACATTGTAACACAGTGATCTTTGCTAATATGATGGAATACATAACTTTTCAGTGACGCTATCTAATTTTTTTATAAAGGATATTGATTTTGAAATTTAGTGCTAACTTGGACCTAAACGTAATTTGAGTATATTTTTTATCAATAATATTAGTAAACAGGCTTATAAACTTACAAGTAAAAAATTGATTTAAATTAAATTAACTTGACTCGCCGTCTTAAGGCAATCTAATTTCTTGTTTCAAATGTGAACAATTTTTTCGGCCCTATGTCCTAAAGACATCACCAGCACTCCTTGAGATTGAATCATTATCAACACTAGGTTGTTGTCATAGGTTAAAAAAATCCATGGCCAACATTACAACACAGTATACAAAAAAACTAACACTTAATTGCTGATGATGTCTCTAGGACATAGGGACAAAACAATCGTTCACGTTTGAAAACATATATTGGATTCCTTTAAGACTGTGAGTCAAGACAATTAAATTTATATTCAGCAATTTCTGGTGCCAGTATACATAGAAACAATTTAAAAAATGTTCATTAGGAAAAATTAAATAAACAATAATAATAATATACGCAATAATAGTAATAATATAGTAGTAATAGTAATAATATATGGGTTTAATAAAGTATATAATGTACTCATTGTTTCGTAGTTAATAATAACACTATTATTTTACCAAGTAAACAGCTGGAGGTAAAAAGTAAAAATGGTCTACAAAACAGGTGTATTGGAGTAGTTCCTGTGTTACTTTTTCTATGTTACTTTTAGCTGTCACGTATGTAGGGCAACGACCGTTGTGTTTGCGCATAAAACTCTTCGTCTCATTTTACAACGCACGAGCGGCACTTTGGTACGGTCTTCTCACCTGATAAGACTTAAAACCTGACACAGAAACAAAGCAAAAGGAGGTTCCGTTGACAAGGGATGCACTATGAGTAGGCTGTGAGGATGGGACGATGTTATATGTCTAACAAAACGTCTCGTATTAAATGTAAGATAATATTGAAGGGAGTTAGCTTATGTTTATATCAACAAATTTCACTAAACCACTATCATTGTTTCCGCTATATACATTCACAAGATACAAATGTACACTAGAGGGGCTGTATAGATTTTTTTTTAAATATATGTATACTTTTTTAGACCAAAGAGCCCCCTTATATCCTAGCAAATATACTACTTCTAAAATTTGACCATTTAACAGTTTTATGGGAAATTTTGATTAGGATAATTTTCAAATTAGATTATTTAGTCACAAAACCCAGAATACCTTATTTTTTAAACTTTTCTTTTTTATTAACCGTCACAATGAGTAGGTATTAAAATGTTACCGACCGATAAGACATCACTGCTCGATGGTGGGGTCTCTGCAGCAAGCAGTGCAAACAAAGAGTGTGGTTCAAGATGGAACAGTGATGGCGTCTTATTTTTGCAAAACCCTCAGTTATATGATAAACCTGGAGCAGTTGCTTTACGACCACCATCACCAACAGTTAAATTACAGTACTACTCTTTGCCACTTTATTTCATCTTCCGTTAGGTATTTACTTCGTTTGCAATACAAACCTGCAAATTGATGTCCTGTTGAATTAAATGTATTTTAGTATACCGCGTGTCATACGTCCTTCATTAATATTTAGCGAAAAACAATTGCAATCGTGGAACGTTTACGATTAAAGAAGGAAGTTATTAGTTTTTGAAACGTTTTAATCCCTCCGCCCAAAATAGGGTAGTTTGGGGTAAGTCAGGATTTATATTCTACCCTAGTTGATTAAAGTACATGCCAAAATAAGATATTATTCACAAAAGAAAAATAATGAGGGCAATTATAGATGTCTTTATTAATCATAGGCAAAGTTGTGATAAATCAAAGTTTCAAAAAGTTGTGATAAATCAAAGTTTCAATCTTCACAATAACATTTCAGTAAATTTATTTTGCTTTCAGAAATAAATATATATTTTTAGATAAAATGCTGTATTGAAATCAGCATAAAAGTTTAATTTAAAATGATTATTCCCGACATAAGTCTTATACTTGTAAAAGAAAATCTGCATTTAATATGGTGGATCCAAGACGGTGGCAGAAAATTGGAATACTTCAAATTCTAGGAAATACAACACAATGCAAATTCTCGGAGGCTCAACCATGACAGTTAAGTGGCAAAATCATGGTTATTGGCCACAATTTTGGTTAAAAATTATGGTTATTGCGTTGGGTAGCTTGGCTCTAGCAAGTACTATAGACGCCCCCTGAGACGGAATTCAACTCCCTCAGCAAAGCTCGGCCCCCATCCTCCCATGTTATTCTTATGGGACTTTCCCTTGACCTGCCCTTCCTCTGCTTCCCTTTAATTTTGTGGAGCACATCGTAACAGTCCGTTGACCTTTGATCTTTGGCTTGGATGTTTGCTTATTTGCTTACTTACTTAATTGTTTGCTTGTTTCTTTGCTTATTTGTTTACTTACTTAATTGTTTGCTTGTTTCTTTGCTTACTTACTTGTTTGTTATCTTACTTGTTTGTATCCTTGCCTTCTTGCTTGTTTGCTTGCTTGCTTGCTTATATGCTTGTTTGTTTGCTTCCTTGTTTGTTTTCTCACTTGTTTGCTTGTTTGATTTTCGTTAGTCTTTTGTCTGTATTGCTTTCTTGCTTGCTTATTTGCTTACTTGTTTGGTTGCTTGCTAGATTCTTTGCTAGTTTGTTTGTTTGTTTGTTTGTTTGCTTCTTTATTTGTTTTTATCGAAACTTAACATCGATATTTCATTGCTTTAACATTAGGTGGTGTGGGAAAACGATTCGATATTTCATTCGGTTGTTCGATTCGGTTGTTGATATTGAAAGTTAATAACGATATTTCATTGCTTTATCGTTGGGTTTTCGGATACTTTCGGATAACGTTTGGGTAAAACGATTCGATATTTCATTCGGTTGTTCAATTCGGTTGTTGAAATTGAAAGTTAACATCGATTTACCATTGCGTTAACACTGGGTTTCGTTGGAAAATGATTCGATATTTCATTCGGTTGTCCCATTCAATTATTGATATCGAAAGGAAACTTCTATATTTCATTGCTTTAACATTGTGTCTTGTGGGAAAACGATTCGATATTTCATTCGGTTGTTCCATTCGACTGTTGATATCGAAAGTTGTCATCGTTATTTCATTGCTTGACATGAGTTTTGTGGAAAAACTATTCGATATTTCATTCGGTTGTTCCATTCGATTGTTGATATCGAAAGTAAACTTCTATATTTCATTGCTTTAACATTGTGTCTTGTGGGAAAACGATTCGATATTTCATTCGATTGTTCCATTCGATTGTTGATATCGAAAGTAAACTTTTATATTTCATAGCTTTAACATTGGTTTTTGTGGGTAAATGATTCGATATTTCATTCGGTTGTTCCATTTGGTTGTTGATATAGAATAGATACATCTTTAACTAATCGCATTAACAGGGGGTCTTATGAGGAAACTATCTGATATTTCATTCAGTTGTTTATATAGAAAGTAAATATCTATATATAATTTCATAAGGCGATTCTTTGCGTCAAAGTTTTGGGCGCTTGGCAAGTCGTAGAGAGGTGGGAGAGGGCTCAAATTAGAGGTCTCTATTCCGTGACGGCGGGAAAAATACTGAATTTGCTTGAAGCTTACTAGAAAATGAGAAATAACGTAAAATATCTGCCATTTAAAAAGCATTGGGAGCTGCTTTGTTTACATAAAACATGTGATATTGTTATTTTATTTTAAACCATGTTCTAGATAATATCATGTGGTAGATCTAAATGCCAGTTTATCTACTATATGAAATAAGAATTGTAGATCTTATTATATGAAATAAGAATTGTTTTAATTTAAATTTTCCCTTATGAGGGGCTTATGCCCCTACAAGCCACTAGTATCTATATATAATCGCTTTAAGTCTTATGAGAAAACGATCCAATATTTCATTCGGTTGTTTTCATTTGGTGAGAGAACTATGTTTTATTGTACTTCATCTTATTTGCTTTCTTTTTTACTTTTTCCTTTATTTGCTTCTTGTTTTTTATTGACTTTTATATTTTTTCTTCGACATTTTCGAAGACTTTTAAATATACGCCTCATATTTATAAGCATTGACGCTTTGTTCCAAAGGGCACGGTGTCAAAATCTCCGACTCGCCGCCGCTTGTTGTAGACTACTCTGTACGTCTTGACTTCAGGGCGCGTCACGACTACTCCAGCTTTTTGACGAGCGATCTTTGCAGGGATGGGGACTACAGTGGGCGGAGCGTTGTTGAGAAACATTTCCTTCAAGGCTTCAAAGGAGACGATTTCACGGTTCCTATAATTTATTGTGATTCCCCGCACTTTGCACACATATTTTAATTCATCTGGACCGATCCGGTTAGCGTAGGCATAATTTTTGGGCCCCCCAGATACAAATTCGATTATGTAGGCGTCTGGCCCGTACTTGGATAACTCATTGGTCATCTGACCCAAGAATTCGCCCGCCTCGATTCCCTCTCCGCCCAGCTTCTGGGTGAACAGTATTGAGTCGGTGTCAAAATATAACACCCGGTCACCCAGTCGCTCAAGATAGGAGTAGAGTTTGAGCCGGGCTTGGGCGGTGACAAACGCCGCTATCACCACGTTTGTATACGGGTGCGGTAGAATGGCATCTTTCAGGTCATGCCAGTTAAGAAGCATCAAGTCGTCACTAATGGGCATCAGCTCGTCTACTTCTACCCCCAGATCAGTCAAAATGTCAAGCAGCTGACCTTGTGTCTTCACTATCGAAGTGTGTGGTAAATCACTCCGCTGGCCCCATTTCCCCCAGAACGAATTTAGGCATGTTTTGCCAATAGCGCGTTTACCAGGGTTAGCAGCCACATTTTCATGGTCAATCTTGATATTCTCCTTTTCCTCATATTCCCGAATGTACTGAGCTTTTAAGTCTTCAGTGGAGCACCACTCAGGCCAGCCACTAGCTTCTACTTTAAGTTTTAGAAACTTGTCGATATAGGAGACGATTAATCCTCCAGAATTATCAGCGGGGTTGTACGTTGTAGTCTCATACTGCCATACTTCGTGGATCTTCACAATTTGATAACCCAGTTCGAGGGCTTTACGAACTTCACAGGTCACCCACGTCCCCGAGAGAGTCCGTTCCTCTGGAGAATGCTCACAGTCGTCTTGGTTTGTTGTTTCAGCACATGTCCGGCAGAGGGCGAAGCAAAGTTTGCCATTGAACCGTGCTGGCAAGACTGGGTGATAGAGATTTTCAGGAGGAAGGATATCTAAACGGACGAGGCCCTCGACATTTGTTAAGTCTTGTGGACAGTCTGCACCCACTGTAATCTTGGGATGTTTAATGGGAAACGTCCCATATTTGCAAATGTACGGGTAAAGACTGCAAACGTCTAGATGCATTATTTTCTCTCCATCTGCAACCTTGTGGTAGAGCTTGGTAGCGTTGGTTCGCCCACCAAAGAACGCGTCTCGGGGATCGAGGGGTGGTGCAGCAATGACGTCTCGGGAATTCATGAAACGTTGAATTTCCGGATTACATTTCATCATTGTAGTGAATTGGCAACCCCACATTTCGACTACAGTGAAGCCGTTGCGACGTAAAAGTTCTGTTTTGTCAAGGGTCCTTTCGTAGCGAGAGACCGTGGTTTCTCCCGCATTGCCACCCTTGACTACTGTATCACGGTTTTTAAAACACATTGGACATCCATGGTACCAACATCCTTAGTATTCCCAAACAGTTTTTTCGTCACCGTCTTCACTGTAGCCGTCCACTTTTCGCCCGCAGATTTTCCTCTCCCGACCGTTGCCAGCATGATGAATGTCGATTCCCCGTGAGTGTACCTCCCACATAAGCCAACACAGTGCTTCACGGGACTGGCGGTCAGCTAAATGGTATCCACCAGCTGGGATGACGGAAATAGTGTTTTGGGGTAGATGGTTCGTGCGGTAAGCAGTCATATAGGCCCCCGCAATGGTTACCGCCTGTCTGAAGGGATCCACGTTATTTTCAGATATGAAGCCCTCCCTGAATTTCAAACAGGCTTGACGCAGGATGTGGACATCTTGGGAACAATATTCTTTCAGTTCCACCTTGAAGTCAAATACATAAGTGGGATCCTGTGACAGTGGGGTGTACCACTCGAAAATTTTCTTACGTTCTTCTTGAGTCATATCGTCACATCCATATTGGTCGGGAGAAGGAATAGGGCCGATGTAGTCTGCATTGTCAATTCTATTGAAATAATGCGGGAAGTAACCTTTAGCAATATTTTGGAGATTAAAGGTTTTTGGTAGTTTAGCCAGCCCTTCCAGAAGGAAATTCAGCGAATCGATGAAGTGCAGATGAGAATATTTCATCGATTGGATTTTTGACCCGGTCATGATTAACTCCGGTACCCAGCCGAGCTCTTCAATCATATGCCTGAGCATAAACTGACCGTCATATGCTTTAAAATTGTGAGCAATAACGATAACATCCTTGAACTGTGGCCGTGGTTCGGCAAGATACGCAACGAAATCCTTAACACTTGCATCGCCCTCAAATATGTGGCGACGCTGTCCACAAAAATTACAAACGTGGTCAGATTCCAGAACACCGATGCAGGTGGGACATACTTGTTCTGAAATGCATAGATTTGGGACGTGCTCAAAAGTGTCGGGTTTGTCAGGAACAGGGATCTCTTGAGTACATTCAAAGTAAAAAAAGACGAAGAGGAATGGCTTCTTTGTGTTGAAGGGCTTGGCAGGTTGAACATAGCAGAGATGATTTGGTGGAACATATCTGTCACAAATAGTGCATAGAGATTCCCCACATACATGAATCCGTTTCTTCTGAGCAAGACTGTAAGTATGCAGACAGCTATTGCACCTTTTCAAAATTTGGCACGCAGAGTCGTTACCAAAAGATGGTAAGAAGTGGCGGTTGAAACAATCTTGGCCATAAAAAGAGCGATTACACAAATCGCATTTTACTATTTCTGAGTCTTCGCATAGCCCTGACTGGATACAAGCTGGGCATTTTGTGGGGCATCGATGTCGTGTCATTGTCAAAATATCATATCATATCGAATCGAACAACAACCGAATGCAACAACAGAATGAAAACAACCGAATGAAACATCGGACTGTTTCCCCATAAGACCCAATATTAAGACAATACAATATCGATATTTCATCGCTTTAACATTGGGTCTTATGAGGAAACAATCCGATATTTCATTCGGTTGTTCCATTCGGTTGTTGATATCGAAAGGAAATATCGATATTGGATTGTCTTAACATTGGGTCTTATGGGGAAACAATCCGATATTTCATTCGGTTGTTGCATTCGGTTGTTGTTCGATTCGATATAATCCGATATTTTACATAAATACCGGACCGCCGCGGCCCGCCGCTCATTCGCTCTCGAGCTCTCCTAGCGTCAACATCGTCTTCCGACATGTCGGTGTCATCTTCCCCAACTTCTTCCACCATGGATGAACAACAGTCCTTTTCCGGACTACAACTCTCCTCCCAAGAGGTGGCAGATCTTGTGGAGGGAGTTGACTTTTCTCAGCATGTGTTAGAGGGTGAAGGCTATCGTCAACCACTTCGAGTGGATGTAGTTCCTATCCCATCTACTTCCCGAATTATGCCTGGCCCATCCCTTACCTGTTCCATGCCTCGTCTTGGCAGTCCTGATCCTCTACCCGTACCCGACCTTATGGTTAATTCTAACCCTACTACTCCTTCACCACCACCACCGTCCAACTTCCAAATCATTGGTGAACGATCGCCTCAGTACCGCAACTTTGAGGTATTGGAACGTGAAGTCACCGTCCTCATCGATCCTCCCCAACCTCAAGATAATCCTTATACATCGCTACGTGATACATTCACTGGTCTGACCAACCACCTCCTCGACCATACTATTGCCCCCCATGACCGCATCGGGTTCACCTTCCATACCCCTGCCCGAGTCAACCAGAAGGCTATTGGACTCAGCGTACGTCGGATGGACCAGTTCTCCGTCGACGTTTTACTTCAACTGTTGGAACGTTGCATCCAAAGCAACGAAGAATTCATAATCGCTGGCCCGCTTCAAGTAGTTTTTCCTTATGTACGAGTTCCGATGGGCGGAGTCCGTAACAAACGCATCGACTATACATCCGACTTCCACACGTTTTGTAAGAAGAAACAAGGTATTGTTACAATCAACAACCACGACAACTTGTGTCTTGCCCGCGCTCTTGTTGTGGCTTTAGCTTTCCTCAGGAAAGAAGAGTCTCCCGCTGATGCTGCTGCATACAATCAAATTAGAAAATCAGGACCCCATATACAGAGAGGATTACAAACCCTAGAAGCGCAACAATTATGCAACAAAGCCAATATTGATTTAATTGAAAACGGAGGAGAAATAGAGGAGTTGCGAGTCTTCTAACAACATTTGAAAGACTACTGCATCACAGTACTCACCGACAGAAGAGGCAAGACAACCATGTCTTGCCCGATAGGACCATGAAGGCCCGATAGGTACTCCAGACCATCCAAGAAAACATATCGACCTGATTTACAGTGATAGGCACTACAATGTCATCACCTCCCTTACTGGAGCATTCACTGCCAAGACCTATTGTCGACCATGCAAGTATGTAGATTCCAACAATGACACGACATCGATGCCCCACAAAATGCCCAGCTTGTATCCAGTCAGGGCTATGCGAAGACTCAGAAATAGTAAAATGCGATTTGTGTAATCGCTCTTTTTATGGTCAAGATTGTTTCAACCGCCACTTCTTACCATCTCTTGGTAACGACTCTGCGTGCCAAATTTTGAAAAGGTGCAATAGCTGTCTGCATACTTACAGTCTTGCTCAGAAGAAACGGATTCATGTATGTGGGGAATCTCTATGCACTATTTGTGACAGATATGTTCCACCAAATCATCTCTGCTATGTTCAACCTGCCAAGCCCTTCAACACAAAGAAGCCATTCCTCTTCGTCTTTTTTTTACTTTGAATGTACTCAAGAGATCCCTGTTCCTGACAAACCCGACACTTTTGAGCACGTCCCAAATCTATGCATTTCGGAACAAGTATGTCCCACCTGCATCGGTGTTCTGGAATCTGACCACGTTTGTAATTTTTGTGGACAGCGTCGCCACATATTTGAGGGCGATGCAAGTGTTAAGGATTTCGTTGCGTATCTTGCCGAACCACGGCCACAGTTCAAGGATGTTATCGTTATTGCTCACAGTTTTAAAGCATATGACGGTCAGTTTATGCTCAGGCATATGATTGAAGAGCTCGGCTGGGCACCGGAGTTAATCATGACCGGGTCAAAAATCCAATCGATGAAATATTCTCATCTGCACTTCATCGATTCGCTGAATTTCCTTTCTGGAAGGGCTGGCTAAACTACCAAAAACCTTTAATCTCCAAAATATTGCTAAAGGTTACTTCCCGCATTATTTCAATAGAATTGACAATGCAGACTACATCAGCCCTATTCCTTCTTCCGACCAATATGGATGTGACGATATGACTCAAGAAGAACGTAAGAAAATTTTCGAGTGGTACACCCCACTGTCACAGGATCCCACTTATGTATTTGACTTCAAGGTGGAACTGAAAGAATATTGTTCCCAAGATGTCCACATCCTGCGTCAAGCCTGTTTGAAATTCAGGGAGGGCTTCATATCTGAAAATAACGTGGATCCCTTCAGACAGGCGGTAACCATTGCGGGGGCCTATATGACTGCTTACCGCACGAACCATCTACCCCAAAACACTATTTCCGTCATCCCAGCTGGTGGATACCATTTAGCTGACCGCCAGTCCCGTGAAGCACTGTGTTGGCTTATGTGGGAGGTACACTCACGGGGAATCGACATTCATCATGCTGGCAACGGTCGGGAGAGGAAAATCTGCGGGCGAAAAGTGGACGGCTACAGTGAAGACGGTGACGAAAAAACTGTTTGGGAATACTAAGGATGTTGGTACCATGGATGTCCAATGTGTTTTAAAAACCGTGATACAGTAGTCAAGGGTGGCAATGCGGGAGAAACCAGTCTCTCGCTACGAAAGGACCCTTGACAAAACAGAACTTTTACGTCGCAACGGCTTCACTGTAGTCGAAATGTGGGGTTGCCAATTCACTACAATGATGAAATGTAATCCGGAAATTCAACGTTTCATGAATTCCCGAGACGTCATTGCTGCACCACCCCTCGATCCCCGAGACGCGTTCTTTGGTGGGCGAACCAACGCTACCAAGCTCTACCACAAGGTTGCAGATGGAGAGAAAATAATGCATCTAGACGTTTGCAGTCTTCACCCGTACATTTGCAAATATGGGACGTTTCCCATTAAACATCCCAAGATTACAGTGGGTGCAGACTGTCCACAAGACTTAACAAATGTCGAGGGCCTCGTCCGTTTAGACATCCTTCCTCCTGAAAACCTCTATCACCCAGTCTTGCCAGCACGGTTCAATGGCAAACTTTGCTTCGCCCTCTGCCGGACATGTGCTGAAACAACAAACCAAGACGACTGTGAGCATTCTCCAGAGGAACGGACTCTCTCGGGGACGTGGGTGATCTGTGAAGTTCGTAAAGCCCTCGAACTGGGTTATCAAATTGTGAAGATCCACGAAGTATGGCAGTATGAGACTACAACGTACAACCCCGCTGATAATTCTGGAGGATTAATCGTCTCCTATATCGACAAGTTTCTAAAACTTAAAGTAGAGCTAGTGGCTGGCCTAAGTGGTGCTCCACTGAAGACTTAAAAGCTCAGTACATTCGGGAATATGAGGAAAAGGAGAATATCAAGATTGACCATGAAAATGTGGCTGCTAACCCTGGTAAACGCGCTATTGGCAAAACATGCCTAAATTCGTTCTGGGGGAAATGGGGCCAGCGGAGTGATTTACCACACACTTCGATAGTGAAGACACAAGGTCAGCTGCTTGACATTTTGACTGATCCGGGGGTAGAAGTAGACGAGCTGATGCCCATTAGTGACGACTTGATGCTTCTTAACTGGCATGACCTGAAAGATGCCATTCTACCGCACCCGTATACAAACGTGGTGATAGCGGCGTTTGTCACCGCCCAAGCCCGGCTCAAACTCTACTCCTATCTTGAGCGACTGGGTGACCGGGTGTTATATTTTGACACCGACTCAATACTGTTCACCCAGAAGCTGGGCGAAGAGGGAATCGAGGCGGGCGAATTCTTGGGTCAGATGACCAATGAGTTATCCAAGTACGGGCCAGACGCCTACATAATCGAATTTGTATCTGGGGGGGCCAAAAATTATGCCTACGCTATCCGGATCGGTCCAGATGAATTAAAATATGTGTGCAAAGTGCGGGGAATCACAATAAATTACAGGAACCGTGAAATCGTCTCCTTTGAAGCCTTGAAGGAAATGGTTCTCAACAACGCTCCGCCCACTGTAGTCCCCATCCCTGCAAAGATCGCTCGTCAAAAAGCTGGAGTAGTCGTGACGCGCCCTGAAGCCAAGACGTGCAGAGTAGTCTACAACAAGCGGCGGCGAGTCGGAGATTTTGACACCGTGCCCTTTGGAACAAAGCGTCAATGCTTATAAATATGAGGCGTATATTTAAAAGTCTTCGAAAATGTCGCAGAAAAAATATAAAAGTCAATAAAAAACAAGAAGCAAATAAAGGAAAAAGTAAAAAAGAAAGCAAATAAGATGAAGTACAATAAAACATAGTTCTCTCACCAAATGAAAACAACCGAATGAAATATTGGATCGTTTTTTCATAAGACTTAAAGCGATGATATATAGATATTTACTTTCTATATAAACAACTGAATGAAATATCAGATAGTTTTCTCATAAGACCCCCTGTTAATGCGATTAGTTAAAGATGTATCTATTCTATATCAACAACCAAATGAAACAACCGAATGAAGTATCGAATCATTTTCCCACAAAAACCAATGTTAAAGCTATGAAATATAGAAGTTTACTTTCGATATCAACGATCGAATGGAAGAACCGAATGAAATATCGAATAGTTTTCCACAAAACTCATGTCAAGCAATGAAATAACGATGACAACTTTTGATATCAACAGTCGAATGCAACAACCGAACGAAATATCGAATCGATTTCCCACAAGACACAATGTTAAAGCAATGAAATATAGAAGTTTACTTTCGATATCAACGATCGAATGGAACAAACGAATGAAATATCGAATAGTTTTTCCACAAAACTCATGTCAAGTAATGAAATAACGATGACAACTTTCGATATCAACAGTCGAATGGAACAACCGAATGAAATATCGAATGAATATCGTTTTACCACAAGCCCAAATGTCGAGCAGTGAGAAAGGTAGAGTAAAACCAAAAGCAATGAAATATAGAAGTTTACTTTCGATCTCAACAATCGAATGGAACAGCCGAATGAAATATCGAATCGTTTTCTTACAAGACCCAATGTCAAAGCAATGAAATATCGATGTTAACCTTCGATATCAACAATCGAATGGAACAACCGAATGAAATGTGGAATAGTTTTTCCACAAGACCCAATGTCAAAGCAATAAAATAACGATATTTCCTTTCGATATCAATAATCGAATGGAACAACCGAATGAAATATCGAGTCATTTTCCAACGAAACCCAGTGTTAACGCAATGGTAAATCGATGTTAACTTTCAATATCAACAACCGAATTGAACAACCGAATGAAATATCGAATCGTTTTCCCACACAACCCAATGTTAAAGCAATGAAATATCGATGTTAAGTTTCGATACAAACAAACAAAGAAGCAAACAAACAAACAAACAAACAAACAAATAAACTAGCAAAGAATCTAGCAAGCAACCAAACAAGTAAGCAAATAAACAAGCAAGAAAGCAATACAGACAAAAGACTAACGAAAATCAAACAAGCAAACAAGTGAGAAAACAAACAAGGAAGCAAACAAACAAGCATATAAGCAAGCAAGCAAGCAAGCAAACAAGCAAGAAGGCAAGGATACAAACAAGTAAGAAAACAAACAAGTAAGCAAAGAAACAAGCAAACAATTAAGTAAGTAAGCAAATAAGCAAAGAAACAAGCAAACAATTAAGTAAGTAAGTAAGCGAATAAGCAAACATCCAAGCCAAAGATCAAAGGTCAACGGACTGTTACGATGTGCTCCACAAAATTAAAGGGGAGCAGAGGAAGGGCAGGTCAAGGGAAAGTCCCATAAGAATAACATGGGAGGATGGGGGCCGAGCTTTGCTGAGGGAGTTGAATTCCGCCTCAGGGGGCGTCTATAGTAGTCTCGCAGCACTTATGTTTTTCACAAAAATATTTAAGGCCCAATCTGGGTTACAATTCTTTTATTAACAACATGTGTAGGCTTTATTACTGTTACAGACTTGATCTTGACATGTTGAAGGTTGTGCCACATAAAACCTTCATATTAATTATACAGACTTTTGTTTGCCAAAACGTCACGTCGTCACAAAGAATCAAGAATCAACATAAGGGTCCTTGATTGTCTTATATCCCTCCTTATTAAATTATATATAATAATTTTATTGGGGTTAACTCTAAGCTACCCTACTTTTAAGGGACGGAGAGAAAGGGTCCGAAATCATAAACCTTCTTCCTTGATTGTATAAACCCTCTCCAAAGATAATTTCTTTATCTCCATCATAAAAAAAAATAAGAAAAGAAGTAACTTTAGGAACACAAAGTACTTTAATATAACACTTTTGGATATAAGTCTGTCTAATAATGTAATATAAACATCGTAGTATTTTTGTAAGATAACCAGTATTTGGAATAGAGATAATTATATTTATCGACTCCTATCTGCTCTGTTGGGAGCCATAATAGTTTAGGCCCAATGACTTTATATTGTATAGTTTTATACGTATAAATGAAAATGGTAATATGGGGGTCCAAAATATGCAGACTACTAATTGATTACAAGTAAGAAGACGTTCATCATAATTTTAGGGATTTGCTTCAAGCACAGCTGGCAGCAATTTTGTATTGTCATAAGTTAAATCCTTAGCAATCTCACTTGGTAGAGAAGAGTAAAATTACAAGACATTACTCACGCGTTCATTTTTAATTCAAGCCACATTTTTTGCATTAATCTCATGTTTTTATATTGTTAATTTTCAAGATAGTTTTCTTTAAAGGAGAAATATATCCATAATCAATCATCGTGGTTATAACTACTGGAACCCTAACTTATTAATTGTTTTGAAATATTTCAGACTCAACTTATTTAAGACGATATCATTATTTTTCCTCCGATTTTTAAAAATAAATTGTGTAAACATCTTTGTTTTATTCCAGCATTATAGAAAAAAAACGTTAAATCAAAATCTTTTTTAATAGCATAGCAAACTTCCAGAATTCAAGAAATAACTTTACCGACCTGAATTGATTTCAAATGAAACCCAGTTTTCACAAAGCAATTTTAAGTCAGCAGTTTTAGTTTTTGAAATCAATAATTTACAAGACATTTAATTACAATGTCTGCAGCAGGCTTGCATACTCAGAGAGTTTCAAATGCAAAAGAACATTTCAATTCTACATAGCGAGATGTAAATTTTCACGTGAAAATTCACAGTGTAAAACACAATGTAAATCACGGGAAAATTCACAGTGACATCAAGAAACACTGTCGTAGCAGATTTGGAACGGAAAGGGAGACAGATGCACAAGGTGATGAAAGAAATAATCAGAACAGAGATAACGGAGAACCTTCGAAAAAGGGATTAAACAGAAGAAGCTGAATTAAATTAATCAGTTTAAAAGCTGTTTACAAAAGGACAAGGATCTATGATTTTGGCCGTAAAGTACACATTATTCCAATAAAATGTAGATTGTATTGAACACCCGAATGTAGTAATTTACAAGATGAACAAAATTTGTAGTTATTGCATAGCACAAAGATTAATTCAAAAAGAAAACGCATATTATGTGCTGTTTGAAAGGGAAAATAAGACTGCTACCACGAAATATGCCACCCCCAGCTTTATCAAATATAATATGTATGGAGAAAAATCATAACATATTGAATTTTAGATTACATTAGACGTTATAATTCTTGCTTCCAAATTACATCTTTTGGGCTATTATTTAGGCCCATAAGATTTTTCAACCCAGCGAAGCGGGTTAACAACAGATAGTATAGTATATATTATTACCAATGTTAGCTTTTAATTGGTACTATAAAAGTTAATACCAGTATTAATATAATAATACCGTAGGTAATAATATTAAAATTTTACCATTGGAAAAATATTTTTATGACCCTTGAAAAACTAACAGTATTATAAACACCAAAAAAGAAGTGATCATATAAAAATATAAAAACATGAATTTACCAAAATGTTTAATTGTGTTTAAATAAGTTAGTCTAAATTACCAATTTCATGAGTTTAGCCCCAAGTCCCATAATCCATATGGGAGTATTGAACTTACCACAACTCCATTACCTGTTCCATCTAGTACATTATAACATTATGTTCTCTAAAATATAGGATATTATACAGGGTGTTGATAAAAACCCTTCAGGACTTCGGGATATGGTTACTTACAGCCAAACTAAGAGAAAATTTTTTATAAACATGGGTCCTAAAATGCTCGGTTATCCGTCTGTCGGTTTGTATGTGTTTTTAACATGATTTTGCATAACTTAAGATATCAACTTCAAACTTGGTACTTATATGCTGACTATTAGGACCTATTTTGGTGCGGAGTATCAAGTTTATACTTTGTACCATTTCAAAATGGCAACCATTTTTATATTTTAAAACTTAATATCTTAAAAACCGTAAATTTCTCAAATATTGGACAAGAGACAAAAAAGTTGCGAAATTTTATTTTCTACAAAATAATGTAAAGATTATCAAGGTCGAACAATAATTTACGGAGTTATTGCAATTTTTCCAACAGAATTCAAGTAAATTTGCTCTAGCTACCATAAAACAAGCATGTATTCTGTTGGAGAAATTACAGTAACTCCGTTAATTATTGTTCGATCTTAATAATCTTTATGTGGTTTTGTAGGAAATGCAATTTTGCAACTTTTTTGTCTCTTGTCCAATTTTTCAAAAATTTTCGGTTTTTAAGATATTAAGTTTGAAAATATAAACATGGCTGCCATTTTGAAATGGTACAAAGTAGAAACTTGATACTCTGTACCAAAATAGGTCATAATAGTCAGCATATAAGTACCAAGTTTAAAAATGATATCTTTTGTAGTTCCAAAGTTATGCAAAATCATGTTAAAACACATACAGACTGACAGACGGATAACCGAGCATTTTAAGACCCTTGTTTATAGGAACTTTTTTCTTAGTTTTGATGTAAGTAACCATATCCCGAAGGATTTTTTATCAACACCCTTTATAAAGTTTGTGTAAAATAATAAGCAAATATAAGTAATCTTTAAAACTTTCTTATCTGCACAACAAACTTGCGCTTAAGAAGCCAATCCTCAGCAATCCTTAGCAAGGACTGGAGTAACGCTTGAAAAATACACAAGTATCACGAAACAGACACTTGATTAGGAAACAGCAATTAAGGCGTGAAGCAACTGATAAATGAAAAAGTCGTACCAAAACTTAAATACTTTTTTATTTGGTTTTATACTTTATTATTTTTAACGAAGAGTACTAATATAAAAATCTCTAGTGTGGAAATGATTTCAGAACTACTTAGAGATGGCAGTAAAACTAATTGGCCAAAAACAATTTCAAGGGTTCTTGGGTTCCTTTGAAAACAGATATATCCCAAATTAATAAACTTAAACAAAAATTAGTAAGGTTGATCCTTAATCAGTTACCCTTGATATAGAATGATCGTGTTCAAATGTAGATTAGCTAGTTAATTACATTTGGCTTTTAGTTTTGTAGTTAAACAATGGCACTGTGGGTATTTTTCTATAAGTTAAATCATTAAAAAGTAACAATAATGACAGTTTGGACAATTGCTACCAATGGACTAACGCATTTTTATAGAATTTTCCAGTGCGACTTGCGACCCACTGGGCCACGGAAGGGATTTAGTTGGGTCGCGACGAGGTATCAACATTAATATTTAATTAGAAAAAGAAGAACCTCGTATAGTCCAGGAAACGAAAAAGTATAGAGGGAAAATTCTGGAACACAATTATTGACTTGCAGCTTTGTTTGGACGAGTAAGGAGGTGAACACATCAAGGGTTCCCATCCGCAGCCCCTCAGCAGGAGGAAGGATGGGGGTGAAGTTACCATTTTTAGGTTTTTTTCCTAAATATATTGAAAACTATCAACTTGTAGCATCCCCTATGCAATTGGAAAATGAAAGAAAATTAAATTTCCTGTAAGAAAAATACATTATATGTTTATTTTGGCCCAACCATTTAAAAGATGAGCAATAATTATTGTTTATTAATATTTAAACAAATATTCCTTCCATAAAAAGTACATGTCAATTTACATATAATAATATAGTACAAACACAAATTTGCATATAAATACAAAATAAACATATTATAGAATTTTCTTACAGGAAATTTATTTTTATTCAATTTTCCAATTTAATAAGAATACTAAAAGTTTATAGTTGTCAAGATATTTAGAGAACCCCTAAAAATTGTACCTTCAGACCCACTCCCTCCCCCCACTCAAGGGCTACATATGCCAAGTTTTTGATTATTTGATATTGATTTACAAAGTTAAAACATAAGGTATTTGCTTGGTGTTTATTTTATGATTGCAAGTTATTTATTTCTTTACATTCCTACGGCAGTTGCTGTTTACAATATTATTATAACCAAAAAGATTTTTTTTATATTTACTCTGTGAAAACTACATGCATAACTAAAAACAAGTTTACAAGGTGACATTGCATTCGTAAAATACCTTGTGAAATTGTGTTCCGGTAATTTCGACTATCATCACTACCTGATAAGAGTTAATAG
The DNA here is from genome assembly GCA_035578135.1 of Flexamia atlantica. Classification (NCBI taxonomy): domain Eukaryota; kingdom Metazoa; phylum Arthropoda; class Insecta; order Hemiptera; family Cicadellidae; genus Flexamia; species Flexamia atlantica. The sequence goes on along the minus strand of JAQJVK010000005.1, from coordinate 47,711,298 downwards.
TTGTTGCAATAGTCCGAATTACAATTGGACAATTATCAACTGTACTAATGAAAACGCTAAGTGAGAATGTGAAACGGATATTGCCGGACGCCATGTGACTTAACACTAATTAACTATTGGGTTCATTCGTGTTCGTGATGATTGTGGCATATTCTGGACTGATGTATGTAAATTTAGATTTTTTGGTAGCTGTTATACATTAGTAACAATAGTTTTAGAATTCAGGGTTTATATAAAATTAATTTTTATTTTTTAAATAAAGAGAACAAATATATAATTCTGTAAATCCTTCTTTTATCTATGTAAAAATTATAAGTGTAATCTAATTGATGCCTTATAAGTAGCTTTTATATGAAATATTGAAATTTGTAAAATTTTGATAGTACACATGTAAGTGGAGATTGAAATGTATGTCATGGGTGATAGTAAAACGCAGTACGCTGATGTGAGGAAGTGATTTTCATTTTTAAGGGGCTTGATTGTCATTTTAGACCCAGGTTGTTAAGTTGGGGGTTTAAACGCCACATTTAGGACTTTGTAACGCTCCAAAACTAGGGTTACAGGCGTTCTGATTCATTCAGCCAAACATAATGTCCATCAGATCATAGAAAATAATACCTCTACGGAATTTAAAGGAAATCGAACTAATTGTGGCCGCAAATTTGCAAAATTCCCTTAGGGCAACGTAATGCGTTTAGTAAATTCAAATTTTCATTGATAAATCGGATACCTTATGCGCTATTACTCTCTAAAACGGTTTAAAAAGTTAGTATTTTTATTCTAAGAAGTTATGAACAGAAATATTCCTAAAAAAAACTTTATTAAAATCGGCCAAAAATTAAGATCACTAGATAGTCTGGTTGCAGTTGAATAAACCTGGAAGTGAGGTCCACCTAATGTTTATAATGGGTTTTGTTTCTTCAATACCTACATAATAAAAATCTGCAGGGTGCCACTCTGTCACCCTTGAGCAAATTAAAATAACCAATATGGCGGTCAAGATGGCTTAAAACCGTATAAATTTTGAAAAAAATACCTCAGTGCATTTTTACGTGCATTTTTGAGATATTTACCAACGCTTATCGTCGTTGGGTGACTAATCCTATATTTTGACAGGATAATATTTTTCGGCCGCCATCTTGGATCTGCCATATTGGATATCAACTTTTTTTAATGTTAAGATGGTGTTGTGACACATCATTATGAATTAGATGTTTACGCTGATTACAATACTGAAATCCGTTTTTGAAAATATGCATTCGTCAAAAAGATATGCACAAATAAAATGTTATCCCTATACATTTCTTATGGACGTTTCGTATTTTCAATATTTTTTGGGATTATTTTCCTGCTATCTGTCATTATAATAAAGATATGTAGTTCGTTTTTGCCTTAAAATACTCAGCGAAATACCGGCTTTCATTTGAGATATCAATTATCAACATCGGACGAGTGACAGATGAGCTATAAGGCTCAATTTAAGTTAAATATCCATTTTTCAGAAATTTGTTTTTAATCAATTATGTATATCTCTGGTTCTAAATAAGGTATATAAATAATTTTGATCCTAAAATACGCAGTGATATGTCAGCTTTTATTTAAAATATTGATACGTAAAATTGGTTAAGCTGTAAACTAATTGGCTCATTACGACATAAAGATTAGTTATTTTTAAATTTTATGCTTAATAGTAGATTGTAACTCACCTCGAACTTGTTCGAATTAAATTATCACGGTCTCTAATGAAAGCTGATATTTTACTGAGTCTTTTAAAAATGTTCAGAAATCCAGACCTTTCCTGGAACTGGAGACATGAGTCTTTATATAAACGAAAATGTCTGAAAATTTTAATTTTTAATGGGTTTTAGAACCACAACTCTCCTCAAACTCAATCTATTAAAATAATTTATGACTTTAATGAAAGCCAATAATCTACTAAGTCAATTAGGACTTTTACGATTTTTGAGTCTTCTTTGGAACTAGAGAAATCCTTAAAGAAACGTAAAATTATGCAAGTAAAACAAAAGAATGTTGAGGGAAAGCTCATAAAGTCACATAATCTTTAGTCCGATCTTATTGGGAGTCAGCTTACTTGAGAGCTGATAGTTTACTGAGTGATTTAAGACCAAAATGAATTTAATACCTCATTTAGAACCGGAGATATTAATACTTGACTAAAAAGAATTTCTGAAAAATTGATTTTTAACTTAAGTTGAGCCTTATAGCTCATCTGTCACTCGTCCGATGTTGATAATTGATATCTCAAATGAAAGCCGGTATTTCGCTGAGTATTTTAAGACCAAAACAGACTACATATCTTTATTATAATGAGAGATAGCAAGAAAATAATCCCAAAAAATATTGAAAATACGAAACGTCCATAAGAAATGTACAGGGATAACATTTTATTCGTACATATCTTTTTAACGGATGTATATTTTCAAAAACGGATTTCAGCATTGTAATCAGCATAAAAATCTAGTTCATAATGATGCGTCACAACACCATCTCTACATAAAAAAAGTTGATATCCAATATGGCGGATCCAAGATAGCGGCCGAAAAATATTATCCTGTCAAAATAAAGGATTAGCCACCCAACGATGATAGGCGTTGGTCAATATCTCAAAAATGCACGTAAAAATGCAGTGTGGATTCTTAAAAAAAAGTACAGTTTTAAGCCATCTTGGATATTTGAATTTGCTCAAGGGTGACAAAGTTGCACCCGGCAGATCTGAATTATGTAGGTCTTGAAGAAACAGAAATCAACAAAAAACGTCGGGTGGACCTTATTTCCAGGTTTAGGTTCAAAATGCATTTTAGCAACTAGACTAATGCCAAAACTCATTATCACATCTATAACTCCAAATTATTGTTTTATTGTGTGTTACCCCAAAAACTGTTATCATGGTCCCGTGCCTCAGTACCATACAAAGAAAATTCCCTAATAAAATAATATTATGGGTATTATAATTGAATAACTAAACTTTAACTGCGAATATCGAGAAAAACAGTAAATTTGAAAAGCAATAGAAAATAAACTTTATTCTAAACAAACTCGAAACGTGTGGACCGTGCCATAGGGGACGTGACGGCCAACTGTGAAAACGATAATTTGACAACCAAGGTCAAAATACATGTTCCACCCGAGCCATAAAATTATGCTTAATAGTTTCACCACGAATTTCTGAGAGGAAATGTAGTATATTTCATAACAAGGGACTAAAGTGACGCTTTTCGTACGTGGTCAAGTTTTTCGACCGATGCTCTCAATCCGAGCTCAAAAAAAAACCGAGGAACGAAAAAGAACTAAGTCCTGTCCTGAGTGATGATTTATATATTTCGTTATATCGCTCAATATACTCCCGTATCTACTTAAAAACCAAAATTTCATACGTTTTTTACTTTTAACAGATATCTCCCAACGAGGCTTTCATATTTTTTCTTACTATTTAAAACAATCAGCTGATTGACTGTTTCATTTTTACTTTCTCCCCCCTATGCATAGTATATGGAGAAAATATTGTTTACGTCAAAATTTTCGAATTTCATTTGTTAATGGATATACAGTGTGGTTGAAAAGTCTCGGAATTTTTTGAACCGGATTAGTTTGAGAAATAAAACTTTGCACATTAACTTCTATGTTAAAAAAACTACTTTCAGAGGTAATTACTGACTCTTGGCCCCCAGTGGGGGACGGCCTACGAGGGGTCAGTACAAAATCTTAAAAGTAAGCATAGGTTGATATGCACATTATTTTAAAGGGCTAATCAAATAGAGTTTATGCCGGAAACCGCACTTCAAAAGGTTCATTCGTTACAAAATAGCGGCTGATCAAAAATCTAAAAGAAATTACGTGGTGTTCGCCTGAATATCGTTTAAAAATTGTTCGCAGATTATGTCTGGAGAATCAAAACTCTGGAATCGAATGTCAGACCTAAAACAAGGGTACCTAAGGGGGGGGGGTTTAGGGTGCCGAAGAGGATATTACCTCCAATGGGGGACGGCCCACAAGAAGTCGGTACAAAATCTTAAACGTAAGCATAGGTTGATATGCACATCATTTTAAAGGGCTAATTAGGTAGAATTCAATGCCACACTCTGCACTTCAAAAGGTCAATTCCTTAAAAAATGGCGGCTGATCAAAGATCCGAAAGAAAGTACATTAGTGTTAGCCTGAATCTTGAATCATCTGCCATTTTGTAACCAATAATCCTTTTGAAATGCGGTTTGCGGCATTGGACTCTAATTGATTAGCTCTTAAAAATTATGTGCGTATCGACCTATGCTTACGTTTAAGATTTTGCACCGACTCCTTGTGGACCATCCCCCATTGGAGGTAAATCCTCTTCGGCACCCTAAAAAAATGGGTTTTTAGGTCTGACATTCAATTCCAGAGTTTTGATTCTTCAGACATAGTCCGCGAATAATATTTAAACGAAATTCAGGCGAAAACCATGTACTTCCTTTAGATTTTTGATCAGCCGCCATTTTGTAGCAAATGAACCTTTTAAAGTGCGGTTTGCGGCATTAAACTCTACTTGATTAACCCTTTAAAATGATTTGCATATCAACCTATGCTTACATTTAAAATTTTGTACTGACTCCTCGTGGGCCGTCCCCCACTGGGGGCTTAGAGTCAATAATTACCTCAGAAAGTAGTTTTTTTTACATAGGAGTGAATGTGCAAAGTTTGATTTCTCAAACTAATCCGGTTCAAAAAATATTTAGCCATTCCGGGACTTTTCAACCACACTGTATTTCTTTAGTGCTCCCTGAATTCAAAAAAGTGGTTTGCGGAATGGTGTCTGTCCAACCGTGTGGATGTGTGTGTCTGCGTGTAAACAAAGCTAGAGACATCAGTGATCCGATGTTCATGAAATTTGGCATTTAGGTATAAAGCCGTGATATCTCCAGGAGTTTTTTTTATTTTTTAACTTTTGATTTTAAAGAGTTTTTACTCCATAAAAACCCATAAAAAGACAAAAATTCAAATTCCTCAAAAACGGCCAAAACAATTTTGATAACAATGTTATGATTTTTAGTGCTTAATGTGGAAAATAAAATGACACCACCCACATGTCTATAAAAATTCAGGTTTAGAAGCTATGGGGGTTTAAGTGTTAAAAAATCTTAGTTCTCAAAATGTCACAAAAGCTGTAACTTTTAAGGAAAATATACTTGCAACCAATAAATTTGGCTTGAAAAAATAAATAATGCAGTATTTTTAATTATTAGTTAACTCAACTGGTTGCGGAGATAATTGATATTTTTGTTTGGCGGTATAAACGCAGAACGTTGTCTAATGATATTCTGAAGGCAAATATTCCAAAACCGATATATCCGTTAATCCGTTAATATCTCTGTGGCCGCGGGCCACAGAGATCAAACGAGTACTGCGCCAAAGCTATCAACGAGTCCAAAAGAGACACAAAGCAAAATTTGGAAATTATCCTTCTTAGTTGTTGACGTTGATAAGCTAAAGAGCAACAAATTGCTGCGGGGTTCTCTGTAAACTCGTCAGGGTTTCCTGCTTGCAGGAAGACCCAAGTCAAAAACATTTGATTCCGCATTCACCCCACCCGCAGCACTCTGTGGTTGCCCCACCTCCCCGAGGTCCGCGGCTGGAGAACGAGGCCCAGGTAACCCCAGTACAACGCGGGGCAATAAAAATCCTGGGCCCGGCTAGAGGGGCTGGTGCCAACTAAGTTGAGAGAAGCCACGGAGAAACTCATTTCACAAACCAAGCTTGACATCTTCCCATCTGAGTAAACAAGAAGTTTTCACGCCAAGAAAAAGCTTGAGTAGGACTCCTCCTACAGGAGAGAAAATCAATCCCGACCTTGACACTCATCACAGTAGTCCTAGCGACTTCAAATCTTCTAATGGAGCGGCAAGAAAGATCTTCAATCTTGAGCAAGAAATACAAAACAAAAGTTCAGGTTCTCAGACCGCTGAGATTTCCACAAGGCAAAGTTCTCCTACGATTTCTGCTGAGCAGAAGGTGACTTAACTAATGGCTCAGATATGGAAAATGAAGAGGAAGTTGGTCCATTCCGACTAGAACCACAGGAAATGCAAGAACAGAATGAATTATACATTGAAAAAATGACAAAAAACGTCATCAATATCGATCAGCTCGAAACCCTCATTGGGGCCATGGCCAGTCAAAGAAAGGTTGTGACTAAGACGCAAGAGAGGAATCTAGTTAGCATCGTGGAAGCAATCAAGAAACAATTCTTGGAACTACAGACCGAATACATGGAGCTAAGAGGAGCATATAAGGAACAAGCAAAAACCATTAAGCTTTTGATCCAAGCAAAAACATCGAATGAATCACAAATAAAGGAAACAATAAAACAAACTATAACCGAGCAAATCAAAAGTAATATTCAGAACGCTACACAGAAAACAGGCACAACAACAATAGAAACACAATCTTATGCAGATATTACAAAAAGTAATCTACCCACCACCAATCTCGATCAAACTACTGATAGGGTCCCAACAAACTCAAATAAGAAGACCATTCTGCTTTATCCAAAGATGACACCATGAAATCGAGTGAAGACATAAAAAATCATATAAAGACCAAGATTAATCCTTCTAAACATAACTTGCAAGTGAAACGGCTCTCAAAAATAAGCAATAATGGCCTGGCTCTTGAACTAAAGGATGAAGAGCAAGTACTCCTAGCAAGTGGACTTCTTAAAACCTTGGTAGAGATCAAAAAGACAAAAGTTAAACGACCTCTAGTGCTAATTTTTGATCTTCCTACACAATATACTGAGACTGACTTGAGCAAGGATGTCTATGAACAAAACTTAAAGGAGGTAATGACAAGGGAACAGTTTGATGTGGAACATTCTTGGAGGTTCCGCACAGGCCCAAAAAGGGCGGAGCAGGTGAACTGGGTGTTGGAGGTCTCGGGTGGGCTACACCGGGCCCTATGCAAACAAGGGAGGATTTTCTTGAATTGGGAATCACATAAAGTTACAAGCTATGTTCCCGTTAACCGCTGTTATAAATGTCAGCGTTTTGGCCATCAGGCAACATTTTGCCAAGAAGAACAGGACATTTGCAGTCACTGCGCACAGACTGGACACAAGCGCTTGGATTTCCCAAACAGCAAGGCAGCTGCAAAATGCTACAACTGTCAAGAGGCGAGGAGGGTCTCAAACCACTCGGTGTTAGACTTAAACTGTCCTTCATACAAGATTGAGAAAGCACGAATCATTAACTCGTTTGATTATGAATAGTACAACATCCAGTAGAAGTCAGCCATCTAACAACATTGAAGATCAAATCCGAGACACCGGTTAAACCAACTAAAACAACATGCAAGCGCTAGCAAGGGATAATCAAGACATGCAAAATCACATAGAAAACCTTGCTGGGGAAACACAAGAACTAGATCTAAATACACAAGAGTACATACAATCAATAAAAATAGGCCAGTTGAACTTGCAAAATTGTAGAGAGGCTACTTATGAAGCAAGAAGACTGATGGAAAAACACAAGCTTGCAATCTTCCTACTTCAGGAACCTTACACAGTGGAAGGGAAAGTGAGAGGCTTCGGTATGACACGTCATGTGGCTGGAAATCAGGAACATGAAAGGCCAATGGCAGCAGTAATAATTGATCCTGAGAAGCATGACTCAGCTGAAACAGTGGACGAGACTACGTCTCTGTCCCCCGGCGGAAGCTGGAAGAAGACTAAGAAGAAGCGACTGTGATAAGGAACAGATACCTAGAATAAGTTAGATTAAGAAAAGAAAATAGGGGAAAGGAAAAAATGGAGGCTGGACTAAGGATTGAAAATGAGAAATGAGAAGGAAAGCATGCAAAATTTAGGATAAAATAAGATATAAGACTGAAGGAAGAGAGAGACTTAAAGGAATGGAAAAATAGAAAGTAAAAGCCAAGCAAACCCCGGTGTAAAATAGGTTCGGGGGAAAGAAGAGAAAAATGAAAAAAATCCGTTAATTGCTAGCAAATTTTGATAAAATTTTGTATGAATTTGTGGGATGATTGTAAATGTATTTTATTTCATTGTAGATTTTCTTGCTTAAAGGGATAAAGTGTGTGTTAGTTTACTGATACAATTTATTGTTTTTAGGTTACACGACAGTAACCAAACAATTGATGTATCGAACGCATTGGTGAATCGTTCGACAATCGATTGGTGAATTGAGCAAGTTTTGCAATATTGATTTTAATCTTGACAAATTAGAGGGGACATATTACTGACACCTCAATTGAGGCTGTATTGTTACCCAATAAGCATTGACGTCCGGCATTTAGGTCACAAGCTTTGGCTCTACAGGCCTAATGGAAGTTAAGTAACCTTACATTATTGTTCTATTCTCTACAGACCTCACTTTTATTACATAAATAAATGGTATCAGCAAACTGACACATACTTTCTCCTTTAAAGCAAGAAAATCTACAATAAAGTAAAATAAACTTACAACTATCCCACAAATATACACCAAATGTTATCGGTTATCGGTAAGAAATTAAGGGAGATAATGGTTTTTAAATATTTGCCATAACATTAACATTAAACAACGTCCTCCGTTAACCGCCAAACTAAAATGTCATTTATCTCCGCAACCAGTTGACGTAGCCTAATAATTTAAAATACTGGATTATTTACTTTTTCAAGCCAAGTTTAATAGTGGCAAGTATATTTTCCTTAAACGTTACGGACTTCGTGAAATTTGAAAAATATGAATCTTTTAACGCTTAAACCCTCATAACTTCTGAACCTGAATTTTTACAGTCATGCAGGTGGTGCCATTTTATTTGTCATCTTAAGCACTAAAAACCATGAAATTTTTATCAAAATTGTTAGAACCATTTTTGAGAAATTTGGATTTTTGTAGTTTTTATGGGGTAAATACCCTTTAAAATAAAAAATTTAAAAATCGCCTGGAGTTATCGTGGCTTTATACTCAAATACACACACACACACACACACACACACACACACACACACACACACACACACACACACACACACACACACACACACACACATCCACAAACACACACTCACGGGCAAACACCACTCCGAAAACCACTTTTTTAGGTTCAGGAAGCACTAAAACGAATATATTCACTAACAACTCAAATTCGAAAATGTTCACGAACAATTCTTTCTCTATACAGGGTGTCCCGTAAGTAAAAGGACCATTAAATTCATATATTATGTTAAAATTTTAATAGTGATTTGGCAGATTAGTGCATTAAATTTAACAAAAACTTTGGGAATAGGTTATATTGGTCAAAATAAAAAGAAAATCAAGAATAACATTTTTTCTAAAAACGCCTTGTTACCGAGATATCCGCCATTTTGTATTTTTTCATTAAAAATTCATATCTCAAAAACCATTAAAGAAAACTTTATGAAACTTGGTATAGTGTTTAAGGTAGGAATAAAATAATTGCAAAAAAATTTTCGTTACCCTGACAGCTTCTCCTCATTGTCTGCAACAATCAGCTGATTAACCTGCATACATGGCTCCATTGTTCGTAACATTATGTGGAAAAAAACGTGGCTATTTTGTTGGCACTTTTTGTTACTTTCGAAATAAAATCAGTGATTTTACTCTTTTTTTTATGATAATTTTTAATTTATTGTGAGATAATTATAAAAATAAATAAAATAAATTAAATAAATAAAAATAAAAACTGTGAAAAAGATAGAAAAAAATAATGTTGCCAACAATGGAGCCATGTATGTAGGTTAATCAGCTGATTGTCGCAGACAATGAGGAGAAGCTGTCAGGGTGCGCCTGGCCAGCACAACTAAAAATCGTTATTTCTCAGCTATTTACTGTCCGATCCTTCTGAACTTGAAGTCGTTTGATATAAAATTAAAAATACTAAAAAAAGGTTTTCTTGTCTTTTTTCCATAAAATCTGCTGTTTTTTGGTAATTTTAGTTTGAAAAATTAAAATGGCCGCCATTTTGAAACGGAAAAACATGTTTTAACGAAACATTTTTTGCAATTATTTTATTCCTACCTTAAACACTATACCAATTTTCGTAAAGTTATCTTTAATGGTTTTTGAGATATGAATTTTTAATGAAAAAATACAAAATGGCGGATATCTCGGTAACAAGGCGTTTTTAGAAAAAATGTTATTCTTGATTTTCTGTTTATTTTGACCAATAGAACCTATTCCCAAAGTTTTTGTACTTACTTACGGGGCACCCTGTAGACTATGTGCAGGGGGGAGGAAGTAAAATTACCTCTTTATATATTCCGTGATACCCGGTGTCACATTATTTGTATACGTCATTCATTAATTAGCTTTAATGTGCTGAAGAGTTATTTGGTTGTTGTATTTCGAAACATATGGAAATCATTCATTTTTTTTATTTCTTTTGAACTGTAAGTAACATATTTTTATAAATTAATGTAAAACTAGTGGATCCGAGCGCACTGAATCGTGCGCTACTCTAGCAGAGCGATAATTCAAATGGCGACAAATTTAAAATACAATCATGCTAACACGATCCGTCTTGAGGGTTATTTTACACAAATTAAAAAATAACAGCAATTAAATTATCCAGCTGATCAAAATGTAAACAATTATGTTCTTCATAAGGATAACATGGGAACTTTAAAAGCCAATGGGGCAGAGACCAAGGGACTTTTTCAAAAATGTAAGGCCAGTTTGCAAATCTACGCGACACGCTCTTTCCAATGAGCCGTCAATGATCAAAATCGGTTAAGAAATGACGGAGGAGTTCATAAGACAAATTTCGTGTTGTCGTATTAATTATATAGATAATTATAATTGCTGCATTTATTTTCTGGGATTTATTTTAGCCTTTTTAAATTAATGAGTATTACTGTAGTCTGATCCGTTATATTATCTTTCCCACGAATGAAACTGGGGCTTTAACATATATGTTATTCACATGACATTAAGTTACGTTAAACATTTTCAATATGCTGAGCATTTCAGGTTGAACATGAATAAATTAAGGATACAGGTTGGATGTACGTTGTGTGACATAATAATCCTGTTACTGGCAAAAACCAGCTGATCATTGTATTGGCCAGGAGCGTTAACGAAAATTCAAATGATATTCTTGAAGACGTTTTTAGCCCCCCCCCCCCCCCCCTAAATAGGGAAGAAGCTATTACCGTAGGTCTCATGTTAAGACCTAAGCCCAAGACCATGATAACTTTTCGTTTTTGGGTCCCCAGAAGACAAAAGCACCAAACAGCCTGATCGGACCACTGGAAGGAGGATAAACCCCCCAAAAATGGGTGTTTTGGTTTTTCACATAGAAAAATTAAAATTACCCCATTTTGGTTAGCACATTGAATTCAACTTGAAAAAAATTTAGTATTTTGAATCATTGTTGTATGTCCATTGGTTACCGAAATACTGAAAGTGGTACTGTCCCCAATGTTAACCTTAGGGAAATAAGGAAAATTCTATAACTCGCCTATTTCTCAACATTTCCTAATAAAACTTGCTTTGTGGCTTCATCTAGATAAGGTGTAATGTTTTTTTTAGTCTAAAGCCCCAGAAATTTATATTTTGTGGCAGCAAACCTTCATACTCATTCCTCATATTATTCTTATGCAGATTACAAAAACATGTCATATCTCGCTATGTTGGATAGAAATATTTTTTTAATTTGAAATTCGCTGAGTATGCATGTCTGCTGCAACGGGGGCATTATTCATTTTTGTATCTTATCCCTTACTATTTAAAATATACCTTATTAAGAGTCTTTGCCTTATCAACTTATGGGTAAAGCTGTTTAGATGAGAAAATTAAAGTAATTGTCAGATACAGACTAAATTTTTTACCAACTTCAAAAGAATCGTAGCTACTTCTAGTGGGTTTGCTCTGGAGCTAAAATTTAATTTAAATATTGAAATAAAACCACCCAGTTTTAACATGCCTGTGGCAGCAAACCTTCATACTCATTCCTCATATTATTCTTATGCAGATTACAAAAACATGTCATATCTCGCTATGTTGGATAGAAATATGTTTTTAATTTGAAATTCGCTGAGTATGCATGTCTGCTGCAACGGGGGCATTATTCATTTTTGTATCTTATCCCTTACTATTTAAAATATACCTTATTAAGAGACTTTGCCTTATCAACTTATGGGTAAAGCTGTTTAGATGAGAAAATTAAAGTAATTGTCAGATACAGACTAAATTTTTTACCAACTTCAAAAGAATCGTAGCTACTTCTAGTGTGTTTGCTCTGGAGCTAAAATTTAATTTAAATATTGAAATAAAACCACCCAGTTTTAACATGCCTGTGGCAGCAAACCTTCATACTCATTCCTCATATTATTCTTATGCAGATTACAAAAACATGTCATATCTCGCTATGTTGGATAGAAATATTTTTTTAATTTGAAATTCGCTGAGCATGCATGTCTGCTGCAACGGGGGCATTATTCATTTTTGTATCTTATCCCTTACTATTTAAAATACACCTTATTAAGAGTCTTTGCCTTATCAACTTATGGGTAAAGCTGTTTAGATGAGAAAATTAAAGTAATTGTCAGATACAGACTAAATTTTTTACCAACTTCAAAAGAATCGTAGCTACTTGTAGTGGCTATGCTCTGGAGTTAAAGAATATTCTTAGCACTTTTTAAAGATAACAAATTTAATTTTCATCAGTCCTTGAAAGAAAAAACGAACAGCAAGTAATAATAGTATTATACGAGGGGGGTTCCTTTAATTTCTCTTAGTCTAAATGTTTATAAAAATTGCAGTGTTTCTACTATTTTGAAAAAAAAAATTATTTAATATCTTAAAAAACAAAAGATTTCTATAAATCAAAGTAAATTATCTTAACTGTACATTACATATTGGAAAGATCGCCTCCGTAAAGATATATTTGATATGGAAATTATGTTATCCGAACTAAGACCGGTAAACAGAGTAATTCAGACAAAACAGATCAAAATGAAACATGATATTATGTTTATGTAGTCTTGTTCCCGTCTGTGGTTTACTTTTTATTTCTTCCGTGCACATTTTCTACACTTTTAGATATATGTAAAGACAAACAGATGTGGTAAGTTTAAAGAGGTATGGTACGTTCAAAACCATTTTAGCGAATTACCGTAAAGGAATAAGCTATTATCGTAGGTCTCATAGTAAGACCTAAGACCGAGACCAAGATAACTTTTCATTTTGGGGCCTCCAGAAGCAAAGAACGCCATTAGTTCTAATTATATATATATAGTTCATTAATATTTGTAATATGCCTTTAAATCACCTGTGTTCTTCTTTGTTCAGCCCATATATTACTTGAAGTTTACCACATTTGCAAAAACTAAAAGCTTCAAAATATTTATAGTCTTGAGACAGCTACAACGAATTTGATCAAACAAGAAAAAAGTAATAATTTGATTATTTTATTTGTTTCAGTTTGCCTCTAAGTCTCAACTCTTGTTAAAATAAAAGTAAGATTTTGATAATTTCAATTGCCTTAAGATTATTTTATAAAGTCTAAAAAAATCACGAAAACTCCATTCTGTTCCTGTAAGTGTATTACCTCACTTACAGTCATTAAGTAATAACCACAACTAATTTTTCAAATTAGATTGGTAACTTTCATTGCCGTGGTAATTCTATTTCTCGATAGAATTTGCGCTCCAGAGCCAGGCTTGTGCATGAATTCCAAAGTTTAGTGGTGACATCACCTCGCGGTCTGGGGACCACTGTGTTAATTAACGCCGGTGTTATCCGGTAGATGTCGCGGGAGTCGGCGAGAGGGGGGATCACTACCAGGGGGGGAGCGGCTCATGATAACGCGTTCCCGGCAGTTCCGCGACGGGCTGCAAGTCATGACAGTTATATGTGATTGTGAATATTTACTTTAGGCAATTTTATAGTTAGGAAAACCAAAAACAGGTTTTATATGAAACTTTTTTTATTTTCAAGATATATAAAGAAAAAACTGGATTTTGTAAAATGGTAAAAAATCTAAATCTTGGGTGCAAAACACGTGGTCGGCGTGTTCGCAAATATTAGGGATCATGCCCACCTTTTAGTTCTTCTCTGATGCAGTACTACAAGGTACGTGATTGGATGATACTCCAAATAATTAGCTATAAACACCGACTATTACTTTTTTCACGTTATAAAGACACTATCCCTAATAAATGTACACATTTTTAAGACATTTTATAAACATTTCCTAACATATTTTACTGAAATTCAAGGTGTTCTATTGAAGACTCAAGACGAGCTAATTATCAATCAATTTTACATCAGTCATTAAAATTAAGTCCTGAATAGTGTATGTATAAATGCATTTCTTTTTAGGTAGTAAAAACAACTTATACAGGAAGTATGATAGAATTATTTACATTTCTATTGTAACTTGCAGAATTAATTAAAACCAATGGACATAGTAAAAGATTATATAGTTTGCATAATACATTGATTATTTTAAACTAAATTGTTTTCTTAGAAACATTATTAAACAAGAACGTCATTAATGTGATGTATGGAATAAAAGAAATAGTTTTCCAAGATTTTGCTTGCGCATTTTTCAGTTATCCGCGACCGACAATGACAGTATATGAAAAGTTAATATCTGTAGGATATACGTACATACATACACCCTCTCATTGTAGACTATGGAGCGCAATATTATTTTAAATATTCTAGCTGTGAAGTGTGTCATGCCATTAATCTAAGTGTTCAAAATATAATTCATTTAAACTTCAACAGGTTTGTTATTTACTCCTCCACTTTTTAAAAATGGCGGATTTTCAAAAACCAATTTAGTATCCAATATTTAATCTTGCAGGGTAAGGAAAACAAATATAAAATGTCAAATATGTCAACCAATAAAACTATTACATCAGCATATTTTGAGAGTTGTAATGAAAGAAATGAATGGAGAAATCCTTATTAATTAGTTTTTAAATTTCCTGGTTATAATGCATTGGTGCGTAAGTACCAGTATTTAGTATAGTCCAAGAGACCCTAGTTTAGTCGTATAAAATTTCAATTTTTAAAATGTACGTACCATACTTGTATTTGGAATTGTACTAAAATTACGCGTAATATACTTTTAAAACCAGTTTTTAAATTAAAAATTACGTAAAACCACAACTTGATGAAAATGGAAACTTGATCAAATTTAACGAATACACTACTGGGGTACTACTCCAATAGAAAGGAATTCCTTAAAAGATTTGGATTGATGTTGAATATAAGTTATTTTCAATTCTCCTCCCCAAATCTTCCTGTTCTGAGTAGAGAGCACATATATAACTCGTTCAACACATGTAAGACTTTCTTAATGATAAACCTTTATCATAATATGAAAAATCCCTTTTAATTAAATCTTTTTATTACTTTAAGAGGAAAATATTACTTTGTAGCTGTAGTAAAGTTAAACAAATCTTTTGTACATATATAAATATTTTTGAGGATTTCTTATATGTCGCCGTTGTATTAAAAAAAGACCAATATTAAACATCATCGTTGACTTATGCAATGAAACACGTTTTATGATCTCTATAGGTGACAATTTCCAGTATTAAATGAAAGCGAACAGTTAACCATCATCCATAACAACCAATCCAGCTCAGCCCTCAGTTAATGTCCTCTTGTAGATTAGCCTGTGCCTGTGCATTAAAATTATCGTATTATCTAATCAGTTTAAGGTCTGAGTATTTTCCAGTCTGTTAACTCTGAAGTGAAAATTTGTATTTGCCTCTCTTTAATTTTTTATGTTTTTTTATCTAAAAATATGAAATGTTTTGTTAAGGTACTGGCAATCGTTTTAAGTATTCTTGCTTAATAAATGTCCCGTTGTAATGGAAAGTATTTCAAATATGATTATGTTAAAAAGCTCTAAATATCATGTTAATCAGAAAATTCTAGGATAAAAATCATATCCAACTTTTAATAAAATAAACAAATTGATGCGCTGTTTGCTAGGTTCTGTGTATGTTTAAAGTAAATTGGATTCCATTAACGTGGGTGATCGGGGAGAAACGTTTCACGTTGTTTTTTGTAACACTTCATAACAACGTTGTTTGCTGTGTTGAATAATTAATACGAAAATAAAGGAAGGTTTTTGTCTAAGCGTGTGGAGTCAATCAACCTTGTGAGTATAACAAGTTTAAAATTCTTATTTTTACAAAAGAGAAAATACTAATTATTGCAATTAATTTTAAATGCATAATTAAACGTGTTTAAAAAGCTTTATTATATTAAATAATATGAGGATTACTAAATCACTTTTGTGTATGTTACCAAATTACAACCATTCGTAGGTAGGAATGAATATCCTTATTCCTCAATCACAGGGATCCACTCTTGTATGGCTTAATGTGATAATAAAAAATCAGAAAATACAATGAGTCTTGAATATAAATCGTAATCGTGATATCTTACAAGATTAACTCAGTATTAAAGTCACAAATAACACCAAAGCCACGATATTTCTGAGAAGGAACCAAATTACTTTGTGTTTTATGGTTTTGATTATCCCACAGAGCTTCCGCAATCTCTTAAATACGAGAAGAGGAAGAAAACTCGAGTTTTGGTCTGTTCAGAGATACGTTTGTTGTTTATTCAAATGAATATTTGGAATTAATAGTTTAACTATTATTTTTACATTAGTCACACAGTAAATCCGTAAATTTGAGCTATTACGAGTGTCCCGTAAGTTTGTAATAAGAACTTCGTGATTTGGTTCTTTGTGGTCAAAATTTTATGAGGAAAAGGTTCAGATCTACATAGGTTCTATCTTACTTCGTTTACCGTCTGCCAGCTTTTTACGGGATTGTCACATGATTTGACATAACTTTTAAATCACTTGAGGCAACAATTTGATACTTGGCGTGGCCTTGTTGTGAACTTAATTCAGTGTGGGGTTTCAAGTTTCTACTTTTTACCATTAATCCAAAATGTTGGCCATTTTTGTTTTAAAAACTCTTGACAAGTTTAGGTACAGTAATGAACGTTGCAATAAATAAAAAGAAATGCTCAATACAGATTACTTTTAAAAATATATAGCTTCAGTAGGTTTATATAGCACGGATACCTGAAAATACACGGATATCTAAAATACCCCAAAGTTTCGCTGGTGACTAAAGAAGGTATAAATGAACGGTATCAGGAAACTGACACATACTTTCTCCCTTAAAGTCATTTAAGAAAACTTATATAGTGAAATAAAACAAATTAACAATTAATTTTCAACTAACACATACCAAATTTTATCAAAATCGGTTAGTAAATAACGAAGATGTCGGTTTTTAAATATTTGCCATAAGAATAACATTGGATAACGTACTGCGTTTACCCCCGAATTAAAATATCACCTATCTCCGCAACCAGTTGACGTAAACTAATAATTCAAAACACTGGATTATTTAGTTTTCAAGTAAAATTTAATGGTTGCAAGAATATTTTCTTTAGAAGTTACAGATTTTGTGAAATTTCAAAAATATAATTTCTTATCACTTAAACCCACCTAACTTCTGAACCTGGATTTTTACATACATGCGGGTGGTGTCATTTTGTTTGACATCTTAAGCACTAAAAACCATGAAATTTTTATCAAAATCGTTAGAGACATTTTTGAGAAATTTGGTTTTTTGTAATTTTTATGGGTTTTTATGGGGTAAATACCATTAAAAATAAAAAAATTCAAAAAATGAAAAAAACTCCTGGAGATACCACGGCCTATACACCTATATACCAAATTTCGTGAAAATCGGACCACTGGTGTCGTCTCTAGCTTTGTTTACGTCCACATACACACACACACACACACACACACATATACACACGGACAGACAGACACCACTCCGAAAACCACTTTTGGATTCAGGGAGCACTAAAACGAATATATCCACTAACAAATCAAATACGAAAATTTTGACGAAAACAATACTTTCTCCATATACTATTTATCGGGGGGAGAAAGTAAAAACTATACTAACTAACTAACAGTAACTTTAAAATTTATATCAAAATTATGTGAAAACCCCTTTAAGGCCGTCAGACAACTTTAAACAAAGCGAGATATGACCTATGTTTAAACACCCTGCACCCTGTATGTTATATTTTTCTTTTTAATACCAATTGTAGACCCTTAAAAATCAAAAATTCAAAAAAATGAAAATCGCCTGTAGATACCACAGCTTTACACCTACATGCCAAATTTCATGAAAATCGGATCAGTGATGTCGTCTCTAGCTTTGTTTACATGCAGACACACACATCCACACGGTCGAACAGACACCACTCCGAAAACCACTTTTTTGAATTCAGGGAGCACTAAAACAAATATATCCACTAACCACTCAAATTCGAAAATTTTGACGAAAACAATACTTTCTCCATATACTATGTATAAGGGGGAGAAAGTAAAAAAAAAAATGTCACCTTAGCAATGAACAAGAAAATGGCAAAGTAAAGGACTTTAAAAAAATGCTCCTGTTGAGAATCCACATTCTTTTGGTGTAAAAATGCAACAAAACGACCTGCATTTCAACGATTGATTCACATTTCAATCTAATTCGTTTCTATATGACGGACACTCTATGTATAAGGGGGAGAAAGTAAAAAAAAAAACTGTCACCTTAGCAATGAACAAGAAAATGGCAAAGTAAAGGACTTTAAAAAAAAACTCCTGTTGAGAATCCACATTCTTTTGTGGAACTCTAACATTACAAAAAGTTGGCGTAGTTCAGCAATCTTCGATTCTAGTCCGAATGGCGGGGGGGGGGGGTTCTAGTCTTCATTAGTTTTATTCATGGTTTAGACCCTGAGCTGTACGAACATATTCTTACATTATCTTCGATTATTCCGAGCTTTTTAATTTTCAAACTTCCTCTCCATTTACCTACGTTTATTACAATATAAAAAAATCTTAATGTTCAATATTTCTAAGACTCCAACTATAGGTTTTTCATGTAAGTTAAGGGTGTTTAAGGTTAATAATGCAACTTATTTTGGGCACATTTTAATCATTCTTTTAACTTTTTTAGCTCAATGTATTTGACAAAACAAAAGTTTGAATATAGTTTTCTCTCGCCTGCTATGTTTAGTCACTTTTTACTCCTTGTAAAGAGGGTAAAATATCTTCCAAGGGAGTACTTCCCAATACGCGGTGGGAGACAATAAACCAGGGAGATTAACATTGAAATCAATTATTCAAAAAGTGAGTACCTTCAAACTTCCATGCAGACGCGTATGTTGTTGCGCTATGAGCTGACTAGTGGCAGGCAAGAAACAATAGCACAACCAGAACAGCCGATGTCTAACGACAATTAACGTTTTGAGATTGTGTCAATCAATACAATACAACCATCTTGTATTCGCCTCATTCGCGTTTTACATCCCATTACAATAATAAGTTATGTTTTGTGATTGTATTTATTTTTACAGTTGGTGAACAATTTTGTGCGTATTACGGAAGTAAAGTGAATTGTCTCCCACAGCAAAAAAGAATAATCAATTTTACTCTCTTAAAACTACTCCCTTGAAACAACTTTACTCCCTTAATAAACAAATAACTGTATTTAAATTACCACAACGTTTCACATACATTCCTGTTTAGGTGGAAATCGATTCATTAGTATTATACGAAGAGAATTCTCATTAAAGGGAAATATAATTTGGAACGAGAGACGGTTTCGATAGCAGAATAATATGACGTCACATATCACAGTAAATGTTTGATTTTCGTTACTGACAAGGTTTATCACTGTTTGGCGATCGCTTTTTTGGACGAGTGAACGAGGTTATTGTGACTAAATTAACTTGAAACATCCTCGTTGCACACTAAGTGAATTTAAAATGCGTAGGTAACAAAACTGTTGTAACTAAATTTATAATAAATAAATACCCTTGCATACGTAGCGAATATGAAATGCGTAAAAAGAAAACTAAAATTACTGAAATAATACCAATAATGTCTATAAATAATAATATTTAAGTGCGTTTTATTACAAATAAATTCTCATTAATTATAACTTTACATTCTTTTATAAGAGAATTTATTTGACGGAAATAAACAAAATGCTTATTAGATATTCGTCTTGGAGGAACATCACATTTAACGAAACAGCATGATCTTATGCTGTCTTATTATTGATGTTATCTAATAAAAGGTCACCGATAGATAGTAATACAACCAGTGTTTGTACTGTTCCCGATCAAAACGTTAAAAAATGCTAGTGGCGTAGACAGTCACAAAAATATGCCAATGAAAGTGACACTTCCTGCAGGACTGTAAAATTTTGAGTTTAGACGTTATATAGTAAAGTAGCTGATAACCCTACCTTTGCTCGGGGATTATTTTCTTCTTATTGGTTTAGAAGGTTGCTGTATTTTGCTGATAATAATCGGAACTGTTACCGTATTTTTTGGTTTAAACAAATCTGTTCTCTATGACTTAGGAAATCCAATGTCATATAGGATTCCCTAAAATCATGGCATGGGTTCCTTTAAAACGGTCCTACAGCAAAGCCCTAACGTTATTGAAACTCAACTACCATGGTACACATCATGAGATACCAATCTTTAATTCGACACCAAGACCAAGGGTATACGACAGGAAGTACCTGCTACACCGACACACAGCTCTCTTTATACAGCGTTAATTTTTAAAACGCAACCTAAGTTTAAAATTGAATTATGCCCATATATAAATAAAATATGAATTGCTTTGTAAATCTTTTTATCCAACTTATTATTTCAATTTGAAAACATTTAGGCCAACACCCAAAGGTTCCTCCACCCACCGCTAAAGCGTGTGCGTGTCCCCCCCTCAGCGCAGTACGTGATGCGCGGTGGCTCAGCTTTCCTCTTTCCTGTGCTAATCTTGCTCACTTTCTTCCTTTTTTCGATCACAAACCCTTAGGGTCTTTTAATCCGTTCTTCTTTATTCGTGTTGGGCCGTGTTGGTTTTTTTTCAAACAATCCGAGAGGGAGAGAGCACAACTTTGTATAGATGTCAATGGTTTGAACACCTGATGTAAGTTAAATATAATCAAACTGAAATACCAGGTTTAATCAAATGTTTGTATTAAAAATAAATACATATTCATCTATTGATGTGCATTATTCAATCTTAAATATGGGTTGCGTTTAAAAAACCCTGATTAAGACTAACTGATGGTAACCCGCTTCGCTGGGTTGACAAATTGTCGTATAGGCTTAAATCGTAGCTCCAAAGGACATAATTTAGAAGCAATAAGCATTATAACGTAAAATCTTTTGTAAGTTCATTATATTTCTATGTACACACAAAAAAGACGACGACGCGTCGTTGAGGTGACGTATTTTCTTTTGTGTTTTTTTTTTTGTGTTACATACATTCGAGAATTGCGGGGGTGTCATGTTTGGTTGTGGCAATCTTAGTTTCCTTTCAAACTGTACGTATTTTGGTTACCTTTTGGATTTCCTTGCCATGTAACAACAACAAATGTTGTCCTTCTTGTCAATTACTGCATTTGGGTGTCCATTATAATTAATATTTTTGGTTGGAAGTTGCATCCTTCATGATCTAAATAAACAGCTTAGATACTGAATAAGTTGGTTTTCTTCAGCTTCTGTATGATCCCTTTTTCGAAGGTTCTCCATCCCTTCCCTATTGTCATTGTATCTTTCATCAGCTTGTGCGTCCATCTCATTTCTTAAACTTAAACTGAATTTGAATAAAAGCAAGTCGATTGTTTGAATAAAGACGAAATAATGCTCTGTAACTGGCAAGTAATATTAAACGCAATCTATTACACAAGAGCACAATTATTCATGAAAACCAATAAAATGAATAATTACAATGTCAATTTTAATTCTATCGCTATGATTCAGGATCTAATTATGTCAGTTGCCTTTTCAGGGCAAGGACTTGAGGTGTCATTGCTATAATACCTGACTCAAATTCTATTTGTACTCTTCCCACGAGCCCGGTCCCGATGACGCATTCCAATCTTGAATATCAATTGGATTTTTATAGCTTCACATTTACATTCCAATATGATATTGATCACTTCGTGTGTGTAATGTGTGTATATTTTATATCAGTTAAAACGTAACACATTTCTATTAAATAAAATAAAACCCTCTTGTAGTAGCCTATCTGTATACAGCAAATAAAAAATGCTTAATATCCATTGCTTTACACCGTAAATACTTGTTTCCCAGAAATTCAAAAAGGGTTTATGGCGGGTTTTATATGCTCCTTTTTTCAGCATACTGCTAATTATATTATGGTAAAAAATCACATAGCTCTTAAATTCAATGCCGTGATTATCTTTAGGAGTTATAATGATGCCATTTTGCATAATGTGCTGTTACCAGTGATGTGTGATATCACAGCGTCTGTACTTCACCTGTGATTAAATTACATAATGCATAGCTGGAATAAACGTTGCTAATTCGAAATTGTCTAAAAAATAACCGGGAGCACTATTTATTAAGCATCCCTTTTTTCTATTTGTTCTAAACTTTCTTTTTTCTTATGTTTTTAGTAAATTGAAAATAATCTATACCCTTGTGAGTGTTAATGGCTTATAGCCCATACATTTCCAGATTTTTCTATTTTTCTCAATTTTTATCTTTTCTTTTTTTATTTACGAGTTCTTAAATGTATCTTAATGTATTCAATCTCACTGTTCTGAAACCCCCTTTCTTTTAACTGAGCTAATGTGTTATAAAACTATCTATGCTTAAAACTGGATAAATCTATATTAAAAAATCTGTGTTATAATTTTTCTCTTTTTCTTGTCAATGTCTTGAATATACACGTAAAACTTGAATTTCGATTGACCAGTACAAATTACTGAGTTGCGCGATTTAATTTCTATTTTCGCTTTTTTTGCAATAATTTAATCTCCATAATTTTAAGAGACGTGATTTACCGTTTATTTTTAAGTAAATTTTAATTATTTTGTTTTTACCAACGATTTTTTTGAGTTTCACTTCATACTAAATTGACATAAATAAAAAAGTATTTCTCTTTGAGATAAGAAACTCTACCATAACATTTTCCATGACGTAGTGTGCATCTCAAGCATCTCTCGAGGTGCGATTCCATCCCCGGAAATTACTGCACTTCGTGAACACATTCATCTTACTTTCGCTTATTGAATCTGACATATCAAAAACTTAAAATCAAATAACTTCCCTTTTCGACTGTGTAAATTATTTTCTGAAAGGTAACAGAATTACAGGGTGGATGACATTTTATTCTAGGAATAAAAACAATCGAATAATTATTTTAGAATAAAGTAGACGCTATTTTAGAAAATTTATACTGTATTTGTTTACGGAAATAATATTTTTGTGCAATGTTTAGCAAAACACTAAAATCTCCTCAGTCTCCTCCCTCAAAACCACTGTGATATAGTCGGGGGTAACAAACTTACAAAGATGTTTTTAAATGAGAATACATATCTAAAAACTTCCTTTAGAGGCTAAAAACAAACATCAATACATTTTCTAATAGAAAATTAAATATTTCATCTTGATATTTCCTCATGATAAAACTTAATATAATTCATAGTTTTTTCATATGAAACTCAAGAAGGCAAAATTAGCCATAATTTTGAATCTATACGAAGTAAAAAGTTGACATTATGTTTTAGATTGGTGATATTAGACCACAAATATATTTTATGTGGTTGTAAATTAATTGTAACACATCTAGCAAAAATATACAAAAACTAGGCACTGATGGAAGAGACTCATATTCAATGTGTAAACAAATTATTACATGAATTATTAACAAATAAATTATTGTAATTTTCTGAACCAAGAAATAACGCTAATTTTTTTACAAAGGTTGTGGGACATTAACTAATTTTTAAATGAATTCAGCTTTAAACATGATTTGTTCAAGAATTTTAAACAATTAGAAGAGGAAAACCTTGGTTTTGATTGTACTATGCCCTCTCAAGCCGTTGATGAAAAAACGCCAATAATATTTTAATGAAAATTTCATCAAAGATCAACGTTATAGTTATTAACTGAGCATGTTGGCAGACTTAGGTGAAAAAGACCTTCTTTATCGTTGACTTTGGATAAAGAATGGTAAAACTAAATACTGCAATAAAATAATCGATCCCTTAAAAGATTTTGAATTTTCCGTAATGCTCCAAGTAGGATGTCTTCTTGATAGGTGCTCAACATTACTTGTAGGAATCTACTGTTTACAGATTTGATGTTTAAATTTAAATTGAGCTTCGAATCAATACAACTTTGGTCGAGTCAAGGTTAATTATAATGGTATTTTTACAAAAACAGTGTGGGTGTTTGAAACGTTACATCCAAACAGGGCAGTTTGCGTCAAAAATAACAAAATAAACAGCCTCTCGAGTGGACGATGTTTAGGGGACCTGAATATTTAAACAAGGGAACAGCATTCACTTCATATTGTCAGTTTTCGTTTCATACTGACAGTCAAGGTAATAGTTATAATTTCATCTATACAAACTAACAAATGTAGAGAGTTGTTAGTCGTAACTGCTTTAATTATTTATAATAAATTTACCTTTCTTTTATACATTGGAATATTGGTATTTAGATCCAAAAGTCAATACCTATTCCATTTTATAGCTAAGGATCAGTTTTTTTTGTTTTACTTTACAAGAGAGAGTTATTTAAAATAAAGTTTTAAAAGTAGTTTTAACATTACATATACTCAAATTTAATCAAACATATTCGCAAACAAATAAAGATGTATGTAAAATAAGGCTTCAGTTGTTTTCAACAAACCATTTCCCTCGTTTATTTCAATGACTATCAAATGAGGCATTCATTACTTTCATAAAATGGGAAATAGATCTTTTCGGTAAAAAAAAACAATATTTGAATAGAATAAAGTAGTTATATTGTGAAGACATTTTATCTATGAATAATATATCGAGCATGTAGTTCTAAAAATGTAGGCCTATTATAAACTATCATAAGAAAGATAACTCTTGAGTACACATTTCGTCAACTGACAAAACTGTAAAATCGGAAACAAAATAAAAGCGTGCAAAACTCTACAATACAGTAGAACTTTAGTGGAGCGATCTAAGTCAAACAAAAACTGAGCATGTGGTTTTGCTGACTATTTTATATATATATCATACACAAAACCTTCCTTTGAAATACAAACCCATTTTAATGAAACTTAGTTTTGAATTATAAAAGGATCATCTAAGCCCCAAATGTAATTTTAATATATTTTTACTGAGTAAGCCTACACTCAAAATACGTAATACCACTAAAATACTAGCTTTACCGACAAAAATGTGATTCCGTTGTCTTTTGGAGATTTTGCACTGTAGTGAGCAAAATCATACCCGACTTCCTGTCATTATGGTAAATTTAGATTAATTTTTTTCTATGACTTTGTTTGGCAGGTTAGGTGGGGGGTTTGAAGCCCATTTTTGGAGTTTAGGGGCATAAAGTCAAAAATTTAGAGCTTTGGGGGTCTAAAATGGCCTATTAAAGCTCCATTAACAAAAGTACAAGTGAATGACAAAAGTGCAACTTGGAATACACTTGCTCATGTCATCGTGTTCCATATTACTCGTTTCTAGAATTAAAGCAATCGTGTACTTACATTGATTGTTCCTTGTGGTAATACACATGGGTATAATTGTACTTTGATTTTCAATTACATTATTTTCAACACAACTTTACAAACAGTAAAAGCAGCTAATAAAGCGAAATCTGACCCTAGTTGGTCACAGCTCCCTCTAATATTTCTCATAGAGACTACTGCTCCTTACATACCTAAATCTAAAATTGTTTAAACTGAAATTCGTCTAAACTGTTGGGATACGGTACCTCTTCTTTGCAAACTTTAGGACGAGCAAAGGTTTCATTCTTCACAACCAGTTACATATAGTGTACAATTACTTTAATGTGTATTTACTTTAATGAAATATAGATAGGGTGAGGGAAACGTACAATTATATAACATACATGAAACCGATTGTTACAAACAATCCACAAGTACAATATTATGAAATAAAAAAATAGTAATGTGACTTAACAATTTATTATACTGAAATATTCCCGTGTTGGGCCGGGACAGAATGTCCAACAGTATCCCCTGCTTGTCGTAAGAGCCGACTAAAAGGGGAGGGGGGCGCACTGGTCCTTTTTCGCGTCTCCTTTTCACAAGTCCATTCTCCGTTTCATTTCAATAGCCCGGTTGTTTTTTCTAAATCATTCCGGCCTACTCGCCGGGGTGACTCTGTGTTCCTCAGCCTCCGTTGCGCTGGAGGTCTAGGACGAGCAGAGGGTACAGCTTAAAAACTGGGTTCTGCACCTCCCAGGCTGCCGGATAGTACAGGGGCCCGGGTCAGCTCAGCCAACTGACCTGGCTGCCCTATCAGCCGGCGAAAATCCCCTTGGCCGTGGTGGTGCCGGTTGGCGACCGGATAGGGCCCTGCTGCGGTCACGGGGGGGCTCTGCCGAGGCCACTGCTCGTCTAGGACCGCCGGTGTTTTGGAGGCGGTCGAACATGGATATAGTTGCTCTGATGATGGGTCGGTTTGACAATCACATTGGGG
This sequence comes from Flexamia atlantica, assembly GCA_035578135.1. Classification (NCBI taxonomy): domain Eukaryota; kingdom Metazoa; phylum Arthropoda; class Insecta; order Hemiptera; family Cicadellidae; genus Flexamia; species Flexamia atlantica. The sequence goes on along the minus strand of JAQJVK010000005.1, from coordinate 47,684,735 downwards.
CACTGTTTTGGGGGGTCAAAAACGCCCAGTCTTGGGGGCCAATCCAGACATCATGGCTTCAAACATTAAAAATAAGACTCAAAAGGTGCCAGAATCTGATCGGGGAACCCTAACCCCAAACATAAAAAATCAAAGAGAAGAGACTTTTCAACTCTCCTCTATAAGCGGGAACGTCGATGGGGTTGAAAGCCCCTTCGATCGCAGACCCAGGATCCCGAGATCGCCCACTCGGAACAACACCCCCGAGGCGGCGACCACGGGTAATTCCTCAACTGTGGTGACCGGAACAACACCGGTCATAGATAAACTGATTGAGGGGGTTACTCCAACGCAGTCGCCCTACCAAGCTGTTGTAGCCTTGGCTAGGCAGGAGGAGGAGGATCTCTTCAAAGCATGTCTCGACACCCTCAAAGTCATGAAGGCGGCGACGGGTCGTCAGAGAAACATGAGTGCGGACGTGAAGACTGGAATTCAAACTCTTGAGTCCAATCTTCAGCGTATTATCCACCTGAGGAGATCGTGGCAATCCTGCGAGGTCGTTTCCTGTACTACGCAGACGACTCCCTCTCTGCACAAGCAGCCTCAGTCCTGCGGCCCCAAAGGTGCTGTTACTAGCCCTGCGGAGCCGGAGGCTGAGAAAGCTCAGAAGTCCGACGGGGCAAAGGAGGCGCCTGACTCCGGTTCGTGGACAGAGGTCCTCGGGAGAAGGGCCAAGAAGAGGGATCCGCCCAAGCAGGTTGCGACTCAGGCCGGTAGCCAGGGCCAGAAGAAGCCGCCGAAGAAGAAGCCTCTAAAGAAGCGCCTCTGGACGCCCTTCTAATCAGGCCGTCGGAGGGGAAGACCTATTCCGACGTGCTGGGTGAGATCCGCCGAAAGGCAAAGCCAGAGGAAAAGGGGGCCGTCATCAAGGGCCTGCGTAAAACCCGTGCCGGCGACCTTTTGGTCGAGCTCGGCGAGTCCACGGGTAGCAAGTCCGCCTTCGGTGACGACCTTCAAAATATTTTGGGCGCGAATGCGACGGTGCGAGTTTTGGAGCCTAAGTCCACCATGGAAGTCAGGGACATCGATGAGGTGACAACCGAGGACGACGTGATTGCTGTCGTCAAATCTGCCCTCGGCGGGAACCCTGAAGTCAAGGTCTTCTTGACAAAGGCGAACTCACGGGGGCAGAGGATGGCGATCCTGACACTGGGCGCAAGAGACGCGGCAAAACTGCTCGCTGAGGGTCACTTGAAGATCGGCTGGATGAGCTGTCGGGTACGCGAGAAGCTCGTGGTTCCTAGATGCTTTAAATGTCTGGGGTGTGGCCACGTAGCCAATCGCTGCGACGGCCCCGACCGAAGCAAGCTCTGCTTCAAGTGCGGTGGCCAGGACCATAAGGCCAGTGCATGCACCGCTGCACTGTCCTGCATCCTGTGCACTGAAGCCGGCTTGAAGAACGGTCATGTCAGGCATGCTGCCGGGTCGAGTCGATGTGGGGCGCACAAGCAAGCTCTGCAGAAGCTGCTTTCCACAAACAAAAAATGACCCAAGTTCTACAACTAAACATGCAGAGGAGCAGGACAGCAGACGATCTGTTGTACCGATATGCCACAGAGCAATGTTCCGATATACTGCTTCTCAGTGAGCAATACCGGAATCGAAGCTCTCCGCAGTGGTATTCCGACCCTTCTGGCACTGCTGCCATTTGGATCTTGGACCTTGGGAAGGTGCCCGTTCTTGCTACTGGTTCGGGCAACGGTTTCGTTTGGGTGAGGAGCAGGAATGTCACATTTTTCTCCTGCTACCTTACACCGAACCAGCCCATTGCTGACTACCGCCGCATGGTTGACTCCATTGAGGATGAGGCCATGAACATCCCTGGCGGTGTCATCATTTGCGGTGATTTTAACGCCAGAGCGGTGGAATGGGGCATGCCCGAGACCAACACTCGAGGCCGGTACGTCCTGGAGATGATCGCTAGGTTGGGTCTCCATATCCTTAACACGGGCGGCGTTTCTACCTTCCGTCGTCCAGGGTATGGAGAGACGATTCCCGACATTTCCCTCGCCTCTGAGGGGGTTGCGGATCGCATCTCGGACTGGCGAGTCTCCGAGGATTATTCCGCTAGCGATCACCAGGGTATCCTTTTCAAGGTCCTTCCCGAGCGTGCGCGCATTCGTGCTAATCCTGCTCCTCTCTCTCGACGCTGGAACACCAGTCGTCTGAATAAAAGAATATTCGAAGAAATCGTCCGGGACAAGAGTATCCCAAACAACACAAGCGCCGAACATCTGGCCACATCGACGATGAGCCTCATCACCACCGCGTGTGAGCAGTCGATGCCCGGAGTTTCTCGCTGTCACGGGAAGAAACCAGTCTATTGGTGGACGCCCGAAATCGCGGAACCCCGGAGGAGATGCCTTGGTCTCCGACGAGCAGCGCAGCGAGCCAGGAATCGCCCTGATGCTAATGTCAGATCGGCAGAGCACAGGGCTCTTCGGCGTGAGCTCCGGGGTGCCATCAACCGGAGCAAGGTCAGGTGCTGGAGACAACTGTGTCAGGATATTGACAACGACCCCTGGGGGACGGGCTACAAACTTGTAACCCAGAAGCTAGGGGCTCTCTCACCACCTGCGGTCATGGAACCACAAGCCATGGCCGCCGTCGTCGACATATTGTTCCCCAGTCATCCTGTGAGGCCTGTTAGGGACTTTGGAGAGGTAGGCGCCTTCCCGGCCTTTCGGGAAGAGGAACTTATCGCTGCCGTCCGATCCCTGAGAACCAGAAGAGCACCCGGCCCCGATGGTATCCCGGCGGAGGTGATCAAGCTCGTCGTGGAGGTCAACCCAAGGCTTCTCTTAGACATGTACAACGCATGTCTGGCTAAGGGCGTGTTCTTCTCGGCTTGGAAAACAGCTCGTCCCGTCCTGATCCCTAAGGCGAAGACCACGCAAGGGATTCCCCCATCTTTTCGTCCCCTCTGCATGCTCGACACGGCCGGCAAAGTGATGGAAGGAAAAACTCCTGCGCGCTAGATTGACCGAAGCAATCGTTTCTGCGGGTGATCTGTCTCCACAGCAGCACGGTTTCAGAACCGGCCATTCCACCATTGACGCCATCCAGGAGGTAGTTGAGGCAGTGCGGAGGGCGGAGGACCACAACCACTGGTCGCGCCGCGTGGTTCTCCTCGTTACACTTGACGTAAGAAACGCTTTCAACTCCGCCAGGTGGAGCGATATGCTGTGGGCGCTTGAGCATACGTTCCACGTCCCCCTCTACCTCCTGCGCATGATCGAGGCATATCTTCGGATAGGGTACTGCTTTACGACACTACTGAAGGTCAGAAGCGCATACCCATCACTTCTGGGGCTGCGCAGGGGTCTATTCTTGGACCCGATCTTTGGAACGTGTCCTATAACAGCTTGCTGACGCTAGACATGCCCGATGAGACCCAGCTCGTTGGCTACGCCGATGACGTTGCTGCTCTGGTTGCAGCGAGAGACGTCGAGTTGGCGAAGCTCAAACTCAGAACAGTAATGGACCGAGTCAGCGAGTGGATGCGAGTTCACGGCTTGTCTTTAGCTATTGAGAAAACCGAAATCGTGGTCCTCACTAAGAAGAGGATTCCCATGTTATTCCTGTGCAAATAGGCGACGTCCTTCTTGAGACCAAGCCTGCTGCCAAATACCTTGGTGTTATGGTCGATAGCAAACTGTCTTTCGGCGAGCAGATACAGCGCACCGCCGACAAAGCCGCCAAGGGTGTCTCTGCCCTTAGTAGGCTTATGCCCAACGTCGGTGGCCCTCGTTCTTGCAAGCGCCGTCTGCTTATGTCTGCCGTTCAATCAGTTTTGCTTTACGGTGCGGAGGTATGGGCCCAGGCACTCGAGTTAGGTGCCTACCGAGACCGCCTTACTCGAGTTCAGCGTCGAGCTGCCTTACGGGTCGCATCTGCCTACCGCACGGTTTCCGAGCCAGCTGTGATGGTGATCGCGGGAGTTATTCCCGTCTACTTCCTAGCGAGGGAGAGACAGGCGATTTACCGCAGGAGGCCTGAGGTGGGCAGGGAAACAGCCGCAACTGAAGAGCGCGACCGCAGCTTCGACTGCTGGCAGCGCAACTGGGAAGCTGAGTCGAGAGGACGTTGGACCTTTAGGCTCATTCCCACCATCCGACCATGGGTGGAACGGCAGCACGGCGAGGTTGACTATTTCGTGACCCAGTTCCTTTCGGGTCATGGATACTTCCGAGCTTATTTGCACAGGATGGGAAAAGTCGCCAGCTCGGACTGCATGTATTGCCCTGGCATTTCAGACACGGCCGAGCATACATTTTTTGACTGCGACCAATGGCACGCTCATCGAGCTTCGCTCATTGATGAGATCGGCGTCGTCGCAACTCCACAGAACATCGTTGGAGCAATGCTCCAGGGAGAGGGCAACTGGAACTGCGTTAGGCATTTTGTCCAGGCCATTCTTCGGGCGAAAAAGGTCGATCTTGACCGGCCTTGATCCTTATCTATCCCCACAGAGGAAAGCCCTAGTGGCATAAGCACAAGGCCTAGCCCGAAGTAATGTGTGAAACAGTTCCAGGCTAGTGTCCTCGGTGCCGATGGGGGTGGTTTAGTCGGTAGTTCACGGGACATCAAGTTCGTGGGAGTCCGACACTACTGAGGGGACAATGAGCCCCTCAGTGTGCGTAAATGCATTCCACCTCCTACCCCAAAAAAAAAAAAAAAATTATACTGAAATAATTTTGTAAGAGGAATACCTCCAGGGACAAGAAGTAATTTTATTTTTTGAACAATAACAATATTTAGTTATTTATGATAGAAGTTTAAACTCCCCTCCTGCCTCTTATATGAACAATATAATAATATAACTATTTTAGATGGGTTATTTTTCATAATATAAAACACTTATTGCAAATACGTAACATGCTCGCCTAATGTGATCTCGAGCAAGTTTTCAGTTTGGATGAAATACTACCCAAAGCTCCCACCATTTACTTCATAGTTTTAAGTTATGTAACCTAAGATGGTAGACTTGCATGCTATAGGCCTGTGAATCAAAGAATGGTTTACGATGAACGTGCTCGACGAGATATAGGGTAGAAGTCAAGGTTAGTTACTTAATGTCCTAAATAAATTATTATCTATTATCAAGTAAGAATGTTAAACGAGTTTCCGACATACAAAAATATTTCCCCCGTTGCAGCAGACCTGCACACTCAACGAATTTCAAATGCAAAAAAATACTTCCATCCAACATAGTGAGATATGACATGTTTTCGTAATCTCCATAAGAATAACATCAGGAATGAGTATGCGGGTTTGCTGCTACAGACATGTTAAAACTGGGTGGTTTTATTTCAATATTTAGTTGATCTTATCTAGAAGAAGCCATATACCAAGTTTTATAAAGATATGTTTAGAAATAATGAAGGTATGGAATTTGTTTTATTGCCCATAAGGATGACATAGGGAATGAGCATGCAGGTTTGCTGTCACAAAAATGGAAATTTCGGTAATTTTAGGATAAAATACATTAGTTCTCATCTACTCATCTAGCCACAAAGTTTTATTAAGATATGTTGACAAATAAGCGAGATATAGAATTTTACATATTTCCCTTAAGGTTATAACATTGGGACAGCGTACTGTGTTTACCACTTTCAATATCTCGGTAACCAATGGACATAGAACAATGATTACTAAATTGTTTGTTTTTCCAAACTAAAATCAATAATGCTTGCCAAAATTGGATTATATTTACTTTTCCACGTGAAAAACCAAAAAAACACTATTGGGGGGTGTTGCACTATCGGACCACTTCCAGTGGTCCGATCGGGCTGGTTTTCGAACTCATCCGAATAATTATTACTTTTCACCCCTGCGCCAAATTTCATTCCGATCGGAAAATTTTTGCGAGCGCTATCGTGCTTACAGACACACACACACACACACACACACACACACACACACACACATATATATATATATACGATACATATGTACCGGGTGTCTCATAATAGTCCCTTCCCGAACTTTTTCCTATAATTTTTAAAATATCAATTCCACACCACCCCCAAACATTATTGGGTGGTTAATTCTTCATTTTGATGGGGTACCCAATTTTGGCTGCCATCTTAGATCCGCCATATTGGATCCAAAATATGTTTTTCAAATGTAAAAGTGGTGTTGTGACCCATCATTTCAAGCTATATTTTTTTACTGATTATTTATTTTTTTTTTTATTTATTTATTGACATCGTCTTAAGACGCCCTTACATGCAAAAAAATTGCCTGGGCTGAAGATTTGTCACAATTTTATCTTAAAACTAACATAAAATCTCAAACCTAAATTAAAATGTACCTAAATACCAAAGAAATACCAAAGAAATTGCTCGAAAATTAAAATAATTGATTTTAAAAAACCTTGAATTAAATAGACTGTCTAAAAATTTAAAAATTCATGTACTCTGAAACACTGTAGAAGCAGGGTTCAAACAGAAAGTATATTATAACTTTTTTGAACTTTTTTATAGAGGGCTCATTTTTGATTTGGCTTGGACATTTATTATAGATTTTTATGCAGAAATATGATGGAGATTTCTCGAGAAAGGTTGTTCTATGGATAGGATATTGAAGTGTGTCTAGGTTTCTGGTGGAATATTGGTGGTGATGATTGTTATTGACAAATTTTTCAAAATTTGACTTTACAAAGAGAAGACTCTGAAGAATCAGCAAGCAAGGGAGAGGGAGAATATGAAGTTTCCTAAAATGATTTCTACATGTATGCCTTGGGCCTAAATTAGAAAGAAGTCTGATTACTCGTTTTTGCATCTTAAAGACACTGTTGGTCTCTGAGGAATTTCCCCAAAATAAAAATTCGTAAGAAATAAGAGAGTGGAAATGAGCAAAATAAACCTGTCTTTGAACGTTTAAATCAACTATTTGTGAAAGTGTTAGCAAAGCATAAAATGCCTTGCTCAGCTTTGGAAGAAGTGCGTTGACATGCTGATGCCAAGAAAGGGTTGCATCTATCTCAAGACCGAGGAATTTGGTAGAAGCTACAGAAATAATATTTGATGGAAGGTATGATGTATCTGCTTGAGGGGTTCTGATATGGTTTAGGTGGAAGTTAATGTTTTGAGTTTTATCAGAGTTCAGGCAAAGGCCATTTACTGTAAACCAACTAAGCAACAGACGCAGGTTTTCTGTGATGTTCAGGGAAAGAATATGTTTGTTTTCATTGGTGGCAATTATGGAGGTATCATCAGCAAACATTAGAAGTCTGATACTTGAGGAGATGAGAGGAAGATCATTGCAATAAACTAGGAACAACAAAGGGCCCAAATGGATCCCTGTGGAACTCCAGAACAAACCCTCTGATAGTTACTGTTGCCACAATGATCCTAAACAACCACTTTTTGTTGGCGACCACGTAGGAAGGAATTCAATAAGTTTAAAGCAGGCCCACCAACTCCATAGAACTTAAGTTTTTCAATTAGAAGGTCAAAGTTTACGCAGTCAAACGCTTTGGACAGGTCACAAAAGGCACCAACTGCAAACTGTGACCTGTCCACAGCTCTTGACACTTTGTCAACAAGTTCAAAGATAGCATCCATTGTACATTTCCCCTGGCGGAAACCAAATTGATAGGAGGATAATATGTTATTATTTTCCAAATAATTACTGAGTCTTTTCAGGATGATCTTTTCAGAAACCTTGGAAAAGGAAGACAACAAAGATATTGGTCTTAAGTTATCAACGGTGTAAATATTTTTCTTTTTTGGAACGGGTTTGACTATAGAAAATTTCAAAAAGTCCGGAAATGTTCCACTTTTTATAGAACAGTTGATTTATATGTGCTAAAGGCCAAGAAATTGAATTTACACATCTTTTCAAAAGAAAATATGTCACCTCATCCCAGCCAGCTGACTTTTTTGATGGTAGGGACTTAATTATGTCAGAGACTTCCCTCTCAGTTGTAAGATCAAAATTTATAGCGAGGAATCAGGTTTTGCGGTTTGGGGCATGAGATTTAAGGCATTTTTTTATATCTAGATGTAAATTTAGATTAAGACTAATATTACAAAAATGTGAATTAAGGGTATTTGCTATATCAGTTTGGTCAGTTATAACAATATCATTGTGTACAATCCTATCAACAGAGACCTATTTTTGTTCTCTTCCGCTTTCCTTAGCAACAACCTCCCATGTGGCTCTTATTTTGTTACTTGCCTCACACATTTCTTAAAAATTGATTTGTACCCTAGGGTTGCGGCATTAATTCGGCATTCGCTTCATTTCAAAATGACGGATACAAGATGGCGGCTAAAAAGTTTACATTAGTGAAAGTTAAGTGTGAATCGTTCAACAATGACTGATGGTGGTTATTCGTCACTATCTAGCATTATTTTGGGGTTATGGGCCTATTTTATCAATTAGTAGTGTTTAAATTGGTTGACAGTAAATTAATTAAAGGTACTCATATCTTGAGAACCAATTGAGATATTAAAAAACGGATTGCGGCATTGTAATCGTGAAAAAATCTAGTTCGAAATAATAGGTCACAACACCACTTTTACATTTGAAGAAAAGACTTTGGATCCAATATGGCGGATCCAAGATGGCGGCCAAAATTGGGTATCCCCTTAAAATTGAAGTATTAACTACCCGATAATATTTGGGGGTGGTGTGGAATTGATATTTGAAAAAATGTAGGAAATAGTTAGAGGGGGGACTATATATATATATATATATATATATATATATATATATATATATATTTGAACGGTGTTTTTGCTTCTGGGAGCCCCAAAACGAAAAGTTATCATGGTCTTGGGATTAGGTCTTACCATGAGACCTACGGTAATAGCAATGAATACACATTCATCGGTAATAGCTTCTTCCCTATAAGGGAAATTCGCTAAAAGCTAATAACGTAAGTCTCCTGCCAAGACCTAAGCCCGAAACCATTATAAATTTTTCTAGGTACCGAAAATAAGATTTGTTGATTTTCATATTCAAATTCTACGTTTCACTGCAGTCCTGAATCCTGCACAGGTTCAATAAGTTAGTAACTAAATATGGAATATTAAAGGTATTTTGTCACAACAGTTTCTATCTCAAAACACTTCTTTTCTATGTACAAGTCATATCAGCCACTATCCTCTAAATGTTATTTTAGGGGAGTTGCAAATTTCAAACACAAACTCCCATTAAGTCAACACATTACAAATGCACACATGTGGTTACTCATTTTCAAGGGCTTAATAAAATAAACGGAATGCCGTTAGCGAGGTCAATATCACGCCCTTTCAGTGGTCCTCAACTGACGGAACACGATCTGAATCTGGACATCCGTCTGATTTTTTCTAGACCGTGAAATGCAAAACATTCCAAACCAAATTTGGATAAATTTGTTGCTGCGCCGGAGCGGCGAAATGTCCTCGCGAGTGGTAACCAACATTGGCAAGCGAAAAAATTGAGAACCTTTGTTCTGACGAACAACAAGTGCATACTTAATGCGTAATTAATTTATGTACTAACTGTAGTTCCATTTTATTCACAAAGAATGTAGATTTAAATATTTTTAAGACAAAATACTAACAAAGCAAAATGTTTTTGGTTTAATTTCAAAACTTAAATGGATCTATTTTTTTACATTACGCTTTTTTCCGCAGCTTTACTTGATTTGCTTGGCTATAAGCATAATCTCACATACAGATAAACAAAACAAAAATACTAATTTTAAAGTTTCAATTACAAACCAAAGGATTTTGCAATACTATAATAAAACAAAACAATCAATTTCCATGTTATTGCTGTATTGATAATGTTGATGTTGTTATAATGTTGTTGTTATGTTGATGTTTCCATTTTGCCATGTTGTCAGTTTCCATGTTGATTGTTTATTTTTCTGTTGATGTTGATGTTGTTGATTCCGTAAGCTGTTTTCAAGGATGTTGATTGGTTTTCAATGAATAGGGAAATTTTAAGTTAAGATCTTTGAATCGCTATAACTTTGCCTAGGGTCAAAATAGAGATCTTTCGTTTGGACCATTCTTCTATTTTATCAAGCCCTTTAAAAAAAATGTACAATCAATTTCGATTTGAAAATTTCACATACCACTGCAGAATTACCTCATTTAGAAGGGAAGGACCAAATAAATGTTTAATGCAGAAAATGTCTTTCCTCTGTCATTTATCCTTTGTACACAGTACTGCTAAATTGATAACAACAGTCGAATTCTGAAATTCGTATCGCAGAAGGTACTAACTCAATATATTAGAATCAACCACTTAAAATCCATCGAGAAGGAAGGGATTTGAGCTGAGATTCGTTTAGAGGTTTATCCGGTCAAAACAATAGGGATCAAGGCTTTTCATAAGGGTGGGGGAGGTTGCAAGTGTTTGCCATTGGACATTCTCTTTCAAGGTGAAAACTAAACCAATGCTGGTCTTGTCTGCTTTCCCTTTGCTCAGGACATTTTTTTTTACTTTGTCCTTAATCTTAAATTCTCACAGATGAGTACTTAATTATTTAAACAAATATAAAAACATTTTCTACCTTCAATTGGACAGTATCAAAAAAATTTTAACGAGTTAAAAAAGTCGGTGGATACAAAAATATTGCATTGAAAGTATTTCTAGTCTTAGAAATAATAAAATTTCATTCATTAAAAATTTCACTTTTTTAAGATAGTTATAACTTGCTACTTCAGTTGTGTATTCTGCAAGAAAATAATTACCTACTTATTCATTACAACAACTTTGACACCTTTTCTTAAATATATTATGTATATATATATTACATACTAATTAGCCAGAGGGTATCAAATTGATTTTTATAGGCCGATCTAGTTTCAAAGATATTCCTCTTCATCATCAGCGGCAAATTCCTATTTACTAGGAAGTAACCCAGTCGGTTACTGTTATGTTATTAACATAGATCTTACTGAATTATGTTCCTCCCTACAGACCCAAAAGGGTTTCCGTATTAACCTTATGCAAAGGTAGTGTTTACATAAAAGCTAATGAATTTTGTAATTGAATAGGTTTATTTTTTCGTAAATAGTCAAAGGCGTGATAACGTCTGCCAGTTTCAGCTAGTACAATATAGATTTAAAAATTTAGCTTTTCCAAGGTAAGACTTAATTTAGAGCGTTTGAATTCCTGTGCCTCAGCTTTGGTACAAAGCCAAGACAGGAATGAGTTTCCTTTGGTCGAATGACAAACGTTTCACAAAAAAAGCGAAACCTGTTGTTTGTTTCAAACAAAATCAACAGATTTTCTTAGCGTAAAGGGACTTTGGGGATAATATTTAACCACAATAAAGGAAATCATTGTTTCTTTTTTTAATTACTTACTATGAGGAAAATATCCTCGGTCCTCTAAAAATATTGAAAGTCCTTCACTTTCTACTTCGACAGTGAAAAAATATAAAATTGGGGTGGGATTTGTGGGACATACGGTAGATAATAGTACAATTAATTTGTGATAACGCAATACAATTGATGGTGCCAGGCGCTGTGATATACGAGAAGATACAGTTTGTGCTCGCCAACACATTGTTTTGATAGCACGGCAGACTGACAACAGTGGTGCAAACTGAAACTATTTTATCCATACACTTGTAATTAGATTGTATAGTTTCCATAATACACGAGTTAAATATTGTATTAGTCACTGATTATGATCATACTCTGAAGTATTGCGAAACTTAGACATCCTTTACAACTTTGCATTTGTTGTACATTTAAAGGATAATGGAAGGGAATGCTGCAATTTTATCTCAGATTGCAACATGCTCGGCACTCTAGAAATATTCACATTTAATTGAATAACAACCTGAGGATCACTACATACATCTGGTATCACTAATGCACCAATAAACCATACTTACACAACAATATATGGAGACGAGCAAGAAAGCTATACGATTGTCAAATAAACAGAGGTTTAACAAGTATTGCACTGTCTGAATTGGCGATTGTCAGACGAAGCAAAAGAGGGGTAAAACGGTATTGAAACCTCTGAAAGTGGTTTGGAAGATCTGTGAGATCATAAAGGGAACGTTAGATGCTGTCTGTGTTTCATGAAACCATCATTTATAATATAATACAATTTTTTAATCAGTTTGCGTACGATTTGAAATTTATGGTATGATACAGCAAAGACCTGAGAATATGTCGGTTTTATTCTATTCCGGCTTTTTATTTTTTATATTAATACTTTATGTTTATATTTATTTTCAATTTTTATAAATAATAATCCTATCAGTGAATCAGCCGGTCTTTCAAAGATAAACAATGCGGTGATAACAAAGATAAACAATGCATCACACTCATTGTAAATTCGTAATTAAATCTAGATCATACAGCCTTGGCTGCGTTATAATCTTAAATATACCTGTACTGTATAAAATACGTGGATATTTCCAGACTTATTGCCTTACCTTTTACTCTTTCTCTTTAAGTAAAAAATTATTTTTTACGAATATTGCGAATAATTGTTTGTGGCGAATAGCAGAAAAATATTGGGATGTCCCTTAAACATCGAATCTAAAAACATTTAAAGAATTAATTTTATACTGTATTAGATGAATAACAATAAATCCTCAGTCAGCTCCTCTCCTTGAAAAATGTGTTAAAAATATAGAGGTCGGTTATGAACAATCGATAGCTCATATGTTATTTAACGTTTGATTACGTTATAAAACGTAGGACCGAAGATTTTTGGAAACATAATGCCATTCAATTCATGGATATAAATGTTGTAACATTTCTCGTATTTTTTGTTTCTATCATGAAACCAATGATAAGTTTCAAATATTATCTGCTTTCAAAGTAGCTTGTAGCTTAGTTAGAAAGAAAAGAAATATCTTACAATCTCACCATCCATAAAATAATATAACTTTTTATTAAATTCAAACGAAAAGTATTAGTAATATAAAGTTCCAAAATGAAATAATATGATTTATCATTTATAAGTATTTTAAATAGTAATCGGTTTTTTTAATCGTAGAAACATCATCACGGACTACAATGTCAAAAGACACATGCACTCCATAGAGAACAGACCAGTAGCTAAAGTAGTATGTTAATCTGCAGATAAACTAAACACGCTTTCTATTTCGCAATGTTACGATTTTCCTACCAACAGATAAACCGCACGATAGTAATGTGGTCTTTATTATTATTACGTCTCTATTCTCTTTGGGCTTAGCTTGATTCATAATACGTTTATTCAAAAGCTAGGAATATGTAATATACTGTGATTGAAGATTGTACACGTTTTGCACCCAATTAATTAAAATAATCTGGTTAAAGTGTGTAATGTTTCAAACTCACTAAGAATAATATAAAATTACGGTAAAATACCTTTTAAAAATATTAAGTTTTATTCAATTAAGTAATTTAATTTAATTTTCAAAATTTAAGTATGATTTTTTAAAGATTCTTGAAGAAATGCGTTTTACTTCAGAATGTAAAGACTTGTTTTCATAGTAAATATTGAAGTGAACTTTTGAAAAAGTCCTTATTGGATTCGGTAAACGATCTCGGAATCCATGATTTGTGTAATTTTTGGTCACTAACATATAATCAGTGTTCATCTTGCACTGTAAAGCTAGTAAGGGTTATGCTGAGAGATCAGACATGTTACGAACTTCATGTGTATGGTAAGTGAATTATCCTAACCAAACGTTTATCAATGTAGCCAGTTTGGAGGCTTGATTGAATCGTAGTTTTTCTGATTTGTTGTTGGTTATGGAACACTAGTTATGTAAGTATAAGTATTAAATATTACACAGACAACCCATAAACATGCCACTAGAGACCCATAGTTATGTTCGTAAAATATTTTTGTTTTAAATAGAGGAATCATTGAAAAATAATTTTACTAACACCCAAAAAAATCCGTTGCATAACTAAATTGATGGTGGAAAACATAAGAATACCTTGTTGATACGATGGAAGTATGAAGTTTTGTTTGAAGTTTGCAAAGAGAAAAACTGTCATTTCTGACATTTCTGTCTGGAGTAATGAATGAGGAGTAATGTATACCATTGCGACTAGGTGACAAACGCCCAAATGATAAAAGGTTCAATGTCAGGACTAGGCCAATGTGCACAAAATAATCCCCATAAGGATAACATGGGGAAACTTGCCGATTAGGCCACAAAAACGCCATTTTCCCTCAACTAATTATGTCGGACAGCAGATATATTTTACCATCACTCTAATGTATGATGAGCTACTTAAACCTTCTAACTTGTTAAGTATCTTTTCACTTAACTCATATAACTTCTCGTAGCCAGTTCTGTGTTCCGGACTTGAAGCAGGTATTGAATTACTCTTTTGGCAGCATCACATAAGTATCATACTGCTCGATTCACAATAATATTTTCGTCGATGTTTGTAGGAGACTATTTGTTAACAATCTATAAAAAACATTACGTATGAATAAATAATTAATCAAACAATTATTCCATGAAAATAAACATTAAATTACGTGATAACATACATACACATGCACACACAAGTAGTCTAGGCTAACGTGATAAAAAATTATCTTCTGTGAAATAGTAGCTCAAGCAATTTTTCAACACAAAAAATTAGTTTTTAGTTAAAAACATATGTTCTATTTTAAGCAAAAAATTAAAATAATTTTTATAAAAATATAAATTAAGGAATTGCTTTGCGAATTCCAAATATATTTTCAAAAATGTATTTAAAACAATTTCAAATACGTGCCTTTGGATTCTTACCATATAATTTGTTATTATTTTGAGCGAGTTTTATATTAAAATTAAAATGACACAAGAACTTTTCTGCTAGCAAATATTGAAACCTAAAACAAAATTAAGTACTACTATGGTTTTAAAAACAATAGTCGATCACCAATTAATAATTTTGTCTACTGAAGTGTTAGACGAATATGGAAATGGTTGCTTTATATCATTAATAGTTTAAGCTTAAGTAAGTCAGGCAGACCCCAGTGCAAATCTCGACCACATTCTCCTCCAACACGTCAACGTCACTCCACCCTTCGCCGACAAGAGCAGCAAGTCTCATATTTAGATGAGTACGTTCCCCACCTTTTGTTACAAAACATTTATAATAATGCTTCTCGTCAATTGATTATAATACGCCTATCATATACCTTATATACCGGGTGTCCCATATTAGTCCCTCCCCCCAACTTTTTCCTATCTTTTTCAAATATCAATAACACAACACGTCCAAATATTGTTGTGTATTTAATTCTTCATTTTGAGTGGGTACCCAATTTCGGCCGCCATAGTGGATCCAAAATATTTTTTTCAAATGTAAAAGTGGTGTTGTGACCCATCGTTTTAAGCTAGATTTTTTTCACTGATTGTAATGCTGCAATTCATTTTTTAATATCTCGATTGGTTATCAAGATATGAGTACTTTTTATTTATTAATTTTCAACCAATTTGAACATTAAAAATTGATAAAACAGGCCCATAACCACAAAATAACGCTAGATAGTGACGAATAACCACCACAATCAGTCGTTGTTATTTCTACTTAACTTTCACCGATGTAAATATTTTGTCACCATTTTGGATCCACCATTTTGAAATGAGGTAAGTCATTTCAAATATGAAGATGGTATCGTGACCCATCATTTAAAACTAACTTTTTACACCAAATTCAATGCCACAACCCGTTTTTAGCTAAAAAATTAAGTTGCTCAAAAATTCGTATTTTTTGAGATTTGTATTAGAAATTTGTCCCATACATCCAAGGATCCAAGATGGCGGCCAAAATATTTACATCGGTGAAAGTAAAGTGGAAATACAGTAACTCAACCATGACTGATGGTGGTTACCCTTCACTACCTAGCGTTATTTTGTGGTTATGTGCCTATTTTTATCAATCATTGTAATGCTTAAATTTGTTGAAAATAAATAAATTGAAACATTACTTTGAGAACCAACCGAGATATTAAAAAACGTATTAAGGCATTGTAATCAGTGAAACATCTAGCTTAAAATATTGGGTTACAACAACACTTTTACATTTGAAAATCATATTTTTAATCCAAGATGGCGGATCTAAGATGGCGGCCAAAATTGGGTACCCACTCTAAATGAAGTATTAACTACCCAACAAAGTTTGGGGGTGGTGTGGGATTGATATTTGAAAAAATATTGGAAAAAGTTGGGGGGGGGCTATTATGACACCCGGTATATCTGTTAACACGCTAGCAGGCGTAAATATGGTTCGATCTCAATGAAATTTGTTGCAGACATTCAAAGTGGTAATCACTCGGACGAGTTAGTAAACTAGCCCGATCGGACCACCGGAAAGGAAGGTAAGGAAGGCTTAACCTCTCAAAAATGGGATTTTTTTCATTTTAAAAATAGAAAAAAAACTCAAAAAAAAAATATAAATAACTCAAAATAACTCAATATAAATATAAATAACTCAAATTTTGCTAGCTCAATCAGCTCGAAAAAAAACAAACAATTTAGTATCTAAAATCATTGCTCTAAGTCAACGAAGCAATGAATCATTTAATATCTAGAATCATTGCTCTCTCAGTGTTGGTCAACGAGATATTGAAACTGGTAAACACAATACGTTCCCCCAATGTTAACCCAACGTTAAGGGAAATTAGTAAAATTATTTATCTCGCTTCTTTCTCAACATATTTTAATACCCCTGTTGCAGCAAACCTGCAACTCAGCGAATTTCGAATGCAAAAGAACATTGTTCAATCCAACATTTTGGGGTTTTTACATATTTTTCTACGCTCCATAAGAGGAACATAAGAAATGAGTATGCAGGTTTTCTGCAACAGATATATTAAAACTTGGTGATTATAATTCAATATTCAGCAGATCTGAAATAGAAGAAGCCATTTCCTAATTTTTATGTTTTATGTTTTATGTTAAGAAATAAGGAACATATAGAATTTTTCCCCATAAGGATAACATGGGAAATGAGTATGCAGGTTTGCTTTCATGAAAAATTAAATATCTAAGATTGTAGACATTTTTTACATATCTTGATAAAACTTGATGTTTCTTCCGTTTCAGATGTATTAAATATTGAATTAAAAGCACCCAGTTTAAACATACCTGTTGCAGCAAACCTTCATACTTATTCCCAAGGCTAGATGTTATTCCTATGATGCTTACAAAAACATGTCATATCTCGCTATGTTGGAGTGAAATATGTTATTTTATTAATTCATCCTCACATTCAAAGTAAAGAATTTTCCCTTTAGTTCAAAGTTATTTCAAAGTCCCTTTAGTTTATTCCAAAGTCATTTTGGAATGTGTTGAATTTTGACAACTAGAAAATCATAATTTAGGGATGGAAAGAGTGTGAGTCGGAAGAGGCAATTGCTTGATAATGTTTTTTAGGTTTGCACGTAGAAGGCTTCATTGAGCGATATTACAGTTGAGGTTCTCAACATGACGATGTAGCAGTAATTATTACTGAAAGAGAACCTAATTTTTACATTATTTGCAATATCCTTCCAGTTACCAATTCAATGATAAATCATTATTTTTATCCCACACATTCCCTCATGAGGTACTTGAGATAGTATCTGATCTTAAAAGCAAGCGGTTTTCTGGTATGAATGTAATACATTCAATCTTCCTTAAAAAGTAGCAAAACTTCTAGCCACACCCCTCACTGATCTCATAAATGAATCATTTAGCTCTGGAACTTATCCTGAATAATAAAATAATTTATTGTAATTCCCACTCATAAAGTGGGAAGCTCTGATGATTGTTTCGATCATAGACCCGCCTCAATAATCTCAAAATCACTAAAGTAATGGAGAAAATTGTTTTGAATAGGCTTTTGAGCTTTCCAAAAAACATCAATGTTTTATTTGCTTATCAATCTGTATTTACAAAGAGCAAAACTACTATAAATTCGATGTTTTCAGTAATTCAGCGTTTGATTCAGGGAATCACGCGTCTGCTCTCTTTCTTTTTATCTCAGTAGGGCAATTTACCTTGTTGACCACGAATTGAGAGAAGAGAAGAATCAGAGAATCAGAGGTGTAGCTCATGAATGTTTCATTCCTATCTTTCTGGAAGAGCTCAACTTGTCAAGGTAACATCAATTAATTGATAGTAGGAATATTTTTCAACAGCATTTTTCTAATAATGGATTGTCATTTCGGGAGGTTCCTCTGGGCTCGGTGTTGTTCCGGATTTTTTTAAATGATTCCGGGCAGAATTTGGAAAATCCTGATCGTTATATGTATGCGGAAGATATTTTTGTCACATTTTCCCATCCATTGTGGGAAACATTTTTAAAAGGAAATCGGTTGCTTGACTGGCTTGACCGAAATTCTTTGCCAGCTAATATTTCTAAGACTTCTCTCTCAGATTTCAGTTACAGAGATCGTCCATATAAAATTCCAATTAATATTTTTCTGGGAGATGAATTGGTTGAGTCAAAAACCGATACGCGCGATCGCTGACTCGAAATTGAACTTTGAATCCCACATTAACCCTGTTAATCTTGTCTGCAGAAATTTAAGTCTGGGAATTTTTGCTCAGGGATTTTAATTCAGTCCCCTTGCTTCTTTCTGCATACTAAGGAATCATTATTCCATATATGGCGTATGCTGTGGCATTGTGGGGTCTGGAAACTAGTCGATCAAAGGTCGTATTAACTAACTGCAGGAAAAGGCTTTAAGGGTCATCTTTAAGATATCAGAACGTTACTTATTTAAATCTGTTTACAAATCCAATAAACTGTTAACATTTCCTTCCATTTACATCCTGGGAACACTTTACCTTCTCCCAAAACTTCACTCTCCAAATACCTTCTACCAGTCCATCAATACAACTCTAGGGACCGAAGCGCATCCCTCATAACCCCCTCATTCAACATCATTAATTGCAAAGAATCTCTTTCATTCTGCCATTCATATGTTTAAGAGGCTCCGAGACCTCCTGAAAAATGAAACAAATTGTTCAATATTTAGGAAAGATTTAAAAAGAGTACTAATTGAGAAGGTATTCTACATCGTTCAAGAGTTTATATGTGATAAATTATTGTTATTCGAGTATTTCAATTAGCATAATTGACTTACCTATATAAATACAGTATAAGAAATTTCTCTCTTCGTTAATACCAGTCCTGGACGTAGATTATTACTGAGTACAGTAGGATTTTATCTTGTCTTATATCTTCCATTCATTTCCTTTTTATAGACGGCTAGTAAAAAACTGTATTTGAATAGGATAATGTACGGTCATGAACTTTATTATAAGATTTTATTACCTGCTTTATGGCTTACTGCTGCCTCATGCAATAAATTTCAATGCCTCTGCAACAACTCATTAAAATGAGATTTCCTGAGGTTAATGAGAAAACAAACAATAAAAATCCTCCGATATTTACTTTTTTTCTGCAAAAACAAGTGGGGCCTATCAAAAGTAAAATTGCAGAATAATTACAAAATAAAAAGAGCTTAGAGGGTACAGAGTGATAGTTTAATCATTGATCATTTAATATATTACTGATTAAAGTATTACTGATCTGATCTTTTAACTTATTAAAAAAACTTTATCTCACAATAGGATCTAGAGGTATTTAGAAAATGCCTAAAATAATGAAATAAGTATTCAAAAATGAAATTAAATAAGCACTATGAGGTGGTTTGAAAACATATTTTTATTATGTTACTAACGATATATAAAAATACCCCGGTAGCAGCAGACCTGCATACTCAGTGATTTTCAAAAGAAAAAAATACTTTTCAATTCAACATTGGGAGGTAGGAAATGTTTTTTGTAATCTCCATCCTCAGGGGATAACATATATATTTTGTAATCTCCATCAAGGGATAACATATCAATTCATTAAAATATGAATGAATAACATATGGAGAATGAGTATGCAGGTTTGCTGCAACAGGTTTGTTAAAACTGGGTGGTTTGAATTCAATATTTAGTAGATCTTAACTATAAAAAGCCATAAAGCAAGTACCATACACCATTATATGAAATTTTTGTTACTGGCAACGACCAGACGGTTCTTTTCCAAAGATTATCCCAATAAGCAATGGCAGCTTGGTCCAGATTTGATTCTCTAAATAAGATCTTACTTATGATCGATTTTATTTTATTTCTGTTGATATTACTGTGATCAGTACATTAAAAAGACATACATATCCCAGAGTCTATTGTCAAGGGAAAAGTTACGACAGAAGAATTTAATTGATTACCGATAAATTTCATTAGTTAAAATATAAAATATGAGTGCAAATTTGCTGTCTCTTAACAAATTTTAAAATCAGCGAATGACATATTTCATTGCCTATTAGCATTTACCTCGACCGTTGTTGTACAGTTCTATGGTAATACGATGTATATAACAATACGATAAGCACATCTTTAGATATTCATTTGAACAATTATCAGAGAGAGATTCAGTTTAAAGGATGGAGTTATCATAATCCATTGAAGCCTCAGAATAAAGCTCATAATGAGAAATGTACAGACTCCACCGAGATATTTTCCTATGACAGAAATAGTTTTGTTGTCAAGCACTGGATTTATAAACAGAGTGATTATAACTTTAAATCCCAAACTGCTGTTTGCTTACTAATAATGTAACCTCTCATCGTGTTTGGATTACATTGTATTAATGAATTTTAATATTATAGTTTTAAAAGAATTGGTACAAATTAAAATTCATTGTTGGCGATGGTGATTTTATATATAGATTTAGATTTTTGCGGACATTTGCCATCACTGATTAGTAAAAACGCCGTGAAACTTGTTTTTTACTAATCAGGGATTAGTATATTTCATTACTAGTACCGAAAGTGGCACTTTCCGGTGCGCGCCCAAGTTTCATGTGTGAGGCGGAGCCGAACGTATTTTTCTATTTTTGGGATGTGAAAGTGTGTTTCACTCGGCTTCGCCTCGTACGGGAATAATTGGAGCAAGTGCCGGAAAATCACTTTCGGTACAAGTTATGAACGGTACATTTCATCACGACGCAAAAATACACACAATGCTGAAGAAGAAACCTCAGTAAAATGCAAACTATTATATTCATATCTTTCTCTTGTTTTCTCTGGTAGAAGGGTTTTCGTTATCTCTGTAGCTTTTTGTATCAAATTGTCAGGAATGTTAGACATATTTCGAGAGATTTTAAACATGTGCTATAATAACAACACAGCAAAACTCATTTATACCTATTCCTGTTTTCGGTTTACATTGTTGAACAATAAGAACAGCTGATTTAAATTGTAAGAATAAACGGCAAAGCGACGTCAGAGCGCGTAGCGGGCAAATGGAAAACTAATTGAGAGCAAGGGAAAACAAATTTAGAGCAAGGGAAAATCAGCTGATCGTTTTTCCCTTGCTCTAAATTAGAGCTTGGGAAACGATCGTTTTCGTTGCTACCGGCTGACATCGAAAGTAGCTACTTTCGGTACGGAGTGATGAAAAATATTTACCTGGTATTTCACTAAAAGTTGGCGAATTTCTGTAGCTTGCTGTGGTTTCCAATGTTTAAATATGATTCTATTTTTCCGTCCTCTTGGTGCAGTCTAGCTTTTTCTTGACGGGATTTCTTTAATGTATATGATTTAAAATATGACATAGTTTCAGAAACAAATTTAATAATGGTGTTTTTCCACCTCCCTGTTGAAATTTCTGTAGAACAGAAACAATGTAGGGACCCGCCAATTCAACTGCACTGCGGAGATTGTTGGATCAGAGAAAATAATAAATTTACACACTAATGTTAAATACATTTCAATTCAACATTGGGAGATAGGAAATGTCTTTATTATCTCCATAAGAATAACATATGGAGAATGAGTATGCAGGTTAACAAGGGATAACGAACTCAATGTAACGAAGGCGCTAAATATCCTTCTTGAATCGTGCTGACGATCGAAAATCGTCTCTGTACGATAATTAAACTATGGTGTGTCTTACTTGGGTATGATATAGGCCTCTAACCTTGATTTTAATTTATTTACTTGTTGTTTTTTAGAAAAGTTCAAGCATTTATTTTTAAATAACGGCAATGGGTACCTTTCGAGCCAACAAAAAGGAACAGAAAACAGATATGTTTCTGTGTCAGTATTATGAAAAATACTTTTGACATTCTCCGCTGGGTAGCGCGCGACTTCACTAGTGGGGCAGGAGTGGGGGGAGTTACTGATGGTACTGATAACATATCAACGTCAGTCCCGCGTTGCTCTCGTACCAGTGATTACATATCATTATAAGCACTCTTCTTGTTGCCGTCGGCGCCGCGCTGTGCAAACTGACGATAACAATGACGTAAAACTTTGGATTAAGAAAATATTTGGTGAGTTCAACTTTTGATAACATTTTACGACATAATATTGCAAGCAAGTTCTGACGATTATTTATAATTTTGTTAACGAGGGATAACGAACTGTATGTAACGAAGGCGCTAAATATCCTTCTTGTATCGTGCTGACGATCGGAAATCGTCTCTGTACGATGATTTAACTATGGTATGTTTTACTTGGGTATGATATAGGCCTCTAACCTTTATTTTTATTTATTTATTTGTTGTTTTTTAGAAAAGTTAAAGCATTTATTTTTAATAGCTGATGGTCCACCGCTTCGCTGGGAAAAAGGTAAACAAATAATTGTAAATAAATACAAATGCATCAGTTGTTCAGCCCTTTTCTTAATATTTTAAATAGGCAAAAATAATAGTTTCCCTCGTATTTTCTCACCGAGACCTTTCATTCAAGTATAGGGTTGAAGGGGGTCAGACGTATGGTTTTCTCCTAAGTTACAGGTGAATTGAGGTTTATATATAGTTAAAGAAAGTTATTTTTCAACCTTCATCTTTCATACTTCCCATGCAGAGATTTATTTATTAATTCATTTTCACAATGCTACAAAACAGTACAAAGCAATTACAAAGTTCATCAAGACTAACCGTAGTCACTTAAAGCAAAATCCATTTTAAATAATAATTTTAAAAAAGTAATACTGCGATAAATAACAAGAATTGTCAAGCGAGAAACAAACTCATGCAGAGAGTAATATTTGGAAGATTATTTCCAAAACCCCGTTTTTGTAACTCGACATAAAAACGTTTTACCAGTGTTTTTCTCAATATATTCACATCTTTGAGTCACTTGATCATGTTAACCTCCTCAACTTCATTTTAGTTGTAGTGTATTTCAATCTTTTTAATTCCTACAATGATTATTTTAGCAACTAAACTATAAATACCGAACAACCATCAATAACATTGCAGTCAAGACGTGTTTGAGCAATATTTACATAAGATATTTCGAATAGCATACAATAGCTAACTACAATGGAGCTGCTTGTGCCAACGTGATTGATGCCAAAACTCTAATATAACAACGTTTTTACGCACGTATGAAAGTATTCTCGCAGGATCTACTGATTTACATAAATAAAACTTACTAATGAAGGTACATCATTGGGTATATTGTCATAAATAAATATACTACGTACATTAATTACAAAACGCACATAATGGAAATTTTATAATGTGTGGTCAATTATAATGTGTCAATTATAATTATAATTATAATGTCAATTATAATGTGTCAATTATAATTATAATTATAATGTCAATTGTAATGTGTCAATTATAATTTTATAATGTGTGGTATATCATTGGTCGATATTTATGTAGTTTATTTTTTACCATAAAAGGAAAATAAAAGCGTTGCTTATCTTTCACGCTTAATAACATAATATTTGTGAAATTACCGTATACAATGATTCATTACAAGTTGTATACATATATAGTTAGAAGAGTATAAATATATATTGAGCTTATTGTAGAAATTCATATATTTAATTTATCAAAAATAGTTCTTGTGAAAATTTAGATTTTTTTATAGAGAGATAATGTTTATGAACCTTTTAACTCTACCATAGGATGAGTAGTCTGCTAAACTTCACTTTTTAGACTTTTCCCCCACCTGCTATGCCTAGACGCTTTTTACTCCTTGCGTAACAGGTGAGTAAAATACTGATTTGTCTGCCAGCGGGAAACTCGTAAGAATGATATTGACATCAATAATTCAAAAAATAGAGCGCCTTCAAATTCCCACGCACAAATGCAAATATTTTGCAGCACACCGAATGCAGGGGCTAACATCTGATTTAGTAATAGGAGTAAAAATATAAAGAATAACATCAACAACAATCAGCTGTGAGAACGTCCAAGAATTAAACATGTAAGAACATTGCAACAACCAGCTGATCGCTGGTGTATGAATGGTTGCAGTTACCCCCCGGATGCAGGCCCTCAGAACCAAACAAAATGGATATTTTTATTTCTTACTAAGTTGATGAAATAAATGTTTATGGTCAGGATATTTATTATTGTAGGTAAGGGGGATATGCTTTGTGTATTTTGAGAGCAAAGCAAATTGTCTCCCTCGTGAACATTGTCGCCCTCGAAAGCTCAGGCACCAACGTTTTCATTCTTGAGACAATATACTTTCCTCACCACACAAATAATTAAATAATCCCTGTGCAGAGAGGTCAGTGAATATAACCATTTTATATTTATGAGAATAAACGCTTTTTAATTTAATAAAACACGACAAACGTACGAAAGGAGGATTGAAGGTTTTACTGACAAAGGAGATATCCATTTAAGTTTCTTCGTTCAGAACTATTTCCCAAGAAATCTCTCTACGGTACTTTAAGGAGGTGACCATTTTTTATTAGTTCAGAAAAAGTTTTAAATATCTCTAGCGTTTTCAATTAGACAATAATGTACAATGAAATTGCTTAAGTTTTAAACGAATTTCTCACTAGATAAATTAACATAAATTTACATCACACATCGTCCTTGAATGTACCGTACAAGTAGATTGGCCTCATCAGCGTAAATAATATTTAATTATCTTTAACAGCTTTTGATGTTACATTAATTTGAGTTAGCCAATTACTTCTCAAATATTCAAAACACTTACACTCCTGTTTTGAACTATATTCTTCACTAAACAACATATAAACATTTAAATCAGATGTATTCGTTTTCGATAACACCACAAAAAAAACCAAAAAGATAGTCAACATTACTTTTCCACAGTAAACATTATTTTTCCGTAGTAAACAATGTAATGATGAATTTTCGTAGGTGAACACATAACGAAAACAGGTGATACAGTAGTGTATTGAATATTGGATTGCACTAATAGTTACGCTATAAACTATAAATACAATGAAACATTAAAAATATCACTCGGTTTGCATAAACGCCAAAGACTGAGTTGACAGTTGGGCTGTCAACACACTCTACACTGATCTTTTTATCTAGCTTAATCCTCTTCAAAAATTCATTTTATAATGGAAAATTGCCAGTTTTTCTTAGACAGAGCACATATAAAAGGTAAATCAGGTTGACGAATTGTATTTTCCTATAACTGTAAAAACACTATAACTGCATTATATTGTAAAGTCATATATTTTTACTGTTTCCAATTTTTGGTCGCCACTTTCATCTATTTAGTGAGTGGATAGAGAGTAAGTTTTAATTCAGAACCCCTACATTTAACTTTT
Organism: Flexamia atlantica; assembly: GCA_035578135.1. NCBI lineage: Eukaryota > Metazoa > Arthropoda > Insecta > Hemiptera > Cicadellidae > Flexamia > Flexamia atlantica. Next base: position 47,659,171 of record JAQJVK010000005.1, on the reverse strand, counting down.
ACAACTTTTACAGAATCAATAGTGTTTTGCGAGTTTAATTCCCGTTATACGCGTTATGAATTACGCTGTAAAACATTTACCTGACATAAGGTGTTTTGTTTGTTTCAGAAGAATTTAAATTGGTCACATGTGCTGAAGACACACTAGTAAACTACAGGTGAGTTTTAAAAACAATTTGCCAAATATGTATTCTATTGTTTTCTTTTTTAGCGAATTTCCCCTATAGGGAAGAAGCTATTACCGTAGGTCTCATGGTAAGACTTAAGCCCAAGACCATGATAACTTTTCGTTTTGGGGCCCCCAGAAGCAAAAAACACTATTCGTTTGAATTTTTAGATATATATATATCTACATATATATATATATATATATATATATATATATATATGTGTGTGTGTGTGTGTGTGTGTGTGTGTGTGTGTCTGTTAGCACGATAGCGGCCGTAAAAATGGTCCGATCTTTATGAAATTTGGTACAGACATGCAAAGTGCTAATCAATTGGACGAGTTCGTAAACCAGCCCAATCGGACCACCGGAAGGGGGGGTAAAGGGGGATAAACCCCTCCCAAATTGGGTTTTTTGAGTTTTTTACATGCAAAAATAAAAATAATCTAATTTTCGTTGATATTATTGAATTCAGCTCAAAAAAACAAACAATTTAGTATTCTGAATCATTGCTCTATGTCCATTGGTTACCGAGATATTTAAAGTGGTAAACACAGGACGTTGTCCCAATGTTAACCTTATGGGGAATAAGTAAAATTCTATAGCCTATATCTTATTTCTCAACATATCGTGATAAAACTTGGTAAATGGCTTCTTCTAGTTCAGATCTACTAAATATTTAACTAAAATCAACCAGTTTTAACATACCCGTTGCAGCAAACCTGCATACTCATTCCCAATGATATTCTTATAGAGCTTAGAAAAACATGTCAAATCTCGCCGTGTTGGGTTGAAATATGTTCTTTTGCACTTGAAATTCGCTGAGTATGCAGGTCTGCTGCAACGGGGGTACTAGCGAATTTCCTTAAAGGAATAAGGTATTACGGTATACTCATGGTAAGACCTAAGTCCGAGACCATGTTAACTTTTCATTTTGGGGTCCCCAGAAGCAAAAAACACCATTCGTTCGAATGTTTATTTATATATATATATATATATATATATATATATATATATATATGTCTGTTAGCACGATAGCGGCCGCAAAAATGGTCCGATCTTTATGAAATTTGGTACGGACATGTAAAGTGGTAATAAATAGGACGAGTTCGTGAACCAGCCCGATCGGACCACCGGAAGGGGGGGTATAGGGGATTAAACCCCCCCAAAAATGGATTTTTGAGTTTTTTACATAGAAAAATAAAATTTATCGAGTTTTTGTGGGCACCATTGAAATCAGCTCAAAAAAACAAACAATTTAGTAATTTGAATCACTGCTCTATGTCCATTGGTTACCGAGATATTGAAAGTGGTAAACACAGTACGTTGTCCCAATGTTAACCTTATGGGAAATAATTAAAATTCTACATCTCTGTTATTTCTCAACATATCTTGTTAAAACTTGGTAAATAGCTTCTTCTAGTTCAGATCTACTAATTATTGAATTAAAACCACCCAGTTTTAATATACCTGTAGCAGCAAACCTGCATACTCATTCCCCATGTTATTCTTATGGAGCTTACCAAAACATGTCAAATCTTGCTATGTTTGATTGAAATATGTTGTTTTGCATTTGAAATTCGCTGAGTATGCAGGTCTGCTGCAACGGGGGTATTTTTACTTTGTTATGCTAATATTGAACACAATTCTGGATGGGGATCTAGAATCTGTAAGCCTGCAGGGTAATGTTACAACCTTGATTTTGGATTTACAATGTGTGTTTGTTGAAGCTTTAATATAAAAAAAATAGTATGTATTCAACTGTTTTTTAAATATTACGTTAAACTTTTTTGCTAACCGTCAAGTAGTTATCATAAAAGTATATAAAATACTCGGTATACGACTGGTTTCCAACTCTGCAACTCGACATTGTGGCATTGGTTTGAAAATTAATTCCATTATTCCATTTATTTGAATTGTGTTTTGTACGGTTTAACAGTTCCTTACAGTATTAAAGGTAGACTCTACAGCTGTCTTGAGAAAAGTTGTTATACAGTTTATATACTCAATCCCCAACATCTTTTCTTTTGAACCATTTAATGTAACTGTAAAAAAAAATATTTTTTAGGGTTAACTATACATCAAATTAATTTATACAGCGTCATTAGCGTTGCACTGGAGTTTAAAAAGTATTTTACCCGCTTTTCTCTCTAAATATTAGTGAATTACGACGAGGCCTCACAGCCTGAAATACTGGCAGTACACTAAGCCCTCGGATATAAACTCATAACCCTCTTCAAGCCAGAAGCTCCTCAAACTTTTACCCATAACCACATTCGATGTGGACTCCGTTTTCTGCGCTCTACTATTTAACACAAAATATTTGTATTTTAACACAAATTATGTTCAGATTATAAAAGAATAATACTATAGGCAAGACAGTTTGGGCGTTTGTTTGTTTGTACATAAATATATGTCATGTGTTTCTCGAATGTATTAGCTAAGTACTAAACATTGGGAAAATTGGTTCAGTAGGTCAGGTGTGATGGAGCCACAAACAAATAGAAAAATCCTTCTCTTTGCACGTGTACAAATACACTGAAGCTGACGTGTTCACAAAGTGGTTAGAATGGGATTTCTCGGAATTGCGTGTGAACAAATTATATTCCCTCCTTAATTTAATTAAAATTTGTCTGATTATGTAGATTGATGTCACAGTATTGATTACTTTCAGCAATAAACGTGAAATGAAGGGAAAGTGTCCACACTTTAAAATAATTAATAGGAAAAGAACAGTTAACTATTATTGAGAGGGGAATTGAACTCTTGTGAAGTAAGAGTTTGAGGAGGAATACAGTGAAATCATTGAATGGCAACCATAAACTGTAACTATATTGATTGGAAAGGTAAGTGCGGGGTAACAAGTGAATTATTCGTGGGATATTTAAGTAATGAATTGTTAAAGAAATGTTATGCTTAAGTGTGATAGTGAAAAGTATTTGTTTTCCAGCAGTAAGCAACATATCAGCATACATATACATATGTAAAATATGTTGTAAGCCATATGTAAGGAAGATGAGTTTGCTTAATGTCATATGTAACTATTTCCTTTTAACCACAATACGACGTAATCACCTGTTTTACAAATGTCATATGGGAGCTGAAAACCATTCTTTTCCGCCGTAGGGCAGGCGATTTTCGGCCCTAAAGCCGGAAGTCAGTTGATCGTTTATTTGTTTGAAACAACTTGAAATAACTAGATGGAATCCAAGAATTTCCAACGACAGGGTAGTTGCGGTCATATGATTTTCGTTGCTGTTATTGCTCAGTAACCATAACAAAGAAGTTGTATCGTCGCTCATAATCGCAAAGTTTCGTTTTTCAACGTACAAAATAAATATTCCGATGTAAAATGTTAAATAGGGTTTATTTCATGGTGTAGTATGGTAAAAATAGCGTTCGCACCTCGGCCGAAAGGGTTTTGCGGCTCTCGATCGTTCCAAATTCTCGACTTTGTCTTGAATTTAAAACACTATATCGAATCCGCAAAACCTCATTTTCGACCCTAGTTTCGAAATATACTATAAATGATCCTCTGACATTTTTTATTATTATATTTTTATAATATATATTATTTAGAAAGAAAGAAAATATATTTATTTTAGAAAATCATATATTCAAAATAGAATATATGATATTCAACAGTTTTAACAATTAAGAATACACAACCATGTTGATATCATGACCTATAAAATAAACTTGAAGAAAATACTAAATAAGCATTAATGTAATAGAATAAATTTAAAAATTAAATATACCATTCACTTAAGAATAAGACATCAAAATAAAATAAAAAACCATATGTTAATCATAAGTGGTCTCTTAATCTTAAAATAAAACTAAAACAAAATAAAATACCCCCGTTGCAGCAGACCTGCATACTCAGCGAATTTCAAATGTAAAACAACATATTCAATCCAACATAGCGAGATTTAGCATGTTTTTGTAAGCTCCATAAGAATAACATGGGGAATGAGTATGCAGGTTTGCTGCTACAGGAATATTAAAACTGGGTGGTTTTAATTCAATATTTAGTAGATCTGAACTAAAAGAAGCTATTTACCAAGTTTTAACAATATATGTTGAGAAATAACCGAGATATAGAATTTTTCTTATTTCCCATAAGGTTAACATTGGGACAACGTACTGTGTTTACCACTTTCAATATCTCGGTAACCAATGGACATAGAGCAGTGATTCAAAATACTAAATTGTTTGTTTTTTTGAGCTGAATTCAATGGTGCCCACACAAATTCGATAAATTTTATTTTTCTATGTGAAAAACCCAAAAAACCCATTTTTGGGGGGGTTTATCCCCCTTTACCCCCCCTTCCGCTGGTCCGATCGGGTTGGTTCACGAACTCGTCCAATTGATTACCACTTTACACGTCTGTACCAAATTTCATAAAGATCGGACCATTTTTGCGGCTGCTATCGTGCTAACAGACACATAGATATATATATATATAGATATATATATATATATATAGATATATATATATATATATATATATATATAAAAATTCGAACGAATAGTGTTTTTTGCTTCTGGGGGCCCCAAAACGAAAAGTTATAGTGGTCCCGAGCTTAGGTCTTACCATGAGACCTACGGTAATAGCTTCTTCCCTATAGGGGAAATTCGCTAAAACTAAGCATCTTACGGACAGCAACAATTGTATAACTTAACAGACAACTGTAAACATTATTTTGTAAGTAAATTACAAGACATCGAAAATTATTAATTGCCTTTATTGATTGTTAGCTTTTCTGAAATTAGGAGAATCCTTAGGAGAATCCTGTAGTGGGGATACTGATAGAGCTAGTCAGTGGCGAGTGGGAGATATAACACAATAAAAAATATTTAAAATGCCATTACAAGAAGAAAAAACATAATTGGCCGTTACAAAAAATATTAGGAACACAAAGTAGTAAAAATAGGAAAAAAATATATATTCGAAAAATTATATTACAGGCGGAAAAATCCATGTCAGGAATCGTTAAGCAATAGGAATAAATTAGGAATAAAAAGAATTGGATAATTTATGAAGTGATTTTATCTCACGAACTTTTCCGGGAAGTTTACTGAATAACTTAGGGCCTGTAAATATATATATATATATAACTAAATAGACCCTCGAGGAACTCCACATGAATTGATGAGAGGTGAGTTCAATAATTTACCATTGACTTTAACTTGCTGACACCTACCAGAGAAGTAGCTTAAGAGCCATCTATAAGCCACATTCCTAATACCAGCTTACCATAATTCATTTAACAAAATCATGTGATTAACAGTGATATCAGATTGATCAAATAGTGAAGAAACAATTTTGTACGCAAGTAAAACAGATTCAAATTAAATGCTGCCAAAATTATTAAAAGAAAAAATAGAACAGCAAAAAGTGGAAGCTTTTACCTGAAGGATATTTTTTGTAGAGCTTAGTGGTAATTTGCATCGTGATGAAAAGTATTGTTCATTACTCATCACTAAGATCCAAATTCGAAATAGGTCACTTTCGTGACGAGTAGTGAAATTAAATATGCTATTGTGTTGTTCCTTGATTCGTAGCTGCGAACGCGTTATTTTTATCAAGCCAAATGGCTATGTGACGAACTTTGCTGGCGTCAAAAATTCTTAAATAGAAAATCGTATTCATAATAAGTCCCAAATCCCTAAAAATATCCTGAAACAATTATAAACATGAACAATAAACTTTACGACAAATATTATAAATCGCAATATATATTAGTGAAATATAGAAATAAAATTAAATAGTTGTTTTGATTAAATTTGATATGTTATATTGTTTATAAAAGGTTAAAACTAAAATATGTAGTTTGAAAAAGGATTTTTTTTTTGTAGAGCTTAGTGGTAATTTGCATCGTGATGAAAAGTATTGTTCATTACTCATCACTAAGATCCAAATTCGAAATAGGTCACTTTCGTGACGAGTAGTGAAATTAAATATGCTATTGTGTTGTTCCTTGATTCGTAGCTGCGAACGCGTTATTTTTATCAAGCCAAATGGCTATGTGACGAACTTTGCTGGCGTCAAAAATTCTTAAATAGAAAATCGTATTCATAATAAGTCCCAAATCCCTAAAAATATCCTGAAACAATTATAAACATGAACAATAAACTTTACGACAAATATTATAAATCGCAATATATATTAGTGAAATATAGAAATAAAATTAAATAGTTGTTTTGATTAAATTTGATATGTTATATTGTTTATAAAAGGTTAAAACTAAAATATGTAGTTTGAAAAAGGATTTTAAGCCTTATCTTTAAACCCCCGTACAAAAAATTGGAAAACCTTTTGTCTTATTTTACTTTTAAAAACAGTTTCTACTTATTACAGACATGAATAGTTTTAGATCCTCGCAGTATGTTTTTAGCAATCGTTTTACTAAGGAATCAAATAACTATAATACATTGACATAATTAAAGTTGATTTAATATTGAATATGAACCTGTTTAGTTTCAAATTTATACTTATCATCTGTAAATTTACAAAAGGTAAAATATTTTCTGTTCTCATTGGCGGTGGTGTTATATACTGTTCTAGTGTGAGATCGTGATACAGGTTTATGATGGGGTATTCAACTTTTATGATAGCCAGTATAAGTAGTGGTTTATAGTAACTGCTATAAAACCATAATTCTGTCACACTCCATTAAGACCAGTGAAAAATATTACGATCCATTTTCATCCTACGGCAAAGTGTTAATACCTTTTCTTTTCAACTCACAGGAAAAGTTAAATTCAGTAGATTATTTAAACTTTATTTAAACTGAATCTTAATAATCATCAGTGCGCATAGATTTTGAAATTTGGCCTCAAAGCTAGAGGTCAAATTATCTCTGGCTTCAACGCTTTCTCCGCTTTCCTGACAGTTTTTCTTTTTAAACAGTACTTTATAAGAGTAGTTTTCGTTTTTAATTAGGCTAGATTTATGTATTTTTTCTATATATCTAATTAATATTTTAGTATAAGGGTAATGCACTATCATTAATCGTGATGCATAATAGTTTTCCTAATTGTTTACACATTTTTTTAATTATTATTTATATTTATAGTTATAAAGACAGAATATATTATATAATGGCGTTGAAAACCCCCATTATTGTGATAATTGGTGCCATCTTTTTCCGCACCTCAGGTGCAAACAAAGGGCTCCTTCTACACTATCAATTCCAGTCCATTTGACCAAACAATCAGGAGAGACCGGCAGATAGCAAACAATATCCCGCTTGAACAGACAAAGAGCAACGTTATGGTGTGTCATAGTGGAGTCATCCCTACTATCACGAGAACAATCCACGATATCATGTGATTTGAATGTAATAAACCTGGATTTGCTTTTCAACTATAAAGTAGAATACGTGATTTCAATAAAAAAGCTGTGTGATATATTTTTCTGGAAATGATCTTACTAATAATTTTCTTTAGTATAAATAGTCATTTTCTAGATTAAATAGATTCTTAAATATATAATTGATCCAGGCTTTAAAAATAAATTCCTTTACTTTATAATTTGATTAGCTTTGCCATTCCGCTCACTTGTGTATTGAAATTATTAGTATTATTATTGTTATTTAAAATTTGAAATATGTTTTAATTTTATGGGACAAATTAAATCAAAAGCTTCCTGGGTCATCATTTAATATTACAAGTTTAAATATATAATGAATCAAGATTATAGGCCCCCGAGGGGGGCATAAAGCGTAAAGACAGAGAAAGTAAAGGAGTAATTTAAAATAGTAGTTTATGCAACGATTGTATTATGAATGTCTTTAAGCCACGAGTGAGATGTAAGTTAGAACACGAGCGAAGCGAGTGTTCTAAATATCTCACGAGTGGCTTAAAGGCATAATACAATCGTTGCATACACTACTTTATCTACGACCAACAATATACGACAAAAATTTCCCCGAAGTTAAGCAAAACTCATGACTTTTACTAGTGGTGGAATAGGTCAACTCAAATTTGAGGTTAGGCACATAACTTAACCATGAATCGTTGTGGAACAATCAGCTGATGGGATAAGTCAACTCAAACATGAATCTTAATGCAACAATCAGCTGATGTGCGAATTGCGTAATTGTCATTATGTCTCTACTTTCGTCAAATGCCGCGCTCCCATTGGTCTAGAACCTGTATCATAAAGTGACACCAGTTGCATAAAGTTAACTTTATGCAACGGGTTTGTATTTGGTTTAATAATGGACCTCATTATGACATGGTGTCATCGCTCTGTAACATCGTTATTGGTGATTATTGCAATGGTCGTAGATAAAATACATTATAAGGTTTGTAAGGTTTTATATGCAGCTATATATACGAACAAAGTAAATCTATATTGTTCAGGTATAATCATAATTACAAGGTGTTTACAAGTTTGTGATTCGAGAAAATGTCGTGGTTTTATAAAGTAAAGAAAAGAAGTGAATTATTAGTTGGGAATTTCGAACTTAGTTATAAAGAAAAATAGCCGTCGTCAATATCACAGCGTCGTCGGGGCCGGCAAATCTCCTGGTCGAATATCGGTAGACAAATCTCTCATTCTTATTTCGATAGGAAAATTCCTCGGTGGTAGCAACTGGCAGATCATTTGGTCATAATTGCTCATCTTGCATACATCATATTTTTGTTAGACAAAAGTCTAATAGAAGTGTCAAACTAACTCTTTTTGGAGAGGTTTTACATTTGAATATTTCTGACCATTCATTAACTAAGTTTACTATACACACTGACCATGAATGGAATAATGAAAATAAACTTAACTTCAAAATCGATATTGATAAACTCAATGACAAATTAGTTAATTAGAATTGGATAAAAATTTATACAGATCAGAGTGTAAACACGGCATTTTAAAACTTTATAAAAAATAACAACTCTTTGGAGGAATGTTAAATATCCAGTTATTAATCAAGCAAATCTAAAACCTTTAGTACCATGGATAAATAATTATTTATTTACTGAAATTCAAACAAGAAAATATTTTTTTAATAATTAAATCTCAACCAAATAATCACAGATTAAAATCGTATTATAATGGATATAGGAATTCCTCAAAAAATGAAATTAGACAATCAGAAGAACGTTGCTATTATACTAAAATCGAGAGCCTAAAAAAACATTAAAGACCAATGGAATATAACAAATAATTTAATTGGTGATCCATTAAGAATGTAGAAAATTTAATAAACCATATTATTACTAATTTGAATACCTTGACTTCAGAATGTAATAATTACTTTTTAAATATAGCAGGTGATTTGAGAAAAGCCTTAAAGACCCCAAACATAAATTGTAGCCGTTACAATACTGTATTTAAAGTTAAATATACAGGGTGTTTCACGATAACCCTGACAAACTTCAGGATATGGTTCCTTGGGTCAAAATGAGAAAAAAATGTCCAGTAAACATAGGTTCTAAACTCAATCGTTTTCTATCTATTAAGGAAAATAGAATTTTTTCGGATTTCAGTGTACCTATTGAACATTTTGACTCCTAGATTGAAACGTTGACAAAATATTTTGATAAAACCTTCATAGCTAGATAGAATATTAAATTTGAAAGAGATTTCATAACTATTTAATGCAAAAAAGATGAGTGTGACTGAGAAAACGTTGTCTAAAAATCAAATTTTTCCTTAAAATTCAAGAACCAAAAAATATATTTTGTTTTTGACAGCGCTTCATACTGTAACCGTTCGAGTCTTTTGCTTGCAACTTTACCAAAAATTTTAGAATTTAGTGGAGAACAAAGAAATATCAATTTAAGTATGCTTTATATGGGGATTATTTTTGTCAAAATCTAAAATTTCGTGAGGTATCAAAAAATACTAAAATTTGGTGAAACTTATGAAAATGTATACTTTGATTATTTTTTAACATATTTGAATCAAACTTGGAATGTGGCTTCGACTAGCTGAGAGGTAATGGTTAATAGCCCAAAATCCCCTCCTCTTTTACTTTATGGCAGCAAACCTGCATGCTCATTTTCTAATGTTAACCTTATAGGGAAATAATTTAATATGATAATTCAGTTATTTCTCAATATATTTAAATAAAACTCCGTATACGGCTTCATCTTGTTGGGATCTACCTAGTTATGGACTAAGACCTTCCAGATTTACATTGTTATGGCAGCAAACCTGCATAGTCACTTTCCATTGTTAACCTTATGGGAAAAACATAAATATCCCACTCTTCCTTATCTCCATACACCTTAATATTTCCCGCTTTGCTACTTACTCATACTCAGTGATTTTGAAATGTTTTATTTAATAATTATCATAAACTTCATATCAAGGAATATAAACTTACATCCATAAATAAGCAAGTTAAAATTTTCCTTGATTAGAATAATATGGAAAGTGAGTATGCAGGTTTGCTGCCATAACAATGTAAATCTGGATGGTTTTAGACCATCATGAGGTAGATCCCAACAAGATGAAGCCATATACGAAGTTTTATTTAAATATGTTGAGAAATAACTGAATTATTATATTAAATTATTTCCCCATAAGGTTAACATTAGAAAATGAGTATGCAGGTTTGCTGCCATAAAGTAAAAGAGGAGGGGACTTTGGGCTATTAACCATTACCTCTCAGCTAGTCGAAGCCACATTCCAAGTTTGATTCAAATATGTTAAAAAATAATCAAAGTATACATTTTTATAAGTTTCACCAAATTTTAGTATTTTTTGATACCTCACAAAATTTTGGATTTTGACAAAAATATTCCCCATATAAAGCATACTTAAATTGATATTTCTTTGTTCTCCATTAAATTCTAAAATTTTTGGTAAAGTTGCAAGCAAAACATTCGAACGGTTACAGTATGAAGCGCTGTCAAAAACAAACAATATTTTTTGGTTCTTGAATTTTAAGGAAAAATGTGATTTTTAGACAACGTTTTCTCAGTCACACTCATCTTTTTTGCATAAAATAGTTATGAAATCTCTTTCAAATTTAATATTCTATCTAGCTATGAAGGATTTATCAAAATATTCTGTCAACTTTTCAATCTAGGAGTCAAAATGTTCAATAGGTACACTGAAATCCGAAAAAATCCTATTTTCCTTAATAGATAGAAAACGATTGAGTTTAGGACTTATGTTTACTGGACATTTTTTCCTCATTTTGACCCAAGGAACCATATCCTGAAGTTTGTCAGGGTTATCGTGAAACACCCTGTATAGGTAGATCTTTTTTGTAACACCAACATCAACAGATAAAGTAAGAAATATTATTCTTAATTTAAAAAATGGAAAGGCTCCACGATTTGATAATATTACGACTAAAATTAGGATTATTATGACTCAATTTGGATTTTGTGAAAAATTATTAACTGAACATGCACTGTTGGACGTCTTAGAACACATTCACCAAGACGTAAATACCTAATCAAATGTCATGTGGGGCAATTTACCGCTATATATATATATATATATATATATCACTAAAGCTTTTGATACCGTGGATTACAAACTTTTATTAGAGGAAATGTGGATGGCTGCAATAAGAGAGCTCCCCTATAATTGGTTTCAAGCTATTTAAATAACAGGAAACAAAAAGGAAAAATTGAAAATTATTTAAGTGAAGCTTAATCACCTGTGGTGCCCCTCAAGTTTCCTTGGGGCTCTGTATTAGGCCCACTTCTCTTCCTTATATATATATTTATAGAAATGACTTGTGTGAGGCAAAACTTTATGGTTGTGTAACTGCTTTTGCTGATGACGCAGCTTCAAGTTATTCAAGTAATAATTATGATATTTTACATACCTTAATGCAACAAGATCTAAAATTGCTCAAAATATGGTTTGCAACAAATGCCTTGACATTAAGTAAAAAAGAACAAAGTGTATACTATTTAATATTAAAAGGAAAATAAATTTTAATACAAACCTGCTTTATCATAAAATCGACTATCCAAAAAATTCACAATGTTGAAATTGCATTAAAATTGAAAAACAAGATAAAATATCTAAGAATAATAATAAATTCCAACCTTAATTGGAAGGGTCATGTAAACAAACTTAAACAAGAAATGTATAATTTCAAAAATGCATAGTTAGAATAATACTAAAAAGATCTAGATTGGAACACTGCTGGCCACTGTTCTCCCAATTAAAAATATTACCAATTAGAAATTTGTATATTTATAAAGTTCTAAACATATTTTTGGTGAGAAGTATTTCTAAAAAGATTAGTTTAAATAAGCTTAAATATTTAGAGTTCTGCCCCTGTAATTGGGCTTTGCCTGTTGGGGTGGAAATTGCAGGATTGCTATTTTATTTAAGCATGAATTTATGTAAATAGCTACTATACTAATTTTATTTTTAAGAATTATAGTGCATGTATCTGCATTTCGCATGTAATGATTTATTCCTGCAATAAACTATTATTTATTTATTTATATGTTTCATTATAGTTCAGCATGACTTGATAAAAATATATGTTCGTATTATGTCTTCTTTTAACTTACCAAGTCGTGAAAGCTCTTAAGGAACAAAATTAGTATGTCAAAAATCACTCCAGTTGACTCATAGCTGAGTAACCACAATTTTCTAAATAAGTTAATATTTTTTGTTAAAGAAAAATCCTTCTTTACTTTTAAAAATGCAAATAATTCTTAGCCCTCCGACGATGACTCGTAATTGGCTATTATCATGTCATAAGTCTCTGTGTACTAGCTAGACAGCTCGACAGTCGAAGCTGCCTCTACGCGCCCTACTTAATAATACATGACATAACGAGAAGTTTGACACGCGTGTCTGGTGAACGATCGATAACTCATACTGTGTAAACAGAAACGCCGACGGCAAAAATAAAATTACCGAGGTTCCTCTCTAATCTTGAACTTATATCTAAAGATCCCAAATAAAAAAAATTTTTTTTTGTGTGAAATCAAAAAAAGGTCATCTGATTTTAAACCTTTAAGATATACAATTTTAATCATAGAAAAGGGTTTGATTTCAGTTTCATAGTTCATAGTTCTGTAATTCAAAAAGTACTAGCAGCCCGCGTCACTTTGTGACTAAAAGAAAAAATATTAAAATAGGCTTTAGCTTCATGTTGATTATTATGGGGTTTTGCAGTAAAACGCAAGACCAAGTGTCACACCAATCTATCATCAGGTCCAATGAAAGACTGGTAGAATATAACTGAGTTCAGGATTACCTTTCTGATAATTAGGAGAGATTTGTTTTTACGTAAGAATCATAAATCACATGCAAGAATCATATGCGTATACTGTGTCTTTTATTATTTCTGTACATATGTTTGTTTTGACGTTTGTCCATGCTTATACAAGCTAATGACAATAAAGGATTCTTGATTCTTGATTCTTGATTCAGACCTATCATGGTGTCCGACCTTATATCCTATTGGCTGCCGGAACGTCCGTCGGAAACAGATTCTTGGTCGTCCCGCCAGAGTCAAGGTTCACTTGCTCGTTAATCAGTTTGTTTCTATCTTTAAACTATTCATTATTTAATGAATAGTTTTACAATTTACAAATTCTTTGGGAAATTCAATGGGAAATTTACAATTCTTCCCATGCGTTCATTACATTTCTTTTTTTACAATATTGCATCATCTTGAGATTTTCTTCTATATTTCTAATGTTATGTTTGTCCATCTTCTAACAGGTGTTTGGCGATATTAGATCTTTCCTGCTTCTTGTTTTCCAGGCTGATATGTGGTTCTTGAAGTTTATTACAAAATTGTCTGTTTGGCATATATAAAATTTGTCACAGTTACTGGCAACTTATTTTGAATGTTCTGGCTGTATCGACTTTGTTGCATTCTTTAATTAAGAATGTTTCTAATCGTATTCTGTTGCTCCAATGTTTTCGAAACTCCGTAATTTTTGAATCTGTTGGCGATTTGTTGTGTCCTTATTCGAGTGTAACCAGTGTGACCAATCGAAATCGATCGCCATTGTCCACCATTTGCGTCCACTATTACCATCTTGTATGTGAATACAGAATAAGCATAAATGTATTTTAAGTGTTTTAAGACATTTTTTATTTACATCCAAGCAGCTGATGATAATTAAAAGCAGGTCTCACGAGTCTCTTATAAATAAAAACTTCTTAAAACAATTATTCTTAACAATTAATTCTTGCTCAAGGGGTCTCTTTTCTCTCTACAGTCAAAATCTACAATCGATATAAAATTAAATCTCCTCATCGCCAAAAACTGTTAAAATGCATCGTCAATACAGAATACAGATAAAAATGCAGCACAACATATCAAAATTCAAGTAAAATATTGATACAGGCTATAATACTCCTTAAGAACCAAAAAACCAAAATGTTGAATACGTTATATGAATTGATAGGAATAATAACATGATGTGATCCTTAAATACACCTCTGAATGAAAATGCTTTTCGTAGGCCAAATATAATTCGCACAGCTTTCTTTTGTAATGCTTTGAAGATCGATTTGATTTTTGAACTGTCATGACCTCGGAATCTGGTCATGGTCTGGTCATATCTGATAGCAACTCCATAAGGAAGGATAGGGAATAATAAGCACATCTGGATGTCAGACGTATGGTTTTCTCAAAAGTTACCGGTAGTTTTGACTTTATATAACCTTTATCATTTAAGTACATTAGGTAACATGAAGTAGTACATTAAATACATTAAGTAGTTTGATATAGTGAAATATAAATTAAATTTGCATTTGGGGTTTTTTATTACTTATTTAGGCCCTAAACCACCAAATTAGAGGCCCCAAAAATTAAGTTAAAAGTGCTCCGATGTTTCTTCCAACGAACTTAATCTTACATAATATCATAGAAAAGAATGTTCCTACCGAATTTAAAGGGCCAACACAAACATATATTTATATAAAGTTTTTAAATTTTAGCGAATTTCCCCTATAAGGCAGAAGCTGTTACCGTAGTACTCATGGTAAGACCTAAGCCCGAGACCATCATAACTTTTCATTTTGGGGCCCCCAGAAGCAAAAAACACTATTCGTTCATTTTCATATATATATATATATATATATATGTGTGTGTGTGTGTGTGTGTGTGTGTGTGTGTGTGTGTGTGTGTGTGTGTCTTTAAGCACGATAACTCGCGTAAAAATTGTCCGATCTTAATGAAATTTGGCATGGATGTGTAAAGTAGTAATTATTCGGATAAGTTCGTGAAGCAGCCCGATCGGAGTACCGGAAGGGGGGGTAAAGGGGGGCAAACCCCCCAAAAATGGGTTTTTTGAGTTTTTTACATAGAAAAATAAAATTTATCGAATTTTTGTTGGCACCATTGAATTCAGCCCAAAAAAACAAACAATTAAGTATTTTGAATCATAGCTCTATGTCCATTGGTTACCGAAATATTGAAAGTGGTAAACACAGTACATTGTCCCAATGTTAACCTTATGGGAAAAAAGTAAAATTCTATATCTTGCTTATTTCTCAACATATCTTGATAAAACTTGGTAAATGGCTTCTTATAGTTCAGATCAACTAAATATTGAAATTAAACCACCCAGTTTTAATATACCTGTAGCAGCAAACCGCATACTCTTTCCCCATGTTATTCTTATGCAGCTTACAAAAACATGTCAAATCTCGCTATGTTGGATTTAAATATGTTGTTTTGCATTTGAAATTCGCTGACTATGCAGGTCTGCTGCAACGGGGGTATTTATGTTTTTAACGGATGGTGTTTTTGCCTCAGGGGGTCCCAAACCCCCAGTCATCATGGTCCCATGCCTCTGAGCTACCGTGATAGCTTTTCTATTCCATAGGAAATTCGCTAAAAAGTAATGGGGAACAGAATTAAAACCCATCTTAACTTCCAAAGAATGTGTACTCTTTGCTTGCGCTTGTTTTTACAGCTGTATCTTAACAGCTGTTGTGTTTCTATGCGTCAGACATCACATGGTAGATGATCAGTGTCATGCGTACACTGTACAACATATTGCAAACTTTTGATTCATCACCAAGCCGACTTTCGTTTTTAACTTATTTCCTGTAATCTATTCTATTATATATTTTCAACAGGAATAATTCTTTCATCCATGACACCAAGCCGGGAAATTAATATCTACTATATATTATTTGTCAAATACTGTACCACTGACCTATCGTTGCACAGCCCAAACTACTTGACCAAGAACCTTGAAATTTTGCATGTACGTTCCTTTCAGGGCGTAGGAATTCATTAAGAAAGGACTTTACAAAATTCGAAGTTTCAAGGGGATTTCGGCGAGGACAAATTTTTTCAAATCTTTCCATATTAAAGTATGGTGGACCATTTTTGGTTTACATTTTCAGTGTTTATTCAATCAGTCAGCTGGTTGTTAGTTTCACAAAATGTAGGTATGGACGCTATTACAGCTGCTTATAATTTAATTTCTTTCATCATGGTTTTAAGGTTTTTTTGTTGATTTATTTTAAGGATATAATTATGTACTATATAAAAGTTACATTTAGTTTAGTTTTAGTATCTCATCTGTTTAAGCATAAAATCAGTATATGGAACACACCGACCAAATAATAATATTAATAATATTTGGGGATAACACTAGATGAAATGTTAAATTGGAAAGTTCACATATCTAATTTTAAACAAAAAATGAATAATACGCTCAGATTGTTTTATTTTGTTCGAGGTATGTGTAAAGAAAATTTGATGAGGTCACTTTATCTCTCGCTGGTACATAGTAGATTGGAATATGGATTAGTAGCCTAAGTTGTGGAGGTACATATGTAACAAATTTAAAGACAATTTATACCATTCAAAAGCACTTCATTAGACTAATAACAATACCCCCGTTGCAGCAGACCAGCATACTCAGCGAATTTCAAATGCAAAACAACATATTTCAATCCATCATACCGAGATTCAACATGTTTTTGTAAGCTCCATAAGAATAACATGGGGAATGAGTATGCAGGTTTGCTGCTACGGGTATATTAAAACTGGGTGGTTTTAATTCAATATTTAGTTGATATGAACTAGAAGGAGCCATTTACCAAGTTGTATCAAGATATGTTGAGAAATAAGCGAGATATAGAATTTTCTTTATTTCCCATAAGGTTAACATTGGGACAACGTACTGTTACTTACTTACTTACTTGTTACTTGTTGTTCTCCCACTAGAAGCACTGAGGTGCCGTGGTCGTCAATTTGGTGAATGGCCTATTCGCTGAAAAACTCTTCAATAGTATAATAAGGCCTCTTGATAAGATATTCCTTTAGGATATTTTTAAACTGCTCAGTGTCATCCATCGATCTTCTTAATTTCTTGAGGAAGTTTGTTGAAAATTTTAGTGCACAGGTAGCGAGGTCCACCTTTGGCCAGGGTGCTTGACACTTGTGTTACATGGACATTTTCCTTCTGTCTTGTATTGTAATTGTGTACGTTTTCATTTTTTCCAAATATGTCGGGCTTCCTCTTCACCATCAGTGATGACTCCAGGATTAGAAGCGCCGGTATAGTCAGGACTCTACAATCAATGAAAAACTCCTTACAATGGGCTAGGTATTGTGCCTTACAGATAGTTCTTATAATGCGTTTCTGCAATAGGAGTATTCGATGAGCCGAAGGACTACTTCCCCAGAAAATGATGCCATATTTAATTATACTATGGAAACATCCAAAATATACTTTCATTAAAATTTCTTTTTCGACTAGGGTTTGTAATCTGCGCATCATATAGCAGACAGCAGTTAGCCTCCCTGACATTTTGTCTATATGTTGAGACCACCTAAGATCTTCACTGATGGTTATACCAAGGTATTTGATTTGGCTGTCTACAATTACACTAGAATTTTCAAGACGAAGTAACGGGGAACTTTCTGGTTTTTTTCGGTTATAAAAAGTTAAAACTTTGGTTTTGCCTCTATTTAACAGCAATCTGTTTTGTGTACACCAATTTCTCATCTCATTCAATCCCTCCTGGGCTTCATTTCTCAACAAGTGTTCATCTTCAGAATGAATTAAATGGCTAACATCGTCAGCAAAAAGCCAGATATTACCCTTAGTTATTGATTCAGGCATATCATTCACATAAAGAATGAATAAGACAGGTCCCAAGTTCGATCCTTGGGGTACACCTGTGTTGATCGGAGGAGAAATTGACGATTGGTGACACCGAGTTAATCCATCTTGGCCAGTGTGCCTAATACTTACTATTTGGTTTCGGTCTTTTAAGTATGACGATATCCAATTCAGTGAATTACCAGCAATGCCCATAGACCTTAATTTGTTGAATAATATGCCGTGTGACAAAAGGTCAAAAGCCTTCGTCATATCGTAAAATATACACAATTGCTCACCAACCACGTCAAGATTATCATACAACCTGACCAAAAGATCCATTATTGCATCAGTCGTGCACCTATGCTTCCTAAATCCGTACTGACAGTCACTAAGCAGTTGTCTGCTCTCCAGATATGGTAAAAGTCTTCTTAGAAAAGTCAATTCAAAAATTTTTGAGAATAAGCTTTGTACTGCTACTGGTCTATAGTTCTTAACTGAATCTTTTTCATTATTTTTATGTATAGGTACAACTTTCGACATTTTGATTTTTTTAGGAAACACACCTTGCTCAAAGGACTTATTAACTAAATTGGTAATAGGCGCAACAATTATTTCTTTACATACTCTTAAAATGTTGCAAGGAATTTCATCTACACCAGCACTATTTTTTAAACTGACTTTATGCATTATCTCTAGAATTTCTTTTTCAGTTGCAGGCCATAGGCGAAGCCCTTCCTCCGAGTTGTTTAGGCCTAGGCCTCCACCAAAATTCTCATCTGGAGCAATAGGTCCAGTCAATCTTACAATTTCAGATACAAAAAACTCATTAAAATTATTCGCTACACTAACTGGATGTGTAGTGAGCTCGTCATTATTACTTAAAACTATATTTGTATTATTAACATTATCATCACACGTTAAACTTCTAACAATAGACCAAGATTCCTTATTAATGTTTTTGGCATTCTCAATTTTAGACTTAAAGTACTCTTTTTTTGTTTTACAAAGCAGAGCAGCATGTTGGGATTTAGCGCTAGCGTATTCACGCTTAATAGTATCATTAGGCCTATCTCTTGTACGCCAGTACAATTCCAGGAGTTTTTCTTGGGACTCTACAACCTCTTGGGTTATCCATTTAACATGTGGTTCGTCCTTAATCGTTAAAACAGTCTTAGGGAAGCATACATCGAATATATACAAAAAAGTGGAATAAAATTCATTAAAATCATCATCTACGCTAGTAGAAGCATCATTAGTATGCCAAACCTGGTTTGACAGCAAATGTCGAAATAATTCTAGGTTTGCTCTGTTAATATTTCTTCTTTCAATTTTCCTCCGAATATAAGACAAACTTATATTAAGGCTAAAAACAAGGATACTATGATCCGAGAGAAGTGGTGGTAATATTTCAATAGAATAAGAGCCTTTACTCAAATTAGTAATAAAATAGTCTAACTGACTATATCTATCTGAATTAAGATCAACTCTTGTATGTTGCTTACCACTTTGTTTGCTCACCACTGTGTTTACCACTTTCAATATCTCGGAAACCAATGGACATAGAGCAGTGATTCAAAATACTAAATTGTTTGTTTTTTTGAGCTGAATTCAATAATGCTAGCAATAATTGGATAACTTTTAATTTTTTATGCAAAAAACTCAAAAAACCCATTTTTGGGGGGTTTACCCCCCTTTACCCCCCTTCCGGTGGTCCGATCGGGCTGGTTCACGAACTCGTCCGAGTGATTACCACTTTACACGTCTGTACCAAATTTCATTAAGATCGGACCATATTTACGGCCGCTATCGTGTTAACAGACATATATATATATATATATATATATATATATATATATATAAATTCAAACGAATAGTGTTTTTTGCTTCTGGGGGCCCCAAAATAAAAAGTTAACATGGTCTCGGGCTTAGGTCTTACCATGAGACCTCCGGTAATAGCTTATTCCTTTAAGGAAATTCGCTAAAAATAATAAATTTGAAAGGTCATTTCCAATTTTTTGTTCATTGAAAGTACTTCGGTTACGATACATTTATGTATACAAGGTTCTCAAGATTTTTAATGTAAAAAGTAGAAACTGCAGGGAAAATAAGGAATTCAAAGATGTAGTTTGTAGGAAATTTCAGAGATGTGTTTGTACCAAAGCCAGCTAATACGTATTTTACCAAGTCTTACAGTTTTCTTGCAACAAGACTATACAATAAATTACCCGTCTCTATTAAAGAATGTAATAACGTAAATATTTTTCTAAAAATGATGAGGATGTGGTTATTTAGTGTACAGAACATTGAAGAACTGCTATTTCACATTGATGTTGTTGTTTCACTGATTGTTGTTTAAAATCGTGTTACTAATTTAAGAGGGTTTGGTTTGTAACTATTTTTATTGTATATTATTGTTTCTATAGTTTTAATAATATGTCGTTTCTGTAAGGAATGAATTGTATTATGGTAAAAGGGCTCTCGGTTTGTAAATATGATGAATGTTTACTTTTTGCACCTTAATGTTGTTACAATTAGAAAGTTTGGAAGAGATATAATGTAATTTAATGATTTAATTGTTTATGTTTATTGTACTTAGTATACTTTTATTTTAGTGGTGAGCAATTTTTGTGTTCCGCAAGTGCCATTTGATTTTATTAGTTGTTAAGTGCCAATAAAGCCTCCAAACAGGCTAAACGCCTTGGAGAAATAATTATTTCTTAATTACATTTCGAAAGGTCAGACTTTAGTCCAGGCAACGAAAGGGTATAGAGGGAATTGCATGGATCACAATTTTTGACTTTGTAACTTTGTTTGGACTAGTTAGGAAAAAAACATATCAAAAGTCCCTGCCCTTAGCCCTTGAGCCGGCTGGGCGGGAAGGGCCTAAAGGTACAATTTTTTTGGTTTTTCCTAAATATCTTGAAAACTATCAACTTTTAGTATTCCCTATTAAATTAAAAAATTAAAGAAAATTAAATTTCCTGTAGGAAAAATATATAATATGTCTACTTTAGTCCAACCGTTTACAAGGTAAGTACTAATTTTATTTATATTTAAAAAAATATCCCTTCCATAAGAAATACATGTAAATTTGTGGGTAACTTAGATGCCCAATTGGGCAACGCTTTTTTCACCTAAAGGAAAATGAACAGCATTCAGTAAATATTAACAAAATTTCCAGTAATTTGACACCTCAATCATAAAAACTGGTCCAAAATAAAAGGGTTGGCGAGCTCACAAAAAACGTTATTTTTCAAGACATTATAACAAATTGTAATAATTTCTTGAAAAATAACGTTTTTTTGTGAGCTCGCCATCCCCTTTATTTTGGACCAGTTTTTATGATTTAGGTGCCAAATTACTGGAAATTTTGTCAATATTTCCTGAATGCTGTTCATTTTCCTTTAGGTGAAAAAAGCGTTGCCCAAATGGGCATCTAAGTTACCCACAAATTTACATGTATTTCTTATTGAAGGGATTGTTTTTAATATATAAATAAAATTAGTGCTTACCTTGTAAACGGTTGGACCAGAGTAGACATATTATATATTTTTCTTACAGGAAATTTAATTTTCTTTAATTTTTAATTTTAATAGGGAATACTAAAAGTTGATAGTTTTCAAGATATTTAGGAAAAACCAAAAAATTGTACCTTTAGGCCCTTCCAGCCCATCAGGCTCAAGGGCTAAGGGCGGGGACTTTTGATATGTTTTACTCCTGACTAGTCCAAACAAAATTATAAGGTCAAAAATTGTGATCCATGCAATTCCCTCTATACCTCTTTTTTCGCTTTCATTGCCTGGACTACTTGGCATCTTAAAATGAATTTAATCACAATTGCACCATTTGTACCTTTTGTATTTGTATTTATAAACAAAAATGTAATGTAATGTAATTTGAGAAATAAATTCTTTCTTTCTTTCTTTCTTTCTTTATAATCCTTATTTCGAAAACGGGAGCTATCGTTTTTCCTGAGGGCGTCCCTAATTAATATTTTGTTGTTGCAATTATGCCTGTTACGATGATTTGGCGTTTAATCTAATGCGACTTAAATCCTGAAAATAATGCTGCCTTTTCTGGTTGAGTCTTGAGACTTAATCCCGCCAAGATTGCAAGGGAGAGGTGCAGTAGTTTTTTAGTCACCGACGGGCTGTGCTGTAATAATCTAATCCTTTGATGTATTTATATAAAAATCTTTAAATTATGCAAATCCCTGAATACAAGTTACAGTTATGTTTGTTATCTTTAGTCGTTATGTTTAGTGAGTCGGTGGCGCAGTTGGTAGCGCACTCGGCCCCGGTTCTGTGGCGGTAGCGTCGCAGGATCAAGTCCCGATGATGCCGCATACTTTTAGCAGTAGGCCCTACTGTTCATCCTAGTACTATACCGGCTCACTCTTTGGGTTTGCTTGATAACTTCCACGCACAGGCCTGAGGCCCATGTGGGGGGGCAAATGCAAGGTAAAAAGAGGCCGCCACCAGTAAAAAAATAAATCTACTATATATTTATCAAATACCACTGACCTATCATCGTACAGCTATTATATACATTTGTCAAATACAACTGTCCTATCATCGTATAGTCCGAACTACTTGAAAATTTGCGCGGACGTTTCTTTTATGGTGAAGGGATCCGCTAAAGATAAATTTCCAAAATTCCACGTTTTAATGGTTGTTTGGTCGAGAAGAAGCTTTAAAATGTTCCCATTTAAATGTAATGGACGATCTTTTGTTTACATATCAAGTTTCATTCAAGCAAGTAGAGGGTAGTTAGCTTGACAAACGGATACGTTTTTACAGCTGTTTAATAATTTAATTTATTTCATCATGATTTTGGTTTTATGGTTCTTTGGTTGATTTTATTAGGTTATACGTACTATAAAAGTTACATTTTTTAATTTAGGTTTAATCCATAATTAGTTTTAGTGCCTTATCTGTTTAATCATGAACAAATTATGAGGCGCCATTTTTATTTAGGCAGCGGGAGTTATAGTTTTTCCTTTATGGCGCCCTTAATGTATTGCAATCATGCACTAAAATAAATTTGGCGAATTCCTTTTTCATCTGATTCGATTGTGTCCTGGCTATGCACGGAAAAAAGTGCTGCAATATGGTTAACCTTTAAAACTATTAATAACCACCCATATGTTAAGTTGTAAACTAAGTAAAGCGAGGTTGAAACACTGCCAACTGATAGCGCTACTGTTTTGAACTTTCATTCCTTTACTGTACTTCATTTATACCCTATTTGATAATTCTGAGACGTATTGGCAAATCTGCGAACAATTACCGTAAAATTTACACATTTAACGTTAAAGTCGGTCCAGCCGTTCTCGAGGATGACTGTGAAAAGAAAACCTACATTATCCACTGTGACATAAATGTTTTTAAAACATACACAACGCCATAACACCGTTATATTTATATAAACAGATCTATTTATTTAAACAGCTATTTATATAAACACTAGCAGAACCCGTGGCTTCGCTCACGATAAAAATTATCGTCTAACCTTGATATGAAGAATCTAGAGGACTGAATAGAAAATATTTATATCAAGGAATATGTAATGTAGAGATATGTTTGTTTTATGGCTGAATGTAGGATAAAAAATATATATGCCACAGTAGATAGTGGAGGTTTTCTTTTTACCGTTATAACTCGAAAACGCCCGAACTGATTTTAACTTCAAATGTGTCGATTTTAAAGTACTTCTTTGTAGATTTACCGTTACGTCCCTGGCTTGCCTAGTAGGGCATCAATTAAGTACAGTAAAAGGCTGAATGTTCGAAACAGTTATGGTGCTATCCGCAGGCAGTATTTCAAACTCGATTCACTTAGTTTTTAACTTAAAATATGGGCGGGTAGTAATAGTTTAAGATCAACCACTGATTGCAGTATTTATTTTGCCGTGAAAAGCCGGGACACCGTCGAATTAGATTTGATGAAAAAGGAATTCGCCCAATTATTGTAACTGACATGATTGAAATTATAAACATGAAGGCCGCCCTAAGGAAATAACTATAGCTCCCGCTGCCTAAAAGATGATACCACATAATGAGCTTATGACTGAACGTATAAGGTACGAAACTAAACCAACTGTAACTTTTATATAGTACGAATGACCTAACAAAATCATCAAAACAACCATAAAACCATGATAAAAGGAATCAAATTATAAATCAGCTGTAACAACGTATCCGTTTGTGAAGCTAATATGCTTGATTGAATAAAATTTGAAATTTAAACAAAAGATCTTCCATTACATTTTAACATGGGGCATTTTCAAAGCTTCAGCTCCACCAAAAACCTCTAAAAACGTCGAATTTTAAAAAAATCCGTTCTTGGTGAATGCCAACACTCTTTAAGGAACGTCCAGCAAATTTTTAAGGTTCTAGGTTAAGTAGTTTAAAACTGCGTATGTCGAATTATACGAAACACCAAATCATCGGACAGGCATAGTTGTAATAAAAAAATTATTCGGAACGCCTCCAGGAAAAGCGATAACTCCCGCTACCGAAATATAGATGGTGCCACTTAACTAATTAATGGTGGATTTTATCTAAACTAAATGTAACTTTTATGTAGTACATAATTACGTCCTTGAAACAAATCAATAAAAATCAATGAAGCCATGATCAAAGAAATCAATTTATTATCATCTGTATCAACGTATACATTTCCGAAGCTAACTACCAGCTGATTGTTATATGAACATTAAAAATGTAAACAAAAATCGTCCAACATACTTTTTAAATGGGAAAATTTGAAAACTTCGGCCTCGCCAAAAACCCCTTTATACTACGAATTTTGTAATTTCCGTTCTTAGCGGATGCCTACGCCCTAAGAGGAACATCCATGCAAAGTTTCAAGGTTCTAGGTCAAGTAGTTTGGGCTGTACGATGTTTCCACTGAGTGGTATTTGACAAATATATAGTAGATATTACATATTCTTTGATAAAACCTTTTTTCATTCAGTCCCTTCAGATTCGACCTACCAAGGTAGGACTGTAATTTTTATTGTGAGCGAAGCCACGGGAACTGCTAGTGTTTTATACAGAGTGAGTCAGACCACCCGTCCACCTATTATAACGGGAGAACGGATTAAGGTAGAAACGCCAAATGAAATTATTCCCCACTAATTTGCATATGAAGAATTCATAAAAAATATTTTCATCGCGATTTATCTATAGGGTGTTCCAGAAATGAAGGTCATGAGTTCGAATCTCCAAATTTTCTTATGCGAACCTATAGCAAATTCTATATCATTTAAAAGGTCTTGTTAAAAGAAACATTTTGGTGAAAACATAACTAAATTATCTCAATTTGTTTCAAAATGGCAGCCATTTTTGTGAAAATTTTTGATATTTACGGAAACCCCTGTATTTTTTAAACCATTAAATATTTTTCAGTTCTGACTACAAATCCTTAATCCTTGGTACCTCAGCTTTACTACGATACGTCACATGACAATGTTTTGATAATAACCAATTTTCAGAAAAAAATTTATCTTTGAAAATGTTGGTAGCCCTGAAAATCAAAAAATTCAAACAGCATCATGTGCCAAAAAGCATATCATTTTAAAGGCCTTCAAAAATCCTACACCTTTGTAATTTAAACAAGTATTCTATTATAAGTTTTTAACTATGGGCAAAAAACTCAATTTTCCCATATAAAGTGCATGTTATTTGCATGTCCATAGGAAACAGTATATGGGTACTTAATATGGGAAAATGAAGTTTTTTGTCCATAACAAAAAAAGTGTAAAAGATAGAATACTTGTGTAAATTACAAAGTTGTAGGAATTTTCAAGGCCTTTAAAATTATACGCGTTTTGGCATATGTTGCTATTGGATTTTTTTATTTTCAAGGCTACCAACATTTTCAAAATTAAATTTTTTTCCGAAAATTGTATGTAATCAAAACATTGTCATGTGACATATCGTAGCAAAGCTGAGGTTCCAAGGATTAAGGATTGTTAATCAGAACTGAAAAATATTTAATGGTTAAAAAAATGCAGGGGTTTCCGTAAATATCGAAAATTTTCACAAAATTTGCCGCCATTTTGAAACAGATTGAGATAATTTAGTTCTGTTTTTCCAAAATGTTTCTTTTAACAAGACCTTTAAAATGATATAAAAATTGCTACAGGTTCACATAAGAAAATTTGGAGATTCGAACTTATGACCTTCATTCCTGGAACACCCTATAGATAAATCGCGATGAAAATAGTTTTAATGAATTCTTCATATGCAAATTAGTGGGGAATAATTTTATTTGACGTTTCAACGCTAAACCGTTCCCCCGTTACAATAGGTGGACGGATGGTCTGAACACCCTGTATATCTACACAGAATTTACAAAGTGTTTGCTTCTTTCACAATTGATTCTTTCAAATCTATTTCCGAGAGTAGAGAAATCTTTTCGGAATCCAGAATTTTTCATCTAACAAAGCAACAGAAGAACTCTTCTGTACAGTTTTGGGGATTTTAAAAATAATTTTTCCGATAGCAAACTTCTTCATGCTCACTCTACAAAACACTTAATAATAATACGTTAAGACGCATTGAATACATATCAGTAACACAGTACAAAATTGAATGGGTGGTTAAGTAATTACGGTTCTCGCTTTTCAATATGAACTTCACAAGTTAAAAGGTCCAGAGCATGTTTAAAACAGACTAATTTCATTTGCCATTAGGCTATGAAAGAGGTGAATTAACAAAGGTTTGGATTTTCAAAAACATTTTGATACGGTTACGCTTGCACTGGGACAGATTTCTGGGACAAATTGTTCATAAAATAACATTTTGAATCACCTTCAGGTGGTTTCCATAATAAAATACTGGAGCCGTAAAATTTTATGTGCAAACTAATATTACAATTTTCTTCGATTTTCTTTATAAAATCCTAATTTAAAAATTGGCTACCAAACCTAAGTTGTATACAATAAAGACTGGGTAAATGATAAGTGGTCAGCCTATCACGGTAACCTTTTTTATATCAATAAGAATGCTTCTCAACAATAGAAAATAAGGTTATTGTTTGAAACAATTTTTAGTATGTTTATAAGATCCTTGAAAAGTATTTTAAAATGTACCATTCTACCATCCTAGTTAGCCTTTCATTTTGTGTTAAATATTGTTATGCATCATATAAATTAAACTGTTGTAATCTTTAATTATTTAGAGACGACGATTATAATCTATATTAAAACTATCACTTGGAACATCAAAACCACTATTAATATATTTTGATGCCTAGAAATATTCCACATTTCCAATAATTGCCCACAGATAAAACTCCAAGGTTGATTTTAGTGGTGGTAAAACTTTATTTTGCTTATTTTGTGCAATGTTGGTTTCTGGTGTCAATACGCGACGATGAATAGAACAACACGGGTATCGAGTCGACAATCGATTGTAACCATCGAGAAACTGTGTTTATCCTGTGCGCCGATGGTCGATTGTAGCTGTGTTTATCTTGTACAATCTCGGTTCCAGATGTCCAACGTGACGATGAACGACACCGATGATGCGACGATGGTCGATTGTAGCTATTTTTATATTGTACAATCTTGGTTCCAAATGTCGAACGTGGCGTCGAACGACACCAATGATACACCGGTGGTCGAGTTTAGTTACGTTTATCTTGTGCAATCTCGGTTCCAGATGTCCAACGTGGCGCCGAACGATACCGATGATGCACCGATGGTCGATTGTAGCTAGTACAATCTCGGTTCCTGTGTCTAACGTGACAACGAACACCGATGTCCTGCTGACAGTCAGATTTCACTATAGTTAAACTGTGTTTATCTCGTGCGACATCGGTTCCAGATGGCTAACACGACTGCGACGACTGCGACGATGAACGAGACCGATATCATCCTCGAGCAGAGGCGGCTCGAGTGTGAGGAGATCCTGAACGAGACCTCGACCACAGCTACAGGTGAGGCCGCAATCTGTGAAGAATAATTACTAGCTCAAAATAAAATATTTAATGACTTACCCAGATAAATTTGATTATGTGGACTCAATAATAAACAAAATGCTAAACTGACTCCTAAAATAGTTTATTTTTCTTGTTTCGGCTGTCAGTAAACATTAAAACAATGTTTAAGTATTCAAAAATTGTTTAGTATACAGTTTTATTTTAAATCACCAAATAGAAATTAATTATTTTCTAAGGATTTCCGTTGTCAAACGAACGGCAGTAAGATGAAATTTCTTTTCTTAGTTCTAGCTTAACTACAGCAGCAATTATTCCTGCTATTTTAGCCTCGTCATGGGCGTGGCTGCGTTGCAGACATTTCTGTTCATTAACTCTCGTTAACTTTTCCTTTTCACTTGCAACTTTCCTTGAAGCTTATTAAAACTGAAAATACTTCAGTTTACTAGTTGTCATTCCGGGAGTTTACAGTTTCCAGCGGAAATAAACTAATGATTCAACCTCAACAATGAGTAATGATCTTTAAATTAATTTTTTTTATTGTCTAGAACGATGTTCTCTCTGGTAATATCATTCTAGTAATTGTATAAAGTATGGTTTTTATAACATCTTCCAGCTGCAAAATATACATAAACATGCAAAACATGAGAAAATGTAGGGTGAGCTTCGTTCGTTCCCCACTAAGTCTCTTCATATAGAATCTCGGTAAAGATAATTTCATTTGATAAGAATAATATTTCAAATTAAAGTCCCATATATTTCTCAAATGCTTAAAGCTAAAATTCTTTTTGTTAAAAAAATTTGAAAAACTAGTGCATGATACACTTTGTAAATCGTTTATATTTTGATATCAATCCATACTACTATGGGGAGCTCAAGCTACATGATATCAAAACAGCGTGATGTGCGGACGTTCAAACAAACAATGCACAATAACATGCTCCACGTTGGCGAACTAAGTGCAATGTTTTAAACATCACTTTTGGAAAGCTTTATCCGGAAACGACCCCTTCAAATGTGGAATTCATTTCACATTACAGTTTTATCAAAGATATTTTGTTTCACTTTACATATAGTTACAAACATATGAGGTGACCTACTCTGTTTTTATTAAAAATGCGGTATACAGGGTGAGTCTTCTAAGCCGTCCACAACAGATTATAGGCGAACGGCTTAACATACAAAGACGAAACAAAACATTTCCCCACTAAATCACAGCTAAGGAACAACGTAAACATATTTTTAAGCTTTTTAAAATACAGGGTGTTCCATAAACCGGGGGTCATGCGTTCGAATCTCGGAATTTTCAAATATAAACATATGCCATATTATACAACATTTTGAAGCTCTAAGCAAGATAAACAATTTGGTGAAAACAGAACTCAATTATCTTTATTATTTTCAAAATGGCGGCCATTTTAGTGAAAAATATTGGTATTTACGGAATACCCTGTATCTCGAGAACTACTGAAGGTTTTTTCGTTCTGTTTGAAAATTCTTAATCCTTGTAAACTCAGCTTTCATTTGATACGCAACATGCCAAAATTAAAAGAAAACAAATATTTTTTTAAGTTTTAATTTTTATAAATGTTGGTAGCGCTGAAAATCAAAATTTTAAATAGCAACATATGTTAAATAGTATATAATTTTAAGGTCTTGCAAAAACCTACAATTTTTCAATTTATACTCCCCTTCTATCTTTGGTAGTTTTTCAGTAATAAACAAAAAACTCTATTTTCCCATATAACGCCGATGTTAAATTTGCTGTACTCAATGTTAAAGGATGCAAATGCTTTGACTACTGCACATTTAACATGGGCGTTATATGGGAAAATGGAGTTTTTTGCTTACTACTACAAAATTACTTAAGATAGGAGGTGAGTATAAATTGAAAAGTTGTAGGTTTTTGCAAGACCTTTAAAATAATATGTTGCATATCAAATTAAAGCTGAGTTTACAAGGATTAAGAATTTTCAAACAGAACGAAAAAACCTTCAGTAGTTCTCGCAATACAAATTAAAACTTAAAAAAAATATTTATTTTCTTTTAATGTTGGCATGTTGCATATCAAATTAAAGCTGAGTTTACAAGGATTAAGAATTTTCAAACAGAACGAAAAAACCTTCAGTAGTTCTCGAGATACAGGGTATTCCATAAATACCAATATTTTTCACTAAAACGGCCGCCTTCTTGAAAATAATAAAGATAATTGAGTTCTGTTTTCACCAAATTGTTTATCTTGCTTAGAGCTTCAAAATGATGTATAATATGGCATATGTTTATATTTCAAAATTCCGAAATTCTAACCCATGACCCCCGGTTTATGGAACACCCTGTATTTTAAAAAGCTTAAAAATATTTTTACGTTGTTCCTTAGCTATGATTTAGTGGGGAAATGTTTTGTTTCGTCTTTGTATGTTAAGCCGTTCGCCTATAATCTGTTGTGGACGGCTTAGAAGACTCACCCTGTATAGAAATATATTGCGGATAAATTTTACTGTTAATAGAGATGCATGAATAAACAGGTACACTTATACTTATCGTGTATATGTGTTATATATGATACACTTTTTCTTCTCTTTGCATGTATATACGTTTCGATTTAAAAACTCAAATACACAGTATGACATATGAAAACTATTTACAGCCATAAGTTCGGCTGAATATGTTTGTCAGACACCTATAGTCGGTGCGCATTCAATATTCTTCAAGTATTTTGTAAATATTTACTCTATTTGCTACGAAGACATACTAACGTAACGTCAACTTACCAGCTGTGAAAATAGTACTTCAATGCTTGAATGTTTTTTTCAGAGGCTTTTTGTATTTGATTCAAATAAAAATAATTTCTTTGAAAATATCTTAATACTGTATGTAAGAACTTTACTGCGAAACAACAAATATCTTATAAATTAGCTCTGGTTTATTAAGTCACATACTTTTGAGTTTATGCTATTTTTTATTGATATTGTTTTATTTAGGAAAATAGTTTTTATTCATAATGTTACCCTTTGTCTCAAAGGAGCTTTCTTATGGAATTGAATTTTAATAAGAAAATTACAAAAATGCTATTTCAAATTTTTCATACAAGTACTATGGTATTTAAATTACAAAAGCACACTTTAGTATTTCAATTCCTGATACCTCTAAAAGGGTTGATTTCTTGACTTCAGTAATTTATTTAAAATTTTAGATCTGCCGGTTATGTAAAGGTATTCTAAATGCCTGGAAGGCATCAAAAATAACATTGAAGAATGCTTTATTACATATTTAAATTGGATGGAGCTTTGCCTTTAAAAATTCAAAGAATACAATAGTGCTTTAGTTTTGATTTGATATTTGACTAACTAGTCATTTATAATAATTTCAGATATTAAAAACCCTGGCAGTATGCTACAGGTATTAATTATGTGTTAAAGAAGATATTAAACTATATAATCACACCTAGAGTAGTGTAATCCATTTTCCCTCTCCGTACCGAAAGTAGTTATTTTCGGTGTCAGTTATATCAACGAAAATTATCGATTCCTAGGTGACTTTTCCCAAAACGATCAGCTGATTTTCCCTTGCTCTAAATTTACTTTCCCTTGCTCTCAATTAGTATTCCATTTGACCGCTACGTGCACTAATGTTGTTTTCATTTATTTTTACTATTCAAATCAGCTGCGTGTTTACTAGTTTGTGCCTATTTCTGTTCTTATTTAGACAGTCTGACTAAATAACAACAGAAATAGGCACAAACTAGTTTTTACGCTATCTAGGTTTTCTATAATCCATTTGCTTTTATTTTTGTAAAACAGTTAATTTACAGCTAATAATAGTTTTAATTTTATTAACGTCTGTTATTCTGCACTTGTGTATTTTTGCGACGTAATAGAAGTATAGTTCATAACTTGTACAAAAAGTGATTTTCCGGCACTTGGTACACATAATAATTATTCCCATACTCGGCATTGCCTTGAAACACACTTCCATAAGTTCGGCTTTCCTGTATTGCGCCTCAAACTTGAGCGCGCAACGGAAAAATCCACTTTTGGTTATAGTAATGAAATATACTATTCACTGCACTACTATGTATGGCTGTTTTCGTTTTCGTTATGTGTTTATGACCTTTGACATTCATTATTACATTAATTGTTTTCTACGGAATAATAATGTTTATTGTGGAATAATTTACCATCCGATGATTACTATCTCTTTTGATTGTTTCCGATATAAATAATTACATCTGATTTCACTTTTATCTAGTGGAAATTACATTCAAAACACGAGAGAAAGTGTTTTTTATACTCTCGACCGTATGAAGTGCTCGATAAATCTCGAACGGTAATTCAAATATTTGGTCTCGAATATGCAAATCGCTTTTTCACTCTTGTTGTGAAATATACAATTTTTTTAGTTTTATGTTTTCTTTTTAATTAAAATAAACAAACCACCCAACATATGCTATTTCAAACCATAATTTAAAAACATGCGCAGTGTTATTGCAAATACAACTCTTAAAATCTTGTTTTTATTTATCTGTGGATTACTGCTTGCTTGTAAATTTGACTTTAAAACCGCCTTTCTAATCCGTTGAAAACTAAGAAAAATCTACTTTTGTCAGAAAATATAAATATAATCATCGATAAGATTTCAGTGACATTCGGGAAAAGTTGTACAATATTTATTTATCACAACCATTACAAGAAAACACGGCTTCATTCCTGGATAAAAACTCATGGAAAAACTATCAAAAGATTACAAGAAAGTGATTGTTAACTATTAAGATTCAATATGTAAATGTTAAATTGGAACGTTATTGGACATTTCCCTGATTTAAATAAAATATTTAAACCGTTAATAAACGTTTAACTTAAAACGTTCTCGTTCTTCGTGCTGCCACCATACCTAATGTGACATTCTGTCATGAAGGCTCAAAATTAATGGGCTAATCAGTGAGTTTGAGTGCACACTTAGTAAGTTAGTCTATGCTTCCAGTCATAGTTACCAACAAAGATATTATTATTTTAGGTGAGGAATAGTCAAATTAGTTTAGTTTAGTATAGTAATTCAAGTTTAACGAATAGAAAAATTCACGAATTTATTCTCCTTTAAAAAGCAACACTAAGAAACATACATTTGTTGAGAGTTTCGTAAAAATTCCATGCAGCTTCTTTCTATCATGATGCATATAGATTTTGGTTAACGCCGCATAATTTTAAATCAGTAAAACTCCCTTTAATAATTTCCCCACCATTTTAAGTTATACTGACTGTTTCACTTTTTTGGGGGGAGCTTTTCCGCTCCGGAGAGTTTAATAGAAGGTCTAATTGTCTCAACACCGTTGCCGGTATCCTCACATCAAAAGACATCATAGACTATTTTCTTAATGCTCACTCTGGTTCTTTAACGATTCAGTAGCACAGTGGAGCAAATCCGCTTCATAATACTATTTGGGAGGCTTTATAATTGTCTATCTCCTCCTTACACCGACACCGTGAATGCTGAGTAAAACACGGTATTACACTGTGTATTTCCCAAACCTTTTCTATTACGTGTTCTACGTTTTACAAGCGAGACACTTCCGACCCAAAATGTGGTATATCACTCACAGTCGATCGCCTTACTCCGATTGGCTAGACTAGACAATACTTTTTAACCGCAAACCTAAGTATTTTCCCGAACCTGTTCATTGTCTTATTCGTTGCAGTGATGGAGCCCTTATAACCTGCAAGTGGGTGGTCCTTACACCGTTACCAGTCTTACACCTAACATCAAGTAAATCACACAGCACAGCGTTCTTTCACGAAGTCTAGTTACTATCTGTTCCACTTTTCAGTGGCAGAGCCCTACTGCCCCGGAGTGTTTGACGGGTGGTCATGTTGGCCCGACACGGCCGCCGGTCAAACAGCCTACATCGACTGTCCAGAATTCATCACGGGATTCGACCCTACCAGTAAGTTATTTTCTACCCTTCAGCTATAAAGTTTTTCTAAAAATCTTCTTATATTTTCTATCTTTTGTATTATTTTAAACATTTATTTGAAAATGGATATTTCAAATCGCAGTTGAAAAGTTAACATACTTATGATTAAATTTAATTCCTTTAAATAAGGTACGTTACCTAAGGGAGAATGGGTTGGCCTACCTGTTGGCACTAATTACAGAATTAATTCATTAAAACTAATAACATTTGACTTGATAGTCTATTTTATGTTTAACACTCATTGGCCGTAGGCCTACTAATTTAACATCATCCAACATTACGATAAGATTTGTTAGCAATAATGTTGAAAACAAAATGCCAAATTCCAAATGAACTTAATTTTAGTTTAGGATACCTTTTCATTTGTGAGTTGAGCCTATATTTTTAGATAGGAAGGCCTACGTAATAATGCCTACGTACTAAGTTCAACCCATTTCTAGGGGGTGACATATTGATTTAAGGTCTGCACCACAGCTTATGTTTGTCTTGACAACCCCTTCAAAATAAGGCGTCAACGCGATAGGTGTTTAAATTTTAGGGCTGCCCCCAACACCCTTTTACGGGGGCTGGGGCAAAATTTCCACTTTTCCCTTTAATAATGGTATCCAGATTTTTGCTTGCCCAATGTAACCCGTTTAAAGGATAAATTGGAGTATCCTTACTTAATCTCGTGCGCCCATCCCAAAATTTAAAATGGCTACCATTCTGGCTAAGGGCAAGGCCGCACTACTCAGTGGGGCCTTGCTAAGGGTGAGATTTAGACCTCGGAATTGCACCATTGCACTTCTTTTGACAAACTCTTCAAATTGAGGGGCTATTCAAGAGGCTTAATTCTATTTAAGAACAAGTTACACCTTATCCCCTTACTTGTTAGGGAGATAAAAAACAAATTTTCAATGTAAAAGAGCTCGGAACCTTTGTCCAAAGTTAGATTATTCAGTGCCAAAAACAAAATATTTCTATTACGGTTTAAAAAAAAGGATTATTTCCATAATTAATTTACACGCTGTTTAGTAGCCTTAAACTATTGTTTTCAATTTCAGTTTAATTTAATAATAACTATAAACGTTCATGTAATGCCGTTATCATCCTTAATTTTTTTCTATGCATTAATACGCTAAAAGCTCAGACACAATTAGACAACATGTATTAATAATACTAGGCTTAAATTCTTTGTGAATAATCTTCTGAAGTAATGAGGTCATTCAGGAGGCTGTTATCCCTTTTTCGAGAAAAAGAATCTACTTTTATTTCCCACCAGACACAACTTGCAATTGAGCAGACAGAACAGTGGGCCTCTAGAGACATAAGTTGTAATTGTTTAAAAGTTCCATGGTTTAAATGGTTTAAAAGTTTTACTTGTTCTGATGCTGAACTTGGGCAACAGTTTGGCTATCATTACTTATCATCGCTTATCTGTGTTTACATATATGTTTTCATATACAGTATATACAGGGTGTCCCGAAATTATGGTAAAATATTTTAGTATGTGATTGCTGAGGTAAAAATAAGAAAAAAGGTTCATATAAACATAGGGCCTAAAGTGCTTCGTTTTCCGTCTGTGCGTCAGTTTGTGTTTTTTACATGTTTAATTATATCTCACGAAGCTCTTGACGTATAAACTTCAAACTTTGTACATGGATGGTCATTATTAAGACCTATTTTTGTAAGAAGTATCAAATTTCTAATTTGTACCATTTCAAAATGGCGACTGATTTTTGTTTTCAAAGCTAAATATCTTAAAAACCGTAAATTTTAGAAAAAAACTTATACAAGAAACAAAAACGGTGTGAAATTTAATCCAATTAACGCTGATATTAAGATTATGATGATCGGACTACTAATAACGGAGAAATTTTAATTTTTCCAAATAAATACATGGAAATTTCTGACAGTTTGTTCTAAAGGACCATGTTTTTATTCAGAAAAATTAAAATTTCTCCATTATTAGTGGTCCAATCATCATAATCTTAATATCAGCGTTAATGGGATTAAATTTCGCAACTTTTTTGTCTCTTGTATAATTTTTCTAAAATGTACGGTTTTTAAGATATTTAGCTTTTAAAACAAAAAACAATCGCCATTTTGAAATGGTACAAAGTAGAAATTTGATACTTCTTGCAAAAATAGTTCTTAATAATGACCATCCATGGACGAAGTTCGAAGTTTATACGTCAAGAGCTTCGTGAGATATAATTAAACATGTAAAAAAACACAAACTGACGCACAGACGGAAAACGAAGCACTTTAGGCCCTATGTTTATATGAACTTTTTTTCTTATTTTTACCTCAGCAATCACATACTAAAATATTTCACCATAATTTTGGGACACCCTGTATAAACACATTCACAATATACAGCCCTGATTCCCCAGGACTTTTAATAAAACCGTAAATCTGGCACCCTTTAACCCCAAGCTTGAATAAAAGGTCTTGGAGTGAAAAACCGAGGAAAAATATTTGTTATTTGATTACAGTTTTCCTAAAGTCACAAAAATAAATAAAATTGCTGAATAGCTGATGCATTTGTTTTCATTTCCAATTATTTGGTTGCTTAAAAGTTGCTGAGCAGCGCGTGTCTATTAGTTAGGTGTGATAGAAGTCAGCATCATTCTCTTTGATAGAAATTTCAGTTGTTATAAATAAATATCGTAGCTGTTATAAATATCCCCCAACAAAACTACCACCGTTTTTCTGCTGCAGGGAAGGCTCACAAGGAGTGCACCGACAACGGGACATGGTTCAAGCACCCGGACTCGGACAAGGAGTGGTCCAACTACACCACGTGCATCAACGTGGACGACTTGCATGTGAGTCTCACGTTTCATACTGGAAATATATAAAAATACGTCAAAAATTGGATAATATGTCCAGATACACATGGGAAACCTTTTGTGATCGGCGAAGAGCTGTCTCCCATTATATAAGTTCAAAAATTATTCAGTTTGATAAATAACCTAACACGTCCATAAACATGTTCCGTTATTAATAACAACATTAATAGCCTAAATACCTCAGCACAAAAATAACCTCTTAAAATGTATTTAAAAAAATACATGATACTTTTTCTTTGTTTCCACATTAACATTTGAAATCGAGAAAAGTTGTATTTTAATTTCTAAGAAAATTGAAAAGTTTTATTTTTAACACTTAAATCCTTATAACTTCTGAATCTGAACATTATACACATCCATGCTGTATCATTGTCTTTGGAATATCAAACAATATATACTATGAATTTTGGTCTAAATCTTTTGGGCCGTTTTGGACAAATTCGGATTTTTCTCTTTTTTCTGTTTTTATGGGTTGAATACCATTGAAAATCGAAGATTTAAAAAATTTAAACTCATCAGGATATATTAAAGTTTAATAGCTACATATAAATGTTATTCAAAATCGGACTTTTGGTATGGTTCCTAGATCTGTTTAGAAACGCCTGTGCGTAGAAAGGCTTCACTGTTAAAACCTCTTTATTTCATTGAGCATTTAATATTTCCTCTATATTATTCTATAACTATTGTTCAAACCATTTTATGAAAACAACACTCTCTTCATAGACTATAAGGTTTACTCGAGTATGCCTAGTGGTCGAAATTCAACCAAGAAATTTGGGTTCAGTTTTTTTTTTATCTATGGATCCAATAAAATAAGTGACTGCTCTTGTTTATTTTTTTTGTTGTTCCGTAACCAAAATGGTAACATATAAAAGCCGTGTTAATTTTGTAGAATTTCAAATTCCTTTTCCTACAATTCTAAAAAACTAAAATAAATTTTAATGGGATTGTGCATGTCTACGGGTAAGTACTTTTCTAACGGTGTGCTTAGATTTTTTGCCTACAGGCTAAGGCAAATCGATCACAAGTGTCATTCTTGCCTAGTAATTATGTAGATTGTGTAGGGGCGTAATTTTATCTTATCAATAAATTAAAATAAAATTATATTCAGACCGTTTTATTTTATTTAAATATATCATTTACTTCAACAATTATTCGTTATCATGAATTATTAATATACATGTATAAAAAATTACTATCATACATTTGAAAAAAAAATGATTATCTATTATACTAATTCCCTGAGGAATTTCTTGTGTACAGCAAAACTCCTTTATTTGAGAACCGATGTTGATGATTTAGGGGTCAAATTAAAGGGAATTTCCTGCAGAAGTGATGGATTAATTTTCATCATCCTCAGTTCAATGTAATTTGGCCCATCTTCTAATATATACTTGTCAAATACGACTCACCTATCATCACACAGCCCAAACTATACGACCTAAGACCTTGAAATTTTGCGTGGACTTTCCTTTTAGGGCGTAGGCATCCGCTAAGAAAGGATTTTACATGATTCGTATTATAAAGGGGTTTATGGCGAGGTCGAAGTTTTAAAATTTTCCCATATAAAAGTGTTATGGACGATATTTTGTTTACATTTTCAATGTTCATTCAATCAAGCAGCTGGGAGTTAGCTTCACAAATGTACAAAATACGCTGTTACAGCTGATTATAATTTGCTTTCTTTCATCACGGATTTATGATTTTTTGTTGATTTATTTTACGGGACATAATTGTACTATATAAAAGTTACATTTAGTTTAATTTTAAAACCTAATCTGTTTAATCATAAATTCAGTACATGGCACCATCTTTATTTCGGCAGCGGGAGTTGTAATTATTCATGATACGATGATTTGGCGTTTATACTAATTCGACCTCTATAGTTTAAAGCCTGAAAAGCGTGCTGCCTTTTGTGGTTGAGTCTTGAAACTAAATCCCGGCAAGACTGAAAGAGAGGGATACGGTAGTTTATTTAGTCACCGACAGACTTTGCTGTAATAATCTAATTATTTGATCTATTTATATAGACAAATTATAAAACTCTCCAAGTTTTAAGGGTCTGTTAGCTGACTCAAAGTTTTGAAATACTCCCATATAAGTGTAATGGATTATATTTTGTTTACGTTTCCAATTTCATTCAGTCAAGCAGAGGGTAATTAGCTTCACATACGGATACGTTGTTTCAGCTTATTTATAATTTGATTCCCTTCATCATGTTTTTATGGTTGTTTGTCAATTTATTTAGGTCATACTCACTATACAAAAGTTACATTTAGCTATGGTTTACGTTTAATCCATCATCGTTTCTATACCTTATCTGTTTAATCATAAAATGTGGCGCAATCTTTAGGCCGGAGACACACACGGCGTTTTTTATCGCGCGATAATTTTTCCGCCGCCGCCGACGAAATCGGCGTTCGTACACACGTGGCGGTAAAAAAGCCACGGAAATAATATCGCCAATCATGGTACCATTTTAATTTTGAGAGGCTGATGGTCTGTCGTCAGCATGCATTTTACCATATGCTGATTACAGAACTCCTGCCGTCATCAACACGGTACAATGTTTAGAGTGTCTTGCCGTCTGACCATGGCGGCGGTAAAAAATCCGCCAAATGTGTAGGCTCCCATTTAATTGCATACACCACCGTGATGACAAAGCGGAAAAAATCCGCTTTCGAGCGGCGGCAAAACGACCGCCAGCGGCAATATTATCGCGCGGTATTCTTCCGCCCCGTGTGAACGCGTCCATTTAAATCAATGCACTACGGGCGAGCAGCATTTTTACCGCACGTTAAAAAACGCCGTGTGTGTCCCCGGCCTTATTTAGGCAGCGGGGGTTATAGTTTTTCTCTTGGGGCGTCCTTAATGTACTCATTCCCCAATAGTATATTACGTTACTAGGCCGGGAAGTACTGTTTTGCCGGACGAGCATGATAGTTCCCGCGCGAGCGAAAGCGAGTGCGGGATTTTCATGCGAGTATGGCAAAACTTACCGGCCGTGTAACGTACGATATTTTTCATCATACTACGCAGAAAAAAACATACCTTCAATCATAACGTAGTCCTCGCATAAACATACGTTTCTCAAACCTTCAAACCTAACCTATAACAAACAGAACATTTTCTACGGATGCAGTGCTGCCACTACATCCGTCTAAAAAGAAACCAATAAACCACCAATAAGAAGCATTAAACGTCAGTTTGCTGCAAATCACTTGATTGTTTACTTCCGTTCTTTCCGGCCTAGGTCGGATAAGAGTTTATCCGGCCTAGGCCGGCAATGGGTAACTTTCGAGCCAACAAAAAGGAACTGAAAACATATGTTTCTGTGTTGGTATGATGAAAAATAGTTTGCCGAATTCCTTTTTCATCTAATTCGAGGGTGTCCTGGCTTAGGACGGGAAAACAAGTGCTGCAATCTGTAGTTGACCTTTCAAAATGTATTAAAAATCGCCCATATTGCAACGTATACAGAACCCTCTAAGTAGGGACACCTTTCGGGAAAATGAGTAGTTCCCGTGCCGAAAACGAGATGGCGCCACTTTCATTTTTCAGTCCGATTGGAATATTTGTTGGAGTTTACGGATCAAGCTGACTTTCTAAAGTCAAGCAGCTGGTTGTAATATTTTTACAGTTGTATATGTTAGTGTTTTATATTGCTGTAATCTTTGACCATGTTTAATCTGTTTTTGTTTTTCTTATTTTACAAACATTCTTACTTTTAAATTTGGACAATGAGTGGAAGGGCAGACGACGGAGCCAGCTTGAACTATTCCATTCGTCAGCGCTAATTTATCCTCTGCTTTAAGGCGGTGGAACTGAAAAAAAACATTGAATATCCCTACTTAGAGGGTTCTGTACACACTGATATATGTTAAGTGAAACAGTTTAAAACACTGTCGACGGACAGCGCCACTGTTCCGAACATTCAGCTCTTTATTGTACTTCATTGATATCCTATTTAACAATTTTAAGCTATATTGGCAAATAAGCATAGAAATACCTTAAAATTAAAACATTTAAGGTTAAAATCGGTCTTGCCGTTTTAGAGTTATGACTGTAACAAAAACTCGTACCAAATAAAATCAAATTATGTCCGTAAATAAACATGCAAACATATTCTCCATAAGAATGACATGGTATAAGTGAGTATGCAGGTTTCCTCACAAGGGAAATGTAAAAATAGCAGATTTTAGAGTATAATCCAAAATATCCAAACTATATTGAGCCACATGGTACTGAGTTTCAACGAGATATGCTGAGAAACAAGCAAGCTACACACGATTATTTTTCTCCCAAAGGTCAACATTGTTGAGATGAGTTCGCAGGTTTGCTGCCTCAGGAATCTATAAAAGTGGGGATTTTTTACTATAATCAAGTGGACCTTAACTAGATAAAGCCACATAACTAGTTTTATTAAGATATATTGGAAATAAGCAGACTATACAATTTTATTGATTTCCCGTAAGGTTAACATTGGGAAAGTGAGTACGTAGGTTTGCTGCCTCAGGATTATATAAATTTGTAGATTTTATGCCATAATCAATTAGACCTTAACTAGATGAAGCCATATACCAAGTTTTATTAGGATATGTTGACGAATAAGCGAGATGTACAATTTTATTTATTTCCCATATGGTTAACATTGGGACAACGTACTGTGTTTTACACTTTCAGTATCTCGGGAACCAATGGACATAGAGCAATGATTCAAAATACTAATTTATTTGTTTTTTCGAGCTGAGTCCAATGGTGTAAACCAAAATCAGATTATTTAGATTTTTCTAC
This sequence comes from Flexamia atlantica, assembly GCA_035578135.1. NCBI lineage: Eukaryota > Metazoa > Arthropoda > Insecta > Hemiptera > Cicadellidae > Flexamia > Flexamia atlantica. The sequence goes on along the minus strand of JAQJVK010000005.1, from coordinate 47,617,432 downwards.
ATAAAAAATCCGAAAAACTCAATTTTTAGGGAATTATTACCCATAACCCCCCTTCCGATGGTCCGATCCGGCTGAATTTTTAACTTGTCAAAATAATTACTATTTTACAAGTCTGTGCCGAATTTCAAGAAGATTGGACCATTTTTACGAGAGTTATCGAGCTAACAAATATATAGATATACATATATATATATATATATACATATATATATATATATATATATATATATATATACGTATATATAGGTATATATATTTGTTAAAATTCGAACGAATGGTGTTTTTAGCTTCTGAGGGCCCCAAAACTAAAAGTTATCATGGTCTCGGGCTTAGGACCTACAGTAATAGCTCTTTCCCTAAAAGAGGAATTCGCCAAATCCTTTATTTAACTTTCCATAAATCAATTACTATTCAAAGTATCTTTATCAGGAGGTACTCAATAAACGCAGAATTTTGTCCTCTACAATTCTTGTATTTAAACTTTTTATGTAAAATAAACGGTTTTTTACTTATTTGCAAAAGAATAAAAAATGGCCCAAAACTCTGATATTTTTGTGGTCCCAGGTCGGAAGCACACCAGGAAAAATGGGACAAACTTCGAATTCATATACTTGGATGTAAAACGGAAAGATTAAGGCGATTTCCAGCTTTCCGGGAATTTTGTCCAGGCATGACCAATTTTTTATCTAATTTTACTGGCCTAGTGAGCGAAGCCACGGGAACTGCTAGTTAGACTATAAAGTTTCCAAATATTTTAAATGGAAGAATATTTATTTTACCAAACATATGGTATATCATATCTAAATTATTTTTAATTGAGTAATCAGCTGTCTTGAGAAAACCATAATATGTTACTTCCGTCACTTTGATACTTATTTACATTTTTAGTTATTTTTTTCAGTTTACAATAACTATCTTATGAAAGCATTAATATCTTGATGGATTGTTATTCAAATACAATAAAAATTATAATCTGTTTTAGAAAATAAATCAGTTACCTAAAATTATTTTAATACGTGGGAAATAATAAGCTGTTCTACATAAAAAGTGTTACAAAACAAGGATATTTCAACAAGGGTTTTACACTCCAACGAGAAATATGCAGAATTATGATTAAGGAAAATAGCATGGGATATATCATTACTGGTTCACTCAAGAAAGGAAAAATAACTTAGGAAAGAAGAAATTAGTTATCCATAACCAATTATTCAAGTTTTGGAGGAAGCGGAGTGTAAACTACGGGTCTCCCAGCCACAATGAGAGAAAACAATATTTTTATTCACAAGCAAGTCCAAAATGCCAAGTGTGGAAGAAGTATGGACTATATCCAGGGAGTGCCTGAAGATGACCTATAACGCTGAAGGTTGGCATAGGTCCTGATAAAAAATGTTGTAGACACTTGAATAAGTACATGAACGAAATAAAGAAACAGAACTGGGAACGAGATGAAGAGGAGAACTATGCATTTTGGATGCTGGGAGTTCAAGACAAAATTGATGATAAAGCCATGATCAAAAGGGAGGTTTTATAGTTAACCTCACATTCAGGTTTGACACCACTTCTACACAACCCGAAGAATTTCACAGAGGAGAAAATCCATCAACACAATGCTGCACCTCAAGGGAGAGCAAATATCGATTATCAGACCTCATTTTAGCCCAGAACAGATCTTAAACCTTTAATAATTATATTCAGTTTAGAAAAAATACGGAATTCGTAAGACAGGAGGCAAAACTTCAAAAAAACTTTACAAATTATTAGAATATCATTTAAATAGTTAGTTTTACTAACTGGAAACGACTAATACGTTATTAATTATCAATTATAATAAAATTATTTATAGAAATAATTATATTGAATGTAATCAACCAAAATATCAATATATCTATCACGGTATAGTAAGCAGTTTCATATCGGTATATTCAGGAAGGGTTCTTGTTCTTGATCTTTCCTGTTTATTCAGGAATAAAGTTTAGCAGAACGTCTGAATCTCTTATAAGTTTTACTGAGTAGGTTTTTTTTATCATAACGATTCCTCGACTTTAATTACATCGATGGAAAATTATGTCCTATTTTACGTTAAGCAGGTATATTTCTTAAAACTGAACCCAGAATTATTTCTGAAATAACAAGATGTGAGAGGTGGGGAAATAAATCAACACACAGCACTAGAAATCTCATCATTAGGTCTCATTTATCCTTTTCTCCCAACACAAGGCCAGCTTTGGTCTTGGTTCCTTTCTCCCTTTGTGGAACTGATAAATCAGCTTTAACTGTACCAAAAAATGATTGTCGTCTTCCTTCGTTTTAATCTTACTTTGAACCAAACATAGCAAGAAACATTGCTAAGTTTCTTATACATGTAGCTCTCGTATTCGAATGCTGGTTCTTCTATAGATTAAAAAAGGTTCAGGTAAGTCAATTTTATGAGTTACAGTAAGTTCTTGCTACAGTAGAATCTACGAGGAAAGCAGTATAGTAAAATAATGATAGATGTTTGAAAGTAGAATCAGCATTTGTAGTTCACTCAACATAATATTATGTTAACTATATTTAACATAAATTTATTTCGTACTGTATTGAATATATTGAATCTCCCAATTTAAAAAAATATTTATCTAACTGTTTTTAAATCACCTAACGTGACACATTTAAACGTGACCAAACTAAATTAAATTAATTTTTCAATTTTAGATTCATTTAACACAATGCTTCCTCCGTAAAACTGTATTTTTTACTATAAAGAGCTAAGTTCCAAAAGCAATTGTTGGTTGTTTTTAGTTTTTCGTGACAACGTACCACAAAGATAAAGAATAAATTCGCACAAGACTTTGAGGTAAGCCGTCCAGGAGTTAAACAAGAGAATTGGAAATGTATTCCAGAACTCAAGTGACAACCTTCTCCTTCAAAGTCCCATTAAACTTAATCAATCCTTTTAATATTCCAAAATTACACTCTACATAGTTCCCCTTCCTTCTAACTTGTTTTTAAGATTCATATAAAAGTTGAAATATTAAGTTCGGGAACACAAAACATATGTTAGATATGTAAGAGAATAAAACACCTGAATTCTTTCACATTGTGCAGTTGTATTTCGTGAATCTATACTTCAATAACCAATGTGTGGCACACAACAGGTTTCACTAGGGCAATGTTGGATTAAAATTTTGAAAATTTAATTATTTATTATTTACTTTCATTTTCTAGCTTTTCTTAGAATATCATACATAGATTTACGAGTACAAAGCCTCTTCAAAATGCCTCACTGAAGCTTATGCATTTGACTATTGTTAGCTAACATGACGGCACTGCAAATGACCTGAGAGAGACAGAGTTATTACCTCACTTAGAGAATATCTGCTGAAAATGCTCCGTCACTGAAGTATGTCACGTAGTAATGACCCCTCGCCAGAGAGTCATGGGGATTTAAAGCCTTCTGTTATAAGACATTTTATTCTGTTTTAATGAAAAAATGTCCAATTTGAAAAAGAATTATGTTGTCCTAAAATGTTTTATTAATATTTTACGTGCATGAGGTCTTTAACAGTACATGTAAAAATTGTAATCTTTTTTAATTGAAAGGTCCTAAAAATCTTAGCCTGTTTTCTTGTAATAATTTTGAACAATTTTCTGTTGAAAATATGTGTTTAAAAATAATTTAGGTAGTGCACAAATTGAAAACATGATTTGGATGTGATAATTTGATATTAAATAAAGCACAAAAGAATGTAGAGACAAACTTAAATAATACAACTTAATATGAACATCGTCAGAGAGGGTTAAAAACTACTTTTATTCGGAATGTATTTACGTATTGGAACCATACGTAAAACGCAAAACTGCTAAAACCTGGCCATTCATACTTATATTTAATTTCTTTATTCGTAACATTGCTTTATATTTTACCATATAGAGAAATATTATATATTTTAAATGGTTTTAAATTGTTTTTAACAAAGTAGCTCTTCATTTAATTAACAATTTATTCAGATCTTAACATTAAAAACAACAATATAAACGTTTTAGAGGAACATTGAATGTAGGAATTAAATTTTATTAGGTAGGAAGTTTTATCCTTGATGGAAAGTGGGCGATACCATTGAATTGTAAAGCAGGCCTTAAACAAAATCGTCCATCTTGTGCTGACAGCACGTCCAAGTTTACGCTCGAGCTCCGATAGAATAACTTCCCTAACACAATTTAAAAATTACAAAATACATTAAAATTGTTTGTAATTTTGCCATATAGCTTCAAAACATTTTCACGGACGCTTTCACGGTTTTTTTGTTCACAATTAAGTTAATTTAACATTTTCCTTGATTGATATTGTGAAATGTAATTTTCAACCTTCTTCAATACTACTACGTTTTGCTACTTGTTAAAACTAAAAATATAATATGTATTAAATATGTGTGTTTCACTTTTATGTGTGTTATAGGTGTTAAGTCTGTACTAAGCGTTGAACGAAATCCTTTGTAGCGCGGGTTTGTTAAATGGGGCCGAATTTAAACACTGCGTTTCTGTCAAAGGATTTTGTCACATGGAACTCGCGGTCAAATCGGGGTGCACCTGAGGTGCTATTGATAATCAAGCATATACCAGGTTTGAATTTGGTATCAGAAGTAGTTTACAAGTTATTATGAATCAAGCAACAAACATGTACATTAGACAGACAGAAACCGGGCTGAGATAGAGCAAATCCATAATCGTCTCCCTGCTAAAAATTTTAGAATAATTAAAAACACACCTCAAATGCCTAATTTTTTTAACAATAAATCCATTCCACCACACTGCCATTTTCCAACCTTAACTTGCATAAGCAATCCCCGTGTTATTCTTATATGAAATAAAAACATCTATATCTTCCTTATTTATTAGCATATCTTGCTATAAATAGTGAGTCGGTGGCGCAGTTGGTAGCGCACTCGGCCCCGGTTCTGTGGCGGCAGTGTCGCATGATCGAGTGTCCCGATGATGTCGCATACTTTTAGCAGTACTGTTAATCCTTGAACTGTACCGGCTCACTCCTTTGCTTTGCTTGATAACTTCCACGCACAGGCCTGAGGCCCATGTCGGGGGGGGGGGGGGCAAATGCAAGGTAAAAAGAGGCCGCCACCCTCTTTAAAAAGCTATAGATTTTTTTATTTTTGCAGGAGTATGCGTGAATCCTGCAACGGATGTGTTATTATTATATTATAAATATATCGGGTTAGCTGTTGTATCACTTGCAGATAGACAAGAAAATAATCGTAATTAGTTTGAACCTAGAATGATATTTCTCTAACGTGACATTGGCTTACCCTAACTGGACGATGTAATCACTCCCTAGAGAGCCGCTCCATTGGCCAACTCGACTGAGGACTAACGGGCGTAAAGCCAATGCCATTTCCTTCACTCTCACGCCACATTGGAGCGAAACTTTCTTGTTTAACTATTTCTTGCGGTTTAAAAAAATATCAGTAATTTTAACTTGTTTAGTTTTAAGTTTTAAAGTTAGTTTTAAGATGTTTTTAGTTGGTTTTAAGTTTTAGTTGTTTTAAGTCTTGTTAAAAACTCTTTCTTGGGGCTGCCTAAATGTGTCTTTTCATCATTTCATCTTACGAACCAATATAACTTCAACATTAGTAAGATAATTGTAACAGGAAATAGTATATTTCATTACAAAGGACTAAGGTGACGCTTTTCATACCAGGTTAAGTTTTACGAAAAACAGCTTTAGGCCCGTGTGATGTCATATATTTTTCGTTGTACCGCATCAATACAACACGCTAACTACTTAATAAAACCGAAATGTTACAGCTTTTTACCTTTAAAGATATCTCCCAAACAGGCTTTCATCTTGATCTTGCTATTAAAAACAATCAGCAGATAGTCTGTTTCATTTGTGATGGATTAGACTGACAATAATGAACAACTACCGATGTAGCCTATCTAACGCAATGAACTATCGATTGGTGAAATGAGCGAGTCTCACAAATTGATTAAACTTACAATGCCAGAATTAATTACAATTGATAATAATATTCGATAATCGATGCAATCAATAGCTCACCATCTACGCAGCTACGCTAAATACACACGTTTGCAGTTATAGTTCGTTTCATTATAAACGAACAGCTGACGTCCTCGATATCAGCTGATTTATTTTCTCACTAGAATGAAAAAGAGCGTCTTTAGGCCCGCAACACATGTTATGAAAACTGATATTTTTGCAGTAGTACAATATAACGGAAATATTATTTTGTTGTCAGGGATTATATTTTTCAGTTAAGTCTAGCTTTACATAGCCCATGCATCTTTTAAAAACTAATCAGGCTTACCGACCTGTGAACTTTATTTATATTAATTTTTCATATTATATTGTACTAGCTGTACGCATGGCTTTGCTCACGATGAAAACTTCTTTAAACATGTTAAATATAGTTCCATGTGTTTTCTTGTGGCGGATGTTTTCATCTTGGTACAGTTATTGTGCCATTCACGCCAGCCTCTAAGCTATCTAAAATCTGACAGCTATGTCGTAGGTTGACTTCTGAAATCTGAAGTCCTCACCTACCTGAAGAGATCCAACGAGATCGAAACATAGCAAGCAATTAATACCATTCCCGCGTGGCCTGAAAAGGTTGGAGTGGTGTTTGGGTTTACCAACTCCCCACCTACCCAGGTGGAGTATCGAGCGGAGCTCAATACACGCAGTTTCTACTTGCTAAACAGGAAATCGAATACGGCTTTGCGGCCTCCGGCCAATAGCACCACTACTCAGAAGAGCGTGGGGATAAAAGTACCCATAGCAGCTGGTAGTGTGTTCGCGCCGTTCTACCAACAACTAGAATGCCGATTCCTGTTCGTTTCGACTTCAGGACAGTTGATCGTCCATAGTCTCATCAGGTGTGCAATTGAGCACACTACGATGTAGATTGATCTCTGTAATTTCCAGAGGCACACTGGATACGTTTGAAGTTCCATGTGTTTTCTTGTGGCGGATGTTTTCATCTTGGTACAGTTATTGTGCCATTCACGCCAGCCTCTAAGCTATCTAAAATCTGACAGCTATGTCGTAGGTTGACTTCTGAAATCTGAAGTCCACACCTACCTGAAGAGATCCAACGAGATCGAAACATAGCAAGCATTTAATACCATTCCCGCGTGGCCTGAAAAGGTTGGAGTGGTGTTTGGGTTTACCAACTCCCCACCTACCCAGGTGGAGAATCGAGCGGAGCTCAATACACGCAGTTTCTACTTGCTAAACAGGAAATCGAATACGGCTTTGCGGCCTCCGGCCAATAGCACCACTACTCAGAAGAGCTACTTCTGTACTAAAGTAAGTATAGCACATGCTTGCTATGTTTCGATCTCGTTGGATCTCTTCAGGTAGGTGTGGACTTCAGATTTCAGAAGTCAACCTACGACATAGCTGTCAGATTTTAGATAGCTTAGAGGCTGGCGTGAATGGCACAATAACTGTACCAAGATGATGTTAAATATACTTTCACGAAATAGAAACGTGTTTTTAGAAATTCGCTCAGTACGCAAGTCTGCTGCGACGAGGATATTTCTATTCCTGCATAAGGCCCTCTCTATACCATACAACAACATGCGAGCAGATTCAGCTTCCCACCGACAAAGCCCCCAAGGGTGTCGAGAAATAAATATAAAAATTATTTCTCAAATTTAGTGGGTTATATTTGCTCTTGAATCAGGAAAAGTTTTATTTCTTAAAATTAATACATTGTATCTTATTAATAACTATTATTTTTCCATAGCGGTCATGTCGAGGAACTAGTTCGATATTCTTTTCCTATAATCTTCTGATCTTATCTATTTAACTTGGTTTCGAAAATCTCTACTTGGTCATCTATAATTTTATAACGATTTTAGCGAATTTCCTTAGAAATAAGCTCTTACCGTCGTTTTAACAGATCAGAGCGGACAAAAAATATCCGTTCAGGGTGACCTCAGCAATCATATTAATATTTATATTAAGTGACAGATTATTATGTGTACTTTCTGGATATGAAGTGAGTTTTTTGTAAAAACGCACTTTTACCTGCAAAAATCACGATTTGTTTCAAAATTTAACATGGGCTTATATGGGAAATAGAATTTTCATTTTTTGAGTTTTGTTAGCACGATAACTCTCGTAAATATCCTCCGATCATGACAAAATTTGGTACAGACATGTAAAACTAGATTATCTTGGACGAGTTCGTAAACCAGCCAGATCGACATATCCAAAGTGGGGTAAAGGCCCCATTTTACCCCCCAAAAATGGGTTTTTTGAGTTTTTCAAATTGAAAAATTATATTTATCCAATTATTGTTTGCACCCTTGGATTTAGCTCGAAAAAACAAACAATTTGGTATCGTAAATCGTTTCTCTAAGTCCATTGGTCTCCGAGATATAAGCGAAAATACCTCTGGAAGGCCCCTTTTTGCCAACCAAAAAATGGGTTTTTTTGAGATTTTCAAATTGAAAAATCAATGTTATCAAATTATAGCTTTCACCTTTGGATTCAGCTCGAAAAAACAAACAATTTGGTAGCTTCAATCATTGCTCTAGGTCCATTGGCCTCTAAGTTATTAGCGAATTTCCTTAGAAATAAGCTCTTACCGTCGTTTTAACAGATCAGAACGGACAAAAATATCCGTTCAGGGTGACCTCAGCAATCATATTAATATTTATATTAATTGACAGATTTTTATGTGTACTTTCTGGATATGAAGTGAGATTTTTGTGAAAACGCATTTTTACCTGCAAAAATCATGATTTGTTTCAAAATTTAACATGGGCTTATATGGGAAATAGAATTTTCATTTTTTGAGTTTTGTTAGCACGATAACTCTCGTAAATATCCTCCGATCATGACAAAATTTGGTACAGACATGTAAAACTAGATTATCTTGGACGAGTTCGTAAACCAGCCAGTTTGACATATCCAAAGTGGGGTAAAGGCCCCATTTTACCCCCCAAAAATGGGTTTTTTGAGTTTTTCAAATTGAAAAATTATATTTATCCAATTATTGTTTGCACCATTGGATTTAGCTCGAAAAAACAAACAATTTGGTATCTTAAATCGTTTCTCTAAGTCCATTGGTCTTCGACATATTGCGACTTTCGACATATCGACATATTGCGACTTTCGACATATTGCGACTTCGCATTTTTCCCCCTGTGTTTTTAGTATCAGGGTAGCAGAATGTTAGCTTACCCAATTTCGTATTTTCTCTCTACTGAGGTTTTCAAGGATTCGCTTTGAGTGATTTCTCAGTTTATCAACGTATTTAATAGAATTTTGGTTTTTTAAACAATTATATGTTAATATAATTTTATAAATTAACATTCTTGCCTTATTCATTATATGAAATATTTGTCATCTAAGTCATTTACCAATATTTCTTTACTAAGTTTTTGTAAAACAAGCTATAATATATTATTTTAATATTTAAATATATCACTTGTTTGTTTTTCTTTTTTTCGTAATAATGGATTAATTACTGGATATTATGTAATTGGAAATTCGATGAGTACGCAGGTTTGCTGCGACGGGGGTATTTAATCCATACATTTACTAAGAAATACACACATTCTGCGAAAGAAAATTTTAACATGAGATCTTCTAGCCAGAAGTAGTTTACTAAAATACGACAAGTTGAGACCCGAATCTAGCTTCAACTTACTATGCATGCGAGCGTGGCTCGCCTTGTAACTACCGTTGCAAATGTAGCTTGTTGGCTGTCAATAACAGTCGTGTAAATGCATTCCCATTGATTTTAAGAGAGAAGTAGTTGTATTGGAAAATGAAGTTGCTTTGTTAGCTGGCAAGTTGATTTCCCATTGTAATCTCTTGCCGTTGCATAGGTAAATTGTCGCAAACAATTGGGGAACGTTTTAACAGTTTATCTATAGTTAGTAGTATCAGAACGCAACCATGTCATCAGTCGTTGAAAATTCTCTTGTGGCAAAGATTTAGGGTAATACAGAACTATTTTCGAAGACTTTAAAAATGGTGACCTCATCAAATAGATTAAAAGATGGCCTACTGCATTTGCAGGAGTATCCTGGATCTGAAACCGGTGGATATTTGGCGGATATATTTCAAGTCTGGGAATGGAAGGTGTGTGCTGAACGGTTTAAGTTGCAAATTAAGTAATTTAAAAATCGTTACATCGAAGAACACTTTCCCCAAAATTAATATATCAGCAATAAAGGTGCAAATAGTATGATAGTAAAGCCGATGTATTGAATATAAGGCCTAATCTTATGGGCCAAAAATATTTCTTCCATTGTATTTAAAATCAGTGCACGTGTATACCGGGCATCTACTGTATTTCTATCGTTAATATATTTTGAAAGCTTGCCTTATATGGGCATTACGAAATGGGAGGTAGAAATGAAAATAATTTTGTCTGTTGTTTTATGCAGTTACTTTAGTTATTTTAAAAAGTTTCTTGAAATATTTCTCATCAGTGAGTATAGCTGTACAATGTAGGAGCTGTTTGCATGGCCCACACGGTAGACCTGAAGTTTGGGATGATGATCATAACGTTTGGTTTCGGAGCTCCCAGATTATAATCAACCACAACATTTTAATTATACATGTTATATCAATGTTTAAGAACCAATATTGTATACCGGAAACCAAACCAAGTGATACTGAAGGGGATAAACTTGGCTGAAAAAAGATAACCTTTGAAAGGTCTAAATAATTAATGCGTAAAATGAAATGGCCTTGAATATGAAAATGAGCAGCAAACTATTTATACATCTTCTTTCTACTATATATTTGTCAAATACGACTCACCTATCTTCGCACAGCCCAAACGATACGACCTAGGACCTTGAAGTTTTGCGTGGACGTTCCTTTTAGGGCGTAGGCATCCGCTAAGAAAGGATTTTACATGATTCGTATTATAAAGGGGTTTATGGCGAGGTCGAAGTTTTAAAATTTTCCCATATAAAAGTGTTATGGACGATATTTTGTTTACATTTTTAATGTTCATTCAATCAAGCAGCTGGGAGTTAGCTTCACAAATGTGTACAAAATACGCTGTTACAGCTGATTATAATTTGCTTTCTTTCATCACGGATTTATGATTTTTTGTTGATTTATTTTACGGGACATAATTGTACTATATAAAAGTTACATTTAGTTCAATTTTAAAACCTAATCTGTTTAATCATAAATTCAGTACATGGCACCATCTTTATTTCGGCAGCGGGAGTTGTAATTATTCATGATACGATGATTTGGCGTTTATACTAATAATAATAATAATAATAATAATAATAATAAAAATCTTTATTGCAGGAAGACAATGTACATTGTATTGCAAGCGTCATCTATTTAGCAATATTAGCAATATTATTTTGTCATTTATTTAGCAATATTATTATTAAATAAATGACAAAACAGTCCACTTTTTGAGATGAACATCACTGCCACAATTTTTATCGCGATTAATACCTAAAATTTAGTTTTCCCAGCGGCTCATCATGAACTCGTCAACTGAGTAAAGGACTTTGGACACCAAGAGGCGTTTAAGTCGAGACTTAAATTGATTTTTGCTTTCAGATTGTTTGACACCTTCAGGGAGTTTATTTAGGAGCTTGATACCAATCTGAGAAGGTAAATTCTCAAACATCACTGTTCTGTGCTGTTGTGATCGGTATTCGTTCCTGCCTCTGGTATTGTGGTAATGAACTTCACTACCTTGTAAAAGTGAACATTTGTATTTGCAGTACAAAGCCACTTCAAAAATATACAAGGAGGGCAATGTCAGCAGTTCAAGTTCCCTGAAGGCGTCCTTGCATGAATCTCTAGGCTGCAATTTGCAAATTATTCTTACTGCTTTTTTTGCAGCTTGAATACGCGTTCCAGCCTGAACTTTGCACATCCACCCCATACTCTTATTCCGTAGGAGAGATGGGGATAAATTAGGCCAAAGTAGGCCATTGTAAGTACATCTTTTGAGCAGAATTTTGCAAGGTTGCGTATAGCAAAAATACCGGATGCAACCTTGCCACAAATGTGATCAACGTGGTCTTCCCAGGTCAGCCCTCTGTCAAGGTGCATCCCTAAGAATTTGACGGAATCAGAAGCCTCTAAGAGGTCATCATCCACCATTACTGCAGGCTTTATGTCCAGTTCCTGCTGCCGGAGGTAAAATGACAGAAAATTTGATTTTGAATTGTTTGTTTTGAGATTGATTTCGGAAAATGCCTGAATACACGAATTCAGATCAATGAAAGAATTTACCTCCAGCTCATGATTTGTTGACGCACGTACGCAGATCGTTGTGTCGTCAGCGTACTGGATCACCTTTCCATTCTGGATTGATGAACCGATATTATTGACGTACAGCAAAAAAAGGACTGGCCCTAGGATTGATCCCTGCGGGACACCTTGAACCATTTTTACTTTTTCAGAAAGTTCGCCCTCAATTTCTACACATTGGAACCGGTCTTCCAGGTAAGATTGTAGCCACTTGAGTGGCAAACCGCGAATGCCGTACGTGTCTAACTGGTGCAGCAGTGTCTCATGATGCACACAGTCAAACGCTTTCGAAAGGTCGAGAAATATGCTGAGCACATGTTCTCGCCTCTCGAGACCATCGACAACCATATCAATGAGACTATTTATTGCGTCAACTGTGGAGTTATTTTTCCTGAACCCAAACTGATTTGAAGACAGAATGTCAAAACGTTCAAGATACTTCGATAACCTCTCTAGAAAAAGCTTCTCGAAGACCTTGCTTAAGACAGGCAGGATTGAAATTGGCCTGTAGTTGCTGGCATTTAAGGGATTGTCCTTTTTGAATAGCGGAATCACTTTAGCCAGTTTCAGCTGGGCTGGGAAAACTCCAGTTTCAAAAGAGAAGTTGATCAATTTGGTTAGTGGCTTCAAAATGTGCCTAAAGCAACGTTTGAACAACCATACCGACATTCCATTGATGTCACAGGTCTTTTTCGGTTTCAAGTTCTCAATGACACGCACCACCTCATCCTCACTGACAGGAGATAGAGCCATAGACGAAACCGGACCACCGCCTGGGATCGCGTGAAAATTTGGACTTTTAAAGGATGGATCCGGCAAAGCAACAGAAGAAAAATATTGATTCAATTTGTTGGCCACTTGTTTTGAGTCTGAAATAATTTTACCATCGTTTTCGAGTTTGATAGATTCTGAATGTTTGGTTGGTTTTGAAATATTATTAATTATTTTCCAGGCAGATTTTGAAAAATTTTGACAATGTTTTAGAGTGCGATCCACATCATAAGCTTTTGCGTCTTTAATTACTTTTCTGTAAATTCTTTTGTAGTTTCTGTAAAAATCTTTAAAATTTTGATTTTGAGTTTGAATGTAAATTGAGTGAAAGAATTTGAGTTTTTCTCGAGATATACGAATACCACGAGTAATCCAGGAATTCGTTTGTATGGATGGTTTGATTTTTGATTTTTTGAAAGGACAAAAAGTGTTTAAATGAAAACTTAAACAACTCTCAAAAGCCTGGAACATGTTATCTACATGTGAAAATTTGTTGAGAAATACCCATGATTCATATTTCAAGGCACTGTTCAATATTGCAATGTTTCTAGGTTGAACAACCCTATTAAATTTGAAAGAGGGAGCTATATTTTCCGGCAAGTGACCAGGGACTACTACCTCCTGTGCAAAGTGATCAGAAATGGCTGCATTTATCACTGAGACTTTGGAATTTGGAATGTTTGTTACTACATTGTCGATGGCCGTTCTCGACGTCGCTGTTACTCTGGTTGGCGTGTTCACGGACCAAATTAAATTGAATGTGATTCGAAACTAATTCGACCTCTATAGTTTAAAGCCTGAAGAGCGTGCTGCCTTTTGTGGTTGAGTCTTGAAACTAAATCCCGGCAAGACTGAAAGAGAGGGATACGGTAGTTTATTTAGTCACCGACGGACTTTGCTGTAATAATCTAATTATTTGATCTATTTATATAGACAAATTATAAAAACCTCCAAGTTTTAAGGGTTAGCTGACTCAAAGTTTTGAAATACTCCCATATAAGTGTAATGGATTATCTTTTGTTTACATTTCCAATTTCATTCAGTCAAGCAGAGGGTAATTAGCTTCACATACGGATACGTTGTTTCAGCTTATTTATAATTTGATTCCCTTCATCATGTTTTTATGGTTGTTTGTCAATTTATTTAGGTCATACTCACTATACAAAAGTTACATTTAGCTATGGTTTACGTTTAATCCATCATCGTTTCTATACCTTATCTGTTTAATCATAAAATGTGGCGCAATCTTTAGGCCGGAGACACACACGGTGTTTTTTATCGCGCGATAATTTTTCCACCGCCGCTGACGAAATCGGCGTTCGTACACACGTGGCGGTAAAAAAAGCCACGGAAATAATATCGCCAATCATGGTACCATTTTAATTTTGAGAGACTGATGGTCTGTCGTCAGCATGCATTTCACCATATGCTGATTACAGAACTCCTGCCGTCATCAACACGGTACAATGTTTAGAGTGTCTTGCCGTCTGACCATGGCGGCGGTAAAAAAATCCGCCAAATGTGTAGGCTCCCATTTAATTGCATACACCACCGTGATGACAAAGCGGAAAAAATCCGCTTTCGAGCGGCGGCAAAACGACCGCCAGCGGCAATATTATCGCGCGGTATTCTTCCGCCCCGTGTGAACGCGTCCATTTAAATCAATGCACTACGGGCGAGCAGCATTTTTACCGCACGTTAAAAACGCCGTGTGTGTCCCCGGCCTTATTTAGGCAGCGGGGGTTATAGTTTTTCACTTAGGGCGTCCTTAATGTACTCATTCCCCAATAGTATATTACGTTACTAGGCCGGGAAGTACTGTTTTGCCGGACGAGCATGATAGTTCCCGCGCGAGCGAAAGCGAGGGCGGGATTTTCATGCGAGTATGGCAAAACTTACCGGCCGTGTAACGTACGATATTTTTCATCATACTACGCAGAAAAAAAACATACCTTCAATAATAACGTAGTCCTCGCATAAACATACGTTTCTCAAACCTTCAAACCTAACCTATAACAAACAGAAGAACATTTTCTACGGATGCAGTGCTGCCACTACATCCGTCTAAAAAGAAACCAATAAACCACCAATAAGAAGCATTAAACGTCAGTTTGCTGCAAATCACCTGATTGTTTACTTCCGTTCTTTCCTCTCGGATAAGAGGAATAAGAGTTTATCCGGCCTAGGCCGGCAATAGGTAACTTTCGAGCCAACAAAAAGGAACTGAAAACATATGTTTCTGTGTTAGTATACTGAAAAATGGTTTGCCGAATTCCTTTTTCATCTAATTCGAGGGTGTCCTAGCTTAGGACGGGAAAACAAGTGCTGCAATCTGTAGATGACCTTTCAAAATGTATTAAAAATCGCCCATATTGCAACGTATACAGAACCCTCTAAGTAGGGACACCTTTCGGGAAAATGAGTAGTTCCCGTGCCGAAAACGAGATGGCGCCACTTTCATTTTTCAGTCCGATTGGAATATTTGTTGGAGTTTACGGATCAAGCTGACTTTCTAAAGTCAAGCAGCTGGTTGTAATATTTTTACAGTTGTATATGTTAGTGTTTTATATTGCTGTAATCTTTGACCATGTTTAATCTGTTTTTGTTTTTCTTATTTTACAAACATTCTTACTTTTAAATTTGGACAATTAGTGGAAGGGCAGACGACGGAGCCAGCTTGAACTATTCCATTCGTCAGCGCTAATTTATCCTCTGCTTTAAGGCGGTGGAACTGAAAAAAACATTGAATATCCCTACTTATAGAAGGTTCTGTACACATTGATATATGTTACGTGAATCAGTTTGAAACACTGTCGACGGACAGCGCCACTGTTCCTAACATTCAGCTCTTTATTGTACTTCATTGATATCCTATTTAACAATTTTAAGCTATATTGGCAAATAAGCATAAAAATACCTTAAAATTAAAACATTTAAGGTTAAAATCGGTCTTGCCGTTTTAGAGTTATGACTGTAAAAAAAACTACACCATCGACTGTAATATGAGTTTAACTGTTTTTTAAACCTATACAACGCCAAAACAGGTAAACAGACCTCTACATTACAAATTCCTTGATATAACCTTTTTTCATTTAGTCCCTTCAGATTCGTCAAATCAAGGTTAGATTTTAGTGTTTGTCGTGAGCGAAGCCACGGGAACTGCTAGTTTTGGAATAAAAGAAACTATTTGAAAGTTAATTTTATACAAGTTGTATGCACTTTGAAATCTTATATTTTTTCAGTAAATTATATTTTTATAAAACTACGTAAAGCAAAGTTATAGTTTGAGCTATAGTAACATTACTAAATTTCAACCCAGAAAACTTTTAATGTATTTGTGACATTGTTTCGATAATATGTTTTAACAAATGTTTCGGCAGTAACGTGATTATTCATCACGTAATTAAAGCAAATATAACAATCTTATTTTAAGTCTTCGAAAAGTTCTTGTATGAAACTTCCAAGCGAGTTATGTCTAGAATCCCGCTTCAGATAACTGAAGAAGACTTACGACTACGAGTAAAGTGTCACAGAGTCAAGAGTTAAGTATCACTATTTGAAAGAACGGATTGAGACATTTAAGGCAGTGTAAAATATAATTCAAAATTATGAGTACAATACCACATTTGCATTACAAAAATAGCATCCATTTTGGCGGCCGAAATATAGCTTCCACTCAAAATTATGTACTACTCAACAATGTTTGGGGATAGACTGGGATTGATATTAAACAAATGTAGAAAAAAGTTAGGGGTGGACATTTGAAACACATTTACACCCTGTCTATTGAAAAAATCAAATAATTTCTTTTGAAACCACGTTTGTTCATTTTTCTTCTTGTGGGCGTTTTTTAATTCATTTGATTCGCTTTTAATCGTGTCAGTACTTTTATTGACTCAACTCGTAACTGTTAAGTGTTATGTACGAATGTTTCTTAAAATTTATATGTTTGAAAACCACATTCTTTTGTGGTTTTCAAACATATGTATGATAATAAATCAATATCCCAGCTGCACAAGCGATCCTTTTCAGAAGATGTCATTTGTAGAGCAGTAATATCATCCCTCGAATCCGCATTATTTTCGGTTCATGTCAACTCTAAAACCTGTCATCTATCTTCCCGAGTGTTGAGGTGATGAAATAAATATTTCTGTCACCTTTCTCGGTTTTACACTAGTAAGGTAAATGTACTAAATTATTTATATTCTTTTGAGCCATTGTTTTCTGTAAGACACAAAAAGAGATTGATTTTATGACTTTCCTAAAAAATAAAACCATGCACCTATATAAATAAGTTCGTTATATCAAATTCTATATTTTAATGTTTAAAAGTGATGTTGTTGCAAAAACTTTTATTTCCTCATGTATTAATTATGTGATTGTCTATTTACTCTAGTAATTATTTATTACATATTATCTAGTCATTAATCTTTCTTTATCAGTTATGCCGATTGCACGCATTTGCATAATGCTATATTTTGCAATATTTCAAATAATTTTAGATACATTTTCCAATTTTATACATATTTTGGATTAATTTTTAACTGAAACTTTGTATTTTTTTATTTGCCTCTTTGAATGAATAAGTCTGATTTTACTTTTAAAATCTGATCCATAAAAGAAAATAAAGAGATAAGTTATGTAAAAAAAATATATAAATTAACTATTTAAAAACCTTCACAACGAAACAACTCACATTTTAACTTTACATATACGTTAAATCGGAATTTCATTGTTGTTCATTTGTTATTCATTTTTTTTTTCTACGATTGTTGCGTTAAGCACTAAAAATGATATCACAAGTAACATCGTAAAGAGGTACATTATTATAACAAATATAAGTCAGTTGCATATAGTAAACTTTATTATACAGGTTTTAGACCAATGATAGCTTGGTATCAGTGCCGGACTGGCTGCTCTGTGGGCCCTCGGCAAAAATTTGTCGTGGGCCCCCCCACTTGCGAATGTTTTACACCCAATGTAATATAAAAACTTTTTTGAAACTCATTATTCTCTATACATTTAGCATGCATTTATTAATATTAACATAAGGCCAACGAAATAAAGAAAATAACTAGTGACACTAAGAAATTAGGTTATAAATAGTAATGCGTGTAAAATTACATTGAAATAGATTTATTAAAGGCTATTTAAAAACAATAAGTCTATGTTAATATATTAATAGATAAAATTTTAATGTGTGTCAATTTCTTGGAATCACATATAAGACTATATCTTAAAGACCATAATTATGATGCATGTACATTGTACACAACTAGTTTCTTCAAAAACATGAATATTTTCAAAAAAACCTGTTTACGATTACTTTTAAGTGCATAACATAACAATATGATTACATTATCAATATGTTGATTGTTAAATGTAGGCTATCTAACGGCAACATAAAGAGTCTGAAACCATGGTCATAACTAACTAAATCACACTATTAACATTTTCTTAAGCTCTTCACTTGAGCAAGCTATTTCGTTGATTATAGCCTCTCAATTTACGTTCTTAAACAAGTCCCTCTCGCAGTTCATCTGCGAGTTTCTTCTTCTTCAACGCAAGTTCTTGGTCTAAAGAAATTCTTAACTTATTTTTTACTATTTTAAGTTTTGAAAAAACTCTTTCGCGTGAAACCTGAGTGCATGGTATTGTAAGCAGGTATTTGTAAACAGAGTACAAATTGTTAAACAGGCCTGATTGAGATGACAGATTGTACAATATAGCAAATTCTCCTGACACGATAAACATTGGGCACACCGTAACTTCTCTTCGGTCTTACATTGATGTTCCTCGTCATCATTACTAAGCAATTGATCATCAAAATTACTGGTACTATTTTTATCTAAAGAAAGCTTAAATACAACATAGTTTGCAGCAAACTGTTGTAGTTCCGTAATAAGTTTGGACTTGTCAACTTTTGTCACGCATGCTACAGTAGTTAATGCATCAGACTCAGACTCAGCCATTTATTGATTGATGTTTCACGATTGTTTGAAGTTTTTAGGATCCAAAACAGCATAGTCCTGTAATAATTCTCATTCTTTACAAAGCGTTCTTCAATGCTGTTTGTAGCACAATCTAAAACATTGAAGTACAGAGTTTTAAACTTTTGGGTAGGTGGAATCAGATTCATCCTCAGCAAGTTATCCTGACATTTTCTTTTTTTCCTCATTCTTTTTTCTGGAAAATCCACTTCCATTTCTATATCTTCCATGTTTTCACTAATACATGAAGTATACATTTCACACTTTCTTAGTATATCATCAAAATGGCTGTCTTCTCTCATTTCCCGGATTTGTAGAAGTAAGCTTTTGACCAATCTCCACGCAACAGAATAATCCATATTTTTATTTTGTAAAAAAATTGAAACTGGAGAAGTTACTTTGAAGAGATCTAAGATGACGAATGATGTAAATATATTTTCAAATTTCGCTTAAAAGCACCCACTTGGCCTAGACTGTTTATTTATTGTAAGCAATCATACACAACACACTATTTCACTACTGTATATTGTCACTATTTCACTAAGCACTAAGCAATATTAACCTATAAACTCTTGATCGTTAAGTAAAGAAAGCATCGGCAATAGTAAACCTCTAATGAACTCCACGCAGACGACAACCACGCGCCCACTGTTCGCGAACGGGACGACAACGCCTCACAGCTGATCCTGGTGGCAGTGGCGTCTAAGCAGACAGCTCACGTGGTGATAACGAATAAACAAAGACAAAATGTGTTGCCTGTGCTAAACATGGACAAATGTGTCCTGTACAGTAATCTTACAATGTTCATTATTCAAATTTATCAGCTATCTTATTGATTAATAAAATAAAAAATCTTATTTTCAAATAAAAATACTGTGGATTTAATTTTTAAGATTGAAAAAACGGTATTTAAATAATTATGTATTTTTGAGGCCCGTGGGCCCCTAAGGGCCGTGGGCCCTCGGCATTTGCCGACCTGCCGACCTGGCCAGTCCGGCACTGCTTGGTATTTAACGAAAGTAGTATCATGACTGAAATGATGTAATTCCCTCATCATTGTTCACTTTTGTTCTTGTTCTAGTTTGTTTATGTACCTTACCTGAAATGTGAGTTGGATGATTTCATCAGCAGATTGTACCACTACGATCCATGTTTTAGTTTTTAGCCTACTGACCTCAAATGTGAGTAGGCTTATTCCACCATGATGTTTTTCTTCGGGGGGAAAATCGTTGTAAGTCGTTGGTCGTAGATAAAGTAGTGTAAGCAATGATTGTTTTCAGCATCTCACCACGAGAGATGTGAACCTCTCACGGGGGGTTTAAATGCGCTCATGATGCAATCGTTTCATTAACTACTATTAAGTACGAAAAAAAATTAATGTTATAGAAAAAACAACCCAAATATGTAGATGTGAACACATTTTATTAATTAAAATTATCAATAGAAACTGTTCGTTGATGCGTACCTTCCATTCTATCACTTAATATCGCGTCCCGAATCAATTTCAACTCCATATTTTGTTCCATATGTAAATCTAATTCCATTACCTTTGAAGTGAAAGTCATTTTCACTTTCTTTAATCATATTTCTAGCTAATTTAAACATACGTACTCGTTGATACGAAGTTTTCATCTTTGTGTGTCACATGCAAACTGTAGACATCCTTAGACAAACTTTGATCTCGAGCAAACGTAAGACTACTTGGCTGTTAATAGTGGATTTGTATATTTAATACATGAATATAAATGTAGGGAATATAGTAGGCACCACATTATGATATGCAACTTCATGAAAATCAATTATTATTATATCATATTTTTAAGTAGTTCGAGGAAACTGCTTCAACTTTAAGTTAATTTTAAAATAATAAAAATAATAAATTTGGATTGAAACTATACTTGACAAAACGTTCACCACACCGAGAGCAGTAAGGCCCGCATTACACTATCAAATATTTTATAAAAGATCTTAATTATGTGAAATATTTTATTTGACCAGTCAAAATTCAAGTTATTTTCTTTTGATAATCGGCTGGCTTGAATTTTGATTGGTCAAATCAAATATTTTATAAAAGATCTTTTATAAAATCTTCGATAGTGTAATGCGGGCCTGAGATGAATTCCGATATGGCAGGTATTTTAAATTACAGTTTTAGCAGTTTTAGCTATGTGATAAAATTATTTATTATTATTATTATTATTATTATTATTATTATTATTATTATTATTATTATTATTATTATTATTATTATTATTATTATTTCCCCGTGTTGGGCCGGGACAGAATGTCCAACAGTATCCCCTGCTTGTCGTAAGAGCCGACTAAAAGGGGAGGGGGGCGCACTGGTCCTTTTTTCGCGTCTCCTTTTCATAACTCCATTCTCCGGTCCATTTCAATAGCCCGGTTGTTTTTTCTAAATCATTCCGGCCTATTTGCTGGGGTGACTCTGTGTTCTTCAGCCTCCATTGCGCTGGAGGTCTAGGACGAGCAGAGGGTACAGCTTAAAAACTGGGTTCTGCACCTCCCAGGCTGCCGGATAGTACAGGGGCCCGGGTCAGCCCAGCCAGCTGACCTGGCTGCCCTATCAGCCGGCGAAAATCCCTTTGGCCGTGGCGGTGCCGGTTGGCGACCGGATAGGGCCCTGCTGCGGTCACGGGGGGGCTCTGCCGAGGCCACTGCTCGTCTGGGACCGCCGGTGTTTTGGAGGCGGTCGAACACGGATATAGTTTCTCTGGTGATGGGTCGGTCTGACTTTCTCATCGGGGTACTATTGGGGGATCAATGCCCAGTCTCGGGGGCTAAGCCAGACACTATGGACAGCACTGAAGGAAAAGAGACTCAAAAGGTGCAAGAATCAAAACGGGGTACCCTAACCCCACAAAGTAACCAGTCGCATAACCGCTCTTCACTGAGCGGGCCCGGTGACAAGGTGGCAAGCCCCTTCGAAAGAAGGTCACGCATTGGAAGATCGCCGCCGAGCCGTGTCGTGACACCTGCCTCATCGGGGGCCAAAACACCTGTGGCCATCGATGAGACACCCACTGTAAATGAGCGGATGGATGATGGGTCGTCTCCCTTCGAGGCGGTCATCGCGCTCGCCAGGCAGCAGGAGGAGGAGCACATCAAAAAGTGCTTCGACACCCTCGCTGTGATGAAGGCCGCGACCACCCGGCAGAAGAACATCAGTCAGGATGTGAAGGATGGCATCGTCCAATTGGAGGCCAGCCTTCACCACATAATCCAGCTGAGGAGGTCGTGGCAGTCATGTGAGTCGGTGACTGCGTCGACGCAGACGACCCCATCACTGCGGGTGAAGGCTCAGCCGGCCGGTGGGAAGCGGGCTGCTTCCAGCCCCGCCCAACCGGAGGCTGAGAAGAAACCGAGAGGTGACGGTCCAGGGGAGACATCGGACCCCGAAAAATGGACGGACGTCGTTAGGAAACGACGGAAGAAGAGAGACCCTCCCCAGGAGCCTGGAAGCCAGCCCAGCGG
This sequence comes from Flexamia atlantica, assembly GCA_035578135.1. Classification (NCBI taxonomy): domain Eukaryota; kingdom Metazoa; phylum Arthropoda; class Insecta; order Hemiptera; family Cicadellidae; genus Flexamia; species Flexamia atlantica. The sequence continues at coordinate 47,594,905 of JAQJVK010000005.1, read as the reverse complement.
ACAAGAGAAGAAGAAGGCGCCAAAGAAGAGGCCCCGCAAGCAGCGGCCGGACGCTCTTCTCATCAAGCCGTCGGAGGGGAAATCTTACGCCGACGTGCTGGGCGAAATTCGCAGCAAAGCGAAGCCCGATGAGAAGGGCGCCGTCATCAAGGGCATGAGAAAGACTCGAGCCGGCGATCTTCTGGTCGAACTCGGGGACGCCTCCAAATGCAAGTCCGCTTTCAGCGAGGACTTAAGGACTCTTCTGGGAGCGAACGCAACCGTCCGCGTTCTCGAACCAAAGACGACGCTGGAGGTGCGAGACCTCGACAAGCTGACGACCGAGGCGGAAGTGACCGCTGCCGTCAAAGCCGTTCTCGGAGAATCCGTCGAGGTAAAAACCTTCCTCTCAAAGGCGAATGCTCGGGGACAGAAGGTGGCGATCCTGACGCTGGGAGCCAGAGCTGCCGCGAAGCTCCTGGAGAAGGGCCACCTCAAAGTCTGGTATGTGAGCTGTCGGGTGCGCGAGAAGCTCGTGGCCTCCAGATGTTTTAAATGTCTGGGGTTCGGTCACGTAGCTAATCGCTGCCCTGGACCCGATAGAAGCAAGCTCTGCTTCAAGTGCGGCGGCCAGGACCACAGGGCCAGCGCGTGCAATGCAGTGTTGTCCTGTGTCCTGTGTACAGAAGCCGGCTTGAAGGGCGACCAGGTCAAGCATTCCGCTGGGTCTGGTCGTTGCGGGCAGTACAGGCGGGCCATCCAGGAGCTTCGCCAGAAACAACAGAAATGATCAGTGTTCTGCAACTTAATATGCAGAGGAGCAGGACAGCAAACGACTTGCTGTTCCAATTCGCCACGGAGCAGGGTGCTGACCTACTGCTTCTCAGTGAGCAGTACCAGAACCGACGCTCCGCGCAGTGGTTCTCGGATCCCTCCAGCACTGCGGCAATATGGATCTTGGACCTCGGGAAGGTGCCTGTTCTCGATTCCGGATCGGGCAACGGCTTCGTTTGGGTGAGGAGCAGGGGTTTCACCGTCTTCTCCTGTTACCTCACGCCAAACCAACCGATCGGAGACTACCGCCACATGGTCGATTCCATTGAGGATGAGATCATGAAAATCTCTGGCGGGGTCATAGTCGGTGGCGATTTTAACGCCAAAGCCGTGGAATGGGGTTCCCCGCGGACCGACACTCGAGGTCGTTACGTCCTCGAGTCGGCTGCCAGGTCGGGCCTCTGTATCCTTAATACAGGCGGCATTTCCACCTTTCGCCGTCCGGGGTGCAGAGAGACGATCCCTGACATATCCCTTGCCTCTGAAGGGATTGTCCAGCGGATCTCCGACTGGCGTGTCTGCGAGGAGTATTCCTCTAGCGACCACCAGGGGATCCTCTTCAAGGTCCTTCCCGAGGGTGCGCGCTTGCGCGCTGAACCTGCTCCTCTGGCTCGACGCTGGAACACCAGTCGTCTGAGCAAAGACACTTTTAAAGAAGTAATCAAAGACCAGAGCATTGTGAATTTCACAGGTGCCGAAGATCTGGCAGCATCGACAATGCGTCTCATCGCGACCGCGTGTGAGCAGTCGATGCCCGGAGTTTCCCGCCGCCACAGGAAGAAGCCGGTTTACTGGTGGACGCCTGAAATCGCGGAACTCCGGAGGAGATGCCTTGGTCTCCGACGAGCTGCGCAGCGAGCCAGGAACCGCCCTGATGCAAATGCCAGATCGGCTGAGCACAGAGCGGCCCGCCGAGAGCTCCGCGGTGCCATCAACCGGAGTAAAGTCAGGTGCTGGAAGCAGCTGTGTCTGGATATCGACAACGACCCCTGGGGGATGGGCTACAAACTTGTAACCCAGAAGCTAGGGGCTCGCTCACCACCTGCGGTCATGGAACCACAAGCCATGGCCGTCGTCGTCGATACACTGTTTCCCAGCCACCCAGTTCGGCCAGTCAGGGAATTCGGAGAGGTAGGCGCCTTCCCAGTTTTCCGGGAAGAGGAACTCACCGCCGCCGTCCGATCCCTACGACCCAGAAGAGCGCCCGGTCCCGATGGCATTCCGGCGGAGGTGCTCAAGCTCGCTGCGGAGGCTAATCCAAGACTTCTGCTCGATATGTTCAATGCGTGTCTGGCGGAAGGCGTTTTCTTTTCTTCGTGGAAGGTAGCCCGCCTTGTTCTTATCCCCAAGGCGAAGAGTACACCGGGGACCCCTTCTTCTTTCCGACCCCTGTGTATGCTCGACACGGCCGGGAAAGTGCTGGAAAAGCTTTTGCGCGTCAGGCTGACCGAGGCCATCGTCTCTGCGGGGAACTTGTCCCCGCAGCAGTACGGCTTCAGATCCGGTCGCTCTACCATCGACGCTATCCAGGAGGTAGTTGAGGCAGTGCGGAGGGCGGAGGACCACAACCACTGGTCGCGCCGCGTGGTCCTTCTCGTCACGCTCGACGTGAAGAACGCTTTCAACTCCGCCAGGTGGAGCGATATGCTGTGGGCGCTTGAGCATACGTTCCAAGTTCCCTCCTACCTCCTGCGTATGATCGAGGCTTACTTGTCAGACCGCGTTCTGTTGTACGACACGACCGAAGGTCAGCGGCGCATTCCCATCACTTCCGGGGCTGCGCAGGGGTCCATCCTCGGACCAGATCTCTGGAACGTGTCTTACGACAGCTTGCTGAGGCTAGACATGCCCGATGAGACCCGCCTCGTTGGCTATGCTGACGACGTCGCTGCCTTGATCGCTGCGAGGAACGTCGAGCAGGCAAAACTGAGGCTCAGCGTAGTAATGGCCAAGGTCAACGGGTGGATGCGAGACCACGGCTTGTCCCTGGCTGTAAGTAAGACGGAGATCGTCGTCCTCACCAAAAAGAGGATAAACACCGTGTTCCCGGTGCAGATAGGTGACGTCACACTCGAGACTAAGCCTGCTGCAAAGTACCTGGGAGTCATGGTCGACAGCAGACTGTCTTTCGGCGAGCAGATCCAGCGCACCGCCGACAAAGCCGCTAAGGGTGTCGCTGCCCTTGGTAGGCTTATGCCCAATGTCGGCGGTCCTCGTTCCTGCAAGCGCCGTCTGCTCATGACTGCCGTCCAGTCAGTCTTGCTGTACGGGGCGGAGGTATGGGCTCACGCACTCGAGAAGCGAGTCTTCCGAGACCGGCTTGCCCGAGTCCAGCGTCGAGGAGCTCTGCGGGTCGCTTCGGCCTACCGCACAGTCTCCGAGCCTGCTGTGATGGTGATCGCCGGAGTCATTCCCGTCCTCTTCCTCGCGAGGGAGAGGCAGGCGATTTACCGGAGGAGGCCTGAAGTGGGCCGGGAAACAGCTGCCAGGGAAGAGCGCGATCGCAGCTTCGACTCTTGGCAGCGCGACTGGGAAGCCGAGCTGAGGGGACGTTGGACCTTCCAGCTCATACCTTCCGTCCGACCATGGGTGGAACGGCAGCACGGCGAGGTCGATTACTACGTGACCCAGTTTCTTTCTGGGCACGGGTACTTCCGAGCCTATCTGCACCGGATGGGCAAAGTCGCCAGCCCGGACTGTCTGTATTGCCCCGGCATCCCAGACACGTCCGAGCACACTTTCTTTCAGTGCGACCGTTGGCACGTCCGCCGAGTCTCGCTTTCATCTGAGATCGGCGTGGTCGTCAGCCCAAACAACATCGTCGGAGCTATGCTCCAGGGAGAGGGCAACTGGAACTGTGTCCAGCACTACGTCCAGGCCATTCTTCGGGCGAAAAAGGTCGACCTCGATCGGCCTTAATTCTCAGCTTTTCCCCAAAGAGGTTGCCCTAGTGGCGTAATATCAAAGGCCTAGCCCGAAGTAATGTGTGAAACAGTTCCAGGTTAGTGTCCTCGGTGCCGAGGGAGGTGGTTTAGTCGGTAGTTCACGGGACATCGAGCTCGTGGGAGTCCGACACTACTGAGGGGACAATGAGCCCCTCAGTGTGCGTAAATGCATTCCACCTCCTACCCAAAAAAAAAAAAAAAAATATTATTATTATTATTATTTCACAGAACATTATTATTATTTGGCCAGAACATCCGCGGCCATTGAGAGGGCACCCACTGAGGACAACGAGCCGATGAATGCCGACTCGTCTCCCTTTGACGCGGTCATCGCGCTCGCCAGGCAGCAGGAGGAGGAGCACCTTAAAAAGTGCTTCGACACCCTGGCTGTAATGAAGGCTGCGACCGCCCGGCAGAAGAACATTAGCAAGGACGTGCAGGATGGCATTGTCCAATTGGAGGCCAGTCTGCAGCACATTGTCCAGCTGAGGAGGTCGTGGCAGTCTTGTGAGACGGTGGCCGCGTCGACCCAGACGACTCCATCGCTGCGGGTCAAGGCTCAGCCGGCCGGTGGAAAGCGAGCCGCTTCTAGCCCCGCCCAACCGGAGGCAGAGAAAAAGCCGAAGGGAGACGGTCCAGCGGAGAAGTCGGACTCCGAAGCATGGACCGAGGTCGTTAAGAGGAAGGGTAAGAAGAAAGACCCTCTTCCAAATCCTAGAAGCCAGCCTGGCACCCAGGACAAGAAGAAGGCGCCGAGGAAGAACTCCCGCAAGCAGCGGCCGGACGCTCTTCTCATCAAGCCGTCGGAGGGGAAATCCTACGCCGACGTGCTGGGCGAAATTCGCAGTAAAGCGAAGCTCGATGAGAAGGGCGCCGTCATCAAGGGCATGAGGAAGACCCGAGCCGGCGATCTTTTGGTCGAGCTCGGTGACGCCTCCAAAAGTAAAGCCGCCTTCAGCGAGGACTTGCAGACCATCTTGGGGGCGAACGCGACCGTCCGCGTTCTCGAACCCAAGTCGACGCTGGAGGTGAGGGACCTTGACGAGCTGACGACCGAGGCGGAGGTGACTGCTGCCGTCAAATCCGCCATCGGCGACAACGTCGAGGTGAAAACCTTCCTCTCAAAGGCGAACGCTCGGGGTCAGAAGGTGGCGATCCTCACGCTGGGAGCCAGGGCAGCTGTGAAGCTCCTGGAGAAGGGCCACCTGAAAGTCTGGTACGTGAGCTGTCGGGTGCGCGAGAAGCTCGTGGCCTCCAGATGTTTTAAATGTCTGGGGTTCGGTCACGTAGCTAATCGCTGCCCTGGACCCGATAGAAGCAAGCTCTGCTTCAAGTGCGGCGGCCAGGATCACAGGGCCAGCGCATGCAATGCAGCGTTGTCATGTGTCCTGTGTACAGAAGCCGGCTTGAAGGGCGACCAGGTCAAGCATTCCGCTGGGTCTGGTCGTTGCGGGCAGTACAGGCGGGCCATCCAGGAGCTTCGCCAAACACAAAAGAAATGATCAGTGTTCTGCAACTTAACATGCAGAGGAGCAGGACAGCAAACGACTTGCTGTTCCAATTCGCCACGGAGCAGGGCGCTGACCTACTGCTTCTCAGTGAGCAGTACCAGAACCGACGCTCCGCGCAGTGGTTCTCGGATCCCTCCGGCACTGCGGCGATATGGATCTTGGACCTCGGGAAGGTGCCTGTTCTCGATTCCGGATCGGGTAACGGCTTCGTTTGGGTGAGGAGCAGGGATTTCACCGTCTTCTCCTGTTACCTCACGCCTAACCAACCGATCGCAGACTACCGCCACATGGTCGATTCCATCGAGGATAAGATTATGAACACCTCTGGCGGGGTCATAGTCGGTGGCGATTTTAACGCCAAAGCCGTGGAATGGGGTTCCCCGCGGACCGACACTCGAGGACGTTACGTCCTCGAGTCGGCTGCCAGGTCGGGCCTCTGTATCCTCAACACGGGCGGCATTTCCACCTTTCGCCGTCCGGGGTGCAGAGAGACGATCCCTGACATATCCCTTGCCTCTGAAGGGATTTTCCAGCGGATCTCCGACTGGCGTGTCTGCGAGGACTACTCCTCCAGCGACCATCAGGCGATCCTTTTTAAGGTCCTTCCCGAGGGCGCGCGCTTGCGCGCTGAACCTGCTCCTCTGGCTCGACACTGGAACATCAGCCGTCTGAGCAAAGACACATTTAAAGAAGTAATTAAAGACCAGAGCATTGTGAATTTCGCAAGTGCCGAAGATCTGGCAGCATCGACGATGCGACTCATCGCGACCGCGTGTGAGCAGTCGATGCCCGGAGCTTCCCGCCACCACAAGAAGAAGCCGGTTTACTGGTGGACGCCTGAAATCGCGGAACTCCGGAGGAGATGCCTTGGTCTCCGACGAGCTGCGCAGCGAGCCAGGAACCGCCCTGATGCAAATGCCAGATCGGCTGAGCACAGAGCGGCCCGCCGAGAGCTCCGCGGTGCCATCAACCGGAGTAAAGTCAGGTGCTGGAAGCAGCTTTGTCAGGATATCGACAACGACCCCTGGGGGATGGGCTACAAACTAGTAACCCAGAAGCTAGGGGCTCGCTCACCACCTGCGGTCATGGAACCACAAGCCATGGCCGCCGTCGTCGATACACTGTTTCCCAGCCACCCAGTTCGGCCAGTCAGGGAATTCGGAGAGGTAGGCGCCTTCCCAGTCTTCCGGGAAGAGGAACTCACCGCCGCCGTCCGATCCCTACGACCCAGAAGAGCGCCCGGTCCCGATGGCATTCCGGCGGAGGTGCTCAAGCTCGCTGCGGAGGTTAATCCAAGACTTCTGCTCGATATGTTCAACGTGTGTCTGGCGGAAGGCGTTTTCTTTTCTTCGTGGAAGGTAGCCCGCCTTGTTCTTATCCCCAAGGCGAAGAGTACACCGGGGACCCCTTCTTCTTTCCGACCCCTGTGTATGCTCGACACGGCCGGGAAAGTGCTGGAAAAGCTTTTGCGCGTCAGGCTGACCGAGGCCATCGTCTCTGCGGGGAACTTGTCCCCGCAGCAGTACGGCTTCAGATCCGGTCGCTCTACCATCGACGCTATCCAGGAGGTAGTTGAGGCAGTGCGGAGGGCGGAGGACCACAACCACTGGTCGCGCCGCGTGGTCCTTCTCGTCACGCTCGACGTGAAGAACGCTTTCAACTCCGCCAGGTGGAGCGATATGCTGTGGGCGCTTGAGCATACGTTCCAAGTTCCCTCCTACCTCCTGCGTATGATCGAGGCTTACTTGTCAGACCGCGTTCTGTTGTACGACACGACCGAAGGTCAGCGGCGCATTCCCATCACTTCCGGGGCTGCGCAGGGGTCCATCCTCGGACCAGATCTCTGGAACGTGTCTTACGACAGCTTGCTGAGGCTAGACATGCCCGATGAGACCCGCCTCGTTGGCTATGCTGACGACGTCGCTGCCTTGATCGCTGCGAGGAACGTCGAGCAGGCAAAACTGAGGCTCAGCGTAGTAATGGCCAAGTCAACGGGTGGATGCGAGACCACGGCTTGTCCCTGGCTGTCAGTAAGACGGAGATCGTCGTCCTCACCAAAAAGAGGATAAACACCGTGTTCCCGGTGCAGATAGGTGACGTCACACTCGAGACTAAGCCTGCTGCAAAGTACCTGGGAGTCATGGTCGACAGCAGACTGTCTTTCGGCGAGCAGATCCAGCGCGCCGCCGACAAAGCCGCTAAGGGTGTCGCTGCCCTTGGTAGGCTTATGCCCAATGTCGGCGGTCCTCGTTCCTGCAAGCGCCGTCTGCTCATGACTGCCGTCCAGTCAGTCTTGCTGTACGGGGCAGAGGTATGGGCTCACGCACTCGAGAAGCGAGTCTTCCGAGACCGGCTTGCCCGAGTCCAGCGTCGAGGAGCTCTGCGGGTCGCTTCGGCCTACCGCACAGTCTCCGAGCCTGCTGTGATGGTGATCGCCGGAGTCATCCCCGTCCTCTTCCTCGCGAGGGAGAGGCAGGCGATTTACCGGAGGAGGCCTGAAGTGGGCCGGGAAGCAGCTGCCAGGGAAGAGCGCGATCGCAGCTTCGACTCCTGGCAGCGTGACTGGGAAGCCGAGCCGAGGGGACGTTGGACCTTCCAGCTCATACCTTCCGTCCGACCATGGGTGGAACGGCAGCACGGCGAGGTTGACTACTACGTGACCCAGTTTCTCTCTGGGCACGGGTACTTCCGAGCCTATCTGCACCGGATGGGCAAAGTCGCTAGCCCGGACTGTCTGTATTGCCCCGGCATCCCAGACACGTCCGAGCACACCTTCTTTCAGTGCGACCGTTGGCACGTCCGCCGAGCCTCGCTTTCATCTGAGATCGGCGTGGTCGTCAGCCCAAACAACATCGTCGGAGCTATGCTCCAGGGAGAGGGCAACTGGAACTGTGTCCAGCACTACGTCCAGGCCATTCTTCGGGCGAAAAAGGTCGACCTCGATCGGCCTTAATCCTCAGCATTTCCCTACGGAGGTTGCCCTAGCGGCGTAATATCAAAGGCCTAGCCCGAAGTAATGTGTGAAACAGTTCCAGGCTAGTGTCCTCGGTGCCGAGGGAGGTGGTTTAGTCGGTAGTTCACGGGACATCGAGCTCGTGGGAGTCCGACACTACTGAGGGGACAACGAGCCCCTCAGTGTGCGTAAACGCATTCCACCTCCTACCCAAAAAAAAAAAAAAAAATACTATTTCACATGATTATTTCAAAGTCACAGATGCGGATTTATAGAATAAATTTACATGGCAAAGGTAAAACTGAGAACACCCCTGATGACTAAATGTAAAGCTGCATATGTACAACCCGCTATGTTTCTAGTCTATTAAAATCTTTGAGGTATCATGCGGAAACAAAACTTAATAATTGTTAACCAATATTATGTTTCTAAGGATATTATTATTTATGTTAATGGATGTTTCAAAGTGAAATATTAATTTAATATTCGTATAACATAAAAAAAAACTTTTATTCATAATTTTATTAAAAAATATAAATAAATTATTTTATAATTTCAACGGTTTTTTACTGAGATTTAATTGACACAAACTGCGTCCCATGTGTGTGCCACGTGCGTCTCCATCTAAACCATACATCCTTATCATACAAACCATTTCTTTCCATGTATTGGAGTAACTGACCATACAGCTTCCGTTGGGAAACCCTGAATTCTTTAACTGAAACCACTGTAACTGTTGAAGCTATCTACTTTGCCTTATCCAAACAAATTATTATGTTGCCGCCGTTGCCGGGTATTCCGCAATGCTATATCTTATTTTTTTGTTTTCAATTGATAGAGTTTCAATACAAGTTGGTTTTTAATTGAAGGAAAACAACTGCAGTTTTCATGTATTTAGTGGCTATAATTTTTTTACTTATGACATAAGTCATAGCCACTTGCTGTATTTGAGAACTTCATGAAGTGTAAAGCGCTACTCGGGCACTTCATGAAGTGCCCATCTCACCTGAAGTGTAATTAAACGGTTTTATTAACAATTACAGTATGTAAGTTTCTCAAATTGACTAAATCGACGACATTGCAACAATGGATTGCAATGGATATTAAACCGATACCCACCATCGATGCTCACCATCGACGCTGACGTACACACGTTTGCAGTTTTAGTACATTATACCCGAACAGCTGACGTCTTCGACATCAGCTGATCCTTTTTCTTCCTAGGGCGAAAAAGAGCATCTTTAGACCTGCAACACATATGATGAAATCTGCTGTTTTCGCAGCGGTATAACCATTGACTTTATACCTAAAAGGAGACTGCTCATGCTTACACTTTTTTTAAGCCAGAAATTTCCACGCAAAATTAGTAAACATTCGTCACTAGAGATTGCACCAGCTGCGGTGTTTCACCTTTCACATGAAAGATTCGTAACTCTGAAATGGGATTACCAAAAATCTCCACCAGAATTTGCTAATTTTAGTAACATATGATCAAATTTGTTGGCTTCAAAATGTAACATTGCTTGGACTATCTATTTTTTCTTTATAATCAATGGTTTTAACTAATTCCAATATGACCGGGCCAGCGATATGCACCTCTCGTAGTTCATAGGATTAATTAACTATAAATTCACTCATTATATATTGAGGTACACATTTTCCCACTAAGACGTGGTATAATTGGTTTTATCAAATTCTAACATGACTGGACCAGCGACATGCACCTCTCGTAGTCCTCTTAGTAGTTTTAGACTCCCAGTCGAGGTCAAAGTCCCGTGAACTACCGACTATAACCGCCTCATCACCGAGGACACTAAAAAAGCACGTTTTCAAGAGCTATTTTTCAAAAGAGCACGTTGAATAATATAATTCAATTGAAAGTTGTTGTCCTCTAAGCCAGCGAGGCCGCGGTTAACTGCTAGTTTACTCTATTTAAACTTATTTCACCTCATTCATCCGGCTTTGTCATATCCTGGAAAAAGTTAGTTGGTTAAAAGGGAAACGTATTTAACATTCACTTTAAAGGGATTAGTCATTTTTTTCTAACGAACAAAGTGTTTATTGTTAAAAAACTATTTGAAATGGATATTCCATACAGCTCTTTCATTATTTTATAAACAAATTCTAAAAAAAATTACAATGAAAAGGCTTGGTGTAGTATTTTTTCTTTATACCATTGATTATAAAGAAAAATAGACTGTTCAAGCAATGATAAATTTTGAGGCCAACAAATTTGATCATATTCTTCTAAAATTAGCACATTCTGGTGGAGATCATTTCAGGGATGCGAATCTTTTACGTGAAACATTACAGCTGGCGCAATCTCTAATGACGAATGTGTACTAATTTCGCGTGGAAATTTCTGGCTTCAAAACATGTCACTCTCTTTTATGTATAAAGTCATTGGTACTGATCATTACCTATCTTTTAATATGTAAACGTACTGGTTACTGGGCTGAGAGGTTTTCGTTCCCCAGTTAAGAGTTGGTATTACTAAGTTATTTTTGATACTTATTACATCTAAGTACACTTTGAGGTAACTATTTTTAATTGGTGGTATCAAATACATCAAATAGTACACAAAAAACATGTTAAATAGTTTGCTTGAAAAGTCGAATGTGCCGAGCTGGTATTTCTCTGGTCCGGTTAACAAAGAAAACTTGTTTTTTTCGGTTATATATTTCAGTTCTACTTGGAGTACCAATTTTTTCTTGTTTGGTACTAATTAGTCCCAACTGTTTCACTTCTTTTGATATGCAAATAGGATTGTCGAGTCTTGCCGGGCTAAGAGGTAATAGACCCCAAAGCTAAGAATGCTATTATAACATTATATTTAAGGTACCTATTTTTTTCGGGTGTTACAAAATAGTACAAATAGTATAAATCATGTCATTTAGTTTTCTTGAAAATTCTTGAAAGTGCCGGGCTGGCATTGCGCTAGGGGGATAACAAATTAAATGTGTTTTCGGTTATAATTCAGTTCTACTTGGAGTGTCATTTTTTATTGTTTGGTATCAATTAGTCCCAATTGTGTCATATCTTTTGATATGCAACATAGGAATGTCAAATCTCGCCAGGCTGAGAGGTAATCGACCCCTCAGCTATGAATCCTATTACTACATTATCTTTGGGGATCCTATTTTTACTTTCTTCTCCCTACATATATGTACAAAGTATTGTTTTCGTCAAAATATTAGAATTTGGGTTGTTAGTGAAAATATTTGTTTTAGTGTTCCCTGAATCCAAAAAAGTGGTTTTCGGAGTGGTGTCTGTCCTCCGTATGGATGTCAAAATCTAAATGAAATCAAAATCTTTTATTGTAGTAAGACAATACTAATTGCATTACAAACGTCAGAACTAACATCATAACATAAAACTAAATTTGTTTTCATATAGAATTATGATAAACATATAGGCTAATTAGAGTTCAAACAGATTTTCTTCGCTGTGAGTGATTTAGATTGTGGAAAAAATTCATCCACAGAGTTACACGCACGCTCCAAAAGGTATTTCTTTAATATTACTTAGAATTTTGATTCGGAGTTCACTGATTTAATGTTTTCTGGTAGTTTATTTAATAATTTGGGTCCGATATTTTTTGGTAGCGTAGTGGCTAATTCTAATCTATGGGGAGTTTGAGTTTGTCTATCTATGATGGTGCGTACATAGTGTAATTATGAATGTCCGCGCCTGTCAGTGCTGCTGTTGATTTAAACTTGTAATATAGTATAACATTTCAAAAATATAAATTGAATGTAATGTTAAGATTTGTAATATTGTAAAACTATGTACTGATTTTATTGAGAAATAAACTATTTATTTATTTATTTATTTATCTATTTATTAGATTTCTAGAGATTTAAAAATATTCCGGCATGGTGTATAATGTGGTGTTTGGATGTGTGTGTGTGTATGTAAACAAAGCTTGAGACAACACCAGTTGTCCGATTTGCATAAAATTTGGCATGTAGCTATAAAGCCGTGATATCTCCAGGCGATTTTTTTCATTTTTTGAATTTTTGATTTTAAAGAGTATTTACCCCATAAAACCCCATAAAAATGACAAAAAGCCAAATTTCTCAAAAACGTCTCAAACGATTTTGATAAAAATGTCATGGTTTTTAGTGCTTAAGTTGACAGATAAAATGACACCACCCGCATGTATTTAAAAATTCAGGCTTAGAAGTTATAGGTGTTTAAGTGTAAACAAATTTATATTTTTCAAATTTCTCAACTTCTAAAGAAAATATACTTGCAACCATTAAATTTGACTTAAACAAATAAATATCCAGTATTTTGAATTACTAGTCCACGTCAACTAGTTGCGGAGATAATTGATATTTTTGTTTGGCGGTAAACGCAGTACGTTGTCTAATGTTAATCTTATGGCAAATATTCAAAACCCTGTATCTCCGTTAATTGCTAACCGATTTCAATGTAATTTGGCATGTACCCCTGGGATGAATGTAAGTTTATTTTATTTTATTGTAGATTTTCTTGCTTTAAAGGAGAAAGTATGTGTCAGTTTACTGATACCGTTTATTTATTGGTGGTATCAAATAGAACCATTTTAGTACTAAATCAAAATTAAATAGTTATATAGTTTGCTTGAAAAGTCCAAAGTGCTGGGCTGGCGTGTCGCTGGCCCGGAGTAATTACCTATGGAATAACTCATTGCTTATTGAGGTTTTATTTTTTTATTTTTTAATACCATATAATTTGGTACTAAATACCGTTATAATTGGAAGATATTAAATTTTTTATCAATGAGATGTCAAAAATCCCTTTTCTGTCTATTACACTTATAGTATTAAATTTTACGTTGTATTATAACTCAGTCATACCCGGAGTACCAATGTTTGTTTCTTTTGGTACCAATTAGTACCACTTGTTTCCTTTAGGTTTATCGAATCTTGTCGGGCTGAGAGGTCATTGACCCCAGGTGAAGAATTGTTATAACTGCGTTATATTTGAGCTACCTATGTTTTTATTTGTGGTGCCAATTAGTACCAATTTATTCCTTAATCATGGTATATAGTTTGAAAAGTCGAATGTGCAGGGCTGGCATGTCGCTGGCCCTGAAAACTTTATACGGAATAACTCAATTGAAGTACCTACTTTTTCCTTTGTGGTACCAATTAGTACTAAGCTGGCACTAAATCGTGACATGATCGGTTTTCTGAAATTAGGCTACAACATGACCGGGCCAGCGACATGCACCTGTGGCTCGGGCTGTCAGATGATGTTGTATCGTTTTACGACTGTTGTCTGAGTAGTCTTAAACAAATACAAGGTTAAACCTTTTCCATTTGTACATTTTATCAATTTAGTAAATTTACATTTAGGTGGAAACAAGACTCAGCTATCCATTTTAGAACGGTGTTCATTAAAATCTGTTTGGTATGTATCAGTCAAACTGTGCCTCGGAAACAATTTAATTCTAATGCCTACATTTTTTAGTTCTAATTTAATTCAATATTTTCCTAATATTAGCTACTAATAATCTTTACTAAGTAATTACCAAGCCTGATGTATATCATTTTTAAATATGCTAACTAAAACTGTCATTTGGCCAAATTCTAAATACATGTTTCAGAATGATGCCAAATATTAATATTGATGGGTGCAAACTTTACTCTCCCCTTTTTTGATTTGATCCAAATCCCACAGCTTAATTTTCTCACAAGGTATCTTGTTAATTTGAAAGCCCAGCATATATATTTAAATTTTTTCATAAATGTAAGAGATTATTAGGCTTAAAAAACGTTTTGAATTTATATTACATTAAATATAAAATTTCACTTCCTGTTAAACATGATTGACATTTGGTAAAACCGCCGTTAAAGAGAAGCATCAATATTACCTCCCAAATCCCTCAAAATTCATAATATTGTCCATTCAATCCCTGGCATAAAGTTTCTCAAGTTTGTTGAAGGTAGGTGTATGGTGCGTATCAGGTTTTTTTACGTTCCAGGTTTGAATTGTCATTTATTCAAATGAGGAAATGTTTTTCCCTTTTAAAATCCTTGTTACGCCGTAACTTTTTCTACTGTTAGGTTTAAATACTCCCGTTGCAGCAGACCTACATACTCAGCGAATTTCAAATTCAAAAGGACATAATTCAACATAGCGAGATATGACATGTTTTTGTAATCTCCATAAGAGTAACATGGAAAATGAGTATGCAGGTTAGATACCATGAAAATGAAAATTTCGGGGATTTTAGACTAAAATACATTAGATCTCATCTAGATGAAGCCACAAACCAAGTTTTATTAAGATATGTTGAGAAATAAGCAAGATATAGAATTTTACTTATTTCCCATAAGGTTAACATTGGGACAACGTACTGTGTTTATCACTTTCAATATCTCGGTAGCTAATGGACATAGAGCAATGATTCAAAATACTAAATCGTTTGTTTTTCGAGCTGAATTCAATAGTGACAACAAAAATTGGATTATTTGTATTTTTCTTTGTGAAATACCCAAAACCCCAATTTTGGGGGACTTTATCCCCCGTTTCGCCCCCCCCCCCTTACAGTAGTCCAATCGGGCTGGTATCGGACTCGTCAAATTGATAACCACTTTACATGTCTGTACCAAATTTCATAAAGATCGGACCATTTTTACGGTCGCTATCGTGCTAGCAGACACACACACACACACTCACACACAAATATATAGATATATATACATATATATATGGTGTTTTTTTCTTCTAGGGATACCAAAACGAAAAGTTATCTTGGTCTTGTGCTTCAGTCTTACCGTGAGACCTACGGTAATAGCTTCTACCCTATAAGGGAAGTTCGCTAATATATATATTCAGTTTAGTCGAGATAAAAACACACAGTAACTATGATTTTAATTTTAGCAAATTTCCCCCATAGGGAGGAAGCTATTAACGTAGGACTCTTAGTAAGACCTAAACCCGACACCATGTTAACTTTTCATTTTTGGGCCCCCAGAAGCAAAAAACACCATTCGTTTTGAATTTATATATAAGTCGGTTAACACGATAACGGCCGTAAATATGGTCCAATCCTGAGGAAATTTGGTACAGACATGTAAAGTGGTAATAAATTGGACGAGTTCGTAAACCAGCCCGATCGGACCAGGGATGGTAAAGGGAGATAAACCCTCCCAAAAATGGGGTTTTTGGGATTTTCAAATAGAAAAATAAGAATACCCTCCTTGCAGCAGACCTGCATACTCAGCGAATTTCAAATGCAAAACAACATATTTCAATCTAACATAGTGAGATTTTGACATGTTTTGGTAAGCTCCATAAGAATAACATGGGGAATGAGTATGCAGGTTTGCTGCTACATGTATATTAAAAACTGGTGGTTTTAATTCAATATTTAGTAGATCTGAACTAGAAGAAGCTATTTATCAGGAGTTATCAAGATATGTTGAGAAATAACCGAGATATAGAATTTTACTTATTTCCCATAAGGTTAACATTCCAATAACGTACTGTGTTTACCAATATCTTGGTAACCAATAGACATAGAGCAATAATTTAAAATAATAAATTGTTTGTTTTTTTGAGCTGAATTCAATGGTGCCAACAAAAATTTTATAAATTTTATTTTTCTTACTAAAAAACTAAAAAAAATTTGGGGGTTTATCCCCCTTTACCCCCCCTTCCGGTGGTCCGATCGGGCTGATTCACGAACTCGTCCGAATAATAACTACTTTACACGTCTGTGCCGAATTTCATTCCAATCGGACCTTTTTTGCGAGCGCTATCGTGCTCACAGACACATAGATATACTGTATATATAGATATATCTATATATATATACATATAAAAATTTGAACGAATGGTTTTTTTGGCTTCTTGGGGCCCCAAAACGAAAAGTTATAGTAGTCCCGGGCTTAGGTCTTACCATGAGACCTACGGTAATAGCTTCTTCCCTATAGGGGAAATTCGCTAATAATCTAATTTTGCTTTGCGTTATTGAATTTAGCTCAATAACAATTTAGTATTATGAATCATTGCTATATATCCGTTGGTCACCGAGATATTGACAGATAAACATTCTTCTGTGACATATATTCTTCCCTATGTTATTCTTAAGGAGATTACAAAAAACATGTCAAACACTAAGTTAGATGAAATTTATTTCCATTTTAAATTTTCTGAGTATGCAGGTCTGCGACAACGGGGGTATTCAGTAATGTATAAGGCATACAGCTTTATTAGGGTTTTAACATTAAGACTTTCAGAAATTTCAGTTTTTCTAAGTTATTAATGTGAATTTTAAATGAGTAGCATATATTTAAAAAAAGTAGAAAAATCTCTCGAAAAATAATAAAAAAGAAAAATTAATAACAAAATGGAAAATTTAGTGGAATAACTTAATCAAATTAAAACAAAAATTTTAAATATAAACTTTTTAACATGAATAGGTTTTACGAGCTCTAAAAAACTGTTTCTAATACGGAAAGCGGCAACCGATATTAATTATTGCCTCTCAGCCACAGTTATTAAATCCTCGACATTCCTAATTATAGCGCATTTTATTGGATCGTCGTTGCAAAAGTTATTGAGCGATGGTCGGGAATATTATTAATGGGCTACCATCCCTCTTTATTAAATCAATTAAAGCCTATGAAACTTTTCCAATTCGTGGAAATTAAAACAAATTGTAACATCAGTAAATTTATCAGGTTTTTCAGTTTGGAGAATTTACTGGTAATATGTGTCATCTTTGAGAATTACGATGCTTCTTGGACATATTAATTTACCATGTTACTTTGAGAGAATCATCCCGTAAAGGAAGAAGCTATGAGAAAAATTACAAAATTTATGAAATTAGTAACTTCTAAAAGCAACATGTTAAATAATAATAAAAAATACCCCCGTTGCAGCAGACCTGCATACTCAGCGAATTTCAAATGCAAAACAATATATTATAATCTAACATAGCGAGATTTGACATGTTTTTGTAAGCTCCATAAGATTAACATGGGGAATGAGTATGCAGGTTTGCTGCTACAGGTATGTTTAAACTTGTTGGTTTTGATTCAATATTTAGTAGATCTGAACTAGAAGGAGCCATTTACCAAGTTTTGTCAAGATATGTCAAGAAATAAACGAGATATAGAATTTTACTTATTTCCCATAAGGTTAACATTGGGACAACGTACTGTGTTTACCACTTTCAATATCTCGGTAACCAATGGACATAGAGCAGTGATTCAAAGTACTAAATTGTTTGTTTTTTTGAGCTGAATTCAATGGTGCCAACAAAAATTTGATAAATTTTATTTTTCTATGTAAAAAGATCAAAAAACCCATTTTTGGGGGGGTTTATCCCCCTTTACCCCCCCTTCCGGTGGTCCGATCGGGCTGGTTCACGAACTCGTCCAATCGATTACCACTTTACATGTCTGAACCAAATTTCATCAAGATCGGACCATTTTTACGGCCGCTATCGTGCTAACAGACACATATATATATATATATATATATATATATATCTAAAAATTCGAACGAATGGTGTTTTTTGCTTCTGGGGGTTGCAAAACGAAAAGTTATCATGGTCTGGGGCTTAGGTCTTACCATGAGACCTACGGTAATAGCTTCTTCCCTATAGGGGAAATTCGCTAAAAAGGACGGACTTTATAAATCATGAAATGGCGATTTATCTCACTGCGGTTCTTTGTCGGCATTGTACGGCCATTCTGTCCCGGCTCTTTCTTCCCTCGGTCAAAAGCATTCTATATGCCTTCTTAAATAATTTTTGAATGTTCATATTGTTCTTTTAGATTTTCATTACTTTATAGATTTGCCTCTAAAATAAAATCGTACAAAAACTGTTTGATTTCTTACCGTAACAATAATACCTTTTCATATCCTATCCTATATCCTATACTCTTATATGAGTAATGTTATCGTGCTTGCTTATATGCTTGCTTGTATGCTTGCTTGTATGCTTGCTTGTATGCTTGCTTGTATGCTTGCACATTTATCTCAAAAACGGCTCCGATGATTTCCTTCAAAGTCTGGAAATAAGTAATTTATGACTAAAAAACGTCTTTTATGCAGATTACTTGGCCAGAGAAAATCTAATCGCGTAATAAATCGAATTTTAAAGTTGTAAAATTTTAACATTGGCCTTATGGGTTGCCGTGATAGCAACGAAAATAAACAAGGAAAGTGTAAACAAATGAAGTAATCATAACAGCTGTTTGGAATTTACAGTCATCAAGGGAAAGACAGCAAATGGGATGAAGAGTCCATGGAGCAATAAAAAAGGTTTCTATTTATCAATTTTATGACATTGAAATATTTTATAGTAACTGGATGAACTGGTAAACATAAAATAACACCGAGCAAGGCTCGGTCCACCAGGTATATTATACTCTTATATGAGCAATGTTATCGTCCGGCCGTGCGTGCTTGCTTGTATGCTTGCACATTTATCTCAAAAAACGGCTCCGAGGATT